>OY756416.1:7059989-9645664 GCA_963576865.1 Anania hortulata
AATATTTCATAATTAAACTTGTCAAAGGGCCTAATATTATTGCAAAAAACAGATGATAGGGCGAATTTAAAATAATATGGGGTGAGGAGATGTAAAATTAGATTTTTGTGTAACCGGAGGGGTGGCGAGAGCGCCGGGGCAATTATGTGAAGAGCGAGAGGGGCGAAAAATAAGAGAGGTAATACAATTGCTACCTGCGCTCGAACCATAAGGGAAAACAGTGCCAAAGCGAAGTTGATTTTACGTCGAAACTCTGAACAGAAAAAACGAAACAAAGCTGGGATAATACTGATATCCTATTATTAAAACATTAACATATTTCTATGGGTCCTTACCCCATAAAAATCAGAATTGAAGTCGTTTGAAGCCTAATAACTTTGATTGATAAAACGAAAATACCTCATAAACAAACAACAAAACATGTTTATTTCACAGAATATGTCATCAAGTTTTAAATCATGTTTGTTACGCAACACGAACATAACATCTCTCGAACATAACATCTCTCGTTAAACTTTTCCGACATGTTTGTTTTGAATACGCAATGTTTCCACAACAAAATTATTATTGTGTTTATCAGATAATTCTAGTTTTTTCTTGTGTTTTTTATCTATCCACATTGCAATTACTTTTGGCGCCTTTTGCGCATGGTTATCGGGTTCTTAGGAATACGATTCGGTCCGGTCAATTTAGAAATCTATTTTTTCTAATTTCGTTTGGGTTTGGATGTGCTTACCCATCATGATTTAAAAATCTCGAAAAGATAAAGCAGAAGACAAATTTTGGTAGTTTTTAAGTTTGTCAATTCTATTTAATAGTCTACATTGCTTTTTATCACTAAGAAGCAAGAAGACCTCCTAAGCAAGGAAGCCAAATCGCTACCATTACTTTTCTTAGTTGAGGTGGCGTATAAAGTGTCTATTAATAATTTCACTGTACACAGTATTCAGCCAGATAAATTACCTTTATCATTAACTTTTACTCAAGAGTAATGGTGGTTTCTTTCACCACGCAACCCTACTATAAATCGTAAAATATTCTTAGAGGTTTACCAAATAACTTAAAATTAAGTGTGACCAGTAAAAACAGGATACCGAGTTCACAGAGGCTGAAATGTCCCTAAGGAAAATGTATGTAATGCAATATACTAATAATACTGTTTAGCCAATAAACAAACGCGGGTAACGGTCTGGTCTATTTATAGGATAGATATATGGTCGTACATATTTATTGAAAACTAGCTGTTGCACTTGATTTCGTGGTCTTCAATTCAACTCAAAAACCTTCCCAGCAGAACAACTCACAAAAATTTCTTTGCAATCTGATTATTGGTTTATTAGCAACACACATGGGACTAACAAATAGATTTTTATATTAATTTAACGACCCTTGTTGTATTTATCAGTTACGTAAACTGTATTGTTGAATTTTCATTGATAAAGTTCACTGTACACACACATGATTCGTAATAAGTCAAAAAATTTAACCTCATTAAATATGAGTAAGATACTTAAGCCTGGACGTTTTGATAAGATAAGGTAGAGTAAAATTAAGTTTAAATTGTATTGTTTAGATGATGAATGAAATCACGGTTCACAAAGTACGAATATATATTGTATAAAGTAAGATAGGTTACTTATAAAGATTAAAAATATTGGAGGTCCTAATATAGAGCCCTGGGGCACACCTATGCGTATTTCGTTCTGTCGTCATTCTTTCTGCTAAACATCCGTCTGAGTTATGAGAAGAAAAAACCTGCTTATTTATGAATAAAAAAATGATTTAACTTTGATGGATGTTACTGTGGTGATGTCGCGTGGGATGTTACTTATTCTAAATGAAAATTATTCTCTTGGACTTTGTTTTGCCGAGAATCGTAGTGGTTTCGTTGAATTTTAAACAAGTTTGACTAAAAAACTTATTGTGACCTATCCAACTGGGAAGTATGTATTGGTATCAAAAAGTATGATTAGATTTGAGTAGCCCAATTTGGTTTTCAGATCATCCTACCGTTCAGTGCTTTAAATTAATGATAGAGAATGATATTTAATACAAATTTCGAATCAAACCTAAATTAAGGACAATTTAAAAAAATAACGATTCGTTTATTGAACAAAGAAGAGAACTACGACGTATTAAATAAATTGAGCGACCACGACCAATTCATTTTAGAGCTGCGATATTTAAAATTCCGACTGCATTTTTCAAGTGCATACGCGTGACGAAAATAAACTGCATATCCGATGCGCGTGTGTTTGGCAACATGGCCAGGGTAACCAAAACAGAAGCAGGAGCAATAAGCTCATTTTCGATAGGTGAAGCATGCATCAATTAACGGACGGACTATAGACATGACCGCACGCATAAATAAAGGCTTTATAGCCATATTCACCATCAAATATCATCAAACAAATATTAACTAAATGATGCAAATTAACGGTATATTCAATTTTTAAATATAACATATTTAAAAAAAAATTGACGACTGACGTCCTACTTTCTTCCAATAATTTGTTGTGCCCAATAGGGTCTATATTGATTTGTGCCATACCTCCAAGCAACCCAGAATTAAATTGACACTACGGATAATTCGGAATTCCTACCACTGCAACTTATGTGAAGCCAGAATCTACAGCTTGACCGCAAAAAAAAACCTTACCACCACCAGATTAACCTGAACCAGAGGACATTCGATTAGATAACAATAAAGTTTACGACTTGTACGACTTAAAATCGTTTTATGGCAAGACAGCTTCTGGTGGAGATTAGACGGTATTTTTACCTTTCGCAAAATTTTTAGATTTACAATATCTCGGATATCCGTTATTTTATTTTGAATTTTGTCCAATTGACGAAGCCCATGCATAGCGGAATCGTAATCCTGCAAGAACAGCACTGCATGCAACCTCTTGCATTTCGCTACTCGGCTGCTCGCTCGACCTATATTTATAGACCATAATTACTACTTCTAAGTATTCCTGAAAATCTCTGTAAAGATGTGAGCCTACTGAATCAGTGTCTATTGTGGTTCGTGTGATTAACGCGTGTCGTACGCGACCGATCAATGAATGTTATCAATATACCTACTGGACTGGTTGAGTTTTTTTGTCCGACAAACGAACAGCAAAGAAATAACGAGACCATTTTTTGAGTTCGGTAACACTAGTACCTACATTTGCACTGTAGCGTTAACGGTACTAAACTAAATAAAATCTCTCATAAATTTATTCATCTATCCCTACTGGTGGCCAACACTGCTAGTATATATATTTCCTGGCATAATCAAAGTTCTTTATCCTCTTAGCGCTTTATTTCGATCCTAGTTGGCGTAGGTTTGACATTGATCCAGATAAAAAGCCGTTCGTCCGTATGGGGAATGTTCGCGGGAACGGTACATTTGTAACCCAAAATAAGGCCGTCAGATCTCCGTTAACTCCGGAACCAGACCATTTTAAGACCATAGCTACACTTCCAGCGTTATAGTTAAAGTGATAAATTATGTTAGCTGCCGACGTAAAACTAATACCCTTACATGAGTATGAATTCACACAATGTAATAACACCTTAATGTACACTTATGACGCAATAAATGAATATGTATGAAATACAAATCAACAGGCCAGTTGTTTTAAAGCCTCAATGCCTGGATACTGTAGAAGAGTATAAACTGGTAATTTGTGGCGCACGTATTAGTATGGTACTTCTGTTGAGATTCGAGCAAAAACGAACGCCGCAAAATTGTACGAGCGTCATACAATACTTCTAAAACGGAAATTGTACCATAAAAAACACCGCTGTTCTGTTCGCACAGGATATCAGATAGATGAGATGCTATGTACGGTAAAATAAAAGTTCCTTGCATGACAAACAACGTTCCGCTTAAACCACTGAAAATACAAACACGGAAAGAAAAGACTTGCGACGGTTTTCTCTTATACTTAGTAAGTATTACAGATGACGACCGTCTGGTGAGTGGATCGCGCTCCGGATTACAAAGCCGAGCGGTTCCGGGTTCGAGTCCCGCAAGGGGTGTTTGTGTGATGAGCACGAGCATTTGTACCTGAGTCATGATAAATGAATTAAAGTATATTTATTTTTATCAATTTATTAGATATCTTAACAAATATTATAAAACTTATAATAACTTTATAACTTATTTGTTTATTTTCAGTACAGGAGACGTATTTTTGAAGCATTAGAAATTAATCTTGAATTCGAACACGAAAACAATTTGTGTATGAAAATGGTTTCTATTGCTTCCGATTTTACGCATTTTTGAATCACTCGAAATAATTGTTGCTATTAAATTGAAATCTTGTAACTATGTCAAATCTCTGTCAATCATATGTTTACTTTTCAATGTCATTCTTCCGTACTTTCTAGTAGTAGAAATCGAAAAACGTAGGACCACTCGTAGCTGAATTCACGAAATGAATTTTCAAAAATAGTGATTTCAGGTATTCGCATGCGAATCTTGCGATTTCTTATTCGAATTGGAATTCGCATGATTCAAAAACACGTCTCCAGGTCTAACCCATAGCGAACCGAATTGAACAAGAGCGATCAGGATGAACCCAGCTACCAGATAGCTCACCGATGCACAAGTAAATCGTGCAACTCAGTCTACTTGCGAAAGACTGCGTGTGTCCAGTGCGCTATCACAATCACAATCTTGTTGCTGCTTCCCCGCACTCTTTGCCGCTTTCTTGCATTGATAGCAAAATGGCTGTGACATACAAACTGACGGACAGACACAAAACTAAAAGGGTACTTGGTTTATAACGGACCTGTAAGTAAAAGTAGCGTCTTAATCTTATATCTTTAGCACCAAGTAAGATTATAATGTCACATACACGACAGTTGGAAAAGATATTAGAGATATACCTCAAGAGTATGCCCAAAGCAATTGAGTATAACAGAAACAACCAAGAAAAACGATTTCTTTCCAATGTAAGGGAAAATCAAACATCCTTCGTTTTATTCTCATCCTCGTCGCTTTATAGAGTCAACAATGTCCCGAGTTATTGAGGACATATTGGAGTTCCGAAAAGCGTTTGGCCAGTTTACTTTCCTAAACTTCAGGAGTCGTATGTTAAATTAGAGTTTTATTCACATACCTACGAAATCCCATAAATCGTTTAAAATGTGATTTTGATGTTAATTGGCCCCATAGAATAAGTTGTTGTATTAGAGCACCAGAATCAGAATTCTTAAGAGATATTGTGTTATTTCAATTACACCTTATACAACTTGGTATTTCGTATGCGAATTGAACTTCTAATGCTACAAAGATAGAAAAAAGAAAGAAAGAAAGAAACGTTTATTCGACACACAAGAGAGAAAAAAATACACAAAACAATATAAATTACATGTTGTTGCTCAGCATTTGTCGTGACAGCCACGGACTTATCACGACGCTGATTTTCGGCGGGAACCTCCGACGCTGGAACGTGCAGCGAGTGACGCAGCGGTACATCGGACCACCAGAGAATCCCAAATCCCTCCAACGGACTCCGGGCCCATGAGGAGCACAAAATCGGTCGGAGAAAACCCGGAACCCCCGATAGGCCGATGCACGGCCGTCCACAAGCACGGTGCCAGACGGTACAACATACATACATACATCTTCTGTTACTAAGTATCTCTATAAAAAATTTTGCCCTTATACGTAACAAGGATAACAACAACTGATCGACACCGTTAAAGTACAATTAGAGAGGATATTTAGTTAGAATAGCTCTTACAGTGAGCCTTGTGAATAGTTTGATAAGTACGAGTAATTTAGTGTTTTTAATATGCACCTCAAAAATACAACAATCTTTATGGTCTCGAAGTGGGGAATAACCACCCCTTGTGTTACAAGTTACTGGACACAACAACCTGGGACTATTTGCGACTAAAATAACTAGGAGAGTAAACGTTCTCCTTAAAATGTATTCCTCGTTCTTGTGTCAACGGTAAAGACAGCTTTGACTTATTTAAAACGATTTTTTGTTAGTAAAAACTCATCTAAAGAAACTCACTCAAAAAAACTGATATTTAGAACGTAAGCTAAAACACACTTAACCGGATTTTATTACACCCTAACCTTCGGTTCGCTTAATGGCAAATTGACTTAGTCCATCGAGGTTTTTATGATCGAGAAATTTTGTAAATGCTATCTGACCTTTAGGCTTAGCTTACTTTTAAAGGTCAGGCTAGTGATGGTGAATAAATAAAGTGTTACTTAGTCGATAATGAAAAGGTGTCATCGCAGCTCTTAGCAATTAGTTTTTAAACAGACTACAGGAAAAAGAAGTTCTTACACATTGACGTTTTATTATAATAGTCAATAGAAATTAATAACACAATAAAACTTAGGTATTCTTCTACAAAACGAAGATGCTTTTGTAGAATATTAAGTTATTAGTAAACTACAAACTATTGCCCAGTGTAATGTAAGCTGCTAAACAATTAGGAACATATACCTAGTACCTCTAGGTTATGTGAAAAATTCAGACTAATAGTTCGGTAAAAAAAAAACTTTACCAGCATATCTTAAATATACTGTTTAATTGATGGATAATCATCATCATCATCATCATCATTTCAGCCATAGGACGTCCACTGCTGAACATAGGCCTCCCCCATTGACTTCCAGATTGGCCGGTTGGAAGCGGCCTGCATCCAGCGTCTTCCTGCGACCTTTACCAGGTCGTCTGACCACCTTGTGAGTGGACGTCCTACGCTACGCAATTTTGAGAAGGAGGTCAATCGTCGAATCCAACTCGGCTGGGCAGCGTTCGGGAAACTACACCACGTCTTCTCGTCCAAAATACCTCAGTGCCTCAAGAC
Source organism: Anania hortulata (assembly GCA_963576865.1). Taxonomy (NCBI): domain Eukaryota; kingdom Metazoa; phylum Arthropoda; class Insecta; order Lepidoptera; family Crambidae; genus Anania; species Anania hortulata. The sequence goes on from OY756416.1 coordinate 7,066,824, forward strand.
GAAAGTCTACAACCAGTGTGTGTTACCAGTGATGACATATAGAACTGAAACGTGGCCTCTCACTATCGGCCTCATAAGAAAGCTCAAGGTCGCACAGCGTGCTATGGAAAGGGCTATGCTTGGTGTTTCCTTGCGAGATCGAATCAGAAATGAAGAGATCCGTAAATGAACACTGATGGATAAATTACATGTTTATTATTTGTAAGTTTAAATTAAAATCTACTGAAGTCTACTGATACTAAAGAGCGTCTGTCGTCACTTACGGTCTTTAGTACCTACACTTTAAAGTTGTTTCTTGTTCAGCAAGCTACAGAGCGAGCTATTCTTGGGACTTTTCTAAAGGAAGTAGTTCTGTCGAATGACATGGGGTCATTCGACAGAACTAAAGTAATCGATATAGCTCAAAGCATAAGCAAGCAGGAGACGTATTTTTGAATCATGAGAATTCTCAACCGAGTACGAAATCGCAAGATTCACATGCGAGTCATATTATTCTAAATATACATATCTATATCTATATCTAATTAATTATTATAAAATATATTCCGTGAATTCTACAACGAGCACGAAACACTTTATTGATACATTCATATAAAATACACAAATTAAATGATAGAATTAATAAAATAAAATAAATACTTTAAATAAACTAACTTAACCTAAACTATAAGCTACCTACTCAAAAATAAAGGCGTGTCATAGAGGCGAGGATACTGGCAGCGTTTCCTCGCTGAATTGCTAAACTAAGCCTTTATGCGAGGAACGAACCAGCTTTTTTATTTTCCGAAATAAAAATCAATTTTGGTGCTATTTTGCCAAAAAGTAATTTAGCGTTCGGTCCCCACGGTCCAAACGTCTCTACACCAAATGGCGCAAACACATAGTCACTTGCAAGAGCCTCGTATTTGCGCCGCTTGGCATTTTCTGCTGACTCTAACGAGCTGTCCTTCCCACTTGTTTTTTGTTTCCTACTAGTTAAAAGTACGAAAGAATGACATTTACGAGTAAACATAATTATTATGGTTGACAGAGATTTGACATATTAACTTTTTATTTACGTTCCTTTAAGCAATTCATTACCGGTTTTTAAAATCGATAGGTTTTTAACCGACTTCAAAAAAGGAGGAGGTTCTCAATTCGTCGGAACCTTTTATTTTTATGTATGTTCAGCGATTATTCGTCACTACGTTGACTGATTTCGATAATATTTTTTTGTTTGAAAGATAATAGGTACTTTCAGAATGGTCCCATATAAATTTGGTTAAATTCTGATGATGGGATCTATAAGAAAATCATCAAACATTACATGAACTCCGTACCACGCGAACTGATTTTAGTATCTATCTTACCTAATATCTTTGCCAAATGTGAACCGATTTTGATGATTCTTTTTTTAATGAATAGCTTATACTTCAAAGATACTAGGTATAATAAAATTTTGCAGAAAAAAATTCTTGCTTTTCGGTTTTATAACATTTTCTGCGTGAAACGAAAATAGTTAATTTTATAGCAACACTTATTTCGAGTGAATCAAAAATGCGTATAATCGTGAGTAATAGAAAAATTTCATAAACGAATTGTTTTCGTGTTCGAATTCAAGATTTATTTCTAATGTTTCAAAAATACGTCTCCTAAACTGTAGTGGAAATAGGCTAGTCACATTTGCCGATGGAACCGATAACCGGTGGGGTAGACGCATTCTTAAGCGGAGACCACGACTTGACAAACGCAGCGTAGAGAGCCCTCCAACAAGATGGAGCGATGATACACCCGAAGCTGTTGGCTGTGGATGGAAAAGAATAGTAGAAGACCGAGCTCAGTGAAGCGCATTGGGAGAGGCCTATGTACCGCAGTGGACTGACGAGGGCTGATTATGACGAAGTCACGAAAGCATAAACAAAAAAATATGTTATCTATAGGGATAATAATATTATATTGTGAATTTGTTGAAATTACAACATATTTGCAATGACATTGCACGAACATTGCTTTTTAATACGTTTTAATTAAGATAATTACTGTGAACAAAAACATTCAATCAATGCTGAGGACCTAGACTTTTCTGTGGAATCTAGATGATGGCAAACGGCTACTGCTATTACGATATGATAATTTAGATTGTGATGTGACAGTAGCGATACTGGCAAGTGCGAAGAATAATAACAGGTTCGAATCCTAGTTAGGTCGATTTAAAACTTTATACGTTTACATGATAAAATTATGAACACTATGCGAATAAGGTGTGATCCGATTGACGACAAAGAAAATGGCTAGATTATATATTTATTTTTAGCTTATGATAAAGTGGTATCGATAATTTATTCTAAAGATTATATGTGCCCTTTGCGTATAGATTGCTAACGGTTAAGTCCTGATCAAATTACGATGTGTGTCGCAGACCTAAACTTTTCTTAAGTCCTGATCAAATTACGATGTGACGTAGTGGCAGACCTAAACTTTTCTTAAGTCCTGATCAAATTACGATGTGACGTAGTGGCAGACCTAAACTTTTCTTAAGTCCTGATCAAATTACGATGTGACGTAGTGGCAGACCTAAACTTTTCTTAAGTCCTGATCAAATTACGATGTGACGTAGTGGCAGACCTAAACTTTTTGTAAGTCCTGATCAAATTACGATGTGACGTAGTGGCAGACCTAAACTTTTCTTAAGTCCTGATCAAATTACGATGTGACGTAGTGGCAGACCTAAACTTTTTTTAAGTCCTGATCAAATTACGATGTGACGTAGTGGCAGACCTAGACTTTTCTTAAGTCCTGATCAAATTACGATGTGACGTAGTGGCACTGGCAGACCTAAACTTTTCGGCAAGAACGGTTGGTTGAAGGTTAAATACTTTTTAAAGAAATTGAATTTATGCAACGAACAAGGAATCCTACTTATGATAAAACGTAAGAAACGGATAAATGGATGTTTGGTACTCAATCACACCAGAACGGCTGAACGAATCTGGATGAAATTTGGCACAGAGATAGATAATAGTCTCGAATAGCTAATAAGTTACTTTTAATCCCGCAAAAAGGAACGGTTTCCGTAGTATAGATTTGTTTTCGTTTTTCTCAGAGCAAGGGATCGGCATGATTTTTTGCGTAGTAGTAGTTAAGAATGACAGGCTTTCAAATGTTATTATCTCCTTAGGGTGGGAGTAGAATAGAGGGTGACAAGACAAGCCGCATTCTACGCGAGCGAAGCCGCTGGCAGATCAGATCCCCCCCCCCCCCGTGCCTAATGGTTTTAAAGGTCTGATGACAATCGATTAAAACTGTGATAACTCGGCCCGCCGCAATTACGTACGGACAAAGCTATAAGTGGAAGACTGATGTTGATGATGATGAAATGTTTATACAGGGTGTTGCACGAGCCAAATTTCAGGGGGTGGTTTAGTTAATTTATTTAGGACAACCATCAAAGCATACACCACACATTTACATACTTAAAATTAAAATACATATTTACAGTGTTGCCACGACATTCACAACGATATTGGTTCAGGATCGAGCCTAGAAAAAAATATTTAAAAATCCATTGTACGATATGCTCCAAGTGTAAACTTAGCTTTGAAGCCTAGGGAACACAGCCGACGGGGCGCGACGGCGACGGGGCCCTTGCGCGACCTCAGTGTTTGAAATGTCTATAGAAGACGCCACACCGGGACGGCCGGCACGACGTCAACGAAACCGTCATGCCCGTAGTGTTGTGACATGCACGCCTCGCTGCAGCTCCGTCATCGTCTACGCGCCGGCTGTGTGCCCAAGGCTTTAGTGTAAATTCATCTTTACATTAAGTTTATTTGGCACCTCTCGTGAATATTTAACTGCACGACTTAGCTGGCGGAACTCGAGACTACTAAATAAATACAAATTACTCAACATCCCAAAGCAGATTTTTCCTTTAAATCGTAAAGGCGGTAAATGACATGCTAAATAATTATTTTCCTTGTTATGTACAAATGTGGAGGCATAAATAGGTTTAGGCAACTAACCACTGGATTTCAATTTCAATGACATTAGGAATAGGTAGGTAGGTAATTAAAGTCCATGCTAGCTATATTTAGCATCAGGTTAACAACGAACGCAAAAGTAATTATCTATATATACAAGGTGTTTCGTAACAACCGGATCACCATGTAATTACATATTCTATACATGACAGTGAACAACTTTTATACTATGACTTTTGAAAATATGCATATAATTGTTTAATTTTTTTATACAAATTCAATCGACTGTTTGATTTTGCAAAAGTAATAGAAAGTTGTTCACCATGTGTACAAATGAATCTCTATTTCCCTTGGTCGTCATCGCATCACGCGTGAACAGATGGAACGGATTCGCTAATTCTTTTTTTTGTTGTGTTAATTATTGTCAGAAGAACTTTCTTCTGAAAGAAAAAATTAAGAAAGTTGCACAGAAAATCAATAATTCATCATTATTATAATCCCCCGTTATTTTACTGCTGGACCTAGGCTCAATAACTCAATGTTTTCGGTCTTACGGCTATGTGACTTAGCCTTAATTGCCACTTGATGTGATTGAAATGATAGTTTGTGTTTTTTAAATAGGAGTAGTCAAGGGCAGAAGCTAGTGTTTTATACTGTCGCTATGTGACCCTAATATTATTAGGTGATTTAGATGATTACTCGTAATTATAATTTAACAAAACGGAACTGCAATACGAAACTATGTGGTAAAAGTGTCGCAGTAAATATCGTGTTTCGTTAAGCTAGCCTTATTACCAGTGATCGCAATAGGTAGATTAATTTGATGTACTTTGGTAGTGCTAGCATAATATGGATATGCCTTTTTTTTCAAAAACCGATACCAAGAAATGCCGGAATCCCGAAGGCATGTCCTTATTAACATCAATGTTTGAGATCATTGACCCTAAATCAATCTACCGATCACTGCTTATTACAGTCTGATGTCTAATTTGTTATGATGTTAATAAATAATACTTATTGAGCTATATTGAATATTGTGCTTGAGTACCGAGTGTAATGTAAAAAAAAAAATATTGGCTGAAAATATCAGGCAAAAAGACCCTACCTTATTAGTTAAAGGTTATTTCTACATAAAAACTTTGCCTCTTTTTAATATTATTAAGAAATTATACATTACACTTGTGCTAACAAAGGTGACATTTATTTTAAATTGTTTTGCTATGCTTTAGTCTGTTTTAGGGTTCCGTAGCCAAATGGTAAAAAACGGAACCCTTATGGATTCCGGATTATGGATTGAACGGAACTGTCTGTCCGTCCGTATGTCACAGCCACTTTTTTCCGAAACTTTATGATATATACTGCTGAAACTTGGTGAGTAGATGTATTCTGTGAACCGCATTAACTTTTTCACACAAAAATTTTATTAAAAAAAATAAAACCGACTTCAAAACACTAAAATGCTAAAAATAATCCTAACACTTAAGTACCTAATCAGTTACTTTTGGAGTCGGTGCAAACAAAAACATTGAATCTCTCATCGGCTGGCACCGACTCCAAAAGTAACTGATTAGGTACTTAAGTGTTAGGATTATTTTTAGCATTTTAGTGTTTTGAAGTCGGTTTTATTTTTTTTAATAAAATTTACTTATTTCATCAATTTTAGTGATAAATCCTAATCTAACTGCTGAACACCGATTTCATCCCCTATTTTCCTACCCTTAGGGGTGATTTTTATTTTGTAAACTTTTAGCATATTATCTTTGAAGTATAAGCTATTCAATAAAACAAAAATCATCAAAATCGGCTCATATTTGTCGAAGATTGGTAACAAGAACCACAACCAAAATACTATCTGGGTATATATTTGTTGATTTTCTCAAAAAGTTCTAAATCAATTTCGATAAAATTTATATGGGACCACCTCTGAAGTATGATCTACCAAACAAAAAAAGAATCATTAAAATCGATTCATAATTGGCGGAGTAATCGCGTAACAAATATACAAAAAAAAAAAAAAAAAAAACATACAGTCGAATTGAGAACCTCCTCGTTTTTTGAAGTCGGTTGAAAATAGAAAAAAAAACAATAAATTTTACTTACTTAGAACTGAAACTCAATTATTTTTTTTCATTAAGGTTTCTAATATCTTGTTTTTTCTAAACTGAATAGTTTTCGCGAGAGACACTTCCTAAGTGGTAAAATGTGTGTGCATGTGTGGGGGGGGGGGGGGAGGGTAAATTCTAAAATAAAAGAATGATAAAACTAAAAAAAAATACATGATGTACATTACCATGCAAACTTCCACCGAAAATTGGTTTGAACGAGATCTAGTAAGTAGTTTTTTTTTTAATACGTCATAAATCGTAAACCGCAATTATTTACACTATTAAAACATCGATCAAAGTTACAACGAACTACAAGAACTTTTATATTATGTTACTTGCTGCTACGAAACCCTTCATGGGCGAGTCCGACTCGCACTTGGCCGCTTTTTTTAAATAGAGTATGAGTTCTAAGAAACCAATTCACGGTTTTAGTAACGCAAACGGTGTAGCCGTTTCTCAGAGATAATAGAAGTGGCATTTTCCCTTAAATGGGTCCCTTAGCGACCTTTTATATCGCTTACGTCATCTTTTATCGTTATTACGGCACAGTTGGAATAGTCCCTGGGTACCCGTTTATGATCCGAGCGGACACGTCAGTGGTTTAGAAGCGTGGTACGAAGATATTGGCCAGTTTGGACTTTGTCTTACTAAGACGGATCAAGCTCAGTGGCGTGCATTGGGAGAGGCCTATGTTCAGCAGTGGACTGACGTGAGGCGATTATGATGATAATATTAACTTGATCTTGTAACATGTAAGATATAGAGAGATATATATATAGAAAGAGAGAGAGATAGAGTATTACATTACAACCGGTGTCACTATTTTCGTAATATACATTTAAGTAGAATACGATTTTTTTAAAGAATATTTTTTATTTATTTCGCACAAAACAGGTAAGTACTTTGTTTGACCTTTGGAGGTCCACTGCTGGACATAGGCATTTCCTATAGAATGCCACAGCGAGTAGCTCTGAGTCGTTTGCATCCAGCGGCTTCCCACAACCTTGACTAGGTCGTCAGGCCACCGGGTAGTAGCAGGCCTGCCCACGCTGCGTCTTCCTGGTCGTGGTTGCCACTCGAGAACCTTTCTTACTCAACGGTTGTCAGGTTTGAGAGCGATGTGACCTATCCATTGCCACTTTAGCTTCGCAAGTCAATGAGCTATTACGGAAATTACGGTGACTTTAGTTCTCTTAAACTTAAAAAAAAAACTAAAAACAGAGTGCCGCCATTTTGTAACCCAAATCGCGCTCAAAATTGTCTCCGTTAGGACTAAGCCCCGGCCTTACGTGAGAGCTTTCGTAATCTGTAGACTAAAGTGTTGAGTACAAATTGAAATAGCATTTACTTCATCGTCTATTGAGTCCGAAAGGCGAATTCAAACGTACACTTTGAAAGTTTTAAATCAGAATAGACGATACTTTGCAGAAATCCAAAGGTACATAGAATAGCCATCGAATCTGACTTTCAACTAAATAAAAGTTATTTAGGTACATGCTGTTTTTATTAGAGCTCGTCATCAATAGTCATACCATGGTACAAAAAAAATAATTTGTTCTTGTAAGTATCGTATTGTAATGTATGTCAGCATATAACTTACAAACTTTTCACCAATATTTTTTTTTGCACTTCCGAAGCCATTTTATTAATTTTATTATTATAAGCATAAAGTCTAACATTTGTACTATGTGTAAGTACATTTTTATAGTCATAAATAGTAATAAATTAAAATTTAAAAAAAACACTTTTTAAAGACAAGCTTTTTTTGAGAATAAAGTGAACTAAAAGGAATAAAATAAATTTTGGTGACATTTGTCATACACGTAGATAGGTAAGTTCTGAGGCACTGATATCGTATAGGAAACCTGTATAACGGATAGCATTAATCAGTGCCCAGTCGCCTTGGGCCAACACGCAAATATTTGGCCAAAATGGTATCAAATCAATACAGATTTCTCCGGGCAATCGCCAGTTTCCAACACTATCTACACTAAGCCGCCAACGTGATTTCAGATTCCAGTCGATTTCCCAACTTTAAATTAAAATGTTGATCGGCCGATCTCATTCCGTACGCATATCGGAGAAACTCCCAAGGAAAAACCGAGATCGCATCTGAATATGAAGTAACGAGATCGACGCGAGTCCGTGCGATAACCAGATACAGTTAACTTTGCTAACTTCGCATGTTAATTTGTGACTTATAGAGCATTCTCACTTCACTTTGTTCCCAATATGCTCAGGGTACATTGATAGACAAGGTTACTAAATAAATAAATAAATTCTTCCCACAATCACACCAATTACCTAGCCCCTTACTAGGCAAAGCTTGTAATATAGCGACCAGATAACGAAAAATATACTTAAATAAGTTTATAAACATCCATGACTTAGGTACAAACGCTCGTGCTCTTCTCAAAACATTTGCCCCTTACGGGATTCGAATCTGCAACCGCCTGGCTTTGTAGTCCGGAGCGCGAACCACTACACCAGACGGTCTTTGGTCGGTTACTAAGAAAGAAATCTTTCCCCTTTTTCACCATAAAACTTTACAAGTTGGTTGGTTTGATTAATAATTGTAAGTTTTGAAATTGATCGATGTCATAAGTACGCGGTTGAGATGACACAATTATCAATTAACCAATTAACCGCCAACAGGAGGCGTGTCGTAAGAGGCGACTAATTCCTGTAGCACGAGACGAGCTGCTGCCCGTCTACTTGCGAAATCTTATTTAAAAAACTGCGCTCGCCAACCCCCCTGCCAAGCGTGGCGAGTATTGGCAATCCCCCCCCAATGGTAGGTCATTGAGGGAGGCCTATGTTCAGCAGTGGACTTCCTGTGGCTGAAATGATGATGATGATGATGTTTTTTTACAAATAATGGAAAAGATTGTTTGAGCGGTGTTAATCGTCGGATTTTCGCATCACCGAGAGTTACGAGTACATCGCTGGATTTTTCGGAATCTATGTACGGATTTAGAGGTTCCATCATTTATCACTGTGTAAGATCCAAATTCTGTGCTTTTAAAGCTGAGACAAAACCATGGAATAACGCACCAACGAATGTAATATGTAACCCTCATTCATCACACAATGAACTTAAACAGTAGGCTCGCAAGGCTGCTGGCAGTGGATGGAAAAGCATAGCCGAGGATCGAGCGCAGTGGCGTGCATTGGGAAAGGCCTATGTCCAGCAGTGGACTGACGTGGGCAGTGGACTGACGTGGGCTGTGTATGAGTAGGCTCGGATGCTAAATATGGATGGACACCGCTGTGCGCAAGAAAACGTCGTGTCGGTCTCGCCGTAGCACATTCTTTGAATAATTTTATTGGTACTCAATTAATATTTTTTCTCAACACTCTTGCAAAATGTTGTAAGTAGGTACTACTTTTGAAGTGTATTTTAATCCATAATAAAGTTAGTCACTAAGGCTAGCCGTACTTTAGACGTACGGCGTTTTCTTACGATTTGATTCGTGCGTCAACGTACGAACGATCCGGGTACTCCAACTAAGTACTATGGGAACCCGCGCACGCACTAGCTGTGTGTGCGATTATGTATACATATGTTTCTATTCACACGTTTCCTATTCGTACTAAAACGTACCCAAGGTGCGGCCGGCCTACACTCGTCTAGTATTTGGGAAAAATGAAATACCTAAATATGCCTTTATCATTATTATTTGCGAATCCGAAAAAGCCGATTCCATTCCATAGGTAAGAGACTTGTTCTCTATCCGTAATGTGGGTAACATAAAACGTCTAACATAAAAAAAGACCTATGTACTATATTATTAATAAGTCCATAAAAACCAAGTGTCAGACTTGTTTTAAGCCTACTGTTTACACTTCATATACGTTAATACCATCGGATGCACACCCCAGACGATCCATCAAAGGATTCGCTGTGTCATTAATCAACGCGACATTAGCAGTAATGCGTGATTATGCAATAAATTTTCTGTTATATTACTGCGAGTAGAAATAATAGGTTTATTACTATGTTTTGTTAACAGTATAATTATAAAAGATCTTCACGCATAGGTGACTCATAACGTTTTTAAATGCACTGGTCCTTTTCAACGATATTAGAAGTACATTACGCTTTGATTCCCGCAAGGGGAATAAACGAAAACGGTCGTCGGTTGCATTTGGCGGTCGTAGGTCGTCAGCCGCATTCATCAAATATCCAAACGTAAACGATTATGGCTTGCATTCACTGAACGACCTACAGTAATAAAAAGCTAGGCTTGTGTCGACTGCATTTTCCAAACGACAATATGCAAGCAAAAGCGGTTGTTTATCGACACATTATTCGCTATAGTATACAGTATTGACCTACCTATGTTTAAGTTTAAATAGCATGTTAAAATAATTATAATGAACTGTATTTATTACTGTTAATGACTATCTAAATAAATAAATGTTATAACCGCCCTGCATGGTATTTTATTCCAATAATATTATTATTGCCTTCGACACAAAAAGAAGAAGACTAATTATAGCCAATCCAGAATTCCAGACAATCGAAGGTACAGTCTATCCAACAAAAAAAACATCAAAAAAACGGAGCTAAAAATAACACGCTGATTTCGCAGTCAATTGTACACTGTAGGTAGATGACGTGAAACGTCAACCCAGACAATCGAAGGTACAGTATAGCAGAAAAAAAATATATCAAGAAAAACGGAGCTGATAATAGCACGCTAATTTCGCAGTCAATTGTACACGTAGATGACGTGGTAAATTACTAGTCATAGGTAGGTCATTCGGCTAGGATCAGGTTGCTTTGTCATTATCATTAACATATCAGTCTATAGACTTAGAAAATGACGACTAGTTTGTAATTATTACTGTACTATCATATAAGCACCTTGAAATTCATCATAGAATTAGGTTATGAACAGTTTGTAATATTCAATTCTGTAATTAAGATGTCTATTACTTACTAAGTTTAATCACAGTCGAAGCATGACTGATAAAAATCTGTTTGTGTGAAGAGAAAGATGACTGTTGATATTTTTATTATGCTGATTGCTGTCTACCATGCCTGCTAAATAGACTAATCCATAAATACAAATGTTTGTTTGTTTCTATATGCATTCTCAAATAATTGATATGATTATGGTGAAACTTTAGTGACTTTTTGTGGTAGTTTTGTCACTTAAACAATCAAGCTCACGAATTTCTAGCATAATCTGACCTCCCGTTATAGAGCGGTTTATTACAATTAAGAGATCAGCTTATACTGGACATGTATAGCTTGATGTGACTGTCATAAATGCAATCAAAAAAGTTTAAAAATAAAGAAATGGGCCGCCTATCAGAATAGCGACCATGAATTTAAAGTAAATAACTAAATATTTGAGCAGTCGGTAAAACGTGTTCTATGACTCATTAATAAAAGATTAGCTATCTACTGGAATACTTGTTATTTGACATCGTAGCTATGTTTATTAAACAAAATTTTAATGTAGAATCTTCCCTTTGGCAAACAAAATTATGTCAGAGATCAAGCATTAATTTCAATGGTGCTATTTATTTCTCCTTCAAACGTAATATAATTTTAGGTTAAAGTTAACTGTTATAGATAAATACAATAAATACACAATTTCTTATTTTGGTGGCATAATGGTGTATAATTATTTTTATAATTATAATAATTATTATTATTATATACTATTAATAATAGTATTTAAAAGGGACGATCCATTTCAAAATTATAACGGTAATAAAATTCTTTAACGGAATTAATTGCAAATACGATTTTAATTGTAAGTGTCATTAGTAAATTAATGATAAATTAAAAATAAATATGTGCTCTGGCCAAGCTATAGGTCAATGCAGATTGCTTTCATCTCCAGCAACCTAAGTTCACCTTCTTCCGAGTCATATTCCTTAACAAATCAAGCATACTATGAAGTACGTACATACGAGACAACAGAAATTCCATTGTTATGTGGTCTCATGAAACCACTTGGATGTTGACGAGTTAAAGCGATGATCTTGAACATTACATTTATGTGATATGGAACAAAATACACTCTCATAGCAAATACTGTAAACCGTAGCCTAGTACCAAAAAGTAATTTTTCTAAATTGAACTCTGTTCTATTTCAGTTTAAAATCGATTAGGTAAGTAAATTTGGCATTTGTAATAGGTTGATTAGTTGTTTAAAGTGTTGTGCTGTTTCCACTTTATTTCATAATTATTTAACTTAACAGTGCCGAATCTACTTTGCCTAGATATTTGTGGATACAACACATTTTCAAAGAAAACCGTGTAAGCAAAGTTACATCACACTCAAAAGGTATTTGTAAGTTATAATGTTATTTTAAAACTGCATTGTGAATTGTTCAAAGTGCAGTTTTAAGTAACGTAATTAGAGGTTAACGACATCTGATTCATCAATTTATGATTACTATGTTCTAAATAATTGATATTTACTACATTACTGGACAACAGAATCAGTCAATAATAAGACTAACAGAAATAGCATTCGAATTACATTTTATAAAAAGGAAAAGAACTGGAAATAATTTGAACATGGGATCAAGGACCGGAACCGCTTACTAATAAAAGGGTTTTTAATTGGGTATTTCATAGACTTGTTTCCACAAACCCTATCAATTCGGTAAGCCTATCGTCGACTTACTCCAACGAAAGGCTAACAAAATGAATACAGTAAATTCGGGTAAGCACTAACCGTATCTGAAAACCCTATCGAAGCTTACCCTTATGAAAGGTTTTAAAAGCGCTTAAGCAATTTTAACCTCTACGTGCACACCATTCGACTCATTATTATATAACCTTTTATTGTGTGTGGCTATCGCCACGGCGAACTTAAATACACAGACAGACAGGTTAATACAAATCACCAGAATGCGCGAAAAAGTCATAGACAATAGGGTAACCCTTTTAGTCGGTAAGTGCTAAATATTGAAATTACCAATACCCTATTTGATTCGGTAAGCGCATTGAAAGCAGTTAACTTTATTCAAAAAGGTTTCCGTAGCGAAAGGCTAACACTGGAGTAGCTTATCAATAGGGTAACCCTATCTTTGGGTAACCTTTTAATAGGGTTTTCCTAACAATCGGCTTTATCAAAAAAAGGGGATTTCCGGTCCTTGCACGGGATGTGAAACTAGAACAGATGATGATGAATTTTGAGTAGGTACATATGTATTAGGTACTTCAAACTAAAATCTGTAGAACTTGCAGGGAGGTGCATGTAGAGGTAAAATAAAATATAAACCCCATTCGATCCAGAAGGGGGTGATTTTAGAATATAATAGAATAGTATATAATAGTAGTAATAATATACACACAAAAAAATAAAATAAATACATAACAATAAAACAATTAAGGATATCTGTTGTGTGTCAAAAAGGTGCCCGCTCAGCATTTGTCATGACAGTCACAAATACTTTAGTAGTAGTAATGGAACAACATCGAAATCTCAAAAAGAAAAAACCTCCATCCAAACAATGTCACTTGGTTGGCGGCTTAGTATGCGAGTGTTTTTTTTGCTATTTCAATGTTGGTCTCATAGTAAAAGTTGTTGTTATTGTTTTTTAACACCGTGTACACTATAGCATCACATCATGCTTCTAAATCATAAGACCCAATAAATATTTATCTGCCTAAGCCCATCAGATGAATACGTTCTCGTTTGCCCGTTTAGCTTCTCAGAAGTAGATATGATACCCTATGAGTTGAGAAGAATGTGACAATTTATTTATTAAAGATAGTTAGACATACTATTAGTCAAGGATGCATTTAATAATTTGTTATCATTTATTGGTTTTACAAAAAAAAAAAACACCACGACTGTGTGGATGAAGTGAATTAAAATTTCATAAAAATCATTAAATTAGTCATAGAAGTTTGTCTTCAATTTAATTTTAAAAAAGTTATAATAATATGTTTTTTACAATATTTATCAGTATTTTAAATTACTAATACTATTTGACATACAGTAACGTTTAATTGATGCTTCTAAACTTATTGCAAGGGAAGAAAAAGCAATGTTTATTATTGTCCATTTGATTGTAATTCAATAATAATTATAAAAGAATGATAAAAATTCAAACAAAAATCGTCACTACGCGTACCGGCATACGTATTGTTTGTAAACAAATAACACATGATCGACAGACCGGCAACAAGAGATTCTGCTCCTACATGATCCTTACATATTTGGCTCGCGAATTGCAAAAATTCAGCTCCCTAAGCCGCATAATACACAGGAAAATCGAATTTGAGAGAGCTCGAGCCTCGAAACGCTATCATAAAATACCATGTGGCTAGTACGCGCCAAATTTTGACAATAACTAATTTTCGCAAAAATACTGTGGCGCGTGAATTTTATAAGTGTAATAAAATATTTTAGAAATAATTCTATAGGTTCCTAGCCTGGATAAGGTAAGAGTGCAGAGAAATTCGCAAAAATGTATTATTTTCAGAGAATTTATAACGCCTCTAGCGGTGAATATACGAAACACAAACATAATGGCCGACACACAGTAGTTTCGATGACTGCACGCTAAATGCGCAAAATACTTACACTTTCCTCCTCTTTTTCCATTCCAGAGGGCATCTGAGGTACTGCACGATTAATCGCCGAGTAGTCCGGCAGATCCGGAAGCTCCTCGGCGAGATATATGGGCATTGGTTTCGACGCATCCAGGGCCCTCGCCCTAAACGAGAGCTTCGACATTTTGTTGACAGAACAAAACACGCTAGCGTCGACACTAAAATGCACTAATAAAACACTTTATAGCTCCTCCAGGAGGTCCCAAAGGACCGTAAACTGCACTTTGCACACTCTAGTTCGTTCCCATGGTTAATTTTTGCACGCACTCAGTCACAATTAATGAAAAACAATAACGAAACTTTACATATTGAGCGTACTTTACAGAAAGCCATCATGGCGGCTTTCCGTTTGGCGGACGACCATGACCAACTTCCACCTAGCACGACGTGCGCGGGAAGGAAACACGCGGTGACGATTCCGCCATATTTGATACTAACAATTTGAGTAAGTCATTTCGTGTAAATTTAAAAAAAAATCTAAGCAAAATTATTTGTTTAATTAATTTTGATCTCAATAAACTATTTATTTTAATAATGTTTAAGGTTTGATTAATAAATAAACACTAAACTGACCCGCAAGTTTTGGAGTCCACCATAGACAATAATGTGTCAATGTCGTTCCGTTTCACGGGTATGTAAAGTTTATGTTGAGATTGTCAAATTGATATTATTTTTTTATTCGAAGAGGATGGTAAATTTGAATTTAATTTTTTAGATACTAAAGCGTAACACACACAGAGAGCGTGCGCGGGACGGCGACGGGTCACGACGGGTGTACGACGGGTCTATTAACATAGGTTTAAATGGGCGCCCACAGACAGCGAGCGTGCGCGGAACGGCTGCGGGTCGTGCGCGGAACGGGTCCCGCGCGGCCCTTCCGCCGTCACAGATAGGCGGCGGGCGGACGGGTGGTGCGCGGGTGCAGCGTTCGTTACATTCGTCGTGATACACGCATTCAGACCAAAGCGCTCATACAGAGAGCGTGCGCGGGTCGTGCGCGGAACGGGTGCCGCGCGTATACTACGACTGTTGTGTTATTTTACAAAACATTATCATTTTTCGCTATGGATTTGAATGAAAAAAGTAATTAAATATGTGAGGAAATAAAATGTTTGTACGAACTAGGTAATAATCTACTAAACTCAAGATTGCTGTACTACGGTCACCCATCCATTTAGTGTCCACACTTGAGGTTGCTTAACCACGGTCACCCATCCATATAATTTCAAAACTTGAGGTTGCTTAACCACGGTCACCCATCCATTTAGTGGCCAAACTTGAGGTTGATTAACCACAGTCATCCATCCATTTATTGACCAAACTTGACGTTGCTTCTCCACGGTCACCCATCCATTTAGTGTTTAAATTTGAGGTTACGTAACCCTCGGTCACCCATCCATTTTGGGACCAAACTTGAGGTTGCTTAACCATGGTCACCCATCCATTTTGGGACCAAACTTGAGGTTGCTTAACCACGGTCACCCATCCATTTTGGGACCAAACTTGAGGTTGCTTAACCACGGTAACCCATCCATTTTGTGTCCAAACTTATGGTTGCTTAACTACGGTCACCCATCCATTTAGTGTCCAAGCTTGAGGTTGCTTAACTACGGTCACCCATCCATTTTGGGGCTATACCTGAGGCTGCTTAGCCATGGTCACCCATCCATTTAGTCCAAGGTTGAGGTTGCTTAACCACGGTTACCCATCCATTTAAAGGCTAAACTTGAGGTTGCTTAACCACGGTCACCCATCCATTTTGGGACCAAACTTGAGGTTGCTTAACCACGGTAACCCATCCATTTTGTGTCCAAACTTATGGTTGCTTAACTACGGTCACCCATCAATTTAGTGTCCAAGCTTGAGGTTGCTTAACTACGGTCACCCATCCATTTTGGGGCTATACCTGAGGCTGCTTAGCCACGGTCACCCATCCATTTAGTCCAAGGTTGAGGTTGCTTAACCACGGTCACCCATCCATTTAAAGGCCAAACTTGAGGTTGCTTATTCACGGTCACCCATCCATTTAGTGTCCAAATTTGAGGTTGCTTAACAATCGTCACCCAAAATATCAATGTCATAAAAGTGGACCGTGGCTAACCTTAATGGATACCAGGATGGGAGTGATGGGACCGTGGTTTTGACCTGACCATTGAATGGGTGACCGTGGCAAATCAACATTTAGTGACTAAATGTAAAAGTTATCGTGTTAAAGAAGCTTCATATTTTATATGCGTTATTGACCATAGCACAAACCCGAGCCGCGCCTTCGAATCGCTCCAAAACCGCCGCCGAACCGCTCCGCGCACGACCCGTTCTCTGTGTGAAGACGACAAACCGCGCAACTCACGTCGGAGAAACGACCCGTTCCGCTCACGCCTTCTGTGTGTGTTACGCTTAAATGGATCAAACCCAGTGCCCATCTTAAATTAGTAAAACTATGTAGTGAGAATGTTAGACGGCTCAATGACTAGTGGAAATGCTCATTTAATAATTGTGAAACGTGTGTTTGCAATTGGTCTTTTAGCTGGCCGTCGAAAAGTATAAAAAACTACAAAAGAGTTTGAGGTGTTTTTGGCAATGAATGAGAAGTTAGACTGTTTTTAATTTATTCTTAATATTTTAAAGGGTTAATATCGTGCTGTGTGTATTGCCTTAGATTTTAATAATTAACTGTAAAGTTAACTTTTTTAATAACTACAGTGTCATTATTAAAACACAATCCTAATCAAAAATAGTAGACTTTCCTTTGCTATTACATTGAAAAAAAAAACCTTGCACTTATCTCACTGACCTGTAATAATCTGACTGAACTGGCTGCTGTCAATATAAATTCATGCCTAATTGATTAACGCCATTTTAGCGCTGTAGGCCTTGGCTGAATAAGCAGTATTAAGCTGATATCGTTCCATGGACCTTAATTAGCAATAGGTTAGTAGGGCGAAACGTCATAACGATTACTTTAAAACTTTCGCGTTGCATGATTAATAACACTAAAACGGGAAATGACGCGATCATTATTATGTACTTACGTTACTTTTTATTTGCCTGACGGTAAATGGGTGAAAAATCTACCTCTCATACGGAGTAAAGATATCGCTATCCCAGTCAATCTGTGTTACCTGGTCGAAACGGCAAGGCAAATAAAAGGTAAAATATCTATTAATGAGAGTAACGTTATGGCCTCAAGATAGGTAATGGGGAATATGCATGTTTTTTATTTGGCCCTAAAATAAATAGTACTTTTAATAAATGATAATGATAATGATAAATAATTTATTTCCAAGAACATGGTAACACAAGATCTTAGAGCTATGCAAAAGTACAACATATTCTGCCTTTGGTTTAGGCGTAGAAATGTTAAAGTTACAACATCTGCTATTAAATTATACATTATTATTAATTGAAATAATTTTCTCATGAGTCGTCAGTTAACAGTCAAAGGTACAATCGTTTATTTTTGTGTCCATAAATTCTTTATTAGAGTAAAAGCATTCCCGTAAAAGCCAATTATTTTAAACATATTTTAGTTTGTTGAGCGGTAAGGCTCTAACTTTTCTAGGTAGTTTATTATAAATTTTTATAGCATGACAATATACATTGTTAGAAGATAGTTGTAACCTTCGAGGTGGTATAAATCATTTATATGGGTCTCTACTATTACTCTTTCCAAGCACCGTGTCATGTAAAGGAAAGAGATCTGGATGTTTCATTATGAACATGCAGATATCCAAAATGTACTGGCAGGGTAGAGGTAGTATTTTTAAATGTTGAAATAGTGGTCTACAGTGGTCTAGATAACCGACACTTCACACTACATAAGGCTCGAATGCATTTTTTTGTACTTTAAAGGCTCTTTCTACATCTACAGAGTGCCCCCAAATAATTAAGCCATATCGAAGAGCCGAAGAAACATAGCCATGGTAAGCCGAGAGTGCAGTCTGTATGGAAGATACTAGTCTTAGACGACGTAGCGCAAATACAAATTAGTCTAATTTTGTGCATAGACTACCCACATGCTCCTTCCAGTTTAAGTTTTCATCTAAGACCATGCCAAGAAACGTAGTGGAGCTAGTTTGATTAACATACATATTATTATAATTAATGTTGACATGCATATCCATCTGGTTATATGTTCTGAAATGTATAGCACTTGTCTTTTTTAAGTTAATATTTAGTTTATTTAGCTCTAGCCATTCTATAACCCTCCTAAGCTCTTCATTTGCAGTGATTCCTATATCATTTTTGTTTTGACATTTTATAAGCAGTGTGGTGTCATCTGCAAATAGGATGCATTCTTGTTTTAACGTCACCGGCATGTCGTTAATGTATAATAGAAAGAGCAAGATAAAACGTATAAGATACAACTAAAGTAATTAATAAAACTTTAAGAATTTTCGAAAAATATTGATAAATACCTGACTTATAGCCCTTATAGCATTAAAGTCGCTTGTTAGACAAGGAGATCCGATATGTACCGTGACGTCACATTAACGTCCGCCATACATTTTTCATAGTAAAAATTAATAAAGGCAGTTTAGATCAAAATTAGTTCGCAGTACTCGCACTTCTGGCGTTAAGGTACAAGAGCGTTTCAAATGGGCACACAAAATGAGCTGTCTTGATTGGTAAGCCAGTCTAGGTATTAATACAGGTCAGTGACTTTTCTACCTTTTTCTCTTTTCTACACTTGGGCTAAGTTTTTTTCGCGGGCTTTGAGTGATCAATTTACGCGGGACATTTAAATCACAGATTAGACAGAAGTACCTATGTTAGACTAAGATTAAAGCATAATCTCGTGGAAAGCATCTTCGGAGCAATTTATTTTCTTTTGTTCCGCATTATTTTCTTCTCATCATGGCTTTGATTAATCGCTAAAGGCTACTTGTTAGCTTATTAATTTTAGCTAATGAACTTCCTTTTAGGGCGACCTACTGTTTAAAAATACAACTGTGAACATTAGAACTAACAAAATCTTTAAAAAAATCACTAACTACTTGTATCAAATCACAAGATGATATTTTCTGCTTTGTTATTACTTTTTGTTTACATTTAATTTTGACGAAGATATCGCGTATTATACGACGACTTCCGTAGCCGAGAAAATCGGACTTGGAGTCGTTTTCTGAGGTCCCGGGTTTGATTCCAGAGGCCCAATTCCCGTAATTTGACAATTGTCGCAATCCGGTGTCGATCCGGTCCCAGTAACATTACTATCACAAACGGTATTCTCGTAAACTTTCAATTTGACGTAAAATTATTAAAACTATCCCAATAAGACTAAAAACAGAGCAAAAAAATATCTAATTTTGGTTTCTTTCATTTTCAGTCGCATTACGAACTATAATAGCATTTTTTGAGTTTATTAAAATACCGTTTGGGATCGTAATGTTACTGAGAGCGGATCGACACCGGATTGCGACTATTGTCAAATTACGGGAATTGGCCCTCAGATCGTTCAATGTCGAAAAATAACTTTTCCATATTATCTCGGGTCTAGGAATTGTGGTACCGTCGTTGTTTCTGATTTGTGTAACTATTGCTATGGCTACTAACAGAGCAATGTATGTGATGTCTAAATTTTATTTATAATATTAAAACCCATTGCTTTCCTGGCTTCTTTAGCTAAATGTCTAGTTGTGCCAAAGGGATGATTGTTCATTTGATTAAATTATGCTTCTTCAGGGTTTCGTACCCAAAGGGTAAAAACGGGTATTACAAGACTCCACTGTCCGTCTGTCTGTCACCAGTCTGTACCTTATGAACCGTGATATTTATATTCATATTCATTTATTGCTTCATAAGTGTACATTAGGGTGTTATTACATTGTGTGAGACCATACTCATGGATCCTGTAAAGGTATTGCATTCATTGATAGCTAGACATTTGATATTGCCACAGATGTTGTATAGGTATATCGGTTGTCGCTGTAACAACAATGTTACTAAAAACAGAAAAAAATAACTTAAGTGGGACTCTCATACAACAAACGTATTTTTTTTGCCGTTTTTTGCTCGATATTAATAACGGCCAGCCCCCCTAGCATGACCACCAAAACATGATATGATATCACGATATATTGACACCAACTGTAAAAATATGATAGATATAGCTACCATTTTGAATTTTTATCGAAACAGCTATCATAATATTGACGTCACCGGCACGGCGATTCAACATGGCAGCTATCGCTCCATCATATCGTGTTTTAGTGTTCATGCTAGGGAGGCTGAGGTAGACGCTCGAAATATTCACAGAATATTTAGTTGTAGGTACCTATACTTACTTTACAACTTTAAAATAGTGTCAAATGTTGTACGGAACCGTGCGCAAGTATGACTCGCACTTGGCCGGTTTTTGATCCTTGTTAGTTAGTCTGTGATGACCATTGACCACATTCATGTTATCTCGAAAGGGGTGACGGCAAAAGACCGGATCGTTTTACGCTCTTTCCCTAGAAGTGGGGAAGGGACGGGCTTTATGGGACGCAACTTGTGTGATACCCCGGCACCTCACCTCAGGGAATCAGCCTTAAAACTCGTTTTGATAATGACTTTCCACCATTTGGGAATTTAGGAAATCCTACGTAAGAGAACAGAAAAAGGTTAACATTACCATGTACAGACAACGTGTCTCTTCGCCTAGCGTACTTACCACACCGTAGCGGTGTCATGAATGCCAATAATTGATTCCTAAATAGTTCTAAATTAGTGCCCAAAGGAAATAAATAGTTCCCTTAGGGCCAGCTATTTGTATGGATTATCTGACAAAACAAGTGCCAGATTGGTTTTCCGGAACTTATCAGCAAGTGGTGAAAGTGGCCCTTAAACTTACAAAATTATAGCTTAGTGAGGAAGATGTTTCGCCCAGCGTACTCACCTCTCGTGTGGGAAAACTAAACAAGCTATAAATTTAATTCATACATCAAAAAATTGTGTATAAATAATGCCAAATAATGCCCAAAGGACAGAAATAATGCCCTTATAATTACGAAATTATAGCTATAGTCCGGTGAGTACGCTAGGAGCACATCAACCTACCACGTCTAATTTTCTCAATTGATATTGATCTCTACGTGTCGGACTTTAAGTTAAAAATGAATTCAATAACCTTTTAACTTTTTGTGTAGGTTGACCTACCCTTGTCTGTACACTACCTACTTACTTAATAAGGAACAGCACATTTACCTGGTCCTCAAAGCATCAGGTATAAAATAATAATGCTTTATTTCAGATAAGGATCTATTTAAATAAATTAACGTTAAATAAACATTCCATTGTTATGTCTCTAACCGCGCTCGGAAGTAATGAATAATTAGATATAGAACTATTTTTTAGTCTGTAATGGAACTAAATTGTTTTCAGAATCACACCAATTATCTAGCCCCAAACTAAGCAAGCTTGTACTATGGCGACTAGATAACGGATAAATACTTTTATAAACATCCATGACTTAGGTACAAATGCTCGTGCTCATCACATAAACATGCCCCATGCGGGATATATACGAACCCGCAACCGCTGGCTTTGCAGTCCGGAGCGCGAACCACTGCACCAGACGGTCGTCGTCACGATATATCAGTTACTCCATGCACCGCTACAAACTTCGATATCTGCACTAACTCAAGGTTGACTGGTAGATAATGCTGCAATAGCATAAGTCCGTCAATTGTACTCACTACTCACCTGTGCGATAAAGTTTAAATAAATAAATAAATCAGCCTTTGAAGTCCATTGTTGGACATAGGCGTCTCCTTTGCAGTTTGCATCCATTGCTGACCTAATCTAGTAATTCTGTGTTTTTATTTATTTAAACTTTATTGCACAAAATGAAATCGTACAACAGGTGGACTTAATGCCATGTGGCATTCTCTACCAGTCGACCATTAGGCTAAACAGAAATGTTTTTCAGACCAAATAAATAAAGTTTTGAAACTATGATCTTTTTTTTTTCAATGGCTCGCACCACATGCATTCGCCACGGACGGAGTTGAAAGTTAGAGATACAAAAATAAAAGGAACGGAAAATCAAAGATTCCCGCTTTGATTTTCCGTTCAAGGATTCCGGATCAAGTTAGTTAATTAATATTTCAAAAATAAAAATACACATACTTATATTTTAATATTATTGGAAGAAATGAAAATGTATAAAATATTATCAACTTCAGAACTAATCATACATAATAAGGTTACAATGGAGATAGGGAGAGGAATACGAAGGGAAAACAAAGAGGAATTATCATGTAAGGGCCTTCCATACAGTTCCCGCCATAATAAAGTCATCACTGAAGGTGTAGGTACATACTCAGAAGTTTTAATGACTCGAGAAGTATTATAATGTAATGAGATTAATGAAAGTTATTGCTCGAATACCATAAAGCCTATAAAAACATGAGAATTATTTTTGCCTTTAACACTTTTTCCATAGGGTAACAGTTTTCGAGAACATGTGAAAAAACCGACAAAAGGGACACATTTCACGGCGAGGGGAGGGGGGGAGCGTCAGGTGGAAGGGGGGAGGGAGTTTTGAACACCACACCCAAAGGTGTCATTATGCCACACAAGTTTCAAAACTTTGTTAATTTGTTTGTTTTACCCATACGTTGATTACATAGAATTACTGTATTAATTAACCGTAAAGTTACTAAGTCGTCAGTCACCGAAAAGGGAGAGGGTATTTTGAAGCAAAAAAATCAATTAACATACAAAATTTACTAAAACTATATTTCCAAGTAAAATTAATGTAATTCCAATGACTAATTATTTGCATTAATATCTAAAATCAATAATTATAGTTACAATATATTCAGCAGATATACATTTTATGATTATATCTATGGATTTTGTATTTAGAAGCGGGTACAGCGGGTTTAGTATATATTTTTGATGTGGATACACTTTGGAAATTAAACTTAGGTAAATAAATAAAGCATGTAGTATGAAGGGGCCTTAATAAAGCCACTTCTTAACTAAAGGTGCCGGCATACTAAAAGCAGCGGAGCAGCATTACGACCTGCGCAAATTGTAACAAGGAACAGGAGACGTATTTTTGAATCATGAGAATTCCAATCCGAATACGAAATCGCAAGATTCGCATGCGAATTCCCAAAATCACTATTTTTGAAAACTCATTCCGTGAATTCTGCTACGAGTGGTCCTACCCACTCGTTTTTCGATTTTTACTAGTAGAAAGTACGGAAGAATGACATTAACGAGTAAACGTATGATTGACAAATATTTGACATAATAACTTTTTAAATACGTTCGTTAATGAGTTTTTGCTTTATTGTTTATAATATTTTCTGCGTGAAACAAAATTTGTTACAAGATTTCAATTTAATAGCAAGACTTATTTCGAGTGATTCAAAAATGCGTAAAATCGGAAGCAATAGAAACCATTTTCATACACGAATTGTTTTCGTGTTCGAATTGAAGGTTCATTTCTAATGCTTCAAAAATACGTCTCCAGTACGATACACGGCACGCCGCCGTAGCGGGCTTTTGGCACGTGGGCCCTCATAAGGCTGGGATTTCACTAAAGCTGGCCGAGGAGAAGAGAAAATGTGTTATGGTTGTCATAACTTACGACAACCACGTTTTTTGTCCACGTGAATAAGTTGATGCATTTGCAACAGGTAGATCAGTTGATGCCCAATGGAGACTTATCAAGCGCAAAAACAAAACGCGCCGCGTCCACGCTGCTGCTAAGCGTTTGGTCTGCTTAAGCCTTAAATCGGTTAAGGAGTAGTCCCCGGCAACTTATTCTCTGAATTTCGTAATTTTGCTAATAATCTGCTAGCTTCATTTGTAGTGGCTAGTCTGAAATTCCTTATTCATATCGGCTAAAAATGTTTAAGACGTACACCACGGCCTCGGCCTAGTGAACATTATTATCATCTTTGACAAATGTTTTAAGTTTACTTTAAACATAATACTTGTAATATGATTTGGACTAGCGACTTTAATCGCAATGAATGAACTCTTGAAATCTGATTCAGTTTGCGTGAAAACTACTTCCATCTTACGATATTTAAAAATATTGCGCATGCGATTCATGTGGTCGTTCTATACCATAACCAATATATCGTAATATAAGTGAAGGTTCTAAATATATTCATTATTTGTCTACTGCCTTGACAAGAACGTATAACATAATATTCATTTATTCACTTAGGCCCTCTTCCGGGCACTTAAACAGTTACTCATAGTCACATGAAAAAGACGCTTTACAAAATGAAGGCTAGCAGATCATAAAAGAAGTCTAAATATTATTTAAAATAACGATCAAAATACTTGTATTGACACAAGTCAATATAAACTGCAAAATAAAAATGTAGTAAGCATCACAAAAGATACTTCAGTAAAAAAAGACTATAAAATTATAACGTAGAATTTTGGTGTATTCCAAAGTGTATTCCTATAAATTCATAACAGTAAATCCTTCAGTAACAATTTGCTAATTTATAATAATTCGGTTATTTCATATTTCTTACTGTCTACATAACGAAACTAAATATTATAATGCGCGAATTTGTATTTTATTTCACATAGACTTTTTCATGATGTGGAATTTCAAAATTACCTTTTTTATTTTAGTGGTAACACCACTACGATAGCAAGTGTTGCCAGTTGAATTTTAAAAATAGTCGATTTTATATTAAAAACAAAGCAAAGATAAATTTACCCATATAGGGAGTTTGATAGGAAAACGTTATACGATGTTTTTTTTTTCTCAAACTGTAACAGACTTTTTGACATACAGGGTTACATTGCAAAGGGGTGCCAAATTTAAAAAATAAAATCTAGGTAATATTATAAAGAAGCATTATAATCGATATTATTTTGAAGTCGTATTTTACGAAAAAAAATAATACTTTAAATTATCCGAAAATAAAGTCAATAGAGACTACGAAAGCCGCGCGGTAATTTATCAGAGGCGTAGGTACGGCGAGCCTACAAGGACCTTACGCAGTACAGTGCGGATAGGAATAATTGAATGTGAAAAAAAAACTTGTTCTTTGCATAGTTTGATTTAAGTTACTGATTCTTAGCCACTCCTAAAGATTTGGCACCCCTTTGCAATGTAACCCTGTATAACAGAAAAACAAAACACAGATTTTTTGGTAAATATCTTTTATAATTAAGTGGTTTTCTGTCTAATAATTCCAAAGTATATTCCGATAATTTCTTAGTCATTATCAAACTATGTCGCGCCTTCGTTTAATTGTTAGACATATCCAAAAAGTGATGTACACCTAGAAAGTGCATTTAAACATCTATTTCATATTTCTGTAAAAGTGTGAGCAAAACAGCAAGATTTAGATTAAGATAAAGATTAATACTTAATTACATGATGTCGTCAAATATAATAATAAATAAGGAATGTACAAAATCGTATTCCTTTGTTTTTAGTCTTAGGCCGAATACACGATTATCCCCAATAATACAGAAACATTCTTGTCAATTTTATTTCTACTAATGTCAATACTGGTGTTACCATGCGAAAAAAATTACACCCAGTGAGTAAATTTAGTAATGTGTAAACGGCCTTAAATGCCAATCTATTCTACAAAAAAATGTACATTTCAACAAAATAATTTAATCAGACAGTCCACAACATAAAATACAAGACAAATCACAATAGAAAGGTGTAAAAATACGATTTTTTATATTCCATTTTGAGTATCATAATTATTTATATAAAAACACCTTGACCATAGACACACAGTTGGCTAGGAAAATATGATCAATTTTAAATAGGTTTGTGTATAAATATTTTCATACCCATCTGTACATCTGTCTCCCTCTTAGCAGGTATGTTTGTCTCACTCTAGCCTGTTATAAATAAACAATTCATCAGACGATATTTCCCGAGCATCTATACAAATGAAGTAACAAAGTTTTACAAATAATATTTACAATGTTGCCAACCTAATTAACAGAATTTCCTACTAAATGCGAAGTGTTACCACAGTAAATTTTATACAATCACAAACTTTTTGTACACATTTTGCGTGGAATTTATAACTACAGCACGGATAATATCGCCAAACGAATTTCTAACACGATCGTCTGTACCGATTTCAATTCATTAAATTCGATGCGTAATATATTTTTGTTATCAACATGTATTGTATAAATAATATTTTTAACATTTAAAATCAAACGATAACTTCATAAAATTCATGGGATATACAAAACCAGTGGTCTAAGCTCATATTGTTATGTGTTCGTAATTTTTTTAATTCTTAATTTGTTCTATGTACAAAAGGCATCGAACCTAATTGGCATACCTCAAGTTGCAAGTAACCTTAAATAACGTTATTTTGGTGTACACCTATCAAACATACGTTAATCGATAGGGAAAACAATTACAAACAACAAATACTCTTTGACAAAATGTCGTAAATGATATACTTTTTTCAGAATTTCAGGGTGAACATGTAATATTTATTTTTATTTACATTATCAAATTGAAATTCTGAACAAAGCGTATCATTAACGACATTTTGTCAAGGCGTATTTGTTGTTTGTAATTATTTTCTCTTTCAATTAACGCATGTTTCATAGGTGTACACCAAAATAACGTTATTTAAGGTTACTTGGAACTTGAGGTATGCCAGGCTCCATACAAAAAAGTTCGTAGTCTTAATTCGCGAAGCAATTTTGATACGGCGATAATAATAACGGTTTTCATGAAGCATTATTATCATAAATAGCAGATATTTTAATACTATTTTTCTTTGTTTTAGATTTTCTATATAAAATGTTTTTAATACTTGCAAGCTTAATCAATCGAAAAGCCATAAATGCAGTAAAACACATATTGTTTTACCATTTTTATATAGGGTGTACAAAATACCTTAAAACTATTTAATTAGCTGCAACAACTTTTAATACGAGCAACATAGTAATCGTAAAAAAAATGATGCTCCATGCATTATCCAGCACACTCAAGACTCAACCTAATTTAGAAAATATCAATCCAAGAATCGATTAACAATTGGTGTATCTGGCACACATTATCAATGTAGTCTGTTGGTATGGAGTATCTAAATATTTTTTCAACATTTCCAAGTAAAAGCTGTTGTATATGAACAACTAATTAAATGGCTTTAAGAAGTGTTTTATTCTTTTGCAACCCCGTATATTGGGTTCTATTGTTTTTAGGAAATAGTTATATGAATCTATGAGTGTTTTAATTTACACTAAGAATTTTCATTTTCTAGCCAAAACGTGTAGACCACACGGTAAATTAAAACGTATTGACTTGACCTTGATGTTGGTTGCCACACGTTCGCTATTGGTACATCTGCCAACGAACCATAGATTATGCTTAAAACCATGAATTATTTATCTATGGTTTGTTTGTCTGTGGTCAGCTGACATGATTCTCTGCCGCCATAATCATAACTAGTAGTTGCAGCCGTGTGGTAGAGGACAAGTCAACACGTTTGTAGAGTCTAACCATCTAGAGATGTCGCTTACCATAGACTAGAGTTTTGATGATTCAGTTATCTATTGTTAGAGGAGTTGCCATATTTAGTGGTGCCTTCACTGCCGATAATCTGTAGGTCCCTTTCCATCTATCAAAATTTGACCTTGACCAAAGAAAAATGTCTTTTTGTAAAAAAATACGTAGGAATAAAAAGATTATCTGTGATTACAGCCAAATTTTACAACTTTTACAATAACTCTTACAAATTTATGGGATATAATATGTAACGGTGCGTGCCCTGACAGCAATGTTATTGTATCCTTTAAATATGGATTGAATATTACGCTCCGTTTCTCGTAATATACCACAATTATCTATGATTTATTGTAAAAGTTGTTCAAATTATGGCTACTTACAGATTTCTTTCTTCTTCTTTTTTATTTATGGCGATAAACATGTGTTTTACCGCCATGGACACTGTCCTGCCCGTATCACGTGAGCAGCAATTTCCAAGCAAATTTTAAATAAAGTCTAATTAATCATAAAACTAAGCGAATTTATCCTCCTAAAAACAGGACAAGACAAAAGATGTTTTTGATTATTTTCTCTAGATAAAACAAACAGAAATGACCTTTTCATATGTCAGAATTTGACAACGATTCAAAATCAACGGCGAATGCACTTTTTTTTGCAAAGCGATGGAACAAAATCATAAAAGTCCAAGTCTATGGTAAGTTGTCAACTCAATTCTCCGTGCGGCAAGCGTGCTAGTCTATGCCCAGGGTTGGTTCTGTACAGACGCGACGTTTCAGGGCGCATCCCCGCGCGGGGCCTCCGCGGCGGGGAGGGCACACTTGCCCACGAAGATTTCTACCTCCTGTTGGGGAAAAAATATAACTTTAGTGCAATAGAAAATGCGAAACGTGTCATGCCTGTTAAAGAGCTAGGGTGGGGGGTAAAAAAGGGTGACATTGGGGGTAGGGAGTCCAAAATATCGATATTTTGCGTGACGTAATGTGGATAACCCCTAATGCTCCATAAAATTATCGTTGAGGTAAAAGATTATTTTGTATCGAGGGAGAGGTGAAACTTTTGAAATTATTAATCTTATTTATTTACAGAATTAATACATTTCACAATAATCAATACAAAGAAAAATATTTATTCAGTGCGGAATGTCCACATTACTTTTTCGTAGGCGTATCAGCAAGAGAGTGCCCGAATAATAATCGACACACTGCTTTTAATTAAATGTAAACATTATTAACAAAAATATAAAATGCGCTTCTATTATACCGGGTGAAACAGAAAGGTGCAGTAGAACTTTACGGGGCGATTCTACAAATACAATAATGGTAACAACTGCGAGATTCGCCATGGGTGCGCTGCGATCTCGCCTCGCCGTGAGATCGCCGGAAAAATCGCTAGTGTGAAAGGGCCATAAAAGCATAAATAGACGATCGGATCAGGGCTTGTTAACGTTACCTAATTCACACTATAAGTATCGTTAAGTAACAATATTTTCATAATGTTAACATTGTAACGATAATACAGGTAACGGTAATTTAGTATCGATACCAATATGATAATATTAAAAATTAACGTTATAAATGAGTATCGATACTTTTTCCGTTACCTAAAACCGTCATTGCTAACCCGTGCGGTTAGTTTTACAACAAATTAGAGAAGTAGGCTTCTTTCGTAGTCTTGATTACCTTGGCTGTGTTTTCTTTACATAATGTATAAATATAAAAATAAAAAAATCAAAATTAATGAAGTTAATTAACGGTATTTATTATATTAATTTGGTAACGTTACCATGTATCGGTAAAATTACCAATAACGTTAAGTCAGTTTACCGGTAAAAGGCCGGCCAAGTATCGTTACCAAGCATAACGTTACCTTTGCTATTAACGTTATCTTGGTGTTATGAGGGTGACGATACCTGATTTTTAACGGTATTCAAAGCCCAGGATCGGATTTTGTGCGACTGAATCACGGATCTGGACCATATTCGATCGTGTAGCGCACGGTTCTCAAGGAAGATGGTTGGCAGTGGATAGATGAAAAAAGCGGGACCTCGAGCACTTTGGCTCTCCTTGGCTTACGTCCAGCAAAAAAAAAAAAAATATTTCTTCAAATAGGCCTAAATTAAGCTTTTTCACACGTCCCAATTTTATTTTTATCCTACCACTGCTTCGGGACAATTTTGGGCTAGCGCCGAGAAGAAGCAGCGCAAGAAACTCGGTCACTATTGTCAGCCTCTTTTTAAATAGTATGGTTACAGTGGACTGTAACGTGCTGGCACGACGTTGCTCGACTACGGCTCGGCAACACCTTCCCCTTTCTTTAATAGTTGTCCTCTACCTAAAGGTTGTCTGGAAGAGATCCTATTAGCGATAAGACCGCCTAAATTGTACATCTTTCTGTAAAAATCATGTGTATTTTACTTGTATGGTGTGCAATAAAGAGTATCTATCTATCTATCTACGCACCTGGCTGCCCTCGATGCCCATGGCGTGGTCGTGCTCGCTGCAGCCCGCCGCGCGTGACGCCAGCTGCCGCTCGCGTGCCACCCGCCTTGCGACAATACATTTCATTCATGTTAATACCACACTCAGGTCTATGAGGTATTTACTAATAAGCAACTATTTAAAAGGGCTTGCGATATCTATCCACGCAATAAAAGAAATCCAAATAGACTGGTACTACTGGAAACTCCAAAAACATTAATGTATAGAAAAAGTTGTCTGTCTATGTGTGTAAAAATTTTCAACAATATTCCTAATGAATTAAAGACAATGAAAGTTGACCAATTTAAAACAAGTTTATTTAAATGGCTCGTTTCACTTACTTTTTATGACTTAGAGGATTTTCTAAATAATAAAAATTAATTTTATTTTATGACATGATTATGGACTATGATTCAATTCATTAAATTTGCATGCCTCTGTAATTGGCTAAACATGATTAGTACTTTTAGTAGTAATTTTCTTTGTAATACCTCTGTATACTATGTTTATGGCAAATAAAGTTTATTTTATTTTTATGATGCATAAAGCACATACCCTTTACATACATACATAATTTGGCGCATTTAGTAAGTATTCAAAAATGGTATGACCCTTAGCAAATTCTTGCTGAAATTATAGACAATTTTTGGAAGTAACCCAGTTTTTAATCGATTTCCCGTCCCGTTTTATGTCGATTATACATTAAAACTTACCTCCTATGTTCCAGCATGGCCTTCCTGTCCGCTTCCCTCTTCTCGGCGGCCAACCGCGCCTTCTCATTCTTTAGCGAGGGGGTGGTGCGGGGCCGCGCGCGGGGGGTGCCCGCCGAGGGGGTGCACGGCGGCTTCGGGGTCGGGGATGTTATCTACAAGCGGGAAATGGGCATACTCATTTAAACCCTACTAAATTCGTTCGTTTTTTCCGTTCCTACTGCCAGTTCTAATTAGTGATTTAGTCGACTGACGAGTGATTTCGACACTAAATTAGCTCGATTAAAGCCTAGTTTGCATTATATTAATAATTAAGTTGACTGACAAGTGTTATAGTAACATAACTAGTCTGACCGTAGTTCGCAATTGTTTTAGTAATTTAGGCGAATGACGTGTGATTAGGATCGACTCACGAGTCGAGTCGACTGACGAGTGATTTAGTTGCTTAATTAGTCTAAACTTCTTAAGTATGTACCTAGTTCGCACTGTATTACTAATTTAGTCGACTGACGAGTGCTTTACTTGCTTGATTAGTCTGACCTACCTAATTAAGTCTAGTTCGAACTGTTTTAGTCGAATGACGAGTGATTTTGAACGACTTACGAGTCGAGTCGACTGACGAGTGATTCAGTTACTTAATTAGTCTGATCTAGGTCAAGTTCGCACTGTGTGTAAGTAAATCATTAACCAAATTAACCCGATTAAACGCTAATTTACATTATATTATAATTTAGTAACTAAATCACTCGTCACTCAACTAAATCAGTTGGTTTTTCCTTACTTAAAGTATTTTAGTCGACGAACAAGTGATTTAGTTAGTTCTTTAGCTCTCATTCCTCACCTCCTGCCAGTTATTGGCCTTCAGCTGTGCGATGTGTTCGTAGAGGGCGTCCACGTTCCTACACTGGAGACAGACCATGTCCCAGAAACCTTGCAGGTCTTCCAGGGTAGTCGGGAAGGGCTCGTCTTGCCGCTCGTTGATGTGGTTATAACAGAGGCCTGGAATAATAATAAAATTCGTAAGTATACAATTGGTGCTCGTAGCTCAATGGCGGCAGCGCTTTGGTTGTGATTACCAAAGTTAAGCAACTCACGCCGTGGTTGTAGTGGATGGGTGACCATTCTGACTACATTTGGTGACATTTATTACAAGCATCTCCGCGCTTCAGAAGGTACGTTTAAAGTCACGGCTCATATTGCTTGATACTAATAGTAAGGCCAAGTGAGAGGCCTTAAGAGCCATTTCACATTTTTAGCGCAAAATCTAATATTTCCAGCGCCTAATTTGCTAAAATGTTAAATACATGCAAAAGAAAGTCTAATATTTGGTTAAGACTTTTAATGTAGCACATTTGCAAATAACACTATTTCTATTTATAAAATTATCAAACCCGCTACCTCGATTGACGAAAAGTGTTTGCCTTGTCAATTTCAAGCAACTAAATCTTTTATTTACATTCATTATTATTGCTGAATAAATACGTAAAAAAATCAGACATATAACTTTGTCGACGGTTAGATAATTTACGAGAATATAGATTCATTATCACAATAACTCGAAATAAAATTAAACAATTTGTGAATTATTTTGAAAAATTGCGCTAGTTTACTAAGGATTTTTGTTTTAAATTAAGCAAGGGATAATAAATCGACCGTTGATAATAAATAAATTGTTTTGACAATCACACCAATTATCTAGCCCCAAACTAAGCCAAGCTTGTACCACGGAGACTAGATAACGGATAAACATACTTAAATACGTTTATAATCGATGACTTAGGTACAAATGCTCGTGCTCATCACACAAACATTTGCCCCTTGCGGGATCTGAACCCGCAAACGCTGGTTTTGTAGTCCGGAGCGCGAACCACTTCTCCAGACGGTCGTCTTCTGTTAAAATTATATTGAAAAATTTATAACATTACCCTCAAATTGCTGCATTTTCTGCGTCGCTAGTAGCCGCGCCTTCCCCGCCGCGGCTCGCAGCAAACCTAGTATTTCTTCGCTTACATCTTGATTCTGGAAATCATAAATTGACTTCTTAAGAAAACTTGCTAACTTGAGGTATAAAGAGAAACAATTTCGTTATTAAATAAGGGTTGTTAATTGTTGTTACCCCAGTTGTAGCGGTGGCGCGGTAACAGGGAGGACGACTGGGTAAAGAAAATGAAATTCCATTTAGTCCGTTCAGTTGTATTATTAAAAAATAAGTATCCATTATTTTTTCTTTTGTCAATGAACCAAAATAACAAAGTAAAGCGCGTCAAAGTTCGGGAGTAGGGGCTCGTGACGTCACATCTAAGTAAAAATTGTGACGTGCTGATGTCATGCGACATTTCAAATCAATATAACTCTGTAGTATTTTGTTTAAGTGAAAAAAGAAAAAATACGTGTCAAACACTTTGATATTATACCTAATAGACGAAGAAAAAAACCTATTCGCATTGAACACAATGGTGGTGGGTTCGATTCCCATCTTCATAATCAGCCCAAGTCAGCCCGGACATAGGCATCTCTCGCAGCACGCCACTAAGCCAGATCGTCGGCAATTCTGGACTATCCGCTGTCAGCAGTTTGTAGGCACGTCCGAGGACGGCGACGGGTCCCATCGCGCTGAGCGCAACTGTGCTGTATTTCGTCTTTCTGCTTTTATAGACATCAGTACATAACATTACAAACACCGGCGTTGCGCTAGCGTCCCGTCGCCATCACGCACCTTCGGCTGTGTGCCCAAAGCTTAAATTGATTTTTATGATTTTTTTATGATATTTATAGGTGAGGTGATTATTAGGGTGGCCCTATACGGTTTTTTTTTCTAAACTAAAGACAACGCGAACAAAGTCGCGGGCAACAGCTAGTAATCATATATTATGCAGATAGATAGATAGATACTCTTTATTGGACATTATTATTTATTTAAACAAGATTTCAAATATTTTTATTACAAATAAAACAATATTTTTTCAATGGCTGTACTGCTGTACTCTATATGATAATATTTCAATTGAACAAGCTCATTAATATTCAATGAGGTCATATCTCTTCATCACAACTTTGTACAGTCGGCAACCAACATAATATTACTTTCGTCACTTTCCTGTGAAACCAAACAACAAAATGGAACAAACATTTCATCCATAATATAAGCTATTGCCGCAACCTGCGCTTGCGTCGAATTAGGTTTGTCATAACAGTAATCCATACTAATATTAAAAATGCTAAAGTAACTCTGTATGTTACGTTTTCACGCCTAAGCCGCTGAACCAATTTTGATAATTTTTGGTAATGAGATAGATTGGACCTTGGAGAAGGACATAGGCTACTTTTTGTCGCGAAAACTGAGCCGATTTTGATGAAATTTAGTACGAAAAATGCTTAAACCCTTGGGAAGGACACAGGAATTTTAATCTACCATTTAAGGGAGTAAAATAGTGGGCGGCATACCGTATTCTAACCAGGGGGAGCCGCGGGGGCACAGCTAGTTTACAAATAGAGATGCAGAACTATGTAAATATTTTGTAGGATAAAAGTATATATCCTTCTATATCAATGGCGATGTTTAATTATTCTTAAAAATACACTTAATTTCAAATTTGCTGACTCATCATCCTCATCATCAGCTTTTGTCGTAAATGATATACATCTTTGTTCAGAATTTCAGTTAGAACATTATAAATAATATAAATATTACTTATTCGAACTGAAATTCTGAAAAACGTATCATTAATACTCATTAATACTCTTATTAATACTCATACTCATTTATTCAGTATATAGGCCCTCTTCCGGGCACTTATACACGTCCCAAAATATAGCTTTACCCTACCACCGCTTCGGGACTACATATCGGCTGGTGATGAGAAGAAACGGCGCAACAAACTCAGTCACCTTTGTCAGCCTTTTTTACAGGAAATACAATTACAAGACATGAAGTAAGTGCGAGCTAAGCAGGTTAAGTCCATGCACTCTTGTCGTTCAAAAAATCGTCTACCTTATAATACCCTTTTTTCATAAGGTTTTTTTTAATGTGAATTTTGAACTCATGTACAGGTAGTTCAACAAGAGTCTGTGGAACTTTATTAAAAAATTTAATACATTTCCCCAAGAACGAATTACCAACTTTGTGAAGTCTGAAGCTCGGAACGGCAAGTTTATTTTTATTACGAGTATTATAATGATCATTTACGACATTATGTCAAAAAGTATTTCATTTTGTTGTTTGTAATTATTTTCTTTGTCGATTGGCGTATGTTTCATAGGTATACACCAAATAAAGTCATTTTAGGTACTTGCAACTTACGGTATGCCAATAAGGTTAGACGCCTTTTGGTGGCAACTATATGGCTGAAACTGGTTAAGTATGTTTAATCATTATCTAGTAGTTCAAGCTGTCATCAATTTGGGGCTAGATAACGAGCTAGTTTCCTAAAAAAATCTAATTAGTCCGTTAGTTACAATACCAGAAAATATTGGACACATATTTTTTCTTTTCTCAATTAAACAAAAAATGATGAAGATATAGCCCGTTATGGTTCCGCGTAACGTCACGCCTTGCGACACTTTGTAGCACGGCGTGACGTCACGTGCAAACTTTGATGCGCTTTATCTTCGTAATTTTTTGTTTGATTGACAAAAAACAAAATATGATTCCAATATTTTTTGATAATCAAACTGACGGACTAAATAGAATAATACTTTTTTGATCCAGGAAACTAGCCTATTAGTGTGATTGTAAAAACAATTTATTATTATTACTTGATAGACAAAATCTTATGCATTTATTTTTTTCCAACATTTTTGACACTGACAGTACCATGGTTACATATTCATCTGTGCCATTGATCAATAGGTGTTTACCATACAAGGCTAATACAACATGCAAGAGAACGAATGTCAATTAAAATGGATCAGACAAGTTGTATATGTACCTATTGATAAGCAATGTCACCTCTACGACCTACTGGAACAACAAATAGTTGAGGTATGGTTCCTATAGAGGTGGTAGCGACAAGCAACATAGCATAGCAGACATTTACACTGTTGATGACCGCAAGGGACGCCTACTAATTCCTGAAGGCCTAATATATTATCATCATCATTACAGACATAGAACGTCCACTGCTGAACAAAGGTCTCCCCCAATTACAAGGGGGGGGGGGGGGGGGATTATTAATTAAGAAAATTTGAAGTTTTGTGGCAGGTTGACTTGCAGTCTGTACATGACGCTAGCTAGAGCAACGATCAGCCTTTTGCGCGGCGCTAGCGTCGCGTGGTCGTGTCGTGGCGTTTGCGTTGCGCATTTGTTTTGTTCCGCTTTCGACAACCGCCTAACCAGGGACTGTATACCGGTATGAACATGGGTACAATTTTATATACAGTGTGTAACGAAAAGGTGAAATAAAACTCTAAGGGGTTATTCTACGGCTAAATTACATCAACTTTTTCTATGGGACCAACTTTTTCTTTACACTCTGTATATATTATTTTTTTGGGTATTTCTGCATATAAACTAATTAACTTGGAACAACGAAACTAACTAATTATTGACTGGAAATGATCACGCGTCCTCTTAAAATTGAAACTCATGAAAAAAGACTTTTTTTAACAATGAATATGAAAAGTTGTGGTTGAGTTACAGACATGCAATTTTTACCACTAGACAGCTAATACGATATAGAATAATTTAAAGTTAAAAAAATGCGGGTGTAAAGTAGGTTTTATTAAGAAATTTTTAAATTATTGAAAAAAATATTATACATTTTTAAGTTTTTGTTACAAAATACATTTTTATTCTCGATTGAGGCCAGTTTTTTTCATGAATTTTAGTTTTACCTCTGATCATTTCTAGTTAATAATAAGTTAGTTTCATTGTTCTAAATTAATTAGTTTAAAATCGTCTGTCGATAAAATTAAGCATAGAATTATGCTTAATTATTATTTTAATATGTGCACTTTATGAAGACTCACACTGTATAGATATTTTATACCGATATACAGTCCCTGCGCCTAACCTGGAGCCCTCTCATACGGCCCCGGCCAGACGCTAGTGTGAAGGGGCCGTCTGAGAGTCTTAGCAACAGTTAGTTTCACTTTTAGTCTTAATTGATTGACCACACCAGCGTAGATGCTATCAGCCAAGGCAATTAGCAATAGCAATGATCTTGGGTGGTTGTGGATCGGTGGCCTTGGGCTGTCCTTAAGTATCCGATACCTTTAGAGTTTCCTTAGGCCATTGTTTGGTGAAACAATAGATGGATGTATACTTATTTAGGTTGTATGGTGGCTTTGGACATTCTAGAACCGAAGTTGCCAAACGTTTTTTTAACCAAGGACCACTTTAGATTGTTTTTTATTTGCATGGACTTTTAGGTTCATATTTGTGATGCCAGTTATTCATTATTCTAACTTTTTTTTTGGATAATTATAATACATACGTGTAGTAAGCACTTGTCTTTGCTTTTTATAATATAAAACGATTTGTTGCTCGTTTTGCTTCACGCGGTCTTTAATTAGATTTCGTGGTAGGTATGCGTACATTCATCGCAATAGGATGAACGCATACGAGAAAAGCAATTTATTTATTTTTAATATTACAGAATAGAAGACACTTAAACTAATCTCACCTGTAAGCTCTCCAGCTCCTTTTCAGCTGTAGCAGACAAAGCCATCAGTCTCTCTGTCTCCTTCTTCTCCAAATCCAGAAAGTAGTGTCCATCTTTCACCACTTCCCTCACTCCATTCCCCATCCCGTTCACACTGTTCACTGGCTCATCTTTCACATCGTCCAATTTTATCACAGATACACCATTTGTCACTGACACTACACTTGTTTCTTCAGTCTTTTGGGGAGGAATGTCTTCGGGTTTTTGGGGCGACAGTTCCGATTTCATACTCTTCTTTGGTGACAGTATCGGTAGCTGCGCGCGGAACTCTGGCCTCAAATGCCTGAGGACTGGTAGAGAGACGCTCGAATCTATCTCACCGTTTGGACTAGAATAGTAATTCTCACTCTCCAAGCTATTAGACTTCTTGGGTGTCGTAAATCTATCGCTTGGGCAGTTCATGGACTTCTCTGTTAGGACTTTAGGGTCATCGTCGTCGCTCTGACTTCTGAGTTTATGCCTCTTCTGGTTGAAAAACCCTTGGGCTAGAGCGCCTGGTCCATACAATCGTTCCACTCTTTGCTGTATAAAACTCTTCATGGGACTCGTGAGTTTTTCTCCATTTTCCTTAGTGATCTCGACACGTTTTGAAACGCCATTCGATGATATTGTATAGGATTCTGAACTGAATCTCGATTCCTTTCCATTTGTAACGGTTTTTCTAAAGTTTGTTTCTGAGTAGCTGGATTTGAAAGTCAGTTCTTTCGTGTTGTCAACCTCGTCTTTCTGATGGAGCATCGAAGCTGCGAAGTTCTTGCTTTCGCTTGATATGTAGGGTCGACTGGTCGTAGTCATGTTGGCGCCTAGGAAATCGTTCTTCAACTGTTTGTTTTCCGCTGCCATGTACGCATGTAGTGGTGACGTCGCTAGGTATGGATCCGTGTGCGCCTTGACAGGCGCTTTAGCTGTCAAATCCGCCCGTGTATCATGGGGCCCGAAGGTAGGCACCAGCAGTTTGTTTGCACTGACTGGTACTGGTACCAGAAGAGAATTGTTCTCGCTTTTGTATTGATACGTGTGTGTTATCGGCCTTATGGGGGAAGCTTCGCGACTCTTGTTGATGTCCTGCCGGAGTTTAGAGTCGTATGTCGTCAAGTTCGTGTACCCGTTGACGGAACACGCTAAATTCAAATAGCTGGGTTTCTTGTGAGGAAGGTCGTCACGTTTTTTGTGGTGTCCTCTTGATCTGTGGCTGCCAGCGTCAATGTGGACTTTAGGTGGGGGTTTTAGGAGATTCTCAGATTTTCTGGGGGTGGGAGTGGGATCGTCTGGCGTGCGAACTGGGGTAATTGTCGGGGTGGGATGCTGAGCAATGGGGGGTTGGAGGTTAGACGCTGCTCTCTCTTGGAACCGGGAGTTGAAGTCCCGGATCCGGCTGGTGGTGGATGATGGCGTCAGGAGATTCAAACTTCCAGATGTGGTATCTGTAAAGAGACAGACTATAATTAGATTACTTACTTAAAGTACTTAATAGTAATAATAAACAAGCGCCAGACAACACCACTTTCATGATCTTTAAGTAAAAGATTACTAGTACTTGATAGCAAATTTTTTCTCGGGTTACAGAGGCGATGCAAACTTACTTAACAAAATTTTACTAAACTAAGCCCACCGGGTATTAGTCACTCGGATTTGAGCGCAGAGGCGCTCTTGACACCTGAACGCACCATTGCGCCATCAAGCAGTGAATCAAAATAAACATTAATTTCTATAAATATATTATAGAATCAAAAAATACTCTGTTATCATAATTAAATATAATTGAGGCATTGAAACTGCTATATAAATAATGATGTAGTAAATACATATAACTTTTTATTTCTGATCGATATTTTGTAATTGTTTTTCCTGCTTATATAATCATAAATAATAGAGTTCTAGAATTTACTATTTATAACATGATTATGTCCATGGATTTTTTTATGTCTAAATTTCAGACAGAGAACAAAATATAGGCTGTCTTCTTTCTTATAATTGTATAAACCAGTTCATTGAATTATAATATTGAACATTCACAATTCTTCCTGTGCTTTATCCCATTTCTAGTTAGTATCACACTTGAGCATTATCCTAAATGCAGTATGTTGGCATGTTTAGTTAATAACATTCGAAGCAATTGTCACATGAACTCCGTAACCCTCTAACAGGGCAATAAGACATTTTGTACTATGGCTATACATCTGGATTACACTGGTGTAATTTGAATGAGCAGGTTTCTTCACACTGTTCTCCCACACAGATGAGCAAATAGTATAAATCCGTAAAACCTAGGATACAAATTGGGTGTAATATCAGTTACTCTAATCTAGATCGAAATCCTTACCATGAAATTTAATTTAATATATTAATCACAGTAACAGTACAGACCTGGTCTTTGACCGAGAGTCAAAAGTCCAAACTCAAAGTTTGCCAAAGGGCTATGGAGCGGAGCATACTAGGTGTAAAAAGGATTGATAGAATCCGCAACACCGCCATCCGCTCCAAAACCGGTGTCGCAGATGTAGGCGAGAAAACTGCAAAGCTAAAGTGGGAGTGGGCAGGACACGTGTGCAGAATGCATCCAGACAGGTGGGCCCAAATCGTCACCCGATGGGTACCTATAGACGGCGGTCGCCGAAGAGGTAGACCCAAAAAAAGATGGTGTGACGACTTGGTTAACTTAACGAGGGATTGGGAGTCATTGGCGATAGATAGAGATCGATGGAAGAGTCTGGGGGAGACCTTTGCCCAGCAGTGGGATTGAAAAGGTTGATTAAAAAAAAAAAAACACAGTAATTGTAGAGGAAAATTAAATTAAGTGTCCTTGAATAAAATACTTACAAGCAGTAAACACAGCGAAATAGTCACACATTGTTGATCGGTCACATATTATGATATGTACGATAATTCCCACAAACAATAAATTACTATTTTATGGTTTAACCAACGATTCAGCATGTTATTAATAATCTTAATATTATAGTATCTTATCAAATTTGATAATGGAATACGTAACATAGTGACATATCATTCAGATTAGAATTTACAAACAACTCTCACACGAACACAAAGTACTGTGTAAGAATGGCCTTTAAGAATAAACTGCTAAGATAAATATCCGTAGATTTTATCAGCAAGTGGATAGTAATTACATAATGCAGAAATGAGAATTTTAAGGTGGATGTGTGGGGTGACGAGAATGGACAAGATAAGGAATTAATATATTAGAGGAAGTATGAAAGTGGCACCTGTAGCAGAAAAGATGAAAGGAAACCGTTTGTCTTGGTATGGACATGTAGAGGACGACCTAAGAAGAGATAGATGGATTGTGTGAGGAGTGACATGACTGAGAAGGGAGTGAATGACTCAATGACGAGTGAGAAGAGAAAGACATACTGCGCCCAGATGACCTGGGAACAAGGTAGGCGAATGATGATGATGATGATGGATAGTAATTACATAGTTCAGGACTTTTCTTTTGCATTGTAAGGTTTTGTGTCATATTTTCGACCATATCATGTTGTTATCCTGTATTTTGCGAGTTTGTGTTGTATAAGTAACTATTTCAAACATTGATTAACCTGTTGATCCTCTTTGACAGTCAAATAAGATTTCTGGATCAGCAGTAGAGGCTATGATTATGTCAATATAATTGCCGGTTTGATAAATACTATCCTATTTCGGACTTTTTTTTTTTTTACTCAAAAATGTATGTACCTAATGCAAAATAATAGCATAATTTGTAATGCAAATAATACATCAGGAAATGAGTAAGACAGCGAAAATACAAAAGCTGTCTGAGTTTACATAACCTTGTATTTAAAATTTATTTTATTTTACGCTGCTATCTGGGATACATCGAAAAATTCGCTTACGGAAGTATTTTCTCCAGAGTAAAGCTAAACAAGTGACATTTGATGTATTATTGTTACATAGTCTCATGTGTCCGGCTTCTAATAAGTTAAGCTGGATTGTATGAGAGTGCAAGTTTAAATTGTGGCTTTTGCCCAGAAATGAGACCCTGACATTGGATTAGTTTAGAGGTAAGAGGTGAATGGATTGAGTACCAAAATATTTATTATGTGTTAGGTACTATAAAAGGTGCCGTGTGGGGACGGTCGTAAAGAATCCCCACCGCCAACAGAAGGCCTATTGTAAGCAGCGACTAATTCCTGAGGCACGAGATGGGCAGCAGTGTCTGTGAGCTAAACATAAAAAACTGCGCTCGCCAAGCGTGGCGTCTATTGGCAGGCCTCCTTTTCGGGGAGGCCTAGGTTCGGCAGTGGACATCCTACGGCTTAAATGATGATGATGATAATGATGATGATGACTAATTAAAGGTAATTTTGTATTTTGTGTTTAATATGTACAATTTAACATACCAATTGTCATGGTCTCAAAGTAACAAATTAACATACTTGTGTTACAAGGTACCAGACTAAGTTTTTTTGCCAGGGGACGCTTTTCTTTTAGCACATCCAGATCCAAGCCACATTTATAAAAAATAATTTTTTGAATTGACCAAACTGGGAATAAAACAGGAATCCTTGCATTTACTGCACTAGTACACCAATAGAATATTCAAATTTTATGTGTTTCTATCTTTTTAGATTATTAATTATTAACTTTTATGCTTACTATAATCTGCTTTTTTATATTTGATTTTTCTTTATCAATATAATCTCAATAAATAAACTCATCAAGCATACATAAACGAGACACAATAGTAATTTGAATGCTCGAACGGATGTTGACAGGTTAATCGATACTAAGAGCTTTATAAAGCCTATTTTGTAGAATAAAACGCATTAATGTTCAAAATTTAGTGTAAATAATCTTAGAAACACAATCATAATGAATTGTTGTTAAATTTTAATTCGATACTGTTATTCAAATTGTTAAAAATAATGTTTTATCATATTACCTAGATAGGATTATAATGCACACACTTTTAATAGGTAATTCCTGATAACTGGTACCTTTTAAATCTTATTGGGTCATAAATAATTGAAATTTTACAATAATATTTCTAGGATTGCAATCCCAAAATAGAAAAGCTATAGTTTCAAATGTTTAATTGAATGCTAACACCAAAATAAGGCAGTGAAAAGTTAAAACAAATTGAAAATTACGCATTGCAGATATAATGTAACCAAATCCTTGTCGATACGACCCGAAGTATCT
The DNA here is from genome assembly GCA_963576865.1 of Anania hortulata. NCBI lineage: Eukaryota > Metazoa > Arthropoda > Insecta > Lepidoptera > Crambidae > Anania > Anania hortulata. The sequence goes on from OY756416.1 coordinate 7,109,967, forward strand.
CCATGATTCACAATAGAAGATTATGCCTTACAAATCGTATTACTCATCTTAAGAAGAAAGCTTTAAATAGAAAATAACTATCATGTACACACGTCGATAATCCGAAACCGACAATTTCGTTAGTTTGTTAAAAATTCGAATAGAAAGGTTTCTAAAGTTTTATAAAAAGATTGCAGGTAGAAACTATGGACCTCAACTTCAAAAGATATTTTTTAACACGATTTTGCAGCGTTATTGAGAATACAACTCACCAAATACAAGTACGATATCGAATACACAAAACACACAATAATGACAACGACACAAATGTGGTTTAGCAATTAATTTTTAAGTTCAAACAATTTTACACAAAATTTTATGACATCACATCACAAAGAAGAAACGTCAGTCAAACTTTTTTACTTTTTTTTTTCTCCGCAAGACGTCTAGCGGTGCGCGTGTATGCGGCCAGTCTGGACCGTTTCGTTTCACGGTCACTAAGTTTCACGCAGTTTAATTTATTCACAACACCGTTTACCGATTATATTTTTTTATATTACTACCTACCGATTATGATTTTAGTTTTTAGAGATAGCGGCGACTCTTATCCATCTGTTCTCTTGCATTGCAACTAGCTGGCGACAATGACCGGACTTCAATAGACTTGCGTGAAGTTGCGCGTGGGTTAAAACGAGGCCGACGTTTTCCGTATAAATGCTTGCTTGTGACTTGCATTTTGCAACCTGCATTGTTTGCGGCCTACATAATAGCACGTTAATTAGATATGTGATTTATTAAACACGAGATTATTGTGTGTAGGTACATCTGTTTAAAACGCGTCTAAGATTACCCGGATGAGGATAATGCATACTTAATTAATGATCCGTATTTAAACACTGGCAGACCGGTACTACTATGTTAATTAATTTTAGCTAATAAAGGTCAAGAAAATACTTAAGTAGGTATTAGTCATAAATAATCAATCATAGAGGAATTTAATGGAACAAGGTTAGAACCAAAACAATAATTTGTCAAAGCCAAATTTATTCGAATAGGTCAGACAAAGTCTAAACCTGATTTATTACTGTGGTATTGTGAAGTATTTTTTTAAAAATCTTTTGTTCAAATATTTTTACGACATTGCTTGAGAATGTCAGCTGAGTATTTGGAATATGTCAACGAAATAAGCATCTATTTTGGTGTTAAGACACAAATGTCTTTGGAAATCAGGAATGCAATCAGCTCAACAAGAAACAGAAGGGATTGGAAACAGACAAGCTTTATCCGTATTATTTGTGATAGTAAATTAAGATATCTCGGAATTGAATTCTAAAGCATTTCTTCGTGAATCTACGAGAACGAGGGTAGATTAACATGCTTTAAATTTAAATCTGACAGCACTAAGTAAGTTATTATTGTAAGTCATTGTAAGTAGGTAGATACCTACCCACCTACACTATCTTTAGGTACTTTTCGTTTAAAACAAGGAAAACGTTTCAATTACAGTGTCACTGTCGTTGCACGCGATAATAAGACAATGATCTTTTTAACATTCAGGAGCCAAACGACAAATCCGAAACCCTTTTGTTTTCATCAAGTCCTATCTGTTTGTATGTGTGATAAGGTTAAATTATTTAATTTGATTTGAACGCTAACACCCTACTTTTCGACCCTGACAAGAAGACTTCCATTATTACCTTCACAATAAATTTTCGTTAAACTACTTCTAATACCTAAGCTAATTTCAAACTATGATACGCAAAAGATACACATATACAAGCGTCACAACCACATATAAACAGGAAATATAAAGAAAACACAGATATGAATGAAAATGCTAAAGATATAATTTATTGCGATATGAAAACAATATGATATAATATTATTCTGATAACGAATCCATTCTCTATAAACTTAGAAAAAAATATGCTTAAGATTAGAGGATGTAGTCGCCAAATGAAATAAAATGAGACAATACACAGTAAGTAACATGCTAAAATCCAAGAAAGATAAAGAAACAGTAGACAAACATTCAAATCTAGAATTTACCTGAGAAGTCTGTGCTTGCGTCAACGTCTAAGGAACAACTGCCAATCGAATCAACTGATTTATCCATGACTTTGACAGTCAGTTCTTTAGAGCACTCTTTCAACAAATCCGTTTCTTTAACTTCTATTTCGTACACCCCAATACTATCTAAATCATTGTCGAGATTCCTCACATCATTCGATTTGGGAGAAACAGTTGAACTGGGCAGTTTTATATCTGTTTCATCTGTGTTAATGGTCAGAATTGAATCTGGTTTGCCAATAAAATCTTCAGATAAGTTTTTGTCTAATATAAGTGTGCTTTGGCTCGTGAAATTGCTGCGTATCGGTTCTATATATTCCACGTCGTCATCGTCAATAAATATTGAATTGGAATGCCCACTCGGTCCTTGTTCCGGAGTCGCATCCTTAGGGACCGCGTCTATAACTGGCTGGGTTTTAATTAGACTCCTATAATAATGGCTTTCAAGCTTTTCTAATTGTCTTTTCGTGTCAGATTGCTTCTTGCGCACTGAATCTATAATCACCGGGAGGTTCAGAAGATCAGGCGTTTTCTCCCTCTGGATCTCCCGTTTAAAGATCGGAGAGTCATCGCTCTCTAGCTCAAAACGTTTGTATTTTGAGGAACAATAATCGTCTATTGACGACGTATCAGACTTTTTTGAATCAAAAAATGTGTCTAAAGAAAAAAAAGATTTCCGCTTTTTTTTCGGCTGGCTGGCTTTGTCAAAATTTGACTGCACAAATGGGTCTCCAGATTTGAAATTCTGGACGCAAATGTTGCTCGTATTTACAAGGGATTTTGGTCGAGTTTCCTGCGGTAGACTTAGCGGAATTCGATTCGTCTCAATTTTACGAGAATCTAAGCTTAACGTTTTGCGAAATCTTTCATTAAGGTTTGCTAGTAAAAAATGGCGGCGTTCAGTTGATTTTGGGGTGACGTTGTAAGAGCTCTGTTTGCTGCTAGACGGTTGAGAATCTGGAATGTATTCTGTATACTTGAATTCTATATCATTTTCTGAGTAGTCTTTTTTATCTTCAGATTTGCCGTACGGTTCTGACGGACATAGAGAGGACTGCCTGTTTTCTGGTCTGTGAAAAGAGAAGGAGCCACGATTGGAGGAGTTGTGTTTCCTATCACAAATGCAATTACCAACACAGTTGAGTTTTATGCATCTCTTTTCTTCAGGCTCAAGTGAGATATCGTGGTCTTTTGGAATGTATTTATCTGACTTATGCTTGTGGACTAAGAGGTCCTGGCGTATCTTTTCCAACCTCTCATCGCCTTGGAGACCTCTCGTGTACTTCGACTTTGGCGGTCTGAAGAACCTAATACTGCCAGTGGTGTGAGGGTCGGTGGACCTTCGTCTAACGAACGATGGGGAGTCAGATATTTTGTTGACCCCTAACAGTAGCACCGGCGATTTCTTGTCCTCTTCATCGGGAAGGTCGCTGAAAAAAAAACAAAAGTTTATTTTTTATATCCTGCATTCAATGTCTGTGCAATGGCAAATGGTAATATGCAGAATTGTATTGTTTAAGCCAGCCAATTTAAATTTAAAATTAAAGTGTAAAATTAACATTTTTTCTTTGTTTCGCGGTAATTATTATTTTGTATCAAACATTACTTTAATACAAAATAGTAATTGTAGATTACAAGATAATAAAAAAGGGAAATAACTAATAAATTATTTGTTTCTTGCAAGCCAATTCTCGTATAAAAATAAAATAAATGCATTTTGAACTTCCTTTAACTATTAGTGCATGACACCAAAGGAGTTACACGAGTAATGGTTATTAAAACTATAGAAAAATGTTAGGAAAGAAATAAAAAAGCATCAAAAAAAGAAACGAAAGATACTCACACATACACACGAACACAGATTAGAATATAGAATTAGAAACAAATAGAAAACAAAATTAGGCAGAGTTAATAAAACACGTTTTATAATGTCGACATTTACAAAGCACACTGAAAGTTTTTTCTAGTTTCCTGACCTAAGTCAAATATCTTTGCATTATAACAAAACACTTCACCAACGTGTTTTTAATAAAACAATTGAGTCAAAGGAATAAAAATGTACAGTTTAAAGGCGTTTCATAGTTAAATCCTCATTATTAATGAAAATGTAACGTTTACGTCCAGGGGAATCCGAATTCACCATCTATACTTTTATTCTGTTTATAAAGTTTGAAACACAATATCGCGTGCAGTTTTTAATAAAAAAAAACAATATGGCAAGGGCGTGTCAGGCCGTGCTACGAACGAGTTTAAATTTGTTTTCCTGCATTTTGCGTCATCATCAAACCTTATTGGTAAATAATTTAAACTAAAACGAAAAGTAAATTGACTCGATAGCACCTAAAAGTATATTTAAGCTGATAAAAGTCCCAGGTTCGACTAGGCGAAGCGCGCGGCCATAAGGTGAGGCATAGATTATATTATTATGTAGTTGGTTCCAGATTAAAGATGTGATGCCGTTCCATTCCACTTTGCCCATACAGGGAATACTTATTTCCCGCATAGGAAATGTTACCGGGAACGGCAATCTAGTCAAGATGGATAAAAAATTAGGATATTTGATAGTTTTCGTGCTATTTCAGTATGACTATGTATTTTATACAAATGTTGTAAAAAAAAACGAATTTCTGTATTAGTAATAGTAATAAATGAGTGAGAGAGATAGGACAAACATAAACGTAAAACTTTAAAAATAACTTAAATAAAAGTTGCAAAGTGCTTTTAAAAACGTGTAATTATATGCATACATACACTTTTGCAAACTCTCTCTTTTACACAACTCTTTTTAACAACTTGCTAAGAAAGTTTCTTTGAAGGTTGAAAAGGAATTCCATGTAACCCCATCATCCATTGACGACCATCAATTAGCAGCTCTATTTCAGCCTAGATCTATTGTCCGTTTTTGTCTAATGTAGACAAGAACAGTAAGTTCACTAAATTCCACTACTCCATAATAATAAAAATAAATATAAATAAATAAATATTAGACAATATCATATACATACATTGGCCTGAGCCTGAGCCAGTAGACAAAGCACTTGTGTAACAGACCACAAAGATGGCGACGTCGAGTCTGGCGTGCTCGCCTCTCGGCCACGAAGGTCGATAAGGTATATCATAAATCACGCTTGTTATGATAGCAAATAAAATTAGAAATAATCGGAGAAATCGATATACTTGTAGCTTAAAGGATAAGCAAGCTGAAGTGGCGGTAGGCGGGGCAAATGTAGATAGAACTAAAGGCCGATGGGGCAGAAAGGGTTTGGAATGGAAGCCACGTACCGGCAAGCACAGCGTAGAACGTGCACCCACAAGGTAGACAGACGACCTGAAAGGTTGCAGGAAGCCGCTGGATGCAGGCCGCTTCCAACCTGCCAATGCGGTCAATGTGGAAGTCACTGGGGGAGGCATATGTTTAGAAGATGTCATATGACTGAAATGATGATGATGAACCTTATGACCAGTCGTAAGGGGCAAATTCTTTATTTTATTTTATTTATTAGGACAACCAACAAGACAAACACTAATACAAGTAAGATACATATTTTGAGTTATACTGACTTAGAGCTTAAAAAATAAAGCTTAGAAATTCAATCAAAGTGAAACGGAATAGACGCTCATATGTCGCCGCCATTACTTATGCTACGATAAATGAACCTGCATCGCAGTGAGGCTCTAATCAGGCTTTGGTAATCCACTGCTGGGCCTCCTCCCCTATAGAACACCACAGCGAGCGGTTCTGGGACGTTTGCATCTAGCTGCTTCCCGTAACCTTGACTAGGTCGTCAGTTAACTGGGTGGAAAGCCTACCCACACTGAGTTTTCTAGGGCTCTTTGAACGTAATAGTAATAATTGGAAACCAGACCTACTGAATTTTAGTAACATGTGGCAGATCCATGTCTGTCCGTCAACAATCTACTTTAGCGTGCGATAGAGCAATTTGTCCATGTCTAACCAACGGGACGCTAGTGTTGTAACTAATGATGCTATCGACATTTATTAAAACAAACGCGGAAGTGAATTATAAAGTGAGTTGGTAAAATAGGCGATGTTCTAAAAAATCATTGCCCTTTAGAACGGAAATTGCGGTGGACAATCATATAGTAAATAATTGTATATTATTCACAAGCCAAATCGTGAGTTGAAACTACAAGATTGATTTAACTAGGTAATCTTAACATAATAAACACAAATATTTTTTGTTTAAGTATGCGAAACTTTTTAAAGACAGGTTATGGTGCTTAAATAAACTTTTACATTGAACATCGAAATCTCAGAAATCTCAATAGATAAATTTTGTTTTTATTTTCATGTTGGTCCCATAGAAAAACTGTTGTATTTGAGCAGTAGAATCACCTCCTAGAAGGAATAACTAATCAAACGGGACCATAAACTTATAGAAATGTGTAAAAACCCATCTCATGGTCTCATACTTTGGATATAAAATGCATCAAAAAAGTTTAAAATGTTAACAGTTTAGCTTGCTCTGAATACAGATTTTAACAGCACGAAGGAAAGTTGGCACAAGGCAGTCAAGCTGTAGATTCTTTGTAGTGTTTTACGTGTAGGTTGTGTCGAGTTAGGATGAAAACACTTCTTATTAAGTTTGTTCTTGAAGACAATCTCACTCGGAGAGCAATATGTAAATTTTTCTGCGATTTACACGTCGGCCCATCCTAGAAGTTGTTTACAATAATATGCCTTCTGCCTATTTATTGTAATTGTATATATATTGTATTGAACTTGACGTCTTGCCTTCGTTTAACCAACCACTAGGAAAAAGCAAAAAAACACGCAACGCAGTTATGTCTATCGATATGTGTACGAGGTTTACGACATCACTAATGCCTTTCATCACTTAGGGTACGGTCCATCGCGCTTACTGTTCTCGGCTATGTTTAGAGACCGCACCTCTACAATGATGGCAGACTGTGTATTATGGCATATTATGGAAAAGTTACCGAAGAAATGCATGTTTTGCGTTCTAGCTACATCAGAGAGAGCTTTAGCGGGTAAGATTATAGTACCTACTGTAAGGCTAGCCGCACTTCAGGCGCGTTTCCGTACGAAATTGTACGTCGTGCGTCAACGTGTGAACGATCCTGGGGGCCTACTACGAAAATGTTTAGTTCGTTCGAACGAACGAAGCATTTTTGTAGTAGGCCTGCTGATCCTCCAACTTCTATAGGAGCTGTAGTAAAATCATCAAATCTGTAGCTAAACATATTTTGTGGCTAAACTAATCTTTTCACTTTCCTACGAAAACGTGAGCCCGCTCATACTACGTTCAAGGTTTCAACCTCGATTCATGAATTAAACATTTTTACACGACAATTTTATAATTTGATTTTCCATGTCATTTTTAAGATGTCCCTTCAATGGGGAACCACACTGTATATTTATCCCGATAGGTGTCGCATTGTGTTTGGTGTTGCCCGTAGTGATTATTTGATCAATGGTTCTGCTGCTACTGCTGCCATTGATCAAATAATTACTACGCTAAGTTGTCAAACGTGTGACAAACTAGCAAGCACAAAAAAACAATCGAACATTGCCATTTACGTGGACATAGCTTGACAACGGTTGAGAAGATCAAACACTGTGGCGCCATTTGAGGTTAGTTTTGCCTGTGCTGTCCCATTTAAATAGTTATAATTGGGATAAATCGACTCGTTGTACTACGGATTGAATTGGAACGTGTATTCAAATAATTAAAAGATAAAGAAAAATATTTTTTGACAAGGCAATGTTTTCCCTAATAGTTTTTATCTCGCTGAATTTTCGATCTAATTCAAGATCGTGTTTAAAGGTTTAACAGAAAATTAGTAATAAAAAACAATTCTGTTACATAAATCAACTTACCGAAACTAAAAACTAGACTAACACTTACTCAAAAATAAAAGCTTGTCCCTGAGGCAAGAAGGCGAGGATTACTTTCTTAGAGCCGAATTTTCTATAGACAGATAATACTTATATGAAGAATAAGTTTGACACATTAAAATTTTCGCATAGAAAATGTGCCAAAACGTAAATTTTATTCGTCGATTAAAAGTTATCTGGCTGTTGAAATATCGGCCCTTAATGTAATGTACGAATGAGATAATCAAATATGTAATACTATTTTATCTGCTCCGTCTTTTGATGTGGCTAAAAAGTACAATAAGAGAAAAACTTAAAAACTTCAATCAAGCTACGAAAAATACGGGAGTACTATGAAGGTGACATCTTTTAGAAAAATCCATGTCTAGAATAAATACGATTTTTTTATTAAAAGGCAAGGATGCTTGCAGCATGTCCTCGCTAAATAGATAGGTAAACTAAGCCTTTGAGCGAGGAACGAACCAGCTTTTTTATTTTATAAGCAAACTGAATGATTTTACAATGTTTTTACAATTGTTTTTACAATGTTTGCATGCTGGAATGTATACAGCGAAACAGGGATCCTACTTTGTACCTACCATCATATGCTACCTGTTTCTAGCAAATAAATGATCTTTATCTTTAATGTAATTTGATTACTGTGTTAAGTAACACACACATCGGAAGTATACTAGAGTGCGGTTTACGCAATCGATAAAAAGAATCGATTCCTTATTGGCTGCTATAATCGATCGATTAGTTAAAGTGAGCGTTAAATTTCTTGCTTTCCACATCCGCGAGATGTCGTGATTTATTATTTATTTGCATGCGATGTTGTTGCTTTTCATTCAATTAACTTTTTATGATAAATTGGAGGAAATAATTATTCATATATTGTATTACAAACTTTTAAAAATTGGTCCCGGCTAATCGCTTGAAACTTGTCTGGTAGTCTAGTATAACTAGCGGCACCGATCTAGAGCGCTGGGCGAAAACGCAGGAGACCATTACGATTACGTCATTGGGCTGTTGCGCGACGGGTACGCGCGCACGCGTTTCTGATACAATGATCGTCTCTTTCCTCCAGCGCTCAAGATCCATGCCGGAGATGTAGTATGGTATAGTCACTGGCACTTACAACACCCCTCCACCGCACCGCACTGGGCCCGCGTGGTAAAGTATGGCCCAAACCATCTCAATGAGGCCTGTCCTTTAGCAGGTTTATTTTACTTAAGATTTTAATATTATGTTACGAAAAAAAAAACTTTATAATATCCGAAAATAAAGTCAACTACGAAAGCTGCGCGGTTATTTAACATAGACGATATAACTATAGACGTTAGGTACGGCGAGCCAACAAGGACCTTACGCAGTGCACATACGGCGCATTTTTTCATGAATGAGTTAATAAATTATCCACGCGTACGATTTTTTACAGCAGATAGGAATAATTAAATGTGAAAAAAAAAACTTGTTCTTTGCTAGTTCGATTAAGTTACTGATTCTGAGCCACTCCTAAAGATTTGGCACCCCTTTGCTATGTAGCCCTGTATTTAACGACCTCCGTAGCCGAGAGCCAAGCATACCGGACTTGGTGTCACTATCTCTGAGGTCCCGGGTTCGATTCCCAGTCGGTCAATGTGAGAAAATAACTTTTCTATGATGTCCTGGGTCTGGATGGTTGTGGTACCGTCGTTGTTTCTGATTTCTGTAACACAAGTGCTTAAGCTACTTATCGTAGGATCAGGAGACGTATTTTTGAATCATGCAAATTCCTATCCGAACACGAAATCGCAAGATTCGCATGCAAATTCCTAAAAATCACTATTTTTGAAAATTCATTCCATGAATTCTACAACAACCACTTGTTTTTCTTTTTCTACTAGTAGAAATTACGGAAGAATGACATAAAAAGTAAACATAATTATGTTAGACAAAAATTTGACATAATACCTTTTTATTTACGTTCCGTTTTAAGTGATTCACCGGTTTTTAAAATCAATGAGTTTTTGCATTCCGTTTCATAATATTTTCTGCGTAAAACGAAAATAGTTACGAGTGATTTAAAAATGCGTAAAATCGTAAGCAATAGAAATGAATTTAATACACGAATTGTTTTCGTGTTCGAATTCTAAATTCATTTCTAATGCTTCAAAAATACGTCTCCTGAGCAATGTATGTGATGATGTCCAATATTTATATTTATTTATTTATTTATATAATAGGTTTTGATTTCCTTGAGAGTATAAAAATACGGCATGGACAGCCGTATCTTTTGATTAGGTTGACTTAAAAGTTTAATCTTTTCACAGCTTCAAGGGATTGCAGACCTGAGTATTTGATAATAATTTCACCGTGACACCTCTACGAATTCCAAGTAAAACTTAAACAAACTTCTTAAACAACAAAAACAAACAGACGGACAACGAAGTGATCATACAAGAGTTCATTTATACTATTTAAGATACAGAACAAACAGTAAAATCTTTAAAATGCGCACCAAGAAGTTCCCATAGCTAAAAAAGTACTATATAAATTCCGGCCAGTATTACAAGAAAAGTGCCGCGAAAAGCTATGATTACCATTACAATAGTTGCGCAAGATTGGGGTCGTTGACCGCGATCGTGATTTCGTGACTGACCAGCAGGGCAGGTGAATGATTCTAAGTTCGAATTATCTGACCAACAGAGAACGATTTTACGTTAAGGCGAGTATAGTCGGCAAATGTACTTTAGCATGTGGTTTAAAAATATTAAGAGAATTGTCAAAGCCTACACAACATTTTAAGCATAGCATTGGTTTCTAGAACTTATACTTCAGGAGAAAAAAAATTTGAAATCATTGATACAATAACCAAAAAATATGTATTGCGTCCTTGCGAAAACTATTATTTTCCCCAATTTTCGCTACCTAAAGTCGCAGCGATTATCATACCAGCCATGTTTCATTACGCGCTGTTATGAACCGTATTTTAAAGAATTGCGATATTCGTAACGACGCGCGTCGAGTTGCTAATTTAGGAGGCACTACTCGCCTTAAGAAGAATAAGGCCCACTTTATATGAAACAATATCATAAATAACGGTAAGAAATAAATTTCGGAGAGATTAGGAAGCGTAGGAGAAGCGATGACGAGCTTCATTGATGTCGTTTAGTCAAGGCAATGGCATGGCCTAACTTTTTTAAATTATCTGTTTACGGCGCTAGGTTCTTGTTTTTTTGAGCCTGATTGGCATAAGGAGCAGACAGTGTTACCAGATTAGATGTAGATAAATTATTTTTTACAGTATTTTTACTGTAATTTTGACTTTAGATGGTCATCTTTGTTAAACTTATTAATAAATTACAGTGTCTTTATCCTCTATAATTTTTTACTTTATTTAAATTTGTGTCTCGTCGATATATTTTGATGAAACAATAAGCCCTTTTTTTGCGAATTCCGAACTATTAAAACAATACAGTTTTCAAGATTTTGCTATAATTGTCTGTTTGCGATTTGCAAATACTAGGAGATGCTTGTCAGGTAAGTCTTACCAAAATTTTGGAATTTTCCATAAATAGATTAAATAAAGTTAAGATAAGAATAAAATAAAAATAAATAGTTTTAAGAAAGATTACCAAAGCGTTTTAGTCGTTTCTAAATTTATCCACGCACCCAAATACAAGCCAGACCCAGGCCCCAGACATGATTATTCGTTTCACTAATTGATAATCGTCGGAACGAGCGTTAATTCGATTTTGGGCAATTGGCCGATTTATTCAATTAGCTACGCATTCTGGGCATCGACATGTTTGGAGGGGGAAGAAATGTGAACAAGTTTGTAATAATAGTACCACAGAGTAAGTAATGGTACAAGGATAGTTTTATAGTAGGTACTAGACGCGAAGTACAGACAACGGCAGGTCAACCTACCCAAGAAGTTAAAGGTCATTCAACCGATTTCGAACTTTAAGTCCAAGAAATAGAAATCAATATTAATTGAGAACATTTGACTTTTTGGGGTAGGTTGACGTGCTGTTGTCTGTGTCGTAGCCAGATCGTAAAATTGACCACTTCATGATGTGACCGATCATTTCATAAAATGGTGGTATTTCATGACATGGCCAACTTAAACTGACCATATCGTTTAAACGTCAACATTCGATGAAATGTCAATCCACGTTTGGCCATATCATTAAAATAAAAATATGTTTACAAGTTACCTAAATTTGTTAATATTTGTAATCTTGGTTGATAGATGAATTAAACATTTTAAATTGTTATTGTTTTTAAACAAAACTAATAAATTAAAATCCAGCTAACTAACCTAACTAACCTCTCAAATTACGTTCTGAACTTCAAATTTTCTGACTTGACGCTCGTTTTTGAGTGACTTTCATAAAAATCGTATAGCTTGGTGTCGTAACGATATTTCACTGCACTTACACCTTCAATTTACACATTATTATTCACTTTTAGAATAAAACGTTTGTCCGCCGCCATTATTGATTACAAAAACAAAGCAACATTAGCGCCTCTACCGGTGAGTAATGTAACGATTTTACGATGTGATTACTAGTGTTTGACCATTTCGTGAAGTAGTCGTGCCTTTAGCTGTTTATATCGTCAAACGCTGAGTATTCATTGATCTGGCTAGACCACATCATGATGTAGCCAGCAGGTTCTGTTCTGTATCATGAAACACCACCATTTTATGAAATGATCGGTCACATCATGAAATAATCAATTTTACGATCTGGCCACTACATCTGTACTTCCCTCGCGTGTAATGAAAAATCGAATTTATTCCTGAGGGAACCTCGCAAAATCCGGCCTTATTATTCTCTACATTATGAAGGGAAACTGTGAAGAAATTCAGCTTTCTTTTCTTTTCTCTTTCTTTCAGTCAGTAAAAAAGTCAGGATTTTATGTTACTATGAATTGATAAAATATAAAATGTATTTTATGTAATTTTTATGACTACAATATACATATACAATATATATTTATGAAATAGAGAAGGCTCGATAGCTTAAAATAATAATATAATAAGGGAAAAAGGATCTCACTCATTTTTTAGGTCGGGCGTTCGATCCCTCTCCCACCATTAAGGATGTAGCTTATTGATAGAACTATACTGTGTTAATTTTTTTATTACTTTTCCAGTGAATGTCAGATTGTTTCACAAAAATACGACTTTTTTGACCCAGTTTCTAGTTATTTTTTTAACCTAACGTAATTATTTATTTACAGTTCTTTATCAGCCAGATTTTTTATTTTTGTCACCTCAGAGAACCTACTCTCTTTATGGCATGCTGGTGCTAGCTGAGCCAATCAGTCATAACTAGAAGATCATTCAACAACAACATGAGAATGTAAACTTACTCATTCGTTTGCTATTAAATTGGACGGACGAGTTATTATACGCATGCCTTATCCTTTATTCCCTCGAGACATGATAAACTAGAGTTAATCATGCTATACTGTCATGACGTGTGGTAGCACGCAAAATGAATGTTTGTTTGTACCTATACCAACCCGTTCCGGTTTTGCGGGTAGCGCTAATAACTACGGTAAAAAATGTACAAAAACAGTCCTTTCTTGTGACTCAGTCTATCCTTATAAACCTTATTAAAATCGCTCAAGTAGTTTCAGAGCAGTGCAAACATCATCACCATACCATCTTTCAAATGAAATGGGTAACGACATAGGTAATCGTGTAAGATATAAAAAGGGTCTAGGAGCTGTTCGCTGTGGAGTTGTATTAATTTCAGCAGTGGACTTTCAAAGGCTGGTGATGATGATGATGATGATGATGAGACATAAAAATATACAAGTATTGCGACGAAGTAAAATATTTAATTAATTTAAAATAATAATAACAAAGTCAAATATTGTCGTAGTAGTAACTTGCAGTCCACCTCTCTTGAATTACACTGCCCAGTGCGTTTGGTTGTTTTATAACTGGCAACACTCATGCAGTTCCCACTTCCCATAGACAAGGAAAGTTGAACGAAAGCGCGGGAAACGACTGTTTTTTGTGGCCCTTTCTGTTACATATACATTTATTCATGAGACGGTTTCTGATCAAATGTAACGATATCAGCTAAAACGGTGGGTATAATGGGGAATATGAATATATTTTTATTTGGTCTTAAAATAAATAGTAATTAATTTTAATTAATAATACTAAAAGAATTTTTGAAAAATATTGATAAATATCTGACTCACAAGCCATTAAAGTCGCGTGCTAGACAAGGAAATCCGATATGTACCGTGACGTCATATTACACGTCCGCCATACATTTTTTATAATAAAAGTTGTTTTAGAAAGAGACTCAATTTCTAATTACTGTATTACGGTTATTTTTTACTTAAAATCAATTTTGTTTTTACTATTAGCACTATAATTTTATATAATTTCTTATAAATATAATAAAAACTATATACATACTTATAATTTTCGTGCATATTCCCTATTAATAAAAATTATGCTATAGTCTTACAGGTTTCAAGTTACACTGATTTTATAGTCACACTAATATTAGGTAAAAAAAATTAAATAGGAAATTATCATATCATAGTTAGACTAAATGGCTAAAATTGCGTATAATCAGAATCACTGATCAAGTATAACAAGCTATAATGTTAACGCTTTCCCCCATAGACATACATGTAAAACACGCAACGCTACTGTGGACTACAGAGCACAGACATACCTACATTCTTCATGGGACAGCTGGACACGCCATAGATAAGATAGATATCCACAGTCGTCAAGGAATTTATAAGTAATTCGTACTCTCGTTCATTTATTATTACGAACGACAGAGAAGACACTATAAAAAAGGAGCTAGCGATGTCATTTTCTCAAATCTACATCTCTTTAATACATCTTACATGGCTTTTCCAACAATGCTTTTACTCAATTAATGAATTTAAAGAAACTAAAATAAAATACATTTCATATTAGAATATTGACTTTGTGACGACTAAAGAGACCAATTAATTTACTTTGACATTATATAATACTAAATAATTTCAAATACAAAACAAAATTGAATTGAAATTGTTGAAATTAAGTAATTACATTTTGTTATTTGTATTTCAACGCCTAAAGTGGCAGAATATGTAGAATATATCTAGCTTTAAGACCTTAATAGTGTAACCATATTCTATGAAATAAATGATTTGATTTGATTTCTAAATGGTCAAGGCTGCTTTTTTGGCGAAAAATAGTCGATAGTACGTAACCCTCATAAAAATGATTGCTTTCGATGATAATACGATTATTATTGCTGCAACATTCGTTAAGAAACTAACCTAGAATATATTACGAAAATCCAACATGGCTGCGGTTCCCACAGATTTTTATGCAAATTCCTGTGAACAATATTTTTAGTAATGCAAGGTCTTATACAGGATGGAGATACACGCAACTATGAAATTAAACAATATTCAAATCGTGAAAAAAAGCTCCATACAAAATCGTCGATGAACAGTTAATTTTTAAAGTAAAGGGCAAGGTGGCAAGTTTAAAAAAAAACGGCATAACTCGTATGGTTCCACCTAAGGTACTAAGTATACGTCATACTAATCTCGGCTTAAAATTTGCAACAGGTACCGAGAAAACGATAGAATGTCTTAGTCCATACAAAAAGGTGTAAGTAAAAAAAACAATCGGTCAAGCGGTTAAAAAGAAAAAAGAGCATTATTATCTTTTTTAACCGACTTCAAAAAAAGGAGGAGGTTCTCAATTCGGTTGTTTTTTATGTTTGTTACCTCAGAACTTCGCCATTAATAAACCGATTTGAAAAATTATTTTCTCAATTGAAAGGGTTTACCTCCAGATTGGTCCCATTTTTTTCAAAATTCAATTCTGATGATGGGATCCATTCTGATGATGAGGGAACTCCTAAAATATTATAGGTACATATATAGCGATTTTAGTATATTTAACAACAAGTCAAGCATTTGCATTCAGAAAGTATCATTTGCTAAGGTGGAACTGATGAAGGAGACCATAGTTGACCACAATAGTCTTCCACGAGTAATGTACGCACGCCACACCCACGAGATAATTATTTTCAACCGACTTCAAAAAAGGAGGAGGTTCTCAATTCGACTGTATGTTTTTTTTTTTTGTTTTTGTATGTTTGTTACGCGATTACTCCGCCAATTATGAATCGATTTTAATGATTCTTTTTTTGTTTGGTAGATCATACTTCAGAGGTGGTCCCATATAAATTTTATCGAAATTGATTTAGAACTTTTTGAGAAAATCAACAAATATATACCCAGATAATATTTAGGTTGTGGTTCTTGTTACCTATCTTCGACAAATATGAGCCGATTTTTATGATTTTTGTTTTATTGAATAGCTTATACTTCAAAGATAATATGATAAAAGTTTGCAAAATAAAAATCACCCCTAAGGGTAGGAAAATAGGGGATGAAATCGGTGTTCAGCAGTTAGATTAGGATTTATCACTAAAATTGATGAAATAAGTAAATTTTATTAAAAAAAATAAAACCGACTTCAAAACACTAAAAATAATCCTACACTTAAGTACCTAATCAGTTACTTTTGGAGTCGGTGCAAACAAAAACATTGAATCTCTTATCGGCTGGCACCGACTCCAAAAGTAACTGATTAGGTACTTAAGTGTTGGGATTATTTTTAGCATTTTAGTGTTTTAAAGTCGGTTTTATTTTTTTTAATAAAATTTATCATTAAGACAGTTAAGCCTTGCCATAGTCGACAAATCAAATTTTAACAAATGATTCTGGTGAGAATAATACCATCAAACTGATCAGACGAAGAAGGCGGAAGGTAAGCACCGGAACTCTGTGATAAAACAATGTATCATAGCCGTGTTTGGACTTTTTTGAATCGTCATGAGAAGCAATTTAGCTATAATTACATCACAGATCGCCATTTAGAATGTAAAAAAACACTAAAAAAACAGACAAATAAAACAAATCTTTATTTAAAAAATAACCGACTTCAAAAACTAAAAAGCTAGGTTATATTTTTTATAGAAAATTGTTTTGTTTGTTTTGTTCAGTGATATATTATTATTTTACTTCTGAAGTAAGTAGGTATAGGTAGTTTTTAAAGCATCTTTTAAATCATCATCATCATCATCTATACGGTCAATCCCGGTTGCGTCCAAAGCCATTGCTTTGGAGCCCAGGGTCCGCTTTCCTTGATTTGCTCCTCCACTTCGCGCGGTCTATAAAGCATCTTTTAAATAAAACGGTTTATTTAAAACTTAAATTTAATAACACGGAAAGCGCGAAAGTCATTGACCAAAACCTTAACTTTTCTAAACATAGATGTTGGGTTTTTACATTTTTTAACTTAACAAAGTTTACTTGTCACCTATGGATTTTTCGATCAACTTTTTAACTACTACATTATCTATTCATCCAAGTATGTACGCTTTATCTAAAATCAATAGATAAACTGTCAAATATCTTTGTAATTACTTTAGCACAGGAATATACTGATGTTTACTTGGACAATAATTTATAAGCTCTTTTTAAAACAATGTTATTTTTTACTATAGAATGGAGGGCTCGTACCGATAAGCGCAGCGTAGGACGTCCACCCACGAGGTGGACAGACGACCTGGTAAAGGTTGCAGGAAGCCGGAGGTAGGCCGCTCCCAACCGGCCTATCTAAAGACACTGGGGGAGGCCTATGTTCAGCTGTGGACTTCCTATGGCTAAAATGATGATGATGATGAAATTGAACGAACGAAATCTTTTCGTAACAGCCCTATACTGTATCCGGTCGAACGGACAAATTTTTGCATAATACCGGCCAAGTCCAAGTCGGACTCGCGCACTGAGGATTCCGTACATATTTCATCATTTCAGCCATAGAAAGTCCACTGCTGAACACAGGCCTCCCCCAATGACCCAACATCGGGGGGGATTGCCAATACTCGCCACGCTTGGCAGGCGGGTTGGCAAGCGCGGTTTTTGTAAGATTTCGCACGCAGGCGCTGCTGACCGTCTTGTGCTACAGGAATTAGTCGCCTCTTACGACACGCCTCCTGTTGGCGGTG
This sequence comes from Anania hortulata, assembly GCA_963576865.1. Taxonomy (NCBI): domain Eukaryota; kingdom Metazoa; phylum Arthropoda; class Insecta; order Lepidoptera; family Crambidae; genus Anania; species Anania hortulata. The sequence goes on from OY756416.1 coordinate 7,127,931, forward strand.
GGGAAGTGTATTCTTTACGGCCGTCCCCACACGGCATAATCCCGTACATATTTACAAGTATGTAAATAGTTCGTCAATAGCGGGAGTTCCTGGTTAAACCCGTTTGGACCCATGAAACTTAATAGACAAAACATTCAGAAAACTAAGTATTCCTATAACGGTTCCTTTTTACCTTTTGAGGTATGGTAATGAAACCCTAAAAAAAAAAAAATTACTTGCTTGGCTTATGTAGAGGTTTTTTTTTTCGAAAAGTTGATTTTGCTGGTTCTCATATCTCATATTAGTAAGAGAATGTTATTTTTACCGCTCCAAAATCTATTAGATATTACTGGGTATAGTTTTGAAAAATGACGACTATAGGTTTAAGATTAATATTATACAAATTCCATTGGAAAATAAATAATTTATTGCAAAAGTAGACTGCTCCGATTCCCAAGAAACTCTACAGCTTAGTGGTGTCGCTCGATAGTCCACTATCGATAGAATCGAAAATAGCGAAACTATCGATAGGCCTTACGATAGTATCAATACTATCGATTCTTAAATTACAGCAATAGTATTGATTTACATAATAGTATTTACAGAAATAGTACCGTGTGGGGACGGCCGTACAGAATACACTTCCCTACCGCCAACAAGAGGCGTGTCGTAAGAGGCGACTAATTCCTATACCATGAGACAGGCAGCAGCGTCTGCGTACGAAACCTTCTAAAAAACTGCGCTCACCAATCCGCCTGCCAAGCGTGGCGAGTATTGACAATCCCCCAAAATGAAAGCCATTGAGGGAGGCCTATGTTCAGCAGTGGACGTCCTATGGCTGAAATGATGATGATGATGATGAATAGAATTGATTAAACCCAATAATATCGATGGTATTAATCCCTGAGAATAAAAAAAGAAACTATCGATAATATCGATAATATTTGATTGTTTTATACTACTCACCTGTATTGCAATAGTCTTAGTAATGACACTTAACAGTCAATCGAAACATATAAATTTTGCTTACTGTTACACACACTGACTGTTGTCACTAAATAAAAACGAAATGTAAAGTGGTGACATCTAGTGGCGAGTAGTCCAATATATTATTAATTGTAAGGTGATTCACGATGATGATGGTGACGATGACGATGGTGATTCACGGTGATTCATTATGATGATATAGAGTATCTATCTATCTATCTGTCTATGATACTATTGATAGTTTTTGTGTTAAGCTTAACAAAACTATGGATACTATTGATAGTTCAGATTGCTATTATGGTGCCATACTGTCGATAGAATTGCTGCGCCGATACTATCGATTATGTAGGTAACTGAATTTCAAGGTCAACTACCGATAGTCAAACTACCGATAGTTCGGCAACACTACACAGCTTGCGGTAAAGTGATGTTCGAATAAAAAATAATAAACACCCAAAACTGGTTTTAAACTAACGCACCGAAATACAATCGACATTTTATTATCCTTATAATTGGAGCAGCGTTTGATTGGAATGAGATAAAATAAATAAAACTAATAAAGCCATACTCTTAGACGAAAGAAATACTTAAAACACTAGTAGAATGATAACAATCTGTAATAACGAAGATGAAACTGTCATTTTAACACATAATCTTGCTCAGGTAAATGAGAACTACTAAAAACTAACTAGCTGACGACCGTCCTGTTTAGTCTGGATCGCACTCCAGACCACAAAGTCGGTTGCGGATTCGATTGCCGCACGGGGCCAATGTTTAAATGATGCGTTATTTATGTATAATTTTTTTTAGGTCGCTTCAAACCGGGGGAGTCTATTTTTAGCAGTTGACGTCCTGTGACTGAAAATGATGATGATGAAGTATATTTATTAAAAATAATCACAAAAAAACTACTAAAATAAATTAAGAAGAAATTTTATTTTCGTAAGCTATTGCATTAAAATAAAATAATATCAATCAGAGTAACTTGTAATACGAGTATTTTGTATTATGTAGTGAAACTAAACGTTCACGCAGTCTTTTTAATAGCATTTGTTACTAGATTAGTTTTGGTTGCTACCTTGACCGATAGATAACATTGAATTAATCCGACAACACTACTAAATCCAACTAACAATGATAGTCTATGACTTCGAAGATTAGTCTATATAAAAAGACCTACAAGAGAAAGGAAGGTATTTAATCATTCAAAAACGAGAATTTAAATTAAATTTATTATATTATCATCAATTGAGGAGGAAAAACGAGTTGGTAAAGGTTGCAGGAAGCTGCTGGATGCAGGCTGCTTCAGACCGGTCAATCTGGAAGTCACTGGGGGAGGCCTATTCTAACGTAGTTTTACCTAATCAGTGAGGCCTATGTTCAGCAGTGGACGTCCCATGGCTGAAATGATGATTATTAGGTATTATTTATGAACCTATTTTTTTTGCGACTGTCTCTGACTATTGCAGTTGTTAACGCTACAATGTTTAGTAAAAGGTGTTATGGTTGGTTAAAAAAAAGCATTTCATTTGATACCATAAACAACACTAATACCTCAGTGTTGGAATTCTGGCTGTCAAAAGCTGAAACAGCATTTAAAAAAAAAAAAAATAATTGCACACTCCACTTTTGATAGCAATCATCCATGGATTTAGAACTGTTAGAAAGAGTGCTAAATCCATGGAATCATCATCATCATTTCAGCCATAGGACGTCCATTGCTGAACACCCCCAATGACTTCCAATTTGCAATTAATGTAGGTAATAACATACAATTTGCATGCTATTTTTTATTAGCGTAACATGAGCTTTTTTTATTGTTTAATGTTACCATTTATACCGTGTTTTGTGCAAATAAACGATTTATTTATTTGGCCGGTTGGAAGCAAATATCCCAACACATTTTGACTTTTGTTTATCAAGCCGGTGATTTTTGAGATTAAATGGTTTTAAAAATAAATATGCGTCAAACGACACACCGACTAGCTGGTTTCGATGTAAGGAATTAACATCCTTGTATTACGAGCTACCAGACAGTTAATTTTACCAGGGGCGTTTTCCAGCACCCCCAGAACCGAGCTAATTTAGAAAAGTTCGTCTGAATCGACCCGACCCGGATATAAAACCTGAAGGCTAATCACTACGCTAAACAAGTCGTCTCTATCTAACCTATTGGTATAATAAACTTTTTACTGTTCTCAAGTTTCCAGATTTTCATTTTCATTCAAGAAAGCAGGTTTTCCCTTTCGATGCGAAATTGATACACATTTGATCTACGTAATCCATTACTCGATTGAGTAAAGAGAGTATGACAAATTACTAAATACTTTTATCTACCAATAAAAGCCATATTTTAAACATTGATGAATAAAGGATAGTGGGATGCTTTTGATTTTGTAATTTATACTTTATATATTATGTGTGTTTAAATATGTGTAAAATAAATTTAAAAAAAACATTAGATTGACAATATACTTAAGGCCTGTAAAGTGAAGGTTGGGCTCTCTAAAGTAATAGAAAGAATATGCTCAATAAAATAAAAATAACAACTTTAACTATAATGCAACATTTGAAACCCATTATTCTGTGTCTGTTTTGACAAACGAAGCCTAGCATGGGAGTTATTTCCATATAAGTAATGATCTTTAGAGTTGAGAAATATGGAAGAAGATAGGAAGAAATATGTCTTACGGTAAAAATAAAGGTATGTAAAACATAAACTATATCTGACTTCAGAACCTGTTGCTAAAGTCATTCACACTTATAATCGCATTAGGATTGAAGACATACAAGTGGTACACAAGCTGTAGTAAGAACAAACTCATGGAATATCTTTAGAAAGTCAATGTTATAGAACTTCGAAAAGCAATTTCTTTTTTCATAGTGTACGAAATGTAATTACAGGTCGTAATCTTCGAAACAGATTTTCAATTTGTTTACACTCGAAGAATGCTAACAAATTTCACTAACGCTTTGAATGTATTAACCAATTCTTAAAATGATTCATCAGAATGTTTTGACAGTTAAAAAAGAGCTTTACGAGTACAAGAATAAAGTGTATTCTCGTTAATTTTAATTGCCAGCCTACTTCCATTTTTTTCTTTAGTGATTTGTCTTGCTTTACATGGCGATAAACCATAAGCCAAGATCTAATGTACAAAGATATATATCAGATATTCACACTTAAGTGATTTAAAACAAAAAGTACTAAAACTTAAACATTGAAACTGTAAGAAAAATCAGTGTTACTCACATATTTCATGCATCTTAAGTAGTGTAGACGCTTTTAAAATCATAAACTCATCCCTAGCTTTTCACTTTCCACAATGCTATTGAACTTTTTAAGTATCTCATTCAATTGTTTTAGTACAAAAACTATGGGACTCTCAGCTGATTTCACTAACGAAAGTGACGATTGAGTTTTCTTTAAAGTTACAATTTCACTCGTTGGAAACTTAGTTCGTTGACACGGCGCACAATCACTGTATTTGTCGGTAACCATAAAGTTATGATAAGGAACGGAGGTCCAAATAAGGAGCCTTGAGGGACGCCCAATAATTTCACTTCGGTTCTGAACGCAAGCGCACGTCTACCTTCCGTGGGCGGTACGACCGTATGACGTGGTCTTGAATTGACGGGCAATCTACGTTCCGTTATGTTTATAGAAGGCAATCGCTTGAGTGAGACGTGATCCAACGCTTCTTCGAAGTCAGCTCGCTAGTTGAAAGTGCAAAGTAAGTTTTCAATGGATAGTTTGTGATGCGTGTTCGCTACTAGCGGCTGTGACGTGGTGGTGGGAAGGGGGGATTGAGCCAGACGCTCTCTCATGGCACAATTGTTTATGTTTAATGTTGTGATGGCACGTGCTGAGGGAAATAGTCCGACATTACGCGGTACACATGTTTTAATATCCTGTCTCTTTTTATTGGTGATACTTTTAAGTACATACAAGTTTTACGACACAGCATTAATCACGATAGTATTGTAGGCGTTAGTTTAAATGATTAAATTATTACTGTTAAATATATTACAATATGTACTGATTTGTACTCAATTAATTTTATTTGTGCAAATCCAATATGGATGCTATTGAATTGTTTAGAATCTGCTCCTTAAAATGTCGAGCGTTTAATTATTTTCACTAAACTCATATTTACGACAGATAGACAATGGAATTCTATAAAAAATACAATAATTACAGCTACATTATTATGTTTAGCTATGATTCACTATCATATCTTTTTCTTTTCCCGAACATTAATGACTAAGACTAAGAACAGTACGTATATGTAATTCTTTCAATGGCCGGAAGTATAATAATGGTCTATTACAGAGTTATGTCATTCGCATTGTTTCGATTGTAATATCGTCCGAAGATTTTATGGGCACGGTCGAATCTTATTAACTTTGTCACATTAACGTTATCTTAACCTTCCATAGATCACCATTGACATTGTTTATAGCGATTGGTTGTATCAAGTTTTCATAAGTATGGAAAAAAACGTTAAAAAAATCATTATTTTTATAAAAATAACTAAGTAAGTACCTGATTATTGTTTTTAAAGTATAGACGAAAAAAAAACGTTAAACTCTCCTTGGCTGTCTCCGACTCTAAAAATACCAAACTGATTAGGTAAATGTTTATGTAAATGTTATTTTAAGCTTCATTAAAGTTGTCTTTTGAATTACTTCATTTGTCTAATTTTAGTGTTAAGTTCTCCACAAGACAAATCCTTTCAGCGCAAACAGATCTCCTGTTTACCGATTTCATGCCCTATTTTTTCACTCATCAATCAAAATCAGTTCCCATTTGGCGAAGATATACACAAAAAACCACCAGTCGATTAGAGAACCACCTCCTTTTAAAATTGTTAGGTAATTAAAAAAAATAAAACCAACTTCAAAACACTGAAATGCTAAAAATAATCCTAACACTTAAGTACCTAATCAGATACTATTGGAGTCGGTGCCAGCCGATGAGAGATTCAATGTTTTTGTTTGCACCGACTCCAAAAGTAACTGATTAGGTACTTAAGTGTTAGGATTATTTTTAGCATTTCAGTGTTTTGAAGTCGGTTTTATTTTTTTTAATAAAATTTACTTATTTCATCAATTTTTAGTGATAAATCCTAATCTAACTGCTGAACACCGATTTCATCCCCTACTTTCCTACCCTTAGGGGTGATTTTTATTTTTCAAACTTTTATCATAGCATCTTTGAAGTATAAGCTATTCAATAAAACAAAAATCATCAAAATCGGCTCATATTTGTCGAAGATAGGTAACAAGAACCACAACCAAAATATTATCTGGGTATATATTTGTTGATTTTCTCAAAAAGTTCTAAATCAATTTTGATAAAATTTATATGGGACCACCTCTGAAGTATGATCTACCAAACAAAAAAAGAATCATTAAAATCGATTCATAATTGGCGGAGTAATCGCGTAACAAATATACAAAAAAAAAAAAAAAAAAAACATACAGTCGAATTGAGAACCTCCTCCTTTTTTGAAGTCGGTTGAAAAAGAAACCTTATTGGTGCGAACGGCGAGATTTATACTAAATCCTTAGCCCTACTTTATGTTATGGTTCGTTGGTGTCACATTCTTGCTGTAAATAGAGTGAAAGGATCAAGAAAATGTGTGCCAACTTGTTTGTAATTTATACTACTGACAGGTGACACAATATTAAATACTGATTATGTATCTAAAGATCTAGAAATAGCGAAGTATTTCGTCTTCTCAAAATTAAGTAAATTATCCCATAAAAACGCATTTCTAATAAAAAATTACTATAATTAAAAGTAACAAATTATGTCTGTTATTTTAGGAGTCAATACAAACAAAACTCTTCAACATTCTTGGCTGGCACCGACTACAAATAGCTAACAGACCATTATTTACCCAACTAGTAAAGTATGTTTATTGTAAATACTTCTAGATTTTTAGTTTTTTTTTATAACTGTTTTCCCACTGTTAGGGTAGATTAAAAAATGGTAATTTATTATTCAACAAAAAAAAACAAACAAAGGTTTACATCTGGCGACGATATCGCGTGACATAGGTACACAAAAAAAAGCTTTAGTGCTTTTTCAGTCAATTCATCGTGATCTTAGATGCAGCAAGTCTGGTTAATTCATTGTGATTGCCCTTTGACCTCTGTAATCCTTGCCTAGGGGAACCAGACTATTTTAGGCTCGGACTACAAGCATCCGGAATTTTTCAGAACCCCATACAAATCGGATTGAATCAGGGCTTGTCCGGAGCCGTTTAGAACAGAGTTCTGAAAAATTCCGAATGCTTGTAGTCCGAGCCTTAGGCTATGACACACATCCAGTGTGACGGGCCATCCATAAATTCAGAGGGGGTCGACGAAGACGTCACAATTTAAAGGCTAATATAATATCTAAGATAAAAAACACGAAATTTTTGTTTTATATTTTTTTTACAATGTCTGACTAGATGATATTTAAAAAATATTTATTAATGGAAATAAAACTAATTTTAATTCAATAATTTCTGCAAAATATGTGACGTCACACTTTTCTCACAAATACATATGTGACAAGGACAGGTCAAAAAAATTTAATGAAATGAAATTCGTGTAATTTATGGATGCTCCTTTATTTGAATGTGCAGATATTAAATAATAAATAAATATTGGACAACATCACATACATTGCTCTGATCCTATGGTAAGTAGCCAAAGCACTTGTGTTACAGAAATCAGAAACAACGACGGTACCACAACACCCAGACCCGAGAAAATATAGAAAAGTTTATATTCTCACGATGTTTTCTTTCACTGCCAAGCAAGTAGACGGTATTCATTAGATATTGATAAATCCGTAAAAATCGAGAAATGACAATAATATTGTAATAATAAAAATTATGACCATCAAAGAAAAGAAAGACGAAATCACAGAACCTTTCATAAAGCCAACAAAACATTATCTTAATAATATATGATTACAGAATAACAGTACGACGACCATGTAATTTGGTATGTCGGACAATTGTTTCTAATTACAAGTGTTTTCATAGAAAACGGGGAAATCACTTGCCACATAGTTATTTGTTAAGCTCTACATGCCGTGTGAAATTGGCGGCAAACGTTTTCTTGGGTCGTTGGACTGTATTTGCATGAAGAAAGGGTAATTATGTTGTTGGCACTAATTGGAACAAATAGGTAATAAACAAGCATTTTAAGTATTTACCAAGTTTTTAACACAACAAATCACATCGGTCATTGTATATCAAAATGCTTCTTCAAAATGCATGGGTGTTTTTTATAATCTCTCTAAGGCCTAAATTATAATTTGAATATCACACTCTAGCCTAAATAGACTAATGAGAAATTAAAATTTTACCTATTTTAAGTATAGTCAATAATTTATAATAGGTCCTTTGATTTTCAACATTTTAATAAATCTCATCATCATCATCATCATGCCAGCCATAGGACGTCCACTGCTGAACAAAGGCCTCCCCCAATGACCTATCATCGAGGGGGATTGCCAATACTCGCCACTCGGCAGTGGGTTGGCGAGCGCAAATTTTTATAAGATTCCGCACGAAGACGCTGCTGGGCAGCAGTCTCGTGCTACAGGAATTAGTCGCCTCTTACAACACGTCTCCTGTTGACGGTGGGAAAGTGTATTCTTTAATCAATCTGATGAATAAAATGAAAACTGATGAATGACAATAATATTTAGATGACTTTATCATTTGGTCTACTAAATAGTTTTATTAATTGGATCTAATAAAGTCAAGTAAATTTAAAAATACTTACTAGTTTTAAAATTTATTAGTTAAGAGATCTTAAGTCTGTTTTGCCGATTATATCAAATCGATTTGATTGCAAAACATTAATATCGATCTTATCCGAAATCTACATCCAATAACCGTGTCCAATGATCCAACTGTACTGTCTGTCTTGTACTTCGGTTAATCTCCAGGAAGTGGATGTAGCCTACTTCGGATTTGTCTTACTATTAAAAATATCGGAGTTGCCATCAACTATAATAAATAAAAGAACAAAATCAGCTCTTTGATCGGTGCGTCCTACCAGTGATGACCTACGGAGCCGAAACGTGAAAAATGACAGTGAAGCTGGCCCACAGACTTCACGTCACTTAGCGAGCTATGGAAAGGTCGATGCTTGGGATTTCGCTAAGAGATAAAATCCGAAACGAGATTATCCGGCAGCAGACCAAAGTAATGGACATAGTCCTAAAATATAGCAAGTTAAGGCGCTGCGCAAACGTGGACACTTTTAGTTTCCAGTTGCCGTTACCAGTTACGTATGCGCAGAGAGTGGATGATTTCATATTCGTTCTATAGAAATATTCATCGGTAGCTTGTGTCTGACACAAGACACAAAAGTGTCCACGTTTGCGCCCTCGCTTAAGTGGCAGTGGACTGGCCACATCTGTCGCAGAACCGATGAAAGGCAGAGTAAACGAGTTCTCCTATGTGCAATTTGGCACAGAAATAAATTATAGCGTGGCGAGTATTGGCACTTCCCCCCTTTTCGGTAAGGCCTATGTTCAGCAGTGGACGTCTTATTAAAATGGCTTCAACACATCATATAGTGCCTAGTAGGGACAGACGTAAAGAATACACTTCTCCACCACCAAAAGGAGGCGTGTCGTAAGAGGCGACTAATACCTGTAGCACGTGACGGGCAGCAGCGTGTGCGTGCGAAATATTATAAAAAACTGCGCTAGCCAACCCGCCTGCCAAGCGTGGCAAGTATTGGCAATCCCTCCCAAATGATGCAAGTCAATGGGGAGGCCTATGTTCAGCAGCGGAAGTTCTACGGCTTAAATGATGATGGTGATGATGACATCAATATAGGAATTTATGTCAAGTCTTTTTTATTGATCACGATTCTCAGCACGACATAAATAAACAACATTTAAATTAGAATAAATTAATCTATCGTTCCTATTTAAGTTTTAATCGTTTAAATAAAGTAACTAATCTTGCCCAAATGGAGACCGAACTGTTCTCATTTCTATCTGGACGTGAGATTAAAAAAACCGGTCAAGTGCGAGTTGAATTGTTCGCGCGGAGAGTGTTCCGTATTGCTAACAGGTTTTGCTGTTATCTAAAAGTAAGAACACAGGCCGATTCCAACCGGCCAATATGGAAATCACTGGGGGAGGACTATGTTCAGCAGCGGACGTCCTGTGGCTGAGATGATGATGATTTGTAGAAATTAATTGGATTTATAAGGGTTCCGTTTTATCATTCGGTCGTTGGGAGCCCTAAAAATCGTTTTAGGCCCGACTGCGTGTGGGTAGTCAAAAATATGGGTTTTGCAATACTTGCACCACCGGTCTTAAGCCCACGCGGGTACATTTAGTTAGTCATGTTTAGTAAGCTTTTAACAAATACCTACGTTAAGTTAAATAAAGCTTATAAGAATTAAGAAATATTAGAAATGTACAATTCTTATTATAAGCAAGATAGATAGATAGATAGATAGACACTTTATTGCACAAAACATTAAGGTTATTACACACATGACACAGTTATGCACAATCAGGCGGCCTTATCGCCAAAAGCGATCTCTTCCAGACAACCTTCTCTAACAAAGATCCGCTTAGGGGAAAAGAACAGTTGGTTTCCTTTACGCTTGCGTCTGGGGGTGCTAGAAAAAGCCCCTAGAACCTGTACATTTAAATAACACTGGATGTATAGCCAATGTAGCCATCATCTCGAGTTCTCATGTCAGATGGAAATCGCTGCGAATGTGATAACAAGATGTTCAGAATCTGTCAAGCGTACCCAGTTTGATTCCTGGTTCGGGTAATTCAGGAAACTATTATTTCTACTAAAGCTAATTTTATGGATACTGCTCAAGTGATTCCATTACATCGAAAAATAATAATAAAATGTTTATTTTGCATATTTATTTCATCATCATCATCATCATTTCAGCCATAGGACGTCCACTGCTGAACATAAGCCCCCAATGACCAGCGGCTTCCTGCAACCATAATCTTATTTATTTACCCTGTTTAAACACTTCCTTACGATGTTAAGTTCCCAAAACTAACTAGATGATTACTTAATTTCAAATTATTCATATTACTCAACGGACTGACGTTATTATCAAGATAACAATCCGTGGGACTGAAGTACAAAGTTTAACAAGATCTTGCATGATTGTGTATGGAATACAATTGAATGATATATGGGAAAATATGATCATTATGTCATAACCTTGTTTCGTCAGGTTGTGGCTCGCTCCGTATTTTTTGGGTTCCGTAGTCCGTACCTTAGAGGGAAAAAAGGAACCCCAACGGATCACTTCGATGTTTGTCTGTTTGTTTGTCTGTTATAACCCTTTTTTTAAACAACGCTAAAGGGAACCCTTAAAAGATCACTTCGATGTCTGTTCGTTTGTCAGTCGGTCGGTTAAAACCCTTTTTCTAAGAAACGCCAGAGGGTATCAATTTGCATCATCATTACATGATCAATACTCAGGTCTGCAATCTGTTAGAGCTTTGAAATATCAAACATCAATATTTTGACACTAAACTTGCAAGGGAATCAAATCCTATACTTCCTAATGACCCAGAATCATGAAATTTTGCAAGAAGCAATATCCTATTGCACAAGTAAGGAGAAAAATCCGAAAACCGTAGAATTGGATTGAAAAAAAAAAGGTATTTTTTACTTATTTGCAGTTGGTAAACTGACCGCGAACTGACTTGCACATAGCCGCTTTTTTATTCCTTTTCGGAGGAACCTATCGCCGGCAGCCCTTAAAGAAGGACCTTGCCTAGCAACTTCAGGCAGTTCGACCCATCAGCGGTACTCGCGACGCGGCCAAGGTGAGGCTTTTCCAGCTAACTCGGACTGAAGAGACATTCATCATCATCATCATTTCAGCCATAGGACGTCCACTGCTGAACATAGGCCTCCCCCATTGACTTCCAGATTGGCCGGTTGGAAGCGGCCTGCATCCAGCGTCTTCCTGCGACCCTTACCAGGTCATCTGACCACCTTGTGAGTGGACGTCCTACGCTGCACTTGCCGGTACGCGGCCTCCATTCTAGAACCTTTCTGCCCCATCGGCCGTCAGTTCTACGTGCTATGTGCCCCGCCCACTACCACTTCAGCTTGCTAATCCGTTGGGCTATGTCAGCGACTTTTGTTTGTTTACGGATCTCCTCATTTCTGATTATGAAATTATGTCATTATGGAAATTTAATTCTTAAAGGTAAAGAATTTAAAACAGGGCTTATAAAGTGGCCACTTGCTTCTATTTTCTTAGGTAGAGTATACTTTGAATGGAAAAATAATAAATTGTTAAATTCGGCTATAATACTGTACAGGGTGGCCAGATAAGTGACGTCCAAAAATTTTTTTTAGATGCCTCGTGTTGAGAGGTATCTGAATCACCCCTATGTATGTATGTTCTACGATTTTTCGTAGTTAAGTTTTTTTTTTAATAGCCTCTTAAGCCTATGAAGTACTACTTTTTTATTATTATTATGAAACCTTAGAGTCTAGCGCATTCTCTAAAGCTACTTAGAATTTTTTAAATTTTAAGTTGAAAATTTTAATGATATTGATAACTCACTTAAGATAAATTCTCAACTTTAGATCAATTTAAACAAACGGAAGTTACTAAAAAAGTAACTTCCATTAAAGTTATGAGGCTGTTTATTTTATGCATAAATGGACAGTTCATAGAGATTAAGATGCAAGAAAAAAAATCCAAGAAAACTTCTACTTTAAAAAAAAAAAATTAAACTGATCCAGTTGCAAAAATTCATAAAAAAACTCGTAACTCGAAAATTACGAAAAATGAACATACATAGGGGTGATTCCTATCATATATACTATAACGTAGTATTACTTGTTCAGTGATATATACCTACATGGGGCACACTAAAAGTTTTGCACTTCTAGCTAATCAGAATTATTTGAATTTCGAATGTTATATTTTTTTAAACGTTGCAACCTTCCTATTAATAAAAAAAAACAATTGGCGGGAAATGATTTGTCAATTGTTTTTTATCACACATCAAAGTTCTACGTACCTACGCAACGAAAATGGATTTTAAGTCGAAAAGATTTTAGAGCGATGATTTTTTATGATTTTAAAAGTTCTCTCTCTCCGCAAGACTGTGCCGCTCGGCTTCAAAATGCATTTGGGAGAGAAGCACCTTGTTTGAGCACCGTGAGGCGATGGTTTGCTGAATTTGAGAGAGGTCGAGTTTCTTTACATGACGAATTTCGTGAAGGGCGGCCTTCAACTGCCGTCAACGAAAATAATGTGGCTACTGTTAAACGGCTAAATAAAGAAAACCCGCGGATTACCTATGAGACAATTCGAGGACTATTGGGGATTGGTATGAGCCAAATTCAGAAAATTTTACGCGAAGAATTGAAAGTTCGGAAACTTTGCTGTCGTTGGATCCCTCATGAACTGACAGCGGAGCAGAAGCGGGCTCGCGTGGAATGGTGCTCACAGATGCTACTGAAGTACGACCACGGACTTTTTAATTCTGTTTATGACATTGTCACAGGAGACGAAACGTGGATTTATTGTTTTGAACCCGAAAAAAAAACAGCAATCTTGTGAATGGGTGTTTGAAAAGGAGAACAGGCCAACAAAAGTGAGGCAGGCGAGAAACGTTGGTAAAAAAATGATCGCGTTTTTTTTCTCAGCTACGGGTCCCATCTGTACAATTCCACTTGAAGATCAAAAGAGTGTTAATGCCGATTCTACCATTGGTATTCTACCATTTGTTTACCCAGAGATTTAGAAAAAGTTCGCGAAAGACGACCCAAAAGCCGCGTTCTCCTACATCATGACAACGCTTCTTCACACACGGCCAACAAAACAAAGTCATTTTTAGCTTCCGAAAAAGTACAACTCGTCATCCATTCTGCGCATAGCCCCGACCTCGCACCCTGTGATTTCTGTATTTTCCCCAAAATCAAAGATTTGATAAGAGGTTTTACTTTTACCAACTCCGAAGAGGCAGTGATAGCGATCAATCAGCACGTAGAAAACATGCCTTCAGATCTGTGGTCCTCCTGTTTAAAAAAATGGTTCGATCGCATGAAAAAATGATTAAAATGTAAAGGAGAGTATTTTGAAAAGCCATAAACATAATATTTTGGTTATAACATGTTGTTTTTTAAGTTATAGTGTGACCTACGTAGAAGACTGAAAGAGGTCTATACTTATTACGTGAGCACGGTGATGCGGGTTACTGGGGTGAATAATAATTTTTATTCACCTTGAATTACAGGGTTCCGGGTTTGATTCCCGGTTAGGATCAATTTAGAGAACTATCTTTTATATTTTTTCTCGGGTCTGGGTGTGCTGGCTGGTGGGCGCCCCTAAGACGCGTATAAATGATTTATTGTCACCTCTTACATAACATAAGATTGTTAATGCCTTACTTTGATACCATCCTTGACAACAAGTATGTTGTTTGCCCAAGTGCATATTTAAAAACGATCGTCTGGTGTAGTTGTTCGCGCTCCGGCCTACAAAGTCAGGCGGTTGCGGGTTCCAATCGCGCGAGGGGCAAATGTTTGTGAGATGACCAAAGCATTTGTACCTAGTCATGGATGTATATAAACGTATTTTAGTATATTTATCCGTTATCTAGTCGCCATAGTACAAGCTTTACTTAGTTTGAAGCTAGATAAATCGGCGTGAGTGTGGAAACAACTTATTACTATTAATTATCATTATTACTATGAAAAATATGATTGTCGTTGCGCATAGGTTATTTATGACAAAAGTCGACGTAAATAGCCCTGGGTCATTTAAATACCTAAGCCAAAGGTTGATTCTTGATGTTTAAATCCGTACAACAGGTCAGTGAACCCGGAAACAAAATTATCGCGATGTCCCAGTAATCTTGATAAATGATAAGCCAGCGTTTCCTTTACAAAGATCTCGCTAATAGGCTTGTTTGGACAAGATTATTCTGAAAGTTTTATTATGATTTATCTAGGGAAAAAAGATATAGGACCTCTTGCTACCGAAAGTTAAAACAGCAATAAGTTGTCTTACAGCTGGTTGGTACGGTTTTTTTTTAAATGTATTGAATCTTTCAGTTTCCATTCGAGTTCGAAGTTCAAATAAAAAAGTGACTGACTTTTTTTTTAACCTAGGGTTGCCACTGCGATTGTTTCTCTATAAATGTATTTTTTTTTTGTTATAAACAACTACTAAAAACACTACTCTGCGTATAATAATGTGATATTGATAAAAACCTTGATTACCTTCACCATTGAGTTGAACCACCACTTTGTCTTTAATGTAAATCCATTAAAGTTTAATCGTGGTTAGCGATGCCATAAAAGTATAAACACACATCACATGCAAACACAATGTCAACATAAGTAGTCAAAGTCACATTTAATCACGCTTCCTGCTATTTTCATTGTTACTTGATTAGATCACACAACACAATAACACCGGTTAATTTTCTCACACTTTTACCTTCTAATCCAGCGAAAGAATCTGTTGCCGGCTCTCTTTCCGCTATTTTTCTTCTTTTTTCCCATTTTCAACTAATTCAAGGCTTAACATAAACACTTTCTTGTTCGTAAAAGTTAACACTGTCTATGATTCTTTAAACCAGTCTATTAATAGTCTATGGTCTGGATTAAACGTGATTTTAGGGAACCGCACTAACGAAATTCCTTTCGCATTCTTCCGTGTAGGAATTTGTAAATTCGGTGACTGTCTCTGGCCAGTACAGGACTCTCAATTTCGGCTCTATCAATGTAACAAAGGTTATTATCTACTTATTAGATAACTTAAATCAAAACACACGTTAGAATCTAAAAATATTTACACAATTAATCACAAGAAGCGTCAAACCAGTTATTTCGTATTCCAAATTTAAAAACCACCTCAGACTGTTGACGAGGTAACTCGAAACCATAAAGTTTGTCCGAAAGAGTTTTTAATGGCGGATTTGCGCCGAAAAAGATGATGAAAGAAGTTTTTAATCATAAAAAGAAAGTAAACGTTAGAAGTGCACGATGGTGCGCCCGCGCTGAGACTGGCTCGTGGCCACGTACGAAATTAGACGCGGGTGTAAAAAAAGGAAACATTGGCTGGATGCACGTTGCGAGAAATGCTTGGAGTGTTTGTTTATTTTTGTTTAGAACAGTGGTGATCTGTTGAGGGTCGGCTGGGTACGAAAAATTTTCAGAGTTGGCTCACTATTTCAGTTTCAGTAACTTTGTGTAAAATTAAGTTCCAAATCCTAAGCACATGGTTTCCTTAGATGACTTAAGAAAATTTTGGTGTACAGTTAACGACTGATAAACCACAACACGTAATTTTTTTTCAAATGTTATAAATCTCAATGTGTTGATCTAAAAGTTGAAAATCGGTGGAATATCCTTACATTTTTCAGTTGACCTTCTGTCCTGTTTGAGAACGTTAGCAAAAGGCTTCGTTAAGAAACACTGAATAATATGCATTTAATGTCTAAACCTCGAAGTCAAACAATATAGCAAAAAGTCCTGTTGATTCGTCCAGCAAGGGTTAAAATTATCAGGATTAACCTCCTTGCCTTCCACAGCTGGGCATAGCAGATCCTCCAGCATAGGAAATGAGGTAATAAGCCATGAAATGTTTGATGCTGCACTTTATTCAACAAAGAGCTTTATCGTTGGTAAAGTAGCGGTTACGAAGTTGGTAGCTAAGAGTCAATAAAAAGCAGTTTGTGGAAGGTTGTACTTATAATGGAGATGAGGTAATAAAGCCATGATATTATGATGGTTTGACGCCGTGATTTAAGTAACGGTGATGTAGCTGTTCGGATGTTGGTAAGCAAGAGTAAATAAAAAAGGCTGTTGAAGGTTGTATTTATAATTGTGTATTACTTAAATGAAGATCAGTTAGCATAGCAAGGACCTAAACTATGTCGATATCTTTATTAGTAAATACTTTGAATACCACGTAATGGTATGTAGATGTTGGAGATTAAAAACAAAGCGCGTACAGACAGACAAAATGGGATAACGTTTAGCGAGTGACTCATGCCGATCTATATCTGGTTTGAGTTAAAATAGATACGGGCATTGTTCTCTGGTCTGCCTTGAAACATCCGTTTTAATGAAAATGACAATTTAGTTTTGCATTAAGCCTACACTTTTTGAAATGACATAATCAAAATCCACAGCCTTAAAATTCAGTCGGCTAAAATGGGTAAAGATGAGAATACCAAATTGACTCCAAAGATTAAAGTCGTGAAATTAGATGTTTGTTTCTTGCTAACTACATAAGCGCTTAGACCGAAATGTATGTATATACACTAGTTATATTCTCTAAAAAGTATCCTAAAGATAAGCGGAAGCAACATAAATACATTATATTACGAAATAAATGTACTCCTTCTCACACCCCCAAACATAAAACCGCATGATAGTTCAAATGCAGTAAAACATAATCACGAGGTTCACGACCTGTTAAATTTAACGTGAACGTCCGAAAATATAGGCGATAACAACAAAAATAAATACAAGTTTCGTCACAATCAGTGATGTAATATTCTTTGGGTGCGGGCCAGTTGCCAACAACTAGGAAGCAAAACGCATCTGAAATAATCTGTGACGAATATGACAGATAAAACTTCAAAAGCATATTCTTTTGGCGACGAGGAAATGCCACGTTATAGAGCAGGCGGTTTGGACTAAATCTTGAAGTCGTATAACGGTGTGCGTTGCCAATCGTAAGACAGGTCACCTGTTAGTATAGTACGTCTACTACTAGTCTCAACACCTAACCGACAATACATAACAATACATACAGAACACATTGCCAAATATGAGGGTTGGACCGTTAATATGCAATAGAGCCATCCTGAACGCTATGGAGGTGAGCGGTGACCCCCTAATAACAGGTTTTCTAATTGTAGGTTCTAGGCTGGCAGTTAAAAACTAAGGCCTAATTTTTGCCAATTTTGATTTTAATTATTTATACATAATTACGGTCAGTGTCATGTAGATCTCCATGGACGGTTATTACCTTTCCACCTTCAAATCTAATTTTAAGACGCACCAAAAGATTACCACCATTGGCTTAATGTGGTTGACCTACCCGCTTTCATCAAAGTGCAATATTCTAAAAATCCGCATAGTTGCAAAGAAATGGTATTCCTTTCCTGCCTCCCAAAGACCTTCAAGGTAGGCTTGTTCCTTCTAGGCACACAGTAAACCGAGGCAGATAAAAAGAAAAAGCCTGGCTTTACTAAAACTTTGGCATGCATGATCGTGCGTGTCTAAAACTGCAATAAATTGCGACATCAACAGATTTCTAGTGTGAAATAAAATCTGCCTGCAGCTGTAATCCTTAAGAATGCAGTCTCCCTTTCAAATGTTCAAAGGGTAAGCACCAATATAAATAGAGCCCTCCGCGTTGCGTCGCGTGTTTGAGGAGTGAAGGGTCGCCGACACGACGGATAGTTTTATAGATAACTAAATGATTTAAATATTTTACAAAATATGCAGATGGTTTTAAGGATTTAAGGAATTTCACAAATTCAGATAAGCCTGCGATTACAAAGCAGTCAATCAATGAATAGACTGGCCGAAGTTTGAAAACCAAAGAAGACAAACTTGCAACGAGTTGTTGAGATGTAATACCTGCAAAATGAAAGAAGTTAAGAACTTGTTCTTTTCATTTATCAAGCCACTGTATTCGTTTCTGGCTCTAAAAGCTAGTTCTAGATCAAATAGTTATGCCATCAACGTTATCTAAAAGACGAACAGTGACCTTTGTTTACAGGTAACGGAGACTAGAAGAAAGAGTTGATGTTGAGCTCCCCTCTGTTTATTGTTACATAAAGAATAGAAGATCAATAAGTATATATGTCACCTCACCACATGACACATCCATTAAGACAAAAAATAGCAACTGCCAACCCTGACGGCCTCAGAACTGAGAGATCTTCCACGCTTGAGCACAACGGACACTTTCGCGGTCCGAGAGTGAAATGAAACGCGCTCCATTTCCAAATGCACTTCCTGTTTTGTTTTCACATTTCGAAATTCAAATTCCGTAACACTGGCTGACAAATCCTATTTTGACACGTGCGTGACAGCTGCAATAAGCGCGTTCTAAATTTGAACGCGAGCGTAGACAATAAAAAAGATTTAAGATTCGAAATTCAAAATTGTAACCGTATTAATTTTGAGCGCGCGAGACGAGTCCTGTACCGAGCGTCAGTCTTTCACGGTTATAACGCGGATACTGACCGGGAAGATGTATTCACATGAAAATACAAGCTTTTCGGGAAGTCACAATGTTAATTATAGTACCGATGAAATGCCGGCACGGTACATGCAAAAACTAAACATAAAACACTCTACAGCCACGAAAACGAAGCAGTAGATACAAAACAGTGACAACAAGTCATCTGTTTTTTTAAGGTGTACTATGAAAAATGTACTTTAGTCATAGATTTGGCTCGTGTTATACAGGTTTGTTTACACATTCCGATTGTGAAACAATTAATGTCATTTACATGTCCACATTGTCAAATCAATGAATAAACGTTTTATTCCTATTTTAGGGCTTCGTACTGCTACATGAGTACTAAGGAGAGGCACTCTGCCACCCAACACGTGGGGTAAGACACATAATGCTAGAGAGAAGAAAGCAGTGTCTTCTTGTCACATATCGTCTATTTACCTCATTGAGTCATATTTGGTCGAAAATAACAAATTCATATTCATTTATTGCATTATAACATATACACTTATGTTATAATTAAGGTGTTATTACATTGTGTAAGACTACTGTACACTAGCTGTTGCCCGCGACTTCGTTCGCGTGGTAGTTTATTCATGAAGGATTTTCGGCGCAACTTTCTTAATTTTTGCTTTCATAAGAACCTTCTCCTAACAATAAATTAACACAATAAAGAAAGAATTAGCGAAATTGTTCCATCCGTTTACGCGTGATGCGATGACCAAGGGAAATAGAGATTCATTTTTATATAAATAGATATATGTTTTAATCAATCACTCATATTTATGAACAAACGTCATTATGGTAAATTGATTATTGAACTGATTATTTTTCAGTTAAACTATTAATATTATTGCAGCCGCGAATGACACATTTGCTATTTGAATAAACGTAAAAAATGACATCCGCTGGATACTCGTGTAAGACTTCGTCGCTGCGACAAGAACGACATAAATTGGAAGTTGGTTTGGACCCAATCCATACTTACGTTCCTACTATTATCATTTAATAAAAGCTAAAGTAGCTCTGTCTGTCTGTTGCGTTTTCACGCCTAACTAATTAAATGATGATTTTTGGTAAAGAGATAGATTGAACCTTTGATGTTTCTAAATGAAGTCATCTCATCACACTCCTGCAGCTATAAAATATGAATATGAAAACATATGCGAGAAAATATCCGAGTTTCATTGCGTTTCCCAATTATGCACAATCTCAGTATCACAGAAAGTTCGTATCGCAACGTATGAATGGGCAGACCTTGGTCTGGTGTCGCATGTTGAAACGAGCACAAGGCGCTCAGTGTTAGCGCAGGTCGCCTAGGTTTCTCACATTGTGCCTAGATTCGGTGTTTTCTCAGTAATGTATTACTTCAAACGGGGTTAAAGGTGACAGGACAAGGCTTTTTAAAAGTCATTTCTAGACTTTTTGATATTATGATCAGAAGTGGGATTTGTGTTTGTGGTTAACTCATAATTTTTATAACAGCTTGAACATTTTCAACTGTCTTTTTCTTTATAAACTTTTTGATTTTATTTTTTGCATTAGCAATAACAACACTTGAATAAGTTCGGCAAAATAACTACGTCCTCCGAATCTCAGTTGGTAAGAGATCCCACCAGAAGCAGTTAAAAAAAATTCATGTGAAAATATTATCCGTCTTTTCCTTGTTAGACCACTTGGTCCAGCAAAACGAGACAATATGATTTTTATTGTTTACTGCAGAAAGGCAGACAATAAGCTAATTACAACTTATCTAGTCTGGAAGAGATCGTTTTTGGCGCTAAGGCCGCTGTACATAACTGTATCTTGTTTGTGTTAACTTTAATGTTTTTTGTGCAATAAAGTGTTTTTCTATCTATCTATAGAGGGTTATTTTTAATGCATTAACATCCTCCTAGGGGCTAAAAAAATCACTTCCTCACACAAAGCCGCCGACCAGCTGACATCATTTCGATGTTGGTCCCATATTTTATTTATTTATTTAAGCACCACTATCAGCCCCTAAGCGATTGTTCATGTTTTACAAATAACCCTGTATAGTAAACAAATGCAAGGAGGTCATAAAAAAAACTTAAATTTAGTTTTTCTTATTTATGATTGCAATATAACATATGAACCTGGTGTTTATTTTTTCTAACAAACTTTCGAAATTCGTCACACAAAGTCAAGTTAAAGCGCGCTAAAAATACAGTACGCAAGCATGGAGAGCTGTTAATTTTACTGGAACATAAATAACTTGCTTGGATATCTCTTGGACACTTAATTTACGAGTTTAACATCTATTTCCACTGAAATGTATAGTTGTTTAACATAGTCGGTAATATTATATCTATTATCTTAGCTGACTTAATGAGCAGTTTAGATATTAAAACTTTACTCATTCTACCCCTGACAAATAATTTCGTATTTAAGATTTGAGAGCCCTATATTTTTCAATTTTAAAAATATTTTATATTTGATGTTATTGTCTATACGCGAGTAGCAAGCAATGATTTTTTAAAAATAATAAGCCCTGAATGTGATTTGAGACAGTAAAAACTCACATGAGATATTCGCGCCAAAAATTCTGGCATAGACAATTAAACTTTTAATTAAAACAATAACTCCGACTTGGCAGTCAACTCTATTCAGCCAAGGAGGTTACTTTACTGCGTCATATTGTCTATGGACGGCTCATGCAGTTTTTGTGCAAGATTGGATACTGGCCAAATAGACGGGTGCGTCGACCTATGACTTTTTTCTTTTATTCCGTCTGAGAACTCCGAGATAGATTTGATGGCGGACTCGGAAATAGAATCGAATTAAGATTAAATTAATTTGATGCGTATTCCTGCACATAGGAGTTGCAGTACGATTTAGCAGCAACCAAAACTTAGTAAACTATTTTAAAATACCCACGTTGTTTTTGGAAGATTGGGGTTTATAATTTCGACTAAGTAATTATAGAACGAGAAAAAAGGTATGGTAGAGTAGAAAGAGACCAGCCTGAGCATGAGCATCAAAACACGATATGATATGATATGATATAGCGATATATCGACACCAACTGTAAAACAGGCTGATCAGAGTTTGAATGTTTTCGTTGCACCGACTCCGAAAGTAATTAATTAGGTACTAACGTGTTATTGTTATTTTTAACTTTCAGTGTTTGAAGTCGCTTTTTTTTATAAAATGTATTTATTTCATCTATTTTTAGTGATACATTCTAATCTAACTGCTGAAAACCGATTTCATCCTCCTTTTATCCATCCTCCATCCCCCCTTAGGGGTAAATTTTTTCCGAATTTTTTAATACGTATCTTTGAAGTATTATTAGCTATTCAATAAAAAAATAATCATCAAAATCGATTTGCATTTGTCGAAAATATTGGGTAACATACACACACAACTGATACAAGAATCACGAACCAAAACATTATCTGGGTATATTTTTGTTTTTTCTCAAAAACTGCTCAATCAATTTCGATATAATTTATATAGCCCCTCTGAATTATGATCTACCAAACAAAAAAAAACATCAAAATCGATGAATAGTTGGCGGAGTAATCGCGTAACATACATACAAACAAAAAAAAAACATTCGAATTGAGGACTTCCTCCTTTTTTGAAGTCGGTTGAAAACTCATTCATTATCATTTCAGCCATAGGACGCCACTGCTAAACATAGACCTAGGAACATAGGATTTTGATGCAATTTGGTACAGATATAGACTAGCGCTTAAAAAAGGACATACTACTTTTTGTCGTAAAAGCTGAACCGATTTTGATAAAAATTTATAGGGAAAAATCTTAAACCCTAGGGAAGGACATGGAAGAAAATTTTTTATCTACCTCCTAAGCGAGTAAAATAGGGTATGACAGACCGTATTCTACGCGAGCGAAGCCGCGGGCACAGCTAGTTATATAAATAACAAATAAATATGAGCCAGTCAAAACACCAATTACTGCTCGATTTTCGAAGTAAGGAATTAACATTGTTATATTATGAGTTACCAGACAATGACTTTTGCCAGAGACGTCTCTCAGCACATCCAGACCCGAGTCTATTTAGAAGAGTTTGTTTTCTGAATAGGGAATATGCATGGAATAATATATTGTCTATACTATATTTATATACAACTTTATAAAATTATAGTGATAATAGTCAAAACAAAATTGATTTTAGTTAAAAAATAACCGTAAAACAGTATTTACAAATTGAGATGAGAGAGAGACACCTGTCTCTTTCTAAAACAACTTTTACAATGAAAAATGTATGGCAGACATGTACTGTGACGTCACGGTACAGGTCGGATCTCCTTGTCTATCATGCGACTTTAATGGGTAGTAAATCAAGTATTTATCAATATTTTACGAAAATTCTTGAAATTTTATTGATTATAAATAATTGAAATTACTAGTACTATTAATTTTAAGACCAAATAAAAATATATGCATATTCCCTATTGACCTGAACCGGGAATTAAAACCGGGACCCTTTGCGTTCAAGGCAAATAAGAGCGCCACTACGCTACTTGGGTTGTCTTTTTTATAATAAAGTTATGACCGCGTTTACAGAAAAATTTACACTTTAGGCGGTCTTATTGCTATAAGCAAAAACCTTCCTCCAGACAACCTACAGGCAGAAGACAACTTTATGTAGAGAAAGGGGAAAATGGTGCAGAGTGCTTATTTCGAAATGCAATGTAGTGTCAGTGAAATCTCTAAAAGCTCAGTTTTAAAACTTTCATTTTTACAGGTAAGTGGTTCGTTTCACTTGTTTTGGTATATATAAAAAAAACGTAAAAACTTTTTTTACAAAACATTACGTAGCATGCACTGGCCAGAGAAGAGATAGGCGATCACAAAAAAAAAACAACACTTTCAAATAACGAACACAAACCGCGTCCCGTTTCGCGCCTCTTTAAAAACTCACTGGATATATCCGTTGATGTTTTAAATGGTATTGCAATAACTTAGAACTCTATTAACATTCTAACTGTGTGTCTTAGCCAAATTAGTCAGACTAACGCCGCATGAAGAATGTATGGAAGCATCGAAAGGGGTCAATGGATAAATAATTGAATAACCAATTATGATTGGACAGGTTTTCGGTACGCTTTGTGAGGTCAAGTTTGAAGATAAGTAATAGTTTCATTATCATCATTTCAGCCGTCGGACGTCGACTGCTGAACACAGGCGTCCCCCAATGACTTCCATCATCGAGGGGATTGCCAATACTAGTAATAGTTTGTAAGTAATTTATTTGTCCAAATACAATGGTATTGCAGTAGCAAACAAAAAAGTTGTTTACTATTGGTTGTGTACATTTCATCATCATCAACATTTCAGCCATAGGACGTCCACTGCTGAACATAGGCCTCCCCCAATGACTTCCAGATTGGCCGGTTGCGTGATTTTGGTGGTAGCAAAATAGCAGTTAGGCTAGTAATAAAACGGTCTTAGAATTATTTGATTTAGTAATAAATGTTACTTTTTGGTTGCTCTACAAAAGCATAAAGTATAGTGTTTAAAAATGTTGCCAAAATAAATATTTTTGGACTTCTTTAACACACTCGTCTGATTGACTTCAAGACTTGTAAGTTAAAGCAAAAAGACACATAAAAACAGGCCCATTGCGAATCGGACTCGCGCACTATATGCAAACTTATAGATATGTAAATAGTTCGTCCAAAGCATTAATAGAGTTTTAAAGATTTTTACCGTATTTTTTTTTAAATGGCTTAACTTCAAATTTACAATTTCCGGACTTCTTCCTTTACTTGTGCTATAATAAGACACTCAATTTCTTGCTCGATTCTAGGTCAACCGGAAGTACCCTTTTTAATTCCCTTAGGAGTATCATATCTTTATTATATCTTTTGATTGCGTTGACTTAATTTTTTTTATTTTTACAGCTTGAAGGGATTTAAGACCTGAGTAGGTATTTGATATCAATTTCAACTTGATACCTTCACGCGTTACTAGTAAAAAAGGTCTTAACAGACAGACAGACAACCAGGTGATAATAAAGGGTTTCTTTTTACCTTTTGATGTACAGACAACGGCAGCTTCCCTAGCATGACCACCAAAACACGATATGATATAGCGATTTATCGACACCAACTGCGAAAATATGATAGATATAGCCGCCATGTTGAATCGCCGTGCCGGTGACGTCACATGTTATGATCGCTGTTTCAATAAAAATTCAACATGGCGTCTATATCTATCATATTTTTGTAGTTGGTGTAGATAAATCGCTATATCATATCGTGTTTTGATGGTCATGCTAGGGGGGCAAATCACTCTACCGAAAAAGTTAAGGTCATTAAACCGATTTTCAACTTTAAATCAGACACGTAGGGATCAATATCAATTGAGAAAAATTTACGTTTTGTGATAAGTTGACGAGCTGTATCTGTACAGATCCCTAAAAATCCGTAAAATGCAAAAGAGAATTTCCGATTTATGACTTAAAAACGTCAGGGCCACTATCCTATTTATAGGATTAAACCTCACAAGGCCTTACTGGGATTTATTTTTACTAAGCTTAACACTTTACTGACTCATTTACAACCATTTCCAAACAAAATTAATGTCAAGGATTATTAGAGAATATTGATGAAATTTTATTAACAATTCAACCTTGAACAGCTATCCCAACGTTTCAAATGTCATAATTGACACACCTAGATAAAGAGTAGTACAACTCGAAATATGCCATGGCACCAAGAATCGAAACCGGTTAATATTTATTTCAGAATGTATAAGACCCATTTCTAATATTTGATAGTAGTTGTAATGATTTGACAATAAAACTGAATTTGCCATAGGTTTTAAGTCGGTATTTGGAGTATTTGATAGTTAATTTAGCGAAAACCTTTATTATTCCGGTTAAGGTTCCATAGTAAAATAACCGGTTTCCGATCCCTGCATGGCACAATTTAAAATAAATGTGTGTCTGTGGTGATTCTATGCAGATACCGATAATCGCAATAACTCGATTTTGTATTATTATTTTATTAAAAAGTCTTGAATAAATAGAGGCACTGCTGAGGAGCTGTCTCTACTGGCAAACATGCTCAACTTAATATAAACAGTCCTGTCATCTCTCGTCAATCCTCAGTCCTGTAAAAACTCGAGTCAATGTATCTGCTGACACTTTGCATGACCAGGGGCTGACTGGCTAACCCTAAATTTTATCGTGTCTAATTTCTAAGCAGTTACAGACCTTAGGTTGAAAAGCTGATCATATGATATAATATAATAAATATGTGCTATACAACACCAATTGCCAGTCTCAAAGTAAGAAATTTACATCTTGTGTTATTAGGTAAAAGATCTTCACAATTGGCTCACAACGGAAACCGAATCCGAGATACTTTACGTTATGTGAATCACCACACTAAAGATTTGATCAAAAAGAAAGTAAAAAATAAACTAAGACATTGTTTGGCTTTAAACTGTGCTACATTGTGTGATATTTGACTGGTAGAGAATGTAGTATAGCATTAGGTCTGCCAATTGTAATAACTGTGCAATAATCTGAATCTCTCAGAACTTGAGGTTTCGCATCACTTACAAGAAGATATTCTGTGTTCCATATAGAAATAAAACTACAAGATGTTTATGACTCAGGAAATAATTCATTCACATATCTCCGGTGCAAATGCAAAAGTCGTTAACTTGGTGGTTTAGTGGTTGTTGAAGTTAATTGAGAGACTGACAAGATCTGCTTCAATGGTGTTAAGTTAAACAAGATACACTTTAAAGCTTTCTATTTCCTGAAAGTTCAAACAAAACTAACAGATGCCTTCCAATATGCACTAAGACAGAAATGGCGATGGGCAGGCCACATTGCAAGGTTTACGGACAAGAGGTGGACTCTACAAGTGACGAAATGGAAAGGACCCAAAGGTAAAAGACAGATTGGCAGACCAAGGAAAAGATGGGTTGATGACTTAAAAACGATTGCAGGGAACAACTGGTTGGCGACTGGAAAACTCTGAGACAGATGGAAAAGATTGGAGGAGGCCTTTACCCTAGAAGGGGACCATATCTCAAAGGACTAACAATAAACTAATAACTAGCTGTAAATATCAACTCTACTAACACTACTAACAAAAATTATAAACTCAGTTTTCTTAGGTATGGTAATAAAAATAGAGCTTTATTTTATTTTAATTTTTTTTATTTCCTGAAAGTAACTGAACTGATTTAATGAGTAAGGATCATGACTCCGTAGTCTAGGCCCTAGCTTCCCTGAGGAAATAAGACCAATTAGAAATTCTTTTGTTACATGGTCTCATAGGTCCAAGGTTAGAGTTTAGAAGTTAAAAATGTCAAACTTCATTAACAAAAATTTTTTTTGTAATTGTTTCTCGCAAATTACACATATATTGACACTTAATGTAAGGTATTTTAGATTTATTTTTTGAGGAAGTTAGGCTTAGGCATCTTTATCTTTAAAGGTTTTTGAATTAAAGATTTAATTTTGGTGGAAATTTAAATACAAAATAATAGAACAAGACTAAGTCAATTTGCAATAATTTAAAAAATAAATAATAAACAGTCGGCAAAATTACAATACGCGACGCGAACAATAACAACAGAAAGGACGCACAGGAACAAGTGCAAAATAAAATAAAGTTGTGCATTTAAATTACGAATAAATATTAAAGATACTGGCAGATTTAAAAAAAAAACATTTACAAATCGAACAATACAAAGCAAGTACTCACCGTGTTTATATTTTTTTTCGGTTTCTATGCGGCAGGCTATTTAATTCACTAACACACAGCGTTCTAGCACTTATAATTTTTCACTGATCGTTGTTAAATTCACGGGTAGTTTTCTGTAAGATAAACAAACCGTTGTTTACGCATTAGTACAAAATCTCGTCCGACACAAAACATTAGAACGATTGTCAAAATTGATTGATGAAAAAAGTGTAGTTGAAAAAAAGGTGTAATGGATTATTTGATTTTTTGACATGGCAACATTGCTATTACTAGCAGAGAAAAAATACGTTTTACATGTACAATAATATTAAAATATTTGTCAATACTTTCTAAAAGTTCAATATGCATGCAATGATGCAATGATCTTTTGGCAGGGCCATTTTCTTGCTAAAAGAATGCAATACAAATAGACTAATTGTCTATGGTATAGGGGTAAGTTCAAAGCGGGAAATATAAATTTGAGACACGCCTCCCTCTTTCGAAATTCATTGTCTACTTTTACACCTTAGGTGAATCCAACCTAAACATCTTTTTTGAATTTGTATAGTGTATTATTTTCATTTTGGATGTTTTATTCGATAATATTCGTCTTAATGTGACTTCTATTAGAAAATTCGTGTCTAAAATTGTGTTTTTTTTTCATCATCATCATTGAAATAATCAGCCCAAGCCTATGCAGACATAGGCCTTCCCTTCTCGAATGAGCCCGACACCTTTGGCTATTCTCTTCCATCGGTACCGCTTTGCGTATATCGCTTCACCAATATTTATTATCTCATCAGGCGAGCCGTTCGTATGTTAATAGACCCGCCGTATTCCCGACCCGACCCGTCGCCGTCCCGCTCACGCCTTCTGTGTGTGTCGCGCTTTATAGTCGCACGGATCGAAGAATAAACTTGTTTTGACTTCGAGGTAACTTCTAAGCTTACATCTTTCTACAAAATGCAGATCATAACCAAAACTTTAATCTTTTAATAGACCATATCAAAGAAAATATATAAGAATGTTTGACCAAATAAAATTTATGTGGTGTCGGTCACAGGACACATACAGCATACAGGGTGGCCTATTTATAGATCTTGATTTTTTACATGCAGAGAGCGTCGTGATTGTTTATTTTAAATAAACACTTAGTTAAAAAAAAAAATAATAGAAATACATAATATTTATTGCATTAAATATGGTAATAAAGGTGGTCACACTTAAACTGTCCGCATATTTTACCGCGATTCGGCATGCAAAATTTTAACACATTTTTACCTACTATGTGTATTGGTCTTTAAATGGGCCTTTCTGTATAATTGGAAGCTTAACCAAATTAAGGGAGGAGTCGAAGAAATATTTAGACTTAGTCTAAAAATTAAACGCAGTTATATTATACGAAATATCATTTATTCACATATTGTATTGCATTTAAGTATTTAGTAATATTACCCAAACGTCGTTTGCTCTAGTAACATACAAAAGAAATACAGTTGATGATTACAGAAAGATGCACAATTTAGGCATTCTTATCGCTAATAGCGATCTCTACCAGACAGATATACTTTTAAGAAAAGGGAAAGTTTTAGTAGTTATTTTAAAACGACTTTAAGTTAAAGAATTTGAATCCGAGATGTAGGATATATCAATCAATCATCATCATCATCACTGAATAAATAATAGTCTTCTTTTTTATTATAGCGCAACCGACCAACGCATGATGACGTTTATTGTGTGAAGAGGAGGCAATACATAGGTAATTTATGACTTAGCACAGCGTCGTAAAGAAAAAATTTTTTTTTAAATTTTAGCTCAATTTGAGTAATTAGTAATTAATCAAGAGCTGTGGCAGGAATTCAGTGACGTAGAATTAATTTGAGGTGAAGAGACCGCCACGCATTCCAATCGCTCTAGAGCAATTATTGCTCTTATGAAAAAATTGCCCGTGTAAATACCCTTTCAAAGATGTGCCCAGTCAGGCTGGTACGAGCGACCATTAATGGATAAACTACACTAAAAGACGGTACAGTGCCCTGCGGGTCTAATTCAACAATGCCTTTAGGGTGCTGCTGGGGCTGCCTCGGTTCTGCAGCGCGTCGGGGATGTTTGCCGCGTACCGCGTACTGTTTCTACACCACCATGCGAAGGCGGTGCGCGTCGCTGGCAAGGACCGGAAAACCCCTTTTTTTGATAAAGCCGATTGTTAGGAAAACCCTATTAAAAGGTTACCCTATTGATAAGCTACTCCAGTGTTAGCCTTTCGTTACGGAAACCTTTTTGAATAAAGTTAACTGCTTTCACTGCGCTTACCGAATCAAATAGGGTATTGGTAATTTCAATATTTAACACTTACCGACTAAAAGGGTTACCCTATTGTCTATATCTTTTTCGCGCATTCTGGTGATTTGTATTAACCTGTCTTTCTGTGTATTTAAGTTCACCGTGGCGATAGCCACACACAATAAAAGGTTATACAATAATGAGTCGAATGGTGTGCACGTAGAGGTTGAAATTGCTTAAGCGCTTTTAAAACCTTTCATAAGGGTAAGCCTCGATAGGGTTTTCAGATACGGTTAGTGCTTACCCGAATTTACTGTATTCATTTGGTTAGCCTTTCGTTGGAGTAAGTCGACGATAGGAATACCCAATTAAAAACCCTTTTATTGGTAAGCGGTTCCAAACCTTGATCGCTGGTGCGGAGGCGTGCGAGCCCGAATAGTATCTTGAAGCTATTTTCGGAACGTTTTGACTGCCAGTACATGAACCACTGCTGTATGATTTATGTACTGCCTAATAATGTGTGACAATTTTGTAATGATTTTTATTTGATTTTTGTTTTATTCTAATTATTTTATATGATCAATTGAACTGTTATCTAGTTGAAAAATGTGACATTTGATTTGAAATTTATGTAATTATAGACTTGTTCTGAAATAAATGTAAAAATTAATTAAATTAAAATAAAATAACCTAAAACTAAATCACTAAGTTTATTTATAAATAAATAAAAATATACAATATTTTGTATGGTATGGTCGTTGTTTGTAAAATAATAACCTAGTTGACGAAGATATACAATCTTATAGTATGTTTAGTAAATAATACATGAGGTGCCCTGTAACCAATCTTTAAATATTTATTTCACGTCTCTTTTTTTAATTGGTCAATCCGGGTTTCCAGTTTCGCCAATATGAAGAATAAAAAGAGACTGGCTATAAAATTAGAAGACGTCAGATTTGAAATCTGTCAAACATAGCATCGATAGACCATTCATTTTTTTATAGAGAAAGTAATCAAAACATCTGTATGCATACAGCCTTTAATAACTATTACAATAAAAATAAATATTTGTGATATATTACGTGTAACGTATCGTTCTCTAACAGAGATTAAGGGCCGATATTTCAATAGCCAGATAATTTGTACATGAAGAAAAAGTTTGACATATTAACAGTTTTCCTATAGAAAATGTGTCAAAACTTCAATTTTATTTGTTAGATAAAAGTTATTTGGCGACTGAAAAATCGGACCGGAGTTGGAAATTCTTCATTCCGTTACACGCAACGATTTTTGTACAAGTCGTTAAAAACACTTTATTTGTAAGACTTTCAGCTCGGCTCAGGTTATACAGGTGGTTTTGAACAGGTGCCAAATTTAAGAAGGCGAATGTGTTCATAATACAAACATCTTTTTCTATGGATGCAACATCGAAAAAAATTTTTCTCCATACAAACTAACGCTCTACCTCGATGAAAATGTATGAAGCAGCAACATTTTTTATCATGAATTCGATGTTGTCTCTTTAATAATAATAAAATAAATATTGGACAACATCTCATACATTGCTCTGATCCTATGATAAGTAGCTTAAGCACTTGTGTTACATAAATCAGAAACAACGACGTTACCACAACACCCAGACCCGAGACAATATATAAAAGTTATTCTTCTACATTGACCGACCGAGAATCGAACCCGGGACCTCCGAGATAGCGACACCAAGTCCAGTATGCCCACTTTTCAGCTACGGAGGTCGTCAATAAAAGTTGTTTGTATTGATGAATACATTCGCCTTCTTAAGTTTGGCTACTATTTATTTTTTAATAAAAAATACAGCCTGTATATTTTATTGACTCGAGTCTGGGTGTGCTGAAAGATATCCCTGACAAAAAAATATCTGGAATTACGTAACACAAGAAAGTTCTCCGATACCAAAACAACTAGGGCCTTACTACAAAAAAATAGACTATGTTTAAACATTGCCTAAAGATTAGCCAACCAATTAAAAAGTATGGTAACATAACCGAGACATGTGTGAAGTGTCAATATTCCAAATTGTATGGCTATTCTTTAGACATGGTTTAAACCTAGTCTATCTTTTTTGTAGTTAGGTCACCAATGTCTTGTCTGAAGTACATTTATTAACAAAATTATAACTATGAAAAAGAGATCTATAAATATTGTTAATCTTTAATAATATTGTTTTTGGTTGACACTGGATTAATGTAACATAAATAATATACAAGACACAATTATAAACACACATCGTACAGCAACGGATCACCAACCTATCACAAACGTAACATTTTGTCATCGATATTAAACTCTATTCCTTCGACTATAAGTTCAAAATTGGTTTGAAAAAAATTAACATTTTGTTGTAAATTGTTTAGCCGTTGAATTTACATACATAAAAACTTTGCAATTGTTTGGTAATCACTAATATCATCAGCCTTACGAAGTCCACTGCTGGACATAGGCCTCCCCAATAGAACGCCACAGCGAGCGGCTCTGGTCTGTTTGCATCCAGCGGCTTCCCACAACCTTGACTAGGTCGTCAGTCTATCGGGTTAGAGGCCAGCCTATACTGCGTCTTGTTTGGTGGATAAGACATGTACCTAAATCTAGACACTTCCTATGCCCTACTAAACGAGCCAGAATTAAGTAGACGACGCAAACTAAATTAAACTGTATAAAATTAAATATACTTAATACGTCGCCACGTGAATAAAATATTTTCATTCTGTTAATCGTATTTGTGATATTTTTAAAACTAAGTATTGCACAATTAATCATTTTCGTGTCCCAATGACACGTGTTTCCGCGACAACCGATCAAAGCAGACTGACTTCAGTCGAACTCAACTCCGACAAAATATCGTAGTTGAGACAAGCAGAGTAGATAACTTGTAGGATTTATGTGAGTCATCATTATCATTATATTCCCATCTTATACAATGTGTAACCCCAAAAAAATTAATCTTAGGGGATGATTCCAGCTGTTGAAACATAAAAACTTTTTGAATAGGATCAATTTCGATAAATAAACAAATTATTCCTATAAAATGATATCACGTGTATAAGCGTACTGTTAGAATGGGACATTGGTCTTTTTACGATGTTGGTCCCATACAAAAAGCTGTTGTATTTGACCACAAGAAATAGCCCCTTAGAGGTTTTGCGTCTTTGAAATAGCGATGTCGACCAACTTTTTTTCTTCATCTATCAAGTAGATTATCAAAATAATAATGAACACGTATTTTTTCTTTTTTTACATAATCTATGCTCTTAGTCGTATACTACATTGGAGCAAGTCATTTGGTCTCAGGGTTAACCCTACTAAAACGCAGGTAATTGTTGTGGGAGGTTCCCGGCAAATTGCTAGGATTGACTGGCCGGCCTTGCAACCCATCACATTTGACGGTGTCCATGTCCCTTATAGCAAAATTGTAAAGAACCTGGGCATTCGTATTGATAGCGCACTCACTTGGACAACACAAACTGCGGAAGTCAGCAGAAAAATGTATGCAGCGGCAGCGTCATTAAATAGACTTCGTAATTTCTTGCCTATACCCACTAAAATTGCGCTTGTTCAGGCTCTTTTATTTCCCATCCTAGATTATGCAGATTGCTGTTACTTAGATTTAAATGAAACCCTCCTCAATAAGCTTGAGCGTCTACAGAACTTCTGTATACGAATAGTTTTTGGTTTACGGAAGTATGATCATGTTACCGAATACCGGACTCTGCTTAAATGGCTTCCAATCCGTCGTAGGCGTGACTTGCATATTCTTTCGCAATTATTTAACATATTGTTCAGTCCGAAATCACCACCCTATTTAAAAAGCGGTTTCAATTTGTGCAGTCATCACAGGGTCATGACATGCGGTCATCCAAAAAACTACATCTTCAATTTCCTCCCCATTCTACTAATTAATATACGCAGTCGTTTACTGTCCAGTCCATTCGCCTCTGGAATTCCTTACCATTAACAATCAGAAAATCCGAATCGATTGCTATTTTTAAAAATCGGCTTAACGCACACTTTCTTTCTTCTTGACACAAACTGCCTTTATATCTTAGAATATTACTGGTCACTGTTAGTCTCGACATCTCCTCGCATATATCAAGTAGTATGTATGTTTATTGTATGTATGTATAATTATTGTTATGTATTTATTTTATTTTATTTTTATTTATTTATTACTGTATGTATACGTCTATGCCATAAATTTATACAATCCTATTTGTATCAGGTAAGAATTTTAAGAACTCTGCAACACCTTCCCCTTTCTTTAATGGTTGTCCTCTACCTAAAGGTTGTCTGGAAGAGATCGCTATTAGCGATAAGACCGCCTAAATTGTGCATCTTTCTGTAAAAAACATGTGTATTTTACTTGTATGGTGTGCAATAAAGAGTATCTATCTATCTATCTATCTATAATCAAAATATTACTTATATAATATATTGATTTGAATATCGCATGACGTCACGTCTTGGTACAATTATTATTTAAAAGTGACGTCACGAGTCCCAACTCCTGAACTTTCGACCTGCTTTATCTTAGTAATTTTTTGGTTGATTGACATAAGAAAAAATAAGTGTCCATTATTTTTTGATAATCTGACTGACGGAGAATTTTATTTTCTTTACTGGTTAATCCTATTACACGTTTTTTAAGCTATCAAACTTGGGCTACCAAAATTATGTATCAACTAATGTGTCGTATTTCGAAGGTGGAATACAAGACGTCCGAAAAATTCGTGTCATATGGAAGACCAAAGATAGAACACCCATTGTTTGATAAAGTGTAAGAGTTTTATAACAAAAACTTTGACAGTTATGTGGTTATTTGGTGATAAGTTGACATTTGAAATATAAAATGCAGCTATGTCCAATATAATAAATAAAACTAAAGTATCACTAAGTAAGTATTTATCATTAAATTATCATTATCTTTTGGGAGTAAGCAATAAAGTTATTTCCTTAATTTTTTAATGTTCCTAAAATTCACACCGCTTGTTCAATAATGACTTAATATTTAGCTTCTGACGTAGCGACCTCCGATTTTCAATTCGTCATTATGTCCAGCAATCACCAAATAACCTGACAAAATTGTCCGATTTTCAATTCGTCATTATGTCCAGCAATCACCAAATAACCTGACAAAATTGTCCGATTTTCAATTCGTCATTATGTCCAGCAATCACCAAATAACCTGACAAAATTGTCTGATTTTCAATTCGTCATTATGTCCAGCAATCACCAAATAACCTGACAAAATTGTCTGATTTTCAATTCGTCATTATGTCCAGCAATCACCAAATAACCTGACAAAATTGTCTGATTTTCAATTCGTCATTATGTCCAGCAATCACCAAATAACCTGACAAAATTGTCCGATTTTCAATTCGTCATTATGTCCAGCAATCACCAAATAACCTGACAAAATTGTCTGATTTTCAATTCGTCATTATGTCCAGCAATCACCAAATAACCTGACAAAATTGTCCGATTTTCAATTCGTCATTATGTCCAGCAATCACCAAATAACCTGACAAAATTGTCTGATTTTCAATTCGTCATTATGTCCAGCAATCACCAAATAACCTGACAAAATTGTCTGATTTTCAATTCGTCATTATGTCCAGCAATCACCAAATAACCTGACAAAATTGTCTGATTTTCAATTCGTCATTATGTCCAGCAATCACCAAATAACTTGACAAAATTGTCTGATTTTCAATTCGTCATTATGTCCAGCAATCACCAAATAACCTGACAAAATTGTCTGATTTTCAATTCGTCATTATGTCCAGCAATCACCAAATAACCTGACAAAATTGTCTGATTTTCAATTCGTCATTATGTCCAGCAATCACCAAATAACCTGACAAAATTGTCCGATTTTCAATTCGTCATTATGTCCAGCAATCACCAAATAACCTGACAAAATTGTCTGATTTTCAATTCGTCATTATGTCCAGCAATCACCAAATAACCTGACAAAATTGTCCGATTTTCAATTCGTCATTATGTCCAGCAATCACCAAATAACCTGACAAAATTGTCTGATTTTCAATTCGTCATTATGTCCAGCAATCACCAAATAACCTGACAAAATTGTCTGATTTTCAATTCGTCATTATGTCCAGCAATCACCAAATAACCTGACAAAATTGTCTGATTTTCAATTCGTCATTATGTCCAGCAATCACCAAATAACCTGACAAAATTGTCTGATTTTCAATTCGTCATTATGTCCAGCAATCACCAAATAACCTGACAAAATTGTCTGATTTTCAATTCGTCATTATGTCCAGCAATCACCAAATAACCTGACAAAATTGTCCGATTTTCAATTCGTCATTATGTCCAGCAATCACCAAATAACCTGACAAAATTGTCTGATTTTCAATTCGTCATTATGTCCAGCAATCACCAAATAACCTGACAAAATTGTCCGATTTTCAATTCGTCATTATGTCCAGCAATCACCAAATACCCTGACAAAATTGTGTAATAAGGCTTTTAATACGACATCAAAATAAGTTATCGGCGAAAACCATTGCAAAGCTATTGCTATCTATGTCCAGACTGCACAATATATAAACTACAGTGTTTATCAATAAACATATAAATCGAAAACCATAAGACTCGTAGATTCAAGATAGCACTGTCATAATGACAGGTGTCGTTTTACGTCGCCATCTTGTTTGAAACGAATTATAGCTCTATGGTTTAGAATTGATCATTGTAACACATCAACAGAACGGGTAACATAAAAACCGGAAGGGATCTATAGATCAGTATGATAGTAGGTCTGTGACGGCCCTCGCCCCACACTCGCTTGCCCAGTACACTCCGCCGCAACCGGTGATCAGCCCCCACACGTAGGGAGTGAAGAACTCCTCAGGTCTCTCCTCTTCCACGTATCTGAATTTTAAGTCGGGAAATTTCTGGAAAGAAAATTGAAAGTCTTTATTAAAAGATAGAATAGATTAGAACGATATGCGTAGTAGCAAGTTGTTTGCATTAAACGCAAAGACAAAGGGACTGGATCGATATTCGGTTTAGGTCAATTTAGGAAACGAAGTTAACGGGGGTAGGAAACACCCCAGGCAAAGTCATCATCATCATCTATACGGTCAATCCCGGTTGCACCCAAAGCCATTGCTTTGGAGCCCAGGGTCCGCTTTCAAGGCAGCGGCTCCCAGGCAAAGTCTATTGTTTAAATAACTAAGTTATTTATTTATAGGACAATTGTCTTTTAACAATGGCAGCAATCCTTGCAATGGTGCCAACATATAAATCTTTAATTACGACCTTCATAGCCGAGAGGAGAGTATACCGGACTTGGTGTCGTTATATTTAAGGTTCCGGGTTCGAATCCCGGTCTGTTAATGAGGAAAAATAACTTTTCTATATTGTCTCGGGTCTGGGTGTTGTGGTACGTTGTTTCTGATTCTTGTAACATGAGTGCTTAAGCTACTTATCATAATAACAGCAATTTATGCGATGCTGTCCAATATTTAATTATTTTTAGACGAAATTGTCTTATAAAAATATCACCAATGCTAGCAACGGTACGGTACATAACGGATGCCACTACCCCATACTCAAAGTCAAAGTCAAAAATATTTATGATATTTAGAAAAATAGGGAAAATGCATGAAAAAAATTTATTGTTTTTACTATATTTATAAGAAAATATATGAAATTATAGTGCTAATGATAAAAACAAAATTGATTTTAGGTAAAAACTAACCGTAATATTAGAAACCGTAACCGTAAACCGTATTATTAGGACCGTAGAAATTAAGCTACACCTATCTCTTTCTAAAACAACTTTTACTATGAAAAATGTATGGCGGACGTGTAATGTGACGGTACATATCGGATCTCCTTGTCTAACACGCGACTTTAATAGGCTGTAAGTCAGGTATTTATCAATATTTTTCGAAAATTCTTAAAGCTTTATAAATTATAATTAAGTACTATTTATTTTAGGACCAAATAAAACGTCACGATGAACGTCAATAATACCATCACAGGCCCACATGGGGCCAGAACTGGCAGTGGTACCTTGAGCCTGTCGCTGGACCACTGCTCTGCGCCGCGCTTGATGCAGGCCAGCACCTCGGTCACGCCGAGGTCGCCGCCCGCGCCCTCCTGCACCCTCTGCAGCCGCGACGAGAAGTAACCTATCACCTGGGGATGGGGAAGAAAATACAACGCCTTATGTTGTAAAAAAGAGCCGTACGTACAATACACTGTCTTGGACCTCTCTCTTCTCTTTCTGAGAGAGATTTAAATAAATACTTATACAAGATCGCTTTTTATAAACGGGTGAAACTCTAACGGAACTTCTAATTATATTAGAGAAACCGGGCCCTATTATTTTCGTTCTTAAAAACGGGCTAGTTTTCATTTTTATTATTCCTAACAAAATAAAAAAAAAAAATTTAAGAGCATCCTGTCTAGTCTGAAACGTCACTACGTCATCGCCTCTGTCTCTCTCATTTCGATCGTGCCCCACTCTTCCCTCGGGGTGCACGCACGGGGCAGGGGGTGGTTTATTTTACGTTGAAATCAAAATAGTTTTTGGCGTTTTTCTCGAAAAGTAGCATATAAAAATTTCTTTTTTTTAACAAAAATGATTCATTTGTTGTTGTTGTTTTTGTAATTGCTCTTTAAATTTCACCCGTTTATAAAGGGCGACCTTATATATTAACAGTATCCTCACACTACATTTTTTAAAATATTATCTACGTTCGAATAAATCTAAGTTTTCCAAATTAATGGACTGTGATATTTGCCGAGACCCCATTAATGGACCGTGATATTTGCTGAGACCCCCGTGAGATTCGGCTTGACCCCCCACGACTGACCACATCAATGTTCTGCGTGATGTGGTGGTGGCGGTGCGGCTAGAACAGGGTATGTGTGTTCTGGGTCCGCTTTACACCCGCCCCCCCCGCCCCCCCCCATGACTCACCATCTCAATTTTCTGCGTGATGTGGTGGTGCCGGTGCGGCTTGAACAGGGTCCGCTTTACCTA
Organism: Anania hortulata; assembly: GCA_963576865.1. NCBI lineage: Eukaryota > Metazoa > Arthropoda > Insecta > Lepidoptera > Crambidae > Anania > Anania hortulata. The sequence goes on from OY756416.1 coordinate 7,167,204, forward strand.
GGATCTGTGTCTCTCTATATTCTGCCCTCCCCCACGACTCACAATCTTTGCCTGGGGTCGGTGTCTCTGTGTGTTCTGGATCCCCTTCACATCCCCCCCACGACTCACCATCTCGATGTTCTGCGTGATGTGGTGGTGCCGGTGCGGTTCGAACAGCGTCCGTTTGTGCAGCAGCGCGTAGACCACGTTGAGGTTGTGCGCGAGCTGGTGCGTGAGGCACGAGTTCAGGATCTCTAGCAGCATCCGCAGCACCTCGTCTAGCACGCCTATGTGCTCCATCTGGGGTGATCAATCCCTACCAATTATCCTACTTGTAATATTACTAGCTTTTGCCCGCAACTTTGTCTGCGTTGACCTTACCCGGATAAAAAAAATCCTATGTGTTAATCCGGGCCATTATCATCATTTCAGCCATAGGACGTCCACTGCTGAACATAGACCTCCCCCAGTGACTTCCAGATTGGCCGGTTGGAAGCGGCCCGCATCCAACGGCTTACTGAAACCTTTACCAGGTCGTCTGTCCACCTTGTAAGTGGACATCCTACGCTGCGCCTCCATCCCAGAACCTTTCTGCCCCATCGGCCGTCAGTTCTACGTGCTATGTGCCCCGCCTACTGCTACTTCAGCCTGCTAATCCGTTGGGCTGTCAGCGACTTTCGTTCGTTTACGAATCTCCTCATTCCTGATTCGATCTCACAAAGAAACACCGAGCATAGATAGCTCTTTCCATAGTACAGCAACCTTGAGCTTGCTTATGAGGCCCATAGTGAGAGGCCACTTTTCAGTTCCATATGTCATCACTGGCAATACACACATCCAGGTCATGGTCTATCTGTATGCCAAATTTCATCAATATCTGTTTAGCAGTTTTTGCGTGAAAGAGTAACAAACATCCAAACTTACAAACTTTCGCATTTATTTATTTTAATGTTTTTGTGCAATAATGTGTCTATCTATCTATGCGTTAACTTTTGAAAAACCCTCACAAGCCGCAGCGCCGTAGCGTCGCCGATGACGGACGATTTGTTAAAGATATCTCGAAAGTTAATTTTAAGGCCTGCGCAGACGAGAGAGTTTTGTCCGTGGACTTTTTTGTCTGCCAAAATAGATCACTTACAATTGCATCGAGGGATTAAAAGTACCGCGTACAAAAAATACCGCAAATAACCGAGGACGCCAAGAGATCGGACTGGACAAAAGTATGGGGGATTCCTCGAAAAAAATAGAACTCATGTGACTAAGCGCAGCAACGCACACAGCGAACTTTAGTCTGCGTTGCGCGCTCGAGAGTGACGCTTGTTCCGGGCGACAAATGATCGCATACCGCGTGCGTTAAGTCCGTGGCAAGTTTTAGGCGGACATTTCTTTCACGATTCAGGGATTTTTCTCTTCTACGGAAAAAAGACCATCGTTTGCGCAGGCCTCCAAAATTTAAATCGAATTAAATAATTGAAAGAAAATAAAAATGCATATTTATTTATTTGACTACATATAAAGACGGATCTCTTGCGGGGTTTCCCTACACACACTACATACTTATCTTATACCTTATGTTTCGCGTAGGTGTCATCGTGTAGTGTGTAGGACAAAAAAAAAACGCGGCGAATCCGACCTAAAAAAATACATAAATACATGCCCCCCCTCCATCCCCCCCTCGGCCACAAGCAGAATTCACCCGAGTTGAGATGTTCTTTTCAGCATGTTTTTGCTAGATTGGCACCCTTCTAAATTCTATTTTTAAAATCAAGTTTGTAAAAAGTAAAATCACTTACAATTTCTTCTGTCTTCTCTTCAGCGTGATGCGGTAACTCTAAACTATTTATATCACCACCTAAACAAAAGAAATTGATTACTAGTTAAAGTTAGCGAGAACCATTCTATCGCCTCAATTTAATTTAATTTATAATAATATTATTACTATGGTGCATCAACACCACAGCTCATCAACAAAATGTATTTTATTCATTGATCAAATAATCACTATAGGACCAAACATACAGCGACACCTATTGTGATAAATGTGCAGTGTACTTCCTAATAGGGAATATGCACGAAAATAATATATTGTTTTTACTATATTTAATATTTAATTATAGTGAAAACAAAATTGATTTTAGGTATTAAATAGATAATTATAAATTGAGATATACCTGTCTCTTTCTAAAACAATGAAAAATATACGGCGGACGTGTACTGTGACGTCACAGTACATGACATATCTCCTTGTCTAGCACGCGACTTTACTTGTAAGTCAAGTTTTTTTTTTAATACTTTAATTTTATAAAATTTAATTAAGTATTATTTTAAGACCAAATAAAAACATATGCATATTCCTTATTGATATTTAACTCTATATATTAGATTTTTAAGTTACTGTGTACTATTATTTACCTTCTATTTCACTACATAACCTCGCTCTTCTCTTTGTTAGCGTCTCGAATAACGATATAAGCCTCTGTGCCACGTAAGGGTGTAGATTTCGGAACTCACCTGAAACAAAATATAATCAGCAATAAACAAGTCTCTTCATCTTCTTTTTTTATATTGAAATGCTGGCTAATTAATAGTTGCTTCTATTCTCTTGACGAATATTTTGACACATAATTGACTACTCTGCTGACTTGCAATTACTGTATTGTTTATTTTTTCATTGTATTGGTATTAATAATTTAATTAATCCTGTAATAATTTAAATGTACTGTTGATTTATTAAAATTCATTGTTGTTGACATTATCATGATAAATTCAATTAAATTCAATTCCTTATGATCTTTTTAAAACGTTTTGCATGCCAGTGTCTGGTGAAATGTGAGGAACCGCAATTTATATTATCACATGTATGTGTACCACTTTTAAAGCAAATAAATACATTTCATTTCATTTCATAACTGGCTACCCACGCCTCTTCAGTCTGGTTGACTGAGGATTAAAACAAGTCTCGTCTAGTAGTTTGTAATGTATGTATATATATCAACTAGCTTCTAGAATTGAAAACGGATTGAGGTACAAGTCCTTTAAAAGAGTCCATTTGTAAGATTCAAGTCAAGTCTTTTCCTGATAGTTTTTTTTTTATACAACGAGTGAAACAGTATATTGAAAAGGCATCGAACCTTATTGGCATACGTAAAGTTGCAAGTACCTAAAATTACGTTATTTTGGTGTACACTTATGAAACATACGGCAATCGACAGAGAAAGTAATTACAAACAACAAATACTCTTTGACAAAATGTCGTAAATGATATACTTTGTTCAAAATTTCAGTACTTTTAGGTACAACTTTATGTATGCCAGGCTCCACAAAAAAGTTCGAAGTCTTTTGGATACTCAATAAAAAACACCCTGTATTTAGGCATAGACAAACATACTCACAGCTCATATTAGCTATAGCCGCTAGACAGTTCGTGTGTAGATATTTATCCCGGACCCGCGCCATGTTGTACTGTAACGCGCGCACTATGACCAGTACCATGAGACCGCCGAGCGATATTTCCGATATCGCTCGCTCCGTGTACCATGTGAGGTTTTTAAGCATCTGAAATAAATTGTACGAAGTTATAACTTGATTTAAGGTCAATGATCTCAAACATTGATTAAGATATGGATATGCCTCCGGGATTCCGGAATTTCTTGGTATCAGTTTTTTTAAAAAAAGGCATACTTATCCATATTATGCTAACACTACCAAAGTACATCAAATCAATCTACCTACTCTGATCACTGGTTATAACAAATTCTGGTATCCCTGATAGTCGTATATATTTATGTAATTAAAATAGATGCAGTCTATGCATTGTATGATGTTTTAACTTTATTAAAGAGGCCTTCATTTAATTATAAATCAAATCAAAGCAGAACAAATGTTACTTATACAGGTATTCGGTATTGGAGTCAGTTTCAACAAAAAAGGGCGAATGTAACACATTTAAAACGAAAAACTTTCTGTAGTGCACAGATTTTATAATTATTATCTCTGTAGGATACACAGCAAAGTGTGGCCACTTCACGCAATAATTAAGATTTTGACTGCTTATTCAAATATAATATGCTAGACAGGTCTTGAATCCGACCAAGTGCGAATAAACGTTTAAAATACATGGCACTTCAGAGCAATTTTTGAACTAAACGGTAAAACGTAACGTAAAATGTTTTTATTGTCTACTGTTAATGTTTGCATGCTATGTTGTATGGCTAAGTAGGTCATGGCACTGTCTCAAACCAAAGACCACATTTTTTCATGTACTGTACCCTACTTAATAGCAAATAAAGATTTGTATTTGTATTTAAATTAGTATAAACGAAATGGCAGCGCCACTATCGCGCATGCGCTTTTTTATTATTGACTGCGTGTTGTTTATGTTATGCTTTTTTTACTTTTATCTTTGTTTTTGTGTATGTATTCTTTATACATTATTTTAAGTTCTGTTGATGTTTGTTTGCGTGTAGGGTAGAGGCCAGCTGGAGCTGGCATATTCATGTATGAGTAAAGCTCCATAATAAATAAAGGATTTAAAAATAAAACTTTTATCTTTTTGGAATTGCATTAAGTCTATCTTTAGTACGGTTTTAATAACGTTTAAATAAATAAATGACTTTCATCCGAATGGGGAAACTATACCAGACAGTTTTCTACCAACACTTTGAAATTGAAAGGTGCTTACTCAGCAGTGGCAGCGCTTTGGTAGTGATTTCTAAAGTTAAACAACCCACGACGCGGTTGTGAGTGGATGGGTGACCATTCCAACTATGTTTTGTGACATTTATCACAAGCATCTCCGTGCTTCGGAAGGCACGTTAAAAGTTAGTCCCGGCTAATATCGCTTGATACTAGTCGTGAAGCCTAGTCAGAGGCCTTAGGGCGGCTTAATAACATCTGACAGTAAGGTTAAGTCACTGGACTTACATCACCCCTCCACCGCGTTTGGACCTCGTGGAGGAGTATGTCCCAAACCATCTCATAGTTGAGGTGAGGCCTGTGCCCTGTGGGACGTATATTCGCTGTGTGCGCGATGACAGCGCCCCTAGTGACCACAATTATTGTGGACTGAGATCTCTCAAATTATGACAATTGGATGGTTTGAGAAAGATTTTCGGATTGTTTTTCTTCGAAATTAGATAAAAATATCTATTAAAGTTTGTGCATTTTATAATGTGATTTTTTTACTTGAACTAAAATATAAATGTTATAATACGCACGGGATTTGAATCGATACAACATGACATAACTTTCTAACCTCAAACTGGTGCAAAAAGGTAAAGAATTAGTATCAGCACAGCAGACGTTAAAGAGCTTAGAACCAACGGACAAAGCTACAGAAGAGCTGTGATCATAAGATAAACGTCTGTGACATAAACCCCCTAGAAACTTTGTTTTTCACAGCAGCTATCCATTTAATTTAATGCTTCAGCTTCCATCTTGATGTTGAAAACGAATAAAACATGCACGAACTGTTTTTACCATTGTTTCTACACTTTATAACACAGCACGTACTATGACCCATATCGAGAATTTTAACGTTTTTACTTAAAAATACTTAATTTCGTTAGTATGGAATTCTATGGAAATATAGCAATTTGACACATGACAGTCCAGAGTTATTTCACATTTCTGCCAAATAGCGTGCTGCGATCGATTTGACGTCCCCCACCACCCACCATGCACATAGCGAATCTAATAGGCATACTTTACTTTTACTTTCATTTGTAATTGTATCTAGAGATGGCAGCACAAGTGACCTGGAGACGTATTTTTGAAGCATTAGAAATGAATTTCAAATTCGAACACGAAAACAATTCGTGCATGAAATTCATTTCTATTGGTCACGATTTTACGCATTTTTGATTCACTCGAAATAGTTGTTACTATTAAATTGAAATCTTGTAACTATTTTTGTTTCACGCAGAAAATATTATAAACCATAAAGCAATATTATAAATAAAAAGTTTTTATGTCAAATTTCTGTCAAACATACGTTTACTTGTCAATGTAATTCTTCCGTACTTTCTACTAGTAGAAAACAAAAACGAGTGGTCGTTGCAGAATTCACGGAATGAATTTTCAAAAATAGTTTTTTTAGGATTTCGCATGCGAATCTTGCAATTTCGTATTCGGATTGGAATTCGCATGATTCAAACATACGTCTCCTGAATCGCGGTAATAAAGTACTTACGATCATATGGACGTTCTTGATGAGTGCGTCGTCCTCTGTGAGTATTAGAAGCACGATTAGCGACATGTATATGTGATGCGAACTGCTCTCCGGGGCGTTATATAGTACTTGGAGAATCGGAATTATCTGTGGAAGAATAAATATGTGTAGAGAAAAACAAAGAATATATGTATCGTAGATAAATTAATTGGAATGATAAAATATATAATAATATAACACTCGAAAAAACGACTGAAATTGTAAAAATCGATTCCCACTTCATTCGAGTCGGTCGATTTGTTTTCAGGTGTTATCTTTGTAATGTGTCAATGTTATATTCTGTTAAATAAATCTATTTCAATAAAGTGTAAACATTAAGTTTATTTGTCAATGTCATTCTTTCGTGTTTTCTACTGGAAATTGAAAAACGAGATACGATGAATGGTAATTTTTTTTAAATGGTAATTTTACGAATTCGTAAAAGAATTGGAATTAAACTGACTCAAAATATATTTTCTGGACAATTTAATACATAACACAACAATTAACAAGCTTGAAATAGAATAAAAATGTAGAGCCAACACTGATTATTTTTTCAAAAACATTCTAAACTGGTTTGATCCCAATAAAACTCTCATATGCAATATTTTCCAAAAAATCAACCCATGTACCTTAGGATGGTACCCTGTGAAGTGCACTTACCAACTGGTCAACAGATTACATAACACTTGTAACCAAGTAGTAGTAAGTAGGGCCAATAGGGAATAGGCACGCAATAATATATCGTGTATACTATATTTATAAGAAATTATGCTGCTAATAGTAAAAACAAAATTGATTTTAGGTGAAAAATAACCGTAATACAGTAATTAGAAATTGAGGTATAAATGTATCTTTCTAAAACAACTTTTACTACGAAAAATGTTTGGCAGACGTGTACTGTGACGTCACCGTACATATAGGATATCCTTGTCTAGCACGCGACTTTAATCAGTAAGTAAGTCAGGTATTTATCAATATTTTTCAAAAAATAATTATAATTAAGTACTATTTATTTTAAGACCAAATAAAAATATATGCATATTCCCCATTAATACATAATAATTTTATCGCCAAACCTTTCCCCTTCTTCCATCGAGAATTTTTCCTAGAAACAAATTGTACCTTAAAATGGTACCCTGCGAAGTGCTTACCAACTGGTCAATATGCGTGACGTTGCTGACGTGCCGTTTGTACGCGTCGCAGGAGTGCAGCATCACGTACAGCAGTAGAGTTGAATGTTCGCATCCAGCGGTCGCGCAGAGAGCTTTGTGTAGCTGTTGGGGGATAACTAACTTGATGAACTGACATCCTTTAGGCTACCTGTCCACCGGAGCGGAGCGAAGGAGTAGATATATAAAATTGAGTCAGACTTCTAATTAATCCTACTAATATTATAGATGCGAAAGTTTGTGAGTATGGTCCATAGATGTTTGTTATTCTTTCACGGAAAAACTACTGAATGTATTTTAATGAAACTTGGCATACAGATAGACCATGGCCTGGATTAACACATAGGATACTTTTTATCCAGGTAAGGTCAACGCAGACGAAGTCGCGGGCTAAAAGCTATCCTACTTCCTACTAATATTATCTCGTGAGGTGGCATCTGGTGTTCTTCTCGCAATGTCAAAAAGGTTCGCTTGTGTCACTAACCTGCAGAACACCACTGACGTCATGCTTTTACGTCGAGTCGCGTTCAAAAAATTATAGGACGGTGACAGACGGGAGTCTCAACCGTGTATCGCATACCAAAAAAAAGTTCAGAGTACTGTCAATAGATTGAAAGGGTTTCTATGTCTCTGCGTGTAAGGTCTGTTTAATCTGTGCGTGCAAAGTTCACCATATGATTCTGACATTGCGTGCGTGGGTGCGTGTTTCTAAATAATTTTGTTTGATCAATGTTTAAGTGAAAATACATGAGAATAGTGCTTAAATCGATAAAGTGAGTGTGTTTAGATGGATTTGCAGCATTAGTTTGCATAATGGAATGATATTTCAAGGTAAATTTTATAAAATGTAAACAAATATTTTGGCGGCCGCCATTGCTCGAGATTTTTGGTTAGTTTCAATATTAATTCGATAAATTCATATCAAATAAAGCTTTGATAAATGTATTTATAGAGTCAGCAACGTAATTAATTTAATAGATTTTTTAATAAGCCATAATTACTTACAATATCGAAATATTTAGCGCGACGGCACTTGGCAACAAAAATGTATGATTTTGTTAGTCATTTTTAGAATATCAAAGTTTAATCCTTATCCTTTATTTTATGATAAATCTAAAGTAAATTTGATAAGCTTTATGAATACATATTTACTTTTTAGGAAAAATAAATGAGTTTTGTTCTACACACCATTTGTTCGAGGTACCTACCGATTTTAGGGTGATTTTGCAGTGGTATTTTCATTTACCTTAATTATGTATTAATTATTTACTTTTCTTACATTATTATTTCAAGAATAACAATATTATGAATCATTCTTTGTAATTCAGTTGTTTTTTTTAGGCTAATTGGCCAACTTAATTTTTTGCAAAAATTTATTTTCCCGTGTTGGCGGGTGGTCTGCAAAAGACTTTTGCCAAAAAAAGCCATTATTTAGCAAAATTTTTATGGAGTTGACTTTTTGTTTGTTTGTGCTTAAAATCCATTGTAAATTCGTATTGATTAATAATGAAATAAATGAAAGGCAATCTCTCGATAGAATATTGTTTATTTGGTAGATAATTACCTTTTTTTGCAAAAATCGGGGAAATTTAAGGTCAGCTGGATTCATGTCGCTAATAAATCGCGTAGTTAACTCGAATTGCATAATTTAATACATAATAAAATAGGTTGTTTCCTAAGGATTCCAAAGGTATACAATACAACCCCCTTACGTGCCGGCTAAGCCACTATATGTTAGTTTGACCCAAAACGCGTCATTATCTGCGTCATGCGCTGCTCACCTGTGCCAATTGTAAGGTGAAAGTGATTTATTACCGTGCCAAAGGAAGGGTTATAAATGCGAAAATAAGAAAGTTGCGCAGAACATTCTTTATAAATAAACTATAGATCACGCGAACGAAGTCGCGGGCAACAGCTAGTTTAATATAAAGGTGACAGCACCACACACGGCCAGAAAACGAAGCTAAAAAAACGTTTACAAGGACAGCTTTAGTTTTACATTATTAAATACATTTATAAAGACACCTTAAAATTTATCTTTATTTAATGACAGAGTCAAATTTGTTGATTTGAAATGTCGCATGACGTCACGTCTTGGTACATTTTTTACCTAGAAGTGAAGTGAAGTGGTACACTATGCGACTTTTTACAACGCTTCTACATCGTTCAAACGTGAGGTATCGAAGCCATCGTGTACACCTTATTGAGCAGCAAATCAGCAATACAAACCCATCTTTCTCCGAAACTAGTAAGTGGTTTTTCACTTACATTTAGTACGAAATGACAACTCCTGTCATCGCTCGCCCATACAAAAACAGCAAAGATAGATTAAAAAATGGCGGAAAATTTTGTCGAACAAATCATATGACATTTCTACTCTATAGGTTATGTGCTCCATGATCGAACCATCCCCTCGTTTAGAGATAGATAGATACTCTTTATTGTACACCATACAAAGAAGTTTTAATTTGTGTTTACAGAAATACGCACAATTTAGACAGATTATTCAACTGCACGTTTGTTTGAATCGAAACAAAGTGTTAAACTGGTGACAAACTGCGACGGACGCGGCTGCGGACTCGTCTTGACATTGTGAGGTCAAGCGCTGCCATTGGTCTATCCTTCAGTCAACTTTCGCCAGCCCAAGGATCGACCAATGGCAGCGTTTGACCTTACAATGTCAAGAAGAGTCCGTCGCCATCAGTCACCGGCTTTAGTGTAGCGATGCAGTCGCGTCATAGACAAATGCGCATTTTTATCGCTGCAAATAGTTGCAGGTAAAGGCATTAAGATGAACTCCGTCGAGATATCATTGGTGACGTTGTCTATGGTGCCGCGTACCATACTACGCTACGTAAGCATACGAAGCGTAGTGCAAAGTAGCATGTTTTGTATCCATAGAGTAGTGAAACTGACGCGCGTTTGTATCGTTTCTTTCCAAATGTGACTAACTAAATTCGCCGTGGGCGAAGGGCCTTATTTTACGAGGTGCGGCCATGAGGAGGCACTTTATAGAATAACACGATTCCAGAGCAACCCTGTATACTTACAGCAGTCATGTCTATCCGTGGGGGTGTGACTGCGCCCGGCCCGTTTGTATCCCTTTGTGGAGTCATAGCCGTTTCTGTAACCAAACAAATAATTTGTTAGTATTTATTTTAGGTAAGTAATTTTCTTATGATTATCAATATAGAATCAACAAAATATGCATTTCAAGTAAAAGCGATAGATAGCACGCAAGGATTTTACGATATAGTAGTTGGAGTACCACAAGGCTCACTACTTGAACCAGTATTCTACATCGTGTTTATTGTAGATTTACTAATAATACCAAACACATCTTACTCTAGCAACTTATGCAGATAGTAAGGCAATATTAGCTTCTAGAATGACGCAACCGAAGCCTCAGTATTACTACAAAAGAGACTCGTCAAACACAAACGAATGGTTTGGCAAGTGAAAGATCAAAAAGAGTGTCAATAATTCAGTCCAGAACTCCTAAAATCTCATTTTTTAAATATCATTCCGTGAATTCAGTCCTACCGTTCACCATCATTTTATAAGACCCTTGTTTTATACCTGTGTTCCACAATAAAGATTTATGATTATGATTATGACCGTTTAGTCGTTTTTCGATTTCTAATACACTAGTAGAAGTACATAAGAATGACATTGACTAGTAAACATTTGTTGACAGTTGACACTTGGTGGATTCTAAAAGACAGAATAGACTGCATGAAGAAGACATAATAGGTTTTCAATTTATTTTACTATAGCTTACCAGTAACCGGCGTCGCGTCTTCGCACCTCAACAGAGCAGTTCTGTACAGATTATCGTCGCTTATACAATGGTTGGCTAGAGCTAGCAGCAGGAGGCACGATTGGTTGCTGAGCGGGTGGTCTCGCTTCAACCGCTCGCTCAGCTCGTGCCTATCGAGCGGCGGGTGCGTGTAAATCGTGTGGCGGGCAGCCGTGTTGAAGGTTAACATATTCCATAGACCAGCTGAGAACAAGTTTTTTTTTTGTATCTAAAAATTTTTAAGAAGAACTTATTTGCAATGTTTTTAGTACACTTTTATTAGCTTTCATCATCATCGTCATTTCAGCCATAGGACGTCCACTGCTGAACATAGGCCTCCCCAGTAACTTCTAGATTGGCCGATTGGAAGCGGCCTGCATCCAGCGGCTTCCCGCAACCTCTACCAGGTCGTCTGACCACGTTGTGAGTGGACGTCCTACGCTGCGCTTGCCGAATTAACTAACTAACTAATGAATATAAATAAATATGCGCTGGATAATACACTAATTGGTGTCGAAGTAGACAACTACCATCCTTGATGTAACTACTGCAAATAATACAATCCCATATAGGTCTTTGGTAAAGTAAGAATTGTCATTTATACATATGAGAAACAACAGCGGTCTTAATACCGATCCCTGCGGCACACCCAAAGTTATAGGCGATCCTGATAACTCAGCTCTATCGATAAACACTTTTTATGTTCTACCTGTAAGTTAGTACCTGATACGCCGCATGATCCCAGTTTTTTCAGTAAAATTTGATGATCTGCCCAATCGAAAGCTTTAGAAAGATTCACAAAAGACACCTAAATTATCTTTCTTACTTTCCCTTTAATCTAATCTGAATGATAAACTTAAAACGTAAGTATAAGATCAAGCTCTATTTTTTTACAAAGTACCCGAACTATAATTGGGGCCTGGCGCCAGGAGGAAGAGAGAAAAACTAAATCCCACTTCTGATTACAGAAGTGGGATCTAGCTGTTGAACTTACATGCGATATTGATTAGCAGGCTTCCGCCGTGGGCGCCTGTTCCGAACATGGCCGGAGGCGCGGCTTGCATGTTCGCTAAGTTGTTTAGTAACGTCTTCACTAGAAGTGGAGCGTGCATGCCGTATCTGCCTTGGAATAGTGTCCTGTATAATGAGTAAATGGATACATATTTTTATTTATTAATTAAGGATAACAACAGCCTATACAGGGTTATTTGTAAAACATCAGCAATCTCCAAGGGGCTGATTCTGGTGTTCAAATACAACAACTTTTTCTATGGGACCGACATTGTAATCTAAAAAAGAAATGTCACTGCTTCATACAAACTGATGCCAATGTGGGGGAATGTTTTATTTTGCGTTTTAAATGTTGATCCCATATATTTTTTTTTTTTGTATTTGAGCACCAGATTCAGCCCTTAGGAGGTTGTTGGTGTTTTTCAAATAACCCTGTATACATTATTTTACAAAGTAAGGCCAATAGTTGTTATCCACGAATTAAAAATAAACTCTACTAATAACACTCTTTATTGCACAAAAAGTGTGTTCTTTTGATTTCCGACATTTTTAACCAGTTCTTGTCGTACAATCGCTGCATTCGAGTTATTTTAATGTACACTAAGTAAGAAATTAAATTTTTTATCGAATGTTACCTGTAAATAAGAGATGGCTCTACCAGGCGATTTTGCCCGTGTACGCCAGCGAACATGTACACAGACATGAGAACTAGAAGTGTGTTTATACACTCTAAGTGCAAATAGTATGTGTTGTCTCTGTAACAAATATATAATTACAAATTAATTTATTACTTTTTGGAAAAAAAGCACCAAAATTAATTACAATTTCGGAAAATTTAAATGCTGGCTCGAACCTCGCTCAAAGGCTTAGTATAGCCATTCAGCGAGGAAATGCTGCAAGCATTCTCGCCTCCTTGCCTTATTGACACGCTTTTATTTTTGAGTAAGTTAATTTGAGTTTTAGGCTAGTTTGATTTTGCATTAGATGCCTTAGTATAATTAAGTTAATTTATTATATTTTATTTAGGAAAATAATTATAAAGAATTATAAAAATAATTATAAAGAGATTATAAATTATTCAAACCATCACATTCTGGGACAAACTTGCTCCAATACTGTAATTCTATATAACATTTTAAACTTTCTTGTTGCACTTTTTAACTAACACTATGCACTAAACGGGTATTATGCAACACATACCTTATTTTGCGTTATTGGTTTTCCCGACGTTTATAACAACAATAACGCAAAATAAGGTATGTGTTGCATAATACCTGTTTAGTGCATAGTGTTATTCTATATAACTGTCACATTTATTCATTCAATTCAATTCAATTCAATACATTTATTGTATTCTATAATGTTACACAGGTGTTATAATTATCATGTCATGTCAGCCTATTGCAGTCCACTTATTGCATTCTATAATGTTACACAGGTGTTATAATTATCATGTCATGTCAGCCTATTGCAGTCCACTTTTTGCATTGTATAATGTTACACAGGTGTTATAATTATCATGTCATGTCAGCCTATTGCAGTCCACTTATTGCATTCTATAATGTTACACAGGTGTTATAATTATCATGTCATGTCAGCCTATTGCAGTCCACTTTTTGCATTCTATAATGTTACACAGGTGTTATAATTATCATGTCATGTCAGCCTATTGCAGTCCACTTTTTGCATTCTATAATGTTACACAGGTGTTATAATTATCATGTCATGTCAGCCTATTGCAGTCCACTTATTGCATTCTATAATGTTACACAGGTGTTATAATTATCATGTCATGTCAGCCTATTGCAGTCCACTTATTGCATTCTATAATGTTACACAGGTGTTATAATTATCATGTCATGTCACTTGTCAGCCTATTGCAGTCCACTTATTGCATTTTATAATGTTACACAGGTGTTATAATTATCATGTCATGTCAGCCTATTGCAGTCCACTTATTGCATTCTATAATGTTACACAGGTGTTATAATTATCATGTCATGTCAGCCTATTGCAGTCCACTTATTGCATTCTATAATGTTACACAGGTGTTATAATTATCATGTCATGTCAGCCTATTGCAGTCCATTTATTGCATTCTATAATGTTACACAGGTGTTATAATTATCATGTCATGTCAGCCTATTGCAGTCCACTTATTGCATTCTATAATGTTACACAGGTGTTATAATTATCATGTCATGTCAGCCTATTGCAGTCCACTTATTGCATTCTATAATGTTACACAGGTGTTATAATTATCATGTCATGTCAGCCTATTGCAGTCCACTGTTGGACGTAAGCGTTTTCGAAAGAGCGCCGAAAAACACGATCTCCCGCTTTTTTATCCATCCACTGCCAAGGATCTTCGTAAGTTTGTCGGTCGATCGAGCTGGAGGGGCGTCCTACACTACGTTTGCCGAGGCGTGGTCTCCACTTGACCTTTCATCGGTTCTGCGACAGATGTGGCCGGCCCACTGCCACTTTAGCTTGCTACGTTTTAGGACTATGTCTATTACTTTGGTATTCTGCCGGATAACCTCGTTTCTGATTTTTATCTCTTATTACCATTTATTAATTTGATTTTAATATTGTGGGCTAGCGCCGAGATTTTTTTTTAAAACACCTTCCAAGATTTGATGACATGGTTAAGCTATTAGTTAATAACAAGTAAAGCTAGTAAATGTATTTTAAAAATGATTAGTAAAACCAGTAAAAGATATCAGTAAACCAGCAAAAAAGAACAATAAAACCAGTAAAGGAAACTGTAAAACGAGTAAAAGAATCAGTAAAACTAGTAAAAAGAACAGTGAATCAAAGAAAAAGAATTTGTAAAACCAGTAAAAGGAACTGCAAAACGAGTAAAAGAAACAGCAAACTAGTATGAGGAACAGTAAAACCAGTAAATGATTGCAGTCCACTGCTGAACGTAAGCCTCCTCTAAAGTTTTTTAAAAAGGAATAGTAAAATCAGTAAAAGGAACTGTAAAACTGAGTAAAAGAAACAATAAAACTAGTAAGAAACAGTAAAACCACTAAAGAAACAGTAAAACCAGTAAACTTACGTAACAGGCACATCAATAATGAGTCCTATGAGAGCATCGACTAGCACTTCGATGCGGCTCTCGCTGCCGTTCATTTTGGGCGAGGTCTGAACCTCTGGGACCTCTGGAGGACTGGTCGGCGACTGTTCTGATTTGGGAGGCTGGAAGAGATTAATTGTGATAAATAAATAAATAAAAATATTGGACAACATCACATACATGCGACGACCTAGGCCAAGCCGAGAGGCGAAAGACTTGGTGTCGCTATCTTTGAGGTCCCGGGTTCGATTTCCGGTTGGTCAATGTAGAAAAATTACTTTTCTACATTGTCTCGGGTCTGAGTGTTGTAGTTCCGTCGTTGTTCGTGATTTCTGTAACACAAGTGCTTTGGCTACTTACCATATAGGATCAGAGCAATGTATGTGATGTTGTCAAAAAATAAAATACAGTAAAACCTGGTTAAGACGATTTCTCAGGGACCCTACCAAAAACGCGTCTTATGCGAGAAAGCGTATTATGCGGGATAGGGAAAATAAAACGTACTGCATATTATTATGTATTACGTTCTAATTTTGGTATATATGTATTAAATTATACATTTATAAATTACATTAAATACATAGTGTAATTATAATTACGTTATTTAAAATAATCACTTATTTTGGTTTGACAGAAAGATTTTGATGCATTAGCAATTAAAAGATTTTAAACATAATTCAACTTTTGCAGTGCGTCTACGCTTTGATCCAAAGAAGCTACATAGCGTCTTAAATCATTAACAGCTGATAATGCCTGGGCCTTTGACAATACCGGAGTTGACTCATCATCTTCTTCATCATTATCACTTAGGGCCTCGTTTTGTGTGTTATTCACGGTTTGGGCGTATTAAACGGGATGACGAATCGTATTAAGCGTTAAGAAATGTATGAAAATATGTCTCAAGTTGCAGGGACTGGCGTAAAGTGGCGTATTATGCGACAAATCGTATTAAGCGTGATCGTCTTAAACGGGTTCTACTGTACATTGCTCTGATTTTAAGGTAAGAAACGACGGTACCACAACACCCCGACCCGAGATAATATAGAAAAGTTCGAAATTCGAATCGAACCCGGAACCTCAGAGATGTCGACGCTAAGTCCGGCGTGCTCGCCTCTGGGCTACGGAGATCGACAATTATTATAATTATTTTATGCGTCATAGTCCGCGTGGTTCTTCATAGAGAAGAAACTGTTATTATTACCAAAAATGTTAGTTATGCCCTTTTGTCGTTACGACGGCAGAATTATAATTCTTTTATATGTCATATTGCACGTGTTGTCAGTGTAGCTGTTGTATTACTCACAGTTAGAGTTGTAAATTGACGGTCATATGCTATAAGCGGCCGTCATTTATGATAAATGCTCGGTCACATTGGACATTTATTGTCACGATGGTCACATATTTATTTTTAGGATAAATTTAAAAAAGAAGAATTCCTCTAAAGTAAGTCTTAAATGTTAAGTATTTGACAATAAAAACATACAATAAAACATGTAACTGGATCTGGATTGAACTCGAAAAAAAAAACTCGCGCGTAACGATACGACGCTTTTTAGCTTGTTCGTGCAAGATAAATTAATTTTAGAAATTTCATTTCGTTATTTATTATCACTACTAAAGCCAGTCTCTTAAAATAATGCACTTATTTGTGGCAAATTTTTTTTTTCATAGTTTGTCAATAGAATTGATTGTGACGTTAGTGACAATAAATGTCCAAAATGTCCGGTCCGGTCTACTCACAGTGTCCATCCCACTGTTCCTCATCTTCGGCTGCACGTCCAAATGACGGCAGAGCTCGTACTCGGGAACCATTTCCACTAAATACTTGCTGACTGCTCGTATCACGAAGAGGGCGTTAAATGACTGCCACGCTAGCATTACACTGTAAATGATAAATAAATAAATATTGGACAGCATCACATTCATCATTAAACATGTTGGGTAATAAGAAAGTAAAAATCTTTAGAACTCCGGCTTCAAAAACCAACCTGTCGTCAATATCCATTAAGCAAAATCCTAAACGACTATAATGTACTCCAGAGATGCCAGACCTGGATATATTCCATGACAGTCACGCTAAATTTAAAAAAAAATACATGAGTACTTGTGTTCTACTTAAGAAAATATTGTTCTCCCTTTGAAATGTGTCTGCTGGTTTAGTTTTATTCATAAGACCGCAACTTTGTAAATTGGAAATGTCGTGCTCACCTATAAGTGACATATACAGAGTGTAACGAAAAGGTGAAATAAAACTTTAAGGGGTTATTCTACGGCTAAATTACATCAACTTTTTCTATGGGACCAACATCGAATTCGCAAAAAAAAAAACACTTTCCCATACTAAAACGCGACCAGCTGGCATCAGTTTGTATGGAAACGTCAATATTTTTTTTTAAATTTCGATGTTGGTCCCATAGAAAAAGTTGATGTAATTTAGCCGTAGAATAACCCCTTAAAGTTTTATTTCACCTTTTCGTTACACCCTGTATATCAGAAATGTCTTTATGCATGTGTTGTGAAATAAGTGTTAAATATATTATGTTGTTGGTAATAAGTAAAATAAAATAATTTTAGTAACCTCATCCGTACTATGTTTCTAAGCAAATAAATTTATTTCATTTCATTTCTTATTCTAAGGTAAGTAGCTAAATCACTTGTGTTATAGAAATCAGAAACAAAGACGGTACCACAACACTTAGACCCGAGACAACATAGAAATGTGTGCGAGGGGTGTGCGCGAGGGATGAGTACGTGGGATGTGTGCGAGGGATGTGTACGTGGGATGTGTGCGACCGATGTTTGCAAGGGATGTGTGAGAGGGATGTGTGCTAGGGGTGTGTGCAAGCGATGTGTGCGAGAAATGTATGCGGGAGGTTTGTGTGAGAGACTAACAATCAATAAGCTGTATTTGTTAGAGGTATAACATCAAATGTAACAGTAACTTACTTGTCGCTGTTGGGGGCCGCTAACAACTCGGTAGCACGCGTCACAAACACTTGCACCAAGGATCCCAGGTTGCCAGTTTGTGGGTTGTTTTGGAGAAACTTCTGCAATAACGGTTCTGTGCTCGCATCGAAAATTAATTGTTCTTCCCTGAAATAATCAAAACACAAATACAACCACATTCCCAAAACGTCACCCCACAAAATAATTACAAACAAAAAGTAAATTTTATAGTTAAATCTATGACTTTTCCACACAAAATCGTAACAGTTGACATGCAGTTAGTATCTTTAAAAAAAAAAAAACATATTTAGGGCAAGGCAAAGGCTTTTATTGCTCGCGAAGAATAAACTATTGATAGTACCGGTGCTATCAATAGTATCGATAAATTATTTAAGAATATCGGTAGTCTAGCGATTGGTTGGCTATTGATAGACTATCGATTAATCATCGAGAGTCAACAATCGATCGGTAACACTACTCAGTGCCGTATGTCTAGCAGTTGACTGAAGTGGGCTGATTATGGGCTAGTTTCCTAAAAAAATCTAATTATTTTTTATTTTCTCAATCAAACAAAAAATGATGAAGATATAGCCCGTTAAAGTTCCGCGTAACGTCACGCCTTGCGACTCTTTTTAGCAAGGTGTGACGTCACTCCCAAACTTTGATGCGCTTTATCTTAAGTCATTTTTTGTTTGATTGACAAAAGACAAAACATGGGTCCAATATTTTTTGATAATCTAACTGACGGACTAAATAGGATAATATTTTTTTGACCCAGGTAACAAGCCTATTATAATGTACTAGAGTTGCCCAACTATCGATAGTTGACCTTGAAAACTAGTAACAATATCGATAGTGCTATCGATAATATGGATTAGCGATAGTGGACTATCGATAGGCAACATTGTACACTCACGCGTTCGCCGGCGGGTTGATGTTGAAAGCCAACATCTGGTTCCAGAACGGGTCATTCGCGCAGATCACGTCGCAGGAACAGAAACGCCCCAACAACTCGTTCGGCGTCAACTCGCTGTATTTGCTGACGGCGACGCCCATCTTACACTGTGTCAGATAAATTATTACCATGGTAGCAATAGAGAATATGCATAAAAAAATATATTGTTTTTACTATATTTATAGGAAAATATAGTGCTAATAGTAAAAACAAAATTGATTTTAGGTAAAAAATAACCGTAATACAGTAATTAGAAATTAAGGTATACCTATCTCTTTCTAAAACAACTTTTACTATGAAAAATGTATGGCGGACATGTTATGTGACGTCACGGATATTGGGCAGTAAGTCAGGTATTTATCAATATTTTTCGAAAATTCTTAGTTTTATTAATTATAATTAATTACGGTTTATTTTAAGACCAAATAAAAAAACATGCATATTCCCCATTGGAATGGGAACTTACTTTAAAATAACATTTTAGACAATATGCAACTCCAAATATACGCAAAACCTCATTCTGGTGGTCAAACACAAAAACTTCTAAAGGGGCTAATATCGAAAATATATGTAACAGCCGGTCAAGTGCGTATCGGTACGCGCAACGTAGGGTTCCGGCCGTCACATTTTTTTAAAAAGATATCTCCCGCGTTTTTTATATGTATTTCTATTACTAAGTCTCTTAGCTAAGCCGCGGACAGACAGACAGACGGACACACGGCGAAACTATTAAGGGTTCCGTGTTAACTATGGAACTCTTAGTAATCGATGTTCCATTTAACTTTGTGGTCATGTGATATCTTTTTATATGGAATCTATTTTTTAATTTTAATTTAATGTTGACTACTTTAAAAAATGATTCACTTATGCTTATAACAAACCAATGTTATAAGCCTAAGAAATTTTCATTTTTAATAAATAACTTTTCTAACAAGGTCAAAATACCCACATGAGGCTGACAACAAAATTTAAATTGTGCCACATTTCCGTGGCTGGATGGGTTAAAGTATAATGAAATCAAATGTAAAGCATAATTATAGCGGCAATGCTGCGTTATGATACGTTCATTCATTAGAGCTGATATGTTATCAATAGTGACTCATTAAACACTACAATCTGATCCCTTATTATATTATGTATAGCTTTTATATTCAATTTCTGTTTACAACACTGTTTTATTTGTTCACAAATGTATTAAGTATTTTATTTTAGCTAGTCTATATACAGGGTGTAACGAAAAGGTGAAATAAAACTTTAAGGGGTTATTCTACAGCTAAATTACATCAACTTTTTCTATGGGACCAACATCAAAATCTCAAAAAAAAAAATTACGTTTCCATACAAACTGATGCCAGCTGGTTGCGTTTTAGTATGGGAAAGTGTTTTTTTTTTGCGATTTCGATGTTGGTCCCATAGAAAAAGTTGATGTAATTTAGCCGTAGAATAACCCCTTAAAGTTTTATTTCACATTTTCGTTACACTCTGTATATAAAAATGAATTGCTGTTTGTTTGTGTCACATTATATCAAGAGTTTTATGTCATATACTTGCATAGACTGTTAAACTGTCAAAGTGTTTCAGTACCACATGATTGCAATAAATGATTGGAAGGAATCAATATCCACCTGAGGCAACTAACTTTTTCAAGTGTTATATTATCTTAAATGATTCGAGTTCGAGTGTTATTAGTAATTTGTAATAATATTCATTAGAATTTATATAAAAGTTACAGTTATTTGCACTGTTAATAATTTAAAAATAAACAATAAATTCTTCCAACAATCATATCAATCTTCTAGCCCTAAACTGAGAAAAGCCTGCACTAAAAGTATCGGGAATGGAATATTTCCACTGTTCCTGTCATATTAAAATCTGTTTAATACCATTTATTTATTTAAAAAAGATTCCCGGTCTTATCACAAGGTCTTGTCAAACTTGTTTAGTCTTTGAGAAAATGGAATTGACTCGAGAAAATTCAAGAGCGATGATTTATTATGACTTTCGAAGTAGTTTAACACAAAAACAGTGTGTTGACGCCGCATCATCCTCCATCACGACAATGCGAGTTCTCACACCACGCACAGAACAAAAGAGTTTTTACAGCAAGAAAACAGAATTATTAGACCATCCGCCGTACAGCCCCGACCTAAGCCCTAATGATTTCTATACTTTCCCTAAAATAAAGAATAAATTGCGTGGTCAGAGATTTTCATCACCTGAAGAAGCTGTGGACGCCTACAAAACGGCCATTTTGGAGACCCAAACTTCCGAATGGAATGGTTGCTTCAATGATTGGTTCCGTCGTATGGAAAAAAGTGTCAAATTTCGCTGAGAATACTTTGAAAACAATAAATACATTTTTAAATAGTAATGTTGTGTCACTTCCTTGATTCCCGAAATTTTCAGTGCCGCCCTCGTACTATGGAGACAAGATATGGATAAACATACTTTAATACATTTATAAAAATCCAAGACTCGGGTATAAATGCTAACACAATGGCTCTTGCAGGGTTCGAACCCCGCAATCGATGGGTTTTATAGTCTTGAATCACGATTGGTTTCAATTTTCAATGAAATATTTATTTTTTATTATTCCCAGACTTTCATTTTATATTCTTCACAGCAATGTCTCTACATCTTAAGGTTATTGCTTAGAATAGCAGATTTTCGTGATTCAGACCTGCATGCATTAATTAACACAACGCATTCGGAGTTCAAGGCAATTGATCTAACTAACTCAAACGGCTGTAATTTTATACAAAAAAAAAAAGTTCAATGAAAAATTTCTATTTATTCTTTAAACGGACGCATTGTAGATACTATACTTTGTTTTTAGACTTTATTAAAAGCAACAAAATGAGTTTTTAATGCGTTTTATTCTGTGTTTACGGTAAAAATTAAATTTTTTTAATATTGACTACGCCTAATATTTAATGCTACTAATTGAGACGGTTTTAAATTAGACCGAGGTAGTTACCTGAACGGTTTAATGACTTGGCAACAACAAGAACTTAAGCACAAAAACAATTAATTAAAAGCCGAAAACTATTTTCGCCACGAAACCATCACCGATTTTTGTCTACATGAACGAACTGTCACAAACTGTCATCATCACTTATTTTGACAATATTTTTCTTTTCATTCTAAAGTTAGGGCTTTCATTTTACAATTTTATCCAAGGACAAAGGAAAAGGTATAAAGGTATAATTTTATACCGGACAGGAAACCACGTACCCAATAGCAAGTGGCAACATTAAAGAACGAATGAATAATCGATCAAAGAAAAAAGAAAAACCTATATCTAAGAAGTATGGAGGTAAGGAGTACTATTTAATTTTTATGGGCGGAAAGTTGAAAAAGTGTGTCCAGCTAAAGCAGTAATTATCAGTTCGAAACTCCTCAAAATTGGAGCTAGCTTAGGCAAAGGGTATGGTATGTACGAGTATTAATTTTTTTAAATAATCAAACTAATCAGACGTAAAGAAATATGTTTCTTTGTATGTTATGAATGGAATGGAAATGGAAACAAATAGAATACAGACGTGCTCAGGGTAGAACACCTACGAGATGGTCAGACGCGGTGAAAAAAAACATTGGGTGGAAAAATGCATTGTGCGGTCCACACAGCGTATGATTGCAGTCTGTGGAGGAAAATTGTATGTAGTCGCGATCCTCGTCAGTAAGGGGCCAAGGAAGAAGAAGAAATATGTTATGATGAAAAGTACACCATAACGGAGCGGAAGTTCTTTTGTCCTTGTTTAATTTTCTCTGAAATTTGCGCTGTTGTGGCGCCCCGCGCCAGATACTTAATTTGCCGCAATTTGACAATTAAGACTGTACTCCTTACCTTTACCCTCCATACTACTACCAAGGTAGAGTATCTTTAGACATTATTAATCTGTGCTGTTAATAATAGTCTGTGGATTGACCGACTGAATGAACTGAACAGTGACTGAACGATATTGCTGAATTTTCAAAAAACGTTGATTTTGCTAGAGAAGAGCTAAAAGTTTTCAGTAAATGCAGATAAAGAAGATAATTGCAGTGTAAAGTGGAGTTATGGGACCGGACAGCTACTTGGTGGAGGTCCTCCATTACCTTAACCCTCATCTTATATGGGTTGAAGTTGTGAACTCAAAACAAGAAGACTTTGTCTTCGAACAAATTGGTATTTATGGTATTTTACCCTTCGAAACTACGCTAACCGCCGATGGAGATGGCTTGGAAACTCAACGATGCCGACATTGGGTACAAGCGGCATGTTTGCTGATGAAGAAATCACTTTCTGAGGCGAAAGAAATTTGGTTCAGTCCAACACACATAGATCGCAGGTATGAACTAAATTACCATTACCTTCACATTTAAAAGTGGAATACTAATTAAATTCTTTGCATTCTTTGACTGATCAATTTCAGAGACTTAGCTTTGTTGATCTTGTGCAAGTAAATGTTTTTTTTACAAGTAGTAAAAGTCGTGAACTATGAACTAAATGTTACTTACTTGTCTTTACTATATAGTTGTAATATTTACCTACCTCAATTAGGTTTTTCTATTCACAACCTAAAACTAAGACAATAATCATCACTAAAATTGTTTTTAGAACTTCAATATTCGACGACAATATCCACAAGTTTGGTGAAATTATTATAGTTAACAAAAATGAGAAACTGGTGGAACTTTCTAAAGTTCTAACGCAATCTGGATTTGCATTGTCTGATGTTTGTTTATTTCATCAAGAACTGAGTCTTGGTAACTTAAAAACCAAACTTGACTATGTCAAAACACAAGAAATTGTCCGACACCTTGAAAAGGGAGTCTCTACTAGGACAAGCAAGAAACATCGAGAGTCATCATTCAAGAAGCAGACAACGGTCTTTCAAGCAGCTCAAAACTTAGAATCATCCCTAACCTCGACGAACTTAGAGCGACACAATAAGAAGTATTTGCCCGGTGCTAAAGTGGATAAATTAATGCAGAAAAAAATCAAAGATTTCGATAAATGCAAGGACATCGATGAAACATCAGTTGGGCGAGCCAGTCGTGTGAAAATGATTGAACATGAGAAAGAAAAACCAAAGAAACTGCTAACTCTGTTGCACAAGAAACTGGATGTGACTAAAAATCTTAAACCAAATCCATCAAACAATGCTTTACAAGTATTGATGGCTACTAAAAAGTATTTAGAAGAGAATGCTGTGAGGAAAGATGATGGTTCAACAACATCTGAGACCAAATCCGATATAAATAAAGCGCTGGAACCTGTTATTCGTACTAATGACAAAACACCAACCACAAAAGAAGATGAAAAACCAAAGGGCCCAAAAATGGTGGACAAACAAATTATGACTCAAAAAGGATTCTTTCTCAGAAGTAAGTGTTGTCACTTTTCATATGTAAGCAAACTGAATAGGTGAAACAAAACTATAGTTACAATCACTATAAAAGGCCTAAGTTCTGTTATTTAATGGTTCTTAGGTGCCTCAAGTAAGTTGATTATGTAATAAAATATTTACATTAGCTAATTATTATGCAGTATTGGAAGTGGTTAATAACTTACTCACTTCCTGGTCACTTGCCGTTTTTTGTTTCCCTAAAACTTCCAATGTTAACATCAAACGGACAAGTAAAAGGTTGTTTGAAGGAGACCTCTGATCTTGGGGCCATAGACCATTCGCCTCTTTCTAAGGTAAGATCCTCTATCTTTTGAGGATAAGTAGATCCTTACAAAAAAATTATCTGCCGCTTGCCGGATGCCTTGCTGGATGCAGTATTGCATCTGTACAACTGCAAAAAGTATCAATATTTTAAGTAGTAAGTGATAAAATTAAGTACATACTATGGGGTTTTTATTAAGATACACTAATGGGGAATTTGCATATATTTTTATTTGGTCATAAAATAAATAGTACTTAATTATAATTATTAAAACAAATAATTTTCAAAACATATTGATAAATACCTGACTTAGAACCCATTGAAGTCGCGTGCTAGACAAAGAGATCCGATATGTACCGCGACGTCACATTACACGTCCACCATAAATTTTTCATAGTAAAAGTTGTTTTAGAAAGAGAATACCTCAATTTCTAAAATCAATTTTGTTTTCACTATTAGCACTATAATGTTATATAATTTCTTATAAAATATATAGAAAAACAATATATTAATATCGTGCATATTCCCTATTACACATTGCTTTGGTCTTCATTGCGGTAAAAAGTTTTGGAGTTAGCAAGTTTGGCAACCTAACCCTTTTTCTATAAATATGCCGACAATCAATCTCTTACGAAACATTCTGCACTTAATGTAAATTCAACACAGAATCCGACTCACCCCCAGACCAGAGTCCGAATAACCCCCAGATCGGGCCCGCTAGAAAGGAGCCCGACAGCGGTCCGGCCTGTTTCGGCAGTTCCGGTCCCGTCGGCGCCACCACTAGCGGGTTCGCCGCTTGGTAGGGTGCCGTTTGCACTCCACATTGGCCCGAGCACGCCTGCTAGTATGGGGCTCGACACGTACGAGTCTGAGCCTCACACTCGGCCGGGTCGCGGCGACCGCTAGCGTGGCGGACCTAGGCTGTGCGCCTTCAGCGCACGCCACAACTGCCCGGTTTAAGCTGAAGAATGCCTTCTTCAAAGGCACTCAGCGATAGGTCCATCCTTTAAGAAAAAAAAATAAAGTAAATACAACTAAAAACACAACATGTCTATAGCTCATTATTTTCAGGGCCCAGAAGAGTCATAAGAAACAGCAAGAACGAAGTCATATACTTCAAACGGATGGGGATCGGTCCACCAGGACTCAGCCCTCAATCATTCCATTTGAAAGAAGTCCCCATTGAAAAAGATAATGATGAAAAGTTGGTAAGTAATGAGGAAGTTAAGAAAGAAGAAGAAAACAAAGATAGAGGACTGTTTGATGAAGTTGATTCTAATATCGATCTTGAAATCACAAATGCGGGTATTTTAAAAGAAAAACTTGCTGCAATGAATAAAGAAAAAGAATCAAAAATCGACAATATTAAAGAAAAAAGTTTTAACGAATCTAATAGTAGCGATAAAAGTCTCAGTGATTCAAACAGTTCGTCAGTTTCAAAGAGTAATGTTCAAACAACTTCAAGGTTTGCTGTAATACAAAAGAAACTACAACTTCTTAAAAGTATAACGCCGAAATATGAGATTTCTTCTTCTGATTCCACCTACAAAGATTCTTCTAGTGAAAAAAATTGTCAAAAAAAAGATAGTCAAAATCTTGAATACCTTGATTCCGATGATAATACTGTATCTGATATAGTCGAGAAAATTAACTTAGAGTATCATCCTAAAAGTCTAAAAAATGATTTGAAACCTAAAGAAATTGCAAAACCTACTCCTATTGCTATCCAAAACAATGTTAACCCTTTTAAAAATGTTGATGTAAATATGTCAGTTTTTGTCGAGAAATTAGTTACTCCCGTATTAATGGTTCATACCAAAATGGGCAAACGAATTGAGCCTTGTTCTAATATAAGAGATGTGAATTTTAATACCCATATTCATGTAGTATTAAAAAACATGAATGTGGAACGACCTATGATGCTGCAAATGATATCTTGGCCTGTCATATTGCGTGGTTTCAGTTTCTTTATGATCGGTCCTAAACACAGTGGGAAGACGTTGGGTTATCTACCAGCAGTTTGTAGACTTATTTCCGATTATGATTCTGAATTCGTTGACGGTGTTGGGCCCACTTGCATCATAGTATGCGCAACTGCAGAGTCTGTTTCTGAAGTGGAACACTTGGCTAGAATGCTGTTAGGTTTAAAAGAGAAAGTCCTAGCTTGCTATCCAGGGATGGACGATCTTCAAATGACCACGTCTTTGCTGAATGGCTGTGATCTGTTCATTTGTACTCCGTCGGTTTTGGTCAGGTTGTTGCAATTGACCGATTTCGGCATCGACCTTAGACGTCTTTCGACTTTTGTCTTGGAAGATTGCGAGAGGTTGTCTGAAGTTTACGCGAATGAGGTGAAATTTATCCTCATCAAAATTAAGGAGATGCAGAAAAATCGCGCAAATAAAGTATTGAAAGTGCAATTTGTGGTTTTGTCTCGAGTGTGGTGTGATTTTCTTGAACCGCTCGCTAAGAAGGCTCCAAACTCTGTCATCTGCATTGGAGCTTTCCAAGAATGCGTTTTGTATTCGAAAGCAAACACTGTAGTTGACTTTGTTAAAAAGGAGAATAAACAAAACAAAGTTTTGGACTTTCTAAAAGAAATAGACAGTACTAAGAGAACAGTAATTGTTTGTCGATCTGATGATGAAGTCGAAGAGTTAAAAAAAGAATTAGAGAAGAATAAATACATTGTGTTTGCATGTGACAACACTATGACTGTTGAGGATTTGTATAACTTGAGCAAGGCGTGGGATGATTATCAGGAACCACTGTTAGGCCCTATTCTGATTTGTTGCGATGGTAATTTGAACCACTTGAATGTGTCAGACGCTCATCACTTGGTGCATTATTCTTTGCCTCGGCTATTTTCCATGTTCTGCAAACGGTTTTCCGTTTTAAACGACAACTACCCGTCTATATTCAAAACAGAAAATGATAGCGTCAAAATAAAAGTGTTCCTGGAAGATACCAATGTTGAGCAGTTGCCTAAAATTCTTAATTTTATTAAACGATGCACAGACAACGTACCTGACTTCTTAGGGAAGATTTGCGAAGATATTCTTCACGAGAAAGATGCAATCAAAGCAAAGAACCTTGTTCCTATTTGCTGCAATTTACTCGAGTACGGAGAGTGTCCAGATTTCTGGAATTGTCAAGATCGTCACGCTGTTTTCAAAGACTACGACGAGCCTAAAGATTGGATGCCCAAAAATGGTGTTGTCACTTTCAAAATTCTGCACTATCTCACTCCGATACACTATTCAGTGAGATTGCTGTCGAGCGTAACTAAAGGCCAGACCCAAAAGTACCCTCAGGCATACAGCACTCTTTCTCTCAAACTGGGAATGTATTTCAGCAAAGAAAGTAATAGAAAACTTCACGGAATACCTAAAGTAGGAGATGTATGCGCTGTTTCCGTCAAACAAAACTTCTTCGTGCGATGTCAAGTATTAAAGATTTTAAAAAAATACAACAATGGCACACCCAATTGTGTCCTTATCAAACTGATTGATGAAGAAAAACTCGAAAAGGCAAGAGACGTATACTTGTTCCACTTACCAGAGGAGTTGAAAAAAATAGAGACGCATATAGTCCAAGTGAGATTAGCAAATGTGTGCCCTAGAGACAAGGATATCACGTTTTCAAGCCACGCTACAGAAATGCTAAAGAAAATTACGAAGAAGGACGAAGATCTCTATTTTAGAGGTCAAGTAGTTTTGACAGTCGGAAATTGTATCTTTATTGATACCCTTGAAGCGTGCCAAGAATTGACTTCGTTGAATGAAACCGTAGTTAGATATAACTTGAAAAAAGAGCTACTAGAAGCACACGCTATTGCCAATACGAACCATATTGTCAAGTTGGAAAAACTGTGTGAAAGTTGCATTGTTAATAACAAAGATGAAACAGATGCTACACCAGAAATAACAACCTTGAAACACAAGAAAGACAAACCCAAGCCTCAATGGGCCCATTTGGAACATAACATGTCATCAGCATTCCTGGCGTCAGCAGAAGATCCCGGTACATTCTTCATGCGGTTGACCAAATTCGAGAGTTGTATGAAGCTACTTCTCAAAGATATAGAAAAGTACATAGAAGTAAAACCGGAGTTTTTAAGTCAAGTTTCTAAAGGAGATATTGTTCTCGCGAAATTCCCAGATGATTCAACGTACGAAAGAGCTCGAGTTGAAGAAATTTTGAACGATACTTTAGTAAAGTGTTTCTTTGTAGATCAAGGCGATTGGCGAGATGTGTTGATAAAAGATTTAGCGCAAATCCCGAACAGATTTATCAACCAAATGCCATTCCAAGCTATTGAGTGTCGTTTGATTGGAGTTAAACCTGTTGGAGAGAATTGGACCGAGTACGGAACCAATTGGTTTTGCGATCGATGCTTTGAGACTGACAGTGGACATCTGAAGCATCTTTACGTACAATTCTTCACGAAAGAAAAAGCAAATTTTACTGGCGGGCACAAATATGGTGTTGCAATTATCGATACTTACAGTGATCGAGATGTAATCATCAATCAGTTAATGATCGAGTTAAATTTGGCCCAAGAAAATGAAGAGATTAAATATTTCGATATTCTTCAACTAAATGAGCACAGACAATCGACGACTGATAAAGAAATGTCTGACGATGAATTTAAAGGAATATCTCAAACTGAAGTCTCAAAAGAATCGAAGGCTCTTGTTCCTGTCGTAGCAGAATCTCCGAAAGTGTCGTTCGATAATATGTTTATGAAAAAACCAATCAGATCAGTTCCGCTAGTAGATTCTGACAATGAATCGGACGGATCATGGTCGATTTGCAACGCGCAGGACTTCTTACCAGCTTTTAATAACCTCGTTTCTGCTACTCAAGCTAAAAATAATATTGAAAAGGATGAACCAGTAATAAATTCTACAAAAACTAATGATTCTGCGGTACCAATTGTAACTATCAAAAAAGATGATTCAAATGCAATGGTCCCATCTTTAAACGGAACACCAGTAAAAAGTGCGTCAAGTACATTAGACTCGGACGACTTGTCATCCGCGGAAAGTACTCAAGTGTCAGCAAAGATAATAAAAACTGAGTTCCCTGTTAATTTGATAAAAGTAGACGAGCTACGTAAACCAAAATTGTGTTGGCGGCAAAATAAATCATCAGTGTCGATCAAAATTCAATTGATTGGGGTAGACGATTACGAGTTAAATGTTAAAGAAAGATCGATTAAATTTGATGCTTATTCGAATGATACGAAATACGGATTCGATTTCGAATTATACGGGGTTGTTGATGACAAATCGGTTGTACATGGAAACAAAGGACAGTACATATTGATCAAACTGACCAAGGTTATGAAGAAAAACTGGCTGACGCTAACCAAAGACGCGGGTATAAGGAAATGGATTGTATATGACGTAGATAGTATTGATACTTCTTCGGAAGAAGAAGAAGACTTTAGAGACACTTTAGCGGATGTTATGAAGAACATCCACAACAAAGATAGAGATTCTGAAAGCGATGAAGACTTTCTTGATGATATTAATTATGAATATAAACGTGATTCCGATTAACGAGTTAGTATTATTTAAAAAAGCTCTATTATTGCATGAAATCAAAAAAGGAGTGATATGTAATCAAGTTACAATAATGTGGGTTTCTTTATTCCACTCATCATCATCATCAGCCCCTAGAAGTAGACTTCTTACCATGTTTTTTTTTGTCAACTGTCATATCTGGCACAACGTCAAAAGTTTTACCTACTAACCGCGTGTAAATGTAACACCCACTTAAAAAACACGGACAAGTGCGAGCCGTACTCACCCACTGAGGGTTCTGTACAAATTTGTAGGTATATATGTCGTGGCCAGATCGTAAAATTGATCATTTCATGATGTGACCGATCATTTCATAAAATGGTGGTATTTCATGATATGGCCAACTAAAACTGATCCTATCGTTTAAAAGTTGATTTTTTATTGAAACAGCGATTATAATATGTGACGCCACCGGCACGTCGATTCAACATGGCGGCTATATCTATCATATTTTACAGTTGGTGTCGATATATCGTTATATCATATCATATCATATCGTGTTGCTCATGCTAGGCAGGCAGTAATCCCGGTTTTTTCGAAATTTTCCCGTAGCTTTAAATGAAGACTAAATTTTTTTAATGATTTAATAAAAAATGTATCGTTTTTAGATTTTTTCCTGTATTTGTAGTATAAGACGATATTACTTGCCAAATTTTATAGTGCTAGGTCAAGGGAAAGTACCCTATAAATTTTGATTCTCTTGAGAGGGTCGAAATATAAGTTTTTGCGGCGTTAACGGCCGTATGTTTTTTTATATTTTAACTTAGAAGTTTAAGTTATTTACATCTTCAAGGGACTGTAGACCTGAGTATATGGTTTTAATTTCAACTCGATACCTCCACGCGTTCCCGAGATAAAGGTTCTTGACAGACATACGGGCAGACAGACAGACGATAACAAAGTGATCTTCTAAGGGTTCTGTTTTTTCCTATTTAGGTACGGAACCCAAAAAAAGCTAAAAATTGCGTTTTAAAACACGAAATATTCTTTGACAGTACGATACTTGCGATTCTTCTTTACTTAGCGGAAAAATTTAACCCCTCCCCTGCCTTCGGCCTTGCATTGCGTGCTTGGAGGTCTCAGTAGTCGCCTATTTCTTGTATATTATGTTAAAAGTAGTAAAAGTTCAATTAATGGCCATTAATTGAACTCTTATTTGCAAATATAAATGATTTTGATAACGACTGGACCAATCTGTATATTTTTATTACTTACGATTTTTAAACCAAAGTATTATCTAAATTTCGTATAGCTCTCTATACATATCCCTATCGTTAGAATTTAAAAAATGTTATATTTTTTAAGAATTATCTCTTTTTTTTATCTTTAATCTATCTATCTCATAAATCTTTAAAAGGCATCGAACCTTATTGGCATACGTAAAGTTGCAAGTACCTAAAACAGGGGCGTGCACCCCATATAGGCTGTTATGCAGAGCCTACCTTCATAAAAAACCGACAGAACAGCTAAACATAATTATTATTTACGTATTCAACAATAAACAATAAATATTCTGTAACCATTTTGTCGTCTACCTATACTTATTCCTTACTAAAGCGCGCAACTTAGATCGTTCCTGTGCAATTTAACCAATGTAGGCTGCCGCGAGATCGCCTACTGTATCACGCAAACTTACTCAATTTTTACTCACATTTAGATACTCGCTGCTTAAATGTGAACAAACTGCATTTTAAAAAAAATTTAAGTCGCCTAAATTAAAGATTACACCCTTTTCATACATGACAATCGGACGGAAGGAACATTCCTTATTAGCAGCATAACCGGATATAGGCTCGCCTACTTCGATCATTTGCACATTAAATATGTCGTATTTTATTAAAACTTGACAGTGCAAGATATTGAAATGAATATTTAAAATGATAAAATCGTAATTATATTTATAGAAACGTTTGAAAATAATAAAAAAGGGTTACAGTTCCTTGAAAGGTAATGCAGGACATTGTTTTGATACAAAGTTTGCGTCAGCAATTTTTTCAATTAGTTTCATAGTTTGCCGCCGGCGGCTGTCATCTCGCGAGTTTTGATAAATCAGGTTATAGTATTACTGATCTTTACACCTTTTTTGAGTGCTATCTTTGTTTTCGGGGTTAAGTGTTGTGTGGTTGTGTGTTATTCAATGGAAAAACTGCAAAGTGAAGTATTAATGCGAATTCTAGGTTAAATAGGTAAATTACGCGCCAATCCGAAGACAATTAAATGTGGATTTGTGTTGGTTGCAAAAACAAGACATTATCAACAAATTTTTCGTACATAGCCATTACGGATATCAGATTAATGACTTGTTTTAATTCCATTCATTGTTTTGATATTTGTTGTGGTAAAATAAATCAACGACCCCATTCACCATTTTGCAAAAAGAAATCGACATCTGGGTAAGAATTATCATTTATTAAACAATGCAATACCATGTGAATTTCGAAGTACCTCTTTATAATTTAGTTGTAAATCCTAAAGGTAAAATTAAAGTTTTTATCATTTTATTTTTTAAAGCTCCATCTACATGTCACATGTACTTAAACCCCACTACTGTCAACTGTAAACCCATGTGACACGCAATAAAGATTTTGAGTTTTGAGTTTTTGACATAACTAATCATCACCCTGCTTTAGCAAAATCCACCAATGTATTAACTTATTCCAATCTAATTACCAAGATGGCGCTTGTTACGTGAACATGTCAATTTTGAAAAAATATTGTGTTTTTTATTTAGTATTTACATTTCGTATACCGCGAGATGTGGACGAGTACAATTTATATTTAAAAAGCAATAAGACGCGGTCCTTACTGTGACGTAGATATAAGTGAACAAAATACAGGATTAAATTTATTTCCAGTGATACCAAAAATAAATGTATCTAGCATTTATTTAAACGCTTATTATGAATTACGGTTTAGGCTTTCGTTGTTCACTGACTTGAAATGTGTATGTACCCAGCCTACCCCTATCTGAAACCAATGCACGCCCCTGACCTAAAATTACGTGTATTATACTTAAATAAAAGTAAATATTACATATTCAAGCTGAAATTCTGAACAAAGTATATCATTTATGACATTTAATCAAAGAGTATTTGTTGTTTGTAATTACTTTCTCTGTCGATTGACGTATGTTTCATAAGTGTACACCAAAATAACGTAATTTTAGGTACTTGCAACTTTAGGTATGCCAAACTCCTTACAAAAAAGTTCGAAGTCTTTTAATCGCTAAGATATTATTATATTATACTTGAAATAAAGTATGCCTCAGTTAGGCATGAAAAAAATCGACAGGTTAACTAATGTCCTCGGTAGCTCATTTAAAAGAGCAGTCAGACAGCGAAGAGAAGCGAGTTCGATTCCAATCTGAGGCAGTCGATTTTTTTTAAATGTAATGTTATCTTAGGTATCAAAATTAAAATTATAAGTAGAGGTCTTTTAATAATGACACATATAATGATAATTCGGTAACTAAATTATAATTGTGCGTCTTTCTGCAAACACAAATTGTAACTTCTTTGTATGGTACAATAAAAAGTATCTATCTATCTACGGCGATTACAAAATTGAAGCAACAAAACAGTTTTGTTTGCAAACGTTTACACACAGACACACGTACACTACTATAAAATAGGATTGCTCTTAATAGTCTTTTTCCCCAAAACAGGGGAAAATTCGGTAAAAGCAATGCCTACATTTAGATTGTTTTGCGTTCGGAGCGGATTGCCATTTACTACGAAGCTGTCAGGCGTAGGGAGCCCGCTGTGGCTCCAATTTAGTTGCTTCAAATTTTGCACGCCCATTACTTATTTATGTGTCATTAATATAGGATTAGAGGTATTATGCTCGTGGAAACTTAAAAGTCTAAGAATGATGGTGCTAAATATGTATACGGTATGGTTTAACTACTGGTAGCTGATTTGAAAAAAAGGAATTGGTATTCTATTTGAATATAAATAAAACCAATTGCTCATACTTTTGATGACATTTTTATTGTATAAATTAATCAAAATTGAGATTATAATGATCTTAACTTTGCCAACCCACCGAAGTATTACTAAAAACAATATTTATATGAATCCATTATCTCTTGATCGGTTTTCAGCCTACCGCTTCCTTTCAATTTCGCGTTGGTCTGCTATCCGACTTTAAATATATAATTTTTATTTTAACTGCCAAATGATATTAAACTATTTTGGCGTTACTCACAAATTAGAAGAATAAAGAAAAGAAATGAAAAAAAAGCATTTATTATTCGTTGGGCTTCATACACAAATACTACAAAAGAAGACACAAAAAACATTAAATTTAAACAAAAAAACCAACAAACAAGACATTAATAAAACAAAATAAAAACAAGTATTTAAATAAAAACCAAGCGGTGACACTATCTGCCTGTGATGTCCAGGATAATGGGACCTCGCTCAGCTTGAGCCACACGGCCTGTATTCGCTGTGTGCGCGATGACAGCGCCCCTAGTGACCACAATTAGTGTGGACTAAGATCTCTCAAATTATGGCAACTGGATGGTTTTAGAATGATTTTCGGATTGTTTTTCTTCGAAATTAGATGAAAATATCTAAAAAGTTTGTGCATATTATAATAAATGATTTTCTTACTTGAACTAAAATATAAATGTTATTATACGTATGGGATTTGAATCGATACAACATGATATAACTTTCCAACCTCAAACTGTGAATAAAGGGTAAGAATTAGTATTAACACAGCATGTGAGAGACGTTAAAGAGCTTGGAACTAACGGACAAAGCTACATAATAAGAGCTGTGATCATAAGACAAACGTCTGTGACACAAACCCCTACAAACTTTTTTTTTTTAAAGCAGCTACCCATTTATTTATATGCTCCAATTTCCATCTTGATGTTGGAAACGAATAAAACATGTACGAACTGTTTTTCCCATTGTTTCTACAGTTTATAACACAACACATTCATTCTGTGACCCACATCGCGAATTTTAAGTTTTTACTTAAAAATACTTAATAACGTTAGTATGGATTTCTATGGAAATATAGCAATTTGACACATGACAGTCCAGAGTTACTTCACATTTCTGCCAAATAGCGTGCTGCTGTCGATTTGACGCCCCCCACCACCCACTTTGCACATAGCGAATAGGCCACGGCGCTGGTTTTTAGTAGCCCCCCCCCGAGTGACCGACAAATTACATGTAGGATCGGGGACTTGCACTGAAACACCGTTTTCTTCGTAAAGTAATTATATTTTAAAATATCAACACAGAGCCACATAAGTCGGTTACAAGTCGTGCCGCCATTCTCCCTACCCCTTCTTCTCGCTCACTCACATACCTCTCCCGTTCACTCAGTGTTGACACATCAGATCCCTTTAAAGTTTTATATTGTCTTGTGTGTCGAATAAACGTTTCTATTTCTATAATAAACCTAAATATATTAAAAATGAACTTAACGACAGTAAAAATGCGCATAGTTATCTGTTGGGATGAGAATATTAATGTGGCCTTCTTAGTAGAAATCGTCGGTTATTTCGGCATTATAAAATGAAAAAAAAAATAGGTGTTAGTGCCAACTCAGTTGGCCAAGCCCAAGGCTTCTGAAATTCAAGTATCAGCAAAGAATGTGTCACTAACGATCCATTCATCACGACCCGATACACCAGTAGTGGCGCGGTGATTCCCCTTGAACGCAATGGGTCCCGGGTTCGAGTTCACTGCGCTTTTCTGTCTTCGTCATGTTTTTTATTATAAGATGTTCTTACATTCCAAATTTAATAATTTTATATAAAATTATCTGGAGTTTTATCCAGTTTTTTTTTTCATTTATCCTGTTTATTAACAGGATTGTGCGATTGTGGAATTTATAGAGCCCTTAAATAATTTTTCTAGTCTCAAATGTTTAAGGTTTTAAGAAGTTGTAGTTTTTAAAACGTAGAATTAAGGAATCCTAAATAATATAGGACTAGGATCGCTGGGCGGGGAAAACGCGAATATATTACGCTGGCTACCCCGTCGGCAAATTACATTAATAAATGAATAAGAGTTAGAGGACCGCTTTTTACGTCGGTACTGCGTGTTTTTATAGAAGCGAGCCTTTTAGAGTCGTATTTTTGAAGCATTAGAAATAATTCTAATTCCGATTCGCATACGTAATCTCATAAATCGCATGCAATGTGAAATAAATTAGCAAACGATTCTTGCGAAAGTACGTGTGCTAATGGTTCAAAAATTCGTCTCAACGTCTCTAGAGTACTGTCTAATACAGCGTTTCCCAACCTTTTCCAAGGGCGGACCCCTAACGCCCCTAACTACAAGCTGTAAAAAATCCTGTTCTATCCAAAAAGGGGTGATTCTGGTGTAATGTAATACAATTTTTTTTCAACTATAGTACCAACAACAAAATCGCAAAAATAACACTTTCTCGTACCACATAATTCCTAATAGTACTACCGTACAGAAGACTCACTTCCTAACAAAAGTCAGGTTTAGGTATAAAAATATACCTAGACTCGCCAGAGCTACCCGCCTGCAAGCAAAATTAAAACTTAAAACCGCTCGCGAACCACTAATTTTCTTTGCGCGCCCCAGTTTTATGACCGAGCTGCGAACGACGGCACGGGGTTGTCACTTAAGAAGTTTTTGTACCTAATTGATTTATTAGTTTTACGATTAAAATAAGTAGATTAAGCATTACAAACGTTGATTCTGTAAACATATAAATTCCATCTGAATGTCGTGTGTTCGATTCCTACGGGTGTAGGTATTCCTTTTTAAACATTATCCTATCCTATTCTTAATATTGTTTATGGGCTAATATAACTAATTAAGGATTTTTATTTTAACTATTACTTCTTATTATGGACATGGAATTAAAGAAGAATAAATATTTCAATATGGTGTGAAATTTAACAAAATGTTAGCTCTGATTCACTATTCGTTTTATTCGGACAACCGGTAAACCAACAACATCTTTTATGCGCATTATTTTATTGACGTTTAGGCTAAGTAGAAGACATTGCGGGTCAATTTGCAAAAGCAAAAAAATATTATCAAGTATGCGCTCGCGCGACGTGACCGCGACTGTCGTGCGAGCCGAGCGACAGCCCACTGGCATACGCCACTTCGGGCGGCGCGCTGGCCGAATATACCTAAACTGCGGAGTGACACCCTCGTGCTCGTACTAAACCTGACATCATTCGTTATGGAGAAGTGTTTTAGATTTTGATGATGCTTGTTAATCAGCCCCTTTTGGATCAATAGAGTTTTTGTTATACCTTGTTTAGTCCGTGGACCATAGAAACGCCCGGCTGCAATAATACGTTCCTTTTTATTTATTTTCCGTTGGGGACAATAAAATAAGTCGGCCTACCATTGGGGGACCCCCAAACCACAGGTTGGGAACCACTGCTCTAATGAATTAAGTATTGTGTGGTAATATTAACACAATGTCTTGTTAAATGCGGCTATGTTTGATACAAAAACGATTTATGTAAGTGTATAATTTACTTAAATGTTTAACTGACTGCAAAAAAGAAGGTTGAACATTTTTGTTGTTCATTGTCAATTAAAAATATTTAGATTTTTAATGAACAATGATTTTTAACCGACTTCAAAAAAGGAGGAGGTATTCAATTTATTAAAAAATGTAAACCTTGGTCTTTCTAAAATAAATAAATGTGAACCGATTTTGAAGGTTATTTTTTTATAATCATAATCATCATTGCAGCCATAGGACGTCCACTGCTCAACATAGACCTTCCCCAATGTCTTTCATTGGGGGGGATTGCCAATAATCGCCACGCTTGGCAGGTGGGCTGGCGAGCGCAGTTTTTTATAAGATTTCGCACGCTGACGCTGCTGCCCGTCTAGTGCTACAAGAATTAATCGCCTCTTACGACCCGCCTCCTGTTGGCGGTGGGGAAGTGTATTCTTTACGGCCGTCCCTACACGGCACGGCACATTGAAAAAAAAAATTATATTAATTCGGGCGTGATCTAATTAAAGTGGCGTGATCTAATTAAAGTGGCGTGATCTAATTAAAGTGAGAAAGTAGGTACTGCCTGACGTTATGTCGCGTATTGTAACATGTTACAAAGCGGGAATTCGTGCCGTCAATACGGGGTGATTAGCGATCAACGAGCCAGATTGACACGTATTTTGGCACATGGTGTAACATAACATCATCATCATCATTTCAGATATAGGACGTCCACTGCTGATCATAGGTCTTCCCCAGTGACTTCTAGATAGGCCGGTTGGAGGCGGCCTGCATCCAGCGGCTTCCTGCAATCTTCACTAGAAGACTTACCATAAGCTTACAGAAAACCATTCAGTTTCCGGGCAGTTCAAAGCAGGCTTACTTTTGAATGACTGGAAGCCGAACCATGAGCGCTACAAAGGTGAACGACTTTTGCACTGCACGACCTCAAGGTGAACAGTTATTTTTGTTTGTAAACTGTTACTTTGACGGAATGGAAGAATGAGACAACGTAGATAAGTCCTTGACTGTACTATTTGATGGAAGGCGGTCAAGAAGCGCGTTCTTAATTTAGAAGTAAAGAATTCAGATGCATTATTTATCCAATCGGCCAAACTGAAAGTACTTGGGGGAGACTTTTTAGTACTTATTTTTGTTTGTTAATATTTTTATTTTTATCTATTATTCATGATGTAGATAATCGGGCTTAAGGGATCGCCCTCTGTTTTTTTACTTACTGTTTAAATAAATGTTTGACAGATAATATTGATGGGTGTGAACCATGGTTATTGACCCTCTTGACATTGCTTGACCTTGCTCCTACCATTGCTTCCGGTGTTGAATTCGAGGACTATTCGCTTCTTGTTCCGGATTGAGCATACATCGATTTTAGCTTAATGTAACTCGCGTTGTTTAGGCGAATATAAACTCGGACCAAGTTTGAAAACACTTATATCGATAACGGCCAATTTCGGAATGGCGTCCGCCCGCTGACGGAAATGGACGGAAAATCTTCCAATAAGAGCGGGCGTTTGACGTCAAGTAAAGTGGGGACAAACGCTGCCATTTGGTGATCCTAAAGCTGGTGACAAATTGCGACGGACGCCTGTCTTCAGTCAACTTCCGCCAGCCCAAGGATCGACCAATGGCAGCGTTTGACCTTACAATGTCAAGACGAGTCCGGAGCCGCGTCCGTCGCCATCTGTCACCGGCTTAAATCCTTTCTTTCACTTCCGGAACAAGGAGCGAAGAGTGGACGGTCAAGCAATGTCAAGAGGAGGCCAGCCTCCATTTGTCAGTTCCATTAAGGCTCGGACTACATGCACCCCGAATTTTTCAGAACCCCATACAAAAAGGATTGAATCCGGGCTTGTCCGGAGACATTTTGTATGTAGTTTTGAAAAATTCCGGATGCATGTAGTCCGAGCCTAAGAACTATTTTATCTTCCATTTGATTATCTATAAGTATGTTAAGTTTAAACACGTTATTCTTATTTTCGTTCATTTAAGAGTAGGCCGAATATCGGAACAACACGAGTGAGGCTATTTCGACAAAAATACCACCATTTCGGAAAAAAACATTTGGGCCGTTACAAGAGGGAGGGGCCTCTTGTAACGGCCCAAATGTTTATATTATTTATGATAACTCTGGCAAAATATAGGTACTTATTATTACTAATAAGAGAACAAATAAAAAAAGTATAATGTTCGAAAGGTAATACACAACTTATCGAGTAAAAACTTGTTTTTTGTTTAAAAGTTTAGAACTTAGGCATGTAAAAGGTTGACATTTGCCCGTATCCCACTGTGGACCCGATTCCTTACCCATAATTTTAACCCGGCCTGCAACGGGTTAAATACTCTTACGCATCCAAGTTTTAGCTACCTGCTAGGTAGAAAACGTTGGGGTGTTGCCTGCCCAGGCAAGAATAATGTTTGTTAAAGTAGTTATAGGGATATAGCGGGACAATAGATCCTTTTTGGGGGTGTAATGTCTATTAAACTCAGGTGTCCTTGATTGTTGCAGTTCTGTTTTCTTTGTATAAAATAATAGTCATCCTCAGGGCCGTCTTAACATATCGGGATACCCTGGGGCACACGAGAATTTTTGGGCCCTATTGCAGAGTAAAAATGAAATTATGTTGGTATGAATTCATGACTTCCAAAAAATAATTTCAAATCTCCGATAGAAAAATAGTTTTAATTTATTTCATCTTTTTTCTAGGCTTTGACCCTCTTTTCTTGCTTTTCAGTTAACAGTGTTTCTTAGTTACAAACATACTTATTTTAGTGCTTTGGGGCCCCCGTGAGGCTATAGGCCCTGGATACAGGCCCCGTGTGCCCTTATGGTAAAGACGGAACTGGTCATCCTGACTCTTGACACAGGTAGCATACATTTTTGTCAAGTTAAAAATTTTGAGGTTATTTACCTAAAACGGGCCTCTACCTGTAGGTTGTCTGGAAAAGATCACTTCTAGCGATAAGACCGCTTAAATTGTATTATTCTAAATGTATTTTTTCTCTGTAACTGTTTGTTTTGTGTGGTGTACAATTAAGAATAAAGAGTATCTATCTGTCTGGAGGTTGTCTGGATGAGATCGCTTTTTGTACATTATTGATGTTTGAAACATCGAGAACATACCCTACAGAGCAGCAATACAAATCATCTTTCTCCGCAACTAATAAGTGATTTTACAATTACATTTAGTATGAAATGACAACTCGCCGATACAAAAACAACTCGAGACCTAATTTTGATAGGTGTTGCTATTAAATTGAAATCTTGTAATTATTTTTGTTTCACGCAGAAAATAATATAAACCATAAAGCAAAAACTCATAACGAATGTAAATAAAAAGTTATACGTCATATCCTGTCAACCATATTTTATGTTTACTTGTCAATGTCGTTCTTCCGTACTTTCTACTAGTAGAAATCGAAAAACGAGTGGGTAGGACCACTCGTAGCAGAATTCACAAATTGAATTTTCAAAAATAGTGTCTCATCCACTGCCACGTCAAAGTACGAGTATTCGATCACCTTCCCATCTGTCATCATGACATAGTCCCACTATTCGGCCGACCGACCGGGGCGCGGTACTGTTCGTTTTAAACCGTATTTTACCTCTTGTGTGTGCACTACTCTTATCTAATAGTTATTATATGTTCTCTGGTAAATTAAAAAAAAAATGGCGGGTAGCAGAACACGACAGCTGTCGACGGTAGAAAAATAAATAATGTCAAAGTCAGCAAGTTGCCAGTGGTTGTCGCGTCGAGTGTGAGTGGACCTGTTTGCGTATTTTTGTGCAGTGTTGCTTGCTCTATGTGTTTATTTTCATATTATATTAAAACAATTGTGAACTTTTCTTCTTTCTAATGGTGTAACCTACTGTGACCAATGCGAGTGTAATCCGATATATGAAGGTGAAATCAAAACCTCTAATTGTCGAAGGTAGGCAAGGTTTATATATAATTATTAATGGTCGGAATTAGTAAAACTATACATTAAATGAAAGGTTGTTTTATATACTACAGAAATAACAGGTTTTTAAACAAATTGATATTAATTTTCAATACTATTTCATCAATTTTGTTTGCGGCGCGCGGGGTATACGGCAATTATTCTTAGGCCGGGTGTTTAGTTTTAACTATATTTTGTGAGAACAACAATATTTGTTAAAAGAATTATATGTCATTAGAAAGGTATTGAAACACACTTTCATATTAAAAATATTTAAATCGTAAGAATTCATAACTTTAGAAATTATTGCGAAAAAAAGTTGACAATGTGGTAAAAATTTGACAGCTCGCCGATTTAAACTCGTGAAATTAAATTAACGGCACTAATTTGATAATAACTTTCAGAAAAGAAAACAACACTAATGAATCTAGCTATACGACAGTATTTTTCTTATTTTTTTAGCTTATGCAGATACTTAGCAAAAAGCTTTTACAAATCGCGCATAAGTACGCGCTCGCGCATAGGCGTACTGTCACAAGCCGTATCGTACCAGAAAAAATGCGTCGCGGAGGTTTATCGTGTTAGTGCTTGCTATTTCGTGTTCGGATTGGAATTCGCATGATTCAAAACAGGAGAATTCATTCCATGAATTCTGCAACGACCACTCGTTTTAATTACGGAAGTATGACATTGACAAGTAAACATATGTATGACAGAAATTTGACCTATTAACTTTTTATTTACGTTCCGTTTATAGCGATTTACTACCGGTTTTTAAAATCACAGTTTTTGCATTCCGTTACATAATATTTTCTGCGTAAAATGAAAATAGTTACGAGTAATTAAAAAATGCGTAAAATCGTGAGCAATAGAAATGAATTTCATACACGAATTCTTTTCGTGTTCGAATTCGAAATTCATTTCTAATGCTTCAAAAACGTCTCCTTACAGATTAAAAAACAGGGATTAACCGGTTATTTTACTATGGAACCTCAACCGGAATAATAAAGGTTTTTGCTAAATTAACTATCACATACTCCAAATA
This sequence comes from Anania hortulata, assembly GCA_963576865.1. NCBI lineage: Eukaryota > Metazoa > Arthropoda > Insecta > Lepidoptera > Crambidae > Anania > Anania hortulata. The sequence goes on from OY756416.1 coordinate 7,210,077, forward strand.
CCGACTTAAAACCTATGGAAAATTTAGTTTTATGGTCAAATCTTTATCAAATATTAGAAATGAGTCTTATATATTCTCAAATAAATATTAACCGGTTTCGATCCTTGTTAAAAAATGGCGAAACATTATTTCGAACAAATCTTATGATATTTCTACTTTATAGGGTATTTGCTCCATGGTTTGTAATGTTTTGTTACTACGTTTACGTTTTTAAACTCTGTGTAGTTTAGTCGGAAGTGCCACATAAGATTTTCGGATTAAAATTAATAGAATTAAGAAAATTAAAGTTTCTTTGACTGTACCTACAGAATAACAAAATTGTTCAAATAAAAAATATTTTTTGAATAAACTTGTTTTATTAACGTGTGGCTAAATACGCCCAGAAAGATGTTAATAAAATAGAAACAGTATTTTTATCATAAGACCTTTTTACTTTTCTTGTAAAATATTGTAAAAAATCTTGACATGTTTCTTTTACAAAAATATCAACGAACTTTTAGAAAATAAAAAGAATTAGGTGTGAAATGATTACCTAACTACAAAATTAGGTTTTATTATTTTTGTTGTGTCTACCATATTTATAAATTAATAATTTCGTTTAAAAGGAATGTCAAGCAAAGAAAAACGGATTAGTAAGCTGTAGTGGCAGCGAACGGGGCACAAAGCTCGTAGAGCTAACAGCTGATGGGGCAGAAAGGTTCTAGAATGGAGAACGTATGGGCAAGCGCAGCGTAGGACGTCCATCTTGTGGGTACAAGGTGGACATAGACGACTTGGTAAAGATTGCAAGAAGCCGCTAGATGCAGGCCGCTTCCAACCGACCTCCCAGTCACTTGGGGAGGCCTATGTTCAGCAGTGGACGTCTTATGACCGAAATGAGGAAAGAAAAACAGACTAATACGTCTGAACGTAGTAGCTTGTTTTTTTTTTTCTGTCTCATCCTGTTATACATCCGTGTATATTATGCTACTCAATCAACGTTGGCGGGACAGTGTATACACTGCGGTGAAACACACGTTCATCGCCATAAAAAAAGAAGAAGAAGATTATTACGACTAGATTAAACGGACAGACATTATAATGGCATCCATGACTTGGGTAACCGTACAACTGCTCGTATTCATTACACAAATACTTGCTCTTTGCAGGATTCAATCATCATTTTAGCCATAGTACGTCCACTGCTTAAAAAAAAGGCGAAAGTTTTAATGGATGGATGGATTAAATTTGGCACAGAAATAGATATTAGTCTTGAATAAACTTTTTATTCCGGAAAATGTACTGTTCCCGAGGGATGCAAAATAACTGTCATTATTATAGATGGCGCTTCCGATTGTTACCGTTAGATATCGCTGTTCAGTTGGCAACCTTTTTTTAATGTGAAAAAAATTAACACTAGCCCGGTTAGCTAGCTAGGTTGCCCGCAAAAGTCCATTAAGCTGCCTGTCTGACCACTGTAATTATTATAGTAACAATACTTATCAAAATCATTAATCCAACGTTCGATAAGGCGAGCGCATCGTTTTTGATTAAGAAGAATCAATACCTACAATTGATTTTTTAATTTGATTTTCTTGTATTCTAGACTCGACTTTGAACCACTACCTAAAACTTAGCTTATACTTTCTTTAGCACCCTGTACATACCCGTTAACATCCAAGCGGTCTTATGAGATCGCAGAACAATGGAATTTCTATCGGGTCTCGTTTACGTATGCTTGATCAGTTCTTAAGTTTTACCGTAACCGGCGACCACTCACAGTCAAGGCGGTAACATACTTTTAACACGCAACGCGACGAAACGACACCCGATGCGCACACTGCACAGTGTGCACAATACCAAAACGCGACCCCATTCATGGAGTCATTATAGGCTAGTTTATTGGATCAAAAAAAGATTATTCTATTTAGTCCGTCAGTTAGATTATCAAAAAATATTGGACCCATATTTTGTCTTTTGTCAATCACAAGTATTACTTGTTCAGTGGTCAATCAAACAAAAAATGACGAAGTTATAGCGCATCAAAGTGACTACGTGACGTCACGCCTTGCTAAAAAGTGTCGCAAGGCGTGACGTTACGCGGAACTTTAACGGGCTATATCTTCATCATTTTTTGTTTGATGAAGAAAATATAAAATACGTGTCCAATATTTTCTGTTAATCCAACTGACGGACTAATTAGATTTTTTTAGGAAACTAGCCCATTCCGACAGCATTCAGTGTTTAGTCGTGTCAAATAAACTTTTGACTCATGAGTCAGATGGAGATTTGGCAAACGATTAAATTTGATGAAAATTTTGGGGACTGTGTGTGTGAATTTGGATGTATGGATGTTTGTTACTCATTCACGCAAAAACTACTGAATGGACTTTGATGAAATTTGGCATACTGATAAACCATGGCCTGGATTAACACATATGATACATTTTATTTGTGTAAGATCAACGCAGACGAAGTCGCGGGCAAAAGTTAGTCTTATATTAAAGCAACAGAGAAGATTACTAATTAGTATCAATATACTTAGTTTTATAATTTTTATTAAACTTAAACGTTATCATTACTATAAATAAACATTTCAAAATGGATGTAAATTTAAAAAATATATAATTATTGTTACTAACCGATAAAATGTGATTCCATCTGTTTTTTGTCTTGTTGTTTTTTCCACACCATCGAATAAAAAACCTGGCCTTATTTAAAGTATTTTCATAATAATCGAATTTCTTTTTGATAAAAAGAGACATACACACAGGTCTATTGTTGGTCACCTACTACATACACACACACTCTCCTACTGTTTTCGTGCATGCTAGGTCGATAGATACTGACTGATAAGGTGTGAGTAAGTGAAAAATCACTTACTAGTTTCGGAGATAGGTTGCCAGTTATTACTACTCTATTGGATATGTACTCGATGCGTGTATATATTATGTGTTTAATACATACGATTTGGAACGATTTGATTTGACTCAACTCGCGTCGCGTTTCGTCGCGTGTTGAAAGTATGTTTCCGGCTTCACATTCACAACTATAATAAATAGATTGAAAAACGGTTATGAATATTGACTTTGAGACATCACTAATCATAGGCATCAATAGGGATGGATGAATGGATGGATATAATTTGACAGCAGCCAGTCTATGTTTATTTTTATGTCTACGAGTGCAGCAGGCACTGACATTCATGTTGTTAATCTGTGTTGATCTGTGTGCCGGAGAATTGTTGCTTGTTGTTTTTAGGATTTAAATTTTGCGAAAATCCACAATAATCCAATAGCATAGACATATTGTAAATACTGCAAAAATGCGGTAATTAAATTCTTAATTATGAACTTTTTATTTTAATTTGTTAAGCTACTCACTGGTGACAATTCATGCAGTGTTTTGTAAAGTAATTATTTCCGCTGAAAATGACCTTTAACCAGATGTGCAGAACGTGTTTGGCCCACGAAACCCACGACTCTCGTATGTACACAATCGCCGGCACGCCCTTGCAAGAGTTCTATGAAAAAATAACTAACATATCAGTAAGTCTGTAATTAATCATTCTGTTGGGTGACTGACCCTGCAGCAACTCCTGCTTGGAATTCGATTTGTTTAAAAAAACTCCATGAATTAGCAATGACGACCGAAGCAAATAAGCAATCCCTCATTCCAAATTGAGCACTAATCCTAAAGAACGATGAGTAATTGAGCGTACCTTAAACTGATGTTTGTTGTAGTACTATGAACCATGTTGCATCATGTTGGCCTTATCATCATCATCATTCGCCTGTCCTGTTCCCAGGTCATCTGGGGTCTGTGCAGAATGTCTTTCTCTTCCATGCAATCCGGTCATTATTGAGTACAGTAATTTATTACTATGACGGCAACTTAAAATTTACTGGAAAATAATAGCCTTGTGGCAAACCAAACTCCTTTTTAAACTTTTTTACTTTCTCTTTTTTTTGTTTTCTGCTTGTCTCTTCTTATGTCAAAAACGAAACGAATACATAAAGTTCTCAAGATCGCACTAAAATTGATATTTTTAAATTCCTGTTATCCATTTCCCGATCCTTATCCTCCTCACGTGTCACATACAATCCTCATCTAAAGATTTAACATTTCTTCTTATAAATAATTCATAGATATAAAAATAAATAGTAAAGACAACATCACATACATTGCTCTGATCCTATTTTAGGTAATAATAGGTAGCTTAAGCACTTGTGTTATAGAAATCAGAAACAACGACAGTACAAGAAAACCCAGGCCCAAGGCAATTTAGAAAAGGTATTTTCTACTAAACCTGGGACCTCGGAGATGGCGGCACATGCTACAAATCACATTACATACAACTGGAACTCAGTACTTGTTACAGAAAGATAATTTTTACACAATCGAGTGAGAATATACCAGTGAATTATAACTTGTTGCCATACTAATTACTGCTCTTGATTTTCTAAATTGATTAGTTCTACAACTTCACGCTATTTCTGGGTATGGTCCCTATTAGAAAAATTAAGAAATGTCTCCGTTTAAGAGGGTTGCGGGGGGTATGAGGAAGGATTCATGCGTTTTTCATAAAGGAAAAAGGTATCTGTACATTAAAGGCCAACGAATATAAGGGTTTTGGCGCGCTGGCGCCGTGGACGCGTAGGGTTGTTAATATGACTGTTCGCGTACTACCAGATGTCTCGCCGCCACACAGTGGTCCCGATTTGAATAATTGTGGACTTAGACATAAGTCATCTTAGTGGCATGCAAAAAATCCACATGACAGCAAATCTAATTTGGAACAATATTTGCTTCATTCATTTTAAATTGATGATATTTTTTAAAATAATTATTAAATAATTTAGGGGGGGGGGGCAGGTATTATTTCTTGTTAACCGGTCTAGTAAAGGTTTTATACCTTTAAAAATACTGGTATTTTGAAGATATAATACAGGTATTGATACTGGTACCGGCCAAGCTAACCAATGTCAAATGTGCGAGTGGGAGAAATAGATGTGTATCTTCACTCAGCACAGTGTCAAAGTGCCTGACAAAAAGGCAACATCGCATTTCGCTCGACTCGAGTCCTGGCCGGTGTGCGCGTGTCTGGCAACTGTACTGGCAACGTCGTAAGAAAATACCGGTATTATTTAGATATAAATACCTGTAATACAGAAACCGAAATAGAAAATACCGGTATTACCCTTATTTTACCTCTATTTTCAATACCGGTTCCGAGCCCTGTATGTGATATTGGTAGAATTCAGCAGTTATGCGTATATGGAATTGTAGACTGGTGATCCCAGATTTATTCATCAACAACAGGAGAGTAAACAATTAAAACTTATTATTTCATTTTACAGCTGAATACCGAAGACAATAGACCATCTGTTGTGTGTTACAATTGTTGCCAGTTATTGAAGACGTGCCACAGGTTTACAGAAAATGCAATCAAAGCGGACGAGGCGCTACGACAAATATGTAAGAGCAGGATCCAGGTAGTTATACCTGTATGATTGATTGATTCTCTAGTCCATTTTTGGTTTACAAGGCATGCTTTTTATTATAGAAGCGGCTAATATATAAGGTGCTTCATAAATATCTGCAACGGCTGTAATGGGTAAAAGTATTGCTTATATAGATTACGATAGTTAAGGAATTACGTGCCCCGGATCGGTAATTAATTATTTGCAAAAAGACAGTAAATAAATGGTTACTTGCTTTAATTTGCATAACACACTTCGTCATCCGCCCTTGACACTGCGCGGGAGCGGTATAATGTGGAACGTTAGCATTTTTGGACAGATGTGGACGGTTTGAGACAGAATAAAGCCTAATCTTTATTTAATATATTTTTTTTAAATGTAAAAATTAATGATGTTGTGGACATAAAATTTCTTTACTATCGTAATCTATATTAGCAATACTTTTACCCATTTCAGCCGTTGCAAATATTTATGAAGAACCTTAAATATTTTTTTAGTTAACTTATAATGGTTAATATTAAAGATGTATTAAAGTAAATAGTTCACCGTCCGAAAGCAGATCCTATAAGGGGTTATTTTTAAAACATTTCAACTCCCTAGGGGCTGATAGTGGTGCTCAAATACCTTCAAAAACATTTTCTATGGGAATCCCAACATCAAAATCGCAAAAAAATCACTTATACAAACCGATGTCAGCTTGTCGGCGGTTTCTTATGGGAAAGTGTTTTTTTTTACGATTTCGATGTAGGTCTTATAGAAAAAGTTGTTGTCTTTGAGCACCAGAATCAGCCCCTAGGGGTTTATTGATGTTTTAAATATAACCCTGTATATTATTATTCAGCTGTTCATTTATCGTATATAAGTTATCATTATGATATGAACCAGAAAAATGATTTTCGAAAATTCCTTGCTTTTTTATTGATAGAATTTGGCATAACTATTGATATCATAATAAATACATCTATTAGGGAACCTTTTAGATATGATTAAAATATTTCAGTTAACAGAACAATACATCACTCCGGTGGACAACAGACAATTTTTCGACAAATCACCTGCTACTGACGTGAATGCTTCCAGTGGAGTGTCGGAAAATATGGAAATTGTAAACGTGAAGAAAGAGATTGTCGAAATTAAGACGGAGAAAGAAGAAATAGGTATAAATAGTGATTTTTAATTGTTTTATTATAAAGATCATCTATGCTAAGATGGATTCTAAAAGGTGGACAAAAGTGGTCACGCACTGGCTGCCTACTGACGGACATCGTTCGAGAGGTAGACCTCGAAAGAAGCGATTGCGTGATGACTTAGACAATTTTCTCCAAGATTGGTAAGCCCTAACCACCGACAGGGATAAGTGGAGAGGTTTGGGAGAGGTCTTTGCCCAGCAGTGAGACAGAAATAGCTAATTTAAAAAAAATGCTAAGATATGTTGGCCTTCTCCATAAGTTTTAACAATTATAAAATTTTCATTGGAATCAGAGGCCCAATTCCCGTAATTTTACAATGTTCGCAATCCATTATCGAAAAATGCAATTATAGTTCGTAATGCGACTGAAAATGGAAGAAACCACAATCACAGAATACCTAATAGTACTACCGCCACAATAAGATTTATTCGTATCTGTACCGCCGGTACGTAGGTATATGGGATAAGATATTTAGTAAACATTTACGTCCTTCAAATAAAACTTCTCGTTTACTTCTTAAAAGATCAAAAAGCCATTTCAAATTTCAGTGTTTTATTATTTTTTAAAACAATTAACAAACCACTCACTTATCTTTCTCTTTCATACATCACGCATTCTGACCCCGTTCCTTACAAGCTAAGTCTAACACACTTGCACTCCGTGTACCACACGTATATGATACGAATAAAACATAGACGTTAACGACTCAATACGTTGTTTGATGTGATACGAATATTGATTTGATACGAAATGATACGGAGATACGGAAAAAGTGATCAGATCGGGAATATTATTGTTAGATTATTTATTATAAGATCGCTAAATGTTACACGGATTGTTAATACTTTTTAGATGAGTATGCAACTGAAGGCCCCGAATTGTCTAACCAAGAATGTACAACGCATGTAGAAATCAAGATAGAAACGGATGAAGATAGATTCTATGAAGAAGATAAACTGCATCAACATAGTTTAGAATCAGATGGCAATGTACCTTTAGAAAACATCACTATAAAGAAAGAGAATGAAACCTTCGACGAGAAGAGCGTCCCGGAGAAACCTGGACAAGCAAATGAAGGTAATAATAATATATTCTTATTTGGGATTACAACCCAATGTGCGCCAAGGGAGTCGCCAGCCGATGGCCGAGAGGGGGGCAAGTTGGGGCAAAATGAGGGGTGAGGAAAGTATAAATTGTGGGTCTGGGTACAGTCTTGAGCCCATGATGAAGCTTCACACTTGTATGTAGTGCTCTTACATCTGTAATTGTAATAAGAACGGTACAAAGTCTATGTAGAAAGCTCAACGGGCTTTTGAATTTTATTGGTACGATTGTAGAATGTAATCATATATTCTCATTTAATTGATATTCATTTTGTTTATAGACGTTCCAAGACTTGAGAAGAGTAAACAACAGAAAATTAATTTACTAGCAAGACTGGAATTGCAATCAACATCAAAAGAAGATAAAATAGTCGGTACCAATGATGTTAAGTCGAAAGTAGTCTGTATCAATAACGTTAAGTCGAAAATAGCCGGTATCAATAATATAAAGTCGAAAATAGCCGGTATCAATAATATAAAGTCGAAAATAGCCGGTATCAGTAATGTAAAGTCGAAAGTAAATGATGTTAAGTCTAAAGACCGTGGAAAGAAGCAACGCAATCCAAACAAAAAAATTGACCGTGGAAAAAAATATTCATGCAATTATTGTGAATATAAATCTGTTAGAAAGTATTGTATGACAAGACACAATAGACGGTTACACAGTGTAAAGATACTGAAATGTGAGTATTGTGATCACAAGTCTGCCATAGAGGAAGATATGTTAGGGCATATAAGAAAACATACGGGTGAGAGGCCTTTCACGTGTGATTATTGCGAAAAAAAGTTTACACTCAAACGCGATTTATCTAGGCATTTGAAGATGCATACAGACGAAAATGGATTTACATGTAGTTTTTGCGGTAATCAATTCACACAAAAAAGTAATTTATTAAGACATTTAAGTATGCACAAAGGTGAAAAGCCGTATACATGTGATTATTGCGGCAACAAGTTTTCACAAAAAAGTAATTTAATAAGACATATAATGATGCACAGTGGTGAAAAGCCGTTCACATGTAGTTATTGCGATAAAAAGTTTCCACAAAAAATTCATTTAACTCAACATCAATTGATACACACAGGTATAAAGCCATTCGAGTGTAATTATTGCGGAAAAAGCTTTTCACAAAAAAGAGTTTTGATTGGTCATGTAAGATTGCATAAGGGTGAAAAGCCATTTACGTGTAATTATTGCGATAGTAAGTTTACGCAAAATTGTTATTTAAAAAGACATTTAAAGACACACAAGGGTGAAAATGCTAATTAAATAAGGGAAAAGAAAAATGCCCCACTTTGACACGATTAATACATAACCGGCCAAGTGCGCGTCAGACTGGCACACAAAGGATTTCGGCGCGTATCAATTGACGAAAAGACGGCGTAAAAATAAAAAGTCACCTTCCTTAACTTTTTATTTCTGTGTCTGTCTAAATACGCCGAGCAATTTTCTCATAGTAGGTTATTACGATACCCTAAGGTCGTGATAAGACCTGGAACGTAGGCTTTACTCAAGCCAGCATGAAAACAAAAATGGGATGGGAAATTTTCTGATGTTTTATTTTATTATTCTGCTATTCGGGGCGGAGACAAATCTAACAAATCAAAGATCATAAAAATCGGTCCAGCCGTTCTTGACTTATAAATGGTGACATTGTTTTATATATAAAAATTAAAAACGCTAGCAAAAAACTTTAAAAACCTTTTTTTTTACAAAAAGTTCATATCCCAAAGAATTTAGTTTACTTAAATTAACCTACTTTATTTGACAGGATAAGTCAAGCGGTCCTTACAACCGTTTGAATCAGTCTTTCTAAATGTGGGTGATAACGCCCCCTTGTGGCGCTTGGGGGCGGTAAGGAGCCTAGAAAAAATTTCGGGAGTTGTAGTCTAGGGAAGCGTTGAAAGTAAATCATTTTCAAAGTGGACGGCAGACCAAGTTTGAGAACATCTGGTTTAAATCTAAGTATTTTGGGACACCCATGTATTTATAAATCAAATGTTGTGTATATAAAATAAATGGATGCTATCGTAACTTGTGTTTAATTTTATCAACATTAGTCTATATCAGGGGTCCGCAACCTTTTGATTTAGAAGAGCCTAAATTACAATTTACAAAATTTCAAAGTTTTCAAAGAGCCATATTTTTTTTTGTATTAGGATTAATTTCCAAATTGAATTTTGAAACTATTTGTGTGGAGAGGATTTACTATGAATGCTACAGTGATTTTGTTGGTTTTGAATTGCTTGGGACATAGAAAATAATCCTCGTTAAACGATTGAGAACGATTTTTAATGTTTTTTTAATTAAATTTAAAAAGATTTGAGTATGGAACTTAGGAGCCGCAGTTTCACATCCAAAGAGCCGCAGGTTGCCGACCCCTGCCTGCCTAGCATGACTTCTAAAACACGATATGATATGATATGATATAGCGATATATCGACACCAACTGTAAAAATATGATGGATATAGCCGCCATTTTGAATTTTTATCGAAATAGCAATCATAATATGTAACGTAACCGGCACGGCGATTCAACACGGCGGCTTTAACTATCATATTTTTACAGTTAGTGTCGATATATCGCTATATCATATCATATCATATCGTGTTTTAGTGCTCATGCTAGGCAGGCAGGTCTATATTATTTTTCATTGTAATACCACAAGCTAGAATTTATATTTGTATTGCAATACAATAGATTCTAAAGCGCTTTTTAAATGGAGGACGGATTCCTCTTGCCATTGCTCGACTAATATCGATAGTCTAAAATCGATGTATGCTCAATCCGGAACAAGAAGCGAAGAGTCCACGGTCAAGCAATGTCGAGAGGAGGCCAGCTTCTATTTGTCAGACCCATTGAACTAAACGTCGAGCGAACCCCCTAGTGGTGGCGCCATAGTGCACATATCTAAGTAGTCTATTTAGGCTCGGACTACATGCATCCGGAATTTTTCAGAACTCCATACAAAACGGCTCCGGACAAGCCCGGATTCGCACATTTTGGTTCTGATTTGCCAATCAATGCAAATTTATTTATTAACTAGTCGAATCTTAATTTTGATTCGGTTTGTAAACCCTTTTTTTTGTTCAAACTGAGGACAGACGGACGCCTCCTAACATTGTGGGGACAAACGCTGCTGTTTGGACGGTTTTCCAGCCCACTTCCGGGACAAGAGCGAAGAAGCAACGGTCAAAGCAAGGCGTCCGTCCTCAGTTAAAGTTGGTGACAAACGGGGGACGGTCGCGTCTTGACATTGCTACATACATCACATACAGCATACATCGATTTTAGCTTACTGAAACTCGAGCGGTGTAGGTGAATATAAAATCGGACCAAGATTGAAAACACCAATATCGATTATAGCCAATTTCGGAACAGGAAGGGGGCGGAGTCTGGCTGGCGGGCTGCCGGAAGTTGACGGAGGGATCGACCAATGGCAGCGTTTGACCCCACAATGTCAAGTCGCATCCCTCCCCCGTTTATCTTCTTAAAGGGAGCTCCCTCGTTTAACACCAACTTTAAGCTACCTACACGTTTTCTTGGTAAAGGGGGTCTTGACAGACAGACGAATAACGAAGCGATTCAAAAAGGGTTCCTTTTTACCTTTAAGGTCTGCAACCCTAAAAAGGAAAGAAAAGGAAGTACAATGTAATTATTTATAAAAAACTTTATTTTCGAAAAGTGTAAGTACGTTAACACAAAGATTTAATAAGTTAAAAGGTAAAATTATTATACAATATCAAAGTACAGTCACCGGCAGGTCAGTCTACCCGAAAAGTTAAAGGTCATCGAACCGACTTCAACTTCAACTTTAAGTCCGAAACGTAGAGATCAATATCAATTGAGAAAAATTGACGTTTTGTGGTAGGATGACGGGCTTTTGTCTATACTAGAAGATCATTGTACCATTCTAAATTTATTGTTTTTCTGTACTGTTTTTTTTTTGTGTGGTGTGCAATAAAGAGTATCTATCTATCATTTTGGCGAAGTAAGAAGTAACATTGTACCGTGGAGCACATACCCTATATATAGAGTAAAAATACCGTATGATTTTTTCAACAAAATTTTTGCTATTTTTTTAATCTGTATCTGTACTATTTTTGTAAGGGCAACTGGCGAGCCTTCGAGCAGATACCCTAGAGCAGCAATACCAACTATCTTTCTCCGAAACTAGTAGTGTTTTTTCGCTACTTTTAGTATGAAAGGACTCTAAATGTTTTTATAAACAGTGACAGCTTACACCGATGCAATACACAAAAAAAATATACAGGGTGTTCAAAAGAACAGGACACTCCTTAAAACCACGTAATCAGCCGCTCATATACAACAACATTTTCTATAATATAATATACAATGTGTTAATTTTACACTTGATCAAACTTTCAGGGAGTGCTCTACTCATGGTTGTGAACAACTTTTACTATGGGACCAATACCCTTAAAGAGAAAAAAAATCAGCTGTTCCATACAAAATGGTTGAACCAAAGGCAAGTATTATATGGAACAATAGATTTTTTTTCTCTTTGAGAGTATTAGTCCCATAGTAAAAGTTGTTCACAACCATGAGTAGAGCACTCCCTGAAAGTTTGATCAAGTGTAAAATTAACACATTGTATAATAATAATAAATTTTAGATGCTCCATACTAACTTATTCGCTACCTCGATGATAATGTATGGTACATCTAAAAAAAATACGATTTCGATGTTGCTGCCATAGTAAAAGTTGTTGTAAATGATCAGCTGATCACGCACTCATAAATTCACTTTTTTGATACTGAACGGCAATTTTAATATGTAGGGATAAATAATACTAAATTGTAATTTCAACTATTTTTTTCTTATAAGAAAGTAAATAGGTTAAAACGACGGCGAGTTTAAACCAAAGGAGTTTATACTCAACAAAATGTTCTACTAAAAAAGTCTTAAGCGCAAACTTCTTTCCACAAACATTGGATGCGAACGGCTTTTTACCCGTATGTAGCCCTAAATGTCTCACTAAATAACTTTTAAGATGGTACTAAACAGGGGCAGACGCGTCTCTGGACGAGACTTGACATGAGGACGCTGCCATTGGTCGATCCTTCCGTCAACTTCCGCCAGCCTGCCAGCAAGACTCCGCCCCTTCCTGTACCGAAACTGATTAAATTGATATTAGTGTTTTCAAACTTGGTCCGATTTTATATTTACCTACACCACTCGAGTTTTAGTAAGCTAAAATCCATGTATGCTCAATCCGGAACAAGAAGCGAAAACCGGTGACACACGGTTCCCGGACGCCAGTTTCGGAACAGGAAGGGGCGGAGTCTTGCCGACTGGCTGGCGAAGTTGACGAAAGGATCGACCAATGACCTTACAATGTCAATACGCGTCCGTCGCCGTTTGTCACCAGCTGAAGAGTCGACTGTCAAAGCAGTGTCCGACGACGCGTCCGGCCCCCGTGTATCACAATTTTTAATCGCAAAGTTTTTTCACGAACATTGCAGGTGCTTTTTTTACTCGTATGGAGGATTTCATGCCTTATCAAATTTTGCTACACAGCACACTTATAATCGTATCGTAATTATTATGCAATTTTTGATACTGTTTTTTTATGTCTTTCGTCTGATTTCTCAATTTTGATTAAACGGTGTTCGATTTCCGCTTTACTGAAACATATATTTAGTTTCTTTATTCATTGTATTCTCGGCGAATGTGTTTTGTTTTGACAAAACTCTCGCTTCCAGTCTTTCTGGTGGCTTCGTAGTTTGCTGTTTACGCTTCATAAGTCCCGGAGCGCCTATAAACAATAAATAATAATATGTATATTTCAGTACACACTTGTTTTTCGAAAACGTATGTATTAGTGGGAAATTGACAAAAATAATTATATTATTATATCGGGTGTAAAAAAACTTAACAAAGCCGAAAACCACATAATCTACCAACGATTACGTTTTTTTTTCTTCTTCACCATACCTGTGAAATGACTGGTTACCGAGATACTGATCAAAGTTTTTTTTAAAGATTTTTACAAAAATGATTTCTGTTTGCTACAACTTAACTTTAATCCAAAGATTCAAAGATTATTTATTCACCAAGACAAGGTCATACAGTAGTGATGTTACAAAATATTAAAAGTGCAGCTTATCTTACCAGCGCAGCTAGTGTGTGATAGTATGTACATATTAATAAAATGATATTATGAACAATAACAATTAGTTAAGATCAATTAATGCACAATTCTTAACAATTTTACATGCATGAATCATAATGTAAAAAGACAACCATCAAGAAATATGTGTGTCCTAAAAAAAAAAATATAATAGTAATAAGTAAATAAGGAAGTATTTCATCAATTATAATGTCAGTTTAAATCTACTCATGTCAGCATATAAAAAAACCACATTTCTAAAATCAACTCATGTCAATATAATTGTAATATTTAGCTACAAAATGTTCATTAATACATACTAAAATTATAAGTCAGATAATCCTTTATAGAATAAAAACATTTGTCCACCAGTAAACTAAACAATTTTCTATTGAACAAATTTCCATTTAGTTCTCTCAGTTCTGTCGGTAATTTATTAAATATAACAGTAGTCATAGCATAGCTGTTACGACTGTACAGAGCAGATCTTCCCCTGGGGTGCGCTAGTCTGAGAAAGCGCACCAAAGAAACATGATTGAAATTTACAGTTTATTTTTTCGTAAAAAAACTTCAAAGAGCACAGCCCGCAATGAATCGCCAAAAATTAAACTGGTGATACACGGGGGCCGGACGCGTCCTGACTCATTGACAGTCGACTCCTCGCTTCTTGTTCCGGATTGAGCATACATCGATTTTAGCTTACTGAAACTCAAGTGGTGTAGGTGAGTATAAAATCGGACCAAGTCTCGGAAGTTTAACGGAAAGATCGAGCAATGGACGCGTTTGATCTCACAATGTCAAGACGCGTCCAGAGACGCGTCTGCCCCCGTTGATCACCTGCTAAAATGTTGTTTCCCAACAATTTTTTTATAGTCAACTTGGTTTGATGTACAGAATGCATGGTTTAAGGCTTCGTTAAGCTTTTTTTACTACCTGTCTACGACAGCACCATCTAGTGCCTATGTATTAGACTATTGTAAGGGGTGACATCTTTGACAGCAAGTTGGTGTGGCACCGAATGCAGAGATGTCGCCCCCATAATTGACAGTAAAACAGAACTGCGTTCTTTGATGTTTTAAACGATTAAGAATTTCTATGTCATTCCAATTTTGACCGTCGCGTTGTATCAATATATCCTATTTACCAAATATTTAATCAATCTTTATTTTCACTCTTCCAATCCTATTAAGTATCGTTCCTTATAATGTCTAAAGTCTGAAGCATTGCGTTACACTACCTATAATGTAAAAATTACCTTTATTTCGCAGTCTATCATTCTCTGGAATGCTTTCCTTTTTGATGGCTCCTTTCTCTTCCTCATCCAATGTGCCCTCCGATCCAACCCTATACCGATCTTGTGGTTGCAGTGTATTTTCGGACAATAGTCTATCACAGCCATACTCTAAGTGTGTTCCGCGGAACCCTAGGGTTCCGCGATACCCCTGTCGGGGTTCCGCAAGAAGTTAGAAAAAAAAATCAAAACACCTCTCTCTGGTCGACCGTTCTGTCGCGGCGTATCACGATTCACGAACAATTTTACTATGCCGCCACCGCCGATACCTACTTGTGACCGCGCAATCCCTTTGATAAAAGCCGCCTTTGAAATTAGACGCTATAATTGTGAACAAGCGACTTTCGGCTCTAACTTCAAAACGTAAAGTCGAGATTGCTTACACCACATTTTTTGAATTTCTATTTTTATATCGGCTTTTTATTTATCAAAGACGCCGACTCGAGTATTTTTGAGAATGTTCGAGATTGAGGCTAGGACTATAAAAGCGATGATCAAGCCTTGACACTAGTCAGTCGACGATTAGCGTTCGGAGCGATAAGTACCTACCTGCTAGAAAAAAATTGTGTATTGTTCTACTGCTGTTTTCTGATTGTATCAGTTTTGTACATTTCTTCTTTGGACTAAAGTGCTAAACTCTTCTACGCAGTAACGACCGTGCATTATTTTAACCTCACCATCCTGAAAGAATGGAACGTTGGCTTAAAGGCGTTAAACGTGTCGCAACAACATCTTCCAACGAAGCCGAATGTTCAAAAGCAGTCCGCGTGGAGTATACAGCAATTACCGATCCAGACGATGATGCAACGACGTCAAGTTCCACGGTTTCAAAGGCGAAAAAAAGGAAGTATGATGAATCATATATCAGTTTTGGATTTGTTGATTCCAACGGCTCACCTCTCTGCATGTTATGTAGTAAACTGCTTCCTAATAGTTCCATGGCACCTGCCAAGTTGCGCCGACATTTAGAAACTGTACACCCCGAGTCTAAAGACAAGAATAAAGAATTTTTTTAGACGTAAAAAAGAACAGTTATTGGAAAGTCAAAAAACAATGATGCATGTAACCCAAACTATCAATGAAAAGGCCACGGAGGCATCATATTTAGTTAGCTATCGCATTGCACAAGCAGGAGAAGCGCACACTATCGCTGAGAATTTAATAAAACCATGTGTATTAGACATAACAAAATGCATGCTCGATGAAAAATCTGCAAAGCATCTTTCTACTGTGCCGCTATCTAACGATACTGTTTCACGGCGAATTCATGATCTAGCAAGCTACGTCAAACAAGAACTAGTTACACGTCTACAAAAAACACAATTCGTCTTGCAAATGGATGAGTCGACTGATGTCGCTGGTCTGGCTATCTTGCTGGTTATCGTGAGATATCCATGTGAAAGTTCTTTTGAAGAAGACATGCTTATGTGTTCACCTCTACCCACAAACACTACCGGAGAGGAAATTTTTAATAAAATAAATATATTTTTTGAGGAAAATAATCTCAGTTGGAACGATTGCATTGACATTTGTACAGATGGGGCCAAGGCGATGACGGGTAAAACAGCAGGAGTAGTGTCACGAATAAAAAATAAAGCGCCTAATTGTAGTTCCAGCCATTGTATCCTGCATAGACAAGCACTTGCGATGAAGCAAATGCCGTCCAATCTAAAATTAGTTATGGATGAAGCGGTAAAAATAATTAATTTTATCAAATCACGACCACTACAATCCCGATTGTTCTCATTATTGTGTGAAGATTATGGCAGCACACATAAAACACTGCTGCTCCATACAGAAGTGCGATGGCTGTCTCGGGGTAAAACTTTAACAAGGCTATTTGAACTTAGAGCCGAGTTACAAATGTTTCTTTCAGATACTTCTTTTAATTTGAAAGACCGTTTGTATGATAAAACTTGGTTGTTCCGACTGTCTTTTATGGCGGATATCTTTCAGAAACTGAACGAATTAAATTTATCATTGCAAGGTAAACAGACTACAGTGTTCCAGGCCTGTAACAAAATAACTGCCTTCAAAAGAAAATTAGATTTTTGGATTATTTGCGTTGGAAATAGAGAAATAGAAAGCTTTACGTCACTCAGTGAGTTTCTTGGCGATAACAACTCAGAAATATTTCAAGATGATGTATTTGAAGAATTGGTCCAATATCTCACTTCGATGCGCGCATCTTTTGAGCAGTATTTTCCTGAAGAACAGAATACAAAAATGAAACTGAATTCATGGATTCATAATCCTTTTTTACCCAACTTACAAAAGCCCGAAAGTATGTCAAACGAGATATATGAATCTCTTTTAGAAATGTCATCTGACACAAGTATGGAGTCACTGTTCAAAACGACGCGTCTCAACGATTTTTGGTGCAGAATCCGAAATGAATATCCAATGCTTGCCAAAATGGCTTTGAATATTCTTCTCCCGTTTCCAACAACATATTTGTGCGAAACAGGATTCTCAACCTATGCAGCCACGAAAACAAAATACCGCAATAGACTGGACGCCGAACCTGATATGAGACTTCAACTGTCCTCTATGAAACCTGATATCAACCAATTGATGAAAAATAAAAAACAGTTTCATACATCCCATTAGTTAGATTTTTTTTCTTTTTCAATGTTATATTTATTATTATACTTGTTATGTAAGTAAGTAATAAGTAACTGTTACATGGTACTCTAATTATGCTTATTAATAAAAAATACACTTAAAAACCATTGTTTTATTGTAGGGTTCCATCAAGTATTTTGCTATCCAAAAGGGTTCCGTCACCAAAAAAGATTGAGAACCGCTGGTCTATCATCTATACTTATATCCTGTACCGGCTCAACCTTTACTTCAAATTCCGTCGGAGTATAAATATCTTCGGAGCCTTCCATTGCATCCACAGCTGAAATGTATTTACATCTAAGTACCCTCAGGGAATCAGCTGTAAAAGCAGGGAAAGAGAGAGAAAGAGATGTGTGCGCCATTTGGTGTAGAAACGTTTGGACCGTGGGGACCGAACGCTAAATCACTTTTTGGCAAAATACACCAAAATTCATTTTTATTTCGGATAATAAAAAAGCTGGTTCGTTCCTCGCACAAAGGCTGTTTAGCAATTCAGCGAGGACACGCTGCCAGTATCCTCGCCTCCATGCCTCACGGACACGCTTTTATTTTTGAGGAGGTAGTTTTTAGTTTAGGTTAAGTTAGTTTATTTAAAGTTTTTGATTTTATTAATTCTATCATTTAATATGTATAGTTCGTAGCAATTTAATTATGTCTAAATTGAAAAAGTACCTTGTTCAGCGTGATTCAATTTACATATACATATCTGGGCCATAGTCCATAGAGCACTTATGTACATACCACAGCTCGTCAACATACCACAAAACGTTAAGTTTTCTCAATTGATATTGATCTCTACGTGTCGGAATTAAAGTTGAAAATCAGATCAATGACCTTTAACTTTTTGGGTAGATTGACTTACCGCGTAGACCTCAAAGAGTTGAAATGTCATTCATTTTGTTCGACAAAACTTCCGCCGTTATCTAAGCTATGAGAGTATTGTTTTAGTATGGGCGAGAGTAATGAAAGCTGGTCTCCTCTTGACACTGCTTGACCGTCGACTCTTCTCTTCTTGTTCCGGATTGAGCATAAAACGATTTTAACTTACTGAAACTCGAGTGGTGTAGGCGAATATAAACTCTGAACAAGTTTGAAACACTAATATCGATTATGGCCAGTTTCGGAACAAGAATGGGCGGAGTCTGGCTGGCTGGCTGACGGAAGTGGACGGAAGGATCGTCCAATGGCAGCGTTTGACCTCAATGTCAAGAGGAGTCCTTCCGCCGTTTAGCAAGAGCTTAACGACTTGTCATTTCTTAATTATGTAAGTTGAAAATCACTAACATGTTTCGGAAAAAGATGGTTCGTATGTTCTTCTCTACTCTATAGGGTATGTGCTCGATGGTCTGAGGTAATGCTAAAACGGGCTAAATAAAAAAATTAAAACCGGCCAAGTGCGAGTCGGTTCCGTACAAACTTGTTGGTATGTTAAAGCGTAACACACAAAGAAGGAGTGAGCGGGACGGCGACGGGTCAGGTCGGGAGTACGGCGGGTCTAATAACATACGTTTATATGGGCGCGCGCAGATAGCCGGCGTGAGCGGGATGTCTCGCCGCCCTTGCTACACTCCAACCCTTAAGCGTACAACACACAGAAGGTGTAAGCGAGACGGCGACGGGTCGGGTCGGGAGAACGGCAGGTCTAATAACATACGTTTATATGGGAACCCACAGATAGCCCGCGTGACGGGATGGCTCGCCGCCGTTGCTATACTCCAACCCTTAGGCGTATCACACACAGAAGGTGTAAGCGGGACGGCGACTGGTCAGGTCGGGAGTACGGCGGGTCTAGTAACATACGTTTAAATGGGCGCCCACAGACAGCTGGCGTGAGCCTTCTGTGTGTGGTACGCTTAAACAGATGATGGTTCTGTTTATGGTATAGGGTGAATGGTAAAAGCAGACAGCCATACCCATTGTTCCTTGTTCGTAATATGTCCCGTCCACATTCGGTGGGTCCTCAGCCTCTTGTTTTAATTGGAATATCTTAACATCCCCAGAAATATCTCCAATCAAATTTACATTAGTTACGGGACAATTTGTAAATGCAGCATTTATTAATGGCTTGCATACCATTGACATATAATACTCTGTCACCTGAAAATAAATTGTACATCACTATGCTGTATTAATTGATGATTGATTGACATACAGTCTGTAAAAAAAATCTTAATGAAGCCTTAAACCACGCAAAAAAATCATTGCTGGGAAATGACTTTTATTTTTGGGTATAAAAAAAAACTAATATCTAACCCGCAATGTATTCGCTATGTGCAAAGTGGGTGGTGGGGGACGTCAAATCGATCGCAGCACGTTAGTTGGCAGAAATGTGAAATAACTCTGGACTGTCATGTGTCTAATTGCTATATTTCCATAGAATTCCATACTAACGAAATTAAGTATTTTTAAGTAATAACGTTAAAATTCGCGATATGTGTCACAGGTGTTGTGTTATAAAGTGTAGAAACAATGGGAAAACCAGTTCGTGGATGTTTTATTCGTTTCCAACATCAAGATGGATAGAAATAAATGGATAGCTGCTGTGAAAAGAAAAAAGTTTGTAGGGGGTTTGTGTAACAGACGTTTATCTTATGATCATAGCTCTTATTAAGTAGCTTTGTCCATTGGTTCTAAGCTCTTTAAGGTCTCTCACATGCTGTGCTTATACTAATTCTTTCCCTTTTTGCACTAGTTTAAGGTTAGAAAGTTATATCATGTTGTATTGATTCAAATCCCGTACGTATTAGAACATTTATATTTTAGTTCAAGTAAGAAAATCACTTACTTTTTAGGTATTTTCATCTGATTTCGAACAAAAACAATCCGACATCCAGTTGCCATAATTTGAGAGATCTTAGTCCACAATAATTGTGGTCACTAGGGGCGCTGTCATCGCGCACACAGCGAATAGCTCGCACGCAACAGACTATGCCTCACGCGCGTGTGTGAGTGAGCGCTACACAGCGAGCGCGCACGCACACTTGCAGGACAGCGTAGGTAGATGTGTGCGTGCGCGCGATTCATTGCGGGCTGTGCTTCTAGAAGCCTTTTTAAGAAAGAAGTACTGATAATTTCAACTATGTTTCCATAGGAAAAAAGTTTAGTTATAACAAACAGAAGTCATTTTTGTAAAAATCTAATAAAAAACTTTTCTAGGTATGGTGTAGAAGAAAAAAAAAATCGTAAAAAAAAATTGTTCCCTACAATATAAAGAAGCGTCTTAATTGTTATTATTTTTAATAATCGTAAGTTACGAAAAAAAAACTTTAAAATATCCGAAAACAAAGTCAATTGTAAGACTACGAAAGCCGCGCGGTCATTCATCAGAGGCGTAGGTACGGCGATCAATTTTTTCGTGAATGACTAAAATTATCCACGCGTACGATTTTTAACAGCGGATAGGTATAATTAAATGTGAATCAAAATGTTTTGCATAGTTCGATTAAATTACTGATTCTGAGCCACTCCTAAAGATTTGGCACCCCTTTGCAATGTAACCCTGTATAATAGTAATTTAGGGTTTTATTGTGTAACCTGAATTTCGTTCTTGCTTATTTTCTGCAGCACTTCATCAGCCTTTATTGCACTTTCCGTAAACCTGTGGAACTTCTTCAGCAAATGGTAGCAGATATAACACAGAGCAGGTCTTTCATCGTTGGTGTTGAACTAAAACATAATATATGTAATAAGCTTCGGAGGAGTACGACTGTGCGACCACAAACACCGTGACACAAGATTTTTACACACAGGGTTACATTTCAAGGTAGTGCCAATTTTTCAGGGACCACTGAGAATCAGTTACTAAATCGATCTACGTAAAAACCACATATTTTTTTTCATATTTAATTTTACTATCCGCTGTTAAGAGATGGTACGCGTGGATAATCTTGTCTCAGTCATAAAAAATACGCACGCACTATCTCTCTGCAACCTAGAACTGCAGATTCAATGCATTAATAGTCACAATGACGCGCGAAAACAAATCTTAGCCTTTACGTCGTAAGGTTCGCGTCGATGAAATCGCCAACATGGACCTTATGCAGCGCACGGTGCACCGTATGTGCACTGCATAGGGTTGTTGTTGGCTCGGCGTCGGCGCCGCGGCGTACGCCTGTTATTATGAATGACCGAGCAGGTCACGGTTTCGTTTTTCCCGGATATTTTAAAGTTAATGTTATTAAAATAATAGTGAAAAAACAAAAAAAAATGATAAAGACAGACTTTCATATTAATTTCTAGATCTTATTTTTAAAATTTGGCACTACCTTGCAATGTAACCCTGTATAAGACTAGCTGTGCTCGCAGCTTCGCTTGCGTGGAATATGGTTTGTCACACCCTATTTTACTCGTTTAGGAAATTTCAACAAAATCAGGTCAGTAGTTTAGGCATAAAAGCGTAAAAGACAGACAGAGTTTTTTTCCCATTGATAATATTAGTATGGATGTATAGATTTATCAGTTACAAGAATAGTGTAGCAGCTAAGTTAGTATGTGGTCAGCACCATATGGACAAATGGTTTATATTATACAGGGTGATTCTACTACTTGAATATAATCATGTGTGCTCAGATGTTTTCCATTGTACCTAGTTAGGCATAAAATGAAGTCTAGCAATATCGCAATCTGAACTTCATGCAGGAAAGGTTATAAAATCTTACAATTTATTACTTACTAGTCATAACTATGGCCGATTACTTACTGACTTATTTGTGATTTTTTCGTAAAATTTTTGCAGTGGGCTTTTGTTTAGTGAATACATACGAGTATTGTGAACTAGACATATTCTGCACACCTGGACAGTAGTTTTTAGATTTCCAACTGAAAAGAAAATATAATTTTTAACACCTAAATTAGCATCACTTATATAAACTATGTTATCAAATCTTGGAAGCAGAGGCGCCTTCATTCACCAATGTGCTGGGTGTGCGTTGCACACGGGCGCAGCGGTCCTGGGGGGCGCCGAGCGCCGCTCGCTACTTAGTACCCATTCCATTTTGACCACGCGCTTACTAGGGGCGCGATGTTTGCACACGGGCGCTACATGGGCTAGAGACCGTTCTGCTTGGAAGTAGTTTTTAACTTACTTCTAACTTTTAATTTGACATTCAGTTGACAATACAATAATTTGACACCATCATGCTGATCTGATGATGAAGTCAGGAGGTGGATAGTAGAACCTGTGGTAGAACTTTTCAATAACTACTAGTTAGTTGGTTTAGCTGGGCTTCCTCCGCACTTAGCATCATGATTGGGCCATTGTATTGTATTGTCTACTAGTAAAACCTTCGTGTTTCGGCTCATTCGTTTCGGTTTGATGAAACAGGACATATACGCAAAACGGTGGCCACCGTGAAGTATTCAAAAGTGACGTCATTATATAGTAAAAAAATTCATTGTGTCAATGGTAAACAACAAAAGGGGTGAGTCGTTAGCCGAATACCTATACCAAACAAACCTGAACATCATGAACAGAGGTACGGAACCTACCTTTGTAAGCTCAAGGTATCAAACTATCATTGACATTACTTTGGCAACACACGCGGCGGCCGAACTCATTGAAGGATGGCATGTGTCGAACGAGCCATCCTTTGCTGACCATCGCCGCGTGTGCTTCCAAATACAGTACAAGCAAAGAGACCCTGTTCCATATCGCAACCCCCGTAAAACAGATATAACAAGGTACACAAACTTACTAACCAAAGCATTAGGTGATACACAACCAACAGAGGTAACACTTAGCACTGACCACATAGAATCAAACGTACAGTTCCTAACTAAAACTCTTACAGACAGTTATGAACTGGCATGCCCTGCAGTAATACCTAAAAGCCTAGAAAAAAGTACCTGGTGGGGGCCAGAACTTGAACGACTACGCAAGGGACTCAGGACACTTTTCAACCGAGCTAAAAATACCAGAACCACTGAGGACTGGGAAAAATACAAAACAGCGCAAAAGTACTACAAGAAACGAATCAGATTCCGTAGAACGGAGGCCTGGAATAATTTCTGTAGTGCCATAAACTCAACCAACCAAGCCGCAAGAATAAAGAAAATCCTCTCAAAAGGTGATCTCAAACTCTTGGGCTCCCTAAAGATGGCAGACGGCACCTACTCAAACACAGACGAGGAAACCAGTGCAGTACTACTGGAAACACATTTTCCCGGCTGTTAAATCACATCGGACTCCGAGTGGTTAGACGAACATCATAGCACACCAACAGCCCAAGAATGGGAAGTCGCAAACAAGGTAGTAACCGCCAACAGAATGGAATGGGCCCTAAACAGCTTCAAACCATTCAAATCGGCAGGGCTGGATGGGATATTCCCAGCACTCCTTCAATGGCAATCCAATCAGGTAATAAAACACCTACTACCAATCTACAGGGCCTGCATAGCTTTTAAATACATACCTAAGTTATGGAGAGAGGCAAAAGTAGTCTTCCTACCGAAACCAGGCAAGGAAGACTACACGCACGCTAAATCTTTCAGGCCCATCAGTCTAACATCATTCCTGCTTAAAACTCTGGAAAGACTGGTAGATCGATACTTAAGGGACGGAGCACTAAAAAGCAAACCACTTCATCCCCAACAACACGCTTACAGAAAAGGCAGATCAACAGAGTCAGCACTACACATGGTGGTACATAAAATAGAATCGGCTATCACAAACAAAGCCTCAACACTAGCCGCCTTCATAGACATAGAAGGGGCTTTTGACAAGACTATGCACAACAGCATCAACCACGCCCTACAAAAATCAAATGTTGAACCAGTCATCAGAAACTGGATCACCGAGCTGATCAGCAAAAGGGCGGTCCAGATAGTGGTGAATACTACCACAAGGGCAAAGGTAGTCAGAGGATGCCCCCAGGGAGGCGTTCTATCGCCACTGTTATGGAACATAGTAGTGGACAGCCTCCTATGTAGATTAAATGAAAGAGGGTACACTACTATTGGTTATGCAGACGACCTAGCAATACTGATAAATGGGAACGCCGAAAATATGCTCTGTGCAATTATGCGGTCAGCCCTTCAGATTGTAGAAAAATGGTGTGACGAACATCAACTGTCAGTAAATCCGAAAAAGACAGAACTAATCCTTTTCACCAACAAAAGGAAGTTACCAGAACTACAATTACCAAAATTATTTAACACCGAACTCTCGCTATCTACTCAAGTGAAATATCTGGGCGTCATCCTTGATAACAAACTAAATTGGGCGAGTCATATTGAAGCTAAAACAAAGAAGGCCTGTATAGCTTTTTGTCAATGTAGAAGACTAGTTGGTAAAAATTGGGGTCTCAATCCAAATATTACACTTTGGCTATATACATCAGTTATCAGACCTTCTCTAACCTACGGTTCGGTTGTATGGTGGCCCAGAACACAACTGACCACAGTGAAAGCAAAACTCCAAAGTCTACAACGCTTAGCGTGTGTAGGAACCACTGGATGCATGAGAACCACCCCATCAGCCGCGCTCGAGTTCCTCTTAAATCTAAGACCCTTAGATCTCGTCATACAGGAGGAAGCACAGGCAGCTGCCTTAAGACTAAGAGCAAACGGACTATGGAAACAAAACATAGAAACAACACACTCAAAAGTTCTGCAGGGGATCCTTAAGGAAATACCACTTCTTGAGGCGCCCATGGACAGAACACCGTGTCATCACACCTTCGATCGAAGATATAATATCAGACTCACGGAAGAATCAAAAGATAGCTCTGGCATAAATGAAGTGAGGATATACACAGACGGCTCCAAAACTGCACACGGCACTGGAGCCGGCGTCTTCTCGAATGACCTAAACATAAGAATATCAACTACCCTAGACAAATTGAACACAATCTTCCAAGCGGAATGCATTGGTATCACCAAAGCGGCACAGGCGGTTGCAGCCAGAGATGTCCGAGAGCTTAACATCAAAATTATCTCAGACAGTGCATCCGTGCTTCAAGCCCTACAAAACAATATAATAACTTCGGTCCTCATACTGGAATGCCACAACGCACTCCAATCCATTGCGAAAGCGAACAAAGTAACTCTGCAGTGGATCAAAGGACACAGTGACTCACTGGGTAATGACGCAGCAGACGAGCTGGCAAAACGAGGATCGAAGGCAGTAGTTCACGGACCGGAACCACTACTGCCTTTACCTCATGCCCAAATTAAAACATGGTTGCGCGAAAGAACTAGAGAAACGCATTTAACAGAATGGAGAAACGGTGAAGGATGCAGGCAAACAAAAAATGCAGTTCCGGTAGCATCAAATAAGCTTACCTGCAACCTCATCAGACTAAAAAAGGACAAAATCCGCAAGGTTATAGGAGTTATAACCGGTCACTGTCCTCTAAACAAGCACCTATTTAACATAGGTGTGACTGACAGCCCCACATGCAGAGGATGCATGGAGGCAGAAGAAACGCCACAGCACGTGCTTATGGAATGTAGGAGCGTGGCAGATCAACGGCATCAGATCCTCCAATCGCCAGGATCTCTCCCGGAAGCCTGCAAAAATCTGAAAAGATTGCTGACCTTCTGGGATGATCTAGGATGGTTAGAGTAAGAAGGAAAAGGTAGCACGCACAATGGCCCAATCAGGAGGCTAAGTGCGGAAACAGCCCAGACAAACTAACTAACTAACTAACATCAACTGCTTTGCATATTGCATCATTTTGTCACAGTACTAGCGCGAATTTTAGCTAATCTGCATTATAAAAGAAAGACGGGTTGGTCACACCTTTTATAAGTCAAGAACGGTTAGACCGATTTGTATGATCTTTGATTTGTTGAATTTGTCTCTACCCCGAATAGCAGAATAACTATTAAAACAACGGATAAATTCACGAAAAAAATAAACGAAGAGGCGGCACGAAGTTTGCTGGGACAGCTAGTAATTAATAAATAACAATGGAAAACGAGTTTGTGAAATAGGATACCACAAATCTGCCAAGAATACATTTTTTGATGATTTAAAAATTATTCTCATTGAATCCAGATTACTGCTCTGCCATGTTAAGAAGCGATTAACCATAATGTAATGACTACCATTGTGCCTACTTCTTATACAAATATAACAAATTGTGTATTTAAAGCTGCTTAAAAACAAATTTACTGCTTGTTAAAGATCTTGAACAGAGTTCTGCGGTGACAACGCTATAGGTTATGTACAGCTCAAAAGGGATCGCGACAGTTGCACAGTAAAATGTACAGTTTGTTCCGAACACAAAGCACGATCCAAGTCATGTTTCATCATCATCATCTTCATTTCAGCCATAGGAAGTCCACTGCTGAACATAGGCCTCCCCCAGTGATTTCCAGATTGGCCGGTTGGAAGTCATGTTTAGCAACACTTATAGTAAATGAGAGAGAAAACTATAAGTGTAAAGGTTTAGAAGTTTGTTAGCTACACAAGTAAAAATTCTTAATATGGCTATCCAGGTATTTGTAACCACCAATAATTTTAGAATTCCACTTCTTTATGGCAAAATGTGTTTTTTTGTCTGTTGTTTATTTAAGTAATGTATCAAGTTTGTAGTTATAAATACCTTGATTACAAGATGTTGCTGCTGCTTTCACATTATCTTCGCCTAGGTTCCCTACAATCTCTTGGATAATAGACATTCTTTGCTTTTTATCAGATGCCATATTTTGAGGTTTGCTTGCTGTGGATTTGCGTTTTCTCTTAGCTTGACAATCAAATTTAGATGGTACACAGTTCGGTTTCATTCGGATTCTTTTCACTGAACCCATAATCTTGTATTGTACATAGTTTTCCATGTCATTTTCCAACTGAAGCACGAAACAGAAAATAGGTTATAGGTTATGTTTGTATTTTAATTTGTGTGGCAATTGAGAAATGATTGACAAATATTATATACTTACGTCGAAGTGATCTTCACAAAAGTACAGGGGAGCTTTTTCTGACAGTAATTTTGGATCTCTCCTTGCAAGTTTTAACCAGGTCTTCCTCTTTTTGGTTGGCACACAAATCCACAACTTTCCTGGTGATCTTATACTCGTATTCTTACATTCAGGAACAGCACAGTAATGATAAGTAATGAAACTCATCTTAAATTACAAATAAAGTAGTTAACCGATATTATTTTTTCTTCTCTAGTTTAATGGCCAAATCTTGGGTCCGGCCCACGATAACACGTCTTGTTGGAATTGATAATTTGACAGTAATTGATTTTTTTTTTTTTTTTTTTTTCCGTTCCAATTGGAACAGGCTAAGGTCTGAGACCATGCTGCCTAGTCATCAGTTTTTTTTTTCCCCGTTATGAAGTAAATCTAGTTAATGTCATCAGTTATAGTCATTTAATTTATTTATTTTATCAAGTCCGAGTTTTTTGTTTATTTAACTTCATAATTCAATAAACCTAAATGTCCAAATCAAACGTCTTTGCATGGACGTGATGATAGTTAAGCCGATTGCATGGATTTAGCATTGTGATAATCCATGGCCAAGTGTCAGTCAATGCCAGTGAGTGACATTAAGTCATGTCATTTGTTTGTTCATTGTTGCTTGAATGAAAACAACAACCAAAACAAAACGTCTAAAACAAAGAGGAAATTAATTGGTCTAAAACCATCATATTTTACAACACATCATCAAACAATTTTAGTTTGAAAACATACACAACAGTAAACAAGCAGAAATAAAATATATACACAAAGCTTTAAATAACTAAATTTGCCCAACTGTATTATTAATAAAATTATACAGAGGTATATAAGTTAAACTATTTACAAGAAGAGCCTGGATGGAGCGCGGTACCGAATCAGGACTATCATATATTTCCATAAGCTCATCCATCAGCACAAGGCGCTGAATGCCAAAGGAAGAGCAGCTGAAAAATATGTGGGATAATGACTGCTCTGTTTGGATATTACAATAGTCGCAATGAGAACTGCTTACCATTTTCAGGCGGAAGAGATGGAAATTTAAATTACAGTGACCAAAACGAAGCCTTAAAATAGTTGAGTAAAATTTCCTGTTGATGTAAGTATTATTTTTGCAGAACCAGGGAGCAGTACCAATTGGTACATTAAAAGTGGCATACCATAAACCTTTATTTTGAGTTTGAATGGTGTAGTTCCAATGCCTTTTCCATATGTCAGTGGCCCTTTTTTTTAACAGAGGAATTATATCTGTACATGGAACAGAAATATTAAGGAGACTACTCGAGTCAGGGATAGAGGATGAAGAATTTGTAATTGTTCTGGCTAAAAAGTCTGCCCTTTCATTTCCTAATACACCTACATGGGAAGGAACCCACATAAATGAAACCTTGATATTGTGTACTATTAACAAGTCTAGCCAAAACTCTTTGATTAAAGGAATCAAATAATTTGTGTTAGCATGGAATTTGTTGTTTTCAAGGTTTTTAAGAACACTCATGCTATCACTAATTATTATCCAATCACAAAATCCATCATTTTTAAGTTTAATATGTTTCAAAGCAGCAAGAATAGCTACAGCCTCAGCTGTGAATATACTTATGTTAGAATTAATTTTATACCCAGTACCAGTGTTTAGAAACCTATCAAAAATAGCAAAAGAGACAGCAAAATCAGTTTTTGAGCCATCAGTGTACAGGAATCTATAGTCCCTGAACTCAGAAAATTTACTATAAACATCTTCTTTAGAGGATAACTTATCATCTATCATGATATTAATTGCAGGAAATTTACTGTTAAAGTCTCCCTGATAACATGGAAGAAGTGATGACCTATAGATTTGAAGAGTTTCAAGGAAATTTAAATATTGAGGAAAATCTTGAAGGATATAAGGAGGGTTACGAATGGATTGTAGGGAGTGTTTCATGTTTAAAAACAAATGATTGTTACTTTTATTATATAGTTTTAATATGAATCTTTCTTTCAAATATGAAAACCTTATACTTAATGGAGGAAGATTGCACTCAACTTGCATTGTATTGATGGGAGTACTTTTAAATGCTCCAGTAATGAGTCTTAAGCTTTTATTTTGAATTTTATCTAAGATATCAACCAGTCTGTTATCCCCAGCAAAACATAGAAAACCATATTCAAAGTGACTACGAATCAGAGATTTATACAAAAGCAACAATATTTTGGGATCAGCTCCCCAGGATGTACTACATAATGATTTTAAGATATTAAAAGCTTTATTAGCTCTTGAACTTATTAATTCGATATATTTTTTCCAAGAAAAATTATGGGTAAAGGTAACACCTAAAAACTTAGCTTCATGAGAAGCAGGAATAGAAACTTTATCATAATACACAGGGGGAATGAAATTACTAGATTTACCAAATACTACCAATTTTGATTTTAGTGCATTTATGTCAAGATTCAAATAAGAAAAGTATGTACATAACCCTTCCAAAGACTTATTAAGAATGTTTGAAATATGTTTAATTTTTTTTCCAGTTGCATAAACTACCAAGTCATCGGCAAATTGAAGATTTTTTACTTTTGAACCTAAAATAAAATTCAAACGTCTGATATATAGAATAAAGATTAATGGAGAGAGTATGCCTCCTTGACAAACACCTGTAGACGCAAATCTTGGACCATATAATTTACCATTATACTTAACATAAACTTCCCTTTCAGATAAAAATTTTTGGACCCAGTGAACTATTTTGTTTGGAATTCCAACAGACAGTAATTCAGAACAAAGTACATCAATATTAACACTATTAAAAGCTCCAGCAACATCAAAGAATACTGACATTAAATAATTCTTATTTGTTAAGCTATTTTGTATATCAAGCTGTAGTTGACAAATGCTTTCACGAGCCGACGTTCCTCTTCGAAAACCAAATTGATTTGCAGGTAATATGTTATTTTTTTCTATATAAAAATCCAATCTTTGTTTTAGTAATTGCTCAAAAACCTTACCAACACAAGATGTTAGAGCAATAGGACGGTAGGAAACTGGATTTGATCGTATCTTATCAGGTTTCAAAATAGGGACTAAACAATCAGACTTCCATGAATGAGGGATATCATTATTCAACCACAAATTATTTAATACTTTAAGAAAAATGTACAAACCTCTTTCATTAAGCTTTTTCAACATAATATAAGGGATACCATCCAGACCAAAGGCACTATCTTTTCTGGAGTAGATAGCAGACATTAACTCTTTTAAAGTAAAAGGTTTGTTTAAAAAACTATTTACAGAATTTGTCTCACTGGGAAGGGGAAAATTTGATTTATTATTGTTTACAAAGTCTGGAGTATACTTTTTCAGAAAATCTTGGACCCAGCTATCATCATTATTGCTACAAGAATATGTTTTATTAAATTTTCGCATGTATTTCCAGATTCTCGAAAGAGGCGTACAACGATTAAAAGAGCTACACAGATCGACCCAACTATTTGTTCTTTCTGTTTTCAAAGTAAGTTTTTTGAGCGCTTGTAATCTTTTAAATTCTATGTATGCTTCATCAGATGGATTGTTTTTGAAATAAAGATAAGCTGACTTAGAATTTTGAACTGCTTCTGAACACTTTTTATTCCACCACGTGATCGGAGGGTTTTTAACTAACTTAGTACGAGTGGAGTTAAGGACTGACGGATTTGTAGGAAAGGAGACCGGCGTATTATGACAAGGAAGACATCTAACGATTGCAGAATGCAAAATTTCACAAAACTCAGTATAAGCATTCAACGGAGCAAAGTTTTGAACCTCAAAGTTAGATAATTCTAAATCTACATTTTGTTCATACAATTTCCAATCTACCATTTTATAGTTAGGGTAGATGGGCAATTGTATGTTACTTTGATTATTTGCAAGATTATTATTTACAAAAACTTTAATATGTACAGGAAGGTGGTAGCTGCCAAGGGGATCATCATGCACAGACCAATCACAAGATAGAGCTAATGATGAAGAAACAAACGACAAATCTAAGGCATTTGGACGCCATGTCAAAGAACCAACTGTTGTCACTTCACCGCTATTCAATAAAACCAAATTATTATCATCGACAATCTCCAAAATATCCCTACCTCGTAGGTTTACTGAATTACACCCCCAAGATGTGTGATGGGCATTAAAATCGCCAGCGAATATCATCGGTTCAGGCACTGATTTTATTAATGATTCGAATTTATGTTTATTAAAAGTTGGAGTGCAATTAGTTGGACAATAAAAACTGACAATACTTATTTCTTTATTATTTACAGTAATTCTTACACAAATATTTTGTAAAGAATTATCAGAATATGTATGAATTTTTTTATAATGTAAACTATTGTGTATTAAAATAGCTACGCCATTATGTTTGTTACCAATATCATTTCTTTCTATTTTAAAACCTTTTATGTTAAAATCTTTAATAGGAGTCAACCAAGTTTCTGATATAATTGCTACATGAATGTTGTGATCATAAAGATGTTGAGTTAATAGAAGCTTGTTACTGGAAATACTCTGAGCATTCCACTGCAAGATGTTAAGATCCATTATTAGGAGAGGAAGAACTATTTCTGAATGTTTGTTGAAGAATTTCTTTTATGGAAGATGAATTAATTGGAATATCTTTTTGATTTAAAACAATTTTTGTGATAGCGTTTGTTAACATGTTCATAAAAAAGTCTGATTTTGTTAAATTTTGTATTTGAGTTTCAATATTACGCATAGTTAATTGTGGAAATGAGTTTTCATTAAATAAATCTGAATATTTAGTAGCTCTGGACTTAACTTTATTTTCTTCAATTTTTAGTTTCTTTTGGGGACAAGTGTTTGAAATGGCTACATGATTACCACCACAATTGGAGCATTTTGCGTCTTTAGGGTCTTGCTTACATGTTTTGTAGTTGTGATCCAGTGAGCATATCGAGCATACCTCGGCATTTCTACAGTATTTTGCTATATGCCCAAACTTCAGACAGTGTAGACACTGTTTAACGGGGGGAACGTATACGCTTACCTCGTGCCTCCAGGAGTCGAGGTATACGTACTGCGGTAACTCAGTGGAGGCGAAGGTCACGGCGACTGTTTGAGTGGGCTGGTACGAGACAGCACCACAATCACTCCGCACACGACGCATGAAGCGCCTCACTTGAATAATATTTCGTGAGCTTCCTATTAATGTCGAAATCATTTTATTTGATAGATCTGTAGGGACTGCGGTAAGGACCCCAGTCACCTCAGTGTCGATTGCCGGTATTGTGGCTTTTAAACCCAGTTCATCCAGTAGTTTTTTATTTTGAAGAAAAACATTTGCGTTATTGGATAAGTCGAATGTGATTCCAATTTTATGTTTGTTAATGGATTTTAAATGCAGTATGCCAGTGACGCAATATTTGCGTATGGCGTGTGAAATGGCCAATCGGTCTTTATCATTAAACATTTTTTCATCTTGGTGGGACAGGAACACTATATATTCAGTCTTTGCACTATTTTCTGGGTACTTTCGTGTGTATCCTGGGACCTTAAACACCTGATATTTTTTAACGCTGTCTTCATCAGAGTCTGAGGATGTCTCCATCAGTGGTGCTTGATTATCGGGCGGATCGTTTTTTTTCCGTTTTCGACCCCCCATTTTCGTTCACTCTATTAGTTCGTTTCACTAGCAACTATATTTACAACTTCAACTATATTTACAAAGAAATATGCAATTTTTTATAACAATTAGAAATTAAATTAAATTTAGGCGCCTTTCGTGATCAAAGGTTCCCGCGCTTTTTTCTTGACAGTAATTGATTTTTTTTTTTTTTTTTTTTTCGTTCCAATTGGAACAGGCTAAGGTCTGAGACCATGCTGCCTAGTCATCAGTTTTTTTTTTTTTTTTTCCCCCGTTATGAAGTAAATCTAGTTAATGTCATCAGTTATAGTCATTTAATTTATTTATTTTATCAAGTCCGAGTTTAGTTTAGTTCAATTCAATAAACCTAAATGTCCAAATCAAACGTCTTTGCATGGACGTGATGATAGATAAGCCGATTGCATGGATTTAGCATTGTGCTAATCCATGGCCAAGTGTCAGTCAATGCCAGTGAGTGACATTATGTCATGTCATTTGTTTGTTCATTGTTGCTTGAATGAAAACAACAACCAAAACAAAACGTCTAAAACAAAGAGGAAATTAATTGGTCTAAAACCATCATATTTTACAACACATCATCAAACAATCACAAACAATTTTAGTTTGAAAACATACACAACCAAACAGTAAAATAAATATAAACAGTAAACAAGCAGAAATAAAATATATACACAAAGCTTTAAATAACTAAATTTGCCCAACTGTATTATTAATAAAATTATACAGAGGTATATAAGTTAAACTATTTACAAGAAGAGCCTGGATGGAGCGCGGTACCGAATCAGGACTATCATATATTTCCATAAGCTCATCCATCAGCACAAGGCGCTGAATGCCAAAGGATGAGCAGCTGAAAAATATGTGGGATAATGACTGCTCTGTTTGGATATTACAATAGTCGCAATGAGAACTGCTTACCATTTTCAGGCGGAAGAGATGGAAATTTAAATTACAGTGACCAAAACGAAGCCTTAAAATAGTTGAGTAAAATTTCCTGTTGATGTAAGTATTATTTTTGCAGAACCAGGGAGCAGTACCAATTGGTACATTAAAAGTGGCATACCATAAACCTTTATTTTGAGTTTGAATGGTGTAGTTCCAATGCCTTTTCCATATGTCAGTGGCCCTTTTTTTTAACAGAGGAATTATATCTGTACATGGAACAGAAATATTAAGGAGACTACTCGAGTCAGGGATAGAGGATGAAGAATTTGTAATTGTTCTGGCTAAAAAGTCTGCCCTTTCATTTCCTAATACACCTACATGTGAAGGAACCCACATAAATGAAACCTTGATATTGTGTACTATTAACAAGTCTAGCCAAAACTCTTTGATTAAAGGAATCAAATAATTTGTGTTAGCATGGAATTTGTTGTTTTCAAGGTTTTTAAGAACACTCATGCTATCACTAATTATTATCCAATCACAAAATCCATCATTTTTAAGTTTAATATGTTTCAAAGCAGCAAGAATAGCTACAGCCTCAGCTGTGAATATACTTATGTTAGAATTAATTTTATACCCAGTACCAGTGTTTAGAAACCTATCAAAAATAGCAAAAGAGACAGCAAAATCAGTTTTTGAGCCATCAGTGTACAGGAATCTATAGTCCCTGAACTCAGAAAATTTACTATAAACATCTTCTTTAGAGGATAACTTATCATCTATCATGATATTAATTGCAGGAAATTTACTGTTAAAGTCTCCCTGATAACATGGAAGAAGTGATGATCTATAGATTTGAAGAGTTTCAAGGAAATTTAAATATTGAGGAAAATCTTGAAGGATATAAGGAGGGTTACGAATGGATTGTAGGGAGTGTTTCATGTTTAAAAACAAATGATTGTTACTTTTATTATATAGTTTTAATATGAATCTTTCTTTCAAATATGAAAACCTTATACTTAATGGAGGAAGATTGCACTCAACTTGCATTGTATTGATGGGAGTACTTTTAAATGCTCCAGTAATGAGTCTTAAGCTTTTATTTTGAATTTTATCTAAGATATCAACCAGTCTGTTATCCCCAGCAAAACATAGAAAACCATATTCAAAGTGACTACGAATCAGAGATTTATACAAAAGCAACAATATTTTGGGATCAGCTCCCCAGGATGTACTACATAATGATTTTAAGATATTAAAAGCTTTATTAGCTCTTGAACTTATTAATTCGATATATTTTTTCCAAGAAACATTATGGGTAAAGGTAACACCTAAAAACTTAGCTTCATGAGAAGCAGGAATAGAAACTTTATCATAATACACAGGGGGAATGAAATTACTAGATTTACCAAATACTACCAATTTTGATTTTAGTGCATTTATGTCAAGATTCAAATAAGAAAAGTATGTACATAACCCTTCCAAAGACTTATTAAGAATGTTTGAAATATGTTTAATTTTTTTTCCAGTTGCATAAACTACCAAGTCATCGGCAAATTGAAGATTTTTTACTTTTGAACCTAAAATAAAATTCAAACGTCTGATATATAGAATAAAAATTAATGGAGAGAGTATGCCTCCTTGACAAACACCTGTAGACGCAAATCTTGGACCATATAACTTACCATTATACTTAACATAAACTTCCCTTTCAGATAAAAATTTTTGGACCCAGTGAACTATTTTGTTTGGAATTCCAACAGACAGTAATTCAGAACAAAGTACATCAATATTAACACTATTAAAAGCTCCAGCAACATCAAAGAATACTGACATTAAATAATTCTTATTTGTTAAGCTATTTTGTATATCAAGCTGTAGTTGACAAATGCTTTCACGAGCCGACGTTCCTCTTCGAAAACCAAATTGATTTGCAGGTAATATGTTATTTTTTTCTATATAAAAATCTAATCTTTGTTTTAGTAATTGCTCAAAAACCTTACCAACACAAGATGTTAGAGCAATAGGACGGTAGGAATCTGGATTTGATCGTATCTTATCAGGTTTCAAAATAGGGACTAAACAATCAGACTTCCATGAATGAGGGATATCATTATTCAACCACAAATTATTTAATACTTTAAGAAAAATGTACATACCTCTTTCATTAAGCTTTTTCAACATAATATAAGGGATACCATCCAGACCAAAGGCACTATCTTTTCTGGAGTAGATAGCAGACATTAACTCTTTTAAAGTAAAAGGTTTGGTTAAAAAACTATTTACAGAATTTGTCTCACTGGGAAGGGGAAAATTTGATTTATTATTGTTTACAAAGTCTGGAGTATACTTTTTCAGAAAATCTTGGACCCAGCTATCATCATTATTGCTACAAGAATATGTTTTATTAAATTTTCGCATGTATTTCCAGATTCTCGAAAGAGGCGTACAACGATTAAAAGAGCTACACAGATCGACCCAACTATTTGTTCTTTCTGTTTTCAAAGTAAGTTTTTTGAGCGCTTGTAATCTTTTAAATTCTATGTATGCTTCATCAGATGGATTGTTTTTGAAATAAAGATAAGCTGACTTAGAATTTTGAACTGCTTCTGAACACTTTTTATTCCACCACGGGATCGGAGGGTTTTTAACTAACTTAGTACGAGTGGAGTTAAGGACTGACGGATTTGTAGGAAAGGAGACCGGCGTATTATGACAAGGAAGACATCTAACGATTGCAGAATGCAAAATTTCACAAAACTCAGTATAAGCATTCAACGGAGCAAAGTTTTGAACCTCAAAGTTAGATAATTCTAAATCTACATTTTGTTCATACAATTTCCAATCTACCATTTTATAGTTAGGGTAGATGGGCAATTGTATGTTACTTTGATTATTTGCAAGACTATTATTTACAAAAACTTTAATATGTACAGGAAGGTGGTAGCTGCCAAGGGGATCATCATGCACAGACCAATCACAAGATAAAGCTAATGATGAAGAAACAAACGACAAATCTAAGGCATTTGGACGCCATGTCAAAGAACCAACTGTTGTCACTTCACCGCTATTCAATAAAACCAAATTATTATCATCGACAATCTCCAAAATATCCCTACCTCGTAGGTTTACTGAATTACACCCCCAAGATGTGTGATGGGCATTAAAATCGCCAGCGAATATCATCGGTTCAGGCACTGATTTTATTAATGATTCGAATTTATGTTTATTAAAAGTTGGAGTGCAATTAGTTGGACAATAAAAACTGACAATACTTATTTCTTTATTATTTACAGTAATTCTTACACAAATATTTTGTAAAGAATTATCAGAATATGTATGAATTTTTTTATAATGTAAACTATTATGTATTAAAATAGCTACGCCATTATGTTTGTTACCAATATCATTTCTTTCTATTTTAAAACCTTTTATGTTAAAATCTTTAATAGGAGTCAACCAAGTTTCTGATATAATTGCTACATGAATGTTGTGATCATAAAGATGTTGAGTTAATAGAAGCTTGTTACTGGAAATACTCTGAGCATTCCACTGCAAGATGTTAAGATCCATTATTAGGAGAGGAAGAACTATTTCTGAATGTTTGTTGAAGAATTTCTTTTATGGAAGATGAATTAATTGGAATATCTTTTTGATTTAAAACAATTTTTGTGATAGCGTTTGTTAACATGTTCATAAAAAAGTCTGATTTTGTTAAATTTTGTATTTGAGTTTCAATATTACGCATAGTTAATTGTGGAAATGAGTTTTCATTAAATAAATCTGAATACTTAGTAGCTCTGGACTTAACTTTATTTTCTTCAATTTTTAGTTTTTTTTGGGGACAAGTGTTTGAAATGGCTACATGATTACCACCACAATTGGAGCATTTTGCGTCTTTAGGGTCTTGCTTACATGTTTTGTAGTTGTGATCCAGTGAGCATATCGAGCATACCTCGGCATTTCTACAGTATTTTGCTATATGCCCAAACTTCAGACAGTGTAGACACTGTTTAACGGGGGGAACGTATACGCTTACCTCGTGCCTCCAGGAGTCGAGGTATACGTACTGCGGTAACTCAGTGGAGGCGAAGGTCACGGCGACTGTTTGAGTGGGCTGGTACGAGACAGCACCACAATCACTCCGCACACGACGCATGAAGCGCCTCACTTGAATAATATTTCGTGAGCTTCCTATTAATGTCGAAATCATTTTATTTGATAGATCTGTAGGGACTGCGGTAAGGACCCCAGTCACCTCAGTGTCGATTGCCGGTATTGTGGCTTTTAAACCCAGTTCATCCAGTAGTTTTTTATTTTGAAGAAAAACATTTGCGTTATTGGATAAGTCGAATGTGATTCCAATTTTATGTTTGTTAATGGATTTTAAATGCAGTATGCCAGTGACGCAATATTTGCGTATGGCGTGTGAAATGGCCAATCGGTCTTTATCATTAAACATTTTTTCATCTTGGTGGGACAGGAACACTATATATTCAGTCTTTGCACTATTTTCTGGGTACTTTCGTGTGTATCCTGGGACCTTAAACACCTGATATTTTTTAACGCTGTCTTCATCAGAGTCTGAGGATGTCTCCATCAGTGGTGCTTGATTATCGGGCGGATCGTTTTTTTTCCGTTTTCGACCCCCCATTTTCGTTCACTCTATTAGTTCGTTTCACTAGCAACTATATTTACAACTTCAACTATATTTACAAAGAAATAGGCAATTTTTTATAACAATTAGAAATTAAATTAAATTTAGGCGCCTTTCGTGATCAAAGGTTCCCGCGCTTTTTCTGACAGTAATTGAATGTTTGTTTTCTGTATAGTGACGTCACCAACCAAGGTATCATGACAGCTAGCCATAGACATAGGTAGACATAGAAAAACCTATAGACTGGCTGCTTTCAAATGAAATTCATGCCTATTTGATTTTCGTCATTTTGGCGCTGTTGGCCGTAGTATCGGAACTTAAAACTAAATAAGTTATGACCCCAACCCCCAAGTCGATATTCGTAATGTTTTTAAATTTATTTATATATTTTATTTTATTTATATGATTTATTTATACAGGCTGCTAAAGAAAGTATGAGCCAAGTTTTAGGAGGTGGTTCAGAGTCGAGTCTACAATATAAAACAAAATGTACAAAAACAATCCGAACCGAGTCCACTAGGTAAACAAAAAAAAACTATTGTTTATCTACCACATGATTATTATACAGGGTGTAACGAAAAGGTGAAATAAAACTTTACGGGGTTATTCTACGGCTAAATTACATCAACTTTTTCTATGGGACCAACATCGAAATCTCGAAAAAAAATTGACGTTTCCATACAAACTGATGCCAGCTAGTCGCGTTTTAGTATGGGTTTTTTTTTTTTGCGAATTCAATGTTGGTCCCATACAAAAAGTTGATGTAATTTAGCCGTAGAATAACCCCTTAAAGTTTTATTTCACCTTTTCGTTACACTCTGTAGTCATCATCATCATCATTTTATCCTTAAGACGTCCATTGCTGAACATAGGTCTCCCCAAAAAGGGTTGGCGGGCAAGCGCAGTTTTTTATAATATTTCGCACGCAGATTCTGCTGCCCGTCTCGTGCTACAGGAATTAGTCACTTCTTATGACATGCCTCCTTTTGGTGGTGGGAAAGTGAATTATTTAGGGCCGTCCGTCCCCTCACGGCACTAAAGTACATTACATAACAAAACAACATCTATCAAAATCATTATTTCAACGTTCGCTATGGCGCGTGCACGATCGCATCGTTTTTAATTTTAAAAAAATAATCCATCGATAATACTAAAGTATTTTTTTATAAATTGTGAATTGTTTTTACAATCACACCAATTATCTAACCCAAAACTAAGCAAAGCTTGTTCTATGGCGACTAGATAACGGATAAACATACTTAAATACTTTTGTAAACATCCATGACTTTGGGACAAATGCTCGTGCTCATCACACAAACATTTGCCCCTAGCTGGATTCAAACCCGCAACCGCTAGCTTTGTAGTCCGGAGCGCAAACTACTACACCAGACGGTCGTCAATACTATTTTCTTGTATTCTAGACTATTCTGAACCACTCCTTAAAACTTGGCTCATACTTTTTATCAACCTGTGTATTCAATCTTAAGGATTACCGTAACAGGGAATTTCGGTTATTCTATTCTAGGCAACCACCCACAGTCACACTAACCATAATGAATAATGCAGATCGAAAAACGTAACGGAAATCGACTTGGGGACATCACTAATTTAGTTCCAAGTTACTTGTACGTCTTAGCCTACAGCGTCAAAATGGCAAAAATAAAATAGGCACGAATTTAATTTGACATCAGCCAGTCTGTATTTATTTTTATGTCTGGTTTTACTTGATCGTGTTGTTTGTTTGCGTACTCAATCTGTCTAACTAATCTGTAGTTGTTGTACTTGTTCATTTGTTGTTTGTTTGTTCAAGTTTGAATGGTTTCGGTTTGTTTTGTTTGTTGTTGTTTGTTTTTCATCGCTGTTTGCGGATGTTTTGGTTTTAAAATAAAACATTCTCACTCACGTAGTAAGTAATTACTATTAAATGTATATCCAAATTAAATTCCATTATAATACAGCATAGATTATTACGTGTTATGTTTACCAAAACTGTAAATAGACAGGTTACCTGTTAACTTTTTCAAAAATAACATCTGTTTTATTTAACGATGATTCGTGGCTTCGAGAGAGCTTGTATTATTTAAACCAAAATAATTCCTTTCCTCATTTCAGCTAAAATGACTACTATCCAGGTGTGCAGGATATGTTTGGCTCACAACACTCGTATGTACACAATAGACCACCAGCCTCTTCGGAAATTTTATAAAAAAATTACCAATAAATCGGTAAGTACTCGCCTACTCGGACAACTTAGGTGTATGTTTGATAGTTATTAAGATTCAGCGTCTACACCTCGCTTAGGCTCTGACTACATAATAATTATTCAGTACCCCATACAAAACGGATTGAATCCGGGCTTGCCCGGAGCCCTTTTGTATGGAGTTTTAAAAAATTCCGGGTGCATGTAGTCCGAGCCTTATAAAGGTGGTCGCCTATCTATCATGACTGCAGTACTCAGTGCTCTCTCAATTTTCGCCTTTTAGGCTACTTTGAGAAAATAAAGGGGCAACATCATTTCGAAGTAGATAAACCGTCATAATTTCCACTCTGAGTCTTAAATGTTTTAAAAAATTATGTAGGTACTCGATAAAGCGTATGTTTTTATAACAAATAATTGCGTTGGTCGATACCTCTGCTTCCAAGTGCACACAATAACAAAGATTTTTATAGTATTTAGTACACACTACAACTACAGGTGGATGCACAATTTATAAATGATAAAAAAAATGCTTTAGTTGATTCGTTTAGTTGGTTGTCAAAAGAACAACTGCAAAAAAACACTCCAAAAAAGTAGCATTTTAGGCTATTTGGCATTAAATTAGGCGATTTTAGGCTTTTCATAGGAAAATAGAAAACGGCGAATTGAGGCTACCTGGCGCCAAATTTCTGGCGAATTGGACTGGTCTGGAGTTGGCAACACTGGCAGTACTCGCACGCAGTGCAGTCATCCGATTTTAGAGTTCTTTGTAAGAAATCGTATGGCGCATAATATGCTGACTCTGAGATGACGTCATCAGACTCGGCGCGTACGCTGCGAAAGCTGTGACCAATTTTATCAAAATCCATAGCATTAACATAAGAATGCGATGCCGACAGTGTGGCTTATTGCGGATAGTGTAGATACTGTGGAGCTGATAGGTGCGCGGTCACTTAAAGCCCCTGCGAACTAACACACACTTACATAGAATACTATCTACAGTGATATTCTGTTTTTAGCGATTCTTGAGTAATTTCATTTATTTTGTATTCTCCTTCCAATTATGTTCTGCTGTTATGCAGCTGCCATAAGAAATTTTCATTTTTATCCTCTGTGAAATTCGGTTTGTGATTATGCCTTGCATGTTTTCAAGTCTCATTACAGCGGAAACTATTTCCACCACAAATGATTTACATGTAAAACTAGCTGTACTACCACAACACCATATACTACTTTACTACCTTGTAACTAAAATCCCATCCATCCGCAGAGTTGCGGAAGACAGAAATCAATGGAGAGAGCTGGAGGAGGCCTATGCCAAAAGGCACACTGAACTGCGGGACATCCTATAATTAACCCTGATAAATTACTTACCCTTGAATGTAAAAATGTAAAACCAATTTTCGGAAATAAAGGCTTTATTATTATAACTAAAATCCCATAGAAAAAAGCACTGCCCAGACTAAGTAGCACGCACAATGGCCCAATCATGAGGATAAGTGCTGAGAAAGCTC
The DNA here is from genome assembly GCA_963576865.1 of Anania hortulata. Lineage (NCBI taxonomy): Eukaryota > Metazoa > Arthropoda > Insecta > Lepidoptera > Crambidae > Anania > Anania hortulata. Next base: position 7,252,681 of record OY756416.1, read on the forward strand.
AGCATAACTAACTAAGGCATTTCCCAAATACATAGTTTAATTTCCTGGACAATTCTTTTTCGCTCAAGATCTATAAAAAAAAAGGAAAGGAAGTTTTTCGTAGTTTACATGTACCTTTATGGCAGATAAAACATTAAAATTATGAAAACTAATGGAGTATAATATTTTTTTATATTTCAGTGTGGAATTCCGTTTTTATTTTCTCGTTAATCCATTTACCGCTTTTGTCGGATCATCCGACAAATATTTGCGTGCCCTTACCGCCCGTGTCGTATTAATCCGGCAAAAACATGCATTCGTATTTAACGTTTTTTTAGTTTAATGAGCTTAAAAATACCATATTTTTTGTAGGTATTATTTTACCGATTGATAGTCGGGCGCTATGGGCACGGCAATTAATGTCAAACTAAGCGCATAAAAGGTAAAAGTCACCTGTATTACAATTATCATTTGTGTTGGTTGTGGTGTAAGTGTTCCTTACTACTTTGTTACTACCTAGATATTGTGACTAATAAATTACATGTTTTAGTTCAATATTAATTATGAAACACCGTCTGTTGTGTGCTACATATGCTACCACACGCTGAAGAAGTGCTACAGGTTTACTGATAGTGCAATGAAAGCGGACAAAGCGCTGCTACAGTTGTACAAGAGCGGGATTCAGGTAGCTATATACAGGTTGCTTGATTTTGACTCTTGGTTCTCTCTAAACGCTGTATAAGAATAGTTTAATGTCAAGCTTTAGATATCTGAGGCGATCATGCCGGATTCTCGGTTCGATTCCCGGTCGGTCAATGTAGAAAAATAACTGTATTATCTCATCTCGGTTCTTGGTGTTGTGGTACCGTCGTATCTGATTTCTGTATCACAAGTGCTTTGGCTACTTACCATAGAATCTGAGCAATGTGTGTGATGTGGTTCAATAATAATAATCTTTGATTGTCGGCGGAGATAATTCGAGCGGTGCGCGTGCGTCTACCGTTAACGTAGATAGTAACTCTTTGTTACTGTTGTTCTCTCATGCCTTCTAAATTTTTTTGGACCTAGTAAACAGTTTATTTACACGAACTCTTCTCTTGTTTACCGAACCTGTCATATTGGCGCCCAACGTGGGGCATAACTACAAGTTTGTAAATAACAAAAGTCGGTTTAAAATAAATCGCTTACTGCCTTCGAACAATTACAGAAGACGTATGATGGAACCTAAATAAATGAAATCAACAATAAAAAGGCAGATTAAAAGGGTGGTTGCCAGAATAACCGTGCAGCAGTCTTCCGTATTGACCCGAACCGTGAATCGAATCGACACACTGCATCTAAGGTGAAGTACCTCGTTACAACCTTAATCAGGTCTTCACTTCCACCATGGTTAATAAAAACCCTGAATGACATCAATGAAGTAAAAGTAAAAAGTAAAATGTGCCTATATAGTTATAAATATACGTCTTACTGCTGAGAACAAGGCGTGCTGTAAGGCCAGTGACTAAACCTTACTGTCAGATGTAATCAAACCGCCTTAAGGTCTCGACAAGGCTTCAATACTAGTATCGAGCGATATAAGCCGGAACCAACTCTTAAAAATGTCACTAAAGAGTCCGACCAGACTCGGTATAGTTACCCATCCACTAACAACCGCGGCGTAGGTTGCTTAACTTTAATAATCACGCGCGCGCATCAAAGCGCTGCCGCTACTGAGGCTACAAGCACATCAATGACGCACGAGCAAAAACGCGTGCTCATGACACAAACGCTTGCCCACTGCGGGGTTAGAACCCGCGCCTGCTTTGTTTTTTTATTCCCACCACTAGACCAAGGTAGTCATTGATACCATGATTTATCTTTCAGATAACAGAACAATTCATTTCTAAGATGCAAAAACCATTTTTATTTATGGCGTTCAAAAAATCTCCTGTGATCAATGTCAATGTGGCTAGAGACATGACTCTAGAGGTAACTAAAGTGAAAAATGAGGATGATGAGGACGAGACAAATCATGAGCAAGGAAGAATGGGTATGATAATGTTTCTTTTAGTTAGTGATATGCTTTAGGGCGCCTTCAATTTTGGCATGAAGAAACACACAATCACGCCCCTGACGCGGCACTACCTTCTTAACTAGAAGAAGCACTCAATATCAAATTATCCACCGTTCGGACGACGGCCTAAACCGAGGTCCGAGTTCGACGCACCCCCAGTTCGGGCCCGCTAGAAAATATTTGCACTTACTAAAATATGACCTTATACAAGGTCTAACAAAATCAACTGCGTTCCTTTAAAGGGGGGTATCTATACATCATACTGAATGCGATGACAAAAAATAAGGTATTGTTTTATAGTCATTTTTAAAAGTTATGTTTTCTAACAAAATAAATAAATTAAAACGCAGTCAAAAATGAAACACTCTGTATCTTTTCTTACTCATGCAAACTGTAGTTCACAGATGGTGTGTACGTACACAGCGCACACCAGCATTTTATTACCAAAGATCGTTGTGTGCATCACCCTTGTCAAACCAGCTGATCTGCGATTGGTCGAGTGGCACAGCTAGGCTTTTTCGACCAATCACAGATCAATTGCAACGAAGAATAGCTTCATACACACATGTTAGTACACTAGTGTGTGTAGAATGCACTTTCATGATAATAATGTTTTCGATAACAAACAAAACAAACAATGTCAACTAAATTAATAACCAACATCGTTTTTTTGTTACTTCAAGGCTCTAAGGAAAGATAATTTCTATGTTTTATGAGTTAGATTAAATCTTAGTTGTAGGAACTAGGTAGGTATTTACTTACTTTCTTGTAATTGTTGTTGTACGTAATTCGTTATTTACCTCTCGAAGCTCTTTAGAATCACTCCTAGCAGAATGGCAAGGTGGATAGAAATAAAGGAAAATAAAGCTGTTTTAAAACATTTATTAATTTAATTCTGACTCTGACTGACTCTATCACACTTTCACAGGCTTTGGACTAACAAGAAGGTTAGCGTAGTAAATAATTTATCTGCCGGGTAAATAATTTATCTGACTAACAAAAAAATTAAACAAACAAATCAATCAAGTAGGTACCACTTACTCTCAATCTACGCTTACTTGGCGTGTTTAAGTTCATTAAGAGGTTTACAATCTTTACAACAAATTACATTGATCATAATCACATTACAAAAAAACATTGCACAGCAATGTGACGTGCACTTTTTCGCGAAATAACAGTCTCTGTCACTTTTTATGTTTTAAAGCGTTCACACGGTTTCAATAAAATTCGCTGTCGTAGTTGTGTCGCACTTTCAATGTTATAATCACCTTCACAATACACTAAGTCCTACACTTAGCCCCACATGTTCAGGCTACTGCTACATCTAGTCTGAAAATGATCGGGCCGAACTAGGTGGGGGTTCTGTTCAGCCCAATAGTAGGCGCCGCGGCGTAGAGGTTAAACATCCAACCACTGGTGAAGCTTCTCTCGTCCGTCCAGAGAATGTTGCAGCTTCTGCGACTTCTGCCAAACTGGACTCGTAGTGTGAAGTCATGCGGCTTCAGCTCTTGAACTAGTGTAAAATGATACAGGCGCCTGCCCCTCGTCTTGCGTCTCGCCGCAGAATTCGCAATAATGACGCCTGCGCCCATGAGCGCTTGGCGAAGACGGACGCTGCATCAGTCGCGCTTGCGATTGGGTTGCCGATCAAAAATCTGCATCACACTGTCTTCTCATTGAACAGGCTGGCGTGGCCTTCCCTGGTCCCCGACGGGCATAAACAATCTCACTCCAGTCCCTGAACCGCTCACGAAAACGTCCTTAATATCAGCGTAAAGGCGCGCTGCTTTAGCACAAATTAAAGTTGCGATCCTGGTAGCACATAACCCTGGACTGACACCGTTGCGGCGTCGCACACGCACGCCGCACGGAAGCGAATTAGAGACTGCGCGGCGCCCGGGCGGTCGTCCTGCAAAAGCCGAAAAGGCTCAAGCTAGGGATGCGCCTAAGATGGGATCATAATTTAAAGGATACTAAAAACTAAAACATACCGGATAACTGATCGTGAATTGGGAACTGACACCTCGCATTTAATTAAGTATTATGGCGAGGTAACCTACTACTTAAACGAAATCGTGAGTGCGACACAAGTTTTTTTTGTACCTTAGCTTTCAACTCGCCAATCTAGTTAAGTGTAACTCTTGTTTTAGAGTAAAATTATTTTGTCCAAACCGGTAATAAATGTTCTAAAGTGTCAGTTTAAGACAGACAAAGACTGATAAAACATACAACGACTGAATTTAAAAAGTCACTAAGAATTATTTTTAACGAACTAGGCCATAGCATTTAAACTCGGACATATCGTACTTTATCTAGCAGTTATTTCTTAACTGACAGTCGCAAAATTACCAAAATGTATTTTTAAAATGCTTATTCACATAACTACTTACTTGAGTTACTGTAAGTGGCAAAAAGGAAACAACTTCGAGAGAAATCAAAACACTAATAACATGTTTTACTTACTTAATATGAAATATGCGCTGATAAGACTATTTTTCGAAACTCATAAAACATTGTTATCGTCTCAATAACTTAGTTAAAATCAAATAAAATCAAATTTTAGTTTAAACAAAAATAAAATCTTAATTAGTAATGTAATGAATGAATGATCTGATCTCGTAAAAAACTATGAGCCTAGAAATCAGAACAATTGTGGCACATCCCTATCTATCCGCATGCACACTTTGATTTACCCCGACACGTGCCCGACACCGGCCTTTCGGCTCGAGCGGCATAGTCTGCAGTTTGCGAGTACGGTAGGGCTTCCACGTTAAATAAATATCTAGGACTAGGATTACGATTTTACACGAATGTTTGAGTAGGTTTATTAAAACAATCCATATCATTTTTTATTTAATTATTTTTAGCAAAACAATTATGATCGTGTTTAATTGAACCAAATATCACATTTTAATACTTTTCTCATTGTAATATTGCGACCGGTTAAGAGTTAAATTCTAGGTAACTTTTAAAGCATTTTTTGAAATGAGTTGTCCCGTGGTTTGTCAAGTTAATATCAACTTTTACGGTGTCGATTTCATTACTAGACGACTAGTCAAGAATTAATTACAAAATAGCAAAACCTTTTTATTCCAACAATTTTTCTTATAAACAATAGTAATATCTCAAATGTTGAAACTTAAATAATAAGTAAAATGTATTTCAGTTCCTAAAATAGCAAAATGTTTTATTTCCTTACGAATACCTACGATCTTATCTTAGCTAAACAAAATGCTTGTCACCCTATCCAAGATACCGACAAACACGGCGGGGTACTTTTGTCGGGGCCACCTTTGAAACTTGGTCTTGCTAACTCCAAAATAATTTTACCCCCAAAATTAATTAAAAAATAAAGTAGAATTAAAGAAGGCGAGAAATTAGACTTTAATGACCTTGTTATTTTCAGTTTAAACAACTCGATTGTAGTTTTGTTTGTAAAATTTAATTTAATAGCACATTACACGACGAGTTTACAGCCGTGGTGGGAAGTTGGGAACGGTTAGACGTAACGTCGTACAGCCATTTTTGTTGAAGCTGAATAGACGAGAGCATTGATCGAAATTGTCGTTGTCTCCGCGGTATCTTCGTTCTTTCAAAATGATATGTGAATACGGCCTTGGTTACTACGAAAACTAGTGAGTCGTTGAAGTTTTGTTACGTAAATTAGGTCACAACAACACAGTCACACTCTCCAGTCAGTTCGCGAACAACGCACTCTGTGGTCAGCTGTTCGTAGTATCTTGATCGATTATGAAGTACCGCCAACTTTTGATTCTCTTGACGTCGGTTCGGTTACGTGACCGCAAAAACCAACAAACAATTAAAACCCCCAATTCCTAATTCTCTAATTGCGAAACACATAATTCTACTCCAATCCGTAGTGAAAAAAGTCCTTATAAAAGAAAACCCACAAACTTTATTTTACCCTAAAATCAGGGTAATTCTTTCATGTTGGTATTTCTGAGTCACCGTCGCCGCACCGCCGGTAGTACTATTAGGTATTCTGTGGCACCGCGCTGTTATCTTGAGTGTGTGCATGTGTGGGTCACGTATGCTTGTGTGCGTGCGTAGTGTGTCAATGTAGTAGTAAACAGCTGTAAAGGGTGTAGATTTTCGTAGTTACGGAATGAGATTGTTAAGATCAATATCTCCGTAACTAGCCTGAATTTTTGGCTCAAATTTGGTGAGCCTGCTCAGCTCGATGTACAGATACCCCCATTAAAAGGAATGTAGTTGATTTTGTTAGACCTTATATATGATTAGTAAGACCGATGTAAAATAAAGAACACGACAAATATGTTAATTTAGATTTATTATGAATACGAGCTAATTAATGTATTATTATTACTTTTGACAGTAAATGCAACAGAAATCCCAGAAGATATCAATCCACTAACGAATTTTGAAATTAAGCAAAATACAACACTGGATATGAGAGGAACAGAAGTAGATGATAGATTGTCCGCAGAAGATACACTGCAACTACAAGACCTTCACCATAGCTCAGACATAGACGACGATGTATTTCTAGACATTAAATTGGAAGAAGATATTGAAGCGGTCGACGAAGAAAGCTTTTTGGAGAATAATGGTCAAATATATAGAGGTAATACTAATAAAAACTTCATTTGTGCATTACCCAAAATGTATTTACCAGTTTTGATGGTCACCATTCACTCAATACAGCCATTTTACATATCTACATAATATTAATCATCTTTATAGGCGCCCCAGGACCGAAAAGACGTAAACTGCAGCAGACCACCAAGACACCAGAAAGACTAGAAGAACATTCATCTCCAAAACAAAACACCGCCGACGAAACTATAACAACAGATATTAGTGATGTTAAGACAAAGCTTAGTGGCAATAGAAATAAGCAAACAAATAGAAATAACACGAATAAAAAAAGATACAGTGAGAAAAAAAGTGATAAAGCTAATAGCATAAATGATACGACAACGGGTAAAAAGCCGATTGACAGTAACAACGGTAAAAAGTTGACATCAACAGTTCATTCGAAAACTCATTCAAGAACACACACGGATGAAAAACCTTTCATATGTAGTTATTGCGAAAATGAGTTTTCAAACAAAAGTAATTTATCAAGACATTTAAAGTTACACCAGGACGAGAAACAGGTCCCATGTAATTTTTGTGGAAAAAAGTTTATGTCGAAACGGTATCTAAAAAGTCATTTAAGGACACACACGAGAGAAAAGCCGTTTACGTGTAGTGACTGCGGACAAAAGTTTGCAGATCAGAGTAATTTATCAAGACATATAAGGCGACATACGGGTGAAAATAGGTCGTTCGAATGTAATCATTGCGAAAAAAGGTTTACAGAGAAACATCATTTAAAGAGTCATATCAAACGGATAGACAGACACATGGTAGAGAAGCTGTTTACTTGTAATTATTGCAGGAAAAAAATTACAGATAAACGTTCTTTAGACAGACATTTAAGGCTGCATACGGGTGATAAGCCGTTTAAGTGCGAATATTGTGAGAAGAAATTTACTGAAAAACATAGTTTAACACGTCATTCAAAGCTACACATAGATGGGAAGTTGTTCACGTGTAATTATTGCGGAAATAAATTTACGAAACATAGTTATTTATTAACACATTTAAAAATACACACTAATGGCAAGCCGCTCACGTGTGATTATTGTAACAAAAATTGCAGAGATAAAGGCGATTTGACTACACATATACGGACGCACACGGGTGAAAAGCCGTTCAAGTGTAATTATTGCGAAAAGAAATTTAGACTTAAAAGTAAACTGGCCTTACACATACGAATACACACAGGTGAAAAGCCGTTCAAGTGTAATTATTGCGAAAAAAAATTTAGACTTAAAGATAAACTGACCTTACATATACGGACGCACACGGGTGAAAAGCCGTTCAAGTGTAATTATTGCGAAAAAAAATTCAGCCTTAAAGGTAAACTGACCTTACATATACGGACACACACGGGCGAAAAGCCGTGACTGCGGAAGAATGTTTGTAAATCTTAAACTTAAAAGACAATTAAGCCCTTGTTAAACGGAGTATGGACTCTTCTTGACCTTGGGGACAAACGCTGCCATTGGACTATCCTTCCGTCCACTTTCGTCAGCCAGCCAGACTCCGCCGCCTTCCTGTTCCGAAACTGGTCATAATCGATATTAGTGTTTTCAAACTTGGCCCGAGTTTATATTCGCCTACGCCAATCGGAGTTTCAGTAAGCTTAAATCGATGTATGCTCAATCCGGAACAAGAAGGGAAGAGTCGACGGTTAAGCAAGTTCAAGAGGCGGCCAGCTTCCATTTGTCAGACCCAATAAGTTTGCATTGAATTATGCAAACTTAAATATCTTCAACTTTTTTGATCTCAGAGAACCGTTCGCATGTTATTAAGCAGCGAAAAGTTATGTAATATATACCTGTATGTAAGACACATACATACAGGTGTAATTATTGCAAAAAAAATAACAGATCAAAAGGTCCGTTGAGAATATTAAATGGGTGAAAAGCCGTTCACATGTATAACTCATAGCTTTCTAATGATTAAAAACCGTGTAAATATTATCAATGTGGAATGTTTTCGTATACAACGGGTCTTTTGTAGGTCATTTGGTTCACATGAGTGAAAAGCAGTTCAAACAAATGTGATTTATCGTCATCATCATTTCAGCCATAGGAGGTCCACTGCTGAACAAAGGCCTCCCCCAATGACTAATCATCGGGGGTATTGCCAATACTCGCCACGCTTGGCAGGCGGGTTGGCAAGCTCAGTTTTTGACGTGATAACGTCTTTAAAATCGTTTTAGTCGGGTGACATGTTCAGAAACTTGTGTCACACCAAAACCTCACGAGCGCGATCGCAGGTATAACGAGAGAGAGACGGACCGATCTCCCGTCTCATCTCGAGCGCTGCCAGTCATTCCGTGAAACTTGTCACGCGGAATCCGCACGAGCGGAGGCTGGCATAGCGTTCGAGTGAGTGGACCGATCTTCCGTCTCTCTCACTCTAGCGGCATACAAACGAATGGAGATTTTCTCGTGCGGTTACGTTATCACGTAAACATCTCGATCGTAAACCTAATTTACAAACAACCAATTTTTTTATAAGATTTCGCACGAAGACGTTGCTGCTCAAATGTGATTATTGTATAACATTTAATTTTACAAATTTTGTTCCACTACACGAAGCTGTCGCCTCGCGATTTTTTCCGATGTAATATTATTGTATTAAAGTGTAATTAATTTTTATAAAGTGATTGTATTTAATTAAGAAAAACACGCAGAAACACACTTACTGCCGCACTCAGCGACGTCTCTTAAGTTTGATGGTTACTTAAGAAAAGTCTGTGGTAGTCCGTCTATTAATCACGTGGTTTTTTTGGCATTTTAAACCTTCCCCTTTCCCCCCTGGTGATACATGGTGAGGTTTTAGATTATCCCTCCCCCCTCCCTATATCACGTGTATTTTTTAGTATCTACAAAAATCTTTTGTTTTTTTAAATGTTTATTAAATACAGGTATAAGTAGTGATGTGCCGAGTCGCTGTTTTTGTGAATCGAGTCAACTCGAGCCAGTTTATAAGGTATTCGAATCATGACTCGATTCCGCGATTCGAGGCAGTACTCGAGTTCTATGTGTGGTATTCGAATGTTGACTCGAGTCTAGTACTCGAGTCTAGAAATTACAAAATGATCTTGATGAGCTTTTTTTGAAATTAGTTGTAATTTTGTAATAAAATTAATTAAAATAATTTCATAATAATTAAATTAACTCACAGTAACAGTTAACTGACACAAAACAAGGAAATCAAATCAAAAAGTTGCAGGTTCAACCTTGAATTTATTAGGCATCACTTCATTGCCTAAGTAAACCGAGTTCGAGTACGAGCGAGTCAGTAAGTACAAAATCGATTCTTCCTGACTCGAGTACCAGAATCAAGTCTGGCGTACTCGAATTAAAATAAACCGGTATTCGAGTAGCCGAGTCCAAAGCAGGAATCGAGTCTGACTCGAGCCAAGCCGTACTCGGCACATCACTAGGTATAACTATCATCTAATTTTATTATAGAAAATTAAAGATTACAATAATAACGTTTAGAGGTAGACAGAAAGGTTGCAGGTTGTTTTCGACTGACATAAAAATAATGAAAGAAATGCGAATAACTTTTTTGTACCAATATATGAACCATTTAATGTACAGTATCCTCGGATCACGGATTAGCAAGACTTTCTTCAACACCAATAACTGGATAAGCATCTAGCAAGTCAGTTGTTGGCACAGTTGTTGAAGATCAACATCGGTTTTATCAAGCCACTCGGCGTCATCAATTTCGCGCACTACGGAGAGAATCTCTCTCGATGTACTGTTCGATCGTCGCGTGAGGATGCGGGAAGGACGAACATTGTGCATCTCCAGACTAATATTGCTCGGATTCAGTTGCTTGTGACAAAAATTCACACGTGCCTTAGCTTTTTACTTTGTACAGAAGTACATGCGCACCGCTGGCATGTCCTTTCCAAAAGTGTCTGACGATCCTTCTACAGGCTAGGACAATACAGGTCATAAATCAATTTGCCGAAGCCGAAACGTATGAAACGTTGGAGTAATTTCAAGAGACCGACGCAGAAGTAATGGAGCAAACATCTTGCCATCATGCTCTTGAGGCTTTGGAATATATAGGCCACTGGACGACTGCAAAATCGGGTAAGGAGGTATAACGAAGCGTTCCGAAAGAATGGGTCGTATAGAACTCGGTTGAGTATCGCGTGTTTGCCGAAAAAATTAATATACATGATATATTACTACACCCCCCCTCCCCCCTTGTGATTATTTATTTATTTTTATGGACTCCTCCCCCTCCCCCCTCCTCTCGAGCCTCACGTGATTAATGGAGAGCCCCATACTAAGTCAATACGAAGAATTAACAAAATGTTAATCATCACTTTACCGTTAATAGGCTAGTTTCCTGGGTCAAAAAAATATTATTCTTTTTAGTCCGTTAGTTAGATTATCAAAAAATATTGGACCCATTTTTTGTCTTTTGTCAATCAAACAAAAAATGACGAAGATAAAGCGCATCAAAGTAAGCACGTGACTTGCACGCCTTGCTAAAAAGTGTCGGCAGGTGTGACGTTACTCGGAACTTTAACGGGCTATATCTTCATAATTTTTTGTCTGATTGAGAAAAGAAAAAATACGTGTCCAGTATTTTCTGTTAATCCGACTGACGGACTAATTAGTTTTTTTTAGGAAACTAGCCCATTGACGTTGTGTGCTGCAGTTTGAGTGATTAACGATCAGCAATAAAACAGATAGCTTACGGCAACTGACATTTTAAAGACAACGTAGTGTAAGCTTGATTAATAAACAATATTTTTGAAGCCCTTTCTTTCATTTCTTCGTCATCAATGATTTATCACAACAACGTAAATATGTCTATATACGTCCAACTGCAGGGCACAGGCCTTACCCTGCTTGGTAGGGCGCCCTTTGCACTCCACATTGGCCCGATCACGCCTGCTAGTATGGGGCTCGACACGTACGAGTCTGAGCCTCACACTCGGCCGGGTCGCGGCGACCGCTAGCGGGGCGGACCTAGGCTGTGCGCCCTCAGCGCACGCCACAACTGCCCGGGTTGAGACGAAGCAGGCCTTCCTTAAAGGCACTCGGCGGTAGGTCCTTCCATAAAAAAAAAACAGGCCTTACCTCCACTATGAGGTGGTTTGGGCTACTCCACCACGCAGGCCCAGTGCGGTGCGACGGAGGGGTGTTGTAATAAGGCCAGTGTCTAAACCTTACTGTCGGATGTCATCAAGCCGCCCTAGGCCTCTGACTAGGCTTCACGACTAGTATCAAGCGATATTAGTCGGGACCAACTTTTAACGTCACATAGCCTAAAGGATTAATTAGCAAGCTGAAGTGGCAGTGGGCAGGGCACATACCACGTAGAACTAACGGCCGATGGGGCAGAAAGGTTCTGGAATGGAGGCCACGTACCGGCAAGCGCAGCGTAGGACGTCCACCTACAAGGTGGACAGACGACCTGGTAAAGGTTGCGGGAAACGGCTGAGTGCAGGTCGCTTTCTCAACCGGCCAATCTGGAATTCATTAGGGGAGGCCTATGTTCGGTATTGGACGTCTTATGGCTGAAATGATGATGATGAACTTTTAACGTGCCTTTCGAAGTACGGAGATGATTGTGATGTCACTAAATATCCGCGGCGTAGGTGGCTTAACTTTGGTAATCACCATTACCAAAGTGGCGCTGGCGGCAACCACATGTTCGGTAAATACTAGCGTTGCCGAACTATGAAATGATGAAAACTATCGATAGTTTTACTATCGATAGTTTTCATCTGAAAAAGCCATATATATCGTCCCCTAATGTTTCTCGTTGAATTACATTACTGTTAAAACATACCCAATACTATTGCAAACTTACAGACTATCGATAGTCTTAAATAATCGATCGATACTATCAATAGTTTTTTATTTACGAGCAACAATACTATCGATAGTTTATTCTTCGCAAGCAGCAATAATATCGATAGTATTGCACTCATTCAATAGTATTGCCTTGTTTTGGGCTATCGATAGTATCGATAGTCCAGTCGATAGTCTTGCGATAGTTTGACTATCGATTAATAATCGATAGTCGACCATCGATCGGCAACACTAGTAAGTACCCTCAAATAACTTTCTGGTACCTCGAAACAAGGATGTCAATTCCTTACTTTGCGACCATGACAATAGGGATGACGACAAACTTTTTTTCTTCGTCTATCCGGTAGATTATCAAAAAGTTTTGGACACTTATTTTTTCTTTTTTTACATAATCAAAATATTACATAGATATATTGGTTTGAAATGTCGCATGACGTCACGTCTTTGTACAATTTTGACTTAGACGTGACGAGTGACGTCCGAGCCCCTACTCCCGAACTCTGACGCGCTTTATCTTTGTCATTTTTTGGTTGATTGACAAAAGAAAAAATAAGTTTTCATTACTTTTGGATAATCTAACTGACGGAAATAGAATAAACCATAGATTTAGTAGCATATTCTAAGTCTATGGAATAAATAAAAAAATAAATAAATCCAGTCCAGGGCTAGCGAAATAAATACTATATATTTATATACCCTATTATGTTATCCGATTTTTCGTAAGTTTTTGAGATATTTTTTCTCTAAAATTTTGAGAATTTTCGTCCTAACCATCTTTAAAAAATAGTTTCTCCACTTTTTACTAAGTTATGTCGGTTTTTTTTAAAAGTATGATCCTTATAAATTAAACTTAGATAAAATTATCAGCCAGCTAAGACTAACAAAGTATACTTGGATAGGCTTGGATGTAAGGAATACAAAAAAAAATCTGGACGTCACCTTTTGAACCACCTGTATAATAATTAAATAAAACATGAGTTATGATTGCAACCATTTATTTATACATCATGGGTTATTCACATTGATCTAGTAACATCAAATCTAACAATAATTTAGTACAATCCAATATAACTTATACAAGGTGCAATTAAATAAAGCAAAATCTTCTAGGGGCTGTTTTTGGTGCTGAGATACAACAAATTGTTCCATGGGACCAATTAAAAATTTGCAAAAAAAAACACTGACTGAAAACTAGGCAAGATAAAAATATCGACTTCGATGGCTCGGGCACGTAAAAAGAATGAGAGGGGATTATAATTATAGTTAAAAAATATAACGCTCTAAACATAGTCGTACTATTCGCTATGTGCAAAGTGGGTGGTGGGGGGCATCAAATCGATCGCAGCATGCAATCTGGCAGAAATGTGAAATAACTCTGGACTGTCATGTGTCAAATTGCTATATTTCCATACTTACGTTAATTAGTATTTTTAAGTTAAAACGTTAAAATTCGCGATATGGGTCACAGTACATGTTGTGTTATAAAGTGTAGAAATAATGGGAAAAACAGTTCGTGCATGTTTTATTCGTTTCCAATATCAAGATGGAAATTGAAGCAAAGTAATAAATGGATCTGCCGTAAAAAGAAAAAAGTTTGTGGGGAATGTCTGTCACAGACGTTTGAGTTATGATCACAGCTCTTATTAAGTAGCTTTGACCGTTGGTTTTAAGCTCTTCAAACTCTCTCACATGCTGTGCTAATATTATTTTTTCCCCTTTTTGAACAATTTGAGGTTGGAAAGTTATATCATGTTGTATCGATTCAAATCCCGTACGTATTATAACATTCATATTTTAGTTCGAGTAAGAAAATTACTTATTATAATATGCACAAACTTTTTAGATATTTTCATCTAATTTCGAAGAAAAACAATCCAAAAATCATTCTTAAACCATCCAGTTGCAATAATTTGAGAGATCTTAAGTCCACAATACTTGTGGTCACTAGGGGCGCTGTCATCGCGCACACAGTGAATATCACATTACAATTTTTAGTGTTCAGTTAAAGATCGTCTTAGGCAAAGATTTCATTAATTTTCTTTGTCTTAGGTATCTCTAGATAGATGATGTCACCAAAGACCTGAGAGAACTTGGGAATGCCCAACTGGACTGGGTCAAAAAATAATCAAATTTGTGTGACGTAATTTAAAGATGGCCCTTAAGAGATTTTGTAATATTTAAATTACATTTTGTATTATAATTATCACAACAATTAATAATATAATATAATATTAAGGTAATACTCAATGGCCAAAAAATAGTTTTAATTGTGGTTAGAGTATTTTACATTGTCCCTTGTTGGGCTAAAGCTTAATATATTTAAATTATATGATAAAACAAGACATTTGGAATACAAGCATTGTGAGACGCCCATTATACAATAATCATCACCATCATCATCATCATTTCAGCCATAGGACGTCCACTGCTGAACATAGGCCAAAATATACATAAAATTATACTAAATAAGACTTGATTCTAAATCACTTCAATCAAAGACAATATAACTCTTGAACAATTTTAAAAAGTATACTAGCTTAGTGAAAAAGAAATCGCTTGGATAGCGAAGAGATGTCGGTTCGATTCCCACCTGAGGCGGTCGATTTTTTTTCAAGTATTATATTATTAGTATTAGATAAGATATAACAAGCATGTAATAGGCTAGTATCCTGGGTCAAAGATAAATTATTCTATTTAGTCCGTCAGTTAGATTATCAAAAAATATTGGACCCATAGTTTGTCTTTTGTCAATCAAACAAAGAATGACGAAGATAAAGCATATCACAGTTTGGGAATGACGTCACGTCTTGCTAAAAAAGTGTCGCAAGGCGTGACGTTACGAGGAACTTCAACGGGCTATATCTTCATCATTTTTTGTTTGATTAAGAAAAGAAAAAATACGTGTCTAATATTTTCTGTTAATCCAACAGACGGACTATTTAGATTTTTTTAGGAAACTAGCCTATTGCAAAACCAAAAATTGGAATCACCTAAAATTTTACTGGTACTTTTAACATTCTGTATAAGCTCTTATTAACCAACTACCTTTTAGGTGACGATTCTACTAATTAAATTCAAAGACTATCTTTGAAACAAAAAAAAGTCACGAAAATAATTCACTTTCCTAATCCCCGTATCATATAGCATTTACATCAAAAATCGCTGACCTAATAATTTATCTTTCATTTGCTCTGTGTACTATATTATGTATGTGTATGTATATGTATATAATTGATAATCATATATATTTATACCTATTTATTAAGTATGTAATGTTGGTGGGTATATATATATATATATATGTTTTTTTTTTTGCTGCACCGCCTGTATTTCTCTGTTTGATCACTGGTTGACTGGTAGAGAATGCTTCTTGGCATTAAGTCCGCCATTTGTACAATTATTTTTAAATGTGCAATAAAGTATAAATAAATAAATATAGTTGATAACTTTCAAGGCGAAGGCTAGGGAGAATACACGTAATAGAGGTGCTTCTGCGCAAGTTTTCTGGCGAAAATACTGAATATGGGATTTAGAAATTAATATATCATTTAACTTATATGTTGAAGTTTTTCCTGTTGTATCTAAATACTAGTTATTATTTCTTATAAACACAAAAAAATATTTAAAGTACCGCGAATACCGCGATCTTGTACACATTTATATTTTAAACGCCGTTGTTGTTGAGTTTCAAAGTTAGTTTGGTTATTTATAATATTTGTGCCTTTAGGTCATCAAATTAAGAATTATAAGGATTTTTAATGGATTTGACTCTTAGCGCCTACTTTTCCATGAGCACACAAATTCCCATACTAAAAAGGTTATCAGCATTAATATGCTGTATTTCGGCAGAAGAATCTTATCCTAAAAGAGTGTTAACTAAATAAAATAGAACATTATTATTATGAATTATTCTATAAATATTAAATACTAACCACAGTAACATTAAACAAATAAATAAATATTTGACAACATCACATACATTGATCTGATCCTTAAAAGCCAAAGCACTTGAAATCAGAAACAACGACGGTACCACAACACCCAGACCCGAGTTAACATAGCAAAGTTGGTTTTCTGCATTGACCCGACCGAGAATCGAACCCGGGACTTTGGAAATATTTGTAGATATAATATGTTTTTAAAAAAGGTTTAAAATAAGAAATGCAGATAATAGGCTAGTTTCCTGGGTCAAAAAATGATTATTCTATTTAGTCCGTCAGTTAGATTATCAAAAAATATTGGACCCATATTTTGTCTTTTGTCAATCAAATAAAAAATGACGAAGACAAAGCGCATCAAAGTGAGCACGTGACGTCACGTCTTGCTAAAAAGTGTCGCAAGGCGTGACGTTACGCGGAACTTTAACGGGCTATACCTTCATCATTTTTTGTTTGATTTAGAAAACAAAAAAAACGTGTCCTATATTTTCTGTTAATCCAACTGACGGACTAATTAGATTTTTTTAGGGAACTAGCCCATTACTTGCACATATTATACAAGGTCGCCTTTTATAAACGGGTGAAACTTTGAAAAGAACTTCTAATTATATTAGAGACACCGGGCCCTATAATTTTCGTTCTTAAAAACGGCAGTTTTCATTTTTATTATTCCTAACAAAAAAAAAGTTTTAAGAGCATCCTGTCTAGTCTGAAACGTCCCTACGTCATCGCCTCTGTCTCTCTCATTTCAATCGTGCCCCACTCTTCCCTCGGGGTGCACGCACGGGGTACGGAGTGTTTTTTTTTACGTTGAAATCAAAATTGTTTTAGGCGTTTTTCTCGAAAACTAGCGTATAAAAATTTTCTTTTTTTTAACAAAAATAATTCATTTATGTTTTTGTAATTGCTCTTTAAATTTCACCCGTTTATAAAAGGCGACCTTATTATCCTTCCAAACGCTACGTCCCGTTTCCGTCGCATCTCTGTTCAGCCTAATGGTAGATAGGCGACTGGCAGAGAATGCCACATGGCATTAAGTCCACCCTTTATAAGACTTTAACCTGTGTAATAAATAAATAAACTAACTGATCCTAAACATATAAATGTTAATAACAGCAGTTTTAATAGTGATACTTTTTAATTAGAATTTACGGTAATTGGGTCAATTTTAAATTAGAATAGCCGTGTATTGCACAAATGCATATAATTTTTAAAGGTGGGCACTGACCGGTGTTATAGCTCGTAATGTAACAAATTATAAAGCGAGCATTCGTGCAGTCAATACGGGGTGACAAGGGCGTCGCCAAGGGGGGGCAGTGAGGGGCAGATCCCTCCCTAGACATAAAAAGAAATCATAAGCCCGTAACATAACTCAGAAAAAGGTGGGGCTTCACTGAGAGTCCGACTCACCCCCAGATCCGGCCCGCTAGAAAGGAGCCCGACAGCGGTCCGGCCTGTTCCACAGTCCTGGTCCCGTCGGCGCCACCACTAGCGGGTTCGCCGCTCGGTAGGGTGCCTTTTGCACTCCACATTGGCCCGATCACGCCTGCTAGTATGGGGCTCGACACGTACGAGTCTGAGGCTCACACTCGGCCGGGTCGCGGCGACCGCTAGCGGGGCGGACCTAGGCTACGCCACAACTGCCCGGATTAAGCTGAAGAATGTCTTCCTCAAAGGCACTCAGCGATAGGTCCGTCCATAAAAAAAAAAGCTTCACTGAGGACGACACGTGCGAGTGTGGCGCCTAACAGTCTACGCCACACTTAATGTCCTGCTCTACCTCTCCTGCCACCTGCACGCAAGAGGACCTTTACAACGCCAACCAGAAGGCTATTGATGTTGCCACTTTTTGGGCGCAGAGAGTTTAATTGGCATTGACTCGAGAAGAAGAAGATAAGCCCGTGGAGCTTTACACATTAGACTTTGTACCGTTTATTACAATTTACGTAGAGGTAACAGCGCTACAAGTGTGGAGCTTCATGGGTTCAAGACTGTACCCACAATTTATAATTTTCTCACCCCTTATTTTTAACAACTTGCCCCCCTGGGCCATCCCTTGCGGTGTAAGGCAACGAGAACACAAACAGGGTTGCGTGTCACGGAGATGACTATGCGGTGGATGTGCGGAGAGAGGAACTAGCGCATTCGTGGCAGCCTTTATGTCCGTGATGTCCGTCTACGCTGGTACGGCCATGTTTTGCGGAAAAGGCAAGCTACGTGGGAATCATATCTGGCCATGCCGCCACCACCCGGTCCTGGCAGAAGGGGTACACCCAAGAAGTGCTGGCTTAACGTCATGATGGGTGACATGCATGCCAATGATCTCACAACTAGGGCCGCCGAAGAAAAACCATGAAAGCAGACCTTGGGCTCCAAAGACCGATGGCTTTGGAAGCAACCGAGTTTAACCGTTGAAATGATGATGATGATGAAGGGAGCAACGAGCCAGATTTACACGGATTTTAGAAAACAACGTAACGTAACATGCTCACCGCGAATGTTACATTACGTAACGCGAGTCAGTACCCACCTTTAGATATTAGCGCGTTCAGTTTTTAACATCTTATACGTTAAATCGTGTCTCAGAGCCGTCGGCCAGCATGAGTGTGACGGTCCTGCTGTTGACCCACACGAGCCGCGCCAGCCTGGCGGGGTTCAGGCGAGCCACGTCCGCCATGGGGGCCGTGCTGTAGCACTTGACGCAACGAGTCTGCGCCGCGCCTAGACCGAACATACCTGGAATATAATATTTACTTTAGTCTAGTATTTTATAAAATAAATATTTGACTACATCACATACATTCCTCTGATCCTATGATAAGTTAGCTTAAACACATGTATTACAGAAATCAGAAACAACGACGGTACCTCAACCCAGACCCGAGACGATATAGAAAAGTGATTTTTCTACATTGACTGACCGGGAATTAAACCTCGGACCTCAGAGATAGCGACACCAAGTCTGGTATACTTGCTTCTAGGCTACGGAGGTCGTCATTTGGAATTTTGGAACGTAGACACTGACTCTCGACTGACTTTTTGGACTGAGGGCCCATTGTCAGTATTGTAAAGTGGTCGCTTCGCATAAATAGATCAAAGCAAAGCGTTTGTTTTGTAGAACTCCAACTCACTATGAAGCCCTTACTATATTATTTAAATGTAAGTAGCCAAAACACTAGCAGCTAAGCATATGTTTTGTCTCCGGTCCGGCTGCAGTGTGCGACTCACCGGCAGTGCTCTGCCAGAAGGACAGGCGGTTGTCGGCGGTGGCGTAGGAGACGAGGTAGCGTGTGTCGAAGCTGAAGGCATATGTTTTGTCTCCGGTCCGGCTGCAGTGTGCGACTCACCGGCAGTGCTCTGCCAGAAGGACAGGCGGTTGTCGGCGGTGGCGTAGGAGACGAGGTAGCGTGTGTCGAAGCTGAAGGCATATGTTTTGTCTCCGGTCCGGCTGCAGTGTGCGACTCACCGGCAGTGCTCTGCCAGAAGGACAGGCGGTTGTCGGCGGTGGCGTAGGAGACGAGGTAGCGTGTGTCGAAGCTGAAGGCATATGTTTTGTCTCCGGTCCGGCTGCAGTGTGCGACTCACCGGCAGTGCTCTGCCAGAAGGACAGGCGATTGTCGGCGGTGGCGTAGGAGACGAGGTAGCGTGTGTCGAAGCTGAAGGCATATGTTTTGTCTCCGGTCCGGCTGCAGTGTGCGACTCACCGGCAGTGCTCTGCCAGAAGGACAGGCGATTGTTGGCGGTGGCGTAGGAGACGAGGTAGCGTGTGTCGAAGCTGAAGGCATATGTTTTGTCTCCGGTCCGGCTGCAGTGTGCGACTCACCGGCAGTGCTCTGCCAGAAGGACAGGCGGTTGTCGGCGGTGGCGTAGGAGACGAGGTAGCGTGTGTCGAAGCTGAAGGCATATGTTTTGTCTCCGGTCCGGCTGCAGTGTGCGACTCACCGGCAGTGCTCTGCCAGAAGGACAGGCGATTGTCGGCGGTGGCGTAGGAGACGAGGTAGCGTGTGTCGAAGCTGAAGGCATATGTTTTGTCTCCGGTCCGGCTGCAGTGTGCGACTCACCGGCAGTGCTCTGCCAGAAGGACAGGCGGTTGTCGGCGGTGGCGTAGGAGACGAGGTAGCGTGTGTCGAAGCTGAAGGCATATGTTTTGTCTCCGGTCCGGCTGCAGTGTGCGACTCACCGGCAGTGCTCTGCCAGAAGGACAGGCGGTTGTCGGCGGTGGCGTAGGAGACGAGGTAGCGTGTGTCGAAGCTGAAGGCATATGTTTTGTCTCCGGTCCGGCTGCAGTGTGCGACTCACCGGCAGTGCTCTGCCAGAAGGACAGGCGGTTGTCGGCGGTGGCGTAGGAGACGAGGTAGCGTGTGTCGAAGCTGAAGGCATATGTTTTGTCTCCGGTCCGGCTGCAGTGTGCGACTCACCGGCAGTGCTCTGCCAGAAGGACAGGCGGTTGTCGGCGGTGGCGTAGGAGACGAGGTAGCGTGTGTCGAAGCTGAAGGCATATGTTTTGTCTCCGGTCCGGCTGCAGTGTGCGACTCACCGGCAGTGCTCTGCCAGAAGGACAGGCGGTTGTCGGCGGTGGCGTAGGAGACGAGGTAGCGGCCGTCGGGGCTGAACGCGCAGGCGGTGACGGGCCCGCTGTGCGCGGCGAGCGACTGGCAGCGGCCGGCACGTAGCTCGTACATGGCCAGCTGACCAGTGTGGCTGCCCACTAACCAAATAACATTAATGGTTAAAGGAAATCGTTAAGCGGAGCCCGCGAAATTCAAGATTTCTTACGTTGTTATCAAAAAGAGACTGGTTTAAGGACTCCGTACTTATTAATTGCACTTACTAGTTTCGGAGAAAAATGGTTCGTATTGCTGCTCTATAGGGTATGTGCTCAAGGTTCGACCTACACCACCGCAGGGAAATTCGGATCTGCGGAACTTGCTGTTCAGTTGGGCCCTTGTAGACCAACTTATATTATACCCAAATAAAATTGTGTTTACGTTGTGGGTTTCCTTCGAATTTATTTACTTACGCTTTAAACGTAACACCACGAGAATTTATTTTGACGTACACTGCAAATATGACTGCGGCCATTACTTATTTAGTTCTCTATACCCCCACATTGCCGTGTGGGGACGGCCGTAAAGAATACACTTCCCCACCGCCAACAGGAGGCGTGTCGTAAGAGGCGACTAATTCCCGTAGCACGAGACGGGCAGCAGCGTCTGCGTGCGAAATGTTTTAAAAAACTGCGCTCGCCAACCCGCCTGCTAAGCGTGGCGAGTTTTGGCAATCCTCCCGATGAAAGTCATTGGGGGAGGCCTGTGTTCAGCAGTGGACATCTATGGCTGAAGTGATGAGTGATGATGACTCCAACATTAGCCTATTCAGTGGCCTACAGCGCCAAAATGAAAAACAGCAGCCTGTACTACAGGTTAATGGCTGATTTCCGGATACAGTTCTAAAGCCTTAATTTTTTATTTTTTTTTAATTTATTTATAAAACAAACAATATTAATAAGTATATACAATTTACACGATATGACATAAGCTTTAGGGCTTTACCGCATACCGGTGCCGTTGCAGATAGATTAAAAAATAATGAAAGATGTACACAACATATGACATAATAAAAAACATTGAAAAATAAAAATGACAATACACAGAACAATGTAATATTTTGCCGGTCGCCGAGCTTGAAACTTGATATTGTGGGAACGCAACACCAGTACGCGCGGGAGACGAGTGCGTGCGGTGGACACTGACGGCATCGCGAGATCATCGCGATCGCGCTCCGGCACACGCCTTGGGACACCCACCCTCGCAGGTTCACTATCGCGTATTACTAATAATTTCATGTAACTAAGAGGCGAGAATTACAGCACTTTTATATTTACAGACCGCTAGTTTGATTTTATCGTTAGGACACTAACAACATGTTATCGCACCGCACACATAACGTCTCTGTTTAGCCTAATGGTCGACTGGTAGAGAATGCCTCATGGCATTAAGTCCACCTTTTTGTATGATTTTTAATCTGTGCAATAAAGTTTAAATAAATAAATAAATAAACATGCCGAGTAAGAGACTACACCCTTGTAACTATATGTTACAAGTGTCGACAATATGGCCACTCAGCAAAATATTATCGGGAGGCTGACTCTACCTGTGGGCACTGCGCCTGCGTTGACCATTCAATTTAAAGAATGCTCAAAGCAACTTGAATAACCACTGTGCTACGTGCCGGCGATTCAATAAACCTAGCCATCACAAAACAGGAGATGAGCAATGCTCCGCAGAAAAATCGCAGAGGCTAGATATGTTAGTTCAATCGATTACGATAGCGCATTAAACACCGTAGAATGTATTTTTAATTTTAAGTTATTAAATAACTAGATAAGGAGATTTGATCTACTTTTTATTATTTCATAGTAAGTAAATTTTTTTGTATAAGACTTATATTATTCTTGAATAAGCACTAACCTACTTTATGATATAAATACCTATTATTTGCTTAGTTTAGGTACACACTGATATTTCTTAACTTAAGTTTTATGTATCTAGGCTTAGTTTTTATACAGAAATAAATCTTATCTTTATCTTATCTTAATATCTTACCAGCGATCCTCCTAGTAGCGGGACAGTGGGAGACCTGGTTGTAGCGGCAGATGGCTGGGAACACTTCGTTAAGGCCCTTACTCTTTAAGTGTGATTGGTCGACGCAATGGAGAATGATATCCATTACCTAAAAAAAGATAAATTATTCCTGTATAAGGCTCTTTCAGATAAGAATCCATATCCATAAGTCGCTGATTCTGATCCGGCTCGAAGGACCAAAGGCTAGGTTCCTTCGGTGGTGGGATATATTTATTTATTTAAATAAAACGCGGAGTATGTACTAAAAAAAGAGCATAATCCAAGAGTTATAAGGTAAAAGGTGGTTATGATGGTAGTGTTCGACCGAGCATCTATATTTGCTCGCGAACCGAACGTTGCTCGCTGTCGTTCGCCGATCCTTGTTCACAAGCCTCACCGTATGTACTATGCCTATGTATGGACACATTTTAAGCAGGTAGTCGTACTATCCACCTTCTTCCGACTCCATTCAGATCAGCACGATGGTGTCAAATTATTTTATTGTCATCTAAATGTCAAAAACTTACAAAGTTTTAAATCGATACGTCAGTTAGAAGTAGGTTAAAAACTACTTACAAGTTTGATTACATAGTTAGTTACTCACAAGTGAAACTAATAAAAAAAACGACTTCAAAAAACTGATAAGCTAAAAATAATACATAAGTACTTAATCAGTTACTTTTGGAGTCGGTGCAAACGAAAACATTCTTATCGGCTGGCAAATTGTGTTTGCATTTATATGATTCGTTTTGTTGAGGATTCATCACTAAAAAAAGATGAAATAAGTAAATTTTATAAACATAAATAACCCTACCAACTTCAAAAACCTGAAAAGCTAAAAAAATAATAATCGGTCAATGTAGTAACGAATGATCGCTAAACATACATAAAAATAAAAATATTCCTTCTCCTTTTTTGAGGTCAGTTAAAGCAGTGTAATAATTTACGAAATATATTTATAAATACCTGACTTAAAACCCATTAAAGTCGCGTGATAGACAAGGAGATCCGATATGTACCGTGACGTCATATTACACGTCCGCCATACATTTTTCATATTAAAAGTTGTTTTAGAAAGGGACAGGTATACATCAATTTCTAATTACTGTATTATGTTTACTTTTTACCCTAAATAAATTTTGTTTTCACTATTAGCACTATAAATTCCTATAAATATAGTAAAAATAATATATTTTTTAAAATACATATTCCCTATCAGAGACTACTGAATTAAAAAAATAGGGCCCATTAACCTCTACCAGCAGGTCAGCAGGTCGGCGACCTCGTTATGCATCCTAAATATATAAAAAAAGATCCCCACGACTCGAGAACCTCCTCCTGTTTTAAGGTCAGCTAAAGTTTGACCCTACTGCTGACCTCGACCAGCAGATCAGCGACCTCGTTATGCATCCTGAATAAAAACGAATTGAGAACCTCCACCTGTTTTAAGGTCAGTTAAAATTCGACCCTACCCGATGACCTCTAGCAGTAGATCAGCAACCTTGTTATGCAACCTGAATAAAAACGAATTGACAACCTCCTCCTTTTTTAAGCTCAAGGTCAGCTAAAGTTTGACCCTACCACTGACCTCGACCAGCAGGTCAGCGACCTCGTTGTGCATCCTGTCGATGAGCAGTTCTATGCCGCGCAGCACCTCCGCTCGGCCCTTGTGCAGCGCGTGGTAGGCGCCCGACGGCTGCCCGGCTTGCTGGGCCGCGGCACAGCGGGCCACCTCGCGGGCCATCGTCGTTATGAACGCTCCGGGCCTGCAACAATGAATCATCACCATTTATTTTAATTTTTATTTATTAACCTTTGACGGCCCGAATTCCCCGCGCGGCCCGTCGCCCCGAGTCCCGGAGTCATGTTTCAAGTGGCCGTTTTTTTTGCCGCGCACGCACTTATCGCTTTGTTTTTATTCGTGAGGCCAGATGTTTACACTCACTCTGGTTGTAGTTACATTTCTGAGAAGCTATTGAAATAAATTAACTAGATGTGCTGATACAAGAGGTTTGTAACGTTTACATTATTTTTTATTGGCCAACAAAACTGCCATTGTAACGCTGACGCACCAGATTTGCGTCCGTGTGAAATGAAACGATTGTTATGAGTATTTGAAACAAAGGACATCTTATCTTACCTTAAAACTTACCGTTGAACTACTAACTAACTACTTTTCACGTTGAAATCACTTCAAATAAACTTTTTTTTGCACACAACAAATTCCCGCAAAACCGTCAGATAGTCGACAGATAACTCCAACTTTCAACAACCCATTTCTTTTTTTCTTTTTGTGAAAGTTTATTTGTTTATGGTATGAATGAACGGGGAATGTAATATTCATTCGACTAAAAACGCCGCCGGCCATTAGCAGCCCGTTTCATTTAGGAATCAGAGATAATATAAAAGGCGGGAGCGATGACATCTCGAGATGCCATCGGGCCGCGACGGTCACAA
The DNA here is from genome assembly GCA_963576865.1 of Anania hortulata. Lineage (NCBI taxonomy): Eukaryota > Metazoa > Arthropoda > Insecta > Lepidoptera > Crambidae > Anania > Anania hortulata. The sequence continues at coordinate 7,278,188 of OY756416.1, forward strand.
AACAGATGGCATCACGAGATGTCAGCGGGTTCTGAAGGGTGGTACAATTACCGCCTAAATTGTACATCTTTCTGTAAAAATCATGTTACTTGTATGGTGTGCAATAAAGAGTATCTATCTATCTATCTACAGCAGATTGGTTCTGATATACAGGGTGGCCAGAAAAGTGACATCCAAAAATTTTTTCAGGTGCCTCGTGTTCAGAGGTATCTGAATCACCCCTATGTATGTTCTGCGATTATTCGTAGTTTTCGAGTTACGTTTTTTTTTCAATTAAGTCATTGGGGAGGCCTTTGTTCAACAGTGGACGTCCATGGCTGAAATGATGATAACATAAGATCACAATTTTAAATTAGTTTTACTTAAACGAAAGGCTTTAGCAGTAACGCTTGCTCCTACACTAAGCCTTTCGTTTATAATACATTAAATAGGTTGTGGAACATTCACAATTAGCTGTAAACAATAGCATGCAAATTTAATAAACGATTTATTTATAATTTATTTATTATATCTTTATATATATATTATTTTATCCCGGGGCCCTGGGGCACACAAGAATTTTAAACCCAATTGCAAAGTAAAAGTGAAATACTGATTCTGATATTCATGACTTCCAAAAAAATATTTCATGTCTCTGTTAGAAGTATAGTTTTAAATTTTCTCTTCTTTTTTCTAGGCTTTTCTTTCTTTTTAGTTTATTAACTGTTATGATTGTAAACTGAGAAACACTATTGTGTTTCTCAGTTGACAAACATGTTTCAGTGCTTGAGGGCCCCCGTGAGGTCGGGGGCCCTGGACACAGGCCCCGTGTGCCCTTATGGTAAAGACGGAACTGGTTACAGGGTAGGTATTAGACATGTAATATTCTGTAATAAATTCAAAATTAATATAAAAATGACAAAGTTGAAAATGGTAAACAGAATAACAAAAATAATAACTTGCAAACAACAAATTAGTGCTTATCTAAGAACTCCTGGACTAAATAATAACACGTCACGTTCGATTAGCCATTTATGCGCTGTTACCTTGAAACCAATTAAATTCTGTGGTATCATGTAATACAGGGTTACATTTCAAGGTACTTAGTGCCAATTTTTCAGGGACCACTCAGAATCAGTAACTAAATCGATCTACGTAAAAAACAAACTCTTTTTATAATAAAACAAAGTCGGGTTAGTTTATATTTTTATAAGTCAAGAATGGCTGGGCTGATGTTTATGATTTTTTGGATTAGTCTCCGTCCCGAATAGCAGAATTATTATTAAAACATCGAAAAATTTACGAAAAAAACAAACGGGACGGTACGAAGTTCGCCGGGACAGCTAGTTAATAGTTATAAAATTATAGCATAGTGAAAAAAAACACAAACACGCACTTTTAAATTATTCTCTAGATCTTAGTTTTACAATTTGGCACCACCTTGCAATGTAACCCTGTATATTTTGTACATGTAGCAGTTTTTTTTTATCGAGCGCTTTTTGTAATTACTCGTAATTATTGACCAATCTGCCACAGTTCTTCGTGATTTTAGGAAATAGGACGTCCACTGCTGAACATAGACCTCCCCCAGTGACTTCCAGATTGGCCGGTTGGAAGCGGCCTGCATCCAGATGCTTCCTGCAACCTTTACCAGGTCGTCTGTCCAAGTGGCGGATTTACCAGTAGGCTGAGTAAGCTGGAGCCTAGGGCGGCAGATTTTAGGGGGCGGCTAAAAATATTGGCTCATACATAGATTAATTGACGACCTCCGTAGTCGAAAGGCGAGCATACCGGACTTGGTGTCGCTATCTCTGAGCTCCCGGGTTCGATTTTCAATCGGTCATTGCAGAAAAATAACTTTTTTTATCGCGTCTGGGTGTTGTGGTACCGTCGTTGTTTCTGATTTCTGTAACACAAGTGCTTTAGCTACTTAACATAGGATCAGAGCAGTGTATGAGACGTTGTCCAATATTATATTTTAAATATTTTTCAATTAATATTGATCTCCCGTTTTACCCTTTGGGTACGGAACCCTAAAAATAACCCATGAACGTTTAAGTGAACACTAAAAAACAAACAGATATTTTTATTTAAGGCGCAGGGTAAGGAGAATACACGTAAAAGAGGTGTTTTTGCACAAGTTTTCTGGCGATAATACTGGATATAAGATGTGGAAATTAATATATCATGTAACTTATATGATGAAGTTTTTCCTGTTGTATCTAGGTAAATATTAGTTATCATTTCTTATAAACACTAAAAAATATTTCAAAGTACCGCGAATATCGCGAGCTTGTACACATTTATACGACGTTTTTGTTTAGTTTTAAAGTTGGTTTAGTTATTTATAACATTCGTGCCTGTAGGTTAGAGTTTTTTTTTTAAATTGTCTACAAATTAAGAATTATAAGGATTTTTAATGCATTTCACTCGCGCCTACTTTTCCATGAGCGGATATTTTGCTTGCAATGATAATCTATTTGCACAGGAGCGCAACAAATGGATGTTTAGTCTGCGAGAAGCATTTGTATTATTTTAGGCACGTAATAGAAGTCGCGCGAGTCGACGCTAAATGCTCAAGGTCACTTGCCTTACCCGTCGCCTTAATGAAGTATAAAAATTAATACGGTTACCTGGCGGTAGCGATGAGTGTAAGTGCGTGTCGCGCGGTGCGGCAGGAGTCGGCCTGCGGCGTGAGCGGTAGCCCGTACGTCATCGACGGCACCAGCTTGTCGGCGTCTGAGCACATCTCCAGCAGGCCTGGACCACGGATTTATTAACTAAGTATTACAAATAATCCCGAGTAGGGAATATGCACGAAAATATGCTAGTTTCCTGGGTCAAAAAAATATTATTCTATTCAGTCCGTCAGTTAAATTATCAAAAAATCATCATCTTCATCATTTCAGCCAAAGGACGTCCACTGCTGAACATAGGCCTCCCCCAATTACTTATCATCGGGTGGGATTGCCAATACTCGCCACGCTTGGCAGGCGGGTTGGCAAGCGCAGTTTTTTATAACATTTCGCACGCAGACGCTGCTGCCCGTCTCGTGCTACAGGAATTAGTCGCCTCTTACGACACGCCTCCTTTTGGCGGCGGGGAAGTGTATTCTTTACGGCCGTCCCCACACGGCACAGAAGTAAGATATATCTATCTATGGAACTGATTAACTAGATAAGGAATCAAATGTATATCAAAAAATATTGGACCCATATTTTGTCTTTTGTCAATCAAAAAAAAAAATGATGATACAGCGCATCAAAGTTTGGGAGTGACGTCACGCCTTGCGCGGGACTTTAACGGGCTATATCCTTATTGTTTTTTGTTTGATTGCGAAAAGAAAAAATACGTGTTCAATATTTTCTGTTAATCCAACTGACGGACTAATAAATTTTTTTTTGGAAACTAGCCCAATCGTCCCACCCCCTGATTTATATTGGTATCAAATAAGCTTGCCTGCAACCTCGTCAGAATACAAAAAACTAAAACGCTGAAAATAATCTTAACACTTACGTACCTAATCAGTTACTTTTGGAGTCGGTGCAAACGAAAACATAGAATCTCTCATCGACTGGCACCGACTCCAAAAGTAACTGATTAGGTACGTAAGTGTTAAGATTATTTTCAGCGTTTTAGTTTTTTGAAGTCGGTTTTTATTTTTTTTATAAAATTAACTTATTTCATCCATTTTAGTGATAAATCCTAATCAAAACAAATCTTACGAGTGCAAACATAATTTAACTGCTGAATACCGGTTTCATTTCCTATTTTTCCACCCTTAGGGGTAAATTTTTTTCCAAAAATGTTTTATTATAGTATCTTTGAAGTATAAGCTATTCATTAAAAAAAGAATCATCAAAATCGGTCCACATTTGGCAGAGATATAGGTAAGATAGATATTAAAATCAGTTGGCGTGGTACGGAGTTTATGCAATGTTTGATGATTTTTTTATAGATCCCATCATCAGAATTTAACCAAATTTATATGGGACCATTCTGAAAGTATTACCTTTCAAACAAAAAAAAAAATATCGAAATCGGTCAACGCAGTAACGAATGATCGCTGAACATACATAAAAAAAAAGAAAAAGATACCGACGAATTGAGAACCTCCTCCTTTTTTGAAGTCGGTTGAAAAATGGCAAAATCCGCAAGGTTATATGTGTTATAACCGGTCAGTGTCTGTAAACAAGCACCTGTTTAACATAGGTGTGACAGACAACGCCACATGCAGAGGATGCATGGCGGCAGAAGAAACGCCACAGCACGTGCTTATAGAATGCGGGAGCGTCGGAGATAAACGGGAACGGATTCTTCAATTACCATGATCGCTCCCGGAAGCCTACAGGAGCCTGAAAAGGCTTAAGATCTTCTGGGAGGACCTGGGCTGGTTGGAGTTTGAAAGAACAGGTAGGCAGCACGCACAGTGGCCTAATTATGATGCTAAGTGCGGAAACAGCCCAAACTAACTAAACTATACGTCCCACTGCAGGGCACAGGCCTCACCTCAACTCTGCCTGCCTAGCATGAGCACCAAAACACGATATGATATGATATGATCTAACAATATATTAACACCAACTGTAAAAATATGATAGATAAAGCCGCCATATTTAATCACCGTGCCGGTCACATCACATATTAAGATCAATGTTTCGATAAAAATTTAAAATGGCGGCTATATCTATCATATTTTTACAATTAGTGTCGATATTTCGCTATATCATATCATACCATATCGTGTTTTGGTGCTTATGTTGGTTTCGGCCCTACTTCACCACGCGGGCCCAGTGCTGATTGGTGGAAGGGTTTTGAAAAGGCTAGTGACTAAACCTTACTGTCAGATGTAATCAAGCCGCCTTAAGGTGGTTCGGCACGCATTAGTTCCAACCATTTTTCAAGAGATGGCGATGTCACTTTTATGACTAAATATTTTTTTACGAGTTAATCAGAAAAGCATTTGCACTGGAAAATGGATTCGCGGGAATACTTTTATCCGAGGTAAAGATAGTACAAATCTGAAGTACGAAAAGTGTAGTAAAGCTAAATTCGTCTAAGAAACAGTAAACAGCGTATACACAGAATTAACACGCACACATTTGCAAGCCGTTTGCTTAAAAGCATGCTTTTTAAGATGCAGTGTTTATTTTTTAAGTATATTCGACAAGTCACGTGATGTCAGTTTAGTTCAATGGAACAAATCGCTTGAAATGCTCTTGAACGACAAACATGGTATCGAGCCTAGGTATATATTTTTTTTCTTATTTGTGTTAGTATGTTTTTTTTTAAAACTTTTTACATTTAATACAGGGTTACATTGCAAAGAGGTGCCAGATCTTTAGGAGTGGCACAGAATCAGTAACTTAATCAAACTATGCAAAGAAAAAAAATCTTTTTACATTTAATTATGCCTATCCGCTGTTAAAAATCGTACGCGTGGATAATTTAACTCATTCATGAAAAAAATACACCGTATGTGCACTGCGTAAGGTCCTTGTTGGCTCGCCGTACCTACGCCTGTGATGACTGACCGCGTGGCTTTCGTAATCTCTTTGACTTTATTTTCGGATATTTTAAAGATTTTTTTTTCATAACACGCTTATTAAAAATAATAAGAATTAAGGCGCTTCTTTATATTGTTAGATCTTTTTTTTTAAAATTTGGCACCCTTTTGCAACGTAAGCCTGTATTTATTTATTCTTGTTGACACAATTCGTTTACAAGATAGACACATACAAAATATTTACATGTTCATAATAAAATTATGATACAATTGTATTGTGGAAATTAAATCAGAAAATAAATATAATTTTCAACCGACTTCAAAAATGGAGGAGGTTCTCAATTCGACTCTATGTTGTTGTTTTTTGTATGGATGTTACGCGAGTACTTGGCCAATTATGAATTGATTTTGATGATTCTTTTTTATAGAATAGATACTATAGTAAAATGTAACCCCAAGGGTGGAAAAGAAGAGGATGAAATCAGTGATAAGCAGTTTTAGAATTTAACACTAAAAATAGATAAAATAAGTAAATTTAATTAGAAAAAATAAAACCGACTTTAAAACACTCGTAAACACCTACTAAGTTATTTTTGGAGTTGGTGCAATGAAAACTCTGATCAGCTTGCACCGCTAGCTTGTTAGTGTTTTGAAGTCGGTTTATTTTTTAAATTAAATTTTATTACGATTAGGTTGGTATAGTCGTAGTTACTTACTCTAAACGAAACCTTATCGAAAAATCCAAAAAAAAAAGCTTATACAATTAAAAAATAAAATTTAAATGAATGAATACTAAAAAAAACAAAAATACAAACATATTAACTTATTTACAAAATATTTTTAATTATTAATAATTGACTTGAACTCTCCAGCCTAGGTGCTAAAACCCTGTCTTCAATATGTCGACTATCACTTGACAGCTGCCGTTGAATTTTTTAATGGCTTGTTTGTTACTTGTCATGACGTAGGAAGTACCAACGTCACAGTATGAAGTCTTTACAAACAATGTAGGTTTCCACGCGGTAGCGTGTCAAGCCAAGTTCAAGTTCAAGTCAACAGAACTGCCGAGCAGCACCTTGTGTAATATTACACGAACCACAACACGAATGTTTATCTTCAGCGGAAATCGAACAACCTGCGGCGTAGTACTCAAGATGACTAACCATTGCGCTAAGAGGGAAGTCTACGTATTACTATTAGTATGCTTACCCTTATATTCCTGATATTAGGAAAGAAACCATATACACACTCATATTAGGATCCGCTTTCGGCATGTTTGCGACTCATCATCATCATCATCATCATTTCAGCCATAGAACGTCCACTGCTGAACATAGGCCTTCCCCAGTGACTTCCAGATTGGTCGGTTGAAAGCGGCCCGCATCCAGCGGCTTCCTGCAACCTTTACCAGGTCGTCTGTCCACCTTGTAGGTGGACGTCCTACGCTGCGCCTGCCGGTACGTGGCCACTATTCCAGAACCTTTCTGCCCCATCGGCCGTCAGTTCTACGTGCTATGTGCCCCGCCCACTGCCACTTCAGCTTGCTTATCCGTTGGGCTGGATTCGTAAACGAACAAAAGTTGCTGACATGTTTGCGACTGCATCAATGTTATTGATCGCTAGCAATCGCGATCGACTTAACAACTGCATCGCGTTTTTTGATAAAGGTTAGGACACGTCATTATTGTATTTTCATGAGATGTTTCTTTCGTTTAGATTAACGATTATTTTAAACAAACGTGACATTTTATTATTGATAATTAGGCTATTTTACCGATTTCGAAATTGGCTGTAATTGGTTGCGAATGTATTAATAAGTCTCCAGAACTATTATTAAAAATTTTAAAGGTGTTTAAAAACTATTAAAACCAATTTAAACTTAACATTTTACAAAGCCCGCGCAAACGCAGTCTGCCGTGATGCACCGTTTAGTGGCGTCACTATATAGCAAAATGTCCATTGAGTGACAAAGTACTAGAAGAGGCGTGTCAAAAACGTCCACCGATCTTTGTGCGAGCGTGCGCGCGAATTCTTGCTTCGGGATGTATGTCAGTTCCAGTGAAACTTAACTCATTGGTGACATGCTTTTATTGGGGATAGCGTTTTTGTTATAGAATAATATTACTAATTTTTAAATGAAACTCTTACAGAAGGTAATAATTTGTTATTTTAAATGAATACCAGTTCGTTCAGTTTCATATTATGCTACAAACTACGTTTATTAATTATAGTTTTAGTAAATTATGCTATCAGTAAAATAGCCTATTGCAGTCATACAATGTGGCAAAATGTGTAGGTATATATCGCGGGCTTCGGACCAAACACCTACTTTTCAGGAGACTTAATAAACATCATTCGTAATGCATCTATTTTCCTGCAAATTTGCATGTTAATTTAGTTTAATTATTTATAAAATCATTTCCTTGATAATGCAATGCATTGTTTTTCCTTAAATATATTTACGCCCATAAATATGTACTTACGTCTATTTAGCACGACGATATTTTGATAAAGCGTAGTCATTTAACTTTAAAAATTCTATACAAAATATAGACGTACAGTAAAAAAACGTTTATATTTGTTAGCTTAAAACAAATGTATCTAAACATACACATATTTAAATACAATAACAGTAATTTAATATACTTTTGGGCTAGGTAATTTTTTTTTCAAATTATATACGTCCTTTTGGCATGATAAAAATATAACATGTACTGTTTTGAGAGGGGTACGTCCCCCTTTATGAGGTTTATTTTGTTTCTAGTAGCATTAAAAAGACAAAAACATTATTAAAATGTTTGTACAATGAACTCACTTAAAATGTATTAGTTATATCTGCTAATATAATATAAAATATTCATCATAAATACAAAAAATGAATTAAGATATGAAAGATAAGTTAGGTATTCGCGGCTCCGCTCATGAATGGTTTGCTTCGTACTTAAAGGATAGACAGCAATTCGTCGAGATCGACCACTTCGATACCACTACAAAAAACATCTCATGCGTGCGCTCCGATTGTAAAGTAACAAATGCATCGATTCCACAAGGAAGTGTCGTTAGATGTCTATTATTTTTGATTTACATCAACGACCTTCCTAAAGCTATACAGGAAACGTGTGTTTTGTTTGCCGATGATATATCGTTATTAACTTCAAGTCAAAACGATACTGATAGTTATTATAAACTCAATTTACTTCTTACCAAGACTACAGACTGGTTGAATGATCATAATCTAAAAATAAACTTTCCATTCTCATCAAAAAACTGCATTAAATTTAAAATTTGGTTATAATGGCACCATTTTAGAATCTGTAAAAGAATTTAGATTGCTTGGTATAGCTATGGACACCCACTTGAATTGGAAAGCACATGTCCATAGAGTGCGGTCTAAACTGTCGAGCTTCTCTTATGCATATCTATCACATACCTATTTCGGCTTGATAGGGTTTAGGACCTTCGACGGTGGAAGATGTTAAGTATAGTAAAAAGCGGACTGTATGATAAAAAAGAGTATAATTCAAGTTTAGTACAGTTAGATACAGTGACCGCACACTTGAAAGGCTATGAAGGGAGTGTTCGACCGAGCATCGATGTTCGCTCGCGAGCCGAACGTAACTCGCTGTCGTTCGCCGCCGTTCGCCGATCCTCGTTAACAAGCCCCTCCGCATATACTATGCCCGTGCGTGGACAATAGGGTTAATAATAATAATCCTCCTAACCGTGTTCGGTTACGGCGACCACTTCTACTCCCTATTTTGCTGTTGTGTTTCGTGTGCCCTAACATGGCTTACGTATCCACCTTGGATAGGGTCGTAGCCTTAGTAATACCCTGTATACGATACGAGGTTAACAGGAAAGCTATCACAGCTAGGTAGGCTTGACAAGTTACCGAATTAAGTTATAAAATATACTTTAGAAGAGAATTACTTTAATGAAGTTGTTAATTAGGTAAAACATGTTGCATGTTGTGATACTTAACTACAGAACCCTACTTTGCGCAAGGCCCGACACGCACTTGGCCGGTTTTAAATCCTTACATTTACTAACTCATATTGGTAGATCCTAAGATTTATTAGTTAAACCTAAGATTTACCAATATACGGGCTTTTACAGTAATAATAATAATAACCCCGCAGGGGCAGCTTGTGGCAAGCTGTAGGTGAGTGGGACACCTCGGACCCCGATCCTCCGGAGGGTCGGCATTTATTTGGCCCTCGCCTCTTGTGCTTGCCTTAACTGGCCGGCCGAGAGTGGAGTTGCAAGAGCAGAACCTCCAGGTTGGAAGTGTAAAATGTCATAACCCCGGGGGCCCGTTGACTGTTGCGTCTAGCACTGGGATCTTGCACCCCGCATACTCACCTCTCTACAACCTTAGCCGTTCACACCAATGTTGCTAAACCAATAGGGCGTCCCATTTAGTGAGTCACCGTCTGCCCTGATTATCGAGATGAGACATTTGATATGGCAGGCGTCCCGTTGTCTCATCAATATCCCGGCAACCAGTCCATCAAGTTCCTTTGTATAGACACGGTATAGTTTCCATCTTTTCTGCAATAGTCCTTGCACCTAGCGGGTGCTGTCTTTGGCTGTATCTTCTCAATAGTACAGGCAGAGATAGTATCCGCTAGGTGTACATATCCCAACTCATTATCGTATCTCAAAGGGGCCTCTTCGTGTTGGATCTGTATCCCCACGAACGCCTTCCAAAAGGACCATATACAATAATAATAAATATTAGACAGCATCACATACATTGCTCTGATCCTATGATAAGTAGCCGAAGCACTTGTGTTACAGAAATCAGAAACAACGACGGTACCACAACACCCAGACCCGAGACAATATAGAAAAGTAATTTTTCTATATTGACCGACCAGGAATCGAACCTGGAACCTCAGAGATAGCGGCACCAAGTCCGGTATGCTGGCCTTTCGGCTACGGAGGTCGTCTAAGTCGTCTTTAAGTAAGTTAAGTACGTTTCTAGTAATATGAAGATAGTTGGTGTATTTAAAAAAATATTCTGCCTGCCTAGCATGAGGACCAAAACACGATATGATATTTATTTTATTTTATTTTATTTATTAGGCTCTTCAACAATGAGTACACTATTACAAACAAAAAATCATAAGTGCCCCATCACTTAAAGAAAAGCACTGCATGAACAAATAACTGTGTACGTAGTAAATATTAATAATGTTACCTAAGTAACCATGCATAATGTGTTTATCTACTTAACAACAAAAATACTCAACCTAAAAACGAACTTATACAAATAGTACAGCTTACTTTAAAGTGAGAATGGCCTTCTTTATACCAAATATTGAAGTAACATTTAGATCGATAACAGCTTCATGGTCATTGTACAATGCATACATCCTGGACAACGATCTATGCTTTTTTAAGTTAGTGCGACTTTTTGGCATGCAAAACAACTTCCTATTTGATTTCCTCGGCAGACCGCGCGGTATATTAAATGCCACTTTGTTCAGCAAATCAGGAAAAGTAAAGTGACCTGTTGTTAATTTCTTGAGGAAAACCAAATCTAACATTTCCCTACGCTTCTCTAGCGAACTCATTCCGAAATGCTTCAGTCAGTTCAGTTGGTGTTGATATAGCGATGTATCAACACCAACTGTAAAAATATGAAAGATATAGCCGCCATATCATGTTTTGGTGCTCATGCTAGGCAGGCAGGTCGATTTGCAAACACAGTTATTGTTATCTACATAATTAATAACTCGAATTTATTTTACTTACCTGCAGGAAACATTATAACAAAATACTATTGTTATTTTAACTGTTTTGAGGAAACTTTTGATACGTGCCAATTTGTTTGTTGTTTTCATTGGTATTGATAAGTACAGTATTTGCGGTTAATGTAACTTTAAATAATTAAATTATAAATAAAATCATAACGTGTGTAGATGATAACATTATAGTATAAATACGCGATCCTTTACACATGCAGTCATTAACTCCTAGCTACCAAAAGTGTCTGCTGCGAATTTGAGTCATCATTCTGGAAGTCTACTGCCACCCCCAACGAGTGGCTCTAGGCTGTTTGCACCGAGCGGGTTCCTGCACTGACTAGGTCGTCAATCCCCCGGGTGGAGGTAAATAATAAAAGAGAATTGTTAAACAAGTGTAAAGTGAATAAAAGATGAAGCACTCCATTATCATTGCGATTTGCATCGTAAGTTTGCTTTCAATACATAATGTGAACTGCAGGCCAAATAGTTTGCATAGATCGCCTCGAGCATCCATATTATTAAGTGCCGCATGTCCAATTGGCAACAAAGACAGAAATGGCATTTGCAGGCCGAAATTCGAAGGCGAAATAACACCGAAGACAACAACGGCAATAAACAAGAGGGAGAAGATTCATTCTTGATAAGAAATAATCACAATTCGAAAAGTTAGACGGCCGCCATTCGATCAATGTTCGGGTGCTTGGGCAAATGGTTTCGAACCGAAATTGTTCGACCGAAATAAGATTCACATTACATTTATGAAATAAATACGAATTAAATTTACGAAAATCAACCTTATGACAAGGCGATAAGAGGAAAAAATCAAGCAAAATAAAATTTATTGCACCGTCTATCTGTCGCTGGCTTCAAACTTTCACCTAAATTGGAATTATAGATTAAACTCATCTTTATGATTAATCATGCAACATATACATTTTTAAAATATAATTACTCGTTAACGTTATGTGGTAAACGGTAAATTTTCTCAAATTATATTGTTTTCTATGCGTTGGACCTAAAGTTGATAATCGGTTGAATGTCTTTAATTTTGTTAATTTTGTTGGGTTTCTTTTCCCTAATTTGATATTATATACATTTTGTAGCACTTAAGTTGGAATAGGGATGACCACTAAGTTTTTTTCTAGGTCTATCAGGTAGAGATCATCAGAAAGAATTGGACACGTATTTATTCTTCTTTCACTTAATCAAAATAGTTCAGAGATAGGTATATTAAAAATGCCGCATGACGTCACGCCTAGGTACAAGCTTTACTTAGAAGTGACGTCACTTGCCCCCACTCCCAAATATTGACGGGCTTTATCTTTGTCATTGTTTGGTTTATTGTCAAAAGAAAAAATAAGAGTCCATTATTTTCTGATAATGTCACTGAATTTAATTTTCTTTACCCAGTCGTCATTCCTATGAAAAATCTTTTCTTATATTACCGCTAATTCATACAGATTGTTTGTATTACTATCCTAGTTTAACAACTGCTTATAAATTCCTATATAAATAAAAATCTTTTTTTTAACCTCTTGTGTCCCATTGCTGGGCCTTTGCCCACCTTTGTCTCTCCCAAAAATAGAATAAAGATAAATAAAAACAGTTTTTAATATGACAAATAAAGATAGTTTTCTAGGTAACAGAAGTATATGTGAGACAGTCTTATATGGAACAATGGAGCTTGGCAAACGGTACCCCTCCGCCGTTAATTTTTCATTAAATCTGTACAGTTTTTAACAAAAATGACTGAATGACAGTAAGTACTACCCACTTTTTGTACAGACCGAATGTAGGGAATCGAAAGCTACCACGCCTCAAGAGGTTATCTCGGAGTCTAGATATGTGGTTGGCATAGGGCGTAGTTATCGAGCACATACCCTATTCGCTGAGTGCGCGATGATAGCGCCCCTAGTGACCAGATTTATTTTGGACTTAAGATTTCTAAAATTATGGCAACTGGATGGTTTGAGAATGATTTTCGGATTGTGTTTCTTCGAAATTAGATGAAAATATCTAAAAAGTTTGTGCATATTATAATAAGTCATTTTCTTATTCAACTAAATTATGAATATTTATATACGTACGGGATTTGAATCGATACAACATGATATAACTTTCTACCCCTCAAACTGTGCAAAAAGGGGAAACAAATAGTATTAGCTCAGAATGGCATGAGAGAGACTTTGAATAGCTTAGAACCAACAGAAAAGCTACCTTATAAGAGCTGTGATCATAAGAGAAACGTCTGTGACACACTCCCTACGAACGTTATTCTTTTCACAGCAGCTATCTATTTATTTATTTGCTCCAATTTTCATCGAATGAAAAACCATGCACGAACTGGCACGAACTGTTTTTGCATTGTTTTTACACTTTATGATACAACACGTATATCGCGAATTTCAACGTTTTTATTTAAAAATACTCAATAACATTAGTACGGAATTCTATGGAAATATAGCATTTTGACACATGACAGTCCAGAGTTTTTTTCCATTTTTGCTACATTGCATGCTGCGATCGATTTGGCGGCCCCCACCACCCACTTTGCACATAGCGAATAGAGCAGCAATACGAAGCATCCTTCTCCGAAACTAGTTAGTGATTTTTCTCTTACATTTAGTATGAAATAACAACTCCTGTCCACGCTCGCCTATACTAAAACAGTACAGATGCAGAAAAATAAAATGGCGGAAAATTTTGTCGATCAAATCATATGACTTTTCTACTCTATAGGGTATGTGCTCTTAGGCGTAGTAGATCGTTTTAATAGTTCGTTGATCGACTACACGTTTGAGTGTCTTAAATACTTATAAATAAGTAAATAAGTTACTAACAATACTAACACTTAAATTTTTGTGTTTTTTTAGGAACTTGAAACTTTTTTTATGACGTATTTACTGCTTAGCGTATTTCATCCTCTTTCTAAAAATGTATATACATGGGGGTAGCTTAAGCAAAAACAACTCAATTTATTTTTTCAGAACATATGTCATGTTCTCATATGGATAAAATTAAATAATTGACGGGACGGCTTAAAGCTCTCATCATCCACAATGACACCCAGGTATATAATACTATCTGCTTTATGGAGAGGCGGGCATGATCAACATTTAATTTAATGGGAAACTATTTAATGGGATCAAACATTTGTGTACAGCAGGGGCGTGCATTGGTTTCAGATGGGGGGTAGGCTGTGAGTGAAAATTGAGTAAGTTTGCGTGAAACAGTAGGCGATCTCGCGGCAGCCTAACATTGGTTAAATTGCACAGAAACGATCTAAGTTGCGCGCTTTAGTAAGGAATAAGTAAAAGTAGACGACAAAATGGTTACAGAATATTTATTGTTTATTGTTGAATACGTAATTAATAATTATGGTTAGCTGTTCTGTCGATTTTTTATGAAGGTAGGCTCTGCATAATAGCCTATATGGGATGCACGCCCCTGGTGTACAGAGACGCAGAAAGAAGCTGACGGCAGAAGATTGGTTTAGGGTGCGAATGCTATGTATTTGGTTTCAGAAACATTTAATGTTAATACGTTACTCTGCAACCAAGCAGAGACGTCATCAAATCTCTTCTGGGCAACATCAAAGACCTCGTACCAGTTCTTAACATCAAAGAAAAGGGCCGTGTCATCCGCAAATGTGTAAATTTTACCATTATGAAGACAAAGCCGACACAGTTCATTAAAGTAGACCAAATATAGAGTCAGCCCCAGTATGCTGCCCTGGGGCACTCCAAATTTTACTGAAAGCACTCTGCTCATATTTTGACCAATTAGAACCAGTTGTTTTCGGTTTGTGGGGTAATCTTGGAACAGTTTGGGAAGAAGGCAGTTTAAGAGGAAGGAAGGGTTTTTGCGCTATTTTATAAAATACTTGTAGCGGGTTATACGAAGCAAGTTCTAGTCAGTTAGAGCACAACCCGCAATGAATCTTCTGCACGCACACAACTTCCTACGCTGTCATTCAATAGTGCATACGCGCTTGCTGTGTGGCGCTCACTCACACACGCGCGTGAGGCATAGTCTGTTGCAAGCGCGCTATACATTGCAGGTTAGAAATTGTTTATTTTTTTATACCCAAAAATAAAAGTGGCAGTAAGCGGGGCACATAGCACGTAGAACTGACGGCCGATGGGGCAGAAAGGTTCTAGAATGGAAACTACATGCCGGCAAACGCAGCGTAGGACGTCCACTCACAAGGTAGTCAGACGACCTGGTAAGGGTCGCAGGAAGACGCTGGATGCAGGCCGCTTCCAACCGGCCAATCCGGAAGTCACTGGGGGAGGCCTATGTTCAGCAGTGGACGTCCTATGGCTGAAATGATGATGACCCAAAAATAAGTCAATTTCAGCAATTTTTTTTTGCATTCAACTTGGTTTTATGGACAGAATGCGAGGTTTAAGGTTTATTTAGGCTTTTTTTAACCCTGAATATTATTTACAGGCATATTCTTAAAAGGTTATTAACTTTAAGAAAGCCTCAACAAAATTTTGTATTTATAAACGCAATTTAGAGCTGATTAACAGAAAGATGTTAATTAAATACATGTTAAATTAAACAACCTCCTAAGAGTGATTTTGAGTTTTATTCTACCAAGGTTCAATTGTTATTTATTTATTTTACATTTGGCACAAAGAACGCGCAAGTAGCCAGTTAAAAAAGGAAATAAGCAACATTTAAAAATTCATCATCATCATCATCATCATTTCAGCCGCCATTGGGGGTCCGCTGCTGAACAAAGGCCTCCCCCAATGACTGATCATCGGGGGGGGGGGATTACCAATACTCGCCACGCTTGGCAGGCGGGTTGGCGAGCGCAGTTTTTTGTAACATTTCGCACGAAGACGCTGCTGCTAGCCTCGTGCTACAGGAATAAGTCGACTCTTACGACACGCCTCCTGTTGGCGGTGGGTTTCGTTTCGTTATTTAAAAATTAATTAATGCTTAAGGCCGTGTGCTCACCCAGTAGCACATGGCTGACGTCCAGGTAGGGCTCCCACACCGTGAACCCGCGGCCCAGCAGGTCCACGGCCGCGCGCCGCAGCGGCGTGTACGCGGGCAGCCGCGCGCACGGCGGCGACAGCAACAGGTGCGTCAAGGCCAGGGCAGTCAAGCGGGCTAGGTTGTTTGACGCGCTGAGGGTGAACCCTGGAAAGATTTAAGGATTTCGTAGAGTACTGTCTTTATTTTCTTCTATCTATCTTCATATCTTCTCGGCACTGGCTCACAAGTTATCATGTGGCAATGGTAGGATAAAAAATTAGGATTTGTTTAAGTGCCTTATCTGAATAGATTTTTACCTACAACGAAAAAGAAGTGAAGATAAAAGATTAACGAGATAGATAGATAGATAGATAGGACACTTTATTACACATAAACATTGGAGGTTATTACAAACAAGACACAGTTATGTACAATCAGGCGGCCTTATCGCCAAAAGCGATCTCGAAACGAGTGAATCTGTGTGTCTGTCTGTGGTAACGTAGCTCTCAAATGGATGAACTGATTTAAAATTATTATTTTTTGTTAAATAGCTTGATCGAGCGTCGCGAAGATTATCATGTCTTTTATAATTGATGAAGGGATGTGAAATAATAGGTTTTAACTTCGTTAGGCCTCCGAAGTCTTTAAGATAGAATTTTAGAATTAAGGCTTCTAACTAGGCTTTTTTCACGACTAGTATCAAGCGATATTGCCCAGCCTCCATAACATGACCACCAAAACGATGAGATATAGCGATTTATTTTCACCAACGGTATTTTTAAAAAAATATGAAACATATAGACGCCATATTGATTTTTTATTGAAACAGCGATCACAACATGTGACGTCACCGGCACAGCAATTCAACATGGCGGCTATATCTATCATATTTTTGCAGTTGGTGTCGATAAATTGCTATACATACGGCAGAAGTAACTTTTAACGTGCCTTCCGAAGAACGGTTGGAATGGTCACCCATCTACTCACAACCGCGGCGTGGGTTGCTTAACTTTGGTAATCACTACCAAAGCGCCGCCACTGAGCTACAAGCGCTACGCTGAGCTGAGACTGTACGTACCTTCAACGACAGAGCTCTTCCTGCTATCCCCGTCTTTCCTGCGTTTGTTCCCGGCCGCGCCTGTAAGCGTCGCAAAGTATAAATACAAGCCACAAATTAAGCTATATAGTTTCACCTGACAACAATAGGCTATTTTTCTAGTTTACATTACCAACAATTTAACACCTTAGAGAGAGCTCCGTTTACATTGTCAAATATTTCTTCGCCTCTTATTGATTTGAAGATTAAAGAAGTATCAACAGCCAACAGAACTATCTCACAGGAGTCTTTGGAATAGAAAGGGAGATCGTTAATTTAGATCAAAAATAGCAGCGGTCCCAATATTGAGCCCTGGGGTACTCCTATTTGATGTGGGGCGCCAGAGGAGTTAGCTAATTTTGACAATCGGTAAAATACCTAGTTTATTGTTGTTTAATGAATACATGGCGTTATACAAGCACGGTTATAGGCTAAATACAGGCTGAACCAAATCAATCTAATATACAGAGTTACATTGCAAAAGGGTGCCAAATCTTTAGAAGTGGCTCAGAATCAGTAACTTAATCGAACTATGCAAATAACAAAATAATTTTTATTCACATTTAATTATTCCTATCCATTGTTAATTGTCCCAGTTGAATGGTAATACCTGATGTACATATAAATACAAAATAGAATTTAAATTTTCTTGCGTATTGAAAAAATCACGGTATATAACATTTTTAAGGTAAGTAATCAAATTTGTTCCTTAATAATGCATCGGCGATAACGTCGCCTTTTCTTTTACTTTTAGAGCGAGGCATTGATGTGGTTTATTGCATTATTTGATTATTTTGAGCTGGGAAGTGACATGCGTCATCGATAAAGACTGAAGTGACAGACAGAAGTCCGCGCAGGCGATGCCGCGGGCGGAAGCAATTAATAAATAACGAGTATAAAAAGCATGCCCCCCCTCTTTATACCTAACACCCTGTATATTTATATTCGATTATCTCACCTTCACTAGTGATGTCCTGCCCGAACTCCGCGCCAATGACTCCTAGAAGCACGACAGCGGTCGTCTGCTTCCGCTTCAGTTCCGCCAGCGACGACGGCTTGCGGACTATCTCTTCTTCTTCCTCTTCGAACTCTTCTTCTTGCTAGATAGAGAATGAAAGAGAGGGAGAACTGGATGACATCATAATACAAATTATTCTAACAATCACGCCAATTATCTAGCTCCAAACCACATCAGTAGAGAAAGGAACTGAGGTAAAGCTTCTAAAAAGAGTTCTTAATTAAAACTTATTAAGTAGGGTTTTCTATGGTTATTATCGCCTAAATTGTACCATTCTAAATGTATTGTTTCTCTGTACTGTTTTTTTTTTTGTGTGGTGTGCAATAAAGAGTATCTATCTATCTATCTATGGCTCTGACTTCTGGGCTGTTTAGAAGGCAGATGAGAAGCGATTGCGAGAATGGACAAGATAAGGAATTAATATATTCGAGGAAGTATGAAAGTGGCACCTGTAGCAGAAAAGATGAAAGGAAACCGTTTGTCTTGGTATGGACATGTGATGAGAAGGGAAGAGAGGCACGTAACGAGGAGAATGATGGGTATGAGTATTGATGGGTGGAGAGGTAAAGGACGACCTAAGAAGTGATGGATGGACTGTGTGAGGAACGATATGTCTGAGAAGGGAGTGAATGACTCGATGACGAGTGACCGGATTGCATGACAGAGAAAGGGCATACTGCGGCGACCCCAGGTGACCTAGGAACAGGGCAGGCGAATGATGATGATTTGAGTAGGGTTTTCAACTAATCTTTGTTGTTCTTTGTCTATTAATTTGACCCGCACCAGGAAACGACCACGGGCCCTTTGCGTTCAAGCAAGACAAATCACCGCGCCGTTAAGCTAATGGTCGTCAGATAAAAAATAACCAAACTATTGCAAACATTTAAAATACTTTTTGTCCATGGCTTAGTATATTATGTAAGTACTATGACCTATGAGTACACAAGGTCATTTCGAAAAGGTTCTCTGTGTGTTCCCCTGTTAGATATGGTACCTTTTCTACTGGTTCCTTCGGTGTGGCGTGAGGGTTGATGCTCTCAGTGTGCGTGTAGAGCGGCAGATATTGCGCCCAGTTGTCGACCAGAGACTTGCGCCCTTTGGGACCTAACCTGTAAACAAATGAGTTATCTTATAGGCTTACCCCATGGACTACATGTCATATGTATAGACTAGATATGTCATTTATTTTGTTCGACAAAAATTCTGACACTATTTATTCTGTGGATGCTCTGTTTTTAAGGGCGAGAATAAAGACACTATGCTCAGATAAGATAAGATAAGATAAGATAATTTTTATTTACGTAAACATGTGTGAGATATACAAAGCATTATATTTATAGCTATTAAGTTGACCTATCAATAAACGAATAAAATTGGTCAAGCGGTTAAAAAAAAGAAAACAGAATTAGCATCTCTTTGTTTGTTTTTCTAATGTTTTTTTTTGCAACCACATGCTAGTTAATATTGCCCCTTGCTAGGCAACTATGCTCGCTATAACTGAGTTGTTTGCTGAGGTAGACAGCAGCAGGATTTTTTCAAAAATAATCTTTTAATTAGAGACGAGAGAAAAGTTTATTTATAACTCATGGACAAGTACCGAGTATACCAATAGGCTATTTGACTATTTTCTGGAATAGAGTTATTATTGTTGGTAATATTTAAATGAAGCGTCAACAATTTTATTTTAATTTTTAAACCTTTAAAAATAGTTAAAAATAGTATTTCATTCTTTATGTTTTTAAAAGCTAGCGAAAACGCCGTCGGTCGTCGATGTACTTGTTCGTGACGTCACGAGCCTTTACATACCCATTGAGTTATAAAGTACTAGAACAGGCATGTTAGAAACCTTCGGCGACGGTCACACTACTCATACAATGTGCGAGCGTAGCGCATAATCTAGCTTTGGGATGTCAGTTCTAGTACAAAGTTAGTCAATGGTGACGTGCCTGTCATTGTTGCTGGCGTTTTTGACAATGTAAAATACCGATAAAAATATAACATTCGAAAATGTATTTTTTACAGTAATCATGTATTATTTTTAACAACCATTAATATGTTTCGGTTCCATATGGTGCAATCTATTAAACTAAATAATTAGTTAAGTAAATTTTGGTACAAGGCAAATAGCCTATTGGAAGAAGGTAATTTGCGTGTATTCCTTGAATAAGTGGACGTCAAAAAGGAATTTTAAAATATTAAAATTGTGTAAAAAACGTAAAAAAGAGAGCGATGGTAGTTCAGAGGTCTGAGTTTTGTCTCGCACCCGGTATTCTTATATATAGCTCTTACCTGCCCAATTCAGCCAAGAGCAAAGCTTGCGAAGCCTCGCGGACTTCTAGACAGTGGTGCTGCCACCTGCGAGCCAGCATCTCCACTTGCGGGCGCTTGAAGCTCTTTGCACCTGCAAACATTATTAGAGCGATGTCACATCTTAATATACATAGTTCTGCTGTACGTGTGTGTGTAGTTAGGAGAACTACTTTTTAACGGCTGGACCGATTGGCCGGTTGGAAGGCCTGCATCCAGCGACTTTCTGCAACCTTTTCCAGGGCGTCTAGATAGACGATACCTACAAGTTTTAAGAAACTTGGCCGGTTTTTGAACTATAATATTTCTTCTTCTGATGATAGGAGTGAATGGTACAAGTAGCGGCACGGATCTTGAGCGCTGGACGAAAGATGCGCAGAAGACCATTACGATTACGCGATTGGCCAGTCGCGCGACGCGTCTTTACCGCCGGCAGGGATTGGTTGCTTGCGTCGCGCACACGCGTCTCTGATACGATGATCGTCTCGTAAGATGCGAAAAGCAATCCTCACTCTTTTCTCCAGCGCTCAAGATCAGTTTTTTTTTTCGGACGGACCTGTCTCTGGCGGCCTTTGAGGAAGGCCTCGTCTAACTTCAGTTGTGGTGTGCGCTGAAGGCGCACAGCCTAGGTTCGCAACACTAGCTGTCTACTTAAAAAAAGTAATGATAGTAAAAATCATCAATGTTAACCTACTATACTCGTAGTATGCATTGAATAAATTTTGCTTTTTTATAAGGAGTATCACTAAACTTTTTATATGATTTTTTGCGCTTAGATCTCACTCAAATTAGTAGACTAATAACTTTAGGCTTTAATTATCCATATACCTCCGTGTTTCCACCCCTCGCGCGGCACTGACGGTCTGAAGCGATAGCCGATCGGAGCCACAAGAATAAATCGGAAGATTCCGCGAACTTTAGACGAACAAAAATAACTTCGGCTACTTATGTAGCCCGCGCGTGTACTCTAGTGTTCTGTTGTAGCTCAAGATCCGTGCCGGTGATGGATCAAGTTCCGTGTTGGGGTTGGTACGAGCACATACCCGCAGCAACCACCTTGTCCGGCAGCAGCACGCAGTGCAGCGTGGCCAGCAGCGACCAGCCCTGCTTGATGTGCGCCTGCTGCGCCGCCAGCTGTTCCTCGCGCTCCTCGTCGCCCGCCCAGGACGTACTGTTGCGGGTCGACGGTCTGCCGACACGGAACAGATACAGGGATTAGACATGTGCCGTTCCCTTGAACATTTCACATACATGGGAAAAAATTAAATGTTTCTCCGAACAGATAATGTTCGCCGCATCTAAGATCATATCATTTTAGCCATGGGACGTCCATTGAACATAGGTCTCCCCTAGTGATTTCCAGATTGGCCAGTTGGAAGCGGCATGCATCCAGCGGCTTTCTGCAACCTTTACCAGGTCGTCTGTCCAACTTGTGGGTGGACGCCCAACGCTGCACTTGCAGGTACGTGGCCTCCATTCTAGAACCTTGCTGCCCCATCGGCTGTCAGTTCTACGTGCTATGTGCTCCGCCCACTGCCACTTCAGCTAACTAACTGTTTGGATATATCAGAGACTTTTCTGACAATTCCGATTCGATCTAGCAAAGAATCACTGATTATTATAGCTCTTTTCATAGCACGCTGTGCGAACTTAAGCTTTCTTATAAGGCCTATAGTGAGGTATCAAGGATGGAATGATTAAAATTTAAACTAAGTGGGCCTAGAAGGAAGAAAAGTAGGTCTTTAGTCAAGCAGGGCACAGGCCTCATCACAACCTTGAGGTGGTTTAGGAGTTTGGGCCATATATTGCGGGCGCAGTGCGGATGGATGGCGTGGTGTTGTAATGGCAGCGACTAAACCTTCGTATCAGATGTATTTAAGCCGTCATATGATCGGAATAGTTCGATCTCTGGTGGTCTCCCTATGGTGACTATATTTAACTAAACTTTGTGATGAGCAGTGATCCGAATAGATTTGGGGTTAATAATCTCAAACATTGATGTTAATATGGTTATGCCTCCCGGATTTCGGAATTTCTTTGTATCAGTTTTTAAAAAAAAGACATCCATATTATGCTAGCATTACCAAAGTACATCAAATCAATCTACCTATTCCTATCACTGGTGATGAGACATAACATAGAGACTCGCGGTGTATTCGTTGCGCGCTTGCTGCTAAAATAACTAGCAAATCGCTAGTGTTTTAAAGCAAGTTGTAAACAGGGCCATCTTATAAACCGTTGAAGAACTAATTAAATGGCTTGATTATCATCAGTGTTTAGCATGGTGCCTCCATTAACAATAAGTTTATAATAACGTTAATAGATGTCGCTAGGTGTATTTTGATTGTTGTATATACACTTAAGGCTGCCTCTGTAAACGTCCATTCTCACCTCGGATCCAACCAATATAGACAACATTCAGAAGCATACCAATCGCCTATCATTTTTCTCTCTGGGCCCAATACCTGACACAAGTCCTCTGATTAGGCTTCAGGACTAGTATCAAGCAATATTATCCGGGAACAGTTAACGTTTGTCCGGAGATCCGCAAGGGAACTAGCAAATCTGTTTATCTATACACCGGAAATATTGCGTTTTCTTTCATGTTGCGATAGCCATAATTGAGGTCAGCTCGTAAGTGTTAACATATTAATAAATCGAGATCGTGTTGAAACAAGAATCTCCGTACATGGGTAAGGAAGAAAAACTGTCATTAGCTAAAGGTTTCACCTCTCACTTTGAACAAAAAGTAATAGCATAGAATACCTGGTAATAGTCAAATTATATTATCACTTGCGATCCGCCCCGTCGTCGCACGGGTTTCAATAAGTATCTACGTTTTAAATGTATTAAAGCAATGTAGTTAAAATATTATTGTTTTTACATACATTATCTTTAAATTACTTTTTACTTTTAAACAATTTGCAAACGCTTTGGTCAAAGGAGGCTAAGGACAGCGTTCTTAACTGACGGCATACGACAGACGGACTGACGGCATGAGGTGTGACGACAAACCTGTAAAATGAAAACATACTGGTACTGGTAGAGAATGTTGTACAGCATTTAGTCCGCCAATTGTACTTACCTGTGCAATAAAGTTTAAATAAATAAACATACCTGTGAAGTGACGACATACCTGTGAAGTGACGACAAACCTGTGAAGTGATGATATATCTGTGAAGTGACGCCATACCTGTGAAGTGATGACATATCTTCGAAGTGACGATATACTTGTGAAGCGACGACATATCTGTGAAGTGACGACATATCTGTGAAGGAACGACATACCTGTGAAGTCTCCTAGCCACCTCCTGCTCCGGCACGAAGCTGGCATTGCTCATGGACATCAGTGTGTTAGCGAGGGCCACGATGGACAGTAGATGGTTGGTGGTTAGAGTGGTGCTCAACTCCCAGTGTAGTTTAGAGGTGAAAAGTCTGTAACAAATGCAATTGATTTTAGGTAAAAAATAACCGTAATCAAAAATTCATAACTGTCTCTTTCTAGAAAACTTTATATAATGAGTAGATATAAGTGAATAATTAATAGTTTTCACAGTTGTATTTGTTTGGATAAACTTATAAAAGGCTATGGCAGAATAACAGAGTTTGCGGGTCTCTTGCATCCACTGAGTCATAGACCATTTTGTCTTACAATACTAAGCTTCATACTATTCTGTTGTATCTGTAATCTGCTTTGAGACAAATAAATACATTCTTATTCTTATTTTCTTAATAATTTATGGCGAACGTGTACTGTGACATCACGGTACATGTCGGATCTCCTTGTCTAGCACGTGACTTCTTTAAGTTTTATTAATTATAATTAAATACCACTACTTATTTTAAGGCCAAATAAAAATATATGCATATTCCTTATTGTCTCTGATTGACCTGGTAAGTTTCTCCTGTTTGAGTAGCTCAGCTGGCAAGTCGCTGGTAGCCAGAAGCGGATCGATTGGCGCCGCCTCGCAGGCTTCAGCCCAGCCCCCGAGACGCGTCGGCAGTTGCACTGCCATGTGACCATGTCTGGACACCACGCCGAAACAGACTGGCACCTGGATAATATAACAAGTTTCTATTTAAAACATTCAAAGCGACGTAAGATATCCTTATTAAGACGACCTACGTAGCCGAGAGGTGAGCATTCCGGACTTGGTGTCGCTGTCTCTGAGGTTCCGGGCTAGATTCCCGGTCGGTTAATATAGAAAAAATAACTTTTCTGTATATTCTCGGGTCTGGGTGTTGTGGTACCGCCGTTGTATCTGATTTCTGTAACACAAGTGCTTTGGCTAATTCAGGATCAGAGCAATGTATGTGATGATGTCCATTTATATTGATTAATTTATTATTAATATTTATTATTCGTCTCTGGATGAAAAATGATCCAGCTCTTTGGCGCTATTTGGGGGAGGGTTATGTCCAGTAGTGGACTACAATAGGCTAACATAGTAAAGTAAAATTAGACAGAAAGAGGCAAAGGAAACGTTCATATATTTTTATTTTGTGCAAAGAACTCAACGAGTGTAACTGCAAAGAATCTATCTATCCAGTGAGAAATGGTGTTGGCATAAGTTCTCTGGTGGTTTAGGTTTTAATGTGGAAGTTACTACCATGGGTCTCAGCAGGCCCAGCTTGGCCTCGCACACGCGGTCCAAGTCTGGATCAAGTCCCCACGCGTGCAGCAAGGAGATGAGGATTTGTGCGATCTCCATCGTGTGCGGTGGCTCCGCCATTGCGATGTCTTTGGGCCTCGGTCTCTTGCCTGGGGTGCCTTCATCTGCAACAATTGAAAGAGCAAGTTAATCTTTAATATCAATAATAGTCAATTCTTACATTTACGACGGGTTTCACATAAAACGGCTCCAACGATTTTTTGTCGTGTTTGCGATAGTCAGGAAAAGGTCACACATAAAGAAATTTAAAAGAAATTTCCGGAAAAAAAATCCGTATTTTTTTAAATAATGAAATGTTTTTTTTTTTATTGGAATATTGCTACTGCTGAGCAGGTAGATTTATATGATAACAATAGGTTCTTCGTTCGGAAACAGAAATACACCCGCCATTATGACGTCACGTTAGCGGCTCACTTTCTTTTTGTACTATCTCTGCATTTATTTTATTTATTGGTAGATTTAGGGATTTAGGTAGGTTTAAAGTAGATTTGACTCATTCTTAATTCATGCTGATAACATTACACCCGCCATTTTGATGCACACTCAATATCGAGTCGGATGTTAGAGGCGCATATTAGAATACCTATCAAATAAAATAAAAAAAGTCTTAAAATATAAATATCAAAAATCTTATACATAAAATAGCACGATAAAATTATAACGCAATTCACACAGTCGTAAAACAATCTATAAATAATTAAAGGCAACAAGCCATGAATAAATAATTACAATTTCATGTGTCAGTGCTGTGAAATGAGTATTCATTTATCGACATCGATAATACAGTTTTGTAAATATTTTATGTCAGTACGTAAGAAACTGTTATAAAGGGAAAAAGCGTCTCAACCCTTGGAATAAGGTTCTTAGCTATGCTGTAACTAACAGGAGTAAGTTAATGCGGCAGATACGAATCACGTGGCCGCTTTTCGTATAAACCCTTACCCTTTAGGGTAAAGATTTGGAAGATGTCGCTATTCAAAAGCACAATTACGGCTCGTATATATAATGTTTTTTTTACAGTATCTTTTATGTATTTAATTTTACAGTCGTCTTTGATAAGCAAGTAAAACTTTCAAATCTAAAGTAAAACTAGGTCACATATGTTTTGGTAAAAAAGTATCAGTTTCGTCATCTATTATTGTCTATTTTATGTCTATATCTTTAAATTATTCTATACATTATTTTATCGATAATTTGATCGACACTAGCACATCACTAACACTAACACGCGTAATAAACGTCTTGAACGTTACACTGTCACTGACCTTGCATACTCAAGAACAAAAGATATAATGAAATATTGGTTTTAGTTGTGGTTAGCTTTTGAGCGTAGCAAATTGATCATGCTGGTTAAGTAACACTGGGTGCGGTCTAAATTAAGATGGGTGACCGCGTTTGTGATATTTTTCTTCGTTTTTTTTGTTACGAAGCTACTAGTAGGTAACTGTTTTAATAAATGATTGCCTAAGATTTAAGATGACTTAGGTCTTATGCAATGATCTATCAAAACATTAATCTATCGCGCATTTTTTTTTGTATTTAAGCAATAGTTTAATAGACGTATTGTCTTTATTTTAAATTAAGTTTAATATTCATATTATCAATACAATAAATAAATACATATGGGCCAGACAACGAACTAAGAAGTTAAGGACACAGACAGCGGTTTTTTTCCTGAGCAAGCACACCGACTCAGCAAGTCTCAAACTGGAGTCTAAAGCCTCAGGGCCCATTGTACTATTGTCTATTGTTCTAAGCTCAGTAATAGGGGCCATCCACGTATTACTGCACGCAAAATATTGAAAATTTGGACACCTTCCCCCCTATGTCTTCCTCTTTCTATCTCTTTAACATTCAATGTCACGTTTAGCATGCCCCCCTGTGACCGTGATGTCATATGTAGACGACCCCTTAAGGTAGACTGGATATGGGGTGTATATGTAAGATGTAGCTTTTATAGCTTTATTATTATCAGCCATCGTCAGTCCACTGCTGAACATGGATCTCTCACAATGCACGCCACTGCGCAATCCTCGGTTATTCTTTCTTCACTGCGACCAGCTTTGCGTGGATTAATTAATATTTACACGGTCACCCATCCGAAACTTTCTTTATCGAGGGTTGCTCAACATTTCATATGAGATAATTACATTTGATATAAAATTCTAATTAGCACTTATCTATTGTCTGTCGGTCTGTCACTGGCCTTGCGCGTTCAACAACAATACAGACATTATAGTTATAACATAGCAGATAAATATATAGTAGGTTTGAGAAATGGTTTTCAAGTCTCAAAAACGATGTATTAGAGCCCTTTGTGGACTGCAACGCACTGATTCTTGTAAACCGTATTTTAAATCACTGGAGATACTCACGCTTCCATGTCTTTATTTGTATGAATTGGCTGTTTTCACTCATAAATTTGCATATGATTTACATAAAAGAAATTTGCGAAATAAAAGTAAACTATTCTCACTACCAGCTCGAACAGCCTTAATGCGGAAGAGTGTACTCTGTATGGCTATAAAAATATATAACCACATTCCAGGGCCATTAAAAGAGCTACCAGCACAAAAATTTAAAAAGTGTCTCATGCGTGTGTTGCTAGACAGGGCTTATTACTCAGTTGCTGATTTTTTCAAAGAATCCTGGACGTGACTTCTGTTCCTATTAAAATTTGTTGTATGTACCTAAGTTATATAAGTTCTTTGATTTCTGCTGTGTGACATTTTTGTTACCTAGAATTTTGTTTTATCAAAATATTTGTATGTCTGAGGGCGGGACATAGTGAAACTATAATAATTATGTGCATGCAACCAACTCTGTATAACCTACCTATGGACCACAAATAAATACTTTGAATTTGAATTTGAATTTCATTCCTTGATGGGCTGGGCACTACCGAGATCTGTTTAGTGCAGTGGTGCAGTGTTGTGCTTTATACACTATGTAACGCTAAATATGCAAAATCTCTTAGAGGCTGATTTTGGGGCTCAAATACAAAAACTTTTTGTATGGAACCAACAGTGAAATCTTTAAAAAACACTTCATCTTCATACTAAAAATCCAATCAGCTGACGCTTTGCATGGAGAAACGAATGTTTTTTTTGCGATTTCGATGATGGTCCTATACAAAAAGTTGTTGTAATTGAGCACCAGATCACACCCTAAGAGTTTTTGCGTGTATAGAGTTACACGGTGTGTGTGTATATGAATTTCCAAGACTGATTCTGGATGGAGACCTTAATTATGTTACCATATTCTCTGATATAAATTATTTGAATTTGAAAAATACCAGAAAAGAGGGGACGTCAAAGACGGAAATGGTTTCATGACATCGAAGACTGGACGGGACTCTGCTACAGCGAAATCAAAGCCCTAGCCAGCGACTGCCCAATAATTCAGATAGTGTTTTTCAAACTTCGTTAGAAGATGGCATTCTATTATGAAAGTTGTGCTTTGAGGAAAAGCCGTCCCTAGTTCGATTCTCGATTTCCGGTCAACGCAAAAAGAAAACAGTGTGGTACAGTCAGCGACAGGTCAACCCAAAAAGTTGTCATTGAAACCAATTTTTAACTTTAAGTCTAACACATAGAGATTAATATCAATTGAAAAAAAATACGTTTCAGTGGTAGGTTGACGAGCTGTTGTCTATACTTCGTAAAAAAAAATGTTATAAACTACTAGCACATGTCGATTGGTGTGTTGTATCATGGCGCATATTTACTATTTATTTATTCTAAATAAAAAATTAAAAAAAAGGGCAATACCAAAATAATAAATAAAATAAATGTAAATAAATAAACACAAATTATAATTTAAATTTGACTTAGATATTTTGTACGATGACAAGGTTTAAAGCAAAATAGGAAGCACTGTTACCTAATCTATTCTTATGTGTATTTTTTCAAAAACAAACAATAACACATTTCTAAAACAAAAAAATACATGAACTGGGTATTAAGGTCGATATCGAATAACGGCCAACACTAGCTTTCTGACATTGAGAAAAATTTGTAAAAAAATAATAATAGATAATTATGACCTTGAAACATGAGAGAGTAAACAGAACGGTGGTTTGCCCACATACATTAAAAAGGTTTTAGGCGCAAGAGCTAGACCACAGCGGCCATCTGGTTACGCATTAACTAACACCCCAAAATGGCGCCAATGTCGCACATGTTGCAACGCTTCATTTACTAGTGCTGCCAACTGCTCGACAGTTTTCACGGGATCTAATAGTTCTGTTAATATAATGTAATAGAATTGTTGAGGATACATGAATGCTGTTTGCAAAATATGGCATTTGGCGATAAGTGAGACTGTTTCAACTGTTAACTTTTGTTTGTGTTTTTCTCTACAGATCTGTCACAGAAAGCAGCCTAGCACACGAGATCACACACGCGGGATCTAAAACACGGGATCTTATGAAATCCCAGGTGTGTGTGTGTGTCTATAGACAGCCCTAGTCAAATAACATATGATGCGTACACGCCGATTATGTTGTTACTTTTTGTGAACAATGCTAACGAGCGATGGTTTTGTAATTCATAACGAGTAAGCCGTTTGTTTGACTACTGTTATTTATAATGTTTGATTGAGCAACTTGTTTTTTTGAAAGGTGTTTTATTTTATTTTTTATATTATCCTGGACATCACAGTGGCACCGCTTGATTTTTATTATAAATCCTTGTTAATTTTTGTTTTATTTATGTCTTGTTTGTTTGTTTTTATTCATGTTTTTTGTGTCATATGTGCTATTTGTGTGTGATGTCCAATGTTTTTCTTCTTTTACTTAAACTTGAAGTAAATTAGAACACCTCATCTTCTCTGAATAGAAGCCTCCATACCATGCGCTTCACTAAACTCCCAGCAAACAAATAATCGCACGCCGTGTCCGTCAAGTTCGCGACAAGTCCTCGGCAGACCTTTCTTGAACTATAATTTATCCTCAGCGGACAAAAAAGCCTCGCCAGCGCAGGCTTCAATTTTAACCCATATTTACCCAGTACCTATATCTGGCAACAACGTACAAGAAAACAAGGAGGTGGTTCTTATTATGACGCGTATTTGTTATTTTATTTCAGGTGTAGTGTAATGACTAGAGATGTGCCGTTCTTGGGAACATTCCCCTCCCCACGCAGGGAATATTTCCCATACAGGATATATTCCCCGCATAGGGAATGTTCCCGGAAACGGCAAACTTCTAGTACTGACGCATAGCTTTTTATTGGAAAGTCCGATTTGAATGATTATTTTTCTGTTAAAGTATATCAAAAGTGGTCCCATATAAATTTCATTCACTTATAAATAGCAGATTTGTTATGCATCGATTTTTTGAAATAGGTACCTTGACGACATCAATCACACAAAAAAGACACAGTTTTTTACACTGAACAACTAAAGAAAATGTTTCATAAATGTTATAAAGGACTAAGGGCCAGTTTCACTACTTGCTATTAAGTTCAAGATACGAAACTGGCACTTTTTTGACAGTTAATTGCATGGTAAAAAGGGCCAGATAGGTTATCCGGAACTTAAAAGCAAGTGGTGAAAGTGGCCCTTAGAAATGTTTTTCATTTGGCATTATATAATCTAGACTATCTGCATCTAGGGTCATGGTCAAGCGTATTCCGTTCTGACTAGGGTCGAGACAAAGCGCTAGGAAGAAGAAAATATCGACGCAGCTTTTGGCAAAAATATTTTATCGATATATCTAGTTATGCAAAAAAACACACGAAATCTTGTTACGGTAGTTAAAAACTATAATTAAATTAATTTGCGGAACTAATGTTCCATCGAATACCAATTTAATAACAGTGTTTTATCTTAAATGCGATTTTTAAATCACGATTTAGTTATTCCCATAAGTAGACAATAGTTCCTGATGAAAAAAAAAAACATACACGTGCCGGAAAAACAAGTTTAACACGTTAGTTTACTATGGATTTTTGTTTTAAATAAAAAGTTTATGTCAGAATACTTTTGATTAAATCCTAATTTTACGATGCAAAAGCGCGCGCTATGTTTAGCAGTGGACGTTCTATGGCTGAAAATGATGATGATGATGATGAAGCGCGCGCTTCATAGGAACGGCGTGATTTTGTGAAAGGGCTCCTAATCATACCCTACCCTATAGAGGGCACATACCCTATAGAGCAGCAATACGGGGGTGATTTTCTCCGAAACACGTTAGTAATTATAATGTATTATATGGTATAGTATAAAATTACAAGTCCTGGCAACCTTCGCCCATATTAAAATAACTGAGGCTCAAATGGGCAAGAAGCCAGAGCCGTTAAACGAAAAAAAAAAAATTTGCTGTCAGATCAAAATTGGCGGAATTTTTGTCGAACAAAATATATGTCATTTCTACTCTATAGGGTAGGGTATGTACACCATTCTCCTAATGTACTGACAACGGCAGGTCAACCTACTCAGAAAGTTAAAGGTCATTGAATTGATTTTCAACTTTAAGTCTGACGCGTAGAGATCAATATCAATTGAGAAAATTTGACGTTTTGTGGCATGTTGACGTGCGTTGTCTATACCATTTGAAATGCATTAACCAAATGCATAGGGCTTCTCGGTAAGAGCTAAGTGCGTGACTTAGCACAAGGCGTGGCCTCTCGGACCAGCGGCGACCTTGCTTTAAATATAGGGTTACTACTATTGCAGTGAAATTAAATATCCCCTTCTAGCGGATTGTACCTTTCCTAATAGACTAATTTCCTCAGTCAGTTAGATTATCGAATAATATTGGACTCATATTTTGTCTTTTGTCAATTAAACAAAAAATTACGAAGCTAAAGCGCATCAAAGTTTGGGAATGGGAGCACGTGACGTCACGCCTTGCTAAAAAGACATGACGTTACGTGGAACTTTAACGGGCTATATCTTCATTTTTTGTATGATTGAGAAAATAAAAAAATACGAGTCCAATATTTTCTGTTAATCCAACTGACGGACTGGATAGTTTATATTAAAACTAGCTTTTGCCCGCGACTTCGACTGCGTTGACCTTACTCGGATAAGTAGTATCCTATGTGTATATCCAGGCCACGGTCTATCAGTACGTCAAATTTCATCAAAATCTGTTTAGTAGTTTTTGCGTGAAAGAGTAACAATACATACATACAAACTTTCACGTTTAAAATATTAGTAAGGATTTAGTGCGATTGCAGACTATATTTGAGCTGTTAAAACGCAACATTTCCATAATGTTGTTTATGGAAATAGCAAACCGACACGTTACGCCTTACTATAATTATTTAGCTGAGATATTTATTCATTGACTTCAAAACAATAATTAATTTTCTATTTAAATAAAAAGAAAAGAAACGAAGCCATTACAACAGATAAATTATAATTATAAATGCAACTTATATTATTGTATGAATTTTGTCGTTATGGTATTTATTATATGGGCTTTTTATTATGTCATCGGTAATAATTAAGATATTAAGATAGAGAGATTAAGATATTATATTATTGTATCATGAGATAAAGCAGTGCAAGAAACTCACACCAGTAACATTTATTGCCAGCCTCTTTTTAGGTAAAAAATAGATATAGAAGAACTAGAAGAAGAATTAAAGACGAGAATCCAACTGATTATGATAATAATTTCCAAACTACAGACATAGTAAATTATTGACAGTAAATGATTTTAATAATACAAAAATGTGTCAACCCTGGGATCTACGAGTATCAGCCAGATCTAAACGCAAGCATTGTTACGTTTTGTAACACGGAATCGCTTTACGAAGCCTGGGGGAACACTTCTATGTTGTCTATGTTGAACGTTATTGAGTAATATAGGCCTTAATGTTAGTGTCCTGATTTATGGCGACCTGTTCCGGGTAGAGTCTGACCAATGAAGTGTTCCTTACCATAGGATTATAGGACTTACAATGTTTCTATACTAGTCAAGTATTTGCAGCTATGTGGCTGCAGCGCTTTGGTTGTGATCATGGAGCACATACCATTTAGAGTAAAAATATCATATGATTTGTTCGGCAAACTTCTCCGCCATTTTTTTTATCTGTATCGGTACTGTTTCAGTATGGGCGAGAGCTGACAGGACTTGTCATTTTATATTAAATGTAAATGTGAAAAATCACTTACTAATTTCGGAGAAAAATGGTTCGTGTGTTCGCTTTCGTGTTGTGATTAAAACCTATGCTACGGTTGTGAGAGATGGGTGACTATTCCGACCATATTTAGTGACATCTAAAGGTGGGTACTGACCAACGTTATGAGGCGTAATGTAACATGTTCCGCAGCGAGCATTCATACTGTCAGTACGTAGTGTTACGGGGAAACAAGCGAACAACGAGCCGGATTAACACGGAAATTTAGCACTCAGCGTAACGTAACATGCTCGCTGCGAATGTTACATTACACCTCGTAACATTGGTCAGTACCCACCTTAACACAAGCATCTTCGTGCGGAGGGCACATTATGAGTTCCTCTCGGCTAATAATATTTCATCCTGTAGGTAGATACTATTTATTGAACACCACACAAAGAAAATAAAGTACAGAAAATACATTAACAGCTGCTCAATTTAGGCGGTCTTTTAAACGCAAAGTCCTTTTACAACACTAGCATCAAAAATATATTGGACATGCAATGATATTACATTACACACGTTTCTGTAAATAAATATTTTTGAAAAAAATCTGCTTTTGAATTTTTAGTACAAAAATCTTTGTAAACATTTTTTATTAATAAACAATAGGTATCAAATTATACAACTATTCCAGACCAAACATGATCCGCCGTCATCCGCCACAGGAAGTCTGGCGAAATAAATCTTGGAGCCAGCCACAAAAACTTGAACTCAATACGTCTCACGTTGTAGCCTTTTTAGACGACGTACTGAATTACACTGAAGCGTTACTGTTTTAAATGGTTCAGTACAGTTAAAAGCTTTAAACATATCACAAAACCTCAAATGACCTCGAATTAGAACAAAAACTAAGACCCGTATTTATAAACATTGAAAGTAATTACTTGAGTAAAAGTAATTACTTAAACAACGATTTTGTTTTCGTAGTGTTTTTTTTCTGAAGTTAGAATTCTTAGGGCCACAGATAACCCATACAATTAGCTGTCAAAAAAATGCCAGATAGGTTATCTGGAACATATCAGCAAGTGGTGAAACTGGCCCTTAGCCAAGTAACAGTCAACATTTCCTTTACTTAAGAATTGAGAACATGCTTAGGACACGGCTTTTTAAATGTTTGTGCGTTTGTTTCAACTGTTGTAAAATTATTTACAAATTATTTTGCCATCGAAATGCGACGAAGACAAATTTTGATAAAATGTATGTGGTATTATTAATTATAACGGGATATCTATCCTTTCGGTATTATTTTGTCTAAGCAACACAACACAGCAACCAAGTGTTGCCAGAGGAAACAACCATCAAACACTGGCTGTTAAAATTTTGGCATTTACTTTATATGTAATGTACATAACTTGACTATAGAATAAGATTTTCAAAATACGAATTCTATAACGCCGAAAGTTGTGTTCTCAATGCTTAAGTAAATAAAACAAATGTTGACTATTATTTGACTAACTGCCGCATTTAGAGTAACTGCCGACTTTAATTTAATGGTTACTTAAGAAAAACCAGTGATACGAAAGTCGATACGAATAAGGACAATTATTGAATGAACCAAAATGTTTATAAACACTTTATTGTTAATTGGCGTCACTTGAGTGCGGCAGAAAGAATTCTAATAGTCATAATAGTAATTTATTTAATGTCCCTTCGCGTGCCACCTACCCACTGTAGACTGGAAAATCCGCGAATAAAAAATATTGCGGCACGCAACAGGGTATGTAGGCCCTCTTCCGGGCACTTAAACACGCCTTCTTTTAAGGCTCGGACTACATACATCCGGAATTTTTCAGAACCCCATACAAAACGGCTCTGGACAAGCTCGGATTCAATCCGTTTTGTATACGGTTCTGAAAAATTCGGGATGCATGTAGTCCGAGCCTCACAGTTCTGACTTCAGTCAATTTCGTAACTATAAAAACAAAGTAATTACTTTTACTTGTTTATAAATACGGGTGTTAGAGCTTAGGTTTCAAGTTTTCCTTAAAGATCTCAGGAAAATTTTGTGTAAATACTTTCCTCATTTCGCAACTGAGCCCTAAACCAGTGCAACGAGCCAGTACCTTGACATTTGCGACAACTGACGTGTCCATGTGCCCACGCGCAGACACGTAACTCGCAGCTGCTTGTAATCTACAAGTATCATACAGGGTGGCACACAACGACCAAGTATATAAGAATTGAAAACCGGTAAATAACATGACACTAATGTTAAATCCTATAGTGTCACTTGGTTTTCCGATTGACAATTGTGTTATCGAAGGGTTCTGAATCGGGGGGCAGATCGACGTAGTGGTGAGCTGATTAGCGTTGAATGCAAAGGGGTTCGATTCGCGTTTCGGGTAAGTTTAGAAAAAAAGGCATTTCTAAATTGACTCGGGTCTAAAAATCAATGTCTGAGACCTGGTATGGTATCACAAGGATGATTCTCCTTAATTCGATATCATGACATGTGTGTTGTATGTCAAACGCCCTTGATTCAGATTATGGAACCTTTCGATGACAAATTATCGACCGAAAAAGCACGTGACACTACATAATTAAACATTATTGTCTTATGATTTGCCAGTTGTCAATTCGTTATCGAATGGTTAAAGAAATTAAATGGCTAGTCATGAAAATGTTCTTTTCGGAAAGACAGAAAACTTTTTAACCCGAAAAAGTATCACTTCCCGAGGGCCAATATAGATGGCGGTAATTATCGTTGATTTAGAAGTCAAAAGATCGTCGTAGTCAAACCAAATCGAACGGAGAAGAAGCCGTAGGCAAAAGCCAGTTAATAATAAAGTATATTAGAAAGATCTGCCACCGTTCGAAGTAGCTGTGCCCTACTGAGTCCATATAATTGCAAAAACTGTAAGACCTAGGTAGCTACTTATATGGTAAGGCAATAAAAGCAGCGTATGGCGTCCTCCGGCCAGGTGGAGCGATGATATACGCTGCTGCTGGCAGCGGGGGGGACAAGAATAGACGAGCTCAGTGGCGTGCATTGGGAAAAGCCTATGTCCAGCAGTGAACTAACATGGGCTGATTATGATGATGAATAAATAATTAAGTATTAAATAAGTAAACAATTTCTGTACATGGCGTACTTGACTTTTAAGAGACATGTGAAAGTGTTATACAATTATGAATAACTGACCTCTGAATCCAGTGCGATCAAGTTTTTAAGTTCAAGCTGAAATCAAGTTCATTAAAGCCATATTGGCGGACATACTTTAGACAACTTTCTTGGGCGCAAGGTTTGTAGTGATGGGACACGTTGAATGCAATGTGTATCGATAAATTGCAACAATAATTTATTTTCCCGTTATCGAAAAAAGTGGATCAGAAACTTTAATCTTACGACTGTCGATGTAATGTTAAACCTACACAATATTTACTATGTGCTTCAGTTAACACACCAGTTTTCATGGTCTTGAAGTAAGGAGTTAACATTCTTGTATTACGGTGTCACTATTCTTGCAGTCAATAAATTTAGACAGGGGCATATTCCAGTACAC
The DNA here is from genome assembly GCA_963576865.1 of Anania hortulata. NCBI lineage: Eukaryota > Metazoa > Arthropoda > Insecta > Lepidoptera > Crambidae > Anania > Anania hortulata. Next base: position 7,315,150 of record OY756416.1, read on the forward strand.
CCAAAACTGAGTGAACTTGGGAAAGTTTGTTTACTGAACTAATGCAGCCAAGAATCAACCCCTTTTACGTTCAAGAAGAATTGTGGATGAAGATTTCATTTAATACCCTTTAGTTGGCTATAATAATGAAGTCTAATTTACTTTTGGGGTACTTGTTTAAGCTAAGTCGAGTCATCATAGCCAACTTCTACTCGATCAGATCAGATTGTGATCAAGAAGCTATTAACAAAAAACAATGGATCAATTGTTAACATTTGTATTCGAAATAACGAAGTTAACCAATGCTAAAAGCACGATTGAAAATTTACATGTAGGAATAATCATAAAATAATTTATTCAGAAACCACACAATGTTAATATGAAATAAGAAAAACATAGATACAATTTTATCGATAACTCTCCCAACATTAAGTAGGTGGTCACTAGCACTTGCTAAGCGCCGATATCCGGTGACAAGTCGCTAGACTGGTATTCAGTTGTCAAGTGACCTTGCGATTATGCGCGCCCTACATGCTGTTTGTCCGAAGGTGACATTCTTGCACTTTTTTAATTGCTTTTGTGACATAAGTAATAAATGTCATCTAACGATAAAAATCAAGTCCAATTAGCGAATTTGACAAACAATTAAATACTCAAAATAAAAATAAATTCGTCGTTGTGAGCTTCAGACTACACAAGTTGGTAATTCATTTTTGGGGAAATGTATGTGTATAATGATTGACGACCTCCATAGCCAAGAGGCGAGCGTACCGGACTTAGTGTCGCTGTCTCTGACGTCACGGGTTTGATTTCCGGTCGGTGAAAATTTTAATCTGGAAGTCGCTGGGGGAGGCCTATGTTCAGCAGTGGACGTCCTATGGCGGAAATTATGATGATGTGATGATGAATCACTCTTTCGTATTTTTTCATGTATTGTGCCAAAATGCTTAAAAAAATGATTTATCTATCTATGTAAACAGTCTATCTATATATGTAAAGAAATATGAGCTGACTGTATAGGAGACAAGATACCACATCTTACACGATGGGAAACATTAAAGATTGTAATAATAACTCACAAAAGTCACACATTTTACGACCAACCGAGCCAACCGTCCAACGTTGAGTATTACCCTTAATATTAAAATTTTATTGAGGACCATATGTTAATATACAGGGTGACAGTAAATAATGGATGAATATAAGGTAGAAAATAGCATCATACATAAGTACCTTAACCTGTTTTACATAATTTTCAAAGAAGGTATAGGGTTAAAAGAACCAAAGAAAAAACCTAAAAAAAAAACAAGGTTTTGTGTTTCTTTGGATTTATCCTTTTCTTAAGTAAGTCACAAAGCCACAAAAGATAACTTTTTTAAAGTCTCCCGATGTATGCTTATACGATATTTGTATCTTAATTTTTTCGTGACTTGCAAAAAAAAACTCAAATTCAGAATAAAAACCTCTAGCAATACAAAGCTCTTACAGACGGTATCCTGACGAATAAAAATTCCAAAAAATGAAAAATTTTGGTGACAATGTCTCTCACTTTTCGAAATAAATAAAAAACAAAAATTAAAGATATTTTTCTACACTGACCTGACCGGGAATCGAACCCGGAACCTCAGAGATGATAGCGACACCAAGTCCGATATGCTCGCCTCTCGGCTACGGAGGTGGTCAAAATAGTTTCATGTTAACTTCTCCTTAACGCTGATCCATAATTTACACCCTGTATAACTGTTTGAAACTTAAACAAATCATTACCAAACAGTCGCCATATAATTTGAGGACTTAAACCTACATTATGGCGGTAGGCAGATACCATCAGCACATTAACACATATTGCCATGTATTTCGGCGCACTTGGGCAACGCAGTAAGGAGTGATGTTTAGCGCGGTTTACAAAATGAGTTATGAGTCAAACTGGGCTAGATATCGTGGGCAATGACACAGTAAGCTGTGCTTTGTAACATTACAATATATTTTCATAAGAGACTTTTTTATTAGCGGTGCTAGACCAACAATATTGTCCCGAAGCAGTGGTAGGGTAAAAAATAATTGTGACGTGTTAAAGAGCTTCATGTAGGCTTATTTGCAGTAATAAAATAAGTTTTATTAGTTTTTTTTGGTTTTATTAGTGTAAATTACTTATTTTCATGATGACACCTTTGTATAACTAACTAGTTTTGAGTTAATAAACTGCTTTCTATATTTCCCTTTAGCTTGGACCAGAAATAACAGTAAAGCCTTATTCTCTGTCCCTATATACCTGCCGAATCAATGCAGGGAAGCGTTCACCCTTCTATTACTGTTATTCTGTCCCTCATCTGCGTACTATGTGCCCCGCCCCCTGCCACTTCAGCTGGCTAATCTGTACCAACCGGCCAATCTGGAAATGATTACGGGAAGCCTTTGTTCAGCAGTGGACGTCCTGGGGCCGAAATGATGATGATGATACTGTCCCTGCTTTTCTTAACTGACTCAAACGAGATTCGAATTGTCCCGGATATCTGTGATCCAAAATAGTCAACCCTAGCGCTTGTGGGAATGGTCCGATAAGTATGGACTTAGCTAAACAATCCTTGCCAGTGTACCGTGTTCACAAAGATGGCATGTTATCACGGATCGAATCAGTAGTTTCGACATGTAACCTTTGTATCGGCTGTCGATGCTATCTGCGTGGCCTGCGCAGACGCAGCCCGTTGCTAATCGGCCTAATTTGAACATTAAGAGAAATGCCATTGACGGTAGTAGGTTTAGTTCAGTCAACGGCTTATCCGACTAACAATAAGGATGACGACTGGGAAAAGAAAATGTAATTCTATTTAGTCCGACAGTTCGATTATCAAAAAATAATGGACATTCATTTTTTTTCTGTCAATCAACCAAAAAATTACAAAGATAGAGCGCGTCAAAGTTCGGGAGTGAGGGCTCGTGACGTAACTTCTGAGTGTTAAAATTGTACCAAGGGGTGACGTCATGCGACATTTCAAATCTATGTATCTCTGTAATATTTTGATTATGTGAAAAAGGAAAAAATATGTATCCAATACTTTTTTAATAATCTACCTGATAGACGAAGAAAAAACAGTCGTCATCCCTATTGTCGAATTTCCTCGAACCGGTTTTCTTAATTAATTCGAACTAGGAATCACCGGAACCCTTTGCGTTTAAGACTAATCATTTCACCACTGCGCCTAACGGGCCGTCACAATAAACCCTTAAATTGAATTTTTATTTAAAATATTGCCATAGCAAGTAATGTCATATTATAATGTAAAGGTAACATCTATAAAGTAAATAACACGGAATAAAATAGTCAGCGCATGCGTTGACGTCTTTTGTATGAAAATAGAGCAAGCTACTTATCATAGGATCAGCCTACCCAGCATGAGCACTAAACACGATATGATATGATATGATATAGCGAAATATCAACACCAACTGTAAAATATAGCCGCCATGTTGAATCGCCGTCACATATTAAGATCGCTGTTTCGATAAAAATTCAAAATGGCGGCTATATCTTTCATATTTTTAAAGTTGGTGTCGATATATCGCTATGTCATATCATATCATATCGTGTTTTGGTAGACATGCTAGGAGGGCAGAGCAATGTTTGTAATGTTGTCCATTATATAGGCTTATGCCCAACTCGGAACGTTCTCAGCGCGACACGATTCAGAACATCGTGAAAAGTAAGTTCGAGACAGAAAGATAGAAAGTTTGAGCTTCTTCATCTATACGGTCAATCCTGGTTGCATCCAAAGCCATTGCTTTGGAGCCCAGGGTCCGCTTTCCTTAATTTACTCCTCCACTTCGCACGGTCTTGAGCGTCTCTAGTTGTCAGATCATTGGCATGCATGTCAGTTCTCACGACGTCAAGCCAGCATTTCTTGGGTCTACTCCTTTTGCCCGGACCCGGCGGTGGCGGCATGGCCAGACATTTGTTTCTTACGTAGCTTGCCGGTTTCAGCAAAACATGGCCGTACCAGCGTAGGCGACTCTCCTGCCGTTTGTCTGCAATATCACGGGCACGAAGGCTACCGCGGATGCGCGAGTTCCTCACGCGGTCCCTCCGCGTGAGGAACTCGCGCACATCCACCTCAGCAAATTCATCTCCGTGACACGCAGCTCCTGCTTGTGTCGCTCAAGTAGCGGCCACGCCCCGCTGCCATATAAAAGGACAGGCCTATAATGATGGACTTAAAGATGTGTCCTTTCAGCTTAACCGGCATTCTGGAGTCACAAATGACACCAGTCACCTCTTGCCATTTGGCCTACGCAGCAGCATTTCATAATAGTATGTATATTACTTTTTATCCATTTCCCTATTTAAGAGTTGATACAATAAGAATCACATGTAATGTGATCCGTGGGACAGGAAAGCGTAAAAACCTTCATATCCTAGTTTCTATGACGCAACACGTCACCGTATGACGTGTGAACCTCAAGTGCAAGTTTCTATGACGCAATATCGATCGTAGCTTTTGTATGGATCGAAATAGTTTCCTATAACAGATGCCAATCAAGCGTTATCTTAGTTTAGTATCTAAATCGATTTCATGTAAGGTTGTGCTTTTTCAATTTCGCTTTCAAAATAAATACGAGTACCTATTCTACTTACTGTTCGACTCCCGGTTGGTCCAAGTAAAAAAAAATAACATTTCTATATTGTATCGGGTCTGAGTGTTGTGGTACCGTCGTTGTTTCTGATTTCTGTAACACAAGTGCTTCAGCTACTTACCATAGGATCAGAGCAATGTATGTGATGTCCAATATATATTTATTACGAGCTGTCCGGGCGAACTTCGTACCACCCCTGCATTTTTTTTCGTGAATATTTCCTTCTTTTTATAGTTATTCTGCTATTCGAGGTGAAGACAAATTCAACAAAACTAAGATCATAAAAATCGGTCCAGCCGTTCTCGACTTATGAGTGGTGTAACTAGCCCGACTTTGTTTTATATATATAGAATAAATTTGTTTGTAGGGTTTAAACAACCGGACCCATAAAGCACAGAATTAATAACAGTGTAATGTTAGCCTATAAACATTCCACTGTAGGGCAGGCCTCACCTCATCTATATAGTGTTTTTCAATAAAGTACCACGTACTCTTGGTTGAATTACCTGTACATGAATTCAAAATTCACATTTAAAAAATCCTTATGAAAAAAGGATATTATAAAATAGACAATTATTTAAACGACAAGAGTGCATGGACTTAACCTGCTTGGCTCACACTTACTACATGTCTTGTAAACTGTATTTCATGTAAAATAAGGCTGACAAAGGTGACTGAGTTTGTTGCGCCGTTTCTTCTCATCACCAGCCAATATGTAGTCCCGAAGCGGTGGTAGGACTAAGCTATATTTTGGGACGTGTATAAGTGCCCGGAAGAGGGCCTATGTACAAAATAAATGAGTATTATTATTGAGTGGTTTTGGCCATACTACACCACGCGGCCCAGTGCGGTGCGGTGGAGGGGTGTTGTAAGGCCAGTGACTGAACCTTACTGTCAGATGTAATTGAGCCGCCCTAAGGCCTCTGCTTCACGACTAGTATCAAGCGATATTAGCCGGGAACAACTTTTGAAGTGCCTTCCGAAGCACGGAGATGCTTGTGATAAATGTCACTAAATATGTTTGCCTATCCCCTGATAACCACGGCCTGTGTTGCTTAACTGTCGTAATCACTATCATAGCGCTACTCGCTCACACCTCATATAGTTTCTTAATATTATATTATTAGATACACCCTTTTTTTAACCGACTTCAAAATAGGAGGAGGTTTTCAATTCATCTGTATGCTTTTTGGGGTTCCGTAGCCAAATGGCAAAAAACGAAACCCTTATGGATTCGTCATGTCTGTCTGTATGTCCGTCCGTAAGTCACAGTCACTTTTTTCCGAAACTATAAGAACTATACTGTTAAAACTTGGTAAGTAGATGTATTCTGTGAACCGCATTAAGATTTTCACACATAAATAGAAAAAAAAAACAATAAATTTTGAGGTTCCCCATACTTAGAACTAAAACTCAATTTTTTTTTTCATCAAACTCATACGTGTGGGGTATCTATGGATAGTTCTTCAAAAATGATATTGAGGTTTCTAATTTATTTTTTTTCTAAACTGAATAGTTTGCGTGAGAGACACTTCCAAAGTGGTAAAATTTTCCGCCCCCCCCCCTGTAACTTCTAAAATATAAGAATGATAAAACTAAAAAAAATATATGATGTACTTTACCATGCAAACCGAAAATTGGTTTGAACGAGATCTAGTAAGTAGTTTTTTTTTAATACGTGATAAATCGTAAACCGCAATTTACCTTTCATTCAATCAACTCAAATATAAAAATAAATAAAAATTGCTTTATTAGCCCTTTAGAACTTTTATATTATGTTACTTGCTGCTACGAATCCCTTCATGATTTATTTTTTGTATGTACTAATGTTACGCGATCATTCCGCAAACTACGAATCGATTTTGATGATTCTTTTTTGTTTGGTAGATCACACTTCAGAGGTGGTCCCGTATTGAAATTGGCACTCCAAAAATAACTGCTTATAAATTGTAAAGGTATATAGGTATTAACCATTTCGTTGATGGTCCTTTAATGTTTTTGGTTTGAGGTTAACTAATTATAATATTATTTCATTCACTTTAAGCTGGTACTTAAAGGTACATTTTGAAATAGTTTTTTTTAAGCAAAGAATGAGATCAAACACAATAAAGCCAACAGCTTCGCGTAAGTATTGCGCAACGCGAACTTGCACTTGAGATGCTTGAGGCAACGAGCACTCAATACGCGCATGGTTTTATGTATGAGGCATTATCTAAGGCGGATAAATAACTAAATGCTATGCTAATTTACTGTTATACTTAAATAATTTTAACATTGCTCTACTCTTTCAAGTAGCTGAATAGAGGGTGTCACATTTTTTTAGGTTCCAAGTAGGTAAAGCGCGAAGCCTAGCGAGCGGCCAGCAAGCACTAGATTCTAATTCTCGTTATAACATTTTGTCATTGTAGACCATAGAGAAATTACCAACAGTTGTACACAATAACTGAACGGAACAACTATTACCATCTAAACATGACTGTACCCTGTCAAAAGCTTAGACTGAAGAGATGCAAAATGACGAATCAAGAAAACTGACGAGTGAGGAAACTGACATTTTTTTTATTTTTTTTATGGACGGACCTATCGCTGAGTGCCTTTGAGGAAGACATTCTTCAGCTTAATCCGGGCAGATGTGGCGTGCGCTGAAGGCGCACAGCCTAGGTCCGCCCCGCTAGCGGTCGCCGCGACCCGGCCGAGTGTGAGGCTCAGACTCTTACGTGTCGAGCCCCATACTAGCAGGCGTGATCGGGCCAATATGGAGTGCAAAAGGCACCCTACCAAGCGGCGAACCCGCTAGTGGTGGCGCCGACGGGTCCGGAACTGCCGAAACAGGCCGGTAAGCTGTCGGGCTCCTTTCTAGCGGGCCCGATCTGGGGGTGAGTCGGACTCTGAGGAAACTGACCAGTTAAAGAATTGCTTTAAGGCCCGTGTAGTCGTCAAATGTAAACTAGCATGTGGTTTCAAATGCCTACTTCTTAAGTCCAGTTTGTCAGAAAAATATTTAAAAAATATGCTAAGAATTGTCAAAACTTACACAACATTCTGAGCATAGCATTTGTTTCTAGTACTTATACTTTAGAAGAAAAAAAATATTGAAATCATTGAAGAAACAAGCAAAAAAGATGCTAATTCTCCTTCTTCTTTTAAACCGCTTAACCGATTTAACTCGTTTATACGTCGAATAATAGACCAACATAATAGCTACAAAGTGAGCATAGGATTTTTTATTCGAACAATTGCTTCCATGCGAAAAGTATTATTTTCCTCAATTTTCGCAACCTAAAGACGCAGCGACTGTCGTAACAGCCACGTTTCATTGCGGGCTGTTATAAACCGTATTTTTATGAGTTTTCGTGCTATATTCGTATTACTGACATAAATAATTTAATTTGACTACTGTTAATTTTGAATTTTTTCTATTTTTATTATCTTGTAATTAAATATTTGCATGCTGTTTAACATAGCTAAGTAGGTCAATGCACTATTTATTTAAATACTTAAGATCACATTTTATGTACTGTACCCTACTTAATGGGAAATAAACAATTTGAATTTGAATTTAACATTCGTCGATTCGCAAATTTAGGGGCACTACTCGCCTTAAACTAACGAACGATGTAAACTGACGAATTAAAGAAACTGGCGAGTTAAGAAAACGAGAGAGAGAGAGTATTAATGAGTATTAATGACGAGTGCATCCCCGACCGTCGCCATAGTACAAGCTTTGCTCAATTTGGGGCTAGCTTTTTAGTGATTGTAGAAGCAATTTATTATTATTTGTTTATTATAACTATACATCAGCTTCTATAGTCAAACAATGAAAATGTCTACAAATATCATTTATTTGCTAATTGTCTATTCATACAATAACAATACCAGAGGTCACACACGATAATTCGACGATTATAAATTTATAATGCCCGTGAGAATTGTTCAGTTCGCAATACTCGAAATTAACGTCTATATGTAATTTGATAAAATCATGCGTTCGCCTTGAGCTCGGATAGTTTGGCTAGGATATCCTTGGATAGGAACATGTACAAATAAGTCTAATGGCTTATTAAATAATAATCAAGCTGTCACTTGCAATAATAATTTTGTGAGTTACTTATAGCTTTAATTTGGGTTCGTGGCTTTGGCCCCCAGTGGTCTATTTAGTTATCTATTAATAATATTAACGGAGAGTCGCCTACGCTGGTACGGCCATGTTTTGCGGAAACCGGCAAGCTACGTAGGAAACAAATGTCTGGCCATGCCGCCACCGCCAGGTCCTGGCAAAAGGGGTAGACCCAAGAAATGCTGGCTTGACGTCGTGAGGGCTGACATGCGTGCCAATGATCTCACAACTAGAGACGCTCAAGACCGCGCGAAGTGGAGGAGTAAATCAAGGAAAGCGGACCCTGGGCTCCAAAGCAATGGCTGTGGACGCAACCGGGATTGACCGTATAGATGAAGAAGAAGAAGAAGAAGTTATCTATTAATTTAATCAAAAGTTTTCAGCTTTTGCACTAATTACAGTCAACGAAAAAGTATCTTAACCAAATTATTTATTAAAATAGAATGATGTATTTTGCCGTGGTAAAAAGTAACCTATACGTCCTCCTCAGCTTTATTAACTATCTGAGAGCAAACGTGTTATTTAACAATATTTTATATTTGTAAACTACACATATTATTAGACAAATTATTTGTTTTTTATAATTCAATCATTAGAAATAACTAAGACTTTTCATTATTTAATAAACTGCATTCAAAATAAAAGCAATTATTTTGTAAAAGTATGTATATCGTTATTGAATAATATATGACACATTTGTACGCTCAATATAAATACTTATTCGTATTTTAAATAATTTTTATGCCTGCCAGTACATTTGATTAAAAATCAGATCAGTTTAATTTGATTTGAAGCAATTTTTAATCAAATGTACTGGCAGGCATAAAAACAATATACAAAACCCTTTGCATAAAAAGCAAATCAGTGTACTCTAAATAGAATAAATCTCGACCTCAGAAGCATAAGGTCTGATGTGTGCAAGGTTTTCAGTTTTCAGTTTTTATTTAACGAGCTTTAAGCAAACGTTATTAATCATACTAGAAACGTAGCAATAATTTGATTATAATAGACCGTTTTGCTCAGTGTATACAATTAACAGTAGGTATTTATAATTACAGCCTTAGGGCCAGCCCTTGTCCCTGATCGAGTGATACTGATCGCATCTACGACTCACTTATATTTATATATCTCAATCCACGTCATACAAAATCAGCAATTAAGTCTGAGTTGCAATTCCTGTACCTTACGACGTATGTTACAGTTTATTGATAGTGAGGTGCATAATAGTTTTGATCGAAACTATCGATAATTTATAGAATTTAAGATTATCGAAACATTTCTAAAGGAATAAGAACAAGAACATTTATTGAAAATGGACATCACGACAACAACAGCTACACAGTCAGACATACACAAAAAAAAAATGGTAGAATAAACAAAATCAAAACACAAATAATTTAGCTAACCCACTGTCACAATCTCCCGACGCCTATCACAATTGGATCTCGCACAGCATTTATGTTCATGTTTTCAATGTCAACAAACAGACATGTGTAGCTTGGTTGAAAAATCAGTCGCCTAGATATAAGGTTCTTAGTTTGATTCATATTATACTTAAAAATCTTTCATTGCACCATTGTAAAATTAGCAATGAGAGTGCTTTGGAGTACTCTGTAAGCTCACTTGCAAATATTTTAAAGTAAATAAAGTAAAAGTGTTAGATGTGAGAAAAGGCCTACCGGTTTAAATGGGTTTTGACAAATTCCTAGTCATGATTCACTCCACTGCTGAACATAGACCTCTTCCACAGCAAGCCACTAAGCCTGAACCTCGGCTAATCTGCCATCCGCTGCCAGCAGCAGCGTATATCATCGCTCTGCCTTTTCATAATTAAAGCTGACAATATTTTTATCGATAACATATTTTTCAACAATTGATAGAGTTGTACAGGACTATTGTACGAGTGGTGGTTGTGACAAAAGTCAGTGGTCGTCCGAGGCCGAGCATTATATCATTGAGGCTGACCATGGAGTGGAATGCGGGGTGAAAGGTGTGGGTATTGTGGTGAGGAAGAGCGATTGTGGTCGTTATAATTATATCAAACATTTTATTTTTTTATTTAGCCTTGCTTTTTCCACTGCAAGGAAAAGTCTTCTCTCAAATCCATCCAACCATCTCTATCTACAACCAAAGTCTAACAAAACATTACTAATTAAAAAGTTGGTAATCACATAGTCAAGACAACAACTGTTTAGAAATTAAGTAATTTACTTAATTTAATTATCTACTTTAAAAAAGTAATATGTTTGGGCCAAAAAAAGATGGTGTGACGACTTGGTTAACTTAACGAGGGATTGGGAGTCATTGGCGATAGATAGAGATCGATGGAAGAGTCTGGGGGAGACCTTTGCCCAGCAGTGGGATTGAAAAGGTTGATAAAAAAAAATGTTTGGATCTGGGTGTGCTGGAAGAAGCCGCTAGCAAAAAACCGTTGTCTTTAGTATCTCGTAATAACTACTAGAATGTTATTATTTTACTTTGAGACCATGACAATAATAGTTGTGTTGTTTTCTTTCGCATAAGAAAGAGGAAAAATATTACATAGAAGATTCAGCGATTATTATTATTATTAACAATATTCATTTATTATTACCACCTACACAAAAAATAGTCACGCGATTTAGTGACGATACATAGCTTGACGTGGACGTCAGCCTAACTAACTATCCTGAATGAATTATATTTCCATTAAGGCTTCAACATTCTCCATAATTGTACTCTACGTAAGAGCTATCTGGAAGAAACCGGTTAAACCATCTACACTGTGCATCTTTTAAGCGAAACACACATAGCCCGCGCACGCTGTCATTTAAACGTATGATAATAGACCCGTCGTACTCCCGACTTGACCCGTCGCCGTCCCGCTCACGCTTTGTTTGTTGTGCAATAAAGAGTATCGATCTATTTATTTTACAGATCCACTTAAGTAAGTGTTAACCGCTATCGCTTATGAGTAAGCCATTGGGTAATTGTATCAACAAGTGAATGTCTGGGCGGGGTGACGCAGTCACACGTCATTTGTTCTGAGAATACTTAATAATACTTTTCCGCGATGATTTCCGAAAACATGTTCTTTTTTTAAACTTTACGCTTTTTAATGGGTATTTTCCAATAATTAGTGTAAACATAATTATTCAGTACGTATTTTATATTGTGAATGCTAAGGGAATTAAAGCAATCACCTGGAACAAAGACTTGATATATACTATATGTCTAATCAGCTGTTACGATTTGTATGAGGAAGTTTTTTTAGAGATTCCATTTTGTTGGTCGCAAAGGTTTTTTTTTGGGCCCTACAATCAGCCCTTAAACTGCTGACGGAGTCGCTTGCAGATTTAATTTACATTATATAATGCCGACTTGAAACACTTTGTCTTAGTCGCCCTATATTTCACTAAGGTCAAATTGTAATAACGTCCGAGTACATAGACCGTTGTAATAAATCGCAGTAAATTATGTATTTCGCGATACTTAATAAGGATAGGTATTCTAACTATTTGTACGACTTTGAATATGGAAATACTATCTGCTGAGAATATAGATTATCCAGTAAAATCTGATATTTCGTTTAAATTTGTATGTAAGTGTGCATTTAAAACGTCCCACTGCAGGGTTCTGGCCTCATTATAACTGTATGCAGGGGTATTGGGACATATTTCACCTCACGGGACCAGGACAGTGTGGTAGAGAGATGTCTTACTTAAGACGGTTCCCCGAGCAAATGACCTAAAGCATTTCGCTTCCTCTCTACACCGTACCGTACCGCATGCCAGAGAAACAGAATTCCGTAGATAATGAATAATTAAAAAAAATATCACTAATGGACCAATGCAAAAAAATACATTTACGGCCAATTTTGAGTTTTAAAAATTTTCTATCGATTGGCCAAAGCCAAAAATTAAGATAAGGATTACTTACGGAGGAGATGAGAATACCTTTTTATCGACATAGTTTAAAAGCCTGTCTTCGTAAATATAAATTAGAGTAAATACACATTTTAAACGATGATTTTAAAGATGACAGTAGGACATAACCCTTACTGTCTCATGTCCTACATTAGGTACCTATAGACTGTATATTGCTCTTTGCTCTCGCACTACGTTACCACACTACCACAACTTAATTTCCTCTACCAAAGGTTGTCTGGAAAAGATCGTTTTAATCGCTTTCGGCAATAAGACTGCCCGATTGTACTTAATGTTGCTGTGCCCGGCAGGGCCCAAAATGATCTGTATTACTAATATTATTAAGACCTTTATGTACTATTTTGGGAAAGCAATAAAGAATATTGAATTGAATTGAATGTGTCTTGTTTGTAAAAACTATTTTTTTTAAATAAAGTGTCCTTGTTATTATAACATAAATCAATAAAATAAAAAATATCAATATTTAGCACGGACAAATTTTAGACATGCTTTCCAAAGTACGGAGTTATTTGTGAATATAACACTAGGTGTGACGGAAAAGCCACCCATCCACTCTCAACCACGGTGTGGATTGCCTAACTTTAGCAATCACTAAACTGTTGCCGCCATTATATTACAAGCAATAGATGTTTTATATTATTTCGTTGTAGCTGAATTAAACATTCAATTTCTGTATCATAATTATTATATTACTTATCTATCAAAACCATCTTAGATAACATTACTTAAATTTTTGTATTCGCTTTTACTGTTAAATTAACAGTTTGATTAAAGTTACCGTTTGGTTCAATGTTATACATATAATAATTGTGTAAAGAATACTGTATTGTTAGTAGGTCTAGGTAATATAGCATTATTACTAATTATAAATACGCTTCTCAAATGTTATTTGCTTCTGCCTTTTTAAAATAATATTAATACTTCTATCTTGTTTTAAACATTTTTACCACTGCCATAAAACAAGGTAAAACTCAATTACGCAACTCATTAAGTAAGAAAAACTGATGCTCCATACATTCTCGTCAAAGAAATGACTATTTTGTATGGGAAAGAGAACTCTTTCGTTTTAGATATTGATTTGTTGAAGCAGTACTCTCGCCTTCATTTTAGTTTTTCAGTTCAGTTCAGTTTAAATGTTACATATGTATTCTGGGTAATAAGCTAACAAAAACAATAAATGTTTTTTTACTTTTGCATCTTTAAAATGATAATACCCTTCTCTTAAAACTTTGACCAATTGAAGAGCGGTGATACCTCAGTGATCAGTGTCTCGCCATAAACATAAATATTGGACAATATCACATATCTACATTGCTCTGATCCTATGGTAAGTAGAAAAACAACGATGGTACCACAACACTTAGACCAGAGACAATATAGAAAAGTTATTTTTCTACATTGACCGAGCGGGAATCGAACCCAGGACCTCAATAGCGACACGAAGTCCGGTAAGCTCACCTCTCGGCGACGGAGGTCGTCAATCAACTGTGGATTGTGGACTTACGAATCCATATTTAGAACGTACCTCTGGAAGACGAATCCAACTCAAAATTAATCCAAAAGCTACTTTGGAGTAGAAAGTTAGACTAAAAGGAATCATAATCTAACAGAAAAGTTCATAAACTCTAAAAGACATTACCTTAATTCAGTAAAAGGAGAAAAAAAATGCGTTTATTGCTACTGGAATGCGTAATCCATTACTCCACAGGGTCAACCTAGACAAAGACTAAGGCTAAATCTAAATCCTATAGCCTATTATTATGTAATTCGATTTTGCAATACAAAGTTAACATATAAATCCAGTCCGCGATCGTTGCGACGCAGATAACTATAATTATATACCTAGTTACATTATGTGCCTGTGTTTCGCGGCACTAATAACTAGGAGTTTAGTGGTACGAAGAGGGTAGAGTCTGGGAAATATCGACATCGATTTGACGATGCATTCGGTGTTCACGATATTTGGCAAGGGTTATTTTATCAAGGAATATCAGCCTTAATAACAGGAATTTAAGCCTTAGAAAAATGGCTGGCAATGGATGGAAGAAAAAAGTGGAAGGTCGTGCTCTTAGGCTCTTTTTGGGGAAGGTTTTCGTCCAGCAGTGATATTGATGATGATTTTATCAAAGTTAAAGCATTTATTCGCATATAACTAACTGCTATAGTTAGGGAGGTTTGAGTAATCAGTAATTTATGAGCCATTCTTTAAGTTTACGTGTCTATTCAGCTCTATCTTATTCATCACTGTCTTGTCAATTTGTCAATTTAATCAGATAAAAAAAAACTATGCTAAGAAAGGTTACACTAATTTGATGTCTCTAAACATAATTGTAGAGTAAAGAACAATTTGTAGTTATTCAGAAGCAATTTGATGCTAATAGGCATTATTACACTTTCAAACTAATAAATAAGTGGATTGCTCTGTAAATTATGTTATAATATTAGCATTAAAATTGTTATTTTTATAACTAATGAAATCGCAATTAAAGGCAAAGAAATTTTTATTTATTACAGTCAATAAAATTAATAACGCAAGTAGCAATTAACCGATGTATATAACATATTTATCGATAGTTATTGTAATCCCGGCTATTGTTTACGTCACTATATAATAAATATTCCATCCACGCGCAATTTTCATTTATCGAATTTACAGCTTCAAATATTTTATCGATAATTCAGATCCCGGATGTAGCCCAACACTAGTATATTATGTATAAAGGTTATTTTGCCACGGAATCGCAGTCGGTAAGTTTGCTATTTCTAGTTCCAGCTAGGAATGTGATATTTTGCGTGCTGGTCTGACAGATAGCAGGTTTGAGGAGAGTTGTATGTCTTTAGGTAGTCATTGATGACTTAATTGAATTACTGAAGACCACAATACGTAAGTCAATACTCATCATCGTCATGACGACATCCGTAGCCGCGAGGCGAGCATACAGGACTTGGTATCGCTCACTTTGATATCCCGGGTTCGATTCCCGGTCGGTCAATGTAACTTTTCTATATTGTCTCGGGCGAGGGTGTTGTGGTAACGTCGTTGTTTCCGATTTCTGTAACACAAGTGCTTTGGCTACTTACCATAGGATCAGAGCAATGAATGTGATGTTTTCCAATTAATTTTTATCATCATCATCATTCGTCAGCTGCGCTTAGGTCAACTGAGGTCAGCGCAGTATGTTTTTCTTTTCTATGCATCTCAGTCACACGTCATTGAGTCATCTACTCGAAAAAGCCTTCCTCACACAATCTACCATCTATTAAATAAATACATATGAAGTAGGTTACACCCCTATGTGTAACCTGCCTCATTATATGTCTGCATTTCTATCTAATACCGCAAGTCTGCAGGCCTAGGACACAGTAAATTAAACTGTGCCTAGGATGTCGGTATAACGGGATCACATCTAGGATGTCGGTACACGGGACCACCTCAGCCATAGGACGTCCACTGCTGAACATAGGCTTTTCCCATTGACTTTCATTGGGGGGGATTGACAATACTCGCCACGCTTTGGTTGGCGAGCGTGCTATACGAGTCGCCTCTTACGACATGCTTCCTGTTGGCGGTAAGTGTATTCTTTTCGGCCGTCCCCACACGGCACAGGATCACATCATGCATTTTGCATGCTACATGTAATAGCAAAACATGTGCACTCTTTTTAACTAATTACGTTTACTACAGTCGGAGGATCGAAAAAAAACCAAATTTACTTATAAAATATTTAATTAGAAATTAATTAAATTTACATTAATTACTTAGGAACAAAGATGAAACCTAATCGAAGTGTGATTATGGAATGGTACAATAATGATTTACAGATTTTATGAAGATGTCGATTGACGTCACTTTTACTGGCTTGCAATTGTACTTCGGACCATTACACAAATGTAGGGCAGCAACTCAGCGATCTTCGTATTGGGCGACTGCGTAATTCCTCCCCTCTCGGAACGGCAATTATTTTAGCACGTTGAGTGAAAATGTTGCCGGGATCGCATCATGATGTTGCTGATTCTCGGGAGTTGGTGGTTGTTCTTTCTTCTTTACATTCTGGCTACATTTCCATGTGTTGTAGCGCCGGTGTACAATAAAGATTACGAGCACACCTGTAGCAAGCAGCATCACATAAAATGGTATAGTTGTATGGTATAATACGTCAAGTGGGGCGCTGGCGTTATCGATTGGGGCTTCCATCATGATCTTGTCCTGGATGCTGTGTAGTTCTTGTAGATTAATAGAGTTTAATTTAATGTGGGATAACATTTTAGCTTTTCCTTCTTCATCAGATGGGATTTCTATCAGTTTGAGGGGTTGTCCTCTAAGTTCATCGTTGTCATTGGTGATGGTGAATTCTGTAGTTTTCAGGTTGCAGCCAACGGGAATGGTTACGAGGTAGCTTCCATTAAGGGTGGTGTAATCTCGTCGTCCACAAAGAAGTTGGACTTTGCTTGCATGTGGAAAGGATAGGACGTAATGTTGGTCGTCCAATTTTTCCATGGCTTCTTTCTTCAGGGTGATTGTGGAAAATTCGCAGGTGTTCTTCAGAACTTGGTTGATGATAAGTTCGTGGATGCAATCAGGCTTGGTGCGTAGGTGGTGTTGAATAGTGTTTTCGCACAGAAACCAGTTATTAAGCTTCGGACATTCTGTCTCTATGTACATGAATAAAATCTCGTTTGTTGCTAGGAAAGGATAAGTTGGGATGAGAGCCTGATTATTTTTATTAGGGACTATGGCTAAATGGTAAAGATTATAGATTTCTTTGGATATTACAGGAAATTTAAATATGAAAACTATCTGATTGTCGGTGTAGTATGAGCCTGGTTTAATGATGTCGTAGTATTGCCTTAATTCGAGATTTACTATTTGATCATCACCATAAATATTCCTAAGTTTACCTATCATAAAACTTAAAGTGTCTACATCTATCATGGAGTGGTGTGTGCTAGATGCACGAATAAAAGCTAAGCTATTCTCTAGTCTAATTAACTCCTGAGCAAGGTTGTCTACGTTTTCACCTGCAATAATTAAGAGTTGAGCAAGTCTGGCGTATTTAATCAAACTATTTTCATTATAGACGTTGCTTTTTAATACTAACTCGATTGTTGAATTGATTTTATTCTGATTATTTAAAAGCTGTGTCAAAATTTTATTATTTTCAGATATCCATTCTTTGCTAATACTGATGTGATTATTAAATTCAGAGACGATTTCATCTTGTTTATTCTTTAAAAGATTAATTGCTTTATTGTATTTTACGGCATCCGTATGGTCCAGATTACCAGTTATACTTTTAATAACGGAGCCGAGGCCATCTACAATACCTCTTTTAACTCGATTGGGCTCTAACGATTTAAGTTGAATCAATACCTTGCCAAGTTTGTCAGTTAAATAGTCAATCTGAGTCTCATAAAGAAGGTATGTGTCGTTAATTAATCGTGTCTTGTAACTCGTTAACTGATGTTGTAGGGAGTCGATTTTGTCTTTGATGTCGTCCAGTTGAACATATTGTATGAATGTATGATGGTGAGTAGTCAATCTCATTGGTCCAAGTTTGTGCGGTAGTAGTCCTGGTCCGTCAGCCAAACTTTCAAGTCTTATCTCTTGAGGCCGGGTGATCCGAAGGATCATTGTTAGAAGTATCCTGTAACAAATTTACCGCTTTAGGGATACGTTTCAAACGGGATTTGGCTATGGGGCCGCGTTTTTTGGAGGTGTAGATATGTATGGGCAAATCTGCCAGTACAGTATCTTGAGTATAGCGAGGGGCTATCTTTTGTCGCCCAGCTAAGGGATTTTTAATAAAAATTTGCTGTTCGGGGGCATATTGTATTTCAGGTTCCCGATTTTTGTTTCTATTTTCTGTTAGGGCTGTTCTGTCCTCTAATGATTTGCTGTTAACTAAATCGTATACTATGTCCATTCTATCTCTGTGATTCTGAAGGTATTGCTGTAATAGGTGCTGAGTTATGTCGATGTTTAAACAGTCTCTAGCGTCGAAGTGTCCAGTTAGTAAGTCGAACGGTCTACACTTTGTAAAGCTATGTATTGAGGAATTGTAAGCTATAAGTGCATATGGCATAAGGTTCACTACTGGCTCGTCTTTATGCTGTAGCTTCAGTAGTCTTAGGTGTTCTAGAAGAGTCAGATGAAATCTTTCGATGTTTCCATTATCATTGGGAGAGTGAGCTAAGATCCTGTGATGATTTATCTTGTGCAATCTAGTGAATTCTAAGAATAGTTGGTTTGTGAATTCGGTACCATTGTCGGTTATAATAGTCATAGGAAGTCCATGATGAGTACAGAATTGTAGTAAGGCTTGAAGAATACTGAGAGCTGTACCATCACGCAAATGGTACGCTTGGCCATATTTTGTGAATACATCTATAAAGGTAACATATTTCTCGCTTTGCACTGTAAATAGATCCATATGAATTATTTCAAAGGGTTTGGTGGCAGGAGGTACAACATTAAATTGGGGTCTAACAGGATTTCGGTCATACTTACCCTGACCACAGATGGTGCATTCGTTAATGAATTTAGTTATTTGGTCTTTCATCTTAGGCCAGTAATATTTTCGGGATAAAGCTAAATAGCATTCATTAATGCCACGATGGTTAGTTTTACCATCATGGTAATGACGAATGATTTCTTGTTGGCGAAGATATTCTTTTACATTCTCTAATTCGGATTTAGTTAATACTAGATTCATTGATGAGCCCTTGAATTTATCCTGCAATATTGGGATGATGGAGTACATCGCAAGAGGAGGATTAATGAGAAGACCAGTTTTTACTTTAGGGTTAACATATTCCTTTATAGCATTGACTACATCTTCTTCCAGTTTCGCCTCTGATAGTTGTATTCCTACGCGTGTGTGGGTGATAAATGGTTTGGTCATAATGGGTTTTCGTTTGACGTTATTAACTACAGTGAAGCATATTTGTCTGTTAAATTTGTTCAGGGGTTCGTCAGTTATCGGGATTTCTAATATCGGGTTTTCATCACTAGTATGTACAGTCTCAGTAGATGAGTTAGGTTTAGATAGAGCCGTTTCAGTCGGGTTACCTAATAGAGAATTTAGTTCATCTATTTCATCCATTAACGATCTGGTGTCGCCTAGATGAATCTCTATTCGCGATAGAGCATCGGCATTGGTGTTAATTTTGCCTTTTTTGTATTGCACTGTAAAGTCATATTCGCTCAGTCTTAGTCGCCATCTAGTTAGACGTGAATTTGGCTCCTTTAAATTCATCATCCACTCAAGAGGTTTGTGGTCGGTCAGTATCCTAAATTTTCTTCCGAAAAGGTATGGTCTAAAATATTTGGTAGCCCACACTATGGCCAGGAGTTCTTTTTCAATTGTGCTATAATTAATTTCGCTATCATTTAGGGTTCGAGAAGCATAGCACACAGGCTTATCACAACCTATAGGACCTTGAGATAATATGGCTCCAATGGCCATATTTGAAGCATCTGTCGTCAGATTGAACTCCTTAGTAAAATCAGGGTATTGAAGAATGGGATCATTGGTGAGTAAGGTCTTGCACCTTTCGAAACAATTTACATAATCGGGGGTAAGAGTGATCTTTCTACCCTTTTTTAGGCATTGGGTTAGCGGCTTGGTGGTACGTGCGAAGTCGGGAATAAATTTTCTGTAGTAACCAAGAAGTCCTAGAAATTGCTTAATTTCTTTGGTGGTTTTAGGGATTGGATACTTCTGAATAGCAGAAATCTTGTCAGGGTTCGGTTTGACGCCGTCCTTACTGATTACATGACCAAGGTAAGCTGTTTCGAGCTTCAAAAATTCAGACTTATCCATCTGAATTTTAAAGTTCGATTCTCGGAGTCTTTGGAACACCTTTTCCAGGTTCACCATATGCTCCTGGAGCGATGTGCTGAACACTATGATATCGTCGAGATACACGAGACATATGTCGTTTTGGAGACCCCGGAGGACATTATCCATTACACGTTGGAACGTGGATGGAGAATTTTTGAGACCCATGGGCATTCGAAGGAATTCGAAGTGTCCATGTTCGACATTGAAAGCTGTTTTAGGAATATCCTGGGGATCCATTTCCACCTGGTAAAAGCCACTGGCCAGGTCAAGTGTGGTGAAATACTGACACTTCCCTAACTTATCCAGAACGTCATTGATATTAGGAATGGGGTATTTGTCGTCAATTGTCTTTTCATTCAGTCTGCGGAAGTCAACCACAAGTCGCCATTTCTGTTTACCAGAAGCATCCATCTTCTTGGGCACAACCCAGATAGGTGAGCTCCAGGCTGAGTCAGAGGGTCTGATGATACCCTGCTCCAACATTTTTCCTATCTGACTCTTGACTTCATCTCGTTGGATAAACGGGTATCGATAATTTTTTGCGTGCACAGGGACTTCGTCGGTGGTCCTGATTCGGTGTTTAATTTTATTTGTGAACGTTAGTTGTTCGCCATCTATATAAAAAACGTCCGCATAGCGCGAGCAAAGAGTGGTAAGATTGACCTTTTCCTCTTCGTTCAGGTGCTCAGTACGTAAGCGCGGGATAACATCATCGGCGCGCGTCAGTGGTTGTAAAGTGCGCGCGCACTCGGTATTAAATAATTCGGCGTGCGCTGGGCTGTCAAGTGAGAAAATAATGTCGTTCGCGGTGGTGTTTTCTATCTCTAAGTAACCACGGTTATTAGTAACGGTTGTAAGACATTCATGAATAATGCAGTTACAAATTATTTGTTCTGGGATATAAGCGTCGCCATCTATTAAATCTAAGGGGAGTCTAATAATTTTCGAAGACATAGCTGGAATAATATTTTCGTAAAGGTTCACATTCCGTGAATTGTACATTTGAATAGGGTTCGAAGAAAAACGAGTTACTAGTTGACTTTCCTTTAAATCTATTCGCGCCTCCCATTTACTTAGTAAATCTAGCCCGATAAGACCATCAAAGTAATTATGAAACCTATACACAAATAACTTCATGCTATCATTATCGCAGAACTCGGGAAAACATGGTAGTGTAATTGAATGGTCATTTCTACTGGTCGCGTGTATGTTTGTCACTTCAAACGGATCGTAGTTGAGAGGATAATTGGCAAAGTATTGTTCTACAGCCTCGGGACTGATAAAGGATTGGTTTGCTCCTGTATCTATCAATAATTTAAGAGGAGGATGGGCTATCTGGATGTATGGTAACTGCCTCTGTGTTTGAAGGTTAAGTTCTATCTTTGTTTTTTTAATTTTGACACTTCCTGAAAATCCTGCTCAGCATTGCTAGAACTTGGCTGTGGTTGATTTCCATCAGTCACCTGGTTTTCGTCAGTCGCGTTATAATAAGTTAATTCGGAAGTGAAGTCGGGTGAATCACTTGTATAGTTATAATCGGTATAATAATTATTGTAAACTGGGTCATAGTAGTCGTAGTTATTGTAATAAGAGTAGCCGTCGTCATTTATCATGCATTCATTAAGGTTCATTTCTCGACTTTTGAAATAGTTAGACGGAGGTGGGTTCCCTGATTTAGTCCAGTCATGTCCAGTCATAATCTGGGAATGCGGCAAAGTTCTTGGGGTAAATCTTTGAATACCACTCATTGGTTGAGGCGTTTGAAAATGTGGAGGATTGTTCCTGGGTTGAATATGAAACATATTACTACGAGGATTATAATTAGGGGGTGGTGCGCTAAACATCCTCTGAGTGTTAGTAGGCATACGCATACCGTGTTGTGGTTGGACTGGGAATTTGAAGGGCTGAGGCAGAGGCCTCATAGGTTGCTGTCCTACGGGAGCAGGCCAGTTAGGCATTGACATTAGTATATTATTCCGCTGTGGCGGGACCAATGAAGGCTGGGGTTGCAATGTAGCTTTAGGGTTGGTATAGGTCTTAGTTGTTTCACTGCTACGTTGCTGTAAATAAATTATATTAAGCTCTTCCTGGACATATTCCAGAGCCTTTTCTATAGTAGGGGGACGCATACAGCGTATACGGGACCCTAGGGGTTCTTTGAGCCCGCGAACATATGCCTGCATGGTAACTTTTTTGTACAGTTCCCGTTTCGCCTGTATAGTCGTTGGTACAGATTCATGTAAAGTCACATATGTCATTATAGTACTAAACAAAGTCTGGCAATGGTCATAGAACTCTTGGGGTGTCTTATTTCCCTGCGTAGCGATAGATAGGTCATTGTACAAGGCCGTCTCGTCGCGTTGATCTGAGAAATTATTTATTAAGGCAGTTCGAATGCCTAGCCAGCTATCGGGTATCCCGTTGGAATTAATTGTACATGCAGCGGGTCCTGTTATCTTATTGAGTATCCCGTTAATTAAACAAAGATTAGAAAATTCGCTTCCCTGGACGTTGCTCAAATATTTTACAGCCAATTGATCACAAATATTAATGAACCTTGTTAGAATATTAGGGTTCCCGTCGAAGTCCGGAACAAGGCGGAGGGCCTTAAAAATGGTGTCTGGTTCGTGAGACATTTCGTCAAATAAAATACCTAAGCTCTGATTCAAATCTAAATCTATATCAATATCCCTACAATTATCTATTTGCTGTCGGCGAGCCTGACTCGATTCAGACTCCCGGGAACTATTGGCTCTAGGGTGATAAATCTTGAAGTTTAAGGTAAAACACACTAAAGGATAAACTAAGGATAAAAACTATGATAAAAGGAAGCAACACGAGATCAATTCAAGTGTACTCACATAAATTTCATATCTGGTTTTCTTCGTGAATCGAGTTCTGGATTCTCCTCCTGGTCTGCAGCAGGTCCGTAGATTTTGGATACTCGGCGACGGGGCTTGATAGCCACCCGGGTGACTCGCGACGCGAATTAGTAACGAAGCCTAGCTACCTATTCCCGATCTCGCGAACCGGCCCGCGAGTATCCTACCGACTGCGCCAATTACGTTTACTACAGTCGGAGGATCGAAAAAAAACCAAATTTACTTATAAAATATTTAATTAGAAATTAATTAAATTTACATTAATTACTTAGGAACAAAGATGAAACCTAATCGAAGTGTGATTATGGAATGGTACAATAATGATTTACAGATTTTATGAAGATGTCGATTGACGTCACTTTTACTGGCTTGCAATTGTACTTCGGACCATTACACAAATGTAGGGCAGCAACTCAGCGATCTTCGTATTGGGCGACTGCGTAATTAACTTGTAACATCTTCAAATACCATGTTTTTACGCAAATAAAGATTCTGATTCATTTTCTCGATACATGTTGTAAGTAATTTTCAAAGAAAGTTTGTGTTAATGTTTTAAAATATCAATAAGAAATTTAGAACCTTTACAAAGAAAAGTTACGGAATTTTTTACTATACATTTTGAAAGTGTTTTCAGTGGTTCCAACAACTCATCATTCCTAACGTGTCGTGCGGGATAGCTAATCCCGCGGATTCCGCACTTCTATCCAGCAGCGGGACTAAAAAAACATGCGGGTTTCCGGTAACAGCGAGCGGGACTGAAAAAGCATGCGGGATCTCGTTAGTAGCGAGGGGGACTGAACAAGCGTGTGGGATCCCGGTAGCAGCTAGCAGGACTGAAAAAGCAGGCGGGATCCCGGTAGCAGTGAGCAGGAATGAAAAAGAACGGGATCCCGGTAGCAGCGAGCGGGGCTTAAAAAGCATGCGGGATCTCGGTAGCAGCGAGCGGGACTGAACAAGCATGTGGGATCCCGGTAGCAGCGAGTAGGACTGAACAAGCATGTGGGATCTCGGTAGCAGCGAGCGGGACTGAACAAGCATGTGGGATCCCGGTAGCAGCGAGCGGGACTGAAAAAGCAGGCGGGATCCCGGTAAACCGGGCTTAAATAAGTTTGTCAGGTTCAGATAGCTCATCAACGTACTACAAAACGTAAATATTTCTAAATTTACATTGATCTTTACATGTCAGACTTAAAGTTGAAAATAGTTTTAATGACCTTTAATTTTCTAGGTAGGTTGACCTGCCGTTGACTGTACAAGAAAATCCTAATGATTTGGTCCCGTAAGTACTTCTTCTTCCCTCCTTCTCCCTCTCTCTCTTCCTCAACACAAAGAGGGGTCATATGGACGTCCCATCATAAAATTCATATTGTTGCGACAGCCCGTGTGAACCGTCAACTCTTCGCGTGACAGAACCAACTAGGTAGGTACCCCGTTGGAGGTAGGGTTGTCGACAGGGTGGGAACTTAGGGGTCAATTTTAAACACGAAAAACTTAATTCCTAATATTATTATCACGGATTTCCAGATACTGAATCTCTTAATTCCGTTTTTTTTTACCTCTAAAATGTAATTATTAAAATTAATCTCATTTTTAATTCCATAACCACAATACTCTTAAGTTAAAATAAGATACAAGACTTTATATATAGGATAATCGATATTTTAAGTATTCGAATTATGAAGTTATGATTGATTAAAATCTGAATTTAATATTTCGGAATATTTGCGTGTTTACCATTTAAAACTAGGTAGTCGCTTCTTTTTAAAAGGATTTATTATGTAGAATACATGAATTTTACTGTGTACTATTATATTATACAACGGATTTATTTCTAAACGTAATAATTAAGCACTTATATGTATAAGTCCTAATTATTAATAGAAATAGAAACGTTTATTCGACACACAAGAGAAATATACATACGACAATATAAATTTCCATATAAATTAATGTTTTAGTCTGCTTAGGGAAAATATTGTAGGCTGGCGCCGAGAAGAAGCAGCGCAAGAACCTCAGTCACTATTTTCAGCCGCTCATAGTTGCAGTACGCTTCTTGACCATTATCTTAGATGCGGCCAATCTTGATCCAATTTTTTTTTGCTTTTTATTATTTTTCCTTTTCCTTTTTTCTTTTCTTTTCTCAAATAAAATCTGACCAGATAGATAAACTAAGTGGCAGCCCTACCAGTGTATCACGTTTAGTTGGTCATGCACAGCTCGGTTGGTGTGTCGATTGACCTAGTCTGACTTTATTGTTCATAACACCAACAATTGTGGACTTTATCACTTCGTTACAAGGTTCATTTTCTTTAAACCAAAAACAGGCAATAGTTATTTTATAATGCACACAATGCATTGCGATTATTGCGAAGCTTTGTGGTCTTTTTAATTTCTATCGCGATTATGAGATAATATATTTAAATTATGTCATCTGCAACTGTCTTAAACATAATAGAATATGCACAAAAATAATATATTGTTTTTACTATATTTATAATGAATTATATACAATTATAGTGCTAATAGTGAAAAAAAAATAGATTTTAGGTAAAAAATAACCGTAATGCAGTATGTAATTACAAATTGAGATATACCTGTCTCTTTCTGAATCAACTTTTACAATTAAAAATGTATGGCGGACGTGTACTGTGACGCCACGGTACATGTCGGATCTCTTTGTCTAGCACGCGACTTTAATGGGGTTAGTCAGGTATTAATTAATATTTTTCGAAAATTAATTAACTTTTATTAATTTTAATTAAGTAAACTTTATTTTTAGATTAAACAAAAATATATACATATTCCCTATTATTCAGGACATAATTATGATAATCCTAGATTCAGTCATTTTGGTTATGGGACCTAAATCGAAGCCTCAAAATAAAGGTCACTTCCCAATACAAATCCTCAAACAATGGGCCACCTTCTATCATGTCCCGCGTGTTCGGACAGCTGCACACGCAAAGACTGTAATGAAATGAATACTGGTCATCAAACCACACAAAAGACTTCAGCCCTAGCATGTCTACCAAAACACGATATGATATGATATAGCGATATATCGACACCAACTTTAAAAATATGATAGATTTAACTGCAATTTTGATTTTATATCGAAACAGCGATCTTAATATGTGACGGCGATTCAACATGGCGGCTATATCTATCATATTTTTACAGTTGGTGTCGATATTTCGCTATATCATATCATATCATATCGTGTTTTAGTGCTCATGCTAGGCAGGCAGATATTTTCAACCAATGTGTACTGTAATGCTATAAAATTTTATAATAATCTTCCGGCTTATGTTAGAGCAATGAAATTAAGCCAATTCAAATGTAAACTGAAAATATGGTTATTGAAAGAATGATTTTACTCCGTTAAGGACTTTGAAATATGTCAATTAAAGACAATATGTTTTACAATTGATTGTTAACTGACCTGTAATAATTATTATGTTTATATTTCTACGTCATTATTGGCAGAATGTGTTGAACCTGTTTATTTATATGATCTTAAACTACCAGTTTCTGAGAAATAAATACTTTCATTTCATTTCATTTCAAACATCGAGAGCATTGCCATTGACACAAGAAGAATACAAATCGTAACAGCTGATGATTGGTCATTTAGGATAGGCAAGTGGTTTTTCTGAGATTTTCTTGGTGGTTCCACAAAAACTATCATCATCATCATCATCATCATTTCAGCCATCAGAAGTCCACTACTGAACATAGGCCTCCCCGAATGACCTATCATAGGGGGGAATTGCCAATAATAGCTACGCTTGGCAGGCGGGTTGGCGAACGCAGTTTTTTTATAAGATTTCGCACGCAGACGAT
Source organism: Anania hortulata (assembly GCA_963576865.1). NCBI lineage: Eukaryota > Metazoa > Arthropoda > Insecta > Lepidoptera > Crambidae > Anania > Anania hortulata. Next base: position 7,342,370 of record OY756416.1, read on the forward strand.
GCTGCCCGTCTTGTGCTACAGGAATTAGTCGCCTCTTACAACACGTCTCCTGTTAGCGGTAAGGAGGTGTGGGTATTCTTTACGGCTAAAACAAATAAATTAGCAAATCGTTGAAGCCTTCTTAGCCCCCCTAGCATGACTACCAAAACACTATATTTTATGATATGATATGATATAGTGATTTATCGACACAAACGGTCAACTTTTAAAAAAATATGAAAGACACGAGTATAGACGCCATGTTGAATTTTTATGATCGCTCTTTCCATAAAAAATCGATAACTAGAATCGATAACTTTCATTATGGATGACGTTTCTTACCATCAGATGTCACTGGTCAGTTGGCAAAAAAAAATTGTGAAAAAAATAATGACACCAGCTGTTCCCCGCGACTTTGTTGGCGTTGACTTTAGTTTGGACTAATTATGGCTTTGCAGAGACCACGCAAACGAAGTCGCGAACAAAAGCTAATAGTCAATAAATAAGATTTCTTCCGAAAAATCCAAAGACACTTGCTAGGATTTGAACTTACGACTCACGAAGCAAGATATGACTCCCACCACTGAGCTATCACTGTTACTAACGATTACTAAAGAGTAATATGAATTCAGCTAGTCCGAATACCAAAGTCCTGTCTAGAAAGGCTTATTTCTAACTAGGCAAACAAATACAAGGATATTGTGCAACTGTATCCAGCCGGTACAGTCGGCAGCAAGAGTTTTCACTATCGTAACATGTAGCATTGACTTGAGAATGATAAATAGGTATAGTGGAACAAAAAAGTGGGTATCACATTTCAGACCAATTTTTTATCATTGAAAACTTAAATAAGGTAAACTTCAAAGTTTCATTCGAATATGAAAATGGTACAGAGGTAGTAATGTTTTAGTAGGAGACAGATACGGAGTCGAAACTTTGACAAAATGTCGTAAATGATATGCTTTTTTCAGAATTCCAGGGTGAACATGTAATATTTATTTTTATTTGCATAATCTAATTGAAATTCTGAAAAAAGAGTATCATTTACGACATTTTGTCAAGGAGTATTTGTTGTTTGTAATTATTTTCTCTTTCGATTAACGCATATTTCATAGGTGTACACCAAAATAACGTTATTTAAGGTTACTTGGGACTTGAGGTATGCCAGGCTCCATACAAAACAGTTCGAAGTCTTTTAAAGTTGATCGGCAACCTACGGAAAGAACTATCAGGATTTGTTTGAAGGATAAATGAAAAGAAATGAGGCTATCCGACAGAAAACTAAAGAAATCAATTCAATTCAATATATTTATTGCATTCTACTATAATGTTACACAGGTGTTATAAATAGGTACATAAAACAGATCATTAGGGCACAACAATAAGATAGGTATTGTGGGCAGAGAGGATGACGCCATGCATAATTATACCAATTTAGATCGATATAGCTCAAAGCATAAGCAAACTGAAGCGGCTGTGAGCTGGTCACATTTGCCGTAGAACCGATAACCAATGGAGTACGTGTTCTTGAGTGGAGACCGCGACTAGGCAAGCGCAGTGTGGGGCGCCCTCCGACAAGGTGAAGCGACAATATACGCAAAGGCTGGCAGCAAAAAATAGCTGAGGATCGGGTTCGTGGCGTGCATTGGGTCACGTGATTTGCCGATTGTCAATTCGCTATCAAAGGGTTCTAAATCGGGGGCCTGGCTCAGTAATTAGTATCGGTTTTTGTCAGCTTATATTGCTGCCGACTGTACACGCAGCGAACGGCACATGCGTCATCGGAGCATAGCCGAACGGATGCCGAGTATTCGTTTATGATCTAGTTTTGTCATAGCTTAGGATTGTAAGGGCATTCTAGAAGACTGCAAATAGGAGTTTCGAGCTGGCCTTAACCTCCTGCATTCATATAACATCATCCTAGTTTGTCCCGGTCCTAGTCGGGACACGCTCGACTATGCCCCTAGACAGGGCCGTCTTTCCTACTGGGCACTCTGGGCACTTTCCCAGGGCCCCGCGCTCAATGGGGCCCCCTAGTTCTATTTATATAGTTCAATAGTATCAAAGTCATAGGGGTCCCATTATCCTATGTGCCCAGGGCTCCCCATTAGGTTAAAGATGGCCCTGCCCCTCGATGCGGTAAGTCTGGTTATTATACCTGCTACCCTTGCATAAACACCAAAACACGATATGATATAGCGATATATCGACACCGACTGTAAAAATATGATAGATATAGCCGCCATGTTGAATTGCCATGCCAGTGACGTCACATATTATGATCGCTGTTTTGATAAAAATTCAAAATGGCATTGGCTCAGATTATATTTTTACCGTTGGTGTCGATATATCGCTATATCATATTATATCATATCGTGTTTTGGTCATGCTAGGCGGGCTGGAGCGATGGAGAACCACACTGCACATTTATTCCGATTGATGTCGCATTATATAGATTTATATGCATTATAGACACTAGCAATTCTAACCCATGATTCTAACCCATTAAATGTACTGCACGCCGGAAAGGTTAATGATTTGAATACCAAGTGAGCAAAGTCGCGGGAATAGCTAGTATTTAATTCTTCTTCTTACTTGCTAAGTGATGAACATGGGTGGTGGTAGATATATTTTCATCGCAGTACTTAAACTTAGTTGTCTAGGAGGTATTGCAAACGTAAAGCAGTTCATAATCGTCTAAAATAATAGTTACAACACGTAGATAGAGCTAGAAACATTATCACACCAGCCTGCCTAGCATGAGCACTAAAAACACGATATGATATGATATGATATAGCGAAATATGGACACCAACTGTAAAAATATGATAGATATAGCCGCCATGTTGAATTGCCGTCACATATTAAGATCGCTGCTTCGATAAAAAATTAAAATGGCGGCTAAATCTATCATATTTTAAAAGTTGGTATCGATATTTCGCTATATCATATCATATCATATCGTGTTTTTAGTGCTCATGCTAGGCAGGCAGGCCCCTGATTCAGAACCGTTCGATAAAAATTACCGACCGACAAACCACGTGACACGATTTAGCAATAATGACACGTGACTTATCGAAGGGTTGATGGACTTTGGTAATTTCAGGGACCCCCTGAAATTACTAGAGTAGATAATTGTTGCCTAGTAGGTAAATTTCATTTTTAAACAGCTGTCCCGGCGAACTTCGAAAATAATTCGTGTATGAAATTCATTTCTATTACTCACGATTTTATGCATTTTTGAATCAATCGTAACTATTTTCGTTTTACGCAGAAAATATTATGAAACGGAATGCAAAAACCTATTGATTTAAAAAACCGGTAGTGCATCGCTATAAACGGAACGGAAAATAAAAAGTTATTATGTCAAATTTCTGTAAAACATATGTTTACTTATCGATGTCATTCTTCCGTTATTTCTTCTAGTAGAAAAAGAAAAACGAGTGGTCGTTGCAGAATTCATAGAATGAATTTTCAAAAATAGTGATTTCAGGAATTCGCATACGAATCTTGCGATTTCGTGTTCGGATTGGAATTCGCATGATTCAAAAATACGTCTCCTGAGCATTGTATGTGATGTTAATATAATAGTGCTAATACCACTGCGGTGACCTGTATTCTCATAAGATATTTATGTCAAAGGTTCGGTCACCCATCCAGCTTTCCGCCATTGCTTAAGTTACTCAATTCCCACAGATAAACAAAGGCCATGGCGTGCGATGGTGCGATTAATTAAGAGTGTCACGTTAATAATTGTATTTATAGACGTAAGTTTTAACAAGCTTTGAAAAAAGGTTTAATAGATAATTGCTTTCGTTGTTTTATTTGATTTGGGATTAAAGTCGTTAGTCCAAAAGGTTGTTTGATAACGTACGATAGGACATTTGGTAAAGTCATATTTTGACATCAATACAATTTCGTTTACCATAATTGTTACCGAATTAGAAATTCGGAGAACTCAAAATTATAATCATAATATTATGGCATAAATCCTTGTGCTGTATTGTTTTTAATTTTTATTTTCATTTATACTTTAACTTTAAGTAAAAGACAATAGCTTTAGCATGTTTAATTAAACAGAAATTACTGTAAGTAAATAATTGATGTAGGTGCACAACTTTTTTTATAAACCGAAATTAACCTAAACCTAGTTTAAATAAACTTCATCCCACTTCATCTCCACGGAGTTTTTTTTATGTGGCTTGTATGAGCGTAGCCATTACGGAGTTAAAGTTGTCAGAAAAAGAAAAAACTGTCTTAACCTTCTTAATCGTTTTCTTCATTTCTGAAGGTCGCGTCCCTGAAAGGCCTTTTCTTACAATTTCCTGCCATCTTAACCTACTTATCAAATTACCTTTAAAAAGTTGAAATAAAATCGATTGTGATTTGGAAGGTTTTACTAAACCTATTTAATAGAGTTAGTGCCATAAGAGTTAATATATTTACACAACTTTAAAAAGATTCATCAAGGGGATCTAAAACTAATTTTAGTAAAAAAAAAACTAATAACTTGCTTAACTTAGTACGTTTGATAGGTTCAAACGTACTTGATTAGAAGCAGGATAAAGCGCTTGGAAAGAAGATCAAACAACCAAAAAGTTTTGTCACTCGTTGAATTAAAAAACAATAAAGCTATCGCGGCCGAGCTGTCATTCGAAATTCGAACGCGTGTGTGGATATCTGTCAAAAATTGGCGGGCTTCCTGCACCCTTCCTGCCCTTGAGAGAGACCACTTACTTTTTTTAGTGTGTTCCGTTTCGCGCTACACGCGGCCAGTATAAATACCGTCGGCGACGAAATGAGAGCAATCAGTAGCCTTCGAGCAGTCTACCACAGAAGTGCACGATGAGAGTTCTGGTTAGTTAAACACAGAACATGTTAATTATAAACAAATGTGATTTGTGAAATTTAGTGTTGTGACCATAGGTTGCTTAATTTAAAAAAAAAACCTACTTTTTTAGTGATTGCAAGGAATAAATTGGATACTGTCTAATTTCACCGGATTTTTAAAAAATGTGCTAGTGATGTGTTAGTGATTTGGAACTTTGATTTCAGATTGTCGCCGCCGCCGTCCTCGCCTGCGCCGCAGCCGCGCCCTCCGGCGCCCTGCTGGCCGCACCCTACTCCCATGGCTACGCCGCACCCCTGGCTGTGGCCCACGCCTCGCCCCTGGCATATGCCCACGCGCCCGTAGCCGTTGCCCACGCCCCTGTAGCCGTACACGCCGCCCCCGCTCTGCCCACCATCTCCCCCGGAGACCTCCATGGCGCTGCCATCGATGCCCACGTTGAGGTTTCCGACCACGCCCGCGCCGCCGTCGACGCCGCCCGTGAAGTGCACGACCAACACTCTGAACTGCAAGGCCAAGCCGTCAACGCCGTCGAAGACCACTCGTGGCAAGCGCTCGACGCCGTCAAGACCCAGGAGGCTCAGCTGGACGGCGCCGCCGCTGGTGTTGCCCCGGTTCTCGCCAAGCAGATTGCCGGCCACGTTGCCTACGCCGCTCCCGTAGTCGCCCACGCCGCCTACGCCGCGCCCCACGCCGCGTACGCCGCGCCCCACGCCGCGTACGCCGCACCCCACGCTTACGCTGCGCCGCACGCATACGCTGCGCCCGGCCTCGGCTACGCTGCCAGCCAAAGCGTCGTGTCCCAGTCCCTGTCCCAATCCCACCCCGCCCCTGTCTACCACGCGGCACCCCTCGTTGCCCACGCTCCCGTAGCGTACGCGCACGGTGCCCACGGACTCGCCCACGGCTGGTAAACTGTGATAGCAATTTAGATACCAAAAATAATACTCAATTTTGGATTGTACATAAATTAATTAAAAAAACAGATATGCAATAGACGCGAGGATGTGTGAATAAATGAAAATAGTAATTTTATAATTTATTTTAATTTCCTGACCCACTGAATGGATATAGATACTTAACATAACAAACAACCAGTTTTTTGCTGCAGTTTAAAATGTCACTGACCAAATTAGACAACTCAATCTTATACATTAGCAAATCACAACCTTACACTGTTAAAAATAAGGCTTAGATATTTCACTGTAAACTCAATGCCAATTATTAATTTGCCACGCTCCACAAAAGCGGAAGTTTAATATCGCTCAGGACCTTGATCGTGAATTCCTTTGCTTGACCAACAATTGGAAAAAATAGACCGAGGAATTAGAGAGGCGTAAAGCCTTCATGTGTTTGTTACAAAAAAAGCATTAGCTGTACGGAAGTGACGCCTTTGCCATTTCGTGCATATTTTGTTTTTTTTTTTAACAAAGGAGTAATAAAATGACTAATAAATATCATATGCATAAATAATTACATCCTGTTTAGCAGGTTTTTAATAAATCTTTGGCTGGTTACACCAGACGTACTAAATATTACGAGTCTTATAAAAACGAATTATGATAAGCAGAACTTAAATATTATAATTACAAGTAAGCCATGACTTTGTATTATGTGCAATTTTAAAAAACTTGAGCTCAGCTACAGATTCTAAATCTATGTTAAGACTTTTTATGTACAAGGTATACCACAAGGTACTATATGAGGACCTTAATTTTATATTGTTCATAAATCAAACAAAATATCATGTTTCATCACACATAATTGGCACAGTATATTCTGATATTTACTAGAACGATCTTCGAAGCTTAATAATAACAATGACCGAGTTCTAAAAGGTCCAACGCTAAGGCAAATACGTTTTAAACGATGCTAGTGCCTTTCTCTTTTGATATACACAGCTAAGTAAGTTACTGTTTACAATAAGCAGTGTTTAGACAAAGGAATTAGGTGTTTTGCTTTTGTTTTTTATTAAGTAATTCTTTAGGAGGTAAGTGTAAAACTAAAACAAATTGATAAGGAAGACGGAGAAGACGTTCTCCGTGGCGGAACCGTGGAGGAGGTTAAGAAAGGTTAGGCCCAGCCAGCAGTAGATTATGACATATTTTGGTAAAGCTATTAAGTGATTTAAACAAAATCAACCGTCTTTGTTAAGTGTTTTGTGCTCCTAAACTACAAACCTTTCACGGGTTTGAATCCGGCTAGGGGCAAGCGTCTGTGTGACGATCACGAATACTTGTATATAAGTCTATAAAAATATTAAAGTATGTTTATCCGTTATCTAGTCGCTGTAGTAAGACCACTGTTTAGTTTTGGAAATAAAATAAAAATGAGACTTTTAAAAAAAAGTGATTATAAAATCGCATCACCATGACATATAATTATTGTTTTCTATTGTATGTGGTTTTACTGGGGCGACATAGATAATCATTTTCATTATCATGAAGAAATACATCTTTGAATACGTTTCAATTTAGTCAGGTTTTAAGTTAAATGTTATCTCTAGACCCACAAGGTGGACAGACGACCTAGTAAGGGTTGCAGGAAGCTGCTGGATGCTGGCCGCTTCCAACCGGCTAATCTGGAAGTCATTTGGGGAGGCCTATGTTCAGCAGTGGACGTCCTATGGCTGAAATGATGATGATCTCTAGACGGCCTGCTATAGCGCAGTCATTTGCCCTAAGAACGATTCCCAGTTAGATCAATTTAAAAACGAAAGGTATCCCATGACACTCGACTATGAAACGACATCTTCTGCACTTTGCTTAGCTAAAATTATCAATTTTTATCTACCGATAAATCACGCTTGATCCTTGGACTCTTTTGTATGTTTTGTAACTATCTTTGTATGAAGAATACCGTGTTTTATGCAAATAAATATTTTAGTCATTCATTCATTTGTTTTGTTCCTCGTCTAGCTACGCTTGACCAAGATCCCAGATGCAGTAAGTAAGAATAAGAATAAGTTTACCTATTTCCATAAAATTTTCACTTTCAGTGGCAGTTCTTACAGGTCCGCAGACTAGGCTAAAGCCTGTCCTGTGGGGAACAGTGTACGATTTACATCAATATATTTACGACCCTTGTTTGGCATTATTATTGAGTCAGTTATTACATTTGAAGCGGTTGTCAGCAGATCTCCGAAACCATTATATATAATAAATATTGGACAACATCACATACAATGCCCTGATCCTGTGGTAAGTAGCCAAAGCACTTGTGTTACAGAAATCAGAAACAACGACGGTACCACAACAGAGGCAATATCGAAAAGTTATTTTTCTACATTGACCCGACCGGGAATCGAACCCGGAACCTCAGAGATAACGACATCAAGTCCGGTATGCTCGCCTCTCGGCTACGGAGGTCGTCGAATATAAACATCAACATCATCAACACCGAACATATGGAACAAGACTATCGTTGACCTCATTGACATATCCAATGTGATCAGAATGAGTTTGTGAAATTAAGGTTGGCTGGCAGAGAATGCTATTAGCATTAATTCCACCTGTTGTACACTTTTTAAAGTTTTGTGCAATAAAGTTTTAAATAAATATCAAGAATAAGGGGACTTTTTAGAAGACGATTTTTTTCTATACAAGCCGAGTCAAAAAAAACTCAAAACACTTAGGGTTAAAAAAAGTATCTAATTAGTTTCATGGAATTTACTAACAAATACAAAATATAGGGTTCTTACGCCATCTACAGCTTAAGCGCAAAACTACATAAAACCTGTATACGAGTAAATGTTCGCAAGTAGTTACGTTAAGCTTGAACAACTTTAGTTCATTACAGAGACGCAAGAGTACTCTAGTAGCTAATGTTCGGGCCAAACTAAGAACTGACCTTTTAAGACAAAGTTTGTTACTATGATGTATGTGGTTACAAAAGGTTATACTTGAGTTATGGGCATAAATTGTACTACATCATTCTGTAAACGTCAACTGTAACTTCTTTGCACGACAGATAAACAGGGTGTAACGAAAAGGTGAAATAAAACTTTATTATTATTCTACGGCTAAATTACATCAACTTTTTCTATGGGACCAACATCGAAATCTCAAAAAAAAAATTGACGTTTCCATACAAACTGATGCCAGCTGGTCGCGTTTTAGTATGGGAAAGTGTTTTTTTTTTTGCGAATTTGATGTTGGTCCTACTTGCCAGGAAATATCGTGACCAACAATGACTAGTTGACAATAATATAGAAGGATAGAAAATGGTTTGTATGTCAAGACGCAAGAAAATGTGCTTTATTCAAGGATCGAAACCGGTTAATATTTATTTCAGAATATATGAGACCCATTTCTAATATTTGATAGTAGTTGTAAAGTTTTGACCATAAAAATAAATTTGCCATAGCTTTTAAGTAGGTAGTTGGAGTATATGGTAATTAATTTAGCAAAAACATTTATTATTCCGGTTAAGGTTCTATAGTAAAATAACCGGTTTCCGATCCTTGGCTTTATTGTGCATGGTGTGCAATGAGTATTTATCTATCTGTCTAAGCCTTACCTAGAAGAACTAGTCTTCTTTGACTTGAGAAGTAGAAGAAGAAGTTAACTTCTTTAAGAATTGAATTCAAACACTTTTCTTTTTTCGTCTAAAAACATTGCATTGACTTTTCACCAGACAAAGAGTTCCACAATTCAAGACTTTCTGTACATTATAATTTTAAAAAGTACCGATCAATCAATTAAGAATATACCCCTATTAAGTTTACAACGACCAGTTAATTTAAGGAAATCATTAAAAATTTCTGTGCGAATATTGAGATTTTAAAATGTCACACGCTGTACGTAATTAAGTCATTTTCATTACGTTTCTTTGGCTTTAATTTTCAAGGATATATTTTTTAAAGTTTATAGTTAAAATATCGTCCGTTTTAAATTACATAACTTGCAGAGTATTTACAATTTCGACGACACTATCATAGTTCTTTTTAATTTAAAAAAAACCGTTTAGGACCCCTAATTTAAAAAAACCGGACAAGTGCGAGTCCGATTCGTCGAGGCTGCGATTCCGCCCCCGCCCCTCTACTAATTCGAATTAGGGCCTGCGTGGTGCGTACTCCACAAACCACCTCATAGTTGAGGTGAGGCCTGTGCCCTGCAGTGGGATGTATTAGGCCACACATGAGTACAGCGCACTAACTTAACGGACTAATAACACTCCACGTTATATCAAAAAATGAACATACTATCAATACTGCTCTGAACCCGAAAACTAACCTAAATAACAAACCAAATTACACCAAAACGCAATATACATTACACATTCCTTACGAAACTAACGACTGGCCATTTATAACAATGCCGTACTACGTCCAATGACAGCGACGTGACAGCTGGGCGGACCGCGTGCGCCATTAAATACGAATAAATAATAAAAATGATAAACTGCCACAGTGCATTGAGAAGTAGACATTTTATTTTTCACTAGCTGTCCCGGCGAACTTCGTACCGCCTCGTTTTTTTTCGAGAATTTTTGGATGTTTTAATAGTTATTCTGCTATTCGGGACGGAGACAAATCCAAAAAACATTATAAAAATCAGCCCAGCCGTTCTTGACTTAAAAATGGTGTAACTAACCCGACTTTGATTTATATATATAGATAGATAGATATACTTAGCGCAGAAAAATGTTTACGCCTTTGAATAATGACATCTATAATGATAGTTCGGTACATCCAGAGATTAGAAAATTAAAGCAAAAACTGTTTTGTGTGCAAACTTTTACACACCGACACACTCACACCACTATAAAATAGGTTGCTCTTAATAGCAGTTTTTTCCCAAAACCGGGGAAAATTCGATAAAAGCAATGCCTACATCTAGGTTGTCATGCGTTCGGAGCGGAATGATATTCAACACTACAGAGTTGTCAGGCGTAGGGAGCTCGTTGTGAACTTGTGAGGCAGGATTGATTCGTGCAGGCCTATCTTTAGAGCATGTAAAATTCTTCCTCTGCCTTGCATCTACTTGAGAGAATTGTGTCTATTTGTAATAAACAATAGAAACTACTTCAGGAAATACTGTGATGTCTACGCAAGGCAAAAAAGAGCTAAATTTAAAAGCTTGTTGTATCAACCCCCCAGCCGCAAATATATGTACAAGAAAAATGTGTTCAACATGTGCATTTATATTTATAACCTACTACCTAATAACTTAAAATTGCTTGAATGTATAAAGTTTAAAAACAAATTAAGTGACTGGCTCTTGTGTAACTGCTTCTATAATGTTAAAGAATTTATTGACGTTTGTAAAAATTGACATTTTATAAATATGAATATCTAATTATTTTAAAAAATTACATAAGCTACTTACAATATAATTTAATATTTGCGCGTCTGCTTGCAGGCAGAATACTAATGACTTACCAACTAATTATAAGACCTTAATGTAAAACTGTATTCTTGCAAATAAATGTTTGATTTGATTTGATTTGATTTGACTTCAATTCAGTTGCTTCAAATTTTGCGCGTGGATTTTGTATATACCTCTATTTTGTGTTGTCATAGATCTAAGGCCTTAATAAGGGTATTAGGTACCCGGGGGAGTCGTAGGTTATGCTGTGGGACTCTCTTGCCAGAAAACAGCAGCACAGCTTTCGAAGCTGTTTTCCAATAACACCAATAGCCGTGCAGGTTGGGTTAACATACCTGTACGGTGTACCTCGCACGCAATGGATGTTGACGCCTTGACGTTGCAAGGGAATCCGTATGGATGACTCCAATTTACACTAAACGAAACCTTATTTTGTAGCAAATAAAGTTACTGCTAGATATCTGTACTGTGTTCTTACGCACCGGCGCCCGCGCATCCACAGAGGTCAAGTTCAAATGAAAGTAACATTTAACTGGTTCGACTCTCGCGTTCTTTGTTTAAATTCTTGACAGCGGTTCTCAACATAGAGAATTATTAAAGAAATGCTAGAACCTTAATTCAAAAATAAAACCGTTGTTTAAAAAAATATAAAACACACTTTTATAAGTAGCCGAGTCATTAAAACTATTCAGATGAGTCCAAACATTAATTAAGATTTACTAGTAGAGTTCGTTAGAGATCTACTATCCATCACCTGGCTTCATCATCATCATCATCGTCATTGGAATGTCATAGAGAGACAAGAGATTCAAATCGCTACGACCAGTAGTTGATCATAGAGCACATACCCTAAAAAGTAGAAACGTCATTAATTTAGTTCACAAACCGCCCTTTTTAATCTGTGACTGTACTCGTGAAGGATTAACAGATCCCTTGTGTATCACATATGATACATAACAATGATTTTTCCTATCGTGTTTGGTCTTGAACAGGGAACCGGTCTAAGTTTTTTTTCTAATATCAAAATAAGGAAGTATTTTAGAACATTACGTGGACGTAGTTACGACTTATTATTTCCTTTTTACGTATCGACATCGATATAATTAGATCAAACTTGATTTTTGTCCAAACCTGCCACGAGTATGGAGCTCTACGAGTATTTCACACAATGTACTAATGACATGTGATATTTAAAGTGTCAATACTAGAGTTGTAAATTGACGGTCATATGCTATAAGCGTCCGTCATTTATGATAAATGCTTGGTCACTTGTTTGTAAAAACTAAAAAAAATAAGAATTTCTCTAAAGTAAGTCTTAAATGTTATGTATTTGACGATAAAAACATACAATATAATATGTAATTTGATCTGGATTGAACAAAAACAAAAACTTGCGCGTGACGCTTTTTAGCTTGTTCGTGCAGAAAGATAAATTAATTTTAGAAATTTCATTTCGTTGATTATTACTACTAAAGCCTGTCTTTCATATAATAATGCACTTAATTGTGACCAAATTTTTTTTCATAGCTTGTCAATAGTATTGATTGTGACGTTAGTGACAATAAATGTCCAAAATGTCCGGTAACATTGAGAAAATGGCCAATTTGCTGGGTCATATTGGTCAGACATTTATAACGTGACGGACACTTTACAACTGTAGTCAATACTAATTCAGAGAACCTTGTTACGACTAGCCGGGGTACTCTTGGTTATCTTTATTAGATTCTAGGAATTATGAGAGCGATTGTTATCAAATCTTCGTAATCCCTTAACAATTGAATCAGACCATTTTGTAGCATGGCTACACTCCCAGTGTTATCTGCATGTGTAGGTTTCCTCGCGATGTTTTCCGTCACCGCCGTGGTAAAATACCGTACATAGCGAAATTCCATTAATAAATTAAGGTACGTGCTGCACTGCCCTAATTTTCGGCGGATGGTGCTCTCACTTCAAGTTGCAAATGGACTGTTGGGTTTCTTTTATGGATTAAGGCATGCAGGGGTATACTGTCTGTCGTCTTGGTAAGTCTGTGGCTGTCACGTACAATTATTTTTAAGCGGGAAACCTTTTTGACGTTTTTGTTTTCAGTGTTTAAAATCTTTATAATTCATATCAAACAAATGTTTCTTTTGTTCCATCTAAATGATGCAAACAATACCTAGTCTGCGCACACTGTCGATGCATTGGGGAGTTTTCTCAACACTTTGAGAAGAACTGCATTGATTTAAACCGTATTAAATTTTAATCGTCACATTTAAAACCAGGTTCCATATAAGGAATTATAGTTCGAAAGAGGATATCACAAGGAGGATGCAGTGGACTGGTCGTTAGCATTTAGTTGCATACGGTTCGTATTCTTGGTAGCCATGACGAAGGGGGTGATGGATGAATACAAACCGCTGCCAGCGAATGGAAAAGAATATTTACTACATGTCTTGTGACTATTTCCTGTAATAAAGGCTGACAAAGGTGACTGAGTTTGTTGCGCAGAATCCTCTCATCACCAGCCAATATGTAGTCCCGTGGTGGTGGTGGTCGGGCAAAGTTATATTTTCGGGACGTGTTTAAGTGCCGGGAAGAGGGTCTTTATCTATAATAATATTATAAAGCTCAATACAAAGAGAAAATAGCAAAGTTCAACCCAAAAGCTGCTCACGGACGGATGCAGTCATAGACAAAATGGCGTGACAATTCTGACAGATTTTCTCGGGATTGGCAGACTTTCGCCCTCGTAAGAGAGGCTATCTGATCATCAAAGATTTTGATCTTTCTAACAAAAATCATCAGTGCCACTTCGAATAATTTATTACTACTCTAAAACAGAGATGTTTTTTTATCATTTATTCAAGACCAGCTAAACCGATTCAGGTCGTTGACCTATCATCATCATTCACCTTTGAAATTTGTAAAATAAAGATTGATGATCTTCCGGCTACTATTATGTAAATTGTGAACGTTTGACATCTATATTATAGATATCAGAGTACGATTATAATAAAACAAATATTAGGATTGCCACTCAGCAGATATTGTCACTAAAATCGATTTCGGAGTCCCTCAATTTCGTTTTAAACGTCAAATAAAGACAAATAAGCAATCGGGAGAAATTATTCGTGTAGTTTTAAAAATTGATACAAGTACATACATTGAGGTGTCTAGGTGAACATACTAAAAATCCTCAAGGGCGGGGGTTGTGCTAAGGGTGTAAGGAGGTTCAAGGTCCCTTTTTTAGGTTTTTGTTCATATAACAAATATCTGTACGAATAGCATTATGATTATTTCTGACAAAAAATTCTAAATAAAATTTCCAAAAAAATTGAATTCTATTCATTTTTACTCTCCGATTAATACTTTCGGTGCTACAACAGGATGTTTAAATTTATTCGCCAAATTTAATTAATTTTCTCAAAATAAAAAGTTTATTTTTATTTTTTGTGTTCAAGCGGTGGTAGATCAGTGACTTAGGCACATACCCTATAGAGCAGCAATACCGACCTTTATTCGAAACACGTTAGTGAATTTTCTCTAACATTTATTATTATTTATTATTATTATGTACTAATTCCTGTCAACCCTCGCTCATACCAAAATAGTAGTAGTTAGTGTTACGTACTGTAAAGTGTCCCTATATTGTATTGTCCCAGATTTATAATTAAAACCTTATTTTGACTTTCAATTTAAAAAAACTAATTCCGTTAAAACAACCTAATGAAATTGCCTCTTATACGACGAAAACCCATTAAAAATCACATACATCTCTACTTAATGACTCAAATTCCCTACAAGTTGAAACTATAACAATCGCAAAAAACCACCAGTTGACATTTAAACCGACAAAACGGGTAATGAACACTTGGGCTATATACATATAACGTATAATTTACATAAAACCCTCCTACTATGTATAGTGAACTAAATAAAAATGTCGGTGTGTAGAGAATATTTTTTACCCACTTTGTATCTATTATAAATGTTTGTAAAGTTCATTCTGTACATAATATTAACTGTAATTTTATACAAACTTTTCCCGCGACTGGATGTAGAGTTAGTAACAAAATATGTTATTAAAATTATCATCATCATTGCAGCCATAGGATGTTGTCAACCGCTGAACATATAGGTGACTTCCAGATTGTCCGGTTGGAAGCGGCCTGCATCTAGCGGCAACCATTACCAGGTCGTCTGACAACCTTAGTGGTGGACTTTCTACACTGCGCTTGTCGGTCAGTACGTGGCCTCGGTTCTAAACCTTTCTAGTACCCTATGTTATGATTCGAATGCTCATTAGAGCATTAGATTGTAGGTATTAACCTACAATAACTTTTTCTATAAGACCAACATCGAAATCACAAAAAAAATAAACCATACTAAATCACTGACCAGATGACATCAATTTTTATGGAGAAATGTTTTTTTTTTTCGATTTTGATGTTTCTCCCACAGTAAGAGTTCCTAGTGTAGATAGCGAAAATGTTATTTTCATTTATTGTCGAGTGATTGTCTCCACAGCGAATACTCGCGAGCTCGTAGAAGCCGAGAGCTGCCCTATCAACCAAATGGCATGCCAAAATGGCAGTTGCTCTGAAATAACTGGCTTTGACATATCTAGGACCTTGGTCAATAGTGTTGCCAGATTTTCCGAATGTTCAGGACTCTAAATAAAAAAGCGGGACTGGATCGAAAAGATCGGGACGCAGTAAAACGGCCCCTTACGAGAGACAGGCTCAACCCGCGCGTTGCGCCCGCTTACTCGTAGGTACCACCACGTGCTTTGTCGTTTGCTGACTAAAACTGTTTGAGATATATCTATCAACTTTAAATGAACAAAATAACATAGTTTCAAAATTATGAAACACAACTTTTATATATATTGGACTCGTCAACAAATGAGCCCGAACAATAAAGTTTTAATAGTAGCCATTGAAAAGTTCCACACCAACTCCGGGCTCTACTGATGACAGAGACCATCACGATGGTGTCAAATTATTGTATTGTCATCTGAATGTCAGACACACATCTCAAACCGATACGACAGCTAGAAGTAAAAAAAATACTTCCAAGATTTGATTACATATTATAGTTCATCATTTCAGCCATAGGACGTCCACTGCTGAACATAGGCCTTCCCCAATAGTTATGCTCCCCCATAGTTCGTTAGGTAAAGCTAATAAAAGTATGTTAAAAACCAGGATTTTAGGCGTCCCGCTCAGAGTCCTGGCGGGACGCATTCTGAGCTGGCTGAAAAGCGGAACGTCCCGCCAAAAGCGGTACATCTGGCAACACTGACAGTCAAGTGTGCCCCGACTGACGGGACAAAGCAAGGGGAGAAAAGATGGCATTGTTTTATATTAGGTCAATGAACACCTAAAACGGGTTCATTGACCGTAAGACAATGCGTTACAATACCTTTACAGTAAAATAAACTTTTTTAGGTTAAAACAATACAATATAAAATTTTATTAAGACATTGAATCAGCAGTTATTTTTATTTAAGACCCGCAAAATGAGTTCTGAGTAAATCTAGGTAATTTAATATATAACTTTGTTTTTATACATTGGCATAAAAATAAAAAGCAAAGGATTTCAGTTCCTACTCAATTGTCTCAAGACTCGATTGTTCATATTTTATGAAACAGCAGCAATTACATTTTATAGAAAATATTATTCATACATTTAAATGGAATGTTAACTTCATTTTCAACCCACGATACAAAAATGGCGGTGTATGGATTATGATTATCACACCTGTTGTCATTCTATTTCGCATATTTTCCTAACCTATTTTATTATTCTGGCAATTTGTTGTCATCATCATTGTCAGAGTCAGTGTCAGCCTATTTTAGTCCACTGCTGGCATCAAAGAGACCAGGGGCCATCTTTAAAGGTTCATAGTTCACAACGAAACCCTTAAAAGGGTAGGTTTATCCAATCAGGATTCCGGGTTCGTACATGTTTTGACATTTCGTTATTCCACCAGTTCCCACCATAACTCCTAAATGTTCCAACGGATAGAGGTGGTGTGGTCAAAATCTTATGCCATCCCGAGTAATATAATTGGTACCTTAAGTATTAAAATTACAAAAAGGCACGCACCATCGTGTTTTCTATTACGGCTTATTATATTATAATTAATAATAATAAAATAAGACCTTAGTGTAAAACTGTATTCTTGCAAATAAAGATTTGATTTGATTTGATTTGATTTGAATTTAATTTCATCACTTAATTGAATATCCAATAAATCCTAAAAAAAAAATTAACTGTTGCTCGAGCAGCTGCTGAGAGACTGAATAAAAGTATTTAAAAAAATATTGATTAATCGTTGAAAAACCCGAAAAAAAAAAAATAGTTAAATAGTGGCAGTTGTGAAAAGTTATCTTCTATACTATCTTCGATTCGACTTGTAAAGCCTGCGAGCAAACCCTTGACGCAGACTTGTATTGTCGAAACGACCTGACGCAACGACTTCGTCGGCGCCCATCGGACGTCAAAAACCGCCCGCTTCCTGCATTCTTCCCGTACTGTTTTATAATTAGGGGCCCGCACGAAATATTTAACTGACATCACGCCCGACCGAGGTACTGCAAGCTGCTGGCAGCGAAGGAAAAGGATAGTTCAGGATCGGGCTCAATGGCACGTGCTGTGGGAGAAGCCTATGTCCAGCTTCAGACTGGACGTAATTTGATTTAGATGATTTCGTTGAACAAGTAAAGTGTAAATGATTACACTGTTGATGCTAATAAATGATAAAATGTGTGGTTTTAAAACTGCCCAGGACCTTGGTCTTGTAAATATGGGTACTTATCCGAACAGATACTGATAATAAACAGTTTCATCGCTGCTTCTTCTCGGCACTTGAACACAAATTGTCCCTAAGGATTGGTATGGTATAAAAAATTGGACGTATACAAACAAGTATCATCAACGACCTATTTGCAAAAATAAATTGGTTTTGATTTAAAGAAAAACGTGAGGTGATTTCATTCAACCTTTAGTCACTCATTTGCTTCAGAGACTCTATTCAAGCTACTATATTTCTTCCACAAATTAGGGTCTCGCTTAACAGTCGTCGGATTGAGCTCAAGTCCTCGGAGTTCTGGTTTTTTTTTAAATTGAGGTATACCACTTGCCCGGCGCCCCGGTGAGGAAAAATATTGTGAGGAAATCTTTAGAGTATGTCTTTAGCAAGAAAACATCATCCACATATTATCATATTATACTTATAATAAACATGCTTTTTCAAACAAAGTGTATGAACTCCTTTTGAATCTTAAACGTGTAACTCCAACCAAATACGCAAAACACTCTTAGGGGTTGATTCAGCTATTGAATAAAACTACTTTTTATATGGGATCACCAGCGAAATACACAACATATTCCACACACAAATGATATAAAGTAACCAAGAAGTTATCATGTGACATTGATTTTTTTATTTATTTATTTAAAACTTTATTGCACAAACTTAAAAATGTACAACAGGTGGACTTAATCATACTCTACCAGCCAACCTTGATTATATATATTTTAATTTCGATATTGTTCCCATAGAAAAGTAGTTGTATTTGATCACCAAAATATTCTTAGCGTATTTGGAGTTACACGTTGCATATACGGAACTCGTTCAATAGCATCTGAATGTATCTTGCTAGATTTTTGGCCGAGAATTTATATAGAACCCTCGTTACAATCGGAGTCGCTCTTGTCATATTTTTTTGATGTTTTTTCGTTTCGTTTTATCTCGTCCAGTGCTCTATCAGAGATGTGTCGGATATAAAAACCGCTCGCGTCTGGATGGGAGCAATCAGTAGCCATCGCACTTCCAACATCATGAGAGTTCTGGTCAGTTCATTTGTGTTCTAATTAGTGATCTGTGTTGTGTTGACTGTGTTAAAATAATAATAAACTAGAATCGCGTTAAAAAAACTACTTATAAAACATTAAAAATACAAAAATCATTAAGTGGCAAAGATCGAGCAAATAAATAAATTTATCTGTTAGAAAAAAAAAAGTATACCAAGATTGTATCAATGATTCTTTCATTGCATATAGTTGATTAGGCTTATTGTTCAAGTTTTTTTTAATTAAGAACCGATTTTTTATACGACAGATAACTTTAATCCGACGAATAAAATTGACGTTTTGACACATTTTCTATACGAAAACTGTCAATTTGTCAAACTTATTCATCATCTGAAAGTTGTTAAACTATGAAAACTCGGCCCAAAAAATCGAATTAAAACATCTTATTTTAAAAAATATCAACAGTGATTTCTTTCTTTTCTTTTTTCTCTGATTGCCAATATTCGGATTAACTTGATAAGGCTTCATTGATCTAATACAAGTAACACTATACAGGATTATTTTTAAAACATCAACAGCCCCTAGGGGATGATTCTGGTGCTCAAATACAACCACTTTTTCTATGGGACTAACAAGTAATAAAAAAAAAACTACTGCTTCATACAAACTGATGTCCGCTGGTCGGCGGCTTAGTATCGGGAAGTGATTTTTTTTGCGATTTCGATGTTGGTCCCATAGAAAAATTTGTTGTATTTGAGCAACAGAATCAGCCCCTAGGAGGTTGTTGATGTTTTACAAATAACCCTGTATATCCAACTAATTGTGTTCCCGCGCGAATACGACATATCATTCCATATTATAGTCACTTAGGAGGTTGATTAAGAAATTAGTAGGCTATGTCCTTTCCCTAGGGTTCAAGCTATTTTCGTACTAAATTACATTAAAATCGGTTCAGTTTTCGCGACAAAAAGTAATCTATGTCTGTCTCCAAGGTCCAATCTATCTCTCTTCCAAAGAACATCAAAATTGGTTCAGCGGCTTAGGCGTGAAAACATACACACAAACAGAGTTATTTTTGCATTTATAATCATCATCATCATCATCATTACAGCCACAGAACGTCCACTGCTGAACATAGGCCTCCCCCAATGACTTTCATTGGGGGGGATTGCCAATACTCACCACTCTTGGCAGGCGGGTTGGCGAGCGCAGTTTTTTTTAATAAGATTTCGCATTCAGACGCTGCTGCTCGTCTCGTGCTACAGGAATTAGTCGCCTCTTACGACACTCCTCCTGTTGGCGGTGGGGAAGTGTATTCTTTACGGCCGTCCCCACACGGCATTTAGAATATCAGTATGGAAGTAAAGATATTGATTGATGTCCTTTTAGCAAACATAATAACTGTCTATAGAACTGATAAAACATGGCTGATAAGTATCTTCGTTAATATATGGATCGAGAACTATACATAAATTCATATTGGTATCATAAATAATACCTACGAGGCCAGTCTGTCTGTCTATTCTGACAGCTGTCTTAGTATAGTACGAGTAGTTCGCGCAATACAAAGTCGGCGGTCCCGGGTTCAAATCCCGCAAGAAGCTATTAGTGTTTGAGTGATGAGACGTGAAATTTACGATTTCATTTAATGTTTATAAATACTTAGTTCGTTTTTGATGTCTCTCTGCAATCTAAGTTCAAGTGTCTTAGTGTGATGAGACATGTGTAATTTACGATTTCATTTAATGTTTACAAATACTTAGTTCGTTTTTGATGTCTCTCTGCAATCTGTTCAAGTGTCTTAGTGTGATGAGACATGTGTAATTTACGATTTCATTTAATGTTTACAAATACTTAGTTCGTTTTTGATGTCTCTCTGCAATCTAAGTTCAAGTGTCTTAGTGTGATGAGACATGTGTAATTTACGATTTCATTTAATGTTTACAAATACTTAGTTCGTTTTTGATGTCTCTCTGCAATCTATGTTCAAGTGTCTTAGTTTGGTTTTTTCATCAAAATTGCCAAAATATTTATTTTACCCTTATTTGCTGATATGACCTGGAAGGGAATGAATTAACTAACATCCTTGTGTTACTACAATGGATTTTACCAGAAGCGTTTCCAAGCACACCCAGACCCATACCTATATAGATAGATACATATTTAGAGAAGTTAGTTTTCTCAATTGACCCGAACTGCATTCAAGGCGCAACACCACAGCAATTCGCCAATCGGTCGTAAAATTAGTCAGTCTTTATAATCAGATTGCCTTTGCTTGCTATTCTAATACAGTCTATTCAAAGAATCTATCAGATTCTAGCTAGCTAGCTAGCAAAGCTATCAGAGGCAAAGTCGCGAGCAGTAAGTAGTTAATATAAAAGAGAAAATTATCATATTGCCTTCCTTGAAACGTCTACAGTATTGAAGAGTTGCTTCGGAATGCAATTTGCAAATGCCACATTGAGAATAAGACTAATAAATTCACTAGCAGGCCGCGCGGCTTTGCACGGGTCGGAGTAACTACAGCACATGATTATGTGACAGTTAAAACAATAATAGCTGTTCTGTAATAAATTCTAAATGGTACTCGATCAAAAAGTATTACACTATTATTCTCTATGTTACCTTGAATAGGAAGTAGTGATTTGTTTACTTTAAAGGGACGTTTAAATTTAACAAAAGAAGTACTTGTGTTTAAAACAGGACAGTATACATGAAATAATTTAGGTTTTACATCATTCAATAGAAACGCAAGTCCACCTTAAATTACTAGGAGTTTATTTTACAATCCAGCGTTTTATTTCCAATTAAAATAATAACCCAATCATTTGTCTGCAGATTCTGTCCGCCGCCCTCCTGGCTTGCGCAAGCGCAGCTCCTTCCGGAGCCTACATCACCCAGCCCGTTGTAGCTCTCCCCACAGTCAACTCCGGGGATCTTCAGGCCGCTCTCATCGACGCCAAAGTCCAAACCGAGGACTACCTACGCTCCATCGTCGACAAACAAAGAGCAGCCGTCGAACAGGTCGTCGTAGACCAGAACGAGAAAGTAGTCGAAGCAACAGACCAGGCTAAAGAACGAAGCCTTGAGGCATTCTGGGCGAATGAAGACAAAAAATGGCAAGCTTTAGATGCTGCTCAAACCGCTCAAGCTGAAATCGACGGTCAACTAGCCAGCAGTTCTGACGCTGCTGCCAAATCTTTGGTAGTCCCAACAGTACAAGTTGCGACTCCTGTGGTTGCACCTGTCCCTAATTACTACTACACTCCTGGTTTCATCGCGCCTGGACTGAAAGTTGCTGAACCTGTACCTGTAGCTCCCGAAGCGCCTAAAGAGGAAGTGAAAGCTGAAAAGCCAGAAGAAGCGAAGTCGGACTCCGTTCAAGTTGAATCAGCCAGTGTGAAGACTGCTGATGCCCCCAAACCCGAGGCACAACCGAAATACGTTGTGGGACAGAGTCAGTTGCTGTCGACACTTCCGATCGTGCCCACCTTCAAGTTCGTGCCGCAAGCTCAGCCCTGGGGTTCAGTGGCGTTCGTCCAGCCGGGTTTGAATACGATAGCGGCAGTTCCGTACCCCGGCCATGTGCTGGCCCCGACCGTGATCAAAACTGTGTGGTAAGACTGTGTATAAAGTTAACGTTTAGGCTGAATTCGAGAATAAAATGTGATTGGATTCTATTTATGACTATTATTCAAATCTTTCCCTTTTGTAAAAATGTTCACATGATCACCATCTTTGCAATCTATCTACTTAAATATTTCACTCAAGAACACGTCTATCCCATAGGTTCTGGGCTAGTTTCCTGGGTCAAAAAATGATTATTCTATTTAGTCCGTCAGTTAGATTATCGAAAAATATTGGACCCATATTTTGTCTTTTGTCAATCAAATAAAAAATGACGAAGACAAAGCGCATCAAAGTGAGCACGTGACGTCACGTCTTGCTAAAAAGTGCCGCAAGGCGTGACGTTACGCGGAACTTTAACGGGCTATATCTTCATCATTTTTTGTTTGATTCAGAAAAAAAAAATACGTGTCCAATATTTTCTGTTAATCCAACTGACGGACTAATTAGATTTTTTTAGGAAACTAGCCCAATGTGACCAGTTGACTTCCACTTCAGCTTGCTTCCTTTGAACTACAACGACTACCTTAGTACTAATACTCATTAATACTCATTAAAACTCATTTATTCAGTATATAGGCCCTCTTCCGGGCACTTATACACGTCCCAAAATATAGCTTTACCCTACTTAGTACTTAGTTCTTGTCTTATCCGTTATTGATTGTAAACCCCGACTTGGTATTCTTGACAATAACAGTGTTGCGGACGCCGAAGCTATGTGTTGCGGACGCTAAAGCCGTGATCAGTGGATAGTGACATAGACACTAAAGTGATTAGAACGATAAATGTTAAACAACAATAAACAAACAAACAAGCAATAAATTTATTTCAATAAAAAAGTTTCATCTTACATTAATTAGTGGCCGGAGTCTCTTTTTAAGCAAAAAATGCCTGTGCCAGGAGGCTCCGCTCTTCAATTACATCGATATATGTTCGAGTACGCAAATAGTGATGGAAATGCTATTAAAATTAATATGCATACAGCTTTTAAGTTACATACATTTATTTAGTAAGCATTTATTTAATTTGTAGTAAAAATAGCTCTGTGCTTTGATAATCAAGAAGTTTTAACCACGTAAGTATCATCTTTTTACATTCATTCTAATTCTTTATTAATATAATTATAAATTTTTGCGGACAGACTACAATTCTGTGCAGAAGCAAATTTTGTCTTTTGTTTTCGGCACTTTAACCACATTACGTTTTCTTCTACTTTCCTTTTTACATGTGACATACGTTAAGGTCTTGTGTTTTAAAACAATATTTATTATAAATAATTTCCTTACCGAGAGCAACCCACAGTCAGAATAAAGCTGTTCAGTAGGATATCGTAGGCGTTTAAAAAACATAGTCTTAAGCAGGGCACGCTGCGACCGCTCAACGTCTAAAAATTTTGTTTTTGCTGCACCACCCCAAACGGAAATGCAGTACGACAAAATTGATTGAACAAGCGCTATGTATATCCTATTCAAGTAGGTTGTTTTGAGAATCACGATTTATAGGAGTGTTAGCATTTCTGGGAACCACATGCCGCCTATGACCGAAAGATCCAAGTTAATTTCCTCATTCTTCCAGCCAGTTGATCGAGATGGGGATACCAGGAAAGTCTCTGGTCTATTACAACTCCTAGATACTTATAGTGCGTGACTTTATCAATGAAAGGACAGTTACAGTTTACATCTGTAATGTCATTACAGTCATGTACTTTGATACTAAAATAGTCAGCTGGCTGACTGTTGTCTTAAATACTGAAACATATGTATTTAGTTTTAGTTGTGTTTAGTGATGAAGGATCAACCATCACTCTAATTGATGAAGATCTGGCAAAGAATATCGGCGCAGAAGGTCCCGCAACGCCTCTACACCTCCATGGCGTCAACATGTTCCAGAGAGAGAAGGACAGCAAGCTTGTAACATTGCAAGTACGGGGCACGAAGAACGGCTCAACGTACAAGATACACGCACGCACTGTTAAGAATCTGAAGCTACATCACCAAACAATCCCGAACACACTAATGAAACATGAACACCTGCAAGACCTGAACGTGAAAGAACTATGCTATGGACAAGCTAGACCCGGTATCCTAATCGGAACATATCACTGGGAGTGCATTGTTTCCCGTGAATTATGAGTTGGTGGCCCTGGTCAACCGGCCGCATTCAGAACACAACTCGAATGGGTGGTGCACGGAACAACATCACACAGAGTGATCTACAATAACGACAGTGTACTGCATGTCTTTGAACCAGATCGACGTGAATATATGAACATGCAGAGCGATCAGCAACTTCACGATTTGGTGGAAAAACACTTTAAAATCGAAGGGTATCGCGCAAGAACG
This sequence comes from Anania hortulata, assembly GCA_963576865.1. Classification (NCBI taxonomy): domain Eukaryota; kingdom Metazoa; phylum Arthropoda; class Insecta; order Lepidoptera; family Crambidae; genus Anania; species Anania hortulata. The sequence continues at coordinate 7,367,299 of OY756416.1, forward strand.
ACACATAAGTGAAGCGGGCCAACGAGCAATTAACATGGTCAAGACAACAATCAAGAAGATTGACAGTGGCTATGAAGTAGGATTACCATGGAACCAAGACGATGATAACATGCCACCTAGTTACGATGCAGCATTCCGTCGACTCCGAAAAATAGAACAGAAGATGGATGCCATGCCCGACTTTGCCAAGGAATACGGCGCACAGACAGAAAACCTGCTAGAGAAAGGTTATGCCGTTTCATGCGACGGCTCAGAACAAGCAAGTTCCGTTTGCTGGTACCTGCCACATTTTGCGGTACAGAACCCGAACAAACCCGGCAAACAGCGACTGGTGTTCGATGCAGCGGCAAGAAGACACGGCGTGAACCTTAAACGATCATCTGCTGGAATGACCGGATCTACTGCTGTCACTACAGGGGATCGTGTTTAGATTTCGAGAACGGGCGATAGCAATTAACGCAGACATTCAAGAGATGTTCTTGAGAATCAAGATTCATCCAGAAGATCAACCTGCACAACAGTTTCTGTGGCGCGGCAGTAATCGCGAGAATCGTCCCCGTCACTACAAGATGACCAGCATGATCTTCGGAGCAGCAAGTTCTCCATTCATGGCGCACTTGGTTCGCAACCACAACGCGAATGAGCATGCGCAGAAATACCCAAGACCATTAGAAGCAATCACCCAAAGCCATTACACGGATGACGTGGTAGCAAGCTACGAACATAGGCCTCCCCCTGACTTCCGTGTTGGCCGGTTGGAAGCGGCCCGCATCCAGCGGCTTCCTGCAATTTTTACCAGGTCGTCTGTCCACCTTGTAGGTTGACGTCCTACGCTGCTATCATAATATATTCATGTCACATAATTTTTAAATCAGTAGTTAAAATAAAATTGTACATTTAATTGCTGTACTAATTCCACATTCCTTTAAAACGAATTTACCAGTTCTCTCAGTGTTTTTGTATTATAATTTAAGTACTCAAGATATTAGAATACCAATTATACTAAACGTAACAAGGTCGCTTATACGAATCTATTTTAAACTATCAGTATTAAATCACAAATTACTAATAAGCTAGACCGATTGAACATAGAGGTAAAAAAACTCAAATAATTACATAGTTATGTCAATTTAATGTTAATTTCAAAATACAGGTTTAGCCAATCTGTCATACTAAAAGCTTCCGAAACCAGTGCTATACTAGAACAGCTTTGATCATAATGTATCGTATATTGATCGCAAGACAAGACAAATCAATGTCGGATTGTATTTTTTTTAGGATGCCTGTAATAACCACGTCACATTGTCACCGTGTATTCTATAAGAACAACTTTATTTTATATTTGCAATATAACATTGTACTAAGAGGCTTTACACAGAAATTTTACAAAAAAAATACTACTGCCTCCAGTGGGATTCGAAGCCACGACACAGTGTCGTCGGTTACTCTGTTGACTAGCAGTGATAAAAATTTTTGTTTATGCAATAAATTAAGCATTAACAAATTTTATTTTATCAAACATGCCAAATTACATTTGGTTTACAAATATACCTACTGTTAATTTATAGTTAAAGTCAGCGCGGTCGTCGTTGGCGTCGCTTTTGCGTTTACGTACGCTAAAATCGATTTTAGCGCAAATCGGACTAAGGAGTGACGTTAGCTAAGGCTATCAGTTTGTCGATCCGATCAGCGTAGTGGCTTGTTAAATCACCTTGAACGCAAAGGGTTCCGGGTTCGATTCAATTCAGAAAACGTACATTTCTTTATTAACTCGAGCCTAGGGAGGCGTCTCTACCCAAATTCAATGTATAATACCTCGTAACACAAGGATTTAAGTCCTTTAATTCGCGACCATGACAATAGTGCGTTGTCTAGCTCAGCCTGGCGCTAAGTTTTAAGAATCTAAATCATAATATTAATAGGTAAGTTACTTACAAAAAACTATAAAACACACTTATAATATGTACTGGATTCGTCAAAAAATCGAATGAGCCCAAACACGAAGGTTGTACTAGGAGTCAATGAAGAGTTCTACTACCCACCGTCTGACTCTGAATCATCAGATCAGCACGATGGTGTCAAATTATTGTATTGTCACCCGAATGTCAAAAAATTTGCAAGTTTTAAATCGATACGTCAGTTAGAAGGAGGTTAAAAACTACTTCCAAGATTTGATTACATAATTAGTTAGATAATTTAAGTGTGTTAAAAATATTAACCAAAACAGTTTTATTTTATTATTTACTTTCTTATATTTCATTATTATATTGTAACTTCTTTGTATGGTGTACAATGAAGAGTAATATATCTATCTATCTATCTATTATTACATCGACAACCTAAGCGCTTGACAACCACAAGGGTCTGTGTCGAGTGTTGTGCGAAAATGTGGTGATCGATTGTTGTCAACACTAGATTCCGCCAGCAAATACCACATCCACATCCTTATCTTTCTTAAAATGTTTCATCTCAGTCGCACAAATGCTGAATTCGTATTTGTACCATTCCACAGTTTCGGCTATGTTCGGAAGGGCTCGGCCCGCTCGGTTGCGTTAACTGACCTGTATTTTTACCACTGGACTGGCGGTCCCATACAAAAGACGTCATAAAATAAATAACTGATGTGATAAATGTTATTGTAAACAATAAATACTATACTAAGGTGTTACAAATATTTTATAATTTTAAAATTTAATTAAATATATATTTGATTTTTACCTATATAAATGTTAATATACATTAGAATTTTAACTTTTTTGACAGCTAATTGTATGGGATATCTGTCAAAACAAGTGCCAGATAGGTTATCCGGAAGTCATCAGCAAGTGTTGAAAGTGGCCCTTAGTCTTATTTAAGTATAACTTAGCTTGAATAATTATTATGCCTTCGCAGGACGCATGTGGTGACTGTACAATCATTTACCACATATTATGTACTGCAAAAACCGGTCACGTTCGAGTATGGCCACACGCAGTGTAGAGTTCTGTAGTTACCAGTCATAATATGTGGTTTTTGTGGTTTTAGATAACTTCATCTAAGTAATTTTCTAATAAAAAGTCCACCTTTCCATACAAAATAGTTATTTGTCTCGACGATAATGTATGAAGCATTAGTGATTTACTTTCGTGTTGCGACTTGGCAATAGCCTCATAGTAAAAGCTGTTTACCTTATTGGTCAACAAGCGAGTAAAAGCGAACTAATTTTGACGTATTCTGCATAATTATGACTTTCTATTTTGCGACCATTATTAATTAAGTTTAAATGGCGATAATCAAATAGGCACGAATTTCATTTAACAGCAACCTGTCCAATGTAATTTAGGTCAGTGGTTGGGTTCGAATAGCTTCGGTTAGGTTCGGTTCAGTTCGGAACTTCGGTCGGAGACCGACGACATTTTAACATGACATGGAGTTGGTGAATGATAAATTTAATTTTAAACTGTTTCCTAAATCCTGTGTGTTTAACTAAGTGCCAGTGGCCCTGCAATTTGTTTTCTTCCGTTAATTTCTACAAAAAAAAGCAAGTAGACTGCTGCAATATCCCTCGTTTACAGTTTTAGGTAAGTTTAATCAACAATAGTATCTCATCGGTTTTATCAACTACCAACATGATGTGTAATTATTATTATTATTCATTTATTCATAAGACAACATTGATCCAATAATGGTTAATAACAAATGGATACTTAATACTATGTTAGTACATTATTTTGACGCAAGTCAGTACGTGAACCATATTGCAGTGGTACAGGTACTGACAGTCAAACCGCTCCGCGAATGCGCTCAAAATACTATTGCGGCCGCCCCTCACCCTGCGCACCAGGGATGCGCACCGTTTGCGCATGGTTGCATAGAAGCAGTCCACGCGCGCCTCGGCGAAAACCAACCGACCAAAATTAACGCTAACTATTCATCAATAAAATCGAGTTTGATAGTTACCGCGGGAACGCTTTTTTTCACTATTACTTACAAAGAAAATCAGCAATAAAAACTATTGAAATCTTACATCACTACAAGGATAATTTGTCAAAGAACCTGGCTACTTATGTACATAATTTTTGATTTAAAAAAGATTTTATCGACACTTCAACTAAAACCTCTTTTGCCAATTTATAAATGCAGTTTCGTTTGCATCTTACCCGACTTATTGGTACCTATAGAATATGGTTTAATTTTGCTCGCGCATGCACATTTAGGCGCTGTCATGACAGTAGTAGCTATTTCGAAGTAGGTAATAAATAAATCATAAACGGACAACGGAGTGTTTTTCTATTGTATAATTGTACTGAATTTAAAAAAAATGTTTTAGTAAGTCAAGTATTAAATTAGATAAAATAAGAATATGTTTTTTAGGAGTCGATGATCTGTCTGGTTTCTGTCAAGCCAACCGCGAAGGATTTTTATTAAAAAAGTAAGTTTTTTGATGATCAATCTTGCTTGTGCATAATATATTGATGTGCCATACCTAGCAAAGGATATTCATTTCAATTATTGGAATATCTGAGCGATCACCTCGTCTTACAACTATGTACACTAAGTAACAAGCCACTTCTCTTGTGTCTAGATATGTCACAAGAGCCCTGTCTGAAGCCAGCTGTCGAAGTGATAAAATCCCCACGAGTGACTTTTATATTCGAGGAAGATGACGAATTAAAAAATTTAGACAGTACCCCGGCTGATTGCAAAGTAAGTATTTTTTGCATAATTCGCACCCTCCTAAAAACACACCGTGGCATAATATAATGGTATGCCTTTGACCCCAAAGACCCAATGCCATGATATAATTTAAGCCATTTTCCCCGGGACGATTTTATACGCTATCTCGTAGTATTTAAAGCTTTGTTTGGCCTGTAAGTGTTTTGGCAGATTGACGAATAAATTCCGCGCGCATTTATACCGAGTCTGTTTGACGTACAAAGGCGAAAATGAAAAAATACGACTTTTGAAATGTCCTAATCTGTGTGATCATTCATTCGATGTTGTGCAAGTGACGGTATGAATTTGGTGAGGTAATAGCGGTAAATTGTGAGATAATAGTTATAAAAAGTGAGTTTACTGTTAATATATCTCTCGTTTACAGTTTTTCTAGTTATAATAAGTGTCAACAATTGTATTTCATTGTATATTTAGTGCATAAATCAACTCACAAAATGTGTGCCGAATAGTCTTGTTTGAATCTCAACGGTCTTATTGCCATGCAATAGAGTTTAGTTTGGCTTGCGTACGGCAGTCACCCGCGTTAGTGATCATGCGTGAATAACTAAATAAATACTGATTTTTTATTATGGTGCTATACAGCTACATCTATATATTACCTTTATTACAAAGCTTATTATTGTAGAACAGAAATTAATAAAGTTTCAAAACGATAGTTTTATCTAAACATTCATTACAAACATTTCTTTACGAATGTTTTTTTTTTTTTAAATTATTTTAATGTAACAACAATGGCCGTTTTTATCGCCTATCACAAAATAATTTATACATTATAAAGGTGTTAAAAATGCCTAAGTTGTTAGTTTGTTTTAATGGTTTCTTAGAATTGTGACTGTAATGGTGAGTGTAAACATCTGGCCTCACGAACAATAACAAAGCGATAACGCGTCGTTCGCAGCAAAAATCTCAGGTGCAGTGTCACAGAATATATAATAGTACAAGTGTCAAGTGTTGGGTCGGTCGTAGACAAGGGCGGGGGAGGGGCAGCGTTGCAGAGGTTAATAATGTAATGGCATAATGAAAACATTGTTCATTGATTGTTGAGAAAAGTGTAGAGTTGTAAAGTGTCCGTCACGTTATAAATGTCTGACTAATATGACCGAGCGAATTGGACATTTTCTCAATGTGGCCGGACATTTTGGACATTTATTGTCAGTAACGTCACATTCAATTCTATTGACAAGCTATGAAAAAAAAAAATTAGGCACAAAAATGTGCATTATTATAAGAGAGACAGGCTTTAGTAGTGGTGATCTTTGAAGAAATGAAATTTCTAAAATCTTTCTGCACAAACAAGCTAAAAAGTGTCGTATCGTTACGCGCGACTTTTGTTTTTTAGATCCAATTACATGTTTTATTGTATGTTTTTATTGTCATCATAACTATTATACCTACTTAACATTTAAGACTTACTTTAGTGGAATTGTTATTTTTTTAATTTAGACTAAAAAAAATGTGACCATCGTGACAATAAATGTCCAATGAGACCGAGCATTTATCATAAATGACGGACGCATATAGCTTATAGCTAGAGTTGTAAATTGACGGTCATATGCTATAAGCATCCGTCATTTATGATAAATGCTCGGTCACATTGGAAATTTATTGTCACGATGGTCACATATTGTTTTTTAGTATAAATATAAGAAAAGAAGAATTCCTCTAAAGTAAGTCTTAAATGTTAAGTATTTGACAATAAAAACATACAATAAAGCATGTAATTTGATCTGGATTAAACTAAAAACAAAACTCGCGCGTAACGATGCTTCTAAGCTTGTTCGTGCAGAAATATAAATTAATTTTAGAAATTTCATTTTGATAGATTATCACTACTAAAGCCTGTCTTTCTTATAATAATGCACTTATTTGTTACCAATTTTTTTTTTTTCATAGTTTGTCAATAGAATTGATTGTGACGTTAGTGACAATAAATGTCCAAAATGTCCGGTCACAATAAGAAAATGTCCAATTTGCTCGGTCATATTAGTCAGACAAACGTGACGGACACTTGACAACTCTACTTATAGCATATGACCGTCAATTTACAACACTAGATAAGTGGCTCTAGCGAGAAGAGGCGGTGGCGATAGATGATAGTTGGTAATGAACACAAATGCAGGACTTCCTTGTTTGGTGTTTGTTTTCTCTTTCTGTGACAGCCATATAGATATATATATGTCGTAGCCAGATCGTAAAATTGACCACTTCATGATGTGACCGATCATTTCATAAAATAATATTTCAGGCGGTTTCAGGTAATTTAGGCGGTCTTATCGCTAATAGCGATCTCTTCCAGACAACCTTTAGCCATCTTGTAGAACTGACGATAAAATAACCTTTCTATTACTAAAAGTATAACACCTAAAAAAATTAATTTATTGTCAAATGTTTAAAAAAAACTTTTTAAAATCATTTATTTAATAAGGTGCCTCCCCATATATATTATATATATGATTCTGATTACTATTATTTGACGATCTGATTGTTGTAGTGGCACTGTAGCTTGCCTTGAACGCAAAGAGTCCCGGGTTCGATTCTCGATTTGGATTAATTCAAAAACGATCTTTTCTAAATTGGCTCTAATCTCTCTGGCGTGATGTGCTGGGAGACGCCCCTGGCACAATTAACTGTCTGGTACCTTGTATGTAACACAAGGTTGGTAATTCCTTATAACAATAAGGATGACGACTGGGTAAAGAAAGTAAAATTATATTTATAGTCCGTCAGTTAGATTGTCAAAAAATAATGGACACATAGTTTTTCTTTTGTCAATCAACCAAAAAATTACAAATATAAAGCGCAACGAAGTTCGGGAGTCCCCACTCGTGACTTCACTTCTAAGTAAAATTTGTACCAAGACGTGACGTCATGCGACATTTCAAATCAATATTCTGTGAAAAAAAGAAAAAATACGTGTCCAATACTCTTTCACAATCTACCTGATAGACGAAGAAAAAAGTTAGCCGTCATCCTTATTGGTGTGTCTAGCGCATTATTTATTTATATTTATTCTGTTTAAGAACTGGAAAACATCCACGACCCCTGAGGAGTCGTCGCCTTCCACCCGAAGTCCTTGTACTAAAAAGGTCCGTTGCAGCCTGAATTTTAGCAAAGGAAACATAGCTGAGTTCTTTTTGGACTCTGGCAGCGAGGGCGAGTCTGACCAAGATGAGGGCGAAGAAGACGAGGCGTACAACATCTGTGAGGAGCGCGCAAACTCGCGGCGGTTACGAGAGGAAGCGGTGCTGTATGAGGAAGGATGCAAGGAACAAAGAATGAGTGATGATGCTGTAGCAAGAGAGTTCGAGGAAAGACTGACAGATGAAGAGGTAGGGGCAGGGAAAGATGAAGGTCTTGAGCAATCTACGTTCGGCCCGGATTACGAAGGCCTTAATGATTTCTCCTGGTCCGAAGATTTTTCCTCATTTTCCGGCCAAGCAGAAACATACTTGCGCACACCTGGCCCAACGGTGGAGTCTCAAGACCCTGTAGACGTATTTAGGGCTGTTTGGGATGATACGATAATGGAAACGATTGTAAGAGAGACAAATAGATATGCGTGGCAAATTATTGCACCATTGTCTGAGACAGAACATGGCATTCCAGAATCTTTGGAGTGGCAGGACACTACCGTATCAGAAATGTACCGATACTTTGCCACGCTTATCCTTATGTCGATGTGCTATAGATCGAGACTACGAGATTATTGGACGATTGGTATCCTAGAAATGCCATACTTTCGGAAAATCATCTCAAGAACTCGATTTCAGTTGATTACGAGATTCTTGCATTTCGAAGATAATTATCGTTTCAACCCTAATCTCACGTCCAATGATAAAAAAATTGAGAAAATTCGTCCCCTTTTAGAGCATTGCAATTCTAAGTTTGCGTCCCTCTACATCCCCAATAAGCACCTTATCCTCGACGAGTCTTTGCTGCTGTGGAAGGGTCGTCTTAGCTGGGTGCAGTGTATCCGAACTAAGGCGGCAGGATTCGGTATCAAATCGTACGAGTTATGCGAAGCAATAACGGGCTACCAGTTAAGATGCTTGTTGTATACGGGCAAGGAGTCGACGATGTCCGTGCAACCCATCTATGGATTCGATAGCTGTTCCGCGAAGATAGTTCTGGAACTCATGGATGGTTTCCTCGACGTAGGCCACACCATCGTCATGGACAATTGGTATAACCAGTTGTCCCTGACGAGGTTTTTAAAGAGGAGACGGACTGATGTCATTGGGACCTTAAATCGACGTCTTGTCAATATTCCCTATGACATCAAACGGGATGACACAACGCAGATGGCTAAGGGGCAACAAATAGCTATGCATTGCGGTGACATAAGTTTAGTCGCATGGAAAGACGTTAAACTTGTTACCGCGATTTCTACTTGCCATTCCAACCGCCAGTTGCCTGCCCGACGAGCTGGGGCGTACTCCCTAAAGCCAGAGGCCATTATCGAGTACAATAAATATATGGGAGGAGTAGACTCAAAAGACCAGAAGCTGTCCATGTTTTTGATGGAAAGGAAGCGCGGAAAGAAGTGGTATATGAAAGTTTTCAAAAGACTGTTAAATACCAGTCTTTTGAACACTTACATAATATATACAAAAAACCCTACACTCAGATCAGTGACGCACAGGGAGTTTCGTACTAAAGTGGCGCTCGGCCTTTTGGAACGATTCCCTTTGGGACCTCGGACTGTGGAAACTTCAGCACTTTCTGAACTTGACTTTAACAAAGACACGCGGCGTCTAATGAAAGCCGACCACTTTGTCGCACACACAGAGATGGTGCCGGAGAAAAGAAAACATAAACAAATGCGATGTGTGCGATGTACCGCGGCAGGGCGGCGTTCGATGGTCACTTTGGTTTGCAAGTTCTGCAATGTGCCTTTGTGCGCCGGACCCTGCTGGGCCGAATACCATAGCTTGAAGGATCTTAAATAGAAGGTTCTGCAAGTTGAGTAATCACGTACATCGCTCGGATTGCATAGTTTCTAAATATATTGCAGCTATCTTTGGTATATACTAAATACTGCAGCATAAATACGTAGAAATAATAGAATAGTGAAATAATGTTCTGCGGACTACCGCAAGTACATACTGAACAAAAGTGCGAACGATACTGTCGACGATATTAAAAGACTGATGACTGGATGCAGATAGATTTGTCCGTCAATAGCATCCACCCGTATAGACTTCAGTTCATCTTATGTGGTGTCATGATAACTGTCCAGACTTATATTATTGCCAATATTTAAATTCAGGTGTAAAAAAGGTTAACGAAGCCGAATACTACATGGGAAATGACTGGTTACCGAGATACTCGACGACCGTCTGGTGTAGTGGTTCGCGCTCCGGACTACAAATCCAGCGGTTGCGGGTTCGAATCCCGCAAGGGGCAAATGTTTGTGTGATGAACACGAGCATTTGTACCTAAGTCATGGATGTTTATAAAAGTATTTAAGTATGTTTATCCGTTATCTAGTCGCCATAGTACAAGCTTTGCTTAGTTTGGGGCTAGCTAATTGGTGTGATTGTGGAAACAATTTATTTTTTATTATTTTATTATATTGAAAATCAGTTCCTTTTTTTTAAGAGATTTACAAAAATAACTTCTCTTTGTTAAAACTAAACTTTTTCCCAAAAAAACATAGTTGAAATTTTCAGTACATCTTTCATAAAAAAAAACCGGCCAAGTGCGAGTCGGACTCTCGCACCGCGGGTTCCGTACAAACCTGTAGGCACCTATATAAGTAAAAGTTAACCCATCACGACAATCGAGTCATAGTTATGGTATTTTTATTGCAAAATGAAATCCATAACATTACGAAAGGTAAAGTACGTATTCAAAAAAACTACTTACTTGATCTCGTTCAAACCAATTTTCGGTGGAAGTTTGCATAGTAATGTACATCATACTTTTATTTATTTTTATCATTGTCTTATTTTAGCAGTTACACACATTTTACCACTTTGGAAGTGTCTCTCGTGCAAACTATTCAGTTTAGAAAATAATTATATTAGAAACCTCAATATAATTTTTAAAGACATAGCCTCAACATTGTTCAGATAAAACACTGGCTTCAACAGCGAGAAACACTTGACAAATTTCGACGGGTTAGCCAACGTCCTCGGTAGCTTAGTTGGAAAAGCACTCGCCCGGCATGCCATGAGACGTGGGTTCGAGTCCCACCTGAGGCAATCGATTTTTAAGTGTTATATTATCATACCTACGCTATATCGTTCAAGTGTGCATGTGCGCTCGCTGTGTAGCGCTCACTCACACACGTGCGTGAGGCGCGTGCGCGCTATACATTGCGGATAAGAAATTAGTTTTTTTTGGATACCCAATAATTAAAGTCATTTTGTTAGCAATTATGTTTTTGATTTGATATAAAGAATGCGTTGTTTATTGCTTCGTTAAGCTATTTTTACACCGTGAATAGTTCAGTAACTGGATATTTCACACATGGACTGCTTTTGATCGGACTGATTTTTATAGCGTCAATCCGGATGGTATAAAGGAATAATGCAGTCATTTTTGGGATGTACTAAATATTGCGTAGATTACATAAATAAGTATTTACTTATTTTTAAAATATGAAAATCTATTTCCCACATGGACAGTTTCTGATCTGGCTTTTCTTTACCAGGATTCCTGATTCGAAATAAGGCACACTATTTTGCCTAAGTTTGCTCTTTTGTCAAGCTCTACTGTGCTAGAATTTGAATCCAGCCTAGCATGATCACTAAAACTAGATATAATATAGCGATATATCGACACTTACTTTTAAAATATAATAGATATAGCCGCCATGTTGAATTATTATCAAAACAGCGATCATAACATGTGACGTCGATTCAACATGGCGGCTATGTTTATCATATTTTTAAAGTTAGTGTCAATACCTATATCGCTTTATCATATCGTGTTTCGGTGGTCATGCAAATGCTGCATGTGGGGCAGGACACATTATCTAAAATGGGACGAAAGTTCGTGATTTTTCAGCAGGGACTGTTTATTATATTTTATTATATATATTTATGAATTATGAATGAAAGTCGATTAAATGACTGAGTTTTGTAGGCTATGGTAGATAGATTGTGATTACATAACCACAATATCATAATAAAGTTTTTGTAATCTCGTCTTTTTTAGTGTTTTTTTTTTTAAAAAAGAAAACAGTCAAACACCTACTTACTTTGTACCTTACATACCAAACATTGTAAATAAAAAAGTTATAACTACCTGTATGTTTTATTTTCTTGGTATTTCCCGCTTTTTCGTCATCATTTCATCGACGCTAGATCGCTTTTATGCTAATAAAGATTAAATACATAAAAAGCTGTTTGCCTTTCCAACAACAGGCAAAATTTTCTTTTATTGTTTTAGGCCGACTGTAGTACAAAAATGTTATCTCGAATACAGGATGTAACATAATAATATAGTAAAATTTTATTACATACCGGGTGTTGAAAAAATGTTTTATGTAAAATACACGTGTACATTATTTACTGCGTAGGTACTTAAGTTTCCAAGGTGAAGACCAATAATTTAATTTATTCTAAAGAGATTTGGAGCAGAAAATTATAAAATAGAACATAGAAACGTCAAGATTTACAAAATAGAACTTAAATTATTTGTTTTGTATTGTAATATTATGTAATAGTAAGGTAGGTCTGTTATTACAACTACTTAAGGCGACGCATCGCTAAAAAAATTATCTAGATACGCTTTTACTATGGTCGTCATACAAACGTTTACGTCAAAACAGTCCTTTTCGTTTTAATTAATTACTACGATTAATTTAAAACTCCAACTATCATATTTAAGTACATATATGATTTGACTTGTCTAATAAAATTTAGAGGCATACAACGGTCTGCCTGCCTAGCATGAGCAGTAAAAACGCGAAATTATATGATATGACATAGCGAAATATCGATACCAACTTTAAAAATATGATAGATTTAGCCGCCATTTTAAATTTTTATCGAAACAGCTATCTTAATATGTGACGGCGATTCAACATGGCATATCTATCATATTTTTACAGTTGGTGTCGATATTTCGCTATATCATATCATATCGTGTTTTTAGTGCTCATGCTAGGCAGGCTGCTTTGCCTGTAAATGCATAATATCCCTTTTAAAAAGAGGTTTACTCAGATTTTTTTTTCTGTTAAATAGTTTACGAGTCCTGTTTCTCTAACTGACGAATAGAAGTGAATGAAATGAAGAATCAGTTTATCAAATATCAGTTTCAATAACAATAGGTAGAACGCGAATGTTTACTTAAAATTGGATGTTTTAATTATATTTTAGTTTATTATTAGAGAACAAGAAGTGTTCACAAACCTAACATAGGCTTTAAAATGTTATTAATCAAAATTATGTATTAACTTACTGGAAACAAAAATAAATTCATTCAATCAACAACATAAACATTTGGCTTGGATGAGTGTGTGAAATAGGAGACGCCAATGTAAAAACAGTACCTATAATGAGCTAGTTTCCTAAAAAAATCGAATTAGTCCGTCAGTTAAATTTACAAAAAATATTGGACACGCATTTTTCCTTTTCTAAATCAAACAAAAAATGATGTAGATATAGCCCGTTAAAGTTTCGCGTTACGTCACGCCTTGCGACACTTATTAGCAAGGCGTCACGTGCTCACTTTGATGCGCTTTATCTTCGTAATTTTTTGTTTGATTGACAAAAGACAAAATATGGGTCCAGTATTTTTTGATAATCTAACTGATGGACTAAATAGAATAATCTTTTTTTGACCCAGGAAACTAGCCCATTTATTACCAGAATTTGACACATTAATACAACGCCATCTGTCTTCATCGCATTGAATCAATACCAATTTATTGGTAAATCTTACATGCTATTAACGTGCTATGAAATTTGATACAAATAGCAGCTATTGAAGCGCTTCATAGTAGTATTGAAGTTGATTTGCTTGGGATAAACATACTGCTTGAATACAGTCACTTTCATTTACAACCAATATCCAACACGCAAAAAGAGTTATGGGTTTTTATGAAGATTTCTATAAGCCTGACCTACGAACTGTGCCGTGGTACCTTCAGAATACTTTCTCTTGAATTTTGTTTACAAAAGCTGTTCTGGAAGAATAATGAAACAAACATACATTCATCAAACAATACAAACATGATACTTCTTTTTTGTTTTTGGTAGTCGGATAAAAGTCGAGTCAAATCATTGAATTAACAATAATTCTTTTTTAATGATTACAACAAAACAACGACTCTTTTAATAATTAACCTCAAATGTATTCGTTAATCATTCAATTTCCCTACAAAATAGGCGTTATAGGAAAATATGAGAATATCTATCATTCGATAAATATTAACAGTAGGGTGACAATTGTTTTGTAATAATTTAGGAAAATTCAAAAATTCTAAAGAAAAAGTGAGACACGTTCTCTTAGCGTTTTGTTGAGTTGTTGGTACCATTGACCATTATTCTTTTCGTTATTACATCGTCTTGTTATTACATTTGAAGCTAATGCCACCAGACCTTCAGAGATCTAAACCATTTTTACTATGGCTACACTTTGACCGTGTAGGTTTCAGTAGGATACCAACAGGTACCCACCACACAAAAGTAAGTGGTGGCAGATTTTCATTCTACTTACAGAAAATGCAGAAGCCGGCAAGGGGTTGACCATAGCATAGCAAGACATGGACTGGCAGTAGATATAGAAGGTTGGATGGATTTCGGAAAGGCTTTTGCATTGCAGACGCACTCTGGCTAAATAAAAACGTGTTATCGTTACCTTTACAAATTAATAACATTAAGTTGAAAGTCAATTAACGTAGTTATATTTCATATATTACAAAAAAAAATACGTAATAATTAATTTAAAATTATGTTGCTTAAAAAATCCTAGTCCACGTAATATAAACTAAGCCCTGAATGCAGTCATTGAATACTTTTAACCAGGTCTTTTAACTTTTTGAAACAGTAGAAAAAGATTTTTCCTAGGAGATAATGTCTCTTTTAAGCCCAATTGCCATTATTTTTTCATTACTTTAAGTAATAATTACCTGTGTCCTACTAAGCATTAAATCATAGTCACCCTAGTATCGACACTTACTTCTGCCAATGACAACTTCTCGTGTATTCACGACTGGATGCCTGAATGGGTAATAACATTCTTGTATGTTTTATGAGTGACAAATTATCATGTTACGCATCTAAGAAATAATATAGTGCTATAACTATGTTTTATGACGAAAGGTTGACATTATTGACATGTTACTGGGTTGTTTCTGAGTCAATGATCAATTTATTGTTTCATTTAGGTACCTTTATTCAATAATAGGTGTTGCCCGGGTCTTCGTTTGCGTGGTCTTCAAATCAATTGTTATATCAAACTAAAATGTAGTCCCGAAGCGGTGGTAGGGGTAAGCTATATTTTGTCGACGTGTTTAGGTGCCCGGAAGAGGGACTATCTACTGAATCATCATTTCAGCCATAAACGTCCACTGCTGAACACAGGCCTCCCCCAATGACTTTCATTGGGGGGATTGCCAATACTCGCCACGCTTGGCAGGCGGGTTTGGCGAGCGCAGTTTTTATAACATTTCGCACGCAGACGCTGCTGCCCGTCTCGTGCTACAGTAATATGTCACCTCTTACGACACACCTCCTGTTGGCGGTGGGGAAGTGTATTCTTTACGGCCGTCCCCACACGGCACATATACCGAATAAACTAGTATTATTGAGTATTATTGTTGCAAAACTTATAGAATGAATGGGAAAATGATTTTTACTTTCATGAATATTTCTTTAATAGATATTTTGTTGCTTATTAGGGGCCGTGACAAAGTCAACAATCAAAGATTACAAAAAAACTGTCTTGCCGTTCTTAAAATATATACTGTGTAGTACACCATATAGAGTAAGGTACAATATAAATAATGTAAATACTACATAAATACTCTATTTCTGGAACATGTATAGTCAACGGCAGGTCAACCTACTCATGACTAAATGACCTTTATTTAACCGATTTTTAACTTAAAATCCGACATGGAGATCAATATCAATCGTCAATATCGGTTGACGAGTTGTCGTACATAAGCGCAAGACAAACACACTAAATAATTATATTGGTCTTGAAATAAGGAATAACCTCGTGCAATAAATTTTGCCAGTCTCCCAGCCTTCCCAGACCCGAGACGAAACGGGAATCGAACCTTAAACCCTTTGCAATCCAGACTAATCATCGTACTATTACACCAATCGCATCGTCCAAGCCAAAACAACCATATTATCGATACATTTCAAGTTTAGTAAGTCGACTTATCAAGCAGTGGCGTAATATAGGGTTGCGTGGAAACTGGCGAAACGCCAAAGGCTTTAAACCCGAGATAAAGCGGACAGTTTCGATTGTTGTGACAAAGACTAAGGAATTCATGAGCATTATAACATTATATCGAATCATTTTTGACCCGTTAGTCTATTATCGTCATAATATCATTGTTTTTGACTGATCCAACGTTTGCAGAAAGCATTGTTTACAGAATTCTCTGCTCCTAGCTTATTTAAGACGTTCCGCCGAAACCTCTGTAGATAAAAAGCATTGCCTGGCCCCTTAGCATGACAACCAAGACACGATATGATATGATATGATACAGCGATTTATCGACAGTTTTTTTTTATATGAAAGATATAGACGCCGTGTTGAATTTTTATGATCGCACTTTCGATAAAAAATCAACATGGCGGCTATATTTATCATATTTTTAAATAAAAATACGGTTTGTGTCGATAAATCGCCATATCATATCGTGTTTTAGTGGTCATGCTTGGGGGGCTGGCTCAAAGAAAGCATCAATTTTTTTTTTTAAATGAGATCGCTCTCTTTGATCGTGGACCGCAAGATATGATAATGATTAACCTGTAGTTCTTATACTTCACAAGAAAAATATTTATATTATTGAAAAAACTTACTATTCATTACTTGACTGATTTAATTCGCTTAAACGTACGCTTATATCTAGCAGTCGTAAACTTACAATCGGCAGAAGAGCTGACAACTCTTTGGGAAGAAAGGTTTTCGTGTACCGAACTGGAAGACGCAGCGTGGGCAATCCTCACCCGGTGGACTGACTACCTAGTCAAGATCGCGAGAAGCTGAGTGAAGCAAATGGCCCAGAGGCGCTCGCCTCGGTGTTCTATGGGATGGGGGAGCCCTGTGTCCAACAGTAAACTTCCAAATGCTGATAATAATGAAACTAATAAGGTTCTGAAAGTGTCTGTAGAGAAACGTACAAATTGATATAATGATAAAAAGATTTCAACGTCCGTTTACACAATAAAAGAAATGTAACATTTCATGAATCACAGATAATAGTATTCGTATCACGACCGAAACCGGGTGACCGGGGCGTGTTAGGTAACCGAACATGACAAGAATAGGTACAGACAGACAGACATATTCACCTAGTTAAGTTGGATTCAAATGATAAGGCATTTTTTTAAAATATACAATGTGTTAATTTTACACTTGATCAAACTTTCAGGGAGTACTTTACTCGTGGTTGTGAACAACTTTTACAATAGGACTAATACTCTCAAAGAGAAAAAAATCAGCTGTTCCATACAAAACTTGCTTTTGGTTCAACCATTTTGTATGGAACAGCTGTTTTTTTTCTCTTTGAGGGTATTGGTCCCATAGTAAAAGTTGTTCACAACCATGAGTAGAGCACTCCCTGAAAGTTTGATCAAGTGTAAAATTAACACATTGTATTACCGAACTATATATACGTATCGGATACCTTGATGTAAAATGATCCTTTGAAATGGTTAAAAATCGTTCGTGCGAATCGGACTCGCAACATCAGGAGACGTATTTTTGAATCATGCGAATTCCAATCCGAATACGAAATCGCTAGATTCGCATGCGAATTCCTAAAATCACTATTTTTTTAAATTCATTCCGTGAATTCTGCAACGAGTGGTCCTACCTACTCGTTTTTCGTTTTCTACTAGTATTTAGAAAGTACGGAAGAATGATATGTACAAGTAACCGGAAACCGGCAAGCTACGTACGAAACAAATGTCTGGCCATGCCACCACCGCCAGGTCCTGGCAAAAGGGGTAAACCCAAGAAATGCTGACTTGACATCGTTAGGGCTGACATGCGTGCCAATGATCTCACAACTAGAGAAGCTCAAGACCGTGCGAAGTGGAGGAGTAAATCAAGGAAAGCGGACCCTGGGCTCCAAAGCAATGGCTTTGGACGCAACCGCGATTGACCGTATTTTTTTATTTAAGGACTCAATCCCGCTTTAAATGCAGAGCGGTGATTCTGCCAATGTCGATTCTGCCAATCTTGATATAGTGATCACAATAAATAACCGGTGTTTAGTTTTTATTGCTTCTCTTGGATTCAGTGAAGGTTACTCTTCCCGTAGAAGCAGGTTTCCAGACGCTATCTGGTCTAAAGCAAGTTGTCTTGAGACAAGTCACTTGACACTCGATGCGGCGTTGAATACAATGATATTTCAATAGTTTCAGATCTTTATCACTTCACCAAACATTAGAACACAAACTACACCAAACATGCACTCTAAAGCTCTTTAAATAATAAACAAAACCATTAAAATAGATCGACCATGTTTTTCGTTCGACTACCCCCCACCGAATCAATTGACCGTAAAGATGAAGAAGAAGAATGACACTGACATGTCATACATATGTATGACAGAAATTTTACATAATAACTTTTTATTTACGTTCCGTTTTAAGCGATTCGCTACCGGTTTTTAAATATTTAGTTGTTAGGTTTAACAACTAAATTACTTACTTAAACCACCCCACTCCTTATCACCCCACGGTTAATAAATTTTTGCATTCCGTTTCATAATATTGTCTGTGTAAAACGAAAATAGTGATAAGATTTCAAGATAATAGCAACACTTATTTCGTAGTGATTCAAAAATGCGTAAAATCGTGAGCAATAGAAATGAATTTCATACACGAATTGTTTTCGTGTTCGATTTCGAGATTCATTTCTAATGCTGCAAAAATACGTCCTCAGGGCGTCCAGGGCTTCTGATCCAAGTAACCGAGACAGAGTGGATAACTCTGGGCAAAGCCAGAGCGTCACGAATGAAGCTGGAGGAGGCTTCACCCAAGGTTCAAATCTCAGAAGCAGACTAAACTAACCATTCTAAAAACTCGATCCTTTGATGGGTTAAAAACCGTTCCTGCGAGTCGGACTCGCAACACCAAGGATTCTGTGTCGCCGTATTATATTCATTTATTTATTTGGAGATTGCGCTAAGCAAGTAGTACAAACTCATACCTACATATATCCCTAAAATACTGTGGATAGGGATCTCCCTAAAATCCAAAGCGTGGTGGAATCAGAACTACTGACCGATACTACTGAGGTAATCTTTATATTAAAACTATTATATTATTTTTATAAGTACAACTTTTAAGCAAAATAAAAGATTCTGATTTAAAATACATTAATTTGAAACATCATCATATTAATCCTAATTGATTGGTTGCCTAATAGGTAATTTTCATCATTATATAAGTAGGTACTCGAATTAAAGATAAATTTGCCGTTCCGAGCTTTTAAACTACTCAAAGTTGGTCATTCATTCTTGGGCAAAATGGTTTTTTTTTAAATAAAGTACCATAAACTCTTATTGAACTATATGTTCATTACTTCAAAATCCTTTTAAAAAAAGGATATTACAAAGTAGACGATTTTTTAAACGACAAGTGAGTGCATAATCTTGTTACTGGCCTAACTCGCATTTACTACACGTCTTGTAACTGTGTTTTCTGTAAAAATTACTATTGATCAGCTCAAGTCACTCCACTCCTGCCTGTCGATTCAGTAAGAAACATGCTCTAAAAGTCACCTAAGCGGTAACGAACTTAACTTCTGTTTGTGTTATGAAGTGGTTCACATTACTTATTGTCTATAAGTGAGTTCAGTGTCGAAGTGAGGCGGTTATGGTAACAGATTCGCACGGCTGGACATATGCATCTCCTAATGAACGCCACAGCCCGATCTTCGGCTTTCTTTTCTATCCACTGCCGGCAGCATCGGAGGGCGCCCTACGCTGCGCTTGCCAAGTCGCGGTCTCCACTCAAGAACATTTTAATATAATTTGAATATTAAAGCATATTTAATACTAGTCTTACTTAAGATAAATTTATAAGGAATTTTGATAGGGCGTACCCGACACTAGAATGACGAAATATCAGCTGAATGTTACAAAATGGTGGGCGTTTGACATTTTACTACTTGCTAGTTGTCATAATGTTGTTTATTATCATTAATCATTAGAGACATTCACAACAGGGGTTGTCTACGTACAATAGAACGCGGATTGATAGTGTTGCGGTAATTCGTCTTAAACGCAATAGGCCCCGGATTCGATTCCCGGTTTGGGTCAATAGGGATGACGGCTAACTTTCTTTCTTCGTCTATCAGGTAGATTATCAAAAAGTATTGGACACGTATTTTTTCTTTTTTCACATAATCAAAATATTACAGAGATATATTGATTTGAAATGTCACGCCTTGATAAAATTTTTACTTAGAAGTGACGTCACGAGCCATGACTCCCGAACTTTGACGCGCCTTATCTTTGTTACTTTTTGGTTGAATGACAAAAGAAAAAAAAAGTGACTATTATTTTTTGATAATCTAACTGACGGACTAAACAGAATTTCGATTTCTTTACCCAGTCGTCATCTTTATGGAAAAAACTTTTTTTTCTAAATTGGCTCGGGTCTTGATGTGCTGGGCGACGGTAATGACAAAATTAACTATCTGGTACCTCGTAACACAAGGATGTTAGTTCCTTAATTCGAGATCATAACAATTGATGTTGTGTTGTATGTCTGTCGCATATTTTTTAGGCTATACTTAGACATATTTCTATAATGACTTGTGTTGATATTTTAGTAATTCTTTATTATAAAATGTACTTAACAATTGATTTTTAGGGTTCCGAACGTCCAATTGTTAAAACGAAAACCTTACAAGATTATACTGTATGTCTGTCACACTAACAGACAATTTGGTCCGAATCAACAGGACCGATTACGTAAAAATTTTGTAGATAGGTACAAATATGAATGTGTGTGACCTAAAAACTGAAGCGTAACGTTATGAATTTTGAGGATATCCCTGTAATATTTATCTCTTAGCACCCCAACACTTAGTATGGCCTTAATTAAACATGTATTAGGTTTTAAAACAATAAATATAATGAAAGCAACAGCTGGTATAGTTTCATCAGAGACCGGTCGGCCTTAGTAGACGCACAGTGGGTATAGTTCAGTAGGCCCAGTGAACTAAGGGCTACCCCATATTAAGTCACAGTTTAAGCCAATAAACACGGTCACAAAACGCTAAAACCTTACTTTTCCAGCTAGTCAACGCAATAATAAAGGATGTAGCGCGCCCACCACTAAGTGTTACAAGACGTGTGTGACCATTCCCACCTTTTAATGACATTTATCTAAATAATGACTTGAAATGTGCAGTTAAAAGGGACCATTCCGACTTTTAGATGACATTTAACATAATCATCTCCGTGCTTCGGAAAGCACTATAAAAGTCTACTCATTGGCATAGGGAGTGGCGCCGCCTGGTGGGACATTATCGAAACCTTATTTTATGCAAATGCACATTTACTCTTTGAGTAAAACTATATTACAAATATAGTAGGACCGACCTGGACAAGAATCGCCGCACTAAGAGCTAGCTGAAGAGAGCTTTAGGAGGCATATGTTCAAAGGTAGACGAAACACATATGCTGAAGAATCAAAAAAAAATCAAAATCAAAATATATTTATTTGTTAACAAACCATTTGTTGACAACAATTTGTGGTGACATGCCTAGTAAGTATTAATATACCTGTATCAGGTAGTCACCGCCCACTCAGACCGTGGTAACACAAGTTAAACAATATAAAATGATTTTTAAAAAGTACTAAAAGTTAAATTAAGTATTGTTTGTATTATTAGACAAATCGAGTAAATTCATTTGTGTTGTGTGTTTTGTGACGTGTGTGTGTATGTGTGTGTGTGTGTGTGTGTGTGGTGTTGAGGAGATGTGGGTATATGTGAAAGTTAAAAAATAATATTGTGTAATAGGATAATGTTAAGTAGGATTATACTTTTAAGCCATGAAAAATAAATACAGGGTATTTTAATAAAAAGTACACAATATGGTTATATTAAGTAGGGCTATGCTTTTTTGCAGTTTTCTATAATTATGTTTACGATAAAATAATTCGTTTATATTATTTGAGAAGATTTTCAGTTTCTGAATAGCTAAGTGATCGTAACCAGGGCACAAGTACTTTCTTACAATGGTAAGATGTGAGTGGATAGATATTTAATATTTTATTTATTTTATTATACAGAAAACTTGCTTTTCTAATAAATTGTCTAGCAGCAAAAGCCGTTTTTGACAGTGCAGTAGGAGCAGCTATATCCTTTCTTCTTCTCATAAGGATCTTGGGGTCATAATTTAGAGTTTTGTGCAGCTTTAGTACTGCGCATAGTACATATAATTTTCTTACAGTAAGGAGGTTTCCGTGTGCATATACTTCTTTAGTGGGATATCGATATGGGAAAAAGTACATAACCTTAAGTAGTCTTCTTTGTGTTCTTTCTATTTCTAAAAATTTTGTTTTAGAAGCACTTCCCCACACTGTTATACCGTAGCATATTACTGATTGGGCCAGGGCTATATAAATTTTATTTATCAAATCCTTATTTGCGACGTGCCTAAGCTTTTTAAAAACCCATATCAGTGTTCTGATCCTATTCATTAGCATGTCCAGATGAGGATGCCATGACAGATGTAAGTCTATGACGACTCCTAGGTATCGAGTTGTGGCAACTCGTTCAATAGAGAGGCAAGAGCATGCGTCTTGTTGTGGTTTGCCACAATCATGTATCTTGATTTGAAAGCTGTCATCTGGTTGGCCTCGTTTGTTTGCAGTAAAGCATATATAGTTGGTTTTTTTTATGTTTAGAGTGAGCAGATTCGTATTTAACCATTTCTTTATTATGCTAAGTCCTTCATCAGCTGTCCTTCGCACGTCCTCCCAGGTTTTCCCAGAGAATATAATAGCCGTATCATCCGCATAAGAAACAATTTTTGCATTTTTGATTTTTATATTACATAGCTCATTTATATACAGTAAAAATAAAGTTGGACCAAGTACGCTACCTTGAGGAACCCCGAATGATGTTATTTCAATTGGATCGCTTAAGCTATTTCCTATTTTAACCTGTTGCTTTCTGCCTTGCAGGTAGTTTTCAATAAGTGCAAGAGGGGTACCCCTAATTCCATATTTTTCAAGCCGGTGGACAAGAGTGGAGACCGAGACAGTGTCGAACGCTTTTTTGAGGTCTAAGAATACTGTCAGGCATTTATCACCTTTGTCAGCATGTTTTACTATTGAGGAAGTTAAAGCTGATATTGCGTCTTCGGTTGCCAGTCCATGTCTAAAGCCAAATTGTGAGTCAGATAAGATTTTAAATTTATTTAAGTAAGCTACTAATCTATTATTTATTAGTTTTTCCAATATTTTTGAGATGGATGTTAGGACTGCAATGGGGCGATAATTGCTGATACAGTTTCTGTCTCCACCCTTGTACACAGGTGTTATAATAGCTTGTTTTAAAGTTGTGGGGAATACGCCCTGTCTAAAACAAATATTAGCTAGATGACAGATGATTGGTACTATTACATAACTTGCCGTCTTTAGGAATCCTGTCGATATACCATCCCACCCAGGTGCGCTGTCAGATTTAAGACTCATAAGGACTCTATATACTTCCTCACTGTCAGTATCCAGTAAAACAAAAGATGTCATTTGGGTTTTTAAAGTATTGTTGTTAATTGGGTTAGAAGGAGTATTCGACACAGTATCTGCCTCCGTAAGGGTTTGTAAAGAATTATGTTTATCAAATTGTTTAATCACATTTCCTGTCACAAGTTGACTTGCAAGGTTGCTCCCGACCTCAGAGAAATAAGTGTTGATAGCGTTAATAGATTCATCAACAGATGGTTTTGTTTTGAGTAAATCAGCGTTAGTACACTGTTTAGGTTTAAAATTAGCAATATTGTATATAGATTTCCATAATGTTTTAGGGTTGTTTTTTGATTTTTCGAGTTCATCTCTGTCATATTTACGTTTTAACTTTTTAATTAAATTATTTAAAAAGTTTCGATATCTTCTGTATGTAATTTTTAGGATTTGATTTTCAGGATCTGAGTGTAAAGTTTTTTGCATTTTATTTCTATTTCTTATACACTTTACAATGCCGGTGGTAATCCAGGGTTTACTTATCCTTTTGTTTCTACTGATCTTTATAGTTTTTGTGTTTGTTTCAATGGATTCTTGTATGACATGTATTAATTTTTCGATAATTTTATTAGGATCTAGTATTTGTGTAATTGATTTTATATCAGATTTTTTTAAAGTCTCTGACGCTTGGTCACAATTCAGCACGACTTTGCTTTTTTTGTAACGTTTATCCAGATTAGTTACATTAGAAAGGTTTAACAGTACCAAAGAATGATCTGTAACAGTCGTTTCGAGAACAGAGATAAATGCCAGTTTTCTATTTGTCTCAAATTTCAACATACAGTGGTCAAGGCAGCTGGAACCCCTTGTAGGTAAGGAGTGTCCAGCTGAAAACCCATGAAAGTATAGCATGTCTAGGTAGCTGAGTCGGTTGTTTCGGTCTTGCGACTGTTCATTAGGTTCTGAAATAAGGTTTATATTAATATCACCGGTTATTATTATATTTTTGTAGTTGATTAAAGTATTGAGATGTTCGTTAAGAGAGTTAATAAAGGGGTCGGCATTTGCATTTGACGGAGAACGATATATGCCTATGATTACTATGTTGTTAAGAATAATTTGTAAGCAAGAAGCATGTTGGAGGATGATTTCCATTACTTGTGCTTCATGGTGATTTTTTATGTATGCTACTACTCCGTCGGCCTGGTTTTGGTGTCTAGTTGTTTCAAATGATTGGTAGTGTGTTATACAAGGTACAGGTTTGTTTGCATTTAGTCGGCATTCTGTCAAAATTTGTATATCAGTCTCAAAATTAAGTTCCGTTAACGTTATTTGAAGATCGTCCAGATTCCGGTAAACACTTCTAATATTTTGTGTAATTATGGTTAAGTCAGAACAATTTTTGCGCATATGTTTCCATAATTCACTAATTTCACATTTTATTGATTTTGCCGTTTCAAATTGATCTAATTCGTTGAAGTTTATGAGTGGACTATTCATGTAAATTGTTTATATTTAAAAAAGAACATTCTAGAGGTTTGTCACGTGTTTTATATATTTTATTAAATAATTGAGTGAGGCCCAGTATTAAAAATAAGTTTGCAAATAATATATTGATGGTGTTTTTCGAAGAGAGTTTACCATAGAGTGTATTTTGTGCTAGTGAGAGTTTGCAGGTGGTTATTATATAAGTGTTTATGTATGTGTGTATGTGTCTGTGTGTGCGTTTAGTGTAGAAAGTAACATTCTGGTAAGAGTTATTACTAGTTAATATTAAAAACAGCAAAAACATCACTTGAACAAAATAAAAATAAATAGTTATTAGTCATGCTTGTTGTAACAGATGATGCACCTGGGCCTCATTCTTGATCAAGATTATAGGTGAGCCTTCATCTTTTCTGATGTAGATCTTCCCAAAGCTAGTCCAGCAAAATTTGTAATCTCTCGATTTTGCCAAGTCTCTGGCCAAGAAAAATAATCGGGAGCCCTTAACTGTTAGATGTTCAGCAACAAATATGGGAGTATCCTCATTTTTGGTGAAGCCCAGATGTGAAGAAGAAGGCGAAGAAGAAAAGACTTTAAATGCACCTTCAACCGACGCATTCGTGACTTTTTTCGCCTGAATTTTCCCATTTCAAGACAGTCTTCTTTCCACACATACAGTCAAAGATACTTTTTAAAGAGATTTATAAGGAGTGGGCCCACTGCATTATACTTTTGTTATGGCAGCAGGCTGTATTGATACCGCCTTATCTAGTATCGATGCTATCAGCGCAGGAAGCCTTAGTTTAATTATGGAAACGTATATCATATTAATGTTGTAGGATACATGCGTTTTGACCATTATTGTTGCGGCCTTGGGGTTGCGGATCACTAAGAACTACATAAAAGTAAACGCATAATATTTCGCTGGAAAATAACATAATGTTAAGCATCAGTGGCAAAACCGTTATGGCTTCCTTCGTTCTAGTTAATTTCATCATCATTATCATCATCATTTCCATAGGACGTCCACTGCTGAACATAGGCCTTCCCCATCGACTAGTTAATTTACTTACTTACTTATTTATTATTTCGAGAGGTAGACCTTAGAAAATTTTCTCAAAGATTGGCAAGACCCAATCACCAACAGGGATAAGCGGAAAGATTTGGGGGATTCCTTTGCCCAGCAGTGGGTCAGAAAAAAAACATATCTAAGCGAAAGTTTGGTCGGATGTTTGTTACTCAATCACGCCAGAACGGCGGAACGGATCTAGATGAAATTTGGCACAGAAATAGATTATAACAATTGTATGAAAGGAATCTACTATTTTTAATTCATAGTAAGAAAGTGACAATTCTTAATCCAAGCGAAGCCGCGGGCACAACTTAGATAAGATCTTAAATATTTTACAGTAGTTTCATATATTTAGCCTTGGAAAATAGCGTGCACATACATATTATATTTTATGGCACAAAAAATCAATAATTACCGTTAAAAAAATACAGTCATAGACAATACACAAACTACAAAATATTAAATAGTATCCAAATAAATCAAAATGTATTAATTTATTGATTTATTTTACTGACTAGAAACACTTAAAACTAAGCCAGTTAAATCATATTAAAAATATATATATATTGGACAACATCACATACATTGCTCTGATTCTATGATAAGTAGCTCAAGCATTCGTGTTACAGAAATCAGAAACAACGACGGTACCACAACACCCAGACCCGAGACAATATAGAAGTTATTTTTCTACATTGACCGACCCGGAATCGAACCTGAGACCTCAGAGATAGCGACACCAAGTCCGGCCTCCATACTCGCCTCTCGGCTACGGAGGTCGTCAAAATTTTAAAATATTCAAAGGGTATTCATTCAATGAATGGGGTAGTTTGTTGAATAGCACTTAGAATGTCATTTTGTCATGTCCCAGTACACTGTTGGTGTAACCTACATACAGGTTAAACATAATTCATTGGTCTGGAAATCGAACCTGGAAATATTTATCACTAGTCGAACCACGGCGCACCATTAGGGCTTCCACTTTAAGACTTATCCATATAATTCACAATAAAAAGGCAAAGTATGACATAATTGTCATTTTATCGCTGGTACTTATATGAATTGGCGATCGATATAAGATCGATACAAATTACGCGGCAATCATAGATCCATAAAGTCTTTAAATAATTATAGTTGGCTGACTGTCACACCGAGTTGTAATATGAGCATAGTTTAGCCAAAGAATGTATGTAAAAAAGCGCTATACATTATTACATATACATTATTTAAATAGGATATATATAAAATGATAATAAGAAAGTAAATTATAGTTTTACGTTATCAAAATATAAAGGTTCGACGTCATGCAGAAAAAAAACCATATTCATACCGGTATTCCCTGGTCAATAGGTCAACTGATTGAGGCTTGTGAGTTGCTTTACTATAAAAAGGTAAGAAATATCATTCTGATAAAGAAAAGAGCTACAACAGACGAGTCGTATTAAACGAAGATCAAGTTTAGTTTAGCGATGAAACCTTAACAATAGCCAGGTATGTTTCTTGCACAAAGTATTGGAAAAAAATATTGGACAACATCACATACATTGCTCTGATCCTATGGTAAGTATCTAAAGCACTTGTGTTACAGAAATCAGAATCAACGACGGTACCACGATACCCAGACCCGAGACAATATAGAAAAGTTATTTTTCTACATTGACCGACCGGGAATCGAACCCGGGACCTCAGAGATAGCGACACCAAGTCAGGTATGCTCGCCTCTCGGCTACGGAGGTCGTCACTATGCATTAAGGCAGTAGTCATAAAGTATATTTTCCCACGTTGCTAATAGATAGTCCCGGGTGTAAGGTACTTTTACTGCGGTATAGAGTATATAATGCATGCGCGCGGAGACGAATGTAGCAAATGACACATTTCGGTGTAAATGCTTTAATAATAATAGTCATAACAGTAATTTCTTTCACAGTATCTTTTTAACGTGCTTGATAACAGTCCCTAATTTATCCCGTTCGTAGGGTAATTATTACATTATTCCCTTTTGGTTCAATTCTGAAGGTTAGCCGAGTAGAAATTAGTAAACATTAAAGGATATTGATACTTCTTTTTTTGCCATAATGGCTACAATATTATTAATATCAGTGTCAATGTCACGCGAGTGTTTCTTTGTGCTTGTCACGTGCGAACTGCTCTATTTTTTTCGCTATTACAATATGATGCATGTCCGGGTCAATTTTGGGCAAATGTATTTTAGTGCATCAAATATCGCACTTATTAACATACTTTTATTAGCTTTACTGGTTTGTAACTATGTAATCATATCTTGGGAGTCGATTTAACTTACGTATAACTGTCGTATCCTTTATTATAAACTACATAAGTATGTGACATTCAGTTTTTTTTTTATGTATATACACCGTATTACAATAAAAAAATATTTTTCCAAAACTTATAAAATTAATATGGACTGGACACAGTTCAACAGAAAATGCTTCAAAAATCATTCCGTTTTTATTTTCGGGTAAAAGGCTACCTACAACTTAAACCCAGAATTGGCATGATTTCGCAAAATCATGCCAATTCTGGGTATAGGTAGGTACTATCTATCTAGTACACATTTTAGAGCGGCCTTTGCATTTCAGTAAGAAAATCCTGCATAAATAAATAAATAACATATCATAGCCAACCTCACGCGTCGGTGTAAATGAAGCCAAAGGCAACGCGTCAAATGTCGCGCTGAGACACGTCTTTTTTGCACTTCAAAAGCTTCCTGCTCCACCCAGCGGATCAGCTTTGTGTCCGTGTCCATAGACGGCAGGTCTGATAGACAGTGCAGTGGGCCAAATAATTTAATATTATCATAGTTTATAAAACTATAACAAAGACACAATTATATACAAGGTGTTAAAAAAGTACGAGTCTAATTTTGGGACGTGGTTCTGAATTGAGTCTAGAATACAGCAAAAAAATTGTACGAACTTTAAAAAAAAACTAAACTAAATCTTCTTTAAATAAAACAAATACTCATTAATACTCATTTATTCAGTATATAGGCCCTCTTCCGGGCACTTATACACGTCCCAAAGTCGGGTTAGTTACACCATTTATAAATCAAGAACGGCTGGACCGATTTTTATAATCTTTGATTTGTTGGGTTTGTATCGCCCCGAATAATAGTTATAAAAACACGAAAAAATTTACGAGAAAAATTTATAAAGGGGCGGTACGAAGTTAATTATCTTTTTTTATTTCGATTTTCGAAAATAGTTGCTGTATTTACACAATACTTTCTTTCTCCCATTGCTGCTGTTTCCGCCGTAAAGAATACACTTCCCCACCACCAACAGGAAGCGTGTCATAAGAGGCGACTAATCCCTTTAGCAAAAGACGGGCAGCAGCGTCTGCGTGCGAAATCTTATAAAAAACTGCGCTCGCCAACCCGCCTGCCAAGCGTGCCGAGTATTGGCAATCCTCCCCGATGATAGGTCATTGGGGAAGGCCTATGTTCAGCAGTGGAGCTCTTATGGCTGAAACGACAACGATTGCTGCTGGAAGGTATTAAATATTAAAGCACCTTATTAGATTTAATGGAGAATTTTAATCAGAAAAATACTACGGTCATCGAATTTAAATATCTAACATTTGCCGGATTTTTTGATGTCGATGACATAAAACTTGTTGTGAATAAACAGCTGATTACTTACTTGTTTTTTATTTAAATATTTTTTATACACCCTGTATTAAAAGCTAAAATGTCTATAGAGAAATGTATCAAACACTTTGTTGCTGCTATCAAAGCAAAATTAAATGCCTTAACAGAAAAGATATCGTAAACAAACTAGTTATAAACACGTCATTTTGCGGTAATTGTAGATTATTTTATCTGTGAGCTGTGAATTTACTTGCAGTTCAACTATTATTAGAACATAGAGTGTGAACATTTTAGACATGGCATGTATTTAGGGGCCTTGATAATGCCATTGTGGTGACAAAATTTGGTTAACTGGGGTATAAAGACCGAGCGACAGTAACAAACTATGGCTCATCTGCTCTCCTGCCCTTTGTGTCCCTACACCTGCACGAGGGATGACCTAAACAGAGCGACATAAAATGCTGCAGAATTTGCCACGTCTTGGTCGAAGTCCATCTGGAGTCGCCATTTACACGACAGAAGAAGATGGGCCATAGTTTTCTCACTATGGTTATTCAAAGGCGGCTATCATCGAAGGGGTAGACCTAAAAATGGTGCAACGATTTGACCAGGCTGAAGGAGATTGGAGACTTGAGCGCTGGATAGAGATTGGTGGAAGATTTTGGGGGGGGAACTTTCCCCAGTTAGTATAACTATGACAATAGTCTCGTTGTAAGGAATTAACATCTTTATATTACCAGGTACTAAACAATGTATTTTGCCAGGAGAGACCTGGGCATTGTGGGAGCAGTACACCTAGACCTGAGCCAATTTAGAAAAGTCCGATTTCCGAATTGACCTGCACCGGGAATGGAACCAATCGGGTCGTCGATAATAACAAACAATGCAAAATCTGCTAGAGTTCTCATTTGTCTGCAAACACAACTGCCATTACTAATCTCAGATACGAACAAATATAATTATCATCATCATCAATATTCATCATTTCAGCTATCCACTGACGTCCACTGCTGAGCATAGGCCTCCCCTATTGACTTCCAGATAGGCCGGTTGGAAGCGGCCTGCATCCAGCATCTTTCTGCGACCTTTACCAGGTCGTCTGTCGACCTTGTGGGTAATAATGGATTCCACCTGACCTTTACGTGTCTCAACTCCAATTTTGGACGACATTGCATCCTGCCGTAGAAATGATAGTGTTCTTGAATGGAGACGGCGACTCGGCAAGCGCAGCGTAAAGCGCCCTCCGACATGTAGGAGCAACGATATACGCAAGGCTGATGGCAGTGGATGGAAAAGAATAGCCGAGGATCGGGTTCAGTGGCGTGCATTAGGTGAGGCCTATATCCAGCAGGACTGACGTGGGCTGATTATGATGATAACGATGATGTTGTCTTACTAAAGCCTGGCTTGTATGGTTGCCGCGGAAAAACAGGACACGAATATAGTTAATGTGCATTACTTATTAATACAAATACCTTTTACGTAACGGTTGTATTAGGTACGAAACATTTGACAAGCTCTGTTTCCATAATATGAAGCAGTTGCATCACCTACTTCAATATAGGTCTGTGCCTCTAACCTTCGGTGGAAACGTAATCCTTAAGGCTTTATTTATTTGCGTGTGTATCTGTGTGACGATCAAAATTGCACCAGCAGATAATATCAATAGAAACGGAATGTCGAAAAGCGCGGCGAGTGAAGGGTTTGCATCGTGAATAAATTTTTTTATTTAGATTTTATTGCACAGATTTAAAAAATCATACAAAAGGTGGACTTAATGCCCTATCGTGTGGGGACGGCCGTAAAGAATACACTTCCCCACTGCCAACAGGAGGCGTGTCGTAAGAGACGACTAATTCCTGTAGCACAAGACGGGCAGCAGCGTTGGCATGCAAAATCTTATAAAAACTGCGCTCGCCAACCCGCCTGCTAAGCGAGGCAAGTATTGGCAATCCTCCCCGATGATAGGTCATTGGGAAAGGCCTATGTTTAACAGTGGACTTCCTATGGCTGAAATGATGATGATGATGAATGCCATGAGGCATTCTCTACCAGTCGACCATTAGGCTAAACAGAGATGTTTTGGGGGCGGTGCAATATAGGCGATACAAATCCAAATAAAATGTCTGTGTGAATTATTCTGAATCATCATCATCATCGTTTCAGCCATAGGACGCTTAATTCAGCATTGGACTGCCCTAGACTAAGTATTATAATATATCTAGAATCCCTAATTTTGTGTAGCAATTACAAATTATCTATTTTTCCTAGGCTCGACCTTACCTATAATATATTTTTAAGTGAAATGTGTTTTTAATTGTTTTTGTCTGAATATTAATCTGCATACCGAGTAGTTACTGTTTAATGGAGTACTTTATATTATTTTAATATTTTTTTAACAAATGTTAAGTGTAGTAATAAGATTTTAGCTTGTAGAAATATCTCAAATTAAAAAAAACCCACCCCTCACTTTCCTTGGCCACACGGAAGAGGCCGCAAGGAGAACCTCTACACTATCGCACCTCTATGGACGCTATCCTATCAGACTTTCAGCGCGACCCGTATAAAAGACCTAACGCAACACACCAAAGCATTCAGTAGCCATCGAGCAGTCAAACAAGAAGTGCACGATGAGATTTCTGGTACGAACCCTTTTTATTATTCGAGTGATAACGAAACGCAACTGGCGAGTATGAAAAAGAAAAATTTCGCGCTCTTTTTGAGCTGTCAAAAAAAAAGTTCGCGCGCTTTTGAGTGTAAAAAGGAAAACTCTCCCGAGAGTAAATTAAATTTAGAACACGTTACTGCTGTTTAAGATGAATCTAAAGTGTTTATTAAATAATTAAAAATAAATTCCTAACAGTGGACACTCACAGCTTCAAAAAAAGATTACGCTTTTGGAAAAATTATGGAAAAACAATAAACATGGTTCCATTCATAGTGTTTCGAAAAAGTTATGTCTTAACTGCATTTATTTTTAAATTGTTTTTTTTAAATCAGTGTCTTGATTTAACATTTTTACAAGAATGTCCACCCAGATTTACCAAATTTAAAAAGTTTAAGTAAACCAAGGGAGACGTGTTCTTAAGTAAAATAAGTCCTTAAGCAGTTGCATTTCGTTCTCGATATTTTAGTTTATTTCGAGTTACTTATTAGCTTTGGTTTCCCGAATTTCGTTTAATCTCAAAATAGTTTATTTATTCTTTACTAGTATATCCTGGACTATACAGGAATTGCAGTAGTGGATAGTGCTGTATGCAACAATGGATGGACATCGCGTTTATTATATTTATCGGCAATAGTAACGCGATTATCTACAATGGGAAAGGCAATGGTACAGAGCCATACAGCCAGATCGCCAGTATTTTGATTATAAGACAAGAAAGCCATTTCTTCTATTTTAAAATTCTTCATTCTTTATCTATTTTAATACAAAAATCGTAGTCTTACAAGTCACCAACAGTTGATATTGTGTGTCATTTATCTTATAGATTTCATTTAAAATTATTACTAGTACTAGTGACAAAGCTATATTATAAAATTCTTTAGCGACCTCTCCCTAAATCAGTCTGTATGTCATTTACAATTGAGTCAAGAGTAGATTAAACTTGTTTTTATGTTTGTCATACCTAAAATCAATGCCAATATGTCAATCGATCAATCGCTTACGACAAACAAGGTACTAGACGCAGAGGCGTGGTCTATATTAGTAGGTGTGAATACAGCCTCTTATGAATTATTTATTATTATTCAATAATATTGTTTATGAATTTGGATTACAATCTTGACATGACAAACTTACACAGCTACAAGCAAAAACTACTATGTCATCTCCAATTGTTCAGAATAGGTAGTGTTGCTAAAAATCTTTGTTTGATTTTATCTTTAGTCTTTTCTTGGTGCTTCTATTCTTATGCCATGTGGCCTCCATGTGGGTCACCGTTGACCCCCCCCCCAAACAACAGATTTTCTATTGTGTCTAGTTTCTTGGAAGTTATAAGATTTAAATAGAACGCTGTCTTTAGCGGGTTTAGGTTGTGGAGTATCTGTCTAGGCAAGACTTATAACAGACGTTATTAGATTAAAGATCTAGACCCAAATCAATCACGGGATGAATATAACTAATATCCTATGACCGTAAATAAAAAATCAAAATGTCAAAAATGTGAATTCAATATACATTACTCCTTAAACCAAGGATCGAAACCGGTTAATATTAATTTCAGAATACATAAGGCCTATTTCTAATATTTCATGGTAGTCGTAAAGATTTGACCATAAAACTAAATTTGCCATAGCTTTTAAGTCAGTAGTTGGAGTATGTGATAATGAATTTAGCGAAAACCTTTATTATTCCGGTTAAGGTTACATAGTAAAATAATCGGTTTCCGATCCCTGCTTTAAACAAATCACTGCAATATGCATAATATTACATGATCTAAATCTGATAAGAATATAAACAAACCACTAGTTTGAAATACACAAAAGAAATTCGCTCTTAAAATTAACATTCTAAAGAACAATATTGAATTACCCAACCACAAATCTTGAGCATTTATTAAGAACTATCCAAGGTACTGCCAAAATTATATTTATAATTTAATGTAGACCTTATAACAATGTTATAAGAGCTATTGTGTCCTATATTTGGATTGAAAATCGAAGGTCCGACTCATATGGTTAAGTTTTTACGGTTTGCGATGCGTTAAGAATATTAATACTGGACTTGGGTCAAGGCTACGATCGTAATGTAATAAATACAGTAGGCTTATTTCCCGGTAAAGCTATACTAATATCTCATACAGTAACTGTCTATGTAGCCGTTACGCTTTCACGGTAAAACCACAGAACTAACTTAGATTAAATTGCTGGCTGCTCTATTTTAATATCCCATCTCCCATTTAATATGTTATTTGAAATTGAATGATTTGACAAAAGGTTAAAATTGCATTTGTAAATTTAACGTGGACCCACCAGTCTGAGTCCGGATTTCTCGACGAGATTCTGTGTTTCAGTTTGTCAAAAATGGCATACGAAGTCAAGAGTTACTAGTTTGTTAGGAGTGAACCTTCTGAATCTTCTTTAATTGTCCTCAAGGCTAACATTGAATTGGCAGACGAGCCGATTAGTCACGTCTTTAAAACAATACAAGTAATTTATTCTAAGTAATTAGTCAGTCAACATACTTCTTTAGAAAGGTAAAGAAAAATGTGACAAATACACTCATATTTTGAAATAAAAGTAACGACGTTAGTTTTAAAATATTTCAGAATAGGGTTAATGACCGGACATAAATGAAAGATGTATAAAATAACCAATAAATAAAGAATATCATCAAATATAGCAGAGGGCTTAGTATAGAACCTTGAGGAGCTCCCACATTAAATAATATTTAATTTTGCGTACTCTACATCAAATTCGGGGGGCGACAACTTTTTTGGAACTTTATGATTAACTTTAAAATACAATGTAAGTTTTTACCGTGTTTTTTAAACTATTGTGTTATAATTATGTTTTCCACAAATACAACCTTCAACAGGTCAATGTCTTTTCTATTTGTATTGGTGAAAAAACTGATCCTGTTTCCGCTTTTTGTTACACACGAAAAAATCCTTACTGGTTGATATTAAATATCCTTTGTGTACAAACTGTCGAGTCATAAATGTAATCTTTAGATGACAATCTAAATGACCAGTAGTAGCTACATAAATACTTTACTTTTTTCATTGCTTGAATATTCAAAAGGATAATCAGTTCCGGATTTTGAAACTATCTTTGGAAGTCCTGTATTTGTAAACAGGTTGAATTCTAACATCCCAAATTCCCAATGTACTACAAAAAGCCCTTAATAATCGTTCGGACCGAGCTAGACAGTTTTCCGTTTCTGTTATTTTTAACGGGATGACAGTTTAAGAAGTTTTTGTAAATGGCCAGCTTTATTTCTCAATTTAAAAAATCTATTCATTTCGAGCAAATTTCAAAGTTGAATTTCAAAACAATTCTAGAATTTATGGTAGCTATGTTTAACATATTCATCACCAATATCTTTTTAAAAATCATTTACTAAAAACTGGCCAGTGAGTAAAGGTGGCAGTTACACCTCAATTTCCTTTGCCATATTTTTTTCGCAAGTTATTAAGTGCTGTTTAGATATTTTTTCACATGCGAATAATAAAACCAATGCCAACAGACCGTAGTAACGCAAGTTATCAATTAGTCGGTTTTCGTAACGCTTACAACAAAATCATCGAAACGACCGAAAAACGCTATCATCGGTTCTATTAATTCTTTTGTCATAGATTTTAGGGTATCGTCATACTATTGTTTAGACACGTTGAATTTTGAAGTTTTTTTTTTTTGGAAAAATTTAAAAAAAGAATGGGTATCCAATTTTTTTTTAACAATTATTGTCTTGAAATATGAAATTAACATCCTTGTCTTAAGAGGTACCAGAGACAATTAATTTTGCCAGAGGCATCTTTCAGCACACCGAGTCTTAATTGACCCTTACCGGGAATCGAACCCGACACTCTATGCGTTCAAGCCGAATCGCCGAGGCACAGACACCAATCGAGTAGTCACTCATCGTTATTAATTGATACACAATCCTATTGTCAAGACCTTTAGTTTGACACCATAACAATGCTAGTTTTTCAATTAAATAATGTATTTTTAAAATATCTCATTATTTACAAAATATATTGCGAAAACAAAAATCTACAGAACCCAATGTAAATCTATTTAGTATTATGTAAACACCTCTTGTAAATTATACTCGACTTGCAATTATAATTTTAATTAGTGAATTAGAACAACCGAGACGGGGAGTTAAAAAGAACGCTATTTATTCGGTCTACCGGCTAACGTACGGAAACAATGCAATTTTGAAATTCTTAACTTACATACATTTGCCTTGTAAAATGCTAATACGTGTGTAATGAAGGAACCGCCGCTTCTGGTGTTACAAATAGACTAGTTTTAATAAAACGATATTTATAGTTCAGATTGGAGATTCTTTGAATTTTAATCTAATTATTTTTTTGAAGGTTACGTTTAACGTTTTTTAATAAACATCAATAATGTTTATACTTAAAAAGTTATTGATACAAAAATATAGCGCAAAACTTGAGAATGGCTAGACCGACTTGTCTCTTAGAGTAAATATTAACGAAAGAAAAATAAGAAAATTCAAAAACTGAAACAGCTGAGATTTTTGCTACTAAGTGCGCAAATGTCGTTTGACAGATTATCAAATTTAGACAGACCAACGTGACGGGTTATCTGGTTAATAAAATATATCCAATAATACATTTTGCAGCCCTGAATAACTAATTCAGTCAGCTCCTGTCAGTATGTATCAATCTTTGATTTAGAAATCCGAGTTGATTAATTGTACAATGTTTTGGTATTTATATTGCGATTCTAAAGGAAAAAATATAAGTTAGTTCTTACATATAAGAATCATAACAAATCATTTCATAATACAACAATTTGGTAAACAAACAACGTTGCATCAGATACCAGTATAACTGAACTAAAATTGAACTCAGGTATTTTTTTCCAGCCGACATTATCTAGCTAATCCATCCGTGGTATTTCGTCGCGTTCGTTAGGCAACGTCTAATACACTTAAATGCCTAACCTATTTTTTACGGTGTCATAGCTTGTGTTAGTATAGCTTAACAAAGTCAAAATCTTTTTATGTGCATCGTTGCAATCTTTGAGTTTGGTATCAAAAAAAAAAAATTTTAGATTTCCCAATAAAACATTTTAAATTTCTCATGTTTAAAAAAAAATAACACAAATTCATATCAAATCAAAAATATAACGAGCGATATTTGAGTCAAAATCAGACAATATGTTATACACTTGGATAATTAGTATTACATTTACAGAAATTTAACATAATCATATGCAAATATATGCAATTAATTAGTACCAAACCTCTTATCTGTTTTAATCGATTCATTTAAGTAAATTCCTGCATATTCATTACAAATACGGTTTTATTTATAAGTTAGGAAAAGCTTAGATTTTCCTGTGCAATAGAATCCCCTATTATATCAATCTTTGATTGAATGAACTGCCAAGTCTTAATCTACTACTAAATGTATAAAATTCTCAATTGACTAATTGAAACATTATATAAATTATTCATCCAAATGAATGATTGGGCATTATTCATAATGTTCCATTCCCAATATGGGAAGGCACTATAACAATATTTATTATAACTGGGAGAAGTCCCTAGCAAAATTCATTGTCTGGTACCTTCTGAACACAAGGATTATCTGACGCTTATATGATTATTAATGTATTTATTTAATAAGTCATCATCATCTTTACGTTCGATCCCAGTTGCGACCAAAGCCATCACTTCGGAGCTCAGAGTCCGTTATTTATTTAATAGTATTGAAATTAATGTTGAATCTCCTCCACAGTTCGCTTTCGTCGCCATCCTCGGCTATGCCTCCGCCAGCGTGATCTCGCCGCTCATCTACGGCGTGAATCATGGCGACGCTCAGGCCGCCGCCATCGACGCGACCGTGGCCGCTCAGGACCACGCTCGTGCCTTCGGCGAAGGCCAGGCCCGCGCGGCAGAGGCTGCCGTCCAGTACAACACTGAGGCAGTCCGCCAGGTAAGATCATAAGACTTCATGTTTTAAGTCTAAAAGACTAGGTAGTACTAGCAACATTTTAAGGAGTGGACAGAGTAATGATATTAACTCATTTTAAGCCATTTAAAGACAATTTACAAAATACTTAAGGAGACGACAGAGCACTGATATTAACTCAATAAAGACAATGTACAAAAGACAGATAGCAATCAAAAAATATCAAAAGATACCAAATAACCATAGATGCAATCGTAAGAGGTAGCCAAAGAACGATTAAGAGACGATTACCGTTATTAGTAGCTGTTATTTTAAATACCGTTATCACAAATAACGCTTTTTAGAAGACCGTTTATTTGTACAAATATCAAGATAACCTGTTTAAATCTTTTAAGATATTTTAACCATATGAAGACATATTTCTAATCTAATATCGTTACTGTTAGGAACCTACCCACATCAAATATTATTTGCTACATCTATAAAAAAATATATCCCTTTTCTACCCCAGGTTGCTGAGACCAACCGTGACATCCACGAGAACGCTTACTGGAACGGAGTAGCTCACTCCCAGAACGTCGTCGCCGCCGCCCAGTCCCAGGCTGCTGCTATTGACGGAGCTGCTCACGGTGCCCGCGCCGCACACTTCGGTAAGTGATGGTTAAGAAACGATTAGCGCGGTCGGAACTAGGATGGGTGGCCAATCTTTACTCGATAGGTGTTGTTTGCCACTTTAAACGCAGTTGATAAGGTGTAGTGAAACACTTAGAACTAGGCGCCAAATGTTAGTGTCAACAAGGTTAAATAAACTACTTTTTTGGACCATAAATTCATTTTTTACAACTACTGAGGATTCAGCATAGACTATCCTTCAAAGACTCTGATGCCTAATTATCTCTAACATGTGCTAATAAATACCCATCTTGAAATGAAAAACGAAACATTATATGATAACTGACAATGAGTTAACGCTTTGATTTTAATGTTCTGTCTTTCGCCTGTAGGAGTCGCTGGAGTCGCCGCCCCCTACCTCGCTGCCGCCCCCTACGTCGCTGCTGCCCCCTACGCCGCTGCCCCCTACGCCGCCGCCCCCTACGGTCTCGGTCTCGGATACCACGGTGTCCACGGCCTCGGCTACCGCGCTTGGTAAATGGACAACGAGTACCGCTATTAGTAGCCGTTATTTTAAATACCGTTGTAGAACATAACGCTTTATAGAAAAGACGTATTTTTTACAATTGTATTTACACAGTCATGTGATAGTTAACGAGTTATTAATAACGGTTAAACCTTGTCGGTTAGTAGCATACTAACTGGCGATGTAGAAGAGTGCATATGTTGGCAACACTGAACATTGACAGTAATATATAGTGTTGCACGCATAAAGCGTAGTATTACCAACCTCACAGCGTCAAATGGAAGGAAGCTTGCTCAACGTAAATAAAAAATAAACAAAGGTCTCAACAAGTAACTCTCTTTGTAAATATCTACAAATATCATGCCATCACTGCCAAAGTGTAAATAAACACAAGTTTTACAATTTCTGTAATTTTATTCATGTCAACCCTCTTCCCTATTAACCTATTTAAATGTTTTCCACATCAAATCATTGTACTGAAACTATTTATGAATGAAAGGTACTTAAATGTATGCAACGTTTTACAGATCAATATACAGTCGTCAAATAAATACAAAAAGATCATAACTAGTATAGGTATATAACACCCCATTAGAAGTTAAAAACATGACTAATAGCATACACTTTATGTTATTTATGTACCATTGTTATGTAATACATAACAGTTAAATATTGAATTTAACTCATTATGTGTCATTGAAATTACCTCTGACAGACTTATCTTTCGACGAAGTGGTGTATACAGTAATATCTCGTAAAATTACTCAAATTGCTAATTAATATCTAATATCGCCTTGTTATTTTTTACCTAAAATCAATTTTGTTTTTACTATTAGCTCTATAATTTCATATATTTTCTTATGAATATAGTAAAAACAATATATTTTTTTCATGCATATTCCCTACTGTAGGCTAGGTCCTAGAAGATGCATCGCAGAAACTCGATCACTGTTGTCAGCTTCTCTTTAAATAGTATGTTTACATTACAAGATAAAGTGTTCCTGTGCGAGCATGGCAGTATTTAATTCCATGTATTTTTATCATTTAAATAGTCATTAACAGAGTACGAGTAATAACCATTTTTCATTATAATCATCTCGACATTTTGCTAAGAAGTAATTACACATTATTTTACAAAAAGACGTAAAACTTAGGCTCAACCAAACTGAAACAACCTAACCGTAAATAGTTTATTTGAAAACATGACAGAGATGACGCTTCTAAAGTTATTGATAAGACGAATCTTTTTCTAAGAAAACAGAAATAAAAAGAAAAGGAAAGAAGGAAAAAATCAAAGCTGAAAAGAGCCAATCATGAGTCTTTTTTTAAGCAAGACAAATATGATACCTTTCCAAACTTAAGCTAGTCAATTATTAATGACAGAGCGAATGCTTATAATCAAACTAAAGCTAGCCGAATCTCTTTATAGACATGACAAAGGCAACAGTCTACAGAACTGAAGCTAGTCAATCATTAGCTGAGTCTCATTCTAAACTTGACAGAGACGACAGTAAACATATGATAAGCTGAGGCTCTTTCTGAGTGAGACTGAATGACTGCTGAGATAACGCTTAACCAAAACTGAAGCTAGCCAAACATCCGCCTCGGCCAAGACTCGTCTCTTAGACATGATAGAGACGACAGTCAACAAAACTAAAGCTATTCTGTGATAAGCATAGCTGCTCTATATTAAAATGACTGAGATAACGCTTATCCAAAACGGAAGCTAAGAAATTATTAGCCGAGTCTTTATAAAGACATATTAGCGACGACAATCAACAAAACTAAAGCTAGACTGTGATAAACTGAGCTGCTCTATCTTAAAATGACTGAGATAACGCTTATTCAAAACTGAAGCTAGCTAATCATTAGCCGAGTATCTTTGTAGACACGAAAGAGACGACAGTCAAGAAAACTAAAGCTAGCCGGTAAGGCTCTTTCTAAACGACAGTCAATAACTAAGTGAAGCTAATCCATGACTTCCCGAGTCTCTTTCTATCCATGACTATACGACTGTTTGTTGCCAAATAAATGAAAAAAGGATTTTTTTTAAAATAGATAACGCGTTACCAAACAAAAGATAACCTAAACAGAAGCTCGACAATCATTATCCCAGTATATCCCTAAACATGACTGAGACGAAATTCAACGTAACTGAAGCAAGCAAATCATTAGTAGAGTCTCATCATAAATAACCTCATAGCAAGGATGTTTATGCCTTACTTTGAGGTATGGATGGTGAAAAAAGAGAGAAGAAGAACCAAACTGGTACTAACCGATACAGCCTGCCTAGCATGACTACTAAAAACACGATATGATATGATATGATATAGCGATATATCGACACCAACTGTAAAAATATGATGAATATAGCCGCCATTTTGATTTTTTATCGAAACAGTGATCATAATATGAACCGTAACCGGCACGGCGATTCTACACGGCGGCTTTAACTATCATATTTTTACAGTTAGTGTCAATATATCGCTATATCATATCATATCATATCGTGTTTTAGTGCTCATGCTAGGCAGGCTGAAACAAGTCTCTTTCCAAACATGACAGAGATGGCACTATCAAAGTAAAGCTAGCCGATCTATAACACAGTACAATAAAAAAACATAATTAT
The DNA here is from genome assembly GCA_963576865.1 of Anania hortulata. Classification (NCBI taxonomy): domain Eukaryota; kingdom Metazoa; phylum Arthropoda; class Insecta; order Lepidoptera; family Crambidae; genus Anania; species Anania hortulata. The sequence continues at coordinate 7,409,415 of OY756416.1, forward strand.
TATTGTCATGCTCCTCTTACATATTTTTCTTACATTTTACATATTTTCAAATTCTCGTCTAAACAGGTTTAAATTTCAAGGCAGTGCCAAATTTTAAAATGAAGGTCTATAGAACAATATAAAAATACTAATTCATCGTAATTAATTTCGGTCGTCGTATTTCTGGAATAAAATATACTAAAAAAAATCCCAAAAAAAAGAAAACGCGGTGCGCCGTCATTCTTCAGAGATCACAGGCGTACGCCGACGCCGCTCCAACAAGAACCTCATGCAGTGCACATACGGTGCAATTTAATCGAGTAATCGTAAATTTTCTACGTATTCGATTTATCAAATGCAGAATGGAATAATTAAAAATGGAAAAAAAAAAAGTTTTTTACGTAGAACAACAACAAATTCTGATTGATTCCTAAAAAATTGGCGCTACCTTGAAATGTAACCCTGTATACTTTTAAAACTACTATGTGTAAACCAATGAATAATGCAATAAATTGAAACTCAATACAATAATAATCTCAATAATTTCAAGATAAGGCATGCGGAACTCTAAAGCCACATGATATCAAACACATTCCGACTTAACAAAACTGTTAACGCGTTTAAAATTCCACATCTCAGTACAGTCTCACACATAATGCGTTATTAACCTCGACGGCAAATAAATAAATAAAAATATTGGACAACATCACATACATTGCTCTGATCCTAAGTAAGTAGCCAAAGCACTTGTGTTACAGAAATCCGAAACAACGACGGTACCACAACACCCAGACCCGAGGAAATATAGAAAAGTATTTTTTCTACATTGACCGACCGGGAATCGAACCCGGGAGCTCAGAGATAGCGACAACAAGTCCGGTATGCTCGCCTCTCGGCTACGGAGGTCGTCAAACCCTTGATCAAAGTCAAAGTCAAAAATCATTTATTCAGTTTAGGACAGAAAACTGGGACTTATGAAACCCCAAATAAACCCCAAATATAACCCTTCTTAGCATTAGACGTGCATCGCAAAGAGCCTTTTACTTATCTTTCGCTTTTCAGAAAATGAAATGAGATGTTATAGGATTTTTGCGATGCGGTGCGGTGCGGAACGCCCTAATGTGCGCGAGCCATAATAATAAATTATAAATCGCAATAAAAAATGTCCTCTAAAAAAAGTTTAATCAATTAAGGCCGATTTTTCTATAGTCAGACAGCTTTTATTTGAAGAATAACTTTCACATTTGACGGTTTTCATATAGAAATTGTGTCAAAACGTCAATTTTATTCGTCGAATAAAGTTATCTGGCGATTGAAAAGTCGGCCCTTATTCTGTCAAAATAATTATTTGGTAATAATTAGTAACAAAGTCAAATAACGATTATTTAAAAAAAGTCACTAAAGTATCTGGAAGTCACTGGGGGAGGCCTATGTTCAGCAGTGGACGTCCTATGGCTGAAATGATGATGATAATGATGATGATGATTTAAAAAAAAGAAAAAAATATATTACGTATAGCGTTTAAATTTTAAAAATTCATTGAATTTATATATGTCGTAGCCAAATCGTAAAATTGACCAATTCATGATGTGATCGATTATTTCATAAAATGGTAGTATTTTATGATATGGCCAACTAAAACTGACCATATCGTTTAAACGTCAACATTCGATGAAATGTCAATCCACGGTTGGCCAACCGTAAAATATCATATCATTAAAATAAAAATACGTTAACAAGTTACGTGAATTTGTTTAATATTTGTAATCTTGGTCGATAGGTAAATGAAACATTTTAAATAGTTATTATTTTTAAACAAAACTAATAAATAAACACTTGAATAGCTAAATAACCTAACTAACCTCTTAAAGTACGATACGAACTCCTTATTTTTTCTCGTTGTGATCGTTTTTTGAGTGACATTTATAAAAATTGCCTAGCCTGGGGTCGTAACAATATTCCACTGCACTTTCACCTTCGATTTACACATTATAATTCACTTTTAGAATAAATATTGGTCCGCCGTCATTATTCATCACAAAAACAAAGCAACATTAGCGCCTCTATCGGTGGTTTATGTAACGATTTTACGATATGATCACTAATGTTTGACCATTTCTTGAAGGAGTCGTGCGTTTAGCTGTTTATATCGTCAAACGCTAAGTATTCATTGATCTGGCCAGACCACATCATGATGTAGGCAGCGGGTTCTGTTCTCTTTCATGAAATACGACTATTTTATGAAATGATCAGTCACATCATGAAATGATCAATTTTAGGCCACGACATATACATACGTTACATATTTTAGGTTAGGTTAAGTATTCAAAAAAACTCAAACATGTATTGGTTATGTCAATGTTAAAAACATTGGTTTATATCTTATATTAAGGACGGGGTAGACTTTATTTTACCCCACTCGTACCTTTGTGACTGTACCTCAGACAAAGGAAAACGAGTGATCTAGAAATTTCAAAACGGGTCTAGCCCTGCAACTGGCGTGACAAGGTATAGCGACCTTTAGCAACTGGTAATAAGAGTTAATTGCAAATGGCAGGCATGGGCGGTTGAAATCCAGCCTGCCTTGGTGAGGGCGTAGGCTTTCTTGCGGATCGGACACACAGACGCTACGTTCGGCGAACGATCAAAAGAAAATATATTTTATATTATGTTATTTTATTGTAGATGACATTCTATGTCATTTTCTGCAATATAGTAAGTAAAAATAATTCATTGTATCAGTTTTATTTTTCTTACGGCTATAATCAATAAACAAATTATGTAATATAATATAAATTAAAAACAAATATATGATTTAACATTCATGACCTTAAAGAAGGAATAAAAAGTGTGAAAATAAATAAGATCAGGTAATGCTGTCTACTGCAAAATACTAACTGTTAAGTGTTCTTAGGCTACCACCATGAACCTTACTTGAGCAAGTTGTCTAGCACGCTCGTTATCCTTTCCAACCGTATGTTCACAAATATCAATCGCACAAAATAATTCACGAATGTTGATCGCCTTGGGCCGGCAAATGAATAATAACTAATTACGCTGCGTATATAAATGTAATAAGTATCTTGTTTGTTATTTGATCTAAATGCTCAACTTCCGTGGTCGGTACTTTAATTAATAATATGTTTGGGTGTGGTGGACATGGTTCATTAAATTGATATATGCTATGCTCGGAATTTCTCTAAACGATAAAATTAGAAATAAGTTCAATCGACAGACAAGTAGAATAATCGATATAGTTCAAAGGATAAGCAAGCTGAGTCGCCTACGCTAGTACGGCCATGTTTTGCAGAAACCGGCATGCTACGTAGAAAACAAATGTCTGGCCATGCCGCCACCGCCAGGTCCCGGCAAAAGGGGTAGACCCAAGAAATGCTGGCTAGACGCCGTGAGGGCTGACATGCGTGCCAATGCTCTCACAACTAGAGACGCTCAATACCGCGCGAAGTGGAGGAGTAAATCAAGGAAAGCGGACCCTGGGCTCCAAAGCGATGGCTTTGGACGCAACCGGGATTGACCGTATAGATGATGAAGATAAACAAGCTAAGTGGCAGTGGGCTGGTCACATTTACCGTAGAACCAATAACAGATGATAGATGTGTTCTTGAGTGAAGAACGCGTGGCAAGCACAGCTTAAGCCGCCTTCTGACACGGTAAAAAAGTTAAGTATGCCTAAATACGTCCCACGGCAGGGCACAGGCCTCACCGCAACTATGAGGTGGTTTGGGCCATACTCCACCGCGCAGGCCCAGTGCGGATTGGTAGAGGGGTGCTGTAAGGCCAGTGAGTTAACCTTACTGTCACTAGGGGCGGGCGTTTTAGCTTAGCTTAGCTTAGCTAGTGAATAATACATCTATTTCTAACTAATATTCTTGTATCCCTTTTTTTAGTTCCGCATTTTGTCTTTTCAACAATTACTCGTATTACCTAGCAGTGGAAACTTTAGTGCTTAAGTACTATCCATTATTTTTAAGCCAAATGTAATATTGATAGCTGTTTGTTTCCTTAATAAAGAAAATAAAAATAAAAATCCCATATAAGCTATTATGCAGAGCCTACATAAAAAACCGACAGAACAGCTAACCATAATTATTAATTACGTATTCAACAATAAACAATAAATATTCTGTAACTCCAGTGATATATCCAGAAATAAATGTATCTAGCATTTATTTAAGCGTTTATTATGAATTACGGTTTAGGCTTTCGTTGTTCACTGACTTGAAATGTGTATGTACCTAGCCTACCCCAATCTGAAACCAATGCACGCCCCTTGTCAGATATTATTTAGCCGCTGTAAGGCCTCTGACTAGGCTTCACGACTAGTATCAAGCGATATTAGCCGGGACCAACTTTTAACGTGCCTTCCGAAGCACGGAGATGCTTGTGATGAATGTCACTAAATATGGTTAAAATGGTCACCCATCCATTCACAACCGCGGCGTAGGTGGCTTAACTTTGGTAATCACTACCAAAGCGCAGCTGCCACTCAATAATACTCATTTATTCTGTACATATGCCCTCATCCGGGCACTTAACACGTCCCAAAATATAGCTTAGTCCTACCACCGCTTCGGGACTACATATTGGCTGGTGATGAGAAGAAACGGCGCAACAAACTCAGTCACCTGTCAGCCTTTTTTACAGGAAGTACAGTTACAAGACATGTAGTAAGTGCGAGCTAAGCAGGTTAAGTCCATGCACTCTTGGCGTTTAAATAATCGTCTATTTTATAATATCCTTTTTACATAGGGATTTTTTAAATGTGAATTTTGAATTAAATTAAATTAAAAAATTTAATACACTGAGCCACAAGCACCTCTGACAAGGTGAAGCGATAATATTCACTGTTGCTGGCAGTGGGTACAAAAGAATAGCTGAGGTTAGGGCTCTGTGGCGTCAATTGGGAGAGGCCGATGTCCAGCAGTGGAATGATGTGGGCTGGTAATGATGACAGCTTGTTCAAGTAATAATATAATTGTTATTGACATTTGCAAAGATGATATTATACAGGTTGAACATGAAATCATGTTATTCTTTGAAAGTATTCAAGTAATCAGCTGCTTTCTGATTCATCAAATTATCCTAAAAAGTACCGTAAAGTTGTTTTTATAAAATTATAGCTGTTGCCCGCGACTTCATTCGCGTGGACTTCAGTTTATTAATAAATAATTTTCTGCGCAACTTTCTTAATTTTTTCTTTCAAAAGAACCTTGACCCTGAACCTGACAATAAATAACACACCAAAAAAAAAGAATCAGCGAAATTGTTCCATCCGTTCACGCGTGATGCGATGACCAAGGGAAATAGAGATTCATTTTTATATGTATGAGATTTAGATATGGTTAAAATTAGTTTTATCACACAACATTTTCCCCTTGCGGAATTCGAACCCGCAGCCACCTGGCTTTGCAGCAGACGGTCGTCTTGTATATTTCCATCACACACAAAAACTATGAGCCTTTTTACTAAAAAATCTAGTAAATTTGTATTGTATTGGTCCTTTCAAGTCGAATTTGCGTGGTGTAACCAGATTTTGAGATTAATTTATACAATTAAAGCGGTCCAAGCCACTTATCGGTAAATACCGGTCAGACAATAGTCCGCGCAAGGCGAGCGGGCGCACCCTACAACTTAAACGCTAGTTTAATTTTGGTACAGTCCATAACTTATCTATCATCAACTTAATTTTTTTACACTAAAATATAAATTAACGCGAGCTTAGTTAATTAATTATTAATTATTTAATTAGCCATTGACGTCTGCTGAATACAGGCCTCCTCCAATGACTTTCATCGGGGGGGATTGCCAATACTCGTCACGCTTGGCAGGCGGGATGGCGAGCGCAGTTTTTTGTAACATTTCGCGCGCAGACGCTGCTGCCCGTCTCGTGCTACAGGAATCAGTCGCCTCTTACGACACGCCTCCTGTTGGCGATGGGTAAGAGTATTCTTTACGGCCGTCCCTACACGGCGATCATGCTAGGTTATTTACCTTTTATTTGCATGACGTTGATATTTTACAACTGAATTAAACTGAAATCCACACTTTTTTTTTTATGCTATTTGTACTAACACATGGACCCATGTAGTCTGCAATAAATAAATTTTGATTTGATTTGATTTGAATATTTGTGGCCGTGGTACAGTCAGTCCGACAAACTGTACTTACAGTGTCCGGGTTTGTTTCGGACGACGTAACACGCGGCTTACACTTCGTAATCACTGTTGTGCATGCATGCACAACTTAAATGCGCCTTCCTGATTGAAATTATTGTACTTTTTTATTTCAATGGCTTCTCGTACTAATCTCGAATGGTATGGTAGTGCCGATCAGTAGAGAGGACTTTTGGGTCGTGTAGTTCCATCCAGTGATTGACACCCGAATTTGATAAGTGTTCAGCTATCGCGGAATTACATGTCTGTCGAATTTTTACAGCTGCTATGTGTTCCTTCACTCTTTCTGCGACAGAACGCTTTGTTTGACCGATGGCCGAAGGAGCTACCACAGCTGCAGTCGATCTTATAAATAAATTACATTTCTACTCCTACAGCGGACCCTGGGCTCCAAAGCAATGGCTTTGGACGAAACCGGGATCGACCGTATAGATGAAGAAGAGGAGGACATTTCTACTCCTAGGGTATTGAGTACAATCAGCAGCAATTTAGAAAAATTTGTTCACTAAATTGACCCAAACCGGAAACCGAACCTTTTCCGTTTAAGAAGAAATACCGCGCCTAGAAACACTACGCCAATGGGATCGTCTACACTGTTTTTGCACATAATCGTACAGCTACGGCTTATCAACTAACTTTTCTAAATTAGCTCGGATCTGCGTGGGCTGGTTGACGTCCCAGAGCAAAACGAGTGAATGAATGAGTAGAACACATTTACATTTAAAAAATACTCATTAAAAAGTCAACAGTCAGTTTATTTTTAAAGATAAATAGTTTAGGTTTAGTTATGTATGTATGTATTTATTTTGCTTATACAGAGTGTAACAAAAAGGTGAAATAAAACTTTAAGGGGTTATTCTACGGCTAAATTACATCAACTTTTCTATGGGACCAACATCGAATTCGCAAAAAAAAAACACTTTCCCATACTAAAACGCGACCAGCTGGCATCACTTTGTAAGGAAACGTCAATTTTTTTTTTGCGATTTCGATGTTGGTCCCATAGAAAAAGTTGATGTAATTTAGCCGTAGAATAACCCCTTAAAGTTTTATTTCACCTTTTCATTACACCCTGTATAATCTATGTATTATAGTTTAAAACTTTTATTACTTTTGTATTTTCTTAAATGTATTTTGCATCAGACTGTACAATGACAAAATAATATGGCCCAAACGCCGTTTTAATATAAATACCTAATTACATTTAGAGCCACTTACACAACTTTCTTAATACGAAGTTTAACCTAAACCAGGTTTTAGATAAGATAAGATAAGATAAGATAAGATAATTTTTATTTACGTAAACATGTGTGAGATATACAAAGCATTGGCCGACATATCTATCTATCTTTTAAATGTCATGTCTGTATTTTTCAGTTTGTTTAGAGTTGATAGAGGATTTCGATTTAATAAGGTGACGGCAAATAAATAATAAGTTCCCTGTCCAAGAGTAGACACAATAGACAAAACTATTGTGATGAATCATACGTGATTCATCGGACAAGGAACCTGCTAATCTACGAGATATTTGATGTAACACACAGACCTAAAAAGTTAAAATCTAAATTAGAAAAAAATCAAAGATCTACAAAGTAAACCTGAAAAATAATGGCGGCCATTCACGACAAAATAGTATAATGGGGTAGTTTCCTGGGTCAAAAAATTATTATTCTATTTAGTCCGTCAGTTAGAATATCAAAAAATACGGACCCATATTTTGTCTTTTGTCAATCAAACAAAAAATTACGAAGATAAAGCGCATCAAAGTGAGCACGTGACGTCACGTCTTGCTAGAAAGTGTCGCAAGGCGTGACGTTACACGGAACTTTAACGGGCTGTATCTTCATCATTTTTTGTTTGATTTAGAAAAGAAAAAATACGTGTCCAATATTTTCTGTTAATCCAACTGACGGACTAATTAGATTTTTTTAGGAAACTAGCCCATTACTAAGGGGTATCTAATATAGTAAGTAATAGTTATTCTGAGCTGAAAGTAAACACATAACATTATACATTCTGTAAACGCCGTGATCGAGAACAACTTATGTCCATATAATATAGTAAAGGCACTACACGATGGCACTTTTGACAAACTGCACTAGTGTTGTGGAGCAATCAAAATAATTTGTCGATAAATTTTCTAACTAACTAACTATTTGTTTTTTCAACTTACGCCGTACCCAATGATTTTAATAGTAAAATGATATAATAAAATTCCAATACCTCTGACTAAAAGTAGGTGAGTACTAGGTCTGCCATTACCTACCATTCATTGAGTTATTGCTTAGGAATTTCCGGAAAAAAAATCGTTGTCTGGTATCTAGTAATCGTAACATACATCTTGATCAACATCCTTGATGTTAATTCCTACATATTTATACATTTTAATATATTTTTCATAATAATCGCATTGTTCACTACTTTATCCAAGTTTACTTAAATAAATAAATAAATATAAATATAAATAGATATTGGTCAACATCACATAAAGTGCTTTTATCCTATGGTGGCCTAGCACTAGAAAATATAGAAATATTATTTTTCTACATTGACCGACGGGGAATCGAACCCGGGACCTCAGAGATAGCGACACCAAGTCCGGCAATGTCGTCGTACGATAAATTATAGCATCAGTAAGAACATCACTATACCAACTCGAACTACCTATAAGTTAGTAGGTGTACCGCTCATTATTTCCTAACATTAAGCCGCCAATATTTACGAATTCATAGGCGTGCCTATGTCGAAAGTGCCACCGTAAAGTGATAATACTTTACTTCAAATAAAGCACTAACCTTTCGGGTCCAAGTGACCCTTCAGCTGTTCAGCCTTAGCTTGAAGCTTCGTCTGCATCGTCTCGGCTCCCTCCTTCATTTTAGCAAGGATACCTGGGTTAGAAAGGTTATTATGTTAAACTAATCTTTATTGAACTCATCGGGCATGTGTTATTGAGACACAATAGAAATTCCGTTGTTGTGCGGCCTCATCCAGCGGCTTCCTGCAACCTTTACCAGGTCATCTATCCACCTTGAGGATCAGGGGCGTGCATTGGTTTCAGATGGGGGTAGGCTGTGAGTGAAAATTGAGTAAGTTTGCGTGAAACAGTAGGCGATCTCGCGGCAGCCTAATATTGGTTAAATTGCACAGGAACGATCTAAGTTGCGCGCTTTAGTAAGCAATAAGTACAGGTAGACGACAAAATAGTTACAGAATATTTATTGTTTATTGTTGAATACGTAATTAATAATTATGGTCAGCTGTTCTGTCGGTTTTTTATGAAGGTAGGCTCTGCATAATAGCCTATATGGGATGCACGCCCCTGGCCGATGGACGTCCTACGCTGCGCTTGCTGGTACGTGGTCTCCATTCTATAACCTTTCTGCCCCATCGGTCGTCAGTTATACGTAAGTGCCCCCCCGCCCACTGCCGCTGCAGCTTGCTAATCCGTTGGGCTGTGTCAGCGACTATTTAAATAAATATAATAAAACTTAATTCAAATACAAACCATGTTTGTCCTTTTCTTTTAACAAGCGTTCCATATCGCCAGCCTTGTCTTTCACACGTCCGAAGAAATCTATCCGTTTGGAAGCATGCGTGGTAGAAACACGAAATTTCATAAGAAACCAAACCAATGGCACACACACACTGTTAGGAACACGCTTCGCAAAACTTATTTGTTCATGAAAATCATCATATTTCGAAAATCATGAATTTAATTTATTTTAAATTCAAACTTGTTTTTTTTTAGAAAAACAGACGAAACACTGACACATCCTTTTAATGTTTTTCACAGTGTAAACTGGATTAAACGCAAAACGCAAAATACCGTCTTTAAGAATAATTTTGGTGCCCTATAACTTTTTTTTGGGGCTAAATCTTAATAAAAAAAACAGCTTTCTATTACAGATCGTGAGAAAGAGAGAGACATTTTTATTAGACACGTATGCAAAAAATATATAGAACAATTATACAAAAATCAATCTCAGAGAAAATTAGAAGTGTAATGTAAAGAATGCCTATACAAGGTGTAACAGAATTAATTCACATCATCTTAGGGGCTGATATTGGTGCTCCAATACAACAACTTTTTGTATGGGACCAACATTAAAATCTTTTAAAAAAAACTCATCTTCATAATAAATGTCAAATCAGGTGTTACTTTTATATTGTGCCACAAGCACCTCTCAACAAGAACTGATCAAAGTGATCGATTAGTATTATAGAAGGTTTTTTGAGATTTTGATGCTCAAGAAGTCTTGAAGACTTGAAGTCCCATAGAAAGAATTAATGTATTTATTTGAGCACCAAATTCAGACGTTGAGAGGTTCTACGTCATTTATTTACACATTATGGAAACTCTTTATTTTATAGAATCAGTCCCTAAAAGCATCATCCAGCTCATTCATAAACTAAAACATAATTTACAACGCATTATGTGCATAAGGAATGGGATTCAAAACCGCGATGGTCAAGCTATCTTGCTCACTCGGTATACTGTGAGAGCGGGACCAGACGATTACTATGCGACCACAACAATTAGGCGAATGGCAACAAGACGTTTTTAGAATAAAGAAATAGAATAACAGTTATTGAAATTACTTAAGAAGTGCTAAAGACGTATTCTAATCTCATCTATCGAATGGGCTAGTTTCCTAAAAAATTCTAATTAGTCCGTCAGTTGGATTAACAGAAAATATTGGACACGTATTTTTTCTTTTCTCAATCAAACAAAAAATGATAAAGATATAGCCCGTTAAAGTTCCGCGTAACGTCACACCTTGCGACACTTTACAGCAAGGCGTGAGGTCGCGTGCTCACTTTGATGCGCTTTATCTTCGTAATTTTTTGTTTGATTGACAAAAGACAAAACAGCAACGTGTGACGTCACTTGCTCACTTTGATGCGCTTTATCTTCGTCATTTTTTGTTTGATTGACAAGACAAAATATTGGTCCAATATTTTTTGATCATCAAACTGACGGACTGAATAGAATAATCTTTTTTTGACCCAAGAAACTAGTCTATTACTTGAAACGTGCAATTCTTGTTTAACTTCATTATTTCAGCCAACATAGGCCTCCCCCAATGACTTCTAGATTGGCCCGTTAGAAGCGGCCTGCATCCAGCAGCTTCCAGCAACCTTTACCAGCCCCCCTAGCATGATCACTAAAGCACGATATGATATGATATAGCGATATATCGACACTAACTGTAAAAATATGATAGATATAGCCGCCATTTTGAAACAGCGATAACAAATGTAACGTTACCGGCACGGCGATTGCGATGCTGCAGGATCGACCACCTTGTTGGACGTCCTACGCTTCACTTGCAGGTACGCGGCCTCCATTCTAGAAGCTTTCTGCCCTATAGGCCGTCAGTTCTACGTGCTATGTGCCCCGCCCACTGCCATTTAACTTGCCGTCAGGTTATGTCAGGGACTTTTGTTCGTTTACGGATCTCCTCATTTCTGATTATATCTCGTAATAAAACACCGACCATAGCTCTTCCCATAGCACGCTGTGTAACCTTGAGCTTTCTTATGAAATTCTTGGAATTGGAAATACATATATTTGAACATTTATTTCGCGTGTTTCGGAAACGGCTCAAAAGATTTGGGTTTAATTTTGTATTTAGATAAGGTTTTGTTTTTTTATGTTTACCTATTATATTTGTTTTTTTTTTACAACCTTTTTTATCATGGCTTAATATGCCCAGCCCCCCTAGGATGATCACTTAAACACGATATGATATGATATGATATAGCGATATATCGAAACCAACTGTAGAAATATGATGGCCGCCATTTTGAGTTTTTATCGAAACAGCGATCATAACATGTTACGTCACCGGCACGGCGATTCAACATGGCGGCTATATCTATCATATTTTTACAGTTGGTGTCGATATACCGTTATATCATATCATATCATATCGTGTATTGGTGCTCATGCTAGGGAGGCGGGTACTGTCACTCATGCCGAGAGCGAGTAAGAGCGAGATAAAAAGCGTGCTTATAGGCGAGGGGTGGGTGCTAAATCTTCATAACTGTAACGCATAATTGTTGTGGTCGCTTAGCAGTCGTTGCAATTTCCAACCTTTTTTTTTATCAGCACGAGTACTATTACTAGTGGTTAGTAAAAAACCTCACAATTTGTCTATGGAACTTTTATAAAAAAAATTGCATCAAGGTTAAAAAGAAAACTCTTTGAAGCATGAACTCTATGACCTACTATGGAATTGTATATGGTCTACTGGGCAGCAGGAGAGCTGCGGGGTCCCTTCCACCTCCAGTCTGGGTGGATTACCTAATAATGCCAAATTATTATACGTAATTTTGATATCATTTAGTCATAACGTAAAATACAATTGTAAGGCTGCCGTTACATGACGCGAACACTTTTTTGGAAGGTCGAGTATTTTAATAACAAATTTGCCCTCATTCTCTGATTCTTTGTATCTCTTTCCCTCCTTTGTGAATAAAAAGAGATAATCTTTACATATAAAAATACTTAAAGATAAAGACAAACAAAGACATTTATTTGCAAAGAATAGGTTAGAAAACAAAAGGAATTTAAAGACATCTAATGCTATTCTGCTAAAATTTATTATCATGCCAATTTTGTATGGACTTAAGCCACTTGCAAATCTTGCAATGATAGAAAATTTATCGACCAGAAAATTGTATTGAAGTATTGAACTCTATATATACCTATCTATCTCTATGAACATTCATATTCTTAGAACGTTTTTTAGTGTCTTACAACGCGGCGGCTGCGCAGTGAACACGCAAAATGGCACCATGTAAGTATTTTACCATTCATATTGAATGACACGACAAAATGCGTGAGGATTATGATCCTACCTTCCGTAGGTACTGCCAGCAAAGAAAATACAAGTTTTATGTAACTTTTTTAAATGAATAACTCTAAAATTGTGTGACCGAGAAAAAAATATATTACAAAAAAAAATATTACGAGAATACAATTTTGGTGTATTTTAGCATTTCATGTTACAAAAAATACTAAACTGACTTTCACTATCCTTTTTAACTAAATTAGTTATGTCAGTAGCTGACTAAATACATTTAATTATGTGATTGCCTCTACATTTATCTTGTATAACTCAACTGAAAATATTTTATATGAAAATGAAATATATTAATAATTTTTTGTCATGTCAAACTTGTGCAGTGTGCGAGACTAATGAACAGTGATAGAACACTGAACAGTGACAGTGAATAATAAATCTTTTTATTATAGTAACTTACCGGATATCCGCTTCGTGGCGTCGGGGCTGGCGGACTGCGTCAGTGCTGCCACCTTCATGTACTCGCTCGTGATCAGACCAGCCGCCTGTTTGAAAGACAATAAATGGGATCATACAAAACAGGCAAAGCTATTCCCAGATGCCGCTAGCGCGTTTGGTCTTGTCAACCAATGTCCACGTAAATAAATATCAGACAACATCACATACATTGCTCTGTTCCTAAGGTAAGTAGCTAAAGCACTTCTATTATAGAAATCTGCCTGCCTAGCATGAGCACTAAAACACGATATGATATGATATGATATAGCGAAATATCGACACCAACTGTTAAAATATGATAGATATAGCCGCCATGTTGAATCGCCGTCACATATTAAGATCGCTGTTTCGATAAAAATTCAAAATGGCGGCTATATCTATCATATTTTTAAAGTTGGTGTCGATATATCGCTATATCATATCATATCATATCGCGTTTTCGTACACATGCTAGGGGGGCTTAAACAACGACGGTACCACAACACCTAGACTCGACCCAACATAGAAAAGTTCATTTTCTACGTTGACCCGGCCGAGAATAGAACCCGTCACCTCAGAGATGGCGACGCCAAGTCCGGCCCACTCGCCGTCAGTGTGTGTAATGATAAGCTGCACTTCGAAACTAAACTAAAAAGCTGCCCAGCTTTTTAGTGGGGTAAAAAAAGCTGCCCGGTTTCGACTCGGACCGTAAATCCTGGACTAAAACGATTTCGTTTCAACCACGGGAATAAATGGGGATTAAGGGAGTCACCGCAGTGCGACTGCGGAGCACCTGACCAGACCATGACCTGACCCATGTGGTAAACGAATGCCCACTTCGCTGTTTTTCTGGCGGAATGTTGGAAGTCCTTAATTACACACCTGCCGCCGCAAGATGACTTAGAAACCTAGATATCGACGTCGGATCCACGCAGGAAGAATGCCATACGCAATGATGATAATCAATACTAACTGATACTTAAATTATTTCAGACTGCATAAAGTGAGTAATTCGTTCATGGGGAAATGTATTCGGTTTTTTAACACAGTCTATTGTTGAACTACCCATGTTTGAGTTTAAATCGCATGTTAAGATTATTTTGATCAAAAAGGGTTATTATACTGTTAATGACTATTTAAATGACAAAAATGTCTGGAATTAAATACTGCCCTGCTCGCACAGGTATACATTATTTTCTTTTCCTTTTTTTTGTGGCAGCTAGTGGTGACTGAGTTTGTTCCGGCGTTTCTTCTCAGTACTTGCCAGATTGTCTGTGTCTTGTCTCGAAGCTCTAGTAGGGCCCAAAAAATAAGGAGACATGTTCTGCCCCATATGGGCCAATAATTAATTATTATTGACGATCATAAGTGGCAGTTTTCTGTCCTAAACTGAATAAATGATTTTTGAATTCGACTTTTACTTTGTGACCAACACTGTTGGATTCATAATGATGTCTAATTGTGTATATGTTTTTAGTTTTTTACTTTCTACTGTGAATCCGTTTGTGGTACTTTGTAAATAAATAAATAAATTAATGAAATGTTACCTCTAAGCTAGCAGGGCTCATGGCCGAATACTCCTCGCTAAGTAGTTCCACTATCAGACCCTCGATATCGAAGAAGAGAATATGGCTTTCGGGATCTGCAAACGCAAGAAAAAATGTTAATTTTACAGTAACTAAATATGCGTAAGACACGGACTAAGTAAACATTTGATAATATGCATTTCTTTTTGTCTTTCTATGCAAATTTAATCGGCTGTTTAATTTTGTACATTTGGAACTCGATACATTTTCATTTTGCAAAAGTCATAGGACAAAGTTGTTCACCATAATGTATACAGGGTTACATTGCAAAGGGGTGCCAAATCTTTAGGAGTGGCTCAGAATCAGTAACTTAATCGAACTATGGAAAGAACTTTTTTTTTACATTTTATTATTCCTATCCGCTGTTAAAAATCGTACGCGTAGATCATTTTACTCGTTCGTAAAAAAATTGTCCCGTATGTGCACTACGTAAGGTCCTTGTAGGCTCGCCGTACCTACGCCTCTGATGAATGACCGCGCGGCTTTCGTAGTCTCTCTACTGACTTTATTTTCGGATATTTAAAGTAAATTTTTTTCGTAACATATGATTATTAAAAATAGTAACGCTTCTTCATATTGATCCCTAGAAAAAAAAAAACTTTAAAATATCCGAAAATAAAGTCAATAAAGTGATTACGAAACCCGCGCGGTCATTCATCAGAGGCGTAGGTACGGCGAGCCAACAAGGACCTT
The DNA here is from genome assembly GCA_963576865.1 of Anania hortulata. NCBI lineage: Eukaryota > Metazoa > Arthropoda > Insecta > Lepidoptera > Crambidae > Anania > Anania hortulata. Next base: position 7,425,153 of record OY756416.1, read on the forward strand.
ACGCAGTGCACATACGGTGCAATTTTTTTATGAATGAGTAAAATTATCCACGCGTACGATTTTTAACAGCGGGTAGGAATAACTGGGTTGCTTACACCATTCATAAGTAATTCTAGGACAACATTTATTAAATCTGACTCCTTATTTTAGGCCTAATATATGTGCTGGGTACATAATAACTAATTTGAAAAATTCGACTTTTAATCGTTTCAAAATGAATAAAAAGTTAGTTCGTTGAGTTAGGTAAACAGTGACGTCATCGTTTGCTATCGCCATACAAATTATATGGAAGAGTAGCGTTAAGACAGTTTTTATAAAAAATATGTCGATTGATTAGTGGTGTAAAACTACCGTAATAAAAGTGAAAAAAAAAATTTTTTTTCTTTGCATAGTCCGATAAGTTACTGATTCTGAGCCACTCCTAAAGATTTGGCACCGCTTTGCAATGTAACCCTGTATAAAAAGCATAAATTTTTTTGAACGAGACGTTGGTCCCATAGTGAAAGCCTTCAATTCAATATATTTATTGCATTCTATAATGTTACACAGGTGTTATAAATAGGTACATAAAACAGATCATTATAGACCCTGTAGGGCACAACAACAAGATAGGTATTGTGGGCAGAGAGGATGACCATGGCATTAGACCAATTTTATTTATTTACTAGCTGTCCCGGCGAACTTCGTACCGCCCCTTCATAATTTTTAAAATGATTAAATTACTAAAATGGCTATTAAAAAATAAGGGGTTGGTGATAGTGTAAAAATTTAGGGTTGTATGTATTTTTGAATGCGACATAATAAAAAAAATAAAGAAATTTAAAAAATGTCTTAAAATTAAATAAAAATGTTAAGGGTGGACAAACCTTATCACTAAGGGGTATGAACAATAGATGTTGGCCGATTCTCAGACCTACTCAATATGCTCACAAAATTTCATGAGAATCGGTCAAGCCGTTTCGGAGGAGTACGGGAACGTACATTGTGACACGAGAATTTTATATATAAGATTTATAAGCAGCCTTTATAGGCAGAATATCCTCGACTCCCTCGCCTCAGAGTGACGAGGGGTCACTCTGTATTAGTAAGTGGTAAAAGAAAGCTCACCTTTCGGATTAGACCTGAATCCTTGAATAGTGAGCTGAGCCCTGCGAGCCCGAGCCGGCTCGGCCAAGGGCCCGGCGTTGCTGGCGTGGCCCGGGCCTTGCAGGGCGGCCAGGCCTCTCTGAGTGGCCGCTCGCATTGCGGCCACATTGCGGTGACGTAGGCCCCTAAATTGCATTAATTATTCATAATCGGCTGACATAGCCATAGGACGTCCACTGCTGAACATAGGCCTCCCCCAGTGACTTCCAGATTGGCCGGTTGGAAGCGGCCCGCCTCCAGCGGCTTCCGGCAACCTTTACCAGCCTGCCCAGCATGAGCACTAAAACACGATATAATAAATAAATAAATAAATATTGGACAACATCACATACATTGCTCTGATCCTGTGGTAAGTAGCCAAAGCCCTTGTGTTATATAAATCGAAAACAACGACGGCACCACAACACCCAGACCCGAGACAATATAGAAAAGTTATTTTTCTACATTGACCCGACCGGGAATCGAACCCGGAACCTCAGAGATAGCGACACCAAGTCCGGTATGCTCGCCTCTCGGCTACGGAGGTCGTCAATGATATAATTTAGGATATGATATGATTTGATATGATATTGCGAAATATCGACACCAACTGTAAAAATATGATAGATATAACCGCCATGTAGAATCGCCGTCACATATTAAGATCGCTGTTTCGATAAAAAATTAAAATGGCTATCTATCATATTTTTAAAGTTTGTCTCGATATATCGCTATATCATATCATATCATTATCGTGTTTTGGTAGACATGCTAGGGAGGCAGGTTGTCTGTCCACCTTGTAGGTGGACGTCCTACGCTGCGAGTTATATTAATAAATCAATATTAACAACTAGCTGTTGTCCGCGACTTCGTTTTAGAGGTATTTTAATCGATTCCTTATTTGAATCGGATTTTGTATAAACTACAGAATGTTTAAAATTTATAAGCCTTTTAGGAGTTCAGAGTCGAGACAAAATAAAGGCGAAATATTAAAAAAAAAAATTTTTTTTTTCAATTCAATTCAATTCAATATATTTATTGCATTCTTTAATGTTACACAGGTGTTATAATTAGATACATAAAACAGATCATTATAGACCCTGTAGGGCACAACAATAAGATAGGTATTGTGGGCAGAGAGGATGACGCCATGCATAATTAGATCAATTTGTTTATTTTAAGAAGATTTGGTTTTTTTTTTATAAATCAGAAATAATTTTAGTACATAGAAAAAAAAACATCGACCAACCATTGCAATAATTCAGTAATAATCAATCCCACCAAGGTCATAATACCACGCTCGTTGCTCGTAAAATATTTAACAGTGTCATCATCACCATCATCATCATCATTTCGTCCATTGCTGAACATAGGCCTGCAACGGATACTACGCTAAGATACTAGTGATGTATCCGTTCTCACTTGAGACACTGTTCTCACTCAGCTCTAAGATGAATCCCGACTGGATATCCGCCTTGCACGTGAGTAATCATCATCATTATCATCATTTCAGCCATAGAACGTCCACTGCTGAACATAGGCCTCCCCCAGTGACTTCCAGATTGGCCGGTTGGAAGCCGCCCGCATCCAGCGGCTTCCTGCAACCTTTACCAGATCATCTGTCCACCATTTGGGATTTTACAGTTTATTTGATTAAATACAAGCTGTGCCCGCAGCTTCGCTCGCGTGGAATATGGTCTAACACACCTTATTTTACTCGTTTAGGAGATGGTATAAAAAGCCTTAGCCCTTAATAAAAAGCGTAGTCTATGCCCTTTCATAGGGATTAAGATTTTTTCATACAAAATTCCACTAAAATCAGTTCAGCTTTCATGACAAAAAGTAGAATATGTCCTTTCTCAAGCACTAGTCTATCTTTGTACCAAATTTTATCAAAATTGGTTCATTAGTTTAGGCTTGACGTAACATATAGACAGAATAAATTACTTTCGAATTTATAATACTAGCTTTTGCCCGCGGTTTCGTCTGCGTTGACCATACCCGGATAAAAAGTATCCTAAGTGGTAATCCAGGTCATGGTCTATCCGTAGGTATGCCAAAATTCATCAAAATCTGTTTAGTAGTTTTTGCGTGAAAGAGTTACAAACATCCATACAGACAAACTTTCGCGTTTATAATATTAGTAGGGGTTACTCTGAACCACTACCTAAAACTGGACTCGAACTTTTTTAAAACCCTGTATGAATGAAATGGTTTTATTACTGGATGATGCAAATACCTGAAGAAGTGAACAGCTGGGTTGGCCAGCCCTTGCAGGTCGCTGGTGCCAGAAGCGAGCGACCCGCCAAGATCATCAGCTAAGGTCTCATCGCAAGCTGCTAACACTTCTTCCGCTATCATACCTAGTGAAGAAACCAATCATTTAATGGTATTTTTTTTGCATTTACAAACCACTATGTTAGGACCTTCGGTGGTGGGAGATGTTAATTATAATAAAAAGCGGACTGTATAATAAAAAGAGTATAATCCAAGACTGATTGCAGGAAAATACAGTGACCGCACACTTGAAAGGCTATGAAGGGAGTGCTCGACCGAGCATCGATGTTCGCTCGCGAGCCGAACGTTGCTCGCTGTCGTTCGCCGATCCTCGTTCACAAGCCCCCCTCGTCTGTAGCACTATGCCCGTGCGTGGACACACTATGTCAGCCTATTGCAGTCAACTGTTGGACGTAAGCCCAAAGAGCGCCGAGCACGATCTCCCGCATTTTTCATCCATCCAGCCATCATCCTAAGGTCGTCGGTCCATTGAGTAAATACGTTCATCAGTGCTTCAGCTTGATTGCTTTTAGGAAACCACTTTTAACACAATATGCTAGTTTCCTGGGTCGAAAAAAGATTATTCTATTTAGTCCGTCAGTTAGATTATCAAAAAATATTGGACCCATATTTTATCTTTTGTCAATCAAACAAAAAATGACGAAGATAAAGCGCATCAGTTTTTGAATGGGAGCACGTGACGTCACGCCTTGCTAAAAAGTGTCGCAAGGCGTGACGTTACGCGGAACTATAACGGCCTATATCTTCATCAGTTTTTGTTTAATTGAGAAAAGAAAAAATACGTGTCCAATATTTTCTGTTAATCCAACTGACGGACTAATTATTTTTTTTTAGGAAACAACAAACTAGCCCATTATACTTGTTTCTCGGGGGAGAGGGGGGAGGGAGGGAGGGGGGTATAGACGCCATTAACGCTCATAGGGGTACACCCTATGAGCATCGTATCGTCAAAAAACCACACAGATACATACATATCCCTATAATCTCTTAACGTCTCACCATGCAGCACCCTGTCCAGGTGCCCCGTCTCCATCTGCCACACGTAGACCGTGCCGTCGCTGCAGCCGACCAACGGCATAAATTGTCTTAAAATTACGCACGCTAAATAAATTATACCGTACAGCCGCCATCTTGGCTCTTGCCATCGACTGTATTCTCTCTGGCAGCTAGTTGTTTATTATCTGTGCATAAGTTTACCGTATACTCTTTTTTTGCTTTTTGTCTGCCTTTTTATTTTTGTATTATTACTTTCTTTTATTTATAAATTATTTAATTAATAGTATTGTTTTTTATTTGATGAATGAAGTTAATTATGATGAAATAATAAAATTAGTTTAATGAATTTAATTATGGCAATTGAGTAATTTAATTTACTTTTTAAATCAATGTTTTTTATTTAGCGCCACATGTCTGCCGTTATACGAAGAAAAGACGTATCTAACATTACAAAAACCATATTAAAAAATACTGATTTAGATGCGTCTTTTTTACTGATTCCGAATATATGAATGTAACTCAATTCGTTAAAAAAAGGGACAGATACGTCTTTTTTCCTTATTACAATTGTAACCAGTTTTGTGCCTTCTTCTTCATCATCTACTCAGCCATTTTCAACCAGTTTGGTGTAGGCCTCCTTTAGATTGCACCATTTAGTCCGGTCCTGATCTACTTCTATCCAGTTCGTCTCCGCAACTTTCTTAACGTCATTCTTCCATCACATCTATGGTCTGCCTCTAGGTCTATTTTGTCTCCAAGACCTCCATAAATAAAATTATTATCTAACTGTCATTCTTCCATCGCATCTGTGGTCTGCCTCTAGGTCTCTTTTCGCCCCAAGACCTCCATAAATAAAATTATTATCTAACTGTCATTCTTCCATCGCATCTGTGGTCTGCCTCTAGGTCTCTTTTCGCCCCAAGACCTCCATAAATAAAATTATTCTCTAACTGTCATTCTTCCATCGCATCTGTGGTCTGCCTCTAGGTCTCTTTTCGCCCCAAGACCTCCATAAATAAAATTATTATCTAACTGTCATTCTTCCATCGCATCTGTGGTCTGCCTCTAGGTCTCTTTTCGCCCCAAGACCTCCATAAATAAAATTATTATCTAACTGTCATCCTTCCATCGCATCTGCGGACTGCCTCTAGGTCTCTTTTCGCTCCAAGGCCTCCATAAATAAAATTATTCTCTTATTCTCTTACCATGCAGCACCCTGTCCAGGTGCCCCGTCTCCATCTGCCACACGTAGACCGTGCCGTCGCTGCAGCCCACCACCATGAAGTCGTCCGCCGGCCGCCACTTGATGCTGACCACGGGGAACAGGTGCCGGGAGGCCAGGGTCACGCACTTGCGTTCCGCTAGACCTGGACACACGTACAATAGAATAATTTATTTGCGTTCGTACACTGAAGATCATAGATAGATAGATAGATAGATACTACACCACACAAAGAAGTTACAATTTGTGTTTACAGAATGATGCACAATTTAGGCGGTCTTATCGCTAAAAGCGATCTCTTCCAAACAACCTTCAGGTAGAGGACAGATAAGAAGAAATCATACAATTTGTGTAATGTTCGGCCTATTTAACCGTTAATAGCATTACAATTTAGTTAAATTTTACATAATATATACAGGGTGGCCTGAAAAGTGAATTCCAAAATTTTTTTTAGGTGCCTCGTGTTGAGAGGTATCTGAATCACCCCTATGTATGTATGTTCTACGATTTTTCGTAGTTTTCGAGTTACGATTTCTTTTATGAATTTTCGCAACCATATCAGTTTGAAAATTTTCTAAAAAAAAATTGTTTTCTTCGAATTTTTTTGCAGCTAAATCTCTACGAACTGTGCATTTATGCATAAAATAAACAGCCTCATAACTGTAATGCTTAACATGGCTATAAGTGTAACTCTTTATCTAAAGGGTTACATTCCAAAGGGGGGCCAAATCTTCAGGAGTGGCTCAGAATCAGTAACTTAACCTCACTGTGCAAAGAACAAAAGAAGTTTTTTTCACATTTAATTATTCCTATCCGCTGTTAAAAATCATACGCGTGGATAATTTAATTCATTTATGAAAAAAATGCCCCGTATGTGCACTGCGTAAGGTCCTTGTTGGCTCGCCGTACCTACGCCTCTGATGAATGGCCGCGCGGCTTTCGTAGTCTCGTTATTGACTTTATTTTCGGATATTTAAATTTTTTTTTTTCGTAAATACGATTATTAAAAATAATAACGATTGAGACGCTTCTTTATGTTCCATAGACTTTATTTTTTAAAGTCGGCATGCTTTGCAATGTAACCCTGTATAGTCTCTTTACTGACCACTATACAATGGGCTAGTTTCCTAAAAAAATCTAATTATTCCGTCAGTTGGATTAACAGAAAATAATGGACACGTATTTTTTCTTTTCTCAATCAAACAAAAAATGATGAAGATATAGCCCGTTAAAGTTCCGCGTAACGTCACGCCTTGCGCACTTTTTAGCAAGACGTGACGTCACGTGCTCACTTTGATGCACTTTATCTTCGTAATTTTTTGTTTGATTGACAAAAGACAAAATACGGGTCCAATATTTTTTGATAACCTAACTGACAAATTAAATAGAATAATCTTTTTTTGACCCAGGAAACTAGCCTATAAAATTACTTACTGAGTAATGTGACGCTGTGGTCCGAAGCGACCGAGCAAATACACTTCTGGATACGTGCCTGTAGACAAAATATAATCGATACACAGGGTGTAACAGAAAGTTGCAGTCGAACTTGAAGGGGTGTTTTTACGACTGAAATACTACTTTTATACGGGCCTAACAATAAAAAAAAATCCACTGCACCTTTATGTAGAAATAAAAAACTTTTGACAAAAAAAATTTTTTTTTTTTTTTACAGCTTATATATTCTTTCGTACTTAGCTGCCCCCGAAACTGGTTATTTAAGTTCGTTTTTTTTACTTGAAGTTAGTTTTTTTTGTGTAAAAGGTTTATCACGATTTCTAGATTGATTGATGACATCGAGGTCACATCATGACGAATCGATGTTTCAAACTGGATAAAATAGTGGATAGTACGTCTTGTTTCCGGAATAAACCTGTTAAATAAACGATTTTATAGACTTTGTGAGTTTATTTTCAAAAAATGTGACGTTACAAACAATATATCGAGATAACCGAGACTACGAGTAACTTTTAAAGGTTAAATTTATAATTTAAGAATTTACTACTATGTACTAAAGATTAATAAAAATAATAACCAGCCGAATGTTCTCGTAAAACACTACGCGCCTTCCGGCTGGAGGTTCCAGCAAATTCCAGAAGAGCCGAGCGAGATAAATCTACCAGTTTATATTTTTAAAATTAACCTCCGATCAAATACCAGTCAAACAAAAACTTGACATTTGACAGCTACTTTTTTTTTAATCAAAAGACCTGCCGAATACCTTACGACTTCACCGTAAAATGACAGATCACAATCAAAAACTCACCGAGTGACAGCTGTTCCTAAAAAAAGCAAGATGCCTCTGCGCAACTTTCGCAAGACAGAAAAAAAAAGCAAACTGTCACTGAGTTTTGTTTACATTGTAGGTAAGTTTTGGAAAATAATAAGAATAAAATGTAAAATTTAAATAATATGTGAATATAGGTAGTAGGTAAAATATGTGGCAAGGGCCCAATTTATTTAAAAAAATAAAAAGACAGGTAAGTAGGTTCTGCGAGTAATTGCAAAATTACTACGTAACAATACACATTATTTAATTTATTTTTATTTGACTATTTTGAATGTCATCATAAAATATACGTCGAAAAGACTCACAGTACAGTTACTAGGCGGCACTATGAGTTGCGTGATCTCTCCTGCGTGAACGCAGAATCTATGCAGCAGACTCCCAGTGAACAGGTCCCATAGACAGACTGCGAAGTCTATGCCGCCAGAGACAAGGTGGGCCTTGTCGTATCTGGAACAAAGTGTTTCTTTTAGACATTTTGTTTAAGCAAGTAGGCATTAATGCACTAATTTGTGACGACGATCCGGCGGCGAGACATCCCTAGCACGCGAACCGACATTTGACAACCCTACGCGCAAGCGCAACCCCGCAACCGGCGCGCGCACACTATACACAGCGGCAGTGAGGCCCGGCCCGCGCACGAGGTGATGATGATGATCTTTCCGACCGTTTCCGGCCATGGCGACCACTTCGACTCCTAATCGGGCGGGCGCTGGTGCACCCGAAGATGGCTTATGTAGCCGTACTTCGCAGCGGACTCCCGTGCACAATGAGGTACCCGCTGGCCAGCCGCTCTCTAGGCTGAGTACCTTCTGTACTCGCCAAATCTGCCCGGTGAAGCTGGAGAAGGAGTATAGGTCCTATAAAAAAAACTGGGACAGTCGTCCGAGTTGCCTTGGCGAGACGTCTTCGCGCTCGCGCACGTCAAACTTTTCATTGCCCTCGCTACGGTGGCACTCTGGCGATTTGCGAGGCGCTCCCGGCGGGATAGGGCAGCCCGCTTGTGGATGCGTCTTCGCGAAGGCGGCACGTGTGGGGGGTGAGGACTCCCTGCTCGTGCGGCCTAGACGGTGGCCGCGGGGTCCTGACCCTGCGGTTGGTGGAAGTCTCTCGCTTTCCAGTATGGTTCAAGCTATACTGGGCGGCGAGAGGGCGTGAAACGTAGGCGGCCTTTTGTGGCGGCACCGAACTCAACTTTTCCCCTATATTGGGCTAGTGAGCGCGGGGCGGGGGCCCCTTGCATTTCCCGTGTGTACAGGATCACCTATATATACCTCAGGCATAGGATATGCCTGAGGCCCGGCATGAGCCGTACGTAGGCGATGTATGGAAGTTGTCCTTATTGGGTTCCCATGCATCGTTAACATACGTTGCGTAGTTGGTACACCGCAGGTTTTTAAGTGGGTGATACCTCGTTGTTTTGACGAGGGAGTCCTACATAACCTATCGCTGCCCCCGCGGTGGTAGGTATGCGAAAAGCATTTTTCCTGCGAGAAAAAAAAAAGGATGGTTCCCGGACTGCGAGCCGCACCTACCGGAGAGGATGAGGCCACCAAGAGTTTCTGTAAAGTCTCCCGTCCCCCCCATCACAGACGGAGAAATGGAGATGGCCAGGGACAAGCTAAAGGGGAAAACCACGGCCCCTGGATGGTGTCCCTGGTCGCGTACTGCGCATTGCTCTGGACCATCTGGGCGGCAGGCTTAGGGACACATACAACAGGTCTCCGGTGACAGGAAGGTTCCAGAGGGCGTGGAAGGTGGGTCGCCTCTATTTGATCCCTAAGGAGGGGAAACCACCAGACTCACCTTCCGCCTACAGGCCCATTGTGCTGCTCGATGAGACGGGAAAACTCCTGGAGAAAATCCTGGCGTCCCGTCTTATCGAGCACATGGAGGAGACTGGCCCGAACTTGTCGGACAACCAGTTCGGCTTTAGAACTGGTCGTTCGACGACGGACTCCATACTGGCCCAAAAACCTTTGCCGAAGAGGCAGTTGAGAATGCTGACCTGGTGACACTGGCAGTGTCAATTGACATTGCCAACGCTTTCAACAGCCTCCCCTTTTCCACCATCGTCGAGGCGCTCCGGTTTCATGGAGTGCCTCCGTACCTCGGGAGGCTGCTGGAGGACTACCTGAGTCAGAGGGAGGTGGTGTACACGGTTGCGGGGGGGATGCTGGACCGGAGAGCGATGCGGTGCGGTGTCCCGCTGGGCCGACCCTGTGGAACATCGGATTTGACTTTGTTCTCCGGAACCGGCCTCTCCCGCGCACCCGTGTTCTTTGCTACGCTGATGACACCCTTGTTGTGGCTCGGGGGGGGAGCCTTAGCAAGGTGTGTCGTCACAGCGAGGCTGCTGTCTCGGCGGTGGTTGATGCCACCCGACGTCTCGGCCTGACGGTCAATACCGTAAAGACCGAAGCCCTGCTCTTCCACGGCCCTCGACAGGGCCCACCACCTGGAGCTCGGATAGTGGTCGACGGAGTTGTCGTCGGGATTGATCTCACTCTCGATGGCAGATGGAGTTTTGCCGCACATTTTGCGCGTCTGCAGCCCCGGCTGGTCCGGACAGCAGCGGCTCTAAGTCGTCTGCTGCCTAACGTCGGCGGCCCCAGCATCAGCTGTCGCAGGCTGTATGCTGGGGTTACACGACACAATGTATATTGTTATGAATAAATGGAATTAATGGAAAAAAAAAGTTACAAAGAAAAAAAAAAGGATGGTTCCCGGACTGCGAGCCGCACCTACCGGAGAGGATGAGGCCACCAAGAGTTCCTGTAGAGTCTCCCGTCCCCCCCATCACAGACGGAGAAATGGAGATAGCCAGGGACGGGCTAAAGGGGAAAACCACGGGCCCTTGATGATGTCCCTGGTCGCGTCTTGCGCATTGCCCTGGACCATCAGGGTGGCAGGCTTAGGGACATATACAACAGGTCTCCGCTGACAGGAAGGTTCCGGAGGGCGTGGAAGGTGGGCCGCCTCTATTTGATCCCCAAGGAGGGGAAACCACTAGACTCACCTTCCGCCTACAGGCCCATTGTGCTGCTCGATGAGATGGGTAAACTCCTGGAGAAAATCCTGGCGTCTCGTCTTACCGAGCACATGGCGGAGACGGGCCCGAACTGTTCGGACCACCAGTTCGGTTTTACGACAGACTCCATACTGGCCCTGAAGATTTTTGCCGAAGAGGCAGTTCAGAATAGTGACCGGGTGGTGGCTGTGTCAATCGACATAGCCAACGCCTTCAACAGGTAAATATGTATCTTGGAATTGTTTATGTATCGTGTAAACATCTCTGTGTTCTTTCTTACCTATGGTGTACGTGGTGGGGGTACAGCAAGCAGTTCACCCTTCCATTGTGGCCCAACAGTAGTTGATGTCGGGGCCAGTCTGTAACAACAATCAAACAGTAATACAGATTGACGACCGTCTGGTGTAGTGGTTCGCGCTGCAGACTACAAAACCAGGCGGTAGCTTGTTAAGTCCCGTAAGAAGCTAATATTTGTGTGATGAGTACGAGCAGTATGAGTAGTGTGACCATCGACGGAGGGTTTTTAACATGCCTGTTCTAGTACTTTATAACCATTGATCGGAGTAGGTAGATTGATTTGGGGTTGATGATCCCAAACATTGATGTTAATATGGACATGCCTCCGGGATTCCGGAATTTCTTTGTATCAGTTTTTGAAAAAAGGCATATCCATATTATGCTAGCATTACCAAAGTACATCAAATCAATCTACCTACTCCGATGACTGCTTATAACTCAATGGATATATAGGGCCAGTTTCACAACTTGCTTTTAAGTTTCGAATAACCTAACTGGCACTTGTTTTGACAGATAACCCATACAATTAGCTGTCAAAAAGTGCCAGTTAGGTTATCCGGAACTTAATAGCAAGTGGTGAAACTGGCCCTTATAAGCTTGTGGCGTCACGTAACAGTACAACATGGCCGACGGCGTTTTAAGAGGCTTTTAAAAACGTAAAGATTGAAATACCGAGAGGCGAGCATACCGAACTTGGTGTCGCTATCTCTGAGGTCCTGGGTTCGATTCCCGGTCGGTCAATGAAGAAAATTAACTTTTCTATATTGTCTCGGGTCTGGGTGTTGCGGTGCCGTCGTTGTATCTGATTTCTGTAATACAAGTGCTTAAGCTCCTTATCATAGGATCAGAGCAATGTATGTGATGTTGTCCAATATTTCTTTATTTATTTATATTTATCGCTAATGTCGGACGTGTGTGTGTGTGTGTGTGTGTGTGTGTGTGTGTGCGTGTGCCACAACTCACCGTCGAACTGCTGGTGGCTCCCGTGCAGCAGCTGCAGCTGCACGGTGTGCGTGGCGTTCACGATCACGATGGACCCGTCCTCGCGCCCCACCACCAGCCGGTTGGCCGCCAACAGGTATATGGACGCGGTCAGCTTTATTTCTGGACGAGAGATTGAAAATTACAAACGAATAAATTACTTTAATAGGCTAGTTTCCTGGGTCAAAAACAGATTATTCTATTTAGTAGTTTAGTTAGATTTTCAAAAAATATAGAACCCATATTTTGTCTTTTGTCAATCAAACGAATATTGAGGAAGATAAAGCGCATCGAAGTGAGCACGTGCACGCCTTGCTAAAAAGTGTCGCAAGGCGTGACGTTACGCGGAACTTTAAGGGGCTATATCTTCATCATTTTTTGTTTGATTGAGAAAAGAAAAAATACGTGTCCAATATTTTCTGTTAATCCAACTGATGGAATCATTAGATTTTTTTAGGAAACTAACCCATTCCCTTAAAATCCACGCAGGCTGAATACACGAACAAATAATGATTTTAAGTCTGCATTTTAATTTGTATTATATACATATTATATGCCTCGACTTACATTTAATTTAATTTAGTTATTGTTGTGACTTCATTTTAATTATTCTTTGACCAATTCTTGAAATGCATGAAATGTATTTTTTAAATTTCCTTATTGTTTGAAATTAAGATTTATTTGACTACTTATAAATATAATTATTTATAATATAGTAGTGCCCTTTCAGGGCCCATATGTACTCTAAAATATAGACCAGAGATATACAAGTATAAATCCGTACATAGATTCCCAAATATCCAAAGCGGGAAATACTCGCTGGTAAAAAATTGACGACATTTTTTTTTCTTAAGTCTATGGGGTAGATTATAAAAAAGTATTGGACACGTGTTTTTTCTTTTTTCACATAATAAAAATATTGCAGAGACATATTGATTTAAAAAGTCGCATGATTGACGTCACGTCTTGGTACAAACTTTGACGCGCTTCATCTTTGTCATTTTTGGTTGATTGAAAAAATAAAAAATAAGTGTCCATAATTTTTTGTTCATCTAACTGACGGACTAAATAGAATTAAATTTTCTTTACCCAATCGTCATCCCCATTGTTTACAAACCTGGTTCTTCCGGATGGCTGAGTTGGTCCAGTATCCCAACGGGACTGGGGTTCATATCCGCCCACGCCATGTCGAGACTCGTCATCACGATAGGTGCGTGTGCTATAACAAAATCATGTAATCAAATACTTTAAATGTATTTGACAACCGTCTGGTGTAGTGATTCGCGCTCCGGACTACAAAGCCAGCGGTTGCGGGTTCGAATCCCGCAAGGGGCATGTTTGTGTGATGAGCACGAGCATTTGTACCTAAGTCATGGATGTTTATAAAAGTATTTAAGTATGTTTATCCGTTATCTAGTCGCCATAATACAAGCTTTGCTTAGTTTGGGGCTAGATAATTGGTGTGATTGTGAAAACATATTTATTATTAAAAATCTCTTTGATTGTCATCCTGACATTACATCAATTTGATCACAGACCCAAGACTAATTAGCAATTTTATTTATAACAAATTTTACTAATAACTATATAGTAGTTGGTAGCATTTTTAACCGAAACAAACTCGTATTCATTCAAAATATAAATTAATAAATAAATCAATTGTTTTTCACAATCACAATATCAATAACAAATGATTACTGTAAAAGTTTCATTCTCAAATGAGTAATATTATTCTTCAACTAACACGCCAGCCGCCATGACAACACGTCACCAACGAGTTAAGTTTTACTGGAACTGACATCCCGGAACAAGATTTCGCACTACGCTCGCACAACGGTGTCGGCCGGTGCACGTATTTTTACGTGCCTCTTCTAGAACTTTATAACTGAATTGATTTTTAGTTTTCTTATGATGTCACTAAATGGTGTATTATGTCCAACTGCGTTCGGGCAGGCTTTTTGAAATGTAAAGTTTGAAATTGATCAAAAATGAAATGACTTCAAAAATCGGTAAAACAACCTATCGTGCCTGTGTTCATAACAGATCTTTTAAATTAAATCCAGCCGTAATAGGCTAGTTTTCTGAGTCAAAAAATGATTATTCTATTTAGTCCGTCAGTTAGATTTTCAAAAAATATTGGACCAATATTTTGTCTTTTATCAATCAAACAAAAAATGACGATAATAAAGCGCATCAAAGTGAGCACGTGACGTCACGCCTTGCTAAAAAGTGTCGCAAGGCGTGACGTTACGCGGAACTTTAACGGGCTATATCTTCATCATTTTTTGTTTGATTCAGAAAAGAAAAAATACGTGTCCAATATTTTCTGTTAATCCAACTGACGGACTAATTATTTTTTTTAGGAAACAACAAACTAGCCCATTATACTTGTTTCTCGGGGGGAGGGGGAGGGGGGTATAGACGCCATTAATGTACCCCTATGAGCATCGTATCGTCAAAAAACCACACACATACATACATATCCCAATAAATCTCTTAACGTCTCACCATGCAGCATCCAACAGACGGACTGATTAGATTTTTTTAGGAAACTAGCCCATTGTTGCTCAATAATAATACTCATTTATTTTGTACATAGGCCCTCTTCCGGGTACTATTATACACGTCCTAAAATATAGCTTAGTCCTACCACCGCTTCGGGACTACATATTGGCTGGTGATGAGAAGAAACGGCGCAACAAACTCAGTCACCTTTGTCAGCCTCTTTTACAGGAAATACAGTTACAAGACATGTAGTAAGTGCGAGCTAAGCAGGTTAAGTCCATGTGAGAGGCTACTCTTGTCGTTTAAATAATCGTCTATTTTATAATATCCTTATTTCATAAGGATTTTTTAAATGTGAATTTTGAACTCATGTACAGGTAATTCAACAAAAGTCTGCAGTACTTTATTGAAAAATTTAATACATTTCCCCAAGAATACATACGTAGAATCTGTACTGAGATATGGTTTGATGATATGGGGTAATAGCACAGATTGGAATAGAGTATTTGTTGCACAAAAAAAGTGCATTAGGGCCATGTGTGGAATTTTGCCTGATGAAACATGTAGACCTATATTTAAAAACCTAGGTCTGTTGCCCTTTCCATCGCTTTACTTGTATGAGGTATGTCATTTTGTCCATCAACATAGGGATCTGTTTGCTAAAGCATGTGATGCACAGAGTACTAGAGTGCGCAGAGACAAACATAAACTTGTCTTACGAAATGTTCCCAAAACATGGAAATATAATAAAAGTTGCCTTGCGATGTGCGTAAGAATATATAATAAGATCCCAAATGAATTTAAAGTGCTAAATAATTTCTTATTTAAAAAAAGATTAACTGAATGGCTTAATGACAAAAATTTCTAGTGTTAAGGAATTTATTGACAACTAGCTAGATTTTACTGACATATATTTACTATTGAAATTTTGATTCCAGACATTTTTAATTATTGCAATTCATGTAGGTAATAATAACATACAATTTGCATGCTATTTTTTATTAGCGAAACATGAGCTCTTTTTATTGTTTAATGTTACCATTTATACCGTGTTTTGTGCAAATAAACGATTTATTTATTTATTATTTATTAATGAATTACCAACTTTGTGTAGTCTGAAGCTCGGAACGGTAAGTTTATTTTTATTTCGAGAATTATATTCATGAAAATCACTTTTTAGGCTAAACAAACTAAGATTTTTACAAACGTACATAATATTTTCCAAAATGTGTTGAGAGGCTACTGTTAATATATTAATATCTTTAAAATTCTCCCTCAGTTGCCTTGCATGAATTGTCATTTATCAGACCCAACAAACCGAAGCGTTCATAACCCCCAACCTGTTGAACAATACAGGACCTAGTATGGTACCTTGGGCAGCACTAGCAACAACTCACAAGGCATGGTGTCCGGCACGGCGGTGGCGGCCTGGTCCACGTCCCACACGGACACCACGCCGGCCGAGTCGCCCCGCAGCAGCCTGCGGCGGCTGGTGCCGCCCGCCGACGTGACCACGAACCGCATGGCGGGGGGGCACGATAGGAGCTGGAAAATACGTTTTTTGAATTCATCATTATCATCATCATTTGGCCAGATCCAGATTGGCCGGTTGGAAGCGGCCTGCATCCAACTGATTCCTGCAACCTTTACCAGGTCGTCTGTCCACCTTGTAGGTGGACGTCCTACGCTGCGCTTGCCGGTACGTGGCCTCCATTCCAGAACCTTTCTGCCCCATCGGCCGTCAGTTCTACGTGCTCGTTTTATGCTTTTTAGAAATACAAAACGTTTATTTCGATGACCTCCGTGGCCGTGAGGCGAGCATACCGGACTCGGTGTCACTATCTGTGAGGTTCCGGGTTCGATTCCCGGGTTTATTCCGATATTGTCTCAGGTCTGGGTGTTGTGGTACCGACGTTGTTTCTGATTTCTGTAACACAAGGCTCCTTATCATAGGATCAGACCAATTTGCTGTTTTCCAATATTTATTAATTAATTTTCTCTCTCTAAAATATTATAAAACATTTTTAGAGAGAGAGTATCTTTTCTGCTATTTCAGGCTATAATATATTTCAGTGCCAAATTTCATCTAGATCCGTTCAGCCGTTCTGGCGTGATTGAGTAACAAGCATCCATCCAATCAAACTTTCGCATGTAACTATATGTGGATTCTGAATAAATTATTTTAATCTTATTCTTATAATATTAGTAAGATACAAGTTATCCGGCTATTTAAAAATCTGCCCTGAGAGTAATACATAAAGATTATTGTTTACCTTGTTATCAGGATGAGCCAATATGCTGAATAGCACTGGACTGTCATGGTCCACAGTCGGCCCATGGAATCCCTTATGATCTGGCACAGAACTGAAATATGAATACATGTCAAATAATTTTAAATACACGCCACTTAGTAGCGAACACTGTATAAATAATACAACAAAATTATACAATACAATGATGGGTATATGGGTGTGCGATATGCAAATCAAATTGTAAAACCACATCTAGTGTAGAATGACACATAATAAAATAGTATTCCATACATTTATATTTTAAATTTTATAAATATTTTTTGACTCTAGTACTAATGAACTAGTATCGATTTATGTTTTTCTAAATAATCTAAAAAATACTGAAAACTACACGTTTCTTCTTCAAATTGAAATAATCATCTTTACAGTCTGTTACCTTCAATTCTTTAATTAGATCAATTATAAAAGCTACGTATCTATGTATGCAAATCTTGAATACGCCTCACTTAAAACGTAACACACAAAGGTCAAACGCACTCAAATACAATCCATAAAACAAGCTTACTAAACTGTGCAAAGCAAATGATAATTACGGGGACAATTCTATAATACAAAGGTTCAATTAACAGACAAACAAATTGGTGCTGACCTACTTATAGCCCGTCCACGTAGTTTGCTATAACAGAAATTATATTTTTCATTTAGCTCAAGAAATGGCAGGAGGCTTTTTGTAATATCTAAAAGGGGAGTAAATAAATAGATATTGCTAAACCAATCTACTATTTAGCACACGTCAATGAATACGAAAAATACAGTCTGCTTATATGAATACGTTTCGATTATGAATACACACAAAATATTTTTAACACTGTCATTTTGCCAAACACTTATTAGGTCTGAGTTTGTACTTCATTTAACCTAACGTATGTGAAGTCTCCAGGCATTTTTTTTTTATAATTGTATCTATTTTTGTTACACCTTACTTTAAGTAATATTTTCTAAATATCGTTGTTGTTAAAAAACAATTTTAACAAAATTATCATTTTAATAATTCAGCGAATCTGAGCTTGATACACAGATTGAAATAAAATTGATAGCTTCAAGTAGAATTTGAACCGGTATTAACACCAGCGTAATCGGTGATAAAATCATGTTCTTTGTAGCTCAGTGGACAGAGCAGAGCCCAGGCAGCGAAATCATGCGGGTTCGATTTCCACTTAAAGCTGTTGCATTTCTGTTCTTATTATTAAAGTAAGGTATAATTAAAAACTCGTTTCCAAAATAACATCTAATATAGTTAGGCGGTAGTGCTTCAATGAAATTCTAATGATGATTTTGTGTAAATTTTTAACCATATTTCTATAGCGTATTTTTCTTTTTGATTTTAATAATTTCATAAATACAGTACACAGTACAGTAATAAGTAAAATAACATACAATAGAAACTATAAATACTGCAGCAAGAACATCGAAATCGCTAAAAAGTCCTCTACAATATTTAAATTACGACCTTCACTATAAAAAGGTATATTTGACGACCTCCGTAGCCGAGAGGCGAGCATACCGGACTTAGTGTCGCTATCTCTGAGGTTCCGGGGTCGATTCCCGGTCGGGTCAATGTAGAAAAATAACTTTTATATATTGTCTCGGGTCTGGGTGTTGTGGTACCGTCGTTGTTTCTGATTTCTGTAACACAAGTGCTTTGGCTACTCACCACAGGATCAGAGCAATGTATGTGATGTTGTCCAATATTTATTTATTTATTTATTTAAAAAGGTTCGATTCTGTTAATTATACTTTCTTTTAGGGGGCGATTCTACTGCTCAAATAAAACATTCTCTAAGGGAGCAAAAATAAATTCCCCACACTAAACATCCGATTAACTGGATATACATTTTAGTATAGTATAGTGGGATGCTTGTAGCTTCGTGGCGGCAGCGTTTTGTGAATACCAAAGTTAAGCCACCTACGCCGCGGTTGTGATTGGATGGGTGACCATTCCGACAATATTTAGTGACATTTATCATAAGCATCTCCGTGCTTCGGAGGGCACGTTAAAAGTTGGTCCCGGATAATATCTAAACCTTACTGTCAGATGTAGTCAAGCCGCCCTAAAGCCTTTCACTAGGCTACACGACTAGTATCAAGCGATATATGCCGGGACCAACTTTTACCAGGCAATGAATTCTGCAAGAGGCGTCTCTCAACACACCCAGACTGGAGCCAATTTAGACAAGTTCGTTTACTGTATTGACCAGGCCTCCGATTCAGAACCGTACGATAGCAAATTGTCGACCGGAATACCACGTGACACTATACGGTTTAGCATCAGTATCAAGTGATTTATCGGCTGTCAATTCGTTATCGAAGAGTGGTTCTGAACCGGTAATCGAACCAAGGACTCTTTACGTATAAGTTGAACTAAGGTGTAAAAAAATAAAATAATGGGAAAAAAACAAGACTTATTATTACTCACTTAGCGGGAAGTCGGTATAAATATCCTTTTCCTTCAGTAGACCACACTAGTATCCTGTCTGGAGCCAGGAAGTCGCCTGACATCCAACGCTCACCAGATGGCGCTTGGATAGAGCAGAGGACAGAGAAATCGCCTGGAAAAAGACATTTTTATTTCATCATCATCATTTTAGCCATAGGACGTCCATGAACATAGACCATAGTTGGTCAACAAAACAAACAGTCAGTTTGTCAGTTAGTCTGACAGTCTGTAAGTCCGTCTGTCAGATTGTAAGTTAATCAGTCTGCCAGTCAGCCTATTGCTCAGTCCTTATATCCGTAAGGCATCGAGACATCAGTCATTTTATCAGTTATCAGTTAGTCAGTCAGCAAGCCAGCGACTATGTTAGTCTATCTTTCTCAGTCAGTCAACAAGACAATCAGACAGTTTGTCAGTTAGTCTTGCAGGCTGACTGTTAATCGGTCTGTCAGCCTGTCCTTTCAGTCAGTCAACGAGACAATCAGTTTGTTAGCTAGCCTGCCAGTCGGTTTGTTAGGCTATCCTTCTGCTAGTCAGGCAACAAGACAATCAATAAGTTTCTCAGTTAGTCTGTCGGTCAACATACCGACTATGTCAACGAGAAAATCAGTCAGTTTGTTAGTTAGTCAGCCTGCCAGGCCAGATTATCCGTCTGACAGTCATTCATTGAGTAAATCAGTCAGTTTGTCAGTTAGTTAGCCATTATACTGTCAGTCAGCCTGTTAATCAGTATGATAGTCAGTATGTCTGTTAGTCAGTCAAAGAGACAATCAGTTTGTCATTCAAACAGTTTGTTCATACGAACCCGCGTCGTATATCTGGCAGTACTTCGCGCAGACTATGAGCACGGTGCGCTGGTTGTACGCGCAGCAGTTGAGCGAGAGTGCGTTGAGGCAGCGGATCTGTTTCGACTCGTTCTCGTATATCGGCTCTGATTGCTTGTTCTCATGTCCTAGGAGAGACCAGACCTGGAGAAATTAAATAAATATAAATATATGACATAACACACCAGAAGCCCCATTCTCGTAATTTAACAGTAGTCGCAATTCAGTGTCAATCCACTTCCAGTAACATTACTTGAGCGAATTTACAAGTTTTGTAATAGAAATCACAAATTGTACTGGGCACATCCATATTAATATTGTAATAAAATATATTAAATAGCATTATGTTATGTGTGTTAGAGATGAATTGTACAGAAAGCTGTTTCTGTATAATTCATCTAGAAAAAAGAAGTTTATTGTTCCAATGCAGTAGATGAATTATGATTGAAATGTTAAACCTTGTTTTAAAGAACAATAAATGATTAAAATACATTGTAAATTTTACCTTTACTGTGCCAGTGATAGATATTGCAAGGACGACGTCATCTTTGCGAGATGATGGCCGCAGTACCTGAAATATACATTAATAAGTGATGAGTATCACAGCAAGACATAGTATATATTTAAATAAATTAAAAATGACTAAAGAAGTGACTATACGATTGTTCAAACCTTAATGACCTTGTTTGACCTTGCTCCCACCTACTAACCACTCGCAACCGCAAACACCAAAGATAAATAAAAACCAATAAACTAAATAGATTATAATTTAGTACAGTTTTGGACATTATCTGTATTTTAAGGACGAAGTTTCATTGTCAATGTTATCAGAAACCAGCCTGGAAGGTCACCCAAGGTTAACTGGTATAGGCTTTTAGTATGCCACCACAAACAACGAAATAATATAAGCGTTGAAAAGTGTGTGGGGGGAGAGTGAAAAAGGTTGCATTTGAATTAACAAATACCTTATAAGTACGTTTTTTCTCCTCTCCCTTACTTACAGATACACACAAATCTCACAACTAGAGACGCTCAAGACCGCGCGAAGTGGACGAGTAAATCAAGGAAAGCGGACCCTGGGCTCCAAAGCAATGGCTTTGGACGCAACCGGGATTGACCGTATAGATGAAGAAGAAGAAGAAGAAGAAGACACAAATCGAGCTCTGTATAGCAGATGGATCTCTCTAAAAATTATGCTACAGCATTAAGATACATTATAGCGTGCTATGGAAAGGGCTATGCTCGGTGTATTTTTACGAGATCAATCAGAAATGAGGAGATCCGTAAACGAACAAAAGTCGCAGACATAGCCCAACGGATTAGCAAGCTGAAGTGGCAGTGGGCGGAGCACATAGCACGTAGAACTGACGGCCGATGGGGCAGACAGGTTCTGGAAAGGAAATCACGTGCCGGCAAGCGCAGCGTAGGACGTCCACCCACAAGGTGGACAGACGACCTGGTAAAGGATGCAGGCCGCTTCCAACCGGCCAATCTGGAAGTCATTGGGGGAGGCCTATGTTCAGCAGTGGACGTCCTATGGCTGAGATGATGATGATTACTCACGTGCAAGGCGGATATCCAGTCGGGATTCATCTTAGAGCTGAGTGAGAACAGTGTCTCAAGTGAGAACGGATCCATCACTAGTATCTCAGCGTAGTATCCGTTGCAGAACAGCCTCAGGTCATCACTATTGCACATGTGGTATGCCTGCAGGATACAGATAGACACTCTTTATTGCACACCACACAAAGTAAATTATACATGATTTTTACAGGACGTTTTTTTTATAAACGACTAGCCGTTGCCCGCGACATCGTTCGCGTGGTCTTTCATAAAAAAAAAACTGCGCAACTTTCAAATTTTTTTTTTTATTTAAATATTTTTTTTCTTTCAAAAGAACCTTCTCCTGACAAAATTAACACAACAAAAACAGGATCAGCGAAATTGTTCCATCCGTTCACACGTGATGCGATGACCAAGGGAAATAGGGATTTATTTTTATATATACAGTTATATTTGAATACAAAAAAAAAATTTTTTTTCAACAATCACAGCAATAGGGATGACGACTGTGGGTAAAGAAAATTTAATTCTATTTAGTCCGTCAGTTAGATTATCAAAAAATAATGTACACTTATTTTTTCTTTTGTCAGTTAACCAAAACCTGACAAATATAGAGTGCGTCAAAGTTCGGGAGTAAGACGTTAATTTTATGTAAAAATAGTATCAAGTGTTATGCGACATTTCAAATCAATATTATCTCTGTAATATTTTAAGAGGAAAAGTTATTTCGTTTTTTTAAATTTCGATGTTAAAGTAATTGTATTTAGGCAAAAGAATCACCGGATTCTATAAGGAAGTTGACAAACAAATTAGAACCTTATACACATACTAAATAAATTCGTTTCTAATTTTATCACTGACCTGAATATTAGTATGCACTTGAGACAGTTTTACACTCTCCCTACACTTTCCATCGACGAGATCCCAAGTGCACATCTCACCGGCTTCCGAAGAACTCACGATAAAGTTGTTGTCCTACAATAAAAAAAATAACATCTAGTTTTAACCACAATTTCACTAACAAGATGTAACCACTATTTTAGATAAGGTTTTTAAAATAATAAACATCTAATATATAATTGTATTAAAAACTCTGATTTTTAATATAGGAATATTTTCTCATCAGTCTGTCTGGTGGGAATAATATTCCCAGAAATATTATTACAGTATTTTAATAACTTAAAATTGGTACTAATTTTATTAATAATAGTCTTAAATAATAAAATTAAAACCAATTAATTCAAACCATCAAGTCTTCAAGTTTCAAATCTGGGAAAATTATTAAATCATTATTCAAGTTTTAGCTAAGAGATCCATGAATTTAATGGACAGGCAAGTAAAAATCTACTGACTGCAACTACAAATAAATCAATAAATTATTTTATTAACATAATAAATATCTTACACAATTCTGGAAAAGACAAATAAATGAAAAGTCTATAATAGTGATATAGATTTAATAACATTGTTTTATTTTACACCTATTTATAAGGGAGCTTAAATACGAGCGGCAGTATGTCAGCGACTGCACAGTATTTATTATATAAGCTTAAGCAGTAAATTAACTACGTTTAAACGTTCGAAAGACGCACTAACACAGACCCACGCTTCAAAAAGAACCCTGAGCAGTCATCGCAGTACTGCCAGTACTACCGAGCCGAGACAAGTAGTCAGTTTAGCGATTATTTTTATAGAATCATCATCATCATCATCATTTCAGCCATAGGAGGTCCACTGCTGAACAAAGGCCTACCCCAATGACTGATCATTGCCAATACTCGCCACGCTTGGCAGGCGGATTGGCGAGCGCAGTTTTTTTATAAGATTTCGCACGAAGACGCTGCTGCCCGTTTTGTGCTACAGGAATTAGTCGACTCTTACGACACGCCTCCTGTTGGCGGTGGGGAAGTGTATTCTTTACGGCCGTCCACACGGCACATTCTTTATAGAATGCTTAAAGACAAAAACACATTTTACTAAAAATAAAAGAGAAAACTTATATCTCAACAAATAGACCAGTTTAGGTACTGCTTTGCTTATGTATACATATACTGTGGCAACTGCTTGCGACGATTGTAGGCGACTGTCGACGATAGTCGTGCACCGTATGCACACACACAGGCATACCTAGTCTGGTGCGTGCGCACTATACATTGGCAGCAAGAAATTAAAAATTTTTTGGATACCGAAAAATAAGTCATTTTCCAGCTTTAATTTTTTTGCATTCAACTAGGTTTGATTTACAGAATGTGTGGTTTAAGGCTTCTTTAAGCTTTTCTTTACACCCTGTATATTCAGTAACTACGTTGATGTTCTAGTCAGCGACTATCGTTGACAGTCTCCTACCACTGTCGCAAGCAGTTGACATAATGTTGCTCTTCTGTAAGCTTCCTAAAAAATTAAGCTAATCGATAAGTACGAACCTGTATAATAGATGCTCTGGACAAACAAGTAACTGGAGCAGTATGCCCAACCAAAAGGCATCTCGGTGTCATCTTCAGCGTCTCAGGGTGGACTTGCCAGATGCATATCTGACCATCATAGCAGCCAGTGACAAGCGTTTTCTGATCTCGGGAGAGATAGATGGACGAGATGCAGTGGGTGGGTGCGTGCTTGCCCCATAGCACTACCGGTACTATGAGATTAGTGCCGGGCATTTTGACTGGAGGATAATAAAAAGGTTTTATTATTGACTCTTATGACATAAAGGTGCTGTTATAAATACTTTTTTAGAATATTAAAATTAATTCAAGCCTAAGGCCCAAATTATATATGTGATTTGTTAAGTGCCTAGGGTCTATTTACTGTTTTGAAAGAGGCCTAGCAATGCGCTAAGCCATCAGCCTGGCTGTGCACTAAGCAAACATCCTGTAGTGTGTTAAAGGCATAACAAAAGTGTACATTTTTAGACAGCAATCGTACATTACGCTGGATTTATTAGAGAATTTTTAAAGATATAAACGATGTTTCATTTTTCTATAGCACCTATAGTCATCATGACAGTCAGTCACAGCTGAAGAATTAAAATATACCTTTGCATTCCGCTAACCCGTGGCAGACCAGAAAAACAATGGATAATTATGGATAAAATTTTATGTGGCACGCGAAGGGTTAAACAAACGTTAATTAAATATAATGTAAAAGAATTACTAACAATAATGTATTAATAAGCTTTATTATACAATTTATTGAGTATGATTATAGATCATGATCCTTCTAAGCAAATTGATATTTTTTACAGTAAAATAGTTAATGTATACAAGCTTAATAGTCTGCTTATAACACTTAAGCGTAACGTTTAAAAACTGATAAACAATAAAGACAAAATACTTACCTATAAGTACCAAATTAATTTTAACGTTTTTATTAAATACCTATTGTTCACAACATTTAATACATTTACTGTGGCAATTCTACTATTTCATGTATATCTTATTAGAATCTTCTTAGAAGTAGGTGAAATTTAAGTAATGCGCTGCTACAGTAAATAAATAAGCCGTGAAGATGTATTGTTTGTGTAACAAAATGATAAGGCGGTGGAATCATTACCTATTCGAGGACTCAGGGACAGATCAATTTATTAAGTACCTGGTTATCGAAGTAATCGCAAACTGGTGTCTAGTTGCGGGGATATGTATTAGGCTCCCATGGGGTGTGACGTAAACCTCACAAAACCCGATAAAATAATTAATTTGATTAACAGTCGCTATCGTATCTACGAACTAACTGCAAGATTATGACAGCCACTGATGACAGCTGATCGACATTTTCTTTGACAACAATTATGTAAAAGTTGGCACCAATGCTCACGTCAATGATTAGTGACGTCATTTATTGAACCAGTTTACCGGTTATAGTAAGGGTCTGCTGCAAGACCTATTTCCAATGCCCATTTCATTCAAAAGAATTGTTATAAAGAAAGTTTTTAATTTAAAGCGCCTTTTTCAAACTAGTATCAGAATTTGATTTATTTTTCCTTGTCATTCTGACATTGTGTAATTTGATGTGATATCCGAGATAATATTTTATATTTTATTTAAAAATGAATAAGAAAATATCTTCTACAACCAAAATCAAATCGAAGCCGAATCTAAAAGATGAGAAGATTACAGATTTGGCTAGTAAGATCGATGAGACGGATGAGATGAAGCTCAAGATGTTGGCGGCCCTCGATAAGCCAGATTCAGACGATGTTTTATATCCGCCGGAGCTAAATGCTCATTTGATTGAGCAACTGAAGGTATATAATAAGCAAATATATATATTTACTATTTAACTGGTCATAACCAAAATTGACTCATATCCGATCTAAGATACAAAGAGGCCGATTTTTCTGATGACCAGTTAAGATAGATCTTTGTATCTAGTCTTTAATTATTTTTTTTATAGTAGAATGTATCCAATCATTTTCGCATTATTTATTTCTAAAAATATTCACAAACTCAAAACGAAAATAACTTAAACGCTAACCCTAAAAGAGATAAAGAAAAACAAAATATAAAATTAAAAGACCTTAAGGTATTTAAATTGACTCATTTGTTTTGGGCTTTTTACAGCAGATACTCGCTCAAATAGGTTCGATGTTTCACAGTTAACGTTATTAATCTGTATTTTAATTATTTTTATCAATGATGTTTTTTGCATTTACAATATTGTGGGAATACCCTACATACTTTGAACTTTACATATTTACCCTTTTTACGATTTTCTATGTTTTTAGTGTAATGTAACTGACGATATTTTCAAGTGGTTACTTTGCGATCATATTATTTAATCTTTGATATTTAGAGTTATATTTGAAGTATAATTATATATTAATTATATAATTTCATATAAGCACAATATGAGACAGTCACTTTTATTTCATCGGCATCCGTCCACTGCTGAACATAGGCCTCCCCTAGTGATTTTCAGATTGGCCGGTTAGAAGCGGTCCGCATCCAGTTTTTATGTAGGTACTTAAACTTTGTTGCAATTATTAAAATAAGTGATACAAAAGGTGAACTTTGTGGCAATGCCATATAGCATTCTCTGCCAGTCAACCATTAGCCTAAACAGAATTAGCTTATCCTAACACGTACATAGTCCAGTGTTCTTAATTCAGTACACCGGGTATTGTTTTACCTTTTCATACATGGAAAGTGCATCTTTAGTCCACTACATGGAAAGTGGTGTGAATAAAATAACATTTTCGATAAAACTTTTTATATGTAACAGGTTATGACATGCGAGAATAATCAGCTTCGGAAATGCGTATTTACTAAAGACCAAGAGATAAAAGAGCTGAATGTAACTGTGTCTGATTTGAATCAGCGCATCCGTGACATCATATCTGGTACTGGCCCTGCCATATCGTCAAAGTCAGCTGGGATTATTAGCGCTAAAATAACGGAATTGTGCAAGCAGAATCGCCACTTGGTAGCCGAAGTTGAAGGCTATAAAACTAAAAACGCAGCTCTAGAAAGGAAAATCATGCAAATAGATTTAATAAATAAAGAAAACGAGAAATTGGATATGTGTTTGTGTAAAGAGGATCCGCCAGATACAAACTCTGACGAGTTGAAAGATCTTAACAACAAGCTAAATGCTGTTAATAAAAAGCTTTACGACACCAAAAACAGGAATTTGGAATTGAAAAATGATATTCTTATCGCAACAAAGATTCTTCAGCAAGAACTTGGAGATAAATTTACTAGTATCAAAGAGCTGCAGAATGATTTAGCTGGATGGAAAGGCAGAGCTCAGCAAATCGTATTATTGCAAGCTAGGATTGGTGAACTGGAAGAAAAATTAAATGGGAAGCACAAAGATTTGATTGATGCTAAGAGAAAAGATCAAACTCAGGTATTAAAAATTTGTTATAAAACAAATTCAGCAAAGTATTTTTTCGTAATACTCAACAGGTATATTTGTTTTAATGTTCTTTTAAACTTATTTGCTATGCAGATCATACGAGAAATAGAAGCCAAAAGAAAGAAGGAAATGGAAATGTCTATGAAAGAGCTAGCGAACCTAAAAGAGGAAAATCAGGAAATAAAAAAGAAATTGGATGGAGCGAAATGCAGGATTAGGAACTTGGAGTGTGATGCGATTACTATCAGACAGAAGATGCAAACGTTTGTTGAGAAGAGCAACCATGACGATTTGCTGATAAACGAACAACGAGTAAGAAACTAAGTATTCAATAGATTCTATGCTATTATTTTCTATTCCAGATTGTATTTTCTATAATTTTTTCAAATGGTCATAAAATACATTGCTAATTCATAATTATCCCAAACTTGCATGTTCATTGGCGTTTTCATCTTTTCAGAATCAGATAAAAAGTTTAGAATTATACTACCAGGAAATATTAAAAGAGAACACGGCTAAAATGAACAAATTGAATAGTGAAATGGCTGAATATCAAAAGTTAATGAAAAATACTGATGCCAAAATCGACGCTTTGAGAAAACAAGCCACAGAAAAGTCGACCAAGATCGATGAACTTAGAGCTCAACTATTGAGATACGAAGAGTGTTCATTGCAAAGTGTTTTCTTTACACCAATGAAAACAGCAACTGATAACGAAATAAAAAAGCTGTCTGAACTGGTCGTTACTCTCAACGAGAGGCTAGACGCCGAAAGACATAAATGGGAAGAGCTAGAAATCATTCACCGAAAGCTAAAGGAAAAGAAACGCAGACTTGAGAGAAGAGTTGCAATACTTGATGAAGAAGTTAAAACTTTAAGAGAGTCAAAAAGAACGTCTAGAGTTTCCAAAACTTCTGTAAAAGAACAACAATTTGAATTTGGAATGGGTTCGACATCGGTGACGAAAAAACATTCTTCTATTACTGCTGTCGCTGAAAAGCCAAGCGAGTCATCTTCTGAATCACAACCGGTCGACTATGATACATTAGATAAAGATGAATTAAGATACAAGCTAGAACTATCAGAAGAAAAGCTTAAAATTATGGAAGATAAACTAAAGATGATTGAAGAGGAAAAACAAGAAGATTATAATCATTTAACTGATATGATTCAAACTTCAAAACAATTGTTTAACGAGGCGTTAGCTGTTCTACAAAAGGAGAAGTGTCTTTGTTCTTAGATTTACTAGAGTGTTTATTTATTTGAATATATTTTTATTGTTATTATGATAGATGATGACGTATCATTAAGCTCGGCATCACACAAAGAAAAGTTAAATCAGTTTTCAACACTCCGACGTAGAGCTCATGCTATTGCTGCTGATTGCTTGTTAAGCTGCCTTTAAAACACAAATTTTCAACAAGTTGTGGTGTCGCATCACGCCTCTTTCACTAGTTTCACTAATATTAACAAAACCGGATGTGAAATAATGTGTATCTTTTTAGTAGAAATAATAGTACCTATTTCTTTCGTAATAGCAGTTTATTTCCGTAACTAAACTAGCAACACCAACAGCACGGCCGCCATTTGTCATTTTTTTGGCATGCGCGTAGGGGAGAGCAACGAAAATCGTGCTCACGAGTGTTTTTCATGAAAAGTAAACTCTGAAGTTTGTTTGTGAATTGTGAAAACTTGTGTTACCCTGTGAAACAGCTGTGCTGTTGTTTTTTTAGTGTCTGTGTGTGAAAAAACTTTCAGCATGAATAAAACTTGCGCAAGGTGCGAGAAAACTGTTTATCCCACGGAGGAGTTGAAATGTTTAGACAAGGTAAAATTCTTCCTTTGAGCTTTATTATTAGTTTTTGTTGCTGCTAAACATAGTTTGTCGACATCAGTTAACTATTACTTCCGTTGTTAACCTATTCCGCCTTGTTACAATCCGGTGATGAAGTCAACGTTTTTCATCTCATTGTGGTTGACCGGTACATCAAATGGACAGGCCGAATGACTCATTAAATTATATAAATTGCGGCTGATATCATTGCGGGCGCACTAAAAAGGCGCGTTGTACTTTTGTCGACCTTTTCCCTAATTAGAGTCATCTTAGGCAATCCGCGACCTTGGGTCATATTCTTTGCATTGTATTCAAATATTGATTCCCAAAGGCTGTATGAAAGCTTATTTCTTTGCCAAATGTGGTTTCTGATGAAGAAACATTTTTATTATCAAAGATGGAGGTTGTTTACTCCGGTATCACAAATAATTCATTGATAAGAAGTGATATAATGCTTGTGTTTGATAAGAAAGTAATTATCACCTTTGCTTTACGAGGTAGCACCTAGTTTGCAGTGATAAGAGACTTCTAAAGATATTTGCAACAGTTTTTTCAAAACATGCCAGAAGATAAAAACTTTTAATATTTTTAATTTAAATATTTTTTTTGTTGTTTCATCGCCCATATTCAGCAAGTGACAAGACACATCTTTATGATGCTGAAATGATATTGAATCTACTTCCAAACTACTAGAACTAAAAGGAAGATACGGGTAAACCGGACGCAAGCTCTCCTGTATCTTGGTTAAAAGTCTAGATAGGCATGATAATTTCTGAGTAAAGGTTTTTACTTTCTCAACACTTACAAGTCAATAAAATAAATCAAGTCTCAATTGAGCCAACAGCAGTATATGTAGGCATAATACATTTTCCTGATTCTTGAAAAGATTTAACATTACCTGACACCTAATTATAGTTGTTTCAAACTAATAATTTCCCTGTACTATTTAGGGTATACGTAGAGATAATAAAATAACACCAAATAATTTTTATTCAACATATAAATTTGATGTTTTGACACATTTTTAAACTGTCAACATGTCAAAACTTATACTAAATTATTAAAAGTTATCTGGCTAATGAAAAGTTAGCCTTTAGTGCTGAATTTTTCAGATGCCAGGTAACTTTTATCCGACAAACAAAATTGACGCTTGACACATTTTCTAAACGAAAACTGTCAACTTGTCAAACTTATTGTTTAATTAAAAGTTATCTGGGTATTAAAAAATCGGCCCTTAGTACAAAATTGTTAATTTTATTGTGATTAATGGTTATATAAGACCTTGGTATCCAGTTTTGGAACTTGCTATAATTGTCCCAATGTCTGACGTTGATACATGTGAATGAGTGGGCATGATTATTGTAAATACACAATTCAGTCAGGAGGTAAACGTAAAATGATAAAGATATATTTATTTACAAAATCATGATTTTGAAAATGCAAAAAGTGCAAAATATAAACATGGAATGAGATGAAATATATTCTTGATGTTAGTATTATTAGTAATAATGTGGTGGATAACTTTCATAGATTTTCACAGGTTTTTTTTTGTATGCGCGAATCCACCCGTAACCGCATAAGTGCGCGACACGTTAACGGGGATAGCTTATTTAGGGCATCACATTTAGTCATTATTATAGATTTGATAAAAACTGCAACTAATAAGACGACCTCCGTAGCTGGGAGGCGAACATACCGAACTTGGTAGCCTCTTACACCGTTTGCTGATAAGTTCCAGATAACCTATCTGGCAATTGTTTTGACAAATAACCTATACAATTAGCTGTCAAAAAAGTCCCATATAGGTTAGGTTAGGTTAGGAAATTATCAGCAAGTGGTGTAAGAGGCCCTAAGACTAATAAATTTGCCTATACTTCCTAAACACATGTACTGTTTTAAGCGTTACTAACACAGGAAGATGAATCAACTATTATGTTTGTTTACCTCATTGCAGTTACTCATATTAGTCACTATCTGTGACCTCAGTATGTGTTCATGGATATTAAAAATATCTACCATACATCTCAACAGACTATAGTATGTAGCATTTCACATAGTTGTCCTGCATGTGTATCTTTATTGATGAATTAACTGTTGGTATGTGTACCGTAAACATATTTATAGTTTTCTTGCAATATTTGCTAACCAATAAATAGATTGACATACAAGACAGAAAAAAATATAGTAAGAATCTGAATATTTAGTTTTTTTACTAATTCTAAATTATATAACTCAACCTGATCACTATGTACTAGTTATCTTTTTTTAAATATTTTACTTTAAAAAAAAAGTAAATCAATTTGACAATAAGAGGCCCTCCACACTAGCGTTTCATTAGCGTCAGTCCGCGCGCAATTTTAATGCAGCCGTAAGAAGTGTTAATACTAATAGTTCTTACAAATATCTTAATAAATTACTCAAAAAAGTAATGAAATAATTTGTATTTATGATTTTGTAGAGGTTTCACGAATGTATGGGCGCGACCACGCCGCGACAACTCGACGCTAGCGCGTTGTCATTTGTAATGTACAGTCGTTAACACTCATTTCACTCGCACCTTAGCCGTGGTGCCGAGTCCGCGACGTGCTCAGCCTTCGTGTTATTCGGTCCTTTAGGCACAGAATATATAATAGTACAAGTATAGGTATGATTCGGATCTTGACAGTCGCTGCCCAGCAGTCGCGGCGACCCAGTAACGGCTGCCGGGACGCACCGGTCTGTAGGGACGACGCACGCTGTGGGGACTTGTATACAGCGCTTTCTGATGTCGGCGTCTTTACCTATGGTGCAGGGTGTGCGTTGCACACGGGCGCAGCGGTCCTAGGGGGCGCCGAGCGCCGCTCGCTACTTAGTACCCATTCCATTTTGACCACGCGCTTACTAGGGGCGCGATGTTTGCACACGGGCGCTATATGGGCTAGAGACGCCTCTGGCAGCACGACACAGTCGTCGAAAGCGCTGCGTACAAATCTCTCACACAGCGGTGCTTGGCGACCAGCAACTGTCGGGCAGCGACCACCAAGATCTGAATAGTACCTTTACCGCGGCCCGTTTTTCGTGGCGTCTGCACTGCGCGTATAAATTTGACGACCGCCAACGCTGAAAAAACTAGTGTGAACGGGCTTTGGGCCATACTCCACCACGTGGGCCCAGTGCGGTGCTATCGAGGGGCATTGTAAGACTAGTGACACCTTACTGTCAGGTTTGGACTAGCCTTTACGACTAGTATTAAGCGATATTAGCCAAGACCAACTTTTAACGTGCCATCCAAAGCACGAAGATGCTGCACTCACAACCGCTGCGTGTGTTGCTTAACTTTGGTAATCAATACCGTTACTGAGTTTGGGGGGTGAGAGGAACAGGGTGTAAAGTTCCTCATTCCCCATTGAAAAGGAAGGATCCTCCGACCAGACGGGTATTGTGTCTGGTGGGCTACTGCCCGACGGTTGTTTGTCGGGTTCTTGTATATTGGTTCAATCGCTCCGATAACTTTAATATTGCGATGTAGGATACGTCAGTTTTATATGCAGCGAGATAGATGTCGCTACATGAGCTTTAAGCACCTCAAAATAGCCTAACAAACATTAAAACAGGAGTCAAAGTGACGTAACAGTTAGACCAGTTTCAATTTCCTCCGATTAAGACTCTTGCGCACGTTATGTAGTAGAAATGTCTACCGGACGTCAACTCACATTCCAAATAAGCAGAGAAATTACATACCGAACTGTGTAAGAACAGACAGGTGTGTTTTATCACTTTTTTATGGATTACTAAACTTCCTCGGTAGAATAAATGAATAATGTTAATGTGCGGCAAACGACACACTGAGTTTTAGTAGGGAATTCCTTGTACAGTTGGCTAAGAAAATGTGTTATTTTTTGTCGAATATAACTTGTAAAAAAAAACGGCAAAGTGCGAATCGGACTCGGAGACAAAGGGTTTCGTTCAATTCGAGCAAAAATCGCCGAAATAAACAGGTTTCATGTCCCCCTGTATTTTTTTAACTTTTTTTATTTTATTGTGTGTTTACCCGTCATAGTAATATTTTACACTATGTCAAAATTTCAGCTGTCTAACTATTGCAGTTTATGAGGTACACAGTCCGCTGACAGACAGACGGACGGTCGGAAAGCGGAGTCTTAGTAATAGGGTTCCGTAGGTCACTTCGCGTACGGAACCGGGCGCCGTTGTCTACTGATTCATTTGTCAACAAGAAGTTTTTCTATAAATAGAGCTGTTTATTTACGATATCCGAAATCTGTGCCAATATACGTTTTATCTGAGATAATATAACACTTGAAAAAAATCTACTGCCCCAGTTTATACACATAGATTCTTTGGATAAAGCGTAACACACACAGAGAGCGTGCGCGGGACGGCAACGGGTCACGACGGCAGTACGGCGGGTCTATTAACATATATTATAATGGGCGCCCACACACAGCCGGCGTGCGCGGCGAGCCGTCCCGCTCACGCCCGCTGTCTGTGGGCGCCCATTTAAACGTATGTTATTAGACCCGCCGTACTACCGACCCGTCCCGTCGCCGTCCCGCGCACGCTCTCTGTGTGTGTTACGCTTAAGTGTCGCTTGTCTCTGCTCTCTATACGAAGACGACGTCTTAGTCTAGTTGTTCTCATTGTTGGTTTAATAATAAAATGTAATTATATAATAAGATTCCTACAGACATGTTAGAGCGAAATTTTAGATAAGTATACTGTTCAATTATTCACACATCAACTGTTAAATAACGCTGGATAACGTCTATGAGTAAAAAGATGAATTCCACGGGTTAGGTTCCACTAGTTCAGATTCAGATGTAATATTCAGTAAAATATAAAAATATTATTATCAATAATCACACTCGACAAAATTAACCCTTGTTACATTTAATCGAATTTTAGTAAAAACATGTTTTTGCATCTGACTGTATAACTTCATGGTGCTCAAAACATCTCGACTTCGTGTCTCTGTGGAATTTTAATGTAGGTAGCCTGCTCTACCTATTTTATACTAAATTATACTCAAACACGATAACTAGCTCATCTACTAACCACGCGACTCGTAACCAAGCCATTTAGATAATCCTATCAATTAAATTATTGTGATAAAATTATTTATACACAGTTTGGTATTTGACGCCACGAGATTACGTTGAGAACTCGTCCTTGGCCTTCTAATTTTATTTATTTGACTAATAACAGAAGTTACTGACATCGTGTTAAACATTTATGAACAATATAAACACACATTTAGATTCGACGACCTTCGTAGTCGAGTGATACCGGACTTATTGTCGCTATCTCTGAGCTCCCGGGTTCGATTCCCGATCGGTCAATGTAGAAAAATAACTTTTCTATATTGTCTCGAGTCTGGGATGTGTGGTACCGTCGTTGTTTCTGATTTCTATAACACAAGTGCTTTGGCTAAGTACCTAGGATCAGAGCAAAGTATGTGATGTCCAATATTTGGTTTAAAAAAATTAGACTAGATTATGTCTGGTATGGTTATTACTCTTGGAGCGATTGTCATCAGACCT
The DNA here is from genome assembly GCA_963576865.1 of Anania hortulata. Classification (NCBI taxonomy): domain Eukaryota; kingdom Metazoa; phylum Arthropoda; class Insecta; order Lepidoptera; family Crambidae; genus Anania; species Anania hortulata. The sequence continues at coordinate 7,460,249 of OY756416.1, forward strand.
CAGTACCGCTTAGACAGGGGAACTAGACCACATTTGGACCGTGGCTACGTATCCATTTTTATCTGTAGGTTTCCTCACGGAACTCAAGTTTCTTGCGCCATTTATATTTTTATTTTATTTTATGTTTATTCAGTATCCACAGCTCTTAAGTTTTACAAATCACATAATTATACAAAACGTACAGCCAATAATGGATTCTATATATATGTATTAATTTAAAACTTTAGAAAAACGACAATGGGAGAAAGAATTTTGAAAACAACGGTAAAGGAACTAATGGGAAAAAATAGAATAGTTGCACGAGGATGCATGGGTGGTGTGTATCAGTGTTAATGTGTGGGAAATATAAATATGTGTGTGTGTGTGTGTGTGTGCTTGTATGTGTACTTTGTCCTACCCACTCAATAAATCACAAACCTCCCTCCTGAAGGATTGTTTGGAGGCGCTAAACAAGTCTAACGAGGCAATGTTTTTATTATAAATGCGGTGCATCCTACTTACTATTGAATTTTGGGCATAGTTAGTATGAGTTAACGAGCTGCAGAAAAGCGTAGTGTGTCTGTTCCGCGTGCGAGGTGCTTCGAACGTTAGCGTCTTAGTAGCGAGATCATTTTTTTTTTTTATTCTCATAACTAGCTGATACGAACTCCCTGAAGCGGTGGTAGAGCAAAGAATTTTAACTTTTTCAATCAATGGTATTCTAGCTGTTTCCCGCGACTTCGTTCCTTCTATCTGCTGTTCTAGGTTATAATCTATTTCTGTGCCAATTTTCATTGTAGATACGTTCAGAAAAAAACCGACCAAGTGCGAGTCGGACTCGCGCACCGAGGGTTCCGTACAAACCTGTAGGTACCGTTATGAGTAAAAGTTCACCCATCACGACAATCGAGTCATAGTTGTGGTATTTTTATTGCAAAATGAAATCCATAACATTACGAAAGTTAAATTGCGGTTTACGATTTATGACGTATTAAAAAAAAACTAATTACTTGATCTCGTTCAAACCAATTTTCGCTGGTAGTTTTTATGGTAATGTACATTATATATTTTTTTTAGATTTATCATTCTCTTATTTTAGAAGTTACAGGGGGGGGACACACATTTTACCACTTTGGAAGCGTCTCGCACGCAAACTATTCAGTTTAGAAAAAAATGATATTAGAAACCTCAACATCATTTTTAAAGACCTATCCATGGATACCCCCACACGTAAAAACGGGTTTGACGTAAAAAAAAAATTCCCTAAAATTTATTATTATTTTTCTATTTTTTTGTGAAAATCTTAATGCGGTTCACAGAATGCATCTACTTACCAAGTTTCAACAGTATAGTTTCGGAAAAAAGTGGCTGTGACATACGGACGGACGGACAGACGGACAGACAGACAGACAGACATGACGAATCTATAAGAGTTCCGTTTTTTGCCATTTGGCTACGGAACCCTAATAAGAGCTGGGTTTGGAACTCACGACCGATGGATTTGCGGCAAGACTCCAACCTGACTGAGAACGCAAGTAACTAAACAATAAGTGAAAGTGAAAATAATATTGACCAAGTACTGTGTAATACTAAATTAGTCATTGTGAACGGAAACGTTCGTGCGAAATATATTTTTAGGTCACTATAATTGCTAATGGTTGATAAGTTAGATAACATTATTGTTATAGCAAATTAGTTTTGTATCTTCTCAATCTGTCGACGTATATGAAGTAATTAATGTTTATCGCTATCTTAGGTATATAATTTACTATAATTATCTAAAAAAACAAGTTTATAAGTCAGTCATATTTAAAACATAGGTAGGCTAAAAAACCATGTTTATAGGCATAATATTTTACGTATAAGGCAGTTAAGTAACTGTCTGTTACGCTATAACGGCTAAACCACTAAAACGATTTTGACGAAATTGGTACGGAGAAATGTCAAAATCAAAATCATTCGTTTTTGCAAATAGGCCATTAAAAGCACGTTTTACACGTCCGAATATTTTTTTTTGCCCTACCACTGCTTCGGGTCAATTTGTGGGCTATCTATCCCTGAAGTTTTTTTTTTTACAAGTCTTATTCTGCGGGGCGCTGCTTGCGGGCTCGCGGCCACATCTGGTCACTCTATTAACAGTTGTAAAGGATTTTAATAAATTTTCGCCCACAAACAGACAATGTTCTACCACAATATTTGTTCTTCTATAACATTCCAGGAAAACGAACGTTATTTGAGAAATTCGGCGTAGTTTTATCAAAGAAAACAAAAAATATTTCTATACTAAATATTGGCATGTACGCGAGCGAAGCTGCTGACACTAGCTAGTGACATAAATAAATATAAATAAAGTAAAAACTAAAAAAAAAAGAAAAAAGAAAAAAATAGTATGATTCCGGCCAGGATCGAACTGGCGGCCTTCTGCGTGTAAAGCAGATGTGATAACCACTACACCACGGAACCAGATGGTAGAATGTGTGAAATTTAGGTCCGCTCCGCACGCGATCGATCGTTACTTGGCAAATCGTTTTGACCTGCATTTTATCTATCTTGGAATTTATTCTAAATTAAACTTTATTGCAATGAAATAAAGTGTTGTTTATAAAATTTTAGCAGTGCCATTCGTTGTAGTTGGTCTTATTATACTTAGGCCTACTTGCGCATCTCACGATTAGCGAATTTAACCCCGAACTAACACTAACAGGGTATTAAACATCATTCTACTGCTTTCAGTTTGTATGTCGTTGACAGAGACAGAATGATGTCATAATCCCGTGCTAAATTAATCCAGTGGTGCGCAAGTCCACCTTACGGGCAAAATATATTTTTTACCGCAATTTAACAAGCTTAACATACGTCTTGTTAAAAGGCATCGAACCTAATTGGCATACCTCAAGTTGCAAGTAACCTTAAATAACGTTATTTTGGTGTACACCTATGAAACATACGTTAATCGGAAGTGAAAATAATTACAAACAACAAATACTATTTGACAAAATGTCGTAAATGATATACTTTGTTCAGAATATCAATTTGATTATGTAAATAAATATATATTACATGTTCACCCTGGCTCCATACAATGAAGTTCGAAGTCTTCTAAGCGATGTTTTAACAATGTTAATAGGTAAGTATTTTTTATTTAATTAGATTCGAATGGTTATTATATTATATATATATATACATATATACTGTATTACACAAACTACAAAAAACAAATCTAAAGTAAGTATACATCATAATATTTGCCTGACATACAGAATTTTCTAATTGGCTCACACAATATTTTTATCTTGCTTCTCTTGACATCAGCCCTTTATGGAATCCTTTACTTTATAAAGGCAAAATTATTATCTTGTCATTCTACAAGGCCCCTTGCCTTGTCTTTTATCAATGACTCACTCAATTTCCCACCAGACATAACAAAATAAATACACAAGTTTTTAATTATAGTTACTTAAGGAATCTATTAATTTACCTATTAATAATAGCTTTTGCCCGCGACTTGTCTGTGTAGACTTCTGAATTAACTGATTGCTGTAGGATTCCTTATACTTAAAAAAAATAGAGCTACTTTATTGAGAGCTTATGAAACAAAAACTGGGACAAAAGATATGGAGGTTTTCCAAGAAAACAATTTGGTTGTCAACTCTTACACGGTGACGTCAAGAACCAAAAATCAATTTTACTCACCATCATCATTATCATTTCAGCCATAGGACGTCCACTGCTGAACATAGGCCTCCCCCAGTGACTTTCAGATTGGCCGGTTGGAATCAATAAACATTTAATTTATTATTTTATAAAATAAATCAGGCCTATGTTCAACAGTGGACGTCCTGTGGCTGAAATGATGATGATGATGATAGAATAAAGTTCTTATTTAATTATTGTTATTATTTACACGCTAATAAGATATATTTTTCAATAAAATTACACAAATATACGTACTTAGAAATTTTGTATTACCTTCCTACATTAATTCTGAAAAAAAAACGTAGCAACTAAAATTTGAATTCAGGTAGGAGGGTTTTGATTGTATATTAATTATCTATCTAAGTATATATATAAAACAAAGTTGGGTTAGTTACACCATTTATAAGTCAAGAACGGCTGAACCGATTTGGATAATCTTTGATTTGTTAGATTTGTCCCTACCCCGAATAGCAGAATAACTATAAAACATCGGAAAAATTAACAAAATAAAAAATTAAGAGGCGTTATGAAGTTCGCCGGGGGAGCTAGTTTTAATATTAATTAGCTGTTCCGGCGAACTTCGTACCGCCTTTATTTTTTTTGTTAAATTTTACGATGTTTTAATAGTTATTCTGCTATTTGGGGCGGAGACAAATTCAACAAACCAAAGGTCATAAAAATCGGTCCAGCCGTTCTGCCTGCCTAGCATGAGCACTAAAACACGATATGATATGGTATGATATAGCGAAATATGGACACCAACTCTAAAAATATGATAGATATAGCCGCCATGTTGAATCGCCGTCACATAATAAGATCGCTGTTTCGATAAAAATTCAAAATAGCGGCTATATATTTCATATTTTAAAAGTTGGTGTCGATATATCACTATATCATATCATATCATATCGAGTTTTGGTAGACATGCTAGGGAGGGGGGGGGGGGGCTGGACTTATAAACGGTGTAATTAACCCGACTTTGTTTTATAGATAAGGTTTTCTGTTTTCGCACTCCGCACTGGGCCTGCTTGTAAATTCCCCACGTTTACAGGATTTACTCAACTTTTTATTTTTAATAATTAGTGCCTGTTTTTAAATTAAAAAATATAAACTCAGAACAAGGTAACATTACAAAACATTTCAGCAATTAAAATAGTTAGCGTTACTTTTTTAATTTCCCCGTACACCGGCACACTCGCATGCCAAGAATTCATTACCGTTGCGTGTTTGACTCAATTACTAACTGAAATTGACTTCTGGTAGGAAAATATTTTAATTTGTTGCGTTTGGGGTAGCTTAACTAAGTATTACATCATAGCTTTAAAGTTTTAGATAGATATCTCTTTATTGAACACCACACAAAGGAAACATCCTTCATATCACAGCCATGGACGTCCACTGCTGAACACAGGCCTCTCCCAATGACTGTCATCGGGGGGATTGCCAATATTCGCCACGCTTGGCAGGCGGGTTGGCGAGCGCAGTTGGATATTACATTTCGCACGCAGATGCTGCTGCCAATCTCGTGCTATGGGAATTAGTCGCCTCTTACGACACAACTCCTGTTGGCGGTGGGGAAGTATTCTTTACGTAGTCTTTGACTTAAGAAATAAAGACAGAATATACCAAAAGAAAAGGGAATCTGTGATTTCTGTGATTATGTTATGTTGTGTTGTGACCACTGACCATAGAATGGACTAGTTTCCTTAAAAAAAAATTAGTCCGTCAGTTGTATTAACAGAAAATATAGGACACGTATTTTTTCTTTTCGCAATCAAACAAAAAATGATGAAGATATAGCCCGTTAAAGTTCCGTGTAACGTCACGCCTTACGACACTTTTTAACAAGGCATGACGTCACGAGCTCACTTTAATGCGCTTTATCTTCGTAATTTTTTGTTTGTTTGACACCTACCAAACATTATATTATGTTTTAATTTTGTAATTGAATTTTTGCAAAAATTCAATTACAAAATTACACATAATCTCATGCAGACTGAACACATGCGCTACTTCCTTTTAAATGATATCTTTATTTACTGTGTTCTTGGCAAATAAACGCTTGTTTGAGTTTTGGGTTTGAAAGGCAAAATATGGGTCTAATAGTTTTTTAAAATCTAACTGACGGACTAAATAATATTTTTTTGACCCAGGAAACTAGCCTATTTCCCACGGGATAAAGATTTAGTCCGATTTCTGATGATTCGCGAGCGAGCGGGTATTTAACGATGACCTCCGTAGCCGTGAGGCTAACATGCCGGACTTGGTGTCGCTATTTCTGAGGTCCTGGGTTCGATTCCCTGTCGGTCAATGTAGAAAAATAACTTGTCTATATTGTCTGGGTGTTGTGGTATCGTCGTTTGATTTCTGTAATACATTTGCTTAAGCTACTTATCATAGGATTAAAGCAATGTATGTGATGATGTCCAATATATTTATTTATATTTATAAACAGTGTCGTTGACAGTGACACGATGGCAGGCAAAATAACCAAAACTTAATCGTTTCAGTATTTGTTCATTACACTGCTACTCTGTCCTACTTTCATTAGAAAAAGTAGCCGACTCTTAAAATAGACGCAAAAAAACAGCTAACCTCACATTCAAATATAATCGTAACACTTGAGTGTTTACATCGGTAATGAGGTGTAAACTTAGTTAACAGTAACCGGAGCCGTACAGTTAGTTAACTCCGACCCGGTGTGAGTACTGAGGGCATTCAGGTGAAACATTACTCCTTCCGATGCAGATCATTGGCACGTTGGGCTATGATGTCATCCACGTATTGGGTCATGGAAAAATGGCTTCAGTACTTGTGGCATATACATAGAATAGGCTAGTTTTCTAAAAAAATGAGTCCGTCAGTTGGATTTACAAAAAATATTGGACACGTATTTTTTCTTTTCTCATTTAAACAAAAAATTATAAAGATTTAGCCCGTTAAAGTTCTGGGTAACGTCACGTGCTCCCATTCCCAAACTTTGATGCGCTTTATCTTCCTCGTTTTTTGTTTGATTGACAAGACAAAATATGGGTCCAATATTTTTTGAAAATCTAACTGACGGACTAACTAGAATAATATTTTTTTGACCCAGGAAACTAACCTATTTTTATTAGTGTAAAATACTTTAGGGTTTGTTTATAATTATGATAACAAACAACTTTTCCCAAGTAACTTATTGCCTATCTATACATAATTTTGTTAGTGTACGTTAGCCGTCCGCGTTTTTGTTAAATAATAGTTTTGGACACTAACAAAATTAAGTTGAGATAGGTAAGTAGTTTCTTAGGCAAAGTTTTTTTATTATGACTATGAACAAACTCCTAATTTTCTTACACTAATAATGTCTTGGTAAACGCAGTGTGAGACGCCCCCCAACTCCATGGACCGATGACCTTAGGAAGATGTCTGGCAGTGGATGGATGAAAAAGGCGGGAGATCGTGCTCTTTGGTGCTCTAGGATGCTTACGTCCAGCAGTAGACTGCAATAGGCTGATATAATGATGATAAATATAAACTCGTCCTGTAGACATAATGAGAAGGCACACTAAGAGTTTTTATAAAATAAAAGATGGATTGATGTAGAACCCTGCTATAATATTTTTATTGCTTTTTAAAGTAGTCTCCGTTCCTTTCTAAGCACCGTCGCAACTCGCATGCGATGGAACCATTGACTGAAGCAGTGCCCACTCTTCTTTAGGGATCGCTTCCACGCCTTTTTTAAACATAGCCACGGCATCTTCAGGGTTTATCTGTCGCACAGATTATTAAAACAACTGATTAGGTATGTTTTTTAAATCAAATTCTTTACATAACATTTTCTAAATCAGTCATTTTCTGGATATTAGAACCAAAATTAAGTTGCAATACCAAAAACATTCCAAAGCGCGTACAAATCTCCGAATAAGTTTGAATCCAGTGAACTGTAAGGAATGGAAGTTGACAATGATCGGTGTGCGACGGACCGGCAAAGCCGTTGTGCCGACCGTCACGTAGCGTGACGATGTAGGGTGGACACGTGGTCCTTCGAGACAGATAAAAGCCAATTCATTTCTTCAAATAGACCTCAATCGAACAATTTTACACGTCGAACGCAGTGATTACCAAAGTTAGGCAACCCACGCCTCAGTTTTGATTAGATTGGTGACCATTCGTTCCAACTATATTTAGTGACATTAACCATGGAACACATACCCTATAGAGTAGAAATGTCATATGATTTGTTCGACAGGATTTTTCGCGATTTTCTAATCTGTATCTGTACTTTTTTTGTATGGCGGAGAGTTGACAGGAATTGTCATCTTATCCTAAATGTAAGTGAAAAAACACTAACTAGTTTCGGAGAAATTGGAGAAAGATGGTTCGTATTGCTGCTCTATAGGGTATGTGCTCGATGCATTCAACACAAGCACCTCTGCATGCTTCGGAAAGCACGTTAAATGTTGGTCTCTGGAAGCTGCGTGGGCGCCCGCTTCACAGGCCCTTATCTCGCAGATTGCGCTACCTAATGCCGCAAAAAAAACGGTTATATAAATCTTCACACTTATTTTATCCAAATCGGTATGTCCTGATTGTCAGTATTGTTACCCTACACGGCCAAGCCCACGTTAGCTATTGATTTAATAATTCAATTTGGTACAGCCATTATAATTGACAATTCTTGACTCGAACTAGCTACTAGGCCATCTACTTGACTAAATGGTCTTTGACCTATTTCAAGGACACTCATATCTAAGTCATGATGATAGTGCTCTTCATCACTCCAACATTTGTCTTTTGTGGTATTCGAACCGGCGAACGCTGATCGTAGATCTGGTCTTGCACGACTAGACCAGATGATCTTCCATCTAACTATTAGTGCTGACTGCTGACTGCTGAGTAGATCATCTCCCCCTGAAGACCGTGCGCTTTGGCAGTGATTACCAGTGATCGGAGTAGGTAGATTGATTTGGAGTCAATGATTTCAAACATTGATGTTAATATGGACATGCCTCCGGGATTCAGGAATTTCTAGGTATCAGTTTTTGAAAAAAAGGCATATGCATATTATGCAGCACTACCAAAGTACATCAAATCAATCTACCTACTCCGATCACTGGTGATTACCAAAGTTAAGCAACCCACGGCGCGGTTGTGAGTGGATGGGTAACCGAGCATATATTCATCTCCGTGCTTCGGAAGCCACGTTACACGTTGGTCTCGGCTAGTAACACTTGATAGTCATGAAGCCAAGTCAAAGGCTTAAGGAGGCATCATTACATATGACAGTAAGGTTTAGTCACTGGCCTTACAACCCTCTCCACCACACCGCACTAGGCCCACATGGTGGAGTATGGCCCAAAAAGTAGGTTAGTGCATTTGTGGTGAAAAACCAGTACTATTCAATAGTTTCACAAGATGTCATTGCGCACAAGATCACGGAAAATCGCCGAGTTTTCCATGAACATAGTAATAAAGTAAATAAAACAGCGATTTGTTGGATCGCAGTAGAAAGCAACTGGCCTGAATCGCAGGCGCAGATGGCGCCCGTAAGGTCGCCTGCAGGCCGGTTGCACTAACTATAGTTAGGCATCCTAGTTCCTAAACACTGGTTTATAATCTCTGGTTAGTTTTTACTTAAGAGGTTTTGCTGTTTTGGTCTGCAGGAAAATAGCCGGCCGGGCCGGAGGCCAACTCGGATTCTTCAATAACGAATTGACAACCGGTAAATTACGTGATACTGATGTTAAATCATATAGTGTCACGCGGTTTTCCTGCCTACAATTTATTATCGAACGGTTCTGAAAGTGTAAACACCTTTAGGATATTAGTTTAGTCCAATACCTTTATACATTTATACCGTTTCTTGTATAACTGATGTCTGTTGTGTTTTCCAATATATTAAAAAAAAAAAAAAAAAAAAAAATTGCCAGGCTGCTTGCACCAACTATAGTTAGTAGATATCCTAGTTCCTAACCAACTAGTTGTGATCTCTGGTTAGTTTTATGAAAGTAGGTTTTGCTGTGTTACGATATAAAATATTGCCGACTTAAATAGTGCCTCAAGATCGCCTACAGGCCGCTTGCACCAATTAAAGTTAGGCATCCTAATTCCTATCCTAACCACTGTTTTTAATCTCTGGTTAGTATTACCCAAGTAAATTTTGCTACCTTCGACTATGTGTGGAAAAATGCTTCCTCAAAGCGAATCACTGTCACATATCATTCAACTACACACTTAAGTCAAATCCAGAAACGATTACTTTATAAAAATAAAATGACGGAACTTATCAATGAAATCAAAAAATGAAATTGACTTATTGATGAGTGCAATTTTAATGTAATAAATTTGTTTTACTAGCCTTGATCTAACACCGAAAGTTCGAAACGCTATATCGCCGCTGTGCCCGCCGCCACGTAACATAGTTTTCGGTTTCAATTCCCCCAGTACCTAGGATGTGTAAAACCAACACTTGGCCATCTCGTAGACATAACTGGATCACAAACACTAGATAGTTATCAACGTACGATTTTATCTCTGTTTGAATAGCCAAAGTAGGTTTTACTGGCCTAGATCGCAGGCGCAGGGTCACCTAGGTCGTTCGCACCAACTGGAGTCACTTACATAACCATTGATTAGTTTTACAGAAATTACAGTTTACTAAACGTAGGTTAATACTACGCAAGAACCGCAAATGAGTATGCAATGTGCATTGAGGCTTTAATGCACAGTTATTCATGACATGTGTAATTTGTCCCAGCTCGAGTAAGTTGACCCACCAAAGGGGTGCCAAATTTAAAAAATAAGATCTAGGGAACAACATAAAGAAGTGTTCTAATCGTTATTATTTTTAGTAGTCTTGTTACGAGATAAAATTACTTTAAAATATCCGAAAATAAAGTCAATAGAGAGACTACGAAAGCCGCGCGGTCATCCATCAGAAGCGTAGGTACGGCGAGAGGTAAGGACCTTACGCAGTGCACATACAGTGCAATTTATTCATGAATAAGGTAACCGCAAACCGCAACCGTAAAAATGTTTTTTGTTCTTTGCATAGTTCGATTAAGTTACTGATTCTGAGCCACTCCTAAAGATTTGGCACCCCTTTGCAATGTGACCCCGTATTCTATTGTACCTTCAGTATTGTTATTATTTAATTTTTTCTTTAGTTTATGTCAGATGCTTGCTTTACTTGTGTATTTTTATTAGTGGAAAGTTAAGGCTTAGTTTCATATTTACTATCTTTCTAATGATGGTATATTAAGCTGTTTGTTTTCCTTAAAAAGAATAAGTCCTGCTTTTATTAACACCAGCATAAGATTAACAGAATATTCACTGTTGGGTAGGATTATGTCATTCATGTCACGACGACCAGTGTTCGTGAGTCACATTACAATATAAACCAAACCGCTATACTTTTATGGGCATTTGATATCCTTGCTTTACCATAAATGAAACAATTATGGTAAAGCAAGGATATGAAACAATACAGAAAATAGAACGATATAATTTTCAACTGCGAATTTCAAAAAGGTTTGACATGACTACCTATATAGACGACCTCCATAGCCGTGGCGAGTGCGCCGGATTTAGCTTCGCTATCTGAGGTTTCGGGTTCGATTATCGGTTGGGTCAATGTAGAAAAGGACTTTTATATGTTAGGTCGATTCTGGGTGTTGTGGTAGATAGATAGATAGAAATTTTATTTCGTAAAATAGACAAATATACACAAAAACAAGACAGAAAATAATAAAATATAGAATAACAACAACTAAAACACGAAAAAAAACAAACATTGTCAAAAACATTCTTAAACCGTACCGTCTTTGATTTATGATTTCTATAGTACAAGTGGTTTAATTCAATCATTTTATTGCAGACATTAAAAATCCATATAGAGGTGTTAGTAACATGATAATCTTGTTCTAGTGTTAGTAATTACAAATCTGCAGAAAAACAAATATATATAAATAAATGGCTTCCGATGCGGCTCCTGTACTATGGGTATTCATAGCGAGTGACAGAGGCATGAAGCTTTAGCCATCGGCGCAGCAGTGGGGACTGGGGAGGCCCATCGGTCAGCCAGCGCGCTTTAGCTTCTTATCTTAGGATCAGAGCATTGTATGTGATGTTGTCCAATATTTATTTATTTATATTACTCTGTAACGATACTAAGCAGAACTTGTGCTATTACCATAGTGAATTGGCGACTAGATAACGGATAGACATATTTAAATCCCTATTTCCCTTCTAAATTATTATAAATGCGAAAGCAACTTTGTCTGTTACGCTTTCACGCCTAAACTACTGAACCGATTTTGATTTAATTTGGTACAGAAATAGACCAGAGCTTGGGAAAGAATATAGGCTACTTTTTATAGTAAAAGCTGAACCGATTTTGATGAAATTTTGTACGGAAAAAGCTTGAACTCTAGGGAAGGACATAGGCTTCTGATTTTCTCCTAAGCGAGTAAAATAGGGTGTGACAAACCATATTTTAGGCGAGCGAAGCCGCGGGCATAGCTAGAAGATTATATAACATCAATTACTTGGGTAGAAATGCTCGTGCTCACCACACAAAACACATCTTCCCGGGATTTGAACTCGTAACCATCCAGCTATAAAGTTTAGGAACCACTAGACCAAGACACTCATAACATTTTCACCTTGTCCCTGTATCTTATAAATCTTCTGTACGTGTGTTTGTCACCTAACTCCTGCTAAGCGGCTGTACCGATTCAGATGGGAATTAGGTTAATACCTACATCGAACGAATGGTTTATTTAATTCGTACGGTCGTCAATAATGGCGCAGTTGTTCTTCATGGTTGTTGTCGAATAAATTATAAATAATGACATTTCTACTTTACCTATAAAGTGCTCGATGCTTCCAGTAAACCATAGTTTAGTTACTCGCTAACCCCAGTCAGTAAAGGCAGCTCCGGTTAAGCACCGCTATTGGTTTCACTTGTATTTACCTCTAATATCACTGCAGATTGCCTGTACATACAGTTGTGATTGTTTAAACAATCTATAAATTCAAATTGAATCTCTATTTCCCTTGGTCATCGCATCACGCGTTAACGGATGGAACAATTTCGCTAATTCTTTTTTTGTTGTGTTAATTATTGTCAGGAGAAGGTTCTTACGGAAAAATAGAAAGTGGCCCAGAAAATCCTTTATGTAAACTAAAGACCAGGCGAACGAAGTCTCGGGTAACAGCTAGTTATCTATATATATAAAATGAATTGCTGTTTGTTTGTCTCGCTAAAACTCAAGAACGGCTGGACCGATTTGGCTAATTTTGCTCTTAAAATATTTGTTGAAGTTCAGGGAAGGTTTAAAAGTTGAGAAAATATATAGAAATTGCAAGAAAAGTAGTAAAAACAACTATTTTATTTGCCGTACAAACTGTTCGTACCAGTCAAACGGGATGCGTTCAGTTTAACTTTTATTGGCGGTACGAATTTCGCCGGGACAGCTAGTCTTTTATAAAATATGCTGTACCGGTAGTCGTCTTTTCCAGTGACTATAAGCTTTTAAACGACTTTTGCGTCTTTCCACCAGCTATTTAGAAAAGTACTGTTACGACAATATTTAAATTATCTGTTCAGTTCATCATAGTAATTGTTAAGCCTATAGATTTAGAAAACGCTACACTCAAAAACAATGGCTTAGCCTTAGCAAACGTAGGACGCTCCCCAGCTCGATGGACTGATGACCTCAGCGGTGAAAGCCTTTAGGGAGGTTTACGTCCAGCAGTGGACTGACATAATGATGATGATGATGATGATGAATCAGTTTATCAGCCGCATCAAGGTTCAGGTAAAGCAACGCGCGTGAAATGCGTCAACGAGTCAACGCAAAGCTCCCTATAAATTTTGATCCCCTTGAGAGTGTCGAAATATACGTTTTTTTCGTAACTATCTGTTTTTTACGTTAACTTAGAATTTTCATTGTTTCACAGCTGGGACTGTTGACCTGAGTAATGTGGTTTTAATTTCAACGATACCTTCACGCGTTTTCGAGATTTTGGCAGGTCTTGACAAACATACGCACAGACACACAGACGGACAACAAAGTGATCCTATAAGGGTTCCCTTTTGAAGATAAAGATAAAGAATATTTATTGCTAAAGGCACAACGAAACATAACAGAACAGCACACAAATAATAAATAGTAATTAACATTATACAATTTGAACATAAATTAGAAACACCAACAAAAATGTTAATACTTTACTTAAGCATAGGTCACACTATAAGTTTTGCGTAACTTAAAAAAAACAACATGTTATAACCACAATATTATGTTTATTGCTTTTCAAAATACTCTCCTTTACATTTTAAACATTTTTTCATGCGATCGAACCATTTTTTAAACAGGAGGACCACAGATCTGAAGGCATATTTTCTACGTGCTAATTGAACGCTATCACTGCCTCTTCGGAGTTGGTAAAAGTAAAACCTCTCATCAAATCTTTGATTTTGGGGAAAATACAGGAATCACAGGGTGCTAGGTCGGGGCTATGCGCAGGATGAGTGACGAGTTGTACTTTTGCGGAAGCTAAAAATGACTGATTTGTTGGCGGTGTGTGAAGAAGCGTTGTCATGATGTAGGAGAACGCGGCTTTTGGGTCGTCTTTCGCGAACTTTTTCTAACACCCTGGGTAAACAAATGGTAGAATACCACTCGGCATTAACACTCTTTTGATCTTCAAGTGGAATTGTACAGATGGGACCCGTAGCTGAGAAAAGAAACGCGATCATTTTTTTACCAACGTTTCTCGCCTGCCTAACTTTTGTTGTCCTGTTCTCATTTTCAAACACCCATTCACAAGATTGCTGTTTTTTTTTTCGGGTTCAAAACAATAAATCCACGTTTCGTCTCCTGTAACAATGTCATAAACAGCATTAGAATGTCCGTGGTCGTACTTCAGCAGCATCTGTGAGCACCATTCCACTAGAGAAGCGGGCGCTTCTGCTCCGCTGTCAGTTCATAAGGGATCCAACGACAGCAAAGTTTCCGAACATTCAATTCTTCGTGTAAATTTTTCTGAATTTGGCTTATACCAATCCCCAATAGTCCTCGAATTGTCTCATAGGTAATCCGCGGGTTTTCTTCAATTAGCCGCTTAACAGTAGCCACATTATTTTCGTTGACGGCAGTTGAAGGCCGCCCTTCACGAAATTCATCATGTAAAGAAACTCGACCTCTCTAAAATTCAGCAAACCATCGCCTCACGGTGCTCAAACAAGGTGCTTCTCTCCCAAAAGCATTTTGAAGACGAGCTGCACAGTCTTGCGGAGAGAGAGAACTTTTAAAATCATAAAAAATCATCGCTCTAAAATCTTTTCGACTTAATTCCATTTTCGTTGCGTACGTAGAACTTTGATGTTTGTTAAAAAACAATTGACAAATCATTTTCCGCCAATTGTTTTTTTTTATAAATTCAAAATTCAAATTCAAATCTTTATTAGTGACAACAAGGCCCAATTTGTTAGTAACAATAACTTAACCTATGTTAGTACTTAATTTCTAACAACGATTTGGTACGTTTGGCTAGAGCCCAGACAAGTGGGCTGTCCAGCCGATCGGCTATCGCGCGCAGAATGATGTTGGGGCTGCCGCGCAACCTGCGTCAAAACCATCTGTCCGGGCCTCGGCGAACATTGAGGGAGGACGCGCTACAAAAGCGCGGCAGCCGCAACAACGCCCTGAATGCGTTGTTATATTGGACCCGCAGAGCATTGTAAGCCCTTTGGGTATATTTGAACCACAGAGACCCAGAATACAGTGACGTACAATACGCTTTGAACAGCGTTATCTTGACTGCTGCCGTGCATCGTGAGAACCTGTGGATTAGCATGTTCGCCCGGACTGACAATGCTCTGCGTTCCCTCTCCATGTCTACATCATCTTTCAGATCGTCTGTTACCAAGTGTCCAAGATATTTGAAAGTGTGTACCCTGTTTATCGGCTTATTATTAAGTAAAAATGGTGGTATACTATAAGGGCACTTGGTACCCGCCCTGAAGACAATGTACTCCGTCTTTTTCACATTGTATACAAGGCCGTTTGACGCAGCATACAACTCGCACACCTCAAGCAACCTACGGAGTGCACAAACCGAAGGGGCCAGCAGTACTAAGTCGTCCGCGTAACTTATGTTGTTAAAACATACACCGTCAACGAAGCACCCTGCACGCGTACCACTGAGTCCCTCGATCAATGCGTTCACATACAGGCTGAAGAGTATGGGCGAGGTCAGGCCCCCCTGCCTCACCCCGCACTCCGGCCTGCACGGATCCGAAAGCTTCCCCGCCCAGCGCACCCTGCTCTCCTGATTCAAGTACCAGTATCTAATGATGAATGCGAGCTCTGGCGGCACCGTAGTCTCCTTCAACTATTTCCAAAGTATGTCGTAAGACACAAGGTCAAAGGCCCTGGACAAGTCCAAAAAACAAGCATAGATAGGTGTGTGCCTATCAGTGTTATACTTGACAGCGTGCTTTAACCCCAATATGGCCGCTTCAGTGGACAGCCCAGACCGGAAACCGAACTGAGCATCATGCAGTTTGACATGCCTGTTTAAATATGAGTTGAGCACGCCATCAAGCACCTTTGCTATGATGGTAGCTAGCGAGATCGGCCTATAGTTTGAACTGTCCGACATATCTCTGGTTTTGCATTTCACTATAGGTACCACCAGGGTCCGCATCAGTTCTGGAGGCAAGTATGAATGGCCAATACACAAGTTAAACAGAAGAGCCAGTGCACGGGGCAAGTGGGCTCCAGCATACCTCAGATGCTCGACGCTGAGCTCATCGTGACCGGGCAACTTGCCTCTTGTCATCTTCCTTAAAATGAGCTGGATATCTTTCGCTAGAACAACGGTTGATACTTTGGAACCCTGAGGCCCAGCGCCTAATTCTATTACTAAGAAGGTTGCAACGTTTTAAAAAATATAACATACGAAATTCAAATAGTTCCGATTAGCTAGGATTGCAAAACTTTTACTGTGCCCCATGTATAAAAGTAAAATAAAATAAATTCTCCTTTTGAGGTACGAAACCCCTAAAAACATTGTGTAAAACTTTAACCACAGGTATTTAGCTGGTAAGTATATTCCCGATTCAAAACTACTATAGTAGTAGAAGTACTTACCTGATTAAGTTCCGATGATGCAACTCGCCCTAAATTCGCTGGATGTGACGCGTCCATTGTACTCTAACTGGCTAATAAACGCATTTGTACTGTGTCGAGAGATGTGGGCTTCTGTTTTGTACCAATACCAGGAGGTCAATTCTGGGGCACTCGACAACATCCAACAACTTGGGTGACGTGTTGCGATGTATTTTGAGAATATGGCATTATGCGAATGTGACATTGTTCGCCTGCGCCTTTACACCGTAACTACACTAAGTTTATACCAAGTATGGTGCCAAAGTGGTAAAACCACGGGATAAATTAAAAAATCCAATCCGTAGGTAAAACACGAGTTCATCGCCATCACTTAAATAAGACGAAGGAATCAGCATCTTCGTGTTGCGAAATACACAACAATCTTGCCAGCTCACGCAGATCAGAATTGTGAAGGAATCAAACCTAGAACTACCATTGCGCTAATCGGGGTGTTTTAACCTATTCACCGCCAATAAATTCTATAGAAGTTCTTCATTGCACCTACTATAATAAAATACATTTACGAAACATCAAACGTTTGTTTCTTTTGTAATTTTGTAAGATGGACACGACTGAAGCCCTATTTTTTATTTTCCCAGGCAAAACAGGCTTTTTTTTTCAATATTTTTATATCCACTTCAACAACTTCATATCAAGTATATAAGTGATGTGACGCGAAATGTTTTTTTTTTGGCAAAGCAGTGAAATTGCATAGGGTTTATTTTTTATGTTAGAATCTACTATGTCTCATCCAAAACGGGTTGGGTCATTATAAATATTGTTCAAATCTTTATTAAAACGAATGAATAGTTCCGGAGACTATCTCCTACCTTTTTATAAAATAATATTAGGTAGTATAGAACTATTAGACGATAATTTCATAGTCATTTGCTATTTTATCGCACGAGTGTCAATAATGACGCGTTTGGTCGATACGCTAATAATACACACGTCAACCTGACATCAGAATGGCGTGAATATGACAACTAGTTGCTTACGGCATTATTTACTACAAGCGCTGCCCGCGGCTACGCGTGAAATAGGGCTTGTCATTTTTTTTACTTAAATACAGCTAAAACACTTCAATAAATTCGCCAACATAACTATGTCCTCCGTAGCTTAGCGTAAGAGCAGTCGCCCGGATAGAAGAAGAAGAAGAATACATCACACACAAATATTAGAAAAGACAAATGACACAAAAACATTTAAGTAAATTAAAACAAGAAAAGAAAAAAAAACTAACAAACATTTACAAGACATTGCTAAAACAATAATAAGAAAAAAACGAGTATTGAAAATAATTAACCACGCGGTGCCACTATGTGCCTGTGGTGTCCAGGATAATGGGACCTCACTCGGCTTGAGCCACGGCTTGAGTAGGCCGCAACGCTGGTTTTCAGTAGGCCCTGATAGCGAACGGTGGTGGGTTTGAATCCCACCAGCCCCCTAGCATGGTCACCACAATACGATATAATGTAGCGATATATCGACATCAACTGTAAAAATATGATAGATAGAGCCGCCTTATTGAATCGCCGTGCCGGTGACGTCGAATGTTAAGATTTCTGTTTCGATAATAATTCAAAATGGCGGCTATATCTATCATATTTTTAAAAAAAGTTGGTTTCTCTAAATCGCTATATCATATCATGTTTTGGTGGTCATGCCAGGGGAAAGAGGCAGTTGAAAACCTTTTTTAAGGGAAAATATTATCCTTTATAAAAAAATTTAAACATCATCATTTCTGCCATGGGACGTCCACTGCTGAACAAAGGCCTCCCCTAATGACTTATCATCAGGGGGGGATTGCCGCAGTTTCTTATAAGATTTCGCACGAAGACGCTGCTGCCCGTCTCGTACTACAGGAATTAGTCGCTTCTTACGACACGCCTCCTGTTGGCGGTGGGGAAGGGAAGTTTTTAACATCCTCCAGTTCAATTCAGTCAGTACGAGTTGATTTATCCGCAATAAGCCTCTACCGGCCGACTCAGCATGTCATTGTTACTTAACTCGTCGTCGGCGTTATGCGCTGAGAAGTGGGCCGGTGTGGTAACAGTTATCACTAACCTAGACTATCGTTTACAATATACAGGGTGGCACAAAAAAAAGAATCGAGTAAAAGTCTAGGAAACACTCTTATCAGTATTTAATTTTGAATAATTTTGTGATTTATGTTTTTTTGCGGCAATGCAAATACTATTTAGCCATCGAGCACAGGACCCTATAGAGCAACAATATGGACCATCTATCTTCGAAACTGGTTAGTGATTTTTCACTTAAACCATGTACTTAAACTAAGTATGAGTTGAAAATAGTCTTATCAACTCTCGCCCGCTCAGTAGGTAGGTCAGTGATCAAATAAATGATATATTTTTGGCAAACGAATTATACGACATTTCTATTCTATAAGGTATGTGCTAGAGCCTAGATATTATTCATTCATATATTTTAAAAAAAACATGGATTTCAATAATCAATGTCTCTTTGACCAATTTAAAAAAAAAACGAAACGAAAAATAAATCGCGGAACATACTCGTACAAGAGGACGTTTCCGTGTCTCTGGTGGTGACTCGGAAACCTCTGCTACCTCTGAACTTCTGTTTGAAACAGCCTGCCTTTCCTGGTGTCCACGGAAGATCAGCGTTAAGGTATCTTTCTGGTTCCTTGACATATTGCTGAGTGGAGGCCATTACTGAACCACAAAATCTTAAATGTATGTATAAATATGAATCACTATTTCCCTTGGGCATTTGGCTAATTCTTTTTTTGTTGTATTAACTATAGTCAGGAGAAGGTTCTTTTAAATAAAAAAATTAAGAAAGTTGGAATTTTTTTCATGAAACACCTCGCGAACGAAGTCGCGGGCAACAGCTAGTTTAAGATATCCTGTTATGTAACTGTTTCTGTTTCTGAATAAATTATTTTATTCTTTATTCTAAACAATTTGTAAGACATACTATATAGTTTCATCTAACATCAATGTCGAAAAATGTTGTGAAAAATTCACAGACAATTTCAGGATCAGTAATTGCGAAAAGAACCGAAATCTTTTATTTTTATGGGCTGACTGCAACTCGTATTCTCAGCGTCTATTGTTACCTAATGGTGTGAACGTGTTGTAATAAGTCCTAACCTTTTAATGAAGCGTTAGTAGAAGTTTATCTCCTAACATTAAAACTACTTTTAGGTTTCATTGACTGTAAAAACGATTAATAGAAACTTTATTTGACGACTTGTTTGGCGAGAGCGGTATTTAACACTTTTTAGAAATAGAAACGTTTATTTACACAAGAGAAAAATACATAACAATATAAAATTTTAAAGGGATCTGTCTGATGTGTCAAAAAGGTTCCCGCTCAGCATTTGTCGTAACAGCCACGGACTTATCACGACGCTGATTTTCGGTGGGAACCACTGACGCTAGGACGTGCAGCAAGTGACGCAGTGGCATATCGGACCACCAGAGAATGCCAAATCCCTCCAACGGGCTCCGAGCCCTTGGGGAGCACAGAATCGGTGGAAGAAACCCGGAATCACGTATAGGCCGATAGCGTAGCGTGAAATTCCTGTTCTGTGGGCCGATACACCGCTTACATTTAAGTTTTATTGACTGTAAAGTAATTTTATTTGACGACACGTTTGGCGAGTGTGGTATTTGTCCACAATGGATAAAACAATACCGTGTACTAAATAAAGTACACTGGACTGTTAAAGTGTTAAACGCAAAGTGTCTTCGATTCCCGGTTCAGGTCCATACAGGAAACGATTTTTTCTCGGGTCTCGAAAAATATTCTAAGGTATGGGTGTTCTGGGAGACACAGGCAAAATTGTATCAGAAGGATGTCAATTGCCATGCGACTAATAGTGTAATTGTATGACTTTTTTTTTTTTTTTTTTTTTATGGACGGACCTATCGCTGAGTGTCTTTGAAGAAGACATTCGCCAGCTTAACCCGGGCAGTTGTGGCGTGCGCTGAAGGCGCACAGCCTAGGTCCGCCCCGCTAGCGGTCGCCGCGACCCGGCCGAGTGTGAGGCTTCGCACAGCGAAGCCTCAGACTCGTACGTGTCGAGCCCCATACTAGCAGGCGTGATCGGGCCAATGTGGAGTGCAAAAGGCACCCTACCAAGCGGCGAACCCGCTAGTGGTGGCGCCGACGGGACCGGAACTGCCGAAACAGGCCGGACCGCTGCCGGGCTCCTTTCTAGCGGGCCCGATCTGGGGGTGAGTCGGACTCTGGCCTCAAGGGCGCCTCTATAGGCTCGGACCTCGGCTTGGGCCGTCGTCCGTAGGGTGGACAGGGGAAAAACGGCCAGGCACATGTCTGTGTCGGCCGAAATGAAATACGGGACCTCGCACCCTTCGGCGGGTGCGGTGATGCGAACTAAAATGTTGTGCAGTACTTGAAGTGCTTAAGGCGGTGTTGGCTGTTGTTCTACAGTACGCGGTGTAGGAATCGTCAGGGTCGTCCAAAACGTGCCGAGGCCGACGGAGTCGGGCAGCGACATCCTCCTGGGGCGTGTACGTGGCGGCTTTGACTATGAGCGGATTGGAGTGGTTTTTTGCCTTATCAAAGAAGCGCTCAGACGCTTCTTTCATATATTGGGCTACTGAGGGCATGTCGAAGTCTTTATGGAGATTCTTGCGGCGTACGAACCACGGTTGACCCGAGGCTCTCAGCAAGAAATTGTTTTGGAAACTTTGCATTTTCTTAATGCTGTTTGAAGAAGCGTGAGCAAACACCGGACTGGCGTATGTCATCACGGGGCGGATGCAAGTTTTGTAAATTGTCAACTTATTTCTAAGCGACATTTTACTCTTGCTACCGACAAGGTGGTATAGTCGGTGGGCATAGAACTTCGCTCGATTGAGAACGCGCGTAATGTGGGGTACAAACGATAACCGGTGGTCGAGAGTGACACCTAGATATTTGACCTCCCTCACCCAGGGGATCGGTCGGCCAAATAAGGTGACGTTAAAACGGACTTTCTTGCAGCAGGGTTGTTTGGAAGGCCGCGTTTTGAAGCGACCTCGAGTAAAGTACACTGCTGCACTTTTCTCGGGGTTCACCTCCACACGCCACTTCCTGAACCACTCGCCGAGAGCATCAGCGGCGCGCTGTAGCGCTATCGTGATGTAACGACGGTTGTATCCTGAGCGATAGAGAGCGGTATCATCCGCGAATAGGGCTAACTCCGCGTCCGGCGTCTTGGGTATGTCGTTGACATAGATCGAAAATAGTAACGGCGATAACACCGATCCCTGCGGGACGCCGGCGCGGACGGGGCGGGGGGACGAGCGGGTGCCATCGACGCGGTAGCGGAAAGTACGATTCGATAAGAAGTCTCGCAAGATGAGTACGAGCCTATCTGGCACACCGAGTTGGTATAGCTTGTAAATCAAGCCATTGTGCCAGACTTTATCGAACGCTTTCGCCACATCGAAGAATAGCGCTCCCGTCTCTAAGGGGCGGGTTCTGTTGAGACCGTCCAGAATGTGTTCCGTTAAGCGGTGCACCTGGTGGACGCAAGAGTGAGTGGCTCTGAAGCCAAACTGCTCATTAATTAAAAGATTATTAGAGAAAATATAATCTTTTAGTCGGGAAACTAATACTCGTTCGTATAACTTGCCCATGGTCTTTAGGAGACTGATGGGCCTGTAACTGGTGGGGTCTGACCGGTTTTTACCCGGTTTAGGGATGCCTATGACCTCTGCCTCCTTCCACGCAGCGGGAAAGATGCAGTGCGCCATGGCGGTGTTGATGATAGCCACCAACAGACAGAGAAGCTGTGCGGGGAGGGCGCGTAAAACTCTGTTAGAGATACGGTCCGGGCCGGGGGCCTTGTTGGGACGGAACTCTTTAATTATCGCCTGTACCTCGTCCACACTAGTAGAGGAGAGAGGGGGGGCGGTGGGTGGGAGTGACGAGCGGTGGTCGACCTCGGCGTCCACCGTATGGAGGTGGACGGGGTCTACGGGGAGAGTACTAGGGGCGCACTGCGCTTCAAAACTGTCAGCCATACATTCGGCTTTGTCGTCGTCGTCAAACGCTAAGGATTGATCGGGACGAGTCAGGGGGGGCATAGACGCTGTTTCATCCGACTTAAAGGACCTCGCTAACTTCCAATAAGCTTGGTGAGATGGCGAGATCTCTTTTAGCAGATCGTCCCACCGATTATTTCGGAGCTCCGCAATACGCTTCTTGACAGCGCGCTGCAAGCTGCGTAAGCTTCTCCGATTTTCCTCAGTGGGATAAGCGTCGTAGGCTCTAGTAGCCGCGTTCTTAGCTCTCAGTAGTTCTCGCGCGTCGTCAGGCAGCCTGAAACGATGGTCACCCATCGCAGGCACCTGCCTAGACGAATCGCCTATGGCGACCGAGATGTGGCTAGTGAGTGCGTCGATCGCATGAATAGCCTCGTTAGGCGAGGTTATGTCATCGGGGATCGAGGACAGCTGGGGACTGTCACAGTTCTCAAGTTTGCACTTGAGTTTGTTCCAGTCTACCACTGTTCTCATTTCAGGGGAGGACTCAGGAGAGCCGAGTTGGACTACCACCGGGCGGTGATCGGATGTGAGGGCGTGAAAGACTTCTATCGAGCATAGACGTAAGCCTACGTTCTTTAGAATAGCCATATCGAGAATGTCGGGGCGGTGGTTGACGTTATACGGGTAGTGTGTCGGAGACAGGGGCGGTATAACGTCGAAATCGAGTTCCTCAGCGAGCGTGCTCAAGTCCGTCCCGTTTCGGGTAGTACATAAGCAGCCCCACTGAGTGTTTTTGCTATTAAAGTCGCCGCCCAAAATGACGGCGTCGTTCATAGCGAAGAGTGCCTCGAAGTCGCTCCTTAAGGGAGCTTTGAGGGGTGAGATATACACCGAAGCGATGAGTATAGATTGATGACCGGTCATGCCAAGCCTACAAAGCGAGACTTCCATGTCGGTCAGGGGCGGAGGATCAACGGGGGCGCAGTGCAGAGAGCGCTTATAATAAATAAGCGTTCCGCCGCCACGTGTGGGTCTGTCGTTTCTAATGAGATTGTAATTCGCAATCCGAGGACTGCGAATTGAAGGTTTTAAAAGGGACTCTTGCACCAGGAGGATGTCGACCTGGTG
The DNA here is from genome assembly GCA_963576865.1 of Anania hortulata. Taxonomy (NCBI): domain Eukaryota; kingdom Metazoa; phylum Arthropoda; class Insecta; order Lepidoptera; family Crambidae; genus Anania; species Anania hortulata. Next base: position 7,484,199 of record OY756416.1, read on the forward strand.
TTCGGTAAGGAAGAGGGCAACCTCATCCCTCTGCGATTTGAGGCCGTCCGCATTGAAAAATGCTACGGAAATCGACCGTGGTTTCTTCCTAGAAGTTGTGATATCCATTTAAGATGGAACGGAGTATGTAATGGACGCGCAGAACTCTGAGTGCTCTGCGAGGACGGCCATCCTCAGAATGAGGTTGCCGTTAGAGGCGCGGAGTTTCTCCGCGACGACGCTCAGCTCGTCGAAGTCGATACCTCCCATAGAGGAGGCGACAGCGGCGAGATCGGCTGCACGTTTGTGCACGCCTTCGGGGGTCGGGGCCGTAGGGGCCTTAGGGGCGGCAGTTTTTGGGGCGATCGCCTTAGGGGCGGACGCCTTGGGGACAGTCGCCTTAGGGGCGGTTGCCTTAGTGGCAGGGGATGCGCGCGGGACGGCCCCCGACTGGGGGGGCGGTGACGCGGGTGCGGGGGGCGTTGCCTTGGGGGAGCCCAAGGGCTTGGCCCATGCATTAGGCCTGCATGGGCGGAGTTCGGGGAACGCCGAAGGCGCTACAGTCGCACGCGTAGAAGACACGTGCGCCGTCCTAGGAGCGACAGGGGCGGAGGCGCGTGGCTGGACGCGCGGGGCCCTGGGGCATCCGCGATAGTTCGCGGGGTGTCCCAGACCGCCGCACAATACGCAGCCGGGAGGGGTGGTGGCCGTCGCCTTGTCACGGACACAGTCGGCTGTGCCGTGATCCCCGAGGCACTTGACGCACCTCGGGCGGGCGTGGCAATTACGGGCGGAATGCCCGTAGAGTTGGCAGCGGTGACACTGCCCGGGAGCCCCTCGCTTACGCGGGGGTTCGACCTTTAGGCCGGACATAAAGCATACCGTCTTCACATTGAAGACGGCCTTGGCTTCTGAAGAATGGTCCAGGACCACCTGGACCATGTCGTAGGCCTCGCGGGAGCGGGCCTTGTACAGGCGGTGCACCTGTTTGGCGGGGTACCCCTGCGCCTGGAGGTCGAGGAGGATGGACCCGGTGTCCATCTCCTTAGGGAGACCGCGGATTACAACCCGCAGTTCCCTTTCCTCCTGAAGGGGGTATGTGTGGAAGCCGATCTTCTCGGCGTCTAAGAATTTGGTGAGGGCGCGGTGGTCCATCGGAGATGGTACCACGACCTTGATGCCAACGGCACAAGCCCTGGCGTGGGAAAATTCGCAAATTTTCCGCTCCTTTAGAGCGGAAGACACGGTATTCCAGGACGACTTGTCCTGGATGAATACCGGCGGTACTTTGCCGGAAGGGCGGGGAGGGGCGGGAGTCCCAGAGGACTGGGACTGCGCCGGTTTAGCCGCGCCTGCATTGGTCTTAACGACCTTTGCAGGGGGCGGGGGCGGCGGGGACTTGCGCGACTTGCGCGGGCGCTTCGCCTTTTTGGTCACGGTGACGAAGTCGTCACCGGACTCGGCGGATTCAGACGCGGACTGGTAGTCCATTCCGTCTTCGGCTGAAGGCCGAGAGACGGGCGCGGGCGAGAGCGAGACGGACGAGCCGTCTCTAGGCCGCGAAAGCGGGAGGGGGGAACGCGACCGGGAGCGCGTGTTAGAGCGAGACCGAGAATCGGTCTCGCGGGTCGGGCAGGAACCCTCCTCAGACGGAGGAGGGTCGGGGGAGAGGGGGCTGTCCCGTGAGCGGGACGCCCGGAGGGCGTTAAACCGCTCAAAAACGTCGGGGTACGCGGTTTGGAGGAACTCCAGGAGTTCCTCCAAGACCGACATCGTGTTTGCGTGAATCTAAACCCGGTTCACTAGTCGCACCTCCGAGAAGAGCCGGGAAGAAACTCGTGAGGTGTAGCGGTGTGTACCTCCCTCCCTGTTAGTAAACAGGTCGGGGTGAGTCGAGAAGTGAGCCCTAACCAATGTGTAATGGTGTGTAGCCTACTCCTATCTGACCTTCGGGAGGGACCGGGCGGACCCGGGATACGCTCCCTAAGGGATGGAATACGGGGATGGGAAGGGGGGTCAACCCCGGCAGTGGCAGGCAGCCGGACCTAGTGCCTCAAGGGCGAGGAGGAACGCCTCACCCTCTCGAGCGTGCCCTCCAGGGGGCCAAGGTCCGTTTACCGACGTACCGGCGGAAGGGGGAGTGCTTCAGCGCCTTGAAAAAGGCACTGTCCGACGCTCCCCAACGAGTGGAACCGCCTTGAGAAAGGCGTTGAACTCTTCTGGGTTCGTTAGCACCGTTAGGTATCCCCCAGTTGAGCCGCGGGCAAACCACGTCTATGTGACGGACCTCACAAAAACAGAGACTCGACAGAGCGAGAAATAGAGTGAAAGCGATCGAGCGTATGACATGCGTCCTTACGGTACGAAAGCCAAAAGCGGAATCTCGAATTGTATGACGCAACTTGCTAACCAGGTTGGTTAGGGTCTTTAGTCGGTCAAGCTGTTAACACGTAGTAGTACTTCAAAAGAGCCAGTATCATAACCATAATTAAGCTTAGAGTTAATTAACTAATTGTAAATGTTTTTGTTTCAGGTGTGGCACAAAGGCTGTTTCAAATGCCAGGAGTGCGGGATGACACTCAACATGCGGACTTACAAGGGTTACGGGAAACTGCCTTATTGTGAAGCGTGAGTATTAGCATTTGGATTCTTAAGCGAAGTAGTAAGGCCCGTGTAGTCGCCAAATGTAAACTAGCATGTTGTTTCAAAATCCTACTACTTAAGCCCAGTTTGTCAGAAAAATATTTTAAAAATATGCTAAGAATTGTCAAAACCCTACACATCATTCTGAGCATAGCATTCGTTTCTAGTACTTATACATCAGGAGAAAGAAAATATTGAATAAACAAGCAAAAAAGATGCTAATTCGCCTTCTTCTTATTCGAACAATGGCGTCCATGCTAAAAGTATTATTTTCCTCAATTTTCGCAACGATTTTTTTTAGCGAGTTTCCGTGCATTTCGGTTACTAAATGCGTCAATCGCTTCACACTTAACTGGTTGCTGACCTAACACGGCCTGACCGAATAATGTAAACGCAGCATAATGCCTGTTATACAATAAATACAATTATTATTATTGGCTTATTTATTTAACATAGTATGCGTGTGACGCAAGTTTGACACACGTTTGATAATTTAACAGAACGTCTCATCAAATATAACGTAATCATTTGATGAGTGACAAAACAGTCAATCAGTGATCAACAGTGATCGGAATAGGTAGATTGATTTGATGTACTTTGGTAGTGCTAACATAATGGATATGTCTTTTTTTTTAAACTGATACAAAGAAATTCCGAAATCCGGGAGGCATGTCCATATTAACATCAATGTTTGAGATCATTAACCCCAAATCAATCTACCTATTCCGATCACTGGTGATCAAAAATTATCACCACGAGTAAGACCAAATACAGTACCTATTATATTATATTATGGTATAAATTTGCAGTGTGCTTCCCCATTATTTGCAAAATAATCAGATTTTCGCATAGTAACGACTAATTCCTGTAGCACGAGACTGGCAGCAACTGCTGCTATCTGTGTGCAAAATATTATAAAAAACTGCGCTCCCCAACCCGCCTGCCAGCGTGGCGAGTATTGGCAATTCCCCCCGGTGATAAGTCATTGGGGAAGCCTTTGTTCAGCAGTGCACGTCCTTTGGCTGAAATGATGATGATAGTAACACCTGCTTCTATCTATTCGTACTTAATTAAATTGCTGTACTGAATACTCACATACATTCTTCGTGTGAGAATTTTATATGAATACTTCCATCAGTTTCTATCCGAAAATAGAATCAATAGTCGGTACTTCTACTGAGCTACTGAAATACGTGCTATGACGTCATACGTATGCGGTTACATGACTAATAATCCGCGTAAGACCTGAAGGAATTCAGTAGGGTTTAATGTGTTAAGTGTATGACTAGTGTTATGAAATAACTATGACCAATAACAATACTTAATCAAATAACAGACTCACACATGAAAGACGTCATTTTATGCATATAATAAGGTTCATAGAATAATTTACATTACACACACACACCAACATGCAGGCCGCTTCCAACCGGCCTATCTGAATGTCAATGTGGGAGGCCTATGTTCAGCTGTGGACGTCCTATGGCTGAAATGATGATGATGAAGACACACCAACAAAGTTAAATATTATGATGAAAATGGAAAAAATCATCCAAAACGTAGAATACCAAATTGCGCAGAAATTTCATAATGAATAATATATTTAAAAAAAAATTAATACTTAATTATGTTTAATTATAAGGTATGTTAAATTTTTCAAATATTGTACGTCAATATTATTTAATTATTTGAAGTTGTTTTCTTGTTTTTAATACTAAATGTAATGTTTATGTTTGCGATTAAGTTAAAATGTATTTTTACTTTCCCTGCTACACACTGTTGACCACGTACGATGCGTAGTTACAAAAACGAAAATGAAAGTGACCACAATACACTTGCACAATCTAACTGTACATTATCGACCTTATGTCTTTCGTAATAGCGATCACTTCATTGAATAGACGTTTAACTTGACAGGCATAATGAACTCTGTAACAACTAGATTAAGGTTGATTTATGTCTGGTCTGCGTGTACGCATTTGTATTGTCATTTAGTGACCAGTTTAGTATTATGTCACAGTAATGTTAGGAGGTTAGGTGTGAAGAGATTAGCATAGCCAAAGCCAATGATATGGATTATGCAATAGTTTTACTTGATCAGTGAATACTACATTTACAGAACCGATAAATGATAAATGACGGGGTTGTTTATATTAGAATATTTTACGCACAAATAAATGTCATATTATTTTTGTAACATATTGCTTTAAAAGTAATTATTTGTTGAAGTGTTTTTTTTGCTAAATTCTCAACTTGAGTTATTTGAGCCAATTATCAAATTAATCTATTCATCAAAATGACTAAAATATAAAATACGTAAGTTAAGCAAGTCATTAACTGCGCCGTCCGTATGCGTTTATAAAAAGAATACGAATAAATTTTATTTATTTGGCACAAAAACACATCATAGTGACATTATGAACATAAAGAAAGAAATGTGCCAAAAAGGGTCCCCCGCTCAGTATTAGTCGCGGCAGCTAGAAATAGCTGCCGCGACACTGGTATTCTGCGGGGGCCCTGGGCTATTTAGACAGACAACTCCGGTAAAAACATTAAAAATAAATTAAATCAATAAATTGCCATAAAGAAAGAAAAAAAATTACAAAACATATCATACCAATAAATTATACAAAAAAAATATTAAATTATTCAATCAATTATACAAAAAACATTAATATATTTAAATTACTAAAAAACATCTTCAACATCTGTATTTATCTGTTCTATGCAAAAAAAAACATATCATTTTGATAAACAATTGCAATAGCGTTTTGATGAACACCTCGTTCATGAGTGGAGATCGCGACTTGCATACAACACATCACACTCACATCGGATCAGATGATGCGGTGTCCGTGGCTCTATGGTGGCTTATGCCACGACTAATGCTGAGTGGGAGACCTTTTTGGCACCGAAAATCTGTATCTGATGAATCGGTTTTTGTAAATTGTATTTCTTTGGTGACAAATAAATATTACTTTTCTTTACTTGATAAGCGTACGTACGGCGGGTGGAGTGATGATAATTAGGTCATACTGTATGTTTCTGGACTCTGATAAGACAGATAAGACCAGATATTAAAGTTATGGTACCTTTATTGTTTTTCAAAGTATATGCTCTTACAATATATATATTTTTGCATTCGCTGGAACCATTGTAAAAAGCAGTTGGATCAGGCTTCTTTAATAGCTTCAAGCAACGTTTTCACCGCCGATTCAGGGCTGGTAAAACCTATGCCTCTAAGCTTGTCTGTAATTTAAGGAAACAAAATGGAGTCGCAGGGTGCGAGGTCTGGGCTGTATGGCGGATGCGTCATCAGTTCTACATTTGAAGCCTTCAAAATGCTCACGTTATATTAGCAGAATGTGAGGACGCGTTATCGTGGTGGACGACGCTTCGAGATTCGAAAACGCGAGAACTTCAAGCGACATTTGTAACGATATTGTAGACAGCGAAAGAGTGCCATCTAATTTTTTTTAAATCTTTTTACAGCACTTAATTAGACCTAACTGCTATTAGTTATCTGTCTGACACAAGTGTTTATATCTATTAGTAAGCCAGCATTTTTTTATCAATGTCTTGGATTTTATACCCACAAACATCCAAAAGAAATATTATTGTAAATATTTAACAATCAATTGAGATGAATCCCACCAGATGCAGTTGAAAATTGTTTTACAACTAAAATTATTTTCCTTGAAATAATAAACTAGCATTATTGTAAATGCAAAAAACAAAAAAAAAGTTTAATTTGTCTGACGCATATTTGTACTTATTATAAATGGGTTGTAGCTTCTAGATCGTCAAATGGAAACCGGCTAATATACCAACAGTGGTAACAATCGCGTGCCAATTCTTGTCGAAAGCCGCGACAATTTTGCACACTTTTACCTAACAATCGGGAAATTGTTTTTGTCGCTGTCACCGCGCTGGACTGTTAAGTTTTTATTGGTTTTTATAACTAACGTTGTTAGTGTCGCTCGGAATATGAGAATCATTGTTACTGTACTTAATGTATTTGGTTTTTAAACTATTTTTTATTTTTATTAAATCCATTTTCTCCGTCATTTCAGACATGTGCCAAAAGCGAAGCCGACCACAATGGCGGAGACGCCGGAGCTGAAGCGGATAGCGGAGAACACCAAGCTACAGAGCAACGTGAAGTACCACGCCGACTTCGAGAAGAGTAAGGGGAAGTTCACACAGGTCTGTTACCAATAGTGATGACCACACCATCGTCTACCAAGCAATTGACATATAAATAAATAAATATTGGACAACATCAATCACATACATTGCTCTGATCGTATGATAAGTAGCTATCAAGCTTTGTGTTACAGAAATCAGAAACAACGACGGTACCACAACACCCAGACCCGAGACAATATTATTATAGCAAAGTTATTTTTCCAAATTGACCGACCGGGAATCGAACCCGGGACCTCAGAGATAGTGACACGTCGGTGTCGGTGTCGGAGGTCGTCATATAATTTGCTACCTTTGATCAAGAATACACTAGATAACGCCTCGCTTACTAAAACAGTACTCGAATATGGCACCGTCTTGATAACCTATCTTATGTTCGAAAAGTTGTTTACCGAATTTTATTTCACCGAAAACTTCTCGACTAATTTCGTTCCGCCTTTTTTCATTTCATCGAATGACCTTTGCCACTGTATCAGTTGACCTATTATCAATTCGTTTTTTATTGTCACCCTGAAGTTTCATTTGTTCGAAAAACTTATTACCGAATTTGGCTCGGTCGAAATAACATTTGTTCGAAGTATTATGTTTGAAGTATACATTATGTATTTTATTATGTTACATACAACATTTGCCAAAGCTATTAATGTTAGATGATTTAGTTTCCAGAAAAATGCTTCCAATATTATAATAATTAATCCTTCATCCTTATCCTTAGAATTTATCCTTAGTTTTTTAAGCGCTCGGCGGCCGTTACCTCGGCACGCTCGCCTTTGCGGTGTGTGTAGTCACTGTTCTAACCTAACCTAACTAATTTAGTCTTATTATATTCGCAGTATTCTGGTAAATGAAAAAGGTTCATTTTATTTTGACACATCTGCAGCAACTACCTATTATAAATACAATTCGTAAGGGCCAGTTTTACCACTTGCTGATTAGTCCAGCCTATCTGGCATTTTTTTGACAACTAATTGTATGGGTTATCTGTCAAAACTAGTGTCAGATAGGTTATCCGGAACTTATCAGCAAGTGGTGAAAGTAGCCCTTAATGTCTAAGAAATAAAGTACAGAATAACTTGTACAAAATAAAACCCCACTTTGAAGTGAGGCGTTATTTACTCGTTCGTTTTTGAGTAGCTGACGGGTTATTTTGTGTATTCTTTATCGAAGTTTAATATGTGTGCCGTGTGGGGACGGCCGTAAAGAATACACTTCCCCACCGCCAACAGGAGGCGTGTCGTAAGAGACGACTAATTCCTGTAGCACGAGACGGGCAGCAGCGTCTTCGTGCGAAATCTTATAAAAACTGCGCTCGCCAAACCGCCTGCCGAGCGTGGTGAGTATTGGCAATCATCCCGATGATCAGTCATTGGGGGAGGCCTTTGTTCAGCAGGGGACCTCCTATGGCTGAAATGATGATGATGATGATGAGTCTTAACAGAACGCCTACTGTGAGCTGTAAAAAAGACCGCCTCGTATCGATCAAAAATAATAATTTACAGAGATGTAAAAGATACCTCAATTTAAAATAGCGTCGTTATACTGGCACGACAAATGCTGAGCGAAAACCTTTTTTTGACACATCAATACTCTTTTTTTTTCATCTCTTTGTTTTGTATTTTCTCTTGCGTCAATAAATACATTCGATTCTATTCCATTCTTAAAAATTTAATAAAATCCGACTTAAAAAAATTAAAAGCTTAAAATAATATTAACACACTAACTGTTTCCGGCGACTTCGTTCGCGTGGTCTTTAGTTTGTTCATAAATAATTTTCTGCCCAACTTTTTTCATTTTTTCTTTAAAAAGAACCTTCGCCTGACAATAATTGACACAACAAAAAACAATTAGCGAAATTGTTCTATCCGTTCGCGCGTGATGCGATGACCGAGGGAAATAGAGATTCATTTTGAAATATACAGAAGGGTGCTACTTAATCAGTTACTTTTGAAGTCAGTGCAAACGAAAACATCAAACTCTCATCAGCTGGCATTCATTCCTTTTAGTGTGGGAAAGTTTTTTAGTTGAGAATTTCATGTTGGTCCTATAAAAAAACTTGCTGCATTTGAGCAGGAGAGTGTGACTAACTAAAATTCACCATGTTTAAATTAGGTATTAAATAATCCTCTTACATTTCCAGGTCGCCGACGACCCAGAAACCCTAAGGATCAAAGCGAACACAAAAATAATCAGCAACGTGGCGTACCACGGAGACCTGGAGAAGAAGGCGCAGATGGAGAAGCAGCGGACGCTGAACGAGAACGGTGAGCTAGTCGGTGAGTTTCTCCATTTGATTACTTATTGGGTTTATGTGGAAGTGGTGAATATTTGTTTTGTTTACTCTTCATTACACCGAGCTTCTGTTTTTCATTTGATAATCAAATATTTAAGATTTATTTGACACAAAAAAAAACTTTTTTTGTCGGATCTGCTCCTCTATTCAGAACCCTTCGACTACGACTTGACTACCGATAAGTCACGTGACACCAATGCTAAAATCATATTGTGTCACATGGTTTATCGGATGTCAATTATATCGAACGGTTCTGAATCGCGGTCCTTGTGGAATAATTGTTCATTCTTCTTTAGCTTAACTCTCAAGTTTACGCCCCTAAGAGGGATTGCGCTGTTTTAATTACCAGATATACGTCCCACTGCAAAACGATTGTTTAAAACATTGAAATAAAATGACAATGTGTCAAAAAGGTTCCCGAACGAACTGATGCTAGGGTGTAGCCCAACGCAATGGCATAAATATTTATCAAGCCTTGTAACAAATATGCTGTGAATTTGTTTTTCGAAAATACAATTTGGTTACACAAATATCTCATTTGATTATCGGCTGAAAAGCAGATGGTGTAAATTTTATGTGAAAAAACATTATGCGAGTCAGTCATGGTTCGGTGTTATTCATTGTTTAATGCTAAATAATAGTATTAGACTGAACACATTGTATTTTTAGATTGTCAAATAAAATGTGGTGTAATATTTTGTATTCATGTTTTTTTTATTGATGTATGTTGTTGTATTGCAACAAAAACAAATAAAGATTTTTGGCTTGGATCTGGGTGTTTTGGGAGACAGACGCTCCTGGCAAAAAAATTTCATTAACTATTGCATTTACTTCATTTTTTGGACTTTGTCTGGGTGTCCTGGCAATGCTCCTGCCAAGAAAACAGTTACCTACATTTATCCAGAAAACTAAATTATTTAAGTCGTTCTCATATCATAAGGTATAACATATCAATCCAGATTTTTCTAAGAGTAAATCGCATACATACATTATAATCAGTATATTAATACAAAGTGTCAGTCTAATTCTACTCCAGCCACAAGTTGACATAATTCACACAGCACAAAATGTTTTTAAATACCACATATTTCATTTACATAACGTTGGATTGTGGACCCATTAAATACATTTGTGGCATCATGACTTCATTGCTGACGCAATGGCATTCACGGCAAATTTTATGTTAACTGTCGTTTTTGGTCGGGAAAATTTAAGATGCCTAGCATTATAACTAACGGCCATTACAGACAGACTGCATTTGAACTGCCAGTCAAATGCAAAATTGCAGTTTTTGTAATGTAATGACCCTAAGATTACTGCTATATTTAAATTAACGTGCCATCTTAAATTTTTCTGCTCATCCATCACCATCTGTGTTCTAATCATTTTGTTTGTCCACGCTTTTATGTGTAAAGAACTGCCAACCGACAACTACCATCAGCAAATCGAAAGCTACGCGACCGAAATGCTCCCCCCCGTGTTGCCGGCGCCCAATCTGCCCCCCAAAAATCACTACCAGACGCCCAACACGCAGTACCAGCCGCCAACGACGCAAACTCAGCCGCCCCAACACCAAACGCCTCCGTACCAACAAACACCCCCGTATCAACAAACGCCACAATACCAACAAACGCCTCAGTACCAACAAAATACTCAGTACCAGCAAAACGCTCATCACCAGCAAAACGCTCACCACCAGCAAAACGCTCATCACCAGCAAAACGTTCATCACCAGCAAAATGCTCATCAGCATCAAAACGCTCAGCATCAGCAAAACGTTCAGCACCAAAATGCTCAGCATCAAAACGCTCAGCACCAACAGAACGCTCAGTACCAGCAAAACGCTCAGTACCAGCAACAGACTCAACAAACTCAACGGAACCAATACGAGCAATACAAGAAATACGAAGACTATCAGTACCAGTACGAGTATCAGAATCAACAGTACGGAAATCAGTACCCACAGTACGGGGCGGGCGGGCAGCCGAAGATTGGGCGGATCCAGGATTATGACCCAGTCAGTGACGGGCCCAGGGCGCCGCCCAACACTCAGCGGGCTTCTGCAACATTGATCTATAACAGCACGAGCGATGGGAAGAGAGGTTAGTTCTCATTCTACATTTTCATGCATGTTTTTATTTTTTGTCGGTTGTGGGTCAATTGTTTTTTCATATACCTACTAGATTTGTCTTTTCTCATTCACATTGCCCCTTGTTTATCGCACAGATTGTCAACTTACTTTTCCGGTATGTTCTAATCTTAGTCGATAATTGTAGTTGCAATAAAAACATCACTATTGCCATTTTTTTTCTTATCTTAGTTGATAATTGTAGTTGAAAACATCACTATTGCAATTTTTTACCAATATTTATTAGGTCTATTCAGAGTATTGGTTATAGAATTATTCATACTTTACCTTTTTATAATTTATGTAGGCGAAAAGAACTAAACTTAAATTTATAGTAGTTAGCGTGGTACTACCAATTCCGCACAATTTTTTTGCGATGATGAAATTATTTGTAACTATAGTCCGACCGCTTAACTGAGACCCTTCAGCCGAGTTTCATGTTACATATTTTGGATTCGGATGACTGACTTTAATCTGTCAAGCTTAAACCACCTACGTGTGCCACCGTGGAAATAAAATTTCGTTGTGTATCGTTACCGCCTGACGGAATAAGCTAAAGTTCGGCAGTTAGGCTCTAAAACGTCCCCATTACGGGATGTCAGCCTTAATTCATATTTTGCATATAAAAGGATGGCAGAGACTCTGAGGGTCTCTTGGCCTATAATCGTATTGATAGAAAAATACGAACTAATTCAGATAGTATTTTGATTGTATTCTACTATGATTGCATAAAAAACTAAAGCGTTACTCAATTAGGTATCTGAAAAAAGTACATTTCAGTTTCGGTGCAATAATTGTCCAATTATCCGTACAAATGCAACATCGTCATAATTGTTGCAATATTTTGCGAAACGCATCGTTCGGTTCAGTGGAACGTTATCGATAGTTAGTAGTTTATACTTGCGTTAACGCAAATCCGCATGGTATTTTAGTATATATCTTCTTCGCTATTGAATAATATGAATAAAAGTAACATTTAAAATTTATTATTATTTGATCCAATAAATTACCTTACACATTTTTGACAATTTAAGCTAATTAAACACACAAAAGCAAAGTTAAAATAATACAGCCTTATTATCTGGGAGCGAGTCCAAAGCGAGGCGAGAGCGCAGCGCACTCGCAGGTAGTTCGCAGTGTGTTAACTGTAACTCCACCAGCATGCAGGCCCCGCTTTCCCATTGGGCACTCTATACACACCCAGCCCAGCCAGCATGACCATCAAAACACGATATGATATGATATAGCGATTTATCGACACAGTCTTTTTTTTTAATTTGAAAGATAAAGACGCCATGTTGAATTTTTAAGATCTTTCTTTCGATAAAAATTCAACATGGCGGCTATATCTACCATATGTTAAAACGTGTCGATAAATCGCTGTATCCATATCATATTATATCGTGTTTTGGTAGTCATGCGCATGAAATAGGGCCCCCAATAAGTTAGGCCGGCCCTGCCAGCATGTCGGGTCGTGCGCAAACGGTCGCAAGTGAGGTCTCTGTCGTGTGCAGGCTCCCTGCAGCCGCAGCAGCAGTCCAGCCGCCACATCGGCCGCGTCACCGACCTCGACCCGCTCGCCGCCGACGCGCCCCTCGCGCCCGCCGCGCCACACGCGCCACCCGCGCCCGCTGGACAGCCTACGCCGCCCCAGGTACGTGCCCGACACCACTCCACTGCTGAACATAAGCCTCTACCACAGAATACCTAATAAAAAATATACTAGACTCGCCAGAGCTACCCGCCTGCAAGCAAAATTGAAACTTATAACCGCGCGCGAACCGTCAATTTTCTTTGCGCGCCCCAGTTTTATGACCGAGCTGCGAACGTCGGCACGGAGTTGTCACTGAGAAGTGTTTGTAGGTACCTAGTTGATTTATTCGTTTTAAGATAAATAAATTCATTACAAACGTTGATTTTGTAAACTTATAAATTCCATCTGAATGTCGTGTGTTCGATTCCCACGGGTGTAGGTATTCCTTTGTTAACTTTATCCTATCCTGTTCCTAATATTGTTTCTGGGCAACTAATTAAGAATTTTTATTTTAACTATTCCTAATTAAGTACGTAAGAACTTACGGAGTTAAAGAAGAACTATCGGCTCCGATGACGCGTCATAATCGTAGTCTGGGAGCTGGCAGCTTATTTATGTGAAGTTGCGTCGAAAACAGTCGAGAAGCAAAAAATAAAATTCAAGTATGCGCCTGCGCATCGTGACCGCGAGCGACAGCCCTCAGCCATACGCCGCTCCGGGCGGCGCGCTGGAAGAATATACCTAAACTGCGGAGTGATACCCGCAGCCTCTACTAATGCACGCCACTGACACAGTTTATACGAGTATATTACTGTGCCACTGAGCATGATACTCGGCTGTTCTTTTTCATCTATTCCTCCACCTCACACCTATGTTAGTCAGGTGCTTGTTTAGAGGACAGTGACCGCTTATAACCAAGGACAGGAAAACCCTTTTTTTTCACTAAGCCGATTGTTAGGGAAACCCTATTAAAAATTTACCCAAAGATAGGGTCACCCTATTGATAAGCTACTCCAGTGTTAGCCTTTCGTTACGGAAACCTTTTTGAATAAAGTTAACTGCTTTCAATGCGCTTACCGAATCGAATAGGGTATTGGTAATTTCAATATTTAGCACTTACCAACTAAAAGGGTTACCCTATTGTCTATGTCTTTTTCGCGCATTCTGGTGCTTTGTATTAACCTGTCTGTGTATTTAAGTTCGCCGTAGAAGGTGATACAATAATGAGCCGAATGGTGTGCACGTAGAGGTTAAAATTGCTTAAGCGCTTTTAAAACCCTTTCATAGGGTAAGCCTCGATAGGGTTTTCAGATACGGTTAGTGTTTACCCGAATTAACTGTATTCATTTGGTTAGCCTTTCGTTGGAGTAAGTCGACGATATGCTTACCGAATTGATAGGGTTTGTGGAAACAAGTCTATGAAATACCCAATTAAAAACCCTTTTATTGGTAAGCGGTTCCGGTCCTTGCTTATAACACCTATAATCTTGCGGATTTTGTCCCTTGTTAGTCTGATGAGGTTGCGTGCAAGGTTATTTGATGCCACCGGAACTGCATCCTTCACTTGTTCTCCATTCTTAGATGGTTTTATTCAGTTTTTTGGCACAACCATGATTTGGGACTGAGGTACGGGTAGTAGTGGTTCTAACAACATCTATGATAATCACTTGTCTGTTTTACTGGTGGTGTTACGGAGCAGAAGATTATTTTTGAAATTTAATCGATTTCAATTTGTTTCAGAGCGTGTATATCGCGATGTATGATTACGAAGCAACCGACAGTGACGAAGTAAGCAAATCTATCTAATTCATTAAAACTTTATAGCACAGAAAAAATAACTTAAGATTTATCTTATGTTGTCGCAGAAAGACTGCGTACTGTGTTTTAACTGGGATATATACTTGCCTTTTATCTAAATCCGTTTAGCCGAATAGAACAAACCTGCAGGTGTGTTATTTTGTCGAAATACAGTTAGGTAAAAAAAAAATGTATGACTTTATGAAATAGGCATGGGGGCGTATTTATAGTTTTCACGTTTAGAAAAATTTACAAAGATTAACGTATGTAGTGTTTTGTCTGTAATATTTTGATTATTTAAAAAAATACGTGTCCAATACTTTATGATAATCTACCTGATAGACAAAAAAAAAAAAAGTTAGTCAATACTTTACTGTTAATTTACATCACCGAGTGGGGCAGTAAGTCCCACTCCTTACCAATACGGGTTGTACATCTTCCACTCCCCCCAGGTGTCGTTCCGCGAAGGCGACTACATATCCAACGTGACGTCCATCGACTCGGGCTGGATGACGGGGCAGGTGCTCCGCACCGGCCGCACCGGCATGCTGCCCGCCAACTACGTCGAGCGCGTCGCCGCGCCCGCTAGGTACGACTAGGGAGTTCGACCCCTACGTACAGCCGGGGATGAGTTCGACCCCTACGTACAGCCGGGGATGAGTTCGACCCCTACGTACAGCGGGGATGAGTTCGACCCCTACGTACAGCCGGGGATGAGTTCGACCCCTACGTACAGCCGGGGATGAGTTCGACCCTACGTACAGTTGGGGATGAGTTCAACCCCCTACGTACAGCCGGACATGAAAGGCTCGAAGCAAGCGCTCGTATTGTGATTTTTAAGAACAAATTGCATAAATATATTCGTGTGAAAATATTACCAATCCCAATTGTAAATTGACTTTAGTTAGGTCAAGATAGCACAAGAATTTATGTAAACAAAGAAACTGTAATTTCGTATTGGTTTTCTAATTAATTATTAACATTTTAATTTAATTCAATTTCTGTTTAAATGGCAGCAATTGTGGCACACTGGTTCCGCAAATTTTATAAGTTATTAACTTGCAACTGTTCTAACAATTTATTAAAATTTTGGAAATATGTTTTAACTTACTTTTAGCTGACGTATCGATTTGAAATTTCGTAAATATTTGACATTCAGATAAAAATACAATAATTTGACACTATCATGCTGATCTGATGATAGAACTCTTCAATGTCTAAAAGTAAAACGATCGTGTCTGGGCTCATTTGATTCGTTTTAAAGAATCCGATACATACATGTGTTTTTTAACTATGATATCAATTCTTGCAAAATTAATTTAAAATACATTGTAATTTTATAATAAATATTAAATAAACAACCTGATATAGCACTAAAACTATCAATATCTTAATAAAATCATATTTAAATAGTGTAATGACAATGCTTTGTTTACATAATTTCTTAATCCTTCTTGCCCGAGTATAGGTCCGGCTGGGGATGAAGGGCTCGAAGGGGTGAGCGCTTGTATTTTGGTGATTTTAAGAACAAATTAAGTTGTAATTTACAGAAATTCACACGAGAGATGCATAAAACGATTAGTGTGGAAACTAATATGACTATCCAATTATAAATTGACTAAAATCTTGCATGTTTCATCAACCAAAAACAAAAACATATTTTACTGCGCAAACCTTTAATTTTAAGATCACAATAAATAAAATTGTTTCTTAAAATTAGCAGAAAAATAATAAAAAAAACTTTTTTTTAATCCAATGTTACCCAGCGAATTTTGTTTTTCTCACGCTAGAAACGGATTGGCTGTGTTGAAATAAACAAATATAGGATGAAAATCAAATCGTTTATTGAATTCTAATACGAGCGCTCGCCATAATAGACCTACTTATGATAAAATAATTATTTAAATGCTGCCAGAAAATTAATCCCTAATAGCCAGTGATCATGTCATATGGACGCATTCTAAATGAAACTACTAATGTCAGACTGATCCAGTCCATTTTTGCCAATTTTAAATGTATATTATTAAAATACTAGAAACATGGACAGATATTTTAAAAATATATTTATATACCTACATAGTACTTTAATATGTATTGTTAAGTAAACTATTGTTATATAAACATAGTGTGTTACTTACATGTTGAACTTATGCCAATATGTCAGTAATTTTATACAACATTGTTGATTTGTTCTATTTTACAGTCAGCTTTATTAATTAATACATGTGAATGTTGTGAGCTGCAATAATCATATTAGGTCCTATTTTGCTAATTAAATCCTTTCAGGGTGTGATTCTACTGCCCAAATTCCCAGGGGCGTATTTAGAAATTTGGCGCCCCGGGCCAATAAGTTTCGCCGCCCCTGAAGTCTCACTTACAGACACGCTCCGTAGGTATTAAAGAAACTTTTACGCCGCTTTTTAAGCTACGCCGCCCCTGGCGGGTGGCGCCCCGGGCCATTGCCCGGATGCCCCTAGGATAAATATGCCCCTGCAAGTTCCTTTTTCTAGCGCTTTGTACCGTTCCTATTCGGTTCACGCTTGATCATGCCCCTAGATACGGCAAGTCTGGTTATAACATTTGGAGCGTTTGCCGTCAGACCTCCGTGACCCTTAGACAGGAACTAGACCATTTTGACCATTTTGGCCAGTCGCGCGACGTGTCTGAACCGCCGCCGGGTTTGGTCGCTGGCTCCGCGCACACGCGTCTCTGACACGATAATCGTCTCGTAGGATGCGCAAAGCGATCCTCACTCTTTCCTTCAGCGCTCAAGATCCGTGCCGGGAATTGTACGTGCTGTGGGATGCGAACGATCACTGAGCTACCAATGCCCAAGTATAAAATCCGCAACATGCTAAAAATAAGGAAGGGAATCAACCTATAAAAGGAAGTTATGTAATAAATAGGGCCTTATGATTATGCTGTAATGAGCGATTGTAATATAAGTTATAATAAGTGGACCAAACTGCATCTCAGCATTTTATCTTTCATTCCGATTATGTTTAGATAAAAACCAACTATATTCATAATTTTGGCAAAAGTATAAATTTTTTTGCAACTGCATTTCTGAATATTTTTTATTGTTTATTTTCTTGAAAAAGTTCCACAGTTTTAGTGGAAGTTTTTATATTAAATTAAAACTCATTAAGGAACTTATATTTATTGTATAATGTACCTGCACATACTGTGAGGTTAAGCAAGAATGCCTTGTAAATATTTATATATTTTAGCTTAAGATCCATTCGATATGGTGTAAGACTATATTTTTATATTTAAAAATGCTTTTTCGCATAATAAAATAAGGCACTAAACTTATGCAAGTATTTTTTGTTTTAACACATTCCGGGATTTAACGCAACTTTTACTAAATGGAAACAGATGTTGTTTCGAATATTAGTTCAAGCAACGTCTGTTACATATACCTCTACGTAAACACGCCAATTTAGTTTTTATCTTGTTAACAAAACTTTTATTATGCTTTTTTATTTAAAATAATAATTATGTAAATGCACCTAGGCTAGGCAAATTTTATTTATTACCATTGTAACACATAAATGTAACACTGCGTGCTACGGCGGACCGGAACGAAACTTATGAATGATTAAATTTTAGCATCTATTGTTTATTGGTATCAGCCCCGCTAGCATGAGCACCAAAATACGATATGATATAGCGATATATCAACACCAACTGTAAAAATATGATAAATATAGCTGCCATTTTGAATCGCTGTGTCACGTCACGTCACGACGTCACATGTTATGATCGCTGTTTCGATAAAAATTCAACAGCGCGGCTTAAACTATTTTAAATAAAAAAAATGACAGTTGGTGTCGATAAATCGCTATATCATATATTTCGGTGATCATGCTAGGGGGGCTGGATAACAAATAAATTTATTTTATATGATGAATATAAATATAAGTTTCTAATACTTATATCTGAGACCAAATTCCCGTAATTTGACATTAGTCGCAATCCGGTGTCGATCCGCTCCCAGTAACATTACGATCACAAATGGTATTCTCGTAAACCCAAAAGATGCAATTATAGTTCGTAATGCTACTAAAAATGGAAGAAACCAAAATTAGTATTTTTTTGCTCTATTTTCAGTCGTATTTGGATAGTCTTTATAATTTTACGTTAAATTAAAAGTTTACGAGAATACCGTTTGTGGTCGTAATGTTACTGGGAGCGGATCGACACCGGATTGCGACTATTGTCAAATTACGGGAATTGGGCCTCTGGTTGATTCCCGAGTATCACGCGATACATACTGTTATACTGAATTTAACAGGTACTTTATGAAACTAATTCGCTTTGCCAAGTTACGGTTTATTTATCTGTGTACTGTACAGTATGTACCAAATGGTTTTGTTTTATTCATCACAATTTATTGTCTTGCAAGAGAACAGTATTATTCGACCGATGTTAAAAGTGCCTTTTGTAATATGTAATAAATTTTGTAAGCAATATTATTGTCTTTTAATATTCCGAGAATTTGATTTGATTTTGTTTTACAGGGCTACATTGCAAATTTAAAAAATTTAAAAAATAAGTTCTAGGGAACAGTATAAAGAAGCGTCTTAATAGTGATTATTTTTAATAATCGTATGTTACTAAAAATATTACTTTATAATATCCAAAAATAAAGTCAATAGAGGAACTACGAAAACCGCGCGGTCATTCATCAGAGGCGTAGGTACGGCGAGCCAAAGGACCTTACGCAGTGCACATACGGTGCAATATTTTCACGAATGAGTAAAATTATCCACACTTACGATTTTCATCAGCGGATAGAAATAATTAAATGTGAAAAATTTGTTTTTTGTTTTTAGCATAGTTCGATCAAGTTACTGATTCTGCGCCACTCCTAAAGATTTCTCACCCCTTTGCAATGTAACCCTGTATAGGTCATGCGAGGTCGTAGGCCTACAAGCGATGCAATGCTACCATAAGAGCGCGTTCAAATTTGCCGCAAAGTTGAAGAAGCCCGAACAGGGAAGCCATAATCACTTACATTGTACAAGATAGACGCACTCTTACCAACGCCATTGTTAGGTTTTTACAAGATGACCGCCCCCATTCTGCCGATTCATCGATTTGTGTCGTTAGGGCATTGTCAGTCTTCTTTTCGTTTCGTTTCATGCATTTTTTTTTATAATAATTGAATTTTTTGCTTAGATTTTAAGAATGGTATCAGTCCCTTACCATTGGATCTTGAAACAGGCCGCATTTTAGTATGAAAAAGTAGGCCTGAAGAAGTCATAGAATAAGGCTAGCCTGCCTAGCATGAGCACTAAAAACACGATATGATATGATATAGCGAAATATCGACACCAACTTAAAAAATATGATAGATTTAGCCGCCATTTTAGATTTTTATCGAAACAGTGATCTTAATATGTGACGGCGATTCAACATGGCGGCCATATCTATTATATTTTTACAGTTTGTGTTGATATTTCGCTTTATCATATCATATCATATCGTGTTTTAGTGCTCATGCTAGGCAGGCTGGCAATTTATAAATCACTGACAAAAATCTCCATAAAATCAGTATGATAGTCTATTAGGGCGCTTGCCCACGAGCGACAATCGCGGAGCGATTATTTTGACGCCGAATATAAAACCTTCAGGATTGAATACTGACACGCCCACTTGCTACGCAAGGATCGGAAACCGGTTATTTTACTATGGAACCTTAACCGGAATAATAAAGGTTTTCGCTAAATTAATTACCAAATACTCCCAACTACCTACTTAAAAGCAATGGCAAATTTATTTTTATGGTCAAATCTTTATAACTATTATCAAATATTAGAAATGGGTCTTATACATTCTGAAATAAATATTAACCGACAATTTATATTTGGCGACAAAATATTTTCCTCTGCGATTGTTGCTTACAGGCGAGCATCAACAAATATAGACTTATTTGTGTCGGATCAAAGCGGAGAGGAGATTTACACCCTGTATGTAGTCTGTTAAAACTCTATACAAAAGAACCTGTGTAGTTATTGAAACTATTGCATGTACCTTACGTGGGCAAGTGCCCAATCTACCATTGAGCTAAGCAAAAAATATAATATAAATATAAATAAGTGTAGTGTGATAAGAATAATTTATTCGAACGATTTCTCACAGAGAAGTGCAGAGAACATGATGAAATTTGATATTTCATCATGTTCTCTGCACTTCTTCTTCTTGAATAAGTTATTAATTATACTATGATCAATTCAACTAAAATTATTTTTTATCTCGATACTTACATTCACGGCTGAACTGATTTTGATAAGGTTTGATACAAAATAAAACTGCTGTATTTTCTTTATTTACATTTATTTACTAATCGAATAGAATACACAGCTACAGCTAGAACATGCAACATGTAACAGCTTAACGTATAAATCCTTACAAAATATACTCTAATACTCCGTCTTTGCAACTAGCGCTTGACTCAAGGCCGTGTTCAGGCACTTACGGTCTTACCTACTTAGTAAATAACTTGTCACATTTGTCGTGAAACTAATTAATAGTAAAGTTTATAATAATTACCAGAATTTCATTGTCTTTAGAATCTTCAAACTGACAAATGTAGATATCTAAAGCAGATTTAGGTTAAATCTAGACCTGTAGTATTTTATGTTAATTCCCAAGTATTACAGTTCCTTGGGAGTACGTATTAAAAAAAATTTTCTTAGCTTATCAAATATTGTGAACAATCTTGGCATGACTTTTTACAAAAATATCAGAATATAAAATCATCTTGATGTTAAAATATAAATAATTGTGTTAAATGATTATTACAAAAATAGGTTATTATTTTTGTCTTTTAAATAAATAATTTCATTAAAAGGAATATCAACTTGTTTACAAAATTCGAGAAGTTAATAAAAACGGTTTATAAGTATAATTTGCTCATAATACAAACTATAAGCATGGAAGCAACTTACAAAGTCCCTGAATTGAATAAGTATTCCAATGAACAATGCCTATGCGACATCAGTATGCTAATGTTGCCGCTTCCTAGGGGTGAAATAAATACAGGTTGTGCGTGCAAAAGGTGTGTGCTAACCAGTGATCGGAGTGGGTAGATTGATTTGGGGTCAATGATCTCAAACATTGATGTTAATATAGACATGCCTCCGGGATTCCAGAATTTATTTATATCAGTTTTTGAAAAAAAAAAAGGCATATCCATATTATGCTAGCACTATCAAAGTATATCAAATCAATCTACCTATTCCGATCACTGGTGCTAACACAAGAATTAAGAAGTAAGAAGTCTAGCCAAAATATTTTACTTTCAACCTATGTTTCTTAGACGAAGTTGTTTTTGAGTTAAACATTATTAACCCTGTTTTTGAGAGTTAGTTTACTATCAATTAGCTTTACGAATTATATACCTAAACAATAATACATCAATATCATTTGGTAGAATTACAAAAAAAAATAACATTCAATACGACAGCCCCTGGCGCCATTTCATATTTATTTATACATTAAACTTAACAATTAAAGCTAAAGAATAATTCATAATGGCAAACGTTTTAGCTGCCTTAACTTTAATAAATCATATCACTGATCTTAGTTTCTTAGAAATATGAATATTCATAATTTTATAAACATAATCTAATATTGTAACATAATCTAATATTGTAACATAATCTAACATTTACATTTTATAGTGACAGTTAAAAATATTAATAGAGCGA
The DNA here is from genome assembly GCA_963576865.1 of Anania hortulata. Classification (NCBI taxonomy): domain Eukaryota; kingdom Metazoa; phylum Arthropoda; class Insecta; order Lepidoptera; family Crambidae; genus Anania; species Anania hortulata. The sequence continues at coordinate 7,506,494 of OY756416.1, forward strand.
CGCATTAAAGAAACCACTTCAAGGTTTTATTGCACAATCACGATTTTATCTATCAATGTGTTAATTAAATCTTTAGGCACAAACAATGCCGTCATATGGAGAAAAGACGTATCTGACATTACGAAAATCAAATTAGTAAAATACTGATTGAGATATGTCTTTTTTCACTGATTCCGAATATAGATGTAACTCAATACGTGAAAAAAATACGACAGAAGTCTTTTTTCCTTCCGACAGAACAATAAAGTAGCCATTACACTTTAAACCTTATCATCAAATTATAAGAACTGAAATATGGCAACATGTAGCTAGTGCAGTGCCCTTACAGGGGTATAGGAGACCGGGGATAATTGCTACAGGGGTAGGTTGACAACTGTAAAAAAAATCGTTTTAAAAGTATTGTTTCTATTTATCTAGATACGAAACTCTGTTTTCTCTCCCCGCTTAGTTAAATGATGCAACATTGTCAAATAATTTTTGACAGTTAACCAACCCAAGTCAACTATCCTGGACCTCCCCTACATATTTTTCTTGACTGTTAACAACTGATAAGTTTAAGGCAAGAAATTGATAGAAAGCGACTCGTATTGATCAATAGAAAGGGTGTGGTCTTTTATCACAATAATGCTAGATCACACATATGTAACTATTATTACTGTTGCCTACAGTCAACTCCAAAAATATGTACTTTTTGGAGTCATCTGTACCGTATTTCTGAAATTACTGAGTGTTGCAATAGATATATGACTTTTTAAATCAGTTTGTAGAATCAGAGGTAGGATACTCCGTTAGTATGGGATGGTGCCGATTCTGTATGTAGAACTATATCTACAGCGTGTGTAAAATAATTAAAACACTCATTTAAACCACGTAATTAGCTACTAACATACAGCATCATCAAAATATCATATCTGTCAACTCCATACAATCATCGAGGTGCTCTACCACCCTGTATGGAACACATAAAATAACCAATAAATATTAGACATCACATCACATACATTGCTCTGATCCTATGGTAAGTAGCTAAAGCACTTGTGTTACAGAAATCAGAAACAACGACGGTACCACAACACCCAGACCCGAGACAATATAGAAAAGTTTTGTTTCTACATTTACTGATCTGGAATCTAACCTGGGACCTCAGATATACCGACACCAAGTCCGGCGTGCTCGCCTCTCGGCTATGGACAGTTTTTATCACGATTTCGATGTTGCTTCTTTATAAAAAAAATGTATTATTCTATTATAGGAGTATCCTATTCTTATTTACACCCTGTATTCTGTCAATTGTACCTATCACGCCAGTCACGTGACCTCGCTTCTACCACAAGAACCGCCTCGGTAAAACGGTAAACTATTAAAAGCGATCACTATTACTCACTATCTTTAATAAACAATTTAACAAGAACAGAGTATCTGCAAAATATTCTTTAAATTAACATTAAAATACTAGATTAACATTATTATCTAACAATACACAGAATAAACACAGTTAAACTAAATAATAACATAGTTTTGTTAGTTTAAATGAGATGACGATTAGTATTATACTAAAATAAAATATTATGGCCCCTCCAGGATAGATGTTCTGAAATAATACAATACAAAAACGAAACTTCAGTTATCGTTTTCTTTAGATAAAGTTCTAATCATTTAGAAAAACAGAAATATTTCAATTACTTCAAAACTTTTTTCAAAAAGTAGTTGTTGATAAACTAAGTTTATCAATATTTTTGGTATATTCCACAAAAATATAGATTACATTATTTAGCAACCTTACAACCGAAAATGTCGGGTAATTCTTTGGCATAATCAATATTTGTTTGAATAAACATTCGGGCCCCCCAATAGAAAGACCCCTCCCGGGGTTTCTATCCCCCAGACCCCTAAATCCGGAGATACGCCCGCTTCACACCCCGCCGTACGCAGTATAAGACTAGTCATATCTGTTAAGCCAGTTTCTTTTTATAAGAACCACATTTCACACCAATTCCATGTCTCAAAGTAAGGAGTGATATCATGGTTATACCAGGCACCAGATAACGATATTTTCAACAGAGGCGTAGTTCAAGCTTACCCAGACCCAGTCGTGTTTAGTTTCCACTTTACTTTCAGACTTGTGTTGTATATTCAATCAATCAATTGCAGTAGCAAATTACTGGCCATTTTGCCAAATATCTCCTAGATTCAGTAACTGCCCGGCACATATGCTGGACATTCTCGTCAGTCTCTCTCGCCACTATTTGTTACTATGTTTCAGGCATGCTCTCGTTATAATCCCAGTCACTTTCTCAGTATGGCTAGCACAGCCGTAGATATTTTTTCGCTTTCCTTGTTTTTCTGGCATTTGCAGAACGAGTATGAAGTCATGACTTAACAATATATTTCTAGCTTCGTTATCTGTCAGTTCTAGCCGCTAGATTCGTCGGGCATGTATTCTTACAAGGCAGATCAGCCCCCAGTAGTCGTTAGGTGGATCCGTCGGCCATGACACCTTAACAGGCCGGTCCGGCTAAGGGCAGGTGCCGGACGCGCTAGTGTCCGGCGAGTGTCCGGCTAGTGTCCGGCGGTGGCGCACAGCAGCAGAGCGCCGTCCGGCAGCCGCTCGAGGCGGTAGGTGGAGTGGTCGGGCAGGTGCCGGACGCGCTAGTGTCCGGCGAGTGTCCGGCTAGTGTCCGGCGGTGGCGCACAGCAGCAGAGCGCCGTCCGGCAGCCGCTCGAGGCGGTAGGTGGAGTGGTCGGGCAGGTGCCGGACGCGCTAGTGTCCGGCGAGTGTCCGGCTAGTGTCCGGCGGTGGCGCACAGCAGCAGAGCGCCGTCCGGCAGCCGCTCGAGGCGGGAGGTGGAGTGGTCGGGCAGGTGCCGGACGCGCTAGTGTCCGGCGAGTGTCCGGCTAGTGTCCGGCGGTGGCGCACAGCAGCAGAGCGCCGTCCGGCAGCCGCTCGAGGCGGTAGGTGGAGTGGTCGGGCAGGTGCCGGACGCGCTAGTGTCCGGCTCGTGTCCGGCTAGTGTCCGGCGGTGGCGCACAGCAGCAGAGCGCCGTCCGGCAGCCGCTCGAGGCGGTAGGTGGAGTGGTCGGGCAGGTGCCGGACGCGCTAGTGTCCGGCGAGTGTCCGGCTAGTGTCCGGCGGTGGCGCACAGCAGCAGAGCGCCGTCCGGCAGCCGCTCGAGGCGGTAGGTGGAGTGGTCGGGCAGGTGCCGGACGCGCTAGTGTCCGGCGAGTGTCCGGCTAGTGTCCGGCGGTGGCGCACAGCAGCAGAGCGCCGTCCGGCAGCCGCTCGAGGCGGTAGGTGGAGTGGTCGGGCAGGTGCCGGACGCGCTAGTGTCCGGCGAGTGTCCGGCTAGTGTCCGGCGGTGGCGCACAGCAGCAGAGCGCCGTCCGGCAGCCGCTCGAGGCGGTAGGTGGAGTGGTCGGGCAGGTGCCGGACGCGCTAGTGTCCGGCGAGTGTCCGGCGAGTGTCCGGCTAGTGTCCGGCGGTGGCGCACAGCAGCAGAGCGCCGTCCGGCAGCCGCTCGAGGCGGGAGGTGGAGTGGTCGGGCAGGTGCCGGACGCGCTAGTGTCCGGCGAGTGTCCGGCTAGTGTCCGGCGGTGGCGCACAGCAGCAGAGCGCCGTCCGGCAGCCGCTCGAGGCGGTAGGTGGAGTGGTCGGGCAGGTGCCGGACGCGCTAGTGTCCGGCGAGTGTCCGGCTAGTGTCCGGCGGTGGCGCACAGCAGCAGAGCGCCGTCCGGCAGCCGCTCGAGGCGGTAGGTGGAGTGGTCGGGCAGGTGCCGGACGCGCTAGTGTCCGGCGAGTGTCCGGCTAGTGTCCGGCGGTGGCGCACAGCAGCAGAGCGCCGTCCGGCAGCCGCTCGAGGCGGTAGGTGGAGTGGTCGGGCAGGTGCCGGACGCGCTAGTGTCCGGCGAGTGTCCGGCTAGTGTCCGGCGGTGGCGCACAGCAGCAGAGCGCCGTCCGGCAGCCGCTCGAGGCGGTAGGTGGAGTGGTCGGGCAGGTGCCGGACGCGCTAGTGTCCGGCGAGTGTCCGGCTAGTGTCCGGCGGTGGCGCACAGCAGCAGAGCGCCGTCCGGCAGCCGCTCGAGGCGGTAGGTGGAGTGGTCGGGCAGGTGCCGGACGCGCTAGTGTCCGGCGAGTGTCCGGCTAGTGTCCGGCGGTGGCGCACAGCAGCAGAGCGCCGTCCGGCAGCCGCTCGAGGCGGTAGGTGGAGTGGTCGGGCAGGTGCCGGACGCGCTAGTGTCCGGCGAGTGTCCGGCTAGTGTCCGGCGGTGGCGCACAGCAGCAGAGCGCCGTCCGGCAGCCGCTCGAGGCGGTAGGTGGAGTGGTCGGGCAGGTGCCGGACGCGCTAGTGTCCGGCGAGTGTCCGGCTAGTGTCCGGCGGTGGCGCACAGCAGCAGAGCGCCGTCCGGCAGCCGCTCGAGGCGGTAGGTGGAGTGGTCGGGCAGGTGCCGGACGCGCTAGTGTCCGGCGAGTGTCCGGCTAGTGTCCGGCGGTGGCGCACAGCAGCAGAGCGCCGTCCGGCAGCCGCTCGAGGCGGTAGGTGGAGTGGTCGGGCAGGTGCCGGACCAGCTCGTCCGTGAGCCGGACACGCGCGCCGTTAGGGCCGGACACCAGAACCGTGTCGCACTCCTGCGGGCAACAAATGATATAAAAAACGGATTCTTATGATAAAATAAAGCTTGTAAAAATACAGATGTACGAGGGCGGCACTGAAAATTACGGGAATCAAGGAAGTGACACAACATTACTATTTAAAAATGTATTTATTGCTTTTCAAAGTATTCTCCGCGAATTTTGACACTTTTTTCCATACGACGGAACCAATCATTGAAGCAACCATTCCATTCGGAAGTTTGGGTCTCCAAAATGGCCGTTTTGTAGGCGTCCACAGCTTCTTCAGGTGATGAAAATATCTGACCACGCAATTTATTCTTTATTTTAGGGAAAGTATAGAAATCATTAGGGCTTAGGTCGGGGCTGTACGGCGGATAGTCTAATATTCTATGTTTTCTTGCTCTAAGAACTCTTTTGTTCTGTGCGCGGTGTGAGAACTCGCATTGTCGTGATGGAGGATGATGCGGCGGTTGCAGTTCTCTTTACGGAGTTCAGAAACGACCTGTGGCAAACAAATGCTAGCATACCATTCTGCATTAACCGTTCTTTGTCCCTCAAGAGGAATAGTCGCAACATGGCCGGTTTTGGAGACAAACGTGGCCACCATTTTTTATGCAACACTCCGTGAACGAACAATTTTTGTTGGCTTTAACTCATTTTCTAACACCCAAACTCGTGACTGGTTTTTTGTTTCGGGTTCGTACGCGTATATCCAGGATTCGTCACCTGATACGATGTTGTATACAGCATTTGAGGATCCTGCGTGGAATCTTTCGAGAGTTCTGACGCACCAAGTAACGCGAGCCGCTTTTTGCTCTGCACAGAGCGAATGCGGTATCCATCGGGAAAACATATTTTTTACACCTAATTGTTCATGCAAGATTATTTGTATTTGACTCATGCCAATGTCTAAAGTGGCCTGAATTTCGCGGTATGTCACATGTCGATCTTCCTCAATCAGCTTACGCACAGCATCAACGTTTTCTTGGGTGACTGCAGTTTTTGGACGACCTTGACGGGGATCATCACTGAACTTGACACGTCCACGTTGAAATTCAGCAAACCAGCGATAAATTGTGGTTTTGGATGGGGCTTCATTACCAAATGCAGAAATCATCCGGTCAACACACTGTTTTTGTGTTAAACCACTTCGAAAGTCATAATAAATCATCGGCTCTTGAATTTTCTCGAGTCAATTCCATTTTCTCAACGACTAAACAAGTTTGACAAGACCTTGTGATAAGACCGAGAATCTTATTTTAAATAAATAAATGGTTATCGATTTTTAAAACCAAGGACTTTGCAATTAACAAGATTTTAATATGACAGGAACAGTGGAAATATTCCATTCCCGATACTTTTAGTGCAGCCCTCGTATCGTCTATCGGAGCTAGCTCTGACGAGTACGCAAGGTGAGCGAAAATAGCGGTGCAAAAAATATTTGCGTTGAAACCAAAGATATTTGTGCAGAAAATCGTACGCGAAGTAGCACGTGTTAAAGTTAAGTTATTTATTACCATCGGGTCAAAATTGCAATTTAATAATTTAGGGAATCGTTTAAGCTAAAAACATTAAAGAAACGAAAACTTGCGCGTCAACATGTATGCGTTGCGCGACAGAAGACTGAATATTGGAGTTTTACACTTGTGAACTTTAAATATTTGCGCAAAATTCAATAATTAAAAGAGTATTAAAAAGACCACATGTACAAAAAAATGCACCAATCTTACTAGTTCTAATAACATTTTAACACTTATGTAGAGAATATTTGCGCAAAATTCACGTAGAGTATATTTGCGCAAAGTTCACTTATGCAGAGAACATTTACAAATAATTAATTAATTGTGAAAGAAGAGTGAGTGTGTGAAGATAAGAGAAAAGTGTAAGTGAAGTAATAACTTAAGTTTAAGTATTTCTATTGTATGATTTTATAAAAAATATTACTATTATAACTTTAAAATAAACTATTAATGGCGCCATCCTCTCCGTTATTGTTGTGCCCAACAGGGTCTTTAACGATCTGTTTAACGTATGTGAAATATTGTGAAATAGTTTATTTGTATAAAGCATGGTACAGATAGGTGGTGTCAGTTATTAGGCTCAGCATGCTCTGTCCTGGTCAGACATGCAAATATTTATAATGTAATGTATGTAATTATAACACCTATGTAACATTATAGAACGCAATAAATATATAGAATTGAATTCAAATGAAGAAAACCTTACAAGATCTAGTAAAGATTGCCGGAAGCCGCTGGATGCAGACCGCTTCCATCCGGCCAATCTGGAAGACACTGCGGGAAGCCTGTGTTTATCAGTGGACGTCCTATGGCTGAAATGATGATGCTGATGATGATAGTATAGTTACCTTTCCCTCCGGCACGTGGTGCGCGTGCGGCAGCAGCGAGCGAAGCTTGTGGAGCAGTTCAGGCGCGCGACACGCGTGCAGGTACAGAGCGCTGTACACTGCACCCCCGCCCGCGCCCGCACCTGCACCCCCGCCCCCACCCACACCTGCACCCCCACCCGCACCCGGCCCGCATACGTACACCGTCAGCCGGGGCTCGATGCGTCTACACAATCGAGATATAAATAAATTGGACAACATCACATACATTGCTCTGATCCTATGGTAATTAGCTAAAGAAATCAGAAACAACGACGGTACCTCAACACCCAGACCTAAGACAATATAGAAAAGTTATTTTTGTACATTTCCCGACCGGGAATACAAACCCGGTACCTGTGATAGCGATACCGAGTCTGATATGCTCGCCTCTCGGCTACGGAGGTGATCGCTTCTAGATATACGTGCAATGCAGGCTTGCGCAGAGGGAGGGACAATGCTTCCGAAAAATTTTTATCCGTCAAAATAAATCTTTTACAACTACATCGGGAGACACAAGAGGAAGTAAGGTACCGCGTACAAAAAGTCCCCCGGAGAACCGAAGACATCACGAAGGGGTTCTTAAGAGGCCGTGCACCTTTTTTCAGTGCAAAATTGAAATACAGTTCCATGCTTGTGCGCTTCTAGTTCTTTTGGTGATTTAACTTTATTTTTGAAATGATATGAAAAATCCATGCAAGAATACATGCATTCGCGCTACATGCAAGAATATAAACTAATCTTTTATAATCACGTGTTATTTTGTTACAATTATCATTCACGTCTGTACAATCAGAAAACAAAATGTACGGAAATACGACGATTTCTAGGATGGCCACCTATTTCTGGAGCACAAAACGCCCGTGTCGTAGTGATATCAATAAAACTTCTTGTGTCCCGCTACGTGTTAATTAAACTTTATATAGTCTTGAAGTTATAATTTCGTCAAAAAAAACAATCTTGTACAAAAATCACAAAGAATTAGTAGAAGTGAGAGATAAAAAAGCAATCAATCGTTCGAATTGCTAGTATTTGAATCACTTACTTAGCGTGCAGAGCGTTGTAGAGACGGATCCCGTCGGCCAGGCCGCAAATCTGTATGATGTCGTCTCGGGACAATCTGTCGCAAAAATGTTTAGTTTAGAAGGTTTGTAACAGTTGTGTGGCGAATATGTCATATACGAATTCACAAAATGCCGATGTCGTTAATTCTAACAGTGCGTTAAGTTTATAAACCGATATTTTTGTAAAAAGACGTGCTAAGATTGTTTCAATATTCGACAATCATAGAAAAACGGGGTTGATGCTTTCGTTTTCTAAATTCTGTGTCCATGAGCGATGTTTATGTGTGCATTGTGCGTTGCTCTTGTGTGCATTGTATGAAGTTTAACTTCTGATTATGGAGGGTAGAGGTAAAGAGTACTATCTCTTACGGGCGGAAAGTTGAAATCGTGTCCAGCTAAAGCATTAAATAACAGTTCCAAAACCCCTCAAAATGGCGCTAGCGTAGGCAAAGGGCATGGTATGAATGTGGCAGTTGTTGACGGATTGAAGGTATGCCGAGTATGGAGTGCCGAGTTAGAACATTTTTAAACATTTTGGTGACTTTTAAATATGGTGGATAAAGCCTTTTATAAAAACAATAGAACAAATTGCTCTGTTGCTACTGTGGCGCCACTTAATTTAACGCACTTTGACAGACACTTTTTCAAAACGAAGATAGTACCCCTTACCCTTTACCCTCCATAATTCAGATGAGTGTTTAGGAAGATGAGCAGAGTACGTTATCATTAGATCACGTTACCTAAGCAGGTCCGCGCCGGCGAAGTTGGCGAAGGTGGCCGCGTGCTGCGCGAAGCGCTGGCTCGACAGCCACGCCTGCGTCTCCGCCGCGGACGCCTCTTTCGACAGGCCATAGTTCTGTCCACATAATTCGCAAGGTTATAGGTGTTGTCCTCTAAAAAGCAACAACTTTTTCTATGGGACCAACATAGTAATCGAAAATAAAAAACACTGCTTCATACAAACTGATGTCCGCTGGTCGGCGGCTCAACATGGGAATATGAAATAGGCTAGTTTCCTAAAAAAATCGAATTAGTCCGTCAGTTGGATTAACCGAAAATATTGGACACGTGTTTTTTCTTTTCTCAATCAAACAAAAAATAAAGAATAAAGACAAATATCCAGTTAAAGTTCCACGTAACGTCACGCCTTGCGACACTTTTTGGCAAGGCGTGACGTCACGTGCTCACTTTGATGCGCTTTATCTTCGTCATTTTTGTTCGATTGACAAAAGACAAAATATAGGTTCAATATTTTTTGATAATCTAACTGACGGACTAAATAGAATAATCTTTTTTTGACCCAGGAAACTAGCCTATTATTTGCGTTGTTCTTGTTGTGATGATGCGTTGGTGTGATGATTTAATTTATTCATTTATGTATTGATTTAAGGCAAATAACCGCGCCTCTCCGCCATTCGGGTTAGATAGATCGATTCTTTTTATTTCACACTACACAAAAGAAAAGTAACAGAAAAAACGACGAAGCACGCACACGAAGGGTAGGGGAGGGAAGGTACCAATATCGGACAAAAAACAACAAAAAAATCCCGTTTGTTGTATGGGAGCTTTTTCTATTGTTTTTAGTATTTGTTGTTGTTGTTATAGAGGCAACAGAAATACATCATCTGTGAAAATTTCAACTGTCAAGCTATCACGGTTCATGTGATAAAGCCTGGTGACAGACACACCAAGACCAAAAAATAAGGAGACATGTTCTGCCCCATATGGGCTAATAATGTTATTATTGACGTTCATAAGTTAGTTTTCTTCCCTATACTGAATAAATGATTATTGACTTTGACTTTGACACAGACAGTGGAGTTTTAGTAATAGGGTCTCGCCTTTACCCTTTCGGTACGGAACCCTAAAAACTCAACTACTCACCTTTTCCGGGTCCTCGGCCGGCTGCGGCAGGTCGGGCAAGATGGCGCCGGGCGAGTGGCACGGCGGCGTGTTCACTTTCATCTCACCGCCACTGCGCAAACGAACATACATTATTTTATAGGATACCTACATGATGGAGAAGATCATACGACGATAAATGAAACAGTTTTTAATAATCTATACAAGAAAATTTTACTATGGAATTAACATCAAAATCGTGAAAAAAAACAGGAACGTCATACTTAATAATACCTACTTTAATTTATTCAGCATATTATAGGCCCTATTCCTGGCACTTATACACGTCCCAAAAATGAAGCTATGCTCTACGGCTTCGGGACTATATATCGGCTGGCGATGTGAAGAAATGGCGCAACAAACTCAATCACCTATGTCAGCCTTTTTTGCAAGAAATACAGTTACAAGACATGTAGAAAGTGCGAGCTAAGTAGATTAAATCCATGCTCTCTTGTTTAAATAATCGTATACTTTATAATATCCTTGTTTCATTAAACAAAATATATGTATTGTATACTGTTTAGATCGACGATTTTCTATGAAGCATATTTTTTACGATTATGATGTTCCTTATACACTTAGATCGACAGTTTTTATTTATTGTCGTATAATCTTCTCCAACCTGTATTTTATTATTAACTTCTTATGAATCACCCATTCAAGTGCTGGTATGTTTTACCTCTGTACGTATCTGTCTGTACACAGTAAGTTCCCTTACAGCATCAGGATTCCCTAATTTTTTTATGAGCTCAGTTGCTTAGCTCTTACATGACCAGTAATCGGAGTAGGTAGATTGATTTGGGGTCAATGATCCCAAACATTGATGTTAATATGGACATGCCTCCAGAATATCCATATTATGCTAGCACTACCAAAGTACATCAAATCAATCTACCTACTCCGATCACTGTACATGACTGACGTACTCATCTAACTTTGCTGTAAAAGTACGTGCACAGTAAGAGCATACAGTATGTTTGTACGAAATAGCATGGCTATACATACAAACAAATAAAGGTATGCACTATGTTGGCAACACCTCTCTCGCTAGAGATAATAAAAATAAACGTCGTGTTTTGAAAACCTGTGCCAAATCTATTTTGAGCGCATCTAAGTACATAGAGAGTGATAAAGATATTTCACAAAACATTAGCCAAAACACACAGCCGGGGCGCGACGGCGACGGGACTATAGCGCGACCACAGAATTTATAATAGGATAAATGCGTGATGCCAGTGTTTGTAATGAACTGATGTCTATAGAAGACGATACACAGCACCGTGGGACCCGTCGCCGTCCCGACGGGCGTGCCTAAAAACGGGCGCGACGTGACGCGCTGCCGTCGACCGTGAGCGTAATACAGAACACTACGTAGCCGTCACGTAGTGTTCTGTATTTGTACGTAGGTCACACTATAAGTTTTGCGTAACTTAAAAAAACAACATGTTATAACCAAAATATTATGTTTATTGCTTTTCAAAATACTCTCCTTTACATTTTAAACATTTTTTCATGCGATCGAACCATTTTTTAAGATAGGAGGACCACAGATCTGAAGGCATGTTTTTTACGTGCTGATTGAACGCTATCACTGCCTCTTCGGAGTTAGTAAAAGTAAAACCTCTCATCAAATCTTTGATTTTGGGGAAAATACAGAAATCACAGGGTGCTAGGTCGGGGCTATGAGCAGGATGGGTGACGAGTTGTACTTTTACAGAAGCTAAAAGTGACTTTGTTTTGTTGGCCGTGTGTGAAGAAGCGTTGTCATGATGTAGGAGAACGCGGTTTTTGGGTCGTCTTTCGCGAACTTTTTCTAACACCCTGGGTAAACAAATGGTAGAATACCAGTCGGCATTAAGGCCACCAAGGCATTAACACTCTTTTGATCTTCAAGTGGAATTGTACAGATGGGACCCGTAGCTGAGAAAAAAAACGAGATCATTTTTTTACCAACGTTTCTCGCCTGCCTCACTTTTGTTGGCCTGTTCTCATTTTCAAACACCCATTCACAAGATTGCTGTTTTTTTGCGGGTTCAAAACAATAAATCCACGTTTCGTCTCCTGTGACAATGTCATAAACAGCATTAGAATGTCCGTGGTCGTACTTCAGTAGCATCTGTGAGCACCATTCCACGCGAGCCCGCTTCTGCTCCGCTGTCAGTTCATGAGGTCGAACGACAACAGTTTCCGAACTCTCAATTCTTCGTGTAAATGTTTCTGAATTTGGCTCATACCAATCCCCAATAGTCCTCGAATTGTCTCATAGGTAATCCGCGGGTTTTCTTCAATTAGCCGCTTAACAGCCACATTATTTTCGTTGACGGCAGTTGAAGGCCGCCCTACACGAAATTCGTCATGTAAAGAAACTCGACCTCTCTCAAATTCAGCAAACCATCGCCTCACGGTGCTCAAACAAGGTGCTTCTCTCCCAAAAGCATTTTGAAGACGAGCGGCACAGTCTTGCGGAGAGAGAGAACTTTTAAAATCATAAAAAATCATCGCTTTAAAATATTTACGACTTAATTCCATTTTCGTTGCGTAAGTAGAACTTTGATGTGTGATAAAAAACAATTGACAAATCATTTCCCGCCAATTGCTTTTTTTTATTACTAAAAAGGTTGCACGTTTAGAAAAACATAACATTCGAAATTGAAATAGTTCCGATTAGCTAGAAGTGCAAAACTTTTAGTGTGCCCCATGTATATTTTTACAACTCTATAGTGATTTAATAATAAAAATCGAACGTCTTATTAGGAACGCAACGAATTCTAGTGCTCAAATACAACAACTTTTTCTATAGTACCAACATCGAAATCGCAACAAAAAAATTCACTTCCCCACACTAAGCCGCCACCCAACTGACGTCAGTTTAAAGCAGTTTTTTTTTTAAATTTACGATGTTGGTCTCATGGAAAAAGTTGCTGTATTTGAGCACCAAAATCAGCCCCTAGGGGGTTGTTGATGTTTAAAAAATAACCCTGTATAGTATAAAACCTTTGGTAAAACTTACTCTTGGCAGTATAGTGGTTTCATCTGGTTCGATGATGTGAGTATAGCTGTGAAAAAGAAAAAGAATGTTGCAAAAAAACAGTTTATTGTTTATTGTGTACGTTGTGTATGTCTATATCCCCTTTGCTAGCTTCTTCTAGCGGTAGGGTATAGATAGATAGATAGATACTCTTTATTGCACACCATACAAGTAAAATACACATGATTTTTACAGAAAGATGTACAATTTAGGCGGTCTTATCGCTAATAGCGATCTCTTCCAGACAACCTTTAGGTAGAGGACAACCATTAAAGAAAGGGGAAGGTGTTGCAGAGTTCTTAGAATTCTTACCTGATACAAATAGAATTGCATAAATTTATGGCATAAACGTATACATACAGTAATAAATAAATAAAAATAAAATAAAATAAATACATAACAATAATTATACATACATACAATAAACATACATACAATAAACATACATACAATAAACATACATACTACTTGATATATGCGAGGAGATGTCGAAACTAACAGTGACCAGTAATATTCTGAGATATAAAGGCAGTTTGTGTCAAGAAGAAAGAAAGTGTGCTTTAAGCCGATTTTTAAAAATAGCAATCGATTCGGATTTTCTGATTGTTAATGGTAAGGAATTCCAGAGGCGAATGGAACAACAGTAACAGACAGTAATGGAACTAAATAAATAATACTAATACTTAATATAAATAATAATGTTTGTGTTTGTTACTTAATTAATCACGCTTTAACTCTTTGCGGCATGGTGGTTAGCCTTAATGACCACCTATGTCAGATTTTTTTAAATTTGTTACACGGTTTCAATCCTGCTACCACTGAACTAATACCATGCTTTGATAAGTTAATGACTAAAAGAAATTTAAAGTACAAGTCTATGTTCGTTATTATGTTTGTCAATTTAAATTCTGTTCTGTTTTTCGTGTCAGTAATTCTGATGTTATACACAAATACTTAATATGGGATTTTTATAAGTATATTTGTGTAATTTTATTGAAAAACATCTTATAAGCGTGTAGGCAGTAAAAATAATTAGAAAACAACCATATTTTATAAAGTATTTAATTAAAATGGTTTCAAATTTTCATTGATTTTGGTCCTTTATGTCACGGTGGTTAGCGTTAATAACCACATTTTTCCTTAAAAACCTCCCTGAAAATTTGTTTTCTTCAAGTTTATGTGTTTTTTTGGCCCTCATTAAAGTAGCACTATACATATTTTTTTTGTTTTTTAAAGTATGTGGAAGTGTGCCGCAAAGAGTTAAGGGCTGAACGAAATTAGCTAGTCTTTATTACATAGACGTTATTCTATTGTGTAAGTCAAGTATGGGTTAGGCTAACCAAAACACAATGAGATATGATGACATTATAGCGATATATCGAAACCAACTGTAAAAATATGATAGATGGCTGTATCTGCCATTTTGATCGAAACACCGATCACAATATGTGACGTCACCGGCACGGCGATTCAACATGGCGGCTATATCTATCATATTTTTACAGTTGGTGTCGATTTATCGTTATATTATATCATATCATATCGTGTTTTGGTGCTCATGACAGGATACGGCCGTTCCAATCATCACCTTTATAGGTGGGGGTTAAAGGACTGGCCTGTGATGGTGGTTCTGCTGACCAGACCCTGGCGCACATCGCAAACGATTGCCAGCTTTACTGTTTTCCTGGTGGCTTGCAGGATCCTAATCTTTTCACTCAAGCTGCTGAGGACAGGTTACGGCCACTGGCACTCGACATTTAAATTAGAATTCAAGAAGCTAAGTGCCATACAAATGATGATTGATCTATTGTGTGCTAAATTTGTATCCTATTTTTGTTCTCTTGTAGAATGATTAATCAATAGAATTTGGCCAAGGCCAAGACTTTAACAAAAGTCATTATTTATTATTTTACAGCACCTTTTTAAATACTTTCAATTAATAAAAATAATTTTATATTAAAATGTGTAATGTCTTACCGGGTTGAGGTAAAACCGGTTTATTCACCAAAATTGGGCTTGCAACCGTCTTCGGGGCCACGCTGCAACAAAAACAATTTGAATTTAATTATTGATATATTTATTGAAGGCAAAAGATCACGAGGCTGATCACCGACACACTGGACCAATCAAGTTAAATAAAATCAATTTATTTTTGCAAATAGGCCATTAATGGCACTGTTACATGTCGCAATAGATATTTGTCAGTATTTTTATTGGGTGCGTTAATTACATTCCCCGGATTTCCCCGCTAAGGCAGTCCTCTTTGTGAAATTCTGTGAATGCAGTTTCATTTATTTTTAATAATAAAATAAAGTCTCTTATTTCATTTTTCCTACTTCAATAAACCATAAAGGTTTATTTATTGTGGTAAACCTGTATTCATGTTTCCAAATGAATCAATCCATCTATAACTAGCTGCCCCGACGAGCTTCCTACTTTTTTTTTGTGAATTTTTCCGTGTTTTTATAGTTATTATTCTAGGACAGAAACAAATTCAACAAATCAAAGGTCATAAAAATCGGTCCAGACGTTCACGACTTTTAAATGGTGTAACTAAACCGACTTTCTTTTAATATAGATAGTCAAAACCAACCATAGACTAACCTATTATTAGACTGGAGGTTTGTTTACTCGCGTTTTGTTGCCCAAAGAGTTAATAGAGACGGAATAATGTTTAAGTCCAGAATTAGGCTGAATGTAGATTTAAGATGAACATTTATGAATGAATGTTGAAGAAATGGAGGATAATTATGGCTTGGGTGGTGTCTTCAATCTTAACAAAATCATGGGAACAAACAAAAATTTCCATAACAATGCTAGAAGAATCTGGATACTCACTGAAAATATTAGTGGACCCACTTGTATGCACAATCATTCACTTGGCCATAATATGAGGTCATTCCGGATGGGCACCAATGTGACCTTCCTATGACCAATTTTCCTAGTAAAATGGTAAGTATGGGGGATCTCACGGTAATAACATGAGATTAACAGATAAGGGTGCTTTCAAAAAAGATGTTTTGTTGTTACAATTAATATTATTGTTATTCTGTTTAGTATTTTTGTATAATTTTAAATTGATTTGCTTATTCTTATATATAAAATTCTCGTGTCACAATGTTCGTTCCCGTACTCCTCCGAAACGGCTTGACCGATTCTCATGAAATTTTGTGAGCATATTGAGTAGGTCTGAGAATCGGCCAACATCTATTTTTCATACCCCTAAAGACCACGCAGACGAAGTCGCGGGCAACAGCTAGTATTCTATAACTATACAGGGTTATTTGTAAAACATCAACAACCACCTATGGGCTGAATCTGGTGCTCAAATACAACAACTTTTTCTATGGGTCTAACATAGAAATCGCAAAAAAAACACTTGCCCAAACTAAGCCGCCACCAGCTGACATAAGTTTGTACGGAAAAGAGAATTATTTTTTATTTCAATATTAGTCCCATAGAAAAGTTGTTATATTTGAGCACCAGGATCAGCCCATAGGAGGTTATTAATGTGTTACAAATAACCCTGTATACATACCTGTGTTTATTATCATAGTAAACACAGCAGGAAAAAGTTAGATGCATACGGCCAAAGTAGAGCAAGGTGAATTTGAACTCAATTTTTTTTTCTTTACTTTTCTTTTAATTTTTTTTTACCTCTGTTCGAAAGGTTGTAACCTCTGTATACCAAGTTTAAGCCAAATAAAGTTTAGTTTTTTTTAAAGAACAGATGAGGCTTTCACCCACTGAGGTGACATAACAACAATGGAGAGAAATAATTATAATTGGATGTGTATTTGTAAGAATTGTTAATTGGAAAATAAGTTATAATAATACATACATACCTATAACATATTTTTATGACAATAGCTGGATAAGTGAGACAAATACAAAAAAGTGATCTTCAGATGTACCTTGATTCAATGGCTAATAAATAATATTCCGAGCTGAACATAAGTCATGCTTTTGCAGGACTGCACCCTATTTGGTAGTTGGTATATTTGTTACGCATATACAATTTTTATCCTGGAAGCCCTAAGTAGTCTTATTAGAAGCAGGAATTCTTATTATGATTACTTGTATGTATGTTCATAATTCTACGTTAACAGTTGTTCAAGTATAATACATAAATTTTTATACTGGTTTTTGTTCCCAAGGGATGATTTTAATAATATTTATTCACTTTTGACAGTTTTCTAAACTCTATGCAAATGAAGTTAAATCAATTATTAGAAAGAAAGTACTGACAGTGTTTGACAGTCAATTATGTATAATACAAATAGAAAACCTATCCAGTCAGAGAAGCATAGGGATATTAATCCTATTCTATTATATTGGGATATTAAATTGTCTCGTTTTAATGATAATAAGTTTATCAAATCTTTCCACAAGCAAAAAATAAGCAAGCAAGCTTTTGAAGCAGTATGAAATCAGTGAAATTCTTCAGTCATGAATATGGATTAGTTTAATAGGTAAAACTATGTTTATCTTCACACTTTTTTACAAGCCATAAAGCAACATGTTTGCTACCTACTTCTAAGATAGATACTCTGATTTGCACACCATACAAGTAAATTACACATGATCTAAGATCTCTTTAAGTTTACTACCAATTTTTTTTGTAAAACAAAGTTTGTTTTAATAGTAGACTAATGAGCTGTTAAACCAACTTATTTTTATCACTATTTTCGGCATGCAAATGTGTTTATTTGCGAGAATGTGCCAACTTTCTGTTTACATTCGGAAGCGGTATGAACTGGATATTTACGCGAAAAGAGAGCGGCGCGCTGGTCTGACGTGGAAGTTAGCAGCTTTTAGCCTTCTAGCAAGTTCTCTGTACGTTTCTGGGTCTGCTTCGATCTCCGCCTCTGCTTTGAGGAGCGAAAATTTCATACGCCAGCCTTGGGCTTCAACTCCGTGCACAAAGCGAGCCCTGAGCACAATCCCTCGCCCCAGATGCCGAGCACTCAGTCTCTGCTCGAGCACGAGCATACTCCTCGTCAGCTATAGTCCTGTCTCGTCAGGTTAAAGAAGATAAATGCTCCACAACCGACACGGTACGCCCTGCGACTGGCAACCACCATAGCTGGTACACAACGCGCCTCAACAACCATTTGTCACGATTATCAACGGGGACACAACAGCACAACACCGATTCTGTGAGCACAAGTCTTCAGATGCAGTTTACTTGTCCAACATTATTTTTCGGCGATGCGCGCACTGAATAGTAAACGACCACACACTGCAAGCTCCGATTTCGAATAATAACTGCTATGATGTTATTATAATAAAAAAACACACGGGATAACACCGGTTTGCAGTCGAAATTCAGATTTATCAATAAATGAAAAACAGAAACAAAAGAGTATGGTGGATGACGGAACGCGAGCGACTGACTGAAGCAAAATGGCGGCGCTCGCTGATTGGCCGTGCTAGTGAGGCCTGTTGTTCGATTGGATCATAACCGGTTGGAGTCGGTTTGCAGGGGCCGCGGCCGGCTCGTGTCGGTGCATCGAGCCCGCTACGTCATTATAGTGATGCGGCATGTAATGTTGTTTGTTTTTATCGATACTTCACAATGAAGCATTGTGGCTTGTAGCCAAGGGAAGTAACGGAAATTCTAATTTAGTAACGAATTACGCGGACTGTAGCTAGAATGAGTTGAATTGAAACGCATGAGTTATATTTAACTCGGCAACGGATCAGCACTGAACCGGATATAATAATAGCTGCGTGCAGTTTTGGCCAATTGAGTGCCAATTTGTTGGGAACTAATGCGATCTGGTTTCAACTTCGCTTCGTCCAAGTAGCGACAGCTCGGGTTGTTGCGATGCAGATGTTTTTAATGGATACTGCTTTCGCAAGTGCATAAACATCTATTGAGGATACTTAGTTTAGCCTGTACAGCGTTTTAAAGACAGTGTGTAGCTGTGACTAGTTTTATCTTAACTATAATATGTTTACGTCCTGGTTTTATCTAAACTATATGTTTACATCCTGATTTTACTATGTGAACCTGCGTTTACTAAAACATTTATAAAATAATATTAGTTATACATTTTCTACGTCACAAAAGTGGAATATTTCTAAACAACTACAAATGCATTTTTTTTCTTAACTGCCACAGAACTATACATATAGGTTTATATTTTCAACTGAATTTTAAGTAACAAAATAAAAAGCATTTTTGTCAGGAATATACAAATAACACATCGACATTTAGGACCTAAGAATAAAAATAATATATTCCATCGTGGGATATAATTACACAATTAGTCATAAAACCACCTACGGAGAAAAAAAAATAGCATTATTCTCAAGAAGTTTTCTCAAATATAAAAAAAAACATAAATTCTCATTCAGCTATTTATGGTGTAGCATAGCGTCGGCATCACTAAACAGTATTGATAACACCGCTGAGTGGCTGAAGACAGCCAAGACCTTAGACAACATGCAATTTGTGCTCACTTGCATCGGTGTTAACTAACATTCATGCCAATACGGGACCGTAAGTCTGCGTCTTACAATACTTTGGAGGACATTTCACAGTATGGAAAAACGAGTACATTATAAACAATATTAGTAGCTAGTAAGTGTTAAGTAGCTGTATCTTTCCCTACAAACAATCTGATTTAAACAACACTTTTTTTAATACCCCATAATTGTTGAAATATTTAATGCCAGTTTTAAATAAGTTACTATTTATTTGGTCTATCTTTATAAATGGTTAAAAACCACGATTTAAAAAAATAAAATTGTAAGGTAATAAATGTCGCATCACCTAAAAATATTTTTATTTATTATTTTACTCGCGACTTAAGAAGTTTTATTCATTTCAAAGAAGCTAAGACAGGCGGGTTACAGACGGCTGTCACCGAAGAGGTAGACCCAAGAAAAGATAATGCGATAATTTGGTTAACCTAACGAGGGATTGGAAGTTATTGGCGATAAATAGAGATCGACAGAAGAGTCTGAGGGAGACCTTTGCACAGCAGTGAGGTTGTTGCATAGGTTAAAAAAAAGAATCCAAGCAGGATTACATAATATCATCCAAGACCACTTACCATAGATAGATACTCTTTATTGTACAGCATACAAAAAAGTGACACAAATTGTGTGTTTATAGAAAGATGCACAATTTCGGCAAGTCACAGCTCGCCAAATTATTTTTACATAAAAAAGTGTAACTACCTTAATCCTTGCTATCCATGATCAAATTAGCCCCACCTTTGGTACAGTCATCTCAATACTAACGCTGTACGTGTTAATAACGATTAACAGAGGCGAGGGTCGGTTGATACCAGTTACCGGCACACCAGAGCCAGATGTGTCGATTTGTTGAGCACGTATTTTGGGTGATGATAACGTTGGGCAAGACTGCAATTTTTGTTCAAACAGAAATATAATATTTATGATATAGCTAGTGTGCACAATTCTTTGTACAGATCAAGAAATAATGAATTCCCACATTTCCCACTTCCATACAAAGCGGCAGCCAATAAGTGCTGTTGTGCTATATTTTGTAGCTGTTGGAAACTTGAATGGATAAAAAAAAATTGTATGATACTATACACGCACGAATTAGCGTTTCGTGATAGAAAGGTGATCGTACTTTCACAGCAGTCCATAATTGCATCAAGGAATAGAACCGATTTATAGATGACCTGCTTGCTTCTTCGACGAACAACTTCGACATAAGAAGACAAAATATTAATAAGGGAGTCTTATCTTTGTCATGGTATAAAAGTGTTTTCTGAGAATTCACAACTAGACATCACGTTGTTGGGTTAAAGCTTCTGGAAAAGCGTATTTCATTGGTTTTGTGAACAATAACCATTGTATTGCCGAGTCAACCCGTTCTATACAAGGTTATGTATGTTCGCATGCATTAGATGTCGACGACCCTTGCAAATCCTGTATAGTAAATAGGATAGTACAGCTCAGCGCGCACCAATGGCAAGCGAGGTAAGGGAAGCTGTTATGCGGGTTTAGGGCTGTCTTATGCTAAACTTAGTCATTGAAAACTAACTGTTCATGGTTATTGCTTGAAATGTTACTCTTACGAATACAATAGTCCATACAAATCCATGTAATCGCTCTCACAAGGCTTGTGAAATGGCAATAGAATATTATGCTTTGAAACAGAACCAGACCTGGAGGATCCACTTAGTGAAATCCCTTTTTTAATAACATTTCTGGAATTTTAGATAACTTAAGATATCATCACCATGTAAAAGTTTTATCTATTATGTAACACACGCCACACTCCAGTTATGGTTAGGTTATGTGACTACTCATACAAATATCTGGTCTTAACTCCACTTAAGACTTCTGATGTGGACATTTCAATAGAAAAATGTTTTAGTTACACGAGCGTTAAAAAAGAAAAGTACAAAAACAAGTAGACAAAGTTTCCAATATCAGGACATAATAGTTATCGCAATATTTATTATTTAAGCGATACTATTTACGTCGTTACGCTCGGTTGTCATGATTGCTTGAAGTGTTCTGAAATGCCTAACGATTGGCGGATATGCTATTTTCTGGTCGCGTCTGTTTCAAGCCGAACGAGTCCGGATAAATCTAGGCTATCGGCAACCCTGTGCAGCTGAGTTTGGATTAACAGTCAGCGAAATGCATGAGCAAGACATTCACCTCATTTAGTTAGATACGATACTTTATATGATTTTTATACACGGTGAATTTTCATTGTTTCAGAACCGAAAAAGACACATTTTTGTACTCAAATGCAACAACTGTTATTATAGAACCAACACCGAAATCGCAACAAAAAATATATTTAATAGACGTAAACAGACAATCAATCAGCTGTGTAATAATGCAAATTGTCCTTTTTAAAATTTTGATATTGATCCTATAATATTTAAGCAGTAGAGTAAAATAGGACCAAATATAATAGAGAACACGTGTGATAAAAAAATAAACTCTAAAACTGGGCAGTTTTAGTTGAAATATAATAATAAATTAATTTCTGTGAAGACAAGCGAATACTGTTTGTAGGAAATAAATAAGATACAACGTACGATACTGTATCTTTATCATACTCAAAATTGATACACATTTGTAAAATATTGCAACAATCTAAGTAGACCGCATTCGAATAACCTTGGACGTGTGATATGGATTATAATTTTTAGACTTGCGACTATATTTAAACGGTTATCTAGAACAACAAAGTTGGAGCTATTGCGGAATTCCTTGTTGTGTTACTTAGTTATCTTATCTGATAAAATGAACTTTAAACGATTATTTTTACATAACACGTGCTAAAGATAATTGATGTTATTTATTAAAAATCAAATGGCCTATGGTGATTTAAATAAATAAATAATACCTAAACATACAGTTTCCCCTTATAATATTAAGAATGAGTCGTATTAGGTTTTAATTATCCATCACGCAACGCAACATATTTGAGATCAACTTTTGCCTACATAACATAATCATTCATTCATGTGAGATACAATAGCTCTACTCAGCATCATAAATTATCTCAGACAGGATGAACTTTTGAGTCCAGTTACAACATTTATGACACAGACAGCTTATATTAGGATAATTTAATTCTTTCAACAATTATGCCGATCATCTAGCCCCAAACTAAGCATAGTTTGAACACTTTAAACTAGACTAGTTAGCAGATTAATATTTTGACACCCATGAGTTAAGTAAAATTTTTTTTTATCTCATGCCCCTTGCGGGATTAGAACCTACGACCGCTGGCTTTGAAGTCCGGAGTGAAAGCACTAGACCCGACAGTCGTCGGAATAATATTTTTGTCTATATTTTGACATCATTATTTTACTTTCCGACAAGCAGATAAACCACAACCTACAAACAAAACGTCAAATTTTCTCAATTTATATTGATCTTTACGTGTCGGACTTAAAGTTGAAAATCAACCTTTAACTTTTTGTGTAGGTTGACCTGCCGTTGTCTGTACACAACATTAAGATAGATAGATACTCTTTATTGCACACCATACAAGTAAAATACACATGATTTTTACAGAAAGATGTACAATTTAGGCGGTCTTATCGCTAATAGCGAATTCCAAACAACCTTTAGGTATATAAGTTTAGAATATTGTTGGCAAACTTCGTATTAGATCAGGTAACAGTAAATCTGCGACTGAATAGGTTCAATCCCCACCCACCACACTTTTTTTTGTTGCCTAGTATGCTATAAGTACTAGTTACAGCCTATTAAGTTCAGTTAATTAATAAAATAATAAACAATATTAGAAGCAAGTAGCCATTGACCTATTTATTAAAACATGCAAGTAAAACACTCAACGTTTGCTTTTTAGTGTAAGAGCATAACGATTCATCACTAGTGAGATCCTGTACGGTATACAGCTTTTAAAGTAAATCATCTATGACTTGCTAGTCACTAGCAGACACCGTTTGATTGAAATGTACTGGTTATGATTGGACCACGACTTCGCTAGTTCTAAATATAGATGGCAATTCGTAAAAATGGGGGCGTAATACTTTTGGCTGGCAGGACGGATTGCTCAAGAGTTGAAGTGATTTACGACTGTATAATAGGCTGTAATTCATGAATAGGATTTGGGTATCCGTTTGTAGACGATCTAGACGTGTGGGAATAAACTAGCATGAATATATGAATGCAATCACTTAATTCTTTCGAGCTCATGAAAACGTAAACAGTCGAGCATCCTTAGAAATAGATAGTACACATAATGGCAACATTGTGTGCCTTTAATAGGGCACAGTAAACACATAACATTGACTTTATAATTAAAGGATCTCTTTTGAAATAGGTGGTAATTAAGACACGATGTCCTTCATGTGACACCATTATCTATACTCAAAGGAACAATGAAAAGGAAGCTATCATACAGGTTTTAAACGACAGACGCACTTATACGAGGTGTTCTACCTATGAATACTCTTAACTAAATCAAGAATCCAGTTGTTTCTTACTCAAAGTATTAATAGAATTTGACAGAAAATTATTTAAAAACTCAGCCTTGTATTTCTTTGCAGATAGATAGATACTCTTTATTGCACACCATACAAGTAAATTATATATGATTTTTACAGAAAAACGTACAATTTAGGCGGTCTAATCACTAATAGCGATCTCTTCCATACAACCTTCACGTAGAGGACAACCAATACAGAGAGGGGAAGGGGGTGCAGAGTTCTTATAATTTTTAACTTTACCTGCTATAAATAGGATTGCAAAATTTATAGCATAGACGTATACACAAAAATACATAAATACATAACAATAATATAGACATACATACACTAAACATACTTAATACTACTTGATAGAGGAAATGTCGAGACCAACAGTGACCAGTAATATTCTAAGATATGAAGGCAGTTTGTTTTAAAAAGAAAGAAAGCGTGCTTTAAGCCGATTTTTTAAAATAGCAATCGATTCGGATCTTCTGGTAGTTAATTATTAATAAATAAATATTGGACAACATCACATCATTACTCTAATCCTAGGGTAAGTACTAAGTACCTAAAGCACTCGTGCAATATAGATCAAAAACAAGGTACAACACCACAACATGACAATTCATGAACAATTGAACAGTCGTGTTTTTACCCGGCTAGTTTCAGGTGTCCTTTTTTTTTGAAGGATTGACACAAGTTATTTTAATTTATTAGGCTTATACGTCTGAACGAAAGAATAATTTTTGTAGTGAGCTTACAGGGACCTCAGAGTGGCGACGCCATGTCTGGGCGTACTCGTATCTCAGGTACGGAGATCGTCAGATTAAAAGGATACAAATATTTAATATGAAAGGAATGTGCAACTAATGAATCCACATAAATACCTAATGTTTAGTGCATTAGAACTACAATTCGAATACGAAATCAGAAAAATCTTTATACGAAACACTGGGAAGTTGTCAAAGATTTTTGCGATTTAGTATGCGAATTTGAATTCTAATGCTTCAAAAATATGACTCTAAAGCCTAAGCTAAGCCCCGTCTAAGCCTATTTTCGTAGGTAAAATTCTGATCTGCAAGATCACTATTATGACATCGACTATGTATTGTCCCAACCCTATTTAATGACAAATAAACTATAGGTACTACATACTACGAGTAAATTTTTTAATAGCTGGATAACTTTCAAACGAAGAATAAGTTTGACATAGCGATAGTTTTCGTATTTACAATGAGTCAAAAAGTCAATTTTATTCACCAGCTAAAAGTAATCTTGCTATTAGAAATCATCCCTAAATTAGATAATAAATAAGCAGCTGTCAGACTACCCTTCTATAAACAAAATCCCTCCCTAACTAACATCAAATGTAAGTCACGCAACGGTCTTGAGAGGTGCAATTAAACAATTGATGTCGACTGGTAATTACAGTGCGGATGCACCAATGGATCAATGGGTTATTTTTGATTGCACACAGAGGTCTATTATGTTGCACAATACGAGGATAATGTACTGTTTAATGATAACGGTCTTGCATCTTGTTTCTAGCGCTTATAATTGATGGAGTGTTACATTATTAAAATATACTATTTTGTGTAATATTATGACAGCGCGCAGCGATGAGCGGTTAACCTCAAAAGAACGTAATCACCACGAATATAAAAATGAAAAGAGTATTGTGGTTTTTATTCCGTTTGTTTGTAGGACGAAAACTTGATAACAACAGTAATAAAAGGTTTTTGCACGCGCCAAGTCAATAAAATTCCATTATATTATTATGCTGATCTTTTATTGTACAAACGATCTCTGTAGTGAGAGTTCAGCTTACAATGAATGTATAGCTTGACTTGCAGCAGCTGCAGACGAGTAAAGAGGTAAAAAATTAGGTAAAAAGAAAATACGCATTATTACACAAAAAATGAGATGATAATTTTACCCGAGACCAAATAGTTTATTTATAATTAAGGGTGAAATCCATATAATTACATAAAGCCAACGTAAATCGATATTATACTAATCGATAAATAATACTCCATTACTATTACGTAACGTAATTACCAACCAAATAAATAAAAAATAAAATAAAATAATTTAGATAACATATAATACATATATTATAAAACCCTGCAGTTTGTCAATAATCGCAAATCTTTAGGCCGTTACAATGTATGTATTTAAAAAGATGTCATCATTACCTACTATTGTATTTGTCGGTAGAGTGCTCTAAAATACAAAAAAAAACATTCGAATACGAGGATCCGACAATTTACATTTACATTATTATCAGCATATTACTCAAATAAATAAAAAACTCTAAGATCTAGAGTTGGCTTTTGAATATTCGATATACATGTAAGTACCGATTATTATTTCAGCACTTAGGTGACTATGTCCCGAACACTTACTTTAGCTGGATAAAAGGAATAATTGAAATGTTTAATGCAGTAACTAATAAAATTTGCTGTTGTGTGCAACTCTATTATTGTTTTCAGCTCGACATGTTTATCTTGGCCGATTGAAGTGTTCATTATAACTATTAAAAGAGTTCTATGACTCAATGTAATTCTTTATTAGTTTAGTTTCGATTGGTAAAGTTTTTATTTTATTAAAAAAAAATATTCCCATTACTACTAAACCTTACAGCTGTCGGCCGGCCTGCGTATGGTTATTCTCATTTTTTAAAGACCTTTAAGCTGCTTGTTGGTTGGTCGGTCGAGAACTCTTCAAAACTTACACGAGTAGTCTTATTTAAAAGTCCTTGTTGCTCCTAGTTTTTAAATACGCAGCGTCATATCGTCTGTAAGTCTAGCATCATTGAGTAACTCGTTCGCATTGCGTGTTACCTAATCTTGTGTGAGGAAATTATTTTAATTGCAACACCTACATAACGCATTGTTTTCGTATGTCGTAGGTGAAACACGCAGGCTGGACTCGCTGTTTAATAGCACTGTAAATAATTTGAAGACCGACTGGTCGAAGGTATTGTTGGAACAAGGTTTTATTTAAAACAATTTTTCAACTTACAGCGATCAACACCAAACAGCAGCAGAAATATTTTCTAAAATTAAATATAACGTGTTTATACTACCAGCCTTTTCGTAGACCTCAATGGACGCGTTCGATTCATAATTAAGCTACCTGTAACTGTAGCAGTGGCAATCAACAATTAGTAGTCGGCATTTGTTACTAGCTGCACAATTGACAACAAGTGAGGGCCACTGGCCGTAAAAAAAGGGATAAGAAAAGCTCGCCTATTCCATTTTACCAGAAGAAAGAAAAAGTAATCTAACTCGTCATGTCCTATTGCTCGCATTTATGTTAATATTTTGAAAAGGTTGGTAATGAACTTTATTCGTTTCTGACAGTCAACAGCAAAAATATTTTCAGATCCATATTTAACTAGATGTAACTGGATCGGCTTATTAACGCTTGATTTATTGGCCAGGGCACGGATTATTATGATGGTTACATTAATTGTGGAACTGATTTTACGATGTGAATGAAATATAATTATGAGGTTATTAAAGATAGTTTTAGATTAAATCAATTAATTTTATTTTAATGCAAATAAGGTTTTCTAAAATTGCTAAGATACGTCTCTGGCAAAATTTACTGTCTGGTATTTCGTCACAGGAATATGTGACGTTTAGACAACAATACACTAATTACACAACAACAATAACTTTTACACTATCGAGCTTCTGATGATGGATTCAGGATGTGGATAAAGGAGCTCTCTCTGTGGATAATGGCTTTATCCATTCTACGTTAATTCAATACCAGTGTTTGTGTTGTTTGTGTGTGTAAACCTTTGTGCTAGAGCTCATTTGACGAGTACCATACGTATAAAAGTATCTTTTAAACGATATTGTTCTGAAATATATACATATTCTGTATCTGTAATACATGTCAAGCTGAAATGAAGTGGGCGAAGCCGTTGCCGGGACCTAGTCTGATAAATGAACACAGTAGACGGTGTCCACCCGCATGGTTCAACCACTTAAGTACCGTTCAATTGCGTCAATTTGTACGTCTAATTTTAGGACGCCAGCTCCGGTCCGTCTGTTGCGTTAAATTATGTTGTTCGTAGACCCATTGTAACTAAGTATAGGAATCGTAAGCATCTTTCTGTTTACACTGTAATTTTTTATGCCAATTTTAATAGGAAGGAATGCTAATATATTTTGGATGTTGGCTTCCTTATTCAAGATTCGAGACTGTGCCACTAATGAGCCTATTTTCATTAAACCAAATCAATATTAAAAACTAATCCACGAAATATGTATCTTAAAGCATGTGATTATAATAAGTAATAGAATTTTATTATAATAAGTTTTGTCAAACATATTATAATAAAATTATAATTTTGTTTCTAATGGGTTTGCTTGTTGTAAATTGACTCAAACCGGGAATCGAATCCGGAACCCTTTGCGTTCAAGATGAATCATTAGGATACTACGGCTATCAGAAGCCTTTATAGAAATTTATTTGCAGGTAGAGCCTTAGGATTTGTTTATCGATATTATTACAACAATACAACCAATTGGTCCCATCACTATGCAATGTTTGAATGAAAATACTGTAGGTAGTGTGTAGTGTAGACACAAACAAATGAATCTTGTCGAGTCTCATGTGACATTAATTGTGACAAACTGCGGAATCGAATTACTATGATGATGCGTCACGGTGTAGTCTGGAAAAATACAATTTCCAACAAAGCTACTTAAGACAAATAACAGTTATTCAAATTTTTTATTTATTCTTGTTTTGACCACGTCTCTGGAAGGAAGTAGGCAGGGACAAATTAATCAATCTATTTATCAATCAATTGCCAAATGTATGTAAGCGCTTCACTTCAGAATGGCTGCACCTATTTGATTTATTCTTTTTTTTTAAACGGGAAAAACTGAACGTCTTTTTTCGATTTTTTGCTACTACGCTACGGGGGTAAATGTCGTTTTACATTTTGTCAAATTTAGACATCTGTCGGGCAGCTAGATTAAAGTATCTATGGATAGAATAGTACGTGCCAATAAAGCCTCTCAGCCCCCCTAGCATGACCACCAAAACACGATATAAAACAGCGATATATAGACACTAACTGTAAAAATATGATAGATGTAGCTGCCGTGTTGTATCGCCGTGCCGGTGACGCCACATGTTATAATCGTTGTTTCGATAAAATTTCAAAATAACGGCTGTGTACAATAAGTATTTTAAAAAAACGGTTGGTGCCGTTAAATCGCTATAATATCATATCGTGTATTAGTGGTAATTCATGCTAGGGGGGCTTAGGAGGTTATGTTACCTTCAACGTGAATATCTAGGACGCAAGAATGGATAGAACCATTTGTTACAAACAACTTAAACGAGCCTCAGCAATTTTATTCCTATATTAACCCTTATGGTCGGAGAGGGGGGAAAACTGTCATGGCGCCGCGGCAAAAGTTTATTGCCGTGTAAGTTACGTGGTTATGCTCCGCAACTATAATATATTTTGCTTGGTGTAGAAAGAAAACTATTCTATAATAATGCTGTGTTTTAGTAATTCAAAACGATTTATCTCCTCATAGGTTTTATATAAGGTAAAAGAATAAGGGAGAAGAATACTACAGAAAAAATCGTCTATATTTAACTTAGGCATCTTTGGATAAATGATTTATTTCTACTATAACATTGAATACATACTTTATTGACCTGCATACTTGTTTTTTCTTTTCATATGGGAAAATGGCCCTAAATACCTTGTAATAAATTACGCTCGCACATTCACTCAACACTGACATGTTTACAAAACATCTGGACTCAATGCTAAAGAAAATACAATAGTATTATACATCAAATTAAAGAGCACTTCATTCTCTCTCTTTAACTTATACACACTTGGTATGAATAAACAAAGCTATCAACACAAAATCCGGACTTTTAAAAGTGGTGGTGTAGCAAATTAGTCCCCTTCCCGAGCCAGAGGGTCAACAGTTAACTTCCATTGATGGAGTTTTTATTCTATTGCTCAAATACAACTTCTATTATGCAGCTAACGTCAAAATAAAAAGTTACATCTTCCCTTAAGGGCCGAATTTTCAATCGCCAGGTAACTCTTATCCGACGAATAAACTCGAGACTCTGACACTTTTCTATACGAAAACTGTCAACATGTCAAACTTATTCTATAAATAAAAATGCGCTTAGCATTAGTTGTGGCAGCTAAAAACAGCTGCCGCAACACTGTAAAGGTCTAACCAAACACTGCACAGAGCGACGCGAAGCGGCGGGGGCGCTTAAAATATATATTTTAATTTTTTTATTAGGACAACCAACAAGACAAGCACAATTACAAGCAAATTGGTAAGACATGCAAATATTGGCTATTTAGATAAAAGTATCTGTTGTAACCCTAAATTTTCTTTTAAAAAGACAAACTTGTTTCCTCAGTCCCCACTTAAGTATAATAGAAAAGGCATTGCAATCGCTGAGTGTATGTCTTGGATATCTCGAGATATACAAAGACGACAAAAGTCACCCGTGCGCGCAGGCTCCTATTGGTATGTCGATTGACGCTTTAACTGTCAATTTCCTTCGTCGCAGGCATAGACGTAAAATCAAAGTCGATGGTCGCAGGACTCGCAGGCCTATGGAGGGTAGAGGGGAACTACCCACAATGCGCGGAACCAGTACCGACGCGACGCCATTTTTAGCCCCCGACGGAAAATGATGGGTATTATGAGTTTAACGTGTTTTTTTTTTTTTTTTTTTCTTTATGTGTTTCTGTATGTTGCATCGTAGCTTCCAAACGGATGAACTGGTTTGGAATTAGTTATTTTTGCTTGAAAGATAACTTGCTTTAGAGTATTAAAAGCTATGATTCAAGAAACTATGTTTAGCCCCTTGAAGTTTATCGGGTTATTTTTAATTGATAAAGGGGTGTAAGTAACATCTACAGGTTTGATCGATTCGAAATTTGGTGTCCTGTTACCTTAATAATATTGAAAGAACATGGTAACCTTGGAATGATGCTGCAGCATCACCTAGAACCCGCAGGACACCTATCTAATCACAAATTTACAGCAGAGGTATCATGTTTAGCGATTTACCATTACCAAAGTTAAACAACACACGCTGCAGTTGTGAGTGGGTGGGTAATCACCAGTGATCGGAATAGGTAGATTGATTTTACTTTGGTAGTGCTAGCATAATATGGATATGCCTTTTTTTTTTAAACTGATACAAAGAAATTCCGAAATCCGGGAGGCATGTCCATATTAACATCAATGTTTGAGATCATTAACCCCAAATCAATCTACCTATTCCGATCACTGGTAATCATTCCAACCAAATTTAGTCACGTTTATCACAAGTATCTCCATGCTTCGGAAGGCACGTTAAAAGTTGGTCCCAGTTAACATCGCTTGATACTAGTCGTGAAGCCTAGTCAAAGGCTTGACGTCTTGATTACTTCTGACAGTAAGGTTTAGTCACCGGTCTTACAACACCTCTCCGCACTGGACCTGCGTGGTGGAGTAAGGCCCAAACCACCTCATAGGTAAGGTGAGGCCTGTGCCCTGCCGTGGGACGTATATACGCATACTTAACTATAAATCGATACTTTTAAAAACTTTGAATAATAAAATCGAAAAAAATGCGTGGGATTAAAAACTGCCTTGCTCGCACATCCATACCTATATTTTCTTATAATCATACCTTATTTATTCAAAAAGAGGCTGATAACAGAAGCCGAGTTACTTGCGCTGCTTCTTCTCAGTACAATAGTGTGGGCTAGCTCCACAATATCGTCCCGAAGCAGTGGTAGGGTAAAAAAAAATGGGACGAGTACTAGTGCTTAATTCAGATCCATTTGCAGTGGTTATATAAGTTTTTAGAGAAATAAATATACTAGGACGTGTCATCATATCATCATATCAGCCTATTGCAGTCCACGGCTGGACGTAATAATTGAAATCTAAAGATAAATAAATATTTAAATGCCTAAAAATATTATTTATTTGATTATATTATTATTCAATAATTATCATATGATTTCTTAATGTATTTTAATTCTTTACAACTTCTTAAAATAAACAAATTGATCTAATTATGCATGGCGTCATCCTCTCTGCCCACAATACCTATCTTATTGTTGTGCCCTACAGGGTCTATAATGATCTGTTTTATGTACCTATTTATAACACCTGTGTAACATTATAGAATGCAATAAATATATTGAATTGAATTGAATTAAGCCTACAAGAAGCGCAAAAGAGCACGATCTCCCGCTTTAAAAAAAAGTTAAGGAACCTTTTTGACACACCAGATGCCCTTGATTCATCATCATTATCATCATTTCAGCCATAGGACATCCACTGCTGAACATAGGGCTCCCCCATTGACTTCCAGATTGGCCGGTTGGAAGCGGCCTGCATTGATTGTTGTATATTTTTTCGTGATGATATATATGATTCGTAATTTTATTTCTATTTCTATAACGTAGAACTGCTCAATTCAGGCAGTGCAGAAATAAATTGGATAATTGGTTTTTATTGAAACAAAGGTATTATTATAAAATAAATTACGTTTTGTAGTACATAATATGTGGTTCAGCCGCTGACTGTGCTTGTATTCTTTGCTAGAAGAATTACACATCAATACCTGAAAAAACTAATATTCTAGTTAACTTACCAAAGTTCCGGTGAGTAGGGTGGCGAGGAGGTGACCAAGGAAGGGGGCGGCATCAACGCGTCGTTGGATAACTGGGGACAAAGGGGACTTACGGTAAAGCGTAATACACACAGCCGGCGTGCCCGGGACGGTTCGCCGCGCACGCCGGCTGTCTGTGGACGCCTATAATGTATGTTATTAGACTCGCCGTACTCCCACCCGACCCGTTGCCGTCCCGTGTTAGAAAACAAAACATACATCGGTTATACAAGAAATGGATATAAATGTATAAAAGGTATTGGACTAAACGAATATCCTAAGGATGTTTACACTGCTGCTAGAATCATTTCGTTAACAATTTAAATAAATATATAAAAAAAATATTTAAAAAATGTTTTGTCTACATTGCCGATTAGCTGTTGTAGGGAATATTGAACTTTTTTGAGATTTTGATGTTGGTCCCAATATGTGGTTCTGAAGAATCATCCCTAGAAGGAAATTTACTATTGTCCTTTCGAATTAGCATGAGTTCTGTGACAGTTCACTGTTGACACTTGTAATGCGCCGTACCGAAATCCGATCGATTTTATTTGGGTATCGATTTGATCGGGTCGGGATAACGGCTGGTCTAATAACCTAAGCGGAGAGCCGTCTAGCGCACGCCGGCTGTCTGTGGGCGCCCATTTAAAAGTACGTTAATAGACCCGCCGTACTCCCGACCCGACCCATCGCCGTCCCGCTTACGCCTTCTGTGTGTGGTACGCTTTAGGAGCTTTATACATTCGCACACCTAAATAAAGAATAGCACAACTTGAAATAATACAAAATCGAGTTATTGTGTTTATCGGAATTTGCGTCGATCCTACATTAAGGCGGGTTGTGCCGTAGCGACTCGTAGAATATTAGCACGATTATCGCCCGAAAACTCATTAAAATACGGTTCATAACAGCGCGCAATGAAACGTGACTGTTACGACTGTCGCTGCGTTTTTAGGTTGCGAAAATTGAGGAAAATAATACTTTTCGCATGGACGCAATTGTTCGAATAAGAAATCCTATGCTCAGTTTGTAGATGATTGGCCAATCAATGGACGTATAAACGAATTAAACGAAAAGCGCTTTAATAAGCATGCTTATTTAAATAAGTGCAAAAGCATGCTTTCAATTTAAGGGGAAGCATGCTTTCTATTTAATGCAAAAGTCCCGCCATCTAGTGTTTCGATATGTCAACTTACTTACATTTTTCTTTTGTATTTTGGCGTGTTGTCAATGAGTGGCAGCACCTTCTATGCGAAATGTATTATGCTACTGTAGGTGTAGCAACCGAAGCAACTTTATTATTTTGTTTATTTATTTTAGGAATACCAAGGTTTACACGTGGTGGACTACCGTTACCAAGGACATGGAACGGGCACAGCTAACTGCGCAGACAACCCAGGATAGAGCATCCTGGCGCCTAAAAACGAAGAGGGCCGACCCCAAATAATGGGAGAAGGCAAGGAAGAAGAAGAAGAGGAAGACCAAGGTTTACAGTCTTTCAATAGGTAGGTATACAAAAATGACACTAAAAAACCACTTACAGGTCCACACAGATAGAAAATTAGTTGGTTAACAGACGCTTTTTAAAAATTTTAACGAAATTAAAAAAGCAGTGCTTTTGCTGTTGCGGGATAAGCGTGTGTCGTTCGATTGCGTATATAAGGTGCTTTAAAAATATCTGCTACGGTTGAAATGGGTAAAAGTATTCCTTATACAGGGTGTAACGAAAAGGTGAAATAAAACTTTACGGGGTTATTCTCCGGCTAAATTACATCAACTTTTTTTATGGGACCAACATCGAAATCGCAAAAAAAAAAAACACTTTCCCATACTAAAACGCGACCAGCTGGCATCAGTTTGTATGGAAACGTCATTTTTTTTTTGAGATTTCGATGTTGGTCCCATAGAAAAAGTTGATGTAATTTAGCCGTAGAATAACCCCTTAAAGTTTTATTTCACCTTTTCGTTACACCCTGTATAGATTACGACAGTAAAGAAATTTTGTCTAGAACATCATTAAATTTTTTCTTTAAAAATAGTTATTATTAATGACTAGGCTTTATATATATATATCCACACTCATCTAGCCAGCCCGCTTGTACTACGTCCCACGCGCTGCGGTTACGAATTCGGTCATGTTACCGCCAAAATGCTAACGTTGCTTTGTTTTACTGTCTTTTCTCAAACAATTATAACCGAACCGGGGCACGTGATTCCTTCACTATTGTAATCTACATAAGCAATACTTTCACCCATTTTAGCCGTGGCAGATATTTTTAAAGCACCTTATAGTTTTTTGCGTAAGTTACGTTGTGAACTTTTCAATTGCTTGTTTTTATTGTGTTTAATGAAACAATGCATAAAACATTGAGAGGCTGTAATTAAACGTCCACCTCCATTTATTATGGATCGTGTAGTGTGTCGTAGTCGTTGGTCTCCTCACTGTCCTCACCGTGGTGAGCACGGTGGCCTCGCAGCCGGGCTGGTACTTGTCGAGGTCGGGGCGCGGCCGGCGCAGCACCTTCTCGCGGTCCTGCTTGTGCTTCCTGTCCGCGCCCTTCAGCTTGAACACCTGAAGACAAGCACTCAGCATCGTCATCATCGTCAGGACGTCCATTGCTGAACATTGACCGCCTAGAGATTTCCAGATTGGCCGGTTGGAAGCGATCGTAACAATCATTCATCATCATTTTAGACATAGGAAGTCCACTGCTGAGCATAGGGTTCCCAGAGATTTCCAGATAGGCCGATGGGAAGCGGCCGTAACAATCATTCATCATCATCATCAATTTAGACATAGGACATACAATGCTGAACATAGGCTTCCAGTGACATCCAGATTGGCCGGTTGCAAACGGCCGTAACAATTAATTTATTTATTTAGACTTTATTGCACAGATTAAAAACCATACAAAAGGTGGACTTAATGCCATGAGGCATTCTTTACCAGTCAACCATTAGGCTAAACAGAGAGGTTTTGTGGGCGGTGCGATATAGGCGATTCAAATTCAAATGAAAGGTCCGTGTGAATTATTTTTAAAAGTATAAACTACATACAGTAAATAACGATATACATAAACTAAATACTATCATACATAGATTACATAAACAAAATACATACGTAAATAAATATGACGACGATCATGAGACTACAATACCTAAGGATTCAAGATGATGATTTCCATTTATAAAGAAAATGAGCACGGGTAAGTTTCTTAAAAGAGTATTTACAAGGGGCTTGTTTGATATTGTCGGGGAGAGAGTTCCAAAGCCGAATTGATTGAAGGAGAAAAGAGTTGGAAATAAAACCAGTGCGGTGAGAAGGAGTGGAGAGAGTCAGTTTATTTTAACAATCATTCATAATCATCATCAGTTTAGACATAGGACATCCACTGCTGAACATAGGCCTCCCCAAATGACTTCGAGATTGGTCAGTGGGAAGCAGCCGTAACAATCATTCGTCATCATCATTTAAGACATAGGACCAGGGGCGTGCATCCTATATAGGCTATTATGTAGAGCCTACCTTCATAAAAAACTGACAGAACAGCTGACCATAATTATTAATTACGTATTCAACAATAAACAATAAATATTCTGCAACCATTTTTCGTCTACCTATACTAGGTAATTCCTTACTAAAGCGCGCAACTTAGATCGTTCCTGTGCAATTTAACCAATGTTAGGCTGCCGCGAGATCGCCTACTGTTTTACGCAAACTTACTCAATTTTCACTCACAGCCTACCCCCATCTGAAACCAATGCACGCCCCTGCATAGGACATCCATTGTTGAACACATAACTTCTAGATTGGCCGGATGGAAGCGGCCTGCATCCAACGGCTTCCAGCAACCTACCTACAAGGTAGTCTGTCCAGCTTATGGGTGAACGTCCTACTCTGTGCTTGCCGGTACACCGACAATCATTAAGATAATATAATGGGCTAGTTTCCTAAAAAAATCGAATAAGTCCGTCAGAAAATATTGTACCAATATTTTGACTTTTGTCAATGAAACAAAAAATGACGAAGATAAAGCGCATCAAAGTGAGCATGTGACGTCACGCCTTGCAAAAAGTGTTGCAACAAAAGACAAAATATGGGTCCAATATTTTTTGATAATGTAACTAACGGACTAATTAGAATAATCTTTTTTTGACCCAGGAAACTAGCCTATTATTTTTGGTTACAATTTCCGCTCGGTTACCTCAATCACACCACCTGCATGGGCAAAAACAATATTCTATGATCCAGTATCAGAAATATTCCCTCATCTGTTATTCGACAAAGGCTAAGCAACCCATTTACGATTTATCAATGTAAATATTTACTTAACCCAGCCTTTCTCAACATTTTTCATGGGCAGACACTCTACCCCAAATATTAATATTCCACGGACCCTTTAAAAGCCCTTAAACAACGTCTAAGTCAGGCCCTGGTTAAGTAATATTGAAATTGTTTTCGGACGGGTTTGTGCGATTTGTTGCCGCGTTTTGTGGCTTAATAATACCTTTTTTATTGGCAGAGCTTGGGCGCTCTGTTGCCGCGTTTTGTGGCTGAAACAAGGCAATTATTTATTGGTCGAGATGAGGCGCCTGTTGGTTGAAATATATGTTATAGGGCAGTATTTAAACGTTTTTTTGTTGCGTTTTGTGGCTAAAATATGGATTTTTTTTCGACTGGGTTCAAATGCTATGTGGCTAAACAATATTTATTCATTTTCAGGATGATCAGGCGTTTTGTTGCAGCGTTTAGTGGCTTAAATGTGTCATTATTGTTTTATTAGGATTTGGGCCCCTAATTTTGTGGATGCATTATGATTTTCTTTGGGTTGTTTGTTGCTGCGTTTTGTTGCTGTAACAAGGCCTTTTTTTGGCAGGGATCATGTTTTTTGTTGGTGCGTTTTGTGGCTTAAATATAGCAAAATGTTTATCATTTGGGCTTAAGGATTTTGTTGATTAAATATGGCTATTTTTTGACCGGGTTTGAGCGGTTTTTTCCCGCGTTTTGTTGATGAAATATTTATATTGTTGCTACGAGTGCCACGACTAATACTGATCACGAAGTTTTTGGCACAATTCTTGCCTTTTTTGTTAAATACAAAAATTGATTTTGTGTAAAAATAGCCGTAATGTAGTAATTAGAAATTGAGATATATAATCTGTCTCTTTCTAAAAAACTTTTACTATGTAAAATTTATGGCGGACGTGTATTGTGACGTCACGGTACATTTCAGATCTCCTTGTCTAGCATCCGTCTTTAATGGGTTGTAAGTCGGGTATTTATCAATACTTTTCAAAAATTCTTTAGGTTTTATTTATTTTAATTATGTACTATTTATTGTAAGACCAAATAACAATATTGCATATTCAGTATCGATCCACTCCCAGTAACATTACTATACTTATAAAAAAGTATTCTCGTAAACTTTTTATTTGATGTAAAGTTATCAAAACTATCCCAATACGACTGTAAAATAAGCAAAAAAAAAAAAATTTTGGTCCAAATGGCCAATGTGGAAATCACTGGGGAAGGTTCAGCAGTGGATGTCCTGATGTTGATAAAATAAAAATACATATATGCATATTCCAACCGGCCAATCTGGAAGTCAATGGGGGAGGCCTATGTTCAGCAGTGGACGTCCTATGGCTGAAATGATGATGATGATATGCATATTCCTTATTGTAACATTATTTTTTTATCCCAAATAAAATAAAATATTTGTGGCGGTAATCTTTGGTTGAGTGACATCTGTAAATAAAATACATCGTGTAACTCTAAATACGCAGAATGTCTTTGAGGCTGATTCTGGTGCTCAAATACAACAAATTTTAGCATGAGACCAACATCGAAATCGAAAAAAAAAATCGTTTCAATCCGACATTTAGTATAAAGATATAGTTTTTTTTAAAGATTTTACTGTTGGTCCTTTACAAAAAGATGTCGTATTTAAGAACCAGAATCAGCCCTTAAGAAGTGTTGCGTATTTTGTACTAGTTGTCCCGGCGAAATTCGTACCGCCCCTTTTTTGTATTTTTCGGATTTTTAATTAGTTATTCTGCTATTCGGAGCGGAGACAAATCCAACAAGCCAAAGACCATAAAAATCGGTCCAGCCGTTCTCGACTTATAAATGGTATAACTAACCCGACTTTGTTTTATATATACAGAGTGTAACGAAAAGGTGAAATAAAACTTTAAAGGGTTATTCTACGGCTAAATTACATCAACTTTTTCTATGGGACCAACATCGAAATCTCAAAAAAAAAATTGACGTTTCCATACAAACTGATGCCAGCTGGTCGCGTTTTAGTATGGGAAAGTGTTTTTTTTTTTTGCGAATTCGATGTTGGTCCCATAGAAAAAGTTGATGTAATTTAGCCGTAGAATAAGTTTTATTTCACCTTTTCGTTACACTCTGTATAGAAGACTAGCTGTTGCCCGCGCCTTCGATTGCGTGGTCTTCAGTTTATTCATAAATAATTTTCTGTGCAACTTTCTTAATTTTCCGAAGAACCTTCTCTTGACAATAAATAACACCACAAAAAAAGAATTAGCGAAATCGTTCCATCCGTTCACGCGTGATGCGATGACCAAGGGAAACAGAGATTCATTTTTATACAATGTGTATTTGCGATACTTGATCAAACGAAATGTGCGGATACTAGACCCAAAATTATCGACAAAAAATCAATAAAAAAAATATTTGTCAACCATCTTTAAAACCGAGCAGTTTTAATTTGTTTTTAATTAAAATTTCTTCTTTTCATTTTTTTGTCGTTTCTTTTTATTGAAACGGTGTATTTTTTTCAAAGTAGTCTCATTTGAAAGCTAAACAGTTTATCTAGCTAATCAGATTAAAAAAACAGCCATACCTAACAAAAAACTTTAAAAAATTATTAAAAACTTCTAAAATTTGTGTAAAAAAAGTTGCTTTTTTTTTCATTTTTGATGTGTAACTTTAAAACTAGGTCCTTGAGGTGTACTTTTTTGAATGTTTCCTTAATATTGATTAATCAATTGATGAATTAAGATGGCTGACAAAAAAATAATTTTTTGTCGATAATTTTGGGTCTAGTATCCGCACATTTCGTTTGATCAAGTATCGAAAATACACATTGTATATATAGATATATTAGCTAACCCGGCGAACTTCGTACCGCCCCTTCATACATTTATTTTCGTGAATATTTCCGTGTTTGTTATAGTTATTCTGCTATTCGGGGCGGAGACAAATCCAACAAACCAAAGATCTGAAAAATCGGTCCAGCCGTACTACACTTATAAATGGTACACTACCAACTAACCCGACTGCCTGAACCTGTTGCTAAATGCAAACAAAACTAAATGCATTAAATTCACTATGCCCAATGTGAGGCAGGTCAGTACGCATATTAATATGTCAGACGATCATATAGATGCAGTCGATTCCACAATTTTTTTGGGAATTACATTAGACTCCCGGCTCTAATGGGGTCCCCATATAGTTGCCCTGTCAGGAAGGCTCAGTTCAGCGGCTTATGCAGTGCGGAAAATAAAGCTTTTAACTGATGTCGAAACGGCAAGACTAGTATACTTTAGTTATTTTCATAGTTTGTTGTCGTATGTTTTACTGCTATGGGGCTCTGCTGCTGACATTGAATCAATCTTTGTGTTGCAGAAAAGAGCCGTACGTGCAATATACTGTCTTGGACCTCGTGACTCTCTGAGGGAGATTTTTAAAGATATTAATATATTAACAGTAGCCTCTCAATACATTTTTGAAAATATTATGTACGTTCGAAAAAATCTAAGTTTGTTTAGCTTAAAAAGTGATTTTCATCATTATAATACTCGTAATAAAAATAAACTTGCCGTTCCGAGCTTCAGACTTCACAAAGTTGGTAATTCATTCTTGGGGAAATGT
Organism: Anania hortulata; assembly: GCA_963576865.1. NCBI lineage: Eukaryota > Metazoa > Arthropoda > Insecta > Lepidoptera > Crambidae > Anania > Anania hortulata. Next base: position 7,547,035 of record OY756416.1, read on the forward strand.
ATTAAATTTTTTAATAAAGTTCCACAGACTCTTGTTGAACTGACCTGTACATGAGTTCAAAATTCACATAAAAAAAAACCTTATGAAAAAAGGGTATTATAAGGTAGACGATTATTTGAACGACAAGAGTGCATGGACTTAACCTGCTTAGCTCGCACTTACTTCATGTCTTGTAATTGTATTTCCTGTAAAAAAGGCTGACAAAGGTGACTGAGTTTGTTGCGCCGTTTCTTCTCATCACCAGCCGATATGTAGTCACGAAGCGGTGGTAGGGTAAAGCTATATTTTGGGACGTGTATAAGTGCCCGGAAGAGGGCCTATATACTGAATAAATGAGTATTAATGAGTATTAATGACTTTCTTTCGTATATACAGATAGATAGATATACCTTGATCTGGCAGGCAGCTGCGTGCAGCCTGTTATGTTCCTCCGTGGCGAGGTACGTCTCGACTTGTATGCGGAACGGGACGCCCTTCTCGCCGCCATGCTTCTTGGCCGTGAACTCCGTGGAAATGCAGTTCACCTGCCGAATAAACATAAATAAATTGATATACACGAATCGGCTTGCTCTCGAAGTAAGGAATTGACATCCTTGTGTTACGAGGTACGTCTCCCACCACAACCAGAGTCGAGCAAATTTAGAAAGAAAGAAAGAAAGAAAGAAACGTTTATTCGACACACAAGAGAAAATAAAAATAATAATACACAAAACAATATAAATTTGATATTTATATTGTTACCCGCTCAGCATTTGCATTTTAGAAAATATCTTTGACAAAAGTTCGAATTGACCCTAACCGGGAATCGAAACCAGGACCCTTTGCGTTCAAGGCGGAGTATAGCAACAATAAATCAACCGTGCGGTCGCGGCTGCACTACTGGTGGTATGCTGTGTGTTTTAACACATTTATATTAGCTTCATTTATTCGCTATGTGCGAAGTGGGTGGTGGGGGCCGTCAAATCGATCGCAGCGCGCAATGTAGCAGAAATGTGAAAAAACTCAGCCTTTCAAAAGTCATTATCCGCCATCTTGGACTAAGCCCTAAAGGTTTTACCGCCAGGCGGTCGCGAAACGGCCTGTGTCGCCGGCGCGACTGCCCGACTATTTATACGATTTATCATATATTTTTGTATGTAAAGTGCTAAATCTAATTATTGAAACGTTATCTCCGATAAATTTGCTATAGAAATGTCTATCTCTGGACTGACATGTGTCAAATTGCTATATTTCCATAGAATTCCATACTAACGTGAATAAGTATTTTTAAGTGAAAACATTAAAATTCGCGATATGGGTCATACGTGTTCTGTCATAAAGTGTAGAAACAATGGGAAAAAAAAATCGTACATGTTTTATTGTTTCCAACATCAAGATGGAAATCGGAGCAAAGAAATAAATGAATAGCTGCAGTTGTAAAAAGAAAAAAGTTTGTAGGGAATTTGTGTTACAGATGTTTGTCTTATGATCACAGATCTTATTAAGTAGCTTTGTCCGTTGGTTCTGAGCTCTTTAAAATCTCTCACACGCTGTGCTAATACATTTTTTTCCCTTTTTGCACATTTTGAGGTTGGAAAGTTATATCATGTTGTATTGATTAAAATCCCGTAGTTCGAGTAAGAAAATCACTCATTATAATATGCACAAACTTTTTAGACATTTTCATCTAATTTCGAAGAAAAACAATCCGAAAATCATTCTCAAACCAACCAGTTGCCATAATTTGAGAGACTCAAATCCACAACAATTGTGGTCACTAGGGGCGCTGTCATCGCGCATACAGCGAATAACTAACTATGTAATCAAATCTTGGAAAGTTTTTACCCTATTTCTAAGTGACTTACGAATTATAACTTTGTAAGTGTTTGACATTTGGGTAACAATACAATAATTTGACACCATCGTGCTGACGTGATGATGGAGTCAGGAGGTGGGTAGTGGAACTCTTCAATGCCTACTAGTAAACCCTTCGTGTTTCGGTCATTTGATTCGTTTTGGCGTCACTTTAATCAACTAATAAAAAGAAGATGATTGTGTAGATGTTTATTCATGTTTTACTAAAGGTCTATAACCAAAAATTTGTTGGTGAACTCATTACATATTTAGATTTGGGAGCTTATGTGTGTGAACTGAGGGACCCACTTAAGACGATATATCTTTTAAATTATGTCTTTACAAACTCTAACCTAAGTTTTACAAATATTTCCACAACTTTTACTAAGCACTGTTGTTAGTTAAACTGCAAAAATCCGCAAAAATAAAAATGGGCTCTCAGTACACACATACACGATTTTTCAATAGTCAGATAACTTTTATTCGAAGAATAAGTTTGACATTTGACAGTTTTTGTATAGAAATTGTGTCAAAATGTCAATTATATTTGTCGAATAAAGTTATCTGGCGATTGAAAAATCGGCCCCAAATGTTATTGTGAATTGCTGAATAGTCTATGGTACCTGAAGTCGCAGGAGGTTTAATTAGAAGCTCAGTTATCACTTCTAAGTTCAAATAATAACAAAATAAACTACTGACGTAACGAAACAAGTTACTTATGAAGTTAATAAAGGCAAGAGAAAATAGAGCTTAAAACTTTCTATGAGCAAGTGATATTCAACTTTAGGTAAACCAATATTTTTGTCGATGTCTTTACATATTTGAAGTTGCCAAATTCGTAAAACAAAATATGCACTATTTTAAACAAGCAAAACATGTATATATTCGGAATACCAGAAATGGCAATAGGCTGGTTTCCGATTTAATTCCCAAGACCGCAAGATTTCGTAAAAACTGCTATTGGATGTGCATTGTTATATTTAATAAAATACCCAAAATTATGCAAGACTTGCCCTTCAATAAATTTAAAGTAACATTTTACAAGTGGCTAAATGAACATTGTTTTTATTCTGTCAATGAATATTTAAATTTCAATAGTTAATTTTGTATACTATTTTATTAACGTGTAATCTATTTTTAATATATTTGACTATTGTGATATTATTGGAATCAAATTTGACATGTGTTAAAAATGGTATTAGGTTAATTGTTTCCAATTTTTGTTTTTAATTTGTAATTCAATTTATTTTATTCGTTTTGACATTGACATTTTACATTTTCCACAATTAGACTTCAATTTATTTTATTTAAAATTTGCATGCTATTTGTAAATGGCTGAAAAAGCTGAACGTTATACCGCAATTCTATCCACAATGTACCCTTTTTCATATGCAAATAAATTTCATTTCATTTCATTTCATTTCGACTACACCTTAGTGGAGGAATGAAGAGATCCATAAACGAACTGACACAGCCCAACGGATTAGCAAGCAGAAGTGGCAGTGGGCGGGGCACATAGCACGTAGAACTGACGGCCGATGGGCAGAAAGGTTCTAGAATGGAGGCCGCGTACCGGCAAGCGCAGCGTAGGACGTCCACCCACAAGGTGAACAGACGACCTGGCAAAGGTTGCAGTAAACCGCTGGATGCAGGCCGCTTCCGATCGGCCAATCTGGAAGTCACTGGGGCAGGCCTATGTTCAGCAATGGACTTCCTATGGCTGAAATGATGATGATGATGGTGATGATGGTGATGATACCTTGATGTAGACGCCGACGTCCTTGGTGGGGTCCCAGTACACGTGCAGCGCGTTGAGCGCGCCCGGCTGCTGCACGCGCGTCACGCCGTACGACAGCGGCACGTCCACCTACAAGCGACGGTATTCTCTTACTAACGTCGGGTTGTGTACTCCAAAATACCGTCCGAGAAAGGCAGGAGCCAGCTTGACTCTAGCCAAAGGTCGAAATACAGGGTTACATTGCAAAGGGGTGCCAAAAAAATAAGATCTAGGGAACAATATCAAGAAGCGTTTTATCGTTATTTATAATAATCGTATGTAACGAAAAAAAATTACTTGAAAATTTCCGAAAATAAAGTTAATAGAGAGACTACAAAAGCCGCGCGGTCATTTATATTTCAGAGGCGGTAGGTACGGCGAGCCAACAAGGACCTTACGCAGTGCACATACGGTGCAATTTATCAAGAGTGAGTTAAATTATCCACGCGTACGATTTTGAACAGCGGATTGGTATAATTAAATGTAAAAAAAAGTTTTTGTTCTTTGCATCGTTCGATTAAGTTACTGATTCTGAGCCACGCCTAAAGATTTGGCACCCCTTTGCAATGTAACCCTGTCTACATATATGTCGGATATAAGATGAAAATAAAGACTGTATTTCAAGATTATTTGATCTCATGACTTGTGTCGCCATCTAGCAGTCCAAGTGATAACTGTTTGACATTGTTTCTGACGGAAATACAGAGATAGTCTCTGGACATGATGCTCGACTCTCTGGTCTGTAGCTTTAAAAGAAAATTGTGAAAACATGATGGAACCGTGGAATTATCGATGTTCTGTTTGATTTTGTAAAATCGTTGTTTTATTCAAGGATTCAGTTATTGGCATGTGGTCAGACTTGTAAAGAAAAGGGACTTGTCTATTTCCGTAAAGAAAAACTTCCATCTGAATAGAAATCAGGAACCCTAATAAGTAAAATATCATCATATCATATCATCATAGTTTTTTTAGGAAACTAGCCCATTGTGCAGTGTGGTTCCCCATTGATATCGAACATAATAAATGACATTTCTTCTCTATAGGCTATGTGCGCGATGGCTGGTGATGATGATGATGATGATGATGAAGGTACCTACCTCAATGATCCTGTCGCCCGGCCTCTCGGCGTGCCACTGCGCAATCTGTTCGCGTTCCATGTACTGCAGACGGCGCTCGTGGAAGCAAATCTTTATTATGCTCTGAAAAATAATTACAAATATTCATATTTGACGACCGTATGGTGTAGTGGTTCGCGCTCCGGACTACAAAGCCAGCGGTTACGGGTACGAATCCCGCAAGGGGCAAATGTTTGTGTGATGAGTATGAGCATTGCATTTGTACATAAGTCATGGTTGTTTATATATGTTTAAGTATGTTTATCCGTTATCTAGTCGCTATAGTACATGCTTTGCTTAGTTTCGGGGTAGATAATTGGTGTGATTGTGAAAACAATTTATTACTTTATTATTATATTAAGTTCAATCTTATCTTACTAATATTAACGCGAAAGTTTGGATTGATAGATGTTTGTTACTAAATTACGCCAGAAAGACTGAACGGATCTAGATAAAACTTTGGCACAGATATATTCTATGTAACCTGGAATAGAAAACAAGATACGTTTAATCCCGGAAAAATTTATGGTTCCTGAGGGATGCAAGATAGCTGTCATTATAGATGGCGCTTTTTAACGTTAGATGTCGCTGTATCGATTATCGATATCGATACTTTATCAATAGTATCGATACAAAATATGACGAAAATTTTATTATTTTTATTTTTTATTTATTTATTTGTTATCATACATAAAGATTTATAACTGAGTTAAACCTACGGATGCTACGCTAGCAATAATATTGATTGTGTTGATAATCGACAGTCACTACGCTATCGATATTATAGATGCTAGAGTATAAAACCTCGATAATAGCTACACTTTTTATATTATAGATACTCGAATTATTGAACTTCAATAGTCGCTACGCTACCAATATTATCGATAATATTAAACATCGATAATCGGTTATCTTTAGATTTTATCGATATCCTAACTATTTTTCAAGATCAACTATCGATATCAAAACTGTCGACAGTTGACTATCCCTAGTTCTCAGTGTAGCCAACTTCAGAATAAGTGTCTGTATGAGCTTACCTTGAGTATCTTCCCCTTGTAGTGCGAGAGGTCCCCTAGCTTCTTCAGCTTGACCTCGTACGGCTGGCCCTGATTGAGGTACGTAAGTGTCTCCTCGTTCTGCTTGGTCGCTATCGACGTGGCCGCTGCTAGGACGTACTGGAACCTGGTTGTACGAAGTACATTATTTGTATTTTAATGATACAAGATGTAGGTACAAAAGAATAGGGCACTCTTTAATACCACGTAATCAGCTGCTCATATACATCAACTTTTTCTTTGGGAGCAACATCGAAATCGTAAAAATTTTTTTAGATGCTTCATACTAACGCGCTACCTCGATGATAACGTATGGAGCATCTGAAAAAAAAAAAAAACACGATTTCGATGTTGCTCCCATAGTAAAAGTTGTTGTATATGAGCACACACACACACACACACACACACACTCACACACACACACACACACACACACACACACACACACACACATTTGATAATTTGTGGATACCTTAAATTTTCTAACAACCTAATTCATGAATTTGTTTGCATTATATAACTTATTTTTGTAATTTTGTAACTGTATGTTCCTATACAATGCTATGAGAGAGCGGCCTCTTCTGGCACAAGTGTTCTCGCACTTAAAAGAAGATGGTCAACCTCTACTCTTGTAACCAAACTTTTGTTACATAATAAAGATTTTCATTTTCATTTCATTTTTCATTTTCATGAGCAGCTGATCACGTGGTTTAAGGAGTGTCCTATTCTTATGTACACCCTGCATAAGTAAAGTACAGTATGCCTACATACGTCCCACTGCAGGGCATAGGCCTCACCTCAACTATGAGATAGTTTGGGCCATACTCCAGCAGGCCCAGTGCGGTGCGGTGGAGGGGTCTTGTAATGCCAGTGACTAAACCTTACTGTCAGATGTTATTAGGCCGCCCTAAGGCCTCCGACTAGTATCAAGCAATATTAGCCGGGACCAACTTTTAACTTGTCTTCCAAAGCACGGAGATGCTTGTGATAAATGTCACTAAATATGGTCGGAATGGTCACCCATCCAGTCACAACCGCGGCGTAGGTGGCTTTACTTTGGTAATCACCAACCGCTACCAAAGCGCTGCTGCCACTGAGTACCTACAAGCACCTCAAATTTTGTCAAATGGTCCCTCAAGGTCCAGAATTAATGTTGTATAAGCTGAAAGAAGATGGCGACGCTCACCTGGTATCATGAGTGCTGGGCTCAGAGCGCGGCTGCACGGGCGAGTGGAGGAACCCTTCCAACGAGCTGACAGGGGAGCAGATCAGTAGACCCGCATCTGGAATTAAATATTTAATGTATTCAACGAGCAAAAGTCGCTGAGATGGCCCAACGTATTTTAATCTTTACAACTTCTTAAAATAAACAAATTCTCTCTGCCCACAATACCTATCTTATTGTTGTGCCCTACAGGGTCTATAATGATCTGTTTTATGTATCTATTTATAACACCTGTGTAACATTATAGAATGCAATAAATATATTGAATTGAATTGAACGGATTAGTAAGCTGAAGTGGCAGTGGGCGGGGCATATAGCACGTAGAACTGACGGCCGATGGGGCAGAAAGGTTCTAGAATGGAGGCCGCGTGCCGGTGAGCGCAGCGTAGGACGTCCACCCACAAGGTGGACAGACGACCACTGCAGGAAGCCGCTGAATGCAGGCCGATTCCAACCGGCCAATCTGGAAGTCATTGGGGGAGGCCGGTTCAGCAGTGGACGTCCTATGGCTGAAATGATGATCTTTGTGTATGAGGTGTTTGTAGCGGCCATCATGTTTTGCTAGTGGGCACCGAAGTTAAGCAACCTATTTTATGGTCGTGAGTCGTGAGGTTACCATTAATTGCGATATATTCCTATCGATTATTTAATAAAATAGGAATATTCCGAAATAACTAGTTACCAGGTCTTTGTCACAGCTGGTAACATTTGTGGGACTGGGTCTAACCTACAGTGATGTCATATATTTCTTCGGCTCGTGTGTAACTCGCCAGCAAAACAATAAAATCTCCTCTCTTAGAACTTGCTTTTGTATGTGTCTGTTTTGCAAAATATTTTTTCTATTTATCTATCTCTCTGCTATATATACCCTAAATCTCTCCCGAAGGAAGTCATTGACATAATGGCACAAAGTAACTTACTCTTATTCTCCTGTTCTGTTGGCGAATGGTACCCGTTCATTGGCATCATGGACCCTTGCATCGCTGGCTGGCATTGCATGCTTTCTGGGCTTGCTGGTGAAGAATATAACGCAGAAATTAGGCCTCGTTCACAACGTGTAACATTAAGGTACAGCCATATTACTTATTCAGTTTGCCAAATATACAATGTGTAACCCAAATACGCTAAATCAACCTCTTAAGGGTTGAGTCGTGGACCCAACTCGTGGTTTTCAGTTTTGAACAAGTAGCAAGAACTTTTAAGATAATAGACCACTCGAATTGTTGACGATAGATAAATTCTAGACTACTACTAGTGTAGCCGGAACGTTGATCAGACAAAATGTCTTTGGTAGCTCAGTTGGAAGAGCAGTCGCACGGGTTGCGAAAAGACGTGGGTTTGATTACTACCAGGGGAAGTTGATTTTTTTAAGTGGTATTTATAGCTAGAACTATTTTTTACTAGCTGGAGCTGTACTAACCATGTTGCTGCATCATCACGCCGTTGTGTGGGGGTGATTGCTGGCAGCCATCGTCTAAGCCTTCGCGGTTTCCATCCACCACCATGTTGCTTATCTGTTAAGATTTTTTTTAAAGCAAAATATATAAAAAAGAAACGGGGAGGTAGATTTAATTTAAAATCATCATTCTGTCTTTAAATTGCAAAGCTGAAGTGGCAATGGGCAACCCACACCGGCAGTTATAACCGCCGGGGAAGAAAAGTTCATCGAGTGGCGACGACAAGAGCGTACTAGGTTGGGGAAAAAGTTTCTTCACATTTTATATGTTTATACATTTAATTACAGTATATAGTAATATGAATACTCACTAATACTCATTTATTTTGTACATAGGCCCTCTTCCGGGCACTTATACACGTCCCAAAAGTATAGCTTAGTCCTACCACCGCTTCGGGACTACATATTGGCTGGTGATGAGAAGAAACGGCGCAACAAACTCAGTCACCTTTGTCAGCCTTATTTTACATGAAATACAGTTTACAAGACATGTAGTAAGTGTGAGCCAAGCAGGTTAAGTCCATGCACTCTTGTCGTTTAAATAATTGTCTATTTTATAATATCCTTTTTTCATAAGGATTTTTTTAATGTGAATTTTGAATTCATGTACAGGTAATTCAACAAGAGTACGTGGTACATTATTGAAAAATTTAATACATTTCCCCAAGAATGAATCACCAACTTGTTATGTGCCATTTTGTGCGATGACTTATTGTCATCTTGAAATTTTGGGACTTCTGATTTTAAAAATGCGACAAGTAGTTCTGAAAGCATTCTCTTGATGTTAACCTGACACTTCCTAAAGAATTCTGAAGAGACCGAAACAGGTGGAAATCTAAAGGTGCAAGGCAGGGCTATAGCGAATGCGTTAACACCTAACAGCCAAACTCTTTTAATTTCTGCCGAGTGGCTAAAGGTGTGTGTGGTTTAGCGTTATAGTGATAAAAGACCACACCTTTCTATTGATCAACTCCTGCTGCTTTTTCTCAACTTCTTACTTTAATCTTATCAGTTTTTGGCAGTAGAGGCCCGAATCGATAGTTCTGCCCGGCGGTAAAAGCTCATAATGAACAATTCCCTTCTAATCCACCATTCACATAGCATCACGTTATTGCGAGTTAATCCGGGTTTTGACACAGTCTGTGCAGAAGACTGACCGTTGACTTCGACCTTTTTCGGATGTTTTTGTCGTACGTGAACGTGATCCACTTTTCATCACCAGTTATCATCTCTTCAAAGACGGTTAGGTTTCATTTCATCTTAATAGAGAATTGCAAATGAGTACACGGTTCATTAGGTTTTTTCAATGAGCTCGATCCTCTCAGTGCCGGCATAGCGCTGAGCAACACGCGTCGAAATAGCTGACGCAAGAAAATAAAACCTGCTTGACACTTGCTATAGCCGCCATTTTGGCGCGCAAATGTTTGCCTAAGCTTGGGATAGTAATACCAAAGAGTTTTTATACATGATATATGCGAAAAGACATTTTTCCCGACCTATTATTTTAAGCCTAGTGCCCTCACCTGGCGTTCGTCGGGGCGGCGCGGCCAGGCGCGCCGGTGCGGCGACAGCACGGCGCCGGTGGGCGAGGGCGCCTCCTGCTTGAACACCGCCAGCGTCGGCAGCGACAGCAGCGCGTCGCTGTAAGATGGACTACTGCTGTTAGTATTGTACTGTTGGATACTGAGGGAGAAAACGAAAACGTTTTAAAGGATAAATAAACTAGGTACATATACGTAAATATCCGCCAGATAACCGAACAATAATTGTTTCAATAATCGTCTCTTTGCCAAGCACACACACACACACACACGCACACAGCAAAAATGTTTTCTCTATGTTCAATTGTTTTTTCACTTTCAAAACTTACTTCATAGACAGCTCCCCAGGCAGGTCCAGGTCGAGGTCGTTGACCTGCCAGCCCGGCGACATGTGCGACGAAGAAGAGCTGGTGCCGCTGCCGCCCATGTCTCCCAACGCCGCTGCGAAAGAACGAATCAGTTGAGGAGGACGTTTAAAATAAATCTATACTAATATTATAAGTAACTGTTTGTCCGTTACGCTTTCACCGAAAAACTGCTAAAACGATTTTGATAAAGTTTCGAGTTCGTAACAAGGAAGCTTGATATTATTTTAGGGATATTTTTTATGGGTGTGAATAAAAAGATATCCCTAATTTAGTAAAATAGGATGCAAGACATAATAAACGCAGGCGAAGTCGCGGACACAGCTAGAACATAATAAATTTTTTTGTACTGGCTGTTTAGTTACATTATAAAGCAACAAATCAATCTAGAAATATTTGTACCTATATGTAACACATGAATAGTACCTATTACATAAATAAATAAGGTTTAGTGATAGTAAGTAAGAGTAGAATATTTATATAAGTAATATATATAGTGTGTAAGAAAAAGGTGAGATAAAACTTTAAGGGGTTATTCTACTTTCCCATACTAAAACGCGACCAGCTGGCATCAGTTTGTATGGAAACGTCAGTTTTTTTTTTGAGATTTTGATGTTGGTCCCATACAAAAAGTTGATGTAATTTAGCCGTAGAATAACCCCTTAAAGTTTTATTTCACCTTTTCGTTACACACTGTATATAATATATAAGTATTTATAGAGAGTTCTAAGTAATTACTTGAGTAAAAGTAATTGCGTGATGTTAGAACTGTCAAAAGTTAGAATTCTTAGCCAAGTAATAGTCACCAATTTCTGCTTCGAACACGTTTTTTTAATGATTTAGCGGTAGTTTACGTATTGTTTTATAATTGTTTCCAAAATGGAAAGTTTCGAAGCGACTTTTTTTCATTATATGACATCGATAGGTATAGTTGGTATGGATATCATTTTTATTTTATTTATCAGGATTAAAGCTAAAAGTTTGCGCCCACAACAACCTCTTACGTCGACTAACTTTTACCAAGTGAGGAGCATCACCAGGTGTTTTGCCCACCTCCATCCTCTACTACTCCGCGAATATTTGGAGACGTTCTGCACTCGCAGGTCTGGTAGGTACTGGTATACGGTCTCTTAAATCGGCTACAGTTCAAATAATGTATACACTAGCTGGCATCGCTCCACCAGATATGCGAGACAGCGGCAAGTGGCACTGAGCGTCGTAAGCTAGAGACGAGCAACCTTCATCCTGAACAAGGTGACTCGGAAGTCCTTAAATATAGAGCCAAGTAGGCCATTGTAAGCAAAATCAAGAGTTTTACTGGTTTTGCATTGCAAATACTGCAAAGTATGACCCCCTCCTATCTTACTTCAAATGCCCTGACAGCTGCACGCGGAAAGAGCTTATGAGTGCCATAGACAATGCCATTTGCCTGACAAATTAGAAGGATCACAGTTTCAAAAAAAAAATTGCCATCAAAACCTTGTTCTTAGTAAAACGAATTTTAATAAAATGTAACGTGGTATTGTCATTTCTAACGGAATGTCAATCTCATCGGCATATCTTCTCATGTAACATAACACAGCAATCGAGTCTTGCTAGAGGAAAACAACCATCAAGCACTGGCTTTGATGTTTAGTATTTACTTAGCTAAGTAACGTACTTATCTTGACTTTAGAATAAAATTTCAAAATAGGAATTCTATACTGAAGTAATGACTTCGCCAAGTTGTTACTTAGCAACAAAGAATTACTTCTTTATAAATACGGGTGTAAATCTACCTGAAAGTGTCAATAATAAGCACCCGATTACAAAGGGCAAACAACGAACTACTAAATCCTCATGTAAAAAATCGCATTTTAGGATAAAAAATTCCACACCTTTTACCGAACGTAGGTAACCTAAAATACAATAAATCTTTATTGAACACAATAATATAATTCCTTAGACTACAATAACATCGGCTAGTCGATAACACGTATCCAGAATAAGTTAGTTACCCACTAATTACTATGCGACCCCGATAAACCCGTGTTTGCTTGGACTTGAGTTTGAGATAATTGAAGTTCTGATATTCTTGCCAGCATAGTCCAACATTTGCGCACTTAATAGCTATCTGTATTTAGCTTTGTACAAAAGAGGATAAGAGAAAGAAAGGGGTGACCATTCCAACCATATTTATTTATTTAAAATAAACAAAGCATACACTATTCGCTATGTGCGAAGTGGGTGGTGAGGGCCGTCAAATCGATCGCAGCACGCAATGTTGCAGAAATGTGAAAAAACTCCGGACTGTCATGTGTCAAATTGCTATATTTCCATAGAATTCCATACTAACGTTAATAAGTATTTTTAAGTGAAAACGTTAAAATTCGCGATATGGGTCATACGTGTTCTGTTATAAAGTGTAGAAACAATGGGAAAAACATTTCGTACATGTTTTATTGTTTCCAACATCAAGATGGAAATTGGAGCAAAGAAATAAATGGATAGCTGCAGCTGTGAAAAGAAATAAGTTTGTAGGGAATTTGTGTTACAGACGTTTGTCTTATTATGATCACAAATCTTATTAAGTAGCTTTGTCCGTTGGTTCTGAGCTCTTCAAAATCTCTCACACGCTGTGTTAATACATTTTTTTTCCCTTTTTGCACATTTTGAGGTTGGAAAGTTATATCATGTTGTATTGATTAAAATCCCGTAGGTATTATAAAATTCGTATTTTAGTTCAAGTAAGAAAATCACTTATTATAATATGCGCAAACTTTTTAGATATTTTCATCTAATTTCGAAGAAAAACAACCCGAAAATCATTCTCAAACCATCCAGTTGCCATAATTTGAGAGACTCAAGTCCACAACAATTGTGTTCACTAGGGGCGCTGTCATCGCGCACACAGCGAATACACTGACAGTCATACAGCTTAAAAATTGCATTAATTAAGGCTGTCACGACATGCATAATAAAATTGATTGTTGGAAAATAACTGAAATTTTTATTACTAATTTTATACCATGCAAAGTACCCAGGCTGAAAACACAGATAATTAGTACAATGTTGCATAAATTTACCTGCCAGAAACAAATAATTTAGATAGGGTTAATTTAAATTTACGTAGTGAATATTTAAGTATAGGCCTCATAACAAAACTCAAGGTTGCACAACTTGCACAGCGTGCTATGGAAAGGGATATGTTCGGTGTTTCTTTGTGAGATCGAATCAGGAATGAGGAGATTCGTAAACAAACAAAAGTCGCTGACGTAGCCCAACGGATAAGCAAGCTGAAGTGGCAGTAGGCGGGCCACATAGCACGTAGTACTGACGGCCGGAACGGACGACGTACCGGCAAGCGCAGCGTAGGACGTCCACGTACAAGGTGGATTTAAAACGACGTGGTAAAGGTTGCAGGAAGCCGCTGGATGCGGGCCGCTTACAACCGGCCAATCTGGAGGTCAGGGAGATCTAGAGAATCTGGAGAGGGGAGGCCTATGTCCAGCGTGGACGTCCTATAGCTGAAATGATGATGATGATGATGAATATTTAAGCAATATTCGGTCTCAGTATGAACTTATTACATACTCATACGGCAATTTTCGTCTACACCATGCTGATCTGACAATGCTCCACTGGTTTAAGTAAACAAAAGAGAAGGCTTGAATCACAAATCACACTGGATTGGTGGACCCAATATAGGTAAAAACCGATTTTAACCCATTTTTGGAAGAGTCCGACTCATCCCCAGATCGGGCGCGCTAGAAAGGAGCCCGACAGCGGTCCGGCCTGTTTCGGCAGTTCCGGTCCCGTCGGCGCCACCACTAGCGGGTTCGCCGCTTGGTAGGGTGCCTTTTGCACTCCACATTGGCCCGCCACGCCTGCTAGTATGGGGCTCGACACGTACGAGTCTGAGGCTCACACTCGGCCGGGTCGCGGCGACCGCTAGCGGGGCGGACTTAGGCTGTGCGCCTTCAGCGCACGCCACAACTGCCCGGTTTAAGCTGAAGAATGTCTTCCTCAAAGGCACTCAGCGATAGGTCCCTCCATAAAAAAAAATTAACCCATTTTTGGAAATGGAGCTATGCAGGGTTACATTGCAAAGGGGTGCCAAATTAAAAAAAAAATGATTTAGGAAACAGTATAAAGAAGCGTCTTAATCGTTATTATTTTTAATAATCGTAACATAATGTTACGAAAAAAAATTACTTAATAATATCCGAAAATAAAGTCAATAGAGAGATTATGAAAGGCGCGCGGCCATTTATCAGAGGCGTAGATACGGCGAGCCAACAAGGACCTTACGCAGTGCACATACGGTGCATTTTTTTCATGAATAAGTTAAATTATCCACGCGTCCAATTTTAATAGCGGATAGAAATAATTGAATGTGAATTTTGTTTTTGTTCTTTGCATATTTCGATTAAGTTACTCATTCTGTGCCACTCCTAAAGGTTTGGCACCCCTTTGCAATGTAACCCTGTATAAATAACTTCCCGTGCCCATTGCTACATAGAGCACAGAGAACACAGACCCTATAGAGTAGATATGAAATTTATTTCAGGGTATTTATCCAATATAGATAAACACCTGCCTGCCTAGCATGAGCACTAAAAACACGATATGATATGATATGATATAGCGAAATATCGACACCATCTTTAAAAATATGATAGATATAGCCATTTTAAATTTTTATCGGAACAGCGATCTGAATATGTGACGGCGATTTAACATGGCGGCTATATCTAATATTTTTAAGTAAAAAAAGTGTGAATCTGGTTTTTATCGCTACACTACATGCTAAAATGCCACTCTTTATTCGCGTATGCTAAAATGCCACTCTTTATTTAGTTATTTAGACTTTATAGCACAGATATAAAAAATCAAACATACAAAATAGGAGAGTGATTCGCTACGCTGCACGGTTACGTTCGGCCACGTTCGGCTACGTAGCCGATTCACGTCCATGTGCAAAGTGACGAGTAATCACACTAACATTTGCCCCTTTCGGGATTCGAACCCGCAACTGCCAGGCTTTGTAGTCCGGAGCGCGACCCACTAGCCGTCAATCAATCACATAGTTGAATAACTTTCATTTATTTGTTTTATTACACTTCAATGTCTTACTTTACGACTTCGCAACAAGCCGCTATGTTGTCGGAGATAAGCGACTACATTTTTGTAATTAGGACAAACAGATCTAAATCCGAACTCGTGCGCAGCTTGATAAGGATCGAGACGATCTTTGACCCGCAGACGCACTGCAGTTCCAATAATGGTACAGTAGGCTTAGGTAAATACATTACACACGTCTCACATCCGTCGGACATAAGTTCGTGTTTCTAGCTAGTGATCCCTTAAGCTTTGTCAGTTTTTATTATTCGGACGGACCTATCGCTGGTAACCTTTGATGAAGGCCTTATCCAGCTCCACCGGGCAGTTTTGACGAGCGCTGAAGGCGCGCTCAGCCTAGGTCCGCCTCACTAGCGGTTGCCGCGACCTGGCCGAGTGTGAGGCATCAGGCTCGTACGTGTCGGGCTCCATACTAGCGGACGTGATCGGGTCAGTGTCGAGTGCGTAAGGCATCCTACCAAGGCACCGACGGGACTGGAACTGACGAAACAGGCCAGACCGCTGTCTGTCGGGCTATTTTCAGGCGGGCCCGATCTATGGGTAAGTCGGATTCGGGTTTCAAGAGTGCATTTGTAGTACCTCGGCTTAGGTCGTCGTCCGAAGGGTGGACAGGGGAAAAAAACGGCCAGGCACATGTCTATGTCGGCCGAAATATAAGACGAGACCTCGCACCCGTCGGCGGGTGCGGTGAGGCGAACTACTATGTTGTATAATTTTTCCTTCTAGCGTTTTGTCTTTTTTCTTAGTCAGACGGAGTACGCTTACTTTTTGAACAATTTCTATCAGACCTTCGTAACTTAGACAGAGGAGCCAGACCATTTAGCCAATATACATCCAGTGTTATCTGATGTGCATGTTTCGTCACGATGTATTTATCATCGCCGAGCAAGTGGCACTCTTATAAATCCGTACATCATTAAAATCATCATCATCCTGTCAGCCTATTGCAGTCCAATGCTGGACGTAAAAGCCAAGCCAAAGAGCGCCAAGGAGCGGTTTACCGGTTTTTTCATCCAGCCACTGCCAGTTATCTTCCTAAGATCATTGGTCCATCGAGCTGGTGGGCGTCCTAAACTACGTTTGCCAAGGCGTGGTCTGCACCCGAAAACCCGTTTACTCCACCTTTAGCCGGCCCACTGCCACTTTTGCTTGCTACATAATCCGTACATACTCGTCGATTCCGAAACATGATTTGGAACTCACGACCCATGGATGATAAGGCCCATATCTCTAGGTTAATTTCGTTGCAGGTCCAAGGAAGGAGGAAAAGTTAATCTGAATTTTTCTTCTAGGACAGTAGTTCCTAACCTTTTCAATATTGTTACCCCTATGACCAATTAGGAAAATCGATTTTACCTAAGAGACTAGGACCAAAACCTGCATTATTTGTGATCAAGCTGAGCGGAAAGTAGAGCAGAACAGTTGTCTGTTTATTAAAATGACAGCGAAATGTCAAATTACGACGAAAAACGTAGGTCGAAGACGTTTGTGAGCGAACTGTCGAGCTAGAATGGGGTTGGACTAGCGAGGAAAGAAGACGGTCGGTGAACCAAAGTAGTCACAGGGTCTTGGCTGGCCAAGAGAGTGAATAAGGTCAGTGGGCAGACCTTTAGCACTCTGGTGACTCGTCCGACGATATTGTGCAAGCGGCTTGGACAAACTGGAAAGATTGGCACAGGACCGTGAGAAGTGGCGCAGCAAAAAGGAGTCAACAACAACCAAAGCGGAATCTGCTCGTGACTGCTCCGGTTGTCATTTGTATTTGCTCCTCACCCCTCTGCTCTATTTGAAATACACCCTTATGGTGGGAAACAACTGGGAATTAGTAGGGTCACAGTGTTATAAGAACGAAGTTGTCCTACTGCATACGCATCTATATTGTGTTTATGGTCAACTTTGACCCGCTGCAAACGAACTGCATGCGACCAATTAACTGGTAGCGTCCGGTTATCTTTATTGGAACGTTCGATCGAGCAATTCATTGAACAGAATTGCGCAAAAGCATCTACGTCGGTTATCGGTTGATTTTTTGCTGTTAAACTCTACTGCGTAGGTATTGAATAACGGATCCACTAATCAACGAATTGTTAATGTTGTTGAAAATGTTGTGCTAATGGCTTACAGGAGAACTATTTTTTCCAAATTCAAAGGCTTACAACAACCTCTCGTAGGAATTCTATTTCACTCAAACCACCAACATGTTTCTATGGCCTGACAGGTTAATTTCTTATTTAGAGTGTACAATGTACTACAATGATATATGTATGACATTAGTCCGCTCGTCCGACGATATTGTGCGAGTGGCTGGGACAAATTGGGATAGATTGCGACATCCGTGAGAAGTGGCCCGATCAGATCAGATCAGACCCCACTAAAAAGCTGCCCGGTTTTGACTCGGACCGTAAATCCTGCACTCGACTAAACCGATTTCGTTCCAACCACGGGAAAACTAATCACCACCTCCATAAATGGGGATTAAGGGAATCACCGCAGTGCGACTGCGGAGCACCTGCCCAGACCCTTTCCCATGTGGTAAACGATTACCCACTTCGCTGTTTGCCCGGTGGAATGTCGGAAGTCCATGATACACCTGCCGCCGCAAGTTGGCTTAAAAACCTGGATATCGACGTCTGATCTACGCAGGAAGAATGCGATACGCAATGATGATGAGGGGCCCGGTAAAAGGCCTATACCCAGCACTGGGTAAACATAATGGGTTAATAGGGAATATGCACGACAATAATATATTGTTTTTACTATATGTATAAGAAATTATATGAAATTATAGAGCTAATAGTGAAAACAAAATTGATTTTAGGTAAAGAATAACCGTAATACAGTAATTAGAAATTGAGATTTACCTGTCATTTACAATGAAAAATGGCGGACGTGTACTGTGACGACACGGTACATGTCGGATCTCCTTGTCTAGCACGCGACTTTAATGGTTTACAACCCGTCAGATATTTCTTTTTTTTTAAATTATTTAAGTAAATATTATTAATTTTAATTAGGTACTTTATAGTTTAAGCCCAAATAAAAATATATGCACATTCCCTATTAGATACTCGTAGATAGAACCAAATGTAAGGATCTGTTACATATGCCTACCATCTCAACAGTCAATCTCTTATGCATCTACTAGAAAGGGACAGTAGATTAAAAGCTGGAATAGGAAACAGAGCGTACCATAAGCGTTGTAGGTGATAGTGGCGAGCGCGTGCGCACCGAATTCGGCCAGTCGCCGCCCCTCCCTCGCCTCCCGCGCCGCCCGCTGAAGGACGGCCGCCGCCGACACCCGCCCCGTCTCTTGCGACGTGTCTTCCACCATCATTACTTCTTGGATATCAATTTTGAAGTAGATGTGAGACTGTTTAGTCTCTTCGGTTTTTTTGTATTTCTTGGGACTTGCTCAGTCTAATTTTTGAATTCTCTTGGATGTGGTTAGGTGGTTCTTGTCTTTTAATTTCCTTGTATTTTCCGGACTTTCTCTGTCTATTCTTAAAATTTTCTTGGATGTGGTCAGCTAGTTCAATTCTTTTGTCAATAGATGGCGCCTTTTAAAAATATTGGCAGTTTTGTAACGGTAGTCGTAAATTCGTAATACTTGTCTGAGAAGAGCTATTGTTTCATTCTTTGATCATAACAGTCTTTTTTCTCTTGTTAGTCGATTTGATTACTGATATATGTAGTGAATGCTCCTTCTTTTTAGTATAATTTGAGTAAATTTTAATTAAAATTATTATTAAACTACAATGAAACTTGGGGTTAAGTCAGCCAATTCCCCACTCACTCACAGCGTAATTTATATCACAGATTAATAAAATTGTTTGTGTTATCACCAACCGTCAGAAAACGGTTCTTAGTCGTAACGTCCATATGTGAGACAGCTTGGACACAGATAGATTGTGTTTTGTCACTTTTGTCACGAAGCGCATTGTCATTTTATAACAGGCCATTCACTTTTTGAGTTCACTTTGTTCCACACACGGAAATTTTGCGTCAGAGTTTAAGGTCTATTTTTGTGTAGATGATATGAGAACAGTTCTAAAAGTTAAAAATAATGTCACAGACACACTCAAAGACACGATACAACTAGAATTAGCTGCAGTTAAAATAAATAAGAACATTTCATGCTGGTAAAATAGGATTTGAAAAAAGTTTATTTGCGTTGTAATAATTTATTTATTTAAAGGACGTCTTTAGGTGTGGCAATATAAAAAGGTAAGAGTGATTTACTTAATTTCCGTGTCTAGCGGGGGGAGTCTCACCTCACACCCGAAATCCGAGAGAGTGAGTGAGTAAGAGTTCGGATCCTAGCAAGTAAATTTGGATTTTAATCTATAGATAGATAGATACTCTTTATTGCACACCAATACCATACAAGTAAATTACACATGATTTTTACAGAGAGACGTACAATTTAGGCGGCCTTATCGCTAATAGCGATCTCTTTCAGACAACCTTCAGGTAGAGGACAACCATTAGAGAAAGGGGCAGGTGGTGCAGAGTTCTTAAAATTCTTAAATTTACCTGCTACAAATAGGATTGCAAAAAATTATGGCATAGACGTATACACAAAAATAAATACAACAATAAATAGATAAAAATAAAATAAAATACGTAACAATAATATACATACATACACTAAATATACTTAATACCACTTGATGTATGCGAGGAGATGGCGAGACCAACAGTGACCAGTAATATTCTAAGATATGAAGGCAGATGTATGAATTCATATCGCTTTCTCGGCGGGGAGGGAAATCTGGACATGCAAGTATCACTGGCTGTGTAGCCATTGTCCAAAAATATCTGGTTCCCTTGTCTGAGGGTAACGAGGGTCTGAAGGCAATTGCTCCAAATGTAATAACCAGGCTTGCCGCATCTAGGGTCATGGTCAAGTGTGAACCGATTGGGAACGGGACAAAGCGATTAAAAAAATAAGCTTTTTCGGACCTACATTAATCGGATTTGGATCAGATGCAGTGCGCAAATGCTCTCAAATTAGTTTTGCACAATCACAACACCTGAAAGACCCAATCTATCGTTATTATGTGCGATTTTAATGCCAAAGTGGCAGTACAAACAAACAGTATTTTTTAATTTAAACCATTCTTCAAATAACAAGTCCAACAGTGATAAACGTGGCAAGCTTTGACGCTAGATAAAAAATGAGACTGATTTTATCATAACGGGTAATAAGCTAATATTTAGAGATGTCTCAGTAATTAACAGTTTCAAAACTGGCTGCGACCAAAGACTTGTGCGAGGCACTTAAGATACCTATTAGTTACAAACATGAACGCACTCATTTAATGAAATCCACGCTTTGATATAATATGCTCCAAAAAGTATTTGGGTCTGAATCGTTCCACCAAAAACTGGAGAAACGATTTGCTGTCCTGGAAATCACATTGACCAGACATTGACATTGACCAGGAAATCGAAAATGTAGTGGAGATTCTCCGGATCCAAATTTTGTGAGGTGCAGTGTACCGGAAAAGACATTGACCAGGAACTCGAAAATGTAGTGGAGATTCTCCGGATCCAAATTTTGTGAGGTGCAGTGTACCGGAAAAAAGTCTAAACTCTAAACTTTCGGGAGAAACTGCATCTAATATAGAGTGAGGCGACGAAAAAACAAACTGTCATTTCTATCCCTTCGCGTTCCGCTTACCCGTGGCAGACCGGAAAAACAATGGAAAACAATGGAGAAAATTTTACGTGGCACGCGAAGGGAGATCAGAGGGCTTTGAACACGAATATAACGAAACTGGTTAGATGCAATCTCCGGTGCTATAACAGCCGCTAGGAAGTTTCAACAAAAGTCTTTCTTCTTTTTTTTACAAATGACACATCTAAAAGTCTCAACAGTTTTAGTCGCCAACCGACTTGCAAAAATAACTTAATTAGAGGTTATTGCTTAGTCTCCGGGATTTCCCGGGATTTTCGGGACCGGGACTTCCCGGGACTATTCCCTAATCTGGAAGCCAGCCTCCACTTCCGGTATCGCATGCGTTCTCGTCGTTTCTTGTTCTGGATTGAGCACACGTCGATTCTAGCTTAATGAAACTCGAGTGGTGTTGGCGAATATAAACTCGGACCAAGTTTAATAACACTTATATCGATTATGGCCAATTTCGGAATGGTTTCCATACAAGAAGGGGGCGGGGTCTGGGGCAAAGTCGAGCAATGTCAAGAGGAGTCCTTCCTCCGACTAGCAAGCTCACGTCACCATTTATGGTTAATTTTCAACTGTTTGTTAATTAAATTCACATTCGGAATTTCTGTATTACCTAGATAAACGTATTATTGCGTCAAATGTGATAATGGCTTCGTGACTGATAACATAAATGCGAATCTCTACCAGATTAGGCTACTATTTCACAATAATGATGTTAAAAAGTAATGTCCTACAGTCCTACTGCCAGGCCTTTTCTCCACTATGAGGTGGATTAAGTGAAGGAGGTCTACAAGACCAAATTGACTTTAACCGATTGGAGGCCCTGGGCCCATTAGGATTTGACTTTGACAGGACTTAGGCTTTATCGCCGAAAGCTATATCTTCCAGACAACCTTATATATTTATCGTTAATGAATATTCGTTATCGGTTGGTAATCTGGCTGCAACTAGGAGGCGCATATCGCGGGGTCCTGGGCACTTGCCCACAATGCTTAGTGGGAAAGTGGCCTGCAAATGTAATCAAACCACTCCCAGACTAGGCTTAACAGTCCCAACTAATCTAACTAACTAACTTATATTGTATCACGTTTTGCTGGGCTGAGGGCTACCTTCCAATGCATGGAGATGTCACTAACAATGGTCTATGAAGGCTAGAGGTAAGGAGTACTATCTCTTACAGGCGCAAAGTTTAAAAAAGTGTCCAGCTAAAGCAGTAAATAATAGTTCCAAAACCCTCCAAAATGGCGCTAGCGTAGGCAATAGTATGCGTTTTTTTTTTACACAAAATCCATAGCCTTTAAATAACAGAGTTACAATACATTATAAACATAAATGTAGAAGTTGTTAACTTCAATCTGTTAAATGTATGCCGAGTAAAAACCATTTTAGTGAATAAATATGGCGGAGAAGACATCCTTTAAAAAAAAAATTTTACAATTTACCCTGTTGCTACTGTGGCGCCACCTACTTTAACATACTTTGACGGACACTTTTTCAAAACGAAGATAGTACTCCTTACCTATACCCTCCGTAGAATGGTTACTGTGCATACAGTGACAAAACCCTGTATGCATAAACATATACAGGGTTTTGTCTATTTCTTTATCAGGATACGCTTGAACATGACTCTAGATGCGTATTTCGAACGATTGTCATTGTCGTTAATGCTCCTTGGTTCAAGTAACGATACTTAAACAAGCGACTCCAACCACCGCTCTATAGTTGTAATTCATATAATCGAATATCATCATAATATTACCCAGTCACGGGTCGTGGAAGTAGCTAAAATCAACAATTGGTGCTAACTATTTGCCTATCTCATTGTCAGCTTTTAAAGGCGTGTTACACTGTTACATAGCAAGGCCACGTAGATAGACAGATAGATAGATAGACACTTTATTGCATAGAAACAAGACACACTTATGTACAATCAGGCGGCCTTATCGCCAAAAGCGATCTCTTCCAGACCTTTGGGCAGAGGAAGTAAGTTGTAATACAGTGGGGTAACGTAGTGCGAGAGCAAAAGTCGTAAGTGCGTAAGAAAAAATGAAAAATAAAAATAAATTAATACATATATGTAATACATAAAAATAGCAAAACTATAATAAATAAATATATAACATACGTATATAAACATACATAAATAAAATACAACTATATACGCGAACCGGAACATGTAGCCACCACAGCATTAACGCAATAGGAAAAAAGGTTTGACCCTAGCCTTGAAAATGGGAAGGGACTTGGACTGCCTAACGGATAAGGGTAAAGAAAATGATACCATAACGTACGAATAATAAAATAATTTCACACTTTTTAGCCCAAAAAAGTATTTCTTACTTTTGTGGGCTAAAAACTAAGATCTTGTGCTCCTCATGGGCCCGGAGTCCGTTGGAGGGATTTGGGATTCT
The DNA here is from genome assembly GCA_963576865.1 of Anania hortulata. Classification (NCBI taxonomy): domain Eukaryota; kingdom Metazoa; phylum Arthropoda; class Insecta; order Lepidoptera; family Crambidae; genus Anania; species Anania hortulata. Next base: position 7,570,623 of record OY756416.1, read on the forward strand.
CTGGTGGTCCGATGTGCCTCTGCGTCACTCGCTGCACGTTCCAGCGTCGGAGGTTCCCGCCGAAAATCAGCGTCGTGATAAGTCTGTGGCTGTCACGACAAATGCTGAGCGGGCACCTTTTCGACACAATATCTAATTTATATTGTTTTGTGTATTATTATATTATTCTCTTGTGTCGAATAAACGTTTCTTTCTTTCTTTCTTTCAAAAATTGTGTTATTATCACGTGTAGAAAGAGAAAAAAGACTAAAATACAGGGTGTGAGGTAAAACGAAAGGAATTCTTCTAAAGGTTGCTCTTTACATGAATAGAAACTACAAGCCGTTGCCCGCGAATTCGTTCGCGTTGTCTTTGTGAAACATGTACGGTTCCCGCAGGATAGATTTATTTTTGTTACAGAGCAAGGGATCGACATTATTTTCTGCATAGTGGTAGTATATGGGTCAGACATACATCATCATACAATGGTAAAGGCTACTTTTCATCACGAGAAAAAGGTCAGCCAGTCTACTGCTGAACACACGCCTCCCCCAATGATTTTCATTGGGTGGGATTGCCAAACTCGCCACGCTTGGCGGGTTGGCGAGCGCAGTTTTTTATAAGATTTCGCTCGCAGACGCTGCTGCCCCTCTCGTGCTACAGAAATTAGTTGCATCTTAAGACACACAGCTCCAGTTGGCGGTGGGAAAGTGTATTCTTTACGGTCGTCCCAACACGACACTTATAGCTATGTAAATGATTAATACGAACTTATAGCTATGTAAATAATTCGGGTATAACGGAAATCGAGCCACGAAGATATTTACTGATTCCAACTCGGAAAGTTGGTTAAAAAAATCGAAAAGGTTGACTTTTTCCTTTACTTGTGCTGTCAGACATTGCTTCTTGCCAAATTTCATGTTTCTAGGTCAACGGGAAGTACCCTATTAATTTTGATTCCCTTGAGAGTGTCGAAATATACATTTTTTGCGGCATAAACGGCCTTTTTTTATGTTAACTTAGAAGTTTGATTTTTTTACAGCTTCAAGGGATTGTAAACCTAAGTACCTATATGGTTTTAGTTTCAACTCGATAACTCCACGCGTTCCTGAGATAATAGGTCTTTACAGACAAACGGACAACAAATCCTATAAGGATTCAGTTTTTTCGTTTTGAGGTTTCTTTTTTAGGAGAACCCTAAAAAAGAAAGAAATTTTAAATTTCACGGGCTGCCTTGTATTGAATGACGCCCTTGCCCCCGTCACCTGGATACCACATAACACATGAATGCTAGGTCATCACCTCATTATTCCTATGCTTAACTGATAACGAACACATGCGAAACCCCTTATCACTTTATCTAGATTAAACCAGTTTCTGTAACAGCTGATTACATATTGCTTTCGTTGGAATATCTACAACAAAGGCTTGTGCGGATTATGTTATGTATATGTTAAGGTGGATGAGAAATATTCCAATGTTATATTTGTTTTTTTATTTAATAATAATACAGGATGGGACACATCGAGCACATACAGGGTGTAAAAAAAGATTTACGAAGCCTTAAACCACGCGTTCTGTACATCAAACCAAGTTGAATGCTAAATAAATAATTGCTGGGAAATGAATTTTATTTTTGGGTAACAAAAATAACTTTCCCCGTGCGGGGAACATTACCCTATGCGGGATGTGCCGTTCCCGGGGACATTCCCCATGCGGGAAACATTACCCTATGCTGAATGTGCCGTTCCCGGAAACATTCCCCATGCAGGGAACATTACCCCATTCTGGATGTGCCGTTCTCGGAAACATTCTCCATGCGGGGAACATTACCCCATGCTGGATATGCCGTTCCCGGAAACATTCCCCATGCGGGGAACATTAACCTATGCTGGATATGCCGTTCCCGGGAACATTTCTTATGCGGGGAACATTACCCTATGCTATGGCTGGCTACGGTATGGCTTGACTGTGTAAGTAAGGTGATCAAGCTTTCTGAATAAGTGGCGCGGCTACTATAGTAGGCCTAGTGCAAAAGCCCTCTAAAATGTCGATCGCTTGCCCGATGTAATTTATGTATCAAAAAAACCAAATTTTTACTATCTATTACAAGCAATAAATAATAATAAGCCTATGACATTCTAGATAGAGTTATTTGCACGCTGCTACCCCCGCGTGCAAAAAGATATTTTTATTGTCCACTCATTTAAGATAAGTTTTATTTTAAATGAGTATGAGCACTTTATCCATTAGATTATTTTTAGATAGTGCATGATGGATTATCATTTTTGCTTTGTAACTTTATAAAGAACATTTTATTTTGTAAAGCTATACAGATCTTGGAATTTTAATATTTTTAAGCCCCGACGGAATGGATGAGCCGTAAAAAGTGGAAGATTTTTTCAACATCATCTTTATTTCAGCCATAGGACGTCCACTGCTGAACATAAGAACATGTCCACAGAGGACATGACCCCAAAATCGTACACGTCAAATTGAAAAATTTTAAAAAGCAATATTCTACCTCTTGCCGCGATGCATTTTATTCATTATGCATTTGATTACAAATATACAATGTATTTTGAACTAATTTTGTTAATAAAACGGATTTCTTTAAATAAACGAGTGAAAGAGACAAACCTATACGAAATGTCAGTTGCTTTGTTTAAGTAGATCCATAATCCATTACAACACAAGTATAGTTTCGGCCGAGATAAATGCTGTTTGTTGGAATATACTCGTAATATTGTTTATTATAGGTCTTAATATTTTTGGCAATCAAACACAACGGCATCTTGCGGTTAAATTCAAATATTTAACAGCGGTTATTGAACTGGTTTTAAAAATAGTCGTTACATCACGTGATGAGAACATGAAAACAAACGTATGGCGCGATAATTTGCTTTGAATTCAAACTGGCTTAGTAAATGAGTGCGCACAGGGGGGGGGGGGGGGGTTATATCACAGACAAGGGGAAATCTTTAGGAAAGTGTTGATGTATTACATAATATAAGATTTAAGTAATAAGAAAAGAGCACTCAATGAATGAACTTATGACTTCCAAAAAATAATTTCACATCTCCGTTAGAAGTATAGGTAGTTTTAAATTTTCCTATCTTTTTTCTTTTGACCCTTTTTTTTTCTTTTCAGTTAACAGTGTTTGTTAGTTTACAAACATGTTTTAGTGCTTTGGGGCCCTTGTGAGACCGGGGCCCTAGGCACAGGCACCGTGTGCCCTTATGGTAAAGACGGAACTGTTTTCGACATAATTGCGGACATTCCTCGGAGTAACGCACACACAAAAGCACCGAAACTTCAAAATAATGTAGAAACACTGTCTATAATTACAAATTTTATGTTTAAGCGCCACCTATGTTTTGGTCCGTGCCCTAAAGACCAGAAATATAGCGTAATGGTACTTTATTTTTGCCATATGTGGCTAAAATAAAGCTGTTTTTCATCACTGCCGTTAAAGGACACTTTAGTGTCCCGTGACGTAAAACGTAAAAGTTTAGGAACGCACTTAAGTGTCACATGGTCCAAACAATGTTTCGAAGCCCAATATTCTGCTTTCAACCATTCCATCCACAATAATTTGTTGCCTTAAAATGTAATGTGACATGCAATTAACGTTTGAATTTGAATGGTTCCGGGTGTGGGTAAATTTATAAAATACTTTTCTCTTAAATGGTTCCAGCCTGGTGTGTGGTGTGTGGTCCGATGAAAGTCATCGGAGGAGGCCTTTGTTCCGCAGTGGACGTCCTATGGCTGAAATTGTGATTTTTAATACATCAGACCGAGTTTTACCAAGTTCCGTTAAGTCTGCCACCAATAAACACACAAAAAATGATAATTTAATAGCACAGTTTATTTATTTTGTATTTATTGGTTCAGCTATTTGATAACGCCGATCTCTTGTGACCTGTAGGCCGCCATACTGGATTCTGATTTGCTCATTTTAATTTATAGGTTACCGATAAGTTATTACGTCACCTTTATGGAATGACACAAAGTAACGATATTGAAAATAGTTTATATGATATACAATATTATGTAATAATTCCATTGCGCAAATACAACTTTTACTATTTGGAACCAACCAACATCAAAATCGCAAAAAAAACACTCTTTATACAAAACCGCGTTTAAGCTGACATAAGTTTGTAGGTTTTTTTTTTGAGATTTTTATTTTTTGAGTCTAACAAGAATCTAAACTAATAATTATATCTTTCTTTCTTTGTTAATATAAAAAAAATCAATCAGTAGTTCCTGAGATTAGAGCATTTAGCCAAACAAACAAACTCTTTTTGTTTGGTTGAACGCGCTAATCTCAAAAACAACTGATTGAAATTGAAAAAGTATTTTTGTGTTCGATAGTCCATTTATCGACGAAGGTTAGGCTATATAACATCACGCTACGACCAAAAGGAGCAACATCAATGAAAAATGTTGCAAATACAGGAAAAAATATTCTTTTTGGGAGCTTCCGTTGCGTTCTAAAGTCACGCAAAAATCGTTGAATTTGTTCTATGGTTTTTTTGATTGTGAGACCAGTGAATAACATTCGAAAGCATGGTGATTACTATTTATCCACTGTCTGGTTTAGGGTTAATAAGGGTTTTGAAGGTTTAAAATAAAGTTTCTGTCAACAGAAGCATTGCTATTGACTATGACCACAAGAAAAGTTGACCAATGTTATCCTAAACATAATTGCAGTATTTGATCTACGTCATCGTAATCGAGTCGTCAAATCGAATTGTATAATTCTCTACCTGAAGGTTGTCTGAAAGAGAGACCGCCTAAATTTTATGTATTTCTGTATAAATCATGTGTTATTTACTTTGTAGGGTGTGCAATAAGGAGTATCTATCTAATATATTTAAACAGGGTCACAAAAGATATAATAGAGTTGGTAAATTCAATAATATATTTTTTGTTTTGAGAGGGATTGGCATTTCGTAGATATTTGTCAAAAGAAGAACTCATTTGCATGAGACAAAGTTAGCTAAGCAAGAACCCTCCAAGAGTACCCAAACCTAAACAAACATTCAAGAAGGAAGACATAATGAGGTTCTAAACTTATGTCTTTGAATATAGGAAGACCGAGAGCTGTTTAAAAAATAGTTTTTATAGTATTTACAATTTTTTGATGATCTAATTATATGGTGATATTATTAATAGTAACATTTTGCACAAAGATCACACTTCAAACGTTTTCTGTCACCATATTGTGATCAACACATCACTCATTCACAAAATAAACACTGAATTTCCATAGGTTACACTTTACACAAACTGTAGTACACTTTACGACACTGATAGATCCAAAAGAGTTACATTGTAAGACTTAGTTGCGAAGTAACAAACAAATCCAAGTACAGACCACGGCGATACAGACAAGACTGTTTTGTTGAATCAATTCATAATTTCTTTGCTCATTATCAGTGTATCAAAGAATTTAAGATATAACGTCGTAGAATTTTGTGCCTATAAGGCGGTGCGTTCGGAGAGATTATGTACAGTAGGTACAAGTTTTTTATTACATGGAAGAGAAAGACATACTGCGCCGACCCCAGATGACTGGGCAGGCGAATGATGATGATTAAGTTTAACTTCAGTAAGTTATTAAATAACGTCAAAATTAAAAACACTACAAAATATTAAATTAAATTAGATTTTCGACAGTGGTAGTCATAATCAAAACATGTACAGGCAAATGAAAGGGATTTGATTATTAGACAACCTAATCCTTGTAAGAGTGATCAACATTTTATCAAAATCCTGTACGTAAAGAAAGTTTTTTTTTTTATGAAAGGTACTTTAAGAATAAAGCAGCTGTCGCAGCTGCTTCAGCTAGTGCTTAAAATGGCAAAAAAAATTTAGACTATGTTTTTGCAACCACAAGCTTGCGTAAAATTTTAGATGCTTATTCTAACATCACATTTCAAAGTACATCAATTGTCGTATCACTCAACAGAGTAGGCATAATATACGTCCACGAATGTCACATCTGCAGCTGTTTAATCTTTGCGTCTAAGCGTTTATTGGTCGTCTTGTATCAACAGACGGTTCGCGCTAAGTGAACCAGTTTACATATTACTTTTGATTCGGTTTTGGTTCGTTTGTTATGTCATTTGCTATTGATATAGATAACGGAATATGTCAACAAGTTTGCAAGTACGTATATCAGTACCCGAAATGCTAGTCATTAAAAATATGACGTAAAGTATTTAATTAGCTGGATGGATGTAGGGAAATAAGGCATCGTTTTTTACAACTTTAAATTACTGTTTAACTATTAGTACTTATGGCACCGGCATTATCTATTTATTCCCTCATCTTTCGGTTTAATAGGATCCCTTTAATATTACATAGGGTATGTTTTTATTAGTGGTAAATACTTAAGGGTTTGTTTATACTCATAATAATGTGTGTGATGTTGTCAAATATTTTAATTTATTTTTTTAACAAACAATTTTGCAAAAGAAACTGCTTATCTCAAAATAATTTTGTTAGTGTTTTTTACTATTTCCTACCGAACAATTAGTTTCTTGGGCAAAGTTGTTTTTTATCATGAGTAATACAGTATTTTACACTAATAAAAATTAAAAACTATGTTCTGGACAAATAAAAAATAAACTTCAATGTATGTAATCGGATGCGATCCCAGCCTGTATGCCTTCGCAAGTTTAACTGGCATAGGTTCTCCATAATTAACCACAGTTTAATTCTCTAAAACTAACTGGGTGGTAGGGCCTACTGGTCACTGTATGACCCTGGACAAAACCGTTCCACGAAACATTCAGAAGGAAACAGAAGGCCTACTACAAAAATTTGTTTAGACGTATAAACCTAACAAATAAAAATACCATCTACTTGTGTCAAACCTTTAACCATTAATGAACAATTGAAAACGTTCGTGTTTTTTACCTGGCTAGTTTTAGATATTCATATTTTGTCAAAGGGTTAAAGATAATGGTTATTTTAATTTATTAAGTTTATACGTCCGAACAAACGAAGAAGAGCTAAGCTTGTTGCTTAGAACTACGATGCATACTACGTAGTATGCTCAAGCGCAAAGACATATAACTTTATATTTGCAATGGCGATTAAGACCTTGTGATGATGACGCGCTGCGTGACTAGATGTCACAGTGCAGTGCAGTGCTATAAGCATGACACCAAGCCATGCTCCTACTTGGGAGGATTGGACCTACTTTGGGCCGAAAAATTATATTGATAGCATCTAAGGAGATGCAGAGATATCTGATAAATTATTAAAGTTATCGTCTACATATACTCTTAAAGCGTAAGACGCCGTAAACACCGCTTTCCGGTGACATAGCCCCACGCTTATGTTACTGCCAATCGAGTACACAAAATAGGAAAAACTATTGTTTTGAATCATAAGTGACTCATCATGAGACAGGACGATTGTTAAGAGATATCTCAAAAGTACTCACCCATAACCTTCTTAGGCGGAATCTTCCTCTGCTCCTTCTCCTCGCTGTCATCCCTCCTCATCATCTTGCCCCCCTCGTGCCACTTCCGCTTCCTCCCCTCCCTCTCCTCCAGATACATACCGAATTCCTCCTCACGCCCCACCAAGGTCACCCTCACTGAAGACTCCCAAGTGAACGGGTCATTGCGGCCGTCATGCATAGTTAAATTGTCCGTATACATCACTGGGCCATGTTTGGGCCAATATACTTATCACTAGATGAGATGAGATGAATATGATAACGTTCTCAAACAAGCACGTTAAAAAAGAACGAAGAATGAGTTGTATAACTTCTTTATGCCAGTTGTTTCCCTTTGACGGTGGCTTTGAAGGAGTTCGTTCTCTATGCGCAAGAGCATATTGCTGTTGCAACGGCAAAGGTGGTACTGGATGTGTGGGTCGAGGGCAGGGGAGGTTTGGGTGAAGCGGCTTCCGATGAGATACGTTGGCTGGCTGATGATCGCCTCCATGGGTCCGAGGGCTGGCGCGAGGTGACTCAGGCTGGCTGGTGATGCTATGGCTCCTGGAAGAGAGAGGGTACGGTTATTTTCGTAAACGGGTTATTCCCTGTGTACCCCGATATCCGAGGGCCCCGTACCGGAGGACCCTGATTTATTTTTATTTAAATAGATTTGATCGATACTATGTTTGGCTTAAAAGTACCGTCAGCAGAAGAAGTGGTAAATCAAATTTTAATATATCGTAAAATTTAAAAGATAAATGTCTATGAGATAGCAATCACAGGTTGATTATTATTACTATATTATTTTTTACGGGAACATAAATCTAATTACAAGAATACTGATTACCAGTCTCACTTTTAGCATTTTTTATAATGTAACATAACAAACAGTTAACTTCAAAATATTCATTAAACTTGAAAACTATTTTCACGTTCATCATTTTTTTAATATTTCTAAATACTCATAATAACTGTGGTAGTCAACTTATAAATATCTCATTACATGTAACATTTATAATTATGTAAATTATCAAATCTATTATATAAAAATGAATCTTTATTAAAAAAATCAGGCGATTAAAAAAGTGTATTATTATACTGCAGAACCGTATTTTATCAACTTTATTAACCTTGATCGCGTTTTTAACACCATTCTAAATATTTTTAAGAACTTAGCTAGTAATAAATACCAATAGATCTGCCTCCCTAGCATGATCACCAAAACACAATATGATAATATATGATATGGTACAGCGATATATCGACATAAACTGTAAAAATATAATAGATATAGCCGCCATTTTGATCGGATCATCAGAATTGAATTTAGAAAAAAATGGGACCAATCTGGAGGGGTACCCTTCCAATTGAGAAAAGAATTTTTAAAATCGGTTCATTGATGGCGGAGGTCTAAGGTTACAAACATTAAAACAAAAAAACATACAACCGAATTGAGAACCTCCTCCTTTTTTTGAAGTCGGTTAAAAAGTAGACCTCGGTAAGAGTAAACTATAATTGAGTATAAAATGCCGTAAAATGTGTCATATGTCATACTGTCGCTTGTCAGAACACCGGAGGCACCAATTACTGAATGTAAAATTAGTTTAGCGTGATTATTAACGCGCGTGTACTACACTGCATTCTGTTATCTGGCGTAGTGGAAGTTTTAATTAATAAGTGTAATTTACAGGATTATATTACTTGCATAAAATAACAAGTAAATAATGTCATAAGCCTTTAGTCGGCGTCTACATAATGGTACAGACATCAAGATCATTTCAGCCATAGGTCGTCCACTGCTGAACATAGCCACCCGAAGGACTTTCAGATTGGCCGATTGGAAGCGGCCTGCATACACATAACCTCTTATTAATCAACTCGTTTATTCTTCGAAGACCTCTGTAGCCGAGAAGCGAGCATCCGGACTTGGTGTCGCTATCTCTGAGGTCGATTCGATTCCCGGTCGGACAATGTAGAAAAATAACTTTTCTATATGTCGCAGGTCTGAGTGAAGTGTATACCGTCGTTGTTTCTGATTTCTGTAACACAAGTGCTTTGGCTACTTACCATATGATTAGAGCAATGTATGTGATGTTGTCCAATATTTAATAAAAATGGTAAGTAAATCGCGTGTGCACGCGAAACTTCAACAAGGGTTGAAGCTGATCAGTTCTGCTATTGGAGCAGCCATACATTAACGAGTCCCTGCCTTTGCGGCACACAAACCAAATGGGCTAGTATATAAACATACTTAAATACTTTTAAAACATCCATGACTGAGGTACAAATGCTCGTGCTCATCACACAAACATTTGCCCCTTGCGGGATTCTAACCCGCAGCCGCTGGCTTTGTAGTCCGGAGCGCGAACCACTACACAACACGACTGTCAATTTAATTATATATTGTGCTAGAATGTTATACAAATAGTACAAGATCCAAAGAGAGATCGTCCATCACCGGAGGCAACATTATACTAACGCGTTCACAATAAAATTTTATTTATTTTTAACCGACTTCAAAAAAGGAGGACGTTCTCAATTCGTCAGTCTTTGTTTTTTTTATTTTTTTTATGTATGTTCAGTGATCATTCATTGCCAGGTTAACCGATTTCGGTATATTTAAAAAGTATACCTTCTTTAAAGTAAATTAGTTACTTTTGGAGTCGGTGCAAACGAAAACATTCAAACTCTCATCGGATAGCACCGACTCCAAAAGTAACTGATTAGGTACTTATGTGTTGATATTATTTTTAGCTTTTCAGTTTTTTGAAGTCGGTTTACTTTTTTTTAATAAAATTTTAATGTATATATAAAAGCAGACTCTTTACTGCCTCTCCCTCTTAACTTTTTAAAACTGTCCTTAAACTGAAAGTTGTCCGGAATATATCGCTTCTGGCGATAAGACCGCCTCAATGGTACCATTCTAGGAGTATTGTTTCTCTGTACTGTTCGTGTGTGGTGTGCAATAAAGAGTATCTATTTATCTTTTAGTTCAATTACTTGTATCAACTTACCAGTTGATACCTGCTTGCCTGGTACTAGGGTATAGAAATAAGCCTTTGCATATTTCTTTTCCTTTTTATTTTTGATTTCTATTTAATTTGTTCGGTTATCAAGAAATCGAAACATGCGCAACATTTTTATTATAGTTTATAAAGTGAAATAAGACCCGAGACAACATAGAAAATTTATTTTTTTACATTGACCGACCGGGAATCGAACCCGGGACCTCAGAGATAGCGACACCAAGTCCGGTATACTCGCCTCTCAGCTACGGAGGTCGTCATTTAGGCAGTACAATTGCGATTTGTAAAAAATACATAGTTTTCGTCTCTTAATTAGATAAGTGAAGGACGATCTCTCTGAATTATAGACTAAAATATTTTTTTATCTATCTATCCAACTAAATAGGCTTACTACATCGTAGATTACTTCTGCGTACTTGGACAACATTGTGATAAATCTTAATTAAACTATGTAGTTAATTGTCAGAACACGAACTAACAATTAACTAATTACTTTGTTCAAGTGATTTTGAGTGCAAGAAAACAAATAAATAAACGTCTTTAAAAGTTTGATTTAGATTATATTTGTCAGTCTTTAGCAAGATTTATTACTTAAGACTACATAATTTAGATACAGCGTATAAATTATAGAAGACTTATTAGACACGTTTTTTATGTGTAATGAACACATTTTAAAATGAATGAGAATAAGTTATTTTTTTATCCTATAAACTGTACTTTTATTTTACAGATATTTATTCATTGAAGAAATTAAAAATAACTCCAAACCCACAATATTAAACTAAATTAAGTTGTTTTGATATCATATTTTATAAATCAAATGATTATTTAGAAAATAAAACATAAGCCGCCATTATTATTTCACAGCACTATCTCACCTGTCAGAGTTCTCAAAGCACAAACAAAATCACAAACTGAAGTCTAATATCCGTTCCAATCAAATCACGTCAGCCATCTTGGCGAACAACCACATTAGCACATCCATGGTCCAGCCATCCCCATCTTTCACATACATTATAATTTAATCAACCATCGTGCGCTTTGATTCGGCGAATGGTTATTCTCAAATTAGAATTTCCTGTGCCAACCTTTTTCGCGTTAGAACAAGAGTTCAGTTTGCACGGACGAAGAACATGGGAGGTACTGATGGATAAATTGATGCTCGCGAGTCGCGAGACGGTCAAATGAATAAGTACGCAATATTGTTGTTAATTCGCCGGCCAATAGCGTACGTGGACGACATCGTTGTGGATGTTGTGAATTGGGACCACTTGGCTTGCAGGGTCACATAATGGCCGGGTCAAGACGGCGTTGGGTACCGTTCAGGAGATAATGGTTCTGTACGGGGTTCTCGAGTACGACTGAGCTGATTTTAGTATCCATTAAATTGTTACGTCAAGTCTCAGGAAAAACTAAATGAATATTTATGAAAGAATTCTTCGTTTCTACAACCATGATTGTTTTCTTATCATCTATCTAGGGCAAGATGGCCAAGGAATCGGAAATTATAAAGAAAACATTTTAAAAAAGTAACAGTACTATTTAAGATTTACAAAATATAATAGTTGCTGTAATTGACTGGATTTACCACCATATGTCTCTCTGTTTATATGTCACCATATCCGTATTCTCGTCATTATAGTACAAGCTTCGCTTAGTTAACTGCTAGATAATTCGTGTGATTATTTGAGGAATTTATTACTATTATTCATTATCTGGAAGTCACTGGGGGAGGCCTATGTTCAGCAGTGGACGTCCTATGGCGGAAATGATGAAGATGATGATGATTATAAGCTTGCATTCTAACAGACGTCTACCACTCTTTCTTCACAACAACTGTCTTGGTGTAGTGGTTTGCTTTAGGGGTTGGATTGGAATCTCGCAAGGGGCCACTGAGCTAGGCTATGATGGCATTGGATGTCATATTAAGTATTTATTCTTATTCTTTATTCAAGGAAACAAACAGCTTTACAATATTTCATTTAGCTTAAAAATAATTTGATCTTACATTAGCATTTTAAGTTTCCAACGCTAATTATTACAGCTATGCCAAATAGAGACATAATACAAAAAAAAAAACAGAATATGCAGTATAAAATAAATTGAGTTAATCGATTAAAATCCAGTGGGCCAAAAAAGACTCAATACTGTTAAATTGATCTCAGGAGATGACGAAACCGAACCAACCGCTCATTAAAAATGTCTATGTGACAGAATTTCGAGTTATACTTGTCTGTAGCTCTTATAATAAAACTATTTCTACGGTACTTAGTTCTACAAATGGGTACATCGAAAGTGCTCCTATGTCGAGTGCGAAATTTGGTACATTTATTTATCTCATCATCATCACTATGCCAGCCTATTGCAGCCTACTGCTGGACGTAAGCCTCCCCCAAAGAGCGCCAAAGAAAACGATCTCCCGCTTTTTTCATCCTTCCACTGCCAGCTATTTTCATAAGGTCCATCGATCTGGGGGTCCTACTCTACGTTTGTCAAGAAGTGGTCTCCACTCGAGAGCCCGTTTACTTCACCATTCATCGGTTCTCTCTATGTGTATCTATTATCTAGTCGCCATAATATTCATTTTGGAATTTTTGTTATTATTTTTAAATAAGCTTTGAATCTATTTTCAACCGACTTCAAAAAACGAGGAGGTTCTCAATTCGACTGTATGTTTTTTTTTTTTTTTTTTTTTTTGTATATTTGTTACGCGATTACTCCGCCAATTATGAATCGATTTTAATGATTCTTTTTTTGTTTGGTCGATCATACTTCAGAGGTGGTCCCATATAAATTTTATCGAAATTGATTTAGAACTTTTTGAGAAAATCAACAAATATATACCCAGATAGTATTTTGGTTGTGGTTCTTGTTACCTATCTTCGTCAAATATGAGCCGATTTTGATGATTTTTGTTTTATTGAATAGCTTATACTTCAAAGATAATATGCTAAAAGTTTACAAAATAAAAATCACCCCTAAGGGTAGGAAAATAGGGGATAAAATCGGTGTTCAGCAGTTAGATTAGGATTTATCACTAAAAATTGATGAAATAAGTAAATTTTATTAAAAAAAATAAAACCGACTTCAAAACACTAAAATGCTAAAAATAATCCTAACACTTAAGTACCTAATCAGTTACTTTTGGAGTCGGTGCAAACAAAAACATTGAATCTCTCATCGGCTGGCACCGACTCCAAAACTAACTGATTAGGTACTTAAGTGTTAGGATTATTTTTAGCATTTTAGTGTTTTGAAGTCGGTTTTATTTTTTTTAATTTTGTGTTACTGTTCTCACTTGTAAAATGATGACCTCCGTAGCCGACTGGCGAGCATACCGGACTTGGTGTCGCTATATCTGAGGTCCCGGGTTTAATTCCTGGTCGATCAAAGTAGAAAAATAACTTTTTTATAATGTCTCTGGGTGTTGTGGTACCGTCGTTGTTTCTGATTTCTGTAACACAAGTACTTGAAGCTACTTATCATAGGATCAGAGCAATGTATGTGATGTTGTCAAATATTTATATTTCTTCTACACGTTTTATTTGTCCACATATCCTTTAATTAATTATGTCAAAAAGAAAATTAGCATCGTGAGTACTCTACGCGAATGCTGTCAAAATGTCATTATCATTAACTGACACTCGTGTTGAATCAGCTGAACTGAAAATGAGCTTGCATACATTCTTGAGTTACATTGTTCTCAAGTCTTTTTCTCTAAATGAAACTCAGTTTTTAACTAAAATTAGGAATGTTTTCAACCGACTTCAAAAAAGGAGGAGGTTTTCAATTCGTCGGTATCTTTTTTTTTTTTTATTTTTTTTTTATGTATGTTCAGCGATCATTCCGTACTGCGTAGACCGATTTCGATAATTATTTTTTTGTTTGAAAGGTAATACTTTCAGAATGGTCCCATATAAATTTGGTTAAATTCTGATGATGGGATCTATAAGAAAATCATCAAACATTGCATAAACTCCGTACCACGCCAACTGATTTTAGTATCTATCTTACCTATATCTCTGCCAAATGTGGACCGATTTTGATGATTCTTTTTTTAATGAATAGCTTATACTTCAAAGATACTATAATAAAATTTTTTGGAAAAAACTTCACCCCTAAGGGTGGAAAAATAGGAAAATGAAATCGGTGTTCAGCAGTTAAATTATGTTTGCACTCGTAAGATTTGTTTTGATTGTGATTTATCACTAAAATGGATGAAATAAGTTAATTTTATAAAAAAAATAAAAACCGACTTCAAAAAACTAAAACGCTAAAAATAATCTTAACACTTAAGTACCTAATCAGTTACTTTTGGAGTCGGTGCCAGTCATTGTAGACGTTAATAATAAACACTTGATGAGTTGCATTCTAAAATTTGATTCATATATTATTTGTGATTAAGTTATTTATTACTTTTGTCCCATTATCTATCTTAAAGCAAGTCTTATATTCTTAAAAAAATATATGATATTTCATTTGATTGCTTTTTTGGTTCGTTAGATTAGCCTTCATTTTGTTTTTATAGATTTTTAAGTAGTTAATACGTCTTTGCTTTGTTTTGTATTATTGGTATTGATGTTAAGAGTTTTATGTTAGTTGCATGTGATTTTTTTCTCAAGAGTATAGAGTAGGCTGTTTTTAATTTTAGCATTTTTAGGTTCATGACTTGTCCCTAAGGTATGCATATAAATTAACAATAGAGAAAAATAGGATATATTAGGATGATGTTACCTGTTCCTAATAAATAGAAAAAAATAATAATGCTGAGAAAATCTATCTAACTTTAAGTAAAAAATTGGTAGAGGAAATCTGACACTTTGTGGTAGTTTGTTATGTTGTTAACTGTACAACTTCTTCTACTGTGGAAGCAACTACAAATAGATAATGTTTGTTGTGTTTCAAATGTCAAATGGACCTATATAGGATTTATTTTCCGTCTGACGTCAACGGTCTCTTTGTTCAAGAAGAGAGGAAAACATAAACAGAACAGTCTGTTTTTCTTAGCTTGTCGAATATTGTAAACAATCTTGACATTCTTTTTTTAACAAAATTCTTTATTAAAAAAACAATAACCTGATATTGTAATTAATCATTTAACACAAAATGATATTAGGTAGGTAGATTGATTTGGGGTCAATGATCCCAAACATGGATGTAATATGGACATGCCCCCGGGATTCCGGAATTTCTTGGTATCAGTTTTTGAAAAAAGGCATATCCATTATTATTCTAATTATAACAGTTAGTTTATTTTACAGTGTCATTTTTCATTAGTTTTGTAAAAAGACATGGCAAGATTGTTGAAATATGACATTACATAATTATGCTTATTCGCATAATAAACTAGATAGATACTCTTCATTGCACGGATTGTATGCAAGGAGGTTATAGTTGATGTTTATAAGAAAGATTTATTTATTTTATTAGGACAACCAACAAGACAAGTACAATTACAAGCAAATTGGTAAGACATGCAAAAAGATTAAAGATTCTTAATTTAGGCGGTTGTGTTACTAAAAGCGATCTGATAATGATGAAGGGTCTTTTTGGGACGTGTATAAGTGCCCGAAAGAGGGCCTATGTACTGTTTTTTTTTTTAAATTGTACTCACCTGTGCAATCAAGATTAAATAAATAAGGGTGAGGCCCGTCACATTAGATAGTAGTTCAAGCTCTACTTAGTTTAGGGCTAGATAATAGGCTAGATTCTTAAAAAATCTAATTAGTCTGTCAGTTGGATTAACAGAAAATATTGGACACGTTTTTTTTTCTTTTCTCAATCAAACAAAAAATGAGCCGGTAAAGTTCCGCGTAACGTCACGCCTTGCGACACTTTTTAGCAAGGCGTGAAGTCACTGCCAAACGTTGATGCGCTTTATCTTCGTCATTTTTTGTTTAATTGACAACAGACAAAATACGGGTCCAACGTTTTTTGATAAACTAACTGACTGACTAAATAGAATAATATTTTTTTTGACCCAGGAAACTAGGCTATTGGTGTGATTGTTTCAACAATCCACGATTTAAACCAGAATTATTTCGCGCGCGATTTTTTAATTCTCAGTCCAGTTTCCCGCTAAGTTTGTACAAACAATTAAAAACAATCAGCTGTAATGGGTCGCTGTGACAGCCGTTTGCTGATTTTAATTGATATTTATTACTGACAATTACATGATGAGCGTTGTGTTTGTGGTTTGTGGACGTATTCCCAAGGGATTCGTGGAAGATTTTTATAGTTAAGATTTAATACTTAGTTAGATTTAAATTATTGTGTTTGGCTGGAAACGCAGAGCTCTTTGCTACTAGGACTTTCGCTTGTCTCTTGTCTACATACCTATGAGAAGAAAAAAATACCCCCACAGTACGGTCGGCCAAGAAAGTGGTCTACCAGTTTTGGCAAAATTTAATATGTAATTAAAATAGCGATAAGGTTGAACTTATGGACTTATTACATTTTTAACAATAAAAGAGATGCACAGTTATGCTTATGACGTATTATTTATTTATTTGTTTGTGACGTCAAAGATAATATGATAAAGAGAGCATTAGTAGCTGTCAAAAAGACAACCCTGTTGTTTTATGACGCACGAAAAATTCAACCTTAGGGTGATAGACCACTTTCTTGGCTGACTGTACGTGTAGGGAGGGTTAACTAAAAAAAAATGTTTTCAAAGTTTTAATCTACCTCTTTGTCGGCGTGAATATTATTATACACTTACGAAATCACGAGGTGTATATTCTTATAAGTTTGAAGATTTTTTTCTTCTTTAGGCCGCACATTTTTTGAACATTTAATTCGCCATATTGATTTTATTATGACATCACATAGCCTATGTCACCCGGGAGAACATAAGGATTCTAACGTTACCTCATACATACAAAAATCAGTTGAATAGTTTCTTTGTTATGGTGGATTATTAAAGTTAGAAGGGTTGTCTGGAAGAGATCGCTATTAGCGATAAGACCGCCTAAATTGTACATCTTTCTGTAAAAATCATGTGTATTTTACTTGTATGGTGTGCAATAAAGAGTATCTATCTATCTATCTATCATCATCATTTCAGCCATAGGACGTCCACTGCTGAACATAGGCCTCCCCCATTGACTAATAAAAAGAGGTAAAGTTTGTTTCGACGTCGAAGGTAAACTTCGAAACTACTCATTGATTTAATTATAGACCATATTTAAATTTAAATAAAAACTAATACACACTAAAACGGGAATTAACCCGGTCGAAACGTCAGGCAAATAAAAGGTAAAATATTTACCTATTGCTGATCGCGTTAATTCCCGTTTTAGTGTGTATTAATCATGCAACGCGAAAGTTTAAAAGTAATTAAATAAAAACTATTTGTTAACAGAAACTTTAAACATTTGTAGTCCGGAGCGCGAACCACTACACCAGACGGTCGTCAATTGAAATTAAATTACATCACAGAAAAAATATTACATTAAGGCCCGTTTTTATAATAGCCAGATAACTTTTATTTGAAGAACAAGTTTGACATTTGACAGTTTTCGTATAGAAATTGTGACAAAACGTCAATTTTATTCGTCTGATAGTTATCTAGCAATTGAAAAATTGGCTCAAAATTAATTCTTTTAAGTCGTCAGTAGTTAAATATGAAGACCCATATTATTTTTCAGACAATACTTAAGAGTAAGTTATGTGGTCACATATTTTTCTTTTGTATAAAATAAAAATAAGAAGAATTCTACTAAAGTAAGTCTTAAATGTTAAGTATTTGACAATAAAAACATACAATAAATCATGTAATTGGATCTGGATCGAACTCAAAAAAACTCGCGCGTAACGATACGACGACACTTTTCAGCTTGTTTGTGCAGAAAGATTTTAGAAATTTCATTTCGCTATAGATCATCACTACTAAAGCCTATCTCTCTTATAATAATGCACTTATTTGTGACCAAATTTTTTTTTTTCATAGTTTGTCCATAGAATTGAATATGACGTTAGTGACAATAAATGTCCAAAAAGTGCGGTCACATTGAGAAAATGTCCAATTTGCTCGGTCATATTGGTCAGACATTTATAACGTGACGGACATTTTACAACTCTACTCTGATCCTAAGGTGGGTAGCTGAAGCACTTGCGTTATAGATATAAAAAACAACGACGGTACCACAGCACCTAGACCCGACTTAACATAAAAGTTCGTATTCCACATTGACCCGACAGAAAATCAACCTCCTCAGAGATGCCGACGCCAAGTCCGGAGGACTCGCCTCTCGGCTACAGATAAAATTATAATTATTATTTTGTATTTATCTATTTACTATTATTTTATTTTATTCTTTATTTTATTCAAGTGCCTTTAATAATATTTAGTTCATTGTTCTATTATTTAAACTGTTAAGTTGTTTTTATCTGTTCTCAGCACCCATTAAAAGCTTTTTGCATGACCCAACGTTTGACTGGCAGATAATGCTTCTAGCATTAAGTCCTCCTTTTGTACACTATTGGTGCTATAAAGTTTTAAATAAAAAATATATATAGAGGTATTATGTACGTACCATTCACTGTGACGGCTTCAGTTCACCAAATTATTTTACTTTCAGTACAAATTCTTCAGTTTTGTGAACGTAATCTTCATTACCAACATAGGATTGATGTAGACAACAATGTCCATTAATAATATTCAAAACGACAATACAAAAATATATCTGTCTCTCTTTGTCTTAAGTGTTGAGTTCCTCTATCTCTTACTGGTTTGTAATAAGGCACTGAGCGGGGCGGCTTACGATGCTTTGTCTGAAATAAAAAGAAATTGGTTTCGTTAAGAAAACGTTAGAATACAAGATTAGTTTAATTATTACCAGTGATCGGATTGGGTTGATTGATTTGATGTACTTTGGTATTGCTAGCATAATATGGATATGCCTTCTTTTCAAAAACTGATACCAAGAAATGCCAGAATCCCGGAGGCATGTCCATATTAACATCAATGTTTGAGATCATTGAACACAAATCAATCTAACTATTCCGATCACTGATTATTACCATAATTTAAGTAAAAAGGTGTTACAATGTGTGCTTAAATCTAAGAGATTAATACGGTTTCTGCGCGGCACGGCAATTAGGATCGTCCCGCCATTTCCATTTTGTTGTAATGCTTTCGAAAAATGTTTACTGTGGCGCCTCCTGGCAAGGTAACATCATAAACACTTATCTAAGACTATTACCGATGATTTGCAAACCATTTACAGAAAACCGTATCTGTATTGGCCAAACCGTTATAAAGATAACTGACAACATTCGAATGCACACACACAAAAATCTTCTTCTAAACGCATATTTCTCCGTGCCGTCATGGTTAAAAAGGCCGAAAGTAAAACTTCTCGATGGACTGCTGCTGATCGGACGAGTGACGACTTTAGGCTCGGACTATGTGCATCCGAAATTTTTCAGAACCCCATACAAATCGGATTGAATCCGGGCTTGTCCGGAGCCGTTTTGTATGGAGTTCTGAAAAATTCCGGATGCATGTAGTCCGAGCCTTAGAAAGACGGTTGGCAGTGGCTGAATAAAATAATCGTGTCTCTAAATCGTGCTCTTTTCGAGGCAGCTGGGCGACCAGCAGTGAAGTATAGGCTGAGATGATGAGTTGGTAGACAGGTTTTTTTTTTTCTTTGAGCTTCTCCAGTCGACACATATTTTTCACTAAATAATATCGTGTCGAGTGAGCCGTGCGATCATCATCATCGGATATCCCCTATTGAACATAGGCCTCCCCTAATGACTTTCAGATTGGCTGGTTAAAAGCGGCCTCCAGCCAGCGATTTCAGGCAACCTTTACCAGGTCGACTTTCCACCTTGTAGGTGTTTGTATTTTTTTATAACTATTAGTAGTATTGATTTTGAATATTATTTTAATAATGTGTTGTTTACTGATGTTATAGTTTACGATAGATACCAACAATGTTCTGCTATTTTAAGTGAGAATCTACAATGACAATTATCTAAATATCATACAGAAGGGTTACATACAGATTCTAAGTTTTTTTTAAACTTCAACGCAGCAGTAACTTGAACATGGATTTGCATAGAAAATAAAGTTTAGTTAATGTGCTAATAGAGGACGCCACCTTAAAAGCGCCTGAGTTTTTTGACGACGGTTTAGTGTAGAGGTTTGCGCTCCGAACTACGAAGACGGTTGCGGGTTCGAATCCCGCAAGGAGCAAATGTATGTGTGATAAGCACGAGCATGAGTAAGATCTTGAAGTAAGGTAATAACATCCTTGTGTTACGAGCTACCAGACAATATTTTTTGCCAGAAGCGTATCCTAGCACATCCAGACTCAAAGCGACTTAGAAAAGATCGTTTTCTGAATTGACACAACCTGGATTCTGACCTCAGACCCTTTGCGTTCAAGGTGAATTATCGCGCCACCACACCAATGGGGTCATCGATAATTATGTTCGTTCCCAGTAACATAAGAGTAAACTCACTACATCAATTTCTATTGTGCTACAACTCTACAAGTCTACACGTGAAGGGAAGCCTCTTGTTTCACTAATCGACCAATCAAGCGTCGACATCGCAAAATGAACCTTAACAGATGATAATAAGGTATAATAGTGGCATGCAGACTCGAGGATACGTCGAGTGTACTAAATTGAGATTTATTGTGGTGCAGTTCAGTTTGAACTGGACTCGGCGGGTTGTGTGTAGTATTGTACTGGCTAGGATCTAGAGCGTTCGTCGCGAAAAAAATAGATCAAAGTTTGGAGACGAAAAAAATCAATCGAAAAATATCACATTTAGGTGGTTTATGGGAAGTGACAGGAAGAACGATGTGAGATCCTAGTCACCTAGTTTTGAGAATATTGATAAAGGTAAACCTTTTTTTCCCCATTCACAATAATGCCCAGATAGCGAAAGGTCGTGGGTTCAAATACCACCAGAGGCAGTTTAAAAAAATTTTCAAGTAAAAATATTTTCTTGATAAAATAAACTATCATTATTGTGAATGCAAAAAAAATAAAAAGTTTAAGTTGATTAAGCTGTTTCATCTTAACTAATCGTTAAATATTTGCAATAATATTTCTTCCGGATGTTTGTGGGTATAAATTCCAAGACATTGATGAAACGATGCTGGCTTACTAACAGCTAAAAACACTTGAAGAAACTCACCAACATTACTATGTCCTCCGTAGCTCAGTTGGAAGAGCAGTCACCCGGACAGCGAAAGGTTGTGAGTTCGAATCCCACCATAGGCAGTTAAAAAAGTTTCAAGTAAAAATATTTTCGTTGATTGCTAAAGGTAGTTGGAAATATATTGTTCATTTGACTAGTTTTACTAGCGCCTTGTCCAGTTCCAAGGGTCCGCTTGACCATGATCCTAAATGCGACAAGTCTGGCTATCACATTTGGAGCGATTGCTATCAGACCTCCGGCTCCGTGACCCTTAGGCAGAAACCAGACCATTGTCGGAACATACTGCACAGCCAGTGTTATTTTTAGAAATATTTAATGAAAGAAAAATGATATAGGATCATTCTTCTTTTTCGGAATAAGTAATATTCAAGAAGACAAGACTAAGGTAATGAATATCTAAGAGACATCAGATTAGACATTTAGAATACAATGGAAATCAACGAAACTTGCAGGAAGTACGTTTATTTGTCATTAGAAAAAAAATACTGAAACAAATCATGGGAACTCAAGTCAGTCAAAGTTAACAAGGAATGGAATATTGTTTGTTAAATTAAACATTAAGCTAATTGGATTTTTAACGACTGAGCGTTTCACTTCAATCTCTTGTGATAGTATTTCTTAAATTTTAAATATATAGTTAAAATATGACATAATGAACTAAATAATAAGATAAAGTTTAAACATTTTAAACTTTCAGATAAAACCCATGACTGCGTTTCATAACTATAAAATCAATGGTTTAATTTCTTTCTAAGGAATTATTTTAAATAAACTAACTATTTCATTTTTAGTTACTTACATAATAATTATACTGTTGTTTAGTTACATTTACTTATATTTTCACAAGTCCACCAACGACACATCATCTATAAATTATAAACCCTAAAATGATTTTAAGACCTCAAAGTTACGTAACCTCCTTGCTCAATTTAAAAAAAACACTCACCAAAAAGCATCTTCCGCAGCAAAGAGGCCATGCAGGCCCATTTTAAATTCCATTTCCAAAAATTTTAATTCAAATCTGACCACAGGATAACGGATGCTGTGCGCTGCGCTCTCTACAAGAGTCTGGATTGCAGTGCCTCGGATTGTAACAATGAGGGGGCTAACAATTGGGAACAGATAGAATGAACGCTTAATAGTGTTGGTTGCAGTTTGGGCACTCGTGAGCCGATTCGTTTTAATTTGGTGACATATCTTGAGCGAGCATGAAATATCATCTACGTATACTCAATTTTAATATTTAGAGTTTTCTTTTTTATTTATAATTCAAATGACAAACTGGTATGTAAGCCAACAAAAGATCCTATAGAGAAAGCCGTCGAGTTCATAGATGAAAAAAGTGAACCTGGGTATGGATAATAAATTAATAATAAGTACTTGCGTTATTAGAAATGAGAAACAACGACGGTGCCACAAAACCCAGAGACAATATAGAAAAGTTCGTTATTTAATACGGACGAAGCTGCGAGCGGTTACTAGTATAATATTGGCTTGATAAGTATACGCCAGACATACACTCCATTTATCTACTCTACAATGTTATATTACTAACATACAAATTCCTATTCAAAGTTGATTCTCAGCTCGAAAGCTTCAAAAAAAAATCTATGGGACTAATCATTACAAATTATAGACATCAATTTGAAGACCAAAAGAAACACCTTTTCAAATAATAACAAGGGGTTAAGTTAGTTCCTAAAAGCTTGTAACAGCAATTCGAAGGAGATTCTAGAGTTTTAAGACTGAAGAAACTCATAAGAATGGTCTGTTATGTAAAAAGAAACTTGTTGCTGCTGAAAATGAGATACTTTAATGAGGGATCCTATATTTTTATGGTAATCAACTGGTTCTTACTACTTTTTAGTGCGTTGTAGGTTTTAAGATCTGCTGGAGCACTATATCCAGTTTCTTGTCTTGTAGATGAACAGTGAGTGCTACCAATTATCTATATACGAGTAAATAAAAATGAATCTCTATGTCCCTTGGTCATGGATCACGCGTGAATAGATGGAACAATTTCGTTAATTCTTTTTTTGATGTGTTAATTATTGTCAGGAGAAGGTTTTTATGAAAGAAAAAATTGCGAAAGTTCCGCAGGAAATCCTTAATAAATAAACTAAAGACTACGCGAGCGAAGTCGCTGGCAACAGCTAGTAAATAATAAATATGAGGCAACAAACCAATTCTCATGGTCTCGAAGTAAAGAATTAACATCCTTGTGTTACGAACGAGGTACCAGTCAATGTATTTTTGCAGGAGCGCCCAGCTCTCAGCACATCCAGACTCAAGAGCCAATTTAGAAATGGCAGTTTTAGCATACTAATTATAAATTTTTAGCTTACTATAAATGAAAACATAATATACCCTATACGTAAAAGACGAATAATACGGTATCCTATACAGTAAGTCTTATTATTACATTAGAGCGATTGCGGTCAGACCTCTCAAATCAGACAGAAGCAGTTTATTTGTGGACCATGGCTACATACTGTACACGTCTAGTGCTATCTGAAGGTGTAGGTTTTATCACCATTATTTCATAGTCATTATCATCAGTGAGTGCCATCTTCTAACGAAGTTTGGTTGGAGAACAGTATGTGAAATTGTAGGCGGTCGCTGGCTAGGTCTTTGATCTCGCGGTAGCAGAGGCCCGTCCAATTTTTGATGTCGTCAAACCGGTTTTTTTCTTCTTTGACATTCTGGAGCTCTCTTTCTATTATTTTTCCTTTCAGAATCAGTCTTGGGAATTTATACTATGCACCTCTCTGCAAATGTCCAAAAAAGACAAATTCTCTTTTTCTGATCGTGTACATGAGCTAAGTTTCTGCCCTCTGCAAGACCCCAACGTTAGAAGTAAAAATTGTCTCGAATGGAATAAAATCTTAAACAGTTTCATAGAGTGCCATCTTCTAACGATGTTTGGAGGACTGTTCTGACAAATCGTGGGCGGTCACTGACTAGGTCTTTGATTTTGGGGTAGCAGAAGCCTGTCCAATTATTTATGTATTCAAACAATTTGTGTTTTTGAAGATCTTGATGTTTGAAACACTGACATTGTTATTATACTTACAAATTATTGTATCCCTTTCGATTCTGTAGAGACCACCACCAGAAGACCTCACCTTCAGCCACCACCACCGCCTCTGGGGCTCAGCGTCTAAGTCAAGGGGTAACCCTCAGTTACATGGGGACATTATTTTAAGCCCACCACCTATATTTTGGCTATTTAGAACAGAATTAGGAAAAAAGACAAATAACTTATGGAAAATGACCATTAAACATTTGCAATTTGAAACGCCGTATTTTTGCCAATTAAGATATTTATTACGTTTCTTCACACATAACTTCAATAAACAAAGAGGTGACCAATATAAATCGGCGATTGATGAAAAATGAGACATTTTTTTTTATTCTTTGCGTACAAGGAATATTTATATGTTTAGGGTTCTATCATCTCCAAAGACACTACTATATCTACCTCCTAGACTTTATGATTTGCCTAGCTCGCACTTGCTACGTTTCTTGTAAGTATTACCTGTACAAGGTGACTGAGTTCATCGCGATGCTTCCTCTCAACTTCAAACGATATGTAGTCTTTGAAAGGACGTAGAGCAAATTCCCTAGAAAAGGGTCTTTATACTGAATAAATGAGTCAACTCATTTTAATACTACAAGGATTCTAGCGGCCCTAGTGGGATATGTATACCTCCTTCCTAAGACGATCAGCGGCTTAGGCGTGAAAACGGAACAGACAGACAGATAGAGTTACTTTAGCATTCATCTGTAAATACACTAATCTCTATTTCCCTTGGTCATCGCATCACGCGTTAACGGATGGAACCATTTGGCTAATCATTTTTTTGTTGTGTTAATTATTGTCATAAGAAGGTTCTTATGAAAGAAAAAAAAGGAAGTTGCGCAGAAAATAATATTATAAAATATATATTATAAATAAATAATAAATATGCGCCTTACAAAACACTAACTGACATGGTATTGGAGTAAGAAATTAATATCCTTTTGTTCCAAGGTACCAGACCAAAGTATTTTGCTAGGGGCATCTCCTAGCATACCCAGACTCAAGCCAATTTAGATAAGATCGATTCATGATCATGAATTGACCAGAACGGGGTATTGAACCTGAGACCTTTTACATAAAACACATTACCGCACCACTACTACACCAATCACGTTTTCTAATTTGGCATGGATGGGGCTTGAACCCTAGAGAAGGGCATAGGATTTTTTTTGTAATCATCTCTCTAAGGGACTAAAATAGGGGATGACAAGCCTTATTCCGCGCAGGCGAAGCCGCGGTAACAGCTAGTCATATATGATAAGATGAAATTAACTTAGCAAGAAGAAGGATCTTCAATCGTGCTTTGAAGGCATGTGGACCTATGGGTTGTAACTTGTATGTACGGGTTCAGTAATGCATAGCGATTTCATTCCTTGACTGTGTGCTAGTTAGTTATTTAAGACGGGAGCACATTGTTAGTAGCAAGTCGCGACCCTATTCGCATGCTTATTATTTACAATTAAGAACCTTCAGCGTTTGATCGCGGTTTGTGGAGGAACATTGTATGTGGTCGCGATTCTCATCAGTGAGGAACCGAGGAAAAAGAAGAAGAACTTTCACCGGCGTGCGAAAAACACCTCACCAAAGTTTCGTTTCAATCCGTTGAATGATTTGGTAACAAACAAACAAGCCTTATTTTTTCTGAGAAGGGCTCAGTTGTAGTCTGTTCAACCCTGTTCTATTGCAGGTAATGCAAAGGGACGATCTAAGTAATGATAGTTGATGTCGTACTTTAAAAAACCTTAATACTCCAGTACCAAGTAGTTTCGGCCGCACTATACGAGTAACATAATGTCATCACATCACTTGGTTAATATGTTCTAACGAGTGAACAAGGATGTACGAATGAATGGACAAGATTGCGCGTTCACAGCAGCTATTCGGGACAATACACGCCGCTTATTTCGTCTGTGGAAACTTCTGTGTAGGCAGAATTTACAGCTTGACCGTCTGTAAAACTCAACCAGGGAAACTAGTAAAACCCTGCCCCCTTATTATGAGCTCATAAAATACAGACCTGCTTTTGAACAGAACAAAAAACAGGGCAGTTCCAAAGCAGGCTTGCTTTAAGAGTTCATAGAAAAGAGCCTGACGAGGTGTTGACGAAGTCATCAGGCTACCCAGCTCTGACGCCAGGAGACCGAAAGCAGCTTTAAATTTACCTGGCGATTTGTGGACCCACTTGTTATGGGTGTAGGTAGACTACCGCCAGCTGCACTAGTCTACCTGGTGGACGGGATGCCTCAGAGTTCCTGACTTATCTCTTAGGCGTAGGGCACCCACCGGTGGGTGCAGGCCGCAGCTGGGGCGCGTAATGCATGCGATAAACCAACCCCCATGGCGTCCCGCTATTGGTGGCTTGTGAGAAACTCGCGAAAGTTTTAGTAGGCAGGGGCGACTGATTCACGTCCTACGCTGCGCTTGCTGGCAATTTTAATAACTAGACTTAATCAAATAAAAAATATCGATAAATCGATTTGACAAATCTACTTGCATAAATACGTGTGCTGTTACCACCGTAGACATACAAGGTCAGTTTCAAGTACTACATGTGAAAGTACATCATATATTATGTAAGGAAGCCCTATCGAGTCCATCTGAAGTAATATATACCAATGCTCGACTAGGTTTAATCCTTTTAGTTGGCATTGATTAGTCATAAAAAATACATGTTTTTATCGATACGGCAAGGCACACATTCAGCCATGACGTCACCGTAAAATCGCTGATCACACGTCAAAATAAATTGACGTTCTGTGGTAAGTTAAGCTGTTATCTGTACGTCAGACAACGTTATGCGTTGTTGTGCAACGTTGTCAAACATGTTTAGCGTCATGCGTTGAAATCAATATTACCAGGTCACTATTACCAGCCTAGGTGTATAAACTTTACGTTTCAGCAACACCAATAGTTAGGACTATGGCCTACTAATTGCGACCACGATTGGCGTAGCGCGGTAATTCGCCTTGAACGCAACGGGTCATAAGTTAAGTCCCGGTTCAGGTCGAAGCATAGAACTTACTTTTTACATTGGCGCGCGTTTGGGTGTGCTGGGTGACGCCACTTGGAGAGTTCAGTGTCTGGTACCTCGTAACACATGTTAATTCCTTACTTCTAGACCAAGAAGTGTAAAGCGATGCTGTCTGGAGCTTCTTTATTTATTAACTAACTTTTTCCTGCGACTTCGTTTGCATTGACCTTACCCGGATAAAAAGTGTTCCTATGTGTTAATCCAAGCCATTGTCTATCAGTATGCCGAATTTCATCCAAATTCATGCAGTAGTTTTTGCGTAAAGGAGTAACAAAGATCTCACAAAGAGTAACTCACAAAACTTTGCATTTATAATAGTAGGATTCAATATATTTGTATTCAGTTAAAGCGAGAGATATATTTGAGAATTTATACATCAACGGCCAATTAGGATATTAGACTGCGCCTAAAAGCATCATGGCCGATACGATTGTCATCTATACGCTTTACAACGCGCCAAGGTTAGCCATGGCGTTCTCAATTGATTGACTTGTAATTCAGCTAATTCTACAATGCTAATGTAGTTCCTGGCAGCGTTTTAGGGCTATATCTCACTAGGATACCGATAGCTGGGCAAGCAAAATTTATACAGATGTATGGAGGGTACCTAATCAGGACCCCGATTCAGAGCTGTTCGATACCAAATTGTCAAACGGAAAAGCACGTGACACTATATTATGATTTAACATTAGTGCCCACTGGGTTGCGCAGTCATTACATATATATTTTATTGGTGACGGTGACCAGTAGCACCGCTATGGTAGGTATGTAAGTAAGTTCGATGATCGCCTGGTGTCCGGACTACAAAGCCTGACGGTTGCGGGTTCGAATCCCGCAAGGGGCAAATGTTTGTGTGATGAGCATGAGCATTTGTAACCACGTCATGAATGTTTATAAACGTATTTAAGTATGTTTATCCGTTATCTAGTCACCATAGTCCAAGCTTTGCTTAGTTTTGGTCTAGATGATTAAATATTGGACTACAGAGCCGGAGCAAAAGCAAGAGCAATGTATGTGATTACATTGCTCTGATCCTATGGTAAGG
Organism: Anania hortulata; assembly: GCA_963576865.1. Taxonomy (NCBI): domain Eukaryota; kingdom Metazoa; phylum Arthropoda; class Insecta; order Lepidoptera; family Crambidae; genus Anania; species Anania hortulata. The sequence continues at coordinate 7,599,430 of OY756416.1, forward strand.
AGACAAAGCACTTGTGTTACAGAAATCAAAAAAGAACAACGGTACCACAACACCCAGCCCCGAGACAATATAAAAAAATTATTTTTCTACATTGACCGACCGGGAATCGAACAAGGGACCTCAGACATAGCGACACCAAGTCCGGTATGCTCGCCTCTCAGCTACGGAGGTCGTCAAATTGGTGTGATTGTTGGAAAAAAAATATTATTATGTAAGTAAGATAGGGCCCCCTTATTGAATGGTGTGTGGGACAAGTCTGTCAAGATCAGGCGCGATACTCTTGCGGGGCAACAGACGGTGATAGGGACGAGGAGCGCTAGGTGTCAGCAGCGGCAGGTGGTGCAGGGGACGTTACGCACTTTCCAACTTACTAATACCGAGCGTATGTCCCAATCAACGCCTGTCACCCTACATGTGTCGCGCACGAACGTGACAGGCTTATAATAGGTTCTCCTGTAACTTAAGTCCTAGAAGGTCAAACATGAACCGAATTAAAGATAACCTGTATGGTGTGTCGTATCAGGTCAAGGAAATTGTATACAAAAGAGGAGAATGGAAAAACTGTACCTAAAAGAGCATAGCTCTTTCTATATCTCATCAAATTGTGCACGTTACTCATAGGACGACGGAGCTCTTATTAGTGACGATATCTAAAGCGTAAGTTGAGGGCGTCTTCCATTTTTAGAAAAGCAAATTTTCTTAATGGACTCTACGGTCTCTATCGGGAATAAAACCGGCCATCTCTTGTAAAACGAAACTACATCACTGCACCAATCCTGTTGTTGGGTCTATAGTAAGGGACTGAGAGGATAGTTCATGAAGTAAAGGTAAAATTGATTGACACTATCATAAGTCTAATTAGTGCTAGCACCAATAGAAAAATCGAAATATAAAATCAAATTTATTAAGTTTTACTGAAAACAATAAAACAATCAAAACACTATAAAAATCCTGTAAATACTTCATAATGATGATTTAATGATGGCACTGTATGCAACTTGGCTTTTGATTTTAGCGCACCAAATTCAGTGTTTTCGAAGCAAAAGAATACTCTTTTAATTCTAGCATGAATTAGAGCCATTGCACACATAAAACATGGTTCCTTTAGTAAATAAATATAATAGTTCGTACACAAATATGGACCTGTGTTTTCTTTCCCACCGTTTTCCATATTCTCATCTTTGCTAATAAACTTCTTGGCCCCAAACTTTACTTTAGGAAATTGTATTCGTAAATGCTCTAATAATTCCATGTCAATACCTCTCAATTCTGTATTATTACAAGCCATTTTCCTAGTCCATGCACCACCATCCTGCGTTCTAGCCACATCGTCAATAGCCATCATTGCGGAATGCTGCACAGGATGCATCAAACGGTTATCAAAGGAAACTGCTACAACTGAGTTTATGGACGGATCAACGACTACAGCTCCGTTGATTGCTTGCAATAAATCTTTAGTGATTTCCTTCGTAGATGATTTCAAGTACCATCCAACAGTTTCAAAAACAAGAGCCATATTTGTCCGGTGTAAATCAAGTTCGTTTGAAGAAAAAAATTTATCACCAGAAAGTTTTTCTAGGTACATATCTGGGTGGAAATTACAGGACCATATTTTCATTACTTCTGTATATTGTTGCTTTAATTTTGGTGCATGCAATGGTACGTCTATTTCACTGAAAAGTTCAAATACATCATTTAAATCTGGTATGTTGGCATCTATAAATTCTTGAATTGTTGTTTCGTTGACACTGCTAGATTGACATAGAAGTATGCTGTTTTTGCAGACTCTTTTAAGATGACTCAACTCTTTCAAGGGAAGTTTTTCGTTTAAAACTTGGATTGCTTTTGATATTTTTCTTTTATCTTTAATATAGGCTATGTATACTTTCGTTGTTTGAATTGTTTGAGACAGGTCTTCACTTAGAACTGCTTTCAGATTATATTTTGAAGTCTTAATTCTATTTATATGGTCCGCTATACAGTCATTCTCTGTAGATGTTGTCACATCAAGTTTTGCTTTTTTCATAGCCGGTTCTTCAGACATTATCAATGATTCTGATTAGAATCTTCTATATTTCCAGTTTGACTTCTTTATTCAAAGTTTGCAAATACTGAAAAGAGACAAACAACACCACTATTTCACTATTACACACTGTAGATCACTTTCAAAAACACATTACATTGACATATTGATAAACTAAGTTTTCTTTTTTTTTTCAGTCCCTAATATTGTTAAGGATGTTATTTAACACGAAGCATTATGTCCTCTTCTTTATCTATTTAGAGAATAATAAATAAATGGAAAATGAAAAAAATTCTGGCTTGTTCCTCTTTCAAAGCCTTACTATAGTCATTCAGCAAGGAAATGCAACATTCTCGCCTCCTTGCCTCATGGAACGCTTTTATTTTTTATTAAGTCGATTTTAGTTTTAGGTTAGTTTATTTTTGTTTTTAATGAAATGTAATCAACTGTTCTATAATTGGTACCCGTTAAAGAAATTAGGAAAAAATAAAGTTGAATTTTCGGTTAAAAAACAAACTACCACTTTCTAAGAAACAAATGATTTCATTTATAAACCAATTTAGCTCAAAATTAAATTATCTGTATTTATATTATATAGATATTTATAAATTCTAAGGCAATTATTGTGTAATGAAGTGTAATCTATTTAAATGATACTTAACTTTACAATATACTTTCTTAAAATAATCACAAACTTGTTAAGTAAAGCACACAATTGTACATTTTAGAGTAAATTATGGTTTAGTAAATTCAAAACAACACATCTTGAAGAATGAACAGTTCACTTCATCAGAATACAAATCTTTCCAGTTCAAAGCATTTACACCATAAGAGTATTTTTAAACATTTAGGTAATAGTTACTGCCCAATTATAGGCTTTGTTGACACAAAATTGATAATTACTCTTGTCTAGCGACCTTCTGAGTGGCACCATCTTTTAGTATAATTTACCGTCTTAATGAGTAATAAATTGAACAGTATGCACGTGAGAGGTTAAAGTAAACGTGAACTTAAATGCACACTGATTCGTAACAGTGATAAAACGTGCGTGAAAATCAGAAAATTATGGAAAATTTACCTGGTTCTACACTACTTGTGGTGGACGATGATTCCGTAGTATGAACAGCGTGTGGACGTCACAGCCGTAAATTATGATAAAAGTAACAATAACAGAGCACTAAAACACAGGAAATACCAGTATATAGCGAATTAGCACAAAAAAATCTCAACACGTAAATCACTCCGATTCTGAAGTAGCCATTAAAGATTGTTTTCAATTACAATTACATGGTATATCTGACATTGCCTGTGATTGGTTGAAAATTAACTTTAGCTCATTATTAACCAATCGGAATTGCGGTAGTAAGATTCCACGTGCGATTAGAACAGGCAATCAAAAATTTCGTTGTACGCAGATTTAAAACTTGTCAAATATTTAAATAAATAAATTATATTGTAACAAAATGATTTTCTAGACTTTTAGGTATAATAATAATATGTAAGCAAACCTTCTTAATAAATAAAAAATATATATGTCAATGCTTGTGGCATTGGCATCGCAGTCAGTCAGCTAGCAGTCTAAAAAGGCATAACAGGATCTTACCCATCGAACATTATACCCTATTTAGCTAAAATCCTACAGTTTCATGAAAACTATTCCGGTAATAAATAAGTACGTACTGGATTCGATGCGAGACTCGGTTTATTGATAATATTATTTGATTAAGTTAGTAGTCTTGTTTTTAAAATTGTACATCCTTTGAATGACAAATTGACGAAAAATGGTACTGAGAGTAGTATTAGTTAGTAAGAAGTAGCTACTTTAAGAGTAAGTTAATTTTAACAGTCACCTGTTTAATCGGCTGTGGCCTGTGATTGTACTGTGCTATTACTTTCATAAATCTTTAACTTTTACTACAGAACATGTTGAAAGGTCACGTGATTTATCGTTAGTTCGTGACGACTAACGTTTTATGCCAACTTCATACTTATCATTTGATTCTCCTATACCTTACTAGGGTTCATGATCTGATTCCTAATTGTATTGCTTTTCGATCGATTAGTGCAATATATTAATCTGTGATTACACCTACATAAAGGCACTATAAGCGGATTGTATTTATTTAAACTTAAAGTTTTTAAAAATAAATTAAACATTTTGTAGATAAATTTATTTATAATTTATTACAATATAAGTAATTAAATAGTTTTAAAAGTAAATACTTAATAACTACCTAAATAACTTTATTCTTCAATCCATACTTTTTTTATTAAAAGGTTCCCCATTGCCAATATATTTTAATCATGAGTCGATAAGTAGTTGATATACAAATACATCGTAGTTTTTACTTCTCCAAAGTCTGGTACCAGGCCTGGCAGGTGTCTGAAGCTATTTCGCACAGAGCTGACAAAGCTTTGCCGGTGGAGTCGTATTCTGAAAAAAAAAATTTTTTTTTACTCTAGCACATAAACTTACGCGGGAAATTTACGTCATGGCGGCCATGACAGTTGATAGGAATAAAATTAGATAGGATTGAACCGAATAAAATTAGAAAGTACTTTTTTTCTAATCTAATAGGATTACATTATTCTCTCTTCTTTGTAGGCATAATTTGGGCTCACTTTCGGCAAAAGTTGGATATTTTGTCAGGACTTTTTAGCTTCACATCTGGCAACCCTAGGAAGCAGTTGGTGTTATAACATGACTACTTTAGAGGGCTATAACGTGACAACTTTAGTTAGCGGCATCATAAATAATACACATTAGTGCGTAAACGATTGTAGGTACACACCTACAATCGTTTACGCACTAAACTGCAAACAGACAAATAAAATGAGATTGTACAGGCCCGCGATTCAAAACCCTCCGGTAACTAATTGACCGCCAGTGATCACGTGACACTAATGCTAAATGTGTAGTAATTATATAGTGTCTTTATTGATCTGTTTATCTACCTATTTATGACACCTGAGTAACATTATAGAATGCAATAAATATATTGAATTGAATTGTTACGATGTTTTTCGGTCAACAATTCGCTATCGAACGGTTCTGAATCGGGGCCTACGCCAGTCGGTAGCTCGATACGTCATCAAGTACAGCGGATGGAACGCGTAAAATGAACAAACGGTCAAAGATCTATCGAGTTTATTATAGATAATACAAGAGATAGGACTCTCCACGTAATTAGCTGCGCCTATTTAACAACATTTGTTATGGTGTTGTGTTATTTAAATAAAAATAATAATAAAAAATTAAAAAATAAATATTCATCATCATCATTTCTGCCATAGGACGTCCACTGCTGAACAAAGGCCTCCCCCAATGACTTATCAAAGGGGGAGATGCCATACTCGCCACGTTTGGCACGCGCGGGTTGGCAAGCGCAGTTTTTTTACAAGATTTTGTACGAAGACGCTGCTGGCTGCCCGTCTCGTGCTACATGAATTAGTCGCCTCTTACGACACTCCTCCTGTTGGCGGTGGGGAAGTGTATTCTTTACGGCGGTCCCCACACGGCACAAAAGTTTTATTTATTTATTTAGACTTTATTGCACAGACCATACAAAAGGTGGGCTTAAAGTTCCCTCAGTTGTAAGATATCACCAGTTTGAGTTTTACGTGGTTTAAAGGAGTTAACGTATTATTTTGTACACCCTGTTCACTTAAAAAACCTTGGTATAATTTTCACATATTTGGCAGGTTGTAAACAATCATTATAAAATACAATTATTGGATGCAAGGCTACTTACCAACAGTACCCCTCTTTCCAAAGATAGACCCATTGAAGGGAGGCTTCCTGTAGTTAGCTTCAGTGGACTGGATCAGGTACAGCACCATGGCGATGAGGAATACCGCGAATACCGCACGCATTTTGGAAATTTTTTTTTCTGTAAACAAAATAAGAAAAATAATTACCTATCAGAATAATTCTATTAAAACGGTGGCTAAAGGGATACACCACCGCGATCTAATGTAAATACAGCGCCATCTCTTATTAGTGTGAGGAATTGTTCGTTTTTAACTCATCAAGTAAACAAGACACAATAGAAATTATATTGATGCGGTTTCATGAGACCGCTTGGATGTTAACGGGTTTAAAATAATTATTTGCTACCGACCACATTTAAAAACTGACAAAAATCACTATTCCTTTTTTTCAGTAATGTTATCATCATAAGGCATTTCGTTGCGACAGGCCACCATGTTTGTACGTTTTCCTATGACTTCGCAATATTCAAATGCACTACCCTGCGGCCAACCGTCTACTACTCCGAGAGCCTAGCTAGAGTCATCAAACGCTCAGTCTGCGAGTGTCACCACAGAACAGGAATGACACGCTACGCTCCGCTACGCGAGTGCCACGAAACAATAACCTTGCATAAATCGATCTTTCAAACGGCCAATCTGGAAGTCATTAGGGGAGGCCTATGTTCAGCAGTGGACGTCCTATGGCTGAAATGATGATGATGATGATTAAATCGATCAAAAAGTAATACAAAACATTTACTTTTTGATTGAAGTAAGCGAAACTATTGTTTTGTGGCACTTACATTAGGCACTCCGGTTGGCTTAAGGCTGCGGCTAGCCGCTCGTAATTTTCAGTCAGCGTAAAGATGCGATCAGCCTTTTTGCACTATGTCGCGATCGTTATTTGAGCGGCGATTTGGGACACATAATTTACTTGTACACATTTTTGTTCAATTTTTTTATAGTATAAAAAAAATGTACTGTGCGCTAAAGGGATCAATAGAACCGAGACGATACGGCTAGATGGAGCACGACGGGCTGCTGCAGCTGGCCAGATAGTGCGTTTTAGGCTTACTTAAACATCACCAACTGACAAGTTCAACCTTCTTCATACAAACAGATAAAGATTGATTGAACTAGTTGTTTCAACTTAATATTAATTCTTTGCTTGGCAAATACTACAGTAATCGTGACATTTCTTTACGGTATTATTAATTTTTAACATTAAGAAGACACGGAAATAATAATCTAATAAAGTAATTAATCATATAACCAAACGGTGGGGTGCCGCGGTGGCTATATTATAATTAAACTATTTTTTTGTGTAAATAATCGTAAAAGCCGACTTCTTTTTGCCCTACTCCAGAAAAGGAGGGTAATGTTTGAAGTACCTACCTTTCGGAAGTAGTGGAAACTGCGAATGCTGCTGAGCAACTGATGCATGTCTTTAGTTACGAAGGGTTTTTATACAGAATCCATAATGGTCAATCAATAAGCGCATTATCCTTGGGGATTCAAGCAAGATTGGATGGTAAAGTGGGATTTAATTTGGTTACCTAACTGCATCTTGTGTTTTATTAAAAAATATGAGAATGTGTAGTTTTTAAACTCATGAAACCCTAAACGGACTCATGAGATTGCGTAAAAATAACATTTCTATTGTGTTTGAGGGAATCAGTTATGACTGGGACGTACATAATTTATATTTAATATATTAAAGATGTCCGTCAGTAGGCAGCCAGTGCGTGACGACTTTTGTCCACCTTTTAGAATCTATCCTATGGACATGACCCGCCCACTCCCACTTCAACCCTGCAGCCTTTTGTTCGAGAGGTAGACCTCGAAAGCGATGGCGCGATGACTTAGACAATTTTCTCCAAGATTGGCAGGCCCTAACCACCGACAGGGATAAGTGGAGAGGTTTAGGGGAGGTCTTTGCCCAGCAGTGGGACAGAAATGGCTAATAAAAAAAAAAAAAATTATAACACCCACCCACCCTAAACAAAGAGAAACCCAAAATTTGTACAAAAATGTTCAAATATCGCGACATGGTGCAATAAGGCTGGCCATATTTTTACGCTGACTGAATGGCTAAAAATTGTAATGTGACATGTAATAAACGTTTGAATTTGAATTTGAATTTAAACTGATACGTTGGCCATGAATGTGCTAGCCCTTCGAACAGATTAATATATTCTAAAGAAATAAATGGCCCTTCGGTCATACGTACAGCCAATCAGCTAGCCGCTTAGCTAACTGACTGTACTGTCCATGTGTGCTAGGTCCCCATGGGCTAAGCGTCTCCCCTCAAATGGCTTAAACATGTAGGAACTACTGAGAACTATTAAAGAACTCTGCACCACCTTCCCCTTTTTCTAATGGTTGTCCTCTACCTGAAGGTTGTCTGGAAGAGATCACTATTAGCGATAAGACCACCTAAATTGTACGTCTTTCTGTAAAAAAAATAAAAATCATGTATTTATCTATCCATCTACTGAGACATACATATTTGCGACGCATGAGGTACTCCGCTGATGCAGCAGCAAAGCCAGCCCCTGACGACGACGAGATTTGTGAAAGATGAGATGGAGCTAGTGTGTCAACAAGGTTGCGTTCCACATACCTCTCACACACCGACTCCAAATCCACGGAAATAAGGTCATACCTAGGCCTCTTGACATCACTCCGCACCAGACCACTTGGTTCATGAATAGCCGGTACAGTAACGGTAGCAACAGCTCTGTGGATGATGTCGTTAAGGCTCTCGGTAGAATCTCCCGGCGCTTCGGCTGCATGAAAAGCCGTGATGATTTAATGAGCCTACCATGTTAACACAGGGACAGCGATGTGGGGCATTGCAAGGTGCTCCCAACCGAAAAGAGATAGTGAGGTTAAAAGTGGAGTTAGGTACCTAAAGGGGTACCCAGATGTGGAGATCGGAGAGAGTGAGTAGAGCCATAGTCCCGATTTTCACTAAGCCATGGCAAGGAGATGAGCTCGATCTGCAGTATTAGTGTGGACATGTTCAATAAATATAATAATTAGTTATATAATCCCCGTGCAAGCAAAGCAGGGACGAGATACTAGTTAATATTACTCGTAGATGTAAAAAGTTTTCTTTGGATGTTTGTGTGTATTATTAGGCCATACAAAATCATCGGAGAGTAAGTAAATAAATAGTATCAAAAGAGGCATAACGGATAAATTATTATTGTGTAACTTAATAAATAAAATAATGAGGGTAGTACCAACTAAATCCCATTACTTTTGTGTTTGTAGTTCATTAGAAGCTCTCATCTCTCCAATATTGCTAATCTTATGCACTAACTAAGTTATAATCCCTACGGGTCCGGCCCTATCATGTCAATATGTGGTCAATATCCAATAATCCAATAATTGAGCGTCCATGTTTGATTCTCCCGGTATAAAACGGCGGGAAAATACTTCAGTGACATCAGTTGACAGTTCGCCTTGGACAGGGATACCAGCTCAGCACACATTAATTTAAAAAAGGTATGTACGTTGAATTTTCATTATAATTTCATTGTTTATATTTTTGGTTGGCTAGATGTACCCATAGTTTATTTTATTCGTTCAGACCTTCAGCAGTCAATAACCTTAGTTATTTCCACTTTTGTCATGGCTTGCCCAATAAGCCGAGATACAGGTTTAATCAACGATGGTTCAGCGTCATCAGGGTGGGGAGTAAGTTCTGTACTCCTTTGACTATCTTGAAAAATGACATAAAATATGGTTGGAATGGTCACCCATCCACTCCTAACCGCGGCCTGGGTTGCTTGATATTGGGAATCACTACTAAAGCGCGCTCGCCACAAGCTCCAATGTGAATGTCAGATTAAAGTTTTAAATCTATACGATACATTGACGATAATTTTATCGTTGCCTTTGGCACTGGTATAGCTTGTAGAACATTGCGTCGATAAGTGTCACTGTGGTGTAAATGAACTCGTACTGTTTACAGATGGCTGGAGATATGTTGAGGCTCACTATCGCTGTGGTCTGCACCCTGATGGTACTTTTCTCCCTGGTGCAGCTGGGTGAAGCTAACTACAAGAACGCGCCCATGAACGGAATCATGTTTGGAAAGAGAGGACCTTCTGGTAAGGGCTTACCTAGAGACATAATACCGGTGACATCTAACCTTTTTGTAAATGTTTGTTTTTTAGATGCTCCATACAAACTTACCTACCTCGATGATAATTATTAAGCACCTGAAAGAAAATTTACTATTTCGATATTGCTCCTATAGTAAAAGTTGTTGTAAATGATCAGCTGATCACGCAGTTTTAAAAAGTGTCCTATTCTCTTATACACCCAGTATACTACAACAGCAATTTTAATGTTTTTCCGGTTTATTTGTGAACTGAATACATTTTATACTTATTTCAGATTACGATTCAAGGGGCAAAACTTTCACTGCTTTATGCGAAATTGCTACTGAAGCGTGCCAGGCGTGGTTCCCGTCCCAAGAAAATAAGTGAACAATTAATATCACTAGAATTCCTAACGACAATAGCTAGAAACTGGAATTATGATTGTTGTATCAATAAGTGTTTATCGAAAATGTATCATTACTTTTAACTGTATTTTATAAACTTTTGCAAGAATTAACGTTTTAGTTTTATACTTTATTTGTCAATAAAATATTATTTAAAGGCTGGACTATTATAAGAAAGTAGCAGAATAATAAAAGTATTCAGCGCAATTTTGCTGTTTGAATTTTTCCCACTTTAATATTTGTCAAAAATTTAAATAAAGTGAAATGGAACGCAACTTTGACCTATTTTCAAAATTTTTATCATGGCAACACCCGTGGGAAAATTATGATAAGCACTTTCCCTACTTTCCGTATTGTTGCATGTTTTTATGGTTGATCTAATAAGTTTCTTGTTAGAATCCATTTCCGAGTGGGAACCAGGAAGATCTGCATTTATCTTAGTTTCGAATACATTCCCATTCAATCATTCATGACTTATTGATAAAACAGCTGATAACACTGTCCCAAAATGTCAATAACAATCAGTGACGTTTCGCATTGAAAAAATTAGCAATTTCGAATCTACCTTGTTTTTAAAATGAATTATAAAAGTTTTGAGCTCGTGGTGAAATAATGTTGCAGTAATAATCATAATTGGATATTTAATTGCATTACAAACTAATCAAAATGACTACAAAAGAACTATACACGAAGGTAATTTTTTAACATTATGTTTTGATTGTATTTTGTTTTTTGGCACGTCCCTATTTTGTTTTTGAATTTGGAACAGGAAGACACGTCTGTTTTTTCCTATTTCACTTTCATAATCACGGGAATGGAAATACGGCCAGTGATGTAAATCAAAATATTCAGACCACTCTTACTATCTAAGTCATCATGCATCAGATGTTTCCTTGTCTTGTTGCTCATGAATTATTTACTCTCAAAGTTGATTATGATTTTATGGCCGATGGATACAAGCATTTGTTTAATTACACTTGTAATTTTGATGTTAATGACTGACTAAATGTTTTAAAATTGGACAGGATGTAATAGAATTTATCTTTATGATTACAATCACAATTACAGACACTTGTTTAAAAATGTTGATAATAAATTGCATTAAGTAATAATATGTGTTAGGTATATTATGTTCTCCTTGGCTGTGATATCGCTCAACAAATAAAGACTAGCTGACTGTGGTCCATGCGGTGGTAGTAATCAAACCTTGTTTAAAAAAATGTCTAAGCCTAAATAAAATGAAAAAAATGTTTTGGGAAGAAAAAATAAATATTAAAAACTATAATTATATTAAAAATAGCCTAAATGTTGTTTCTTACATATTTTTAAACTATTTTGTTTTAGATTGATTAAGGTCAGTTTACTCATGAACAGTTGCGAGCGTACATACATACACTTTTTTTTGGACATTTTTCATTTCATTTTCATCATGACTGTACTATCTGTCCTTATATTTTAAAGTAATGGTGAATTTTTATTCTCACTTTACAGAGCATTCATTAAGCATAAATAAATAGATTAGTGTAGGTAATTTTTATTTTAACAAAGGGTAACACAAATGTCAGATTTTTTTTAAACATATTTTTTAATTTTTTAATTCTTTATAGTTGTTTTTATGATGGTTAACCAAAACCACTTAATTGTCTCAGGAATAAAGTCTTGATTTGCACAATATGTGTTGACCTTTAAAGACTAGTAGGTCTAGGTATCTTAAGAGCTAAACTTGTTTAATATTGGTTATGATGACATCACTTTAATGAAGTCATTCTGAATAGAATTTTACATATTTGTAGGTTTCTAAATGTGCACAAAATAATTAAAGAGTATTTGATACCTTCTATACTTACATCTAATAAGTCTAAAATTAGGTTTCTTTTGCCAATTAAAAGAAGGGAAGAATAATTCCCTGACTACAACTAAGACCATCATACCTATCGCAAAAATCTAAATATTTTTAATAGATTTTTCTTTTTTTTTCAATTTAACTTTTTTTTAAACTCAGAAAGGGTTAAAAAAAAATTTTTGTTGTTATTTTGCATGGCTTACATGAGCCTATCACGTCACGGCTAGTAAATTTATCAGGGCAAAGATTTTTTAAAAATAATATGTCAGTTTCATCCCTCATACCACAGACATACGGCCATGACGAAATAAGTGCGCCTTCACACTAGGCGACTAAGCCACGCCTGCTTAGTCGCGAAGTTGCATATTGTAGAGTCAAGCGCAACCCCGGGGGTTGGGGGCAGCAATACATCAAACCCAGCATGATTACGTCATCCTTCGTCACCCGACGTTTAATGACCGCGTCACCTGAAAAACTGAGAATGTAAACATTTGAAGTGATGTTTTTGTTATTGTAGAATCTAGCTTTTTACAAAAGTACTAACGCCTTTTTTGAATCTGTTATTGCTTGATAAAATATACATAGCTGTGGACATCAGATAAAGTACATACATGACTAAGCCACCGTCATTTTTGTATGGCAAAGTCGCGTGTGAAAGTGCTTCAAGAGAGGCTCTTTAAAAGCATTAATACTGAATTCACACTTTTTCTTTTTAACTTATTGATGGCAAATTATGGTTATTTACTTCTACTAAGGATAAAAGGTTTCTATAGATTTTAGAACTAGAACATTATACAAAAAAAAGTTATTTTGAGGACATCGAGATCGTAAAAGAACTCACCCAGTCTATGTAGTTACATTTTCATTAACCAAATACACCATAATTATGATTTATGATTCATGATTATGATTAGCGATTCATAATCATGATTTATGATTTTGTTCCCAGGATGCCCGGATATGGGTGGAGCATCCAGAAAAGGTGTGGGAGAGTGCTACGGTGACATCAGATTACCGCTCTGGGGTGCTTATAGTAAAGCTAGACCAATCTGGGGAGATACGACAGATTAAGGTAAAGTATAGCGTAACAGGCGAATGGAGGCCACGTACCAGTACAGAAACGTGGCCTCTCACTGTGGGCCTCCTGACAAAGCTCAGGTTGCACAGCATGCATGGAAAGGGCTATGCTTGGTGTTTCTTTGCGAGATCGAATCAGAAATGAGGAGATCCGTATACGAACCAAAGTCGCTGACATAGCAAGCTGAAGTGGCAATGGGCGGGACACATAGCACGTAGAACTGACGGCCGAAGAGGTAGAAAGGTTCTAAAATGGAGGTCACGTACCGGCAAGTGCTGCGCAGGACTTCAACCCATAAGGTGGACAGGCAACCTGGTAAAGGTTGCAGGAAGTCGCTGGCTGCGGGCCGCTTTCAACCGGCCAATCTGGAAGTCTTTGGGGGAGGCCTATGTTCAGCAGTGGACGTCTAAAATGATGATGATAATGATAGTTTTACGAACTTCTTTTCATTTTTATACTACTTTTTAGGTTACTTTTCATAATAGGATCAGAGCAATGTATCTCATGCTGTCCAATATTGATTAAATCTATAGTAAATTGCCAATATTTTAATTTGCCCAAATAAAACATTCGATCTTGATTCAGTTATCCAACTACCCACAAATATTAAAACTGTCCGCGACTTCGTCTGCCTTTAGGATTAAGCAAAAAAAAAATTAATTTATCTCACGAAAACACAAAAACGGGTGTTAAAAAATATGCTATGTGTTAAGTTAAATCATAAGTCAGCATCTGTTATTGTCGAATAGAACCTCACTCGACTTCGGCGGCCGATATCAAAATGTATACGTTCCTTTAGGTAATTTTTAAATATTTTTTAACCTTTTTTAGATAAAAAATGAAAACCAAATGCCACCACTCCGTAACCCGTCGCTGCTGATTGGCCAGAACGACCTCACATCGCTCTCGTATCTACACGAGCCCGCTGTACTACACAATCTGAGGGTTAGGTAAGTGGTCGGAGTGCATGCTAACAGATCCTTATTTTTGCGCAGGAAAAATACTCATCGCATACCTATCGCCGCAGGGGCAGCGATAGGTTATGTGGGACTCCCTCGTCAGAAAACAGTGGCTTTCGCAACTGTTTCCCGACGAGGACACCAACTAAAAACCCTGCGGTGTACCACGCAACGTATGTTGACGATGCATAGGGACCCGTGTTCTGGAAGACTTTCATGCATCATCTACGCACGGCATGCTATGCCAGGCCTCAGGCATAGGGAATGGGTGATCCTGTACACACGGGATCACTCCAGACTGGCAGACTGTGCAATATGAGCATGGGGCCACGCTCACTAGTCCGCCAGAGGGTGGTAGGTGAGCTCGGCGTAACGACACCTCCTCCTCCCCCTTCTTCGACTTTGGATCGGGTCAGCAAGGGGTTATCTCTCCCAGCTCGATCCACGGCCACCCTTTGCGACGAAACGGCGCCGCTACAAAAAGCCGCCCAGCATAGCTTGAGCCATACTGGGAAGCGAGAGACTTCCACCAACCGCAGGGTCAAGACCCCGCGGCCCACCTCCACCGTATCAAGCGCCACGGCAGCGCCAGGTCGCGGATGATAGGGAGAACGGCGCACCTTATTACCGACACTCCTCTTCTCCCACGACCACCGTCTAGGCCACACGAGCAGAGAGTCCTCACCCCCCACACGTGCTGCCCTCACGAAGACGTATCCACAAACGGGCTGCCCAAGCCCGCCGGGAGCGCCTTGCTTATCCCCCCCGCAGTTGAGCCGGGGAGCTAGCAATCCCCGAAGGAAATTACTAACTCCCGTTTTCCAGGGTGAACCAGGACAGGATGCTACTCCTTACACCCGATCGTAACCTAGTGTAATTAGTAACACCCCGTCACATGCAGAGGTGACTCTGACACCCCATGCTAACAGATCCTGCATCGTCCCGCTACGTCCAGTTAGAACTCGCCGAGGTTTTAGTGGGTATATGGCGAGTATTGGAGTAGGCAGGGCACAATACACGTAGTAGAACCAGTTCTACTATATTTTCTCGCAAAGCTTCCATTTTGTCTGATAGCTTGCGATTAAGTGGCAAATTTGAACAGCTGTTAGCTTTGAGCATCTTATTACTAGCAAATGTGAACAGTGGCTGAGCATGCCAGTAATTAATAAACATGCTTCTAAGCATGCTCTTTTATGAGCATGTCTGTCAGTACCTCAATGGCGTGATGATTAGCCTTAAACGCAAGGGGTCCAGGTTCTTTATTGTTAGAGTTATTCGGAAAATGCATTTTTCTAAATTATTGGTTTCGAATCTCGGTGTGGGAAGGTATCTCGAGGTAACACAAAAATGTTAATTACTTCGAGACCATGACAGTTGGTTGTCTTGCGCATATTTCTATTATTTATACTTTTAAAATTTATATGTATTAATAAGTTTTTATTCTTGGATGAAATGAACTCAAAAATTGGTATATACTTTTCTTGCTTACTGTACGTTACCTTAGAGATTCTGTATCGTCACAGTATATATAGTATCGTTCTATGTAGTTAACTGTATGTATGTGACTCATTCATAAAACTACTTATAAAATTTTCGCGGCTCAGTGAATCAGTTGTGTATAAACTGACAAATTCGCTTAGATTACTCATACATATTTATTAACCTTATCTATTTAGCTTACTTGATAAACTAAAATCTGATGTTTTGCCTAAACTTCTATGGAATTTTGGGGTGGTGAGAGGAACAGGGAGTAAAGTTCCTCATCCCTCATTGAAAAGGGAGGATCCTCCGACCAGACGGGTGTTGTGTCTGGTGGGCTACTGCCCGACGGTTGTTGTCGGGTTCTTGTATATATGGTTCAATCGCTCCGATCACTTTAATATCGCGATGTAGGATACGTCAGTTTTATATGTAGCGAGATAGATGTCGCTACAGAATGATATAACGTTTCGATTAATCGTCAGAAAACATGATTCATTCGCCGGAGCGTTAATAATCGAAACAAGTCGTTTCGATGCAGTAATCGCTGTGCATTCTCCATATCGTCTTTGATCAAGTACTCATCGTAATCGTTACGATGCTACTAACAGACACCAACGATTCATCGTTTCGATCTGTCTGAAACGACGAATTATCATTGCAAATATAGGGTCCTTTACTCTTCATAGAGGTCTTTCATTTAATAGCATCCGCCCAGAGCGTTTGAATAGTTTGCATAAAATGAAAGAGACAATTTGTTTTGTCATCTTTTACCATAATGAATTGATAAAAAAACTGTTAACCACGATTTTATATGTGACTACATTTTTTTTATCGATATTACGACCAAAAAGTAAGTGACTTATGATTTTATAACATAGCTGTTAGTTGCATTGCAAGTGAAACTAATAAATACAACAAAGGAATAGGAATATGTTATTCAAATTGTTTATTTGTCATTAAGTAGGGTACAGTACATAAAATGTGATCTTAAGTATTTAAATAAATGGTGCATTGACCTACTTAGCTATGTTAAACAGCATGCAAGGTTAACAATGTCAAAGAATACAATTGAAATATTACTTTAACAACACAAAATTTTTTTTTTGTTTTTGTCATTAAAATATACAATCAAACTATGCATCGACTACATTAAGGTTCTTTATGTTTCATAAATTCGTCAATTGCGAAGAAACCCCTATCCAGCAACCGTCCACGCAATAAAGTTTCAAATCGATTGAAAGGCATTTCCTTAAAGCGATTCGGTATCTTGTTGTAGATAGTTTTACACATAGCATAACAATTTTTATGAAACCTTTAAGTGGTCGGGACTGTATCCAATACCAATCTGTGACGATTTCGCGTTGATCGCTGGTAGGAAATGTGTCACACTGTAGCGGAGTGTAGCGTGTCATTCCTGTTCAGAGGTCACACTTAATTTTATTCGATTGATAAGAGTTATCTGACTATTGAAAAATTTACCCATATGTTGATTGGTACCAAAATAAAAGGGAGAGATGGATAAGACTCAACCGACACGAGCAATGCTCTTATATAGGATGATGGTACAGTCGGCCAAGAAAGTGGTATACCAATTTTGGCAAAAAATGTGTAAGTAAAATACCGATAAGGTTGAACTCATGGACCTTTTTAACAACGAAAGAGATGTACAATTATGACGTAGTTGTATGACGTATTAAATATTATGTTAAGAGAGCATTAGTAGCTGTTACAATATTTCTGCATAGGAAAATCAACCATGTTGTTCTATGTTGCACGAATGATTTTCAACCATAGGGTAATAGACCACTTTCTTGGCCGACTGTATCAAAATGGTCTTCGCTGAGTAAAAGGCAGTAAAAATTTATTCTAACATTAAATTTTACGAGATGTGTAATCTAACACTCAAGTTTTTGGAAAAGGCAAACAAAAGTGGATTTTTCGGCCACACTTGTTCAAATAGAATTCGAAACATCCAAGCGATTTTCGTGTAATACACAAAGCGATAGTAATGTCATGCCAGTTGCAAATAAAACATTCAAAGAGTAATAATTTTATTCGGAAACATTCATATTCATATTCATATTCATTTATTCACTATATAATGTAAACCAATAGCAGTACAGTTAATAGGCATAAAAAGATTGTAATAAAATAGTTACATTATAACCTCTATGAGGCATGCGTGAACTCAATTATTTGATAAAATTAATCTTAACAATATTATCATTCCATTTACAATTATTAAACAATATTTATTATTTATGCTCCTAAATTATAATAATTATGTCAATAGCGTCACTTAGTATTATATCAATGGATTAAATTAAAAATGTCAAATCAAATATAAGTTACTTACTACATTACTTACGTTATCATCAGTGATCGGAGGAGACTATCAGGGCAGTCTTAACATATAGGCCCTGGGGCGCACAAGAATTTTGGGACCCTATTGCAACGTAAAAACGAAATACTGTTGGTATGAATTCATGACTTCCAAAAAATCACTTCATATCTCCGTTAGATGTATAGCTTTAAATTTTTTCTAGGTCTTGACCCTTTTTTCTTTCTTTTCAGATAACAGTGTTTTTTAGTTTAAAAGAAAGAAGAAAGAAAATTAGTTATTTAGTTCATATCCCAATTATGTACCTACTTAATTACTTACAATAAATTAATAAAGGCAAAAACATACTGTGATACGAAACCAAAATGGTTTGTTTTGTAAAAAAAAGTTTACAAACATATTTTAGTGCTTTGGGGCCCCCGTGAGGCCGGGGGCCCTGGCACAGGCCCCGTGTGCCCTTATGGTAAAGACGGAACTGGTCACTATATTTGCCTAAGCTTTATAATGAAATGAGACATAAAATAGAGTTGTTAAAACCACCAACGGGTTACCCGAAAAATACCAAAAACTTATACGAGTATTTGTACCTATTATTTAGTTTCTATTTCAAACTTATTATTAGCCGAGAGGCGAGCATACCGGACTTGGTGTTGCTATCTCTGAGGTCCCGGGTTCGATTCCCGGTCTGTTAATGTAGAAAAATAACTTTTCTATATTTTCTCGGGTCTGCGTGTTGTGGTACCCACGTTGTTTCTGATTTCTGTAACACAAGTGCTTAAGCTACTTATCATAGGATCAGAGCAATGTATGTGATGTCCAATCTCTCGTGTGTCGAATAAACGTTTATATTTCTATATTTGTTTCTGTATTTCTATACATTTCAACATTCTTTTGAGACCCTTAAACTTATTCATCGAATCTTAGTAAAAGCGATTCACATTTTGTTCTAGAACAGAAGTCATTTGGTTTATTTATTTTTTGGTTAGGTATTTATTCATGTTTTTCTACATTTTAGCAAGATAAGATTTTGGCAGGGTCTTCTGAAGACGCCCGAGGGGATCTTTGAAGACCACGCGAACCAAATCGCGGGCAACAGCTATTGTTTTATAATAGTTATTTGTTATACAAGAGTGCAAAGTTGCTTTTTAACCGCGTGTTCAATTTTGATGACCGAGCAAGCGAAGGATTCTAAAATTGAATCACGAGCGCAGCGAGTGATTCAAAATTAGAATCCTGAGCGTTAGCGAGGGAATCAAAAGAGCACGAGGTGAAAAATCTTTGCACTCGAGTGCAACACGTAACTTTTCATTCCACCTCAGCGAGGAAATGACTAAATGCAAAAAAAAAACGTTTACAATCACAAGATAGGTACACTCTTATTTCAGTTTAGGTATTAATTACTACATTATGACAGGTAAGTATTACAGAATAATCTTTAAATTATAACAATACTAAGGTATAATTAAGAAAATTTTAAAGTAACGTTGCTACAGTTATTTAAATTGAGTGTAATATTTTTGTTTGGTACTGTAATATTGGTGTTAGTGACTTGTGTACTGTTTTTCGGTAAACTATCTGTCATACTTAATAGTTGTACCGATTCATCGGATTCCCTTGGCGTGAATGTTGGAGAGAGAGGGAGATGGTTAGGTGTTTCATAACGGCTTATTTTTGATGTAGAAGGGCCAGTCCAAGGATCCGATTGAGGCTCTTTCAGTGTAATGGCTCCTACGATGCCTTCACATATTTTAGACTTATTTTGGATGGAATCCTCTATGTATCCCTCTACAACTGCATTGGACTTCCAGCCTCCGTGGCGCTTAAGGGACAGGAGATCAGCTCCGGAATCAGCCAAAAGTGTGGCTGAAGTTCGTCGGAAACAATGACCCGTGTACAACAGGGGTTCTGGAAGTTCAAGAAATGTTGCTATTTCTCGTGGGATACTGCCAATTTTATTAGTACCCATAGGCTGTCTAACACACTTTCCATTGCGATACTGTAGAAAAAATCGATTGATTGGAGTGTTAGGCGGGCGTAAGGCTTGATATTTCTCAACAATCGTTACGTATTCCTTGCGAATGACGAAGTTGCGGTCTCTTTTTGTCTTTGTATTAGGTAAATTAATTAATAGTAAATCATCTGAATGTTTCTCAATGTTTTTGACATTAAGTTGTGTTAGTTCATTAGTTCGACATGCTCCGTTTATTCCAATAATAAGAACAACCTGTAACGTAAAGAGTATTGTAGTAGATAAATGAATAAAATTGATATGAACGCATAATTATGCCTATCAACATCTACTAAGTATACTATTTAATTGAGATTAATATACTTAAGTAGATACTGAATGTGCAACTGACTTACTTTTGCCGCCAAATATACGGAATCGGGTGCTTCGTTAAGAAACTTTTCAATATCAGATACTGTGAAAACCTTCGATTTTTTTGGTTGAAGACCAGATGAGGCTCTTTTTAAAAATGCCACTAATTTAGGATAGGTATCGATATGTATGTCTTTTTTCATCTTTATTGTTGCTTTGCTTTTAGCATCGAATACGTACTCCATAGAGTGCTTGCTTTCTTGTTCTCGGATAATTCTATAAAATATGCCAGCAAAATGTTTTCTGAGAAAATTTTGGCTCCTTTTGCTAGTCGCCACGTGTTGAACATATCGTACTGTTTTAAATACTTCTCGCGTGATTGTTGAGGGAGAAAGCTCATTTGCGCATTATTAACAGTTTCAGTCAATTCTGTTGGCGTCAAACAATCTTCCTCGTCGCTAGAATCACTCATTTTAGTTTTTTCACTTGTTTTCAAGTTTCTTGTTTTTAATATAAGGTTTAAAAATGACGTGAAAAAATGCCGCGTAAAGAACCGCGTACAAAGCAAATTGAAAAAAGATCACCAAGAAGGTTCCGAGTCTGAGTTTTTAACAAATTAAAAAAAAGTTGTATGATATATTCGGCACCATAGAGGTAGCAGTAAATAGGTTTAATGTTTTTTTTAATTCACAAACTTAGTGCACACGATGTTCTAAATTCAATTTACTTTATCCTCTAGAGAATAAAAACGGCTTTTCCACTCAGATATTGAAGATTAAAAATACTCTTTCCGAGATGGTGGGTTGAAAAAGCCTAAAACCACTCATTCCCAGAAATATTAACGGTGGCTAAGCTTATGCGTTGGCGAATGCAGCTACCAGCCTTAAGATCCAGTAATGTCTTCTGAGGAAGGATAGTTCGGCAAATAGTTTTTTCGCCTCGGGTTCTAGAATCTCAGTCTCCGAAAGGCGCAAAACAGTAGCAGTATTGTCTAAAGCCTTGGGCACACAGCCGACGGGGCGCGACGGCGACGAGACGCTAGCGCGACGCAAGTGTTTGTAATGTACTGATATCTATAGAATTATCATAAACCACGGAACCCGTCGCCGTCCCGCCGGGCGTGCCTACAAACGGGAGCGATGCGACGCACTGCCGACGGGCGTAAGCGGGACGGTTAGATATTGTGTTGCATAGTAACCGTACTTAGTAGTCACGTAGCGTTTATATGTATAATTTTACAACTTTTCAGTGATTTAATAATAGATAGTCGAAATATCGAACGTCTTATTAGGAACGTTAACGAAACCGTCACGCCCGCAGTGTGGCGTGCATGCCGCGCTGCGCTCCGTTGCCGTCTCGTCGCCGTCACGCCCCGCCGGCTGTGTGGCCAAGGCTTAAGACATACTACGCCATCATTTACATCTAAATGACTTATTTGTTATTTCAGATTTTGCGACCGGAACGCCATTTACACGTACTGCGGCATCGTGCTCGTCGCAATCAACCCTTATTATGATCTGCCTATTTACGGTAAGTACTAAAATAGTATTGAAACTATAATGAAACGGTTAGTAGTAATAATATGGTAGGGAAACTACACAACTTCTTCTCGTCCAAAACACCTCAGTTCCTAAAGACGAAAGTCTAAAACCAGTGGTGTTACTAGTGATGACCAGTGATCGGAATAGGTAGATTGATTTGATGTACTTTGGTAGTGCTAGCATAATATGGATATGCCTTTTTTTCAAAAATTATACTAAGAAATGATACTAAGAAATTCCGGAATCCCGGAGGCATGTCCATATTAACATTATTATTTGAGATCATTGACCCCAAATCAATCTACCTACTCCGATCACTGGTGATGACATATGGAACTGAGACGTGGCCTCTCACTATAGGCCTCTTAAGAAAGCTCAAGGTCGCACAGCGTGCTATGGAAAAGGCTATGCTCGGTGATTCCTTGCGAGATCGTATCAGAAATGAAGAGATCGTTAACGAACATAAGTCGCTGACATAGTCCGACGGATTAGCAAGATGGTGGCAATGGGCGGAGCACATGGTACGTAGAACTGACAGCCGATTGGGCCGAAAGGTTCTAGAATGGAAGCCACGTACCAGCAAGCGCAGCGTAGGATGTTTTCCCGGATGCAAACCGCTTCCGACCGGATAATATCGGGATGTCATTGGGGGAGACTTATGTTCAGCAGTGGACGTCCTATGGCTGAAATGATGATGACTACTTTAATAGTAAGAGAAAAGAATTATGACCTAGAAGGTGGATAAAAAGGAAGGATAAAAAAAGTTTTATATTGGTTAATATGATAAAAAAATCCTAACATAGGAAATCGAGACATATTAAGACGCAGGGTAAGGAGAATACACGTAAAGGGGTGTTTTTGCACAAGTTTTCTGGCAAAAATACTGGATATAGATGTGGAAATTAATATGTCATGTAACTTATATGTTAAAGTTTTTCCTGATGTATCTAAATACTAGTTATTATTTCATAAAAACACTAAAAAATATTTCAAAGTACCGCGAATACCGCGGTTTTGTACACATTTATATTTGGTTAGGTTTAAGTTTTTTTTTTCAAATAGTCAACAAATTCAGAATTATAAGAATTTTTAGTAGATTTTACTGTTAGCGCCTACTTTTCCATGAGCGGATATTTTCTCGCAATGATAATCTATTTGCACAGGAGCGCAAAGGAGGATGTTGCATTAGGAGATTGTTATAGGAGAAGCATGTGTACTATCTTAGGCACGAAATAGATGTCGCGCAAGTCGACGCTAAATGCTCAAGGTCATTTGCCTTACCCGTCGCCTTAAGAGCATATGCTTATAAATTAGGTCTACATTTCAATGATACTCATTTATGTTCTTCAATGTAGATCGAAGTCGATTATCGTCTATATAACGGATATGGCGATAAAATATCCCGCATTTATCCCACGCATTCAACCGCGTCAACTGAGGGCGTAGCCCCATCCTTTTGATGACTAAGTAGGACCTACCAGTACCTACATACAAAGTGGGAAGTTTATTCATCATAGTAAAATGTATTTGTATTTTTAACAAATTACTACAATCTATTGCTGAACTAACTGCTTTTACTTTATGACTATCTATACATCTATACAAATAAATAAACAAAAGGTGTATGTATGTAACAACACAACAGCTGTTCACTAAATGCATATGAAAGTATTTATAACAAAAAACTAAATCTGTCTGTCTGTCTTTTTGTTTGTTCCGGCTAATCTCCGCAACGGCGATGTTATAAGTTACAATTATTTAAGAAAAATATTTAGGAATTCGCGCAAATAAATGAAAACCCATTAAACTTTTAACAACATTCAATTCCGATAGAGAAGTTATTAAATTAATTTAAGAATCAAACGAAGAAAGTCACGGGCAACAGCTAATTTTATATAAAAATATTTCGTGTCATGGTGTTTGTTTGTTGTTAAACTCCTCAGTAACGGCTCGACCGCTATATAATGGGCTAGTTTCCTGGGTCAAAAAATGATTAATCTATTTAGTCCGTCAGTCAGATTATCAAAAAATATTGGACCCATATTTTGTCTTTTGTCAATCAAACAAAAAATGACGAAGATAAAGCGCATCAAAGTGAGCACGTTACATCACGTCTTGGCAAAAAGAGTCGCAAGGCGTGACGTTACGCGGAACTTTAACGGGCTATATCTTCATAATTTTTTGTTTGATTCAGAAAAGAAAAAATACGTGTCCAATATTTTCTGTTAATCCAACTGACGGACTAATTAGATTTTTTTTAGGAAACTTGCCCATTCATCATTTCAGCCGTCAGACATCCACTGCTGAACATAGGCCTTCCCGAAAAGGGGGGGATTGCCAATACTCGCCACGCTTGGCAAGCGATTTGGCGAGCGCAGTTTTTTATAATATTTCGAACGCAGACGCTGCTGCACGTCTCGTGCTACAGGAATTAGTCGCCTCTTACGACACGCCTCCTTTTGGCGGTGGAGAAGTGTATTATTTACGGCCGTCCCCACACGGCACACGGCTAGATGATTAAGGTGTACCTATCCAGTTTTTTTTTAAACTAAAGGCCACGCGAACGAAGTCGCAGGCAACAGCTAGTTATAAATAAAATAATCTCGTAGTAAGGAACCCGTCGACCGGCAATCGGCCGGTAAAAATAACAGTAGTAAAATTACATTTAACCTCACGGAGGTTCACTATAAACCATCTTTGATTTCTATGTTACCATATTATTTATATTGCTGTTACATTAAAAAGTGAATACACAAATATGAATGACTCCTCAGGAGATGAAACTATCATGGCGTACCGGGGTCAGTCCATGGGCGACCTGGACCCCCACATCTTCGCTGTGTCAGAGGAGGCCTTCACAAAACTGGAGAGGGAGCGGCGAGACCAAAGTATCATAGGTAAGAAGTAGGTTAAGCACCGCTGCCTCTGGCAGAACTTGGATGGGTGACCGACGGTCTATATAAGGTAGTATGTTCGTCGGGCGTTCTGTTAAATGGTTATTGCTTTATTATAAGAGTTTGATTGCAAACCAATACCCTTAAAAAAGTATTTTTATAAGTAGTTTTTTAAAACTATACAGTACGGATGACGACTGGGTAAAGAAAATTCAATTTTATTTTAGATTATCAAAAAATAATGGACACTTATCTTATTTTTTCTTATGTCAATGGCCAAAAAATGACAAAGATGAAGCGCGTCAAAGTTCAGAAGTGGGGGCTCGTGACGTCACTTCTAAGTAAAAATTGTACTAAAACGTCATGCAGCATTTCAAATCAATATATATCTGTTATAGTTTAATAATGTTAGAAAACAAAAAATACGTATTTAATATGTTTTGATAATCTACCTGATAGACGAAGAAAAATAAAAGATTGTCATCACCAGTGATCGGAATAGGTAGATTGATTTGATGTACTTTGGTAGTGCTAGCATCATATGGATATGCCTTTTTTTCAAAAACTGATACAAAGAAATTCCGGAATCCCGGAGGCATGTTATTAACATTATTGTTTAAGATCATTGACCCCAAATCAATCTACCTACTCCGATCACTGGTCATCACCTATTAACAGCAGATCACGTGGTTTGAAAGTTTCCTAGTACAGGCAAAAGTTCGTCAACATACCACAAAACGTCAAATTTTCTCAATTGATACTGATATCTACGTGTCGGACTCAAAGTCGAAAGTCGGTTCAATGACCTTTATCTTTTTGGGCAGGTTGACCTACCGTTGTCTGTGCATACTTTATAGATGTGTTATAGTTTTTTAAATATAAATACTATTTAAACAGTCTCTCTCAGTGGTCTGTCTTACTACAGACGAAACTGCCAACCACGTAGTCCTGGAATGTAAGGCGGTTGCATCACAACGTAATGAAATCCTTGACAACCCAAGGTCGCTCCGTGAAGCCTGTGCAAATCCCAGGAAACTTCTGCGCTTCTGGGCGGAGCTAGGCTGGTTGTATCCGTAACCATCATACCCTTACGCACAAAGGACCGAATTTGAGTCTAAGTGCGGAAAAGGGAGTCCAATCTCATACTCATACTATTTAAACAGTGAGCGGTGAATCCGGCGCAGGCAAGACAGTATCCGCCAAGTACGCCATGAGGTACTTTGCTGCGGTCGGAGGGAACGCTAGTGAGACTCAAGTGGAGAGGAAAGTGTTGGCCTCCAGTCCTATTATGGAGGTAAGTGTTTATCATCATCATCATCATGTCAGTCTATTGCAGTCTACTGCTGGACTGCTGTAAGTCTCCTCTAAAGAGCGCCAAAGCCTTTATTATTTAGCCACTGCCAGCCATCTTTCTAAGGTTGTCAGTCCATCGAGCCGGCGTCTTACACTACGTTTGCCAAGACGTGGTCTCCACTCGAAAACCCGTTTACTCCACCTTTCATCGGTTCTGCGACATCGGAATGGAAATATACGTTTTTTGCGGCATTAATGGCCCTATCTTTTTGTTACGTTAACTCAGAAGTTTGAATTTTTCACAGCTTCAAGAGATGTAGACTTTATTAGCAAACATGATCTCTCGTAGGTTCGTGCGGTGCAGTAAAGAAGTAAAAGTTACCCTTTAGATAGATAGATAGATAGACACTTTATTGCACAAAAACATTAAAGGTCAGGCGGCCTTGTCGCCAAAAGTTACCCTTTTTGAAGCGTTTTGCCACAACCTTCACACGTGCAACCTATGGGTAAATTATACTGAGTAAATGTTCACGGCCCTTCATACCCTGTATAATAATGCCTTCAGGGAGCTGGTGGGGCTGCGCCGACACTGTAGTGCATCGAGGATGTTAGCTGAAGCAGGTTGCGACAGTTTCGAAACTATAATTAGAAAACGCATCGCATCCTTGGTGCACCGTGTTCGGGGCAGCTCCAACGACCTTACGCACGGTAACCTGCGAGACTGGAGACGGACAGTGCTATTATGAAGCAGTGAACTCGTTTCCAGCTCGAAAAAGATACAAGAGTTTACTGTGACCCATTTATTTAAATTGTTACTAACATAGCCCCCTTCTCTCAATATTAATTCAACTTTCCTCTACCTGAAGGTTGTCTGAAAAAGATCGCTTTCAGCGATAAGACCGTCTAAATTGTGCTATTCACTAAGTATTTACTTTCCTGTGATTTGTTTGTTTTGTGTGGTGTACAATAAAGAGTATCTATCTATCTATCTATAGTTTTTAAGTTAATGTACTAACATTATATGGATCTAGTTGTCCGAAATAAATGATTTTTATTTATTTTATTTATTTGATGTACATTTTAATTCGATGCCTCCACGCGTTCCCTAAATAAAGGGTCTTTACAGACATACGGTAGGACAGACAGACGACAACAAAGTGATCTTATAAGGGTTCTGTTTTTTTTTTCAATAAAATTGTTAGCACCACCTAATCTAACTTCTCCAGGCGATAGGCAACGCAAAAACAACCAGGAACGACAACTCCTCCCGCTTCGGCAAGTTCATAGAGATCCACTTCGACAATTCGTACCGGATATCCGGCGCCAGCATGCGCACGTACCTGCTGGAGAAGTCCCGCGTGGTGTACCAGAGCGCGGGCGAGAGGAACTACCACATCTTTTACCAGCTGTGCGCGGCAGCCGCGAGGACTCCTGACCTTCATCTGGGTAAGTTATCACATCGTTTTCATCAGTTCACGTCCGATTATTGCTGGACATGCTTCTATCTTTCTTCTTATTTCTTTCTATCTTGGATAGTCATCTACTGGTAGGATATTCGGACGCTATTTATCTAAACTAGCAATTTTTGCAGTTGAAGTTAAAATTATGTGGACATGCCGTACTGAAAATTGAATATCTTATATTTCTATATATAAAACAAAGTAGTTTAGTTACACTATTTATAAATCATAATCGGCTAGACCGATTTTTTTGATCTTTGATTTCTTGGATGTGTATCCCCAAATAGCAGAATAACTATTATAACCAGTGATCGGAATAGGTAGATTGATTCAACGTCTCAAACATTGATGTTAATATGGACATGCCTCCGGGATTCCGGCATTTCTTGGTATAAGTTTTTGAAAAAAAAAGCCATATCCATATTATGCTTGTACTACCAAAGTACATCAAATCAATCTACCTATTCCGATCACTGATTATAACATAGAGAAATTTACCAAAAATTTTTTTGAAGTTTTTCGGTACAGCTTTATAATAAATACTAGCCGACTAGTCCGGAAGGCCGACTACTTGGTACCTTTTGAAGTCGGCGACTAGACAGCGCGTAATAAATGACATGAAATCAATAATTCATCATTTCAGCCATAGGACGTCCACTGCTGAACACAGGCCTCCCCCAATGATTTTCATCGGGGGGGATTGCCAATACTCGCCACAACATTTCGCACGCAGACGCTGCTGCCAGTCTTGTGCTACAAGAATTAGTCCCCTCTTACGACACGCCTCCTGATGGCGGTGGGGAAGTGTATTCTTTAAGGCCGTCACCACAATCAGTGTTTAAGTGTATTTAAAACAGTTTTAAATCATTTAAAAAAAAAACAATAAGGTAGTGTAAAAGCTCTCATTGTAGTTCTGAGGCCCAGAGCGTTCGTACCATCCGTCAGCAAATACCATTGTGGGAACATCTCAAATGTATATATATAAATCATACAAATGTTATAAATGCGACTCCAATACTATATTATTCTGAATTACTGTGAGCTCTATAAAATTCAACCTTCAGACCATCAAGACTCGTTCCACTACTTAAACCAAGGGGGCAGCCCTGACATCGACGGGGTGGATGACCTCAGGGCCTTCAATGAGACCAAAAACGCACTTACTACTTTAGGTAAGTTAAATGAGTAAATCATGATTATCATCACCATTTCAGCCATAGGACGTCCACTGCTGAACATAGGCCTCCCCCAATGTCTTCCAAATTGGAAGACATTGGGATTGAAATTGGACCTGCATCCAGTCGCTTCCTGCAACTTTTACCAGGTCATCTGTCCACCTTGTGGGCGGGCGTCCTCCGCTGCGCTTGCCGGTACGCGGCCCCCATTCTAGAACCTTTCTGCCCCATCGGCCGTCAGTTCTACGTGCTATGTGCCCCGCCCACTGTCGCTTCAGCTTGCTAATCCGTTGGGCTATGTCAGCGACTTTTGTTCGTTTATGAATCTTCTCATTTCTGATTCGATCTCAAAAAATTAAATGAATTTTTCTGATCACATCAATAATGTGTATTATTGTATTTATGTATGTCTATTCGTTATCTAGTCATTACAGTTACAGAATAATAAAATAGTTATGGGAATCAGAAGTTAAGCATTGGACGTGCCTCTGCTACTGCGAAATCAAAGACTAAGCCAGCGACCACCCACGATTTTACATACTGTTTTCCAAACTTCGTTAGAAGATGGCACTCAGTGATGATGATGAAGTTAAGCATCATCACGACAGCAGACATCGCTCACCGACATGAAATCTCGGAACGCTCAGACTCGAATTGGTCCGAGATTTCATGTCCGTGAGCGGTGGCTATGTGTGCGTTGCTCGAGCGTGTCGCTAGCAACACAAGTTGTCTATGATAGTCTGTTTTGAAAAGCTATTTCTCGTCTCTGTATCATTCGTACGCTGTACCCTTTCCCATACGCTGTGATAGCAAAAATGTTGTTTTATATCAATAAATAGTTTTGACTGTGCCAAGCCTGTATTTCTTATTTGTAAATTGACCTAAAACGGACTGTTTTAGGTTCACGCAGGCGCATTCACAGAATCAAACAGAGCGCGCATTGCATAAAACTGAACTTCTGTATCCCGATAACTATTATTTATGCTGTGATAAATGCGTGTTAAAATAGTTCCTTTACGTAGGAGTGACGGAGACAGAACAACAGGACATGTTCAGGATACTGGCGGCCATTTTGCACCTCGGGAACATCGAGTTTTCAGAGCACGACCCCGACGCCGGCCCCGACACTGAGTCCGAAGACGGGGCTTATATCAGTGTGAGTGTTTTATATAGGGCTACTGAGCTAAGAGTTAACACTTTAGGGGGCACTAATGTCATAGCTTTAGGTGGCTTACAAACGAGCGACTAATTATAGTCATTTATTCAGTATATAAGCACTCTCCCAAACACGTTACACGTCACAACAAAAGTTGTTTTATCCTAAACCAAAAAAATTTTACAATGGAAGAATGTAGTGACAAAAATAATGTGAATTTAGCTGTGACTGTCTCGAGCAGTTGTCTAATATCAGATATCTTTTCCCTATTGTATGAATGGGCGAAGCATTAGTCAGCCAGCCTGTTCATTAAATGTCATATTAAACGCAATGGCTGAATAACATTCAAGCCGCTAGTTAAAAGTATTATTTATTTGCCACCAAAAAGTAATCGAGCGATAGTATTTAACTACAACTAGCGGCACTGATCTTGAGCGCAAGGTGAAAGATGCGCAGAAAACCATTACGATTAATTACGATTATTGGCCAATCGCGCACCGCCGGCCGGGATTAGTTGCTGGCTCCGCGCACGCACGTCTCTGATACGATGATCGTCTCGTAAGATGCTCAAAATGATCCCCACTCTTTCCTCCAGTGCTCAAGATCCGTGCCAGGGATTGTTATTACAACCTGTAGAAGTTTGTCACTTGTTCTACGCCACTATGTACTTATACTATTACCAATTTATTTATATATTCCCCAGTCGAACGACAAACATTTGGCGGTGGTTTGTTCGCTGTTCGGGGTGTCGAAGGTGGAACTCCGTCGCTGGCTGACGCACCGCCGCATCACTTCTGCACACGAGGTATGTACAGTCTATAAATCGAGCCGTATGGTGTAGTCCCCGTAGCCTTAAAGCAAAGGCTTTAATAACCAGTTAACACGTTGAACGCCACGAGGCTCACCGGTGAGCCGCGAACAATAGATTTTCTATTGTGTCTAGTTTGTGGCAGTCAACGACTTAAGGTCAATTTTGAAGCCGACCTTTACCAAATTGGTTTGGATCTGGATCTGGTCAGGCGTAATTATTTGATTTCTTGCTTCCAGAACATGACAATAAGTGGTTGGTATTAGGGATTATTCTTTTGCAAACCCTGTATACACGGTAAATCAAAGTCTGAAAAAATGTTGGCTTATCCATACAAATCGTTACAGGGTAAACTTAAATTTCCGTGAGATTTCGATGTTAGTCCTATAGGAAAAGGTGTCTTTTAGCAATATGACTTTTTCTGCTTCAAAACCAACGAATATTCACTGTCAACGATGTGGGTTTAGTATCAAAATATTGTTGTATATTCTCTGGTATAAGGCTCAGTATGTATGTAAATGTAACGGAACCCAACAGCCAGTCACAGCTGGCCTAGCTACGCCAGCCAATTAGAAGCGTTGCCGCCAAGCCTCGCCTCCGAGTCCGCTAGCTAGCGGATCGCCTTTGGTGCATGGCATTATAACGGCTTGCCCCCAAGCCGTTATAATGCCATGCAAGCTCATTTTAGTCCATTTATACTAATCACTTGTCAAGGTAAATCTCTGTCAGTTTGTAAATAAAATCAAATAATTATACTTATAGTCCAGTTTTTATTTGTGCCTCGCTTCGTCGTTATAAATAGTATTTTAATCGTCAGGTGATCGTATCCCGCACGGACTTGTCCCGCGCGGTATTCTCCCGCGACGCACTTGCGAAGCACTTGTATGGGGAACTGTTCGCGTGGGTGGTGGCTGCCGTCAACAGGGCGCTTGACACGGGGCACGCTAAGAAACACTTTATTGGTGAGCTAAAATGGTCTTTATCACTAACGGCATAGATATTAACTTGGGTTGTGACTGTTGTCACGCTAAGCACTTGAATGAGGAACTGTTCGCGCGGGTCTTAGCTGCTGTGACCAGGGCGCTTAACACGGGACATGCTAAAAAATACTATCGGTGAGCGAATGTAGTGTTTTTTACAATAGGTATAGAGTTTAATTTGAAATGTCACGATAAACACTTGTATGTGGAACTGTTTGCGTAGGTCTTGCTAAAAACCGAGTGCTTAACACGGTACACGCTGAAAAATCTTTATCGGTTAGCGAATGTAGTCTTTAAGACTTAGGGTATAGACTATAATTTGAGTTGTCACCTCATTTGAGCTTCCAAAACGTGATAGCCTGATGGCTATTGTCAACAGGGCGCGCAACACAGTGCACGCTAAGAAGCACTTTATAGGTAAGCAAATGTAGTCTTTATTACTATAGCTATAGAGTTTAATTTGAAATGTCACGCTCAGCACCTGTACGGGGAACTGTTCCAGTGGGTCGTAGCTGCTCTCAACAGGTGGTTCGACACGGTGCACGCTAAGAAGCATTTCATCGGTAAGCTAAAATAGTCTTTTTTCACCAACGGCATAGAGTTTAATTTGGGTTGTCAGTGTTGTCACGTTTTGCACTTGTATAAGGAATTGTTAGCGTGGGTGATGGCTGCCGTCAACAGGGTGCTCGATACGTTGCACGCTAAAACAGTGCATTGGTAAGCGAATACAGTCATTAACTTTAATATCAACAAGGAATAGACAGGAAGCAAGTGTTAGTAAGGTACCGCTCTCGAAGTCAAGAATATAAAGTCAGACAGGAATCTAACTCCCTCGTGAGCGAGAGTCAAGAGATTCTCTTTAATCTTAAAACACATCAGTCCTTAGAGAACGAGACAAAGCGTTAGAAAGGAGCTGGAAGAAATATTCATTTGGTTCCAGGTGTCCTGGACATCTACGGCTTCGAGACCTTCGAGATCAACTCGTTTGAGCAGTTCTGCATCAACTACGCGAACGAGAAGTTGCAGCAGCAGTTTAATTCGCACGTATTTAAGTTGGAGCAGGACGAATATATTAAGGTATCGTCTCTTTTTATCAGCCTAAAATATTTAATAAAGTTAAGGGTTGCCTACATGACTGTCCATTGCTATTGACCTTGCATGGCCTTGCTCCTTACTGCATTACACGCATATACCGTGTATTAAGATAAATTATTATGCAAATAAATTCAAGGTTACTAGTTACGCCAAGAATAACATTAAGAAGGATTTTTACCAGCTAAAATGAACAACTTTCACTAATGAAAATCGAGCGATAAGATCACCTTTGGATATAAAAAACCCGACTGCAACAAAAAGACAGTTTAAAAGTATTATAAGACAGAACAAGGTGGACAGACGACCTGGCAAAGGTTTCAGGAAGCCGCTGGATGCGGGCCGCTTCCAACCTGCCAATCTGGACGTCACTGGGGGAGGCCTATGTTCAGCAGTGGACGTCCTATGGCTGAAATTATGATGATGATGATGATGAAGATAGAACCAAGTTTGAGAATCGAAAACAAAATAAACTATAAACAACGTAAACTCTACTTTGGTGTAACAGACTCTATTATGAGCTGAAAGCCTAAGTTAAATATCCGCATTAAGTTTATTAGCAAACGGAACCCAAACTATCACTATTTCGCGCCACAAAAACCCCTATTTTTTTCTCTAACACCTATCTAAAGACACTTAAGTTTTTAAAACGAATTTAACGAAACCTCAAATGACTGTCGAAATCCATTCTGCCGTTTGGATAGGAAATTATTCGCCGACCATCTGCGTAGTGATGTAAGTATTGATCAGTTTGGAGCTATCTAGACCTAAACTAAGCAAATCAATTATCTAAATGGTGTGGTTGCAGATTTTTTATTTATTTGTAAGAATGTGTTGCGTTTCGACGTTGGTCCGATATTAAAATCTGTTCACTTTAATGAAGATCATTTTGTATCTATTATGCTGGCACTTCACATGGCGGTAGGATAGCAAACGTTTGCCTAATTTGTCAAATGTCATCCATGTGTAGACACACATATTTGCCAATTTGGCATAGTGTGTCAAACTTGACAAATGCCAAATCTTGTTTCTATCATGAGTCGGTTTTCCGTCGCACATCAAATACACTGATGTTCTGTTCTGATTATTTATAATATTAGAAAACTAAACAAAAGCTGACAGAGTCCTAAGCACGTCCGCCTTCGTCGGCACTAACGCATTTATTTGTACGCCAACATAACAAACATTTGCAATGACATTTGTCTAATTTAGCATTGGTCTATACGTGGTAACGTGCAGTTTGTGATATTTTGCTATGCCATGTGTCAAAGCTTTGGCAAACTAGACGAATACGCCAATGCAAATGCCTACCGCCATGTGAAGTGCCAGCATTACGTTCTATTACCTTTAAAATCTTCCCACAGGAAGAAATATCGTGGAAAATGATCGACTTCTACGACAACCAACCGTGCATAGACCTGATCGAGGACAGACTGGGTATCCTGGCGCTGCTGGACGAGGAGTGCCGCGTGCCGCAGGGCTCCGACCAGGGTTTCGTGTCCAAGCTGCACGACAAGTGTGCGAAGTACCCACACTTCTTGAAACCTAGGTTCGGGGCCTCGGGTGAGTCTTAAAAAATAATTTTATAATGTTGGATATGAAATAAATAAAAATGCATTTCTTCTTCTTATCACAAAGAGAGAGACATTGAATATTATAGATGCAGGTTTTAGTACATAGAAGTCATGGAGCACTTACCCTATAGAGTACAAATGTCATATATAATGATGTCATATAAAATGTCATAAAATTTTCCGGCATTTTTAAATCTGTATCTGTGCTGTTTATGTATGGGCGAGCGTTAACAGGACTTGTAATTTCATACTAATTTTAAGTAAAAAATCACTTACTAGTTTCGGAGAAAAATGCTTTGTATTGCTGCTCTATAGGGTATGCACTCGATGATAAAGGTACATAGTTTAACTGTTAGTATTCGCTGTGTGCGCGATGACAGCGCCTCTAGTGACCACAAGTATTGTGGACTTAAGAACTCTCAAATTATGGCAACTGGATGGTTTAAGTATGATTGTCGGATTGTTTTTCTTCGAAATTAGATGAAAATATCTAAAAAGTTTTTGCATATTATAATAAGTAATTTTCTTACTCGAACTTAAATATGAATGTTATTATAATACGTACGGAATTTGAATCGATACAACATGATATAACTTTCCGACCTCAAACTGACCAAAGAGGGGAAAAAATAGTATTAGCACAGCATGTGAGAGACTTTGAAGAGCTTAAAACCAACGGACAAAGCTACTTAATAAGAGCTGTGATCATAACTCAAACGTTTGTGACAAAAATTCCCCACAAACATTTTTCTTTTCACGGCAGCTATCCATTTATTACTTTGCTTCAATTTTCATCTTGATGTTGGAAACGAATAAAACATGCGAACTGTTTTCCCATTATTTCTAACACAACACGTACTGTGACCCATATCGCAAATTATAACGTTTTAACTTAAAAATACTTATTAACGTAAGTATGGAATTCTATGGAAATATAGCAATTTGACACATGACAGTCCAGAGTTATTTCACATTTCAGCCAGATTGCGTGCTGCGATCGATTTGACGCCCCCCCACCACCTACTTTGCACATAGCGAATATTAATTTCCTTGAACAGTTCTTTCAACGAGTCTCCGGTTATGAGGTCTTAAATTGCCTATCTGTCTAAGTTATCTGCGCCAATCTGGAAGTCTCACCGTGTACTCTGTTCCAGCATTCATAATCAAACACTTCGCCGACAACGTCGAGTACCAAGCTGGCGGTTTCCTAGAGAAGAATCGAGACACAGTGTCAACAGAACAGCTGGAGTGCATCAGATCGGCCACCAGCTGCCGCCTCATACACAGCATGCTGCAGCCCGAGCGGGACCAGGCCGCGACCCTGCCGCCCCCGGGGCGCAGGCGGGCCACCCCCTCCGTGCCCGTGACGAGCTTGACGGTTAGTGTCGCTGCGGTAACGCTGCGTTTCTGCTGCGGTTTTATTGCGACACGCTCTCTTTAGCTAAGTTTAACACCGTCAGGATAGTTTTGCGATATCACGGCGTTCCTGCTGCGGTAACGCTGCGTTTCTGCTACGGTTTTATTGCGACATGCTCTCTTTAGGTAAGTTTAACATCGTTAAGATAGTTTTGCGATATCCCTGCGTTTCTGGTGCGATATCGCTGCGTTTCTGCTGCGGTTTTATTGCGACACGCTCTCTTTCGCTAAGTTTAACACCGTCAGGATAGTTTTGCGATATTACGGCGTTCCTGCTGCGGTAACGCTGCGTTTCTGCTACGGTTTTATTGTGACACGCTTTCTTCAGCTAAGTTGAGACTAAGACCTATGTTGCCCGAAATAAATAAATATTGGATTGAATTGAATAAGTCTAACACCGTCAGGATAGTTTTGCGATATCGCTGCGTTTCTGCTGCGGAGTCGCTGCGGTTCTGTTGCGACAGAAATAGTTACGACAACTGTGTCACCATGCTGTAGTCTTCCACTCCGCTGCGGTGTCGCCGCGTTTTTACTGCGATTTTTTTTGCGACAAAAGTAGCTATGACACAGTTGCGACGCAACGTTATTTTTCGGTTGCGTGACCCTGCTGCATTGCCGCTGCGGTGTCGTTGCGGCACGGTGTCTTTAGAAGTTCGGCTGTAGTAAGAACCTTTCTTCCTTAACAGTTGTCAGCTCTACAAAGGTTTATATAAGCTATGTAAATAAGTCTTTAGTAAATGTTTTGGTTTCAGCAACCACCCCGGCGAGCCTCGGGCGCAAAACAAACAGTGGGATCCCAGTTCCGCGCGTCACTATCGGCGCTCATGGCAACACTGTCAGCCACCACGCCACACTACGTGCGTTGTATCAAACCTAACGACACGAAGGAAGCGTTCAGATTCGACCCGGCGAGGGCTGTGCATCAGTTGAGGTAATGGAACCTTCGTCACATTAAAGGGACAAAGTTCGTGTCTATTAAAAAGGACAAGTATAGTTAATGTCATATAAAAGTGACATTTATATAAAAAAGTTATCCCTAGTCTATTGAAGTAATGTCGATAGGTTTGGTACGTGCGTTGTATCAAACCTAACGACACGAAGGAAGCGTTCCGATTCAATCCGGCAAGGGTTTTGCATCAGTTCAGGTAATGGCACCTTTGTCACATTAAAGAGACGAAGTTCGTGTCTATTAAAAAGAACAATAATAGTGTTTGTCACATAAAATTTACATCTGTATGAAAAAAGTCATCCCTAGTTTTCTACAGCACACAATCGTTGTATAAAACCAAACGACACGAGGGCCGTCTATCAGTTGAGGTAATGGCACTTTTGTCACACTAAAGGGACAAAATTAGTGTCTCTTTAAAGAGAAAATTCTAGCCAATATCAAATAAAAGTGACAAATTATTAGGAGAGAAAACCTAAGGGACTTCTTCGTGATTGTCCTGTCAGCTACTATAATGCACTACAAGCAAACAGTGGGACCTCAGTTCTGCACGTCACTATCAGCGCTCAAGGCAACACTGTCAGCCACCACGCTACACTACGTGCGTTGTATCAAACCTAACGACACAAAGGAAGCGTTCCGATTCAATCCGGCAAAAGCTTTGCATCAGTTCATGTAATGGCACCTTTGTCACATTAAAGAGACGAAGTTCGTGTCTATTAAAAAGAACAATTATAGTGTTTGTCACATAAAATTGACATTTGTATGAAAAAAGTCATCCCTATGCTGATGTAATTGTATGAGCGTATTTCGTTACAGAGCATGCGGTGTATTGGAGACAATTCGAATATCGGCTGCCGGCTTTCCGTCAAGATGGCTGTATCAAGACTTCTTCCATAGGTCAGTTCGATTTATTATCCTACTATACTTGTATAGACCAGAGGTAGGGCAAAAAATAATAATGAGGACATTGGACAGGAATGACGTCACGCCTTGCCTTGGGTCTGGGTGTTGTCGCATCGTCGTTGTTTCTGATTTCTGTAACACAAGTGCTTAGCTACTTCTTAGACCAATGTATGTAATGTTGTCCAATATTTATAAAAAAAACTAGCTGTTGCCCGCGACTTCGTCTGCGTGGTCTTTAGGGGTATGAAAAATAGATGTTGGCCGATTCTCAGACTTACTCAATATGCTCACAAAATTTCATGAGAATCGGTCAAGCCGTTTCTGAGGAGTACGGGAACGAACACGAGAATTTTATATATAAGACTAGAAGTAAATAGAAACTTCAACTACCCCCAATTCTGCTAGGTACCGCCTTCTCTGCCTCTACAAGGATATAGACCGCGGCAACATCAAGGCCACTTGTAGCAGGATACTGGCCAAGCATCTCAAGGATCCAGATAAATACCAGTTCGGTGCTACCAAGATATTCTTCAGGGCTGGACAGGTTAGTACTGGGTCTCTCATAAAGAACATGCCAAATGAAAACTGTAGATAGTGCATAAAATTCTGTATCTCCTGTCCAAGATTAGTCATATTCAGTTTTTAGGTAAATTGAGATTTTAAAAAAAATGTTAAGGAAACCAATTTAAAGTTGCAATTTGTGGGAAAATGGCGCGACTTTTACGAAGCCTTATTTCGGACGGGAGATGCCTTTTTAGGGTTCCGTACCTGTAATCGTAATGTACGATCTACCTGTAGCTAGACAGTTGAAATTTTTACAGATGATGTATTTCTGTTGCCGCTATAACAACAAATACTAAAAACAGAATAAAATAAATATTTAAGTGGGGCTCCTATCAGGGCCAACTTTAACCTATTGGGGGCCCTGAGCACATAGGATAATGGGGCCCCTATGACTTTGTTACTATTGAACTATACTGGGTGTAACGAAAAGGTGAAATAAAACTTTAAGGGGTTATTTACGGCTAAATTACATCAACTTTTTCTATGGGACCAACATCGAAATCGCAAAAAAAAACACTTTCCCATACTAAAACGCGGCCAGCTGGCATCAGTTTGTATGGAAACGTCAATTTTTTTTTTGAGATTTTGATGTTGGTCTCATAGAAAAAGTTGATGTAATTTAGCCGTAGAATAACCCCTTAAAGTTTTATTTCACCTTTTCGTTACACCCTGTATAAATAGAACTAGCCAACTAACCCCATCGATCGAGGGGCCCTGGGCAAGTGCCCAGAGTGCCCAGTGGGAAAGACGGCCCTGGCTCCTATACAACAAACGTGATGAACGTGATTTTTTTCAGTTTTTAGCTCAATATTAATAACGGCATATAAAGACATATCTTTTACACATGTTACTCATATCACTCTGAATTGTAATGTTTACTGATATGTTGCCAGTGAATCTTTTCCAATAAATAAATAAATAAACGGCAACAGGTACACGCTTGAAATATTCACAGAATATTATAGATAATGGTACGGAACCCTCCGTGCGCGAGTCCGACCCGCACTTGGCTGGTTTTTTTAAACTGTACAGAGAGCCTATTTTGCTCTCTCTACGCTTTACGTTTGTCACGCTCTGCTCTACTTGTCAATTAATGCGGTATGACAACCGCGATATCGAATTATGACTTTCATGAAGCGTTTTACCGCATCCAGGAACTCCCCGCATGCGGTATATAGACCGAGTTATCAACCAAAGAAAATACGGCTTTAGCATTAGTGTCTCATGATTTATCGGTTGTCAATTTGGCGTCGAAGAGTTCCGAATCGGGGGCAGATGGTATCGGCACCTTTTCCTGGGTCTAACTCTAAGGGGCAACATCAAAATCATGAAAAAACCATTTGATGCTCCATACATATGAAGTATCAGGAGGGTAATCATGTGATTTTTATTTTTATTTACATAATCAAATTGAAATTCAGAACAAAGTATATAATTTACGACATTTTTTCAATGAGTATTTGTTGTTTGTAATTATTTTCTCTTTCTATTAACGTATGTTTCATAGGTGTACACCAAAATGACGTTATTTAAGGTTACTTGCAACTTGAGGTATGCCAGGCTCCATACAAAAAAGTTCGAAGTCTTTTGGCATCTGTATTAAAAGTAACCCTATATGAAAGCGTATATTATAACATATATTTCTCTTCCAGGTGGCATATCTAGAAAAAATCCGTGCCGACATTCAACGACTATACTGCGTGCGAGTGCAAAGTTGCGTGCGAAGATTCGTAGCGAGACGGAAGTATCTCCGTCTCATGTCTGCACTGAAGGGACTGCAAGCACGAGCGAGAGGATATTTGGCGAGACTGTGAGTTTGTTCTCTCCTTCTGTATACTTTAGAAAGAGATAGCAATTGAGAGACATAATACGCACTAGCACGTAAAACTGACAACCGATGGGGCAGAAAGGTTCTGGAATAGAGGCCGCGTACCGGCAAGCGCAGCGTAGGACGTCCACCTACAAGGTGGACAGACGACCTTGTAAAGGTTTCAGGAAGCCGCTGGATGCGGGCCGCTTCCAACCTGCCAATCTGGAAGTCAGTCACTGGGAGAGGCCTATGTTCAGCAGTGGACGTCCTATGGCATATATGATATGACACTAAAACGGGAATTAACGCGATCAGCAATAGGTATATATTTTACCTTTTATTTGCCTGATGTTTCGACCGGGTTGCACCGGCCGTGGTCACAGGCTGACTGGAACAGCGAGGTTTTCACTCCGTATAAGAAGTGGATTCTTTACCCACTCTCATAATATTATTTTCACGCCAAGTACCGTCACACACTACTAGAGTTGTAAAGATCCGGTCACGTTATAATTTTCTAAATGTGACCGGACATTTTGGTCTTTTATTGTCACTAACATCACATTTAATTCTATTGACAAACTGAAAAAAAAAGCATTTGGTCACAAATAAGTGCATTATTATAAGAGAGAAAGGCTTAACTAGTGATGATCTATAAAGAAATGAAATTTCTAAAATCTTTCTGCACGAACAAGTTAAAAAGTGTCGTATAGTTACGCGCGAGTTTATTTTTGTGTTCAATCCAGATCCAGTTACATGTTTTAGATAGATAGATAGATAGACACTTTATTGCACAAAACACTAAGGTTATTACACACAAGACACAGTTATGTACAATCAGGCGGCCTTATCGCCAAAAGCGATCTCTTCCAGACAACCTTAGGGCAGAGGAAATTAATGTTTTATGTTTTTATTGTCAAATACTTAACATTTAAGACTTACTTTAGTAGAATTCTTTATTAAATTTATACTAAAAAATATGTGACCATCGTGACAATAAATGTCCAATGTGACCAAGCATTTATCATAAACGACGGACGCTTATAGCATATGACCGTCAATTTACAACTCCACACACTACACTAACTGGGTCCCTATTCTACAAACTAACCGCCGCGTCAGTATTCTGGTGATTACTCGATCGCGAACTAGAAAGAGATTGTGTAATTTTAATCACTGGATTCCATGTCGCAGATAGTCTGAATCCATCTTCCTGATTGAAATTCTTATACTCTTTGATTAGGTATGTCGTCTGCTGCATACTTATTTATTTGATATCATATTTGATCAGCAAAGCCCAAGAAGTGCGACGCAACCGTGCCGCGATCAAGATCCAGCGGAATATCCGCGGCTGGCTCGCCCGCAGCAAGTACCAGAGGGCGCGGCGGCTGGCCGTGGGGCTCCAGGCGCACGCGAGGGGCTTCCTTGCGAGAAGGCTTTACAAGGACAAGAGGAGAATAAAAGCGGTGAGTATAGCGTTATCATCATCATCATCATCAGTAACCTTTGAAAGTCCATTGCTGGACATGGGCCTCTCTTATCGAGAGCCACATTGCATTCAGTAGCTTCTCGCAATTAATCAAAGTTTTATAGCTGTGATTTATGGCGTTATATGCTAAGCCGATAAAGAATACGACTGGAAAAAATATAATAAAACACATTAGTAAAAGAGTTTAACAAGAATAGGATTTTAATAAAAAATATGACATATTGTATCTTCTTTGTATGGTGTACAATAAAGAGTATCTATCTATGACTTTAACAAAGAATAGGAAGATAAAGAGTAGGACTGGAATTTAAACAAGAATTGGACACATAAAGAATGAGACTTTAATAAAGAATAGGAGAAATAGGAGATAAAGAGTGGGACTGGACTTTAAACAGGAATTGGACAAATAAAGAATGAGAGTTGAATAAAGAATAGGACATAGGAGAGATAGGAGATAAAGAGTGGGACTGGATCTTAATCAAGAATTGGACAAATAAAGAATGAGACTTTAATAAAGAATAGGAGATAAAGAGTGGGACTGGACTTTAAACAGGAATTGGACAAATAAAGAATGAGAGTTGAATAAAGAATAGGACATAGGAGAGATAGGAGATAAAGAGTGGAACTTTAGATTAAGAATTAGCTTTTGATTAGGAATACGAGTTTAATAAATTAAAAATTAAGATGAAAAATGGGAATTTAGGCTATTTGACTATTTTCTGGAATAGAGTTATTATTGTTGGTAATATTTAAATACAGCGTCAACAATTTTATTTTAATTTTTAAACCTTTGAAAATAATAAAATATAGTATTTCATTCTTTATGTTTTTAAAAGCCAGCGAAAACGCCGTCGGTTGTCGATGTACTTGTTCGTGACGTCACGAGCCTTTACATACCCATTGAGTTATAAAGTACTAGAACAGGCATGTTAAAAACCTTCGGCGACGGTCACACTCCTCATACAATGTGCGAGCGTAGCGCAAAATCTTGCTTTGGGATGTCAGTTCTAGTACAAAGTTAGTCAATGGTGACGTGCCTGTCATTGTTGCTGGCGTTTTTGACAATGTAAATTACCGATAAAAATATAACATTCGAAAATGTATTTTTTACAGTAATCATGTATTATTAATAATAACTATTAATATGTTTCGGTTCTATATGTTGCAATCTATTAAACTAAATAATTAGTTAAGTAAATTTTAGTACAAGGCAAATAGCCTAGAATGGCACTCGACATAATATAGAGTGGGACTTGAGATGAAGAATTCGATTTGAAAAAGAATGAGACTTGAGATAAAGAATTTTAAGTTATGTTACTCTAAATTAAAAAAAAGGTTTGTGTGAGCAGTATAATTTCCCCCTAGATAAACTAGTTAACTAATAAGTTAGGACCTTATATCAAATTAATAATAATTAATAGGTTTTTCGTAATTTATTCATCGGATCAAAACGACCAAACATGGGCAGAACAACTACTGAAGAAAATAAATATTTGCCGGAATGTAATAGAGAGAAGTGAAGCTGGGGATAAAAGAAGGGATAGAGTAAGACTACAGAAGATTAAACACTACAAAATTTAGAAACGTGGAGAAAGTGTTGAAGTTATTGAAGTGGAACATGATTAGAGATACAAGTATAAAATGGACTAGAATAATAACAGAGTTGTACCCCAGAGATTGTCAGAGAAGCAAAGGTCGACAGAGCAAATGTTGGGAGGATGACAAAAGGTATGCGGCTGTGCCAGTGTGGAATGGCGAAATATAAAGAGAAGTGGGAAATCTTTGGAGGAGTCCTTTGTCGGATGACAAGCTGACAAAACAACATAACGTTAAACGAAATTTATGTTACATGTTAACCATGCAAACAGCAATAAATATTTTGTTTTATTTGTAGATAATCTTGTCCGTCCAAATTTCAGATTGCACAAGGTAGGGAGTTCATTCATGGGAAAAAGTATTCGCATTTTTAATAAATTACCACAATCCCTTGCTGAACTGCCAATATTTGAAATTAAATTACATGTTACGATGAGTTTCATGAAAAAGGGTTCGCAATCTCGCACCAAAACTAGTAAAAATATTAATTTTAAAAAGGCTAACAACAGTGACAGAGTTTCTTGCGCTGATTCTTCTCGGCACCAGCCCACAAATTGTCCCAAAGGAGTGGTAGGGCAAAAAAAAAAAAATAGGGACGGAATATTTGCAAAAATAAATGATTTTTATTTTGATTTTATTATATTCATGAATAAGACGAGATATAAACTGTAGAATTTAATAAATTAGTAATTTAGCTACTTACATTTTGTTTTTGTCGTTCTCAGGTGTGCACGATTCAGCGCTACGCTCGCGGCTATCTCGCTCGGCAACGCGTCAAGAAGATGAGACGGCAGATCGTCATAGCGCAGGCAGCTGTGAGTATAACGCAGATGGGAAGAAATAATACTTATAGCGGCTAAAGATTAGTTATATGTAAATATCGTAGGGTCTTTTAATTTTATATTTTGTATTTTCTTTACTATCTTTTTTATGGTTAGCGTTTAGGTCAATTTTCGTTTTGAGTTTGTAAATATTCTTATCTTACTAAATAAATGTATTTTCTTATAGTCAATAAGAACACGGCTGAAATAAACTAGTATAACTCAGATCTAAATCCTTACTAATGTTATAAACGCGAAAGTTTATTTGTATGCATGTTTGTCACTCTTTCATGCAAAAACTACTGAACAGATTTTGATAAAATTTGGAATATTTGACACCATGGCCTGAATTAACACATAAGATACTTTTTATCCGGGTAAGGTTAACAGATACGAAGTCGCGGGAAAAAGCTAGTTATTAAATAAAGCCATTAAACCATTTTTCATTTCATCCTACTAATGTTATAAATGCAAAAGTTT
The DNA here is from genome assembly GCA_963576865.1 of Anania hortulata. Taxonomy (NCBI): domain Eukaryota; kingdom Metazoa; phylum Arthropoda; class Insecta; order Lepidoptera; family Crambidae; genus Anania; species Anania hortulata. The sequence continues at coordinate 7,643,743 of OY756416.1, forward strand.
GTGAGTTTGGATGGATGTTTGTTACTCTTTCACGCAAAAACTACTGAATGGATTTAAATGAAACTTAGCATATAGATAGACCATGGCCTGAATTAACACATATGATACTTTTTATATGGGTAAGGACAACGCAGACGAAGACGCGGGCAAAGCTATAGTTATTAAATAAAGCAATAAAATAATTTTTCATTTTCATCTGTAATAATGTTGATAAGGTAAATTCTATGCAATCAGCGATATACACACAGAATGTTAAAAAACAGCTAGTTAAGCCGCCTATCAGAACTTCAGAATTTCCCTAATCATCATCATCATTTTAGCCATAGGACGTCCACTGCTGAACATAGGCCTCTCACTATAGGCCTCATAAGAAAGCTCAAGGTGCACAACTTGCTATGGAAAGGGCTATGCGAGATCGAATCAGACATGAGGAGATCCGTAAACGAAAAAAGTCGCTGACATAGCCCAACGGATTAGCAAGCTTAAGTGGCAGTGGGCGACATAGCACGTAGAACTGACGGCCGATGGGGCAGAAAGGTTCTAAATTCGTCTTAATGTTGTAAATAAATTGTTTAGATGCGTCGCTACCTCGCGCGGCGCCAGTACAAGCGCCTGCGCATCGAGGCGCGCAGCCTCGACCACGTCAAGTCGCTCAACAAGGGGCTGGAGAACAAGATCATCAGCCTGCAGCAGCGGCTGGGCGCGGCGCTGGAGAGGGCCAAGGGCATCGACCCTCTCGTCGCGCAGGTCGCTGACCTACGGTAAGTAGCTCCACATCCATCCCTCGACCACGTCAAGTCGCTCAACAAGGAGCTGGAGAACAAGATCATCAGCCTGCAGCAGCGGCTGGGCGCGGCGCTGGAGAGGGCCAAGGGCATCGACCCTCTCGTCGCGCAGGTCGCTGACCTACGGTAAGTAGCTCCACATCCATCCCTCGACCACGTCAAGTCGCTCAACAAGGGGCTGGAGAACAAGATCATCAGCCTGCAGCAGCGGCTGGGCGCGGCGCTGGAGAGGGCCAAGGGCATCGACCCTCTCGTCGCGCAGGTCGCTGACCTACGGTAAGTAGCTCCACATCCATCCCTCGACCACGTCAAGTCGCTCAACAAGGGGCTGGAGAACAAGATCATCAGCCTGCAGCAGCGGCTGGGCGCGGCGCTGGAGAGGGCCAAGGGCATCGACCCTCTCGTCGCGCAGGTCGCTGACCTACGGTAAGTAGCTCCACATCCATCCCTCGACCACGTCAAGTCGCTCAACAAGGGGCTGGAGAACAAGATCATCAGCCTGCAGCAGCGGCTGGGCGCGGCGCTGGAGAGGGCCAAGGGCATCGACCCTCTCGTCGCGCAGGTCGCTGACCTACGGTAAGTAGCTCCACATCCATCCCTCGACCACGTCAAGTCGCTCAACAAGGGGCTGGAGAACAAGATCATCAGCCTGCAGCAGCGGCTGGGCGCGGCGCTGGAGAGGGCCAAGGGCATCGACCCTCTCGTCGCGCAGGTCGCTGACCTACGGTAAGTAGCTCCACATCCATCCCTCGACCACGTCAAGTCGCTCAACAAGGGGCTGGAGAACAAGATCATCAGCCTGCAGCAGCGGCTGGGCGCGGCGCTGGAGAGGGCCAAGGGCATCGACCCTCTCGTCGCGCAGGTCGCTGACCTACGGTAAGTAGCTCCACATCCATCCCTCGACCACGTCAAGTCGCTCAACAAGGGGCTGGAGAACAAGATCATCAGCCTGCAGCAGCGGCTGGGCGCGGCGCTGGAGAGGGCCAAGGGCATCGACCCTCTCGTCGCGCAGGTCGCTGACCTACGGTAAGTAGCTCCACATCCATCCCTCGACCACGTCAAGTCGCTCAACAAGGGGCTGGAGAACAAGATCATCAGCCTGCAGCAGCGGCTGGGCGCGGCGCTGGAGAGGGCCAAGGGCATCGACCCTCTCGTCGCGCAGGTCGCTGACCTACGGTAAGTAGCTCCACATCCATCCCTCGACCACGTCAAGTCGCTCAACAAGGGGCTGGAGAACAAGATCATCAGCCTGCAGCAGCGGCTGGGCGCGGCGCTGGAGAGGGCCAAGGGCATCGACCCTCTCGTCGCGCAGGTCGCTGACCTACGGTAAGTAGCTCCACATCCATCCCTCGACCACGTCAAGTCGCTCAACAAGGGGCTGGAGAACAAGATCATCAGCCTGCAGCAGCGGCTGGGCGCGGCGCTGGAGAGGGCCAAGGGCATCGACCCTCTCGTCGCGCAGGTCGCTGACCTACGGTAAGTAGCTCCACATCCATCCCTCGACCACGTCAAGTCGCTCAACAAGGGGCTGGAGAACAAGATCATCAGCCTGCAGCAGCGGCTGGGCGCGGCGCTGGAGAGGGCCAAGGGCATCGACCCTCTCGTCGCGCAGGTCGCTGACCTACGGTAAGTAGCTCCACATCCATCCCTCGACCACGTCAAGTCGCTCAACAAGGGGCTGGAGAACAAGATCATCAGCCTGCAGCAGCGGCTGGGCGCGGCGCTGGAGAGGGCCAAGGGCATCGACCCTCTCGTCGCGCAGGTCGCTGACCTACGGTAAGTAGCTCCACATCCATCCCTCGACCACGTCAAGTCGCTCAACAAGGGGCTGGAGAACAAGATCATCAGCCTGCAGCAGCGGCTGGGCGCGGCGCTGGAGAGGGCCAAGGGCATCGACCCTCTCGTCGCGCAGGTCGCTGACCTACGGTAAGTAGCTCCACATCCATCCCTCGACCACGTCAAGTCGCTCAACAACGTCACGCCTAGGTAACATTTTTACTTAGAAGTGACGTCACGAGCCCCTACTCCCGAACTTTGACGCGCTTTATCTTTGTAATATTTTGGTTGATTGACGAAAGAAAAAATAAGAGTTCATAATTTTTTGATAGACTAACTGACAGATTTAATAGAATTTCATTTTCTTTACCCAGTCGTCAGTTCTATTGGTATGTTGATTAGCGCCTATTATTTACATTGATTTGTTAATCTATTAAAAATCTGTTTGTCCACAGAGCGAAACTGGAAGTTTTAAAAATTGTTGAAATGGAAGTAAAAACCCTCAAAATAGACAAAGTACAGAACAACAACTTGATCGAGTCGCTGAAGGCTGAGTTAGCGCAAGAAAAGGATAGCAACAAAGTCCTCGTGAACAAGATGGAAGAGATGCAAAGGATGTATAAGAAGGAGAAGGAAGAGCATGAGATGGAGAGTGAGAAGTTGGCAAATGAGCTGAGAAGTAACAAAGAACATTACGAGCTGGCTATCGAAGGTAAGTTTTTCTAGTTTTAGAGGTTCCTCGATATTTTTAGGATCTATCTTCTTTTTCTTTCTATTAAATTGCTTTCTCATGTTCAAAATTGTAACTTTTTTGTATAGTGTACAATAAAGAGTATCTATCTATCTATCTAACCGGCAAGTCTCGTTATTACATTTGGAGCGATTGCCGTCAGACCTCCGTAACCCTTAGACAGTGAAACAATGGCTCCATGGAGTAGAAATGAAATTTATTGCGTTTCATATAAAAATATTATTTAATCTGTTGCTATACTGTTTTTGTATGGGCGAGAGTTCACAAGAGTTGTCAGTTCATACTAAATGTAAGTGAAAAATCACTAACGTGTTTCGGAGATTATGGTTCGTATTGCTGCTCTTTAAGGTATGCGTGCTCTATGTATGACTCACGGCTACATCTCCAGTGTTATAGCCTACAGAGGCGCCCTTGAGGCCCGAGTCCGACTCACCCCCAGATCGGACCCGCTAGTGCGGAGCCCGGCAGCGGTCCGGCCTGTTCCGGCAGTTCCGGTCCCGTCGGCGCCACCACTAGCGGGTTCGCCGCTCGGTAGGGTGCCCTTTGCACTCCACATTGGCCCGATCACGCCTGCTAGTATGGGGCTCGACACGTACGAGCCTGAGCCCACACTCGGCCGGGTCGCGGCGACCGCTAGCGGGGCGGACTTAGGCTGTGCGCCTTTAGCGCACGCCACAACTGCCCGGTAGAGCTGGACGAGGCCTTCCTCGAAGGCCACCAGCAACAGGTCCGTCCGAAAAAATAAAAATATCCAGTGTTATCTTAATGTCAGATTCTCACAATGATTTCCCTTACCGCCGAACGAGTGGTATAAATCCGCACATAGAGGTATCTAAGTACGTGCTATGGGCGAATCGATAGATGTAAGGCGAGACTGATCCTAAACTACAACAATTTTAGGGTCTATCTATTCAGTCCTTATTGACCTTCTGTTTTGTATAGGCCTTCTTTTTACTGCGTCACTTTTCATGGGCCTGTATCTTCAAATACCATCGGACGACCACTGTACCACTTGTCCACAACGTTACTGCATTTGTCCGTAGGCCGGCTTCCCTTTTTGCTAAGTGTCCTACGTCACTTAAGCTTTCCAAGTTTACTAACGTTATCCTTGAGTTATGGGACACCCTGTCTAAGGACTGAGACATAACATTAGTACCGAGAGTGGGTAGGCGCGAGATAGGAAAGTGTGGTCTTATAAGCGAGGTGTGGGCGCCGAATCTTCATAATTGTCATGTCGAAATATGACGAAAGACGAAGGCCGAAGCGTCTTCCGAAGCCGAAGTTTTAATAAAATCTTTCTGTAATGCGCTTAACCCTCGCCGCCCACGCGTGACATACGATAGCCACAAACGCCGATCAAGTAGCGACCACCGGCCACAACCGTGTGCGGCGGCCACAAACGCCGCCACTTGAAAGCGTAACACACGCAGAAGGCGTGAGCGCGACGGCGACGGGTCGGGTCGGGAGTAGGGCGGGTGTTATAACATACGTTCAGACACAGACAGTCGGCGTGCGCAGCGAGCCGTCCCGCTCACGCCTTCTGTGTGTGTTACGCTTAAGCTGTAAACTGCTTACAGCTTCAAGTAACTGCGTGTATGGTGGCGTTTGTGGCGGTGCATTTTGTGGCGGTTTTTGTGGCTGTCGCGTGTGGCCGTTAGCGGCGAGGCTAAGTGTTGTGGTCGCGTAGAACGATCGACAAGCGAAACCCCGAGCTGGCTCTCTATGATTTATATCACTATGTTTTCACACGATTTGGTCTACAATTTTGTGTGTAAAGTCCGTCTGAAGAAATATTGAAAAATCAACACTGCTATCTTGTCCAAGTTTCTATTTAACTTGTAAAAGTTATCCTTCATACAAGTCAAGACTTATCTTTAAAAAGAGGCTAAGTGCAAGTCGGACTCGCACCCGAAGAATTCCGTACCAATCTAGATAAAAATCAAATAAAAACAGAATTAATTTTAAACTTTTTAAATGTTTATTTTCTTGTTAAAGCTACTATTGTAATGTAATACACACTCTGACAACATTGGCTGTCTAATAAAATACAGCCTGCTGACAGACAGGCACAGTGACGGACAGCGGAGTCTTAGTAAGAAGGTTCCGTTGGTTTACCCTTCGGGTACGGAATATTAACAACCCGCCATTAAGTTACTAAGTACATATTTTTATCAAGTTTTGAATCAGGATATGTATTTAGAAAACAGTGAAATCTCCGAAGCACGCGTTATCTGCATCGTGTCGCAAATTAAGTCGATAAGATATAGATAGCGTTTGATATTAAATAATTAGCCCAGTCCATCAATAAACGCTAACCCAGACCTATATTATAATATTACTCATGCAACGAACGTTTGCATACCAAAGTTGTACATGTTTTCCTTTTAAGCCAACCATAGTGTTGTTTCTGTGATCACTCTTTGACTATGGTTGACCATAGTGTTTAATTTGTGATGAAATGTTTAGATTTTTCGTGAAATAAGTGTTTTTTTGTTTAAATCACAACCTTAGGCCTAACCATTTGAACATTATTTTGGTTACTGTAGTGAAATCTGTGATGAAAAAGTTTTTTGTGATTTATATGTTCATTTTTGTTTAACCTTAGATACAGTATAGCATTCAAAGCCATTTTTCCATTGAATTGGCTTTGTATAAGTTTTTTTTTCTTTTATTATCTTTTAACTAGTTAAGACATTTTCAATTTTAATTGGTATTCAATCTTAACTCAATAGCAGAGCATAAAGATCGAAATATGGTAGCATCTATTTGGTCACCACCTCTAAAAGGAAGTTAAAGGGTTAACTTTCCTTAAAAGGGTCATTCTTCTGCTTAAATATTACAACTTTTATTATGCGACCAATACCGATATTGCAATAAAAATTACTTCGCTATATTAAAATGCTCAGGATTGTATGTAATTGCTATAAGTAAAGTAAAGTAAAGTATGATTAGTGTTGCCGAAAAATCGATAGTTTTGCAATCGATCGTTGAACGCTAAATTCATCTATACAATTGATAGGACATATCGATCGTATCGATAGTATCGATATCTCTTTTACTGCAATACTATCGGTAAACAGCAATACTATCGATAGTATCGATAGAATCGATAGACTATCGATAGTATCGTTTTTCCTTCAACTATCGATAGGCTATCGATAGACAATCGATATTGACCTATCGAGCGGCAACACTAGTATGATTATATACGTCCCATTGCAGGGCACAGGCCTCACCTCAACTAAGAGGTGGTTTAGGCCATATTCCACCACGCGGGCCCAGTGCTGTGCGGGGGAGGGGTGTTGTAAGGCCAGTGACTTAACCTGTCAGATGTTACTAAGGCCCTAGGCCTCTGACTAGGCTTCACGACTAGTATCAAGCGATATTAAACCAACCTTTGACGTAAATACTACTTTATTTATATATTTACTATTCAATTTTTTTTATTTCATTTCGATATTGGTCCCATATACATATACAGGTTTTGTATTTAAGTAATGAAATAACCTCATAAAAAGAAGTTATTAAACTTATTAAATAGCAATTGTAAAGTCATCCAGGTCAGAGCTAGAAGGACAGAAAAGTGGTACAATGAATCATAATTTTTATGATATTTTTTAATCCAGTAACAATATCTGTGATGTCTGCAATATAAAGTGATAGAACTCTTGGGACAAACGATGGTAGTGCCTCCTGATATAATAATAACGGAACCCGCAAATGAACCCGACAATGAGACTTACGTGTGGAACAGAGAGTTTGAGAACAGGGCTAAGTTCTGGAAAGGTATAACTTTTGCTGTGTCATTGTCATTATTAGTGATTGAAATTTGGTGACAATATTTACCTAAACTTTGTGATGAGACATAACATAGAGTACCGTATGGGGACGGCTGTAAAGGATACACTTCCCCACCGCCAACAGAAGGCGTGTCGTAAGAGGCGCCTAATTCCTGTAGCACGAGATGGGCAGCAGCGTCTGCGTGCAAAATCCGCCTGCCAAGCGTGGCGAGTATTGGCAATCCCCCCCGATGATAATTCATTGGGGGAGGCCTATGTTCAGCAGCAGTGGACGTCCTATGGCTGAAACGACGATAACATAGAGTTGTTACAACCACCAAAATTCCGGGTTATTCGAACAAGATGAAGAATTTCCATGTTTGCTTTGTAACCGTAAATTATGTATTATTATTCTTTTTCTATCATATCTTCGTATACACGACTAGCAAAAAGCGATCTTTTTAAATGGCAGACTAGGCGCGACCGAAAAGTACGCGCTTGGCAGGGGATTGCAGCGCACGATAGCGGTTTCGATACGTGTTGTTTATTGTTTTTACTAAGATTCTATACAATAGTTTAAGGATCACAAAACAATGTTGAAATTATATAATATTACGTTAAAAATTTAAAAAAAATTACGGGTAATCCGGAAATTTTGTGGTTGTAACAACTCTATGTTATGTCTCATCACAAAGTTAAAGTAAATTTAGTCACCCAATTTCGATCACTGGTCATTATTCTTAATACTTTGCTTTGTGTACTGTTTTTAGTTAGAGTAGGCTTGTATAATATCTTCTGCGTGAAACAAAAATAGTTACAAGATTTTAATTTAATAGCAACACCTATTTCGAGTCATTCAAAAATGCGTAAAATCGGAAGCAATAGAAACCATTTTTATACACGAATTGTTTTCGTGCTCGAATTCATGAGTCATTTCGAATTCTTCTTTCTAGTGACTTCAAGCAACCTTTACCAGGTCGTCTGTCCACCTTGTGACTTGTAACATTATTAGTTATTTCTTATCCTGGCCCTAGTAGTATAAGGCAAAGGTGGAAATGCATCTTCTCTCTCTTTTCTAGAGCGAGACAAGCAACATGAGCAAGAGAAGAAAGCCCTCAGTGCCGAGCTCGAAGCCGAGAGACAGAGCCGACAGAAGCTGCTGTCATCGCAGTATGAGCTGCAGGAGCGGCTGGATTCTATGCAGAGGTTAGTATTATGTAGTCATTAGGCGCTGCGCATACGACGGGGCGGAGTGGTCTTCTTGACCGTGAAGTACATGCGTTTACCCGTCGATGTCCGTGGCTGCCCGCGCCGCGTACTCAACGCACACGACGGCAAGGACCGGAAAACCCCTTTTTTATGATTAAGCCGATTGTTAGGGAAACCCTATTAAAAGGTTACCCAAAGATAGAGTTACCCTATCCATAAGCTACTCCAGTGTTAGCCTTTCGTTACTGAAACCTTTTTGAATAAAGTTAACTGCTTTCAATGCGCTTACCGAATTAAATAGGGTATTGGTAATTTCAATATTTAAGCACTTCCCAAGTAAAAGTGTTACCCTATTGTCTATGTCTTTTTCGCGCATTCTGGTGATTTGTATTAACCTGTCTGTGTATTTAAGTACGCCGTGGCGATAGCCATGCACACAATAAAATGTTATACAATAATGAGTCGAATGGTGTGCACGTAGAGGTTAAAATTGCTTGAGCGCTTTTAAAACCCTTTCTTACTAACCATTCGTTGTAATACTAACCATCGATTGTCAACTGTCGTATATACCAAATAAATAAAATAAAATAAAAGTCGTTAGTGTATAGAAACTATTCTTCGCGATCCCCGGCGGCAGCCACGCACACGCCGCCCCGCCCCGCCGCGTGCCCCGCCGCGTGCCCCGCCGCGTGCCCAGCGCATGCGGGGAGTGGCGGCGCAGTCGTTTATGACCGCCGCGTGCGTTGCAGTTTTTTTTGGCACCAAAAATTATTTTAATTACAAAAATTGACACTGGTATTCTGCGGGAGCCTTGGGCACCGCATCATCTGATCCGGTATATAAATTTACAATAACATACTGACATTAAAAAAAGAACAAAGAAACTGACAATTAAAAAAATATGATAATAATAAACGAAATAAAAACCAATTATAAATAGCATTACATTAGCAAAAATAGAAACAAAAAGAATACGATAATAAAATAATAGTATACGATTCCCTTTGTTCTATCGTTCGCGGCGAAGTTGTCTGGCCCGCGCCGCCCCGCCCCGTCGTATGCGCAGGCCTTAAGGTCAAGACTAATCTTGGGGTACGCTTCATTTGTATTAAACACAAATGAACTAATTTTAAAAGGTACTAGCTATTGCCCGTGACTTCGTTCGCGTGTCTTTAGTTTATTCATAAATAATTTTCTGCAACTTTAAAAAAAAATCCTCAAGAACCTTCTCCTGACAATAATTGACACAACTAAAAATGAATTAGCGAAATTGTTCTATCCCTTCACGCTTGATGTGATGAACAAGAAAAATACAGATCCATTTTTATTTATACAGAGTGTAACGAAAAGGTGAAATAAAACTTCAAGGGGTTATTCTACGGCTAAATTACATCAACTTTTTCTATGGAACCAACATCGAATTCGCAAAAAAAAAACACTTTCCCAAAACGCGACCAGCTGGCATCAGTTTGTATGGAAACGTCAATTTTTTTTTTGAGATTTCGATGTGGTCCCGTAGAAAAAGGTGATGTAATTTAGCCGTAGAATAACCCCTTAAAGTTTTATTTCACCTTTTCGTTACACCCTGTATATAGATTTATAAGCAATAAATTGGTAAGCTAGGGTAATAATACAAAAAATCTGTATGCATTAGCGGTAGTAAAAGAAAAGATTTCATACAATGTTAACTTAAGTGCTACAAAATTTATATAATATCAAATTAGGGAAAGTAAATCCAAAAAAATATAAAACATTCAAGCGATTATCAACTTTAGGACAACACATAGAAAACAATATCATTTGAGAAAATTTGACGTTTACCACATAACGTTGATAGGTACAAAAACATTTTGTTATGATTAATCTTACGTCAGTGTGAACTTGAATTCCAATTTAGATGGAAGTTTTAAGCGGCGACAGATAGACGGTGCCTTCCATTTTATTTTGCTTAAGTTTATTTGCGTAAATTTATTTCACATTTATTTCATAAATGCAATGTGAATCTTATTTTAGAGCACTATGGTTCAAAACCATTTGCCCGAGCACCCGGTTGAACACTGATCGTATGGCGGTCTTCTAACGTTTCGAATTGTGGAAGAATGGATCTTCTCCCTCTCGTTTGTTTCCGTGGTTTTGTCTTCCTCATCGTATTCCGACAAGTCCTTCAAGTCCTTCATCCTTCATCCTTCATCCTTCATCGCAATACTTATCTACTTATACATATAAAGCCATGTGGTTATGCAGATTGAAGTAACAAGAACCCCTTACTACGAAATTAACTGTGCAAAATATTTGGTTTGCTGTTTACATTATGCAATCTTAAAGGTAAGCTTGTTTTTTCATTGTCGTCTTCTATTTCATTTGGTTATTTATGAACTACTTGTAATCCGAATAATTCGGAGATGGGTTTTCTTTCACGATCGGAATGCACATATTTTTTATTTGATCATAACCAGGTGTACATTGGGCGAACCAGGGTAAGGCCTGACGGTGATCTCTGCAAATTATTTGGTTTTCTATTAACATTATGCGGTTTTGAGACCGCGCCTGTTTTGTCATTCTCATCTTCAACTTCATTTGTTTTCTCATTCTCATAGTCGAATTCATCATACAGAATGCAGTCATTAAGTATCTTCACAGAGCCATCTGGACATGTGAAATGTGGGACGTCACCTTGGAATATAGCGCCTCGAGGCGATCTATGCAAACTATTTGGTCTGCAGTTCACATTATGTATTGAAAACAAACTTACGATGCAAACCACAATGATAATGGAGTGCTTCATATTTTATTTACACTTTTGTAACAATTCTTTATTATTTACCTCCACCCTGTGGATTGACGACTTAGTCAGTGCAGAAACCCACTCGATGCAAACAGCCTAGAGTCGCTCGTAGGGGGTGGCAGCAGACTTCCAGAATGATGACTCCAATTCGCAGCAGACACTTTTGGTAGCTAGTAGTTAATGGCTGTATGTGTAAAGGATCGCTTATTTATACCATAATGTTATCTATCATCTACACACGTCATGATCTCATTTCTAATAGAATTTAAAGTTACATTAACCGCAAATACCAAAACCAATGAAAATAATAAAATATTTGTCACATACCAAAAGCTTCCTCGAAAACAGTTAAAATAACAGTAGTATTTTGTTATAATGTTTCCTGTAGGTAAGTAAAATATATAGCAGTTATTATTTATTAAATAAGTAGTTAACAATAACTGTGTTTGTACAGATACACGTCAACCTACCACAAAATGACAAAAGTTTCTCAATTGATATTGATCCCTACGAGTCGGATTTTAAAGTTGAAAATCGGTTTAATGACCTTTAAGTTTTTGGGTATCTTGATCTGCCGCTGTCTGTACCATGAATGTACTCATGTGGGATGCAGGAAGTTTCCTGATGACTACTCCTCCCGTCCCACCGCGCCGCCCGCACTCGCCTACGTACCGATTGACGACGGTCGAGATGGCACCAAATATAAATTAAAAAATCTATTAGGATAACGTGGATCTCCTTCCATATCTCAAAAGCTAAAATAGAACACTTATAGGATTACGTATGGCGGTCTGTCAGTTCGTCTGGTAGAACCGATTTGCTCCGAAACTACTAGACCGATTGAATTGCAATTTGTCACAAATATTTTGAAGAATGTTTATGTCCACGATATTAAAAATTTAAATTTATACCATTTCCGTAATTAACGTCCCAAAAAACAATAAAAATTATACCCATATTGGTATTTAGACATTTCAACCCCATCGCAACCCAACAGGGGAGATGGTATTTCACGTCCGCCATGTTGAATTTTAAAATCGTTGTTGTTTTCGTAATTGGCGCTCCGATTAACCATAGAAGCGAAACCCATGTTGGATTTCAGACATTGTCACCATATTTCCCCCTTTTAGGGGTTGACCTATCAATAATTGAATTGAAAACTATCATTTAGATTTTTTATCATTATTCTTTGGATGTTCACTGTTGAGGACTGAGGACATTGGCCTCCCCTTAGATCATCACAGTAAGCGACGCTGGGCTATACTAACGATTGGACTATCGTTACATGGCTATACTGACGCCACTAAACGGTTCATTACCGGCGTTTGCATATTTTCAGTTTTTAAACAGCTTTCAGAATAAAATAAAAAAATTCTGGGGCCATTAGTATAGTAATCGGAATAGGTAGATTGATTTGATGTACTTTGGTAGTGCTAGCATATTATGGATATGCCTTTTTTTTTTCAAAAATTGATACCAAGAAATGCCGGAATCCCGGAGGCATGTCCACATTAACATCAATGTTTGAGAGTATTGACCCCAAATCAATATGCCTACTCCGATCACTGGACATTACCAACAAATTAAAACCAATATCAAAAATCGGTAAAATAGCTATAAAATGCTGATATAATGATTTGTGTTTCAGAGCTCCACCAACTAAAGAACACAGGCGGTCTCTCTCTGACGCAAGCACCAACTCGCAACAAGAAACAACCGTTGAAGATGTAAGTGAAGCAAAATATTTAACATTAATGTTTAAAAACCTATAAGGTATACTTATTATGTGTATGAGACTTGCAAAACGAATCATATAAGCTTAAACACTAAGGCTTGCTAATAGTTAATGAAGAGTTCCACTATCCACCTCTTGGCTGCAGCTCCAGATCAGCTCAATTGGGTAAAATTATTGTATTATCTAAGCTAAAATAACACATGAAAAAAATCTCCTTAAATAAGAATCAAACCCTTAGCTCTCCACGCATAGAGCGTATAACGTTATAATGAATAATTATTGATCGATGTAATTATTAACAGAAAGCACAGTTGATAGAAATCTCTGTTCCCGGATATCACGTTTTGCCGAAATCACAGTTGATAGAAAGAATTGTCCGCAGATAGATCGGTTTACTTTGGAGGGTAAAGATAAGGAGTACTATCTTCGTTGTGAAAAACTGTCCGTCAAATTAAAGTGACGCCACAGTAGCAACAGGGTCAATTAAAAAAAAAGCGCTAAAAGTTATTACACAGAAAAATAAACAAGGACGGAAGAACTTTCGCTCCGTTATGGCGCACTTTACACAATATGAAACAAAGATACATAATTATTTGCTTAACATTTTTAACGCCTGATTATTTTTTATATTAAAAAAAAATAATAATTAGGGAATGGTTGAAATATTTTCAGTTTTTAAAATATAAAATAAAAGTAAATAAGATATTTTAACTCGGCATTACTCGGCTTGCTTCAATCCATCAACAACTGCTACATGCATACCATACCCTTTGCCTACGCTAGCGTCATTTTGGAATTGTTATTTACTGCTTTAGCTTGACAATTTTTAACTTACCGCCCATAAGACTGTACTCCTTACCTTTACCCTCTATACGGTTTACAGAAAGCATTCTTCATAGACAACATCAGCGTACGGTGTTGTCTATGAACAATGCTGTGTATGTTGGTTAGCCGAAAATAATATTGGTTAGCCGAAATTAATAACTATTTCAACAATAAATGCAATTAACGATCTATGGCATGCCGGGCGATGCTATTCCAACTAAACTATGGAGGACGTTAGCTAACCCGTCGAAATTTGGGGCTAGTTAATTGGTGCAATTATTAAAAGAATTTATAAATAGCACGAAATATTTTACCTCTTCATTTTATTACAATACAAATACATTGTTTTTCTGACTGTAGGACTATGGGTACGGGTCGGTCCGGTCAGTGGAGACCACTCGGCCGGCCCTGGAAGCCGTGAACTGGTCGGCCGGCTCGCACAACGGGCCTAGTCCGGTGAGTAGAATCATCATCATCATTCAGCCATAGGCAGGGCCGTCTTAAACTTATTGGGGGCCCTAAGCACATTAGGATGATGGGACCCCTATGACTTTGTCAGAGGACTATATTGGTAATGGAAAGAGAAAGACACCCCGCGAAATTTCGTAGGTTTTTTCAAAAAGAGACTGGCTGGATGTGTATACTTGCGTTGTTTTTTTCAAAAAACTCTTCATATTTTATTATTGTTGAATATCGGTTATCGGTTGGTAATCTGGATGGAACTAGGGGCTCCCATCGATTGCGGGGCCCTAGGCACGTGTCCATAGTGCCCAATGGGGAACAGGGGCCTGGTCATACGACGTCCACTGCTGAACATAGGCCTCCCCCAGTGACTTCCAGATTGGCCTGTTGGAAGCGGCCCGCATCCAGCGGTTTCTGCAACCTTTACCAGGTCGTCTTCCACCATGTGGGTGTTGGTGAGTGCATTATATGTATCAAAATATTTATTTGCAATGTACTTGTTTTGTACAGTTATCGGAGTCCCCTTTTATGGGGGATTATTCAAGACAGCCTGCGATATTTTCCCCTTATATAAGAAAACTAGCTGTTGCCCGCGACTTCGTTCGCGAGGTGTTTCTTTAAAAAAAAATCCCAACTTTGTTAATTTTTTTATTTAAAAGAACCTTCTCCTGACTTTAATTAATACAACAAAAAAAGGATTGGCCAAATTGTTCTATCCGTTCACACGTGATGCGATGACCAAGGCAAATAGCGATTCATTTTTATATATAAGACTAGCTGTTGCCCGCGACTTCGTTCGCGTGGTCTTTAGTTTATTCTTAAAGGATTTTTTCTATCATATGAACCTTCTCGTGACAATAATTAACACAACAAAAAAATAATTAGCGAAATGGGTCCACCCGTTCACGCGTGATCTGATGACCAAGGGAAAAGCGATTCATTTGTATATAAGGTGTTAAAAAATCAATGTCAAATATTTTAAGGGGTAACTGAGACTACCACATGGATCATATTTAAGAGAAATTTAAAACTATAGAACGGATTTGAATAAATCGAAAAAAGAAAATGTTTATTGATATAAATAATTTATATCATCCTGTACATGATCGCAAACTCCCACAAACGCAAACAAACACTCTCGCACGATGCTAATACAAGTCAAAACCCATTCATAATCCCTAGGATCTCATTCATGCGCACATAAAATCATACGACACACAAGCTCATGCTAGACATTGGGTGTGTGTGTATGAATGAATTTTCTTTGAGATAGAAACACTGTTATCATTTCTGTCTCACTCGTTTCATGTCATTGTGTGTGTGTGTGTGTGTGTGTATGTGCGACGTACCTACTCCTTTTAGATAATTGCCGCGAGTTGCAGAAAGGCTTAAGAAAGCTAATTGTATGGGTTATCTGTCAAAACAAGTGCCAGATAGGTTATCCAGAACTTATCAGCAAGTATTGAAACTGGGCCTTATTATCTTTAAAGACGACTTATAGCTATAATGCAGGTCTGTAACATAACGTTCGTACACAAAATAGAAAAATAAGTGTTAATGCTGTCTTTAAAGATAATACATTCTTCAGCAACTGACAGTTTGTCACTTTATGTTGTAATTTTAATGTTAATTACTTCTATCAGTTCTTACGGTAAAATAAAAATACAGTTAAATTGAAAAAAACATTTTTAATTAAATTACACATGTTGACAATTAATAAATACACTTATTACTAAAAATATCACTTTTATTTTAAGAACACAAAACAAATAAAGAATTTCCACCTCCCATCACACTTTTCCAGGCTTTGGACTGGCAAGTAAGCGTAAAATAATTTATTACTCATCACCTGATTTAATGCAACATAATTCTATGGAGATAGGTACTACTAGGCTATTTCTATCAGTCAATGCAGATAACAAGGTTTACACTCTTACTTGGCGTGTTTAAAGGTAGTTCATTATTATGTACAAAATCACAGTCACTTATTTACAAAATTATTTACAATAGTTGTTGGAAGTGCCCCCCATTCTCCTGAATGCAAAGCGCAGCCCTTTTTAAAATATGCCTATGCACACGCACTAAACTTTCACTGTCGCCGCGCATTGTTTCAAAAGCACTAATGATTCGTGCTTTTAATTGCTCGGCACTGGTGATGGTGTGGCCATCTTGACCATACACGAGATCCTTAGCACGGCCCCAGACGTGGAAGTCCAGCGGCGTCAGGTCTGGCGAGCGTGCTGGCCAAGCAATAGGCCCACCGCGTCCGATCCACCGATCCTGAAAACGTGCCGTCAGGTACTCGCGGACATGGCGGTCGTAATGCGCGGGCGCGCCGTCGTGTTGGTAGTGCATCTGCTGCATAAGATTTAGCGGCACGTCTTCTAACAACTCCTCCAACTCTCTTTCAAGGAATTCCAAGTAAACGGCGCCATTCAGCCGATTAAAAAATACTGGTCCTATCAGCTTATGTCCTAGTAGCCCAGCCCAAACATTCACGCTGAACCGCGTCTGAAAATGATCTGGACGCGCCAGATGTGGGTTCTCCTCAGACCAGTAGTGAGCATTGTGGATATTGAACATGCCCACTCTGGTGAAGGTGCACTCATCCGTCCACAATATGTTGGCTAGGCTGTTACGCCGGATCCACTGACAGAACTCCACGCGTGGCGCGTAGTCCTGCGGCATCAGCTCCTGCACTCTCGTGAAGTGGTAGGGGTGTCTTCGCTCCCTCTTCAGCACTTTCCACACGTACACATGGTTAGTGTTGAAAACGGCAGCAGCATCCCTCGTACTGGCGGTCGGGTGGAGCTCGAAGAAATTCAGCACGTCCTCTTCAAGCTGTACTGAAGTGCGAGGTCTGCCAGCGTCACCAGAAGGCATGAACCTACCACTTTCACGAAACCGTTGTTCAGCCCCTAAGATTGTGCGTGGACACACGCGCACACCGTGCCGTTCGTGGAACAGCCTTACTGCTTCCACTAAACTGTAGTTTGCCTCATGGTAGCACATAACCATGTTGAGGTAATCAGAGTCCGAATACCTGTATGGCATGGTGAGACTTCGCAATTAACGTCAAACACAAGAGAAGGTCTAGCGCCGATTGATTGATTGTTGTGACTGTTTTGCAATTTGCAGGAGTAATAATAAATAAAAAGCGCATACCTATGGCACGTGTAAGTGTAGCGTTAGCAAAAAAAAATCACTCAATTATTTGGTGTTATTGTTTTTTTGGTGTAATTATTTTTTACTTATCAATTCGAATCTTGTATTACCATGCTAAACTACAAATTAAGATTGCTACTAGTTCTTACCAGTGATACCAAATCAAATAATAGGTACAGTACGCGGCGGTAGTATGCAGTATGCACATCAAGCTAAAAAGAGAGATAGTCCGTGCGACAGAAACGACGTTCTATGAAAGCCGAAACTAACCGATTATCTTACTCGTTAGCTTGATGTTCATTCTAGCGCTGCGTATTGTACCTACTAATTATTTAACTTGTTATAATTATTGGTATTAACTAGTAGCTTAGCAATCTTAAGTTTTGAAGGTACTAGCCAGTTGTACCCTCCCTCCCTCCCTCTTTAGCTCCATGTGCGTGCATTCCCTACCGCCGGATACTGTAAGTACAAGTATTCAACATTTTATCCTTTACGTTGAATAAACAGCAATCAAAAATGTATCTGTCTAATCACTAAAATGCATTTATCATGTAAATTTACTATGTATCTACATGTGGTGAAGTAGTCGCAGTCAACTTCCAGACGGGATTCAGAAAAATGTGTTAAATTATGCCCCGTTTGAGTGTTTGGGAGACGAATAACAGTTTCGTTGTACAGGATACCCTATACCCCAGTTTAACCTTATTGATACCTATAAATTATTGCGTACCTACGCAACGTCTGGCTCATTGAATTTACTTTTAGTTCTTAGTAAATAAACCAACGCACAACACAAAGCATAAAAAATCATTTAAAAAGCAGGTTCAAATTAATTGTTACTTATTTTAGATAAGCGTACTCGTCCTTAACCTTAGATCAAGGTCAGTAAGAGTACTCCGAAACATAACTAGTTTGCCGGGGATCGGATCCAAGACCTTAACCTTACCCTAAAAGCACTTTGCCATCAATCCTTTTTTAATTCATAAGAAATGTAAAATAAGAAACTGTTTTTGTTAACAGTACTTTCTCGGTCTTTCGGCATTTCCTAAATCGTGTGTTCCGCCGCCCTCAGAAACTTAAAAAATAAAATCAACCTTATGATAACGAATTAGAATCTAAAATTGAATATCGACTGTTTTTAAAGCGGTATCTTTGACTCGCATTTGGACAAATGCCGCCTTTACACTAAAATTTTGAAATTTAAATCGATTTACATCGACTTAGAGTTTATAATTGAATAAAAGTGTCGTTCGTCCTTCGGCAGATTTTGGCAATAAATCATAGTAGCACGCACACAAGCGAGCGTTTCTTGCTGTACGGAGTAGTTTGTCCGTAGTAGTGATCAGGTGTTATAGGATGTTGATATTTGAGTTTATTATCAAACTTTCGATCGTGTTTTTCTCGAAAACTAGGGCTTAAATTTAAAAAAAATTCAAACAAAAATTGTTAGTCACAACGTAAACTCATTACCCTTAAAATATTTGACACTGATTTTTTAACACCTTATATATAAGATATGCATTTACTAGCTGATTCACTCTTAATTGTCACATTGAACAATCTGTTTAATTTTTTATCCATGTATCTTTAAAAGTAATTTAAAGAATGCCTATATACGTCCACCAGTGCGGTGCGGTGGAGGGGTGTTGTAAGGCCAGTGACTAAACCTTACTGTCAGATGTAATTGAGCCGCCCTAAGGCCTCTGACTAGGCTTCACGACTAGTATCAAGCGATATTAGCCGGGACCAACTTTTAACGTGCCTTCCGAAGCACAAAGATGCTTGTGATAAATGTTATTAAATATGGTTGTAACGGTCACCCATTCAATCACAACCGCGGCGTAGGTGACTTAACTTTGGTAATCACTACCATTTTTTTAAATTGTACCTAATAAGAGGAATTTAAATGAAAGGAATTACAGGTGAAACCTAGTACGCGGGCGGCTGTAAATCATACTGTTACAATATCTTTTTTTGAATAAATAATTTTTTCCTGGGTCAAAAAAAGATTGTTTTATTTAGTCCGTCAAATAGATTACCAAAAAATATTTATTATTTATTTATTATGCATACAACATATTGCAATTTTTACAAACAGAGTCCTACAAAACTGTTTACACAGTTTGTCTGTAGGATCAAGTGAGTCTCACTTAAAATCCTTTACAGATTATTTTTATTTAACTAAAGTGTTCAAGTAATATTTTTTTAAATTACGTTTAAATTTATTCTTGTCTCTTTCTCGACGGATGTCTTCCGGCAAACTATTAAGGAGGTATGGTATTCGCTTCTTCAAGGTTCTGTCACCAAAGTAATTTTTAACCATTGGTACTACAAATTTACCTGAAGACATCGATCTTGTACAGTGTTTATTTTTAATCAGCGGCAGGTCACGCTCCCAAGAGTCATGAAATAGAAATAGAAATAGAAATATTGATTATTGAATACCAACAAATACTTATGTTTAAGACTAACTGGAAGAATTTTACATATTTTAAATAATTTTGTATAGTCACCTTTACATTTAGCTTTAGTTTTTGTATTTATTAATAATTTTAAAAATCTAATTTGAAGTGCTTCTAGCTTATCTATGTGTTTTGAAAGTAAGACTATTGGACTCATATTTTGTCTTTTGTCAATCAAGCAACAAATTACGAAGATAAAGCGCATCAAGGTGAGCATGTGACGTCACGCCTTGCTAAAAAGTGTCTCAAGGCGTGACGTTACGAGGAACTTTAACAGGCTATATCTTCATCACTTTTTGTTTGATTGAGAAAAGAAAAAATACGTGTCCAATATTTTCTGTTAATCCAACTGACGGACTAATTAGATTTTTTTTAGGAAACTAGCCTTATGTATTGTATTTGAATAAAAGCGTATTTTAAAGATACCACCTGGTAAAATCCCAAATCAGTTATTTATTTCATTATCAGCTCATTAGAAAAGATTTAACAATAACAACTATCAAAGGTCAAATAAACTGTAAACATTGTAAGTGAGATAATTATTTTTGTATATTCCGTCAGATCGCAGACGCGGGCCTAGTACTGCGTATGCAGAACAGAATATCGGCGCTGCAGAGTGAGTTGTCTCGCACCGCGAAACGGGCCAACGACTTGGAAGAACGGCTTATGAGTAAGTTACCATTCATTCATTTATTTATTTATCTATTTAAGGACAACCAACAAAGCATACACCATACATTGACATACAGCTTGAAAATAAACTACAAGGTGTTGCCTTAATTGAAGGCTGCCACGACATGCATACAAATATTGTTGTTGGAAAATAACTTAAATTATTATGACATACTATTCGAATCCCGCAAGGGGAAAATGTTTGTGTGATGAGCACGAGCATTTGTACCTAAGTCATGGATGTTTATAAATGTATATAAGTATGTTTATCCGTTATCTAGTCGCCATAGTACAAGCTTTTCTTAGTTTTAGGAAACAATTTATTTATTTATTTATATACCATACTTACAGCGTCACCACTTGATGAAGTACCCACGCTGAAAACACAGATAATTAGTACAATGTTGCATAAATTTAACTGTCAGAAACAAAAAAATCGAGTAGGATTAACTTCGATGACCTCCGTAGCTGAGAAGCGAGCATACCGGACTTGGTGTCGCTATCTCTGAGGTCCCGGGTTCGATTCCCGGTCGGTCTATGTAGAAAAATAACTCTTTTATATTGTCTCGGGTCTGCGTGTTGTGGTACCGTCGTTGTTTCTGATATCTGTAACACAAGTGCTTAAGCTACTTATCATAGGATCAGAGCAATGTATGTGATGTTGTAATTTGAAATTGAAATTTATTTGTCCTTGAATAAGGTACATTTTAGTTGTTAGTTAGGTGCATAGAGTTACGATCCTCTTCTTCAGCTAACCAGTGTTGCATACAAATATTATTATGTTCAATTTAACTACAATACATAATTACTTATTTAATTCAATAATTTTTAAAAACATGCATTATTTATATTAGATTTCTTTATTAGATTCTGTATGTAAATAAATGTCAATTTTATAAAATCAATCAATCATGCTTAATGTCAATATTAAAGATACACAAATGTCAAAGCATGTGTTCTGGTAAAACAAATTCAATTGGTTTTTTAACCTAAAGAAAGTTTAAACAGTGTAGAACAGCTATTTAATTTTCTTCTTTACTAGTTACCTTTATACAGTTGTTAACAGCCTAGTCTCACAAGGTACATGCATTATTGTGACAATTGTGCTTTATATATTCGTCTACAGTATAAAAGACATATGCAATTAGCCATTCAAACAAATGTGCCTGGAACCTTTTACCAGATAGTTCTTTAATTGTCTCAGGCAATCTATTATAAATGACCATACACATCCAGGCGAATTTTTTTTTAAACGAGCACTTTTTGGCACAAATGCTGACACCAACCTATTTCCATTCCTTGTGTTTTGTGGATGAATATCACGTGCCTGTTTGAAGTAATGTAGATTTGTTTTACAAACTTCGCTATTTCATATATGTACAGGCATGGGGCCGGTAAGATGTTTAATGATTTAAACAGAGGGGCACACGGTTCGTCTGGTGGAGGGAAATCGTCAGGAAATACCTTTTTAATGTCAGTGCTATTGCCCCATATGATGAGGCCATATCGTAGGATTGACTCCACATAGGCAAAGTATGCTGTAAGGGTTGTCTTTTGTGATGCTACTTTAGTAAGTTTATGAAGTTCGAATGCAAACCTATTTATTTTGCTACATATTTTTATAATTTGTTGTTTCCAGTCTCTAAATTGTCAATCTCTATACCTAAAAACTTATTCGCATTTGTGTTATTTATATATTTTCCCTGATAGTTAATATTCAATTGTTCATGAGTTACATTATTGAAATTTATATAGTAAGTTTTGTCAAAATTTATTATTAGATTGTTATCTTTAAGCCAATTGGTTATTGTATTAATTGTATTGTTGATGTCCTTAATATGTTCATTTAATGTCTAACTTTTGTCAGTAGTCACTATTATAGCATGCATGCATATTATAGCTTGTCCAATATTTATTTATTTAAATTTACGTAGTGAATAATTTATACCTACACTATAACTTCCACCCGCGGCTTCGCCCGCGTGGAGTCCGGTCTGCCACTTAGTGCTTATCAGCGACCAAATAATGCATTATTTTGAACAAATTTGATTACCATATAAAAGGTTATAGTGAGTCAACCCTAAAAGATATACATGTGCTGTCTCGGACTTTTTTTAGATCTTTTAAAGAGGAACAATTCTGTCATACTTGGTTTTTGTG
The DNA here is from genome assembly GCA_963576865.1 of Anania hortulata. Classification (NCBI taxonomy): domain Eukaryota; kingdom Metazoa; phylum Arthropoda; class Insecta; order Lepidoptera; family Crambidae; genus Anania; species Anania hortulata. The sequence continues at coordinate 7,666,309 of OY756416.1, forward strand.
TAGCTTTAACCGTTAACGCAGCGCACGCAACGAAAGCTCTCAAAGGTTGTCTGGAAGAGATCGCTTTTGGCGATAAGGCCGCCTGATTGTACATAACTGTGTCTTGTGTGTAATAACCTTTAATGTTTTTGTGCAATAAAGTGTCTATCTATCTATCTCTCAAAAGGATTTTTTTTTCTCGTTTTTGCAACATTTTTCATTGATGATAATATAACACTTGAAAAAAATCGACTGCCTCAGGTGGGACTCGAACCCACATCTCATCGCATGCCGGGCGAGTGTATATCATAAATATAACAAGCATGTAATTGCTTAAAACCAAAATTTTAATTTTTCATTGATGCTTCGCTCCTATTGGTCGTAGCGTAACGTTATACAGTGTGTGGCCTAGAACCGGGAATAGTATTGAAAACCAAGATTGTTTAGAGTATTCCTTCCTATTCCTTTTTTTTTGTGGCAGCTAGTGGTGACTGAGTTTGTTCCGGTGTTTCTTCTCAGCACTTGCCAGATTGTCTGTGTCTTGTCTCGAAGCGTATTATTGACGTTCATAAGTGGCAGTTTTCTGTCCTAAACTGATAAATGATTTTTGACTTTTGACTTTGACTTTATTAGTATTTTTTCTGAAAGGATATCAGTTAACCAAAACCCATGCATTACACACAATAAGAATTGAAAGTTACGATTCATAATCAATCAGCAAACCGATATTAATTATCGCTAACGTTGTCAACTAATTGTCAAAGAGACGTTCGCTCCGAATAAGTACGATGCAGATGAACTCAATCGATTGAGTTGAGCGGAACTATTGCATTATTTGCATTACATTGAATTTACGATTAAGTTTGTTAGAAAAAAAACAAAAAGTAATGTTATGGTTTTGATTTTACTTAGTTGGGACCATAATGATTCAATTAATACAATTCAATTCGATAAAGAGTTGAAAAAATTATTAATTGAAAAGACTTACTATAATTTAAGTGAATATTTTAATGACAAATTGTAATTTTATTATAATTTTTAAAGTAATTGACATTATACAGAATTTTAATTATGTTGATATTTTTGTTGTAAATTGTAACTTTTAATTTTATTTGACATTCTAATTTAATCCATTGATATAATACTAGGTGACGCTATTGACATAATTATTATAATTTAGGAGCATAAATAATAAATATTGTCTAATAATTGTAAATGGAATGATAATATTGTTAAGATTAATTTTATCAAATAATTGAGTTCACGAATGCCTCATAGAGGTTATAATGTAACTATTTTATTACCATCTTTTTATGCCTATTAACTGTACTGCTATTGGTTTACATTATAAAGTGAATAAATGAATATGAATATGAATATGAATATTAGTGACCTATAGAGTCTCTGTTTTCAATATTATCCCCGGTTCCAGGCCACGCACTGTATATCCTATAACCATCTTCGATAAATGGACTATCCATCACATAAATATTGTTTAATTAGAATCAGTAGTTCATGAGATTAGCGCGTTCAAACAAACAAACAAACTCTCTAGCGTTATAATATTAGTATAGATAGTAAAAACCAGCATTAAATTGTATTGTGTATTATCCTACCAGCCCGCCTCTCGTCGCCCCCCACCAACCCGAATGTCGACCGGTTCAGGGTGGAGGAGCTGGAGATTGAGAACAAGAAGCTAAGGGAACACCTGGACCGGCTACGGGCGGCCGGAGACAGCATCCTCGTCTCCAAAGAAGTCATTGGTAAGTGACACTTACACTTACATCCTTTTAGGGGTGATAATTGTTTCCCGGATTTCCAAATTTTCCGGAATACTTTCCTATTTCTCTTTTCTTACAATTCCTGATTCCTCTTCCCTAAAATAAATAGTACATAATTATAATTAATAAAACTTTAAGAATTTTCGAAAAATATTTATAAATACCTGACTTACAGCCTATTAAAGTGGCGTGTTAGACAAAGAGATCCGATATGTACCGTGACGTCACATTACACATCAGCCATACATTTTTCATAGTAAAAGTTGTTTTAGAAAGAGATAGGTATACCTTAATTTCTAATTACTATATTACGGTTATTGTTTACCTAAAATCAATTTTGTTTTTACCATTAGCACTATAGTTTCATATATTTTCTTATAAATATAGTAAAAACAATATATTTTTTTCATGCATATTTTCTATTATTAACACAGCCCCCCCCCCCCCCCCCCCTAGCAGGACAACTAAAACACGATAATTATGATGTAGCGATTTGTATTATATATTTTTAATATGATAGATAGATATCCGCTATGTTATACTTTTATCGAAACAGCGATCATAACATGTGACGTCACCGGCACGGCGATTCAATATGGCAGCTATATAAGAATTTTAATTTAAAGAGATACTTTTAAAACTACTTACTTGTTTGTGGTGAGAAATAAATATATTTTAACATTTTACATATCTATCATATTAAAAAAAAAACAGTTGGTGTCGATAAATCGCTTTATCATGTTGTGTTTAGGTGGTCATGCTAGGGCAGGCTGACTGTGCTTCCCCATTATTCCCAATTCAATTGAAAAAAAATTTTTTTTTGGTATAGCAATTTTTTGTTTTTCAGGACATACAATCTATATACAGGGCATCATTACATTCATATAAACTACACATATTAAATGATAGAATTAATAAAATTAAATAAAAACTTTAAATAAACTAACTTAACCACCTACTCAAAAATAAAAGCGTGTCCGTGAGGCATGGAGGCGAGGATACTGGCAGCGTTTCCTCGCTGAATTGCTAAACTGAGACTTTATGCGAGGAACGAACCTGCTTTTTTATTTTCCGAAATAAAAATCAATTTTGGTGCTATTTTGCCAAAAAGTAGTTTAGCGTTCGGTCCCCACGGTCCAAACGTCTCTACACCAAATGGCGCAAACACATAGTCACTTGCAAGAGACTCGTATTTGCGCCGCTTGGAATTTTCTGCTGACTCTAAAAAATTAAATTGAAGTATTCGAGTTATTTATTCATCATGAAGTCAATAATGTTTAGCAGTGGACGTGCTATGGCAATGATGATGATTTTACTATTGAATTAGGATCTTACGCAAAATATATCAAATAGATACGTACATTCTGGTTGAACAAAAAAAAAGCAATTTTTTTTTGCCTGCATTCTAGATTCGACTCTGAACCACCTCTAACAGGTGGCCAGTACTTTTTAACATGTATAATTAAAAACAGGGTGTTAAAAAAAGTTAAAACCTAATAAATTTATAAGGTTTGTGTATTTTCTTCTATTCTTAGCTCAGCTGGGCGTGATGCAGCAAGAACTTGACAGGAGGAGGGATGAGTGCATTCAACTCAAGAGTGTGCTGTCGAATCAGGTATGTTTTTTTCCATATTAACAACTAAAATAACCCTTCATTCGCCCTTCTGCTGGCACAGTCCTCAACTCAACTAAGTCCGTTCATCTTGGGTTGACGAATATTGTAAACATAGTATGTCTTTCTTCAGAAAATAACAGTATATATAATTTAAAAAAAATTGAATTAGCAAGTTTTTGTGTTAAATTATTAATAATTACTATAATAATTTATTATTTTCGTGCCTATCATAGGATTAAATAAATATACATAGATACATAGATTTATTGAATAATTTTGTCAAAAATAAATGTCAAGATGCTTTTTATATTCGGCAAGCAAAGAAATACGGACTTTACGAGGTGGTTTGGAGGGGATAGGGGGAGGCCAGCGACTAAGTCTTGTTGACACAACATACTTTAAACATAGTACATACAGTACAGCGTAACGTATTTACCAATAATAGTAACGGTATGACTATATTAATAATAATATTTTCATCTTCAAATTCACTTATTGTTAACAACGAAGACAAAAACACTTATCTATATCTTCAGCTCAGAAGCATTCGGGCGTATGTTGCTTAACGTGTTTATACAACTTACGCCGGTATGCTTCTGAGGTAAACAAATATAAAAATGAATTGCTATTCGTTTGTCTCGCTAAAACTCGAGAATGGCTGGACCGATTTGACTAATTTTGATTTTGAAATATTTGTGGAAGTTCAGTGAAGGTTGAAAAGGTCAGAAAATATTTAAAAAATTGCAAGGAATGTAGTTAAACTACTGTTTTACTTTCCTATATAAACTATTCGTACTTGTCAAACGACTTGGCAGAACGAAGTTCGCTGGGTCAGCTAGTAAGTAATAAATCAGTATATGACTATTACTACTACTTAAGGTACTAGCTGTTGCCCGTGACTTCGTTCGCGTAGTTCAGTTTATTCATAAATCATTTTCTGCGCAACTTTATTATTTTTTTCTTTCAAAAGAACCTTCTCTTGACAGTAAATAACACAATAAAAAAAGAATTAGCAAATTTGTTCTATCCGTTTACGCCAAGGGAAATAGAGATTCATTATTATATATATTGATTACACTTGAAAAAAATCGACTGCCTCTGGTAGGAATCGAACCAACGTGTCAATGATATTCGGTTTTGTTTTAAACGTAGGTAATGTTATCTTGTAATAGCATGTATGTAAATAATAGGTAAATCAAAATTTCAAATCACGAATCCTCTTTTCATCACTAAGTCCATACAATTTAATACGTACTTAACATCTATGAAAGATTTACTTAGTTCAAAAGAATAAAAAGATCGTTCTGTGCAGCCCGCAAAATTCAAAATATCTTAAATGTTTTTAACGTTTCTGTTTTTCTGTATACAACAGATCAAAATGTTATTCGCGGCTGTAATAATATCATTTTTACAGAAAAATAATCACCAAAACAATTAATCTACCTTTTTTAATTATATTCGGTTACATCTAGTACTGATAATGTAATATTTTTTACCTACAATTATATGTACCTCAGAAGCATACCGGCGTAAGTTGTAGGCACTATGTAACATACGCCCAAATGCTTCTGAGCTGAAGAATAAAAACAACACGCAACAACAAAACGTATCCCTGTAACAAACTTGAAGTTTAGTTAAATGGTAATAAAAAAATAAATAAATACAAAGAAAATGCAACATCTATTGTAATAACAAACGTATAAGTATAACTGTCCTTCTTCACACTCATCCGTGGATTCCGTAATGTATTTCGGTATCTAAACCTAACACTCTTATCGTGCATCAGTGTGTCATCTTGACATATCAGACAAGTGAGGACAGATAAAAACTGGACCAATATATAGCTTACTGGTTCCGTATACTGTTATTTACCTTAACTAAGATAAATAAATATTTGAATGCCTAAAAATACTATTTATTTGATTATATTATTCAATAATTATCATATGATTTCTTTATGTATTTTTATTCTTTACAACTTCTTAAAATAAACAAATTGATCTAATTAATGCATGGCGTCATCCTCTCTGCCCACAATACCTATCTTATTGTTGTGCCCTACAGGGCCTATAATGATCTGTTTTATGTACCTATTTATAACACCAGTGTAACATTATAGAATGCAATAAATATATTGAATTAAATTGAATTGAACTGCCTTAAGTGTTAGGTGGAAGATTTCGATCCCCGGTTGGGTTAATTTAGGAAACGATTTTTACTAATTTGTTTCGCGTATGAGAGTACTGAAAAATGCTCTCTGTAAAAACAAATCGTATCTGGAACTATGTAACACAATAATGTTTTTAATTACCTTCGAGACAGTAGCAATTAGTTCGTGTCTGTTGCATTTTTTATTTTAATATCATGTCAAAGCAGATTATATTCTTTAACAAAGATACAACAGAATCATTACAAAAATACTTATGAATTATTCAATGAAAACAGCAGTTCCAAAAATAGTTTTATTTCTATTAAAATTGTTTTTCAATAAAATCAAAATCAATTCAAACATTTCAGAAAAAAATACAAAACAAAAAATTTCGTGTTATACTATTTAGATATATCAGATTTTGAAATGTGACGCCACGAAATTTAGGATTTCTCCTAACCCTTGTCTCACAATGTCACACTTCGTCACGTACTTTATGGATGGTCCCTTTAGAGAGCAAGTGGTCTATGGCCAATTGAATGTAAAAGACTACAGACTTATTAAGCCTTTACTAATACCACTAATACGAATTGACTAAGTTAATAAATTTGATTAACAGAGACGACAGTTAGAACAACACAGAGTCTCTTACTGAATGAATTATTAGTTACTGGGTAACTGTTGTGTTTTAAACAGTATTATTTTAAATTCTATGCAGCTGGTAAAAGAGGCTAAATTGTGGAACTCGCAAACGTAAATTTGTAGGGTTCTTTTGATTTCCCAACGAACCCCAATATGTTATATTTTTACTATCTCTGTAAATAAAGATTTGTGTCCTAACTACATGGACGACACGCTAACACAACAGACGGTAATTTATTTATATTGTCACTTATAAGTTATTTAACAAACAGTGCTTCATTTTTACTAATTTAAACCTTAGTAGAATGATTTAAAGACCAAATTTATTTGTATCAAATTAAACAGTGGCTGTGATCAAATGTGAATCAGTCTTACAAAATTAAACCTTATGTTATTGACTAAATAATTAATTTTGATTGTAGATTGTGTTGTATTAGTTACTTAATTTTTTTGTGAAATAAATCAGTCAGTTCCGATTAAAAAAGACATGGCTAAAGCTGTGTGTTAATAGAGTGATTGTGAATGTGAAAATAAAACTTATTTAATAGTACTTGAAATAGAAATCCATATATTCATATGGCGCTGACGAATAACAAACTTAGCAATATGTTGTCTTAGAAACAAAACATTTTGTCCCTCTGCCTTCGTCAAAGTCGGTCAAAGTCGTTTCCTGTTGACCAACGTTGGCGAACATGTTTAACGTCACGTGTTGCGCAACAATTGCTGTTGAATACGGGTCTCAATTCTAAGACAACTTTAAGGCTGGTAGAAATTAAGCCTTACAGTCGATTCATCATCATCATTTCAGCCATAGGACGTCCACTGCTGAACATAGGCCTCCCCCATTGACTTCCAGATTGGCCGGTTGGAAGCGGCCTGCATCCAGCGTCTTCCTGCGACCTTTACCAGGTCGTCTGACCACCTTGTGAGTGGACGTCCTACGCTGCGCTTGCCGGTACGCGGCCTCCATTCTAGAACCTTTCTGCCCCATCGGCCATCAGTTCTACATGCTATGTGCCCCGCCCACTGCCACTTCAGCTTGCTAATCCGTTGGGCTATGTCAGCGACTTTTGTTCGTTTACGGATCTCTTCATTTCTGATTCGATCTCGTAAGGAAACACCAAGCATAGCCCTTTCCATAGCACGCTGTGCGACCTTGAGCTTTCTTATGAGGCCCATAGTGAGTCGATTCGATTCAAGTCGAGTCGATTCATACTTCGAGTTTAATTTAATAAATCCTGGATACACGGGGTAGCATTGTTGGATGAGTGGGAAATGTCCCGATTATCCATAGACGATGTGTCCTTGGCTAAAACGTTGTACATCGATTTGCCAATGACACGGAGTGGTCTCTTTTGTAGGTGTAAAGAGGTAACTATAGCTTTTATTAATAATATTTAAGTATGCGTATACAGGGTGTAACGAAAAGGTGAAATAAAACTTTAAGGGGTTATTCTACGGCGATTTCGATGTTGGTCTCATAGAAAAAGTTGATGTAATTTAGCCGTAGAATAACCCCTTAAAGTTTTATTTCACCTTTTCGTTACACACTGTATACGTCCCAATGCAGGGCACAGGCCTTACCGCAACTATAAGGGGATTTGGGCCATACCCCACCACGCGGGCCCAGTGCGGATTGGAGAAGGGGTGTTGTAAGGCCAGTGACTTAACCTTACTGTCAGATGTCATTAAGCCGCCCTAAGGCCTCTGGCTAGGCTTTACGACGCGATATTAGCCGGGACCAACTTTTAACTTACCTTCCGAAGCACGGAGATTCTTGTGATGAATGTCACTAAATAATAATATTTTATTATATCATTTAATATTAGCCGTTTATTCCGAAAAAAATAGTTTAAATTTATTTTTACTAAGTCTTTCTTAATCTATGTATACATTACTATGCTGACAAAAAGACGAATGTTCGCTGAACATACATATAAAAAAAAGATTCCGACGAACTGAGGGCCTCCTCCTTTTTTGAAGTCGGTTAAAAATTAAATTACTTTCTCAAAGGTAGAGAAATTAGTTAGTAGTAATATTACTTTATTTACATGTTTGTTGTGTATGTTGAAAATAAATCATTATTTAATTATTATTTCGCTATGCGAGTACGTCAGTTTCCTAATCTACTTACCTAGTACGTAAAAATAGTTTAGGTATTATGCTCTGTCTTAAAAAATCTTGCCACTTCTGGAAGTAATTGTATGGATTTGAAGATGAAAATTTATCTTATTATATGATGTCTTGACGACCTCCGTAGCCGAGAGGCGAGCATACCGGACTTGGTGTCGCTATCTCTGAGGTTCCAGGTTCGATTCCCGGTCGGGTCAATGTAGAAAAATAACTTTTCTATATTGTCTCGGGTCTGGGTGTTGTGGTACCGTCGTTGTTTCTGATTTCTGTAACACAAGTGCTTTGGCTACTTACCACAGGATCAGAGCAATGTATGTGATGTTGTCCAATATTTATATTTATATTGATTTATTTATTATTTATTTATGATACAGACTGTATAAATTAGTTGTGGGGTATTACACCGCTTATTAATGATTGATAACCAATTAACATTGAACGTTTTTGGGCACAGAAACCATGGTTCCAAGCTCTGAAGGACGTTGTGAGTAGTCAAGTCAGAAACAGCATGCGTTTATTATAAGAGCATTTTCACACTACGCCATTTGGCAGTGCGGTTTAGTCGCGCTACTTAAAGCGGGTTCACACTAGGCCGACAGTTTTGCTGTCAACCGGCTGTCGGTGTTCACACTATGTTATATCGACACTTTTCGTCACAAAGTATGTCAACAATAAACGGCCCAATTAAAATCTAACCGCACGATTATTTATCGTTCCGATAAAACCAAATAGCCCGACTAAAACTCTGATTATTTATCGATCCGATAGAATTGTACATAGTGTGAACCAGCTCTGATGTCCATATATAAAATGTCAGTCGCGCTGCCTGAAACCCAAACAGATGGGCTGCATTTGGATTACCAGCCAACTGCAAAATAGCAGTTTACATTATTCGTTTTTGTTATAAGTTATAAAGCCTTGGCTACACAGCCGGCGGGACGCGACGGTGACGGGACGGCGACGGGGTGGCAACGCGGCGTGCTCGTCACACTGCGGGCACGACGGTTTTGTTAACTGTCCTAATAAGACGTTCGATTTTTATACTATCCACTGAAATGTTGTTAAAATAAACAAATACAGAACGCTACGCGATATACTAAGTATGATTACCATGCAACACAACATCTAACCGTTCCGCTTACGCCCGACGATAGCGCGTCGCGTCGCGCCCGGTTGTAGGCACGCCCGGCGGGACGGCGACGGGTCCCGGTGCTGTGTGTTGTCTTCTATAGACATCAGTACATTACAAACACTGGCGTCGCGCTAGTGTCTCGTCGCCGTCGCGCCCCGTCGGCTGTGTGCCCAAGGCCTAATGACTTACCAACAGTGCAGCCTGCTGATTTATGCAGTTATCTGCACAAAAACGGCTTACAAACTGCAATTTTCAATTGGCCGGCATCCAAATGCAGTCAGTCTGTTTAGGGCCTTACAGTTGTTTGGCAGTAATTGGATGTAATCATGTAATGTGATTCAACATTGCGACTAAGCAGGTAAGCTATATCGCGCAGTCAACTCGCCTAGTGTGTGTGAAAGAGAGACATAAAGTTTTCATTAGTGTGAAAGCGCTCTAAAGCTGCATGGACTAAGTATGCACGTTGAACAATTTATTTTTTTTTATTTTATACAGATTTTACATTATTATAAATGAAATAGAAACGTTTAAAATTATGTTGTCTTGTGTACAGGTTGATTTTATTATATTGTTTTGATTTTATATTTTGTTTTAATGCGTCTTTCGGCATCTTTGCATGGTATTATTTTATTACTATTATTTTTTTACTGTAATTAATTTTTGATACATTCAAGGTGACTGGAACTGAACCCGCTATAGCAAATTCGCATGTAGAGGAGGTCATTTGCTATTTATTGGATCTTACTTTCCCTACCTAAAGTTGTATAATTTGGGAGATATTATGTCCATTTTTTTATAATTTACTGATATTTTTCCAAAATTCCTTATTTTTTGTTATTTGTTATAAACGTTTGTGATTAAAATACGTCAAAATTTTCCTCAAACTAGAATTAAAAATAAGACGATACGAAAAAATACGGTTTTTTTAGTTCTTTTTTTTTTTGCTATAGCGGGTTCAGTTCCAGTCACCCTGTATAAGAACCATAAAGCTGTTCTCATGACCCTTAAGCCACTACAATAGTTTCCATTATTAGTTAACTTCCTTGCAGGTGATTCTACTTTCATACTAAATATGGTCGGAATGGTCACCCATCCAATCACAACCGCGGCGTAGGTGGCTTAACTTTGGTTATCACTACCAAAGCTCGGCCGCCACTGAGCTACAAGCAACATTGAATACGCAAATAAAATTCACTTATCTAATTGTTAAACAGTCATCAGTTCTTTGGGATTGCTTTTTTAAAATTTCAATGTTGATCCCATAATACAGGGTTACAGATACTCCTTCTATATGAGTTGTTGCATTTAAGCACAAGAATCGTCTTCAAGAAAGTTGTCTAATATAATGTGATCTTGTTTATTAAAAATTTTCATGTTGCATGTGTCATTCAAACGTAATACCATTTCATTGACTATTGAAATAAATTATCATGCAATCCATATTTAATGATTATACAGGGTTACATTGCAAAGGAGTGCCAAATTGAAAAATAAGATCTAGGAAACAATAAAAAGAACCGTTCTTTTTTTAAATAATCGTGTTACGAAAAAAATAAATTTTTAAATATCCGAAAATACCGGTCAGAAAAAAATAAATGTGAAAAAAAGCCTAACTAATTCTGAGCTACTCCTAAAAATTTGGCACCCCTTTGCAATGTAACCCTGTATAGTTTGTAAAATTACAGGGCGTTCCCTTAAGCCAGGTTATCTACATCATCAATAAATTAAAGAAAAGTACACATATAATCATAAAAAATCTAATTAAAAAAAGGCGTTGTTTAAAACCAAAATCGTAGCGCGGAATAATTACTAGCTTATATGCGCTGTGAAAACTGGCAGTCGCTTTTCTGTCTCGCTCGTTCGGTGGAAACCGGGCCGGACGTGTATTATTTTTGCAATCATATTTGAGTATCAGGTAAGAATTTTAAGAACTCTGCAACACCTTCCTCTTTCTCTAATAGTTGTCATCTACCTAAAGGTTGTCTGGAAGAGATCGCTATTAGCGACAAGACCGCCTAAATTGTACATATTTCTGTAAAAATCATGTGTATTTTACTTGTATGGTGTGCAATAAAGAGTATCTATCTATCTATCCTCCGTAGCTGAGAGGCGAGCATACCGGACTTGGTGTCGCTATCTCTGAGGTAGGGAGGGAGGGTTCGATTCCCGGTCGGGTCAATGTTGAAAAATAACTTTTCTATATTGTCTCGGGTCTGGGTGTTGTGGTACCGTCGTTGTTTCTGATTTCTGTAACACAAGTGCTTTGGATACTTACCACAGGATCAGAGCAATGTATGTGATGTTGTCCAATATTTATTTATTATTTATTTATTATCTATTTTTATGATACCTATTTAAAAATAAATTTGGGAATATTTTTTTTACTATTTAAAGACGCTATAAGTAGTATTTTGGGCTAACGGGAACGCCTTTCGTTAATTTACATACTGATATAATAGAAAAATAGCTATCTCTGCATTTGTTTCTCGGTAAGTCATTGTAATATAAACCTTATGCCCACAGACGGTGAATCTAAAGTCGCTCGCGACTTCCAACTACGGATCTGATGTGGACATTATCAACGAAGATGGAGAATTGGCATCCGCTTACGAAGCACAGAAGGGAATTAATAGGTAAGATATTAATGATCTTCAAATAAGTAAACTTGCCGCAGCTTGCCGGTAAATAAACCTGGGGGAGGCCCACGTTCAGCTGTGGACGTCCTGTAGCTGAAATGATGATGATGATGATGATGATGAAGGATAAGAGTATGTCTTTGTTAACTGATGATGACTACCCGGTTAGTGTAGAGGCGCGTACAATTCACGTTGAACGTAAACGGCGCTCGGTTCGATTCCCGGTTAGGAAATTTAGAAACGATATTTTCTAAAAAAAAAGACCCCGTGGAAGTGGGTAGTGTCATTAAAGCTTAACGGATCGAGAGTACGGTGGGTCTATTATCGTACGTTTAAATGGGCGCCCACAAACAGCCGGCGTGCACTAGCCGCGCTCACCGCGCTGTGTTGTTAGGCCCGCCGTACTCCCGACCAGACCCGGCGCCGTCCCGCTCACGTGCGCTGTGTGCGTGTCCCCTTCTGTGTGTGTTGCGCTTAAACCAGTGAACATCATCATCATCATCATTTCAGCCATAGGAAGTCCACTGCTGAATATAGGCCTCCGCCAATGACCTATCATCGGGGGGGATTGCCAATATTCGCCACGCTTGGCAGGCGGGTCGGCGAGCGCAGTTTTTTTTATAAGATTTCGCACGCAGATGAATGATCTCACAACTAAAGACGCTCAAGACCGCGCGAAGTGGAGGAGCAAATCAAGGAAAGCGGACCCTGGGCTCCAAAGCAATGGCTTCGGACGCAACCGGGATTGACCGTATAGATGATGATGATGATGATGATGACGCTGCTGCCCGTTTTGTGCTACAGGAATAAGGTGCCTCTTACGTCAAGCGTCCTGTCGGCGGTGGGGAAGTGTATTCTTTACGGCCGTCCCCACACGGCACAAACCAGTGATAGTTTTAATAAAATCTAATTATTTCAGACAATTGCAAGAGGAGTTGACTGCCGAAAAGAAGTTCTACTCCGACCACATATCGAAGACGAAGGCCGAGATCGAGCGGCTGCGGGAAGATAACGAGAGATATCAGAAGTATGTATATTTTTATTTATTTATGTCTTTTCATTTTAATCTTTTGACTAAAATAGTCGAGAGGTTTCGCCAAAAAATGAAAGCCTCAAGACTGAGGCACAATTCTTTAGAAGAAGATAGGTGAAACACATAAAAGAGAGTGTGAAAAAAAGGAAATAACAATTTTTAGGGGTCAGTTAAGATTCAAATACAGTAAAGATATTTTAACAAATTGATTGTATTTTTCTAATTAGAAAAAATCCACTGTCCATCCATCAAATTAATTCAGTAAATTATATTTAAAGAAAGAATCTTATCAAAGTCATCAGTTCAACTCCTGATACGGTGCGTGAACGATCGCACAGTTGTCGTTTTTTTTTGTTATTTTCCTGTATTCTAGATCTGACTTTGAACCACCCCCTAAAATTTCACTCGTAGTTTTTTTAACATCCTGTTATAACATCATGTAACATTAATCATACATTTATCTTAAATCTGTCAAGAAAATTTAAATTTCGTTGTAGGTTAATAAGCCATATTTGGCCAGGATATTTTTTTATTATTAGAAGGTTTAGCCTAATGTTAGTAAAACAGACAGACAACAGAACAGACAAAACTCGGATGTTTCCTTTTGAGCCACCTTACACCATACCAAAAATAAGACTTAAAATTAAAATAATTCTTTTAGTATTTTTATAACTTCAATGTTATTTTCACGATCAAATTGATTTTTAAAACAATTATCACAAAATGGAGTCGGTCGGGTGATACAAACCTTAATCAACTCTTTTTGATTTTGTAGTATTTTAGCTCTTGACTGTACTGACTAGACTTATATTAGATACTTTGATACTTAGATACTTTAAGTATAAGTTTTAGAATAGTGTTAATATTTCTTTCAGCGATGAAGAGTATGAAACTGTAACATCGACTAGTTTAAGAAGATATTGGATAAAATTAAGTAGAAATGACGTGACAAGTTTTATAACCAAGGATAATATTCTAATGAATCTGACTTTCTCGATATTAGGAGCTATTTAGGTGTTATATAGGATTGTCTATGAAATTAACGGCAAGCCATAACAAGGATATTAATGGAGCGTAATCTACAAGTCTATGGAACTATGGTAATATTCCCAACCGCTTTTGCGAATGGTTTTATAATAAGCCTGCATTGGGCTCAAAAATAAGGGTTTCTTTTTTTCGTTTTAATATACAGGGTGTAACGAAAAGGTGAAATAAAACTTTGAGGGGTTATTCTACGGCTAAATTACATCAACTTTTTCTATGGGACCAACATCGAAATCGCAAAAAAAAAATTGACGTTCCCATACAAACTGATGCCAGCTGGTCGCGTTTTAGTATGGGAAAGTGGTTTTTTTTTGCGATTTCGATGTTGGTCCCATAGAAAAAGTTGATGTAATTTAGCCGTAGAATAACCCCTTAAAGTTTTATTTCACCTTTTCGTTACACCCTGTATAAATGCTTGTACTCTTTTAAGATTTTCCTCTTTCTTTTTACTTTTGTTCCTAAATCTAAGTTTTTTTTTATACTAAGGATCAGAATTTCTCTCTAAAATTATTTTTCATAAAATCGTTACTAAAAATCCGTTAGGAATTTGACGGTAGTTTTATTATTTGTAGATGACACCTTACCGGCCTTTTTTGAGTTTGTTTATATTTTATAGGCACCCTGTATAGATTTTAAGGTAGGTAAATCAATTTTATTTATTGTTTTGTTGAATTTTGCGAATATATTTTTAATTTTGTTAATAAATAAAAGAAAATAAACGAATGATTTGAATATTGTAAACTTTAAGAAAATTATTTCTAGAAAAAAAAAATCGAGGTGTTCTGAAAGTCAGTAGCCATACTAAAAGAAAGTGAAAGTGTTCATTAATATTCGACAAACAACTTATAGAATGGGGTCGTAAAAAATTTCGATACTCCATACAAAATAACGCTATCTCGATAAAATGTATGGAGTATCAAACTACATAAATTAATGATTCAAACCTCATCACACTTAGTAAAGGTTGTTTGTATTAATGAACACATTTATTGATTTAAACATACACAAATTATTAAAATCGTACAAAAGGTGGACTTAATGCCGTGTAGTACCGGCTTTAGTAACACATTCACCTTGTTTAATATGGCTATTGACCAATGAGTAACCAAGAAAGGCTTTTACCAGTGCCACAGTGTAACCAGTTACCAAAAAAAACCTCTTGTTGGAACCACAGTTTAACCGGTTAGCAAAGAAGTTATTTTCAGAGACAAAGTTTAACCAGTTACCAAAAAAGGCTCGTGTCAGAGCCACTGAGTCAAGAAAGGCTCTTGTCTGAATCAAAGTTTAACCGGTTAGCAAAAAGGCTCTTTTCAGGACCACAGTGTAACCAGTAACCAAAAAAGGCTCTTCTCAGAGCCACAGTGTAACCAGTTACCAAAAAAAGTTCTTTTCAGAGCCACAGCTTACCCGATAGCAAAGAGGCTCTTTTCAGGGCCACAGTGTAACCAGTTACCTAAGAAGGCTCTTTTTAGAGCCACGAGTAACCAAGAAAGGCTCTTGTCAGAGCCACAGTGTAACCAGTAACTAAAAAGGTTCTTTTTAGAGCCACAGCGCAACCAGTTACCAAAAAAGTCTTTTGTCAGAGCCACAGTGTAACCAGTAACTAAGAAAGGTTCTTCTCGGAGCCACAGTTTAACTAGTCATCAAAGAGATTTTCAGATCCAAAGTGTAACCAGTAACCAAAAAAAGGCTCTTTTAAGAGCTACAGTATGACCAGTAGCTAAGAAAGGCTCTTGTCAGAGCCACAGTGTGACCAGTAGCTAAGAAAGGCTCTTGTCAGAGCCACAGTGTAACCAGTTAACAAAAAAGGCTCTCCTCAGTGCCACAGTGTAACCAGTTATCAAAAATGGCTCTTATCAGAGCCACAGTGTAACTAGTTACCAAAAAAAGTTCTTCTCACAGCCACAGCCTACCCGCTTGCAAAGAGGCTCTTTTCAGGGCCACAGTGTAACCAGTTACCAAAAAGGCTCTTTTTAGAGCCACGAGTAACCAAGAAAGGCTCTTGTCAGAGCCACAGTGCAACCAGTAACTAAAAAGGCTCTTTTTAGAGCCACAGCGTAACCAGTTACAAAGAAAGGCTCTTTTTAGAGCCACAGTTTAACCAGTAACCATGAAAGGCTCTTCTCAGAGCCAAGTCTAACTAGTTATCAAAGAGATTTTCAGATCCAAAGTGTAACTAGTAACCAAAAAAGGCTCTTTTTAGAGCCACAGAGTAACCAAGAGAGGCTCTTTTCAGAGCCACAGCGTAACCAGTTACCAATAAAGGCTCTTTTTAGAGCCACAGTGTAACCAGTAACCAAGAAAGGCTCTTGTCAGAGCCACTGTGTAACCAGTAACTAAGAAAGGTTCTTCTCAGAGCCACAGTTTAAGTAGTTATCAAAGAGATTTTCAGATCCAAAGTGTAACTAGTAACCAAAAAAGGCTCTTTTTAGAGCCACAGAGTAACCAAGAGAGGCTCTTTTCAGAGCCACAGCGTAACCAGTTACCAATAAAGGCTCTTTTTAGAGCCACAGTGTAACCAGTAACCAAGAAAGGCTCTTGTCAGAGCCACTGTGTAACCAGTAACTAAGAAAGGTTCTTCTCAGAGCCACAGTTTAAGTAGTTATCAAAGAGATTTTCAGATCCAAAGTGTAACCAGTTACCAAAAAAGGCTATTCAGAGCCACAGTGTAACCAGTAGCTCAGAAAGGCTCTTGTCAGAGTCACAGTGTAACCAGTAGCTAAAAAACCTCTTCTCAGAGCCACAGTGTACCAGTAGCTAAAAAGGCTCTTTTCAGAGCTACAGTGTAACTCGTTCCTAAAAAAAGATTCTTGTCAGAGCCACAGTTTTACCAGTTAGCAAAGAGGCTCTTTTCAGAGCCAAAGTGTAACCAGTTAACAAAAAAAAAAGAAAAAAGAAAGGTTCTTTTCAGGGCCACAGTGTAACCAGTAACTAAGAAAACTAAACTAGCATGTAGTCTCAAATGACTACTACTACAATCTTGATTGCCAGAAAATTGTGGAGTTGTGAAAATCTACACAATTTGACATAACATTTCAAGTACTTATACTTCTGGAAAAAATAAATATTGAAATCACTGAAAAAAAAGATACTGATCTTTCTTCTTTTTAACCGCCTGACCGATTTAATTCGTTTAGACGTCAATTGATAGGTAAACATGATAGCTATGGGCTGAGCATAGGGTTTTTAAAGCCGATTTTTCAAACGCCAGATAACATTTATTCGACAAATAAATTTGACGCTTGATATATTTTTTATACGAAAACTTTCGAAGAGTTATTTAATCGAACAATTACGTCCATGCGAAAAGTTTTGTTTTCGCCAATCGTTATCTAAAGAGTACGCATTGGTCGTAACAGCCACGATTTATTGCGCGCTGTTAATAACCGTATTTTAAATGAGTTTTCCTGCGATATTTGTACTAGCAGCCGAGTCGCTAATATAGGAAGGAGCACTACTCGCCATAAACCTAGATGAGTTAATCCGCAAACCGTTTGGCGCAGGTTGCTGAGCACGGATCTGAGCCAGGAGCCCAAGAATAAGAACCAGGAGTTCGCGCAGAACGAGATCATTCGGCTGGCGGCAGAGAGCTTGGCTTTACAGGTGACTTAAAGGCTTATTTTCCACTATAAAAAAGTAATTTAAGTTTCGATCCGATCCCAGTAACATTAACATTAAATAATAATTAAAAAACACGACTGCTGTTATTAAAAGCGAACTAACTCAGAAATAAATTGTGAATCTTCTTCTTCATCTATACGGTATCCCGGTTGCGTCCAAAGCCATTGCTTTGGAGCCCAGGGTCCGCTTTCCTTGATTTACTCCTCCACTTCGCGCGGTCTTGAGCGACCTACATACCTACCTACCAAAGATATGCAAACAATTTCCTACTAAACTCAATTTATTTCAAACTTTTTAGTTAGCTTTTATTATTTATTTTATGTTATACTTTTTTTAAACATTTCTTTGTCTCATTTGAAATTACCTTCCTATATCTTACTTCATTGGGGTCATTAAATGAATATTGCTTTCAAAAATCACAAGAAATCCTTTTAATCTCTCAGGAACGCGTGGACAAACTATCGGAGAGCTGCCGTCGGTACAAGAACCAGATCCGTCTTCTAGTTAACAAATTGAAAGAGGTCGGCGTTGAAGATGTTAACGATATCTTGGAGACTAATGGTAAGTGGGAGAGGATTATAAGGCGAAAATATTACTTTACACAGTAAATTTTTATTTGTTGTAAGTTTTTATACAATTGTATTGGGAAGTGACTGACCAACCAACAGATCAATTTTAAAAGTCATTGGGTCTCCGTTAGCAATGGACGTCCTATGGCTAAAATGATAATGATAATTATTGCTACCCCGTGACCTAACTCAATGTAATATATGTCTATCCGTTATCTAGTCCAACTCTGCTTAGTATTCTAATAATCAATTGATTATAGCTAGGTAATTGTTACAACAATTGTAATGCCCAACATTACTGTCGAATAAGAAAACAAACAGTTGATCTGTCTAATAATACCAATATATTTTAATGTTTCTTAACGCTTAAATACTACTAATATACTTAGTGAAATTGGGGTGAAGTGAGCTACACACTACAAAATTTTTATGATCATGATAAAAAATGTTAAGAAAAATGCTTCAATCTTAAACTTGTTCACAGACACAGTGGTACCGAACTCCTCTCACACTCTGGAGATCACGCCGGTCACGCGCAAGAAAGAGAGGGAATACCTCGGCATGTTCGAGTACAAGAGGCAGGACGAGACTATCATCATTAAGAAACTTATTACAGGTGAGATTCTAGTGATAATAATAATAATATGTATATGACATGACACCTCAGGGTATAACTAATGATTCACAAACCTACACGAATTATAACACTTTAGACTCTCTTGTTGCATTTTTTTCACGAATACTATACACTGCACGGGTATCAATGGAACATGGATTACACGCCGTTTGTCACAAACGCTATTCGTCACTTACGCGGTGTGTCATAATACGCGATTGGGTATTTACGCAGTTTGTCACATACGCGGTTTGTCATAAACGCATTTCGTCGCAGACGTACTTCGTCATGGACGCGATTCGTCACAAATGCATATACACATGTATAGTTTAAACTACATAAATAGGGATGACGACTGGTTAAAGAAAAATTGAATTCTATTTAGTCCGTCAGTTAGATTATCAAAAAATAATGATCATTTATTTTTTCTTTTGTCAATCAACCAAAAAATTACTAAAGATAAAACGCGTCCAAAGTTTGGGGGTGGAGACTCGTGACGTCACTTCTAAGTAAATTCAATCCAATTTCAGTATAATGGCAGCACTTGTGCGCTGGGGCACACTGGTTCCGCCAATGTAGTGTTAAAGAGAAATTGTACTAAGACGTGACGTCATGTGACATTTCAAATCAATATATCTCTGTAATATTTTGATTATGTGAAAAAAGAAAAAATACGTGTCCAATACTTTTTGATAATCTACCTGACAGACTAATAAAAAATATAGTCGTGATCTCTATTATTTGCCCTGATTGGTTCGACTAAATTGGTTAAAAACTAATCTTTCCACTTCTACCCTCAGATCTGAAACCCAAAGTAGCAGTGACCCTCCTGCCCGGGCTCCCCGCGTACATCCTGTTCATGATGCTGCGCCACATGGACCACGTGGACGACGAGCCCAAGATGCACCAGCTGATGAAGGCGGTGCGCACCGGCGTCAAGAAGACCCTCAAGCGGCGCGCCGACAGCGTCGAGTACAACGCGCTCTGGCTCGCGAATATGCTCAGGTAACGTTAGTGACATCACTAGCTTCACCAGTGAGAACTTGACGCACTAAAGTGACAGCATAACGCACTAATGTGACATCGTTATGCATTAAAGCGATAACGTGACGTACTACAGTGACAGCATGACGATCAAAAATGACAGCGTGACTCACTAAAGTGACTACGTGACGCACTAATGTTATAGTGTGACTTACTAATTTACTGTAGCGGCAGCGTGTCGCACTAAAATGGTGTCGAGTACAACGCGCTCTGGCTCGCGAATATGCTCAGGTAATTCATGACTGCCTATACATGTAACGTCTAATGCAGTCACATCACAAACTTCATATCTGCGGAAAATCCTGAATGGACTTTGTGGCGCACCAGTGGGAGCTTGACGCACTAGTGAGAGCTTGATGCACTAAAATGACACTGTGATGCACCAAAGCGACATCGTAACGTACTAGAGTAACAGCGTGAAGCACTAAATTGATAGCGTGATGCACTAACTTGATAGCGTGACGCACTTAAGTGACAATAATATAAATAAATAAATTGTTTATTTCTCTTTTACAATTTCTTGATTAAATATTAAATTTACAATGTTCCTAATTAAATTAATTAACCAAGTTATGTGAGAGACTGGAGCCTGAAACTAAATCTAGCATAGGCTTGATATTTTCAGATCACCAGGCTTCCCCCAGGTTGCTACGCTTACATTTCTTGGAAACTAATAAGCCGTTCAGACCAAAACTATCTACATTAGAACCATGCTACGGTTACAATGTAACGTCACATCCTTAGCATCGCATCTGGAGCATACTAAATCAACAGCGAGACGCACTAGTGTATTATAGTGTACTAGTGTAGTAAAGCGACATCGTAACGTACTAGAGTAACAGCGTCACTCACTAAAGTAATAGCGTGTTTATTAAAGTGATATTATGACGCACCAAAGTGACGGTGTGGCGCACTAAAGTGATAGAGTAACGTCACATTTGGAGCATATTAAAGAAACAGCGAAACGCACTAGTGAGAGCTTGAAGCACTAAAGTGACAGTAAGACGCACCAAAGCGACATCGTAACGTACTAGAGTAACAGCGTGACGCACTAAAGTGATAGCGTGATGTATTCAAGTGATAGTATGACGCACCAATGTGACGGTGTGGCGCACTAAAGTTATAGCGTAACGTCACATCTGGAGCATGTTAAAAAACAGCGAAACGCACTAGTGAGAGCTCGAAGCACTAAAGTGACAGTGAGACGCACCAAAGCGACATCGTAACGTACTAGAGTAACAGCGTTACGCACTAAAGTCATAGCGTGATGTATTCAAGTCATAGTATGACGCACCAATGTGACGGTGTGGCGCACTAAAGTTATAGCGTAACGTCACATCTGGAGCATGTTAAAAAACAGCGAAACGCACTAGTGAGAGCTTGAAGCACTAAAGTGACAGTGAGACGCACCAAAGCGACATCGTAACGTACTAGAGTAACAGCGTAACGCACTAAAGTGGTAGCGTGATGTATTAAAGTGATAGTATGATGCACCAAAGTGACGGTGTGGCGCACTGAAGTGACAGCGTAACGTCACATCTGAAGCATACATATTAAAGAAACAGCGAAACGCACTAGTGAGAGCTTGATGCACTAAAGTGACAGTGTGATGCACAAAAGCGACATCGTAACGTACTAGAGTAACAGCGTGACGCACTTAAATGATAGTGTGATGCACTAAAGTGATAACGTGACGAACCAAAGTGATGGACTAAAGTGTCATTGTAACGCACTAAAGTTCCAGATTGACTAACTAAAGTGACAGTGTGTCGCACTAAAGTGATCGCGGGACGCACTAAACCGTAGGCTTAACACTGAAATAACAGCTTGACCCACTAGCACGTTAAAATGATTGTGTGACGCACGAAAACGACAATGTGACTCGTTAAACTGAAATTGACACCCCTATAGGCCAGTACAATCCGAATTGAAATCACAAATAATTCCTACAAAAGGTTTTATTGTTTTAATGGCTTCATTTGTTTCCCAATATGACTGTCTTAAGCCGCCTCCTCCCGCCGGAGTTGTGCATAAGTAGCGAAGGGTAAAAATGTATTCCAAAAGGGATATTTTTGCGATTTTATGGTTATACCGGAAACCATTAAATCAATAAAAACTTTTGTAGGATTCTTTTTTCTGGGTTTATTCCTACTGGCCAACTAAGGGTGTGCTAACTCTTGAATTCTGCTTGACACTTCCTTTTTGTCACATCATGTAAAACAATAATCCTTGTTTCAGGCTACTAAACAATCTACGGCAGTATAGCGGCGACGCGGTGTACCAGACCGCGAACACGCCCCGCCAGAACCAGCAGTGCCTAAGGATATTCGACCTCTCGGAGTACCGGCAGGTGCTCAGCGATATCGCCGTCTGGATCTACCAGGGTGAGTCGAGAGGATGGGTGACCGTAGTGTCTTAAAGTCAAGCAACTGTAGTCATTACCTCAGAACAAGCAGTGCCTGAGGATATTCGACCTCTCGAAGTACCGGCAGGTGCTCAGCGACATCGCCGTCTGGATCTACCAGCGTGGGTCCAAGAGATGGGTTACCGTAGTGTCTGAAAGTCAAGCAACTGTAGTCATTACCTCAGAACCAGCAGTGCCTGAGGATATTCGACCTCTCGAAGTACCGGCAGGTGCTCAGCGACATCGCCGTCTGGATCTACCAGGGTGGGTCGAGAGGATAGGTTACCGTAGTGTCTGAAAGTCAAGCAACTGTAGTCATTACCTCAGAACAAGCAGTGCCTGAGGATATTCGACCTCTCGGAGTACCTGCAGGTGCTCAGTGACATCGCCGTCTGGATCTACCAGGGTGGGTCGAGAAGATGGGGTACCGTAGTGTCTGAAAGACAAGCAACTGTAGTCATTACCTCAGAACAAGCAGTGCCTGAGGATATTCGACCTCTCGGAGTACCTGCAGGTGCTCAGTGACATCGCCGTCTGGATCTACCAGGGTGGGTCGATAAGATGGGGTACCGTAGTGTCTAAAAGACAAGCAACTGTAGTCATTACCTCAGAACAAGCAGTGCCTGAGGATATTCGACCTCTCGGAGTACCGGCAGGTACTCAGCGATATCGCCGTCTAATCTTCCAGGGTGAGTCGAGAGGATGGGTGACCGTAGTGTCTGTAAGGACTCCACTGCTGGCCATAGGCCAAAAACGCCACAGCGATCGGCTCTGAACCGCTTGCATCGCAACCTTGACTAGACTAAGTCGTCAGTCCAACGAATCGGGTGGGAGGCCTGGCTTGTCTCTCAGTAAAAAACGGACTTGTTTCTGGAGCGTGCGTTATGTTACAACGTTCTACTACTGACATCATTCTCGTTGACATGATAAGTGAAAAATCATCATTACCATTATCAGCCGATGATATGTTCCTGTACATCGTTCTCTGACATGGTAAGTGAATCATCATCATTAGCCTTTGGAAGTCCACTGCTGACCGGTGACCCGGTAGACTAAAGACCACCGGGTGAGACCCGGCCGCGTCTTCTAGTTCGTGGCCACCTCTGAAGAACCGTCCTTTCCCAACGGTTGCCAGCTCTGGGAGTTATAGCAATTTAAGTGCTTTTCTGGTTTGAATGGATGGCCGAAAGTGTGTTGAAGTCAAGCAACTTTAGTGTTGAAAGGGTGGCAAAAAGTGTGGTAAAGTCAAGTAATTTTATTGTTGGTCTGGTTTGGATGGGTCGCCGAAAGTGTGTTGAAGTCAAGCATCTTTAGTGTTGAAAGGGTGGCAAAAAGTGTGGTAAAGTCAAGTAATTTTTTTGTTGGTCTGGTTTGGATGGGTCGCTGAAAGTGTGTTGAAGTCAAGCAACTTTAGTGTTGAAAGGGTGGCCGAAAATGTGGTAAAGTCAAGTCATTTTTTTTGGTCTGGTTTGGATGGGTCGCCGAAAGCCGAAAGTGTGTTGAAGTCAAGCATCTTTAGTGTTGAAAGGGTGGCTGAAAGTGTGGTAAAATCAAGATATTTATTGTTGGTCTGGTTTGGATGTGTCGCCGAAAGCTGAAAGTGTTGTGGAAGTCAAGCAACTTTAGTAGTGAAAGGGTGGTCGAAAGTGTGGTAAAGTCAAGCTATTTATTTTTGGTCTGGTTTGGATGTGTCGCCGAAAGCCGATAGTGTGTGGAAGTCAAGCAACTTTAGTGTTAAATGGGTGCCCAAAAGTGTGGTAAAGTCAAGTAATTTTATTGTTGGTCTGGTTTGGATGGGTCGCCGAAAGTGTGTTGAAGTCAAGCAACTTTAGTGTTGAAAGGGTGGCAAAAAGTGTGGTAAAGTAAAGTAATTTTATTGTTGGTCTGGTTTGGATGGGTCGCCGAAAGTGTGTTGAAGTCAAGCAACTTTAGTGTTGAAAGGGTGGCAAAAAGTGTGGTAAAGTCAAGTAATTTTATTGTTGGTCTGGTTTGGATAAGTCGCCGAAAGTGTGTTGAAGTCAAGCAACTTTAGTGTTGAAAGGGTGGCAAAAAGTGTGGTAAAGTCAAGTAATTTTTTTGTTGGTCTGGTTTGGATGGGTCGCCGAAAGTGTGTTGAAGTCAAGCAACTTTAGTGTAGAATGGGTGGCAAAAAGTGTGGTAAAGTCAAGTAATTTTATTGTTGGTCTGGTTTGGATGGGTCGCCGAAAGTGTGTTGAAGTCAAGCATCTTTAGTGTTGAAAGGGTGGCAAAAAGTGTGGTAAAGTCAAGTAATTTTTTTGTTGGTCTGGTTTGGATGGGTCGCTGAAAGTGTGTTGAAGTCAAGCAACTTTAGTGTTGAAAGGGTGGCCGAAAATGTGGTAAAGTCAAGTCATTTTTTTTGGTCTGGTTTGGATGGGTCGCCGAAAGCCGAAAGTGTGTTGAAGTCAAGCATCTTTAGTGTTGAAAGGGTGGCTGAAAGTGTGGTAAAATCAAGATATTTATTGTTGGTCTGGTTTGGATGTGTCGCCGAAAGCTGAAAGTGTTGTGGAAGTCAAGCAACTTTAGTAGTGAAAGGGTGGTCGAAAGTGTGGTAAAGTCAAGCTATTTATTTTTGGTCTGGTTTGGATGTGTCGCCGAAAGCCGATAGTGTGTGGAAGTCAAGCAACTTTAGTGTTAAATGGGTGCCCAAAAGTGTGGTAAAGTCAAGTAATTTTATTGTTGGTCTGGTTTGGATGGGTCGCCGAAAGTGTGTTGAAGTCAAGCAACTTTAGTGTTGAAAGGGTGGCAAAAAGTGTGGTAAAGTAAAGTAATTTTATTGTTGGTCTGGTTTGGATGGGTCGCCGAAAGTGTGTTGAAGTCAAGCAACTTTAGTGTTGAAAGGGTGGCAAAAAGTGTGGTAAAGTCAAGTAATTTTATTGTTGGTCTGGTTTGGATAAGTCGCCGAAAGTGTGTTGAAGTCAAGCAACTTTAGTGTTGAAAGGGTGGCAAAAAGTGTGGTAAAGTCAAGTAATTTTTTTGTTGGTCTGGTTTGGATGGGTCGCCGAAAGTGTGTTGAAGTCAAGCAACTTTAGTGTTGAAAGGGTGGCAAAAAGTGTGGTAAAGTCAAGTAATTTTATTGTTGGTCTGGTTTGGATGGGTCGCCGAAAGTGTGTTGAAGTCAAGCAACTTTAGTGTTGAAAGGGTGGCAAAAAGTGTGGTAAAGTCAAGCTATTTATTTTTGGTCTGGTTTGGATGGGTCGCCGAAAGTGTGTTGAAGTCAAGCAACTTTAGTGTTGAAAGGGTGGCAAAAAGTGTGGTAAAGTCAAGCTATTTATTTTTGGTCTGGTTTGGATGGGTCGCCGAAAGCCGAAAGTGTGTTGAAGTTAAACAACTTTAGTGCTGGTTTGGTTTGGATAGGTGGCCGAAATCGTGTTAAGGTCGAGCAATATTGACTCTAGTCATGCTTAGGATGGGTAACTTGTGTTTAGGATGGGTGAAAATGTATTTAAATTTTTTTGATTACTGAAAATGTGTCAAGATATTTTGGTACTAGACATGTTCTCTTCTGTCTTACATTAGTAATACCTTTTCCTCTTCTTTTAAAGATAATTTTTACTGCCAAAATAGATACTTCACGACCGTCTGGTATAGTGGTTCGCGCTCCGGACTACAAAGCCAGCGGTTTCGGGTTCGAATCCCGCAAGGGGCAAATGTTTGTGTGATGAGCACGAGCATTTGTACCTAAGTCATGCATGTTTATAAAAGTATTAAAGTATGTTTATCTGTTATCTAGTCGCCATAGTACAAGCTTTGCTTAGTTTAGGGCTAGATAATTGGTGTGATTGTGAAACCAATTCATTATTTATTATTATTATTAGGTCCTTACATATGAAATTGCCGATCAGTATCAAAAAGTGAATCAACTTTTTTTAATGAAATTCTGCCAATTTATAGGCAGATTGAAATTTCTAGAACGGAAAAGTTGAAACCAAAGCGCACCGTTCGTTCGTTAGCGGTGCCCGGTCCGTACACGTCGTTAATTCTTCGAGTCGTTTCTGCAGCACCGGTGCCCCGGTGGGACTCGTATTCGTAAATACCGCGAATTTTCAATTTGTCCATAGTCGTTATAGCAATGTTAAAGCTCAAACAAATGATGTGAAAACAAATGAAATAAGAATTTTAAAACAATATTTTTCTGGCTTCATTTCGAATTAAATTTGAATTTGGAATTTCTAATCAAACGCAAGATATTCGATGTTAAAGTTGCCAGTATTGAGTATCGGCAATTTCGTATGTAAGGACGTGATATTAAAAAATATATGTTACCTCCTAACAAAACGAATTCGTCCCAGGCCTGATCCACCTGCTAGAGCGGCAACTCGAGCGCCTAATCGTGCCGGCCATACTGGAGTACGAGGAGATCAGCGTCCGGCCCGGGCCGGCGCGCACGGCCCCGGCGGCGGGGGCGGGGGCGGGGGCGGGGGCGGGGGCGGCCGGCCCCGCGCGGCTCAACCACGAGCTGACGGCCACGCACGACAGCCTGCGCGCGCACGCCGTCGACCCGCCACTGAGGGTCATGATATTTAAGCAGGTCAGTCAAGATACGTAGGTCACACTATGTAAGGTAAGTTTTGCGTAACTTAAAAAAACAACATGTTATAACCAAAATATTATGTTTATTGCTTTTCAAAATACTCTCCTTTACATTTTAAACATTTTTTCATGCGATCGAATCATTTTTTAAAACAGGAGGACCACAGATCTGAAGGCATGTTTTCTACGTGCTGATTGAACGCTATCGCTGCCTCTTCGGAGTTGGTAAAAGTAAAACCTCTCATCAAATCTTTAATTTTGGGGAAAATACAGAAATCAGAAAATACACAATCGGGTGCTAGGTCGGGGCTATGCGCAGGATGGGTGACGAGTTGTACTTTTTCGGAAGCTAAAAATGACTTTGTTTTGTTGGCCGTGTGTGAAAAATGCGTGTGTCATCATGATGTAGGAGAACACGGCTTTTGGGTCGTCTTTCGCGAACTTTTTCTAACACCCTGGGTAAACAAGTGGTAGAATACGAAGTAGAACGGCATTAACAATCTTTTGATCTTCAAGTGGAATTGTACAGATGGGACCCGTAGCTGAGAAAAAAAACCCGATTATGTTTTTACCAACGTTTCTCACCTTTGTTGGCCTGTTCTCATTTTCAAACACCCATTCACAAGATTGCTGTTTTTTTCGGATTCAAAACAATAAATCCACGTTTCGTCTCCTGTGACAATGTCATAAACAGCATTAGAATGTCCGTGGTCGTACTTCAGTAGCATCTGTGAGCACCATTCCACGCGAGCCCGCTTCTGCTCCGCTGTCAGTTCATGAGGGATCCAACGACAGCAAAGTTTCCGAACTTTCAATTCTTCGTGTAAAATTTTCTGAATTTGGCTCATACCAATCCCCAATAGTCCTCGAATTGTCTCATAGGTAATCCGCGGGTTTTCTTCAATTAGCCGCTTAACAGTAGCCACATTATTTTCGTTGAAGGCAGTTGAAGGCCGCCCTTCACGACATTCGTCATGTAAAGAAACTCGACCTTTCTCAAATTCAGCAAACCATCGCTTCACGGTGCTCAAACAAGGTGCTTCTCTCCCAAAAGCATTTTGAAGACGAGCGGCACAGAACTTTTAAAATCATAAAAAATCATCGCTCTAAAATCTTTTCGACTTAATTCCATTTTCGTTGCGTACGTAGAACTTTGATGTGTGATAAAAAACAATTTACAAATAATTTCCCGCCAATTTTTTTTTTATTACTAAGAAGGTTACAACGTTGAAAAAAATATAACATTCGAAATTCAAATAGTTCCTATTAGCTAGAAGTGCAAAACTTTTAGTGTGCCCCATGTATAATAGTCAAGATGTACATTTTTCTGTAAAAATCATGTGTAATTACTTGTGAAAGTAACCTAATTAGTCCCGAGACGGGGTTTGACGCCCGAGCGTACTGTGGGCGCCAATAGTACAAGGTACTAAATAAGTCTTTAACCCGAGGTAAACACTGTGCTTTTCATTACGAATACAAGGAAAGTAAAAATAAAAACATTAGCAAAAAAAATATTTGAGAATTTAAAAAAACCGTACCAAAGAGTATGCAATCACTACGTTCTATAACTCGAAAAAATAAATGGAGATCGGATTGCTGTTTTCCCGCCAATTTTTTTTCTATGGCCGGCCAGCTATTCAGCCATTATTTTTTTATTTTCGTCATTGAAAAAATGATAAATATTTTGCTCAAATCTGTTATTTTAAAGAAATAGTTGAAAGTTATAATAAGATATTTTAGACATTTAAAATAATCTTTAATTAACACTAACTTTGTTACTTAATTAAATTTTACATCTCGCTGTTATTGAGTGGCTGTATAAAAAAGTTACAACATGGTTCAATAGAAATGTAAAATCAGAATTAGTTTTTTCTTTTTATAATTTGACAGCTGTCAGTTGAAAACTATTCTCCCTAGGGCTGAAAAGTGTTACTTTCAACCCGCTCCTCAGGCAAGTTCAGACCTACTTTCCGAGTATGAGCAATGAAAAATAATAAAATAAAGGAAATGATGAGTCGATAATAAATTAAAACAATATTATGAAGTGTTAAATCTACACAGTCTATACACATAAATTAAATTAAGGTTCACAATTAATTAATTAATCGTATAGCTGTTGCCCGTGACTTCGTTTGCGTGAGCTTTAGTTTATTCATAAAGCATTTTTTGCGCAACTTTTTTAATTTTACCTTTTATATGAACCTTCTCCTGACTGTAAATAACACAACAAAAAAAAAACGAAATTGCTCCGTCCGTTAACGCGTGATGCAATGCTAATAGTGAAAACAAAATTGATGTTAGGTAAAAATAACCGTAATACAGTAATTAATAATAAATGTATGGCGGACATGTACTGTGACGTCACGGTACATGTCGAATCTCCTTGTCTAGCACGCGACTTAAATGGGTAGTTATACGACCTGTGATAGGCACACTTTAATAAATAATATTATTTACATATTCATTTATATTTAAATAGACAGGAATGTTTAAGTCAATTTGAACTAATTTGACCATTAATAACTGGTAAGGTTCAGTCATTTTACATCTCTAGTCAGGACATACACAGAGTGAAATATTGGGAAAGTGAAATTGTAATCACCATTTCAGCTATAGGACGTCCTCCAGTGACTTCCAAATTGGCCGGTTGACAGCAGAGGCTTCCTGCAACCTTCAACCTTTACCAGGTCGTCTGTCCACCTTGTGGGTGGATGACCTACGCTGCTTTTTTAATTTTTAATGTATATTCAGATTGTCTGATTCTCAAATTGTGAATTAAGCGACATCTGTCGGGTCAGCTAGTAATTTAAAACCGGCCAAGTGCGAGTCGGACTCGCGCACGGAGGGTTCCGTACAATTATTTATAATATTCTGTGAATATTTTCAACGTCTACCTGTTGCCGTTATTAATATTGAGAAAAAAACTGCAAAAAACGTATCTTGTATGAGAGCCATACTTAAATACTTACTTTATTCTGGTTTAAGTATTTGTTGTTATAGCGGCAACAGAAATACATCATCTGTAAAAATTTCAACTGTCACCTATCACGGTTCATGATACAGCCTCGTGTCAGACAGACAGACAGACGGACAGTGGAGTCTTAATAATAGGGTCCCGTTTTTACCCTTTGCGTAAGGAACCCTAAAAACGATACTACACTTACATAATCATAATACAAATGACCTGTTTGGTTCCAGCTGTTCTACTACATCTGCGCGTACAGCCTGAACCAGCTGCTGCTGCGGAAGGACCTGTGCTGCTGGGCTAAGGGGCTGCAGATCCGCTACAACATCTCGCACCTCGAGACCTGGATCAAGGAACACCTGGCCGAGTATGGGCAGAAGAGCGTGAGTGTGCTTTTTGTACTTATTTTATCATTTATCATCATTATCATCATCACTTTTATCACTATTATCATCGTCGATCGCATATTGTTTTCTACTACCAATTTGTAAACCCTGGTTTTCCAAAAATAAATAAATAAATAGTGATAATGATAGTGAGTATGATGATTCTGATAGTTGGAATGTTATGATAGGTATCGCTATCGTTGTGATTATAACAGTGATTATAATGAAAATATAGTAATATCTTACACACTATCATCTTAACTATAAGTATTATCATCACTATCGTTATCACTATCGATGATGATAATAATGACAGTGAAGATAGGATAGTGATAGTTAGAATGATCATAGTTATATTACTATCATTCAACAGTGATTACGATGATAGCATACTGTCATCCTAACTATCAGTATCATCATTACTATCATTATCAGTATCGATGATGATAACAGTGATCGAATGATAGTGAAGATGATGATATTGAAGATGATGATAGTGTTGATGACGATAGTGATATCACTATCACTATCTATAACAATTTTGTAATTTTGTGAGTGTTTTGATCATATAATAATTAATTTTATAAATTTTGCATGCTTAAAATGACAATTTAAAAGTGCTGAACTACATGTCATTATACCTATTTATAAGACCCACTGTAACCACTTTTATAGAAAATAAAGATTCCATTCTATTCTATACTCAACAGTGATGTTGACGATAGGCTAGTAATATCACTATCATACACACTGTCATCCTAACTAATAAAGATGGTAATATTTTAAAGTTGTTTTGTTGTAAGTGGAGATTATTCAATTTTTCCATAATTCATGTTATTTCGTTAACCTCTCAAAACGATATGACTTTTAGTTTTTCCTTTAATTGGTCCTTACATTTTAGCCCTATTTTTTATTGACTGTACAAAAAAATTAAAATCTAATATTTTGTGTGTCAGGTGGAAGAGATCCTGGGGGTACTAAAGCCGATCACACAGGCAGTACACCTGCTGCAGGCGCGCAAGTCCATGGCCGACGTGGACTCCACCGTCGACATGTGCCCCGACCTCACCGCCATGCAAGTCTGCAAGGTATGTGCCCCACCTCCCTGCTAGGTATATGCCCCACCACACCGCCACGCAAGTCTGCAAGGCATGTGCCCCACCTCACCGCCATGTAAGTCTGCAAGGTATGTGCCCCACCTCCCCGCCAGGTATGTGCCCCACCTTACCGCCAACAAGTCTGCAAGGTATGTGCCTTACTTCCCCGCCAGATATGTGCCCCACCTTACCGCCAACAAGTCTGCAAGGTGTGTCCCGCCTCCCCGCCAAGTATGTGCCCCGACCTCATAGCCATGCAAGTCTGCAAGGTATGTGCTCCACCTCCCCGCCAGGTAGGTATATCTCCACCTCACCGCCATGCAAGTCTGCAAGGTATATCCCCACCTCACCGCCATGCAGGTCTGCACGGTATGTGCCCCACCGCACTTAGAATATTAAAGTAAGATTTCTGTCTCTCTCTGTAGAAGAAAGCCACCAGTTGAACCCTACACCCCTTATCTTCGTTAATTTGACGGCAGCCTCCCAAACTCTACGGCCTCCTTTAACCCGTGTCGTCCGTTTCCAGCTGTTAAACATGTACACCCCGGCCGAGGAGTACGAGGTGAAGGTGACGCGCGAGTTCATCCACGAGATACAGAAGAAGATGCTCGCCAAGGCCGGGCCCAACGTCGACAAGGAGCCGGTGAGTGGCTTTTGTATTGGTAGGACGCACATTGGCGTTATAATTGGTTTAGGTAGGACTCATGTTGACGTTTTATTTGGTTTTGGTAGGACGCACATTGGCGTATTAATTGGTTTTAGGAGAACTAGCTTTTTATTATTTTTTTTGTTTAGAAGCAGGAAGCATATAGTTTTAATTGATTTTATTTGAACGCAAATTGTTCTTTAATATATTTTTAGGTGTGTTAATTGTTTTTTTAGACACACATTGGCGTTATTATTATTTTTTGTTTAGACGCATATAGGCATTTTGTATTCAATTACATTTAAGAGATTTATTGGTGTATAGAGTTAAGCCAAAGAAAAAGAATAATCACCCTACGGGATCAAAGACGCGATTGCAAAAAATGTGTTAAAAGCAAATATCTTTGTGCCAGATTTCACGTCTTGAAATTATCCCTTCGCGTTCCACTTACCCGTGGTATACCAGAAAAACAATAGGGAACTTTTTTGTTGCACGCGAAGGGACAATACAGATTTAAACAAAGATTTAAATGTGTTTTGATAGAAAAGTAAACTTAAAAAAAACAATAAGAGCATTTCACTATATTATTCTGACGCCAATCGGCGTCCACATTACCTTTAATGCATCACCAATCTCTTATTTCACAGCAAAACCTCCTGATGGACTCCAAAATGATATTCTCCGTTCAATTCCCGTTCAACCCCTCGCCGATCCGCCTCGAAGCCATCGAGCTACCGGAAGTATTGGAGCTAGACGGGCACCTCACGAAGATATAAGAACGTTCGCGTAACAATGTTCGTTCGCGAGCATCGGGACGAGCGAACTTTGCTCGGTGAGCCAGACAGTGGAAATGTGATGTTACTTGAGATTTCATATTTTTAATACTACCCCCAGGGGTTTAGACCCGGGTTGATTCCCGGTCCAATGGGGAATATGCGTGTTTTTTTATTTGGTCCTAATTACCTAATTATAATTAATAAAACTTAAGAATTTTCGAAAAATATTGATAAATACCTGACTTACAGCCCATTAAAGTCGCGGGTTAGACATGGAGGTCCGATATGTACTGTGACGTCATATTACACGTCCGCTATACATCAATCATAGTAAAAGTTGTTTTAGAAAGAGATAGGTATACCTTAATTCCCAATTACTATATTACGGTTATTTTTTACCTAAAATCAATTTTGTTTTCACTATTATCACTATAATTTCGTATATTTTCTTATAAATACAGTAAAAACAATGTATTTTATCATGCATATTCCCTATTCAGAAAAAGCTTTTTTAAATTAGTTCGAGACTGCGTGTACTGGGAGACGCCCCTGGCAAAATTCATTGTCAGTTATCTCGTGACACAAGGACCTTATTACTTCGAGACAGTATTGTGTTGTCTCGCCCATATTTATTTATGTGATTAAAGCTGTGTGTGTGGGCTGGCAGTGATTATGTGTATGTGCAAGCGGTGCAAAAAGAGACTTCCACTTGCCACACATCATCATCATCATCATCATTTCAGCCATAGGACGTCCACTGCTGAACATAGGCCTCCCCCAGTGACTGGTACTTGCACCTACTTGCGCTTATCAAAATGTAAGTCTGGTATTACGTGCCCTTTCTTATACAAGATTATATAAAGACCATGCCACTGTCACCGCGCATTCTACACAACGTTTTGATCAGCTCTTGTTCTGTTGTTGAATTTGAATTTGAAATATGACGCCTTTAAAAATGTATATAGAATTCTTTACAAAATTCACAAAAAGCTCTGATTGAATATGTGTAGCAAAGCCGAATAGATGTAATTTTTTGAAAAAGTCTTAAAACAAAAGTTGTTTAACACGTTTGGTAGAAAGCAGGGTGACAAGCTGTCGTGTTCTTTACTGGACACGGGGACTTTGTATGTATAAAAAAAAACCCTGAACGGCTTCGATTTATGTATTTTTCGTAGCTGTCAGGACTGGGTTTGTATGACAGAACAATTTGAAAAGATTCCCGGGAATTCTAATTCCGGGAAAAACTAAATGTACCTAATTTTTTTATAGGAATTTTGGTATGTCAGTGCAAATGTCATTTGACAGTTGTCAGCTGATCCGGACAAGACGTCAGTCGGGCCAGACTATAAAAATAAATGGAGTATATTGTATAAATCATAAGTAATATCACATTTACACTAATAAATATAATGATATTAATTCCAATGTTATATTTATGGACATAATTTGTCTAATTTGCCTGTAAGCATTTATTTATACTATTTTCTTTAGTTTATTCCCAATTTATTATTAATACATTCCATTTTGAATGCCATAATTATAATTTATTTACAAAAATCAAAAGTATTTACTATTTCTAATTAGTGCCATTTTTCTTAAGATTTTGTTTTTGTCTATTTATTTACATAAAAAATCATTTAGAAATTTGTTACAATGTGTTTTATAGTTTCCTATCAACGAGTTTCAATATATTCTGTTGTTGCCAGGTGCAATATTGTTTTTAGAATTAATAATAAACATGGTTTTAAGAAACACTGGTTCCAATAAATATTATTTAATTCAGTACCTTAATAGATTCATAGTACTCAATGCTTTATAGTAAAAAATAGGGTAGACATAAAAATGTAGACCAAACAGTTAAAGAAAGCATTTTTGTAAGAGAGAAAATATACATATACTACACATAGTGAGTAAATTAATAATATTAGTTACGATAGTGTTTGTATGCATACATTGTAAACTACCACAATATACACATTTGTCTAGAAACATGGAGAAATAAAAATAAATTATTACAGACACTTTACCCAAAAACACCACTTACTCGTTTATTTAGAGGCTGCATTTTTTTATTCGTGAATAATGAACAACTTCTATTAGGACCAATACTAAAATCAAAAAATAAATATCAGATGTTCCATACTTTTGGTCGAAAGGCACTTTGATGCGCTTTATCTTCGTCATTTTTGTTTGATTGACAAAAGACAATATATGTGTCCAATATATTTTGATAATCTAACTGACGGACTAAATAGAATAATCTTTTTTTGACCCAGGAAATTAGCCTATTATTAAAATACTGGAAACGCCTCGACCTCAAATAATATCTTAAGATCTTTTGAATATCTGTCCACAGATTTTTATTCTGTCTTGGTTTTGTGTGTACATAAGTGGCCGCTTTTAGCAGTAGGCCCTTTATCAGCAAATGGTTAAACAGGCCCTTAGATTTTTAACAACTTAAATAAAAATAACTTAAAAATCATTTCAAACTTAAATAAACTTAAAAATCATTACAAACGTTACAGTGCGCATTAAAGAGTTAGGGAAACAGCATGACATAGGGGGGGGGGGGGGGGGGTCTAAAATGTCAATATTTGGCGGCTTGACATGACACAATATGTGTATGGTCCCTAATAATAGTTGTGTATATTCATGAGTAGAGCACAATCATTAAATTTGGATACTTATCAAAGTTACCCTATATTACGAGTATGACAATATGCATTGAATAATTATTTTGACCCAGGGCCAATATAGCTGTGAGGAACATTCTAGTTGAGTTTTATTAACAAGTGCTTTACATAAATGTTTTAGTTAGCGTTACCAAAAACAGTATCCGACTTACAATACAATAAAATATTACATATGTTGAGAAAAATACAATGCTGACCGATATTACATCATTTTGAAATTGGTATTTAAGATAAACCATACGAAATTCAACGAAAAATTCATTTAGTCGTCAGAATTGCCCCAAAGTTGAATTTGCCCCAGGTCTATTTCAGCTCTCCGATAATTATTCATCATAAAGTAAGTTTTTTTTCTATCCCCAATATAATTCCTAGTTAGATAATTAATTTTTACTATCAACGAAGTTCAGTTTTAAATATATTTAGGTGATTTAATATTATTTAATATGATATTGTTTATAGCCAATCAGTTTGTTAATCATCAGGTTTGACTTTATATTGATGTATTATTAATTATTAGGTAATATAATTTATGGTGTTCTTCGAAATACAGCTACACTTGTCGAGTATTTAGACTTAAGCTTCAGTTTTTTACTAAAAATAATGCTTCCATATTTCGTCTACTCTTGAGTTTCACTAATTTTGTAGCTTTTAATGGAACTTTAACACATTAATGATCATGCTATGAATAATCTGGGAACATAAACTACAGTTATAGCACTGTAGTTTCCCAGCACAAGACCCTGACCCAAAAAAATATTAATGCTAGAATCTTGTATTTATCGTCGACAATAATAAGAAACTGGCCCAGACAGAAAAAGGAATACTGAAGTCTAAATATACGGCAAGCTATTACAACATTATTATTCCATTAATGTTACTGTTTATTGTAAGGCATAGAAAGCTTAGGCATAGAGTATTAAGTAGTTCAAGCTTAAATAAACTGCAAAATTACTTTCATATTATGTTATGTTCTAGAAATGTTGAGAATAAAAATACCGGCTTATATGACAGTTAATAAAAATTGGCTCTTCCGTCTCAAATTAATCAGAAAGAAACAAAAGCGGTTTTTTATCATGGGGTATAATATTATATTATAGTCTGTGTGGTATGTGATGTAATATATATATTATATCTCAGTGTAAACACTTCCATTCAAAACTACTGTAAGCGATATAAATCTATATCTCAAGATGTAATATATATTTTACTATAGTTAAAAACCAGCTTTAATTATTGTATACCATAATTAATAGATCACTAATATCGAAGCTTTTTCCGAGAACGTAACTCCTTTAACTGGAATAATGTATAAAACGACATACATTTTGTTTATGGGTCAAATTGTAAAATCTAAATGTACGAAAGTGATTTTGCAGGTTTGAAGAGATTTTAAAAGTATGTATAGTGAAAATAAACTCGAAAAGACAGCGTTACCATGTTAAGCTTAGGTGCTTGGACACATTTGTTATAAATAAATACATAGCTTAAATATTTATAAAGCATAATATTTAGTGTAATAGATAAATATTTATTGTTTGTACTTAATAAAAGATGTACTTAATTTACGTTCAATAATAAAATTATTTAAATATTGACATTATAGTCTATTATATGAGAAGGTGGTTGTATAATAATTATCTCAAATAATGACCGTTCAGATAGCATTAAATGTCTGGTTTGTGTCTCATGCCAATCGCTTTATATGTAATAACTAAAATTTCTGCATTTAAATTCATCATTTTAATTATACCCCAAATAGAAACATTACAAAACACTAGAATATTATCATTATTGGTTACAAAATGCGGCCCGTGGTTAAAAAAAAATGTTTTAAAATGACTTGTTAATTTGTGTTACATAGTTAAATACAGTCTATCCTCCATTTATATGTTTGTTACTGTTTTGTAATAAAAGAATAAGTTACGATTTAATTCCAATTAAATTGATAGAAAACTTTATTTCCGCCTTCTCGACAAGTAAAGATTATAGAATTCTGCATATATTTACTTACAGTGTGATTCTTAATATAGTATACAAATGAAATTAAGTGTAATGAGACTTAATTTTGACTATGGAGAATATTAATAAAAAATCTGAATTTTATATGTGGAGAATCATACTGTATACATAATATATGATGTACCTATTTATTAGTGAGATATGTAACAATATTGAAGGTACTAAAAGTATGTAAAACATAATTATGTAAAATGTGTTTTAATTAGGTGCTCAAGTTAAAATTCCCTGTTAAAATTATATTCCAAATTATATGAATATTGTATTGAATGATATTTATTATTGTTATATAAAATCTTCTGTCTATTTACCAATGCAATTCTTTGAAAATAAATAAAATTTGTTTCTGAACATTTTCAACAATTTAGGCTGGTTGGGGCTAATGTGCCTATGGGGCAAATAAGTTGCTCTTAAAATACCTCAAGCTATGGTTAATGTGACGACCTCCGTAGCCGAGAGGCGAGTATACCGGACATGGTGTCGCTATCTCTGAGGTCCCGGGTTCGATTCCCGGTTGGCCAATGTAGAAAAATAACTTTTCTATATTATCTAGGGTCTGGGTGTTACGGTACCCGTCGTTGTTTCTGATTTCTGTAACACAAGCGCTTAAGCTACTTATCACAGGATCAGAGCAAAGTATGTGATGTTGTCTTGGACAATATTGGAACTGCTTGCAAGTTCGTTATACGAAAGTAAAATATCTATGCTAGCTAGTATACTGAGAAAATATGCAATCAAACGTACTACTACCGTAAAGGCTGCTGATATAGAACAACTTTTCTATGGAACTTAAGGTAAATGACAAATTCTAAAAATATTTATGCTGTATCGTCGAGGTAATTTTATTGCGAATAAATGTTGCCCTGTAAAGTAGGTTGATTCCACATTGATTATGTATTTTCAAGGAACTACACATGTATATTGTATTTAGGTAACATTATCGTTAGATATGAGTTCCCATAGTAGCATTCCATCAGCCTTTTTTTGTTTTTTCTGTAAAGATTCAAGAGTTTATACATAAAACTAATACTCCTTACGTACTATTTAGCGTTCATAATAGTGGTTAATGTAATCGCAGAAACTTATTTGCGATGCCTAGTAGTCTAGTAGTCTAAAGGCATCGCAGGAAATAAGTATCTGCGATGAGATTTATCACTATTATGAACGCTAATATGACTTGATGGTCTACTAACGGTTTGCTTGACATCTAACGCGAAGCATTCGGTCAATGTTCTATTCAACTTGCCATCAGGTTTGCCAAATGTCTAACATGACGCCTCGTCATATTTATGTATGTCAATACTTTGAATTATCTCATTAAAGGCACACTTGCCCCGTTTGAGCTTGCACTTGCCCCGTATACATAGATATACTTGCCCCAACTCATATTATTATTCAATGTTCTTTATATTTATTTAAAAGAATATAATGTTAATGGTTTAGTGTATATTCTTAGTACAGTTGAACACATAATCAACAAACCAAATGGAGACGACTATAACCGATGTAACGCTGTATCAAAACAAAACATTTCCTGACATAAAACACGTTTACGCGTTTCATTGTACGTATACCCAGATGTTTAAAACTAACAAAATATGAAATGATATGTAATCAACTGTACTATTAAACAAATACACATTGTATGTTATTACTATTTATTGATCTCCAATATTATTGTTCCTTGTGTTAACTAAAGCAATACGTTGCATATCTATGTAAGTAAAGGTATTTATTGCAAATTAAATATTTAAAACAAAAGGTTTGTACACTTATTTTGTCAGATATTATTTCATTACGCATAAAATTCGTCATTTGATTCGTTTTGAACAGTCCCATTCATGTAAAAAAACCTTTTAATAAGCGCCATCATCATCATCATCACTATTTTAGTCATAGGAGATTGGCCTCCCCCAGTAACTTCCAGATTGGCTGGTTGGAAGCGGCCTGCATCCAGCGGCTTCTGCAACCTTTAATGGTCGTCGGTCCTTGCGGATGGACGTCCAACGCTGCGCTTGCTTGCTTATTATAATTAGTGCGAAAAAGTTAAAACAACAACAAAAAAAATGCCTGTCCGGAAATCGAAGGAGCTTCAAGGCAAAACACTGCGACTTAATAGATGACGTCTACCAATTATTCGTACATAATCACAAACCTTGACAAAAAAATGTTTTGTCCTTTCCTTTTGTATTCGGCTATTAAGATCGTGATTACGATAGTGAAGTAAAGGTCGAAGCATATAGTATGTCAGCCATGCCGTTATTCTGACGACACAGATTCCGATCGTCCCTATTCATAGACTTCGAAAACGCTACGCTCAAGTTGTTTTAAGTAAAGTGTGAAGTGACGCCATCGGTCAAGACAAAGAGTAGGTACTAAATCCATGCTCTGTACAACGTACTTTTTTTTTTTTTAAAGATGGATGAAATCGGTAAAGTCGTTCTTAAGGCGATGGGTAAGGCAAGTGACCTTGAACATTAAGCGTCGACTAATGCGACTTCTATTACGTGCCTAAGATAATAAATGGTTCTCGCAGACTAAACATCCATCCGTTGCGCTCCTGTGTAAATA
Organism: Anania hortulata; assembly: GCA_963576865.1. NCBI lineage: Eukaryota > Metazoa > Arthropoda > Insecta > Lepidoptera > Crambidae > Anania > Anania hortulata. Next base: position 7,706,408 of record OY756416.1, read on the forward strand.
GATAATCATTGCGAGCAAAATATCCGCTTATGGAAAAGTAGGCGCTAAGAGTAAAATCCATTAAAAAACCTTATAATTCTTAATTGGTTAACTATTTGAAAAAAAAAACTTCACCCTAAAGGCACGAATGTTATAAATAACTAAACTAACTTTGAAGCTAAACAAAAACATAGTTTTAAATAAAAATGTGTACAAGCTCGCGATATTTGCCGTACTTTGAAATATTTTTTTGTGTTTATATATAATGTATCCTATATCCAGTATTTTCGCCAGAAAACTTACACAAAAATACCTCTTTTACGTGCATTCTCCTTACCCGGCGCCTTAAGTTATATCGTGACCAAGAGAAGTAGGGATTCATTTTTTTAAAATAAAAAGATTGACCGGATTTTCTTAAACTAAAAAATATCAACTTTACCTATGAAATGACGAAGACGTTCGACTTCATAATTGAGGAAAATTGTCTTACAGATGACGAAGACATACCTACGTAAGGTAAACACCCTGCCGCACTTCTCGTTAGATCGTGAGCGCGTTTTGAGAATTCTTAACGGGACAGTCGATCACAAAAATAAGTCGTCTGATAGCGCAGCACTAAGTCTCACTTAGGTCTAGTGGCTTGCGCTCCGGACAACAAAGCGGTTGCGGGTTCGAACCCTGTTGGTAAACAGCAGCTGATCAAGTGGTTTAAAGAGTTTCTTAAATATACTCTGTATAAGTATGTCTTTTTTTTGTTATAAGTTTAAACAATTTCCGGTCTGCCACGGGTAAGCGGAACGCGGAGGGGAAATGTATAATGTATTTGCTAAAGTACCTAATAAAAGCTGGAGAATTTGTTTATAATACCAAAATTAAAAAGTCAACACCAATATTTTTGATTATATAAAGCCGACAGTACCAACCTCGTATGTCCAGGTTTGTTAATTGCACTTAATGAGTGGGTAAAATCATTAAAAAAGTTTTTGGCAGTTCGTTGTCCTACGTTGTAGGTAGTTTACAGTTGCATTCATTTTAAAATGATTTAGGGTAGTTTTAAAAAATTGGTTCAAGTCGAGTTTTAAGTGAAATTTATGTTGTGGCGTTTTTTTGATGTTATACAAATAATGATCCGCTTTCCTTGATTTACTCCTCCACTTCGCGCGGCCTTGAGCGTCTAGTTGCGAGATCATTAATTGGCACGCATGTCAGCCCTCACGACGTCAAGCCAGCATTTCTTGAGTCTACCCCTTTTGCCAGGACCTGGCGGTGGCGGCATGGCCAGACATTTGTTTCCTACGTAGCTTGCCGGTTTCCGCATAACATGGCCGTACCAGCGTAGGCATAACATCGCGTAGATATAATGTTTCTAATTTCTTTAACACAAGTGCTTTGTTGGCTACTTACGTTAGTATCAGAGCAATGTATTTAATTTTTATTAGAATTTTAACTTTTTTACTAGTTTGTAGAAACTATAACAACAATCTAAATCGAAAATTTCCTATAGGTACCCAAACTAATGTTCATATGGGAAATATCTGTTTACTCCATGTTTACTTCATAAAGCAGTGTTTACGAATTTGATCATAACACCCGTTTAATAACATTAACTTTCCCATACTATTGTTTGACGTAACTCCGGACAGTTTGTCCAACGACGTTGTCAATTCCCAGTAAATACAAATCAACATTGCGCCCTGATTCTCTGTCTCCACTTTCTCAGGGTGTGTAGTAGAGTAGACACGAGCAGGTCTTCCCAACCTGGATTTCCTGGACCCCGTGTCTATTCTGGCCATGGAGTACAGTCTTTCTAGGAATGTCATTCATTTTTCTCTAGAAAAATATCCGCCATTTTTTAATCTGGGGCCCAATTCCGATTTTCGGTTATTTAACAATAATCGCAAATTCGCAATCCTGTGTCGATCCGCTCCCAGTAACATTAAACATTAACGCAATGAGATATTTTTTTGTTCTTTTTCCAGGAGTATTGGGATAGTTTTGATAATTTCACGTCAAATATAAAGTTTACGAGAATACCGTTTTTAAAATGTTGGATCGACACTGGATTGCAATGGAACTAAATGTTACATAACGGAAATTGGGCCTCTGTTTTAGTTTGGGTGGTATGGGTTTGGCAGGACTTGTCATTTCATCTAAACATATTTCATAGTAACACATATTACTTACCTATAGTTTCGGAGGAAGATGTTTCGTATTGCTGCTTAATAGGGTATGTGCTCCATGATTCGGGTTAAGCGTTCTATCGCAGTGAGTTCGCGACCAGAGAAAAACTAAAATTAGAAAAGCGTGTTAAAGCAGCTGAGCGTGTTAGTGGTTCGCGGATTGTAATTTTTTGGAAATAGGTCCCTTGAAATAGGTTGTGTAGGTTGTTGAGTAGTATTTTTTCGAAAATATTATTCGTGATTGGTTTTCAGTAAAACTATGCGCATTACATTTTGATTAGGTAATACACCGCAAGCCAGCGTCAGAGAATTTCGCGGGTTGCACTGATCGATGCCCCTTAACATAGGTAAGTAAATATTAACTGGTGTCTTCGTAGACTAACGACAAAATCAACTCGACATAACAAACAGTAACGATTCTTCTTAATTATAAAGTCTAAAACTCGGAACGTGCTCCGTAAAATAATTACAAATTAGCTAAGCTGCACGCAGTTACTTAGTAAGTAGGTCTGTAGGTAATAGTTAATATGGCACGTGCTTTAACAATGTCACCGAACACATCATAGCGGTAATTTGGATAAGTAGGTACTTAGGGCGCAATCATTTAAAGTCCGTTTTCATTGCTTGGCGAATATTGTAAATAATCTTGGCATGGCTTTTTTACATAAATATCAGTGTACCTACTTATTAAAATCAACGAGATATTAGAATAAAAAGGATTTCGTATTAAATAATTTATTACAATAGTAGGTTATTATTTTTGTGTCTAATATTATTTTTAAATAAATAATTTCGTTAAAAGAAATGTCAAGATTGTTTACAATATCGACTAGCAAAGAAAAACGGACTATAGGTATACTATAAGTAAGTACTATAAATATAACTAGCCTTTTATTTTTAACTGACGAGTAGTGGGACACTGTCGACATTACCAGCGTTTACCTTACCTGCGTGTCCCTATATGCGGTATGACAATCGGGTTATCGACTTATGGCTTTTATTATGCGTTATACAGGATTATTTTAAAACATCAACAGGGGCTGATTCTGGTGCTCAAATTTAACAACATCAACATTTTCCTTTATGACCAACTTCGTAATTTAAAAAAATAATTTCACTTCTTCATACAAACTGATGTCAGCTGGTCGGCGGCTTATTACGGGCAAGTATTTTTTTTGCGATTTAGATGTTGGTCCCCTAGAAATAGTTGTTGCGTACAAACACAACAACTATTTCAACACACCCCCTAGGGTCTGATTCTGGTGGACAACCACCAGAATCAGACCCTAGGGGGTGTGTTTTGTTTTCAAAATAATATCTCATTCAGGAACTTTCCGCATGCTGTACCTATTATCGACTGAGTTTTCGGCCATTGAAAATGCGCTTTTAAATAAAAGACTTCGATTTTTTTTGTATGGAACCTGGCATACCCCAAGTTGCAAGAAACCTTAAATAACATTATTTTAGTGAACATCTATGAAACATACGTTAATCAAAATATAAAATAAAATAATTTAATAATTATATACTTTGTTCAGACTTATCTATCGATTAACGCATGTTTCATAGGTGTACACCAAAATAACGCTATTAATGGTTACTTGCAACTTAAGGTATGCCAACAATTCGATGCCTTTTCCGTTCCGTACCGGTCTCTAGTTATGCAAACAGGGGAGACACGAATGTGAAAAAGCGTGCGGAACATCCGCAGTTGCGGGAGCAGAAGCAGATATTTATCACTAACTTATAGCTCTTCAAGTTTGCGCTATAATGTACCTGTGTAATAAGTAGGTAATGTGTTAACAGACGCTGATGAGGCCGCGGTGCATTCAATGAGGGGTTTCATTCACTTAAATATTGTGAAAATTGTGTTACCTAAGCCATTACAATATTCGTCATATTCTAGGAAACAAATAAAAATCCCCCGACATATCGGGAAAATGGCGACTCGGAAATTTAACATTTGAGATTCCTCGTATTGGCTGACCTGATCTTTATCAAATATAAAGTCTGTTGTTAACCCCCGACGAAAAAGAGGGGTGTTATAAGTTTAACGTGTGTATCTGTGTATCTGTCTGTGGCATCGTAGCTCCCGAGTAGAGTTGAAAAGTGTCCGACACGTTATAAATGTCTGACCAATATGACCGAGCAAATTGGACATTTTCTCAATGTGACCGGACATTTTGGACATTTATTGTCACTAACGTCACAATCAATTCTATTGAAAAACTATGAAAAAAAAATTGGTCATAAATAAGTGTATTATTATAAGAAAGTTAAGCGTCACGCGCAAGTTTTTGTTTTTGTTCAATCCAGATCAAATTACATGTTTATTGTATGTTTTTATTGTCAAATACATAACATTTAGGACTTACTTTAGAGGAATTCTTCTTTTTTTTTAGTTTATACTAAAAAAAATATGTGACCATCGTGACAATAAATGTCCAATGTGACCGAGCATTTATCATAAATGACGGACGCTTATAGCATATGACTGTCAATTTACAACTCTACTCCCGAGCGAATGGACTGATTTTGATGTAGTTTTTTTTGTGTTAAAGCTGGTGTTACAGAGATGGATCTTAGCTATATTTTATGAGGATCTGTTTAGCTGTTTCAAGGTTATCAGTTCGTTTCCTACTTGACAAACTTGTTTGGACTCATTGGATGGTTTCACAAAGTCGGTGTTAGATAGAAGATGATCGAGGCCTTGAGCTGATGCTGCACAGTTGTGTCGGGGTTTTTTAAAGTAGGTATTTAAATTTAATAGTTATTCTTTGCTTGTCGAATGTTGTAAACAATCGTGACATTCCTTTAAAACAAAATTTTAAAATAATATTTTCATTCGCGAGAAAATGCATTAAACTACTGGAGTAATTTAAAATACAGTTTAATTAATTACGATAAACAACATTCATTATTATTTTAATATATTTCTATTGTTAAATTTTATAAAGAATATTACCATTTTAATTACTCATTAAAATAAACTACGAATGGCGTCATCCTCTCCATCCTAACCTTTTGCTGTGCCCAACAGGGTCTATAATGATCTGTTTAATGTACCTATTATATATTATATATATGTAACATTATAGAATGTAATAAATATATTGAATTGAAAGTAATCATTAAATAAAATCCTTTTTATTCTGACAGTTCGTTGATTTTGTACACTGTTATTTCTGTAAAAAGATACGCCAATGATTATTACAATATTTGACAAGAAAAACGGACTTTAGCTAAAAACAATTCTAACAAGCTTTACCTATATTGAAAAACTAAACGCGTCTACTACGTTATATATGGAACTGCGATGCCACCGACAGACAGACAGACAAACACACAGATACCTATTAGGCCAGAAGATTGCGTTTTTGCGTTGGGGGGTTTAAGTACCTAATACGTTGATAAAAACGTAACAATTCTCGTAATTTAACTGTAACGTCGCAATCCAGTTTCAATCCGGTCTCAGAAAAATTACGATAAAAATCACGTAAATTCACAAATGCAAATAGTTTGTAATGCTACTGAAAATGGAACAACCGAACAACCCCATTTTTTTGTATCAGTAAAAAAAATATTTATTATGGCATACCAACAACATAATACTAATACTAATTTCATACCACATGGATTTAAGACATTTCTGATATTTATGTCACTTATAAGCAGTGATCGGAGTAGGTAGATTGATTTGAGGTCAGTGATCTCAAACATTGAAGTTTATATAGACATGCCTCCGGGATTCCGGAATTTCTTGGTATCTGTTTTTGAAAAAAAGGCATTTCCATATTTTGCTAGCTCTACCAAAGTACATCAAATCAATCTACCTACTCCGATTACTGCTTAGTATAAGTGAGCACTCGATCTTCAGCTAAGCTATTACATTTTTTTTTAAATGTACGTCCTTAAAATTTACGAGAATACCTTTTTTTGATAATATGTTACTGGGACCGGATCGACACGTCTAGATTGCGATTAAGTAGCTAACTATATTAAATGCTTCGACCAAGTAAGTATATACTCGTAACATTTAACTAGACGGACAGTCGAGGCAGCGATCGCTGCAATCAAAATTGTTCAGACCCTGGTCGTTAATATCTTCCCAGCATGTGTTCCATCATTGGAGACGCACATGTCGCGAGGCAAAATTGAGGTGGTGGAAATGGCGATTTGTCCTACTCAAGTGTGAAGAAACTCTAAAGGAAGACAAGACAAATAAAAGGTAAAATACCATCGCTGAGTACCTAATTTTCGAGCAATACTGGTCTGTTTTTTTTAGTACGATTCAAGCAGTCAGTATTCTTAATCTAGACAATATAACATCATTGATTGAAATTATGGAAATCGGGCTTTTATAATATTACCTACGTAGTTACGTACGTCATAGAAATAGTATTTAAGTATTGCATAAAATATGGTAGTACAGGTGGTCACAATAATAACGTCCGCATATGTTACCGCGATTCGGCATGCAAAATTTTAACACATCCATCAGTCATGATACTTTTTAACTGGCTATTAATTAATATCTAGATATTATTAGTGTCTAGACAGTTAGACACTCGATGCAACTTTATGATGCTTTGTGTTGAGTCACTCAGAAGTCATAAAATAATATATATTTTTTTTACTTTGAGTAAGTACTTACTTTCCTATTAAATAATTATGTAGCCATTCGTTTTGTTTTCCAAATTAAAATATATTTTTTTGACTTTGAGTAAGTACTTACTTACCTATTAAATAATTAAGTAGCCATTCGTTTTGTTACAAACTTTTTCCAAATTAACAGAATAAACAGATTACCAACTTCATTCATAACTCATGCAAAATATCTAGAAAGGCTACAATTTAATAGATTAAATTATCCTAAATCCTACTTACAACCCGATATTTTACCTATTTTATTTCGTTTTTTTTAAGTAGTACTTACCTATTTATATCCCTAAGTACAGAAATATAGATGTTTTCAAATGATTGTCCAGGTTTATGTTTAACAATAATGATTGTTATATTAATTTAATAAATTTAATAACACCTTACCATGTTAAGACTTAAATTATCGGAAGTAAGTAGGTATTCAAAAACCTATTTATTACTAAATATGAAGTTCCAAGATAATTTGATAACAACGTTCATGAAACTAATACAAAGAGCGTGCGAAAGAAAACAGCCTTTCAAAATACTTGGTGATAATAAAGTTTAGCGTCAGTTTTCCTTGGGCGCTCGAATCGCGCGGCCGCCATTATTATTTACCGCCTTTTTTACACTCATTATCGAAGGCAATTTCGCGCTCAAAACATTAGGTCTTTTACAGTCGGTACTTTTATTGAAATCGAGTGGAACTGTGGCAGTTTTTTTATTGTTATCAAAGTCACGTGTATCTTGAAGTACCTTGAATGTAAATAAAGTAAGTGAGTAAATCTGTGTTATCTTTAGTGATTCATTGATGCGTTACATCTTAAGGAATACGCTTTGCTTTCAGTAATTTTCTTACAGTCTTCGTGACCTTCACGGTTTTTCCGAAAAACCAATTTATTCATAGAACATCATCTCCATCTCGTCTTATTATAACGCCTCATTGACTCTGTGGTGTATAATGTCTTTATTCGAAGTGATTTCAAATTCGCAAGTTACCTACGAACTACCTACTTTATATAAAGTAACAAATTCTGTATCGTTTAAGGCAGTTTAAGTATAGTACAAGAAACTCAATACTCAATACTCAATACTCAATAATTTATTGCAAAACCATAATGTACATATAGATGTTACAAATTAAAGAACCAGTGTTATGGACCCTGTTGGGCACGCAACTTGGGGGCTAGGAGAGAGGAAGCGAGAGAGGAAGTGGTCAATATTTATCAGCCTATTTTGAAACTGGTAATTCTTTTCAAGATAAATAAGTCCCTTTTTATTATGTAGTACGTACCTAGTTTTCTCTTAGTTGGTGATCATCAAAATCTAATAACAAAACACTTCTCCATACTAACTTATGTCAGCGCGTGTGTTTAGCGGTATATACATGGTGTTAGGCTAGCCAAAACTAGGCTATGTTAACATGGATATAAATACTATTTTGTACCATAACAGGTACCATATAATAATATAATAATAATACCATAGTATTTATATGCGTAAATGTCAACATAGGCTTGTTTCGGATTGATAACCATTTACCTAACATCCTGTAATATTATGGATTTTTTTACGAATTGATGTTTGCTAATAAAAAGTTGATGTGTGTGTTTGAGTAACAGATTCGCCTCCTCAAACGATAATAACTAATATAATAAGTCTAATACTGGTGCGAGCTGAGAAATTCAATCCATAATTACTATTAATTAAATAATAATTACCAAACAAGTTTAATTAAGGGATATCCTATAGAAATGATGTCACGTGAATAAGTTAATATGGATCATAGTTTTTTTCGTTTTGGTCCCATAGAAAAAGTTTTTGTGTTTAAGCTCCAGAATCAGTCCCAAAAAAGTTTTGCGTATCTAGAGATAACGTTCTCATTGACCGACCGACCTCCGTAGCCGAGAGGCGAGCATACCGGACTTGGTGTCGCTATCTGTGAGGTCCCGGGTTCGATTCCCGGTCGGGTCAATGTAGAAAAATAACTTTTCTATATTGTCTCGGGTCTGGGTGTTGTGGTACCGTCGTTGTTTCTGATTTCTGTAACACAAGTGCTTCAGCTACTTAACATAGGATCAGAGCAATGTATGTGATGTCCAATATTTATTATTTATTATTGATCATTAAATGCAAAAACTTGAGTTTGTTAGAAAAGTGAGTGAAAGTAAGTTAGTGTATTGAAAGTGAGAGTTATAATAAGTAATCCTCGTCCTACGGTTCTCTTAAATAAGAATCCGCTTAGAGAAAGCTATCGTTTTTATTGGTTTATTTACATCTCGGCAGATTTTAGTTTATTGATACAAGCTCAGCCTGCCTAGCATGAGCACTAAAACACGATATGATATGATATGATATAGCGATATATTGACACTAACTGTAAAATATGATACTTAAAGCCGCCGTGTAGAATCGCCGTGCCGGTTACGGTACATATTATAATCGCTGTTTCGATAAAAAATCAAAATGGCGGCTACATTCATCATATTTTTACAGTTGGTGTTCAAACTCCTTTAAAGACTCTTTGGGGGACAAATGTTTTTATTTTTGTCTATTATCGATTGTATTTGTTTTTTACTGTATTCTTTTTTTTTCTTCCTTGTACGTCATAATTGTCAACGAATATCTAAAGAATAAGTTATCCTAATTTTCCTTTATTAAACCAGCCTATTTATTTCACAGTCCGCTTTTAACTTCACAAGATCCTCATACCATACAGTTGGTGTCGATATATCGCTATATCATATATCATATCGTGTTTTTAGTAGTCATGCTAGGCAGGCAGTAGCTCTTTTTGTCCGCAGTAGATTTAAGTTTGTTGATACGAGTTATTTGTGTTTGTGTTTTGTTTTAAAAATTTTACATTACACGCGTTTGGCGTGAGCCGTGATCCGCCTCGAACGATAAAGGTCCCGGCCGGGTTCGATTAACGGTGTAGGTCAGGGTTTCTCAAACTTATGGCCCCACCTACCCCTGTTTAACTATCCAGACAACAGCGAACCCCTAACCAGTGGCGTGCATCCCTTATCAGGTTTGACGAAAAAAAAAATTTCGAGTTTTAGTTCTAAGTATGGGGAGCCCCCAAAATTTATTATTATTTTTCTATTTTTTTGTGAAAATCTTAATGCGGTTCACAGAATGCATCTACTTACCAAGTTTCAACAGTATAGTTCTTATAGTTTCGGAAAAAAGTGGCTGTGACATACGGACGGACAGACAGACAGACAGACAGACAGACATGACGAATCTATAAGGGTTCCGTTTTTTGCCATTTGGCTACGGAACCCTAAAAAACACCTAAATTGGCTTGGTCTGGGAGTGCTGCGAGACGCTTTCACAACCGTGACGTTATATGTAAACTCTTAAACATTTCACATCAGTCCCAACGAAATAGTCTACTAATAAAAGCTAGTACAATACCCTTTCGGTATGTTTTAAAGATAACAATAATCACTTTGGATATAATGAACGATTGTAGAATCTTTATTATTAGGATTGTAATTATTCTTATCGTTGTAATATCGTAAACTATTATCTTAAGTAGTTTTTTATATTGAAAATAGATAAAAGTAAAACCGCAAGAACTAATTACTTTGCTGTTGAAATATTACTACACATTATGTAGCAGTGTTAGCTGGGTAACTAGTTTTAGACTTGCCTCATCCGGGATCGTCAGTTCTCATCCCAGCACGTAGGACCTCTAATTTTTTCAAATGATGTACCTGTTACGAGTATTAAAGATGTTAAGTAAGTACTACAGTCAACGACAGGCCAACCTACCCAAACAGTTAAGCTCATTGACAAAATTTTCACCTTTTAAGTCCTACATGTAGAGATCAATATTATCAATTGAGAAAAATAACGTTTTTAACCGACTTCAAAAAATCAAGAGGTTCTCAATTCGTCGGATTTTTTTTATGTATGCTCAGTGATCATTCGTTACTACGTTGACCGATTTCGATAATTATTTTTTGTTTGAAAGGTGATACTTTCAGAATGGTCCCATATAAATTTGGTCAAATTCTGATGATGGGATCTATAAGAAAATCATCAAACATTGCATGAACTCCGTACCACGCCAACTGATTTTAGTATCTATCTTACCTTATCTTTGCCAAATGTAAACCGATTTTGATGATTCTTTTTTTAATGAATAGCTTATACTTCAAAGACACTTACTATAATAATAAAAATTTGCGGAAATGAAATCGGTGTTCAGCAGTTAAATTATGTTTGCACACGTAAGATTTGTTTTGATTAGGATTTATCACTAAAATAGATGAAATAAGATTATTTTATAAAAAAAATAAAAACCGACTTCAAAAAACTAAAACGCTAAAAATAATCTTAACACTTAAGTAACTAATCGGTTACTTTTTTGAAGTCGGTTTTTAATTTATAGTAAGTTGACGAGCTGTTGTCTGTACATAAATGTTCTACACATGAACCACAATAATAAAAATTAAAGAAAAGAAAGAACATTAAATTATTAAAATGACAGGTTTGGTAAGCACTCTTTAAAATCTGAAAGTGTCAGATTGCATGAATATAAACATATTAATAAACATGCAAGAATAAACATAAAATATCAAATGCCATACATAGCGTTAATTACAATTTAAATATATTCAATGTCAAATTGAAATTTAAAATTAAAATTCTGTCTAGTCATTTTTTAACTCTAACTTTGCTCTTAACTTAAATAAATAATATTGTTAAGATGTTTGTCTTTGAAAACTCCTTCAGTGAATAGTAAGTAACCCTTGGCTATTATAGTTTTTTAACTTAGCATTAAAAAGGAAGCCTTTGGTTTTATTTTTAATGTATTTTGGGATGCTGTTTATATCTTATAGCTGTGCCAGCGGCTTCGCTCGCGTGGAATATGGTATTAAAAAATATCAAAATTTTGGCCTCCGTAGACCACACGTGCTATTCCAGGAATACGTTAGCAGTTTAAAGTAATGATTTTCAATAAACCACACCAGTGCCTCGCTCTAAAAGTAAAAGAAAAAGCGACGCTATTGCCGTTGCATTACTTCAGAACCAATTTGATTACCATAAAAAGGTTATAGTATGTCAACCCTAAAAGATAGACATATATTTATGCGGTCACGGACTTTTTTTTAGAACTTTTAAATGGGAACAATTCCGTCATACATGGTTTTGGTGTAACTTCAACCGTTGACCCGGCGCACGCGACGAAAGCTCTCAAAAGGAATATTTTTGCCTGTTTTTGCAACATTTTTCATTGATACGCCGCTCCTATTAGTTGTAACGTGATGCAATATTAAAACCTTCCTTGATACATGGACTATCCAACATAAAAATATTTTTTCAAATAGAACCAGTTTCCGAGATTATCGCTTTCAACCAAACAAACAAACTCTTTAGCTTTTGCGTACCCGAGGCCCGAGCTGCGTACCAGAGATTAAGGCGCGAGTGTATTGTGAAGTTGAATTTTCGTACTAATTTGCATATTTCTAATATGTAGAGAGATGTAATTTTTGTTCCACAAAATGGGTTCTGTAACTTTCAAACATGCAAGGTAGCTGGCAATAGATGGCGCTTCTTACCGTTAGATCTCGCTCCTTAGTTGAAAAAAATGATTGAATGTAAAAAAAAACTATGTACCTACCTATCACTGTTGCCCGCGACTTCATTTTCGTGGTCTTAGTCTAACTATGGTTTAACTATGGTTGGCCGTGTGTGGACGGCCGTAAAGAATACACTTCCCCTATGACAACAGGTGTGTCGTAAGAGGCGACTAATTCCTGTAGCACGAGACGGCGTCTTCGTGCGAAATCATGCTTGCCAACCCGCCTGCCAAGCGTGGCGAGTATGGCAATCCCCCCGGTGATAAGTGATTGGGGGAGGCCTTTGTTCAGCAGTGGACGTCCTAATATAGCTGAAATGATGAATTAGTTTTGCAAAGACCATGCGAAGTCGCGGGCAATAGCTAGTGTAGGTATAATATTATTCATAGCGAAACGTATAGATGTTTCTAATTTTTGCTATAAAATACCATAGATTACCATGGTTTTTGCAAATTAAGGCTCTTACTATTGAATTATTTTTTTTAAATATTGGACCACATCACATACATTGCTTTGATCCTATAGGATTGATTGCTGATAGGATCAGATCAGCTTTGGCAAGCACTTGTGTCACAGAAATCAGAAACAACGACAGTACCACAACACCCAGACCCGCGACAATATAGAAAAGTTATTTTTCTACATTGACCGACCGGGAATCGAAACCGGGACCTCAGAGATGGCGATACCAAGTCCGGTTTATTCGCCTCTCGACCACGGAGGTCTTCAGTTCAGTATCAGTAACTAAGTAAATACCAATCGACCTATTATTTGATATCATTCCGCAAACATTTTACATTCTTGATAATACTTGTCAGTTATCAAAAAGCAATTAACATTTTGCATATTTGATCGCGCTGCAGTTACATACTCAAAAACCAGACAAGTGAGAGTCGGACTAAAGCCCCCCCCCCCCGCCCGAGGGTTCCGTACATTTTATAAATAGTTCAGGATTAACAAATGTATAGTTTTTTAAGCAGCTGCGGCCATGTTTGCGGCAAGCTGGTACGGCCATGTTTTGCGGAAATGGCAAGCTACGTAGGAAACATATGTCTGGCCATGCCGCCACTGCCAGGTCCTGCCAAAAGGGTTAGACCCAAGAAATGCTGGCTTGTCATCGGGAGGGCTGACATGCGTGCCAATGATCTCATTACTAGAGACGCTCAACACCGCGCGAAGTGGAGAAGTAAATCAAGGAAAGCGGACCCTGGGCTCCATAGCAACGGCTTTGGACGCAACGGGACGCAAATTGACCGTATAGATGAAGAAGAAGAGGTCATCGGAAAGCACCCTATGAGTTTCGATTACATTAAGTGTCGAAATATACGTTTTTGCGGCTTAAATGGCCGTATCTTTTTTTTTACGTTAACTTATAAGTTTGATTTCTTGACGGCTTCAAGGGACTGTAGACCTGAGTATATGGTTTTGATTTCAACTCGATACCTCCACGTGTTCCCGAGATATAGGGTCTTGTACTCTTGACAGATGGACGAACGGACAGTCATCAAAGTGATCCTTTAAGGGTTTCGTTTTTCCCTTTTTAGGCACGGAACCCTAAAAAGGGAAAGCTTATTCTCATACACAAAAGGCATAGTAGATTATTCCCGTACACGGTACACCAAAAGGAAATGATTATTCCTATAGGAGTTCCGGTGCTTACCTTCCGCCTTCTTCATCAGATCAGTTTGATGGTATTATTCTCACAAGAATCATTTAATAAAATTTGATTTGTCGACATAAACAATAAAAATAAAAATATCTTATCACGTTGGTGGGGCGTGCGTACCTTACTCGTGGAAGACTATTGTGGCCAACTATGGTCTCCTTCATCAGTTCCACCTCAGCTAATGATACTTTCTGAATGCAAATGCTTGATTTGTTGTTAAATATACTAAAATCGCTAAATGTATACCTATAATATTTTAGGAGTTCCCTCAATTCCTCATGGATCCCATCATCAGAATTGAATTTTGAAAAAAATGGGACCAATCTGGATACCCTTTTAATTGAAAAAATAATTTCTCAAATCGGTTCATTAATGGCGGAGTTCTGAGGTAACAAACATTTTAAAAAAAACACAACCGAATTGAGAACCTACTCCTTTTTTTGAAGTCGGTTAAAAAAGAAAGATTACTATCTGGGTCCACGAAAATGGAAAGATTCCCATAAACGATTAGGAAATGATTATTCTCATACACGAACGGAAAAATATTATTCCCATTACACAAAAAGGTGATTATTCCCCCACTTACCTACATGAAATGAAGCCGACATTTTCCAGTTTAGTTTTAACCGTGTCCATTTACAATTTAAGGTTGTCGACCTGTAAGTAGGAGATCTTATATATTTGTCTAAACGCCTAAACGGCCTTCAGTCTGCGTAAGTAGGTAACGTTTGTATCTAATTAGTAAATACCAGCTCATTTGAGTGAGTTGCTATTTTAGGAAATAAATAGTAGTTAGACACTGTGTAATAAGTTTTAAATTGAGTGTATCTATTTTACTTTATTTGACGACACCTACACACCTATCGGGGTGTAATGGCGCGGTTATTTGCGTTGAACTCTAAGCCATCTAGTCCGAGGCTTAGAAGCTTAGCTGAGCACCCGAAATTTTTAGAACTCCATACAAAACGGCTCCGGACAAGCCCGGATTCAATCCGATTTGTATGAGGTTCTGAAAAGTTCCGGATGCATGTAGTCCGAGCCTAAAAGGGTATCTGGTTGGATTCAATAAAGAAAACTTTTTTTTTGGCTTCAGTCTGGGTGTGCATAATACTGTCCCCCTGGCAGAACACATTGTCTGGTACTTTGTTACACAAGGATAATATTCCTTACCTCGAGATCAATTAAGTCAACCTTGAAAGATAGACAAGACATAGCCGTGTTGTTATGGGCTAACATTTACTCGACGACCGACGACGATAGAGGCAAGCATACCGGACTTGGTGTTGCTATCTCAGGCTGAGATAGTGCTGAGATTCTCAGCACCCCTAGCATGTCTACCAAAACACGAATGATATAATATGACTGCGTCCGTACGGACTTAACGCCTGGAACCGGCCCCTTTCGTGGGTCCGCCCAGCCCCGGCCTTAAGCCAAAACCTCACCCCCGCCCCCGTGCCCAAGCGCAATCCCGAGACAGCGGTCACCCAGGCCCCCCTAGCGGCCCCTCTGGCCCCTAAGGCCCCTGCTGTGCCCCCTCAGGCCCCCACTCCGGCCCCTAAGGCCCCAAAGACCCCGGTCGCACCTCGCGACCCACGCCCTAATGCCCCTAAGGCCGCCCCAAAAGCGCCCCTGGCAGTTCTGCCTAGTGGCTTGGACGGTGACATAGAGCTCGTCACTAGCTTCGGCAAAGCCTTCAACTTTGCCGAAATTAGGGAGGTGGCTGCGCTGCTCCGCGCCAACGCCAATGACGGCTTCGCCATGCTGCGCATCTTAGCGAAACATGCGTCTCTCTTCGAGACCTTAAATTCCCTCACCACGTCCCCCCTTAATGGCTAATACAACCCAAAGGACGAAACCTCGGTCCCTTACCATTGCATTCTTTAATGCATTCGGACTCCAAAAGCAGAAGGAAGAGATCACTCACTTCCTTACAGAGCACCAGATCGACATCTTTCTGGTACAGGAAACCCTATTAAAGCCCTCCACGCGCTTTGCTAGGATTGCGAACTACAACGTAGTCCGCAACGATAGGCCCTCACGGGGTGGCGGCACCCTCATTTATTATAAGAGGTCGCTACATTGCGTCCCGCTGGACCCCCCAGCGCTCACAAACGCTGAGGCCTCAGTCTGTCGGATAGCCATGACCGGTCACCAACCCATCATCGTAGCTTCAGTCTACCAACTCTGCGATAAAAATCCGTTAAGGAGCGATTATGAGACTCTTCTTGCTATGGGAAGCTCCGTCATACTTGGCGGAGATTTCAATAGCAAAAATACTCAATGGAACTGTTTAACAACCACCAGGAATGGTACACTGCTTGCCGAACTCTCGGAGCAGCTCATGTTCGATATCATAGCCCCCATGTCCCCGACCCACTACCCTTTTAATGTAAACCATCGACCTGACATCTTGGATATGGCGATTCTAAAGGACATTGGCCTACGCCTCTGTTCAATAGAAGTCCATCATGCCCTAGATTCAGATCATCGGCCAGTTCTAATGCAACTAGGTACCCCGGACTCCCTCCCGACCATGAAGACAATCCTGGACTGGGACAGACTCGAGAAGAATCTCGAACTCCGCCCCAGTTCAGTATTGGACTCAGTCCCCGACAGGATAGCCTCGCCTAACGAGACTAACCACGCGATCGACGCTCTCACTAACCACATCTCAACCGCTATCAGCGAATCGTCTAGGCAGGTTCCAATTATGAATAACCATAGATGGAAGCTGCCTGACGATATGAGACAGTTGATGAGAGCGAAGAACGCCGCGACCCGAGCTTACGACCGTTACCCCACCGAGGATAACCGGGTCCGCTTGCGGGCTTTACAGAGATCTGTGAAGCAGCGCATGTCGGAACTCCGTAATGATCGGTGGGATAATCTGCTTCAAGAGATCTCGCCTTCTCACCAAGCTTATTGGAAGTTGGCCAAGTCTTTTAAGGCAGACACCGTAGCGGCTATGCCTCCCCTCACCAGACCCGACAACTCCGTCGCCTTTGACGACGATGAAAAAGCCGAATGCTTAGCCGACAGCCTGGAGGCCCAGTGTTCCCCGAGCTCTCTCCCCGTCGATCCTACCCACCTTAGCACAGTGGATAGTGAAGTCGAGCGTCTCTCAGCTCTCACCCCGACAACCCCTCTTGCACCCACAACCGTCGATGAGGTGCAAACGATAATCAAAGGTTTTCGCCCGAACAAGGCTCCCGGCCCAGACCGGATCTCCAACAGAGTCCTACGCGCCCTCCCCGCCCAACTCATATGCCTACTGGTAGCCATCTTCAATGGCGCCATGGCGAACTGCATTTTTCCCACCGCGTGGAAAGAGGCAGATGTCATAGGTATTCCCAAGCCCGGCAAGGACCGGTCCGAGCCCTCCAGCTATAGGCCCATCAGTCTCCTCAGGTAAGAATTTTAAGAACTCTGCAACACCTTCCCCTTTCTTTAATGGTTGTCCTCTACCTAAAGGTTGTCTGGAAGAGATCGCTATTAGCGATAAGACCGCCTAAATTGTACATCTTTCTGTAAAAATCATGTGTATTTTACTTGTATGGTGTGCAATAAAGAGTATCTATCTATCTATCTATCTCCTCAAGACCATGGGTAAAATCTACGAACGCGTTCTCGTTTCCCGTTTAAGAGATTATATCTTCTCGAATAATCTCCTAATCAATGAACAGTTCGGCTTTAGAGCCTCCCACTCATGCGTCGAACAGGTGCACCGCATAACGGAGCACATTCTCGACGGCCTCAATCGACCCAAACCGATGTGTACCGGTGCTCTCTTCTTCGATGTGGCGAAAGCATTTGACAAAGTATGGCACAATGGCTTGCTCTACAAGCTATACCAGCTCAAAGTGCCCGACAGTCTCGTTCTCATCTTGCGGGACTTTTTGTCAAATCGCTCCTTCCGCTACCGCGTTGAGGGGACATACTCCTCTCCCCGTCCCATCCGAGCCGGAGTTCCCCAGGGCTCCGTGCTCTCCCCACTACTTTTTTCGATCTTCGTAAATGACATCCCCAGAACTCCGCAAGTAGACCTCGCTCTATTCGCGGATGACACTGCCCTCTACCATTCTGGCTACCACGCTGGATATGTCATCAGGACACTCCAGCGTGCTGCTGACGCCCTAGGCGAGTGGTTTAGGAGGTGGAGAATCGAAGTGAACCCGGAGAAGAGCACCGCAGTGTACTTCACTCGGGGTCACTTCGACTCGACGCATCCTCGACGACGCCTCGATCCGATCACCCTATATGATCGTCCGATCCCCTGGGAGAAGACGGTCAAATACCTAGGTGTCACCCTAGACCGGCGAATGTCGTTTGCACAGCACATCCAACGCGTCCGTAAGACCGCAGCCTTCTACACTAGTAGGCTTTATTTCCTTGTAGGCAGGAAGAGTAAAATGTCACTTAGAAATAAGTTGACAATTTACAAGTCCTGTATCCGTCCCGTGATGACGTACGCTAGTCCAGTGTTCGCTCACGCCTCTAAATACCAGCTTAATAGACTCCAAACCCTCCAAAACAAATTCTTACGCTCTGCCGCGGACGCCCATCCGCTAATGCGCAACTTGAATTTACACCGCGATCTCCGAATCCCGACGATTGCCGCCTTTATGAAAGAAGCGTCTCAACGCTTCTTTGATAAGGCCGTCAACCATACTAATCCTCTCATTGCAAAAGCCGTCACCTATCCTTGCCAGAAAGATGTCGCCACTAAATTCCGCCGACCGAGGAACGTTCTCGAAGATCCCGACGACAAGATCACCGCTTATAATAAGCGGTTAGCTCTTACAAATCCACACCTCAGTACACAACAGCCAAGCACTAGCTCGAATCAGCGCACTCGCCGGCGAGTGCGAGGTCCCTCGTTTCATTTTGGCAGGCACAGACATGTGCCTGGCCGCTTCTCACCTGTCCGCCCATCGGACGACGGCCCAAGCCGAGGTCCGAGCCTACAGAGGCGCCCTTGAGGCCCAGTCCTTCCCCTTCGATCGGGCCCACTAGATTGGAGCCTGTATGGTCTAGCCTGCGCTCACAGACTAGTCTGTAGCGCAGAAAGGACCATAACGGTGCAACCACTAGTCGGGTTCACCTCTTGGCCGGGTGCCCTCAGCACTCAGCACGGTCCGATCGCGCCCGCTAGTACGGGGCCCGGACGCGGACGAGGTACCCGCTGGCCGGCCGCTTTCTAGGCTGAGTACCTTCTGTACTCGCCAAATCTGCCCGGTGAAGCTGGAAAAAGCCCTCAGCTGCCAGCATAGGTCCTTTCTAAAAAAAAAAAAAAATGAAAAAAAAAAATAATAATAATAAAAAAAAATATAATATGATATAGCGATATATCGACACCATCTTTAAAAATATGAAACAGCGATCTTAATATGTGACGGCGATTTAACATGGCGGCTATTTCTATCATATTTTTACAGTTGGTGTCGATTTTTCGCTATATCATATCATATCATATCGTGTTTTAGTGCTCATGCTAGGCAGGCTGAGATCCCGGGTTCGATTCCCGGTCGGTCAATGTAGAAAAATAACTTTTCTATATTATCTCGGGTCGGTGTTGTGGTACCGTCGTTGTTTCTGATTTTTGTAACACATGTGCTTAAGCTACTTTCATTGGATCAGAGCAATGTATGTGATGTTGTCCAATATTTTAAAGGGGAGCATTCCTTACTTTAAAGCGTAACACACACAGAGAGCGTGCGCAGGACGGCGACGGGTCACGACGGGAGTACATAGATTTAAATGGGCGCCTACACAGCCGGCATGCGCGGCGAGCCGTCCCGCTCAGGCCCGTTGTCTGTGGGCGCCCATTTGAACGCCGAAAATTAGACCCGCCGTAGTACCGACCTGACCCGTCGCCGTCCCGCGCACGCTCTCTGTGTGTGTTACGCTTAACTGTCTACCAATAATGTGATGTTAGTGTTCTTTTTGATTTCCCATAACTTTAACCAATACTTAACGTAAAAGAATGTGTTTGTCGAAAGAATAAAATGTCTCAGAGTCGCACTGTGTCGGAGATACAAGTTATAATATACAATTGTATGGAGTTTTTGCTAATATGATAGACAGCGCCTTAAATGTTACGCACATAGTCGCCTTGGTCGATAATAAGTGGTAAAAACATTAGAAGTTGCTACTTGTCATATATAAGACATCAAGTGCATATAGATAGTTATATGAAATAAATAAAAAGTGATCAATTATTTGAAATCTTTCAACATGTCTTTCCTGGAGGAGGTCTAACTTGTCTCCTCAATTTATGGGAATAAAAAGGAACACGTTGTATAGCCTATAAATAACTGGACTATCCAACACAATAGAAATTGTTCAATTCGAACCAGTACTTCCTGAGATTAGCACGTTCAACCAAACAAAGAAACCGACATTCACGCAGGCAAAGCTGCGGGCGGAAGCTAGTAATTAATAAAACAACGCAAGAAATCGCAAAAAAAAGATTTATAAAGTGACGGTACGATGTTCGCATGGGTCATCATTTCAGCCATGGACGTCCACTGCTGAAAACAGGCCTCCCCCAATGACTTTCATCGGGGGGATTGCCAATACTCGCCACGCTTGGCAGGTGGGTTGGCGAGCACAGTTTTTTTTAACATTTCGCAGGCAGACGCTGCTTGTCTCGTGCTGTAGGAATTAGTCACCTCTTACGACACGCCTCCTGTTGGCAGTGGGAAAGTGTATTCTTTACGGCCGTCCCCACACGGCACTTCACCGACTTAATAAATAATTTAAGTCTTAAATTTACCTTCTTGCGTTTCTCGTTAGGGATTAGATATTTTTATAAAATGTTTATTAATATTTCTTCCTTTCTTTTCAGATCATAAAATGCAGCATCCATATTAGAATCTATGGACCTACTTAACTTTTAAAAAGTGAGAAGTTTAAGTGGTTTAGTGTAGTGAAAATCACTGAAAATGGAGTCTTCATATCCACAAAGCAGCAATAAGAGAAACTCGGTAAGAACATTTTTTATGATAACACTTATCATTATTATAATGGGTTCGTTTCCTAAAAAAATCTACTTAGTCCGTCAGTTGGATTAACAGAAAATATTAGACACGTATTTTTTCTTTTCTCAATCAAACAAAAAATTATGAAGATATAACCCATTAAAGTTCCGCGTAACGTCACGCCTTGCGACACTTTTTAGCAAGGCGTGACGTCACGTGCCCACTTTGATGCGCTTTATCTTCGTCATTTTTTGTTTGAATGACAAAAGACAAAATATGGGTCTAATATTTTTTGATAATCTATCTGACGGACTAAATAGAATAATCTTTTTTTGACCCAGGAAACTAGCCTATTTTAGCCAGAGGACGTCCACTGCTGAATCGAACTTGCACCCGCCTTTGCGTGAACCAAGTCATCATTACTTAACTGGTGTAACTAGTTCAGGGTGTGTGGTTTGTGTGTATAAATGTTTTAAACCATTTCGATTTAAATTGTTTTTTTGGTTTAAAACGTTTTAAGCACTAGCATCCCTAAAAGGAAGCAATAAAACAGGATTTCTTTTTATTATTTTATTAAAACTTTCTTGAAATATTTTTTGTAAAGGATAGGATAGGTCTCCTAAATTATTTTGGTTGAATATTGTTCGGAAACAAAAAAAAATAGTACTTACCTATGTAAAAGGTTCTACATCTATATATTTTTTTAAGTTTTTAATTAGGTTCTTACAAAAAAAAAGAAAGTTGCGCGGAAAATCCTTAATGAATAAACTAAAGATCACGCAAACAAATTCGCGAGCACTATCTAGTTCGAGGCACTAAATACATAAGTCTTTAACCCGAGGTAAATACTGTGCTTTTCATTACGAATACAAGGAAAACAAAAATAAAAACACGAATCAGCCTGAGGAAAAAATAAGTGAATTTGAAGACTACAACTTGAAAAAACAAATAAAAATCGGATTACCGCTTTCCCGCCAAAAATTTTTTTTTCTATGGCCGGCCATTATCATAGCTATTCAGCCATTATTATTCATTTTCATTATTGAAAAAATGGTAAATATTTTGCCCAAATCTATGTAATTTTACAGAAATAGTAGAAAGTAAATTACTTATACGAGTAATAAGGTCATTTAAAAATATATAGTTATTCTGTCATTATTATTTTTATTTACATGGTTCAATAGAAATGTAAAAATATTAAGTTTGTCTTGGTATGGACATGTGATGAGAAGGGAAGAGGAGCACGTAACGAGGAGAGTGATGGATATGAGTATTGATGGGTGGAGGACGACCTAAGAAGAGATGGATGGATTGTGTGAGGAGCGATATGACTGAGAAGGGAGTGAATGATTCAATGACGAGTGACCGGATTGCATGGAAGAGAAAGACATACTGCGCCGACTCCAGATGACCTGGGAACAGGGCAGGCTAATAATGATGAATAGAAATGTAAAAATAGAACTATTTTTTTTAAATAATTTGTCAGCTGTCAGTTGTAAACGATTCTCTGAAAAGAATTCGCTGAAAAGTAAAGTATTACTTTCAACCCGCTCCTCAGGCAACTTCAGACCTACTTTCCGAGTATGAGTAATGAAAAATTACCTACATTTATCATGATAGCTGTTCTCAGCTGTTCTTTAGCTTGCAGATTTATAGACAAAATATTTGCTCAATTGAATTACGCATGAAAATAGCGATTGAAATATTGATTGAAGTATTACACACAACGATAGAGTCCAGTAGGCTCATTGTTCTCGCATGTTAAGATTATTTTAATGAAAAAAGATTATTGTACTGTTAATGACTATTTATGACAAAATGTCTGGAATTAAATACTGCCCTGCTCGCACAGATAAGTACATATTACTTTCTTGTAAACAAAATAGGTTGACAACAGTGACCGAGTTTCTTGCGCTGCTTCTTCTCGGCACTAGCCCATAATATTGTCCCGAAGCGAAGGTAGGGTAAAATAATAATAATTGGGACGTGTAAAAGTGCTTAATTTAGGCCTATTTACAGAAATAAATTAATTTTAGTGATTTTACCGAGAGGCGAGCATACCGGACTTGGTGTCGCTATCTCCGAGGTTCCGGGTTCGATTCCCGGTCGGTCAATGTAGAAAAATTACTTTTCTATATTGTCTCGGGTCTGGGTGTTGTGGTACCGTCGTTGTTTCTGATTTCTGTAACACAAGTGCTTAGGCTACTTATCATAGGATCAGAGCAATGTATGTGATGTTGTCCAATATTTATTTATTTATTCAAACCCTATAGAGCCATCATATCACACTATATAGGTTGTTTCTTTTAAGGTGTAAGTTAGTGCGAGTAGTAGCGGAGTACCATAACTATGTCGTACGATTTATTGTTGAGATAATAAATACCTACACTCTAATGGATCGTATGAATTGGCTTCTTATTTTTAGGGTTCCGTAGCCAAATGGCAAAAAACAGAACCCTTATAGATTCGTCATGTCTGTCTGTCTGTCTGTCTGTCCGTCCGTATGTCACAGCCACTTTTTTCCGAAACTATAACAACTATACTGTTGAAACTTGGTACGTAGATGTATTCTGTGAACCGCATTAAGATTTTCACACAAAAATAGAAAAAAAAAACAATAAATTTTGGGGGTTCCCCATACTTAGAACTAAAACTCAAATTTTTTTTTCATTAAACCCATCCGTGTGGGATAGGGCTTCAAAAATAATATTGAGGTTTTTAATATCATTTTTTTTCTAAACTAAATATTTTGAGCGGTAGACACTGGTAAAAGCACATTCCAGCATGCAAACATTGTAAAAAAGTTAATTAATAAGCTGCAAAATTTTTGAATTCAAATATTCGCTTATAGTGTAAAAATTACAAAGAATTAACCAAGCATGCAAGACTTTTTTTAAATTTATATAATGTGTCCCCCCTCCCCCTGTAACTTTAAAATAAGAGATTGATAAAACTAAAAATGCTCGATGGCCTTAGTCGAGTTTCCCAACAAGTAGGCCTTCGGATGAACATGGACAAAACAAAGATCATGTCCAATGCCCATGTTGCGCCCTACCCAGTATCAGTTGGGAGCTCTACTCTCGAAATTGTTAATAAATATGTCTACCTGGGACAAGTGATCCAGTTGGGTAGGTCAAATTTTGAGAAGGAGTTCAATCGTCGAATCCAACTCGGCTGGGCAGCGTTCGGAAAACTACGTAACGTCTTCTCGTCCAAAATACCTCAGTGCCTAAAGACAAAAGTCTACAACCAGTGTGTGTTACCAGTGATGACATATGGAACTGAAACGTGGCCTCTCACTATGGGCCTCATAAGAAAGCTCAAGGTTGCACAGCGTGCTATGGAAAGAGCTATGCTCGGCGTTTCTTTGCGGGATCGAATCAGGAATGAGAAGATTCGTAAACGAACAAAAGTTGCTGACATAGCCCAACGGATTAGCAAACTGAAGTGGCAGTTGGCGGGGCACATAGCACGTAGAACTGACGGCCGATGGGGCAGAAAGGTTCTGGAATGGAGGCCACGTACCGGCAAGCGCAGCGTAGGACGTCCACCTACAAGGTGGACAGACGACCTGGTTAAGGTTGCAGGAAGCCGCTGGATGCGAGCCGCTTTCAACCGGCCAATCTGAAAGTCACTGGGGGAGGCCTATGTTCAGCAGTGGACGTCCTATGGCTGAAATGATGATGATGAAAACTAAAAAAAATATATGATGTACATTACCATGCAAACTTCCACCGAAAATTGGTTTGAACGAGATAAGTAGTTATTTTTTTAATACGACATAAATCGTAAACCGCAATTTACCTTTCGTAATGTTATGGATTTCATTTTGCAATATAAATACCATAACTATGACTCGATTGTCGTGATGGGTGAACTTTTACTTACATAGGTACCTACAGGTTTGTACGGAACGCTCGGTGCGCGAGTCTGATTCGCACTTGGCCGGTTCTTTTTGTAAAATCTTGTCACGTCTTGCTCATAATTAAATTACTTTTTTATTTTATTTAATTTTATTCAGGAAATCAACGGCGATACATTCTTCTTACAACAATCACCAACCAATTAACAATCTAGACCCAAACTAAACAAAATAGGATGGAGACTAAATAACGAAAACATATGTTTAAACATCAATTACTAGGCTACTAATAATGCTCATCCCACAAACATTTGCCCCTTTAGGGTTCGAACCCGCAACCACCTGGCTTTGTAATCCAGAGCGCGAACCACTAGGTACACGAGTGTCGCAACGCTACGGATTATGCTTACTCTGTGTATGTTTAATATTTTATTTCTACTTGACTCCACCGATAACATTGCCTTACTCCGGCAACCGCGATAACACCGTCGTCGCCGTCGTGCAGCCAAATATCTAGAAGCTAAAAAATCTTGAAAATATCATGTGTATCGTCTAAGAAGGATTGTTGGTAAATTGTATTTTTTTTTAAATCAACCGTTTACTATTTTGTTGCGTTTATTAATGTTATAATCGGCGTAAGTAAATCACCATCATAGGGCCGTCTTATCCCGGGGCCCTGAGGCTCACAAGAATTCGGGGCCCTATTGCATAGTAAAAATAAATAACAAGAACGAATATTTTTTCTCTAATTTTCTATATTTTTAATAATGAATTGGTACAAATCAAATAGTCTTCTAGATGTTATTAAAGAATCAAAACTTAATCAATACATTTAATAGAACTGTAACAAGTCCAGTTTTGTACAGTAAAGATATGTTTTTTTTCTTCTTGTAAGTGCTTGGGGCCCCCGTAAGGCCGGGGGCCCTGGGCACAGGCCCTGTGTGCCCTATGTTAAAGACGAAACTGTCTATAGGGTATGTGCACCATACTTCGCATACATCGATCGAATGGTAAACATTAACTTGTAACAGTTGTCGAGCGATTGTGTTGTGGCACTCACACCATGCCCTCTGGAGACGTATTTTTGAAGCATTAGAAATGAATCTTAAATTCGAACACGAAAAAAATTCGTGTATGAAAATAGTTTCTATTGCTTCCGATTTTACGCATTTTTGAATCACTCGAAATAGGTGTCGCTATTAGATTGAAATCTTGTAACTATTTTAGTTTCACGCAGAAAACATAATAAACCATAAAGCAAAATCTCACTAACGAACGTAAATAAAAAGTTATTATGTCAAATTTCTGTCAAACATACGTTTACTGGTCAATGTAATTCTTCTGTACTTTCTACTAGTAGAAAACAAAAACGAGTGGTCGTTGCAGAATTCACGGAATGAATTTTCAAAAATAGTGATTTTAAGAATTCGCATGCGAATCTTGCGATTTCGTATTCGGATTGAAATTCGCATGATTCAAAAATACGTCTCCTGTTCTTCCTCCAAGACCGTGTCCCGTTTCAAATCGGTTCACGCTTGCCCATGCCCTTAGATGCGGCATGTCTGGTTGTTACATTTGGAGCGATTGCCGTCAGACCTCCGGAGCCCTTGAAATAGATAAAGTTTAAGAATATTTATTGGTAAAGGACATCACAACGACACATAACAGAAAAGCACACAAACAATACGTAATTACATTTTAATATAGTTAAATTTCAATACAAATTTTACTAAAAAAATAATATCAAATGGCCGAAAAGTGCCGTTTTGTGCGTCGCAAAGCCCAACTCAAAAGGACTCAGCTTAAGCCGTTGCAAATTACTTAGGCCACGACCCTCGTATTCAGTGGGCCCCTGAGTGGATTCATGGACAATTCGAAATAAAATAATTAAAAATATAATTATACTAATATACAGGGTTACATTGCAAAGGGGTGCCTAATCTTTAGGAGTGGCTCAGAATCAGTAACTTATTCGAACTATGCAAAAAACAAAAAATAAATAAAAAATCTAAGCCGCTGTTAAAAATCGTACGCGTGATTTTTTATTCATGCAAATTTAACTCATTCATGAAATGCAAAAATTGCACCGTATCACCGTATGTGCACTGCGTAAGGTCCTTGTTGGCTCGCCGTACCTACGCCTCTGATGAATGACCGCGCGGCTTTCGAAGTCTCTCTATTGACTTTATTTTCGGATATTTTGAAGTATTTTTTTTTTCGTAACATACGATTATTAAAAATAATAACGATTAAGATGCGTTTTCATATTGTTCCCTAGATCTTATTTTTTAAATTTGGCACCCCTTTGCATTGTAACCTGTAAATAGACTACTGTTACAAAGATAATAAATAAATGCTATAAAAGAGAATTTACAATAGGGTGATCTAACGACCAACAGACCACTGAACTACTGCCCCACTGTTAGCAACTCTCGGCGGCTGAAGATACAGTCAAAATATGCATATACAGATTACCACCGGTCCAAAAAA
Organism: Anania hortulata; assembly: GCA_963576865.1. Lineage (NCBI taxonomy): Eukaryota > Metazoa > Arthropoda > Insecta > Lepidoptera > Crambidae > Anania > Anania hortulata. Next base: position 7,733,800 of record OY756416.1, read on the forward strand.
TCGGATTCGTTCGTTCCTTATCACACTGAGCACATGCCTATTATTAAACCAAGATGCTATGGGTTGTGGCATGATCATTTTCATAAGAGATCGGCAGAAGGGTATATGGGCTACCCAACCGCAGCCCTTGGATTCTTCTCCGTGGACTGACTGTTCTCTCAGTAGAAACTATTTATGTATGATGCTAAGACTTACTACCGCACTCAGATACCTGACTTGACTTTAGTGGTTACTTACGGATACGAATGTGGATACGAATAATGACAATTATTGAATGAACAAAAATGGTACGCATTTCTAATGAAAAATGTGACATCTACCAACTGTGTTTAGTGGGCTATACCTGAAGATGCATTCAGGCACAGAATATATAATAGGATGATTCAGGTTATGGTGTGTCCTGTTGTCCAAAACGAACTATATGTCAATTTTTTTTGAAAACAGCTTAAAAGATACCGATGTCTATAATTTAGTTTTGTAATTTAGCTTTCACTGATTTTCGAAATTGGTTTTAAATGTTGGTAATGTCTTAATGAATGCCCAGAATTTTAATTTTAATTTTTAAAGCTGTTTAAGCAATTTCTAAATTTTAAAAAGCCCGTGTAAACGCTGCCGGCGTGATGCACTGTTTAGTGACGTCACTATTTATATATCAAAATATCTATTAAGTCATAAAGTACTAGATGAGGCGTTTCAAAATACGTCCACCGTCGGACACACTACTCATACAGTTGTGCGAGCGTAGTGCGAAATCTTGCTTCGGGATATCAGTTCCAGTAAAACATAAATCACCGGTGACGTAAGTATAGGAACTGTCATGGCGGATAGCGTTTTCGTTGTGTGTTATTACTCATTTGAGAATGAAAATTTTACTGTAATCATTTGTTATTTTAAATGAATACCAGTTTGTTTCGGTTTCAGCTACAAGCTACGTTAATTAATAGTTAGAGTACAATTTGCTACAAGTAAAATTGCCTATTGTGTTGATCATAAGACCCCATTAAGATAACGATAAGATGATGATATCACTGTACAAGATCATTAAATAACGATTTTTTAAAAAAGAGGTTCCGGTTCGTACCTCAGGATATTAGGTCCTTACATATGAAATTGCCGATACTCAATACTGGCAACTTAACATCAAATATCTTGCGTTTGATTAGAAATTCCAAATTCAAATTTATTTCGAAATAAAGCCAGATAAATATTGTTTTTAAATTCGTATTTCATTTGTTTTCACATCATTTGTGTGAGCTTCAACATTGCTATAACAACTACCATGGACAAATTGAAAATTCACGGTATTTACCGTTTAGTTTCACCGTGGCACCAGTGATCCAGAAACGACTCAAAGAATTAACCACGTGTAAGAGAATTAACCAGGCACCGTTAACGAACGAACGGTGCGTTTTTGGTTTTAACGTTTCCGTTCTGGAAATTTCGATTTACACAATGAGCCTCGTGGACGACCTGATACTCAAGTGAATAACGAAGAATTGAAGGCGATAGTGTAAGCGGATCCATCTCAAACCACTTCTGAATTAGCAGCAGCCTTCGGTGTAAGTGACAAAACGATACTTATCCATTTGCGCTAAATCGGAAAAAGTCAAAAAACTTGAAAAGTGGGTACCGCACGAATTGACTGAAGCAAACCAACAAACACGCCTCGCTTGTTGCGTTTCTTTGCTCAATCGTCACAATAATGAGGGGATTTTGAACCGTATCGTGACTTGTGATGAGAAATGGATCCTGTACGACAATCGGAAGCGATCATCACGATGCCACTCTGGAACTCGTATTCGTAAATACCGCGAATTTTCATTTTGTCCATAGTTGTTGTTAAGCAATGTTGAAGCTCAAACAAATTGAAAACAAATGAAATAAACGAACAAAAGTCGCTGACATAGCCCAACTGATTAGCAAGCTGAAGTGGCAGTGGGCGGGGCACATAGCACGTAGAACTGACGGCCTATGGAAAGGTTCTAGAATCGAGGTCTCGTACCGGCAAGCGCAGTGTAGGATGTCCACGAAAAAGATAGACAGACGACCTGGTAAAGGTTGCAGAAAGACGCTGGATGCAGGCCGTTTTCAACCGGCCAACCTGGAAGTCACTGGGGGAGGACTATGTTCAGAAGTAGACGTCCTATGGCTGAAATAATGATGAAGAAGTAGTGGAATCGCTCTAAACGTTCCTAATAGCCAGACTTGCCATGGGCATGGATGGGCAAGCGTGACCCGAGAAATGGGACACGTACGGAGGCAGGGTTTCCCAAAGTGTGCTCCACGGTGCGCCGTAGAAAGAAAAAAGGGGAGTCGACCCTCTATCATTATCCGAAACGATTTATTCGTGGGTACTTTTAAAGCAACATCAGCTGAGAGTAGCAGTGTCTAACCTTATTCTTCGCTTAGAAAAGCTGTGTGGAGATCACCTAGCTCACCCGTCACATTGATTTGACTTAGTATTTATTGCAAATAGCTAGCTGGGGGGTAGGGCGTCGTGACAAAATACTAAACTTGTAAGTGCGCTGCTGACTGAAAAAGATTGGGAACCCCTGACTCTATTATACATATATATATATATATATATATACTGAAGTGCAAGCGCATGTTGCAACATGCATGCATGTAACAATTAAGACCTGTAACTAACCATTTATGGTTATGCATTATAGAATTGAATTGAATGTTACCTTCTATCTAAACACGTTGGTTGGTATATTACGACTCATTGTCGGTCACGTATTTTCTTGTTGTATATTTTAAGTGATGCAATTATGTATGCATCATTAATGTATATGTACTGTATTAGTTATCTACTTATGTATGAACCTAATTAATGAATTACTTCCTTTTCTTTACTTTACTTCATCTTTTTAAAATATTTGTGATATACAGATCGACATGAAATGAAATCATGCATGCTTTGACAGAATAAGACAACACAATAAAACATTTTAATTAGGCAAATACCATTCTAAATCGGTCATGTTCTCGCAAAGAATACATCTGTTTTGAAGGTTGTTTTACGATATTGAGAACGTTCTGTTATTGTTGCCAAAATATGGGGGTATCGTACTAAAACACGAATATTTAAATGTTTCGTTTTTCATTCGGTGTATTAAAATAAAATAATGGCTGAGGTAGTCCACTGCAGCAGTGATACCTATCATAGTAAAAAGTAGGTATGCCTTTAACTTCCCACTGCAGGACACAGGCCTAACCTTAACTATGAGCACAGAATACCTAATAGTACTAACGTGAGGTGGTTTGGGCCATCTCTACCACGCGGGCCCAGTGCGGTGCGGTGAAGGGGCTTCTAAGGCCAGTGACTAAACCTTACTGTCAGATGTAACCAAGCCGCCTTAAGCCCTTTGATAAGGCTTCATGACTAGCTCAAGCGGTAATAGCTGAGACCAACTTTTAACGTGCCTTGCGAAGGTGTTTGTAGCTCAGCGGTGGCAGTGCTTTGGTAGTGATAACCAAAGTTAAGCAACCCACCCCCTGGTTGTGATTGGATGGGTGACCATTTTGATCATATTTAGTGACTTTTATTACAAGCATGTCCGTGCTTCGGAAGGCACGTCTGAAGTTGGTCCTGGTACGTAATATGATTCATCATCATCATCATCATATCAGCCTATTGCAGTCCACTGCCGGACATAAGCCTCCCAAAGAGCGCTGAAGATGTCCAACTTTTCATGTAGTAAACTGACATTATATTGGTATATAGGTTCTGAGAAATCTAGAGGTGGCAGGGATTCCGAACTTCCCGACCCATGGATGTGCCGCGACTCCGCGAGACACACTGATCTACCAACAAGGCTAATGTTAGCTGGTATTCTCTTATTCGCTGTTCTCAAACTTTTCGGTGAGAGAACCCCGAAAATATATTATGGCGCCCAAAATTCTGAAAATAAGCAAATCCTGATTACCAATATTATTTTTATTAGAAGTTAATAAAATTAATGTACTTTACACATGAGTAACATTGTATTAATTCCACTCTAGATGACATTGTTTCGTTTGATAGAAGAAATAATAATATTATTATTTTTTCAATAATCACACCAATTATTTAGCCGTTAACTAAGCGAATAGATAACGGATCAGAATTAAGTAAATTGTAATCATCTAGACATAGGTACAAAATTATGTTTGTATCAACACACAATGAATGTCAAACAAACATTTGCCCCTTGAGAGATTCGAACACGTAAACACATGGCTTTGTAGTCCGGAGCGCAAATCACTACACCAGACGGTGGTCAAATATCGGAATGAAGAAGCTTTATATATTTTGACCCACCGTTTCATGTCTTGATAAAAAAGAGTTTAAGACGCAGATCAGTCAGTCTTCATCTATTCTGGGAAAGGATTTAATGTTGGATATTAAATAGCTTTAAAAAATCAACCGCCTCCCGTGGGAAATAAGAATGTTTTTATCTTTAGTTAAATACCCATTTAACTAAAGATAAAAACATTTTATTTATTTATTTATTTATTTATATTAGCCTAACTTATTTATTTATTTATATTAGCCTAACCCAGGGTGTCGCGAAGCACACTTTGAGAATCACTGTCTCACACAATCCTTGAGAGTGTTGTTTGTAATGAGAACAGTTCCATTGATATTCTTTTGTTGATATTTTATTGTTTGATAAACAAAGCATAAGTCTACTTTTCTAGTAGCCAGTGTTTCAATCAGTCAATGTCTAAACTGTTTGCAGTGTGCCAATAACTCAATGTTAATTGGAAAAAAAAAATTGACGAAATTATCGGAAATTTTACGAGATTTTTTGAGTTTTTTAAAAAATACAAGTTCGAACAGCCGAAGATTTTGCAAGACCGTAAACAAAAATATTGTTTTACCCACTGTAGGTACCCACAATTTCATGTTTTTATTTCAAAATTAAAAAACGATTTTAAAGCGTTCTGAATTAAAGACCAGACGTACAAAATTGCTGTCATCAGTAAAAAGGTTATTTTTGCAATTATTAAGAGTACATAATTCGCGATTTCATTGTTAGTCCCATAGAAAAAGTTGCTGTATTTGAGCAGTAGAGTCATCATCATCATCATCATTTCAGCCATAGGAAGTCTACTGCTAAACACAGGCCTCCCCCAATGACTTATCATCTAGGGGATTGCCAATACTCGCCACGCTTGGCAGGCGGATTGGCGAGTGCTGTTTTTTTTATAAGATTTCGCACGCAGACGCTGCTGCCTGTCTCTTGCTACAGGAATAAGTCGGCTCTTACGACACGCCTCCTGTTGGCGGTAGGGAAGTGTATTCTTTACGGCCGTCTTCACACGCCACTGTAGAGTCGCAGGAATTTAACTAATTTAATTGGGACCATAATTTTAAGATTAAGTTTTTTTATATCTTAGATTTAACGAGTTTAGTTTGGGTGATACTTCATCTAATAATACGTAAGTATCTCTAAGTATGTAACTAATTAGCCTTATATTTTTAGGAACCCAACGGAGATGGTGTTGAAATGAATGAAGTACAGAAAATCAATGGAAAAAATAACAATGGAGAGGTAAGTTTGTTTTAGTACCTACCTATTCTTTGCTTATTAACATGGCTCAAAATACCGGTATTTTGGGAACCGGTACGATTTCCGTTAGTGTGATAACGGTATCAGACTTAGTACCAGTACTTTCTGATTAAGTATTATGATGAGCATACCGGACTTGGTGTCGCTATCTCTAAAGTCCTGGTGGTTGCGCCGAATTTACGGACTGATTTCATTCCGCCATTTTTCTCGCGCCCTTAGTAGTTTGTAATTTGTTTAAATTTAGTTGGTCTATGCGCGTACAAAATGCACTTCCTTCTTTCTATCCTTTTCCCGCACGTACTGTAATAAGAGTACGAACATATGGAACCGCGGAAGAAATCTTCGCGGTGCTTGAAGATGTCGCTGCGTTCGCGCGACAGTTGTGTTGAAATCGTAGACAAGAAAAGTCCGCTCCGCGCCGCCCCGCAAGTGATCGCTTCCATAATTGTTCTCGCGATAAGTTAATTGTGTTGTGTCTCGGTATACTAAATTCTATGCTATAGTGTTGTGTTATCAGCATTGTGCTATTACGTTCGTTGTGCGTGTTGAGAGAAGAAACCTGGCCGCCCTCGTGCTCGACCACGTGCTATCACGTGGTGTGTCCAAGAAAGACACCTGCAACCCCATCTGCACCTGTCAGGAGCTAAAGGTACGTGCATTCCTTTCTTCTTCCACCAGGTTGTGTCCTTATTGTCATTTTCCGCCCAGCCTGGTTCTTCTTGCATTTTTGTACGTGTTTATACCGACCGCCTTTTCCGTCATCACCTTTGGAATTTTCTCACTGCAGACCAGCTCGCGTCTTTTGAAGTTCTTTGCCCGTCCCGTTTTTATTTAGATACAGTCCATCGGTCTCCAGAGTACAGAGTCAGACGAACGAAACGCGCATCCACCTGGGTTCGATTCCCTGTCGGTCAATGTAGAAAAATAGCTTTTTCACAGGGTTACATTGCAAAGGGGAACCAAACTTAAGAAATATAATCTAGGGAACAATATAAAGAAGCGTCTTAATCGTTAATTATTTTTAATAATCGTATGTTACGAAAAAATACTACTTTAAAAAGTCAAGAAGAGAAAGTTAAATAAAGTCAAAAGAGGGACTACGAAAGCCGCGCGGTAATTCATCAGAGGCCTAGGTACTTACGCAGCCTAGAGCCTACAAGGACCTTACGCAGTGCACATACGGGGCAATTTTTTCATGAAAGAGTAAGATTATCCACGCGTACGATTTTTAACAGCGGGTAGGAATCATTAAATGTGAAAAAATTGTTTTCGTTTTTTGCATAGTTTGATTCTGAGACACTCCAAAGATTTGGCAAAGTAACTTTGTATATTGTCTCGGGTCTGGGTGTTGTGTCCGTGTGTAACGTCGTTGTTTCTGATTTCTGTAACACAAGTGATTTGGCTACTTATACCATAGAGCAATGATGATGTTGATGGGTCAGGTTCGTTTATACGAAAAATACGCCGTTTAGGGTTAACAAATAAAGTTTATTTCGCTATTCGGTACACTTTTGCACAAACACGTGTTTTTACTAAAGGGAGGCGTAATACGGTGTCGCTCCGAGTACGATTGGCTGCAGACTGGCGCGGTAAAGGTATAAGCGAGTTGTGGTGTGACACCGGAAAACTATAAGTGACATTACCTACGTTACAGATAAATATAATGACGCGTCGTTAACACGCCCCACCCCAGTGTTGAATCAGCACTAATAAACTAAAGGAATTCTCGCGACGCGCGCTGCAGACCTTTTCAGCGTTCCTGTCTTAGTTTTTACCTTCACCACTCTCACTCGACCATCTGCGCCCGGAAATACCCGCTGAACTACTGCCTTTGGCCACACATTGCGTGGCGCCCCTGGATCCACTATTAGCACCAAATTACCCACCTCTAATGACCGTTGTTCGCAGTTCCACTTGCACCTTGGTACCAGATCAGGCAAAACTTCGTTGATCCAGCGTTTCCAGAACATATTTGCTAGTCTTTGTGACTTACGCCACTGTTTACGCAAGTAAAGGTCCGAGTCATCGAAGTGTCCAGGTATTGGTACATTAGAAGATGTTCCTAAAAGAAAATGTTTAGGGGTTAATGTTTCATTGCTTCCAGGCTTGACGGAGTCATGAGATAGAGGACGACTGTTTTCGACTTCAAGCAGTAGCGTATTCAAAACTTCGTCTTTGGGTGCACGTTCTTTCAGGATAACCTTAAGGGATGTTTTGATACTCCTTATCAGACGCTCCCACGCCCCACCCCAGTGAGACTTGCCGGAGGAATAAACGTCCATTCAGTTGCATTGCTGGCAGCTTCAACTCGAAGCACCTCTTCATCCAATTCCTTGATTAACCGCTTAAATTCCGCGTCGGCTCCTCGTAAGTTCGTGCCATTGTCGGACATCAGATGTCGTGGCCAGCCACGTAGTGCCGCCCTGCGTCGAAGTGCCATTATCAATGAATCGGTACTGACTGAGTGAACTATCTCCAAGTGCACAGCACGCACAGTAAGACAAGTAAAGATCACGCCATATCTTTTTTCATGACGCCGTCCAACTGTCACGATTATGGGTCGACGAAACAAGTCGACGCCACAATATGTAAACGGCCGTTGGTGATGAGCCATGCGGGCTGCAGGTAAGTTACCCATTTTGGGTATTTCTGGTTTCGCTTTTTTTATCCTACATAGCATACATTTTGACGCCACATATTTCACAGTAGGTCTCAACTTTATTAACCAATATCTTTGTTTCAGATTGCTCACGACAGTCTCCTGGTTTCCGTGTGCAGCCTTCTCGTGGTAGTGTATCACTTTCAGGCGGGAGATGTGATGTTTTCCATCTAAAATTATTGGGTGTTTAGTTTCAGGTGAGACTCCGGTCACAGCATCAATGCGGCCACCACAGCGAAGTTCGTCATGTTCATCGAGGATCGGTAATAAGGTAAATAGTCGACTGTTCCTTTCTATGTTTTTTTTCTTTTTTATTCCAGCTATTTCCGAAGCAAAGCTGTCCATTTTTGCTTGTTTTTAACCGACTTCAAAAAAGGAGGAGGTTCTCAATTCGACTGTTTGTTTTTTTGTATGTATGTTACGCGATTACTTCGCCAATTATAGATTGATTTTGATGATTCTTTTTTTGTTTGGTAGATCATACTTCAGAGGTGATCCCATATAAATTTTATCGTAATTGATTCAGCAGTTTTTGAGAAAATAACAAAATATAGACCCAGATAATGTTTTGGTTCGTGATTCATGGATCTATGTTAACCAATATCTTCGACAAATAAATGTAAACCGATTTAGATGATTTTTTTTAAATTGAATAGCTAATACTTCAAAGATACTATAGTAAAAAATTTCGGAAAAAATTGTACCCTTAAGGGTGAAAAAAAGTGGATGAAATCGGTGTTCAGCAGTTAGATTAGAATTTATCACTAAAAATAGATGAAATAATTAAATTTTATTTAAAAAAATAAAACCGACTTCAAAACACTAAAAAGCTAAAAATAATCCTAACACTTAAGTACCTAATCAGTTACTTTTGGAGTCGGTGCCAGCCGATAAGAGATTCAATGTTTTTGTTTGCACCGACTCCAAAAGTAACTGATTAGGTACTTAAGTGTTAGGATTATTTTTAGCTTTTTAGTGTTTTGAAGTCGGTTTTATTTTTTTAAATAATATCAAAACGCGCTCAGCTTGTTCCATTTATATCAGTGTGCTCATCGATGTAATCTATTCACATTTATTTATAAACCGCAAGACCGTTACTCTCAACAATCTCAACCGAATCTCAAGACGAAAACTTACTTGCATCGAGAATAGGTAAGTACCCGGTTTCTTGATTAATTACATTTATTCATTCCAGGTCAACAACGATGTTATGTAGCAGGAATAACATCGTGACGCGGCCAGGCAGATTTGTCGCAATGTAAGAATGACGGTCCCATGAACCACTCATTGTTAAACAGCGAAACATCGTAAGTTTCCCTAGTACCGATATCGGCTATGTTTAACTTTGTAGGTACATATCTCCATTCAGTTGCTCGCGTTAGGTCATCTGTCTCGCCCAGCCGGTTTGCTACGACTGTTTTGTAAAGCCGCGTGTCGTTGTGAATCCATTGTAGCACTGTGGTTGAATCGCACCAAAAATACCTTGCGCTGATTCTCAGTTCATGTTCTCGAATTATCGTATCGGTAGTCGGGCCGCCAGCAAAGCAGCTTGGGGTTCCAGTTTAGGTAACGTCGTAGGTTTTAACGGCGCCACTCGGTTTTTGCTAGCAATAAATGCGACGCAGATAACACCGTCGTTTTCCCACCGCCATCGCCAGTAAGCCACAGCACACATCGCCTTCGATGACGCGTCGCTAAAAACATGCAGTTGTAAATTGTTATAATTATAACCGGTCGTAGCAAGACTCGTAGCAGGGCTTGTAGCACACTTGAACTTCGTAGCGCGTTGAGAGACGTAAGCATGGTCAGGTTGCCGCGTAGCCTCTCGTAGCGGTTGCGTAAGTAAATTGTATAAGTCGATCCAGATACACCATTTTAGGTAAATATCATCGGGTATCATTTCATCCCAATCGATGTTATGTTTCCAGGTATCTTGGAGCATTATTATACCCTGTAGTAAATGATTTACTCGTTCTGTGTACTTACTCCCGTACTCCTGGCTCGCTGACATCTTTCTTTCAACGCTGTGCAGTCGAGAAAGCGCATTAGAATAACTATCGGGTAACTTACAGTTAGGGTCCTTCTACGGCAACCCGACGTGCCACCTGCCATCGATGAGCTGCGCGCCGTTCTCCAGCAGGGCGACTGCACGTACCTCGTCTTTATTCTGTCGAGGTTTACCTGTTACTCCTAAGGCGTTGATAGAAAAGGAGCGCTGTACCTCCTCGCTGAGGTCCTGCAGAGCGCGGCTCTCGGTGGATGCCAATTCCGAAATAAGTAAGGTGGTATTCGCTGTGTGCGCGATGACAGCGCCCCTAGTGACCACAATTATTGTGGACTAAGATCTCTCAAATTATGGCAACTGGATGGGTTGAGAATTATTTTCGGATTGTTTTTGTTCGAAATTAGATGAAAATACGAGTATCTAAAAAGTTTGTGCATATTATAATAAGTGAGTTTCTTACTTGAACTAAAATATAAATGTTATAATACTTACGGGATCTAAATCAATACAACATGATATAACTTTCTAAACAACTGGGGCAAAAAGGGAAAGAATTAGCATTAGCACAGCATGTGAGAGACGTTAAAGAACCTAGAACCAACGGACAAAGTTACTTAATAAGAGCTGTGATTATAAGATAAACGTCTGTGACACAAACCCCCTACAAACTTTTTTCTTTTCACAACGGCTATCCATTTATTTTTATGCTCCAATTTTCATCTTCATGTTGGAAACGAATAAATCATGCACGAACTGTTTTCCCCATTGTTTCTACACTTATAATACAACAAATACTGTGACCCATTACCCGTTTTTACTTTAAATAGTTAATTTCTTTAGTATGGAATTCTATGGAAATATAGCAATTTGACACATGACAGTCCAGAGTTATTTCGCATTTCAGCCAAATAGCATGCTGCGATCGATTTGACGTCCCCCACCACGCACTTTGCACATAGCGAATAAGGGGAAGAAGAGGCAGAACACGGTACATGCATTATACCGTGCGTGCACGCACCAGCCTAGGGTACTAAATACCTATATACCTACATAAATTATTTTAACATTTTTTAAATGAGAATAATCTTGAAATTTAGCTAGAGAAACATCTTGGACAGGCAAATCTAAATTAGTGACACTTCGTATGTTAATTGTAAGCAATTTATTGTTACTTTCCTTGCTAGATAAGTCCAGTGTGAGGGCTATCGACGCGCACACAAGCGCTTCGTCGTTTCACGCGCGCACGCGCATGGTCTCGGTGCGGCCGCGCAGCCCTGCGCGGGCCGCCAGCTGGGCGCTTATCAGTGATACCGTAGACCCGTCGTCTAATAACGTACACGCACTTATTGCACCGTTTGGTCCGTGAACTTTGACCGGCACTACTTTTAACAACACTTTTTTGTCCGTTACACTTATATGCGCGATGGTTTCCGCTGATGCTGGTGATGTTGAAGGCTTCCGCTCCTCGGTCGTGGTTTCGTCCTCTTCTCGCCGGGGAGAGGGTTATGGAGTAGTTTGTGATGCGCCCCGCCGCAGTTATCTTTATCGCAGGCGGGCGCGGAACAGGTTTCTTTGCCGTGCCGAGACAGTAGGCATATATGAAACATAGGCCGTATCGCTTCACGTGACGCCATCGATCCTTACGTAACACTTTTAGGAATTGGTTACATTTTGTCAAGACGTGTTCTCCTTTGTTGCAGTACTTGCATTTTTCATTGATTTCTTCATCTTTATTTTCAGGATATTGAATCAAAACTGTGTGAGGATTCTTAGTATTACTGTTATATTTGTTTTTGTTTGTATCACAGCTGCTTGTAGACATATTAGCGGTGATAGATAATTTACGTGCTTCCTCGTGTAGAAATTCGGAAATCATGTCCATTCTAGACATATTAGTTGCATCTTGCAATTTCGGGTAACTGTAATCGGCCCATTTGGAAATAAGTACTGTGGGAAGCTTATCGAGAATAATATTTGATAGGTGAACACCGCGTAGGTATTCGTCACGACCCACTGCACGTACTGCTGTTACGTAATTTTGTATTTTAATTGCGAATGGCAATATTTCACACTGGTAATCTAACGGCAAAGTTCGCACCGTTTGGAGGTCTTGCGTGATTTTACACAATATAAAATCTGGGTTACCAAACTGCAGTTCCAGTGTAGACATCAGCTGATCGGGTGACGAGGCACAAATCAACAGAGCGGAGACAGCTTCCTTCGCAGGGCCGCGAAGACATTTTCTTAGTCTCCAGACGTTTTCTTTGTCGCTGAAGCCGCATATTTGAGTCGACTCGGTGTAAGCTTGCTTGAAGTGCAGCCACTCCAGTGGATCACCAGAAAATTCAGGTAAGTCTTTAGGTATGTTCATACGGCTCAGTAGTTATGGGTTTGGTCCATTAATGGGGGCGGTGGCTAGTTGCTTCAGTGCGCTCGTCAGCATCTCGATGGCTCCATGTTGTGGAATCAGCTTACCCTGAGTATTACCATTCTGGGGGGTTCGTTGTTCCTTCTCCATCTCATGTTGGCTGTGCTCTAACCACTTTTCGACATCAGTGCAAGTTTTGATGCTCTCGCGGTTTCCTTCTGTTGGACTGTATTCATCGTCTAGGTAAGCCAGATCTGCTCCTAGCTTTTTATCGAATAATTCCATTTGTATCCTAGCTTTTTCCTCAGCTGCCTCGAGTTCCAACCTTTTTCGTCTTGCCTTCGCCGAAGATGACATCGATGCCCGTGATGTGTGATCTCGTGGTGCGTTATAGGGCGGTAACTCCAGCTTAGCTGCCGGTAGTTTCGGTTGTGCCTGTGTAATCGGCGGACGTGACCGCGACTGAGATTCCAACGGGCAAAATGGCGGGTATTGAGGTGGTACAGGTAACAATTTCGCGGGCTCGGATTTTACACTGCCACTAGGATGATTTTCGTGAATTGTCTCGGTATTAACATTAGCGGACGCCACTAATTTACTGCCACTACGCGTTTGTACCATTTTCGGCGGCGTATAGTACATCGATCCGGACGAATGACCACTTGTTGATGGGTCAGGTTCGTTTATACGAAAAATACGCTCCGAGTACTATTGGCTGCAGACTGGCGCGGTAAAGGTATGAGCGAGTTGTGGTGTGACACCGGATTACCCTCCAATAAAAATAAAACTATAAGTGACATTACCTACGTTACAGATAATTATAATGACGCGTCGCTAACAGATGATATATGATGTTGTCCATTATTAAGTACATACTGGTACCAAAAAAATGTTTCCGTAAGAAAGCGAAAACAGATAAAGTAAGTAAAAAAGATAATCGGCATAAGAAAAATTCCATACGCCTCATACAGTGTATCCCGTAACTGAAGATAACCTTGTAACCACATATACTCGTACTATATAGTAAACCACTTTTGTTCTATGACTTGCAAATTTGTATTAAAAAAACTTCCAAAACAAAATCACCGAACCCATAAAACATGTATAAAAAATCTAAAAATTATACGCACATTTTCAAAAGTCACAGAGCAAAAGTTGTTTTATGTACTTACAAGGTTATCTTCAGTTACGGGACACCTGTGTAATGCTATGCTACCGGTAGGTAGGTACTTATTCGACGGAGTTTCGGTAACTATCTAAAACCGGTAGATACCCCGGTATAAATGAGGAAGAACCGCGAAGTACTGATATACCTAGGACCTGTACTTTATGTAGGCCTACTGGTACGGCCTACTGGCAATCTTGTGAACGGGTGTTTGAAAATGAGAACAGGCCAACAAAAGTGAGGCAGGCGAGAAACGTTGGCAAAAATGATCGCGTTTTTTTCTCAGCTACGGGTCCCATCTGTACAATTGACAACATTTCATTTATATTAAGGTACAAAAATTCAAAAACCATTTGGAGATTTAGCGATGCCTAACACGTTAAGTATTTTTTTAGATTTTTTTATGGCCTAGATTTACAGTAAATTTCAAAAAACTGAAAAGTACCACGAGATAGGCATTGCACATGTATACGCCATTGTCTTACAACAAAGTGTAGTAAAAAAACACAGATTCAAGCTAGCTGTCACTTTGACGTATGTTGTTGCGTTTGTTGCTCGAGTCTTAGAACTTAGTATCGATGTATACTATCGATAGTGAGCTTAAAAAAAACTAAAACTTTCTTTTAATTTTATTTTTAAGTAAACGTTATTTTGTATTACTTTTCGATTGATTTATGCGATACGTTATAAAACTTACACTAGGCCCTCTGGATTGCTTCGTGACAAACATGTTACTCAGTCTTTACAATAGATAATATATCTGCACAAGGAAATGCATACAAACAATAAAGAAAATGTAGTGAAGCGATGTCTTTTACAAAAAGATCTCTTCGCATTTTATTTTTTAAGATATCGATATTTGAAAGTTGCTTTTAGTGTCACAGCACCAACTCTTATGACTTCAGTGGCAGCTTTTTTTTAGTTAGCTACTAATTTTGGCATTGGCAACATGTCTACACAACCTCACTCTTGTACTTACGCTCTTTTAGAATAAACAGTTTTTATTTATCTAATTTCAAAGGAAAGAAAGAAAAGAAATTCAAATGAAAATATACGTATACCTTATTTTTTAGTATAGTTTTAAATAAACAATTAAAATTGGTATGTAAAATATTTGAAATGTTGTCAATTCCACTTGAAGATCAAAAGAGTGTTAATGCCGAGTGGTATTCTACCATTTGTTTACCCAGAGATTAGAAAAAGTTCACGAAAGACGACCCAAAAGCCGCGTTCTCCTACATCATGACAACGCTTCTTCACACACGGCCAACAAAACAAAATCATTTTTAGCTTCCGAAAAAGTACAACTCGTCACCCATCCTGCGCATAGCCCTGACCTAGCACCCTGTGATTTCTGTATTTTCCCCAAAATCAAAGATTTGATAAGAGGTTTTACTTTTACCAACTCCGAAGAGGCAGTGATAGCGTTCAATCAGCACGTAGAAAACATGCCTTCAGATCTGTGGTCCTCCTGTTTTAAAAAATGGTTCGATCGCATGAAAAAATGTTTAAAATGTTAAGGAGAGTATTTTGAAAAGCAATAAACAAAATATTTTGGTTATAACATGTTGTTTTTTTAAGTTACGCAAAACTTATAGTGTGCCCCATGTAGGTACTACTGGACATACTTATTAGAAATCTTGCAATACGCAATCATCAACTAATGACGTCGACGACCTGGTAAAGGTTCCAAACGGCCAATCTGGAAGTCACGGGAGGCCTCCCCCAGTGTCTAGTTCACATATTGTACATGTTCAGCAGTGGACGTCCTATGGCTGAAATGATAATGATGAATCATCAACTTGATTGGGATGGGTTCGATTTCCATAGATGGCATAGATGATGAGCACGTGCATTTGTATGTACATCAGTCATGGATATTATAAATGATTTTAAGTATGTTACAAGTTTTGCTTATGAGTAGTTTTAGTGGCACGCAAAGGGATATATATAAGTCCAGATAGAATTAGACTTAAACAATATACTTACATAGATAACAATAATATGAACTTGTTTTATTGGTGCGATTGTTTGCCTGTTAGAATCTCTAGCTACTTCTGTATCGCCAGGTAGTCCACGAGTACCTTGACTACGAGCCGTCGGGTTGGCTGGAGACCACCCTTTCAAAGGTCGGCAGTTCCACCGACGGTTTCTTCAAGAAGAACAGTGAAGCCATGATGACTGTCTTCTGGTTTATCTTCAACGGGCTGGTGATTGGATACTTCGCTGGATGTTGGTACTACTGGGCTAATATCAGTAAGTGCTGCTTCTTACTCTAGTACAAGGCTACAAATTAGCTACGGTATATATTTTATACCCACAAACATTGATGAAACAATGTTGGCTTTCTAACAGTAATAACCACTCGAAGAAATTCGCCAACATTACTTTGTCCTCCGTAGCTCAGAGACAGTTGAAAAATTTCTTCAAGTTAAAATATAATTCTCAGATATTCAAGCGTTCTGCTTCGGCCGCGGCCTTATGGCAACTATTTTTGACAGTTTGTGAAGGATCATGGTCTATCATCTAATGATCCCGACGAGATCATGGAGTCAAGATCTCAGTACACAGACAGCTATTTTGGAGACCGAATGGCTAGGCTTTCGACATAACTGGTAAATGATTTTAAATCATAACAATGGTCAACTCAAGAAAATCAATGTCATTTAGAAATCAAATAATTTGTTGAAAGTCCAAATCAAAATCATTTATTTTTGCAAATAGGCCATCAAAAGCACTTTTACACTTTCAGGCAGGATTGGCACATCAGATCTGAATGGACCATGTATTTGGCATTCACTGCTAACCAGTACACTGTAATCCCCACAAGTTCAGCTGCGGCTAAACGCTTCTTCTGACTAGGTAGTTAGAACGACTTACGTATAGTGCCTTCTGTAGAGCTAAGATACGTTTAATAATCAATTTGATAGCCACCCATCTTACTCTAGGTTGCAACATGGGAAGCTTCAAAACGCCGTTTACTGAACTACCAGCCTTACCACCAATACCAGTGTTGGCTCTTGGAAACTTTTTTAATATTCAAGTCATCTTCCAGCGCAAGATACCCTCGTACTGTGCAGTGGGTTCGGCAGCCTCATTGCCTTCCTCAGCATCATCTATTTCTTCGTCATCTACTTCATGGTGGTGAAGAGGTTCTTTGGCAAATGGTTCGAAAGGGTCGTTTGGACTAAAGTCAGCGATGTCACTGAATATTTCTGGAGAATATTGTGAGTAACTAAGTGGTTTTTTGGATGAAAGACTTATTCATTATCATCATCATCATTTTAGCCATAGGACGTCTACTGCTGAACTTAGGCCTTCCCTAATGACTTTTAGATTGGTCGGTTGAAAGCGGCATGCATCCAGCGGCTTCCGGCAACCTTTCCCAGGTCGTATGTCCACTGTAAAAGACTTATTGATGACATAAAACTCCAATGAACCTTAAGACAGAATTCGTGCCTGTATGAAGCTTAACTTCTGTAGAAGCGACGGCGCCTGCCATAGATATTCTGTGACCTTACATAGACGTATTCCTTTAAACATCGAACGAGGTTTGCTTTGCGTGTGTTTATCTGCTTGATTATCCGGGATCTGGATACCGAAGTAGCTTGATCCATGGAAAGAGCCAAGGCGAACGGCACGCAAGAGATTTTTAGGTGATGAATAGTAATATACCTGAATAAAAAAAAGTATTGTTGAAATTGCAATGATAATGGTCTAAGCACGCAGCGTTGTGCTTAGGAATACAGAATTATTCATATCTATCTTTTTAATATAAATTAAGGTACATTATCCAACATCACTTGTGCCGGCCTGATAGTAAGCGCATTCTTTGAACGAATGTTGCGATGCTCCACGGTGCAGCTAAGACCTAAGAGCGGAGCTATTGGTTATAGAGAAATAAATGTTTTGAATTTGATTTAAGATCTGTAGCATCACTGAAAATCCTCCCCAATAACAAGAAAGAGAAGTACTCGGTACTCCGTATCGCTGCTCCCACTATCAGAGAGTCTCACTACGCATATACCTACAGGGCCGACGTGAAAAGCCTTGGAACGGGCTGCGCCCTTTGGTCGGCCGCTGTATGGATAACCTAGGAAAGTGAATCTACATACACTAATGGCACAAATGCACTCTTTTACCAAAACCATAGGCAACCTTTTTTCATGTCTCGCGTGTATAGACAGCTGCAAATGCTATCGTTCTATTATTGAATCTGTGTCCGTTAATTTTAGGTTGTTTCGCTGGTGCTTCAGTGTCGCAGTAATAGCAGCCATTGGGGTATTCCTGTACTTTGACACCAGGGATGCGCCGGAGAGGCTGATCTCACTGCTCGGTTTGGCAATTATTTTAATGTTAGGTGAGTTTTTCCACCCAAGGGTAAGAACCTTCCACCAAACCTTCATTTGATAATTACTTCTTTAATACCACAATTATTTAAACACAGAAAATGACATATAAGATCTAAGATAATGTAACACTTGAAAAAAATCAACCGCCTCAGGTGGGAAACGAGCCCACGTCCCATCGCATGCCGGGCGAGTGCTTTTCCAACGAAGCTAACCGAGGACGTTAGCTGATCCGTCGAAATTTGACAAGTGTTACTCGCTGTCGAAGCCAGCTTTTTAACTGATTAATGTTGCGGCGATAAATACCTACCTAAATAAGTTCAATATAACCGTCAACACTGGAAAAACAAAGTTACTCAGTTACGCGGTATTTCACAGAGTATCTACAAGCCTTAACTTATGGCACAAGCCCTAACATGCCATCCAAAACCTCGGAGATGCTTGTAATAAATGATCGGATTATTGTCCACTCTAACGTAACGTAACGTAACTACCAAAGATCTGTCGCCACCCAGCTTAAATTACAACCTAGTTAAGCAGTCCCTACATTTAGATAGATAGAAAACTTATTTCTCAAAACAGACACATACACACAAAAACAAGACAGACAATAATAAAATAAAGATAAAGACAACTAAACACGAAAAACTAACATCTAAGTAACTCAATAGCAATCCTATTTGTATCAGGTAAATTTGACAATTACAAGAACTTTGCACCACTTTCCCCTTTCTCTACGGTTGTCCTCTACCTGAAGGTTGTGGAAGAGATCATTATCATCGATAAGTAAAGATCAGACCAGACAATCTTTCTGTAAAAATCTTGTGTAATTTACATGTATTGTGTGCAATAAACAGTATCTATCTACTTATCCAAAATTCCTGTACCTCCTACTGCCTCCAGGGTTTGTGTTCTCCGCGCACCCTGGACGCATTAACTGGCGCAGCGTGACTATGGGGCTGTTGATCCAGTTCCTCTTCGGGGTTCTGTTCATCCGGGTAGAACCTGGACGCATTGCGCTGCAGTGCTTCTCTGATAAGGTAATTAAAAAACCTCTTTGTGATGACTTGTGCGTCTGTCTATCACAGCCGATTTGCTTTGAATCTACTGGACCGATTAATTTGAAATTTGGTACACATTTGAAATACTAATAATTTAAAACCGTACCCTGTGAGATCGGTAGGTATTAATCAAAAGGGCTTATTGGAGGAAGAAGATAGATAGATATTACCAATTCTGCTCTATATTCTTCCTCATATTCACTATTCCCCCATAAACTCTGAAAATATAAAACTTAAAATTTTGTAAAAAATACAGAAAATATTTTAAATTAAAGACGTAAGGAACCGTCTTCACACGAGTTCAACTACTTAGCACTTATCCGATTTTTTTCTTTTGTTCAGGTGGCGACATTTTTGATGTACGGTGTGGAAGGTGCAGCATTTGCTTTCGGAGACTTGCTGGTCAGGATCGAAGGGGTCTTCGCATTCAGTGTAAGTTAAATATCTTTCCAGAAAACGCATTATTCAAAATTAGCTCGAGTCTGGATGTGCAGGGAGATGCCCCTGGCAGAATTCACTGTCGTACCTCGTCGAGGCCAAGTTAAGCGCGTTTATTTTATTTATTTCGACATGTTTCTCTGAGGCCAAACTACATAAGTGCGTGTTGCCAACTTTAATGAAAAATTCGTAATAACATGATTTGTCTGTAATAGCAATAAATAATCAGTAATATTAAAGATATTTTAACCTAAAGTATTAGTCGTATGTAGTTTTATTAAATATCATTTAAAAAGAAAACCATCTACTCAGGAATTCGGTTTTGTTTGCTATACATATTCTCTGAATCCTTATGCATCTTGCATTTTTATGGTGCTTAGAATACAGAGTTTGTCCCCACAATCCTGCAACCATTCAGCAATAGACCATTTTGTATTATAAAACACCTAATCTTTCGAATCTGCTCTGACTTTTGAGCCAAATAAATACATTATTATTTACATTCTTAATTGCACATTAAAATGGCAAGCTTAACGTCAAGAAGCATTGTTCCAAGAAAAAGCATTTAATCTTCTACTTTAAAATATCCATTTGGTTTTGTTCTAGACTCTGCCTGTGATCTTCTTCTTCAGTATGCTGGTGGAAGTGCTCTTCTTCTGGGGAGCTCTGCAGTGGTTCGTGCTCAAACTCGGCGGGGTACTGCAGGCTCTGACCTCGACAACTGTGTGCGAGAGCGTCATCGCTGTGGGGAATGTCTTCCTTGGTATGGTGAGTGACTTAGTGACAAATCTTTATGATTCCGTGCCCTAAAGTTACCGACGCGGTAATACAAAGCCTACAATAGCTTGCTGTAAGTATGTCCTTTTGGTCTCTTTTTGAGGTAAGAAGAGCCGTAGTTGCCAGATATATTTTTTAAGAATAACAAAACAAAAAGTTATGTAAGGACACACAACTCACTCACATTTTTGTGGGTACAAAGGTGTAATCTTAGCTTTATTCTTAAGGCGGTTACGACAGAATGGATAATGATTTCTGACGTAGTAGATAATTACACAGCGAAAGCGCCATATTTAATGTCATTAAAACCGGCCAAGTGTGTTGTGAGTCAGGCTTAGGATAAAAATACCCATAATTAAGAAATAAACCACCCTCGGTGCTGAAGTCCAACTCCCTCTTGACTTCGCCAACGGCCACTAAAGATAGAAAGGCCGCACCAGAGGGGTTTTCTTTACCAGCTTCTACCAACAATGCATTTGAATTTAGCACGGTTATGACAAACGAGATTTCAAAATTAGCTTCTTTATTGCGTATCACAAGTGTCTACCTTCGGAATGGGCGAACTGCTAGAAATTGCTGACTGCTATGAAGGGTCCCTGAAGATCAGTGGGTATGGCCCACAAGGTCTATGTTCAGCAATGGAGGCTACAGAGAGAATTATGTTTAACATGGATGAATATCGTTGCAGACGGAGTCCATTCTGCTGATCAAGCCGTACATAAGCCTGCTGACGCCATCCGAGATCCACGTGGTCATGTCTTCAGGATTCGCCACCGTGTCTGGCAAGTTTGTTTCTGTTTATAACTACTTTAACTAGCAGTTCCCAAGTGCCACCAATAAGTGGTTCTACTGAGTAATAAATTGTTTGCAATTAGTTCCCAAGCGCCACCAAAAAATGGTGCTGATGTGTAATAAGTTAGTGTTAAGATGCATTATCAAATTATTCACTCTGTTTACCATGTGTCCATAAAAAAAGTAATTAATAAATCAATAATAAATTTGTATTTAAAAAATAAATCATAAAACAAATAAATATCCTGCCTTGTTCCAATGACGTCTGGCCATTTTGCGCCTAATTATGATGGTAACATAGTAGGTACAATCCACGTCGAATTCGTTAATGTCCTAGTTTTAGCCAGAGTTAAAATAAACATAAGAATGATGAGATGACTTTGGCATTATACAAAAACTATTAAAAAGTACCCATAGTAGCTAGGCTAATAAGTAAGTGGGACATCTTGTATCTACTATTATTGTGTACATACATTGTAAAGTGCCGTATGGCTGGATGGACGGCCTTAAAGAATACACTTCCCCACCGCCAACAGGGGGCGTGTTGTAAGAGGCGAATAACTCCTGTAGCACGTGACGGGCAGCAGCGTCCGCGTGCGAAATCTTATAAAAAACTATGCTCGCCAACCCGCCTGCCAAGCGTGGCGAGTATTAGCAATCCCCACTGAAAGTCTTTGGGGGACGCCTATGTTCAGCAGTGGACGTCCTATGGCTAAAATGATGATGATGTCATTGTGAATATGACAATCTATAAATTTCTATGCCAACGACATAAATAATGTTCGTAACTACGCAACAATTTAATTCAGATTAGCTACGTAATTTGATAACATTTGTGATCATAAATTCCTTAAATTCATTATCTACAGCCATAAAAAATAATTATACGGCGGTTAAACAGCAACCTTTGTGTTAAATAGTCTAAACCCTTCTACTATGATAGCTAATACATCGATCGATAGTTAAAATCTTTCTATATACAGAGTGTAACGAAAAGGTGAAATAAAACTTTAAGGGGTTATTCTACGGCTAAATTACATAAACTTTTTCTATGGGACCAACATCAAAATCTCAAAAAAAATTAAATTGACGTTTCCATACAAACTGATGCCAGCTGGTCGCGTTTTAGTATGAAAAATGTTTTTTTTTTGCGAATTCGATTTTGGTCCCATAGAAAAAGTTGATGTAATTTAGCCGTAGAATAACCCCTTAAAGTTTTATTTCACCTTTTCGTTACACTGTATATAAAACAAAGTCGGGTTAGTTACATCATAAGTCAAGAATGGCGGGACCGATTTTTATGATCTTTATTCTATACATCACAGATTTGTTGAATTTGTCTTCGCTCCGAATAGAAGAATAACTATTAAAATATGGCAAAAAATCACAAAAAAAAATGTATGATAATAATTTTCAAAAAAAATCGTTACGAAGTCCGCCGGGACAGCTAGTTATTAAGTAATAAAATCATGTTTATGTAAAACTAAACCTTTTTGTGTAAAAATCTCGTCTGACGAATCAAATGAGTCCAAACTCGTGGATTTTACGAATATCTTTTGAAGAGTTTCAATATCCACCTACTGCCTCAGTTGAACTCGATGGTGTCAAATTATTGGTTTGTCATAAACGTGCAAAGTTTCAAATCGATACGAATTACTTGCTTAAAAAAACTATGAGGTCTATTTCCGCTTGCCTTTAATAACGTCTAGGTGTCATTTACGTGATTATTTGAACTTGGAAATGTACTTAAGTCTTACAAAAGCCTTAGCGAATTGTTATTTTACTGGGATATGTCATCAAAAGTAGTATAGAGCACTTCCTTGGTCGACTATACATAAGTCACTGACCTGTAATAATCTGTACTGGCAGCTGTTAGAAGAAACTCAAGCCTCAAAAATTGTAGTTGTAGGGCTGTAGGCCACTAAATCAGCAGTAAGGCAATAATAATAAAAATAGACAAGTAGGTATATTGTTTTAAAAACCGGACAAGTGCGAGTCGGACTCGCCCACTGAGGCGTACAAATATCGTTCGTTCCGTACAAATTTGTAAATCTATAAATAGTTTAGAAATCGAATCTCGCAGTTTTTTCCGAGCTTTTCCCGATACTCTAAATAAAGGCTATATTTTTTATGATTTAATTACAAATGTATAGTTTCACATTTCTACCTATAATATAGTATAAGACAATATTACTTGCCAAATTTCATATGATTCTCTTGAGAGTGTCGAAATATTAGTTTTTTGCGGTATAAACGGACAGACGTATCTTTTTTTTACTTGAACATAGAAGTTAGTTTTTTTTCTGGCATCGAGGGACTGTAGACCTAAGTATATGGTTTTAATTTCAACTTGATATCTTTACGCGTTCTCGAGATAAAAGGACTTGATTGACATAACAGACGGTCAACAAAGTGGTCCTTTAAGGGTTCTGTTTTATTTCATTTTAAGATACGGAACCCTAAAATCGAATACACAATTCTTGTGCCAGTGAACTATTTCAAATAGCAGATAATCACTTTATCTAGCTGAGTAAGAACAGATAGTTTGATTACTATCATAATCTATTAATTATATCTTGAAATATCGAAACAGTTGTAAGTACTTATTGTTCCTTGCTTAAGAATTAAGTACATTGTTTATATCTACTATCAACAGACCTATCATTTAATGAAAAATAGGACCTACTTATAATGTACATTGCATTTTTTATCTAAATAACATATCTTACTTTCAAATTCATGTAAAACGGTTGTTGTTTGATTTAAGTTGCGAGATAGTAATTTGCAACAATGGCTGTTATTGCAAATCGCTTTCTTTTAGTATCATTTAGATATTTATTTCCAATTATCAGATTAGTGAAAGTGTGATAGTCACTACAAGGCCATTTTATATGAGGAGATAAGATTACTATAATTTCTTAGGTAGCTGTTTATACGTAGGTGTCGACTTAGTGACCTTCTTAATATTTTATGAAGTGGTTTTAACAAGATTTTGTTCAAATTATGTAATCTTGCTTGACCGAGATCTAAGATGTAGTCCTAATTTCACCGAGCTTTATATAGTAATAATTTAAATATATAAAATAATATATATACATACATACATATGTATATATATATATTTAGCAAATTTTACAAACTTTCATTTTGTACTTAGTTTAGTTAGTTAATAAGTTAATAATCACTTGTTGTTGGTTCTTTTAAGTAAGTAAGTAATATTTATTTATTAAGGGAGGCCTGTGTTTAGCAGTTGACGTCCTATGGCTTAAATGATGATGATCATAATGGAAAGCCTCTCCGACCGCCCCAGGCCCAAACCAATTTAGAAAAGTTTGTTTTCTAAATTGACCCCAACTGGGAATCGAATCCGGGAACTTTGCGTTCAAGGCGAATCACCATTCTGCTACGCCAACAACGGACTATCCGCTTTATATATGGCGCGCTGTTGCGGCTGGCCGTATTTCTGTTTTCATATAAAGAATCAAGAAACCGCCTTATTTTAATACCTACACTTACCAGTACGGAAGAGGACTGCCTAGATAGACTAAGTGCATAGAAGGACTTCCAAATCAGAAAAAGCCCTCAGAATACATTTCTCTCCTCTCACAGGCACGATCCTCGCGGCATACATCGGGTTTGGGGCGGAGCCGGCACACCTGGTGACAGCCAGCATCATGTCGGCCCCCGCCGCTATCTGCTTCTCCAAACTGCTGATGCCGGAGACCAAGCGGTCCCTCACCACGGTCGACAACATCCAGCCAGTCCCTAGGTAAAATGAAGCAAGATATCCGCCAGCACCATGTCGGCCCCCGCCGCTATCTGCTACTCCAAGCTGCTGATGCCGGAGACCAAGCGGTCCCTCACCACGGTCGACAACATCCAGCCAGTCCCTAGGTGAGATGAAGCAAGATATCTGCCAGCACCATATCGGCCCCTGCCGCTATCTGCTTCTCCAAGCTGCTGATGCCGGAGACCAAGCGGTCCCTCACCACGGTCGACAACATCCAGCCAGTCCCTAGGTGAGATGAAGCAAGATATCTGCCAGCACCATATCGGCCCCTGCCGCTATCTGCTTCTCCAAGCTGCTGATGCCGGAGACCAAGCGGTCCCTCACCAAGGTCGACAACATCCAGCCAGTCCCTAGGTGAGATGAAGCAAGATATCTGCCAGCACCATATCGGCCCCTGCCGCTATCTGCTTCTCCAAGCTGCTGATGCCGGAGACCAAGCTGTCCCTCACCACGGTCGACAACATCCAGCCAGTCCCTAGGTGAGATGAAGCAAGATATCTGCCAGCACCATGTCGGCCCCCACCGCTATCTGCTACTCCAAGCTGCTGACGCCGGTGACCAAGCTGTCCCTCACCACGGTCGACAACATCCAGCCAGTCCCTAGGTGAGATGAAGCAAGATATCTGCCAGCACCATGTCGGCCCCCGCCGCTATCTGCTACTCCAAGCTGCTGATGCCGGAGACCAAGCTATCCCTCACCACGGCCGACAACATCCAGCCAGTCCCTAGGTGAGATGAAGCAAGATATCTGCCAGCACCATATCGGCCCCTGCCGCTATCTGCTTCTCCAAGCTGCTGATGCCGGAGACCAAGCTGTCCCTCACCACGGTCGACAACATCCAGCCAGTCCCTAGGTGAGATGAAGCAAGATATCTGCCAGCACCATGTCGGCCCCCACCGCTATCTGCTACTCCAAGCTGCTGACGCCGGTGACCAAGCTGTCCCTCACCACGGTCGACAACATCCAGCCAGTCCCTAGGTGAGATGAAGCAAGATATCTGCCAGCACCATGTCGGCCCCCGCCGCTATCTGCTACTCCAAGCTGCTGATGCCGGAGACCAAGCTATCCCTCACCACGGCCGACAACATCCAGCCAGTCCCTAGGTGAGATGAAGCAAGATATCTGCCAGCACCATATCGGCCCCTGCCGCTATCTGCTTCTCCAAGCTGCTGATGCCGGAGACCAAGCTGTCCCTCACCACGGTCGACAACATCCAGCCAGTCCCTAGGTGAGATGAAGCAAGATATCTGCCAGCACCATGTCGGCCCCCACCGCTATCTGCTACTCCAAGCTGCTGATGCCGGAGACCAAGCTGTCCCTCACCACGGTCGACAACATCCAGCCAGTCCCTAGGTGAGATGAAGCAAGATATCTGCCAGCACCATGTCGGCCCCCGCCGCTATCTGCTACTCCAAGCTGCTGATGCCGGAGACCAAGCTATCCCTCACCACGGTCGACAACATCCAGCCAGTCCTTAGGTGAGATGAAGCAAGATATCTGCCAGCACCATGTCGGCCCCCGCCGCTATCTGCTACTCCAAGCTGCTGATGCCGGAGACCAAGCTATCCCTCACCACGGTCGACAACATCCAGCCAGTCCTTAGGTGAGATGAAGCAAGATATCTGCCAGCATCATGTCGGCCCTCGCCGCTATCTGCTACTCCAAGCTGCTAATGCCGGAGACCAAGAGGTTGCTCACTATGGTCGACAACATCCACCCAGTCCCTAGGTGATATGAAGCAAGATATCTGCCAGCACCATGTCGGCCCCCGCCGCTATCTGCTACTCCAAGCTGCTGACGCCGGAGACCAAGCTGTCCCTCACCACGGTCGACAACATCCACCCATCCCCTAGGTGAGATGAAGTAAGATACTTCTCATCATCATCAGCCTTGCATGATTGTCATGCACTTAAGCGTCACTTTTTTGACGACACAGTAAGCAGCACTGGGCAATTTGCATCACGCGGTTTCCTTAACCTTGACTAGGTCGTCAGTCTACTGAGTGGGAGGCCTGCCCACACTACGTCTTCAAGTTCGTGGTCGCCACGTACCCCCTTTCTTTCTCAACGGTTGTCAGCTAGCTCTACAAGCAATGTGATGTGACTTGCCTGCCCATTGCTAATTTAGCTTTGCAATTTAAAGAGATATTTTGGTTACCTGAATGTAGGTACTCGGATAATACCTACCCATTTTGGTTCTTATATCGCAAAGAAACGCCAGACATAGCTCTCTCCATCGCACGCTGGGTGGATTTAGCTTATTTAAGAGGCTTCTATATTAAGTGGTTCGTGCTCCGTACTACGAAGCCTGGCGGTTGCGAGTTCGAATCCCGCAAGGTCAAATATTTGTACCTAGTCATGGATGTTTATAGACGTATAGGAATGTTTGACCGCATCTAGTAGCCATAACACAAGCTTTGCTTAGCTACCTAGCTTATTAGCTAGATAGTTGGTGTGATGGAAAACGAATTTATGCCATAGACTTAGAATACGCTACGCTTAATCTATGATTTATATATTTACTAGTTGTCCCGGCGAACTTCGTATCGCCATACAATTTTTATTTGTTTTTTATAGTTATTCTGTTATTCGGGGTGGAGACGAATTCAACAAAACAAAAATCATAAAAATCGGTCCAGACGTTCTTGACTTATAAATGGTGTAACTAACCCGACTTTATTTTATATATATAAGATTTGTTTCAATTCTTGCCAACAGTGAGGACCAGTCCGCTCTCTCAGCGGCCACTCGAGGGGCCACTAACGGCATCGCTCTCATCCTGAACATCATCGCCAACATCGTGGCCTTCGTCTCCTTCATAGCCTTCGTGAACGGAGTCCTGGGCTACGCTGGCGGGCTGCTGGGCGACCCGGATCTTAATCTCGAATGGATCTTTGGGAAGATCTTCATTCCTTTGTGTTGGGTTATGGGTAAGCTTAAATCTATTTATCATTATCATCAGCATCATTTAAAAGTCCACTGCTTTATCATCATCATTAGCTTTTGGAAGTCCATTGCGTCCCCATATAACGCCACAGCAAGCGACCGTGGGCTGTATGCATCCAGCCCCCCTAGCATGAACATCAAAACATGATATGATATAGCGATATATCGCGATATATCACCAACTGTAAAAATATGATAGATATAGCCGCCATGTTGAATCGCAGTGCCAGTGACGTCACATTTAATGATGGCTATTTCAATAAAAAATCAACATGGCGGCGATATCTATCATATTTAAAAAAAACCGTTGGTGTCAATAAATGGCTATATCATATTGTGTTTTGGTGGTCATGCTAGGAGGGCAGCGGCTTCCCGCAACCTTCACTAGGTCGTCAGTCCACTGCGTCTTCCAGTTCGTGGTCGCTACTCGAGAACATTTCTTCCCCAACAATTGTCAGCTGCGAGCGATGTGGCCAACCCATTTGCCACATTAGCTTTGCAATTCGGAAAGTTTTATACCACAGGCTCTAACATTTATTACGAATTTGAGAGCCAAATCCGTAATGGGCTAGTTTCCTAAAAAAATCGAATTAGTCCGTCAGTTGGATTAACAGAAAATATTGGACACGTATTTGTTTGTTTCTCAATCAAACAAATAATAATGAAGAGATAGCCCGTTAAAGTTCCGCGTAACGTCACGCCTTGCGACACTTTCTAGCAAGACGTGACGTCACGTGCTCACTTTGATGCGCTTTATCTTCGTCATTTTTTGTTTCATTTACAAAAGAGAAAATATGATTCCAATATTTTTTGATAATCTATCTGACGGACTAATAAGAATAATCTTTTTTTGACACAGGAAACTAGCCTATTATTGTAGTGATTGTTTATCCAGAAATTAAACCCTGTGATTTTGCCACAAAGAGAATTAAGAATTAAGAGTCCCCGAATTATTGCACCAAACAACTGCTAGTGTTAACTACTATGTACACCATACTAAGAAGTTACAATTGGTGTTTACAGAAAGAAGTACAATTTAAGCGGTTGTAGAATCAAGTTTTACAAATTATTGCACGTGTAAAATGAAAGGCAGTGGTTTCCAAATTTTATCATTCACTCCAAAACTTTTTTAAAATAGTTTTTTGATAATAGTAGTGTCATCATCATCATCATCATCTCTACGGTCAATCCCGGTTGCGTCCGAAGCTATCGCTTTGGAGCCCAGGGTCCGCTTTCCTTGATTTACTCCTCCACTTCGCGCGGTCTTGAGCGTCTCTAGTTGTGAGATCACTGGCACGCATGTCAGCCCTCACGACGTCAAGCCAGCATTTCTTGGGTCTACCTATTTTGCCAGGACCCGGCGGTAGCGGCATGTCCACACATTTGTGTCCTACGTAATAGTAGTGTAAGTTATCATAATTAGGTCACTAGTCTAGTTAATCCAAGTGATATTATCTCCTGCAGGGGTCCCGTGGGAAGAGTGTGAGCTCGTAGGTTCGCTGATCGGACTGAAGACGGTTGTCAACGAGTTCGTGGCGTACCAGAGGATGGGAGAAATGAAAAAGGCTGGACTACTCTCGGTAAGTGTTATTTTAACATCAGACTTATATTTAGCTAATCGTGCTTCGAAAGGCTTGTTTGACAAGGCACAGTTGCTTTATATACAGTATCAAGAAAAAACAGAAGCCGTTCTATTTGGCCAGTTTATCAGATTAAATTATAAATGAACATAAATAATCAAATAAAAAATGTTAAGGAAGTGTAACTAGGTAATTAGAGAGGTAAGTAGGTTATTGATAAAAACATTGTCATTACGTAAATGATGACAAAATGTAAAAAAATAGAGTGTGAGCAAATACCTTTCTTGGATTAAAAGAAAGTTACCTAAAAATACATAATCCTTTTATCTAAATATTTGAGGCTTAGTATGACGTTATTTAAGAAGTATAGATTTGATTGCAAATTAATCACTTTATGCCTTAGATGGAGCGAAATATATGAATATAGGTTTATTATAAAAATGGTGAAAATCATTAGTTGCAAGTAGAAAAGTATTTTGCTAGTAATTAAAGTCGATCTGCCTCAGCGGCGAGCATTGGGAAAGGTATAAGATAAGGACTAGGTCCAGCAGTGGACTGATATGTGCTGTATACAGCCAGATATGTGCTGTATAGCTGAACAGGGTGGCCAGAAAAGTGACGTCCAAAAATTTTTTTTTGGTGCCTCGTGTTGTGAGGTGTCTGAATCACCCCTATGTATGTTCTACGATTTTTAGTAGTTTTCGAGTCACGATTTTTTTTATGAATTTTTGCAACCAGTTGAAGGTTTCTTCGTTTTTTTTTCTTGCAGCTAAATCTCTATGAACTGTGCCTCATAACTTTAATGGAACTTACTACAAAATTGACCTAAAGTTGAGAATTTATGTTAAGTGTAAGTTAAAATCTAAACTGATAATTTCTTAGTTTCTAAGTAGCTTCTGTCAGACAATGCGCTAGACTCTAAGCTTTCATAATAATAATAAAAAAGTATCACTTCATAGGCTATTTAAAAATAATCTTAAC
The DNA here is from genome assembly GCA_963576865.1 of Anania hortulata. Classification (NCBI taxonomy): domain Eukaryota; kingdom Metazoa; phylum Arthropoda; class Insecta; order Lepidoptera; family Crambidae; genus Anania; species Anania hortulata. Next base: position 7,764,272 of record OY756416.1, read on the forward strand.
TCGAAAACTTTGAAAAATCGTAGAACATACATAGGGGTGATTCAGATACCTCTCAACACGAGGCACCTAAAAAAAAAATTGAGACGTCACTTTTCTAGCCATCCTTTATAATGAATGAGATAAGTGAATATGGCAATAGTACGGCAGTGACCGCACTTCTGGGTCCTGCCCTGCACCCAGTGCAGACGCCGCCTAATAAATCGTAAGATGACATGTACGTTTAGGTACATTTTTCTGACAGAGAATACCGATTAAATAAAAATAATAATATTGGACAACATCACATAGGCACGAGTACTTACACATCCTATGATAAGTAGATTAAGAACTTGTGTTACAGAAATCAGACACAACGACGGTACTACAACACCCAAACCCGAGACAATAAAGAAAAGGTATTCTTCTACATTGACCGGGAATCGAACCCGGAACCGCAGAGATAGCAACACCAATACCGGTATGCTTGCCTCTCGGCTACGGAGGTCGTCGATAATGTTGTATTTAATAAGTTCAAGTTTTCTAGTATTTTTCATCTGTGCATAAAAGTTTTAAAAAATCTGAGGCAAAAATAATTATAAAACATAATTACTGTCTTTATGTGAGGAGCAAATCAAGGAAAGCGGACCCTGGGCTCCAAAGCAATGGCTTTGGACGCAACCGGGATTGACCGTATAGATGATGATGATGACTTACTGTCTTTATGTCACTTGGCGAGCTATAGAGGTCGATGCTTGGATCTGAACGAGGTTCCGGCAGAAGACCAAAGTAATAGACATACTCCAAAAGCTAAAGCGGTAGTGTGCCGGCCACGTCTGACCCAGAACTGATGAAAGGTGGAGTAAACGGGTAAACTCGAGTGGAGACCACGCCTAGGCAAACGTAGTGTAGGACGCCCTGCAGCTCGATGGACAGAAGATTTTAGGAAGATGGCTGGCAGTGGCTGGATGAAAAAAGCGGGAGATCATGCTCTTTGCGCTCTTTGCGGGAGGCTAACGTCCAGCAGTGAACTGCTATAGACTGGAGACAATTTAAATGATGATGGTGATACAGTTTACTTAAGTACCTACTTCTGCTTACAGCCGAGAGCAGAACTGATAGCGACGTACTCGCTGTGCGGGTTTACGAACCCTGGCTCCGCCGGGATCATGATAGGCGCCATCGCCGCCATGGCGCCCAACCAGAGAGAGACGCTCTCTAGCGTGAGTAATGCTGGTGACAAACTGCGGTGGACTCGTCTTGACATTGTGAGGTCAAGCGCTGCCATTGGTCTATCCTTCAGACAACTTCCGCCAGCCCAAGGATCGACCAATGGCAGCGTTTGACCTTACAATGTCAAGACGAGTCCGGAGCCGCGTCCGCCGCCATCTGTCACCGGTATAACTAATAACTATAGGCTCTGCGCGCGACTTCGTCTGCGTAGACCTTAGAATTGAGCTGAAGAGGAATTAATAACCCCATGGGGACTAACACAGCATAAAACTTATTAAGCTATATCAATATACAGGGTTACATTGCAAAGGGGTGCAAAATCTTTAGGAGTGATCAAGAGATCGCTTTTGGTAATAAGCTTGATTGTACATAACTATGTCTTGTTTTAAATAACCTTTAATTTTTTTTGGGCAAAAAAGTGTCTATATAACTATCTACATTCGGGTTTGGGCTCATTTAATTGATTCATACTAACCATTTAGGTAAATACTTACATACTTTAAAAGCATGAAGCACATACCCTATTATATTGAAATGTAATTTATTTTGTTTCACAAAGTTCCGCCATTATTTAATTTTATTCTATGACTGTAGGCACTGTTCTTCCAATAAACAAATGTAGGTACTCTATGGGCACTGTTTTAGTTTGGGCGAGCGTTGACAGTACTTGTCAATTCAAACTAAATAAAACCAATAAAACCAATTTATTTCTGTAAATAGGCCTAAATTAAGCTCTTTTACACGTCCCAATATATTTTTTTACCCTACCACTGCTTCGGGACAATATTGTGGGCTAGTGCCGAGAAGAAGCAGCGCAAGAAACTCGGTCACTATTGTCAAAAGTGTGTAAATGAAAGTCAAATATCACTAACATGTTCGGAGAAAGGTCGTCTGTCTGTATTGTTGCTCAATTCTATGGGTATGTGCTTGATGTATAAAAGCGAGTGATAAAGTTTTTTTAAAAGTGGTAAAGTTTGCAGAAAGTCATTGGGGGAGGCCTGTGTTCAGCAGTGGACGTCCTATGGCCGAAATGGTGATGATGATGAAACCACATTCAAAATTTGCAACTTAATGTTTTTAAAAGAATTATTCTGTGTTCTAATTGATAACTGTTTTTATGACATAAATGAATTTATAAAATTTTGCCGTGATGGTCACTTTAAGCGAATTGTAATCGATTTCCGAGTTCTTTTGATATATTAAATTGTCAATTTGCTTATTTACAAATCATTATTAATTTTAGGGTTGACATGATTATTATTACTATTCTGACATTCTGCATTATTATGACACCTGTAAAGTTTTATAGAATCCATTGACATCGCACTGTTTTATTTAATGATTGAAATGCTTGTAATTATAAGGTTGATGAGATTATTTTGTTACTTATTTGACATTTTGCATTTTGACTCTGCCTGTATAATTTGTATACCTCTCATTGACGTTGACATCTTACTGTTTGATACTAAAATGCTATAATTGTAATTTTGTAGACCTAATTTGATATGATATTTTGTTTATCAGTAAGATCCAATTGCACGACGACGAAATGTTTGCATATCGATAAATCGGTAAAACTGTTTGTTCATATTATACCTATTATAAGACCTAATAGGTACTGTACCATGTTTTTCGCAAATTTAAAAAAAGAAGTTTTAAAACTATTATTAAAACTGTTCTCAGTTGGCGGTCAGAGCATTCTTTGCTGGCTGCGGCATTTGCTTCATGACTGCGTGCATAGCAGGTAAGATTAGTATTAGAAAAAGTTGTAAAAAATAATCTATCCCTTCAAATCTCCAAATTAAGCTCTATTACACGTCTTAATTATTTTTATACTCTACACTGCTTCGGGACAATATTATAAACTCGGTCAAGAGGCTGACAGCCTCTTTTTATATAGGTAATACCTATGTTTACAAGAAATTATTATGTACCTACCTGTTAAGTAAACATTTTTGTCATTAATGGGCTAGTTTCCTAAAAAATCTAATTATAGTCCGAATAAATATAACTCAAAGAGGTGACTGGAGGCCAGATACGGGGAGCGGTACATATGGCGCAGAACCGGACCGAGTGGAGAAAATTGACATACAGTCACGATCCTCAGCATTGAGGGAACGACCAGAAAGAAAGAACTGACGGACTAAATGGAATAGTCTTTTTTTGACCCAGGAAACTAGCCTATAGTCATTTACCCCGACGAATGTGTATAATAGCATCAGTATTTTTTTAGTGTCGCAAGAGGCGACTAATTCCTGTAGCACAAGACGGGCAGCAGCATCTGCGTGCGACATCTCATAAAAAAACTGCGCTCGCCAACCCGCCTGCCAAGCGTGGCGAGTATTGGCAATCGCCCCTGATGATAGGTCACTGGGGGAGGCCTATGTTCAGCAGTGGACTTCCTATGGCTGAAATGATGATGATGATGTTTTTTTTTGTCACATTGCGCGTTTGATATATAGTAAAAATGTTCACTTTGATGTCAGAACCCTGGTAAAGTGTTTTCCTTTTTCACTTATCACCCTATATATTTACAACTGCTCGGTTAACTCATCAATTTAGTATAACATCATTAATAAATCGATTAATAACTTATTTTCAGGACTCCTGATGCCCGAAGGATCATTTGGATGACGGCAGTGAAGTATCATGTTAACTATTTTTAAGTTAAGACGAATTATGTTTGTATGTACCAATGTAAATTATTATGAAAGGACGTTATATTTTTGTAAATAAATATTTTATTTTAAGAAACATTGTTTTGAAAAGTCAAATTCCTTCTTTTATAAATTGAAACAACCGGGAATGGGCTAGTTTCCTAAAAAAAATCTAATTAGTCCGTCAGTTGGATTGACAGAAAATATTGGACATGTATTTTCTTTTCTCAATCAAACAAAAAATTATGAAGATGTAGCGACATCTATCTCGCTACATATAAAACTAACGTATCCTACATCGCGATATTAAAAGTTATCGGAGCGAATGAACCATATATACAAGAGCCCGACAAAAGCGTCGGGCAGTTGCCCACCAGACACAACACCCGTCTGGTCGGAGAATCCTCCCTTTTCAATGGGGGATGAGAAACTCAACACCCTGTTCCTCTCACCCCCAAAAAGATATAGCCCGTTCAAGTTCCGCGTAACGTCACGCCTTGCGACACTTTTTAGCAAGGCGTGACGTTCTCATTCCCAAACTTTGATGCGCTTTATCTTCATTTTTTGTTTGATTGACAAAAGACAAAACACAGGTCCAATATTTTTTAATAATCTAACGGACTAAATAGAATAGTATTCTACTTCCAAGATTAGATTACATAGTTAGAGTTACAAGTGAAGCTAATACGTGTGTCGTGTAGGGACGGCCATAAAGAATACACTTCCCCACTGCCAACAGGAGGCGTGTCGTAAGAGGCGACTAATTCCTGTAGCACAAGATGGGCAGCAGCGTCTGCGTGCGAAATGTTATAAAAAGTTGCGCTCGCCAACCCGCCTGCCAAGCGTGGCGAGTATTGGCAATCCTTCCGATGAAAGCCTTTGGGGAAGGCCTGTGTTCAGCAGTGAACGTCCTATGGCTGAAATGATGATTAAGCTAATATAAGTGTTATTAAAAGACAACAATTGGAGTTTTACACTTTACTGGACTAACAATGCCACTTCACAATACACAAGACAAAACCAATCACACTCTAATAATTTTTGTGCCCGGCTCCCATTTGTAGCTCACAGGCTTTTTGGAATCCACAGATTCCATTGACGTATAGTACACTATATTAGTCGACGGTTCATAGCTGAGGCTCTCTTCAGACTTCCGACGTAACGTGTCTTCAGATGGGTTGCTTCTACTGTCTAAGGATTTAAAGGTCACTTTCCCTTCTTCAGCGATGTGCCGGCGTGGGTTCATGATGCCAGCACAGCTGTGGAACTTGGAGAACTTGTCGTGGACTCGGTGTTCTAGGTCCACGTGAAGACTGAGCTGGCGCCTGAGAAATAAAATGAACAAAAGTTTATAAATGAATTAGCGGTTGTCGACGCTTACTAAGAGATGGCGCTTCTTGTACGTTAAATCGCGGTAGGGAGCGTCAACCAAACAGAATACATACCCATATGGTATGAAATTAACTTTTAAGGCGCCGGGTAAGGAGAATGCACGTAAAAGAGGTGTTTTTGTACAAGTTTTCCGGCGAAAATACTGGATATAGGATGTGGAATTTAATATATCATGTAACTTATATGTTGAAGTTTTTCCTGATGTATCTAAATACTGGTTATTATTTATTTAAAACACTAAAAAATATTTCAAAGTAGGTTACGCAAATATCGCGAGCTTGTACAAATTTATATTTTAAACGACGTTTTTGTTTAGCTTTAAAGTTGGTTTAGTTATTTATTAAATTCGTGCCTTTAGGGTGAAGTTTTTTTTTTCAAATAGTCAACTAATTAAGAATTATAAGAATTTTACTCTTAGCGCCTACTTTTCCATGCGCGGATATTTTGCTCGCAATGATAAGCTATTTGCACAGGAGCGCAACGGATGGATGTTTAGTCTGCGAGAAGCATTTGTATTATCTTAGGCACGTAATAGAAGTCGCATTAGTCGACGCTTAATGCTCAAGGTCACTTGCCTTAGCGTAGGACGTCCACTCACAAGGTGGTCAGACGACCTGGTAAAGGTCGCAGGAAGACGCTGGATGCAGGCCGCTTTCAACCGGCCAATCTGGAAGTCAATGGGGGAGGCCTATGTTCAGCAGTGGACGTCCTATGGCTGAAATGATGATGATGATGATGATGACTTGCCTTATCCGTCGCCTTAATCATCATAATCGATAATAGTTAGAAACAAAGTTAAGTATGCGTATATACGTCCCACTGCAGGGCACAGGCCTCACCTCAACTATGAGATGTTTTGGGCCATACTCCACCACGCGGGCCCAGTGCGGATTGATGAAGAGATGTTGACGGCCAGTGACTTAACCTTACTGTCAGATGTTATTAAGCCACCCGAAGGCTTCACGATTAGTATCAAGCGATATTAGCCGGAACCAACTTTTAACGTGTCTTCCGAAGCAGGGCGATGCTTGTGACGATTGTCAGTAAATGGTCGGAATGGTCACCCATCCAATCACAACCGCGGCATGTGATGCTTAACTTTGGTAATCACTGCCAAAGCGCTGTCGCCACTAAGCTACAAGCACCTCTCACACAAGATACAGGCTAATTCGAAACAGAAACTAATAGGAAAGACAAGCTTCTACGTTTTGATTCAAAAAGTAAAAACAGACGGAACACCCCACCTATAATCAAAGTTCTCGCCGCAGAAGTGGCAAATCACAGGAGCATTATACGGAAACTTCGATGTCACATCGGACTGCGCCGGAGAGGGGCACTTCATCTTCCTGTGGAGATTCACGCAGCTCACAGTCCTTTTATCTGCCTCCGAGTGGGTACTAGTATTATCTGCCGTCGTATCATCTTTGAACTGCTCTCTATTCTGCAGATTGGATTCAGAGAACCTGTTCTTTTTTATCTCTGACAGAATCTGTTCGGGATCTGTAATTTTGTCAAAGAAGGAGACAATTTTCTTCAGTTTGTCTTCTGGGACATCGCATTTCGTAAGTTCAGGGTCGGTCTGAGTTATGCTGACTTTCCTGGTTTGTCTGGAGACATTGGGGAGGTTGGAGCTGATCTTATTGATGCCTATATGCTCGTTCTCATGGAGGTACTTATCGTACTCTCTCTCGAAGCCTTCGTGGCAGTAATGGCAGATGAACTTGCGATCGGTAAAGTGGCAGAGGTTTAGGTGATCGTTGTAATTGATAATACCTGAAGTAGAATTGGGAAATTAGCACCAAAGTGATATAATATGGCAAACACAGCGTAACGCTAAGAACTCACGGAGCGATTTCGGAACATCTGTTTTATTTCAAAACTCACGAGACCGGAGTTTTTGCGGTTACGCAGCCGCCGTGGCTGAGATTATCGCCCGCTAACTTGGCGGGCGATGATCGCAAGACGGGCGGTTTCTGTACCCCCCGCCCCGCCGGCTACTGCGGTCGCCCACAAGTCACAAGTCGCCCGCCGGTGCCGCGGGACCGACGAACAACCGCGCGCGCCGCTGGTGTACAACGCGTCGTGAAATGTGCTCTTACCTTTTACATATAAATTTACATTCTCTACAGACGCTGCGGGCCCGCAACCGCGGCGGGCGCGGGTGAAAACCGCTCGGGTGAGTTCTTAGGCTAAGACGCCCTCCAGTAAGGTAGAGCGATGATGTACACAAAGCTGCTGGCAGCAGATAGATAAGAAGAGCCGAGGATCGGGATCAGTGGCATCAGGCATGCTCCAAGAGACATATGACATGCAGTTAAATATTGGATAACATCGCATACATCGCTTGGACCTATGGTAAGTAGCCAAAGCGCTTATGTTACAGAAATCGGAAACCACGACGGAAACCCAACACCCAGTCCCGAGACAATATAAAAAAGTTATTTTTCTACATTGACCGACCGAGAATCGAACCCGGGACCTCAGAGATAGCGACACCGAGACCGGTATGCTCGCCTCTTGGCTATGGAGGTCGTCAATAGGCTAGTTTCCTAAAATATCTAATTGGATTAACAGAAAAAATTGGACACGTATTTTTTCTATAAAGTTCCGCGTAACGCCTTGCGAATCCTATTATATATTCTGTGCTTGCGACACTTTTTAGCAAGGCGTGACGTATGCCCAAACTTGGATGCGCTTTATCTTCGTCATTTTTTGTTTGATTGACAAAAGACAAAACATGGGTAAGTCCAATATTTTTTAATAATCTAACTGACGGACTAAATAGAATAATATTTTTTTGACCCAGGAAACTAGCCTATTGTCATGCATTTGTAACGTACCCTGGAAGTTACAGAACCATAGCTTTTTGAAAATGATCTTCATTCAAGAAGGATAAGTAATAAAAAATACGTTTTTTTTGTTTGTTGGATTCACAATAATGATATATACCACTGATATAATATGTCAGTGGCTGTTCTTAAACCATAGATATAATTAATAAGTTCAATATATAACTCAAAGCAGGAATGTTACAACGCTAGCTTACTTGCAACGCGAATTACTCGACAACATGAATGTCCTTTGTAACTCAGAAGAACAGTCACCCGGATAGAAATGTCATTAGTTCGAACCGTACCAGCATGCCTAGCATGAGAACTAAAACACGATATGATATGATATGATATAGCGGTATAACGACACAAACTGTAAAAATATGATAGTAAAAGCCGCCGTGTTGAATCGCCGTGCCGGTTACGTTAGAATAGAATAGAATAGAATAAATTTATTTGCTTAAAACACGGTATACACAGGTGTTACACAGTAAAAGAACAAGCATGTTTTGCTTACAGGAAGCATACAAATATTTGTTTAGGGCCAATTAACCCAGTCATTAAAGTAATAATTTAATAATACCTAATAACTGAACATGCGAAACATTAACAAGCATCAGTGGACCATTGGTTGAATAAAACATGCTCTGCTGATTACATTTAAGGCTATCGATCATTAAGAAACTCAGTGACGCTGTAAAAGTTTTTATTTTTGAGCCATTCACCCAGTCTATTCATAAAACAGCTATTATTTAGCGTTTTCAAGCTTTTTGGTATTTTGTTGAATATTCTAATACACATCAACATACAATTTCGGCTATATTTCTTTGATCTAGGTGCAACTTCCATTATTAATCTGTCTGGGTCTCTGCGCGTTCGCGAATTTATATCGCAGGCTCTTTTAAATAAAGTAAAATGTTTTTTAACAAACGTTACATATTATGATCGCTGTTTCGATAAAAATTCAAATTGGCGGCTATATCCATCATATTTTTTGGTGTCAATATATCGCTATATCATATCATATCATATCGTGTTTTAGTAGTCATGCAAGGCAGGCTGAGGCAGTAAAGGTATTTCAAGTAAAATATGCCATAAAATACTATCGTTGAATAATAGATCGGTACCTATAAAAGCTACTTACCATAAAATATCATCCTACACCCCAATATTGGACACTGCCTAGGCGTTGTGTCCATCAAGCAGTTCTTCTGTACACTCTGAACGTACGACAAAATCATTGGACTCTTCACATTCCTCAACGCACTCTCCGACTGTATCTTCTTCGGCCTCCTCAACTTCCGAAACCTCAGCCCTCTTCTCTTTCTCCTCTCAGAAAAACGAGGAGTGATGTTGTTGTCGCTGGCAGCATAGATATGGCCGTTCTGTTGGATAAAGTTCTTGTAAGACCTCTCCCGTTTGATCCCAAGTATCCTTTGGATGAAGCATTGGAATCTCGTCAATTTAGGCTTCTCATTCATTATTAGGTATGGTATCGGGTGGTGGATAGTTTCCGCTTCCGTAGCTTGAACGCATTCTGATTCTTTGTCGGTGATAATCGATTTAGAGTTCTGGGTGGTGGCGTAGTGGTTGGAGACGGTGGTTGAGTCGTATTGAGTGGACGTGCATGAGCATTGCGTCATCTTGAGCTCACGCATCACTGTTGTGGCGATGGTTGAACCTGATGAGAAGATATTTGCGAGTTTCAAGAGTGTTTCTTTAAGGTCAAATCGCACATGACCTGCACTGCGAGACGCGAACAAGCAAAGTATTCTTTAAATAATGTCCCAATTTATTAGTTCAATAGGGAGCGATGCTACCGCTCAATAACAATGGGAAGTACCAGACATCATTGAAAAAAAGACATCTATCCTAAACCGCCGACCAGATGACATCGGTTTGTTTATATGAAGTAGGTAACTATCTTATTTGTTTGATTAGGATATTGTTACCATAGTACCACACAAGTTACAAGTTGTTGTAGGTAATTAAGCAGTTGAACGCGGCAGGCAATTGCGACGCAGTTATTTGCAGCCATGAAGAAGCCTTAAAAAGTAGATATTGTGTCATATTCAATTCAATTCAATTCAATATATTTATTGCATTCTATAATGTTACACAGGTGTTATAATTAGATACATAAAATAGATCATTATAGACCCTGTAGGGCACAACAATAAGATAGGTATTGTGGGCAGAGAGGATGACGCCATGCATAATTAGATCAATTTGTTTATTTTAAGAAGTTGTAAAGAATTAAAATAATTAAGAAATCATATGATAATTATTGAATAACATAATCAAATAAATAGTATTTTTAGGCATTTAAATATTTATTTATCTTTGGATTTCATTTATTGTTTTAGATTGTTGTCATTTAAGTATTCGTTTTTTGTGTAATAACATTTTTTTTATTAACATTAATTTTAATTGTTTTATAAATTTAAAATTATTTACTTCATTTTTTATAGATTATTTTTATATGATTTGTTGGACAAAATTTTATGCTGTTTTTTAATCTGTATCTGTACTGTTTTTGTATGGGCGAGCGTAGACAGGACTTGTCATTTCATACTTTTCGGAAAAAGATGGTTCGTATTGCTGTTCTCTATGGTATGTGCTCGTTGCTTGCAGCGCCACGCTGCGTCGCGCAGTGCAGCGCAAGTGCGTTTGGACCTTTATGATTATTCTTCGTGGAAGACTACACTAAGCGCTATTTCACAAAACACCGCGGCGACGGCGGTGTGGTCTGTGGCGTTTTTCTGTATAACATCTCCAAGCTGACGCGCGGTATCATCTATCGTGAGAAAATCACGTTTTCAAATAGACTAATGAGACGTAACGATAGTTCGTAACAGCCGCGTTATATTGCGCGCTGATATGAACCGTATTTAATACCTATACGCTATTTGTACCGACACAAGTCAAGTCGCTAATTTAACTCGCCAGGCAACTGCCCCAAAAGGCATTCAACTGCCCCATTTGCCATATACTGTGTTAGGTACTCTATGGCCACCTCATCATCATTAGATCCTTTAGATGATCAAAATACTCGTCAAGACAAATCAAACGAGCCCATTGAAAACAGGGTGAAAATTCAATATTTCTTAAGTTTTTTACAAATAGCTAGAATGGATTAGCGGTTGTAAGTAGGTAGGTAGTAATGATATTTTTATAATATTTAATCACAATCAATTTATCTTAATCTTAATTTTGAAGTCATTGGGGGAGGCCTATCCCGCAGTCCCGTGTGCCGCAGTGGAGGTAGGTACTCTGTTTGAAATGATGATGATGATAATAAGTCAGTAAGCCAAATTGATTAAAGTGATTGTTATTATTAGGTAAATCAATTTTTTTGGTCAAAAAACGTCAGAAATGTTGAATTTTGAGAGCTGCCTTAAACGATCCATAATAAAATTTAATTCAACTAACCTTTCTCAGTATCCGACATCTCAGTCACATCTCCGCTCGAGACCTCTGTAGTCCCAGCACACGCATCGGTCTTCGTTCTGTGAGATCTTTTTCTTCTGCTTTTTACTCGCGGTTCTTCGCACTCAGTCTCATAAGTCACAACGGGGTTCTCAGGCAAAATGCCTATAACACTCGCGTCGTATATCTGAAACAACTTCTTCAAACACTTATACTTCGCCTTCAGCACCTCATGCTTCTTCTTCGGCACCCACTTCTTGATTTCCTCTTCTTCATTCTTCTCCGGGATGCTAGTAAGAACCGACCCCGACTTGTTAAACATTGATAACCGATAATAATCGACTGCGTAACTAATAATTTTGACTAGCAGAAGGAATACAACACTAGCGAGTATTTCGCAATTTTGCAGTGTCATAACGAACCAGATGGGGATAGTTTTGTTTTGTTTTTCTTGAAAATCTTTCGTCCATTTCGTGCAGAGTGCAGTGACATTTTTGATGGATTGATGTTTGAAAATAGAAATTGTTTTTTCGGCATGGAGGTTAAAGAGGTTAAGAATATTTATGGCCAGTTTCTATTCATTATTTCCTTGAATAGCCTAGAGGATTTAAACACTACGTTTTAAATAACCTATGGTCACAGACAGCTATGGTCGATGAAACAAGGCCTTTACCATGAGCTCTCCTAAAGCAAGCCAGGGCCCAGCTCACTAAGATGAAGCTCCGTACCAAGTCGGTTACGGACCTATTTTATCGAGAAATGCATGTGATATTTATCGATATCGATTAATTTATATGGATTAGGATTGACAAGATCTATGGGTCCAACAGATATGTAATAGATTAGACGCCATGTTGAATTTTTATCGAAATAGTAATCATAACATGTGACGTCACCGGCACGGAGATTCAACATGGTGGCTATATCTATCATATTTTCAGTTGGTATCAATAAATTGCTATAATATCATATTGTGTTTTGGTAGTCATGCTAGGCGGACTGACCTACTTTCTGTAACATAAGTTTGAAATGAAGTCTGTGAAAAGTGGCTGTTACGACAGTTGTTGCGTCTTTAGTTAGCGAAAATTGTATGTAGTTATCATATTGGCCTATCAACGAATAAAATCAGTCCAGCGGTTAAAAAGAAGAAAGAGAATTACCATCTTTTGTTGTTGGATTTTTCTCAATTTCTTTTTTTTCTCTTAAAGTATAAGTAGTAGAAACAAATGCTATGCTCAGAATTACAGAACAGGAATGACAGCTAGAATATTGTGTAGGTTTTGACAATTCTTAACATTTCTTTTAAATATTTTTCTGACTGTGCATAAGTAGTAGGTTTTTTGACACCACATTCTAGTTTACATTTGACGACTGTACTCCTTAATAATGGGCTAGTTTCCTGGATCAAAAAATGATTATTCTATTTAGTCCGTCAGTTAGATTATCAAAAAATATTGGACCCATATTTTGTCTTTCGTCAATCAAACAAAAAATGACGAAGATTAAGCGCATCAAAGTGAACACGTGACGTCACGTCTTGCTAGGAAGGCGTGACGTTACACGGAACTTTAACGGGCTGTATCTTCATCATTTTTTGTTTGATTCAGAAAAGAAAAAATACGTGTCCAATATTTTCTGTTAATCCAACTGACGGACTAATTAGATTTTTTTAGGAAACTAGCCCATTGGTGTGATTAATGAAACAATTTTTTCTCTGAAATCTATTTTATAGGCAATTTTTTGTATGAAATAAAAAACAAGGACTACAAACCACACGTTTATTGGTAGTTTCTTTATACTTTCTACGTCTCACTCTCACCGCGTGAGATCGCCAACAAAACATGCAAATAAATGTTCAATGGAAGCCATTTTAATTTTATGTTATACACGAAAAACATATAAATATGTTAACTTATACACTACACAGGATAACGTATGCTTAAAACTAAACAATTATCGACATTTGTTACAATATATAATTTTCCCAACTATGTGATCGTTTTTAATATACGTTTTATACTACTCCCTTACTACAAAAACGTTGTGTTTTGTTTCCTTCAATCAATAGTCGATTGCTTACGATAGAACCAGAGAAAACACTATGTAGTCAATAGATTTTAAACTGACAACAGTTGTAGTAGAATCGACAATTATATATCCGTCGCTTGCACTTACACGATTATGTGTGCGAGTGAGCGAGAGGCAAATAGTGGTCATGCGTCTCAGATGCTCAGTTAAAATTCCGTTAACTATAGTAAGAGGTAATAAAAACTAATAACAGAAAATTATTGTATAAAACATTTTGGCATCCAACAAATAAAATCTTGGCGTGTCAATAACAAATAATCAAATGGTATACATACACAACTATAGTAATAAATATATCTAAAACACTTCTAAATCACATGTCACAATTATGTTTATACGACAAACTAAGATGTAAGACTAGGTACATACAAGCGATTGAGATACGCGATTATACAACTTGTATAAATAAAGAAATATGCGGCAATAACACACAGAGCCCGAAACGTTTTTTAAATTATATCGCACCAATTGTATAACTTTGTCAAAGATGTGTATAACTCATAGATTAACCTATATTTAATATGTATAATTTTCAAATATTAAATGTGCAACCAGTAACACATTTCAGACTTCCTCAAATAATAAGAAAAATAAAGAAATGTACAAATGATAGATGTAGGCGGAATATTAAAGTAAAAATTAATTTTGAAAAGGAGAAACCACTGTTTTAATTTTAATCATATTTTTTATAATTTAAGATACCGAAATAATTTCTTGTTTTGGTATAATCGCGAATCCTTATCGCTAGTGTATCCTACGCTAACAACAACGGCAGCGATCTCACGTCCACCTCTATCACACAAGCCTCAACAATTTCGACTTAGCACCATTCCTTGATATTACCTTTTTGCCTACCTATCCATATATGTGACACTATTATGATTTTATTTGGAAAGAATAATTAACAATTTTTACTTAAAGGCATAAGATAGGGTGTTTAATTTTAAACAAAAATAGATTTTTATTTCATGTTTTTTTAGAGTTGGCTTTTTTACAAGGTGCTATGAATGATTCAATGTTGCATGTCTATTTAACTGATTTGCGAATCAAATAACATATCACATTATGTAACATTTAAACTAGGAAAACGGGTAAAAACATTACTTTTTTGTTACAACTGTGTCTTTTTATTTCAATTGTGTAAAATTTAAAGCAAATAAATAATAACCTAATAAAATTCCGGTAAATAATAATTATACACCAGTATTCATAAAATATTAGTAATTCTAAACACAATATACATTTTTGTATAATGATGGTAATAATAAAAACATAATAGTCACAACATTACTATATTTGTGGCGATATCTAAACTATTTTTTGCAATATAACTTTTTGTGTACATATTTTTTATTATAAAGATATCGCCTACACTATGTTTCTTTTCAATGATAAATGACCAAATTTTAGCTTTCATTAACCAACAAACAGCAATAGGGAACTCTACTGCAAATCTTTTCCGATAGGTGTCGCCTTGTGTTAATGCGTACCAACGCCTAGTCATTATACATTGGCCGATCGTTTTCCAACATTTCTATAATACATTATTCTCTTCTGCTCATTCCAAAAATACTCTATCTCCATTCGCCTCGGTGATCACTCCACGCGTTCTCTACTACGTGACAGGTTGAATTGGAAATTATATTTATACAATTTTTTCTTTTTATAAAATACAGTCATATGCACTTATTGACGTTAGAGACTTTTAGGGAGATGTTACACTATCAAGTCTAGTGTCTAAACACGGAAAATGATCTTGTTTTATCATCGTCATCCATGACATTCGTAGTCACGTCTTGACTCTCAGCCGGGCGTGCGATAGAGACATAGCTCTAAAAAACTAATCAGATTTTTTTCGTGAATTTACTGTCACTTCTCGGCCTAAAAATGAGGTAATTCCAAATCACCTTTATACATATCGCTAAGTTTATTTGATGTCGTTATTAAAATCGGTTGGCAAGCTTGTTCGTGTGGAAAATCTATGCATTACAAAACACACTTCTTCCAACTCGTTTGGTATGAAAAGAAAACTTTCTACGTACATACTCGACATGGTTTGATTTCTACGGTAACGATATACCTTATTCATCTCTTTCACACTTTAATCATAAAAAAGGATAGCATTTCTGAATCTAATAACGGTGTAGAACCTAAAATCAAATCGTAAGTGCATATGAGCGGAATCACATGAATTGCTTTCAATTAATTATAATACCGTATAAAAGAGTATGTTCGATCACCGATATATTGACGACTCCTTATAACTATTTAACTGTTAACCATTATATAATCGACAATACATTGTATAACCTGAATATTATATGACGCTGTTAACCTCATGTATAATTTGAATATTAGAGGAGGACAATTGAATGTCACCACTACCAATATGTAACCAGTTACAGGGCACAGCGTGTTATAATTTTATTGGTCGATTTGTCGACCTCATGAAGTCATGACATGAGATTAAGGTTCTAGTATTTTAACTGATCATAACAGATTAAATTTCGATAAGATTATTCCGTTTATACTTTATTATATATTTTATTTGTACATAACTTTGTACTATTTTGAGTTTCCGCTATTTATATAAGGATTAGCCGTCAGTATATCGACGACCTTATACACAACTGTGCCAGCGATTACGTATGTTTGTTCTTACACATATAACTTGTAAACAAAAACGTATTTACAATTATGTCTTCCAAATTTTGTATAAATAAACAAATATAAACGTTGGTTCAACTTTATTTCTGTTCTATATAATATAAATATGTATAGAATATAATTTATGGTTGATTATTTTGTTTTATACCTGTGATTTCAATATACAATTTATACAAAACTCAAAAGACATTCTTAAACTGTATAAAACACACAACTATTACTTTATATAAGTCAAAAATTAATAATGAAATAAAATAAAACAACCATAGGTATAATTACGTTCAAATTATTATAAATGCATTGATGGCAAAATAAAAATACAATATAAAATGAGTTTATAACAGAATTAATTTCAATAACATGTCATAATAGATTTTTGTTATAACGTAATAATGTTGTTTTTGGGATATTTATAAAAATCTGGGCTATTGCAAACAAAAATAACTCTTGGCATATCAAGAATAGTGATT
Organism: Anania hortulata; assembly: GCA_963576865.1. Lineage (NCBI taxonomy): Eukaryota > Metazoa > Arthropoda > Insecta > Lepidoptera > Crambidae > Anania > Anania hortulata. The sequence goes on from OY756416.1 coordinate 7,781,015, forward strand.
ATTATTTAGTTATAAAGATACTTAACGGGACATGTAGATATGGTAGGTAAATTGATTTTTTTTGGTGGTTTTCTAAGCATAATATTAAATTAAACAACGTAAGTATCACTTGGTTTTAACATATACTACTACTATTGTTTTTAAAATCTTTATAAAAAGATATCTGTAGTAGAAATCAAGTATTAATTTATAAAACATCAACCACCTCCTAGGGGCTGATTCTGGTCCTTAAATACAACAACTTGTTCTACGGGACCAAAGTAAAATCGCAAAAAAAAACACTTCCCCTTACTAAGCCGCCGACCAGCGGACATCAGTTTGTAAAGCAGTGAATTTTATTTTTTAAATTACCAAGTTGGTCTCGTATAAAAAGTAGGGAAGCAACAGAATCAGCCCCTAGGAGGTTGTCGATGTTTTACAAATAACCCTGTATAATGTGGAAGTGATAAGAGTCCTATAAAAAAAGTTGTTTTATTTGATCTGTGGGACCGCCTAAAAAGAAATGAACAAATAAAAAAAATACCTTATGTTGTCTCTGAAACAAAGGAATCAGTATTCTTGATATAAAAGAGTAGGACGTAGTATTTCACACAGTTCTAACAAAGTTACGGTTATTTTTTTTAACCGCTTTATCTTGTAATACGAATGCTGTGTGATATATTGCATCCTTGTCACACGATCCTATTTCCAGGTTCTTTCAAAAAGGATTTCTAAAGCTTATTACGATAAAATTAATGTTTATAAGACTGCTAACGCTCGGATATACTATTCACAAAGATTTGCGGCAGACGGTGCCTTAATCACTTATGTAACGAAGATGCGCACGCGCAAATTTATTGGGCTACAGGTAAAATGCAATGTGTGAGCCATACGTATATACGTATTCACACAATACGCATCTCTTTGTGACGTCACCCATGTGTGACTGTGAGAGATAACATGATGTGTGCTATCTCATTTGCACGTTTTTGCCTGTGACTAGGGTAGCTTCGATTTTATGTGTATCTTCTTTATCAAGGCTAAAGATGCCACACTGGGAGAAAAACGACACGAAGTTATCGTTCTATCGCGACATTTAAACTTAAGTTCACACTGCGAACAGCAGAGCTAAACTCTATGCGAGCTCTCATAATGGGCGACATATCTTATTTATCTTTTTTTTTATTAAAAAAAATCTTCATTAGAAAGGAAGTGCCTTACATTAGCAGATACTGTTTGAAATTGACGACCAAGCTCTTCGTTGATGATAAGGACGACGCTCTACAGAACCGAATTTAGCCGATCATTAGCCGAGTCTCTTACCACAGCCAAGGCAGATTCAAATATGAATACCCATAGCGTTACAGACGAAAAGCTTATCATAACGATTCCTCAATAAAGAAGCAAGAAATAAAATTGTGTTTATAAATTCATAGATGTGGACTAGAAAATATATTTCTTCCAAAACAAAAATATACCATTTTGGTCGTGTGCTCATGTGTTAAGATATAAAATAGTATATGTACTGACTACATACAATGTCTGCGCGAAAAATCTGAAGTTGAAAACAAGACTGTACAACTTGTAAAATGAAGGTTCAGCCATTATAGCAGGTAAAAACAGAAAAACAGATATTTAAGCAAGATCAAATTATTTTGACAATGCAGTTAAAACTTTATTTTAAAACATTTAAAATGTATTATGAATAATAATTCGCGCAGACTCCCTACTTTTAAACATATCTTATTAAAGATCATTTGAGTTAAGAAAACAGTGAGTTAGTCGGTTCTAGCGCGTGCGCAGTAGGCTTGCAACGTCATACCGAAATACCAGTAATATCGACTCTAGATTATCGATGTTTCTATCGTTATAATACAAGTTATTTTATTGATGTGAAGATATCGAAATCACCAATATAAAACGTTCAAATAAATTGTATTGCACTCATTTTTAAATACCTTGATTACGCAGGCGTGAATTTCTTGTTTCCTTTCCGAAGTTTTATAACTCAGATTTAATAAAATTAGGCTTCGTTTGGGTAGATGGATCTTGTGGTCCGAAATAAATATATTTGAAGTTGAATTACCTATCTCTTAGTACCTGATAATTGAACCCACTATTTCCTCAACGCGAACGCATCGTACGCTACACTAAGACTGACGTGGAGGTATTTGTGTTGAGCTACTCTCATAGTTGCGGCCGACTGTACCTTCGGCGAGGGGCTGTGCGCTGTGGAAGATAACATTTAGATTCACTTGGGTTTTCGTGCATAACTGAATTAATTCTGGAGTTTAATAACGTCCGAAAAGAATCCAAAATAACGGACACGAAATCTCGTAATTTTGTTTCAAGATTTCGTGTCTGTGAGCGATGAATGTGCGAGTTGATTGAGCGGGTATTGTAAGAAGCTTAACAACTGATACCGTTCATCATCAATTCGGCTATAGGACGTCCACTGCTGAACATAGACACAGGGGGGATCACATACCACGTAGAACTGACGGCCGATGGGGCAGAAAGGTACTAGAATAGAGGCCAAGTACCGGCAAGCGCAGCGTAGGACGTCCACCCACAAGGTGGACAGACGCCAGATATTCATTACTATTATTATTTTTGACTGCTACTACGAAATGTTTGTTTGGGGGTCACCGGTGACCACCATGGTGTTCAATGCGTTTGTTATGCTTGGATTAAAACCTATTTTCCTTTTAGCTTCAAACTGCCAGGAACACATTTACATTAAACAAAACAAAAATACAACAGTTGGCGATCGACAATACGTTTAGTGTGAACATCGCTTAATCTAGTGTTAATCCGCGATCCTGGCCGCAAGAATACCTCATCATATGTTCGCGAACACAATTCATGGGCGAACACTAGTTCGTGAGAACAATCGTAAAGGTCTTAGACGCGAGTATAACTCTTGAGCTACCACTAAGAGCACTATTCACCGGCGAATACGCGGTCCAGCCACGGATGCTCGAGCGAGCACTATTCGCTCGCTCGCGAGCACTAGTTCGCGAGCACAGTTCGCACGCTCACCTTAGGACACGGACGAGCAGGGCAGGCGCGGCGAGCCCATCGCGGTCCAGCCACTGCCGCTCGAGCGAGCACTATTCGCTCGCTCGCGAGCACTAGTTCGCGAGCACAGTTCGCACGCTCACCTTAGGACACGGACGAGCAGGGCAGGCGCGGCGAGCCCATCTGCGTGAGCACGCGGTCCAGCCACTGCAGCGGACCGTTTAGGTGTAGCTCGATCCAGCATGGCGTTGAAGTCACCGTCTGCCGTCTGTCCGAAACAATAAATACATATCAATAGGGGGATATTTTGTCAATGGCGCCTGTAACGGGAGATATTGTTAGAGGCGCCTCTATCGGGAGATTTAGTCAAGAACGTGCCTATGGGGATATATCGTAAGTAGTGCTTCTACAGAGTTATAATGTCAGTGGTATCTCCATCGGGACGTATTGTCAGTGGAATCTCTATCGGGATATGTTGTCAGTGGCGCCTCTTAAATGATATTACCGAATGCGCCTCTATCATAGTAGCGTAAGCATAATTATCTAGTGTTATCAGGACATTCTTTATAATGTTTTTATCCAATTAATATCATTGTATGTGGCTTAAGTTTTTACTAAATAAACTTTTACTTTACTTCATATACAGACGGCGCATTCCCAGTGGCAAATAAATATAGACTAAATCAATAAATACTTTATCAATCGAGAAATATTTTGTCAAAGGCGCATCTATCAGTAGATATTGTCAATGGCGCCTCTATCAGGAGATATTGGTAATGGCGCCTCTTTCGTAGGATAGGATGCCCGAGTAAGGTCTGGAGCGAAGCATGCTCAAGATTAAAAGAATGGATAAAATAAAGCATGCGAAAATAAGATCAGTAACAAAAGCTAACAATGCCTTGGGCTATGCACAAAAGCTGAAATGGAAATAGGCGGGCCATGTAGTCAGGCTTATAGTAACCCAGTGGAGAGGCCCAAAAGAAAAAAGACACGCTGAAGACGAGATCAAAAGAATCGCGGGCTCAAACTGGAACCAAATAGCACAAGATAGAGACAATGGGCTAGTTTCCTAAAAAAATCTAATTAGTCCGTCAGTTAGATTTTCAGAAAATGTTGGACACGTATTTTTTCTTTTCTTAATCAAACAAAAAATTATGAAGATATAGCCCGTTAAAAGTTCCGCGTAACGTCACGCCTTGCGACGCTTTTTAGCAAGGCGTGACGTCACGTGCTCACTTTGATGCGCTTTATCTTCGTCATTTTTTGTTTGATTGACAAAAGACAAAATATGGGTCCAATATTTTTTGATAATCTAACTGACGAACTAGATAGAATGATCTCCTTTTGACCCAGGAAACTAGCCTATTGGGTGTCTTTGGAGGAGGCCTTCACCCAAATCGAGGTTCTTGCAAAAGAAGAAAATTAAACAAAAAATGCAATTTACCATAACTAACCAATTAATGCATCTACCAGAAATAAGTTAATCCTGTAATTCAAGAATTAAACGGCTTTTTATTTTATTTATTTATTTTAAGGGACAGTGGAATTATCACGTTACCTATACTCTGCGCCCCATCCCTTGACGAAGCTCATGCGTATAGTGCACATCCGTGTGAGTTGGAACACCGCTTCGAAGCCCTGCGACACTGACTGTGACAGCAAGGCTGCGAACTCCTGGTTGTTGAAGATCTTTAGGTTGCAACCTAGAAGAAAGATTAAGTACTTAGTACTTATGTTAGCTTTAAAGTTATGCACTTACTCCAACCATAGAGTTAGCACAATTAGTGTTTAAAGGTTTCCAAAGACTGATAATGATGATGAATGTTTTATTATTAGGTTTAATAAAATTATCAATGGAACTAATCAATCCTTAATTCTGTTTATCAGCGCGGTAGGTCATCATCATCATTTCAGCCACAGGACGTCCAATGCTGAACATAGGCCTCCCCAATGACCTATCATCGGGGGGGATTGCCAATACTCGCCACGCTTGGCAGGCGGGTTGGCGAGCGCAGTTTTTTATAAGATTTAGCAAGCAGACGCTGCTGCTCGTCTCGTTCTACAGGGATTAGTCGCCTCGTCCGACACGCCTTCTGTTGGCAGTGGGGAAGTGTATTCTTAACGGCCGTTCCCACACGGCGCGATAGGTCGCCTTAAAGGTATCCTAGGTTCGATTTCCGGTTCAAGTATGGGTGTGCTGGAAGAAGCTGCTGGAAAAAATTACGTCTGGTATATTTCATTTTTTCTTTCTTCCTTTCTTTCTTTGGTAGGTAACTAGTAAGACAAGGATGGTAATTTCTTTTGAGACCATGCCATGATATGTGATATGTACTCTTGTATAAAACATTTCTAATCCCTGGAATATTGCAGATCACTATGGCACAGGTTATATTTTTCAATACATACCGGGTGGAATCTTACAGACGGTGGCAGGATGCCAGCCGTAACGCTGATTGCAGTTAGGGCTCTGCACGAAGATCGACGAATCGCTCAGACACTCCGCGAACACTTCCCCTACAAATAATACTGCATTTAGGGTTCCGTACATCAAAGACCAAACAAAATCAAAAGATTCGGGATTATTTCCTCATCATCATCATCATTTTAGCCAAAGGACGTCCACTGCTGAACATAGGCCTCCCCCAGTGACTACCAGATTGACCGCTTAGAAGCGGCCTGCATCCAGCGGCTTTGCAACCTTTACCAGGTCGTCTGTCCACCTTGTGAGTTGACGTCCATCGCTACGCTTGCCGGTACGTGGTCTCTATTCTAAGACTTTTCTGCCCCATCAACCGTCAGTTCTGCGTACTATATGCCCCGCCCACTGCCACTTCAGCTTGTTAATCCGTTAGGCTATGTCGGCGACTTTTGTCCGTTTACGGATCTTCTCATTTCTGATTCGATCTCGCAAAGTTTTGTAATGATATTATTTAATTATCTTGTGTGCGCATTGGATTATTCTATAAACATACAATACAACAACATGTAAATTGTTGAATAAATATAAAAAAAATAAGATAAACACCGAGCATAGCCCTTTTCATAGCACGCTGTGCAACCTTGAGACGTTGAACCCAGACACAATATAAATTTTATTGGCATGCGACCGCTCGGCATCCAATAAGTTTATTTAGGCACATATTTTGACACTTGCAAACTCAATCAAAATATAGAGTACTTCCAAAAGAACTAGAATTTCAGAAATCTTTGCAAAAACATCACACACAAGTCACCGAAAATAAATATTTAGTAGTTATAAGCAATACAATGTATTTTTTGCTATCATAAACTTACATTTCTAGTTGCATAACTATCTCAAACTTAGCCGGCCTTATTTTAATGGGTCTGACAAATGGAAGCTGGCCTCCTGCTGACATTGCTTAGACCGTCGACTCTTCGCTTCTTGTTCCGGATTGAGCATACATCGATTTTAGCTTACTAAAACTCGAGTGGTGTAGACGATTATAAACTCAGAACAAGTTTGAAAGCACTAATATCGATTATGTCCAGTTTCGGAACAGCAGGTCTACTACGAAAAACGAAATCCGTCAATACGATAATCGTTTTTCGGATAGCTTACTACGAAACACTTCGGATTTTATGAAATAATACGGTAAATAACACCCTTATTCATTCATTCACGAAGTCGTTTCAAAAATATGTCAATGCATCCGATTAAAGCATCGACATCCGAAATTGTTACGTAATAAACCTATCGTTTGCGTATCGTTTGTTATTCGTTTCGTCCGGGCCTGGCTGGCGGGCTGACGGAAGTGGACGGAAGGATCGTCCAATGGCAGCGTCTGTCCCCACAATGTCATGAGGAGTCCGTCCACCGTTTAACAAGGGCTTGATTCATTGTAATGTAAACAAGTCACTGGGGGAGGCCTATGTTCAGCAGTGGACGTCCTATGGCTGATGTGATCATGATAATGAAACAAATCAAAGCCTAAGTGTAAGAAATAAAATCAACATACGAACCTCCAATATAATACAATCTGACGCCTTTCCCAATATGTCGTCGGGTTTGTTCCACCACCTCGTTTCTATTAACGTTCGATAGCAGACCTAGACAGAATCTGAAACAAATCAAATCTGTCGTTTACCGTTTAGAATCAATTTCATTCTAGGGTCACGCAATGGAAGGAGAAGCATTCCGTCTCTTTATATCTGTCATCAGAAAGTCCTGCTTACTCTAATGACACATAGATTCGTAATCCGCGACCAAAATTTGAAGCAACTAAATTGGAACCACAGAGGGGTCCCTACGCCTGACAGCTCCGTAGCGTTTAATGTCAATCCGCTCCAAACGCATGAAAATCTAGATGTAGGCATTTTTTTTTATTGAGATCTAGTAAGTAGTTTTTTTTAATACGTCATAAATCATAGACCGCAATTTACCTTTCGTAATGTTATGGATTTCATTTTGCAATAAAAATACCATAACTATGACTAGATTGTCGTGATGGGTGAACTTTTACTTATATAGGTGCCTACAGGTTTGTACGGAACCCTCGGTGCGCGAGTCCGACTCGCACTTGGCCGGTTTTTTTTACCCTAGCACTACTTGGGACAATTATTGTGGGCTAGCGCCGCGAAGAAGCAGCGCGACAAACTCGGTCACTGTCTGTTGTCAGCATTTTTTAAAATAGTAGTATGTTTATATTCTAACTACAATTAATTTTTAAGTAGGTACACATATATTTTTTTGTTTTTGTTACATTTTATCAAATTTTCCCCGGTTTTGGGGAAAACTACTGTTAGAGCAAACCTATTTTATAGTGGTGACCGAGTTTCTGTGTGTAAACGTTTGCACACAAAAACTGTTTTGTTGCTTCATTTTGCAATCGCTGTTGGTACCGAACTAATCATTCTATGTGTCATAATTCAAAGCCTGGTAAGGATTTGCCATAGCACGGGCTGGATAACCCGTTAACAGGCTGCTGACTCAGGTCGGTCGATGCAAGGACAACTTGCCCAGGTGGGGTTACACAGACAACCTTATCAAAAGAAGCGAGTGTAGAGCTTCCCCCAAACAATGTTCCATCTCCTGTCATGTCCCGCGCTCTTACTTCGCGCCATTGAAAACGCTGTCCAAGTAGTAGGGTATTAATAAAATACAAATTAGTGTTTAATTGAAACAGTATATAGTTCTTAATTGAGCTTTATTTATAGATAAAGACACAACTTTACAGATAAAATTTTTGCTCACACAATGGTGGATAACGCAAGAGAGAGAAAAACCATAGTGCAGCCCATAGACTGCGTTTTTTTTTTTACAATGCTCATTTAGGCATAGGCAGTTTGAATAACGCTATCAGTAACAATAATGATTAAACGTTAATTAATGTTATTTTAAATGTATTATATATTTTAAACAAAACAAAACTAATGTTTGTATCAAACACTTAGTTTACCTTACCTTTAAAACGAACAAGTCTTTAAGAATCTTAACATGTAGAGTCTCCCACGTTTTGAGCTCGTAGTAGCTGATGCTGCACCAGAAGGCCGGCTCGTGGTGCAGCATCGTTCGAGTGTAGTGTCGAGTGGTGTGTGTGCGTGTGCGTGTGCGTGTGCTCTAATGTATATGTCACCTCTCGCTGTTGCTGGGGTCAGTGAACCCGTCGACGGTGATGGAGGGCTGCGAGGCGTGGAAGGTCTCCCCGACGCGCGTGTTGAGCTCGTAGTAGCTGATGCTGCACCAGAAGGCCGGCTCGTGGTGCAGCATCGTTCGAGTGTAGTGTCGAGTGGTGTGTGTGCGTGTGCGTGTGCGTGTGCTCTAATGTATATGTCACCTCTCGCTGTTGCTGGGGTCAGTGAACCCGTCGACGGTGATGGAGGGCTGCGAGGCGTGGAAGGTCTCCCCGACGCGCGTGTTGAGCTCGTAGTAGCTGATGCTGCACCAGAAGGCCGGCTCGTGGTGCAGCATCGTTCGAGTGTAGTGTCGAGTGGTGTGTGTGCGTGTGCGTGTGCGTGTGCTCTAATGTATATGTCACCTCTCGCTGTTGCTGGGGTCAGTGAACCCGTCGACGGTGATGGAGGGCTGCGAGGCGTGGAAGGTCTCCCCGACGCGCGTGTTGAGCTCGTAGTAGCTGATGCTGCACCAGAAGGCCGGCTCGTGGTGCAGCATCGTTCGAGTGTAGTGTCGAGTGGTGTGTGTGCGTGTGCGTGTGCGTGTGCTCTAATGTATATGTCACCTCTCGCTGTTGCTGGGGTCAGTGAACCCGTCGACGGTGATGGAGGGCTGCGAGGCGTGGAAGGTCTCCCCGACGCGCGTGTTGAGCTCGTAGTAGCTGATGCTGCACCAGAAGGCCGGCTCGTGGTACAGCACGGGCGCCGCCTCCGCGCCCAGCTGCGGCGGGGACGGCGTCAGCCGCGTCAAGTCTGCGGGCGCGGGACGTGCGTTATTTTTGGCTGAAGTCACCCTGACAGCCAGGCGGCTGATGACTAGCGATACCAGTGAAACGAGTTTATTGGGTTTGCTGCTTGACAGAGCATAAATGCGATAGGAGTTTTCTGTTGCGAGGTTTGCTGCTTGACTGCGCGCTTACGTGAAACGAATTAGAGTTTATCATCGAACGGTTTATGGCTTCACAGTGAGCTTAGGTGAAACGAGTTTATTATCACGCGGTTGGCGGCTTCACAGCGCGCCTACGTAACACGAGTTTACTGTCGCGCGGTTTGCGGCTGGCTTCACAGCGTGCTTACGTAACATGAGTTTACTGTCGCGCGGTTTGCGGCTGACTTCACAACGCGCTTACGTGACACGACTTTACTGTCGCGCGGTTTGCGGCTTTACAGCGCGCTTACATGAGACGAGTTTACTGCCGCGCGGTTTGCGGCTGGCTTCACAGCGCGCTTACGTAACACGAGTTTACTGTCACGCGGTTTGCGGCTGGCTTCACAGCGCGCCTACGTAACACGAGTTTACTGTCGTGCGGTTTGCGACTTTACAGCGCGCTTACGTGACACGAGTTTACTGTCGCGCGGTTTGCGGCTGGCTTCACAGCGCGCCTACGTAACACGAGTATACTGTCGTGCGGTTTGCGGTTTTACAGCGCGCTTACGTGACACGACTTTACTGTCGCACGGTTTGCGGCTTTACAGCGCGCTTACATGACACGAGTTTACTGCCGCGCGGTTTGCGGCTGGCTTCACAGCGCGCTTACGTACCACGAGTTTACTGTCGCGCGGTTTGCGGCTGGCTTCACAGCGCGCCTACGTAACACGAGTTTAGTGTCGTGCGGTTTGCGGCTTTACAGCGCGCTTACGTGACACGAGTTTACTGTCGCGCGGTTTGCGGCTTTACAGCGCGCTTACGTGACACGAATTTACTATGGCGCGTTTTGCGGCTGACTTCACAGCGCGCTTACGTGACACGAATTTACAGTCGCGCGGTTTGCGGCTGGCTTTACAGCGCGCTTACGTGACACGAGTTTACTATGGCGCGTTTTGCGGCTGACTTCACAGCGCGCTCACGTGACACAAGTTTACTGTCGCGCGGTTTGCGGCTAGCTTCAAAGCGCACTTACGTGACACGAGTTTGCTGTCGCGCGGTTTGCGGCTGGCTTCACAGCGCGCCTACGTAACACGAGTTTACTGTCGTGCGGTTTGCGGCTTTACAGCGCGCTTACCTGACACAAGTTTACTATAGCGCGGATTGCGGCTTTACAGCGCGCTTACGTGACACGAGTTTACTGTCGCGCGGTTTGCGGCTTCGCAGAGGGTCGAACAAAAACAACTGCTCTTGAATTTCTGTCAGTGTAGGCCGAAACCACCAATCCACATGACACTAAAAACGTTACAAGGCACCTACATTTGCCACCCATGCTGGCACAAGCCTGACTGTGCAACCACACTGAGGCAGGGGTGATGTAGGTAATACTCGTAACCACATACTTAGACTATACTCACTTTGTGGAGTCAGAAACAAATAAATAGTTTTATCGCATTGTGCTTTCAAGTGTCTAAATAAAAGCTTAATGTACAGGTCAGGAAACGTATGGTTTAATCATTAATTAGCAAATTAAGTTAATTTATGTAACCTAGAAGTTCACTTAAGTTCACTCTCGCCTGAAGCACAGGTTCTACCTAGTTCAGGCAAAGGTAACTCGTTGCACTGTATAGTTTTAAGTTGTACTGTTAAGAATGTATCTGCTTTTCTTGTATTTAATAAACGATTTATCGCATGAATTCCGCAACGAGTGATCTTCCTACTCGTTTTTTATTTACGCTGCGGCCGCAGTGTAGGATGTCTCACTTAGGCCGGATTCGACCAAGCTGGTGTAAGTTTTAACTTGAGAGTATACCACTACTTAATCTAGAGAAAGCAGATTTTTCATTCTACCAACCACTAATATATGAAAAATATTAAAACGGGCGATTTTGACAGTGTATAAATGAAACTGAGAATAAGTAAATGTCAAAGTTGTCACTTGTCAAATCCACTTCTGTCACCTCGAAACTGACATGCTGTCAACATCTAGCATTGACACTCTATTATCCTACAAAATTAAAATGTTGTGGCATTTCAAGTCAACCTAGAAGAAATGGATTACATGGATTTTGTTAGGTTTATCAATTCGTTGATCGTTCACTCTTGAACTATAGAATAACAATACCGAGTATAGTGTATTGCTCGAAAAACGTAATCCAAGTTATCCAAGGGTAAATTTAAGGCGTAAAATTATACCCGTAATAGTTATTCTGGTATAGCTTTGTATTTGGTCGAATCGGCCCTTAGACGCCTAAAAAAAAAGTCTAGCAGTGCAGGATGTCTCACTTTGACGCCAAGAGAAAATAAATGACTCTAGCAGTGTAGGATGGTTCACTCAGACACTAAGAGAAAATAAATTACTAGAGTAGCGACTAGCGAAGCTGCCAAGTGCGCATTGCGACTGGTCCTGTGTTTGTGCGTACGTTTCTTTACAAGTTTAGTTCTTTACCTTTGAATTCCATATTGCATACTTCAACTAGTTTGCAGACTAGATGTAGGTCTATTTAGATATATCTATCAGGCAGATACTGTTACATAGTTGCTAGATTTTTCAACATGTCAGAAAATCTTAAAAATTCTAACTTTTTAATAATAAATAGTAAATAAACTATTATCACAATCACACCAATTATCTAGCCCCAAACTAAGCAAAGCTTGTACTATGGCGACTAGACAACGGATAAATATACTTAAATACTTTTATAAACATCCATGACTTAGGTACAAATGCTCGTCTTCATCACACAAACAATTGCCTCTTGCGGGATTCGAACCCGCAACCGCTGGCTTTGTAGTCCGGAGCGCGAACCACTACACCAGACGATCGTCGCTTTATGAGTAACCTGTATATTGGCAACCGTTTTAAAATACGTAAGTTTCTATTTTACACGAAAAACAAGTAAATGCTATTTAGGCTCCTATGTATAGGACGTTTTAATCAATTTTTTTGCTAGTTTAATTTAAAATTGCGGTCATTCCAAGACCCTCTTCCTTCTCTCACACACGACTTCCCCGTATTTGTTGACAAAATAAAGCCATATAGGCCTTAAATTATAAAACTATTATCATTCAACATCATTATTTTATAACATTGATCTTTCTCTTCTTCCCTCAAGATGTTTATCTAAAATAAACTAAAACCGCCGGACTAAAACTAAAAACTATTTAGAAAAGTAAATAGTAAAATTGTGTACAAACTCACTCATGTTGTCGTTGTGGTCCATCGGGTCCCCGTCCTCGCTGATGTAGCCGGGCGGCGGCGTCTCCACGGCCGCCGCGCTCCTGGGACCAACGGACTGATATGAGGGCGTGGAGACCATTTTGAGGCGGAGCTGAGCAGTAATATCGGCTATCAAACTCCATAAGGGGGTGCTGCGCAGTACTATTGGCTATTAAACTCCATAAGACGGAGCTGAGCAGTAATATCGGCTATCAAACTCCATAAGGCGGAGCGGAGCTATTGGCTATTAAACTCCATTAATACCGAGCTAAGCAGTAATATCGACTATAAACTCCATTGAAGCATAGCTGAGCAGGACTATTGGCTGTCAAACTCCATTCAAGTGGAGCTTTAGCAGTTTTATCCACTATAAAACTCTATTGAGGCGGAGCTTTAGCAATTTTATCCGCTATGAAACTCCATTAGGGCGGAGCTGAACAGCTACATCTGATGTCAAACTCCATTCAGGCGGAGCTTTAGCAGTTTTATCCGCTATCGAACTCCATTTAGGCGGAGCTGAACAGCTATATCTGCTGTCAAACTCCATCCAGGCGGAGCTTTAGCAGTTTTATCCGCTATAAAACTCAATTGAGGCGGAGCTTTAGCAATTTTATCCGCTATGAAACTCCATTAGGGCGGAGCTGAACAGCTACATCTGATGTCAAACTCCATTCAGGCGGAGCTTTAGCAGTTTTATCCGCTATCGAACTCCATTTAGGCGGAGCTGAACAGCTATATCTGCTGTCAAACTCCATTCAGGCGGAGCTTTAGCAGTTTTATCCGCTATAAAACTCAATTGAGGCGGAGCTTTAGCAATTTTATCCGCTATGAAACTCCATTAGGGCGGAGCTGAACAGCTACATCTGATGTCAAACTCCATTCAGGCGGAGCTTTAGCAGTTTTATCCGCTATCGAACTCCATTTAGGCGGAGCTGAACAGCTATATCTGCTGTCAAACTCCATCCAGGCGGAGCTTTAGCAGTTTTATCCGCTATAAAACTCAATTGAGGCGGAGCTTTAGCAATTTTATCCGCTATGAAACTCCATTAGGGCGGAGCTGAACAGCTACATCTGATGTCAAACTCCATTCAGGCGGAGCTTTAGCAGTTTTATCCGCTATCGAACTCCATTTAGGCGGAGCTGAACAGCTATATCTGCTGTCAAACTCCATTCAGGCGGAGCTTTAGCAGTTTTATCCGCTATAAAACTCAATTGAGGCGGAGCTTTAGCAATTTTATCCGCTATGAAACTCCATTAGGGCGGAGCTGAACAGCTACATCTGATGTCAAACTCCATTCAGGCGGAGCTTTAGCAGTTTTATCCGCTATCGAACTCCATTTAGGCGGAGCTGAACAGCTATATCTGCTGTCAAACTCCATCCAGGCGGAGCTTTAGCAGTTTTATCCGCTATAAAACTCCATTGAGGCGGAGCTGAACAGCTATATCTGCTGTCAAACTCCATTGAGGCGGAGCTGAGCAGCTATATCTGCTGTCAAACTCCATCCAGGCGGAGCAAAGCTGAGCAGGACTATTGGCTATCAAACTCCATTGAGGCGAAGCTTTAGCAATTTTATCCGCTATAAAACTCCATCCAGGCGGAGCTGAACAGTTATATCCACTGTCAAACTCCATTGAGGCGGAGCTGAGCAGAAATATCCGCTTTCAAAATCCATTGGGGCGGAGCTGAGCAGCTATATCTGCTGTCAAACTCTATCCAGGCGGAGCTGTAGCAGTTTTATCCGCTATCAAACTCCATTAAGGCGGAGCTGAGCAGTTTAATCCGCTATCAAACTCCACTGAGGCCCCGTTATAACCATCATCAAACCCCGTTATACCCATTGGCCAGCGCAAAAGGCGCCATTACTATTAGCTGTAATTTAACTTAGATAGATAGATAGATACTCTTTATTGCACACCATACAAATAAAATACACATGATTTAACTTAGGCATGTAATTTTCGACCGCGACTTTATTTCTTTAAATAATTGAAGGGGGTGGCCGCGGGTGGCCGCGGTCGAGTTAACACCGACGTCTGTACGTTCACAAGTTTAAGTCGGAAAACAGTGCCAAATGTGTTTGTTTAGCTCATAAGTCATAACCAATACTAGAACTTGTAATTGCAGACACTAGTGAATGTAAAGTGCCGTGAAATCTTTATTTATACGTAAGAACTACAAGAATAACAAATCCCTCCTTACATCAAAACATCTAACAAAAATCAAACTACCTACCTCACACGGTTGTTCTACTGCGGGCGACCAGTGCTACAGTGTAACTACGAGCATCACCGCGCGTCACAAGCTCCGCCCCTACGCTACGGATCTACGCTGCTACGACTACGACTAGGTACGGCACCTATAAGCGTGGCGGTGACGTATCCAACCTCTTGTTGTCTACATTTCTCAGTTGTTGTCTAACTACATTTCTCCGGATCACAACAAAAATGCCTGCACAGTGCAATGCTTGCGACAGTGCCATCCTCAACAATGAGTACCTGTCATGCTCAAAATGCAAACTCTCATATGACATCCTGTGCTTGCAAATAGACGCGGACAGCTTTGGTAATTATACTGAGACGCGTAAAAACAGTTGGCTATGCCCTCCTTGTTCGCGTTCCATTCCCAGAAGAGACAATACAGAGGTTCCTGTTGCAAGCCCGGCCAAACCCCAATGCCTCTCCTCTGATAATTTAAATATAAATACCAAGCGGGGTTCCAGCAAACCTACAAATAAAATTAAACAAAGTGAAAGCAAACCTGCAACGGAGGGTCCGTCGACAATGGTGTCAGAAATTCGTGAGCTTAAGGAAATAATTTCAAAACAACACTCCGATATTGGCCTGCTTAAGCAGGATCTCCGAGACGTCAAACAACACCTTTCTGGGTTATATAAGCTGGTCGAAAAAATTGAGGCCCAGGAGAAAAAAATCAATGAGCAGACATTAGAAATAGATTTCTTAAGGAGCAGTCTTGCGGAAACGCAGATTGCTATGAATACACGAGATCAGGATTTCCTGAGGAATGAGCTCGAAATTGCAGGCATAGCTGAATCGGATAGTGAGAATCCCCATCACATAGCCCTCGTCACGGCTAAAAAGCTTGGAGTAGAACTCTTGGACGCAGACATTGATTTTGTCCACCGAACTGGCCGTAAACAGAACAATCCCTATCCCAAGAACCAACTGCCGCGTCCTATTGTCTTAAGATTGACAAGGCGCTCAAAACGTGACGAGATAGTCAAGGCAGCAAAGGGCCGCCGCAACCTCGACAGTGAGAACATAGTTATGGGTCCAGCTTCAAAAATATACATTAATGAACGACTAACAATGGCTAACCGACTGTTATTTCGGGAGACCAGAAGCCGAGCCTCACAATACGGATTTCGCTTTTGCTGGGTTAACAGCGGATGCATCCACGTCCGCCAAGCTGAGAGAAAACCCGCAATCCAAATCAAGTCACTTGCCGACGTGGACCGTCTGGTTGGAGCACTACAAGCTGAGGCTTCCAGATCGCCTGAAAAAATTAGCAACTAGCTCGCCACTGACGACGCCATCTTTCGGATTGACCTGGCTTTCTGATATTAATAACTGCCTTCTAAGTAACAAAAAATCACACACACAAACACTATACACACTAACTCAAATTTACACATATCCTTACATTTTACCCCAGTATAACGTCGCACATAAACAACATAATTATATCCTCAGCGCATCTTTCAAGCCACTCGAACAGTCGCTCTCATACATATACTTTACCAGATACTGCTTTAAATCTGTATTATCCGTGCTTACTGTTACTCTTCGCAAGGTCACTACGCGTTTTAATGAATACCTCGCACGACAGCTGTTTTATGTTTACTTCCCCCCCTGACTGCAATAGATCTTGATACTGTAAATGACATCGACAATATTGTGACCATAGAGTGCAGTAAGTGCGACATCCTAGAAAACTGTAAAAAAACACTTAATGAAAATTATAAACTAAAAATCCTTACTTATAATATACGCAGCATTCAAAAAAACTTTAACTCTTTTATCGTAGCGTTAGAACGACTTAAAATTGACTTGGACGTGATAGTCTTAACAGAGTGTTGGCTCTCACCGGGGCTAATTATCCCACAAATCCCTGGCTATACATCACACTTCACGTTAAACACAAACAACAGAGCTGGTGGTGTCGTGGTATACATTATGGAGTCCGTAAGTGCTACTGTAGATGAACCTAACCTGTTGAACGCTGAATGTCTTAAAATAGAACTCTCAAATTTCACTACTACTATCCTTGGCATTTACCGCTCGCCCTCCTTCTCTAACACAAGTAATTTTCTACACAGCTTGAACGATATTATCGGTTCATTAAACACTTCTTCTCGAGTCGTAGTTGCAGGTGACATCAATATTGATATTCTTGATCCTTGCGATCCTGGCGCGTGCGAATACTCATGTGCTATGGCTGAGCAGGGATTTTTGCCTGCTATTACAATACCTACAAGACTCGACGCATGCCTAGATCACATTTTTATTCGAACTACGTCTGGGAAATCTATCGGTGTGGTGGCTAGCCTAGGCATTACTGACCACCTGGCATCCTTTTGGGGCGTTACAGATAAAACTGTATCAAAGCGCAATGACCGCTTTATAACTACAATAGATCACTGTGCTGTCGCCGAAGAACTAAAAAACACTGACTGGACCTCAGTTCTTGATGCTACTGATGTAGGGGATGCTGTGAGCAAATTTAACTCCACACTATCAGGCGTTTTAGGTAAACACACAATCAGGAGAAGAGTTAGTAGATCTAAGTTCGCTCTTAAACCCTGGATTACTCCAGGCCTCATGAAATGCATGACGCACAGAGATAGGCTTCACTTAGACCTTCGCCAAAATCCCTCAAATCCTACCAAAAAACTTATATACAACAGGTATAGAAACTTCCTTACAGACTTATTACATAAACTTAAACATGATTATGAACGCAAAGATCTGGAAACGAACAAAAACAACCCTAGAAAATTATGGAAGTCAATAAAAACTATTATAGAAACCCCAAAGGTAAACCAGCATTCCTCAGATTTACTAAAAACAAAAAACTCAATTCAAGAGTCATTAAACTTCTGCAATCAGTATTTTGCTGGCATCGGAATGAATCTGTCACGCAATCTTTTGCAATCACTTGACACATCTGAACAATCTTTGGCTTCTGAAACTAAATTGCACGTCTCCACCGATCAAAACTTTTTCTTGCATCCAACAGACTCGTTCGAAGTGGATTCCCTCTTGTGTCAACTAAAGTCTGAGAGTGCTCCAGGATTAGATGGTATTAAACCTACTCTGATTAAAGCGTTGCGGCCTGTGATCGTCTCCCCCCTAACCCACATATTTAATCTGAGTCTCTCAACGGGTACTTTTCCTGACGCTTGGAAGGAGGCAGCAGTAATCCCCATTTACAAATCCGGCTGTAAATCATCTCCGGATAACTATAGGCCCATATCGTTGCTGTCAGTTTTCTCCAAAGTTTTGGAGAAACTGGTAAACTCTCGTCTTATGAGTTATCTGGAGAAACTCAATCTTTTATCTGATCGCCAGTTCGGATTTAGACCAAAACGTTCAACCGAAAATGCTGTAAACCTCCTCACTAAGGCCGTATCTGAGCAGCTCGACGGGGGAATGTGCTGCGTGGGGGTTTTCCTTGATCTTGCTAAAGCATTTGATACCATATCAGTGCCAATTCTTCTAAAAAAGTTGGAAAGCTATGGCATCAGAGGATTGGCACTGGAATGGTTTCGTAGCTACCTTACGTCCAGATCCCAGAGGGTTAAGGTTGGTGACGGTCTTAGCTCAAGCCTCCCGGTCAGCTTCGGTGTACCTCAGGGCAGTGTTCTTGGTCCCTCGTTGTTCATAATTTACCTTAATGACATTCACGAGGCCACCAGAGATGCGGACCTGATCTGTTATGCAGACGATACTGTGGCTTTATTTCAGGGAAGAACCTGGGAGAATGCATTGCAGGCGGCAGAGCTTGGCATGGCTGCTATAAAGGGATGGCTTGATAGAAACCTCCTTACCTTGAATCTTAGTAAAACCAAATATCTGTGCTTCCATAAGACGCAATCCTCATGTCCAGCTGTTCCCACTATCCTGAAAGTACATTCATGTAATTCTTCCTCGTGCTCTTGTGTCCCCGTGGCTCGATCCAACTTTGTAAGATACCTTGGAGTAGAAATTGATGAAAACTTGTCCTTTAAGCATCACATCGCGACGCTTACCTCGAAAGTACGTAAACTAACCCACGTCATGCGTCTGCTACGTAACTCCGCTGACAAGCCCCTTCTTTACGCAGTCTACACTGCGCTTTGTCAAAGTCTACTAAGTTACTGCATTGTGGCTTGGGGAGGAATTTGCATTACAACTATGATCGATATTGAACGGGCACAGAGATCTGTGCTTAAGGTGATGCTAAAAAAACCATACCGATACCCAACTCGAGACCTGTATCTAGAAGCAGGAGTCCTGAATGTTAGACAATTATACATGCTAAAAGTTTTTACCATAGCCCACCGCTCTACTTTAAATTCCCCAAGCTACCAAAAATTAGTAAATAAAAGGGTTTTTCACATTCCATCACATGTAGTAAAGACAGCTTTTGCAAAAAAACATCTCGACTTCAAACTGCCCTTCATCTACAATAAAATTGCACGTTTCTGCGACATAAGACATAGTTCGGTTAGACTAGCCGTTAAAGAGGTGATGAACTGGCTTCTTACTCTGTCATATTACGACACAGAAAGTCTACTGAAAATCCCTCAGTAAACCTGACATAAACAACCACACACTCATCACAACACGCACACACACGCACATACACGCGCGCACACACACAATCAAACACACACATCCGCGCATATAGCATATAACATCTCACTAATTTTCACATTTTAAATTAAAATTGCACTGATTTACTAAATTCAAGCCTATCTCACTCGACCACCTCGCACACGCAAAACTTTTTGATAATACAGTCGTTAAACATGGTTCTCGCGATACAGGTATAACCTAGTGCGAGACCGCCATTAATCGTGCCTACAACTTAAATGTATTTTATTCAATTTTGTCAACCTATCTTTGTAAACCAATTTTACGCGTAATAAACATTATCTATCTTATCTTATTTAATTGAGAGTTTTGAATTAAATAATGTCTTAAATCATCATCATCAATGTCACCCTATTGCAGTCTACTGCTGGACGCAAGCCACAAAAAGCGCCACAGAGAACGATCTCCTGCTTTTTTCATCCAGCCACTGCCAGTCATCTTCCTAAGGTCGTCGCTCCATCGTGATGTAGGGCGTCCTACACTACGTTTGCCAAAGCGTGGTCTCCACTCGAGAACCCGTGTACTCCACTTTTCATCGGTTCTGCGACAGATGTGGCTGGCCCACTGAAATGTCTAACTTTAATGTCTTAAATGTGTTATTTGAAAGACATGGTTTTAAAATTGTTAGTAAACGGTGTCAACATTTACGTTCCCCGGGGTTACAGACCCTTCCCCCTCCCCCTTCCAACCCCCCAGGCCCTGGAGCCGGCCCTAACCCCGCCCTCGTATACTCACACATGCACAGTGGTGTTGCCGGGCACGTGCTGTCCCAGCGTGGCCTCCATGTACATAGCGCTCACGCCCACGCCCACGCCTACCACGCCGCCGCTCTGCATCACGCTGCGGGGTAAACATCCACGTTTAGTTCGAACTTTTTTGAATGGAGCTTGGCATATTTTGAGTTGCAAGTACCTAAAATTACGTTATTTTGGTGTACACCTATGAAACATACGCCAATCGATAGAGAAAATAATAACAAACAACAAATACTCTTTGACAAAATGTCGTAAATGATATACTTTGTTCAGAATTTCAGTTTGAATATGTAATATTTATTTTTATTTTGTAGAACTTTTCAATGACTACTAGTAAAACCTTCGTGTTTGGGCTTTTTTGATTCGTTTTGACGAGTCCAGTACATACATTTATATACAGGGTGTAACGAAAAGGTGAAATAAAACTTTAAGGGGTTATTCTACGGCTAAATTACATCAACTTTTTCTATGGGACCAACATCAAAATCTCAAAAAAAAATTTACATTTTAGTATGGGAGTGTTTTTTTTTGCGATTTCGATGTTGGTCCCATAGAAAAAGTTAATGTAATTTAGCCGTACAATAACCCCTTACAAGTTTTATTTCGCCTTTTCGTTACATCCTGTATACATAGTATATACATGTGTTTAATATTTTTTTAAACTATGATGTTGAACTTACACTAAAGCACCTAAATCGGATTTGTGATTTTTTTAGATTTGTGAAAAAATAATAATTCAAGATTGACAAATTTTGAGATAAAAACAAATTTAAATTTTTAGCTGCTTCGCCGGTCCTAAGTCCGGAAATAGACGAAAGAGAAACTGAGCCAAATCATAAACGATCTCAAGGCGACCATGATTTTCGGTACTTTCGCGGAATGGTTCCTGGTATAATTTCATACGTGACATGTATAACAGTATTCAAAGAATTATTTTTTCTATTATCTAAAACTATCTTTAGGCTAAGTTTATTTGATTAAATAGGTACACCAACAGCAAAAAGATGCGAAACATTCAAAATCGCAACACTCAACACAAGAACCTTGAGAACCCAAGAAAGTCTCTTAGAATTGGAAAAGGCACTAAAACATATAAATTACGATATCCTAGGCATAAGCGAAATGAGAAAATTGTTAGAAAAAACAGTAGAATATGATGATTACATTTTATACCAAATAGGGGAAATGGCAGGACAGAGAGGAGTGGGCTTTCTTATCAAAAAGATACTGAAAAACTACATACAAGAGCTTATAGGAATCTCAGACAGATTAGCGATACTCAATACTAACATCCCTAGTTACAAAAAACCATGGACAATCATACAGGTATATTCGCCTACTGAGCTATCGTCCTATTGTGATATCGAGAGCTTTTACACCAACCTATCTGACATAGTAAGAAAATATCACAATAACTACCTCATAGTCATGGGTGACTTTAATGCCCGAGTTGGACCTAGAGTTGCCGGTGAAGAACATATAATGGGAAAGCATGGATATGGCAAGAGGAGTGAAAATGGACACAAACTGATTGAATTCTTGCTTCAAAATAACTTAACACTACTCAATTCAGTCTTCAAAAAGAAACCTAGAACTAAATGGACCTGGATATCACCTAATGGAAAACACAAAAACGAAATCGACTACATTTTAACTAATAAGCCAAAGTTCTTTAATGACACACACATAATACAAAACCTGACCTTTAACACAAACCATCGTATGGTACGTAGTTGCCTAAAAAAACATCCAATAAAAAAAGCCAGAAGCAAAATAATAAACAAACTGCTGCAACCAGAACAATAAAAAAACCACGTAGAGAAACACCTATCACAAATGAGGAAATTAAATACCAAAGACACGAAGTTCAGTGCGAAGACAACAGAGCTCTTAGCAGAAAGGAAAGCACTAATCAAGAACGGAAAAAACAGTAACGTTTATCACAGCAGAATATCTAGCCTAAGCAAAGAGATCCGAGACAATATAAGAAGAGATAGGAAAACAAAGCGAATCAAAAAACTAGAACATGAAATTCTAAGCACAGGGGGAACAAAAAAAGCCTTCAAAGAACTGAGGGAACATGGCACGGAATGGATATCTAAACTAAAAAACAATGGAACCAAACATACAACAAATCGTAAAGAGATTCAAAAACTTGCTACTGATTACTACAGAACCCTGTACTCTGATAAAGATACAAAAAAGGAAACACAGACAAAACAGAACACACTGAAATTGGTAATGTCCCTCCAACACATATTCAGGAAGTAGAGAAAGCCATAATGTCACAAAAATTAGAAAAAGCTCCAGGACCTGATAACGTACCAAATGAAATGTTGAGAGGCACTATGCAGGAATTAAGCCAGATATTGAGTAAGATATTCAATGAAATCTTTATCACAGGAACCATCCCGAAACAGTGGGGCGAATCACATATAATTCTCCTGCACAAGAAAGGGGATAAAGATAACATTGGTAACTACCGACCAATAAGTCTTATATCAAACGTCTACAAAGTCTTTGCAAAGGTCATTTCAGAAAGAATATCACAAGTCTTGGATGAAAACCAACCAATCAAACAGGCAGGATTTAGAAAGAATTACAACACGATTGACCATATCCATACAATCAAGAAAATCCTAGAAAAATACAACGAGAACCAGAAGCCTATATACATCTCATTCATTGACTATTCCAAAGCATTTGACAGTCTGAATCATAAATATATATGGTTAAGCCTAAGAGAACAAGGAGTAGAAAATACCTATATACATTTAATAAAATCTATCTACAGTGAAAGCAAAAGTCGCATAAAATTGGAATCGACAGGTGACCCGTTCCCCATAGACAGAGGCGTTAGACAAGGAGATCCGTTTTCTCCCAAACTGTTTAATGCTGTACTAGAACATGTCTTTCGGAAACTAGATTGGGACGAGTACGGGCTCAACATCAACGGTCGCCGCCTAAACCATTTAAGATTCACAGATGATATAATCATGTTAGAGGAAGATCCCAAAAAGCTAGAACTTATGATGAAAACCCTGGCAGACAAAAGCAAAGAAGTAGGCTTGGAAATGAATGCAACTAAAACAAAGCTGATGACTAACTCCACAGAGGTCAACATAGAAGTCTATGGAAATAGCTTTGAGTATGTGAGCGACTATGTCTACCTAGGACAAATTATTCCCCTGAGAACTCAATGTCCTAAGAAGTAAATAAAAGAATAGCTTGTGGTTGGAAAAAGTACTGGTCCCTTAAAGAAATAATGAAGAACAAAGACGTAGGCATGCATATAAAGAGCAAGACTTTCAACACTTGCATTCTCCCTTGCATAACATATGGGAGCGAAACATGGTCTCTAACAGTTAAGCATAGGGAAAGACTCGCAAATTGTCAAAGGGCAATGGAAAGAAGCATGCTGGGAATTAGACTAAATGATAGAATCAGAAATCTAGATATAAGAAAAAAGACCAAAGTAACAGACATAATAGCACGCATAGACCATTTGAAGTGGAGCTGGACAGGACATATGCTAAGGGGCAAAGACAAATGGAGCAAACAAGTCATCCTATGGCACCCAAGAGATGGGACTAGAGTCCAGGGACGGCCAAAAACCAGATGGAAAGACGACATCTGTCTAACCTTGGGGCGATACTGGAGCAGAGTTGCGGAAGACAGAAGTCAATGGAGAGAGCTGGAGGAGGCCTATGCCAAAAGGCACACCGAACTGCGGGACATCCTATAATTAACCCTGATAAATTACTTACCCTTGAATGTAAAAATGTAAAACCAATTTTCGGAAATAGAGGCTTTATTATTATAATTATTATTACACCAACAGCATACATATTAACATAAACAAATAAACGTAAAGTGTCTTGTTCTTATAAATATCTTATTAGAGGTATACACAACACTGGCATTAGAGACTACCGTACCGTAAAAAGTTGTTAGATCCATGTAATACCAAGCCGGTTTATTATTTAGTCCCTACTCAAGGGTCCTTCTGTCTTAAGTTATTACGTATTTAGCTAACCGAACAACATCTTATACCATTATTATTATTATTATTAAGCCTTATATTGCCGAAGTAATTGGTGTCACAGAACTGTCGGTGTTCGATCAAATCACATCTACTATGGCTTGTCCCAAGACAAAGGCCTCCTCCGAGAGCTTCCACTCATCTCTATCTCTCGCTTTTCTGGTCCAAATCATTCCCGCTATTCGTCTTATGTCGTCTTCCCATCTCATTGCCTGTCTTCCTCTTACAGGCAATCTTATACCATATCAATATTTAAAAAAAAAAGTTTTAAATACATAGACTGACTTGACCATAGGGGCGCTGCCGTGCCTCTAGATATTAATTGATTACTATAAGCGACTAACTTGTCTGTGTGTTCGTGGTGCGGATGCGGGTGGGAGTGCGGGTGCGGGTGCGCGTGCGCGGGCAGGTGCGCGTGCGCGGGCAGGTAGTCCGCGTAGGGCGGCTGCGCGCGCGCCTCGCCGTCCGCGCAGCGGGGGACTAAGATCGGGGGCAGAGCTGCAACAAAACAATCATCATCATCATTTTAGCCATAAGACATCTGCTGACCCTATGGTCAAGGCCTTCCCTAGTGACCTCCAGATTGGCCCGTTGGAAGCTGGAAGTCGGGGAGGCCTATGCACGACAAAACCAAAAGCAGGGTAAATTTTTATTAGGGTAAAATATTAGGATTTGTATACACAGGGTGAGAAGGGTGTACCGGCGGGCACCTCCTGTATGTTTAGCGATAATAAACGATTTTCGTGATAAATAATTTAGAATGGATTTTGACCTGATTGTGAATTGATCAAGAAAAACAAGTGTGACGACTAAACAATTAGTGCTAGCTTAGTTTAGTTATTAGAGTCACAGTTTGTATACTAAAATAGTCCATTAGGTTAGTTAAAAAGGGTCTTTACAGACAGATTGACAATAAAGTGATCCTATAAAGATTATTTATTCCCGTTTGAGGTATAAAAGCCTCAAAACAAAACACTTAACTGCAGTTCTATTATGTTATTTCTTTTTTAAATGATTAATAAGGTTACTTTATTGAAGAAAATGGTAGGTAGGACATGTCTTATGTAAAGTAAGTCACTCACCAGGCGAGTCGATCTTGTTGTAGTGGTAGGGATTGATGCAGACCTCGTCCTTCTTCAACTGGTAGGCGTACTCGCAGTGGTCAACCGGTTTCAGTTCATGATGGCTCTGTAACATTACAATAAAATTAAGCGTTGGAAGCTGTGGTGTTCTATAAAGGTCATGTCCAGCAGTGAACTCACAAGGAGGACTGATGATAATGATTGGAAGCCCTGTCTTATAGCAGTAGTAGGATAAAAAAAATGTAGGCAAGGTCTTAGTAAAACATTCCAGGGGTTTCATCACCTGAGTTTAGTAACAGTCAGTTTAAAATAGTAAAACTTTCATCATTTCAGCCATAGGACGACCACTGCTGAACTTAGGGCTCCCCCAGTGACTTCCAGATTGGCCGGTTGGAAGCAGCCTGCATCCAGCATCTTACCAAACTGGGGGCCTGGCCTTTTCTGTGCTAATCAGGGGACATACAGGGGATTGCCAATACTCCACACGTCTGGCAAGCAGGTTGGCAAGCGCTGTTTTTTTATAATATTTTATAAATAAAGACTTATATTTACCTGGAGCTGCGGCCAACGCCACAGCCGGCAGTAAACAACATGCGGCAACCCCTTTCTGTATTGACCGTTTATCACGTTTTCGTTGGGTTTGACTCTGAAAATAAAAGGTTTTGAATATGTTGAAACGGGGAAAAGACATTCAAATTATTGCACCTTTATTACACAGCTTTTCCCAACCTTTTGCAAGGCCACCCTTTTAGACACTTGTGAGTTCACTTCTGAGTTCAGAGACTCCTAATAACGATCAGCCGCATTTATAGCTATTCTACAATTACTTTTTTGTTTGCAGTGTATTGCAGTGCACGTATTGAAGTGTTTATTATATCGATTTTTTTCAAGTGTTATATTATCAAAGTGTTTATTATATGCTAATTCTGCTAATTTTAATAAATGCCTTATTATAAACTTTTCAGTGTTTTGAAAATTTATATAAAATTACAATTTCTGTACCTAGCAAGGATCGAAACCGGTTAATATTTATATCAGAATGTATAAGACCCATTTTTAATATTTGATAGTAGTTGTAAAGATTTGACCATAAAACTAAATTTGCCATAGGTTTTAAGTCAGTATTTGAAGAATGTGATAGTTAATTTAGAGAAAACCTTTATTATTCCGGTTAAGGTTTCATAGTAAAATAACCGGTTTCCGATCCCTGGTACCTAGCTCAATAATTATTATGGAAATCTAGCTTTTGTATGTTAATTTGTATTCATAGACTTTATAATTGAGAAGAGGAATGAATAATCATCTCATGGAAACACAACAGGATAAAAATTATCCTGCATGATCAATATGTGTTCCAAATTTTAGCTAATGGGCTAGTTTCCTGGGTCAAAAAATGATTATTCTATTTAGTCCATCAGTTAGATTATCAAAAAATATTGGACTCATATTTTGTCTTTTGTCAATCAAACAAAAAATGACGAAGATAAAGGGCACTAAAGTGAGCACGTGACGTCACATCATGCTAAAAAGTGTCGCAAGGTGACGTGACGCGGAACTTTAACGCGCTATATCTTCATCATTTTTTGTTTGATTCAGAAAAGAAAAAATAAGTGTCAAATATTTTCTGTTATTCCAACTGACGGACTAATAAGATTTTTTTAGGAAACTAGCCCATTCTATTATGACTGAATAACAAACATACAAACTCAGTTTTTGTATAAAATATAGTATTTTTAACTTAGCATGAGTTGTGCGACAGTTCACTGGTAACACTTATAGTCAATTCTTTTTGGATATAGAGCACGTTTATATATTTCTATTTAAGTCACCTTATTTGTTGTTGTGTGTGAGTGTTTGTCCTGCTGCCAGAATGCCAGTAGGGTGAGTTTTAAAAAAGGTTTAACAAGATGATCACTGATTCATCGATTTAGTAGTGATTTATAATATGTATAGATTATGAACTGTCAATCTCTTTAAGTAAATGATCCATTTTGACGTATAAAGTATATCAGGATATCCTATCTATTTATTTATTAAGGTAAAAGCATTAAAATCATTAAGCTATATTAACTGATCAAACATTCATAAACGAGACACAATAGAAATTCTATTGTTATGAGACCGCTTGGATGTTAACGAGTAATGGTTTGAAATTTCTATTGTTATGAGATTGTTACAGCTTGGATGTTAACGAGTAATGGTTTGAAATTTTTACTTAGATTTCTAAAGGCAAAGATTATTGTAATTTTGCAATGAATTTAAAAACAAAACTTATTTATTGTAAAGTATGATCTTAGGTACTATACATAAAACAGAAAATTTGTAAACTGTTACAAAACTCATCATATTCTAAAAAAAATATAGTACCTAGTATTTAAAAAATTAATTGCACAACCTTTTTTCTTTTAAATATTGCTGATATCATCATTATTTCAGTAATAGGACGTCCACTGCTGAACATAGGCCTCCCCAGAGACTTCCAGATTGGCCGGTTGGAAGCAATTTCTATATAATAACATTATTAATAGAAACACTTTTTAACTCACTCAACAGCCAGTTTTAGCCAAATAATTAAACTCAATTTGGAACACTAAAATTAGGACAATATCAGGTCAGAAGTGCAATAAAATAAATCCAACAAGAATCTTGTTAGATTAAATTTAAAACACAACCTACATTGTGCGCGTTAACCGTATAAAACGGTATTTTAATGCATAAATTAATAATGAACAGAAAAAATTCGTACCACGAATCCTTATTTATTTACACTCAAGGGCAAAGGAATATTTGTTATTGGTGGCAACACGAAAATAGTTTAGCACACACAAAAACGCCTTTGTTGTGAATGAAATCGCTGTATAAATAGTAGTTAAAAAAATCGCAATGCACTAAACAGCTCGGCCATATTGGCGAAACGCTTCGATTTGTTGTGACGGCGACTTGACCTTTCCGAAATTTGCGTCCGTCTACGGTTACGCAACCAAAACGCGGTGGTCCGTATGAACTTAAAGGTCAATAAACTTTAACGACTTTGTCGTTTGGTCGGGTTATATTTGAAGATAAAGTTCATTTCCGAACGAAGTAATTTATTTGCCAATTTCTTACCCTTATTTTAACCACTTCTTAATTAATTAAAAATAAAAACAAATAATTTCATGGGATTACAACGTATTGTGAAATAATACCTACAAAAAAATCAAAGGATACTATCACAAAAATGTTTCCGAACTTCTTTTGTCGACTGCCTGCTTCCATTGTTCAAAGCAAAATGGCTCTTATAGCAAAGCACAGAAGGATTATCGAAATGCACTTTATGCTTTAACAGCAGGAGACCGGAAATGTCACATTCTACAAATTATTATTAATGTTATCACAGAAAATAATCAATAATAAAAACTGACCTGGGAATTGTAACGCATTTAGTATGACTATTCTGGCTTGAAATTGCCTTTTCCAATTCTTCTAAAGCTCCACTTTTCTTTAACTTTTTGACAAGACTCTTTACGGCCTTCTCTGACCACTTATCCTCGGCCGAAGATCCCTCAGGACCCTTTTTCCACCCTAAAAGCCGTTTTACAACGGGCGGCGTAAGCGGAAACATGCCGCGGCACTTCACTTATTAAGTCATTAAAACAATTCCAATATTAACTAATTAAATTCGAGCACAATTAATATGATCCGTCCGTATTTAGATAAACTCAGATAAACTACATATCGGCCATATTGAGAAATGAATGACAGTTCAAATGTCAATCAAGCTATATCTGTCTCTCTCACTCGACAACTTTGTTTTATTTAAAATAATTCTTACATTGTTCAGGAACCATAAAATAATTTTTAATATCATTAATAAAATACAATATTTATTAAAAAATTAAATAATGATTATCTTGGTGTTATACAAATGAACTTCAGTAAAAAGATAACTCAAAGGACATGATTTGCTATCTCTTTCTTAAATATTTACTTTTCTTATTTACTTGTCAATAGACAATTATTGGCTGCCAAATACTAAATAGTGATGTTTTTTTATTAATTGAACTAGTTTCAAATGATTAAAAGTTTTTTTTTTTCGAATATTTTGCAACTGTCGTAGTAGCGTAGCGTATCGTAGTTTGTTGCATTCAACTAGTTATTTTATCAATTTTACTTGTGTTGTTTGCTTTATTTAATTAGTGGTCCTAGTGAAAACAAATAAATGTAATTTCCTATTTTATTTGTTACTTAAAACAGTTACCTACATTAATTTTAATGGATGATATTTTTGCTCTACAATTATAACAAATCCTATTTTTATTTGTACTAAATAATGTTATGTTGATTACTTATGGTGTAAAAAATGTAGAAACGGTGATTTCTTAATTTAATAAAATAAAACAAGTTAATAACTATAAAAGTTTAATTTACTCCTATCTGCATTCCATAGACCCTTCAAATAATAGCCAGTCCGCTAATGTAATGGCATTAAGTCCACTTTTGGTACGATTTTATTTTGTAAAGTAAAATAAAGTTTAAATAAATAAATAATGCCTTTTTTGAAAATTGATATCAGTTTTTCGGGAAGATGTAACCTTGTTTGTGTGTGTTGTTGAGAAAAACTCTCTGTACTCTCGTTGTAAAGTTGCTCTATAAAGAAGTATTTTTTACCTACGTGCGTACTTGCAGGGTGAATTCAACGAAGCTCCTTCATTGACTATAATTGTGGATGAAGCGATTAATTTCTTGAATAAAGATTTAGTGTTATCTCCCCCACCCCTCTACAATATAACAATTTGCTGAACAATTACCGATCGATCTTGCTTTTGAGCCATATCTACACGTTGTTTTCGAGAGTTGTTACGAATTATCTATTATCTAGCGCGTTGGTTCGATGACTTCCAACCTCAGAAACGACCGGGTTTGCGAAAAGGCTTTAGTACCATAGACCACATCGAAGCTCTATTCTCGAAAATGTTGACAAATATCACTACCTGAAAGTAATCCATTTGGGTAAGAGGTCCAATTTTGAGAAGGAAATCAATCATTGAATCCAAGTTGGCTGGGCAGTGTTCGGGAAGTAGTTTCCTCGTCGTCTCGACTAAAATAATTCAGTGCCTAAAGACGAAAGTCTAAAAAAAGTAGGTTCAGTGATGACGTATAGAACAGAAACGTGGCCTCTCACTATTAGGCCTTTCAAGGAAGCTCAAGGTTGGGCTATGCTCAGTGTCTTTGCGACATCGGATCAGAAGTAGTTAAATCGTTCTTGTCGGCCTGTAGTTAAATCGTTCTTGTATTTGAACGTGCACACTGTAACGTAAACGAACACACATAGCACGGAGAACTAACGGCTAATGGGGCAGAAAGGTTCTAGAATGAAGGCCACATACCTTCAAGGTGGATAGACGACCTTGTAAAGGTTGCAGGAAGCTGCTGGATGAAGGCTGCTTCTCTGGTCAATCTGGAATTCATTGGGGAGGTTTATAGCACATACAAACGGCGATGGACGTGACTCCGGACTCGTCTTGACATTGTAAGGTCAAGCTCTGCTATTGGTCTATTCTTCAGTCAACTTCCGCCAGCCCAAGGATCGACCAATGGCAGCGTTTGACCTTACAATGTCAAGACGTGTCCGCAGCCGCGTCCATTGCCATCTGTCACCGGTATTATGTTCAGCAGCGGACGTCCTATGGCTGAAATAATAATGATGAAATTTACTAATCTTTAATTTAAAATAATTTGAATAACAAAAACTAAAGAAAAAAGAAAAATATGTACAAAAATATTTACAAGTAAAAAATGGTCTCAAATTGCTGTCCAATGATCGGGACATGGTGCCAATAAGGCTGGTCGCGTTTCCACGCGGAATGGCCAAACTGATACGTTGACCAAGAAATGCGCGAGCCCTCCGGCCGCCCGTACAGTCAATCAGCCGCTTGGCTAACGGACTGTACAGTCGATGTGCGCTAGGTCCCCACGGCCCGAGCGTCTCGACCCCAAACGGCTCAAACATGTAGGAACTACTGAGACCTACATACTTGCGACGCTTAAGGTACTCCGCTGATGCAGCAGCAAAGCCCGCCCCTGATGAGGTACGTGAAAGATGAGATGGAGCAAGTGTGTCAACGCAGGTTGCATCCCACATCAGAGGCCGACCCATCTTCCACGGAACCAAGGTCATACCATCAAGCCTCTTGCCATTACACCGCACCAGGCCATTCGGTTCAAGAATAGCCGATACGGACGATTTAGTCTGGCATGTCGGGAAAATCTCTCGGAGCTTCTGCTGCTTAAAAGGCCGTGATAACCCAACGAGTCTACCATGTCACCACAGAGACAGCGATGTGGGACATTGTAAGGTGCTCCCAAACGAAAAGAGACAGTAAGGTTGAAAGTGGAACTATCTAAAAGTGTATCCAGATTTAAAGATAGGAGGGAGTGGAGCCAAAGTCCCGATTCCCGCTCAGCTACGTCTAGGAGTCGAGCTCAATCTGCAGTACTAGTGGATAGATAATAATACTGATTTATATTTTAAAAGAAAGTATAATATATAATTGTCAATTTGATTTCATTGCGTCGATTGAAAGTAAAATGAATGAACAACACTATTGCTATCACCATCATAGCTCTGACCAATCAGATTACAGCATTTTGACGTTTGATATCCGGAAGTTAATCTTTGTCTCTGGTTTTTCGAATGTTTTTGTTTTGAAATTGACTCGAATGGCTCCAAAAATGTGTATTCATTTGTTATTTTTCTAAAGTTCTGCCAGTTGCCAAGGAAAAGTAATGTTTTTTGTGTAAATTAAGATTATTTGGTAAGTTTTTCATTGTTTATTTAGCTGTTTTGAGTTATTTTGGAGTATTTGTATGTGAAATAGTGCGAAATATCAGCCGGTTGTGGATTTTGTTACTGGCCTGAAATAAAATGTTGTGTGGCCAGTATCAAATCAAGATTTCTGATGGGTTTCTTGTCATAGCTTGGCTGGAAAGGATGCGATTACATTTACGAGAAATAAATAATTATTTACAATTGGCCACTACTTTGGCTGCACTTTAAAAAGTTTTTTGAAAACTTTTGTAACTTATTATTACTCGTCGACTCCGTAGAAACAATGAATATATTTTTTAAAGCTCACAATTAATTATGCCATTATTTCTACGCTTGAATTTAAGGTGTCAATGACCTTCATTAAACCAAGATTCCGAAATCCATGACTAAAAGATCCCCTTCCGTCCTTCCGCACAATTTTGCGGCACTGTTCTACACGCATATGCTTATGAGCTGATTTTGCTTAAGTGCCTCATAATTTTTGCATTTTAGAATCATAGTGTACAGGTCATTTTAGAAGGTACAGTAAGACTAGTAAGGCTTTAACACTTAACCGTATCAGTACTTACATTAAAATAAATTCCATTCTCGATAGATCACTTAACATTATGTGTATTTTTTAACTAGAATGTATGCAACATTAATTTATTAATGATGTGTCTATCAGAGCCCATAATGACAGAGACTCAGCCACCACCGCTGATTCTCTGCATGGAGAATGTGAACGGAGAAGAAGTGGCTCTGAGAATCGAGCCTACAGATGACTTCCAGTCTTTCCTTATTAGAGCAAAGTAGGTTTTAAGATTACTCTATTCTTAGTAGAATTCAAATTTTTAACTAGCTTTAGCAACTTAACTTATGGTGTAAGTACATTGTTTTCTTGGAAATGTGACTCAGAAACCAAATATAAAACAGTTTGTATCTGTGCCGTGTGGGAACGGCCATACAGAACACACTTCCCCACCACCGACAGAAGGCGTGTTGTAAGAGGCGACTAATTCCTGTAGCAAGAGACGGGCAGCAGCGTCTTTGTGCGAAATGTTTTAATAAACTGCACTCACCAACCCGCCTGCCAAGCGTGGAGAGTATTGGCAAACCCCCCCGATGAAAAACATTTGGGGAGGCCTGTGTTCAGCAGTGGACATTCTATGGCTGAATTAATTGATCTGTAAAAAAAACTTCGAAATTAACTGATCAAGCATACATAAATGAGACACAATAGAAATTCCATTGTTGTGCGGTTTCATGAGACCGCTTGGATGGTAACGGGTTAAGGCAAATGTTGGTCTTAATGATCTTCGAGCATTTTCCTTGATCCTATCTATGGTCAAGGGTTCCTTGAGCGTTTTTCTCGATGATGTACTTATATGTAGTAAATAGAGTTTAGTCGAACTGTCCAAAAAACCCACCTTTTATAGCAGGACCACTAATGCAACAAAACATTTACATTACTTGACATGTAATGTTTCATTTCTAATCTTATTAACACATTATCTGTTATGCAAATATTTACTTGTTGTTTTTACATTGCATACAAAAACTGGTAACTTATTGCATACCTAACGGTCACATGAGACAGTGAGACTGTGTAACAATAAAATTTCTTTTGTGTCTTGTTTGAATGGACTGAGGCGGTTTTAATAGTTATACTTAATCTACTACAATTAAGGATTTAACTTCTTTATTATCAGTTTTACCATCAGTAAGTATGTGATCTGGGGCATAAACAACATCTTTTAGTAATTCTGTTTCCCTGTTTTGAACGGGGCTAAAACAAATGCAGATGGCTGGGAGAGGCCGCTAACTGGCAGTGTATAATAAATAAATATGCGCCAAGTTGTCATGGTTATGAAGTAAGCAATTAACAGACAGCAAATTTTGACGAGGGTATTCCTAGCATTACCTATCCTAAGCCAATTTATAAGATTCGTTTTCGGAAATTTATTGATATAATCCCGGAAGACGAACCAAAGCGATACTAAACAAGTTGGGTTGTTAAATCATAGCCTGATTTTATCGACATCAAATTTCAATTTATTTAAGTTCCACGATTTTCAGGTCTACTCTCGGTTTCGATGTTGACATCAATTCCGTAACACGAAACCAACCAGTATCGCTCAATGACAACATATACCAGTTCCTCATAAGTGCTGAACACCACTTAGACTCCCAAGTCTTACCCTCGCAAACATTTGACCAAGTGCTGCCCTCACAAACTTTTGACCAAGTATTGCCCCCTGAAAGTTTCGACCCAATGTTGGAACCAAGTAACGATCCAAATGATCTAGTCTACGAACTCGACGATGGCACTCAAATCAGAGCATCACAGATTCATTTCGATAATGAAGATCCACATGTGGATTTGACAGCAGAAAAAATACCTTTCATCAAATACACAGACGATGTAGACGATTTTGAACTTGAAAACTTAGGAGATGAAGAAACTAGAAAGTTTAATATCATAGAGAGCCCTGTTTCTAGGTGGTCTAGTAAAGAATGCAGTCCTAAACGCAGTTTTGTTAACACGCTACCTTTTAAACTAGTTTGCAATAACACTTCTGCTTTCGAAGCACAGTTTACGAAATATTTGGAGTCTAGCGCGGCTAAAACTTACACTACTTTAAACCCTGTTACTAATAGAAATAAGTCACCAAGGAGCTTGATTAGGGAAAATTATAAGAATTACGACGACAAATTCAACAGAGGCGATGAATTCACTGGATACACTAGAGAAGAAGTTCTCAACATGTTCAAAGATTCTCCAGTTGCGTCTCTGCCGTATGAAGGCCAGAGTTTAAACGAGAAGAGGCGGCATGTACGCAAAACTGATCCTTCCAGAGCTGTACATAAGAACTGGAATGCCAAACCTGTTAACTACGACGATGGAATTCTAATAGGAGATACGGAGAATCAGAACTGTATTATATGTGGTAAATTTGTTGAAAACAAGATTGAGAAGCTGTATGTGTTCGATAACGAAGATCAGAAGCGACATAGAGCTTCTCCCCAAAAGAGGACATCGAGTCATTTGAAGATAATTTGCGAGGGCTGTTTAGAAGAAAATTTCAAACCAGGTCGTATGAAAGGGCCGAACCAATCTTTAAGTTCTGACGAATATTTGGTCATACGAAACAACCAGCAGTATATTTTCCAAAAAACAAAGAAAATCGATTTTAAAACGACTGATTTTGATGGTAAAACAATGATAGATAAAGATAATAAGCATAAAAGAAGCCAAGAAAACGAAAAAGTTGAATTCGTCAAAGTAGAAATCGGGTCTGATGGTGAAATCGTTACAAAACCTATCGATAATGATCCTAGATCCTCTGATGATGTGATTATAGTCAAGGACGAAGATAAAGATGGGAATTCTAGTGATGTAGAGATTATAGAGCCTCCTGAGATAGACGAGAATATCATAGACAATTTAGATGATGCTGACGAAGATGTCAAGGAGTTTTTAGGGAAATATCAGACTGATACCAATACGGAGGCAGAATTGAAATGCAGGTACATCATAAAATTAAATTCATGTTGTAATTTTGATTAAATGAATCACCACGGTTAGATTTTTTCTTGACTGTACCTAAGTTTAGCGGTGGTAGCTTAGTGGCCAATATTTAATTTATGGTGGTGTGGGAAAACATTGTGTGGTAACCTGCACATTCAGCCTACTGGATATGCAGCCAGATTGCAACCGTTCGAAATGTAGGTATTACCAGACTTGGCGCATCTAAGATGCGCTAGAATGAAGAGAGACAAGCAAACTTTTACGGAACCGCAAACTAGCTAACTACAGTTTGATGCATTCCAACAAAGTATATAAATGTGGGATCGGGCAAGAAATAAAAATAATTAGTTTCCTTTTTATCCGTGTATTTTCTTCTTCCAACAAAAATCCTATCCTCCGTTCACAAATCACATTTCGCCATCTTGTCTCACACCTTTTTTCTCGCTCTCACATTTCCTTACTTCCTTCAACTTACGTTCCGTTTTCCCACATAAATACGAAGGATAACAACTGAAGCGATGACGGAGCGTGCATTGGGAGACAGTTAACTAATAATCTCTGATGAAGATTATGATTCACTATTTATGCACCGTGTTATCGTAAAGGAGCATCAGTTGCAAATTAAGACTACGACCACGTCCAGCAGACGTGTAGCTATTGCTGCTAGAGCTTTCAAAATGTTAATGACGGGACGTGTATAAGTGCCCGGAAGAGGGCCTATATACTGAATAAATGAGTATTAATGAGTATTAATCGGTCCACAGGTTCTGCGAGCGAATATTTACGGAGCTATCCGAAGTTATAGAACACTGTGAAGAGCATAAACATGATTTGGAAGAAGGCGTAGTGTATCCCTGTCCGCTCTGTGACTATGGTTAGTTGACTTCGCTGTGGGTCACCATACTACTACAGTATTAAATTTCACAAGATCTTCGACGTCGACCTGCAAGCATTACATACCACTCGTAGGGTGTTTACCCAGAGAATTTACCCGCTATGGGTAAAACTCGACTTTTACCCATTTTTCGGGTAAATAAAATAACCGTCTAAGGGTAAAAATCTGGTATTAAAAAAAGGAAATTTTTTTTTTTTTTTGGCAGGGTATTTTATTTATTTTCTATTAAACTTTTAACCTAAATCTGCAGCATGGGTTATTCTGCAGATTTAGGCTGTTCCATAAAAATCCAATTCGTATTCATATAATGAATAAATACGTATTTAAACAACTAGTAGACATCCCGTGGCTGAAATAATGATAAAGATGAAATAACTATTATGTATGGTATGGATAGGTAAACTTTTTCTTCCGATTTCGATATTATTTCCATCATAAAAGTTGATCATTTTAATGGTAGAATATCCTGTTAAAGCGATTCCCTTTTCTTACCAGTGACCCTGTATTGTTTGTGATAAACATTACAGGTTATTCAAATTCAAAATGGCTGAAAGGACACCTGAAGGCAGCTCATGAAAAATCAGGGTCGCAGAAACTGAAAGATAGCGACGTATCAGTTAAAGAGGGTAAGTTTACTGAATAATTTGTAAATATTACATTTTGGCACTCTATTTTGCCTCCCCGTTTCAATTTTTTGTTAGCTGTCCCTGAAGGTTGTATGGAAGAAATCACTTCTGTTTTCAGTAGATACTTTTCTTATTTCTGTGGTAATATGGTGATAATAATGTGTATCATTAATATCTCCAGCCCCCCTAGCATGACCACCAAAACACTTAAAATTAAAATAAATATTACTTAATTATAATATTACAAAAGTTAATAAAACAAAGAATTAAAAAATATATATAAATAGCTGACTTACAACAACCCATTAAAGTCGCGCGCTAGACAAGGAGATCTGACATGTACTGTGACGTCACAGTACACGTTCGCCATACATTTTTCATTGTATAGAGTTGTTTTAAAAAGAGACAGGTATATCTCTTTTTAATTACTGTATTACGGTTATTTATTATTTTAAATATATTTTGTTTTCACTATTAACACCATAATTTCATATAATCTTTTATAAATATAGTAAAAACAATAAATTATTTTCCCTAAATTTCGTTTTTAGAAGAACCGAAGTCCAAAGCCGCGTCTCCAATTGCTAAAAGAACTAGAAGTTCCATAAAGAAAGTCGACACCGAGGATAGTAAAGGTTTGCGATTGATTTAAATCTACCCTCAATTATAATCATCTTCTTACTAATATTATAAATGCGTAAGTTTAAATGGATGTTGGTTACTCAATCACGCCAGAACGGCTGAACGGATCTAGATGAAATTTTGTATAGAAATAGATTATGGTTGCCATAGGTAGAATAACTTTCGCACTTTTTAATCAGCTTATTACCTTAAATAATTTTAAAGCGCAACACACACAGAAGGCGGGACGGCGACGAGTCGGATCGGGAGTACGGCGTGTGCTTGCCGCAAAACAATTTATTTTTAAAATATAATATTTGAGACCCTCAAAATAAATTTAATTTGATATGTCGCAGGGCAGGTACTCAGTTTTTCTTTTCTTTTAATTTTGTAATTTGCCCCCAACAGTGACGTCTCACGTCCGTATTAAATTCATGTGTGCTAAATTTCAACTTAATCAGTACAGTACCTAGATTCGAATTAAATTGGCTGCCTGTAACAGACGGACAGATAGGGTGACAAGGGGTTCCGTTTTTTTGTATTTGGTTCGGAGTCCCAAAAAAAAATTTATAAATGGTATTACATTTCTAGGCAGCCCTCCAAAACCGTCTGAAAAAACAGCTCAATTGGTCAGCAATGCTGAATCGGTAAGTTTTATGACAATTTTAGTCTTATTACCCGACTGCGCCAGAAGGAGGGTTATGTTTTCACAGACAGTTCTTGCAAATTTACAGACCACACTTTGTAGATATGTTTACTGTAGCAATTTTAACTTATTTTCTTAGTTACATTGGCCAAAATTGTTTCTTAATCATATCGCTCCTCACACAATCCTTCCATCTCTTCCTAGGTCGTGTCCATCGTTCCATCTCTACCTCTCATACCCATCACTCTCCTCGTTACGTGCCCCTCTTCCCTTCTCATCACATGTCCGTACCAAGACAAACGGTTTTCTTTCATCTTTTCTGCTACAGATGCCACTTTCATACCTCCTCTAAAATATTCAT
The DNA here is from genome assembly GCA_963576865.1 of Anania hortulata. NCBI lineage: Eukaryota > Metazoa > Arthropoda > Insecta > Lepidoptera > Crambidae > Anania > Anania hortulata. The sequence continues at coordinate 7,819,954 of OY756416.1, forward strand.
TCCTTACAGTGTCCATTCTCGTCACCCCACACATCCACCTTAACATTCTCATTTCTGCTGTTTGCAATCGCTTTTCATCCACCTTCTTAACGGCCCAGCATTCAGAGCCATCAAGAGAGGTTTTGCTGCATGCATAAGGATTTTATAAACAATAAATAAATAAATTTTTATTTCGGACACATTGATCCATATTACAACAAAAAAATTAAAATAATAACAAATGCAGATACAAAATTAAATGCAAACAAACAAACAGATTTTTTATTTTCAAGTGGCAATTTCCACCCAACGTGGACGTGCACGTTGTTGTCTGAAGAAGTCTTTTAAAAGTAATTATAGTTAAAATGTATTTAACACCCAAATGCATCTTTTCTTTGTCTTTCTGTAAAAATGCTGCAAAAAAATTTTTTTTTCCTTATTTTATTTATTATTTTTGGAGCCAAATGGTCATATTTTTGATAACTTATCTTTGCTGCAAGACGTGGGGCAATTTTGTCAGTTGCTAGCTAATTTGGACTTAAACTGCACCATTGTTGTAACAGCCACGTTTCATTGCGCGCTGTTATGAACCGTATTTTAGTGAGTTTTCGTGCGATATTCTTACTTACACGCGTCGTGTCGCTTTACAAATTGCCGATTGCCGCAACAGGAAACTAAAAGTAGCTCCGTGTGCATAACGCCTTACTAGTCAGAACAGTATTATTTAGAGAGCTGATGGGAACTTGCTACAGTATACAGGGCTGCTACATTATAAAGCATTGAGTCTTACCACCCTAAGAAACCTTACAGGCCGACTCAACCTTAGTGATCAAGACAGAAGTGAAGCAAGAAGCGTTAGCTAGCAGTGACGACGAAATATGGATCGTTCAGACTGGAGACGATGATGCTACAGAACAGCTGGAGCATCTGCTGCATGCTGCTAAGGTAAATAATGCTTACACTATACTATGCATCATACAGGGTATAAAAAAGGTTAACGAAACCATAAACCAAGCATTCTGTACATCAAATAATAAGTTGAAGGCAAAAAAATTATTGCTGGGATATCTTTGTTTTTTTTTTTTGGGTATAAAAAATATTTTAAACTAATTTCTAACCTGCAATGTATAACGCGGCTGACTATGCATGTGTGTGTGCATACGGTCGTGTGTGAGTAAGCGCTACACAGCGCACGCACGCACACTTGAAGGACAGCGTAGGTAGTTGTGTGCGTGCGCACGATTCATTGCGGGCTGTGCTCTTTAAAGCTATTTTATGAAAGAAGTACTGAAAATGTCAACTATGTTTTTTTGGAAAAAAGTTTAGTGATAACAAACAGAAGTCATTTTTGTAAAAATCTTTAAAAAAATATTTAACTTTGACCTTCAATATCTCGGTAACCAAGTAGGTCAGGGATTGGTCGAATGAGTAGTCTGTAGTTCTGGTGACTCTTTATTCCGGCAGAGCTTCGTCTTACAATCAGGGTGGAAGAATCAATCTGAATGAACTCACATCTCGCTTTTATATAAATTAACCGAAGTACTATGGGAGTCAAAACAATTACATTCAAACTATAAGACAAAATATTCTGACTATGAAATTATTACAATTATCCAAATATAAATAATTAAACAGGTTTTACGAAATAATTTTATATCTAAGGTAATTATATACGTTTTAAATTTAAATGAAGTCGTTGTGATAATTTAATATGATGGCGCTAGTATTCGATGTCCGGTTGTCATATTCTCTGTAGTAGGCGAGTACACCGGCTGTGACGTCGAGTGACGGTGGTAGATTGTAACACCAGACATCCTCCTCCCTCCGTATCCTCTGAATCCTCATTTTGACGACCTCCGTAGCCGAGAGGCAAGCATACCGGACTTGGTGTCGCTATCTCTATGGTCCCGGGTTCGATTCCCGGCCGGCCAATGTAAAAAAAAAACTTTTCTATATTATCTTTGGACTGCATGTTGTGGTACCGTCGCGTCGTTGTTGCTGGTTTCTGTAACACAAGTGCTTAGCTACATAGGTACCATAGGATCAGTGTTTGTGATGCTGTCCAACATGTCCTATGTTAGTGTAGACGTCATATGGCTGTAATGATGATGATGATGATGAAATATATTAAAGTATTTTCAGGGCCGGCAAAATGAGGCTGGATCCAAGAAAATACACAAATGCTATAATTGCAGGTAATGGCCATTTTATTTACCTACCTACTCAGATCTATTTAGTTTTACTAGCTTCACATGTACCTATGTAATCAAATCTTGAAAGTCGTTAAGGCAAGGGGGTGTCACTCCGCAGTTTAGGTATATTCAGCCAGCGCGCCGTCCGAAGCGGCGTATGGCGGCTGTCACTCAGCTCGCACGACACGCGGTCAATAAAATCCGTATAAAAGATATTGCTGTGTTTACGGATGTCTGAATAAAACGAATAGTGAATCAGAACTAACATTTTAAACCTGGAAAAAAAAACAATCAAACAATATTTAAAAATTAAGCAATTGTAATATAATTTTGTAATAAACACATTTTATTTCTTTACTCATTTTTATTTTATTTTGTTAGAAATACCCAGTTGATCCCGTTACACCCGTGGGAATCGAACACACGTCATTCAGATGGAATTTTTATGTTTACAGAATCAACGTTTGTAATGCTTAATCTACTTATTTATCTTAAAACTAATAAAGGTACAAAAACTTCTCAGTGACAACCCCGTGCCGTCGTTCGCAGCTCGGTCATAAAACTGGGGCGCGCAAAGAAAATTCACGGTTCGCGCGCGGTTATAAGTTTCGATTTTGCTTGCAGGCGGGTAGCTCTGACAAGTCTAGGTATATTTTTATACCTAAACCTGACTTTTGTTAAGGAGTGTACCTTCTGTACGGTAGTACTATTAGGTATTCTGTGGTTAAGGTACAGACAAAGGCAGGTCAACCTACTCAAAAAGTTAAAGGTCATTGAATTGATTTTCCACTTTATGTCCAACACTTAGAGATCAATATCAATTGAGAAAATTTAACGTTTTGTGGTAGGTTCACGTGCTGTTCTCTGTACTTTGCAATGATCAGGTGAAGCCAGAAGGTGGATAATAAATAAATACATATTGTTTCCATAATCACTTATTAGCCAGCCCCGAACTAAGCAAAGCTTGTATTATGGCGCCTAAGTAACGGATAAACTGACAACCTCCATAGCCGAGAGGACTTGGTGTCGCTATCGCTGAGGTCCCGGATTCGATTCCCGGCCGGTCAATGTGTAAAAATAAATTTTCTATATTGTCTCGGGTCTGGGTGTTGTGGTACCGTTGTTGTTTCTGATTTCTGTAACACAAGTGCTTAGGCTGCTTACCATGGATCAGTGCAATATAAATATGTTTTAATGTTCTAAAACAGCCATACTCTAAGTGTGTTCCGCGGAACCCTAGGGTTCCGCGATACCCCTGTCGGGGTTCCGCAAGAAGTTAGAAAAAAAAATCAAAACACCTCTCTCTGGTCGACCGTTCTGTCGCGGCGTATCACGATTCACGAACAATTTTACTATGCCGCCACCGCCGATACCTACTTGTGACCGCGCAATCCCTTTGATAAAAGCCGCCTTTGAAATTAGACGCTATAATTGTGAACAAGCGACTTTCGGCTCTAACTTCAAAACGTAAAGTCGAGATTGCTTACACCACATTTTTTGAATTTCTATTTTTATATCGGCTTTTTATTTATCAAAGACGCCGACTCGAGTATTTTTGAGAATGTTCGAGATTGAGGCTAGGACTATAAAAGCGATGATCAAGCCTTGACACTAGTCAAGAGTCCGACTCACCCCCAGATCGGGCCCGCTAGAAAGGAGCCCGGCAGCGGTCCGGCCTGTTTCGGCAGTTCCGGTCCCGTCGGCGCCACCACTAGCGGGTTCGCCGCTCGGTAGGGTGCCTTTTGCACTCCACATTGGCCCGATCACGCCTGCTAGTATGGGGCTCGACACGTACGAGTCTGAGGCTTCGCTGCGCGAAGCCTCACACTCGGCCGGGTCGGGCGACCGCTAGCGGGGCGGACCTAGGCCGTGCGCCTTCAGCGCACGCCACAACTGCCCGGGTTAAGCTGGCGAATGTCTTCCTCAAAGGCACTCAGCGATAGGTCCGTCCATAAAAAAAAAAAAAAAAAAAAAAAAAAAAAAAAAAAAAAAATGACACTAGTCAGTCGACGATTAGCGTTCGGAGCGATAAGTACCTACCTGCTAGAAAAAAATTGTGTATTGTTCTACTGCTGTTTTCTGATTGTATCAGTTTTGTACATTTCTTCTTTGGACTAAAGTGCTAAACTCTTCTACGCAGTAACGACCGTGCATTATTTTAACCTCACCATCCTGAAAGAATGGAACGTTGGCTTAAAGGCGTTAAACGTGTCGCAACAACATCTTCCAACGAAGCCGAATGTTCAAAAGCAGTCCGCGTGGAGTATACAGCAAATACCGATCCAGACGATGATGCAACGACGTCAAGTTCCACGGTTTCAAAGGCGAAAAAAAGGAAGTATGATGAATCATATATCAGTTTTGGATTTGTTGATTCCAACGGCTCACCTCTCTGCATGTTATGTAGTAAACTGCTTCCTAATAGTTCCATGGCACCTGCCAAGTTGCGCCGACATTTAGAAACTGTACACCCCGAGTCTAAAGACAAGAATAAAGAATTTTTTGTACGTAAAAAAGAACAGTTATTGGAAAGTCAAAAAACAATGATGCATGTAACCCAAACTATCAATGAAAAGGCCACGGAGGCATCATATTTAGTTAGCTATCGCATTGCACAAGCAGGAGAAGCGCACACTATCGCTGAGAATTTAATAAAACCATGTGTATTAGACATAACAAAATGCATGCTCGATGAAAAATCTGCAAAGCATCTTTCTACTGTGCCGCTATCTAACGATACTGTTTCACGGCGAATTCATGATCTAGCAAGCTACGTCAAACAAGAACTAGTTACACGTCTACAAAAAACACAATTCGTCTTGCAAATGGATGAGTCGACTGATGTCGCTGGTCTGGCTATCTTGCTGGTTATCGTGAGATATCCATGTGAAAGTTCTTTTGAAGAAGACATGCTTATGTGTTCACCTCTACCCACAAACACTACCGGAGAGGAAATTTTTAATAAAATAAATATATTTTTTGAGGAAAATAATCTCAGTTGGAACGATTGCATTGACATTTGTACAGATGGGGCCAAGGCGATGACGGGTAAAACAGCAGGAGTAGTGTCACGAATAAAAAATAAAGCGCCTAATTGTAGTTCCAGCCATTGTATCCTGCATAGACAAGCACTTGCGATGAAGCAAATGCCGTCCAATCTAAAATTAGTTATGGATGAAGCGGTAAAAATAATTAATTTTATCAAATCACGACCACTACAATCCCGATTGTTCTCATTATTGTGTGAAGATTATGGCAGCACACATAAAACACTGCTGCTCCATACAGAAGTGCGATGGCTGTCTCGGGGTAAAACTTTAACAAGGCTATTTGAACTTAGAGCCGAGTTACAAATGTTTCTTTCAGATACTTCTTTTAATTTGAAAGACCGTTTGTATGATAAAACTTGGTTGTTCCGACTGTCTTTTATGGCGGATATCTTTCAGAAACTGAACGAATTAAATTTATCATTGCAAGGTAAACAGACAACAGTGTTCCAGGCCTGTAACAAAATAACTGCCTTCAAAAGAAAATTAGATTTTTGGATTATTTGCGTTGGAAATAGAGAAATAGAAAGCTTTACGTCACTCAGTGAGTTTCTTGGCGATAACAACTCAGAAATATTTCAAGATGATGTATTTGAAGAATTGGTCCAATATCTCACTTCGATGCGCGCATCTTTTGAGCAGTATTTTCCTGAAGAACAGAATACAAAAATGAAACTGAATTCATGGATTCATAATCCTTTTTTACCCAACTTACAAAAGCCCGAAAGTATGTCAAACGAGATATATGAATCTCTTTTAGAAATGTCATCTGACACAAGTATGGAGTCACTGTTCAAAACGACGCCTCTCAACGATTTTTGGTGCAGAATCCGAAATGAATATCCAATGCTTGCCAAAATGGCTTTGAATATTCTTCTCCCGTTTCCAACAACATATTTGTGCGAAACAGGATTCTCAACCTATGCAGCCACGAAAACAAAATACCGCAATAGACTGGACGCCGAACCTGATATGAGACTTCAACTGTCCTCTATGAAACCTGATATCAACCAATTGATGAAAAATAAAAAACAGTTTCATACATCCCATTAGTTAGATTTTTTTTCTTTTTCAATGTTATATTTATTATTATACTTGTTATGTAAGTAAGTAATAAGTAACTGTTACATGGTACTCTAATTATGCTTATTAATAAAAAATACACTTAAAAACCATTGTTTTATTGTAGGGTTCCATCAAGTATTTTGCTATCCAAAAGGGTTCCGTCACCAAAAAAGATTGAGAACCGCTGTTCTAAAACATACTTAAATACGTTTTTAAACATCAACGTTTTTAGACTTGGGTACAAATGCTCTTGCTCATCAAACATATGCCCCTTGCGGGATTCGAACCCGCAACCGCTCGGCTTTGTAGTCCGAAGCGCGAGCCACTACATCAGATGGTCGTCTTCAATAGCTATTAATAAAAGTTGTTTGGTCTCATTTGGTTCGTTTACAAAAGAGTCGAATACACATGTTTTTTATGAAAAAAGAAATTAAAAAATTAGTTTATTGCTTTCATAAACTTACAACTAATATATATATATATATATATGTCGTGGCCAGATCGTAAAATTAATCATTTCATGATATGACCGATCATTTCATAAAATGGTGGTATTTCATGATATAGAACAGAACACGCTGCCTACATCATGATATGGTCTGACCTGATCAATGAATACTCAGCGTTTCACGATATAAACAGCTAAACGCACGAATACTTCATGAAATGGTCAAACATCAGTGATCATATCGTAAAATCGTTACATTACCCACCGGCAGAGGCGCTAATGTTGCTTTGTTTTTGTGATGTATAATGGCGGCGGATAAATATTATAATCTAAAAGTGAATAATATTGTGTAAATTGAAGGTGAAAGTGCAGTAAAATATCGTTACGATACCAAGCTAGGCGATTTTTTAAAAAACCAGCGCAACGACAAAAAGTCAAAGAGTTCTGTACGTAATTTGAGAGGTTAGTTAGGTTACTTAGCTATTCCAAGTCTTTTCATTTCTTAGTTTTGTTTAAAAATAATAACTATTTAGAATGTTCAATTTATCTATCGAGCAAGATTACAAATATTAAATAAATTCACGTAACTTGTAAACGTATTTTTATTTTAATGATATGGCCAAACGTGGATCGACATTGGCAATATCATGAAATACCACCATTTTATGAAATGATCGGTCACATCATGAAGTGGTCAATTTTACGATCTGGCTACGACATATATATATAAAAAAAATACATTGATCTTTTAAGAAAGCAATAGGAGGTGACTCAGCTTGTGCTGATAAGGGATCGTGATCCCACCCAACGCCGATTTTCAGCCACTTCCCTTTCTCTATTTGTGTTAGGCGAGAATCAATGTTATGAGGGCTTAAATTATAGTTTGTTGTTGTAAATTTAAATAGAGATTTTATTTTATTACGATTTCTTAGTCGGAACTTCACATCAGAAGAGTGTTTATCCTCGCACAAGTGTAGAATACGGCGCGGCAGAAAGAGGAAGTCTGAAAGCAAGGACGACGGTATCTGTGTGCCCACAAAAGAGGATTTTATCAAGGTAAAATAATCTTAACCATACATAGTATAAAAAAGTCGCTTCCTCCGTCTGTACGGTTAGATCTTCGAAGCTACGCAACGGATTTTGATACGGTTTCTAACAATAGACAGAATGATTCAAGAGATAGGTTTACTTATAATATAATGGTTCTTGCTACACTTACACTTCTTTACATGCCATGATGCTACCATGCTAATCTTTAGAAAGAAAAGAAAGAAAGAAAAGACATTGGACATCACACACAAATAGTACAAATGACACAAAAAGAAAAACAAGTAATAAAAACAAAATAATAATAATAATAATTGAAAAACGAGTAAACCAAGCGGTGCCACTATGTGCCTGTGATGTCCGGGATAATGGGACCTCACTCGGCTTTAGCCACGGCCTGAGTAGGCCGCGACGCTGGTTTTCAGCAGGCCTCGCCGAGTGAGGTACACGGACGGACAGCCGACCTACTAGACTTAAATAATATACATATTAAATATAAAAAGAGATAAACTTAAAGACAATAAACAGTACGTAAACTAATGAATGGACAGCGTATTTACTAAACAGATAGGTACTAACAGGTTATAATTATTACTTAAATAAATATTGGGTTTCGCGTGGAGAACAGAGGAACATAATTGTGTGTTATATAGATATAATAGTTATGCATCAAGAAGCTTTATTGTTATAAGTTTGTAGAGAAAAGTTATTAATTAATTAAAATCTGTTATTATCTGTGGACAACGGTGCTGGTTACATTACAAGTAATTTGTTTAGCATAAATTAGATATTAAGCCATTAATGTAAATGTTTGTAGTCCCAAATAAAGTGAAAAAAAAAAACCACGAATAATACAATAATTGCTATAAGTAAAATGCTGGTTGTAGACTTTCGTCTTGAGGCACTGAGGTATTTTGGACGAGAAGACGTGGTGTAGTTTCCCGAACGCTGCCCAGCCGAGTTGGCCAATCTGGAAGTCAATGGAGGAGGCCTATGTTCAGCAGTGGACGTCCTATGGCTGAAATGATGATGATGATGATGTAAATGTTTATGTAACGAGTCACGCAATGGGTGTCGAAATGTGAACTAACTTATAATAAAATCATTGATTACTAAATACATGCATCTTATATCTATACTTCTATACTAATATATTATTATAAAGCTTAAGAGTTTGTTTGATTGAACGCGCTAATCTCGGAAACTAATGGTTCGATTTGAAAATTTCTTTTTATGTTGGATAGTCCAGTAGTGAAGGAAGGTTTTAGGCTATATTGCATCACGTTACAACTAATAGGAGCGGAGTATCAATAAAAAATGTTGCAAAAACGGGCAAAAATATTCCTTTTGAGAGCTTTCGTCGCGTGCGCCGGGTCAACGGTTAAAGTTGCACTAAAATCATGTATGACGGAATAGGCTATTTGACTGTTTTCTGAAATAGAGTTATTATTGTTGGTAATATTCAAATAAAGCGTCAGTAGTTTTATTAATTTTTTTAATTTAATTTAACGTTTTTAAAAGCCTGCCCGCCCGCTTGAGTTATAAAATACTAGGACAGGCATGTTAAAAACCTTTGTCGACGGTCACACTACTCATACTTTGTGCGAGCGTAGCGCAAAATCTCGCTTTTGGATGTCAGTTCTAGTACAAAGTTACTCAATGGTGACGTGCCTGTCATTGTTACCGGCGTTTTTGACAATGTAAAATACCGACAAAAATATAACATTTGAAAATGATTTCTTTACAGTAATCATTTATTATTTTTATTAACTGTTGATCTGTTGCGGTTCCATATTATGCAAACTATTATACTAAATTATAAGACAAGTCAATTTTGGTACAAGGCAAATAGCCTATTGTTCCCATTTAAAAGTTTTAAAAAAAGACAGTGACAGCATATGTCTATCTTTTAGGGTTGACATAGGATAACCTTTTTATGGTAATCAAAGTGGTTCTAAAGTAATGCAACGGCAATAGCGTCGCTTTTTCTTTTAGAGCGAGGCACTGGTGTGGTTTATTGAAAATCATTACTTTAAACTGCTAACGTATTCCTGGAATAGCACGTGTGGTCTACGGGGGCCAAAATTTTGTTATTTTTTCAAACCATATTCCACGCGAATTAAAAAAAGGAATTAAATATATTTTTTCTCGTTTTTGTGTTCCCGTTATGTTATATTTGGCTTCTAAAGTCTACACAGACGATGTCGCAGACAGCAGCTAGTATTTAAATATTATCATCATTATAGAGTCGTTGTAGGCTTTTTTGCAAAATACCTACGATTTATATATTTATTGGTTGAATGAGATAAGCATTTGTTTATGCAACTCACTTATTCTTTAACAAAATATGAAATTATGTGACTATATGAGGGTAGTTGGATGCTTTGGTGTTTACGTACCTTCGGTTTCTTATTAATTGTGGTGAGTGAAACAGAGATATTGCTTATTCAACTCACTCGTTCTTCAACAAATATGAAGTTATAGGACTTTGTGGGGGTAGTTGGATGCTTTGTTGAGTTCATGTACCTACTTTCGGTTTCGGATTATCTGTTTGAGTGAAACAGGGATATTGTTTAAGCAACTAACTCCTTCTTCAACAAAAATAAAGTTACAAAAGTGACTATGTGAGGGTGGGTAGCTGGATGTTTGTATGGTTCACGTACCTTCGGTTTCGGATTAACTAGGTTGAGTGAAACAGGGATATTGTTTATTCGTCTCACTCGTTCTTCGACAAATATTAAGTTATGGGACTATGTGGTTGGATGCTTTAAGTTCATGTACCAACCTTCAGTTTCGGATTATCTGTGCTGAGTGAAATAGGGATATTGTTTATGCAACTCACTCGTTCTTCAACAAATTTAAAGTGTTGGGACTATATGGGGTTTGGATGTTTTGGTGTGTATACCTTCTTTTTCTTATTATCTGTGCTGAGTGAAACGCGGATATTTTTTTTTTATTACATAGTGTTGAAAATTATATTTTATTTTTGTGTTGTGAATTTATGTAGCTATCCCGGCGAACTTCGTACCGCCCCTTCATATTTTATTTTCGTAAATTTTTCCGTGTGTTTTTATAGTTATTTTGCTATTCGGGACGGAGACAATTCAACAAATCAAAGATCATAAAAATCAGTCCAGCCGTTCTTGACTTATAAATAGTGTAACTAACCCGACTTTGTTTTATATAATTATATAGATTTAATGGCTACAATACCTAATAAGACTAAGTTATACTTTTCACGGGTAAGAATCATTTTAAAGGCAATTCAGCCAAACACTGGCCATTTGTAAAAATGTTATAACTATGTATGTCACTTTTCTTAGGGAATAAGTGCAGATTTTTGCTGGGATTTATTTCATAAATATAAGTAGATAATTTTGCTCTCACAAATAGAAATAATAATAACAATAAAACCATTTATTTGCCTTAAATAAAGTGCAACATACAATGGGCTAGTTTCCTAAAAAAACTAATTAGTCCGTCAGTTGGATTAACAGAAAATATTGGTCACGTATTTTTTAACGGACTAAATAGAATAATCTTTTATTGACCCAGGAAACTAGCCTATTATCATTAATACAGCTTACCATAATGCTAATATGTAATTGAGACAAAAAATACATACATTTAACTACTATCTATATATTTTATATAAAAATGAATCTCTATTTCCCTTAATCATCGCATCACGCGTGAACGGATCGAACAATTTCGCTAATTCTTTTTTTGTTTTAATTTGTGTTGTTATTTATTGTTAGGGTAATTTTTTTTTTAAAGAAAAAATTACGAAAGTTGCGCAGATTTTTTTTTATGAATAAACTGAAGACCACGCAAACGCAGTCGCGGGCAACAGCTAGTGTTAATAATAAAATTACCAATTTATTTTGAAAAACACTTGTAAAACTTTCAAACCGATTTTGTTCCAAACTTTTTTCTTCGTTTTTCGTATATTTTTTTTACTATTTAGACGTTTAAATGTCAGGATTGAATTTTCTTTGCAAATATAAAATACTGCGCAATGTTTGAAAATCGTTTCGGAGTCGTGAGAAATGCTGAAAAAGAAACGAATTTTGCTTTTCAGAGAGCCCAAGGCCGACCTAGAACGGTGGACACATCAGATAATGACTTGTTGGTTGTGGTAAGACATCGTTTTACTAATTTTAATTTTATCTATCATGAGTTCTTGACATACCTCTAACAGCGTATTATAATCTTCTATTTATATCTATATACAGGGTGTAGAAGAGAATAGGCCACTCCTTAAAACTGCGTGATCAGCTGATCGTTTACAACAATTTTACTATGGGAGCAACATCGAAATCGTAATTTTTTTAGATGCTCCATTCATTATAATCGAGGTAGCGAATAAGTTTGTATGGAGCATCAAAAATTTTTTTTTCGATTTAGATGTTGCTCCATAGAAAAAAAAAATTATATTATTATGAGCAGCTGTTCACGTGGTTTTAATGAGTGTCCTTTTCTTTTGTACACCCTGTATACACAGGGTTATTGTTAAAACATCAATAACCTCCTAGGGGCTGATTCTGGTGCTCAAATACAACAACGTTTTCTATGGGACCAACATTGAATCTTATACTTCGTAGAAGGTTCTTACAGGAAAAAAATTATGGAACTTGTACAGAAAAACCTTTATGAATAAACTAAAGACAATGCGAACGAAGTCGCGGACAACACTTCAAGGACCAATATTTAAGAGGAGATTGACTAACTGGCTTTTGGACAAATGTTTTTATAGTTTTAATGAATATTCTAAATGGCGACAACATACTCATATTTAACTTCATTCAAACTACGAAACATTAATTATACTAATGTAATTTAATTGACATCAATATTATGTGTAATTTTGTAATTGAATTTTTGCATGTCTGCGAGCAGACTGAACACATGCGCTACTTCCTTTTAAATGATATCTTTATTTACTGTGTTCTTGGCAAATAAACGCTTGAGTTTGAGAACAGCAAGTAATAAGAAAATAATTGTTTTCACAATCAAACAAAATTATCTAGCCCCAGAGAAGTTAGAGCCCCCTAGAAAAGTTAGAGCCTTACCGCTCAACAAACTAAAATATGTTTTAAATAATTGGCTTTTACGGGAATGCTTTTACTCTAATAAAGAATTTATACAAAAATCAACGATTGTACCTTTGACTGTTAACTGACGACTCATGAGAAAATAATGCTTTATAGTGTAGTTTGACAATGCTTAATTATTAATAATGTATAATTTAATAGCAGATTTTGTAACATTAACATTTCTACGCCTAAACCAATGGCAGAATATGGTGTACTTACATGTGCATAGCTCTAAGATCTGGTGTTACTATGTTCTTGGAAATAAATTATTTATCAATATCATTATCATTAAAGTCGGCAAAGCAATTTTCTTAACTTTAATCTTTCTTAATTTTTTATTAACATAGTATTTGACAATTTAAAAAAATATAGATGAAATAAAGTAAAGTAAAGATAAAGTCGTTCTCAAATTATGGCGTGAGTGCGTGACCAAGGGAAGTAGGGATAAATTTTTATATATTATGGATTATTTAAAAAATTCAAAAGAGAATTTTCGTGTTTTGTTTCTTAGATATTAGCAGTCATATCATGAAATTGAAGGCTGTTCCTACCCCTTGTCACACAATACCACTTCGTCAACCCCCCTCCCCCCTTAAGGCGACGGGTAAGGCAAGTGACCTTGAACATTAAACGACAACTAATGCGACTTCTATTGCGTGCCTAAGATATAACAAATGCTTCTCGAAGACTAAACATCCATCCCTTGCGCTCCTGTGCAAATAGATAATCATTGCGAGCAAAATGTCCGCGCATGAAAAAGTAGGCGCTAAGAGTAAAATCCGTTAAAAAATCCTTATAATTTTTAATTGGTTGACTATTTGAAAAAAAAAACTTCAGCCCAAAGGCACGAATGTTATAAATAACTAAACCAACTTTGAAGCTAAACAAAAACGTCGTTTAAAATATAAATGTGTACAAGCTCGCGATATTTGCGGTACTTTAAAATATTTTTTTGTGTTAATAGGAAATAATAACTAGTATTTAGATACATCAGGAAAAACTTCAACATATAAGTTACATGATATATTGATTACCACATCCTATATCTAGTATTTTCGGCAGAAAACTTGTACAAAAACACCTCTTTTACGTGCATTCTCCTTACCCGGCGTCTTAACGTGTGGCGTCATTTATGGATGGCCCCTGCAAACCATTGATATTTCACTGTTAACTGTCAAATGAATCGGTCTCCAAATTTCCAGAGACCTCGTCGCAAGAAGAATAAGGAACCAACTTCGGACCCGCAGATAGTGACTTGCCACAACTGCAATGAGTCCTTCACTTCCAAAGTGCGGTTGAAGTTCCATATGTGAGTGGTTAATATCAAGGAAAATAGTTTTACTTGAAAAAATTCACAACTGCCTCTGGTGGGATTCGAACTCACGACCATTCGCTAGCCGGGCGACTGCTCTTTCAGTAAGTCAGCGTTGTTATTGTATCATCATGTTTTGGGGTAGCAATGCATAAGCTTAGCCTAACTAGGAACGAGACCGCTCTAGACGCATGGAGACTGACATGACATCTATATTTGTAAAAATCAAACGCCTATTTTTTGGAAGACTAACTCGAGAATGGCTCGACCAACAAGGCTAATTTTTTTTTTCGCTGCGTCCTGAATATCAGGACAAGGTTTGTATGAAAAGAAAACTTAGAAGATTCCCATAAAATTCAGAAGTTTCAAATAGGAATAACGAATGGGTATAATGGTTGGTACATGCCGTGGCAACCTGTTATTAAGACGGCACTTAGCCAATATTTGCATGTCTTACCAATTTGCTTGTAATTGTGCCTGTCTTGTTGGTTGTCCTAATAAAATAAATAAAAAAATAAAGTAAACAAAATGAAATTATATTAAGTCCGTCACTTAGATTATTAAAAAAAAATTGTCAATCGACCAAAATAACTATAAAGATAAAGCACGTCAAAGTTCGGGGCTCGTGTCGTCACTTATAAGTAAATAATTATTGTACCTAGGCGTGACGTGATGCGACATTTCAAATCAATATATCTCTGTAATATTTTGAGCTAGTCGGCATCCCTATTGTGGAAAACCAGAATGTTCTTTATTATTAGAATATTGCCACAACGATCGCAAAAGTCGTTTGACAACTCCAGTAATAATTTACCGGGACAGCCAATAACCAAACCCCCCCCCTAGGCAGTTCCACGAGTCCCCCCCCGCGGCCGCGGCGGGGCGGTACTCGTGCGCGTCGTGCCCCGGCGCGCAGTTCGCGACGGAGACGGCCCTGTTCGACCACGTGCACTTCCAGCACCACCGCCGCCGCCGCTGGCAGTGCCCCGTCGCGCGCTGCGGGAAGAGCTTCTACCTGAGGTCAGTGTTTTAGGTTCCCCCCTGTCCAAGTAGCCCGATCCCCACGGAGTAGCCATAGCCCCTAGTAGCCCTAGCTCCCTAAGTAGTCCTAGTGCCTTTATGTAAGGCGCATCGAGCTGGAAATCATATCTTCGGTCGGTCGGTAGTACTTTCAGGTTGCCCTCCCATCCAAGTAGTCCAATCCCCCACGGAGTAGACATGACCTACTAAGAAGCACCTAGTATCCCTAATAATCCTTATCCCTTTAGTAGCCCATGGGCCCTTAAGAAACCCTGGCGCCTTAAGTACACAGGGTTACGGCCCCAGACTAGCTCTAGTGCCTTGATGTAAGGCGTGTCGAGCTGGTCGGTGGTACTTTTTTTTAGCCCCCTCTCCCCGAATAGCCCAAAACCCAAAGAGTAGCCATATTTATTTATTTACTTAAACTTTATTGCACAAAATAAAATCGTACAAAAGGTGGACTTAATGCCAAATTGCATTCTCTACCAGCCGACCATTAGGCTAAACAGGGGTGTTTGGTGGGCGCTGCGATATGACGTCATATCCCCACGGAGTAGCCATAGCCCCCACAGAGTAGCACCTGGTAGCCCCTTTCTAGTCTCCCCCGAGTAGCCCAACCTCCCGACGGAGGAGCTATGACCCCCACTAAGTAGCACCTAGTAGCCCTATCCCTAGTAGCGCATGGGCCTCTATCTATCTATCTATCTGGCAGTGCCCTATCACGCTGCGGGAAGAGCTACCTGAGGTCAGTGGTACTTACAGCCTAAGCAGCCTAACCCCCGCGGAGGTTTTAATTACTGTTGTCGTTTTATTACATTTGTTTTATACAGACCACGGTAGTTAAAAAATTATAACGATTTTTATTTATTGAATACCCATAATATATTTTAAAAGTTATTTAGCTATCGCCAAGTTTGAATTTAGCTTCTCTCCACCCTATACAATGGCTAGTATTTATGTCACGTATTTTATTTAAAACAGGGCAACACTTACGAAGCACAGTCGCACGCACACAGACACGCGACGCTACGTGTGTGTGACGTGCGGAAAGCGATTCTTGGACAAGCAGACTTTGGATGAACATGGTGTCACACATCTTCAGGTAAAAATGATAAAATATTATCATCATCATATTAGCGATAGGACGTCCACTGCTGAACAAAGGCCTCCCCCGATGACTTATCATCGGAGGGAAATGCCAATACTCGCCACGCTTGGCAGGCGGGTTGGCGAGCGCAATTTTTATAGGATTTCGCACGAAGTTGCTGCTGCCCGTCTCGTGGTACAGAAATTTGTCGCCTCTCTACACGCCTCCTTTTGGCGGTGGAGAAGTGTACTTTTTACAGCCGTCCCTACACGGCACTGATATACAGGGTGATTAGTAAAACATCAACAATCTCCTAAGGGCTGATTCTGGTGCTCAAATACAACAACTTTTTCTATGGAACCAACATTGAAATCTAAAACAAAATGTTCACTGCTCCATACAAACTGATGTCAGTTGGTGGCGGTTTAGTATGGGGAAGTGTTTTTTTTTGCGGTTTTAATGTTGGTCCCATACAAAAAGTTGTTGTATTCGAGCACCAGAATGATCCCGTAGGAGGTTGTTGATGTTTTACAAATAGCCCTGTATAGTAAAAACAATATACAGGGTTACATTTCACGGTAGTGCCAATTTTTCAGGGACCACTCGGAATCAGTAACTAAATCGATCTACGTAAAAAACAAACAATTTTTTTTAACTTTTTCGATTCTGTATTTGAAAAATAGAATATGTACGTAGAAATTTACGATTACTCGATTAAATCGCACCGTACGCGCACCGCATGAGGTTCTCGTCGGAGCGGCGTCGGCGTACGCCTGTGATCTCTGGTGAATGACGCATCTCGTGTTCTTTTTTTTTTCGGAAATTTTCAAGTTTTTTTTAACTACTAACAACTTTATTTTTAAAATTTTGCACTACCCTGAGATGTGACCCTGTAGGTACATATTGATTAACGTGAGCGGTTCCAGATAAAGCCGTTCCAGTGCCACATCTGCCTGAAGCAGCTGACGCGGCGCTCGCGCCTGCGCATGCACCTGCGCGCGCACGAGGAGGAGCTCGCCCCCACCCTCGTGCTCGTGTGCGCCCGCTGCCGCCGCGCCTTCCGCGGCGGGGGGGATGCGCAGGTAGCGTGAGCGGTGACAGCCGGCAGCCCCGGCACGGATCTTGAGCGCTGGACGAAAGAGTGGGGATCACATCGAGGTGCGATCCGGGGGGGGGAGGGTTACAGGGAACATGACCCCCCAAAACCGTACACTTCGAATCCAAAACTCTAAAAATTTACATAGTTAAAAAAGCCATTTTCTACTCCTAACCGCGATGCATTTAATGTTTTGCTGAAATCCAAGACCTAACTATGCTTTTATGATCTACGATGTCCATAACGACCTACATGCGACATCTACCTGCAACAAACGAATATTTTATTATTAGTGACCCTCTCCAAAATTGTAGGCTGCAACCGCTCCTGACCGCATCGCATTTGCGAGATGATCGTTGTATCAGAGACGCGTGCGTGGAGCGAGCGACCGATCCCGGGCGGCGATGAGGGCGACCGTAATCGTAATGGTTTTCTGCGCACCTTTCGTCCAGCGCTCAAGATCCGTGCCGCTAGTTGTACACGTATTTCATCAGTCTGGTCCATTAGAATAATCGTGTAACTCACTGATTGCTGGAATACCGACGACACGGTCACGAATTGGTAAAAAAAGGAACATAATGGGATGGGGGGGGATGTAATATGTGGATTGCCCCTGTAACTAAGTTTATATCACTAACAATAATAGAATATCGATGGCGTAACCATACCTTCAGCATCTGATTGCCTTCGTCAATCCACTGGTGGACATTGGTCTTTCCCAAGCCTGTGGAGTGGAAGTCACCCCCACGCTGGTGCTGGTGTGTGCTAAGTGCAGCCGTGCCTTCAGGGACAAAGAGGATGCGCAGGTAAGAATATGGTCACACCTTTGGTTACACGTATTATGCCAAGCCAAATGTGACAGTAGGTGTTAAAGAAATGGGAAAAAAGCGTGACATAAGGGGGAGGTGGGGTCATTCTGGCGTGAATCTAGACTGATGTTCAGCATAATCAGCCGTCGTCAGTCCTATAAAAGCCTATGAAGTGGAACTCACAGTGTGGGGCACTGGTACTGGTGTGTGCCAAGTCCAGACGAGTGTTTCGGGACACAGAAGATGCATACTACGGTTACTAGTGAGTATTCCATCAGTCTGGTGCGTCAGAATGGTCGTGTATGGTCGTGAATGATCTGATTAATGGAATACCGATGATATTACCCACGAGGAGGAACTCACCCCCACCCTGGTGCTAGTTTGTGCTAAGTGTTATTTAAATTTATAATTTATCATTCTGTTTTCAATCAAGACCGATGGTGTAACCATACACTAAGGATACCTTCAGCGTAATCAGCCATCGTCAATCCACTGCTTGACATTTTTTCTTAAGTCTATAGAAAATAAAAATCCCTAGTGGCGTCTGTGTCTCCGGACTTAGTTTGACAATTTATTTCTGCAAATAGCCTACATTAAGCTCTTTTCAACCGACTTCAAAAAAGGAGGAGGTTCTCAATTCGACTGTATTTTTTTTTTTTGTATGTTTGTTACGCGATTACTCCGCCAATTATGAATCGATTTTAATGATTCTTTTTTTGTTTGGTAGATCATACTTCAGAGGTGGTCCCATATAAATTTTATCGAAATTGATTTAGAACTTTTTGAGAAAATCAACAAATATATACCCAGATAGTATTTTGGTTGTGGTTCTTGTTACCTATCTTCGACAATTATGAGCCGATTTTGATGATTTTTGTTTTATTGAATAGCTTATACTTCAAAGATAATATGCTAAAAGTTTACAAAATAAAAATCACCCCTAAGGGTAGGAAAATAGGGGATGAAATCGGTGTTCAGCAGTTAGATTAGGATTTATCACTAAAAATTTATGAAATAAGTAAATTTTATTTAAAAAAATAAAACCGACTTCAAAACACTAAAATGCTAAAAATAATCCTAACACTTAAGTACCTAATCAGTTACTTTTGGAGTCGGTGCAAACAAAAACATTGAATCTCTCATCGGCTGGCAGTCGGTTTTATTTTTTTAAATAAAATTTACTTATTATCATAAATGGTGTTATTTTAGTCTGAAGCCATATTAAAAAAGGCAACACAGAAATCGTGAAAACAAAATCCGCCTTTCTTCCAACCTTTAGGAGCACGCAGCCAAGTCTACGGAATGCATCGAAGAGTTCGCCAAGGAATTAAAAGAAGAAGATGATGAAGCGACTGCCCAACTCTCCCCTACCAGCGGGCTAGTGAGGGAAAATAACTGTGACGGTGAGCACCGTTTAAGGTTTATAAAATATAAACAAATAAATATATAAATATTGGACAACATCACACACATTGCTCTGATCCTGTAGTAAGTAGCCAAAGCACTTGTGTTACAGAAATCAGAAACAACGACGGTACCACAACACCCAGAAACTAGCCCATTAAATAAATGATTTTTGACTTTGACTTGAGCACGATGCTCCGCTTTTTTCATCCAGCCACTGCCAGCCATCTTTCTAAGGTCGTCGACCTATCAAGCCTCACAGCTCGTCGAAAATTACACCGCTTCATACAAACTGATGTCAGCTAGTCGGCGACTTAGTATGAAAAGCATTTTTTTTTTGCGATTTCGTTGTTGGTTCCGTAGAAAAAGTTGTATTTGAGCACCAGAATCAGCCCCTAGGGGGTAGTTGTTTAAAAAATAACCCTGTATATGTATATTCCCAATTGTCCAGAGTCTCCAAAGCTGTCAAATCCGATCCCGCGTCAAGTAGCTGACGCGCTAGCGGAGCCATTGCTCGCGAGTTTGAACGACGAAGCGAGAAGCATCGTTCGAGTTGTGGAAATCGAGAAGGCTTTCCGATGCGAGTATTGTGAGGAGTTAGTATTTACATCATCATTATATGAAACTAGCTGTCCCGGCGAATTTCGTACCGCCTTGTTTTGCGACACTAACGTCACTCAATTGTTTTGCCTTCCCGGAACCCCTCCAATAACACTTAAACTTTATGGTATGGTATTAAAGTTCGAATTGACTTAAGTATTATTACGAATCTTTTGTATGGGAATATAGAAAAGTGTTGTTTTTAGACTTTTTCTGGCATTTTTTTAAATTTTTCTCTTCGTAAGAACCATCCTCGTACTTCAAGAAATATTATAAAAATATAATTAGCGAAATCTGTTCAGCTGCTCTCGAGATATGCGCTTAGCAACACATTCTGCGATTTATTTTTATATTCTAAATTATAGTGCTTATAGTGAAAACAAATTGATTTTAGGTAAAAAATAACCGTAATGCGACCTAGATAATATTTAAATCATAGGATATATATACAGGGTTACATTGCAAAGGGGTGCCAAATCCTTAGGAGTGGCTCAGAATCAGTAACTTCATCGAACTATGCAAAAAACAAAAAAGCAGGAGCATTTATGGCAACAGGAGTGAAAAGACTGTCAAAGGGTGTCAAATTTTTCAATTTTCTTTTAATGCCTATAATTTTAAAAACATGCAACCAAGTCTTTTTTTACATTTTTCTGACAACCAGCATGACTTGCCTTTTCACCAGGTTTCGGGTTGACGTCGAGTTTTGGGACACCCTGTATATATTTATTTATTTATATATCACATCATATATAAGGTGCTTCATAAATATCTGCAACGGCTGAAATGGGTAAAAGTATTGCTTATATAGATTACGATAGTAAATAAATTTTATGTCCAGAACATCATTAATTTTTTCATTAAGAAAATTATATTAAATAAAGATTAGGCTTTATTCTGTCTCAGACCGTCCACATCTGTCCAAAAATGCTAACGTTTCACATTATATCGCTCCCGCGCAGTGTCAAAGGCGGATGACGAAGTTTGTTATGCAAATTGAAGCAAGTAACCATTTATTTACTGTCTTTTCGCAAATAATTAATTACCGATCCGGGGCACGTGATTCCCTCACTATCGTAATCTATATAGGCAATACTTTTACCCATTTCAGCCGTTGCAGATATTTATGAAGCACCTTATATATATTTTAAATATTATTATAAAGAAGTGTGGTATTTGCGGCTCCAAAACCAACGGAAATTCAAAGTACATTGACATTATTTCAGCGTGTTCTACTTGGAAGACGCGTTGAACTCGCACCGCGTCATACACAAAGACCTGAAGAACCCGTTCACTTGCCACATCTGTAAAGTCAGCTTCGCTACTTACTCCAGGTTAGTATTGCCATTGCCAGTTTCTTCTATTTAAATACAGTTATACCATGGAGAATATAAACTTTAATTTAATTTAGCTTGCGTCTTTACAAACAGTGTTTCTTTTCAATCGTTCATAATAGATTTACGTTTGCATTTCTTTTAAAATCAACTAACACTTATTTGTAAATAAATACTTCTTATTCTTGTTCTTATTCTTGTTCATATTCTTCTTTTTTGGTCTTATTTGTGTCCTTATTCTTGTTCTTGTTCTTGTTCTTATTTTTATTCTTTTTCTTATGAAAAAGACTCAAATCAATTAATATTATGTCTAATATTACTTTTCAATAGATGCACAACCCACAAAACGACTCACGGCTTCTACAAGCGTTCTCTGGCCGAAGCGAAAAAGAAAGCTTCGAAACCTAGCGAGCCCGAAGCGGGGCCATCGGCCACCGGTATATTGGGCTACGGAGATTTCCCGGTCGTCAAGCACTTTCTTTGCGAGGTATGTGTAATGAAGCGCAATTGTGAATAAATATTTGCGCGAACGACATATTTTTGCGCGAAAGACGAATTTTTGGGCGAAGTCGAATTTTTACGCGAAGAAGAATTTTTGCGCAAAAGACGTTATTTTTGCGCGAAAGAAGTTTGTGCAAAATATAAATTAGGTCGTTTGTGAAAAAGTAAATGAAGAAGCAATAAATATAACGGCGCAAAAGATGTTTGTACATAAAAAAATAATATAAAACTATATATCGACTATATGTCCAAATAATAATTGCGCGAAAGACGTTCATAAAAAAATAATTGCACAAAAGACGTCCTTGCAAATATAAATAACTAGGCTCGCTGACAGTAAAAACAACAAATTCATGCAAAGTTTTCTCCATAGTTCGCTGATCTACTTTCAATTGATGTACCAGTATTACAATGAGTATTTATATTTAGTGAAATGCAATTTAAAAAAAAAGATTATTTGATTAATTTAAATATTTATTGACATATTAGGACTGCGGCCGGTCCTATCTGCACTGGACATACCTACAAGTACATAGGCGCATGAAACACGCGAACGACTTTCTGTATAAATGCAACCACTGCGATCTTACCTTTCCCAACAGGTAAGTAATCTAATTTTTGTTCTTAATCTTGTCTAGACATACTAGGGCAGGGCACCAACCTTTGGGAATCCTTTGCTGGACATATGCATCCAACATTAAACGCTTACATTATTAGTCATCAGCCTTCGGTGACAACTGCTGGACTTTAACTCGAAGACTATGAAAAATCGTAGAACATATATAAGGGTGATTCAGGTACCTCTCAACAAGAGGCACCTAAAAAAAAATGTTGGACGTCACTTTTCTGGCCACCCTGTATGTAAGTCCACTGCTGGCCATAAGCTTCTCGCATAGAATTCGTTAGTAAATAAAAATAATTTAATATTAAAATTGAAATTCTGAACAAAGTATATCATTTAGGACATTTTGTCAAAGAGTATTTTTTGTTTGTAATTATTTTCTCTGTCGATTGACGTATGTTTCATAGGTGTACACCAAAATAACGTAATCTTAGGTACTTGCAACTTTAGGTATGTTATTAAGGTTCGATGCCTTTTATAAGGCGCTTTCCGCTGACCAAGAACTATGAAGTACAAGAAAAAATCTTAAAACTATACATTGTAATTAAATTTAATTAATTTATAATTAAACTGCGAGGCTGGATTCCTGAACTATTTATATTTATGTACAAATTTGTACGGAACCCTAGGTAGGCGAGTCTGACTCGCTCTTCTCAGGTTTATTTTATAAGTAATTGTTGTAACCATAGCTGGAGCCTAGCATACCACAGAAAGAAAATCCATGGCCAAACGGGACAGGGTGATGCCAATTCAACCACGAAGATACCTAGGGAAGACTACAGGTATGTTTATTTATTTATCACACACAAACACAAATACACACACACACACACACAAACACAAACGCTCACACACATACCGTTTTTATTGTTTTTCTTTTCCTTTGATGTATAGAAAATAATTACAATAAATATAAATAGGAATGTTACTAATAAAAATGTTGTTAACCTGGATAATGTGAATTTTTATTTTATTTCTTTTAATATGATTTGTAAGTAGAAAGTAAATTGTACCTCTCGTTTTAGGATACCGTGCCGAGATTGCGATGAGGTGTTGCCAAACAAAACCGCTCTCTATAAACATAGGAAGAAAGAACATAGTGACTTAACGTCTCTGCAGGTCAACGATAAGCCAAGTATGTAATCATTTCAAACGGAAACCTTAATTATTTAAGAAGGATAAACATTTTTTGACAGGTCACTATCGGTTAATCGATTATTTTTAGAATCGATTAACTAGCATCGATAAAAAAATTAATCGATAATTCGATATTGAATGGAATATCTCTGTGATCTTAAATAGTCTGTGTCAAATTTTCCGGTCATCAGACATAACATCACTATATCTCACTTAAAAGAAATATAAAGTCTTCAAAATATAAAGTTTCAAATTCAATTTGATGTTAGTGACGTAATTAAAACGTTGTTTTATGTCCTTTACCTTCTAACTGCGACTTTGTCTGCATAGACTTAAGAATCAAGCGAAAGAGTAAAAAATTTCTCAGGAACACAAAAACTAAATCAGAATTATATTAGTTACTTCTTCACTGTTCCTGTTGCGAAATAATATTGAAATGAAATGAAATGAAATTGTTTATTTCGGATACATATGATATTCATATAAGTTGTTAGTATGACTTAATAGCTATGTTAGTAATTATAATATACATATATTACATATATATCCTATCCTTGCACATTGGGTGTTACGTGGATTGCCACCCAATGTGCAAGGATAGGGCAATCAGGTTTGCTAGCAATTACCTTCAGGAGAGTGTTGGTGCTGCCCCGCACTCTGCCCCACAGAGAGGCCGCACGTTTGCGTAGCACGGCGTGAAAGCCGTCGGTGCGGCAGGTGGCGAACATCCCCGAGGCACTACAGCGCCAGGGCAACCCCAACAGCCCCCTGAAGGCGTTGTTGTACTGGACACGCAGCGCACTGAAGGCTTTTTTGGTGTAGTTGCTCCATAGGTGACACGTGTACAATGTCTGGCAATATGTTTTGAATATTGTAATTTTCACCTCTTGAGAACAGCGTGCAAACCTGCGAGATAGCATATTTCCCCTCACCGACAGTGCCCTGCTTTCCCTCTCCATATCCAGGTTATCTCTGAGGTAGTCTGTGACCCAGTGACCCAGATATTTAAATTGCTTGACGGTTCGTAGAGGAGTATAATATGGATAAGCCTTTCCGGGTATAAATAAGGGTTAATTCGGTTCATCCCACGAGATTCTTTTTTTTTTAATTTACATAAATACTCTTATGTTATTTTCAATAATGGAATGGGATTTATTTTGTACAAATGAATTTTAGTTAATTTTATTTATTGACTTCATTAAATTATTGACGATTTTTGTAGTTAAGCGAGTGAGCACGCCGGACTTGGCGTTGCCATCTTGGGATCATGGGTTCGATTCCTTTTTTTTATATTGTCGTTGTGGTGTTGTCAATTGTCATCATCATTTCAGCTATGGGACGTCGACTGCTGAACATAAACCTCCCTCAATGACTTCTAGATTGGCCGGTTTGAAGCCGCCTGCTTTCAGCGGCTTCCTGCAATATTTATCAGATTCAGGTCGTCTGTCTTGTCTATTATTTAGGTGCATCCAGCATACGTGGCCTACCCACTTCTACTTCAATTTAGCTGTTTTTGTGCCTACACCTGCAATACCTGTTCAATGTTGTTTTGATGTTTGACAAAATGTCGTAAATTATATACTTTGTTCAGAATTACAATTTGAATCTGTAAATAACTTACACTTACACATAGGTATTCAAATTGAAATTCCGAATAAAGTATTATCATTTACGTCATTTTGTCAAAGAGTATTTGTGGTTAGTTATATATTTTCTCATTTGTTTAACATAATTATGTTTTATAGATGTACACCAAAATATTGTAATTTTAGGTACTTGCAACTTTAGGTATGCCAATTAGGTTCAATGCCTTTTTGGTTCAAACCTAACTAACTAATGAGTTTTAAGCAAAACTACTATTGACCAACTTGTGCAGTCAGTAATTTGTCAGTTATTTGTCAGTTATTAGTACTTTTATTAACCGATTTAGTGTTTTGACTGTAACATACAGGAAGAATTTTTTATCACCATCCAAATTTAAATATCTATGAGGAAAAAAACAATACACGTGTTTTTTCTTTTGGTATCGCCCAGTACAAAAATGTTGAGATAAAGCACCTGGGAATTGTCTAAACAAATACTAAGAGTATGGACACGGCACGCAAACTACTCTACGCGCTAGCGTCGACGCCTCTCCCCGCACCCGCTTTTCATGTTTGCGATCCTTAAGTTGTTGACTTTCCCTTCATATTTTCGCGATAGTACGCAGCGCGCGGGAAGGCGGAAACGCGGTAATAAGGCACGCATACGTCACGGGGTTGCGCGGGCGACTGATTTGTGTTTGTTGACACCGGCCGGCGCACCACCGATGCCGACACGAGGCCGTCGTCATAGCAACCCCGTGCCGCTGCCCGCGCGCCGCTGCCCTCGCGCCGCCCTCTCATTCATGTATCTAGCGTAATGTTTACGTTAAGCAGTAACCACATTAAATTGAAAATTATATTGGGAAAAATATTTTATAGTGAAAACTTGACATACCATTTTTTTTTAAATAAATTGGTTCTATGAAAGATTCCTAATGCCAAGAAAAAAATTAGATGGTGGTAAAAAATTCTTCCTGTATACACACACTTAGGCGTGTGGTGCGGCGCGTGCGGCGCGTGTGGCGCGTCGTGCGCGTCGCGGCCGGCGCCGGCGGGGCACACCCCCGCCCCTGCCCCCGCCCCCGCCCCCGCCCCCACCCCCGCCGCCAGCGTGGCCGCCTGCGCCAAGTGCGGCGACAGCTTTGCGCACATAGCAGACTTGCATAACCATGTCGAGTGAGTTACACTTTAACTTCGATGTAACGACCGTCTGGACTCTGGTGTAGTGGTTCGCGCTCCGGACTACAAAGACAGCGGTCGCGGGCTCGAATCCCGCAGGGGGCAAATGTTTGTGTGATGACCACGAGCGTTTGTACCTAAGTCAGGCTAAGTCGTGGGTGTTTATAAAAGTATTTAAGTATGTTTATCCGTTATCTAGTCGTCATAGTACAAGCTTTGTCTAGTTTGGGGCTAGCTAATTTTTGTAATTGTAAAACATTTTTCTTCTTTTTTAATATGGGCCGATTGGACCGAACACAATGTTATACCAGAATAACTATTACGGGTATAATTTTACTCCTTGAATTTACCTAAGTACCTACCTACCAGTATAATCTTTTACGCTGACAAAATCATCCGTTTAAATATTTAATCGTATTCAATTAACTTATTCTTAGATTAGTGGTTGGTAAAATGTAAAATCTGTTTACTCTAGATTACGCAGGAGTTTACTCTTGAGTAAAAACTAACTCCAGCTTGGCCGAATCGGGTCTAAGTAGCATTTTTTTGTTTCAGGCTGCGTTTAAATCAAACCTATTGAGCAGGCTCACTGTCGGCCCTATACCGTGATTAAATTGTGATTGATTGGCCCACAATATTGTCCTGAGGCAATGGTAGGGTAAATTCGGACGTAAAAGAACTTAATTTAGGCCTATTTGCACAAAATTGTAGGTTTTAATGGTGTTTGTTGTTTTTTTTTGCCTTTTCCACCGAACTGTCAATACATTGTAGCGTATAATGCAATACAACGCGTCAGCTGATGACGCGGCCGACAATCTGCGGCGCATTCTGGCGTAAATCGTAATGCAATAATAATTTACCTCCGAAAATCAGCGACTACATATAGTAATAATTGTTTGTCGGTTCTGTCTGTCGATTCGGTGACAGTGTTAATGAAAAGTTGAATATTTGTGGTATACTTATATCAGGGTTATTTTTATTTTTAAGGAGTATAAATTAAAATGAACATTTCTCAAACTATGGAAAACTGAAACTAGCCACACAAAATATCCAAAGCTTATTACAAAAGTAACATCTCTTTTTTATTTTTTAAAATATGGAAATATTATACAGCACGCAATGCCGTCGAAGAACCCACGCGTGCCCAGTGTGCTCGCACACGTTTCGCAGCGCGTCCATCCGCGACGAACACTTGCGGACGCACACGGGCGAGCGGCCGTTCCCTTGCGACGTGTGTGGGCTAGCGTTCAGACGGTGAGTATACACGCGCCCAGTGTGTTCGCACACGTCCATCCGCGACGAACACCTGCGGACTCACACGGGCGAGCGGCCGTTCCCTTGCGACGTGTGTGAGCTAGCGTTCAGACGGTGAGTATACACGCGCCCAGGGTGTTTGCACACGTCCATCCACGACGAACACCTGCGGACTCACACGGGCGAGCGGCCGTTCCCTTGCGACGTGTGCGGGCTGGCGTTCAGACGCGCACCGCGCTTGTCAGTACGTGGACTCCATCCAAAACTTTTCTGCCCTTTCGGTTTCAGGTCTACGTGTTACGTGGCTCGCCCACTGCCACTTAAGCTTGCTAATCCATTAGGCTAGGACAGCGACTTTTGTTCGTTTACGGATCTCCTCATTCCTAATTCGATCTCGCAAAGAAACATCGACGATAGCCCTTTTCAAAGCTTTCTTATGAGGCACACACTGAGACGTAGTGCTTGTCCACTGCCACTTTAGCTTGCTTACCGTCGGGCTATGTCAGTGAATTTTGTTCGTATGCGGATATATTTATTTCTGATTCAATCTAGCAAAGAAACACCGAGCAAAGCCTTTTCCAAAGCTCGCTGTGCAACCTCGAGATTTCTTATGAGGCCCAAAGTGAGATGTCCAAACTAAAAAGAGGAAAAGGCTAAATAGAATAATAGAATAAATAGTGCTTACTTTAGTTATTTACTGGATGCAGATCCACGGCGATGCGCAACCACCGGCTGATCCACACGGGCGTGCGCGCGTGGGCGTGCGCGCGCTGCCCCAAGCGCTTCCGCATCCGCTCCGACCTGCGCACGCACGCGCGGCTCAAGCATCCCGCGCATCTGGCCGTCATCGAGGTGAGATAATAAATCCCACGCATAATATAGGGCGAAGTGGTGAGCTTTGATGTCGAAGGCCAAGATCCACTTTGGGTTGCGGAGCCAACGAAGTAAGTATCTGGCCGTCATCGAGGATAGATAATAAATCCCGTGCATCTAGCCGCCATCTAGGTGAGATAATAAATCCCGCGCATCTAGCCGTCATCGAGGTGAGATAATATAACGTCCTTTGCATGACTAAGTGTCGTAACTAGCATCGATCAAATTTAACTGTTCTGGTTAGAACTTGATATCTGGAGCTGTAGAAAATGCTAGGCGCGTCTTAGATACAAGTTTATTGTATAAATACAGAGAGAAGAGCATCAGTGTGCATACAGTATTTGGTCCATTTATATATTATATGTATTTTTTTTATATTTACTTTTAAAACCGTTACGCCACTCTGTGATAACTTTGTTTTTTATTTAGTTACGTCAGTTAGTCATGCGAGGGACGATAAATCCCGCGCCTCTAACCGTCATCGAGGTGAGATAATAAATCCAGCGCTTCTAGCCGTCATCGAGGAGGGATAATAAATTCCCCGTAACTGGTTTAACACAATACATACTGTGCCAGGACTTGATGCCTCTTACAAATAGCAGGTAATCTTGTGTGCTTATTTGATGAACCACCAGTGAGAGTACCAAAAAACTCTTGAAGTCATTAGCGTCTATTAATTAAAGGTTGCAGGAAGAAGCTGGATGCAGGCCGCTTCTAACCGGCCAATCTGGAAGTCAATGGAGGAGGCCTATCTATGTTCAGCAGTGGACGTCCTATGGCTGACATGATGATGATGAATTTCGTGAGGTGTTTATGGGAGGAGGTCGAGCCAAGTCTTATCCAATCTCACGTGGGGGAAAAGTGTGTTCTCGGCAAATAAAACGTAATTTTAGTTTCCGCAAGAAACAGTGTAAAAAAGCTAGTTTTTCACTTTGTTTACAGGCACAAATTGGATCGTTATTGTTTATTATGTTTTATTTAATTTAAGATCCGAGGCCTAAACCCAAGTCCCGACGAGGTGATGGAGTATCTCAAAGCCAATAATATCCCACATGAAAAAGTTATTGAGATTACCAAGATGTCTTTTGCAAAGGTAAGTTCAACCCACATCTATCTCTGCAAACTAGATTTTAATCCAATTAGTTAATTCATCGGGCGCAGCAGAAGCGCCCTTTTGATTAGCTCGAGTGTTTTTATTACCCTAGTAATGGCAAAATTATAATGATATAATTTTTTACAGCCTAAAACTAAAAATTTACATATTAGAGCGGGCAGTTGCTATAAATGGCGCAATATATACCGTCTTCTTAGGTATATAAAGTCTGCGAAAATATTTTGATTGATTGAATGAAAATATTGATTTGTTTGAAATCTATATATATATAAATTAAATGCTGTTCGTTTGTCTCGCTAAAACTCGAGAATGGCTGGACCGATTTGGCTAATTTTGATCTTGAAATATTTGTGGAAGTTCAGGGAAGGTTTAAAAGGTGAGAAAATATTTTTAAAATGCAAGGAAAGTAGTAAAACAACTATTTTATTTTCCCATATAAACGAATTGGCGGAACGAAGTTCGCTGGGTCAGCTAGTTAAATATAAATATTTATTTATTGAAGATAAAAAAATTAAAGCAAATTCACAAATGACGAAAGCTTGTGAGATAGTTGTGTGACGTATCGAATACCACGCGGCAAAATCTAGTCATATGTAATAATTAGAGCGCGGATTTGACGTAGCTATTACAATATTAATATGGATATGCCCAGTACACTTTTAAAATTCTTTGTACGAATCTTGAACTAGGCATATCCATAATAATATTGTGATAGCCCTTTCAAATTGAATGGCCCAATCATGAGGCTAAGTGCGGAGAAAGCCCAGCTAAACTAACTAAGCCCTTTCAAATCGGTTAGTACTGTGTTTCTTAACCTATGGTCCCCGGATCCGCCGACCCATTGTAGGATGTCCGCGAACAGAAGCAAAAGTAATAGTAAATAAACGTATTGATATGCAGCCGAGCGTTTTTAAGGGTCCGCGTGTTATACAGGGTTACATTGCAAAGGGGCGCCAAATTTAAAAAATAAGATATAGGAAACAATATAAAGAAGCGTCTTAATAGTTATTATTTTTAATATTCGTATGTTACGAAAAAAAATTACTTTAAAATATCCGAAAATAAAGTCAATATAGAGACTACGAAAGCCGCGCGGTCATTCAACAGAGGCGTAGGTACGGCGAGCCAACAAGGACCTTACGCAGTGCACATACGGTGCATTTTTTCATGAATGAGTTAAATTATCCACGCGTACGATTTTTAACAGCCGATAGTAACAATTAAATGTGGGGAAAAAAAGTTGAGTTCTTTGCATAGTTTGATTAAGTTACTGATTCTGAACCACTCTTAAAGATTTGACACCCCTTTGCAATGTAACCCTGTATTTATTTTGCATACGGGGTCGGCCCTTGAAAAAGGTTGGGAAAGACTGTTCTAGTATGATCCTTCGAGCTGGATCACAGCTGACTTCGCCCATCTCAGGGAACAGAAAAGAAAGTAATACGAGTAGTAAAGCGGAACACACACAGAAGGCCTGCGCGGCTAGCCGTCCCACTCACGCCGGCTGTCTGTATTCGCCCATTTAAACGTATGTTAATAGACCCGTCCTACTCCCGATCCGACCCGTCGCCGCCCCGTAAGGGCTTTCAAAAAGTTGGGAAAGACTGATCTAGTTTAATCCCACGAGTGGAATCACAGCTGACTCGGCGCGTATTCCAGGGCACGTCCAGTATAGTCCCGAGCTGCGCGCGCGCACTGGCCATGCTGGGCAGCGTGCCGCGCGCGCAGGTGGCCTACAGCAAGCCCGTCGCCGACGACGCAGGTACCAGTACTCGGTACTACTCGTACACCGGTATACTTGGGTTTATAGTATCCATGGCATATGGCAAACCAATTATCATTTTGTATAGATTTCTCTGTCACTCAGTCATTATCAACTCGGTACTACGGCGTTATACTTACTTGGTTTTATTTAAACAAAGCAACTGTCATTTCGATTAGGTTTGGCTGTAAAGTGTCCGTCACGTTATAAATGTCTGGCCAATGACCGAGCAAATTGGACATTTTCTCAATGTGACCGGACATTTTGTACATTTATTGTCACTAACGTCACAATCTATGAAACTATTGACAAACTATGAAAAAAAAAATTTGGTCACAAATAAATGCATTATTATAAGAAAGACAGGGTTTAGTAGTGATGATCTTTAACGAAATGAAATTTCTAAATATGTTTCTGCTGCTCTTGCTTTCTGCACGAACAAGCTAAAAAGCGTCGTATCGTTACGCGCGAGTTTTTTGAAAAATTCAAATTCAGATCCAATTACATGTTTTATTGTATGTTTTTTTTGTCAAATACTTAATATTAAAGATTTACTTTAGAGTAATTCTTCTTTTTTTAAATTTATACTAAAAAAAAATATGTGACCATCGTGACAATAAATGTCCAATGTGACCGAGCATTTATCATAAATGACGGACGCTTATAGCATATGACCGTCAATTTACAACTATAGTTTGTCTCTTTCACTCATTAATTATCAACTTGGTACTATAGCGTTATTCTTGGGTTTTTGGTAACAAAGGAACTCGTATTTCGAATTAGAAAAGGTTTGTTTCACTCATTCATTACCAACTCTGTACTACTTGGGTTCAAATAAACAAAGTAACTGTCATTATTCATTATCAACTCGGTACTACAGTTATTCTTAAGTTTATGGTAACAAAGAAACTGACATTTCGAATAAGTTTGTCTCTTTCACTCATTCATTATGAACTCGGTACTATAGTGTTATAATTAAGGAACTGACATTTCGAATAAGTTTGTCTCTTTCACTCATTCATTATCAACTCGGTACTACATCATTATACTTGGGTTTATGTAAACTAAGCAAGTGTCATTAATCGTTTAGGTTTGTCTCTTTCACTCATTTATTACTAATAGAGATAATTATGTTTTTTTTAGAAAACCCGTTCAAAATACATTGTAATTTTACAATAAATATTAAATTAACATCCTGATATAGCACTATAACTATCAAAATCTTAATAATATCATATTTAAATAAATTTTAATGACATCGCTTTGTTTACATAAATTCTTCATTCATCTTGTTCGAACTATAGACAAGTATTTAGTAGAAGGGATACTTGTGACAGTTTGAAGAAGTATGTCGATGACACCGGGAAGCCGATGGGTTGAATGAGCGTATAATTATCAGTTAGATCCTAAACCTAGATAGTGTATAACTAGCTCAAAGTGAATTTATTAAACTAGATTTCCAACCCCCCCGCCGCGGTCGCGGTATAGCCAAGAACCTAAGACGGCCTAAGATCCTCCAGAGGGGTGACGACCCGCCCCAAGAGTCCAGCATGTTCCCAGTCACCCTCAACGTTACTGGTGGAGTGAGTATGTTTTAATTATTCTATTAAATTATTTAATTATACGAGACACGCGAAGGGTGCATCTGCTATCGGCGATGGTCGATTTTCTGCGACTAGCGACTTGGCGACTACGACTGCATTGCGTCTGCGCGACTTTTTAATTGAGATTGAAATAGTTCTAAGTCTGAGTGTGCGTGGGTATTTACCTAGGATCTTCGAACGTGTGTCCCTTTTGAAGTGCAGAAAGGGAATGAAACTAAACTAAAAATATCTTAAATAATTATATTTTTGTTAGTATTAGTGATGGGATATTCGATTTACCGGAAGTAAATTTTTCCTTTACAAAAAAATAGTATGGATAAGCCTCTCCGAGTTTAAATAAAGGGTTTATTTGGTTGTACGTTCTCGGGATTGACTAATGAAGTTTATTTGTTGAATTTATGTATATTATGTTGTTTTTTTGCAATAATGGAGAAAATGCACCTTATACAAATTTACAGAATTTATTTAGTAAGGCTAGCTTTTTGTAAGTGGCAAAAATTATGAAGTTAGCTCACGAATATAATCTGATTACTAGTTATTAAGATTTTTATTATAAGTTATTTTATTACTATTTATTTTACAAATAAATAAAATAATTAAATTGTTTAACAATCACACCAATTATCTAGCTCCAAACAGCACTGCCCTTCTCGTTTAAGTACATATTTTGTTGTATAAGCTTATATATAAGAAATGCGTAAAACAGTTGCTTCTTCTTGGCTCTTCTTATTGTCCCACAGCAGTTGCAGGGTAAAGAAAACGAAATTGGGTATATAAATCCTCTTGCACAAATCCAACATTATTTTCTTATTACAGGAACTGACTGATATGGACGTCCAACTCCTACTCCGAGACGGAGTCCTAGTAAACGGTAACCAGATGGTACAACTCCAGCTTGACGATAATATGCTGCTAGAATAAAAGTCACGGAATAATAATTGTCAGCTTTTGTAGCTCAATATTACATAAATCTTGAGACTGGTGGTATTAATGTAGGTGTGACCATCAAAATAAAGAAGTAGAAGAAAGAAGTAATGGCAACATTACTAGAGAAAATAAAATAAACAGATGACGATAGTGCTAGAATATAAGAAGAATACTAAAGTGCGTAGTAAAATAAAAAGATTCTCGAAAATAGTGGAATGATTTTCTTAAATGTTGTAATGAACTGTAAACACAAATAAAAATTTGTTTTATGAAATATGTGCGTTTTAATTTCAAAACATTCCTCACTTCAATAGGGGTGTAAAAATATTAACGTTTTACCCACCCCCAGCTACCGCACATTAGGCCACCAGTGGCGACCACAGCAAAACCACTAGTGGCCGCCACATGTTTTCATACATTAGACTAACTCTGTAGCCGAGAGGCAAGCACGCTGGACTGAGGTCCTGGGTTAAATTCCTGGTCGGCAATGTTGAAAACGAACTTTTGTATATTGTTTCTGATCTAGGTGTTGTGGTTCCGCCGTTGTTTCTGATTAAAACAAGTGCTTTGGCTACTTACCTTACGCACAGAGCGTATGTGATGTTGTGTAATATTTATTTATCGAACCACGAGCTAGCTACTAACTACCGTACCGAATGCAAGTAGACACCATGGATTCCCTTTTCCATGTAGATGTTTTCTTCGTCTTAGTATAAATTTAACACCAAAATCATGATTAAGTTAACACCAAACAAGGACAAGTCAAATACGGAGTAAAATAAACGATGAGTTCTAGCATAGTAGCTGACCGCATGCAGCCAGCTAGTGGCATGTAATGGTAACCACTAGTAGTCGAGATCTTCCAGAGTGCGGGCACTCTACGTTTTTTATTACCTGAAACTGAGAAAGAGCCAAATAAAATCGATGTTAATAAATATTTTTTAATAAACTCCAATATTATTAAGAATATGTGTAAGTATAATCTGATGAACGTCACGGAACACAGTCCGCACGTTGTCTGTATCAGTTGCGGTAGTGAAGTGGAAATAGCATTCTCTAGGTCGACTCGCTTCTACCACTCTGAACCGCTCTGCGGATGCTGTTATGTTCTTCCGTGCCTGCTTTTTTGTGGTCAGCTCCTGAAGAAGAAAAATATGTATGTCATTATTACGTTTTGTGATCTTTTTGGGTTGTTTGTTAGCCAAAGCTGACAAAATATTGATATCTAAAAGAAATGGACCCAAGACACTACCTTGTGGGATTAAAAAAAAGAAGCTCATCTCGTGAAACCTCCATTTCGTTCGCACATTATAGTTCCACAACGTGTAACTATAATGTGTGTGTGTGTAAGGTTTAGTTATTTTTAAGAATATGGATGGATACGAAACAAATGAGAGAATGAAAGTAAATCTATAACTAAAAAATCCCTAATCCCTTAAATTCTTTCTTTGGCAAACTAGTTTAATTAAATGGCCACAACTACATGGCTAAACCTTTGTTATATCTTGCAAAACTCAAATGTGTCAAAATAAGAGATTGCATGAGACTGCTGCTTTTTACGAAGTACCACAAGGTACTGTGCTGGGTCCATTTCTTTTTCTGGTTGTATATAAGAGGTAAGAGGCAATTTCCGTCACTCATTTTACACCGTGGCTCCGTGGAATCTTTTTTTAGCTCTGTTGAGGTAGAAGTAGGTACTCACAGCGAACATGCTCCTGATGAACAGCTTGGTTCTCGTGTACTCGTCTGCCTCAGGCTTGAACTTGCGGTACTCTGGGAAGTAATCTCCGACGCTGCGGCCCTCAGACACCTTTCGCTCCAGTACGTCTTGCTTATTCAGGAATACTATTAGTCCCGCCGTTATAAGAAATCTGTCGTAAAAATGGTTTCAAGACTAAAAAGAGGAAATATACAACATTTCCAGAAAAAGTCATATGAAGCAATGATCACTGACCGCCGAAACGCATACTACAACATACATAATATGCTAAACCTTTCAGGGAATGATTCTGCTGATCAAATACAACTTTTTAGTGTTCTTCTACCCTCTCTGGGTTAAGCGAAAGGCGACCAGTTACGCTCAGACTTCATATTCTCCTCCTCTTCCGTATACTCTTAAAAATGTCGGAAAGTAAAACAAATACAATCAAGCTAGTTGAATAAAGTTCAGTTCAGGGGTACATAATTGCTATAGGAATACTTCTGCTCGTCACCAACCAATAAGTAGTGGTGGTAGGGCAAAGCATATTTTGGGACGTTTAAACTGATTAAATGAATATGGTGGTCAGCATTTTTACTATTTAGACTATTTAGTTTTAACTAATGTGTACGATTTAAGTAACCGTATGTTCTTCGTTATTTCTGTGGATAACGGTGCTGGTTGCACATTTATATATTTTTATGTAATTAACTTCTTATTTTATCAACATGTGCAATTGTTTGTTGTCCCTTATAAATAAAATAAAATATATGTATTAACTGTTCCTTCAACTGTCGTACTTAAACACAATAGCAAAACTATTGTCTATCCATCAGCCGGTTTCTTGCCAGAGGAAGCAGAGTTCCTTAACCTGCTCTTTTGTCCTGACCACGGTAAAGCTTAAACACATTTCTCCAAACAAAACAGAACCAGAGCAAGATCAAAAGTATTCTTAACTACACGCTTGTACGCATTCCAAGAATATGTCTACAACATTCTAAAGAATTCGCTGGTTTGATTAAAGTGAATCGTAAAAGACCAACCCAAATTACACAACAATACTGATTTAGTTTTTACTTGATTAATATTAATTACCTGCTCTGCCAAACATCTTCGAACAGAGCCAAGGCTTCCTTCAGTCGGTTCTGTGAGTTTTCCTCTCTCAGGGTCTGGTCGAAATCGCTACAAGCCACCAGGAACCAAATGGCGTGGATTCCTTCAAACACCTAGAAAAAAATACTAAAATATAACTTACTATACATTTACTATAATATAACTTGACAGTAGGATATTATCGCTTTTGCCCGCGAGAAAGCCAAAGAGGTATTTATAAATCTCACGGGAAAACCAAAATAGGATAAAAAAATATATCACAAAATCAAATGTGAGATTATGCAGACTTAAGTGGCACAGTGGCTAGTCAGATTTGCCGTACAACCGATAACCGATGGGGTAGACGTGTTCTTGAGTGGAGACCGCGACAAGGCAAGCGTAGCGCGGGGCTGCGCTGGCAGGGGATGGCAAAATTGACATTAAATAATGGAATAAGCTGATTTTTGGAATATTGAACCTTTCAGCCCCTTCGGCCGTTAATTCTACGTGCTATGTGCCCCGCCCACTGTCACTTCAGCTTGCTAATCCGTTGGGCTATGTCAGCGACTTTTGTATTATTACCTATGATAATTATTCTCATTTGGATTAATTTTAAAAGCTAGTATTATTACATTTCGGTAGCATACCTGTATCCACTTTTTCCTCTCGCCCCTCTGCCCACCCACGTCGAACATCCAGAAGTCTTGGACTCCGCCCGCCATTGATTTTGAGACCTACAATTAGATCAACAATCCAGGGTGAATTTTTAATGAGTACCTATTAAAACAAAGTTTTACATAGTGTTCTACTCGTGAACATAAACAAAGGGAATACCTATGCAAGAAAATTAAATATTGTTTTTACTATATTACTATGAAATTATAGTGCTAATAGTAAAAAAAAACAAAATTGATTTTATGTAAAAAATAACCGTAATTATTCCGAAACCGTAATTCCGAGCCATTAGCGCAAAATCTAATATTTCCAGCGCCTAATTTGCGACCTTTGGAAAGATTTTAAGAATGTTAAATACATGCAAAAGAAAGCCTAATATTTGGTTAAGACGTTTAATGTAGCACATTTGCAAATAACACTATTTCTATTTATAAAATTATCAAACCCGCTACCTCGATTGACGAAAAGTTTGCCTTGTCAATTTCAAGCAACTAAATCTTTTATTTACATTCATTATTATTGCTGAATAAATACGTCAAAAAATCAGACATATAGTTTTGTCGAAGTTTAATTTACGAGAATATTCATTTATTATCACAATAACTCGAAATAAAATTAAACAATTTTTGAATTATTTCGAAAAATTGCGCT
Organism: Anania hortulata; assembly: GCA_963576865.1. Classification (NCBI taxonomy): domain Eukaryota; kingdom Metazoa; phylum Arthropoda; class Insecta; order Lepidoptera; family Crambidae; genus Anania; species Anania hortulata. Next base: position 7,858,160 of record OY756416.1, read on the forward strand.
AGTTTACTAATGATTTTTGTTTTAAATGAAGCATATTTACAAAAAGTTTGTGTCACAATACCTTTGATCTTTATTTATTTGAAATAGGTGTCATTTAAAAAAAAAATCCAATCGGGTAATTAATACCGAAAACGCTTTGACAACTTACCCATACCCATACCAACGGCACGATTTTGTGAAATGGCTCTTAACCGACAAAAACACTAACTGGCAAATCAACATCAACGCACAATGTCGACAACAAAAACTGCCGGCGCAGCACGAGTCTAGCAAGCAAGTCCATTGCATTCGTTACCGTTGGATAACCGTAATGTTGTTTTGCAAAAGTGTGTTTGTTTGTTTGTATTGTTTGTAATAGCCAAAATATTTGCTGGATCTCTTTATTTGGATTTTTAAAAAAATATTCTAAGTCAACGAAATCTAAAAAATATGTTGTTTCTGTCACATCATTTCATCATTTCAGCCATAGAAAGTCCACTGCTGAACACAGGCCTCGCCCAATGTCCCAACATCGGGGGTTGATTGCCAATACTCGCCACGCTTGGCAGGTGGGTTGGCGAGCGCAGTTTTTATAAGATTTCGCACGCAGACGCAGCTACCCGTCTCGTGCTACAGGAATTAGTCGCCTCTTACGACACGCCTCCTGTTGGCGATGGGGAAGTGTATTCTTTACGGCCGTCCCCACATAGCACATATTTTGATGAAATCAGATATTTATGTCCTTACCTTAACTTTAAATTCAATTTTCTGGATCCCTGTCGTTTTCTGGCGGCAGCGAAGTATGTCAGCGTCCGAGGGCACGTAGTCGGGCTTTTGAAGTAAATCTAGACGATCTAAAAAGCTGTAGGTAAACACACTTCAATATTGAATCAGTGAAAACTCGATTAATTCCAATAACGAGCAAACGATTCATTCGATTTAAAGTAGCACGTTGGGTTTTCACATCCAAGATATAAGACTGTTAAATACTATCAAAGCGTTGACCTTTATTTTCCTATTCTTGAATATGACCACAATCAGCCCACGTCAGTCCACTGCTGGACATAGACCTCTCCCAATCTCGCTCTCCCTCGCCACAGAGCCTGATCCTCGGCTATTCTCTTCCCACCGTTGCCAGCAGCAGTGTACATAACACCGCTTCACTTTGTTGGAGCGCGCCCTACGCTGCGCTTGCCTAGCTTAGTCACTTACTACTTACTACTTGACTTCCAGATTGGCCGGTTGGAAGCGTATATAGTATATTTGCATATTTTTTTATATAAATGACTTATAAAAGATTTTGATTTGTTTGTCTTCAGGTGATAAGAAATACACTTACTATTCAGCACTGTCAATAAGCTGGTATTCGTTTGACCGCCTGAAACACTCTCTCACTCCGCTGTCCTTCCAAAGTGACCTAACAAAGTCGTAATAATCCTGTAAAATAATAAAAATAAAATGATAATCTTATAAAACCAGCGGTTGCGGGTTCGAATCCTGCAAGGGGCAGTGTTTGTGTAATGAACACGAACATTTAGGGTAGGCCCGGGCCCGGCCCGCTAGTGGAGTGCCTTCAGCGCACGCCACTATTTGGAAGTGTTCAGTTGAAGATCACGCCATGTAATATTCATTAACTGAATAGTAGTCCCGCACTCCCGCCATGCCATTTTGATATCAAAATAGCGGGACCACTTTCTTTGTCGATATTTTGAAATTGTATGAGTGTAGAATTTTACTATGAAAGTATGAAATAGCAGAAATATTGTATTAAAATTACATGATTTTCAAAAACCCTGGCGGGGTCCCGCCATATTGACGTTCATTCAAATGCCGCCAGCAACAGGTCCGGACGAAAAAAATGTTATCTAGTTGCCATAGACAAATATCCTTACAAATGTTATCTTTGCCATAGCCCATAGTACAAGCTTTATTTTGTTTCATCATCATCATCATATTTTCAGCCATATGACGTCCACTGCTGAACACAGGCCTCCCCCAATGACTTCCAGATTGGCCGGTTGGAGGCGGCCTGCATCCAGCCTTCCTGCTGCCTTTACCTGGTTAGTTTTATTAGTTTCGGTCTAGATAGTGTGATTGTAGGACTTAGCACTAGGCCCTTTGGTCGTTACCTCATTATATTCGGGGGGCCCCCCAGGTCCACACCTCAGTATGAACCGGCAAGCGTCGTGATTCCTCGGGTTCTGCAAGCCGATCCCTAAGGGGGCCATGTTGGACAGTATGTCGTGGATTGACTCGTGAACGTTGTGCCGAATGTATCTCACTTTATCAATTCGTTCGCTGGAAAAACAATAGTGTTTGTTAATTGCCACCCTATATAGATTTAATTAGAAAAGTTATTTAAATTAACTCAACTGGAGAAATTGAAAGAGGGACCCTTTGCGTTCAAGGCGACTACTACGCCATCATCATCGTAGTTACAGCCATAGGACGTCCACACTAACATAGGCATCCTCCAGTGACTTCCAGATTGACCGGTTTAAAGCGGCTCACATCCGGCGGCTTCCGGTAACCTTTACCAGCGGCCCCATTCTCGTAATTTAACATCACACATTTAACGAACATTAGTCGCAATCCAGTGTCGATCCGCTCCCAGTAACATTACTATCAAAATCGCGGCGGTATTCCCGTAAATCTAAAAAATAAACTATAAGTCGAGTATTTTTAATCGTATCGAGATAGTTTTGATAATTTTACATCAATTAAAACGTTTACGAGAATACTGTTTTGATGGTAATGTTACTAGGACCGTTGTCTGTTAAATCACGGGAATTGGGCTTCTGGTCGTTAAATAACATTTTAAACTTTTACTTTAAACTTTTAAACTTAGGACTCATCATCATCATTGCGTATGGCATTCTTCCTGCGTGGATCAGACGTCGATATTTATTTATTTAAACTTTATTGCACAAGTAAGTACAATTGGCGGACTTAATGCTATACAACATTCTCTACCAGTCAACCTTGAGGTAATGCAGATAATGTTCCAGGTTTTTAATCGTGGGTAGGACTGACTTATAGATTTGCCGGTTGGAAGCGGCCTGTACCCAGCGCATATTTTAATTTAATTTTCTCAACTTTCTTTCGGTAACGGAGACAATTTAATTTACAGCATCAAAAGTCAGATACTGGCATAGAATAGGGAATATGCATGAAAAAAATGTATTGTTTTTACTGTATTGATAAGAAAATATATGAAATTATAGTGCTAATTGTGAAAACAAAATTGATTTTAGGTAAAAAATAACCGTAATATGGTAATTAGAAATTAAGGCATACCTATCTTTTTCTAAAACAACTTTTACTATGAAAAATGTCTCTGTCTGTCGTCACAGTACATATCGGATCTCCTTGTCTAACACGCGACTTTAATGGGCTGTAAGTTAGGTATTTATCAATATTTTTCGAAAATTCTTAGTTTTATTAATTATAATTAAGTACTATTTATTTTAGGACCAAATAAAAAAACATGCATATTCCCCATTGAGGAGAATGGAAAACGCCTCATCCACATCTACAGCTCCAAATTTAATGTTAAAAAATCCAATATTTTACCTTTGAGAGAATCCTTGTACGTGCAATATTTTCATTTGCTTGATAATTGTAGTCTTGCCACTCTCGCCAGTGCCCAGCAGAAGTAGTTTTATCGCCTTGAATAAGAGGGTAACAGAAATTAACACAAAACTTTGGAAGTACCTACTCACTTGCATAACACACAAACAGAAAGATTAATAAATCGATTCTTTTTTCTCGAGAGGTGATAAAGAATCAAAATACCCTACTTTCGAATTCCTGAAAAAAAAAGCCTTTTGCTAAATACTTATCTACAAAATCAGTTGGTATGGAAATGTAAGTTTTTTACATTTCGATTATAAATAAAAATAATAAATATTGGACAACATCACATACATTGCTCTGATCCTGTGGTAAGTAGCCAAAGCACTTGTGTTACAGAAATCAGAAACAACGACGGTACCACAACACCCCGACCCGAGACAATATAGAAAAGTTATTTTTCTACATTGACCGGCCGGGAATCGAACGCGGAACCTCAGAGATAGCGACACCAAGTCCGGTATGCTCGCCTCTCGGGTACGGAGGTCGTCAAATTAGTTCGATTAGTTTATACCTATATTTATAAATGATGTTGCAATTTTGCTCCTATAATTCAAACTGATGTTAGCTGGTCGGCGATTTAGTATGGGGATATGTTTTTTAAAATTGTGTATTTGATGTTGGTCTCATAGAAAAAGATAAGAATAAAATATTTTATTCCAAAACCACACATAGTTGTGAACATGAAAGAAAAGTAAAAAAATACAATTTTATCTTAAAATTAGTGGTTCAGAAATGGTCTCCACTCAGCAATATGCCAAGGAACCAAAAAGGTACCTTAACGCTGATCTTCCGTGGACACCAGATGTTGTATTTGAGCACCAAAATCAGCCTCTAGAGGATTCTTGGTGTTTTAAAAATAAGCCAGTTTGTTTTGATCCTAAGCTAAGTAGCGAAAGCACTTGTGTTTTTGAAATCAGAAACAACGGTACTACACCGTACAGACCCAAAACAATAAAGAAAAGATCGTTTTCTACATTCACTCGAATCGAACCCGGGACCTCAGAGATGACGACGCAAGACCGTGCTCGCCTTTCGGCTTCAGCCTGCCTAGCATGACTACTAAAACACGATATGATATGATATAGCGATATATTGACACCAACTGTAAAAATATGATGGAAATTTGATTTTTTATCGAAACAGCGATCATAATATGTAACGAAGCCGGCACTGCGATTCAACACGGCGGCTTTAACTATCATATTTTTATATCATATCGTGTCTTAGTGCTCATGCTAGGCAGGCAGATGTCGTAGCTCATCAATTAGCCCACAATTGTCCCGAAGCAGTGGTAGGGTAAAAAAAAAATTGGGACGTCTAATAAAAGAGCTTAATTTAGGGCTATTTGCAGAAATAAATTGGTTTTATTGGTTTTATCGTGTGTTTATAAGGATTTGTACAGAAAAACAAGGTTTAATTATGTATTTACTATTCGATGGCGGTATTGTAAAAAACTCATAATAGCTCTCAAGTCGACTCGCTTGTTGTAAAGATAATTATATGATAAACCACTTACCTGATCGTAAGGTCTAATCCAGTGCTTTATTTCTCTGTCTAACTGTTTAGAATAGTCTGCATCGTCGTCTCTTGCCTGCATGCAGGGGCCGCAAACTAATCGCATTTTTAAATAACTACTTAAATAAATCTTAATTGCAAATAATAAGTAAGTAATATAATTAAAGACAAGTGATAATAACAAATCACAGTCTTGGAATGAATGTTATCAATAATCTGATTGATATTGTTATCTAAAGTATTTAGAGATTAATTGTCGATAATTGTTTGTGTGCTGATGTCGAGTTTTGCGTCAGTACAGTGAACTGTTTGTATTAGGGACTTTCTTTACCGCCCCCTTTCAACTTTTTAAACTGTCCTCTACCTGAAGGTTGGAAGAGATCGCTTCTAGCGATAAGACCGCCTAAATTGTACTAATGAATAATTTAATAATAAAGTAATTCTATCTATCTACATACATCTTTGTTGCTATCTCTGAGGTCCCGGGTTTGATTTCTGTCGGTCAATGTAGAAAAATAACTTTTCTGTATTGTTACGGGTCTGGGTGTTGTGGTACCGTCGTTGTTTCTGATTTCTGTAACACAAGTGCTTAAGCTACTTATCACAGGATCAGGGCAAAGTGTGTGATGTTATCTAATATTTATTTATTTTATTTATTATTTATTTATCTCTAAAGGTGTTTAGGGGAATACCGCAACACCTAAGGTGTGATTCTACTGGTCAAATACAGCGAGTTTTTCTAATGGGCCAATATCGAAATCACAAAAATTCACTTTCCCATACTAAACCGCAATCACGTGTCGTCAGTTTGGATACGTCATTATTTTTTGTAAATTTTATGTTGGTCCCGTAGAAAAAGTTGTTTTATATGAGCACCAGAATCAGTCCCTAGGTGGTTGTTGATGTTTCCAAACAACCCTGTTAGTAGGTTATTACTTTGGTCAATTTTATTTTTAAACTAGCTGTTGCCCGCGACTTCATTCGCGTGGTCTTTGGTTGATTCGTAAATAATGTTCTAGGCAACTTTCTTATTTTTTTCTTTTAAAAGAACCTTCTCCTGTTATTAATTAACACAACAAAAAAAGAATTAGCGAAATCGTTCCATCTGTTCACGCGTAATGCGATGAGATTCATTTTTATATAAGGTGCTTTATAAATATCTGCAACGGCTAATATGGGTATAAGTATTGCTTACGATAGTAGAGAAATTTTATGTCCAGAACATCATTAATTTTTTCATTAAAAAAATATATTAAATAAAGATTAGGCTTTATTCTGTCTCAAACCGTCCACATCTGTCAAAAAATGCTAACGTTTCACATTATACCGCTCCCGCGCAGTGTCAAGGGCGGATGACGAAGTGTGTTATGCAAATTGAAGCAAGTAACCATTTATTTACTGTCTTTTCGCAAATAATTAATTACCGATCTGGGGCACGTAACTCCTTCACTATCGTAATCTATATAAGCAATACTTTCACCCTTTTCAGCCGTTGCAGATATTTATGAAGCACCTTATATACAAGGTTGCCTTTATAAACGGGTGAAACTTTAACAGAACTTCTAATTATATTAGAGAAACCGGGCCCTATTATTTTCGTTCTTAAAAACGGGCTAGTTTTCATTTTTATTATTCCTAACAAAAAAAAAGTTTTTTAAGAGCATCCTGTCTAGTCTGAAACGTCATCGCCTCTGTCTTTCTCATTTCAATCATGCCCCACTCTTCCCTCGGGCACGCACGGGGCACGGGGTGTTTATTTTACGTTGAAATCAAAATAGTTTTTGGCGTTTTTCTCGAAAACTAGCGTATAAACATTTTCTTTTTTTAACAAAAATGATTCATTTATGTTTTTGTAATTGCTCTTTAAATTTCACCCGTTTATAAAAGGCGACCTTATATAAGATTAATAATTTCTACAAAAGAGAATGTCAAGATTGTTTTCAATATTCGACAAGCAAAGAATAACGCCATAGACTTTAGCCATATGTATGAGAAAAACCTATACGAAATGACATTTACTTAGTTTACATTAAAAAACCGGCCAGGTGCGAGTAGACTCACGCACCGAGGGTTCCGTACAAACCTGTAGGTACCTATCTAACTAAAAGTTCACCCATCACGACAATCGCGTCATAGCTAAGGTATTTTTATTGCAAAATGAAATCCATAACATTACGAAAGGTAAATTGCGGTTTACGATTTATGACGTATTAAAAAAACTACTTACTAGATCTCGTTCAAACAAATCTCGGTGGAAGTTTCCATGGTAATGTACCTCCATTATATATTTTTTTGTTTTATCATTCTCTTATTTTAGAAGTTACAGGGACACACATTTTACCACTTTGGAAGTGTCTCTCGCGCAAACTATTCAGTTTAGAAAAAAAAAAATTAGATACCTCAATATTATTTTTGAAGACCTATCCATAGATACCTCACACGTATGGGTTTGATTAAAAAAATTCTTGAGTTTCAGTTCTACTAAGTATGGGGAACCCCCAAAATGTATTGTTTTTTTTTTCTATTTTTGTGTAAAAATCTTAATGCGGTTCACAGAATACATCTACTTACCAAGTTTCAACAGTTTAGTTCTTATTGTTTCGGAAAAAAGTGGCTGTGACATACGGACAGACAGACAGACATGAAGAATCCATAAGGGTTCCGTTTTTTGCCATTTGGCTACGAAACCCTAAAAACTAACTCCTATTTGAAATCAAGTTTAATGACAGCGCTTTGTTAACTTGGGTTTTTGGTTTCTTTCATTTCGACCTTAAAATTGGTGGGAAAAAACATCTTTGTTTATACATTACATTATTTTGTTTTCCCTCAGTCAAGCATCCCAGGTCTACGGCTTTACTATATCAATGAAATCAACTCGTCTATCGTTAGAAACAAGAATATATTCAGCTCTGAAAAGAGCCACGTTCAATATAAATACAAAATCAACTGTAATAACACCATTTTTCATTAATTAATAACAATCCAAATATATGCTTTCTTTAAGTTTTCTTCTTAGGGTCTTGACTGACACTGGTATGATACATGTTTAGTGCCTTGATTCCTTCAATATTTGCGTGTTTTGCTAATTCTCCTGGTAGCAGTAACCGAACTGCTGATTGCACCTCCTGGCTGCCCAGAGTAGTCTTCTTTCCATGAGCTACTAGTCTCCCGGCTTCGACGGCAATCTTCTCCAGCATATCGTTGACAAAATTGTTCATTATCAACATGCTTTTACTCGAAATGCCCAATTTTCCCTGCGACACAGAACGCAGTAGCTTGTAGATGTAGATCGAAAAACTTTGATAGTTCTTCTTTTTGATCTTCTTAGATTTTGAAATAGGCTTCTCGATCAACTTTTGCATGGGTTTCGCGGGTTTTTTCGGAGCAACTGTCGGCGCCATTTTGTATTGTCTTTTATTTTTCAGGAGGTGAAATGCGAGTGTAGTGTTTTGCACGGCTGATATAGAAATTGGTTAAGAGATCTAGTGAAGGGTTGAGATATTTGATAGACCAATTAGAATATTGTTCAAAAGATTGTCTTTGTTTTTGAGGGTAGATTGGTTGTTGTGTTCGTGATTGTTGGATTTCTTACTTTTTTATTAGATAATGAATATGGAATGGTATTGATGAAATTGATATTTGTTAAAAAAACATGATTCTATTACTTACCTAACTTTAAATTCAAATAATCTCCTCAATGAATTTATTTTTGTTTTGTTTGTTTCATTAGGTGTAACGAACTTTTGTGTAAAAAATCAATCAAAGAATTCATAATCAAATTAGATTTAAAGATTTATTTGATGTGTCAGTGGATCTTTTTTTCTAATTTGAAAGTAAAAACAAATACCTAATAAAAAATAATGTAAAACAAAGGTTTCTGTCAGCATTACCTAATAATCGACGATAAGCATGCTGGGCCGTACAGTGGGTACCCAAATTAGATGATAGTACCAACTAAGTAATCGCCTCTCATCTCTCGAGTCTGGAAACAGTCATAATATTAGTTCTTCGTGGTGACTTTACGTTCCACAGCACGAAAAAAAAGTAAGTAGTAGAACCTATATTATTTATTCTGTGGTAGAACGTAAGTAGGTACCAAATTTTTTGGAATCTATGTACAGATACCACTTGCTCGGTGAGGGAAAACAATGTTAGGTTGCTGGTTATGTAAAATTCAGACATCACTGGGATGTGTTGTCTAAAAGCCATGGCCCCTTTGTAAGTGTTACCTACGGAGGCCTGATGCAGTGCCGAATTAGCCCATAAACAAATCCCGCAAAAGGCAAATGTTTAAATGTGATAACGACGAGCATTTGTTCCTAAGTCATGAATGTTTATATTCGTATTTAAGTATCTTTATCCGTTATCTAGTCGCCATAGTACAAGCTTTGCTTAGTTCGGGGCTAGATAATTGGTGTGATTGATTTAAAAAAAACACTTACAGCATCACGAGAAACAGCATCAAAACATAATTGTTTACCAGTGGGCTACATCGTAGGGGGCCCACAGGCGTGAATTGCTAAGGGCATCAAGTAGTCCTTATCCAGCACTGGTCTGTTAATAATCATGGTCAAAGTCGGGATACCTTGGACTCACCCTGATTAGGAAAAAGGTTTAGGAAGAACAACAAATACAATATAATAAGTTGTTTGTATTACGCTTGATCACAATCTAAGGGGCTGATATTGTGACATAGTACCTGTAAGTATTAGTAAGTTTTCTTCAAATTCGAATATCTAAATTGCAGTGTTTACAAAAAGCTGCTTCATGAATGTTTTTATAGGAAAAATAATAAACTCCAATTTCCTTTTTTTTATTCGTCAAACTTTTTTCAGTAATTACATAAAATTAAACCTTTTCTACAAGGTTATTTAAATTTGTAATTCATGTTTATCCATCATAGTGGTACATTAATACATAACTTAGATACTAGCTTATTATAGGTAGTATTAAAGTATGAATGCATGTAGCCAGAGTCAGTTCGCAGGTAAATTAAAATATTTTGTTATTATAAGACCGCAAATGCGCAATCTACCCTCAAAAATAAAAAACAATCTACTTTATAAAAGCCAGCCAGTCCGTCATCTCACCATTTGCCATCCGTTCTCCTTGCTGTAAACTGCCAAATTAAAAATAAAAATGACAGGCCGTGGAAAAGGCGGGAAAGGTCTCGGAAAGGGAGGTGCAAAGCGGCACCGAAAAGTTCTCAGAGACAACATTCAGGGTATTACGAAGCCTGCGATCAGAAGATTGGCACGAAGAGGAGGTGTTAAAAGAATATCGGGCCTAATATACGAAGAAACTAGAGGTGTCCTGAAAGTGTTTCTAGAGAATGTGATACGAGATGCTGTGACGTATACAGAGCATGCGAAAAGAAAAACTGTGACCGCAATGGATGTGGTGTACGCGTTGAAAAGGCAAGGGCGAACGATATACGGTTTCGGAGGTTAATGAAGATCCTAGTTAATAAAATATTTTGTTGATTGTTTTTGTTGTTTTGATTGAAAGTACTGACAAGGCCCTTTTCAGGGCCGCAAATGTTCTTATTTCTCGATTTTGACGAATAGAAGTTAATTTTCTTTGAAAAAATCTCGCAGAACCTTAATAAATCCCGTAGAGTAAAATTTTAGTTTTAGGCGTCGCGGCTTCCTTGTAAGATTTAAAAACTTAATTATGGTATTGTGTTACACAAGGATATTTTAAGGGTAGGGAAGTGAGATTCTAATTTTTAAGAAACTTAATCTAATTTGAAGTCGCTCATTAGACGAGTTTTTCCATTTGGTAAAAGTGCTGATAATCTTTGAATCAAGCTGACGCGATAGCTAAAAACTACCATAGATTAACTATCGTTACTTTAAAAAAACCGATCAAATCTGTCCATCCGTTTGCGAACTACGATGACGGAGATGTTTATAAAAGTTTTTACTTAAGTGTGTTATCCGTTATTAGTCGCCATAGTAGGTACACAAGCTTTGTTTAGTTTGGGGCTAGATAAATTGGTGTGATTGTGAAAAACTATTTATAAGTAGGTATTTATTTTATCTTTCCCCCACGCACCAAAATAACTTTTCGTTTATTTTATATATTATGTCATTTTACATAAAATGTAATCTTCTTTTTGTAGGAAGGCATGAGGTAGGCATAATATTTTGTAGGATAAATCATTTATTCTCAAATATTTTTTGACGTTTTCTTCCAAAATAGTCGGGGCTCAATATGGGAAAGTTTTAAGTCAGTTTATTTTTGTTGTTACTTGATAGACATACTTACATTGCCAGTTTGATTAGATGAGATACTTAAGTTGAAAAAAAAGAAAGTATTTTTTTTTTGGGATTGCACTGATTGCTAAGTATATTGGTCGCATAGAAAAGTTTTTTGTAGATTACAATAAAAATTTGCCAGAAAAATACAGCGATTGTAATGACCTCGGCTAGGATTTAAAATTCTTGTGTTACGAGACACCCAGACTAATTTAGAAATTCATTTTCTCAATTGTTTGGATCAAAACGCTTCTATTTTTATAAAATAATGTTTTCATACATTAACAATTACGACAGAGACCACCGACTGATGAAAGAGACAGCGACAACTGTGTTTATTCAATGAAGGTATCATCAAAAAGCCTGTGTCAAAAATATCAGAATACCGTCACCCAACATCACTATTTCACTTTCACATCTAAGTATATAAGCCGCTCAAAGCCCCTCAATTGTAACAGTACCTCAACATGGCACGCACGAAGCAGACAGCTCGCAAGTCCACAGGTGGAAAGGCTCCCAGGAAGCAGCTGGCCACCAAAGCGGCCAGAAAAAGCGCTCCTGCCACTGGAGGTGTCAAGAAACCTCACAGATACCGCCCCGGCACTGTCGCATTGAGAGAAATAAGGAGATACCAGAAGAGCACAGAGCTACTGATCAGGAAACTGCCATTCCAAAGATTGGTCAGGGAGATTGCTCAGGATTTCAAGACTGATCTTAGGTTTCAAAGCTCTGCTGTGATGGCGCTACAAGAAGCTAGCGAGGCATACTTGGTGGGACTTTTTGAAGACACAAACCTTTGTGCTATCCACGCGAAGAGAGTGACGATTATGCCCAAGGATATTCAGCTAGCTAGAAGAGTGAGGGGAGAAAGGGCGTAAGCCGTGTGGAGGTACTTCTGACGCAGCGCAAGCGAAGATTTCTATTTGACAAAGCCCTTTTCAGGGCTGCAATTCTAAGTTTCTTACGATAAGACTTGTATTTATTCCTACCTACCCTATATTTTCCACTTAGATCAAGGTTTGAAAACCACAACCTAAAAGAAATTATTTTTTAACAGTCAAATTAGACCAGAGATTAGGTAGATTAGGCAGAGTATTATTTTTATAAACGTCATTAGAAATATGAAATATTAGCAGTCCTGAAAAGGACCTTGTCATCAGACCATTTATTCGGCCTTCATCAATAATTTAATCACCCAATCATCTAATTTTCATTCTCCTCACAATCATCTTATTTTCATCATCTTGATCTAACTGGCAGTTTTGACGGTTTTCTTTGGAAGCAGCTGCGGCTGTATGGATGGTAGAACTCCTCCTTGAGATATGGTGACACCAGTCAGCAATCTGTTCAGCTCTTCATCGTTTCTAATTGCAAATAAGATGTGACGGGGAACCACTCTGCTCTTGTTATTATCTCTGGCCGCGTCTGATGCCAATTCCAAGATCTCCGCAGCCAAATATTCTAGAGCTGCAGCCAAGTAGATAGGTGCGCCTTGACCGATGCGAGGTGCGAAGTTCCCCTTCCTTAAAATCTTGTGGATCCGTCCCACAGGAAATTGGAGTCCAGCTCGGGACGAACGGGTCTTGCTTTTCTTAACTGGAGGAGTCATTTTGAGAGTCAGTCGAAAATGGAGAGTGGTGTGACATGTATAGTGATGATTATGAACAGAATTCGTGGGCTAAAATAGTGACTATTGGAAGAAATATAAAATATATACCTACCTACATAAGTAAACACAGACGCACAACATAAAATTAGGATGTGTAACAGAGGATACGCGCGGTTTCACAAACCGTAGTAATTTTTATTGTTAATTTTGACTTTTTTTATTATTGTTTGTCATTTATAATTTTAATCAATGTACCAACATTTAAGTCTTGTTTATACCTTTCAGTAGGCGTTCGGTCGTACTCGTAGTTGGGTTTTAGATTGCAACTTACATTTTTATGAAACAATATTGACATTGATCTTTTTGAGAAACGAATGTAGGTAAGTGTAAACTTTCCTTAAAGCATAACGCTTTGAATAAGTAAAAGTTATACAAGTTATTCAATTTCAAGGTTGAGTTTATCGATTTTCGTACAATTCACGGATAATAATGTCAATATTCGGATACGGGCGATAGGCGCACGCGCAGCCAGAGATAGCCAACTTTTAGAACATTACTTACTTAAATTAAATAAATAATAAATTGTTTAACACAATCACACCAATTATCTAGCCCCACCAAACTCAACCCAAAGCTTGCACTATGGCGACTAGATAACGGATAAATACTTTTATAAACATCCATGACTTAGGTACTCACAAATGCTCGTGCTCATTACACAAACATTTGCCCCTTGTGGGATTCGAACTCACAACCGCTGGCTTTGTAGTCCAGCCTCCCTAGCATGAGCACCAAAACATGATATGATACATTTTGATTTTTTATCGAAACAACGATCATAATGTGACGTCACCGGCACGGGGATTCAAAATGGCGGCGGCTATATCTATCATATTTTTACAGTTGGTGTCGATATATCACCATATCATATCATATCGTGTTTTGGTGGTCATGCTAGGGGGGCAGAACGCGAACTACTACACCAGACGGTCGTTAAGGAGTTCCATGGAAAGGAACCCTTCGAAAAGTTGGAAGAATAAATTATTTTAAAGAACAAATTAATTTAGGCTTAAATTAAAGAGTTAATAAATTAAGTAGTAAGTTGGTAAATATTAAATTAATTTGTAACAGTTAATTGACAATAAGAAACAAATATCCCTGACTGGCACTTGTTACAGAAATCAAAAGTAACGACGGTACCACAACACCCAGACCCGGGACAATATAGAAAAGTGTTTTTTCTCCATTGACCGACCGGGAATCGAACCCGGGAACTCAGAGATAGCGGCACTAAGTCCGGTATGCTCGCCTCTCAGCTACGGAGGTCGTCAATTACTAGTTAATCGTCGACTAATTAACTAGAACCTCACTTTTAACTAGGTTAGCCCAATATTCAAGTCCTAGCTTGACACTTTTTTTCATAATGTTCCCCACCCCTGTACGCAGCTGTCGCTCCCTGGCAGCTGCGAGCGACCGTTACGCGCGATGCGCACGCGCGCGCAAGTGCACTCGGCGAGCGAGACAGACGGCGTGCGAGCGGGATGGCTGCGCAGGTGGGCATGATGGGGTCAATGTCGGTAAGTGTAAGAACTTTTTAGATGTCATAAATTATAGTGGAAACCGTCCAGAATACATAGTTAACAAAGAAGGTAAGTTTTGCTGTAGAACTGCTGGCTGTATCTTTTGATTATATTTCATTAGAAGCTTGAATTTTTACACCTATAAGGGACCGCAGACTTTAGTATTTGGTATATGAATTTCAACACCATACCTGAACTTGTTCTATGAGAAAAAGTGCCTTGATAGATGATCTACATTCAAAGACGCGATTGGCGTAATGCACGGTCATCGCCGTGGGTTTAATTTCCAATTTAAGTCGGTTCAGCCCCAATAGGCCAATAATGTTATTACGAGTATTGACGTTCATAACTGGCAATTTTCTGTCCTAAATTGAATATAATTTTTGAATTTGAATTTGACTTTGAGAAAGGCTTGTAGGTCAGGCGAAGCCTCTAAGAAAATTTATTGGTTATTCCTCACTCCTGGTCGGTAAACATGAACCGATTTCAATTATTATTTTTTATTAAAAAGTAATTAATATTTTTTATTTAAAAAAACCCTTATTGGAGGAATATGGGGGATAAAATCTGTGTTCAGCAGATGACTGTTGTTTGCACTCTTAGGGTTCGTCTTGACCTTGATGAAACTTTATCACCTCAAATTGTTT
Organism: Anania hortulata; assembly: GCA_963576865.1. NCBI lineage: Eukaryota > Metazoa > Arthropoda > Insecta > Lepidoptera > Crambidae > Anania > Anania hortulata. The sequence goes on from OY756416.1 coordinate 7,873,386, forward strand.
GCACTCATAAGGTTCGTCTTGATCTCGATGAGACTTTATCACCTCCAATAGATGAATTAAGGTGCCTCAATTTTATTTAAAAAAATACCCTCTTCATAAAACTCGGTTAAAACTACATAGGTACCTGCTAAACTCAGTTATTTTTGGAGTCGGTGCCAAATTTTCGTGCACCTATGTTTTTTTTTTTACAAAGCTATACCAGAATAACTATTACGGGTATAATTTTACTCCTTGAATTTACCCTTGGATAACTTCGATTACGTTTTTCGAGCAATACACCATACACGGTATTGTTATTCTATAGTTCAAGAGTGAATGATAAACGAATTGACAAACCTACCAAAATTCATGTAATCCATTTCTTCTAGGTTGACTTGAAATGCCACAACATTTTAACTTTGTAGGATAATAAAGTGTCAATGCTAGATGTTGACAACATGTCAGTTTCGAGGTGACAAGAGTGGATTTGACAAGTGACAACATTGACATTAACCTATTCTCTTTAACTTGACATTGGCTACGCTCATGCAAGCCTAACAAGAAAAAAAAAATTCTCAGTATAATCTTTTAATCTGTCAAAATCACCGGTTTAAATGTTTAATCGTATATAACTAACATAATCTTAGATTAGTTCTTGGTATAAAATGCAAAAACAGCTTACTCTAGATTAAACAGTGGTTTACGCTCGAGTAAAAACTTACTCCAGTTTGGTCAAATCGGACCTAAGAGGCATTAATAATACTATTTTATAGTTATAGTTGGGGCAAAATAAAAAATATTGGACAACATCATCACATACACTCTGATCCTATGGTAAGTAGCCAAAGCACTCGTGTTACAGAAATACAACGACGGTGTCACAACAGCTAAACCTGAGACAATATAGAAAATTAGTTTTTCTACATTGACCGACTGAGAATCGAACGTGAGACCTCAGAGATAGCGACACCATGTCCAGTATGCTAGGATATAATTTGCCGTTCTCATTACTTTGAAATGAAATGAAATGAAATTGTTTATTTCGGACACATATGATATCCATTTAAGTTGTTACTTTACCCACTTAATTAAAATATTATTAACAATATAGAAAAGTTGTTTTTCTACATGTACCGACCGAGAATCGAACGCGAACCTCAGAGATAGCCATACCAAGTCCGGTATGCTGGAAAAGATTTTACCGCTGTCATTACTTTACTTAATTATTATAGGTATTATTAGGATTTCGATAGTTTTGCTTTAGCAGGATATTTATTTTATTTACAAAAAATTACAATGTAAGTATTTTAAACTTTTTTTTTTAAAAAGCCATTTTTAATATCAGTGATATTAAATGAGTTACCTACTTTTAAGAGACGAAATGACATGTTTTCATAAATTCTTTTTCTATTTTTTTCTCCAACAATTAAGTGTCCAACACCATGTTGTCTGGTCCCGAAATTGTCATGCTTAAAACCAGCTACATTTTTAAGACTGCCTTTAGAATTGAGTACAAATTTCCTAAGTCCAGCTAGAAATACCTACTGTAGTCAAAATCGTGTGTCAAAAATTCCGAAACCAGTCAAAGAGTCGTTATTTCTATGAAACTCAGAGCCCTATTAAACTCGTGTTCGCCCTTTATAAAAACTGCTTTTCCGTTCGCTTCATTCAATAATTGCACAAGGTACGAAAAACACGCCAATTTAAACCTTAAAGTTACCAACATAAGCTTTGAACAGCGCTTTCGATTTCAATAACTTCGCGCCTTTACGAATCGTTGACGGAAAAATAATAATAACACACTCTACAAGCCAAATTTTACCTTAATACAAAGAAAATAACGTCTAAAACGGAGGTTCTCGTAATCTTGTTTGAATTTAGAATAGCGCGTGCCGTATGCAAGGGTGCGCAAACGCCGTTTCCGACCCCAAGTTCTTTTTTCAAAAGGGATTCCTCGACAGTTGATGACTAACCGTCGAAGGTTAAACACGCTACCATTATTTTATTCTTATTTTAAAACATTTATTCATAATTTTTGATTCATTGGCAGCTTTTAAAGTGAGCAAAACTTTTGTAAATAGTCTCCAAAAAGTCAGTGTTAAACAGTGAATTTTAGATTTTTAGTAAAGTTTTTTTAATTATACGTAAGGATTTTATATAGTGAAGCTTTACAAGTATACGTTAGGTATAAGACAGTATAATTTAGTTCTATAAGAATAGAAGATAGACGTTACGCCTTAGAAGCACCCTCAAGAAACACAGGAGATATGGTCTAACGAGCAAGCTATAAGACGTAACACGGGGAAGTCAAACGCTTACAATGGAGTCGCCTAAGATAGTGTACAAATATTACTCGAACCCAGCATTTTGCGCGCAAAGTGAAGTGGTATTCCAGAAGTCATGTATGACGAGAATAAGAAGCCCAGAGAGAAAAAGAATGCCTCCTTTAGGAGCGAATTCGCCCAGAAAAATTGAAACCACGAACAGAATTTTGAGAACAGATATTTCTGATAATCCCTTAAGGATGTCCCCCTCAGGCAGACTGAGAGAAGACCCACCAGAACTGCCGCCCAAACCACCTAAATTTCAAAACAGGAGTTTCCATAGACAATCCTCTTTGGTGTACAAGCCTACACGTTCTGCTGTTAGGTGTCGAACCAGAAGCGAGGACCTTGAAATGGCTCAATTGAAACAACAGAAAAGTTTCAGATATGATAGAAATGCTGAAAGCGATGATGGTTTAGAAGACAGCAGACTAAAACACCGGTATGAAGTTATAGAAGACGATTTTGATGATCTGGCTGATTACTCTCCTACTAAGAAAAGGATAGTTGAAGCTGATGTGGCGGATATAGAAGAATACAACGTAGATGGGCCTGATGATAACGAAATGAAAGAAATACCGACAGAAATAGTCAAGACTGTGAATGGAAAGACTCTCAGGTACGCTATCGTTCCTTCTGACGATGACGAGCCAGTTAGAAAGATGAATGTGACGTTTACATCGCCAATGATGAGCAAGAAGAATTTAATAGCAACTCAGAAGCTACACGAGTTGCTGTCGACTCCAAGGAAGTTGAAAAGCTACGCCAGCCAACCGTCAGTCAGGATAACCCCGAATAAATCTTTGGACAGTCCTAACAGGGTTGGGACTCCTAAGAAAATGATTTCAAGCACCCCCACGCATGGAGTTACCCCTTCTAAGTCCTGTGCTAACTTAACCATATCCAGAGGAAGTGCGACCACCTCTCCTATATCACCCAAAGCTCAGCAGAAGCTGAACTATGGTTTGCCCGAATTTGAGAGGCAAGATGTATTTGTGACGAGTTTTAGGGAAAAAAGTCGGGATAGAAGTATCGAGATGGATAGGAGGGATGCCAGCCGGGAGAGCAGGAGGGAATACGACAGGAGAGGACGGGATTTGAACGATAAAAAGACGACAGCAGTTATAACTCCTAGGTAAGTGCAAGAGCATAGATCTATTGTTTTGGCAAACGTTTTTGTCTGCGTTTTATCTTGGTATAAAAACAAAGGCGCTTCTTACCCTACTAAATGTTCACCCTTCGCCTGCCACGAAGAATTTTTTCCATTGTTTTCTATTGTTTTTCCGGTCTGCCACGGGTAAGCGGAACGCGAAGGGCTAAATTGTATCAAAATCGGTCAATCTTATAAATTGGTTTTAAATTGAGTTTTTTACATACATTTAGACCCGGCGAGGGACTTCATTATAACATAATATAACACAGACAACAAACTTTAGTTTCAACAACTTGCTTTATTAAAGTAGGGGTAAAAACAAGTATTATTATTAAGAAACAAATAAGGGGGAGTCAGTCAACCATTTCGTTTTGCACCTAGCCCCTTTGTGTTACTTGAGGGCACATGCGAGAATCGAACCCATGACCTTTGTGAATAATATAATATTTCCAATGTACGAACGACGCAAGACATCATTCAATTGTACATTTGCGTAGTAGTGGTGCAGGTTCCGTGATCTGCAACACCGGGTTCCTTTCCCGTTCCTGTCATTTAAAATTAATTTGTAATAATTGAAAGTTTTATCTGTTTAGTTAAACCGAAAAGTTATTAACAAGAAACGACTTAAAATAATAAGAAACGACTTGTAATTAAAAGTCGTTTCTTGTTAATAATTTTTCAGTTATTTAATAGCCGAAAACTATGCTACAAGAACAACCTACCTAATTATTGCATTGATATTTATGCAAGGTACGAGACGTCTCTAGAGATATTGACTTTTATAACCTCCGATACAAAAGAAGGGGTATTGTAAGTCTGACGTCTAGTCTGTGTGTATGTCTCTAGCACGTAATTGCTAGCAGATGGACTGCTTCGGATGCAGTTTTTTTTTTAAATAGAGAGCTAGTTCCTATATTAGTTGAGTACGCCATAGTACGCCCTCCGGTGCGGACTAAAAAGCTAGACAGTGGCGGGTTCGAATCCGACAAAAGGCAAATGTTTTTATGATGATCATGGGCAAGTTTACCTGCCTGCACGGATGTTTATAAATGTACTAAGTAACTGTTGCCCGCGACTTCGTGTGTTTCATAAAAAAAGATCCCAACTTTCTTAATTTTTTCATTTAAAAGAACCTTCTCCTGACTATAATTAATACAACAAAAAAAGAATTAGCCAAATAGTTCTATCCGTTCACACGTGATGCGGTGACCAAGTGAAATAGCGATTCATTTTTATATATAAGATAGATTTAAGTATGTTTATCCTTTATCTCCATTCCAAAACCTTTCTGCCCCAACGATCGTCAGTTTCACGCATCCAACCGGCCAATCTGGAAGTCACTTGGGAGGCTTCTGGAAGGCTCATGTTCAGCAGTGGACGCCCTATGGCTGAAATGATGATGATGGTGATCACATAGTGATAGTTAGCGGTGATTGTCGGAATCATTTTTAATTATTTATTTCTATTACCTGGACAGTAAGTCTTTAGTGTGTGTGTAGTGAAGAGTATCTTCCGCCTGATAAAGATCAGGAGACGTATTTTTGAAGCATTAGAACATTTATATTGCTAACGATTTTACGCATTTTTGAATCACTCGTAACTTCTTGTAACTATTTTCGTTTTCCGCAGAAATATTATGAAACGGAATGCAAAAACAATTTTAAAAACCGGTAGTGAATCGCTTAAAACGGAACGTAAATAAAAAGTTATTACAAATTTCTGTCAAAAATATGTTTATTACTTGTCAATATCATTCTTCCGTACTTTCTACTAGTAGAAACCACAGCAATAATGTAGAAACCGAAAAACGAGTGGGTAGGACCACTCGTTGCAGAATTCACGGAATGAATTTTCAAAAATAGTGATTTTAGGAATTCGCTTGCGAATCTTGCGATTTCGTATTCGGATTGGAATTCGCATGATTCAAAAATACGTCTCCAGGGCTAACATATCCGAAGTAAAACAAAAATAAGTAAGATAATATGTGCCAGGTACCAGACAATGAATCTTGCCAGGGGCGTCTCCCAGGACACCCAGACTCGACCCAATTTAAAAAGATCGTTTTTTAAATTGACCCAAATTGCGAATCGAACCGGGCGGGAACCCTTTGTGTTTAAGGCAAAACAGTATTCAAAATGTCTATTAAGTTTCTATCCATCAGCGCCTTCGGTTTTCGCGTTGACTCGCCAGTAGGTAGTCAGTCAGCAGCATTGCTATTTATATTAAGCTATTAAGTATTTTTGATTAATTAATTCTTTTTTAATACGATGGGTTTGTCATTGTATAATTTGCTTTTAGCAGTGGCGTGCATTTCATATAGGCTATTATGCAGAGCCTACCTTAGTAAATCCTACAGAACAGCTAAACATCTTTTTTTATTTGTCAATCTACCTCTTTATTTAAGTATAAGTAATCATTTTCGACACAATTTAACATCAAACAACTTTTTATTTAAACATTGTAGTTGTTATACATTACAGGTTTATAGAAACATAGTGTTTTTTGCTAACTTGAAATGTTTATGAGCCTACCCTAATCTAAAACCAATGTGCGCCCCTGGCTTTTAGTATCTAAAATGGTTGCAATGTGAGAAAGTATTGTGTAAATGCAGCAACTATTTATATAATGGGACCAACATCAAAACTAACTAGTTCCTTGGGTACAGTAGTTTGTTGTAATGAGTATTTTTTATAGCTCCGTAGCCGAGAGGCGAGCATACTGGACTAGGTGTCGCTATCTCTGAGGTCCCGGGTTCGATTCCCGGTCGGTCAATGTAGTTTATTTTTATTTTTTATATTGTCTCGGGTCTGGGAGTTGTGGTACCGTCGTTGTTTCGTTTTTCTGTAACACAAGTGCTTAGGCTATCTACTTATCATAGAATCAGAGCAATGTATTTGATGTTATCCAATATTTATTTATATAAACCCTTAAGTATTTTACACTAATAAAAATTCACTCTGTATACAGTGTGTACCGTAACTATATATCCCTTTATCCACATATTATTACATCATAGAGAACAATTTTTGTTCTGTGTATAATATTTCACCCTGTATCTTCCATACCATCGATAATATCGATACTATTCATTTAATACTATCGATGAAGTAGCTGATTTTCGATAAGTCAAACTATAAATTTTTCAGCAACACTATACTTATTACTTAGTGTCACTATGTACAGACAAGAGCTCGCCAACCTACCACAAAGCGTAAAATTTTATCAATTGATACTGATCTAATAGTGCCTGCCTTTAACTTTTTGGGTAGGTTGCCTGCCGTTGTATGTACAGTCAATGGCAGGCAGGGGCGTGCATTCCATATAGGCTATTATGCAGAGCCTACCTTCATAAAAAACCGACAGCTAACCATAATTATTAATTACGTATTCAACAATAAACAATAAATATTCTGTAACCATTTTGTCGTCTACCTGTACTTATTCCTTACTAAAGCGCGCAACTTAGATCGTTTCTGTGCAATTTAACCAATGTTAGGCTGCCGCGAGATCGCCTACTGTTTCACGCAAACTTACTCAATTTTCACTCACAGCCTACCCCCATCTGAAACCAATGCACGCCCATGATGGCAGGTCAACCTACCCAAGAAGATAAAGGTCATTAAACCGATTATTAACTAACTAATCCGCCACGTCGAGATCAATATCAATTTACGTTTTGTTGTGGTAGGTTAGGTTAGGTGCCGTGTGGGGACGGCCGTAAAGAATACACTTCCCCACCGCCAACAGGAGGCGTGTCGTAAGAGTCGACTAATTCCTGTAGCACGAGAAGGGCAGCAGCGTCTTCGCGCGAAATCTTATAAAAAAATGCGCTCGCCAACCCGCCTGCCAAGCGTGGCGAGTATTGGTAATCCGGTAAATTGGTAAACCCCCCGATGATCAGTCATTGGGGGAGGCCTTTGTTCAGCAGTGGACCTCCTATGGCTGGAATGATGATGATGATGATGTGGTAGGTTGACGTGCTGTTGTCTGTACATTCGCATGTCCCTACAGTGGTTTAAACAAATTAAATTTGCCAGCAACCTAGTCCACAGGTCAGTCAGTATGAATGCAGGCCGCAACCGGCCAATCTGGAAGTCACTGGGGGAGGCATGCTCAGCAGTGGACGTCCTATGGCTAAAATGATGATTATGATGAAGATTGTAGACCATAGATGAAGTCCTCTTTGCCTATCTCTTTCCAGGGTCGCCTCCCCACCCTCAGAGTACTCCGAAGTGACCTACAAACCGTTCACGGGCCTCAAGCCGACCACCGCTGCTCCGCTGACCATCGCCGCCTTGATGCTGACCCTGTGCGGAGCCCTGACTACAGGGCTGAGCTTTAACATAATGTATACGGTAAGTTCTTGCGAGGTGTTTCTTTGCGAAAGCGAATCAGAAATGAGGAGAACCGTAAACGAACAAAAGTCGCTGACATAGCCCAACGGATTAGCAAGCTGAAGTGGCAGTGGGCGGGGCACGGCCGATGGGGCAGAGAAAGGTTTTGGAATGGAGGCTACGTACCGGCAAGCGCAGCGTAGGACGTCCACAAGGTGGACAGACGACCTGGTAAAGGTTGCAGGAAGCCAGTGGATGTAGGCTGTTTCCAATCGGCCAATCTGGAAATCACTATGGGACTATGTTCAGCAATGGACGTCCTAAATTATGATGATGATGATACGGTAAGTAAGTTTTAGAATGGCCACGTACCTACCTACCTACCTACTAGTAGTTCGCGCTCCGGACTATAAAGCTAGCTGGTTCGGTCACGACTGGTGCTTCTGCACCCCCAAGCCATCTTGCGTCACAGAACAGAAGACCTAAAGTTAGGAACATTGATTGTCATTACAGATAGGGCGCGTCTACTATCTAGACTTCGGTGTGCTGGCCGGGTTTACCTGCTTCCTGTTAGGTCTCCTCGGCTTCAGATCTCGGAGGCAGCATCTACTTCCCAACAGGAATTACGTATCTGGTAAGTTTTTTTTTTACTTCTGGTGCTTTATACAGAGGCCTAATTCCCGTAATTTAACATTATTCGCAATCCGGTGTCGATCCGCTCCCTGTACCATTTACTATCTAAAACGGTATTCTTGTAAACCCAAAAATGCAATGGGGAATATGCATGTTTTTTTTATTTGGTCCTAAAATTAAAGTCGCGTGTCTCCTTATAGGAGGTCCGATATGTACCGTGACGTCACATTACACGTCCGTCATACGTTTTTCATAGTAAAAGCTGTTTTAGAAATCGATAGGTATACCTTTATTTCTAATTACTATATTACGGATATTTTTTACCTAAAATGAATTTTGTTTTCACTATTAGCACTATAATTTCATATATTTTCTTATAAATATGGTAAAAGAATTTTTTTTTTTCATGCATATTCCCTATTAAAGTTCGTAATGCGATTAAAATGTTAGAAAACAAAAATATTATTTTTTTGTTCTATTTTCAGTCGTATTGGGATAGTTTTAATAATTTTATATCAAATAAAAAGTTTACGAGAATATCGCTTTAGATAGTATAATGTTATTGGAAGCGAAACGGCACTGGAGTCACTGGATTGCTAATAATGTTAAATTACTGGAATTGGGCCTCTGGTTCCTAGTCGGTACGATTGACCATACATGCAGCATGTCTAGTAATCTAGCACATTAGGAGCTATTTAACATTATCAACGATCTTTGGGCATGGGAACCAGATTATTATGTTAGACCATGGCTCCACGTCTAAATGCATGATAAAACTTATACACTGCCTGCCTAGCATGAGCACTAAAACACGATATGATATGATATGATATAGCGATTTAATGACACTAACTATAAAAATATGATAGTTAAAGCCGCCTAGCCGTTACAGTACCTACATATTATGATCACTGTTTCGATAAAAAATCAAAAAATATAATGAATATAGACATTCATCATATTTTTACAGTTGGTGTCGATATATCGCTATATCATATCATATCATATCGTGTTTTTAGTAGTCATGCTAGGCAGGCTGAAACGGGGATTAGCGCGATCATTAATAGATATTTTACCTCTTATTTGCATGACGTTTCGAACGGGTTACACCGGCCGTGGTCACAGGCTGACTGGAACAGGTGTCTTTACTGCGTATGAGAGACAGACTCTTCACCTACCCTCATAATATCATTTTCGCGCTGCACTGGGTTTCGAACCCGGGACATTTTTAAGCCAATCTGGTTGCATTAGCTGTCAAAAATGATTTAGTGTTAACTATCATTGATAATTATTAATCTTTATTTAATTAATATCTCTAAACTATTTGTGACCCGCATACACTCGTAAACTAGTAAGTTACCACAATAATATTACTTTATTGCCGTTTTTTCTCTTCTTACACCTTTGTCTTTGTTTCCGTTCATGCGGGCTTATAACAGCCACTTAAAAAATTTGACACAATGGGCTCGTTTCCTAAAAAAATCTTTAGTCCGTCAGTTGGATTAACAGAAAATATTGGACACGTATTTTTTCTTTTCTCCATCAAACAAAAAATTATGAAGTTATAGCCCGTTAAAGTTCCGCATAACGTCACGCCTTGCGAGTGTCGTCACGTGCTCACTTTGATGCGCTTTATCTTCGTAATTTTTTGTTTGATTGACAAAACACAAAATATGGGTCCAATATTTTTTGCTAATCTAACTGACGGACTAGATAGAATAGTCTTTTTTTGACCCAGGACTAGCCTATTCTTTTTACTCGCGTTTTCGTCTATTAGAATTAGCCAAACAGGAATGTAAAATCATCGCATAGGGAATACAAAAAAGGGATTAATATGACTCGTCAAATTAAATTAACATAGTTATTTAAAATTATCCTATGTGTTGGTTGAGCTAGATAACTGTCTAGTTTTAAGACTGTGTGTCTTTTAGTAAGGTAAGTAGTTAAGTAATTCTGTTCGCCACCGTTAAAATGTGCGTGATTATGTAACAAACATACTTACAAACTTACATTTAGGTGTACATATTGGATACTTACTTGCTTTTTGCATGACCTATATAGTTAGCAATCGATCGCAAAGTCGCCAAGTCGCTGGTCGCGGTCGCGTTGCTACTTACCTAGCGATCAATCGCGTCGCCCAAATGAGATGCAATCGCAAAATCGCCGCGGATGCTAAAAGTCGCAGATTCGCAGTCGCGTCTACCCACAAGGTGGAAGACGACTAGGTAAAGGTTGCATGAAACGGCTGGATGCTGGCCGCCAACCGGCCAATCTGGAAGTCATTTTGTGGGAGGCCTATGTTCAGCAGTGGACGTCCTATGGCTAAAATGATGATGACGATGAAGATTCTATTTATTTATTTTCCTTTCCTTGTTTCAGGCTACATAGTGTTATCATCGTTCTCCCTCCTTAGCGCATTCGGACTCCTGCTCCTCCTGACCCTTCAGCCGAGCCCCGGGACTGCTCTCAACGACATCACCTCTGGGGCGGTGTGTGCGGTCAGCATACTGTGCCTCGGTCTAGCCTCAGTAGGGGTGCTCGCTTCATACTGCTGTGCTAGGGACCCTCCAGATAACAGAGTGGGTACCACTAGGTGGTACTAAGATATAATATTGACAAACAGGACCAGATAAAAAACGTACTGGCAAACGCAGCGTAGGACGTGCAACCACAAGGTGGAAGACAATCTGCTAAAGTTTGCAGGAAGCCGCTGGATGCAGGCCGCTTTCACCCGGCCAATCTGCAAGTCATTGGGAAGCCTTTCATTAGTGGATTCTGGACCTCCTATGGCTGAAATGATACTGATGATTAAAGACACCCGAGTAGAAATATGAAGAATTATTTATACAAAATGCCCGGTCACAAGATCCATACCATCTTCACCAGCCTTTGGTTAGTAGGAAATCTACTGTTGGGCAGAGGCCTCTCACATATGTAACAGATATCTTATTATAACTTCCTTGTAATAATATGATAATAACTGATGAAATAATTGACATGATGAACATGACAGAATGGAGAAGCGTGTCAATAGCTTCACCATGAAGCGGTGCGGTTTTCAGAACCAAAATACGTTCTGATGATATACGGGAAATAAAATATTAGGAACCTAAATAGGGAAACAGACCTCCAAATCATGAACTTCTTCTACCGAATAGACATAAAATATCCCACCAAACTGCGGAACAGTCCTCGATGGCCTTCAGCAGTTCATCATGGGTATGTCCTTGATTCTTAATTAATATTGGCGTAACTGGTAATAGGTACCTATCTTCACTGTTGAACTTTTAGTATTAGTTTAGTCGCGGTATGAAATGAGTTATGAACGTTTATATTATATTTTAATCACGAAAGTAAAATACGTTGCGGGCGGCTTGACAAGCAAGAGACAAGAGAATTAAAATTTCTATTCTATTCTATTATATTCTAAAAACCCGCGACCTGTTGTCAGTTGTCACGATTTGTGATTATCTCTAGCCCTTCGCGTGTCACAAAAAATTGTCTCTATTGTTTTCCATTGTTTTTACGGTCTACCGTGTGTAAGTGGAACGCGAAGGGAGAATTACTAAACAAAAAACCTATTTCAATTTACTTACTAAAATTAGTAGGTATGTCAACAAATAGGCCTAGTTTCGGTACTGCTATAACTTAGCTGTGCCATGGCATTTACAGTGTTTAAAACCATAGCGCGCGCCGGCACTATAGCCGCAAAGGTTCTGTTCTAAATATATAAAGGTAGCTGTTCTATTCCCGGTTCAAGACAATTTTGAAAACGATTTTATATCTAAACTGGGTAGTGTCTAGTTGTGCTCGGAGACGCCCCTGACTTATTTTTTATTTTGTTTAAAAAGTTAAAGCTAAAAGTCTAAACAATACTTTTGACAACCGCCTGGTGTATTGGTTCGCGCTCCAGTCTACAAAGCCAGGAGGTAGCGGGTTCGAATTCCGCAATGTTCAAATGTTAATGTGATGAGCACCAGCATTTGTATGTCATGGATGTTTTAAACGCATTTAACCGTTTTTATAACCGTTATCTATTTGCCAAACAAGCTTGGCTTAGTTTAGGGCTAGATAAAGTTGGTGTGATCTTAAAGCCCGGTGACAGATGGCGACAGACGCGGCTGCGGACTCGTCTTGACATTGTAAGGTCAAACGCTGCCATTGGTCGATCCTTGGGCTGGCGGAAGTTGACTGAAGGATAGACCAATGGCAGCGCTTGACCTCACAATGTCAAGACGCGTCCAGAGACGCGTCCGTCGCAGTTTGTCACCAGTTTTAAGTGTAAGAAGTAGCAATAAAAAAGTTGCTCGCACGCCTAGTAGTGTCTGATTGATTACTTTATGTACTTAGTAGGTAAGCCAGTGTTGTAATTTTAATTTACTGGGGTGCTGGGCTAGGATCTTAGTTAATCTAAGGACTAAGACTAAAGATTTAAATTTTTGATCGATAAACATGGAATTATTATGGAAATATTCATGTACGTACTAAAAACCTGACAAAGACAAAATAATATTGTATTCTTTAGATTTAAGTTAAATAAAAGTTAATTTAAAATAATAAAAATATAAACAACTTACATTTCGTAGCCTTTTCGTTCGATAAATTGTTGAGATTTTTTATAATAAATAATATATCATTCTATTGACTGATTTTGTTTTATTTCTTTGAAATAATGTACCTGTATGCCGGCATTTGATAATATTTGATAAATAATTTATTTTCAAGAACATGGTAACCAGTCCAGCAGTAGACTTCCAAAGAATGAAGATGAAGTAAACGAACCAAAGTCGCTGATAAACGACGAAGCTAAAGTGGCTGACAGTGGGCGGGGGGCATTTAAAACTGGTGACAAACTGCGACAGACGCGTCTCTGCACGCGTCTGTGAGGTCATTGTGAGGTCAAGCGCTGCCATTGGTCTATCCTTCAGTCAACTTCCGCCATCCCAAGGATCGACCAATGGCAGCGTTTGACCTTACAATACAAGTCCGCAGCCGCGTCCGTCGCCGCTTGTATGTGCTCTTAGAACTGACGGCTGATGGGGCAGACAGGTTCTAGAAAAGGCCATGCATAAACCAGGAAGCGTAGCATTGTATTTATCATAATTTATCCACAATTTTAAATGTTGACTTAATTCAGTAATAGTGATTTTGGAAAAATAAGAAAACAGAATTTATACACTGTGAAAACTGCTTGAAGCGGAACGTTTTGACAAACACATCTGTGACAATTGACAAATGTCACGCACGAACGTCAAGTCACAGATTATTTAGCGTCAATTCAATCAAAGTGGATAATTCCCTGTGATTTGTTGTGTTGTATTTTTTGATAACACTGTAGGAAATAGCATTGTTTGATAACATTTTCTAGTTCGTGAATAACTAAGACGTGGTGTTTGTTTTATACTTTGACTAAAACTGGTTAATGAGTGCACAGAACTGATGTAATCCGCGAAGTGGTGATTGTTAACTTTGTTCGCGTTCAGCAAGGTAGTTCTTTGTGTGACCAAAAGTTTATGATGCAAAATGCAAAACCTCTCACCCTTTTTATTGGACAAATTGTGTTGTTATCGTATCGATGATCTTTGTGTTATGGTCATTTTGAGATTCATCTAGTATCTATTTCTTTCGCAATCTATTTGTCTCGATATCGTCCTTGTATTCCACAATAGATGTTGTTATTTCTTAATACTTCTTCGCATTTTGTTTACCAACCAAAAATAAACCAAAACCAATCTAACGAATTTTTCCTCAGTTTTTTTTTAAAACAATTCAATGATGTCATCAACTTTGTTATTGTATCTTCATTGAAAAATAATCGGATGATTCAGACATAGAGATTAAATCCACATCATTGATTGACCCAAAAACATGACATTCATGTACTAGGTATATTGATATTAAACATTAGGCAGGTCTTTGAATATATTATCTAAATTCGTAAAGTACCTATGTAGTTAATACTCTTTCGTGGGGAAAGAATGGTTCTTGAGTGGTGACTACGAACTGATAGACGCAGCCTTGGCAGGACTCTACCTGGTGGACTGACAATTTAGTCATGGTTACTGGCACTGGATGCAAACGGCCCTAAGCCGCTTGCTGTGGTGTTCTATGGGGCCTATGGCCAGCAGTGGACTTCCAATTAGGCTGAATCATTCTTCAAAATGAAAACTACTATTTTATAAATTTAATTTTTCCTACAACGGCTTCTGCAAACTTTATTTTAAACAATTAATCAGTGTATTTGTGTATGAAAAGTAAACATTTTTGCCCTAAATAATACCATGGCACTTAACTGTTTATCTAATCTGGTTTTACAACACAAGGTGTAAATAAAATAATGCAAATCATCTTTAGGATTAACGATTCATCATCACCATTTTAGCCAGAAAACATCCACTGCTGAACATAGGCCTCCCCCAGTTATCTCCGGATTGGCCGGTTGGAAGTGACCTGCATCTAGCAGCTTCTTGCAACCTTTACCGTCTGTCCACCCTGTGATACACTGCGTTTGACCGTAGGTGGCCTCCATTTCAAAACCTTTTTGCTCCATCCGCTGTCAGTTTTAAGTACTATGTGCCCCGTCCACTGCCAATTCAGCTTGCTTATCTATTCAAATATTTCTACCTGGGACAAATGATCCAGTTGGGTTAGGTCCAGTTTTGAGATCGAGTCAATCGTTGAATCTAACTCAGCTGGGCAGTGTTCGGAATTGATGACTATAGGTACAGACAACGGCAGGTCAACCTACTCCAAAAGTTAAAGGTCATTGAACTGATTTTCAATTTTAAGACACAGATTATCAATATCAATTGAGGAAATGACGTTTTGTGGTAGGTTGATGAGCTGTTATCTGTAATTATTTTATGGGACCAACATTGAAAGATGAAATGTAATCCCCATAAATGACCTATTAATTATCTGTAATGGTTTGTATTTATTTTTTTGGGATTTCAGTTATTATTAATTAAATTATTTGTTATTATTAAGCACTAGCGTAAACCCTAAGAGATTTTGAAGTACCAACAGTAATAACACCTTATGGTCACTGCTCATGTGGAATATATCATATTTTAGAAAAACAGAAAAATTATAATGCATTTTTCTTGGGTACCAATTTTTTCTAGAAATAAAAGAAGCCTTTATTGTAAATAGTAAACTAGTGTCCCTCCCCGACTTTGCACGGGTAGCACTAAGTATCGGAAGCCACGGGCACAGCACAAATAAATTCTTTCCACCATCACACCAATTACCTAGCCCCAAACTAACTAAGCAAACCTTGTTCTATGGCAACATACTTAAATACGTTTTAAACCTCCATGACTCAGGTAGAAATGCTTGTGCTCATCACAAAAGCATTTGCCTATTTTAGGATACGAATCCGCAACCGCCTGGCTCTGTGGTCCAGAGTGCAAACCACTACACCAGACGTTTGTCAAAAGTATTATTTAAATATTTAACCATAAGGCTATTTCAATTAGGACATCTTTAGCAGATCATGACTTGTGCGTTTGCAATACCGCACACCTAACTTTTAGTAGTTGTCTTGTCATATCTTATGCATACGAAGTTATCATTCTAATTTCCGTGTGCTATAAATGCACGACGGACGTCCTGCTGGAAAATTCATAATTGAAAGAGCCCATCTCTCGTTCCTCGGTCCCTCACTGATGAGGATCGCGACCACATACAACGTTCCTCCACAGACCGCGATCATGCGTTGTATGGACCGCTCGATGCATAGTTTCGCCCACCGTCTTCACCGCGTCTGACCATCTCGTAGGTGCTCTACCCCGAGCACGTCTGCCTTCCATTAGGCCCAAGATAATTTGTTTCTCCAGACAATGCCAAAAAGCCTGTAGAGAGTAAAATAAAGTAATAATTACAATAATACTGTTTAACGTTTCAGAATCAAAATGGCCGAACATCATAACATCAGAGTGGCGGCTGAGTCGCTGCTCAGTAGTGTCACAAACCCGCATAATTTCTGTAAGTTTATTTTTTTATATAACTTAAGTTAGCTACCCTGTGATTAAAAGGTCAAAGAAAGCGAGGTAAACTACGCCAAAGGTAGGTAGGTGGCTGGCTGGAACAACCCAGGTCAGCAAAAAATAATAATAATCAGGTCTAGTGGTTTGGATAGTTCGTTTGCTGCAGATCACAGAGCACTATCATAAATGTCTTTGACATCTGTATTCTTACCTGTGAATCACAAATAAACAAATTTAAATTTTGAATTTGCATGTGGTTGTTTGACGGTCAGTCATACTGCCTCGCAAAGAGTTCAAATTGCAAGAAAAAGGATTTTAACGCTTCTTCTTGCCAGCGCCGCGCAGCGTCGACGCGATACTTGCTCGGCGGTACCGCGACGCTGAGCGACTTCTGACCGTTGGGTTTTTGAAACACAGGCTTCGCTGTCGCGTAAAGCCTTGGATACACAGCCGGCTTTGTGCCCAAGGCTTTATTGCTAGTGCTGTCAGATGTCTTTCATCTACTAGGTCGTCCCGTTTTTAAGCCCTCCAGGATGCCTAGAACGCTTTTTCATAAAGTTGGCACAGAATTTTAAAATCCTCAGTCTGCTGGACTGGACCTTATTGGCTCGCTAGCAAGACGCCGTGTAAGGTCTCTAACAGAATAAGTGAAACTACTTACCTATGATATTTATAAATACTAGTTATTCAAGTATTTAATTTGCTTACCAAGTGTGTACAGATCTTAAGTTAGGCCAATCTGGAAGTCAATGGGGGAGGCCTATGTTCAGCAGTGGACATCCTATGGCTGAAATGATGATGCTTAAGGCTAAGTAATAGTAAAATTATGGTATGGTCTTTTTGGTACCTCAATATTAAATATATCGCGTAACGACCCGTAAATCGTGTTTTTGCGAATTTACTTAGTGGTTTGTTAAAAATTGGACGTTGCATTCCGCGATCTGACTGATCCTTGGTGGCAAGGTCTTTTGCAATATATCGACATATCGTTGCAAAATAATCTAAATAATATAGTCCTACCACACCTACAAGGTAGACAGACGACCTGGTAAAGGTTGCAGGAAGCCGCTGGATGCAGGCCGCTTCCAAACGACTAATCTTGAAGTCACTGGGGAAGGATGTTAGCCTATGTTCAGCAGACGTCAATTGATGATGATGATCAATCAATACGTCTGTGTCATTAGTATGAGTTCATTGTGGCTACATGAATAATAAAAGATGTATTATTAAATATACAATTGAATTCGAATCGAATAATTTTGTAAACACATTACAAGCCAAATAAACAACTCCACTCATTCCCAGATAAGTTATCTGTTAGGAACAATAACAGTATGCTTGTAATCGGGAAGCGAATTTGTAGTGAAACTGTGCCTGTGTGCCACTTTATGTCATTCGATGTATCATCATTTCAGCCATAGGACGTCCATTTTTTAACATAGGCCTCCCCATTGCCATCCAGATTGGCCGGTTGGAAGCGGCCCGGATCCAGCGTCTTCCTGCGACCTTTACCAGGTCGCCCACCTTGTGTTTAGGCAGAGTAAAATGAAGTAAAGTAGGCTCATACAGGGTGTCCCGTCACTCAAAGATAACCTTGTAACCGCGCTCTAATCATCATGGTGAACAACTTTTGCTCTATGACTTTTGAAGAAAGAAAGAAAGAAAAGTTATTTATTAAACATTGGACATCACACACAAATAGTACAAATGACACAAAAAGAAAAACAAGTAATAAAAACAAAAAATATATATATATTAAAAAACGAGTAAACCAAGCGGTGCCACTATGTGCCTGTGATGTCCGGGATAATGGGACCTCACTTAGCTTGAGCCACGGCCTGAGTAGTACTGGTTTTCAGTAGGCCCCGAATTTTGCGAATTTGCATGAAAATGTATTTACTTCTCATACAAAATTCTAAAGATGAGGCCTTTGTTCAGCAGTGGACTAAGCAGTTCTAAAGGCTGATGACGATGATGATATTTGTATAGATTTTAAAAAAATCGTTTTTTTTAAAAGCGGTGGTACTACCTTTATACAGGTGACACTTTTTAAAACCATGTATGTAGTCAGTCTTATATACATCAACTTTTTCTATAGAAGCAACATCAAAGTCGTAATTTTTAGGGTTCCGTACCTTAATAAGTGAAAGGAAATCTTTTAGGATCACTTCGTTGTCCGCCTGTTCGCATATCTGTCTGTCAAGACCTCATACAGGTCATACAGGTCTGAATTCCCTTGAAGCTGTGAAAAATTGTTAAAAGCTTTTATTAGGATCCAACTACGTGGTTTCAAGAAGTGTCCTAGTCTTTTGTGCACCCTGTATTATAGGCAGTTAATGTATATTAATGTACAATAATTAATACTAGCCTAATTAGATAATTAGTTGCCATGCCCAAATGAGCTCTATGACCTGTGTTCCTGTCTATACTGTTCCTATCGGAGAGTAGCGTGACATCTCTGTTCTATAGTTCCTATTTGTCATTTATTTGTAGTCATGCATTCAATAAATAAATGTGTTTTGAACACATCTTTCAACTTATGGCCAATTTTTCAATCGCCAGATAACTTTATTCGACGAATAAAATTGAGGTTTTGACACAGTTTCTATACGAAAACTGTCGAATGTCAAACTTATTCTGCTAATAAAAGTTAACTGACTTAAACAATCGCCCCTTTAATGTCATAATTTACACTCCATTCGGCAACCCAACATACAATAGGTTGGGCCTGGACAGTTAAAAAAAAGGCCACTATGGAATTTAAAATGGCAGCTAATCTGGTAGACCCACAGCAGTTAGGGATGCATAGTAGTTATGTTGCCATAATATTATCGAAAAAGTATCGATAAACCGGATAAAATACGAAGAACAAACACAATAAATTTACTTTTGTATGATATTTTTCTACTGTCGCATTGTTATAATTATCTGTAAAACTACTGACTCGAATTAAACAAACATGGCCCAGACAACGCACCAATTGTCACAGTCTTGAAGTGCGGAATTATTATACTTGACTCTGTTATTAGATACCAAGGTTTTTATGCGGCCACCGCTCGGCGACTGCGTGGAGGCTGCGCTTTTACGTACATTACATCAATGGCTTTTTTTTTAATGGACTCAATCCCGCTCTATAAGAAGAGCAGTGATTCTGCCAATGTCTATTTTCTAATAAGTATTTTCTTGAGTAGTGTTCACAATAAATAACGGGTGTTTAGTTTTTATCGCTTTTCATGGAATTAGTGAAGGCTACTCTTCCCGTAGAAGCAGGTTCCGGGCTATCGGGTCTAAAGCAAGTTGTCTTGAGACAAGTCACTTGACACTCGATGCGGCGTTGAACACAATGATATTTCAATAGTTTCAGAACTTTATCACAAAACATTAAAACACAAACTACACCAATAAATAAATAACCTCAAAAACGGCTGGATCGGTTTGGCTAATTTTTGTTTTGAAATATTTGTAGAAGGCCAAAGAAAAAAAGCCAACTTTTATTAACGGTACGAAGTTCACCGGGTCAGCTCGTATTTAAGAGTGTTGGTATTACGTTATCTACCCCTAATTGGTTATCTATTATTATCGATAACTATTTTATCTATTCATTGACACAACTATTTACTACCTGGGTTGAGGCTTGGGTTGGGGTATGTAACCATTATTTCCTTTCGGAGTTAGATTGACAATGTCATTAGTGTGTTCACTTTTGGTGGTGATGCTATAGTTGTAGCGTGTATATTTTGTGAGCTTATTAATTACCAGTTTTAGAACAATGAGTACTATACACCCTGTTGCACATTCTACTAACTACGGTATTGCGTTGTGCCATATAAAAAGAGGTATTTTTTTATGTTTATTAATTTTTAATGTATCAAGGAGATCTGTTATCAAGAACAAGTTCTTATAACAAAATTTTCTTACATATAAACTTGTTGATTTCCTTTATACATTATGTCGCGTAGACACTTTTATACATAGCGTCTTTGCCATGGCAAAATAGCTGAGTGGCAACCGTTTTGTTTCGTATCACATTACCTTTATTAATTTATTGTAAGTAATTAAGTACTTAATTGTGATATGAACCAAATAAATAATTTTATTTCTTTTTTTCTTTCTCTTTCTTTCGCACCTTGCAAATTATGACTCGTTAATAATTTGTCATTTGTTCTTTATAACAATTACTTATTAATGAGCTTTTTAACCATTTTGGTGATGGAACGTATTAACCCAAGAATTCTTGCCATAATCAATAGAAGAAGTAGATTCTACTCATTGAAGTTCCAGGGAGTAATATAATATAATAAATTCTTCAATTCATTTTGTTATCTAACGTCATCGGTAGCTCAGTCGGAAAAGCAGTCGCCCGGTTAGCAGAGACGTGAGTTCGATTCCTATCTGAGGCGGTCGTATTTTTCAAGTGTATATTACGGCCTGATTAGCGTAGTAGCGCTCATTCGCCTTCAACGCAGTGTGTTCCGGGTTCGATTCCCGGCTCGGGTCAATTTATATATATATATATATATATATGTTACAGTTAAAACTAGTTAGTAGATAGAACGCGTTTTTCCTAGTTAGAACTAGTTTTTACTTAATGCCTTTGTTAATACTAGAATTGACTAATGTCTGAATCGAATATCAGTTAAAACTAGTTTCTGCAAGACAAAACGCGTTTTTCCGAAGTGAGTCAGTAAAAACTGTTCCGACCGAGGTTAGAGTTCATCATACCTTATTCTGATTGGCTGCGAAGCATCACCTGATCATCGTACTTTATTCCGATTGGTCGCGAGATGTAACCTGATTCAACAAGTGCAAGTGCAATTCAATTTCTTCATAAATCCCCTTCGTGACAGCGGCTTACCTCCAGATATCAAAACATTATGGCAATAGATGATGTAAGAGTTGATATTCACTATGCTGAGCATATCATAGAATATGCACATAGGCCACCGGTCGGTCTTACGGTTGCATGACATATGTGCACACATTTGGTCAATGTGTCCACTCCACTTTTTGTGGCATTATAAAACTCTATCATAGATGGCTTTTTCGTTGTTTGGTTCACTGTGCCCTCTTCGTCACACGAGGACAACAAATATACCATCTTGCTTGGTTTTGGTTTGAACGATAAAAGTGTTAATGACCCATCATAACAGAACATAGACGATCCAACCGCTCTTTCTCGGTTATTCTTAAATTCTTCTGGTATTTCTTTTTTGTTAGCACGCAACGTTCCAACTATTGTTAGTTTGTAAGGCTGTTGCAGCAGTTGTTTAGCTAATGGAACAGATGTGAACCAATTATCAGTGGTTACATTTCTGTTAGAGCCATGAATACTTCTCGTTAATTCCTTGACAACATACGCACCAAGGAGTTCTCCTCCTGTATTTGTACCTTTTCCAAGATACGGCATAGCATCAATCATATATCTGGTCCCACTGTCACACATCATCTCAATTTTCAGTCCGTATTTAGCTGGCTTATTAGGGATGTACATCTTAAATTTGCAGCGACCACGGAATGCCAGCAATTGCTCATCGATGGTTACGTTGGTTCCAGGAATGTAATTTTCTCGACATTGATTTATCAATAAGTCCCATATTTTTCGAATCGGCGTGAATGGACCAGACTGAATAGTTTGAATTCTTACAGCCCTATCATCAAACCTGAGACATCTTATAAAGAAATCAAATCTTTCTCGACTCATACACGAGATGTATCGTGTTCCACAAAAAGCTGTGTTGAACAATTCATCACTTGTGAGGTGATTATCATCCAAAGCGGCAGCCAATATTAAAACGCCAAATAAAGAATCGAGTTCCTCTTTGCATACGTTCTTTCGGGTAGATGTGACCGTCTCATACATTTCTTTTCTTATAAAAATTTCAGCATTAGTCCAATTCAAAATTTCCTCACAAATTTCATCAGTCATAAAGGAACGGAATATATCTAAAGGGCTTGTAATATTTTTGAGTGAACGACCTGGCCCTCTAGCCGTGCGGATGATATTTATTGCAGAGGTTCGAGAAGAAGCATGGCCTTTTTGTGTTGACCACTCATGACGATTTTTGCCTCGAATGTTAGCTTGAGTCAAGTTTATAATAAGGTTAGACTCTGATAAAGTAGAATCTTCATGAGACTCACCAACTGGAAGAACTTCTGAAGGTGACCTTTCATGTACTTCATCATTGTCAGAAGGTTCATCGTGAATATCGTGATCGTGAATCTGCACGTCGTCGACCAATAAGTCGTCTTAATTTTCCCTTCCAGAAGAACAATCCTCACCACAATCTTCATTTTCTAATGCACGAATTATTTCTTCGTTAGTGATAATCGACCTTGTAGCCATTTTTCACAATTTATGTAATAACTAAAAGAAATAAAAGCAAAATCAACACACAGCATAAAACATAACAAAGAAACAAAAGTTACATAAAAGCTAACTATTCGTCAAAATGACGAGCATGCACCCAATATCTCGTAAACAAAATTACTTACCGGCTAAACAGGACCATCACACGGCGCAGTCTAGCGATCACTAAGTTGGCGCGAAAGCACAAAACCGTACGCACAATAATTAGAAAGAGACAGGATGATATTTGTTACGTGGTCGTCATTTTGACGAACGTTAGCTATCTAGGGTTAACAAAGTTTCTTTTTAAAATTTTATGGTTGTGTTCTGTTGATTTATTTGATTATTTTCTTTACCTACTTATAATTAATATAGTCATCTTGGCAACTAAATTTAAGTCAATGTTCTCTAAAATGTTCCTTTAGTCTTAGACTATTATTAATTGGTTCTCAGTATCTTAGATCTTTTCAATAAATATTTTTAAAACTTATATCTTGTTTTCAATCCCAAATCCGTTTTTCTAGCGCTAGTTTTAACTATAGTTCGATGTGACAACTAGTTTTATCTGAAAATCAAATATGTCAGTGGTAAATTCTAGTTTTAACTGATTATTTCTAGTATTAACAAAGGCATTAAGTAATAACTAATTTTAACTAGGGAAAACCAGTTCTAACGAAAAATGGGTTTTAACTGTAACATATATATTTAAATTGGCTTAGGTCTGGGTATGCGTGGAAATGCCTTTTACTGTCTGAACCTCGTTACACAAGGATGTTGATTCCCTACTCCGAGACCATTATAATAGGTGAGATGACTAACGCATATTTGTATACAGTATACTAACGACGCCCGCGACTTAATCCGGATAAAAAGTATCCTATGTGGTAATCCAGGCCATGAACCATCTGCCAAATAATGCTCTTGCAATAATGAATAATAATCTGCCATTAAAATCTGTTCAGTAGTTTTTGCGTGAAATAGTAACAAACATCCATACATACAAACTATCGCGTTTATAATACAAGCTTTTGCCCGCGACTTCGTCTGCGTTGACCTACCCGGATAAAAAGTATCCTAAGTGATTATCCAGGCTATGGTCTATCTGTATGCCAAATTTCATCAAAATCTGTTCAGTAATTTTAGCGTAAAGGATTAACAATCATCCATGACAAACTTTCGCGTTTATAATATTAACACTTTTATAGCGACCGAATCGTTATAAAGATCAAAAAAAAAGTTTATTTTTTCATGTTCAATATATCCATCAAGGTAACAATATAAAAAAAAAACGGTAGTACGTTAAAAAAAAAAGATTCAGTAACATCTGGGTTAATAAGGATTTGTTTTTATTTCTATTTCAGCACATTCTCAGTCCCAGTCGCACTCGGTGAACTTAGTCTCCGAGGACTTAGTGGCGGGGCACCGTCCCCAAGGCAAGATGTCTACCGTTCGCCGGTTCTTCTGTCTGTTCGTCACCTTCGACCTGCTGTTCACCAGCTTGATGTGGCTCATATGTGTAATGGTAAGTGTTTCGGTATACAGGGTGTAACGTTATTGGCATATTTAAAGTTGCAAGTACCTAAAATTACGCTATTTTGGTGTACACCTATGAAAACTACGCCAACCGATAGAGAAAATAATTATGAGCAACAAATACTCTTTGACAAAATGTGGTAAAATTATATACTATGTCCAGAATTTCAGTTTGAATATACAGGAATACTTTTTTACCACCAGCCAAATTTTTTCTAATCATTAGGTATCCTTCATAAAACCCATTTATAAAAAAATAGGTAAGTATGTCAAGTTTTCACCATAAAATATTTTTCCCAATAAAAATTTCAATTTTATGTGGTTACTGCTTAACGTAAACATTACGCTAGATACATGAATAAGAGGGCGGCGTGAGCGCAGCGGCGCGTGTCAACAACTTAAGGATCGTTAAAACATCAATGAAAAGCGGGTGCGGGGGGAGGCGTCGACGCTAGCGCGTAGAGTAGTTTGCGTGCCGTGTCCATACTCTTAGTATTTGTTTAGACAATTTCCAGGTGCTTTATCTCAACATTTTTGTACTGGGCGATACCAAAAAAACACGTGTATTGTTTTTATGTGCGTATATGTATGTATATTCTGTTACGGACTTTTTTTAGAACTTTTAAAGGGGAACAATTCCGTCATACATGATTTTTGCGTAAGTTAATCCTAAGGTCCTTGTTGGCAATTTCATTGACTCGAATCTTATGACGTAAAGGCTAAGGTTTGTTTTCGCGCGCCGTTGTGACTATTAATGCATTGAACTTTGCAGTTCTAGGTTGCACAGAGATAGTGCGTGCGTATTTTTTTGAATGAGACAAGATATCCCGCGTACCAACTTTTAACAACTGATAGTAATAATTAAACATGAAAAAAAATGAGTTTGTTTTTTACGTAGATCGATTTAGTTACTGATTCTGAGTGGTCCCTGAAAAAATGGCACTACCTTAAAATGTAACCCTGTATATTACAAAGCCAGCGGTTGCGGGTCCGAATCCCGCAAGGGACAAATGTTTGTGTGATGAGCACGAGCATTTGTACCTAAGTCATGGATGTTTATAAATGTATTTAAGTATGTTTATCCGTTATCTAGTCGCCATAATACAAGCTTTGCTTAGTTTGGGGCTAGCTAATTGATGTGATTGTGGAAACAATTTATTTATTTATATTTTCAACTCGAACTAGTAGTTCCTGAGATTAGCGCGTTCGTTGATAAAGACTCAGTGACAGACCTAACTTCACGCAGGCGAAGCCGCAGACGGAAGCTAGTGAACAATAAAATAAAATTTACTTATTTTATTTCAGATGCATGGCGAGACACTCCAACAGATAGTCGACAGAGAGATAATACACTACAACATGAAGTCGTCACTGTTCGACATAGTGCTGGTAGCGATCAGTCGGTTCACACTGCTTCTGCTCTTCTACGCTCTTCTGTACATCAATAACTGGAGCGTCATAGCTGTGAGTTAACCTATAAGGCATATATACGAAAAAAAAGCTTGGTAAACAACGCACTCTGTACATCAAACCAAATTGAATGCAAAAAATAATAATAGGCTAGTTTCCTCGGTCAAGAAAAGATTATTCTATTTAGTCCCTCAGATTATCAAAAAATATTGGACCCATATTATTTCTTTTGTCAATCATACAAAAAATGACGAAGATAAAGCGCTTCAAAGTAAGCACGTGACGTCACGACTTGCTAAAAAGTGTCGCAAGGCGTGACGTTACGCGGAACCTTAACGGGCTATACTTCATAATTTTTTGTTTGATTGCGAAAAGGAAAAATACTTGTTCAATATTTTCTGTTAATCCTGACGGACTAATTAGATTTTTTTAAGAAACTAGCCCATTGCTGGTAAAATAAAAAAAAAACTGATTTCTAACCTGCAATGTATAATAGCTCGCACTCGCTGTGAGTGAGCGCTTTACAGCGTGCATGATATTTAGAAGTTTTCTATGTTGTTTCCACATGACAAAGTTGTTGTAATTGAGTACAGTGGTACGAGTATAATACGTGAAACGTAGCCTTTCACTATGGGCCTCATAATGATAATGATAAATAATAATTAAAAAAAAAAATATTTCAAAAAACTTACATAATAATTACATTAGCACTGATTCCCACACTAGGATTCCCTGTTGTGGGATTCAGTCTCTTTCACCGAATCTAACTTATTTTTAGTTACAGTAAGTACACAATATATTATTTTGATAAACAAACAAGGAAGAGAAATTAATTTGTTTGTGTGTGTGTGTGTGTGTTTTGTGGGTATGTGTGTGTTTTTTAATTTAATTATTAAGAAATTAATAAGAAAGCTCAAGGTCGCACTGCGTGCTATAAAATGGTGCCATGCCCGGTGTTTCCTTGCGAGATCGAATCAGAAATTAGGAGATCCGTAAACGAACAAAAGTCGCTGAGATAGCCCAACGGATTAGCAAGCTGCTATGCAATGCACACAAATTTTGCTATATCTAAACAAACTCATCCTCATCATACACTAATTATCTTTTATACTCTTATCACCCTAAAGCAAATTTTGCTGCGGTAATGCACACGGTTTAGGAACATATTGAGATCAAACATGCTTACATTGCTGAAGTGGCAGTGGTCGGGGCACATAGCACGTAGAACTCACGGCCGATGGGGCAGAAAGGTTCTAGAACGGAGGCCGCGTACCGGCAAGCGCAGCGTAGGACGTCCACCCAGCAAGTGGACAGACGACCTGGTAAAGATCGCAGGAAGACGCTGGATGCAGGCCGCTTCCAACCGGCCAATCTGGAAGTCAATTGGGGAGGCCTATGTTCAGCAGTGGACGTCCTATGGCTGAAATGATGATTATGATGATGAATAAAATACGCCCCAAAGTATTAAGAAGAAAGGGTTATTTATCATTTAATAATAACCATGTTACCGTCTTAAATAACACAAAAAAGCTTGCTCTCGTTCATACACAAAATGAATGTTGTTTAAACGAACTGTTTAAAATTATCAATATTGGTGTAGACAAAATTGTCTGTTGTTTCAGATATCAACAGGAGGGACGTGTCTATTCTTAATAGCAAAAGTATATGTTTTTGACGTAAGTATTCAATATTATCTAGTATATTCTCTGTGTGCGCGATGACAGCGCCCCTAGTAACCACAATTATTGTGGACTTGAGTCTCTCAAATTATGGCAACTGAATGGTTTGAGAATGATTTTCGGATTGTTTTTCTTCGAAATTAGATGAAAATATCTAAAAAGTTTGCGCATATTGTAATAAGTGATTTTCTTACTTGAACTAGAATACGAATTTTATATTACCTACGGGATTTTAATCAATACAACATGATATAACTTTCCAACCTCAAAATGTGCAAAAAGGAAAGCGATCGATTTGACAGCCCCCACCACCCACTTTGCACATAGCGAATAAAGACATGTCTGTCTTTATTCGCTATGTGCAAAGTGGGTGGTGGGGGTCCAGTGATCGGAATAGGTAGATTGATTTGATGTACTTTGGTAGTGCTAGCATAATATGGATATGCCTTTTTTTTAAACTGATACAGTGACATTCCGAAATACCGGAGGCATGTCCATATTAACATCAATGTTTGAGATCATTGACCCCTAATCAATCTACTTACTCCGATCACTAGACATAACTGTCGACACAGATAAACACGGCAATAGACTAGAAAAAAATATATTTAAAAAACTGATCACTCTTAACGATTAGACCGCCTAATTTGTGCATCTTTATATAAACATAACCTGTATCTTTTTTATATGGTGCAATAATCTATTTATAATAAGTAGACATCGGATTATATGCATTTGCATGTTTGCATAATAATATGCAAATGCATAAAACTCCCTAATTACGGCGTTAGTGCATATTTTAGCCTTTTTTTTAAACCGTGCATATTTCGTTAAGTAGAACATTAATGGCTACATCAACGGCACAGGTCGTACCCTGCCTGAACAGGTATCTCCAGAAATGGCGCCAATTTTAAATATTGCCCAATGATGACAGTTGATGTGGAGAGGTCATTCTCGGCGTACAAATTGATACTGGGTGACAAACGTCACAAATTTGCGCTCGAAAATTTGTAAAAATACTTAATTGTATATTGCCTCAAAAACTATACTTAATTTTAAGAGAATTTCGCTGTTTTTGCAAACTCTTTGATTAAAATATAAAAATAATAAAGGTTTTTTGATTTTGTATTGTGCATATTTTAGGCATATCAATCGTTTTTAGTGCATATTTCGGCCTTTTTTATTGCATATTTGCATGCATATTTTGGCATTTTGTTAGTGCATATAATCCAATGTCTAATAATGAGAAACTAGCTGTTAGCCGCGACTTCGTTTGTGTATTTAATTCAATTCAGAAACCTTCCGTGTGCAAAATAACTCACCGAAGTTTCATCGCATCGCATGAATGGTTTAGGAACGTATTGAGAACAAACATTCTTACATTGCTGAAGTGGTAGTAGGCGGGGCACGTAGAACTGACAGCCGATAGGGCAGAAAAGTTCTAGAATGGAGGCCACGTACGAAGCGCAGCGTAGGACGTCCACCCACAAGGTGGACAGACGACCTGGTAAAGGTCGCAGGAAGCCGCTGCGTGCCGCTTCTAACCAAGGACCGGAAAACCCGCTTTTTTGATTAAGCCGATTGTTAGGCGAACCCTATTCAAAGGTTACCCAAAGATAGGGTCACCCTATCGATAAGCTACTCCAGTGTTAGCCTTTCGTTACGGAAACCTTTTTGAATAAAGTTAACTGCTTTCAATGCGCTTACCGAATCAAAAAGGGTATTGGTAATTTCAATATTTAAGCACTTACCAACTAAAAGGGTTACTCTATTGTCTATGTCTTTTTCGCGCATTCTGGTGATTTGTATTAACCTGTCTGTGTATTTAAGTTCGCCGTGGCGATAGCCACACACAATAAAAGGTTATACAATTATAAGTCGAATGGTGTGCACGTAGAGGTTTAAATTGCTTGAGCGCTTTTAAAACCCTTTCATAGGGTAAGCCTCGATAGGGTTTTCAGATACGGTTAGTGCTTACCCGAATTAACTGTATTCATATGGTTAGCCTTTCGTTGGAGTAAGTCGACGATATGCTTACCGAATTGATAGGGTTTGTGGAAACAAATGTATGAAATACCCAATTAAAAATTATTTTATTGGTAAGCGGTTCCGATCCTTGCTTCTAACTGGCCAATCTGGAAGTCACTGGGGGAGGCCTATGTTTATCGGTGAACCTCCTATAGCTGAAATAATTGATTCTTTCATTGATTTTTATTTATATAGATTTAAACGACCCGAAAACGCCCCAGTACGTCAGCCTTGGCTATGCCAAGTTCGATCCTGGGTTGAATCAATTAGTAATTGATCTTCTCTCTTCGTGAGTATGTACAATGAAAACTTATTTGTTCTAGTGGCCAGACTCATCCCAGCCGGTGTACCAAGTATTTCTAATATTAACCTCGTTCACCCTGTCGTGGGGCGAGACGTGGTTCCTGGACTTCAGGGTGCTCCCGCAGGAGCTGCAGGCCAAGCAGATCCTGGATTCAATAAGTAATAATCATAATTATATTTTTTTATTGTGTCTATCTTAGAACTAACCGTGTCCTTGGCGTACAATTGAAAACACAGGATATAAAACAAATAAAATAAAAATAAATATGTCGGATTTACAGAATTACATTCGTTATGCCTCATCGTCCAAAATACCTCAGTGCCTCAAGACGAAAGTCTACAACCAGTGTGTGTTACCAGTGATGACATATAGAACTGAAACGTGGCCTCTCACTATGGGCCTCATAAGAAAGCTCAAGGTCGCACAGCGTGCTATGGAAAGGGCTATGCTTGGTGTTTCCTTGCGAGATCGAATCAGAAATGAAGAGATCCGTAAACGAACAAAAGTCGCTGACATAGCCCAACGGATTAGCAAGCTGAAGTGGCAGTGGGCGGGGCACGTAGCACGTAGAACTGATGGCCGATGGGGCAGAAAGGTTCTAGAATGGAGGCCGCGTACCGGCAAGCGCAGCGTAGGACGTCCACTCACAAGGTGGTCAGACGACCTGATAAAGGTCGCGGGAAGACGCTGGATGCAGGCCGCTTCCAACCGGCCAATCTGGAAGTCAAAGGCCTATGTTCAGCAGTGGACATCCTATGGCTGAAATGATGATGATGATGATGATGATGATGATTCGTTATGCACACATTTAATATTAAATACATGCAAGTCAACATAGGTACTTACTTAGTATTTAGTTTATTTTTATTGTTTTTTTTATTTTTTATTTTTTTTTATTTAACTAGACAAAGGAATAATTGCGAAATTCGTAAATTTTCAGTTACATCAGTTATAATAAAAATATTTTTACTACCCCTTTCCTCATGAACGGGTAGAGGTATTAAATTTAAATTTATATCAAATACTCAGGTCTATAATACCTTTACGCTGTAACAAAATCAAACTTCTATGTCAACGCAATCAAAAGAAACAGCGATTTAAGCCGTATATTTTCAAAATCAAATCAAATCAAATTTATTTCTTAGAAAGTGGTACATACAAGGTCTTAAAAAATATATTAAGTTCAGCACATTCTGCCACTAGTGGCGTAGAAATATTTACATTATTTATATGTTAATAATTATACATTTTAACACAGGCACATTATTTAATCAATATTAATAATTCAATGACAGTTTTAATTTAATTTTACTAATATTAATATACCCTCGTTAGTCGTCAATTAATAATTAGAAGTCATCTTTAATATTCATTTGTAAAAAGTCATTAACAGTATAGAAACATTCATTCATTAACCAACTCTTCAGATTGTATTTAAATTTACATAATGTCATATTTCTAATAGTAGGAGGAAGCTTGTTAAATATTTTAATTGCATTGGAATAAACATTATTTGAACATATTTTTAGTCTATTAAGTGGTAGATATAACTTTGTTTCATCTCTTCTTACTCTATTGTTTCTAAGCACCTCACCTTAAGGGAAAAAATGCGGGTGTTTTTTAACAAATAAGCAAATCTCGAGTAAATAATGAAACTCGCAACTACTCGCAAGGGAATCAAAACCTAAAGGGGACCAGTCGACCTAGAACCTTTAAATTCGGCGTAGGGCAATGCTTTATAGCTATTATAGTATTCCGAAAACCTTAAATTTTTCGTTACATCACATATTATCATCACTACATGAAACAACGTTTTACTTACCAAGGCACCACTTCGCGCAATCTTCGATCTTCCCACGATCCTAGTCTCTTCATTCCCCCTCATAAATCTGGGTTCCTGTCCGATTCCTTCACTCTTTCAGCTATTCGCCTTTGGAATTCTCTCCCCCTTAGTATAAAACAATCTCCGTCAAAATTTGTGTTTAAAAAATCATTACGTGAGCATTATCTTGGCACCTCTCAGAACTGACCACTCTACTATTACTCAACTCCTTTTTTGTATGTTTCTTTCTCTTCTTTTTCACACTTTCGATTAATAATCATCGACTTCCCTAATATATTAGATATTATGTATTATAGTATGTATTTATTATTGTCTAAATTGATATGTATGTGTATGTATTTTACTCGTCTTAAAAAATATGTCAGATACTTTATACTCCGCCACTGACTACATTATCTGCATTACCTCAAGGTTGACTGGTAGAGAATGTTGTATAGCATTAAGTCCATCAATTGTGCTTACTTGTGCAATAAAGTTTAAATAAATAAATAAATATAGTAATGTTATGGATTTCATTTTGCAATAAAAATACCATAACTATGACTCGATTGTCGTGATGGGTGAACTTTTACTTATATGCCTACAGGTTCGTACGGAACCCTCGGTGCGCGAATCCGAGTCGCATTTGTCCGGTTTTTTTTAAATAGTCTCATGCAATATCCCAATTTGGTTGTCCCAGCAGCGCAGCACGGCGCGTCGGAGCGGACGCCGCTCCTGCACCCGCAGCGGCCCCCCGCGCACTCGACCTACGGGGAGTCCACCGTCAACTGGTTCTCGCCAGTCGAGACTCCTGAAGCCAGCCCCAGGCCGCGGAGGGCCGGTGAGAGCGTCATACTTACACAAGAACAAGTGAGTGTTCAAACCTTTGTAGAACGGTCTATTGGACCCGTGTGGGGACGGCCGTCAAGAATACACTTCCCAACCGCCAACAGGAGGCGTGTCGTAAGAGGCGACTAATTCCTGGAGCACGAGACGGGCAGCAGCATCTGCGTGTGAAATGTTATAAAAAGGCGAGTCTTCGCAGACCCCCCCCCCCCCCCCCCGATTAAAGTCACTGGGCAAGGTCCCGATTAAAGTCACTGGGCAAGGTCAATGTTCAGCAGTGGACGTCCTATGGCTGAAATGATGATGATTGGACCCCAACTCGTGATATTAGTAATCATTTAATTATTTAAAAGCACCAATACCATGTCTCGACAAAAGTAGTGTAGGACGCCCCCCAGCTCGATGGACCGACGACCTTAGGAAGATGGCTGACAGTGGCTAGATGAAGAACGCGTGAAATCCTGCTTTTTGGCGCTCTTTGGGTGAAGCTCACGTCCAGCAGCTGTAATCTGAGATGATGATGATGATGATGATGGTGACAAATACAACATGCACGAATGCCAGTCGCACTTTAGTAAAATTTTTTTTTTTGTAAAAGCGAAACCGGAACGTCACATCAAACATCTAATTATGATATTGTAAAAGGTCTATTTACTGACCTTGAAAAACGAATCCAAAGGATATAAAGAACTTGGTGGCAATATACAGGGTTATTTGTAAAACATCAACAACCTCTTAGGAGCTGATTCTGGTGCTGAAATACGACAACTTTTTCTATGGGACCAACATTGAAATAAATTAAAAAAACACTGCTCCATACAAGCTGATTTCAGCTGGTGACGGATTAGTATAGGGAAGTGTTTTTTTTTTGCGATTTCCCGTAGAAAATTGATGTTGATGTTTTACAAATAACCCTGTATTGGGATAGACAGCAAAGCCTTAGTATTTACCATTGGCAATCTTTGTATACGAAACCCTTAAAAACGTCTTTGAAACTTTTAAAACTCACCTTCATACACAAATTGGTTATATTAAGATGAATACTCCGTCTGTTCTGCACATATAAATATATGCAGCATTACTTGCGTCACTTGCGCAGGATTCGTAATGGGCCAATTGGGGTCAATTGTCGATAATCGACCGGCAATGGATTAGCAAATGAATGGGAATAGCGAAGGGTCGTTGATGTCATTGCGAAAATGTGTGGCCCAAGCCGGAGACATCGATTAGTGTTGAAACCTACGTTGCGTGCTAGTAATATTCCTAAGGAAACAAGTTTATTATATTGAATTTTATAATCTCCAGTTCCTAAATAAGAGAGTTATTTTGAAACTTATGTAATAGACAAACTGCCAATAACTACCCATCTCATGTCCACCCATTCCTGACAATATGTTCTTGACAACGCAGTGGTTTTCTTTTTTGATGTAAGAAACCCTAAAAAATTCTTAATGACAGCTGTTGGTTTGTATACTCTGTCATGTCTACCTACTCCTGACAAATAAAAATAGACAATAAAACAGATTGACTAAAAAACCTAACAGGATTGGGAGGGCCTGGTCGTATATAGAGGCAATAAAAGGGGGTGAAGAGGAGGCGGAACTAGACTGGTACGTTCAGCTACCGTCGTGGAGATCCCAGGAGTAATCAGCACTGGGATATGCGTACTCGCAGTGCAGGACCGCGTCAGAGCGTCGGCGATCCTGAGTTCACTCACGTAGGGTCGGAACAGGACTCCACAAGCAAGCGCTAGGTCCCTTTAGGGCGTCGGTGCTCTAGAGCTGTCTCCCCGGCGTGGCTCCGGTACTTCTTGTTGACTTTTTGTCGGATAAAAATAAACTTCTTCAGGTTTTCGTTCCCATGTACTCCCTTTGCAATAAAATTATAGACTGTCCCATATTGGGGCGAGCGTGTTTTTATAAGGAAATCTGCGCATTCTAGAAGCTTTAATTCCTTTTATGATTCGAAAAGTGTGATCGCCCGACTCAAAAAGTATAGACGGCCAGGATATATTTACAACCTCCTTGTCGGGATAATATAAGAGTTTATAATTATAATTTAGAATTTAGATATTCAGTAGACAAACATAAATAGATATAAAAATCCAGACTTACGCTAGCCGAAACATTATAAATGAATATTTAGAAAATACAATTATAGTACAACCTCATTTAATAGGCGGTATAGAAAAACTATGCTAGAGAAAGAAAAAATAAGTAGACACGAATTGTCAGTCAGTAAAAAAGTCAATTTTTAAAGTTTGATTGAGATTTTCGCGAAATTCATTATTTCCTAATTTGCTGCGAAATGTGGAAACCTATATATGATGATACCTATGAATGATAGTAAAACGTAAGTACCTAAACACAGTAGTATCTAGAATACTACAACTCACAGAGTGACAGCCATTGATCATTTACTTACTGAGTGTTAGCTGTTTACATAATCAAATTAAAATTCTGAACAAAGTATATTATTTACGACATTTTGTCAAAGAGTATTTGTTGTTTGTAATTATTTTTTCTTCCGACTACCGTATGTTTCACCGTATGTACACCAAAATAACGATTTTTTTAAGGTTACTCGCAACTTGAGGTATGCCAAGTTCCATACAAAAAAGTTCGAAGTCTTTTACTGACTGAGTGACAATCATTAAGACGAGTATTCACTTACTGAGTGAAGTAAGTGACATTGGTCACTCACTGAGTGACAGTGTTTGATCATTCTCTTACCGTGGTACTCATTGGTCATTCCTCAGTGAGTGACAGCTATTGGTCATTCACTCACTGAGTGACAATCACTGATTAGGCATCCACTCATTTACTAATACGGTATTTCATGTGCGACTTCATTATCTCATAAAGTAGCTTATCGTCTGTAATCACTCGACTTTGGATAATAATATAATAATAATAATAATAATAAAAAACATTTATTTCAAAAAACCAGTTTACAATAATTTTGCAGAGTTTTCCCAGTTAGTAGTCAAAGACACTAGTAGTGGGAATAACTCGCTACTTCCCATAATGTTATCTAAACTAATGGTTCATTAAGCAAAACAGACATATTGAAATAATATACATGCTAAAAATGTGAAAATATAACACTGGTACAACTATGGTACTATACAGAAAATGAGAGGACAATGCTCGTAAGTATGTAATGTATGGATGCATGAGTGTGAGTGTATGTGTGTATGTAAGTGTGTGTGTTTGGGGATAATGCATCATTTAATTTGTGTCTTATGAAATCTCTTAAAGTACAATACTTGGGCTAGCATACCAATAAACATTACGTTAGTCTTCTTCAAATATGTCAATCAGCTGTAATTGTAATTAAAAGAAGTTTTGACTAACAAATGTTATAAGAACTTACAATATTTTTTTAACAACACAAATGTAGATAAATAACCGACATTAATAAAATACTTAAATATTTTTATTGTTATTTTATTTTGATCGATGAATAAATTTAATTTAAGTTAGTTCCACATTTATTTATCTATTTTGTGTAATTATCATTACCTTATTAGAATTACTAGTAGTTATCTAGTCGCCATAGTACAAGCTTTGCTTAGTTTGGGGCTAGATAATAATTGGTGTGATTGTGAAAACAATGTATTTATTTAACTGTCTCCTCGCCTCATACCTGAATTGTTTGCTGTGCCCAACAAGGTCCATAAATGATTTAACTCTAATCCTTATATTCTATCTCTTGTAATATTATGGTGTGCAAATGAATAAATTATTAATGAATGATATGACAGACATAGTAACAAAATTACATTGAAATCCTGAATTTTAAAATTTTCCTAATTTTAATAGGCTGTCCTGTCCAAATTTGGCAATTGGCTGTCAAACGACACACCTTTATCATAGTAGGAAAATTTCATAGAATATCAGATTATTTATTCCGTAATTTAAAATTTTTTGGGGCACTAACTTCGTACCGCCTATTCATATTTTTTTCTTTCGCAATGTTTAATTGATTATTCTGCTATTTGGGCAGAGACAAACAAAAAAAAAACAAAATTCATAAAAATCGATCTAGCAGTTCTTGATTTATAAATGGTGTAACTAACCCGACTTTGATATATGTAACATGTGAACGTAGAAACGGACCGGCTTACTTAACTTACAATAACTTATCTCAATATTTGTTTCTGGCGTACACTTCAAGGCAATTAAACATGTTATATGTTTATTTACGATCGGATAAAATAAATATATGCTTGTACCAACTTTTTAATAAAAATAAACGAATCAGTTTAGAATTTATGCAAATATTAGAACGATCTAAAGTTTTAGCGTGAAGACATTCTCTACTCAAGTCACCCTAAAAACATCGTAGGGCTAATAACCAAATAAAAGTGACTTTCAAAATATCAGTGTGAAACAAACTTGTCAAGTCTACATTCTATCAGATAAATATCTTCAAAATCATCTTACGTCATACACGTGCTCCGTACAAGCATGTCAAGTGTGTGATTTGCAAGAAATTTTATCTCTTGAAAATCTTCATGCCCATTTGTTTCTTAACTCATAAATAAGTTTACTTTTTTGGTTCCGATCCTTATAGGATTTACGATCGCCAATTGGGTCGTTAGAATTGGATACTTCTTCAAAACACGTTAGCGGCTGCGCCGGCGCCGGCAGCTGATTTTATACAACAATTTACTGCGGGGTCAACATCGAAATCGTAAAAAATATTAAGCACCGTACAAACTCTTGCGCTAACTCGATTCTTCTGTCACTCGTGTCAATGTCAAAGTCAAAGTCAAGAATCATTTATTCAATTTAGGACAGAAACCTGCCACTTATGAACGTCAATAATAACATTATTGGCCCATATGGGGCAGAACATATCTCCTTATTTTTTGGGCCCTACTAGCGCTTCGAGACAAGACACAGACAATCTGGCAAGTGCTGAGAAAAAACGCCGGAAAAAACTCAGTCACCACTAACTGCCACAAAAAAAAAAGAAAAGAAAGTAATGTATACCTGTGCGAGCAGGGCAGTATTTAATTCCAGACATTTTTTCCATTTAAATAGTCATTAAAATAATTTTAACATGCGATTTAAACTCAAACATGGGTAGTTCAACAATAGACAGTGTGGCGACTCTAGATGGACTTCGACCAAAACTTGGCAGGGCAAGGGCATTTTGTGTCGCTCTGTTTAAGTCATCACCGCTCGCTAACTCGATGATGTGAGGAGCAATATTTTTTTTCACATCAATTATGTACTCCGGCAAGGCCAAGTACGAAACCCGTATGCTCAATTCATAATTTTATTATTAGTTGCAGTCGGTTTTCATATTTCAACCAATCGTCATTGGCCTTTCCGTCTATAGCAAACGATTTATGAAGGGTAGTATGGGTACTAACAGCTCCTCATAAGTCCCAGTGTACTTTATGAAGCACAAATTGTTAGCCTTGTACTTAAAACTTAGATAGTTGTATTTATGGTAACTAATAAAAAACTTAATCTTATATATTTTTTAACATATTTAAAGTACATTATCTTTTTAATATTAAGTAAAAACATGAAAAACCAAGCATAATCTTTAAAATCACATAATGGGAAACTGTTCTCGGACTGAAGCACTGTTCTTAATATGTACTAGTAGAAGTACATAAGGTTGTTAAAAATACACTCGTTTAAAAAATACAGGACTAAACGACGCATGAAATATAAGTTCACCTTTAAATCAATCCTTTTTTTGCATCAAAACATGATACACAAAATACAGATCCATGACATGTTTTGACGAATTTAGTAAAGCATCCAAGTGTCAGTTTCTGTTACACCTTGCATTGTTTGCACTTGCCATTGCTCGGCAGTTTACTAGTAAATTTCTTTAAACGTTTGACAACTAAAAGACGAAGAGATAGAGTTTAATATCGATTGACAAAATTTGACGTTTGTAATAGGTAGCTAAGTCATTGACTGGACATTAATTAGCAGTATTAAATGCCTACTCCCACCGCTAAACCTGTTAGTCGTTATTCGCGCTTCGACGCCAGTGGACGGCGATCGTGTTACCAGTTCCATTCACGTGATATAATTGTCCGATTCTGTGCTTGGTGATAATTTTAGATTAATACTCAATCATTTATTGCATCCATAATTAACTTAAGTAGAACTAAAGTACATAATGGACCCTGTAGGGCATGGCAATTAGGAGAGGGGAGGACCACTTGTATTACAATGCAATTACTGTTAGGCCTCATTTGTAAACTAAATACTTTTTTGTTACTTTTATTTATATTACGTATACAAATAAGACGTTTTGTTTATTTACGTGTAAAATAAAAGCTCAGTCATACAGGATATGGTTGAGAAATGAATAACTTTGCTAAAGGAAGAAATATAAAAAAACTATAAGTACTGTAATGCTGAAGTTAATATCTTAATCTCAAGTACGCCTTGTGGTTTGGGTCAGATAATTGGTGTTATTGTTGGAAGGATTAATTTACTTATTTTTTGAAAAAACTTGATAATAAGGCTCACTGCGGATTGATAATCTTATGATTATCAATCCGCAGTCTCTACGATTCCGCTCTACGATTGATTTGTAATTAATGGTCTTGGACTTAACTGATAGTTCTTTGTTTTACTGAAGTTACATCTTTAAAGCGAGACTTATGTTGAAGCAACTGTAATTTTCTGCCTGAATTAACTCTAATCTGTAACTGTACTGTTTTAGTATTGGCGACAGTTGACAAGACTTGTCATTTCATACTAAATGTAAGTGAAGAACCACTAACTAGTTTCGGAGAAAGATGTTTCGTATTGCTGTTATAGGGTATGTGTTCGAGCTATTTACAGAACATGCCTACCGAATAATTTTCCTCCTAATTAATACCTCTTTAACCCCTCTAATCAGCAAAACAAGATAAAACGGACCTTTTATTGCCACGCGGTCGCATACGCCCAGAGTTTCACAACTAATACGCAAACTCTTAAGGTTCAGGCAATATTAAAACGTTGTTACTGCCATTTATTAATCGACGTTTAGTTTTATTAGCAGTGATCGAAATTTTGGGTGCAATTATATCTTAACTCTATTTTGCTTACGAAAAAATTGTATGGATACGCCTT
This sequence comes from Anania hortulata, assembly GCA_963576865.1. Classification (NCBI taxonomy): domain Eukaryota; kingdom Metazoa; phylum Arthropoda; class Insecta; order Lepidoptera; family Crambidae; genus Anania; species Anania hortulata. Next base: position 7,912,868 of record OY756416.1, read on the forward strand.
TCTTAAAACGTTTTTACATTTTTATACATTAACCCAGCCTGCCTAGCATGAGCACTAAATCACGATATAATAAGATATAGCGATATATTGACACTAACTGTAAAAAATATTATAGTTAAAGCCGCCGTGTAAAATCGCCGCGCCGATAAAAAATCAAAATGGCGGCTATATTCATCATATTTTTACAGTTGGTGTCGATATATCGCTATATCATATCGTGTTTTTAGTAGTCATGCTAGGCAGGCTGGAGATCTAAGAAAGCGTTAAAAAGATTTCTGATTTTATTAATCAACAGCTACATTTTTTTTTAATTGAATAATGTGTCCATAAATTATAAATTACAACTACGTGTGAATATGTCCATATTATGCTAGCTCAACTTATACCATTATTTAACCTGTGATTACATACCTCTCGTAAGATTTTATTAGCGTTTGTCTTAAAATAGACAAATATGCACTCAGTACGTACTTTATGAGAAATCAATAGAAGATCATAGTGTGTAATCAATAGAAGAGTGACAAATATTATCGGTAAGGAGTGCGTATTTCATTGCTTGATATTGACTTACTTGTATACCTAACAAAACAATTGATTGTATTGCAAACAGGCTCGTACACTTATAATGATTAAGTTAGGGATCCGTATCTCAAAAAGAAAATAACGGAACCTTTATAAAACCATTTTTAACGCACTTTTTTTTAGCTTTACTTGACATTAATAAACTATGACTGAGCATCGCAAAACAGCGAGGTAACGCTTCCAGCATCTTGGGTTACCACGGGGACCATTTTTATAATTTTCTATTTCATAGATGTATATTTGTGTTATTTAATTTATTATTCATGCTAAACTTAATATCATAGACTTAATAAACTTAATAAAAACAGACTGTCTGCCATATTCAAGAATAAAATGCTCAACTGTAGCCCATTCTACATGGCTATAAAAGTATATAACAAGATACCTCAGGACATAAAAAAAGAAACTAAACTAACATCCTTTACAAAAAAATAAAACTCTACTTGATCTCCAACTGCTTTTACACCCTAGAAGAATTCTTTACATCCAAAACATAAATAAACAAAATTATTAAAAAAATACTAGTAAAATAAAACAAAAATATATTAATAAGCTGATGAGATGATGTTCTTTTTTAAAAATTGAATTTGTTTATTACTTTAAAAACAAAAATTAGGTAAGAGATTTGACCTACATGAATAATTTTATATTATGAAAATTGCAACACCTGAAAAGGGTAATTAAGTATTTAAGTTACATTATATATCTTTAAGATCTCAATTGTACACTTTATTGGCAAAAACACATTTGAATTTGAATTGATCTAATCGAATATTGAAAGCCGTTTTGAACATACTCCTAATTGTGGTATCAATTTCAAACTTTAACAGTAAGTGACATTCGAATGAGAATGCGTTGTGACGCTCCACTTTATCTCCCAATAGTGAAACTATAAACGAAATAGTTACCCCTGGCGTGCTTGTCGCAAGTTGAATAAAATGATTCTAGATGGCAATTTAGACATTTACCATATCACTGTTAGTGCACCGAGACGGCAGATAAGCGACGCTCTGACAAATGTCAACACATTTGTCAGAGTTGTTGTTGTGTTTTGATCAGAAAACTATTTCATAAAGCAGACAATATCTGAATTAATTGATTAGATAGATAGACACTTTATTGCAAAAAAAAAACATTCAAGGTTAATACCAGTGATCGGAGTAGGTAGATTGATTTGGGGTCAATGATCTCACATTGATGTTAATATGGACATGACTCCGGGATTCCGGCATTTTTTGGTATCAGTTTTTGAAAAAAAGGCATATCCATATTATGCTAGCACTACTAAAGTACATCAAATCAATCTACCTATTTCGATCACAGGTTATTACAAACAAGACAGTTATGTACTGACAAAAGCACGTCAACCTACTACAAAACGTAAAAACGCGAATTATTTTCCCATAAACAAATTACCCACTTTATGCAGTCTGAAATTTGGAACGGCAAGTTTATCTTTATTCCGGGTATTAATATTATGCATATCACTTTTTTAAAGAAATAATAGATTCAGGTTTTTGCGAATGTGCATAATATTTTCCTAAACCTCCCAAAGTGGTACGGAACTCTGCGCTTGAGTTCGGCTCGCACTTGCCCGGTTATTTCAATTTAGTTTCATATTTATGTGAAACGTGCTAAAGCACGTGAGGTTCAACTTATCTCTTGATATTGGTTATGTTATCACATCTATGTACTCTGGTTAGGTACAGGTGTGGGGGAAATACATAGAACTATATTATAGTTATATATATATTAGGCAATATTTTATTAGACAACATCGCTCTGATTCATGGTAAGTAGCCAAAGGACTTGTATTACAGAAATCAGAAACAACGACGGTACCACAACACCTAGACCCGAGACAATACAGAAAAGTTATTTTTCTACTTGACCGACCGGAAATCGGAACCGGAACCTCAGAGATAGCACACGCGAGCGAGCGCAAAGATAGTCCGGTATGTTAGCCTCTCGGCTACGGAGGTCGTTGGTCCGGGTGTTGTGGTACCGTCGTTGTTTCTGATTTCTGTAACACAAGTGCTTAAGCTAATTATCATAGGATCAGAGCAATGTATGTGATGTGATGTCTAATATTTAATTATTTATTTATTGGAAGTTGTTTGTGATGCCTAAAGAGCTAGCTAGTAACAAGTCGTCTAGTCGGAAATGATAAATTCGAAATGCGAGTTATTTTTCGCGATATTAAAGATAATCTCATAATGTTCTTTGTAACTTTTTGTGTTGAACCCAAAGTTGATAATTACAATTTAGTTCAAATTAAAGGTTTTACAACGAACTAAAATAATTAAAGTGGTAATTTTAAAATGCTTTTTTGATGCAGAGGACACACTTTTCAAATATAATCACACTGAACTGTGTTAAAAAAATATTTTAATACTCACAAAATCGAAACATAAACTACCTAACTTAAAACCTAAACCTAAAAAAAGACAAAGAAAATACAAAGTAAAAAAAACTCCTAAGATATTTGCATATAATGTGATATATTATTTATGGAGAAAAAAACCTATTAAATATCTGATTAAGCTCGCTTTTTTGGGGAAAGGTTAGGGAAAAGGCTGGCCACGTTGCCACGCTGAATAGCTAAACTAATGCGTTGACCTAAGTATTGGCCAGTCTTTGTATCGTGGGATGTCTCAGCTAATCGCTTAGACATCTCACAATAGAGTTTGTGGGCACTTGGTCCCCACGGGCCCAAAGTTTCGACGCCAAATGGTTTGAATATGTACGCCTCACTAAGACTTTCATATTTGCGCCGTTTGAGGAGCTCCGCAGAAGCTGCAGCAGAACCAGCCCTGTTGCCGGTCAAAGGAAGATGGGATGGCGCTAAAGTATCCACGCATCTAAAGGCCTACCCATTTTCCAAGGAACGAGAGTCATGCCATCAGGTCGTTTGCCATCGTCACGTACGAGGCCACTCGGTTCCAGAACGGCCGAATTGTCAAAAGTCTAAGTCAAAATTCAAAAATCATTTATTTAATTTAGGACAGAAAATTGCCACTTATGAACGTCAATAATAACATTATTGGCCCATGGCTGCCCCATACATGTCTCCTTATTTTTTGGGCCCTACTAGCGCTTCGAGACAAAACAAACAATCTGGCAAATGCTGAGAAGAAACACAGGAACAAACTCAGTCACCACAAGCTGCCACAAAAAAAAAACAAAATAAACAGGTACATCAGTTTATATATATTCAATACGTGCGCTGACGAGTGCCCGACGGATGACATCGTTCAAACTGGCATGAAGAGAGACCGTGGTGAGCAAGCTGATCTGCAAACATTCCACAAGAACAGCGATGAGGATCGGAATTAAATGCTCCTGAGGAGGCTTATGGCCACTCTAAATGTAGTATGTACTAATTGATTTAAAAAAATAAGTACTTATTTAATTCTAATTATATATTTTTTTGATACTAATCTTCATGATATCGTTGCGTATGCATTTTTAATAATTTAATTGATTGTACAACTAATCCTTATTAAAATACGTCAATGCGTGTTTTTAAGGAAGTTTCCAAGGTCCAATGAGATAAAAATAACTTGCGTTATCGAATGCACATATTATAAGTAATCGTTTTTTTTCCTTGTTTATGGCTTGCATGATCGTAGCCTGTATCAAGTTAAATTCGGTTCTGTTTTTTATCAAATGAAGAAGCACGGGCAAATCTTAACTCAAACGCGTAGACGGCGCCAGCGGGTTTGATCTTCACAAACAATGTTAACGTCAATGGTTCGTGGCATCAATCAAATAATAAAGAGTAAGACTTACATTGCTCAAACAATTAATGTATTCACAAACGAATGTTGTAATGCACTACACGTGCGTTTTTGGGTCTAATGGGCTAGTTTCCTAAAAAAATCTAATTAGTCCGTCCGTTGGATTAGCAGAAAATATTGGACACGTATTTTTTATTTTCTCAATCAAACAAAAATGATGAAGATATAGCCTGTTAAAGTTCCGCGTAACGTCACACCCTGCAACACATTTTAGCAAGGCGTGAGCTCACGTGCTCACTTTTTCTTCGTCATTATTTGTTTGATTGACAAAAGACAAAATATGGGTCCAATATTTTTTGATAATCTAACTGACGGACTAAATAGAATAATCTTATTTTGACCCAGGAAACTGGCCTATTACCTGATTGGAGTGTCAATAAAATTTCATAAATACATATTATATTTTGCGCGTAAAAATGTGAAATTGTTCTTAAGTAGTTCGGTGACAGGCCTGAGGGCCCAGTGCGTGTTATATGAACAATCGCATCTCATAACTCAGAAAGAAAACGTGAAGTTGTATGGACCTTGGGGTAGCACCGCCGGCCAGGACATTAACAAGACCATATTTCCCCATACCAATCCGTGTTCACGCTCTCATCAAAAGCTATTAATAAATATTTAAATAACTTTTACTAAGCGCTGAATGTTATTTCTTTTCACCTTTTGTCTAGCGGTGACAGCACAGAGCGGCGGACCACTGCATCATAGTTCAACTGTGCTACTAGTATGAATAACATTCGCTATTCTGTCTAAACATTGACATAATTGACCTTTGTACATATCAAACATACATCTGCCCAACAAAGTACAATCAGTTGCAAAAAGTCACTATTATTATTTTGTAATTATCATCACGTAGGACGTCCACCGACGCGGACAGTCCCACAAGGCGGACAGACGACCTAGTAAAGGTTGCATGAAGTCGCTAGATTTAGGTTGCTTCCAACCGGCCAATCTGTAAGATGAATCATTATTTTCATCTTAGCCTATTGCACCCACTCTAACGTGACTCTCCCCTAATGAGCGTCAAAGAGCACCTCCCGGTTTCTTCATTCACTCACTGCTAGCCATCTTCCTAAGGTGGCAAGGTAAACACTCCTTTGACCAGACTCAATAGTCCACAGTCGACACTTTCCACCTGATAACCCGCTTTTATCGGTTCTGCGAGTCTGCGATAGATGTGTGACTTATTTGTAATAGTATTAATTAGTAATACAATTTTGCAACTGACTGTACACTCGTATACACTCGATTGCATTTTGTTTCCAATTTAATGTGTTGTCCTGTCACTACTCGATATAAAATAATCGCGAAAAAAAATATTCTTTTGGCATGGAAAATAAAAAAGACCCCTATAAAGTTGAATAATAAACCGCATAAGTAATTTGATTTTTTAATACGCTAAACCATTGTCAGATATCAGGACACGACTAGCAAGGTGACACTTTGCGGTGCGAATCCGCACTCCCAGGTCAGATCATTGACAGGACATTATTTTCATTTTTGATCTATAGTTTTTTTACCTTCCTTCATATTCGAATTTATTTTCTCAATTTTTGGGTTAACCAAAAATTGAGAAAATAAATCTAAAACAAACTAAAACTTCTGCCCTCGTATGCCCAGTCACGTTGCGATAAGCCTCAAGTGACCCACTGATGGCTGAGGCTGACTCAGTCAATGCCGGTCGGCGCGCGACAGCAGACGTGTTCTCTGTAATAAACTCTCGCATTGTTTGTACCGTGAATTTGATCGTTTAAAAAATAGCAAGTGACAATTGCTTTTTTGTCGTTTTTATCAATATTATCAAATTATGACGTTTTGTAAAATTATAATTTGAAAAGATCTTAAAATATTTAATACTGAATAATCTTGTGATAATTTGTTGATATTTCTAAATCTTTTTTGAAATATTATTTAAAATGAATAAAAACAGATTTTACAAAACATCTGAGTAATGCTTGTTATATCTACGGACTACGACATAAATAAAATAACAATTATTTTTATTGTTTATACTCTGTAACTGTAAATTTATTTAAAAATAATAATTTACACATTCTTAGTACACATACGTGTTAAATAAATAAATCAGTTCTATTAATAAAATTATTAACACCAAAAAAATATTGATTCACATGTATACCTTTATTTATCTAACACCGCAAAATTGTAATGTGACATGCAATAAACGTTTGAATTTGATTCTAGCAATTTGAATACCGTTTACATAAATTCAAATAAAATTATCAATAAATAGTAGAGTTAACCTTCGTTTTCAATGCTAGCTTAGACTTTGTAATAATCATAGTTTGTTTTTTACCAATGATAATAAAAAAAATAGTGCTAGTTTAATAAATCAATAATTATTTACACTCGAAATTTATTCGCGAATATCACAAGGTTCTGGGTTTGAAATCCACCAGAGGCCGATGAAAAAAATGTTTATTTATTAAATATAACTAAATATTTATTATCCTTGAAATAGTTAACAAAACTATAAAAAAACTGCAAATAATTTTAATACTTAAGTAAGATTGTCATTTTTCTAAAGTAGAAGGGTTAGGTAAAGTCTACATACATTTAGACCTACTTGTAAAATCTTGTGATATCGAGATAAAACCGAAGCCAGAATTAAATGTCAATTTGTATTAGTGCTGTGGCTTTCCTGTTTTTTTTTTTTGCCAGAGGCAGAGACTATTGGGTATTTGAGATTTGGCAAATTTTATGAGAGCTCGGGACTTGGCTAGTCAATTAGCTGGAGCAAGAAAATGTAGACGCCCTTGTTAAATTTATTTGATATTTTTAAGTATTGATAGATGAGCTAGTTCATCTTGCAAAAAATTACCTTGATGCAAAATTTGATCAGCACTAAATGCATTCAGACATTCGTGAATTTGACGAATGTTTTTATAGGAATGTTGATAGCGACAATTAAATGTTTTATTTAATCCAAATGTAAGCTGAATATAGATTTAAAAGAAGTGCAAGTGGCCCGAAATCAGGATTTAAATAACAATTAATATTTCATAAAACTCATTTAATAAATCACTTCAGTGAAAAAACTACACAGTGCTAAATTAAATATTTAACTAAGTTTAAAATTCAAAATGGCGACCTCATCGGCGGAGCTCCCTACCACGCAATACCACGAAATGGAGAAGCATCTGACCGATTTGGAGAATGTCAAGACTCACGAGGAATTCGATAAGAAGTTGGAGAACATGAATAGATTCGGTTTCTCCATTAGCAACTGGATGAAGTATTTATTCAATAAAGATACGAAGGACGAAGTTTTTGATCCTGTTTGGTTGACAGTAAGTTTTTTTCTCTAGCTTCTGAGTATCTACCTTCCTAGACAAAGCCTTCCTTAGAGCCTCCTGTAAGTTTTGGGAGATGAAAATTGGTATCATGGTTATGCTCTTTTTGATCTTAACTTTGCATACTGTATCTTAGACGCTCGCACCTAATATTAAAAAAGGTACTTTTAAAAATTATGCACCTAAGAATAGTGATAAGTTATTCGGGCACTGTTTTACCTAAAATGAACTATTTCTTCGACGATATAATAACATGGACATGCCTTTCGGAATTAAAATAATCAGGTATGTCCTATTAAACCTGTCTATTTTTATTTTATTGTCTTTAAAAAAAAACAAAATTGCAAGTGACAAGGTAATGTAGTAACGACGACCTCCGTAGCCGAGCGGCGAGCATACCGGACTTGGTGTCGCTATGTCTGAAGTCCCGGGTTGATTTCCTGTTGGGCAATGTAGAAAAATAACTTTTCTATATTGTCTCGGGTCTGGGTGTTGTGGTACCGTCGTTGTTTCTGATTTTTGTAACACAGGTGCTTTAGCTACTTACCATAAGATCAAAGCAATGTAATGTGATGTTGACCAATATTTATATTTATCTAATGTGACAAAGTGAATATAACAATAAATAACTAAATTACAAAACTAGAGGTGAAACTAACAAATGATTTGACTTAGTCTTTTTTTCTTCTTCATCTATACGGTCAATCCCGGTTGCGTCCGAAGTCATCGCTTTGGAGCCCAGGGTCCGCTTTCCTTGATTTGCTCCTCCACTTCGCGCGGTCTTGAGCGTCTCTAGTTGTGAGATCATTGGCACGCATGTCAGCCCTCACGGCGTCAAGCCAGCATTTGACGTCGTGAGGACTGATGAATGATGACTATGTATAAGTTCCAATACCCAATGTTTAAATGATCATACTTATAGTAAAACTGTCGTAATGACATATACTATCAACAGAGTCTTAATATCAGAGTCAGAATAGGTTACCGTAGCCATTTTTTTTTGTAAACTTAATTTGACAACATCATACATTGCTCTGATCCTATGATAAGTAGCTTAAGCACTTGTGTTACAGAAATCAGTAACAACGACGGTACCATAACACACAGACCCGAGACAATATAGACAAGTTCTTTTTCTACATTTACCAACCGGGACTCGAACTCGGGACCTCAGGGATAGCGACACCAAGTCCGGTATGCTCGCCTCCCGGCTACGTTACGTCGTCGTCGTCAGGGTTAGCTTGAGGTTAATAATTAAGCTACTAACTAATTATCTAGGTTAGTAGAACTGTACAAGTAACAAATAATATGTCAAGAACTGATAAAATTATTATTGATGACTTGCTTTTATCGTAATTAGCGTAAATAGGTTACTAATCCTAGTAACTAAATTTGTATTTAAAAAAAGGTAGAATGCATTTATAGAAAACTAGCCGTGCCTGCGGCTTCGCTCCCGTGGAATACGGCATGTCACCCTGTATATAGACTTTATAATGTAATTGGGACAAGTTTTATGAGGCGTGAGGCCTGCCCACGTTGAGTTTAATGTAGCAAGCTAAGACAAATAAATATGTACAGTCCGCTTTTCTTTCCTAATCCAATATTGTAAAGAATTTTGACATTCCTTTTTAACGAAATTATTCATTAAAAAATAACTTAAGACACCGGAATAATAACCTACTATTGTAAATAATCGTTTAACACATTATCATTTATTGTAACAGTTCATTAATTTCATACACTGATGTTCTGTACTGATTATTTACAATATTATAAAACTAAACAAAAGCTGACAGAGTCCTAAGCACGTCCGCCTTTGTCGGCACAAACGTATATATGAGTAAGCCAACATAACAAACATTTGCAATGACATTCGTCTAATTTGGCATTGGTTACCACGTGTAGACGTGCTGTTTGTGATATTTGCCTATGTGTCAAAGCTTTGTCAAACTAGACGAATACGCCAATGCAAATGCCTACCGCCATGTGAAGAGCCAGCATTAAAGCCAATCAGAATCACAAAAATCAGATCACAAAAATATTCAAAGACACCACTTCTTTTAAACACACTCTACTTAATGCAAACCTGTCAACATCTACAATTCAATTGAATTTAAATTGCTTTAAAATCAGTCATAGGACGTCCACTGCTGAACATAGGCCTCCCCAATGACTTCCAGATTGGCCAGAAATGTTGACTTCCGGATTTGCTGAAAGGTTCTAGAATGGAGGCCACGTGCCGGCAAGCGCAGCGTAAGACGTCCACCCACAAGCTGGACAGACAGCCTTGTGAAGGTTGCAGGAAGCCACAGGATACAGGCCGCTGCCAACATCATAGATTGAGATAAACAAAATTATTGAAAGAATAATAATTTATTTTTAACCCAAGCCAAGTAAATAAACGACGTAGAAATTTCGTTGCTCAATCCTACAATATTAAGACCAAATTTGCCAGTAGACAATTCATCTCAAATTCTACCTTCCTGTATAATAAAATAAATAAAATTATATGTATATATGACAAAACACATCATAGCCTTAAAAAACTTTTAGTAAAATGGATTCAAAATAAGACATACCATGAAATTGAACAATTACTGGAGCGTATTGCATAATTATATACTTTATAGCTAATTATACACTCTCATATTAACTCTCACAAACACATACACTATAACTCACACACTCACACACTCACACACACACACACACATAATATAGATACTTAAATTTAATTTAATTAATTTAATACTCAAACACTACTACTGTGAAAAAGAAATGTTTATTAAGATAAGTTACTGTATACTGCCTTGTAAAGTATACTGTGCCATATGGTTTGAAATTAAAAGTATATCTATCTGTAACATTTTTGCATGAGGTTCTTGTGTTTTACCGGCTTAATTCGCTAGCTCCACTACCAGGTGGCATTTTTATTTATTTAGCCTTCTCTGACCTACTGCTAGGTAAAGGCTTCGCCCACTTATCTCTGCCGATGGTTAGGCCTTGCCAATCATCATCATTCGACTGCCCTGTTCCCAGGTCATCTGCGGTCGGCGCAGTACCTATGTTTTTCTATTCCATGCAATCCGGCCACTCGTAATCGAGTCATTCACTCCCTTCTCAGTCATATCGCGCCTCACACAATCCATTCATCTCTTCTTAGGTCGTCCTCTACCTCTTCACCCCTCACTCAACTCATACGCTCGTTGCGTGACCCTCTTCCCGCCTCATCACATGTCAATGTTTGACCTAAAGTCAGTAGTCTTGACTTGAGGTCTTGACTGGGGAGCGTGTATTTTAAAAAATTTAAAAAACCATTGTAGCGACATCTATCTCGCCACATACGAACTAATCTGACGTATCCTACATCGCGATATTAAAGTTATCTGAGCGATTGAAGCATATATACAAGAACCCGACGGTTGTCTGTCGGGTCGCTACATCACTCCCCTCCGAGACCGGAGGTTGATAGCAGGTTGAGTCGTCACTACATCTTGTGATGCTTGCCGGGCCAGTGGAATGTTCCAGTGAGTCGGAACCAGATGCCGCATAGTTCACGGTGAGTCGGAACTGTCTGCGGTGATGCCCCAGTGAGTCGGGGATGCTGGCTGGCTGTAGAACGTAAATCCGCAACAATTAGACCCGAAATCACAGATGTAAAGAAAAAACTGCGAAGCTAATGTAAACATAATCGCGCCACGTTAACAAGGAAATATCCTAAAAAAATGACTAAACTTGAGCAGTCACACAATGGTTGCCTACTGATTAGCCAATATTAACAAGTTCAAATCTTTGTCCACAGATAGACGAGTACAAAACGCAAGCTGAAGAAAGCATGCAGAACGCCTGGAGAGTGATCCAGATGCCCAACTGGACGGTAGAGAAGCGAGGCTCCAACGGGGACGTGGTGGAGTCCAAAAGAACTGACCAGCTCGGCAAGGTCTACAGGTTTACGGTAAGTGTTGTGGAGGCGAGAGAGTCTACTCTGCTAAATGTCTTTCATATATCGGCTTGATCTGCCGCTTTACTCATCCCAGCATCTCAGATAAAGTAAGTAAGGGCGATTTGTTGGTTAAAGTTCTGTAGGCGGGACACATAGCACGTAGAACTGACGGTCGTTGACGCAGAATAGTTCTAGAATGGAGGCTACGTACCGGCAAGCGTAGCGTAGAACGTCCACTCACAAGGTGAATAATGAACTGATAATAATGGACGCAGGCCGCTTCCAACCGGTCAATCTGGAAGTCAAAGGGGGAGGCCTATGTTCAGCAGTCCTATGGCTAAAATGAGATGAACTAACTGAACCTATAGTAGATACAAATTGTTCGACGCACGGACCGACATATTATTTTGTGGGTTGGTAAGATTGATCAATTAGAATGTTTTGACCTATTTAAGACCTAAAACCATAGAAAAGTTTTTCGCCTCCCATTACTTCGAACAATGTATAGAAAAATAATACGTTAAATCCATGTTGTTTATAACGTATACAAAATTGATGGTTCAGTAAGAATTTTAAATAATAATTTACTGACTACATTAAAAAAAAAACATTTGTTTTTGCAAATAGGCCATTACAAGCACATTTACACGCCCCAATATATATTTTTTGCCCTACCACTGCTTCGGGACAATTTGTGGGCTAGTGACGAGAAGAAGCAGCGCAAGAAACTCGGTCACTGTTGTCAGCCACTTTTAAAATTAATATTTTTACAAGTTTTGGTGCGAATCTGTATTCTAAATGATGTACTCTATTGCGAATCGACACTCGACATCTTTTATTTCCAGTCTGTAGAGCGAACGGCAGGTCAACCTACCGAAATAGTTAAAGGTTATTGTATTGATTTTCAACTTTAAGTCCGTCATGTAGAGATCAATATCAATTGAGAAAATTTGACTTATTGTGGTAGGTTGATGTGCTGTCATTACTATTTTTTTCTCTAACTTAAATGCCATTTTTAATTTCAGGGTATAGTAGAGTGCCCTCCAAAGTTCCTCTTCGAAGAGTTTCGGGACAACCTCACTAAGCTACCGGAGTGGAACCCTACCATATTAAAAAGCGAGCTTATTAAGGTAATTGCACATACTTGAGGCCGTGCACCTAATTTTAGTACAAAATTGAAGTACAGTTCTATGCTTGTGTGCGTCTATGATGCGGGATAAAGCGTCATCAATGTTGATCCTTTACAAGATAATATTGATAATTTATTAGGTAGTTTACGTCCTACCTAGGTTTGAAAAACGATCGGTTTTGCGCGCTTGATTTTAATGATGTTACGAAAACTATCTACTTTCAAATATCCGAAAATAAAGTCAATAGAGAGATTCCGAAAGCGGCGAGGTCAATTATCAGAGGTCTAGATACGGCGAGCCTACAAGGACCTTACGCGCAGTGCATATACGGTGCATTTTTTTTTTGAATGAGTTAAATTATCCACGCATACGATTTTTAACAGCGGATAGGAATAATTAAAAGTAAAAAAACATTTTTTTATTCTTTGCATAGTTCGATTAAGTTACTGATTCTGAGTCACTCCTAAAGATTTGGCACCCCTTTGCAATGTAACCCTGTATAACTAAATCGTAGGAGATCGCCCCCGGCATCGACCTCTCGTACCAAGTGACGGCGGGCGGCGGGCGCGGCATCATCTCGCCCCGCGACTTCGTGATCCTCCGGCGCGCCGCCATGCTGTCGCGCGAGGGCCGCGTGGTGGCCGACCAGCCTCACAGTTACATCAGCAGCGGGGTCAGCGTCCAGGTGCCGGGGTACCCGCCGCACAGGGATATGGTTAGGTGAGTGAGAAGAGTTAGAGAATAGGCTATTTTGCTTGTAGCAAAATTTACTCAAACTATTTACTAACGTAGTTTGTAGCATATGAAACCGAAACAAACTGATAATTATTGAAAATAACAAATGATTATTGTAAAAGTTTTATTATCAAATGAGTAATATTATTCTACAACGAAAACGCTAGCCGCCATGACAGCACGTCACCAAACACTTAAGTTTTACTGGAACTGACATCCCGAAGCAAGATTTCGCACTACGCTCGCACAACTGTATGAGCAGTATGTCGGTCAGTAGACGTATTTTAACACGCCTCTTCTAGTACTTTGTAACTCAATAAACATATTGCTATATAGTGACGTCACTGAACGGTGCATCACAGCTGACTGCGTTTGCGCGGACTTTTTAAAATGTTGAGTTTGAAATTGGTTATTATAGTTTTTAAACAGCTTTAAAATTTGCCAACATTACCAACAATTTGAAGCCAATATCGAAAATCAGTAAAATAGCCTATAACCCTTCCAGAAATTTTGAAAATAGATTACATAATAAACATCTACATAAAATTGCACGACAAAATATCTGCCTTTCTCTCTTCCACGTTGCTGTGCCTATCAAGGTGCATATGAATATTGGAGTTTTATACTTACTTATGTTATGTATTTAGCATCTAAGTCATATGCAATGCAATAAATAAATAATAATAAAAATAATCACTTCAAAAAAAGAGGATGTTAACGCCTTGCGATACCTACACATCGCACTAGCCGAAGAACTGGGTATTGGCCTACCTCCGCAGCGCGGTCGGCCGGTCCCCATACTTCTTACCGCCTAAGACACACACGAAAGAAAAATATATAAAAATAAAACGATTAAGGGTGTGTCAAAAAGGATCAGTATTTGTCGTGACAGTCACGGACTTATCACGACGCTGATTTTCTGAAATTGTTAATATTCTGATGATTCTGATTTGTTAAGATCTGAAACTATTGAAATATCATTGTATTCAACGCCGCATCGAGTGTCAAGTGACTTGTTCCAAGACAACTTGCTTTAGACCCGATAGCGTCTTAAAACACGTTACATTTCGTTATAATGTCAAACTTATCCTCCACTGAACTCTCTGTTTCACATTAATTTCAATTTTTTTTTTAGCAATTACATAATAGAATTTTATGAAATAACGCTTGATATACTGTCTTTAGTTGCACATTTTTGGAATTGAATTGTTAGTAGCATAGTGTTTACTTAAGTTGGTCATGCTGGTCATTACAATCTAGATCTAAGTTCTTAAATTGTTTGCCTAATACCCTTAGGATTGTTACCTGTTGTGTATACCAATAAAATAAAATAAAAAATAAAAATAAAACCTGCTTCTACGGGAAGAGTAGCTTCCCTGAATCCAAGAAAAGCAATAAAAACTATACACCCGTTATTTATTGTGAACTATATCAAGAATACACTCGACGTTGGCAGAATCACTGCTCTGCTTAAAGAGCGGGATGAGTCCATATAGAAAAAGATATATACTTATATATATTTTGTCTCAGTACATAAATTACAATTTGGCATTTAATTAACTATCTACGTCTCGTCCATGCTACATAGGAAAGCTTCCTAGTTCAACAAAGTAGGTTCTCAATCGTAAAATGTCGCTGTACAATATGGAAATATTTTTAAATGTGGAAAAAATAAGTAACACTAGCTGTAGCCCGCAACTTTGTTCGCGTGATCTTTGTAAGACCAGAGTTAATAATAAATAAAATGTTGAACAACATCACATACATTTCTCTTATCCTAAGGTAAGCTAAGCGAAGGCGCAAACGTGGACGCTTTTGTGTCTTGTTTCAGACACAAGCTACCTATGAATATTTGATTTCTATAGAACCAGTAAGAAACCATCCACTCTCTGCGCATACGTAAACATTTCTTGTGTCCAGTTGCTTCCAATTAACACATGCTCATGACGATCAAAAAGTGTTCGGTGTCAGCAACTGGAAACTAAAAGTGTCTAGGTTTGCGCAGCGCCTTAAGCACTTCAAATCAGAAACAACGACAGTACCACAACACCCAGAGCCGAGCTAACATAGCAAAAGTTGGTTTATTACATTAACCCGACCGAGAATTGAACCCGGAACCTCCGAGTTGGGGAAAGCAAAGTCGGCGTGCTCGCCTCGGCTACAGAAGTCTTCAATGTTTGTGTAAAATCTATCGCTAAATGACGGTTGTTGAAAATTTTATGGGAAATCTGAAAAATCTTAATTTTTTGAGCGACTAACATTGCAAAAATATAAGATATCGCAGATATTTCTAGATTTCTCTAATACTATCATTATGAAATTGATATTATTATAAAATTATTTGTTGTTTTAAAATGATCAGTTGATTACGTTTTGATGGACGGCATTAGTTAATTAATTTAATTTGACAAAATTAATGCATTAATTTATCTGTAAAAAAATAAGCCTAAGATATAAAATTAGATATTTGCGTAATTACCGATAACGTGATGCAACAATGTAAATCGATTAAAAGCAAGCTGATCTGATAAATAACTGTTGCATATCCGACAGTTATTGAACGATTTTGTTAAGATTTGTCGATTCGATTAGAAATGCGATGACTAGTAAGGCCATTCTGGTTGTGAATGTGGCCTACCGCAACACAATACAAATTAAGGATTTAATACTTAACATTATATTGCAAAACCATAATGTACATAAAGATGTTACAAATAGGCTAGTGGACACTTTTTTTAAATAGGTCTTAATTGTTAACAAGTGTTCCATTAGACCGAAAAAAAATTACAAATCTTTAATTTCAAAATAATATTTTCTTAAACAGACGAAAACGCTGTCAACCATTTTGGTCTATAGATTATCTGTGCCATGACGTAGTCTCTCTAGTAAACAAACAAACGTCTTTACGAATAAAACCTCTCTGAATTAATCAAACATGATTTCTAATAGTTTACACAAAATATTTAGTAATTATCGTTATTGTTCGAGAATGCAAAAATACATCAGACTCGAATGACATTTGATCGTTTACCATATGACTGATGTCACTCACGTCGCGATCATGGCGGATAGCGTTTTCAGAGTTTCAAATTATACATTAAAAAAATTTTTTTTAAATTTGATTTTTACAGCCATCTTCTACTTTTAAGTATTGAAATCGATAGATATTTTAGGGGGGGTGAGAGGTATAGGGTGTAAAGTTCCTCATCCACCATTGAAAGGGAGGATCCTCCGACCAGACGGGTGTTGTGTCTGGTGGGCTACTGCCCGACGGTTGTTGTCGGGTTCTTGTATATATGCTTCAATCGCTCCGATAACTTTAATATCGCGATGTAGGATACGTCAGTTTTATATGTAGCGAGATAGATGTCGCTACATCACTCCCCTCCGAGACCGGAGGTCGATAGCAGGTTGAGTCGTCCATACATCATCATGTGATGCTTGCCGGGCCAGTGGAATGTTCCAGTGAGTCGGAACCAGATGCCGCATAGTTCACGGTGAGTCGGAACTGTCTGCGGTGATGCCCCAGTGAGTCGGGGTGATGCTGCAAGTGCTCCAGTGAGTCGGAGTGGTGCAGTGTTGCGTAGTGGCTGGCTGCTGCGTCGACCAGGAGAGAAGTGCGTCTCTGCTTGCTGACCGGCCGAAGTTCAGTGTGCTGTGCCAAGGTCGCTGTGAAGGCTGTGGGTGATGACCAGGAATGCGCGTCCGCTGCATGCTGGTGGTCAGGATACCCGAAGTAGCCGTGGATGCTGGCTGGCTGTAGGACTCGCTGCTCGAAAGCTTGAGGAAGTGATGATGACGTCACGATGACGTAGCTTTGGGAAGGCTGCGCTGACGTTCATGCTCGGGGTCACCAGTTTGGGGGGAGAGGAACAGGGTGTAAAGTTCCTCATCCACCATTGAAAGGGAGGATCCTCCGACCAGACGGGTGTTGTGTCTGGTGGGCTACTGCCCGACGGTTGTTGTCGGGTTCTTGTATATATGCTTCAATCGCTCCGATAACTTTAATATCGCGATGTAGGATACGTCAGTTTTATATGTAGCGAGATAGATGTCGCTACAATATATTTAGGTTCCTAAAGTCGAATACTAAAAAACATAATTCTTTGTTTTATTAATTTTGATGTGTCAACTAGCCTATATAGAACCAGTGTTATGGACCCTGTTGGGCACGCATCTTAATACGCACGATAATACGACCCATAACTGCTGACCAGCTATTCAGTAGGGAGCAGTGATATTTTTTGCGATTTTATTATTAGGGCAATGACGTCATAGTATTTATAGTTTTAGCAGTAAAATCATAATCTTGAAGGTACTGACAGACATGCTCATAAAAGAGCATGCTTATTACTGGCATGCTTATGCCACTGTTCACGTTTACTAGCAATAAGCATGCTCATAAATAAGCATGCTCGAAGCAAACAACTGTTCATATGTGCCATTTAATCGCAAGCTATCGGACAAAATGGAAGCTGTGCATGAAAATACTAATCGAAACAGTGGTTCTCTATAGTTACACAGATAAAATAGTGTCAGTTCTATCCATATACTAAATAAAACAGTGTTATTGCTTGCAACGCAATAGGGATAACGCAATAAATATATTGTTTTTACTATATTTATTAAAAAATATATGAAATTATAGTGCTAATTTATTGATTTATTTAGACTTTATTGCACAGATTAAAAATCATACAAAAGGTGGACTTAATGCCATGAGGTACAGTAGAAACAAAATTGATTTTAGGTAAAAAATAACCGTAATATAGTAATTAGAAATTAAGGTATACCTATCTCTTTCTAAAACAACTTTTACTGTGAAAAGTGTATGGCGGACGTGTAATGTGACGTCACGGTACATATCGGATCTCCTTGTCTAACACGCGACTTTAATAGGCTGTAAGTCAGGTGTTAATCAATATTTTTCGAAAGTTCTTAAAGCTTTATTAATTATAATTAGGTACTATTTATTTTAGGAACAAATAAAAAAACATGTTATTCCCCATTGATTAACAACATTTTGACTCTTCGCACATGACTTATTGCAATTAATTAGTTTTCTTTCAATGCTGCAATGCAATCAATAAATATTAATTCAACTTTCCTCTACCTGAAGTTGTCTGGAAGAGATCGCTCGCAGCGATAAGACCGCCTAAATTGTGCTATTCATAATGTATTTACTTTCCTGTGATTTGTTTCTTTTGTGTGGTGAACAATAAATAGTATTTATCTATCTATATTTGCATGCCACTGTATCTAAATAGGTGATACATAAATTACAATTATGTCATTGACTTTGTATTGTCTCAATCCTATTCAATGAATGGAAATGCTTTTACTCTATTGAAGAATTTATAGACACAAAAATAAAAGATCCCACCTTTGTCTATTAACTGACGACTCATGAGAAAATAATTCTGTATAATTTAGTTTCACTATGCTCAATTAATAATAATGTATTATTATTATCCTCTAAATAAGACGGTATATTAACTTATTAAAATATATTGATACGGAAGACGCGCGAAAGCACAATTACGACGCATGAAGAAGTACGCTCCGATGACAGCTGACAGCTAGTGCCGGGAACCGCTCATAGGGATGTTCCTAGCAATCGATTCCCCGCTAACAGTATTTACAACAGATTTGTAATATTAATATTTCTACGCCTTAAGCAATGGCAGAATGAGTTGTACTTTTGCATAGCTCTAAAATATTGTGTTACCATGTTTATGATAATAAATTTATGGCAAATAAATAAGTATTTTTTGTAAGACGTTAAATGTCAATTGGGTTGTCCACAGAGGTCACAACAAGGTCGGCTGCTGGTTCATGAAGCCGATCAAAGTGAAGTCATCTGGCGGGAAGATTGATCAACACACTAACTTCCAGTGGCTGATGTGCTGTGATCTCAAAGGTAAACTATGTTTTTGCTCAGTCGTAAAACAATTTGATTTGAGACTCGGGTTTGATACCAGTTCGGGTTAATTTAGCGGGTTGTATGATTTGAAGCTAACGCCACTGTATAATATACAGAATACAGATCCGGTGACGGGGAACTGAATTAGTAATGGCCGCAAGATAGGCTCATATGCATTATACGTCAAAATTTGTTTTCGGTACTCTCATTTCAAATGTTTTTTACACAATCAGGGATGTTAAGGATATTAAATTTCGGATCTGCCCTCCTAGCATGACCAAAACGCGAAAGGATATACCGATTTATCGACGCCAACTGAAACATATGATAGATATCGCCGCCATGTTAATCGCCGTGCCGTGCCGGTGACGTCACGATAAAAATCGATAAAAAATCAACATGGCGTCTATACAGGGTTACATTTTAAGGTAGTGACAAATTTTAAAGATAGGGTCTATAGAACGATATGAAAATACTAATTTATCGTAATTAATTTCAGTCGTCGTATTTCTGGAGTAAAATATACTTAAAAATTGCCGAAAAAATAAGAAAACGCGAGAAGCGCCGTCATACATCAGAGATCACAGGCGTGCGCCGACGCCGCTCCAACAAGAACCTCACGCAGTGCACATACGGTGCAATTTGATCGAGTAATCGTAAATTTTCTACGTATTCTATTTTTCAAATGCAGAATGGAAGAATTAAAATTGAAAAAAAAAGTTTGTTTTTTACGTAGATCGATTTAGTTACTGATTCAGAGTGGTTCTTGAAAAATTGGCACTACCTTGAAATGTAACCCTGTATGTATCATATTTAAAAAATAAACCGTTGGTTCGTTTTTATATCGCTATATCATATCGTGGTTTGTTGCACATGCTAGGTGGGTAGGATACGGATATGGATATAGAAATAGTATTATACCGGTTTCGGATACGGTTACGGATATGAATGTTATTCTTCTAGGCGTCGACCGCACGGAATGACTTAGGTACAAACAACAGCAGGTCAATCTACCGAAAAAGTTAAAGGTCATTTAACCGATTTTCAACTCTAAGTCCGTCACGTCAGAGATCAATGTCAATTGAGAATTTTGACGTTTTGTGGTAGGCTGACGTGCTGTTATCTGTACATGAACAATCAGAAATGTTTCTGCTACCACAAAATACTAACACCTACTTTTAAGCGTTAATGTACTACCCAATCTTAGTTGTCCGTATTAAACAGGGTGTAGGCTTCTCACGTATTCTACATTATTTAAATCACATACATTAATTTAAATAGCACATTTTATTTACACATAATAAATTTAAACAATTAATACTAAACATAACATAAAATCTTAATAACTATGTAAAATAAATTAAAACTAGTTAAATTAAACTTATATCTAAATTATTTATTCCTAAAGACTACTATATACACAAAACAAATATTTCATAAAAACTTTCGAGATGGTTTGTTTGTTCGATATCGATATCGACACCGCAACATCGACTTCGCGGTAGCACTATGCGTTTCAATTTTGCTTAGCGCAGCGGATTCCTCCGATACGCCTATACCGGGCGAACCACTCCGCCACAGTTCAGATCTAGCCATTGAACGCGGAACGCATATCACTTGCGCCGTCGATGCGTGCGATCTTTATTTGTTACGGATTTATTCTGATTTCGCTTCTTAGCAAGTTAATAGTGTTAATTAGCTGTAACGCTCTCCGCACTCCTTCTAAACTTTATCGGTGTGACTGTGTAACCTGCGTATGTGCTTTTTCGGAATATAATTAACTTTCCAACCACTTTGGACTTGTGATTATTTCGTATCCTGCACATCATTTACATCGTACACAGCGGTCGTTTGCTACTAACTACCGCCACACACCAACCTATAAGGGTTATTTGTAAAACAACAACAATCTCCTAGGGGCTGAGTCTGGTACTCAAATACAACAACTTTTTCTATTGTACCAACAACTTCAAGTACTGCACAACACTTTAGTTCGCATCACCGTACCTGCCGAAGGGTGCGAGGTCCTGTCTTTCATTTCGGCCGACACAGACATGTGCCTGGCCGTTTTTCCCCTGCCCATCCTACGGACGACGGCCCAAGCCGAGGTCCGAGCCTATAGAGGCGCCCTTGAGGCCAGAGTCCGACTCACCCCCAGATCGGGCCCGCTAGTGCGGAGCCCGGCAGCGGTCCGGCCTGTTACACAGTTCCGGTCCCGTCGGCGCCACCACTAGCGGGTTCGCCGCTCGGTAGGGTGCCTTTTGCACTCCACATTGGCCCGATCACGCCTGCTAGTATGGGGCTCGACACGTACGAGCCTGAGCCCACACTCGGCCGGGTCGCGGCGACCGCTAGCGGGGCGGACCTAGGCTACGCCACAACTGCCCGGGTTAAGCTGAAGAATGTCTTCTTCAAAGGCACTCAGCGATAGGTCCGTCCATAAAATAAAATAAAAATGGTACCAACAATGAAATCGCAAAAAATGTTATATGGCAGCGAAGCATGGCCGCTACTTGAGCGACACGAGCAGGAGCTGCGTGTAACGGAGATGAATATGCTGCGGTGGATGTGCGGAGTCACGCGGAAGGACCGCGTGAGGAACTCGCGCATCCGTGGTAGCCTTCGTGTCCGTGATATTGCAGACAAACTGCAGGAGATTCGCCTACCCTGGTACTGCCATGTTTTGCGAAAACCGGCAAGCTACGTAGGAAACAAATGTCTGGCCATGCCGCCACCGCCAGGTCCTGGCAAAAGAGGTAGACCCAAGAGATGCTGGCTTGACGTTGTGAGGGCTGACATGCGTGCCAATGATCTCACAACTAGAGACGCTCAAGACCGCGCGAAGTGGAGGAGTAAATCAAGGAAAGCGGACCCTGGGCTCCAAAGCAATAGCTTTGGACGCAACCGGGATTGACCGTATAGTTGAAGAAGAAGAAGAATGAAATCGCAAAAAAAAAAAAACTTACCCATACTAAGCCGCCACTAGCTGACATCAGTTTGTGTGGAGAAGTGAATTTTTTTTTCAGTTTTTAATGTTGGTCCCATAGAAAAAGTTGTTGTATTTGAGCACCAGAATCAGCCCCTAGGAGGTTATTGATGTTTTACAAATAACCCTGTATAAATTGAAATAAATTTAAAGTATTTTTTTTACGTTTTCCAGGAAAAATACCTCAATTCGTATTAGATGCCGCATTCGCTTCCGTTATGATGGACTACATCGTCCACGTAAGGAAGTTCGCAGCCGAGTCTAGGGCTGCGGGGAAGTTCTAGTCCAGTTCCTAACCCTATGTTTCATTTGTGAAATACCGGACGCTATGTTTCAGCGGTGATAATGTTGCACATGTGACAATGACAGTTTCGTCTGTGGGAATGTATGACAAGTGTGTATTCGTGTTTGGTTGCGAGGTTGCGATAATTTACCTAATTTTATCGACAAAAGAGCCTTGTGAGGATCCATACTTAATTGTTTTTCATAGCTGACAAAAACAATTAATTGCTATGAATTTAAATTATTGCTACCTCGTGAAATAAGATCCTGCTTGCCTAGCATGAGCACTAAAACACGATATGATATGATATGATATAGCGAAATATCGACACCAACTGTAAAAATATGATAGATACAGCCGCTATCTTAAATCGCCGTCACATATTAAGATCGCTGTTTCGATAAAAATCAAAATGGCGGCTATATCTCTCATATTTTTAAAGTTGGTGTCGTTATATCGCTATATCATATCGTGTTTTGGTAGACATGCTAGGGGGGCAGATTTTATTAGATAACTTCCTTTTAAGGGGTACTTCTACTGCTCAAAAACAACTTAATTGAGGAACCAACATAGAAATCCCTAAAACCCCCCTTAAAATTCCCCATACTAAATATCTGATCAGATGTAATGTAAAATAATTAAACCTTTTTTTAAAATTTTGATATTGGTCTTAAAAGTTATATTTTAATATGATCAAATACTAAAGTCCCTGGAAGCACTAGAAGTGAACCACGTAGCCATCCTAATATTTTAAATAGTAAAGACTTTATTAATTCAAATTTTAGTTAGTTGGTGGTCCATAACAAGACAAATTTTGTTAATTGGTCACTCATCACTAAAACGTTAAGAACCAGTGATTTAGAAGGAAGTTAATTAATAAAAAGGATCTTTGATGGTTTTATTGAAAAGACTAGGAATAAAATCTAATGCATGTTTCAACTGTGAAAATATTTCACAATTTAAAATGGCGTATTATAGTCTCATCTTTAGTTATACTTTATTACGTGTATGTTTCAACTGTGAAGATGTTTCACACGTGATTTACATATGTTTCAGATATGTTTCAGCTGTGAAATGACTTTGTACTCGTACATGACTTATGTAGCTAGTATCGTAAGTGTAAAAGGAATTGAGAATTGATTACGAAATCGAATATTTCAAGAATATGACACTTTCTGAAATATTTTTCCATTTGAAGTAGGTTTTTATAGTTTCACTTGTGAAATAAACTTGTCCAATGTTTAAATTGTGGAAATGGTGATAACTGCTGTCGATTCTATGATGACGTAATTAAGAGGCCTGTTACAAGATTTTGACAGGTATGCGATTATTTGGTGATTACTGGACATTTAAAAGACAAATCTAAAATCGGAGGCCGCTACGTACTATAAAATATCAAAAGCTAAACATATTATTAAGTCATTGTTACACTTGTGATTTTTTCGGAAAGTGCGAAAAAGAAGGAAATAACGTTATTGCTTCGTCCCAAAAATTAATGATGGTTTTATATAATAACTTATTGATATGTGTAGTTTTATTTATTTTATTGAACATAGCAGCCTCTTATTTCAATTTATCTCTTATATGTCTTCTAATCACGAAATATACACATCACTGTCAAAATGTTGTAATAGACTTCTTAATCATAGGGATGACGACTGGGTAAAGAAAATGAAATTCTATTTAGTCCGTCAGTTAGATTATCAAAAAATAATGGACACTTTTTCTAATTTTTTCAACCATCAACTAAAAAATGAAAAAGATAAAGCGCGTCAGTGTTTGGAAGTAGAGGCTCGTGACGTCACTTTTTCAAAGTATTTTTTTTCCAAAACGTGACGTCTTGCGACATTTCAAATCAATATTTCTCTGTAATATTTTGATTTTTGAAAAAATACGTGTCTAATACTTTTTGATAATCTACCTTATAGACGAAGAAAAAACATTTATATCCCTATTTTAGGCAAAATTTGGTAAAATGGGGGACACAAAATGCCGTAAAAGTTGCCAAGTCCTGTTCCAAGTCCATCTCGAGTCGCCATGGACACTACAGAAGCAGAATAATAATAATTGACGCTCAGTTAAAAGCTATAATTGTAATCAGGGTATTTGAACTGCCTTTATTTTGCAAGGCTTTCGGGGTATTATAGATTTACCGTTTAGTTTTAGAGTTAAGGATAAATAAATATACTTAAGGGAATCAAACTACAGTTATTATTTAGAAGTCTGAGGGCCAGTTGCACCACTTGCTGATAAGTTCCGGATAAACTATCTGGCACTTGTTTTGACAGATAACCCATACAATAGGGTATTTGACACTACCAATCAATTGACATACTTTTTTTGAGCTGTCAAAACGTGCCTCTTTCTTAGAATTTGGCAATGGCAATATCGGACAGTGACGTCACTGTTTACCAAACTCAACTGATCTATTTATTAGTTTTAAAGCAATTAGAAATCAAGAAAAAAATAAAAATTATGACAACAAATTAATTAAATAAGGTGTTATTTAAAAAACCAATTTTTATAAAAAAAATAACCGACTTCAAAAACACTTAAAAGCTAAAAATAACTTTTAAGCAATCATACCAAACAGTTATTTTTGGAGTCGGTGCAATCAACCACATTCAAACACCACGGCTGGCACCGACTCCTGTATAAAATCGGTTCATTAATGGCGGAGTTCTGAGGTAACAAACATAAAAAAACAACCGATTTGAGAACCTCCTCCTTTTTTTGAAGTCGGTTAAAAAAAAAAGTGTCTCCGAATTATATATGAATGGTGTCAACATCCCAATTAGCTGTCAAAAAAGTGCCAGATAGGTTATCTGGAACTTATCAGCAAGTGGTGAAACTGGCCCTGATTCTTCAGATACAAAAAAAATAATGTAAGCTAAAACGGGAGATAGATTGATATTGCTCATAGGGATGACGACTGGGCAAAGAAAATGAAATTATATTTAGTCCGTCGGTTAGATTATCAAAAAATAATGTACACTTATTTTTTATTTTGTCAATCAACCAAAAAATGACAAAGATAAAGCGCGTCTAAGTTCGGGAGTCAGTCTCGTGACGTCACTTCTAAGTAAAAATTGTATTAAGACGTGACGTCATGCGACATTTCAAATCAATATATCTCTGTAATAATTTGACTATGTGAAAAAAGAAAAAATACGTGTCCAATATTTTTTGATAATCTACCTAATAGATTATAAATAGAATTTAAAAAAAATGTCGTCATACCTATTCAGCTTTGATATGTCTTTACTTACACCAGGGACCTTATTGTATTTCTTCAGTCTTGTTTTTTTTTTAGATTGTCGTGAAAACATTGTTAAAAGTTTGTGATTAGGCCTCATGTGGTTTTAAATGATGGTCAAAATCCCGTTTCTAAGACCTTAGTCTTATTATTATGCAAAAAAAAATACAGTGATATAATGCCAAATAATGGCAGCTTTTTTAATAGTGTGCACTTTATTTGCAAGCTTAAACGAGTTTAACTAAATCCTAAACATTTACTACGGCTGCTAGATGTTAGCTTTGTCACATAATAAATTATAGTTATGAGTATCAGAAGTAACTTGTGATAGTTAGTTCAAGCCAAAGTGTTACGAGATTTCGTGTCCGTAAACGATTTCTATGTGTGCGCTGCTCGAGCGAGAAATAATGATTAAGTTACAATAAATATTCACACACATTACTCTGATGCAAAAGTAAGTAGCTTAGGTACTTGTGTTATAGAAATCAGAAACAAGGACGGTACCACATCACCCAAACCCGAGACAATTTAGAAAATTCATTTTCTACATCGACTTGAACAGGAATCAAACCATCAGATGGCGACACCTAGTGCTCGCCTCTCGGCTACGGAGGTCGTCAAAATGTACGTCATTGTATGAAGCTTAACTTCTGTTACTCATAACTATTATTTATTCTGTGTTAGTGCTGGCATTGCGTTGTTACAAGAGACGTATTTTTGAATCATTAGAAATCGCAATAACTAGTTGAGTTGTAAGAGCAATCGCTTAGCTTAGATAGCTCTGCGTTGGTTCGATTCTTATTGCCAGGTCTAAATATTATGTGCAACTAACATGTAATTACAAAAAAAACCTATAATTGATGTATTATTGATATTTTTTCTAAGATTTTATATTCGTATACAAATTATATTGGAAATCATTATGTTATTTTTCGTGTAACAAATCCCATAGTTTTAAAAATCAGAGATTAGATACCCATAGATCTGATCTTTTTCGCATTTAGAGAGCTGTATATTTATTTTAAATAAGAAATGTATTCTGACATCGCTACAAAATTTTCGAACGATCGACTTGTTTTATTTCACACTTTAAATTGAGTAAATGAGAGACAGACAGTGTTTCATGATTTAAGTTTTTGCAGGCCAGAAACTGATTATATAGTATGTTAATTAACGCAAGGCGTTCCCGTTGTACCCGTAATAAATTAACGTTTATACATAATAAAGAAAATATTCCCATGTAAAATCAAACAGGGCTTTTAATTTAAAAATATAATACATACTCAAACCATTTTCTCACCGAGCGAGCGAGACAGAAATGCGACTTTGCCAGTTTGCGCAGAGCAAATATGCTAGTTACTATTCCGCGTTACGATTTTCTTTATAATGAACTAGCTGTTGCCCGCGACTTCGTTCGCGAGGTGTTTCATAAAAAAAAACAACTTCTCTTAATTTTTTCATTTAGAAGAACCTTCTCCTGACTATAATTAATACAACAAAAAAAGAATTAGCGAAATAGTTCTATCTGTTACACACGTGATGCGATGACCAAGGGAAATAGCGATTCATTATTATATACAGGGTGTAACGAAAAGGTGAAATAAAACTTTAAGGGGTTATTCTACGGGTAAATTACATCAACTTTTTCTATGGGACCAACATCGAAATCTCAAAAAAAAATTGACTTTTCCATACAAACTGATGCCAGCTGGTCGCGTTTTAGTATGGGAAAGTGTTTTTTTTTTGCGATTTTGATGTTGGTCCCATAGAAAAAGTTGATGTAATTTAGCCGTAGAATAACCCCTTAAAGTTTTATTTCACCTTTTCGTTACACACTGTATAAGATGAATGAATGAAATTAATTTCAGACCAGAGTACAACACAATATTCCCTGTTTATAACAAACTGTTTTAAACAGGGCCTTTCGTTTTTAGTGTTCCGTACCCGAAGGCTAAATGGGACCCTATTACTAAGACTCCACTGTCCGTCTGTCTGTCTGTCTGTCAGCAGGCTGTACCTCATCAACCGTGATAGCTAGACAGTTGAAATTTTTACAGATGATGTATTTCTGTTGCCGCTATAACAACAAATAATAAAACAGAATAAAATAAATATTTAAGTGCCGTTTTTTGCTCGATAATGACAAAACATACGCTTGAAATATTCACAGAATTTAGTTATATATTTACCTAAATAATAAAAATAAATTAAGGGGGCTCCCATACAACAGACGTGTTTTTTTGTTGTTTTTTTAAATAATATAGTGTATGTATGTCTGTTAATTGAGGAATTACAATATAGTGTCTAATCTGGTATAGATAATGGTACGGAACCCTTCGTGCGCTAGTCCGAAACGCACTTGGCCGGTTTTTTTATTAAATATTTTTAGTGATTATTTTTGTATATTGATATTTTAATTTTAAACTAATAATAACGTAAATAAACGGGATTAAAGGAACGCCTTCTGTTATTTCAATACTGTGTACATTACGACCCGTTTCAGGTTAATTATGAAATAAACATTTCTAAATTTAGGTGTGCTAGGAGTCTGAGAGACGCCTCTGGTAAAATTATTTGTTTTGTAACGGGATATTAATTTCTAAGTTCGAGGCCACGTCAACTAGTGTGTTGTGTTGTCTGGCGTATACATTATATATAGGTTTATTTGTAAAACAACAACCTCCTAGGGGCTAATTCTGGTGCCGAAATACAAAAACTTTTTCTATGGGACCAACAAAGAATCACTTCCCTATTCGCTGTGTGCGCGATGACAGCGCCCCTAGTGACCAAAATTATTGTGGACTTAAGATCTTTCGAATTATGGCAACTGGATGGTTTAAGAATGATTTTCAGATTGTTTTTCTTCGAAATTAGATGAAAATATCTTAAAAGTTTGTGCATTTATGATAAGTGATTTTCTTACTTGAACTAAATATTAATGTTGTAATACGTTCGGGATTTGGAGCAATACAATTGATATAACTTTCCAACCTCAAAATGTGCAAAAAGGGGAAAAATTGTATTAGCACAGCATGTGAGAGACGTTGAAGAGCTTAGAACCAACGGACAAAGCTACTTAATAAGAGCTGTGATCATAAGACAAACGTCTGTGACACAAACTCCCTACAAACATTTTTTTTTCACTACAGCTTTGCATTGCTCCAATTTCCATCTTGATATTTGAAACGAATAAAACATGCACGAACTGTTTTTCCCATTGTTTCTACACTTTATAACACAACACGTACTGTGACCCATATCGCGAATTTTAACGTATTTACTTAAAAATACTTATTAATGTTAGTATGGAATTCTATGAAAATATAGCAATTTGACACTGACAGTCCAGAGTTTTTTCACATTTCTGCCAGATTGCGTGCTGCGATCGATTTGACGGCCCCCACCACCACTTTGCACACAGCGAATACTAAGCCGTCACCAGTTGACATCAGCTTGTATGGAGCTGTAATTTTTTTTTTAGATTTCAATGTTGGTCCCGTACAAAATGTTGTTGTATTGGAGCACCAGAATCAGCCCCTAGGAAGTTGTTGATGTTTTTTTTTACAAATAACCCTGTATATAGGGTAAATACCCTGTCAACAGGCTGTCTCGTGTAAGGATAACCTTGTAACCACAATCCACATAACTATACATGGTTCTATGACATTTAAAAATATGAATATACTGGGTGTAACGAAAAGGTGAAATAAAACTTTAAGGGGTTATTCTACGGCTAAATTACATCAACTTTTTCTATGGGACCAACATCAAAATCGCAAAAAAAAAACACTTTCCCATACTAAAACGCGACCAGCTGGCATCAGTTTGTATGGAAACGTCAGTTTTTTTTTGAGATTTTGATGTTGATCCCATAGAAAAAGTTGATGTAATTTAGCCGTAGAATAACCCCTTAAAGTTTTATTTTACCTTTTCGTTACACTCTGTATATATTTTTTGTTTTTCTAAACTAATTGAATCGGCTGTTTGGTAATTTTTGAATGTTGATATTTGTATTTGAATCATGGAAGTCGATAAATTTTCATGCGTAAAAAGTCATGGAACAAAACAAATCTTATTATGAGTGCAAACAAAATTTTACTGGCGAACATCGATTTCATTTCCCATTTTTCCACCCTCAGCGGTGAAATGTTTTCCGCATTTTTTTTATTATAGTATCTCTGAAGTATTATGAGCTATTCAATAAAAAATAATCATCAAAATAAGTTCACATTTGTCGAAAATATTGGATACAAAAATCAGTTGGCGTGGTATGGAGTTCATGCAATGTTTAATGATTTTCTTATAGATCCCATCATCAGAATTTGACCAAATTTATATGGGAACATTCTGAAAGTATTACCTTTTAAACAAAAAAAAAATCGAATTCGGTCAACGTGGTAACGGATGATTGATGAACATGCATAAAAAAATAAAGTTTCCGACGAATTGAGAACCTCCTTTTTTGACGTCGGTACAAAGTTGTTCACTATGCTTTAGAGAATGTCTGTGGTTACAAGGTTACGAAACAATTTGTATACATAGTTATTTTAGATAGTTTTTTTGACCAAATCTTCCGACAATCATTTGAAAATCGATAGTTTTTTTTTTATTTGCATGCTGTTCTAGAATGTTTTTTCTTCATATAAATATTTAGATAGTTTTTATACCATCAACTTATAATTATGCATTTTAATACGTATTATAGCAAAGTAAATATAGTTAGTTAAAATATATTTTTCATTTAAATATTACCCTGTTCAAGATGGATCCTATAAACAGGGTTACATTTCACGGTAGTGCCAATTTTTCATAGAACACTCAGAATCAGTAACTAAATCGATTTACGTGAAAAACAAACTCATTTATTTTTCATTTTTAATTCTTCCATTCTGCATTTGAAAAATAGAATACGTAGAAAATTTACGATTAAATTGCACCGTATGTGCACTGCATGAGGTTCTTGTTGGAGCAGCGTCGGCGCACGCCTGTGATCTCTGATGATATTCGAAAGACGGCGCATCGCGCGTTTTCATTTTTCTAAAATTATTAGGTTTATTTTATTCCATAAATACGACGACTGAAATTAATTACGATTTTTATAAAATTAGTATTTTTATATTGTTCTATAGATATATAAGGTGCTTCATAAATATCTGCAACGGCTGAAATGGGTAAAAGTATTGTTTATATAGATTACGATAGTGAAGGAATTACGTGCCCCGGATCGGTGATTAATTATTTGCGAAAAGACAGTAAATAAATGGTTACTTGCTTCAATTTGCATAACACACTTCGTCATCCGCCCTTGACACTGCGCGGGAGCGGTATAATGTGAAACGTTAGCATTTTTGGACAGATGTGGACGGTTTGAGACAGAATAAAGCCTAATCTTTATTTAATATAATTTTTTTAATGAAAAAATTAATGATGTTTTGGACGTAAAATTTCTTTACTATCGTAATCTATATTAGCAATACTGTTACACATTTCAGCCGTTGCAGATATTTATGAAGCACCTTATATACTTGTAAATATTTTCTTTTTAGTTAGTTTTTGTTATTCAATTTGTACAATTTCATAAAATGTATCTTTCCTGAATTAATTATTTTCTATCTTTATTAGAAGTAAAGCAGATTCTATAGATCTTATTTTTAAAATTTGGCAGTACCTTGAAATGTAACCCTGTATCAGGGGCGTGCATCCCATATAGGCTATTATGCAGAGCCTACCTTCATAAAAAACCGACAGAACAGCTAACCATAATTATTAATTACGTATTCAACAATAAATATTCTGTAACCATTTTGTCGTCTACCTGTACTTATTCCTTACTAAAGCGCGCAACTTAGATCGTTCCTGTGCAATTTAACCAATGTTAGGCTGCCGCGAGATCGCCTACTGTTTCACGCAAACTTACTCAATTTTCACTCACAGCCTCCCCCATCTGAAACCAATGCACGCCCCTGAACTGTATTCCTTACTTTCTTAATAATGTCTTCTGTGATTTATTGTGTAGTTAAGTTTATTTGAAGGTTAAATGTGGTGTGTATATTTTTCAAGATATTAAGGATGGAAATGATAAGTGACATTTGATTTAATAAGACTTTAATTATTTGCTAATAAATATTTATACTGCTAGACAATTCAATTCAATTCAATATATTTATTGCATTCTATAATGTTACAAAGGTGTTATAAATAGATACATGATATAATAGAGACATGGGACTCTTCTAACGCACGCAACTGAGCCCGATATACAGGGTGTACAAGGTGCAGCAGCAGCGAATACAGGTTGACATGAAATCAGATATAATAATAAAAAAATTGTCACAATCATCGCAATTATCTAGCCTCAAACTAATCAAAGCTTGTACTATGGCGACTAGATAACGGATAAACATACTTAAATACGTTTATAAACATGCATGATTTAGGTACATATGCTCGTGCTCATCACACAATTCGCCCCTTGCGGGATTCGAACCCGCAACCGCTAGCTTGGTAGTCCGGGCGAACCACTACACTAAGCGGTCGTCGGATTAAAACATTTCTACCGAGCTTGTCGCAACAAGAAAAAAAGTGATAGGTACTCAATACAATATTAAGTATATATGTATTTATTTTTATTTAATTAATAGGTACACCAACAGCATACATATGCAATATAAACAAATAAAGGTACAGATCAAATCAAATCAAATCATTTATTTACTCACAGACACGGTATAATAAGATGGATACATATTACGTGGATACATATATACATACAGTGTCTTGTTCTTATACATATGCCTATTAAAGGTATGTATACATAAAACTACAAAATACTTGTTTCTCTTTTCGTTTCCACCCTGTATACAGGGTTACATTGCAAAGGGGTGTCAAATTTAAAAAATAAGATCTAGAAAACAATATAAAGAAGCGTCTTAATCGTTATTATTTTTAATAATCGTATGTTACGAAAAAAAATTACTCGGAGAGACTGGAAAGCCGCGCGGTCATTCATCAGAGGCGTAGGTACGGCGAGCCCACAAGGACCTTACGCAGCGCACATACGGGGCAATTTTTTCATGAATGAGTTAAATGGGCAAGTTTCCTAGGTGAAAAAATGATTATTCTATTTAGTCCGTCAGTTAGATTATCAAAAAATATTGGACCCATACTTTGTCTTTTGTCAATCAAACAAAAAATTACGAAGATAAAGCGCATAAAAGTGAGCATGTGACTTCACGTCTTGCTATAAAGTGTCGCAAGGCGTGACGTTACGCGGAACTTTAACGGGCTATATCTTCATCATTTTTTGTTTAATTCAGAAAAGAAGAAATACGTTTCCAATATTTTCTGTTAATCCAACTGACGGACTAATTAGATTTTTTAGGAAACTAGCTCATTATCCACGCGTACTTACGATTTTTAACAGCGGATAGGAAAAATGAAATGTCCAAGGTTTTTTTTTGTTCTTTGCATAGTTCGATTAAATTACTGATTCTGAGCCACTCCTAAAGATTTAGCACCCCTTTGCAATGTAAACCAAAACCTCCTTGGTGTTGGTTTTGGTGCTCAAATACAACAACTTTTTCTAGGCGAGCTTATCGGACTTGGTGTCGTTATCTCTGAGGTCCCAGGTTCGATTTCCGGTCATAGAAGAATTTCCGGAAATGGAAATAACAATAATCTTTAAATCATTCGGAGATACTCTATTTTATATTTACGAAGACAGGCTTTGAACTACGTCGATAAATATGCGTTCTATGCATCTCCTCCGTAAGGAATCCTTATCTTAATTTTTGGCTTTGACCAATCGATAGAGAATTTAAAAAACCCAAATTTGGCCGAAACAAAAATTTGAATTGGTCCTTTATTGATTATTTCTTTCAATTATTCATGATCTACGAACTTCTGCTTCTCTGGCGTGCTGTACGAGGTAGAAAGGAAATTAATGCTGAAGGTCATTTGTTCGGGGAACCGCCTCCCATTTAGAATTAATTATTTCGTTACGTGATAACATTTGTATTGGGAATCTGATGTTTTATCATCCAATAGCATGATAGCATGACTTCCAAAACACGATATGATTAGGGCCGTTTTAACATATCCCGGGGCCCCTCGGGCACACAAGAATTTGGGGGCCCTATTGCAAAGTAAAAAGGAAATACTGTTGGTATGAATACATGACCTCCCAAGGTTAGGTTCCTTTTGGTTTACAAACATGTTTTAGCGCTTTGGGGCCCCCGTAAGGCCGGCGGCCCTGGGCACGGCCCTCGTGTGCCCTTATGGTAAAGACGGTACTGGATATAATATAGCGGTATATCGACACCAACTGAAAAAATATGATAGATATAGCCGCCATTTTGAATTTTAATCGAAACAGCGATCTTAATATCTGACGGCGATTCAACATGGCGGCTATATCTATCACATTTTTACAGTTGGTGTCGATATATCGCTATATATTTTAGTGCTCATGCTAGGGAGGCTTTTGCGTATTTGTACCTTGTATAACAAAAATCTTAAGATAGTAATTGGACCTAGTTCTGCAAAAAGCAGCCAAGTGGCACTTTTTCGAAGATCGAGTTATTAACACAGCCATACTAAGTTTACTTTACTAAAAAAAATTGGTTGTTTGTAAAGTAGGTTTACGATCGAGATGTTTACGTGATAACGTCTTATTGGTGATATAAGTTTTTGGGAAGTAAGGAATTAATGAAGATAACAATTTTTTCAAATTTTAAATTACATCTATCGTTTTTAACTCAAATCAAACTTAACCGCACGAGAAAATCTCCATTCGTTTGTATGCCGCTAGAGTGAGAGAGACGGAAGATCGGTCCACTCACTCGAACGCTATGCCCGCCTCCGCTCGTGAGGATTCCGCGTGACAAGTTTCACGGAATGACTGGCAGCGCTCGAGATGAGACGGGAGATCGGTCCGTCTCTCTCTCGTTATACCTGCGATCGCGCTCGTGAGGTTTTGGTGTGACACAAGTTTCTGAACATGTCACCCGACTAAAACGATTTTAAAGACGTTATCACGTCAAAATATTTTTTGTTTAATGGCTGCATTTAACGGCTCATATCTCTGCCGTAAGAAGACATATCGAAATGGCTGTTATTGCAAAAAAATCCGGCATGTCGAATTTAGTATGGCTGTGTTAATAACTCGATCTTCGACAAAGTGCCACTTGGCTGCTTTCTGCATAACTAGGTTCAATTATGCATGGTTGCTATTTTCTCTCTACGTTTCCCACATATATGTTTATAGTGACGCATATTAAAGATGTTACCATAATATAACTAACCTAAGTGCTGGGAAATCGCTTGGAAGTCCCACTGCTGGGCTTGACTATGTTTGCACTATACGAGTTCGTAACAATATATGGTGAGTTTTTGAGATAAGGTTGTGTTATAAAAATAATATACAGGGTGTAATTGAAATAACCCAAAATCTCTTAAAGGCCGATTCCAGTGCACAAATACAACAACCTTTTCTATGGGACCCATTGAAATCTTTTTTTTTTCACTTCTTCATACAAGCTAATGTCAGCTGGTTGGCTATTTAGTATAAGAATTGCTTTAGTTGGCACAAAAAAAATATAATACAAAAACAAAAGAAAACATTAATAAATATTACAAATAAAAAGTAAAATGTATGGGAAAGTGTTTTTTTTGCAGTTCCAATGTTGGTCCCATAGAAACAATTGCTTTATTTACGCAGTAGAATCACTCCCTGAAAGGTTTTGTGATATTTAAATTACACCTTATAATAAAGTTTAAGGGATCTTTTTTTAGGTTTTTGCTTATACAAGATGTACAAGAGAATAGGACACTTCTTAAATCCACGTAATCAGCTGCTCATATACATTATTGCCGTGTGGGGATGGCCGTAGAATACACTTCCCACCGCCAACAGGAGACGTGTCGTAAGAGGCGAGTAATTCCTGTAGCACGAGACGGGCAGCAGCGTCTGCGAGCGATACATAAAAAACTGCGCTCGCCAACCCGCCTGCCCAGCGAGGCGAATATTGGCAATCCCCCCCAAATGACGAAAGTCTTAAGTATCTAAAAAAATACGAATTCGATGTTGCTCCCATAGTAAAAGTTGTTGTATATGAGCAGCTAATCACGTGGTTTTAATGAGTGTCCTATTCTTATGTACACCCTGTATCGTATGGCCATCTCAAAAACTCACTCCAATGTCATTGTTCTTTACTCATCAGATTATTACCTACTCGTCATTGTTTAAAATATAAAAGAGAAAATCCATTGCGCTTTAAAATAGTAATAAGTGTACTAGTGTAACGTAGGATAAGTAAAAATAATTTACTACAAAAATCAATAAACATTTTATAATACTTATTCGTTTTTTTTTCTACTATCTGTGACCATTTTTAGCACTTAAACACTTATAAACTAATAATAAGGGTTAAGGGGGATCGTTCCAAGGCAAGCAGTTTTTTTTACAAAACTCTGCTACTCTGGATTACATTGTATATTCATCAAAATGTGGTGCGCGGCTGTAGTAATGATATTTATATTCTACTTCCTACTAATATTATAAATGCCAAGATTTGCGAGAATGCATGGATCTTTGTTATTCATTCACGCAAAAACTGTTGAATGGACTTTGATGAAATTTGGCATACTGATAGACCATGCCCTGGATTAACACAAACGATGCTTTTTATCCGGGTAAGTTGACCTGACCCGGAAGTTTTGCAGACGAAGTCGCAGACAAAAGCTAGTAAAATAAATCACTATCAATATCATGTTTAATTCAATCAGTCATATCAATTGTTTGATTTTTGGATCGAGTCTGCTATATGTATTCAATCAAACACTATCACTTTCACTCACAATGTTTATTAATTAAATTGAAACACAATATAACACCACAATCGCACTTTTTACTGTTGTTTTAGAATTAAATATATGGAGCTTGTAGAACGCGTTTGATCTTCGTACAAAACAGGAAGAGCGCCAGTGGCGACATCTATAGTAATAAATTTAGTTCGAATACTAAACATCTATAACCAAATATTAGTCAAGAAGGGAGTCACAGTAATTGTTTTTCTGTAAAACTATTATTTGTGCAGCAGCATCACATTTTGAATAAAACCAATCGCGCTGATTGAAAAAAGTTAAAATGATTACGCGGACTGCCTTAAACGATCCCCCTTAACCCTTATTATTTATTAATTTAAACTTTATGCAGATTGTAAATAACGTACAAAAGGGTGGACTTAATATCATGTGGCATTCGCTGCCAGGCGACGATTAGGCTGAACAGAAAAGATGTTTCTATTGTCGACTAAATAGGTGCAAAATACGAAAACATGTATACGACATTCATAATCATAATCATAAATCTTTATTGTGGAACACAGGTATACAACAAGGGTCTTATAAAATGTCATGCTAAGAACTAACCGTGTCCTGCCACTAGGGCGTACAATCAAATCATTTAAATCAATCATTTAGCGACTATAAAGGGTGGCCCCGACCAGACAGATATAAAACTTTATTTAGGCAGTTGCATTAGGGCCTTATGGGATCAGATCGTGCCAGGAAAAAAAAAATTTTAATTGCAGTTCTAAAAAATCCGTAGAGTTCGGAACAAGTCACTTTTCTAGAATCAAATTAAATGCATTTAAACTCAGTGTAAAAACAGTATACAGGGTGTAACGAAAAGGTGAAATAAAACTTTAAGGGGTTATTCTACGGCTAAATTACATCAACTTTTTCTATGGGACCAACATCGAATTCGCAAAAAAAAAACACTTTCCCATACTAAAACGCGACTAGCTGGCATCAGTTTGTATGGAAACGTTTTTTTTTTTTTGAGATTTCGATGTTGGTCCCATAGAAAAAGTTGATGTAATTTAGCCGTAGAATAACCCCTTAAAGTTTTATTTCACCTTTTTGTTACACTCTGTATATCTAAAAACCTGCAATAAAAAATATGGAAAATTATCCCACAAAAAAAAGGAAGAAAGAATCCTCAAGTAAAAAATCATAACTCGTTATCGAATGGGAAGCGATTGTTTTTCTGGCACGATCTGATAGGTCGCTAAGCCAAAATTCTTTAAAAAAATCCGTCTCGTCTGGGTCATCCTGTATAGTTAAGGTTCATTTCTATTTGAGTTACGCACGACTATGATCCTACGCTTGCGTGGCCTCCATTCTAGAACACTTTACCCCTACGTACTGTAGGACGTACCCCCACAAGGTGGACAGACGACCTGGTAAAGGTTACAGGAAGCCGCTGGATGCAAGCCGTAATCTGGAAGTAATTGTGAGAGGCCTATGCTCAGCAATGGACGTCCTATTGCTGTAATGATGATACTCTATAAAGCCGGTGACAAATAGAATCTACCGTCAATTTTAAGTATAAGTTTAGCATATGCTGCGATTTTCGTTAAATTTAATTCATTGTAGTAAGCCGGAAGTGGCTGAACGTATTTAATTCTTATACCTGAAAGCTAAATCTTATTGCAAAAGGTTAGGGTTTAAAATTGTTTGCCCTATCATTCTGTTGAACTCTGTCTGCCTATTGCGGACATCACAATTTTACAATGGACATTCGCAACTGCCTCAGACTCAAAATGGCGTTAATCAAATTGGAACGAACTTAATTTCACAGCAGCCTGCCCCCCTCCTAGCAAGACCACTAAAACACTATATAATTATATTACTAGATATAAGTATTATAGCGATTTATCGACACCAACTACAAAAATATGATACTTGATAAAGCCGCCATGTTGAATCGCCGTGCCGGTGACATCACATGTTATGATCGCTGTTTTGATAAAAATTCAACATGGCGTCTATTCATATTTGAAAAAAAGTTGACCTTTGCTGTCGATAAATCGCTTTATCATATATTGTATGTTCCATGTTGATGGTTCATTTTGCCTTTACTTTTGTCTAAATTAGATTGTGGGAGAATTGGAGCCACTGTGAAAAATTATAACATTTAATTTGTTTTCCTGGGTTTTATTGATTCGATGTGTTGTATATGGCTGACTTACTTATCTTATGCTTAATAATATCGTGTTTTAGTGGTCATGCTAGGGGGACTGATCAGCGTAATACAGAGGCCCAATTCCTGTAATTTGACAATAGCCGCAATCCGGTGTCGATCCGCTCCCAGTAACATTACGATCACAGACGGTATTCTCGTAAACTTTTAGTTTGACGTAAAATTATCAAAACTATCCCAATACGACTGAAATAGAGCAAAAAAATTCTAACTTTGATTTGTGATCCATTTTTAGTCGCATTACGAACTATAATTACTTACATTTTTTGGGTTTACGAGAATACCGTTGATCGTAATGTTACTGGGAGCGGATCGACACCGGATATTGTCAAATTACGGGAATTGGCTGGTTATTGTACATTACTTAAGCAAATAAATAAGCGCAAGATAAACAGATGCCTTTAGAAATTAGGTAGTCAAAATCCAGTTTCGATCCGGTCCCAATAACATTAATATCAAAAACGGTATTCTTGTAAACCTTTACGACGTCTAATTGTCAAAAAGTTCGTGACACGACTGAAATGGACTAAAAAACTCATTTTGTTCCATAAAATAATGGTAAAGTAGGTACGTTCCACCGCAGCTTAGGGCGGAGTAATAATTAAACGGAGTAGCTTAGACAGTTGTACAAGGAGGAGAAGGATGCGAGGTTATGGGTCGTCGACAGACTGGTCGACTAGTTAGCGAACCAGTTGAACAACTAGGCGGCTAGATACATAAGGCCAACAATCAACGAATATGTTGACAACAGACTTGCTATCTCCGCGGGTGGATGAGTTACTATACCCAGCAAATCTAAACAAGTTCTTTCAACCTTTCCTGTCGCTTTCTGGTACGAATTAACGACCGCCCGCGTCTTTGCTTGCTTAAACTTTTAAAAATAACGATGCTGTATGAATTTCCCGAAATCTCGAAAATAAATTTAGTAGGCCTTATTTACTTAGTTCAAGGTCCAGGGTTTGGCTGGTCGAGTAGGTGGGCACTCGTCTGGACTTAGGTAAGTCAGTGAGGTTTAGCCTTTTTTTTTACATTTTGCGTCAGTCTAGCAGCGGCAAAAAAGAAAAAGATTTAAAAAATTGCTTTATGTTTTTGCGCGTTTGACAATAATTATACAAGTGAATAAATAATATTGGACAACATCACATAGGTAAGGTACTCGTTCATTGCTCTCATCCCATGGTAAGTAGCCAAAGCACTTGTGTTATAGAAATCAAAAACAACGACGGTATCACAACACCCAAACCCGAAATATATATATATTTTTAAATTGACCTACTGGGAATCGAACCCGGGACCTCGGAGATAGCGACATCAATTCCGGTATACTCGCCTCTCCGCTATGGAGGTCGTCAATCGGCCGTCGGAATAGATTTTCAATTATTTTATTTGCATTTATAATATGATTTGGTTTTATTTTACCGACTGTTTGCGTATGTATTTTCCCCAGTTTTTGTTCCTAATTTAACGAATAAGTAGCAAACAGCTTTCTTTCTCCCTCAAAATTCACGTTTTTTTCCTTTTTATAACGATTCCTTACCTTTTGTGGCAATGCGCAGGCCTTGTAGGTATATGCCAGGATAAAAATTGTTGTTTTTGACTCATAAATTGACAATAATATTTACCTGCATTGAAAAATATATATAAGGTGTTTCATAAATATCTGCAACGGCTGAAATGGGTAAAAGTATTGCATAAATAGATTACGATAGGAAAGAAATTTCATGTCCAGAACATCATTAATTTTTTGATTAAAAAAATTATAGATAATAGATAAATTTATTTCGCCAAAACACAATAGTCTTTTACAAACAAAGGTTGACTTCTTCTATTAAGTGCTAAGAGCACCTGTGCCAGAAGAAGCCACTCTTCCTCAACACACTCTTACGTCAAAGTTAAAAATGAAATAACATAACATAGTACTTCGTACTTCGTTAGTAATAGTTCGTTAATTATAATATTAAATAAAGATTAGGCTTTATTCTGTCTCAAACCGTCCACATCTGTCCAAAAATGCTAACGTTTCACATTATACCGCCCGGCGGCCAAGTCAAGGGCGGATGACGAAGTGTGTTATGCAAATTGAAGCAAGTAACCATTCATTTACTGTCTTTTCGCAAATAATTAATTACCGATCC
Organism: Anania hortulata; assembly: GCA_963576865.1. Taxonomy (NCBI): domain Eukaryota; kingdom Metazoa; phylum Arthropoda; class Insecta; order Lepidoptera; family Crambidae; genus Anania; species Anania hortulata. The sequence goes on from OY756416.1 coordinate 7,954,003, forward strand.
GGGGCAATACTTTTACCCATTTCAGCCGTTGCAGATATTTATGAAGCACCTTATATACTTAAATAATGTACGTACAGTCGACACCAGTGACACCAGATGCACTCATGTTAGACGAGATAGATCGAGCGTTCATTTAAGAAGACATTGGAGCAGGGCATTTGAAGTTTACATTAAATAAAAATAAATATTTGACAACATCACATACATTGCTCTGATCCTATGATAAGTAGCTTAAGCACTTGTGTTACAGAAATCAGAAACAACGACGGTACCATAACACCCAGACCCGAGACAATATAGAAAAGTATTTTTTCTACATTGACCGACCGGGAATCGAATCCGGAACCTCAGAGATAGCGACACCAAGTCCGAAATGCTCGCCTCTCGGCTACGGAGGTCGTCACCAGAACCACATCATCACCAACTACATATAATCTAAGACGCCTTAGATTAGATGTAGTTGGTGTTGATGATGACGATCTACCCAGTACTACTGAGGACCAGAAGTAGGATTGGGCAAATCGTGCTTCAATTGAATCTTGTAATACCTGTTTCGATTATCATCATCATCATCATTTTAGACATAGGACGTCCACTGCTGAACATAGGCCTCCCCCAGTGACCTCCAGATCGGCTGGTTCGAAGCGACCTGCATGCAGCGCCTCCCTGCAACCTTTACCAGGTCGTCTGTCCACCTTGTAGGTGGACGTCCTACGTTGCGCTTGTCGGTACGTGGCCTGGAGGCCAACAGACGGCCAATGGGGCAGAAAGGTTCTAGAATGGATTCTAGAACCTTTCTGCCCTATCGGCTGTCTGTTCTACGTGCTAGTGCCTCGCCCACAGCTACTTCGGCTTGCTAATCCGTTGGACTATGTCAGCGACTTTTGTTCGTTTACGGATCCCCTTATTCCTGATTCGATCTCGCAAAAAAACCGGTTTCGATAGTACATTTCGTAGTCGACGCACTCTCATAGGTAGGTACCTATTTTATCTTATTATTATACTAGCTTCCGCCCCCGGCTTCGCCTGCGTGCAGTTCGGTCTTCACCATCTGTCACTTAGTCTTTATCAAGTAAGTAAGTAAGTACCATAAAGATGGTTATTATACCTAGTTAGTCAACCCTAAGAAAGACATGTTTATGCTGTCACAGACTTATTTTTAGAACTTTTAATAGGGTAACAATAGGCTAGTTTCCTGGGTCAAAAAAAGATTATTCTATTTAGTCCATCAGTTAGATTATCAAAGTGAGCATGTGACGTCACACCTTGCTTAATAAAAGTGTCGCAAGGCGTGACGTTACGCATAACTTTAACGGGCTACATCTTCATAATTTTTTGTTTGATTGACAAAAGACAAAATATGGATCCAATATTTTTTGATAACCTAACTGACGGACTAAATAGAATAATCATTTTTGACCATGGAAACTAGCCTATTTGCACATGCGCAAAGACTCAAGACAGCCACAAATAAAAACAAAAAAATTAACCAACATTAGAGCTTCATTTTACTTACTTACATTTTCTTATTTACATTATATTTACTTATTTACATTAAGCGTGAGTGAGAGGTAAATAACGTCAGATATGTTCGTCTTTTCTGCACTTTTTAATAAAAAATATCTACAGTCAGTTTTTTTGTGTGCAAGAGCAAAGAATGTATGTTTGTCTCTTTCCAACAGCTACTTTTGGAAGGTATTCAAAATTGTGTGTGCCTTTGTTTTGTTTAGAATTTAGACTACCGCCTGGTTAATGGTTTGCGCTCCAAACTATGAATCCAGGCGGTTCCGGGTTCGAATCCTGTAAGGGGTAAATGTTGGTGTAATGGATGAGAACGAGGGTTTCTACCTAAAGTCATGGATGTTTATAAATTCATGAATGTACCTAAGTATCCGTTTCTAGTCGCCATATTACAACTATGCATAGTTTGGAGCTGGATAAATTATTGGTGTGATGATTGTGATTTATAATTAAACAGCTCCAATCGATAGAAAAGCCAAAAGAAAAAATATTATAAAAAATATCTTTAAAATTCAATATCTCCATAACGGTTAGGTTTCGGATACCATTATAGGATCAATTCGATTAGAAATGACCTGAATAATAACGTCCTTCAATATTCTGTACGACTTTCCCTGTAACCCTGTATAGGTCCTCTTCCGGGCACTTATTAACGTCCTAAAATATAGCTTTGCCCTACCAGTCCTGCTACCGCTTCGGGGCTACATATCGGCTGGTATAAGAAGAAACGGCGCAACAAACTCAGAATGGATGAAGTACCTGTATTCATGCCATCAAAGCGCTGGTAAATAGGAGATTATTAGAATTTAAAAAGTTTTGGTGTTAGAATATAATGTTTATTTAATACTACTTAGCTGACCCAGCGAACTTCGTTCTGCCAAGTCGTTTGACAGGTACGAATAGTTTATACAGGAAAATAAAATAGTTGTTTAACTACTTTCCTTGCAATTTTTTATTATTTTCTGACCTATTAAACCTTCCCTGAACTTCCACAAATATTTCAAGATCAAAATTAGCCAAATCGGTCCAGCAATTCTCGAGTTTTAGCGAGACAAACGAATAGCAAATCATTTTTATGTTTATAGATTTATTACAATATATTACAAATTAGTTTTGTAAATAAAACGCATTTCTCTATTAATTAGTAATAAACGAGTGAAAGAGATAAACCTATAAATACGAAACTACAGTTGCTTTGTTTACATATTCTTGTTTAGCTTTTAATTAATGGGTCTTCGGACTACGATGTCTCTTTAGTGCAACATTATTTCCTCTACCTTTTTCTGTCTGAAAGAGATCGCTTAATATTGACTTTTGGAAATTAAAATAAATATAAACATAACAACATAAAATTATAACCGCCACATTTGGTACTGAGAATTTCCTAGCAGATATCTCCATCTCATTTCGACATCGGCCATTTGGCGGTAAATGCTAATCCAATATTTTATCACAATACCCACATCAAAACACAGAAAATGATCATTGAATGCAACTTTAAAAATACGATCTTGAGGCTCTCTTTATGGTATTGCCAAATCTGACGTAACCATACAAAAATGTATCAAAGAGTTTGATCGCCAGCCTTCTTATTTAACTCCAAAATGTCTTCCGTTTCCGGATCCGAAATGTCCGATTCCGAGTCTGACGTCGAAATGAAATCTGCTCTGCCGGCCCTGGCGAAGAAAACGTCTAAGAAAACACCGAAAAGCCCGTCAGAGGAACTTCTAAAGAAGAATCAAGACCCAAAGAAAATGACCACAAAAGATATGATCAAAGAGGCTTTGGCTGAACAAAAATCAAGAAAAGGAATTTCTTTGCACGCCATCAGAAAGTTCATCGTTGAAAAACACACCGTCAATATGGATCGAATAACCACTCTTATAAAGAAAAGTCTTAAAGCAGGAATAGAAGAAGGAATAATCGTCCAAACAAAGGGAATCGGAGCTTCAGGGTCCTTCAAACTTGCACCAAAGAAAAAACCAGATAATACTGACAAGCCTAAGAAAAAAATCAAGTCAAAAACATCGGAGAAAACGGAAAAAGCAAAGATAACCAAAAAAGATAAGGAACAAAAAGAAAAGGGAGAAAAAAAAGTTCCAAAAAAGAATGAAGTTAAAACGAGTAAACTTACGAAAAAAGAAAAGCCAGATAAAAAAGAAAAACCAGAGAAAACAGGCGATGTTAAAGAGAAAAAACAAAAAACCAAGATGGCGAAAGATAAACAAACTCCTGCCAAAAAGAGGGCCGCCATGATGAAAAGAAAAAGCATCGGATCCATAATAAAACCGCCGAAAATGAAGCCGAAGGCGTGAAATTCAAATAATTTAATTATTGATTGTATTGGACTTTTAAGTATTGTTGATTATTGTAATGTTTAATTTTATGTTTTATGTGAATTGTAAATAGATGAGAATAAATGATTTACGGTAGTTCTGATATTTTATTTTACGAAAATTACCTACCCACTTGTCATTTTATGAGCCATTCACAAAACAGCGCCGTTACTTGGATGGAGCGCGCGCTTGATTTAGAGTTTAGAGTGAGTTTTCATAACGATTTTTGCTCTAATTACCGGATTGGATTGTCAATAAAATTGAGTGAGTCAGGATTTGCCTTTTTATATACAGTGTGTAACGAAAAGGTGAAATAAAACTTTAAGGGGTTATTCTACGGCTAAATTACATCAACTTTTTCTACGGGACCAACATCGAAATCTCAAAAAAAAATTGACGTTTCCATACAAACTGATGCCAGCTGGTCGCGTTTTAGTATGGGAAAGTGTTTTTTTTTTTTGCGATTTCGATGTTGGTCCCATAGAAAAAGTTGATGTAATTTAGCAGTAGAATAACCCCTTAAAGTTTTATTTCACCTTTTCGTTACACTCTGTATAGAGATTAGTTTTTACAATTTCAAATGCTAGAGATTTGATTACGTTAATTCAAAAGAGAATGCTTAAAGTTTCTGATTGTACTGACTTAGAAGCTTATCGTTTCACGACTCAAAGCTCTAAGGTTCCGTAGAACTTAAAAGTTACTAAGTAAATACTTAATTTTAACAAGATAATCTCAAATTGGTTTCGTAAGAACATTAACGGAATGATGATGATGATTTAAAGTAAACCACGACCTCCGTAGCTGAAAGGCGAGCATACCGGACTTGGAATCGCTATCTTTGAGGTCCCAGGTTCGATTCCCGGTCGGTCAATGTAGAAAAATTGCTTTTCTATATTGTCTCGGGTCTGGGTTTTGTGATACCGTCGTTTTTTCTGATTTCTGTAACACAATTAAGTGCTTTGGATACTTACCATAGGATCAGAGCAATGTATGTGATATTGTCCAAGACGTACCTACTTACCAGCTGTCCCGGCGAACTTCGTACCGCCTCTTAATTTTTCAACCGACTTCAAAAAACGAGGAGGTTCTCAATTCGACTGTATGTTTTTTTTTTTTTTTTTGTATATTTGTTACGCGATTACTCCGCCAATTATGAATCGATTTTAATGATTCTTTTTTTGTTTGGTAGATCATACTTCAGAGGTGGTCCCATATAAATTTTATCGAAATTGATTTAGAACTTTTTGAGAAAATCAACAAATATATACCCAGATAGTATTTTGGTTGTGGTTCTTGTTACCTATCTTCGTCAAATATGAGCCGATTTTGATGATTTTTGTTTTATTGAATAGCTTAGGTATACTTCAAAGATAATATGCTAAAAGTTTACAAAATAAAAATCACCCCTAAGGGTAGGAAAATAGGGGATGAAATCGGTGTTCAGCAGTTAGATTAGGATTTATCACAAAAAATTGATGAAATAAGTAAATTTTATTAAAAAAAATAAAACCGACTTCAAAACACTAAAATGCTAAAAATAATCCTAACACTTAAGTACCTAATCAGTTACTTTTGGAGTCGGTGCAAACAAAAACATTGAATCTCTCATCGGCTGGCACCGACTCCAAAAGTAACTGATTAGGTACTTAAGTGTTAGGATTATTTTTAGCATTTCAGTGTTTTGAAGTCGGTTTTACTTTTTTTAATAAAATTTATTTGGTAACTTTTCAGCTTTTTTAATAGTTATTCTGTTATTCGGGGCGAAGACGAATTCCACAAATTAAAGATTTTAAAAATCGGTCCAGCCGTTCTCGACTTATAAATGGTGTAACTAACTCGACCTTCTTCTCTCTCGAACTTCTTTGATATAATATAGAAGATTCAAACGATACTTTTGAGGTTTTCTTTATTTATGGACAAGCTCAAAGTCACCCAACGTTCTATGAAGAGAGCTATGCTTGGCGTTTTACGAGATATGATCCGAAATAAAGAGATCCGTAGAAGAGCCATAAACAACGTCATAGCTTTTCAAATTGCAAAGCTAAAGTAGCAGGCTACCACATCACTTGCAGAACTGACCACCTTAGGGAAAGAAAGGTTCACACTTCCCTTTTCTTGCGCACGCTTCCTCAGTCTTTCAGTTTGAAAGACTGTCGGAGAGCTTCCCATCAGGCAAAGACCCTCCGTGGAAGCCTGGAAAGCCTAAAACAGGCTGTGAACACAGATCGGCCGTTGTCAGGATAAGTAAATTTTATTTAAAAAAATAAAACCAACTTCAAAACACTAAAATGCTAAAAATAATCCTAACACTTAAGTACCTAATCAGTTAATTTTGGAGTCGGTGCCAGCCGATGAGAGATTCAATGTTTTTGTTTGCAAAGTTTGCAAAATAAAAATCACCCCTAAGGGTAGGAAAATAGGGGATAAAATCGGTGTTCAGCAGTTAGATTAGGATTTATCACTAAAAATAGATGAAATAAGTAAATTTTATTTATACATGGTGGTTTCGATACGAGTTTAGTTCCAGAAAATATTGTTATGATTGACAAGTTTTTTTCTGTGAGCTTATTTCTGTTTATTTTTTTTTAATTGTATTTATTTTCACTGGTTTCTGAATTCGTTTCTGAACTACTCTGTTAAATTTGGTGTTATTAACACCCCGTATAAAGATACACCCTTTATACAGATAAATAAAGGCGTAACTCCGAAAGACAATTCGTAACTTGACGACCTCCGTAGCCGAGAGGCGAGTATACCAGACTTGGTGTCGCTATCTCTGAGGTCCCTGGTTCGATTCCCAGTCGGTCAATATAGAAAAATAACTTATCTATATTGTTTCGGGTCTGGGTGTTGTGGTAACTTCGTTGTTTCTGATTTCTGTAACACAAGTGCTTATTAAGCTACTTATCACAGGATCAGAGCAATGTGTGATGTTGTAAATTTTTTTTTTTAAACTTTTTCCAAAAAAAAAAAAACTACAAACATGTTTCACTTTTTTTTTGCATAAATACCTACTGTTTTAAAATTCATTCAAAGCAGTGAACAAACTCTAGGCGAGAAATTAACTTTCTTTTGTCGCTAACTACACGTATCAAGGTGAAATGGAAGTCGAACGCGGAGACAATAACGCGGTGACAATGACTTGGCCAACACCTGAAAACATTGTAAGTTGCACTGAAAACTCGAATCACAAACAAATCCTTCAAAATAACTTATTTTAATTCGAGTAAATTCATTTTAACATTTCAATTATCTCGGACAAGACAAAATCTTTATCAGAAATTAGATAAGAAAAAAAGACTGAAGTCAAAATGTTTTTCATTTCTGCGACCCAAAAAAGCTTAGGGTTGCTATAGGAAACTTGAATCCAGAATCCAATCCTTTTTATTTACCCAGAATATTTTTTAATACTGTAAAACTATTGATTCCGACGGGTACGATTCTGAATATTGCTTTCTAAGTACCTAAGTACTTAACATACAAGTCGATGAAATTAATAATAAAACCATTATTTCTTACTTCACAAATGAAGATGAAAAGATTTTTTCGCGTATTGGAATAAGAAACAATGCTACAAAAGACCAGAAAAATTCCACGAAGTATTTTAGGCCCATTTCATTGAAATGTATATCCGTCAGCCATACTAAACAGTTGACGTCATCTTTCCTGCGATTACCAATTCGCAAAATAAATATCGACTCAACTCCAACACGATAAAGCATACAATTAGTTGAGTGGGAAAAAACAAAAGAAGTCTTCCACTTAACCTTTCTACTTCAAGTTGAATAAAAAAGTAACGCTATCTCGCTCTTTCTTATACCCCTAGACTGTGAGTTAGAAAGAGACAAATTGATTTTTAATGGTGCAGTAGTCAATAGCCAGGGAGAATTGGGGTCATAAAACGTGTTTGAATTTCGAGCTGTGTATCGTCCAATGCGGAGCGATGTCGTTCGCTCTTACGCTATTGGCTCGTCCTAGCTTGTACTATAGAAGTTTCGTTGTGTCTCAAATCGATAGATACCAGAGCATTTTAGCGATAGACAAGCGATTCCGTCGCTGTTTTTGTGTCGCACTGTATTTTTGGTAGGGGGTGCCTGCAAACCCGATGGCGCTCTCGTGTTATTCGTGAATGCAGTCTGTGTCGAAAAGATGTCGGTCGAACGCGCTCTGGCGACATTTTAATACATTTTTAACTGTGTGTTGTTGTTTTTCGTGTTGTGGCGTGACTGTAACGTCAAGGTGAGTGGATTTTGATGTGTTTTCTTGAAATGTGTTATTGAATAGTTGCGGAGAGCTAAATATAGCACGGTTAGCATGTTGATAAGTCAATTTGCGTGGAATATGAACGTGATACGATTATTTGCAGCATTCGAAATTTGAAACGAGTCGTTAATGTGTTGAGAAATGTGTACGATTGTAATAATGGTAGTGTAAATCGTTGTTATTTTGATAATTTGGTCTAAATTCGTTAATTACTTAAATAATGAGTGAGTTTTAATTAGACAACAGTTGGTTATGGTAATTAAGGAAACATTTGGTATATTACCTTATATGTGTGTTGCTATTATCCATTCATGGTTGGCAATATAACGAGTAATGTATTCAATGAATCTTCAAAACTATCGTCATAAGGGTCAATATTGTACGTGTTATAATAACACCATGGTCACGCTAATTAGATAAGATTATCCGTCCCTTTCTGTCCTTTACCTGATTGGGTATAGGGCTATCTCACTCTAACTTATAGTACTTATTTATAGAGAACCACGGTGCGCCCCTGGGGCGTCCTATATTTAATATAGAGTTGAGCTGAGTATCGATACTTTGTCGATAGTATTTTTATCGATGCTGAATGTTGCATTGCGTGTCTAGTAATTTTTAGAAGTTCAGGTACCTACTTACTATAATTGTGGTCAGAGTAAAAAAAAACTAAAATTAAGTTTTTTTTTAAACTTTCACAATTTTCTGTATGGATATTTGGTTTTTACTAGCCTACTCTCGTAGTCATTTGACAATCCATTTTTTTTCCTTCCTTAAATTTCTTTTACCAACTTCTTTTTGTGTTAAACATGACCCTTTCCAGTTAAGCTTGTGTGACCTTTGACTGGCAATGCATCTAATCGTTTCCACATGAAAACCTCGCCCACATAATACATATCATATTTAAAAACATGAATAAAATATGGTACTTTGAAGCTTAATTTTTGTGTGTAAAAATTATTTGAAATTTTTGTGTGTAAAAATGTTGTGCCTTATAGCGAAGCCACATCTTAAAAGCGTCGGTGGTTAGGTTTTCTATAGTGGACAATCTACCCATTCTGGCTTATTCCTGACTCCACAAGAAGTGGTCGTAAGGAAAAAAGTCGAAGGAGCATGGGGAAATTTTCTGATTACCAACCTTAATCTATTTTGCTTAGTTTAGCTACCAACTTTAAAATAATAAGATTATACGGAACAACTAGTATAAAAATTGTATGCTAACAGATTTATACAGATTTATACAAAAATCATTTTTCATATCTTATTTTTACCTTTTGATATACTCATCAGATTCTGGGAGGTGACAGAAGTTTAAGTCTAACTAATTTATAACTATTATTTATTTATTTGATTTATTTATTTAAAAAAACAAACAGACGACCCTCTAGTGTAGTGTTTAGCGCTCCGAACTACAAAGCCAGTGGTTGCGGGTTCGAATCTTGCAAGAGGCAAAATTTGTGTGATGAGCACGAGCATTTGTACCTAAGTCATGGATGTTTAAAAGAAAGTACATATTTAAGTATGTTTATCCGTCATCTAGTAGCCATAGTACAAGCTTTGCTTAGTTTGTGGCTAGATAATTTGTGTGATTGTAAAACTATTTATTTTCATTTATTTCATTTTAGTTGTCCAATAAATCACATAGGATTAATAATAACGGTTTTGCTAATTGTGTCTGCTTAACTCTGCTATTAGAAAGAGAACCGGTTTATATTTTATTTTATTTTCTTTTCTTTAATAAGGAAACAAACAGCTAGGTATCAATATAACATTTGGCTTAAAAATTATGGATAGGTAGTACTTAAGCACTAAAGTTTCCACTGCTAGGTAATACAAGTAATTGTTGAAAAGACAAAATGCGGAACAAAAAAAAGGGATACAAGAATATTAGTTAGATAGAAATAGATGTATTATTCACTAGCTAAGCTAAGCTAATCCATGTTTATATCCATGTTTTAATCGTTAACTACAGAAAAAAAAGATTCAAGTTTTTAAATGTTCATCAGCATTGTCATTAATTGTCTGGTAAAATAAGGATATTAATTTCTTACTTCCTAAACATGACAATTAGTGTGTTGCCTGACGCGTATAAAGGGTGTCCCGTAAATCAAAGATAACCTTGTTTATACATCATAGTGAACATCTTTTGTTCTATGACTTTTAAAAAGATGTTTTTTTTTTAATCTTGCTATGCAAATTCAATTCAAAAATGATATCGACGTTGCTTCCTTAGTAAAAGTTGCTTTTATAGCATATACGAGAAAAACTGTGTTTTCATTGCTGACTATTGTATAACACTAATATAATATAATATACCCATTTTTATGAAATAAATATTATTATTATTTATTATTTATTGTCGTATGATCATCTGCTCCATGTACCTATGTTAATAATAATAATAAAATCGATACCTATGTTAATAAAAACAATTCATGTCGTGCCTTACATCGATATAATAATAATACCACAAACCTTCCCGTCCCTACGGCGAAAAAAAAGATAAAAACGTCAGCCGCCATTTCTGGGAGATTATTATTCCCACCCATGTTCTATATGCAGGTTTTATAACCCTTATTTACTTCCTGCTAAAGTCTACATTCGTTTGATATAACGCCATTTGTCTGGCCAGGGTCGGCTGACCCATCTGATTTATAAATATGGACTTTATATCAATGAATATATGGTTCAGAAAATGAGTTGATGTAGGGCTGGTCTGTCACCCTGTTCTTGGAAGGCATAATGTATGCTGCCAGTGTTTCGAAACCCTATTTGTTGAATAATTCATCATGGGATGAAAAAATAATGAATGTGGAAAAGAGATAAGCTGTTAAACAGTAGTGTTAGAGAGAGATGGATGAACGACTACCTGTGTTTGTATTTTTGATAGGATTATCGTATTTGAAATGACATTTAGAGATTTGGCTATAAACGTTTTTTACAAACAAAAATAATGAAACATAGTCATTTCGCTTTTGATTAAAGAATTGATTAGCTAATTATCTGATTCTGAATTTAAAAAAAAATTTTGGTAATTAAGTAAAGAAAAAAATTATAGAATATTTTTTAGTGGCATCCCTATCAAAAACTATTTTAGTCTAGCTTCAATCCATTCGAGCAATATTTTTTTTTTAAAGAAAATAAAAATATTATTTGTCTTACTTAGTTTACGCCAACCCGAGTAGTAAGTCTTTTTAGACTAAGTAATTTTAAAAATTTTACTCATATAAAAAATCTCGAAACAAAAAGAACGAAAACTAGAAAAAGAATATTATTGTTGTTTTTGACATCCCTAAGCTGAACAACAAACAACTGAACAATGGCGCGGTCGGAGGAGCGTGATCAGTGCGGAATAATTAGCTTGATGCGTGTAATTTTCCGGGTTCGATTCCCGCCAATGTCATGTCTTTTTTGATGAAATGACTCGTAAAAAATCATTTTTAGGATTCCGTGAGTACCTTAAGAGGAAAAAAAAGAAACCCTTAAAGATGACTTTAGGACCTTTATGTCGGAAACGTGTGGAGTTAACCAGTTGAAATTGAAACCATATACTCACGTCTACAGTCCCTTGAAGCCGTAAAAAATTCAAACTTCTATTATTTCAGCCATAAGACGTCCACTGTTGAACATAGGCCTCCCCCAATGACCTATCATCGGGGGGATTGCCAATACTCGCCACGCTTGGCAGGCGGGTTGGCGAGCGCAGTTTTTTTTATAAGATTTCACACGAAGACGCTGCTGCCCGTCTCGTGCTACAGGAATTAGTCGTCTCTTACGACACGCCTCCTGTTGGCGGTGGGGAAGTGTATTCTTTACGGCCGTCCCCACACGGCACTCAAACTTCTAACTTACCATAAAAAAGCAAGACACGTATATTTCGACAATTTTCAATCAAAATTTATAGGGTACTATTCGTTGACCTAGAACTATGAAATTTGACACGTCGTAATATCGTCTTACACTACAAGTACAAGGAAACATCTGACAACTATACAATTGTAATTAAAGGACAATGACCAAAACCGGGCCCAGATTGCGTCTTAATAAGTTATGATTCAAAAATGTGTAGTGGTATTATTTAAATTATCATATAAATAAGGGTTTAGACGATACAACCAAATAGTTGTAATTTGCATCTCACATTAATTATATGCATTTTTTTTCAGTTCATTCATAAATTATAACCTCAAAACGCCTCTTCTTTCTTAAATTCCTCAAAAACCCCTATCCATATTTCAAAAATATTTTTTTTGTATAATCGTTGCAATATTTCAAATTTTTTCACGAACATTTTATGAAGACGCACGCTGACGCAAAGTAGGCCGAGCTTCTATAGATTAATGGTCAATATCCTTTCCTGAACTATTTATAATAAGTGCCTACAAATTTGTACAGAACCTTGGGTGGGCGAGTCCAACTCGCAGTTGTCCGGTTTTTTATCATTAACTGAATTATTCGAATTATTATAATTATAATAAAAACAAGGACGCGACAATATTCGAATCAGTCCTAGAACCGCTTGCCTGGTAGTTCGCGCACCGGACCCCAAAGCCAGCGGTCGCGCGTTCGAATCCCGCAAGAGGCAAGTGTTTGTGTGATGAACACGAGCAGTCGTTCCGAGACATGGATATCATAATAACTATAACGTAGGATGTCTGTCCACGACAGTCAACCTGGTAAAGGTCGCAGGAAGACGCTGGATGCAGGCCGCTTCCAACCGGCCCAATCTGGAAATGGGGGAGGCCTATGTTCAGCAGTGGACGTCCTATGGCTGATGATGATGATGATGATGAGTGTAAAAGTATTGATATCCGTTATCTAGTTCTCATAGTTCGCGCTGTGCTTAGTTTGGGCCCGATAAAGTGGTATGATTGGTGGAAAAATGTATTTATTTAAAACAAAATTAAAAATCGCGTTGTATTTTAAAGAACAGGTTTTGACTTTTAAGTCAATGTTTAATTAAATGAACAAATATTGGACAACATCACATCAATACCCAGACCCGAGACAATAGGAAAGAAAATAATTTTTTTACACTGATTGACCGAGAATCGAACCCGGGACCTCAGCAGGAGGCGTGTCGTAAGAGGCGACTAATTTCTATAGCATAAAACGGGCAGCAGCGTCTTCGTGCGAAATCTTATAAAAACTGCGCTCGCCAACCCGCTTGGCGAGTATTGGCAATCCCCCCCCCGATGAAAAGTCATTGGGGGAGGCCTTTGTTCGACAGTTGACGTCCTATGGCTGAAATGATGATGATGATGATGAATCAAACTTTAACAGTCCTGGATTAAAAATCTTTTAGCGCAGAAAACATTTCTTCTACATATCTACGTCAGTAATATTTCTGCGCTGAAATCGTCTAAAATGTTTTTTGCTCGATTAAAATTATTAACGGAATAACGCTAAGCTGCGCTTGCCGGTACGTAGTCTCCATTCCAAACCTTTTCTGCCCATCGGCCGTCAGTTCTACGTGCTATGTGCCCACTGCCACTTCAGCTTGCTAATCCGTTGGGCTATGTCAGCGACTTTTGTTTGTTTACGGATCTCCTCATTTCTGATGCGATCTCGCTAAGAAACACCGAGTAGGTATAGCCCTTTCCATAGCACGCTGTGCGACCTTGACCTTTCTTATGAGTGCCATAAAATTACTATGCCATAAAGTTTATACTTGTGTTTTTATATTGGACAACATCACATACATTTCTTTTGATCCTATGATAGTAGGATCCTATGGTAGTAGCTTAAGCACTTGTGTTACAGAAATCAGAAACAACGATGGTTCACAACACCCAGACCCGAGACAAAAAAGAAAATTATTTTTTCTACATTGACCGACCGGGAATCGAACCCGGGACAGAGATAGCGACACCAAGTTCGTTATGCACGCATCTCGGCTACGGAGGTAATATAAAAAGTTTAAGAACTCCCGCGGACTTGTGTGCAGTCTGGGCCGTCGCTGTCTTTTGTAGTCCGGGGGACTTTTTGGACGCGGTACTAAGAGGGTTACGGTTAGATAAGGCTCTGTCTACCATTATTATGGTGACCACGCTAGTGGTGTCGCTGACGGGACCGGGACTGCCGAAACAGGCCGGACTGCGGTCGGACTCCGCACTAGCGGGCCCGGTCTGGGGTGGGTCGGACCCAGACCATAATTGAGGTCCCGGAACCGGACCTCTGTAGGCTCAGAACTTGGCTTGGGCCGTCGTCCGAGTCTTAGTAATCGTTTTTTGATTTGAACCATATATTTTTTATTACAGATGCAGCAGCCCATGTCCCAACATGATCAGATTGCGTAAGTTTCGTTTAGCATGGTTAAGGCTCGGACTACATGCATCCGGAATTATTCAGAACCTTACACAAATCAGATTGAATCCGGGCTTGTCCGGTTTGTATGGAGTTCTAAAAAAATCCGGATATTTGTAATCCGAGCTTTATTCCCGAACATAAATATGTTCTAGCTTTACAATATGCTATTCCAAATGACATTAAACACTTACCAAATAACCGTTTTAAAAGAAAATTTTAAAAAGTTAGTAAGATTTTTAAATAAATAAATTGACATAGTAGAAGTAAAACGTGGGTATTACAATATTATTGTTAGCACCAGTGAGACCATGTTTTCAGCAAATCAATTTTTATTTCATTGCTTATATAAAGATTATGTTATGATGAATTAAAGTTAATATATTTTTAGGCTAAGCAATGGATAATTAACAATTATCAACGTTATTTATTTGTTTTGACATATTGACAGAGAATGCCACATGGCATTAAGTCTACCTTTTATACAATTTTATGTAGCATGAAGTTTAAATAAATAACGTTGGAGCTAACTAACAATTAGGTACATTATAATCGCTAGAATCGCTACCTCCTATCGACGATATGTTAATACTATACAGGGTTACATTGCAAAGGGGTGCCAAATCTCTGGCTGGCTCAGAATCAGTAACTATATCGATGTACGTAAAAGTAAACTTTTTTATTCATTTAATTCTTCAATTCTGTATTTGAAAAATAGAATACGTAGAAAATTTACGATTACTTGATTAATTGCACCGTATGTGCACTGCATAAGGTTCTTGTTGGAGCGGCGTCGGCGTATGCCTGTGATCTCTGAAGAATGACGGCCGGCGCATCTCGCGTTTTTTTTTTGTCGGAAATTTTTATGATGTTCTTTAGACCTTATTTTTTAAAATTTTGCACTACCTTGAAATGTAACCCTGTATAATTTTTAATAGTTATATTTAAGGCTTTATAATTTCATCTAAACATTTTGTAATGGCTTTTAACATGCTATCGACAGAAAATCGATGATCAGAAACATACCTTAAGCAAGAATCGCTATTTGAAAAAAAAAAAAAATTTCGCGGGCTGCACTAAACGATCCTCCATAAGGGTCAGTTATTTCACCTCATTGCGATAAAATATCTTGTGTGATCGATCATAAAATATTTTGATTTATCTATGAATTCTATACTGCACTGATCAAATAAAAAAAGCTTGGTCACTACGTTGAACTATACTGTGTCATGTAATATTCTCATCACAGATTAGACAGAGTACGTAGGTATTCTCATGTAACATCTCTAAGGTGTCATGTGATGTGAATGAATGAATAATGTCACTCACAACTTCACAAGTCACATGACAGTTACAGCTTACTAGTGTTGGCCCATTACGAAGAAATTTTCGATAAAATCGGTGTGAATGTCAGTTGTAGTAACTAGTTATAAAACAGGTGATGGATATTTTTAAAAAAACATTTTTTTAAATGAAAAACATAAGATTTTATCACTGCTGTAGACTATCTTACGGGCTCTTACTTTTGTTTTCTACTTTAAATTTAATTTAAATAGATAAATGTAAAAAACCTACATTGTATACCCACAAAAATAGTTCCATTTTAAAATTACTTGCCTGTATGTTAAGTTGACGATAAATCGCGCGTGATGACAACTGATATTAATATGAAGTTTTGTTTAGATTTCAGTTAGTTAGCTATTTATAAAAAGTGGTTGTTTTTGTTTACTGTTCTTAAAGTTTTAAATAACAAAAAAACAACATTTTAAATAATTCAATGCCTTTTCCACGGTTGTAGCCGTTTTAGGTATATTTCACTAACTTCAAAAACAAAAGCATTGATTTAATCGTATTTTTTCTTTCATCCAGTGCCCAACAAGCTCAACAGCAGATGGTGCTGTGTCCAGTCCGGCTGGTGTACGAGACGCAGATATTAGTGCAGCCAGGTAAGGGAACAGGATAAAACCCTCGGTTCAAGATCCACGATTTACCTTTGTAAGCACTTGAGGTCTGGTCTGGGTCAAGGGAGTTATATAATTTCTGCGTTCATAAAATATCAGTAAACCAACATTTAGGTACAATCATCTTGTTAAAATAAAAAAGACTTTTTAAAAACATTACATTGACATTTTGAATTCTTAAAATTAGTCTAAGAACGATAAACTTAGTCCACAATCCATTTGTTGCAGGAGACCAAATCCAGCCAAATCAGACTTTATTTATAAACCCTCAGAATCCCCCACCATGGGCGCAAAACCGTCAAGTCCAACAAAACCCAGTCATCTACGTCCAACAGCTGTCGAACAACATTATGCCCACCGTGCAACAACACATGGACCAACAACACCTTTACTTACAACAGTACCAGAACTTCCAACAGATAATACCCCAGCAAATGATCCAGAATACACAAGAAAACCGACCAAATCAAATACAAATACCAAATCTGATTCACCAAAACATGTTGACCAACTACCACACAAACATTGGTCAGAACATACAACTGCAAGATAGAGGTATGCAACAAGTTAATTTTGCACAAACACACCCAAATGCTGGCGCGAACATACAAATGCAAAATCAAGCACAGATCAGTTTAGCCAATAGTAATACATTAAGACAGAATGAAGCAACTATGCCCAGCGCGGTCCAAGTTCCTCAACAAAATCAGATTAATCAGAGAGTTGAAGTAAAACAAACCTACCAGCACTCAAATGTTGGACACATAAACCAGCCTCAAAATATGGCCAGACCGCAACCACAAGTATTGACTGTAAATCCAATGCAAAATTTACCGCAGACGATAAACATTCAAACATATGGCCCAAACATGATAAATCGACCAATAAAAACAGAAAATGCGAGCTCTCAAGCTTCAATGCCAACATTTGTAAACGCCGCACAGAATACCCATATAACAAGAATAAGAAAAGTAGCACCAGCACCTAACATTAATAAAATGAACACACCAAATGTTGGCATTAGGAATATCAGTCAACCTTACAGACCAATTCAGCCAAGAACTCAGCATTACAGGCACCAATTCCCAAGTTATCCCATGGAAATTCAAACTCAAAGCACGCAAAGCATGCCTATAATTCATCAAAACATCGTCAACATCAATTCAAATATACCGGGTAATCAACCTGTTGTACCAAATATACCCATGCAGCCACAAAATATAATAAAACCAGAAGAAAATAATAGAAAAAGAAAGAGCGAATCTCCAGATGAAATTCATAAGAAAATGGCAGCTATACAAGTCAACACTAATCCCATGAAACAAATTAACATAGTTCACTGTACAGAAACAGGAACTAACACAAGCCCTGTGCACAAGAAAGAAGAAAAGTTAAGCATGCCTTTGCTGTTTGGTAATGAGAAACCACCTGAAACTAATAATATGTCAGCACTAATACAAAACGTTCAGAACGCAATTAAAATAGATAAAGTAAATATTATGATTAAACCTAATGAGGATCCAAAAGATTTTACTCAAAGTAATGTAGCCGATAAAGAAAAGTTAAAAAGAAACACTGTCTTTACTCAAGCTAGAGGCAGAGTTTTGTCAGAAAAAGAATTACATAACACTGCTACTTTAAATAATACTACAATTATTTTAAAAGAAGATAAGCCCCTAACCAATGATGCAGTCAAAGCAGAAATCGATAACACCTTTAAAATACCTAAACCAGTCGCAAATGGAAAACTTACAGATGTTGTTAAGGCCGAAACTGACAAACCATTTAAAATAACCAATGTGGTCAAAAGTGAAAAAGATTCAGATGAAAATAAAGTGGAACCGAAAGAAAGTGATATGAATGTGTCTCTAAATACAACGAACAATAAAGGAATGTTTCCTATGGAAAAGTGTGAGCAGGAAAAAGATTACATTCTGACTCACGTTTTGGACGGCATAGTCATTCAGGAATCTAATATTGCTTTTCCTGTAAGTATATTTTAATTTAATTGATAAATTTACATACTTTTATAGCCATTTTTAGTTACTTGATCGACATACTTATTAATTAGCAATTTTAAAAATCATTTAGTTTTCAAAATTATTTAATTATCTTATAAACCTGCTACTGTAGCAGGTAGGATGGTGTGAATGAAATATTAAATAGTGATATCTTAATGATTTAAACAAAAAAATACAATATGAGTTCGACTAACTCAGTGTGCTAAGCGATGTTAAAGCACAGAATCAAGAAAGAATTCGTTTTATTTTATTCAAAGTTAAATTTAGAACTTCTGCTATCTAACTCTGATTAATTTCGTTAAAATTTGAAGTGCTAAGTGAATTTAGCTTTCCTCAAGAAAGATTTTATTGGTAGTCAACTTACGCCTTGCAGCGGTGTGAATTTCCTGTCTTAAAAGTTGTAACATAAGATTGAATGCGTCTTCAGTTGCATTGAAATGGTGTTGTCAAAACTCTTTAGTACTTCTTATCTATCTATCATGCCCATATTACACGTTGCAAATCTTCTTTTTTGGTGTTTAAATTATAATTTACATATAAATATTTAGGTACACATAACTTTTCAGATTAGAGAACCGCTTATTAGAAGAGTAGTTCAACAAACTCAAGTCAACAATGAAAGGAAAACGAGAAAAGAAAAGAAAATCAAGGAAAAGAATAAACAAGAAGATAAAATGGAAGCAGTAGAAGAAACATCTCTTGTTGTAAATAATACGAGTAATACTGATGAAGATAAAAAGCTACAAGAAGATGTCACGAAAGAAGGTCAGGCAGGTCGTTATAATCTATTCAATATTTTTTAAGGATCTGGCTATTATTATCTAGTATATTTTCAAAGATAGATATTTGCAAGAATGCATATTGGTTTCATAAGAACGAATATTGGTGTGAGTTACGCTAATGGACATTTTCGTGAGTGAACAAAATACCAATAGGTGGATTGTTTTTGGGACCATTTTTAAAATATAGACAGCGGTTTTTTTAATTAGTCAAAATAAATCAACAGGAACTAGAGGGTTTGCTTCTAATGTTTAATTTAAATTATTTATTATTTTCAGATTCAGAGAGTCCATTCTCAAATATAAGTCAAGCAACGCTTAAATCTTGGACGGTAAGTTGTTTTACTAATGTTAATTAGGTTACTTTCTTGCCTTGTATTTATTAGTGCCTTTTTTCTTTTTATTATTTGTAGTTACATTACATATTTTAATCATTACTTTAAACGAGCAATCCTTCCGACTCAAGCGTTTTGAATGAAATTTGGTATTTAGATAGAATATAAGGTTTTGCTTTTTAGGTATACCTAATAGTTGTATTACAAGAGAAACACGTAACGGTAACGTTGCCGCCAATTTCATGTATAACATGATCATTATGGTAGTAATCGTCGGCAGCAGTAATATTGTGTTTAGTATAAATTGCCACTACATTGAGCCCAACTAGAGTTGTAAATTGACGGTCATATGTTATAAGTGTCCGTCATCTATATATATAAAAGAAAGTCGTGTTAGTTACACCACTTATAACTCAAGAACGGCAGAACAGATTTGGGTGAAAATTGGTAGGGAGGTAGCTTAGAGCCAGGAGACGGACATAAGATACTTTTTATCCCGTTCGACAGCGTTCCCGTGTGACTTGACATGAAACGTCAGTCACTATAAAACGTGGTATAACAAAAAGAATCAGACTTGGAATAACAAAACGCAAATGACAGCTATGTAATTGACGTATAATGACAGCTATGTAATGACGTATAGATGACAATTGGTATAACAAAAAAGAATCAGACTTGGAATAACAAAACGCAAATGACAGCTATGTAATTGACGTATAATGACAGCTATGTAATGACGTATAGATGACAATAATATAAAAGAAAGTTGTGTTAGTTACACCACTTATAACTCAAGAACGGCAGAACAGATTTGGGTGAAAATTGGTAGGGAGGTAGCTTAGAGCCAGGAGACGGACATAAGATACTTTTTATCCCGTTCGACAGCGTTCCCGTGTGACTTGACATGAAACGTCAGTCACTATAAAACGTGTTATAACAAAAAAGAATCAGACTTGGAATAACAAAACGCAAATGACAGCTATGTAATTGACGTATAATGACAGCTATGTAATGACGTATAGATGATAATTTGATATTTGTAAGAAATCAATATTCAAACTATTTATATTAAATAAAAAAACAATCTATATATATAAAAGAAAGTCGGGTTAGTTACACCATTTATAAGTCGAGAACGGCTGGACCGATTTTTATGATCTTTGATTTGTTGAGTTTGTCTTCGCCCAGAATAGCAGAATAACTATAAAAAACATGGAAAAATTCACGAAAAAAAAAATTAAGGGGCGGTACGAAGTTTGCCGGGACAGCTAGTTTATGATAAATGCACACACATTGGACATTTATTGTCACCATGGTCACATATATTTTTTAGTATAAACTAAAAAAAAGGAGAATTCCGCTAAAGTAAGTCTTAAATGTTATGTATTTGACAATAAAAACATACAATAAAACATGTAATGTGATCTGGATTGAACAAAAACAAAAACTTGCGCATGACGCTTTTTAGCTTGTTCGTGCAGAAAGATAAATTAATTTTAGAAATTTTATTTCGTTATAGGTCATCTCTACTAAAGCCTGTCTTTTATAAAATAATGCACTTATTTGTGACCAAATTTTTTTGCGTTGTAAGGTCAAACGCTGCCATTGGTCGATCCTTGGGCTGGTGGAAGTTGACTGAAGGATAGACCAATGGTAGTTAAGTTAAGACCAAGTTACTTAAATAAAATTCAATTCAACTTTCATTATAAAATTTCTTGATTTTCAAAGAAATTCGATACGATTTCGTTATGGCACAACACTATACATGTCAATAGTGAATGTCCCAAACAAAACCCTTCATTGTTGCCATTAGCGTACATTTTACACATTAAACGTATTTTTTTACCCATGTTAATGTGTAATAGGGTCCATTTCTGTACCTTTTGAGCTTCTCCAAAATCTGTGTAAAATGATATGAATGCTGCATGTAACGCGTTTTCTCACGCCTAGAATCCAAAAAAATAGCACTTCGGGCAGCCTGTGTCTCGGTCCCTCGCATATTTTGCGACTTTGCACAGAGCGAGAGAGGCTAGAGAGTGGTTTTAGTAGAAAAAATGCTACTAAATCTTTTACCCCAAAATTTAACTTTTTAGCGCTCAAAATGTACCTTTTGGGAACTCAGTTGCGGCAACACTGCTACCAGACAGAGTACAGACACGACGTATAATTTTGATGTTTTGCTTTAAAGCACTTTCATTCTTAATCTAAGGCCCCATTGTATTAATTAACTTTCTGCTAAGGGGTAGCGATGGGCCACCGTGGGTATTTACCCAATATGGGTAAAAACTTGATTTTTACACATTTACGGGAATTAAGCTAAAATATTATTACGCTCCCTCGCCCATTGCAACATGGAGCACATACCTTAGAGTAGAAATGTTATCAATTTCAAGTGTATTTACCCAACATGTGTTAAAAGTGGATTTCTACCTATTTTCGGAAGGTAAAAAATTGGTCTTTAACTTCCAAAAATGGGTAGAAATGGAATCGGCTCCATCGCCCATCGCTACTAGTGGGTAATTATACTGTTCAAATACAAAATCTGGGGCCAATATCTAAATCTCAAAAATAATTAATTACTTTTCCATCCAAACTGATGTCATCCTGGTATTTTTTTAATTGAATAAAATCTAGTATTTTTTTTATCTGAAGGTGGCTGCGCGGGATAGCATACTTTGTGGCGCGGCCACAAATTACATATAATAACTCTTAAAGTAATTAAGTACTGTTTTTTTATATAAAGTACCAAATAGTAGATTTGCTGTAACATCTACTGACTTAAAATTAAGCTAATAGGTGAATGTGGCCGCGACCACCCCCTAAAATGAAATTAATTAATAAATTGAGACCTATTCATTTACTTTACAGACATCAGAATTATCTGCACATCTCACCAAGCACAAATGGGATGAGCCAGCAGCCCTCTTCCAAGATCACGAAATAGACGGAGAGTCTCTGTTCCTGGTGTCTAAGTCTCAGCTCCAAACGATCGGCATCAAGGAAGCTCAAGCTGATGTCATATGTGCATTTGTCAAGAGTTAGCAACATTATTTTTAAACTAGTTAGTGTTAGGGCCAGTTTTACCTCTTGCTATTGAGTGACGGATAACCTAACTAGCACTTTTTTGACAGGTAATTGAATTGTATAGATTATCTGTCAAACAAGTGTCAGTTCGGTTATTCGTAACTTAAAATCAAGGGGTGAAACTGGCCCTTAAGGTTGTAAACAAACATAGGCTCACAAAAAACAAAAACAAGGAGAGACAGGGAAAATACTTAAATATATGCAGGCTTAGCTTAGGACAGCGGAGCTGTTTTCGAAGTTGTTGCCAGTTCAAAAAAAAAGTTTGTAGTTGTTATTTTCCTTTAAATAAATGTGGTCTCTTATTTTTATTGAGCATTTTTACAAAAAAACACCGATAGTGTTCTTTTTATTTTATTGAAGTAATTATTGTTAAATTGGTATTTTTAGGACTTTAAATTATAATGTTTGTGACTTGTGATGTTGTGTGTGCGACGAATATTTGTTGTTTAATCATTGAGGGAACCATTTTTATTTTAAAATAGGTAGGTATTAAATCCTTAATAAAATTATTCTTAAATTAGGTTTGTTTTTTATTTCTATTCCGTATTTTTTAAAGTCAGTGTCGCAAGGTACTGTTTTCAGGCTTTAACAGTTCCTAATTGAATTTCGTATTTCATTCCCAATAACAAATAAAACAAATACATAATATTAAACCAAATAAACATATATTCCGAAATAAAAGTAAATAAAAACAAAACGTAGAAAAAATTAAAATCACCAATAAAAATACATCTGACCATCATTACACAACGCTAATTTCTCTTCGTCGTTTTTCCCATAAAATTTACGACTTGCGCAAACGGTGCGAACTTACCTTTTCTAACTCTTTTTTTCATGCCCAACTCTTGCAATACATCGTCCGATTCGGCAACAGAAGAATCCATGTCCTTCGACGCGATTTCTTCAGAAAAATCTTCGCTTTCATTCTTCTCTGAATCAGAAACATCTCTATACTTTCTGTTATAGTCTGCTTTACTCCTGGTTTGAGCTGGGTCTCGTCTATACTTCATATCTGGTGAGTACTTGGCGTGATCTGGCTGCTGGCACATCAAGGTTTCGTAGAAGAATCGATCGGCGCGGCCATCGGCCTTAGGTCTCTTGCCTTCCTCATCAGAACTCTCATTTGATGAGTGCAGTTGAGGGGAGCCAGGCGCTGACTTCTTGTGGATTCTTGGTGGTCTAAAAGAGGGGTTAGTATAAACAATTGATGTCAAAGCTATAAGCATAACGTGTGGGCTTGGAAAAGGCATTCTAGCTGCTAATTTAATATCAATAGAGATGCCTAGCACACGCACCGATGTCCTAGCCAATGCGTCTTTTCTAATTATTTTTAACCGACTTCAAAAAAGGAAAAGCCGAGAAAAAGTAATTTACCTACAAAAATATTAAATCTCACCCTCGTTTAGAATCCCCTGCGACCAAGGGGGGACGTGGGGAGCCCGGTGCAAATGTTCCAGGTGGTGCCGTTTCATCGCCACTGACAGCCTGTTTCAGTAAAATGGTACACAATTATTAGGATTAGGATTAATAGGCCAGTAGACCAAAACTTGAGTAACTTGTACGGTACTTTGTGTCGCTCTATTTAGGCATAGTGGATATATTTTTCGTTTGTCTATGATTTAGGTCATCTCTTATGCAGGTGTAGAAACACAAAGGGCAGGCTTAACAGTATCACAGTCCCGTCTCATCCCCTACATTACCAAATTTTGACTTTAACGGCCATATACGTAGCTGTTCATCCCCAGATGGTAGGTTTACCAACATACTTCCTAAGTAGTTAAGTGAATAGATAATTTAAATTTGAATTATCACTTATTAAACGCAATATGTTACAGACTCTGTATGCCTCTATAGACACAATGTACCTACCGTACAGAGTAGTAACATGATAGCTACCAGTTCTTTCATCTCACTTAAATCTTTATACTAAAAAATTTCAGGCATACTCGCCTCACCTTGTCTCTTATAACTTCTATAAGCAATAACAATAAGTTAACTAACTTTTTAATGTTATACACTACCTTATTCCCAAAATGAAAGAAGCAATGATTGATTCTTTCCACATCAGCCCAGGCTACGATATACCGTGCCATGGTCAGCGGGATCTTCGGCAGGAAATTGGAGTGGAACTTGCCCTGGCAGTAGATGGTGATCACATCCGTGTCTTTAATCTCGAATATAATGCGGAAGATAGTGCCTGAAAACAAGTATTTACATTAGAGATAGAATTCCACGCTGCACCTGTGTTCCCGTTACGTTCCATAACCCAAATGTCCTGAAGTCTTTGGCTGATCTTGTGTCAACAGCACGCTCCATTGTAGGTCAAGTCCTAAAAAATAAACACTTGTCATCATCACGCACCATATCATCAATACTTTAACCTACCATATTGACAGATAATAGACTGGTCATCATCATCATAGACTGGTCGAGGAGGAGGAGGAGTGAGCTGATTATGGCTGACCGAAAACAAAAGTAATAAATATGATTCCTCACCTGTCGATATATGAGATGCTTGATGCTTGTAGCTCAGTGGCGGCAGCGCTTTGGTAGGGATTACCAAAGTTAAGCCACCTACGCCGCGGTCGTGATTGGAAAGGTGACCATTACAACCATATTTAGTGACATTTATCACAAGCATCTCCATGCATCAGAAGGCAAGTTTAATGTTGGTCGCAATAACGCTTGATACTAGGTGCACTCGTGAAGCCTAGTTGGAGGCCTTAGGGCGGCTTAATAACATTTTGACAGTAAGGTTAAGTCACTTGCCTTACAACACCTTTTCACCAATCCGCACTGGGCTAGTCATGGCTGAGGTGAGGCCTTTGCCCTGTAGTGGGACGTACCTATATAGATATGTATAGTACTTTACTTTTTACTTGTCGTAGATACTTCCTACGTGCGACTTAAGTTACTTGTCGGTTTTATTCTTTAAAAATGTGTACCTAAGCAGTATTAATAATACGAGGGTCTGGATCAAGTGTCAAGTCTTTAACCTCGTCAGGTTAAAGACTTAGTGACGTGACGCACACTAGGAATTTTAGTCGGATAAATTCACATAAGCTTCCATCCTGTTTCTTCGTGGCAAGAAAATGAATGTATTACTATGCACAATGAATTTAGCTCTCCCCTCTTTCCCTTACTTAAGGCACTCACCCGGCACAAACATGTTATAGTTGGTGTCATAGTTGCCGCTGCCGATCCAGATGCCGTTCTTGCGAGAGAGGGAGATGATGTTGTCGCGGTGGAAGCGCACGTCGAAGTGTAGAACTACGTCGCGGGGCTCCTCCCCCTCTTGGGCGCAGAGGTTTACCGACATCCTATTGAGGGGACTTCATTAAACCTTAGTAAGGACTGCTACGCACTATCCGGCCCGCTGTAATACGGTGCGCCGTTTCTGCCACGTGTTAAAGTTCTTAATTTAGGTCTGTTTGCAAAATAAAATTGGTTTTATTGGTTATTAGGAGACTACTGGTGGACTTAAGCCTCCCCCATAAACGGCTACAACGAGCGGCTCTAGAGACGTATTTTTGAAGCATTAGAAATGAATTTCGTATTCGAACACGAAAACAATTCTTGTATGAAATTCATTTCTATTGCTCACGATTTTACGCATTTTTGAATCACTCGTAACTATTTTCGTTTTACGCAGAAAATATTATGAAACGGAATGCAAAACTCATTGATTTTAAAAACCGGTAGTGAATCGCTTTAAACGGAACGTACTCGTAAATAAAAAGTTAATAGTCAAATGTCTGTCAAACATATATTTACTTGTCAGTGTCATTATTTCCGTAATTTCTACTAGTAGAAAATGAAAAACGAGTGGTCGTTGCAGAATTCATGGAATGAATTTTCAAAAATAGTCATTTTAGGAATTCGCATGCGAATCTTGCAATTTCGTGTTCGGATTGGAATTCGCATGATTCAAAACGTTTCGGTAGCGAGTTATCAACTGGTAAATTATGTGACACTAATGTTAAATCACCGTACACCGTACACTCAATGTAGTGTCGGTCTACCGGTTTTCCGGTCGACAATTTGTTACCGAACGGTTCTGAATCGGGGGTTTGGGCCGTTTGCATCCAGCGGCTCCCCACGACGCGACGTTGACTAGGTCGTCAGTCTACCGGGTCGCCTGCCCACGGTGCGTCTTCCAGTTGCAGCTTTTTTAATATGAAACCGCATTATTCAAATGCACTACTGACTGAAGACGGCTGGCTGCAAGAATTATGCGCCTTTATTCGAAAACAGATGTGTGGCGGCCTACCGCAAATGGTGCGCCGTATTGGGACTGGTCGAATAGTGCGATGTAGAAGTTAGCTATAGGACAAAGTTAACTTACGACGACGAAGTAATCATGTATTTACTATCGACGATAAACATTACCTACAGAAAATGCTGATTTATTTTTGCCTACCCTTGTTGTTTTAAACTTTTTTTAATTGAAATAATAATCAACTTTAAGATTATTAATTGAACAAGATAGGATAGGATAGTCAACTCCCTTATAAGGAGTGATTCTGCTGCCCAAATACATTTTGCTATAGGACCAAGGCTGAAATCTCATTTAAAAAAAACTCATTTCATATCGTCTTTTTAGTATGAGGTGTTTTTTTGGAATTTCGATAAAGGTCCTATTACTATACATAATAAAATTGTTGTCTTTGTACAGGAGAATCACTTACATACACCTAAAAAAGACGTTTACAAACAAGATAGGACCAATTTATGATTATTTAATATTATTATTATTTGTACGCTCTAGGCGTTCACGAGCCAAAAGTGACCCGGTCCTTTATAAGGCTTATGCGAGGATACTGATCCAACACGTAGAGGCCGTTTTATGCGCAAATAATCAAACCTGAAATATTATTATTATGTACGATACAAACCCAGGACCCAGGATAAGCCTAAATGGGTAAGTTTGGCGCATGCTAAAGAAAGAGCACAGTTTAGCGCAAAGCAGCCCAGGAGACGTATTTTTGAATCATGCTAATTCCAATCTGAACACGAAATTGCAAGATTCGCATGCGAATTCCTAAAATCACTATTTTTGAAAATTCATTCCATGAAACGGAATGCAAATATATCATGAAACGAAATGCAAAAACATTGATTTTAAAAACCGGTAGTGATACACTTAAAACGGAACGTAAATAAAAAGTTATGTAAAATTTCTGTCAAACATATGTTTACTTGTCAATGTCATTCTTCCGTACTTATTAATAGCAGAAAAAGAAAAACGAGTAGGTCGGACCACTCGTTGCAGAATTCATGGAATGATTTTCAAAAATAGTGATTTCAGGAATTCACATGCGAATCTTGCGATTTCGTGTTCGGATTGGGATTCGCATGATTCAAAAATACCTGCGTCTCTTGATACTGAAGTACCTACTAGTACCACTCGTTGATCAGGTAGGTAAGTACCTGCAGTTTATAAATACAACAATGACAATGCTAAAAGGCGTCTTCCAGCACACTTAACTAGAACCTGCCAAAATTACGTAATATAAGTGTTGATTTTCAGCATAACTCTAAACAAGAATCAAAATATTTATAACCTCAATAACTGCAGTTCACCGTAAATGCACGTGCAAATACATCTCCACATCAATGAGTCAACGTATCTACTAAGCTGTAATCTACGGTTTTATACTTACAAATAAATATGACTCCACCATTATATCGATTTTTAATTCTAAACTAAACTATTTTCTGAAATAGAATTAGCGTGCTGCCTTACTTTCTTGCATTCTCCTTTATTTTACCGCCGATCTCGATTCTGTCTCCGACTTTGAGGAGACTTGGTATGTTCGCTGTAAAAACTGGCATGCTGTCCACAAACACGTTTTCTTTTTATTATATTTGACCCCCGCTACACCTAAGTCAGGGCCGATGGTGTTTATTGACATTTTGAACGAGGAATTTATACATTACACCAATTTCTAAGTATTGTTTGGACGATTTTTAGGTTTGAGAATATTATCAAATTGTGACACATGCCTTGTATGATATGACAGCTTTCTTCTGTCTTCTTTCACATCATCTACCAAAAAAGTTTAAAAAACTCAACTATTCAAGTAAAATAAAACTTCTTTCAGAAATTATTTAAATCACTGGTAAAAAATATAATTAAAGTGGCAATACTAACTTTCTATCTGGCAGTGTCTTTGCACAATCCACAGATTAGACAGAGTACTAACACAATCCACAATAAACTTATAGAACAGTAGGAACGTCTTAGATGATAAAATGACTAATCTGTGATTTTACTCTGCTGAATTTGCTACGTAGAGAAATACACTGTAGGGTTCACATTCATACCAAGAACAGTTACAACACTAACAACGCACACCACGCCAGCCGCGGGGGCGACTGGGTGTTATGTGGGAAACTGGGAAGTGGGATACTTACAAGATCCTTGCTTATCTAGACTCCCTTAGCTGAAATCATCTGTCGCTTTACGACTGTTAAGAAGTTGTAACTGTGCCATTTTATTCATTCTTCAGTCGTAATCGAAGCAAAAGGTTGCAGGGAGACGCTGGCCGCTGGATGCAAGCCGCTTCCAACCGGCCAATCTGAAAGTCAATGAGGGAGGCCTATGTACAGCAGTGGACGTCCTATAGCTGAAATGATGATGATAATGAATCGACGAAACACTTTAGTTTGTCAGTTGATACAATCACTTCAGTTGGCTTGCAGAGACGCGTAGACGGCGCGGGGCGACTAGTAAAAAAGTGAGCTAGCTTACTATTACTAAACATTTTCTGTTGTGTCTGTCTGACTGACGTTGGTTTTTTACTTTGTTGTGTCAGACGTCATTTGATTTTGACATTCATGCATTCATGCATGATGTTATGGTGACTCCTCTGTCTGACTGACACTGACATATGACTTAACCTTTAAAATAATAATGTGTCCTATATTTTTATCGTAAATTGCGGCTAAAATTGGACTTGTAACCGCTTATTAACTGAAACTCTACTGAAAAATATACTATGTGAGTAACTGTTATTTAGTATATATTCTGTGTTAAAAATACATATTTCTGTACAACAAAACCATTGATGATGAAACTTGGGGTTTACTAATGCAATGTTCACGTCTGTGTTATTGTTTGAATGATGAATTAGTTTCATTTATCATGGAAGGTTTTAGTGTCTAGTTTTGGAGTTCAAAGATACATAATATTTGCCAATTTGTGTAATTAAAATGTTTATAAAATTAAGGATAAGCCTCGTTTTTACAGTTTTATCAATGAATAAAACGAATACTTACCTAAGTTCATGACAAGGAAAAGTTGCACTCATACTAAAATGTTTTTACATAACTTGTTTTTCAAATCAGTATGACCTGGTATAACCTGACATAAAGGCTCTTCTGATTAAGAGCCAACTAAGTCGGTGTGGACATGTCAGCCGGACCGGAATGGCGCAATACAGTAAAAAAAGGTCTAGCTTCCTTTGAAGAAGCTCGGCTGAACCACCTGGACCTTAATCACCATATACAAAAAACTCAACCTAAACCCTCCTATGCGTATACACTGAATGAACTCAGACAGCTTCACTGTGCTCAATGCAGCCGAACATTTCGTTCTAAATTCAGTTTTGCAAGTCATCGGCGAGCCTATAATAGAAAACTACACCTTTCTGAAATCACAACATATGATTGCAAGAGTCGCTGTCCTCGGATACGACGAGGAGGACTATATATATATCAAATCAGTGGTCTAGTGTTATTACCATGTTACTACATTTAACTTTGTCCAACTTAAAAAATAATGTTGATTAGTGATGGGCTGATTATAGTATTTGCCGACTGACCGACTAGCCGACTAATCGGTTTTCAAAGTGCCGACTAGTCGGCCGATTAATCGGCAATGCCAATCATCCTTTGACCTAATTGTCGGAAGTGTTCGGGCTTTTTCGTCATCACTCGGCTTTGGAATCGCGCGGCCGCTGAGCGTGTTGTGACGTGTTTGTTTTCATTTTCTTATTTATTTTTTCGTTTCTCTACACTTTACAGTTAAATATACAAATTTTCACAAACATAGCACTAAAACCAATGAAGTCTCTACTAATAGAAATAACATAGAACTGAGCAGCTAGCTGACTCGCTAAGGGAAATAATTTGTCGCCGCGCATCTTCACTACTACCTACTACTTTAAACAAACAAGATACAAAATGAAAATTTTACAATTAATTAAACCAAATTTAAGCAGCTATGTTTCTGCACCTCTGACATATTTTTATAAGAGATGAGTAAAGTTAAAATTCAAAATCTCGAAACTAGTTATTGTAAGTTCTGCAGGAGAAACTTGTAAAGTCATTTTAGCATAATTTGTCCATACCAGATTTTTTATTTTCTGTCTGTTTTGTGTATGCTGTGCCGATATAAGTAAATCTATTTGAAATAAATAAAGAATACTGTGTGTGGTATTACGAAATATCGAAAAAGAAGTGTAGACATTTTTAGAGGATATTGAAGGTGAACTGTCAAAAGTGAAATGTCATTAAAAAAAACCGACTTCAAAAAACTAAAACGCTAAAAATAATCTTAACACTTGTACCTAATCAGTTACTTTTGGAGTCAGTGCAAACGAAAACATAGAATCTCTCATCGACTGGCACCGACTCCAAAAGTAACTCCAAATGGTAACTTTAGATACCTACTCGTAGTAATGTTTAGAAATAAATAAAAAACATGTAGGTACAACAGCAACAACAACAACAAATTATTTTGATTTATATTACCTTTCTTAAGCGCCGATTATAATCGGCATATTTTGCCGAATAGTTGCCGACTAGTCGCCGACTACAAACGATGCCGAATAGTCGGCTTTCCCGACTAGTCGGCTTTCCCGACTAGTCGGCTTTCCCGACTAGTCGGCTTTCCCGACTAGTCGGCCCATCTCTAATGTTGATACATCAATGAAATACTATCTTAAGAGGTAATAACCAGCATTGTTTATGCAAAACATCATAAACTTATGCAGCTAGTTTTCCGATTCATCATCATCATTTGCCTGCCCTGTTCCCAGGTCATCTGGGGTCGGCGCAGTATGTCTTTCCCTTCCATGCAATCTGGTCACTCATCATTGAGCTAGTTTTCCGATTGATGGCATTTTAAATTGAACCTGTGAATCCCTAAGGGGATGCATGAGATCAAATAACAATACAATTTCTATTCTGTCTTGTTTCCCTGGGCTCATGGGGTTCAGTATTTTCCATGAGATTTCACTAAAAAAAATAGACTTGTTCGACCCTTTATGTTCCACTTTCCCGTGGTAGACCAGAAAAACAATAGGTAAAATTCTTAGTGGCACGTGAAGGGATAAAAACACATTACATAGTTATTTTTAGGGTTCTGGAAAAGGTAAAAAGGAACCCTTACAGAATTATTCGCTGTCTGTCAAGATCCTTTTCAGCAAGATCTTTTGGAGGTATCAAACTAAAATGAATATCAAATACGTCTGCAATCCCTTGAAGCTGTGAAATATTCAAACTTTTATGTTAACGCATTCAAACGATATGGCCAGCTCTGCTGCATATTTGGCAAGGGAATCAAAACCACGTTACTACTTCCCGTTAACATAAAATTTGGTCAAATTGGTCCAAAAACCGTAAGCATGTTCTTACAGCACTAAAAAAATATTTCCTAAACTCTGAAAAATTAATGCGAAAGTTTAAAAGCAATTTGTTATTCTTGTAACAAAACTTGTACTAACAGGCATATCCGTATTGTTATTGTAATAGCTACTTCAAACCCACTTTTAAGATAACACCAACACCAAATAATAGGTTAGGAATATAAAAAAAAAAATTAATTTATTTACGAAGGTAGACCCATTTAAGTCATTTTTACACATCCCAATTTAATACCAATATGAAAACTTTATCTGCAAGTACTTAACTTATCTTTACATGAGGTATAATACAATTATATGTATTATCAATGGTTTGCATTTGTTTTGTTTGACTGATAGACAGAGATATCTTTTGAACTTGCGTTGCGAAAGTATTGTTTTTACGTATTGATGAGACATGTTGTTTTAGACACGCAACAAATACAGGGTTACATTGCATTGCATAAGATCTTGGGAACAATATAAAGAAGCGTCTTAATCGTTATTATATTTATTAATCGTATGTTACGAAAAAAAAAAAAGCTAAAATATCCGAAAGTAAAGTCATTAGAGAGATTACGAAAGCCGCGCGGTCATTTATAAGAGGCGTAGGTACGGCAGAAGAGGACCTTAAGCAGTGCACATACGGTGCATTTTTTTATGAATGAGTTAAAATATCCACGCATACGATTTTTGACATAGGAATAATTAAATGTAAAAATAATGTTTTTTGTTCTTTGCATAGTTTAATAAAGTTACGGATTCTGAGCCACTCCTAAAGATTTGGCGACCCTTTGCAATGTAACAAAATCATTTATCACAATGTTTACGTTTTGCAAGCATGTATTGCATGCACACACAGTACCCTTAATTTATTCGTCATAGTACAAGCTACTTTAATAATATTACCTTTAATAATAACTTTACAGTGTAATCTCCAATCATGGTGGTGTCTGAGGAGCCCCAAACGGCGGTGGAGGGGGACGCAGCCGTCAGCAAGAAGGCAGCGAAGAAGGCCGCGAAGGCTGCTGAGAAACAGCAGAAGAAGGCTGAACATAAGGTACGTTTTGTATTCAGCAATTTTGTCCAGCACATCCGGATACGAGCCTCTTTAGAAATGTATACATTTTTCCGAACCGGTAAAGAATCGAATCTGGGACTGCGTTCGAGGCGGATCAACGCGCTACTACGCTAATCGTCAATATCTCTCACTCTCGCTCTGTCTCTCAAAAGAAACCTACTATGTAAACACAATAGTTTAAGGGTAAATAGGTTCACAAGGGCCCGTCTGAAAGTCACTTCCACAGTAACTTCCCTATGGTGAAAAGACCGAATATTGATATGTTCGCTGGCTTTCCAATCCTCCCTCGTTCCTTGTAAGAAACGATGTTCCAGCTTAAGCCACTACACGACCGTGGCGATCCATCAGCGACGAACATATAAATAAATATAAAATAGCCTTTATTGCTGTTTTGGTATGATTTACTATGATTTGGTTTCACTTTAAGTTGTTTCGTCTGCTTGTCTCCAAAAAATACCTTTTCTATCCTTTCCACTTCTCCCTATGTTCTCTTATTCGGGTACACACTGGCCCAGCCAGTTCCCTGATGTCATCCTCCGAACGTTTGCTCTGTAGACCTTTACTTCTCTTGCCATCTCTGGGGTACTCTGTTATCAATCTAGTCCATTTTTCATCGTCAGCGTTCAGTTTAAATTGAACTAAAGCGAAGCCAACCCAGCAAGAAAAGTTTAATAAGCAGTCACTATTCAAGAATCGCCTGCCTAGCGCTAGAATTCATATCTTCCTATAAGCTATCTATTTATCTACAATTGTGCAAGTGCAAATCGTTACGATTTTAGGACATATCATCCGCAACGAAAGCCCATTGGCACACTTAGTGATACAAGGTAGAGAGGAAGGTCAACATTCACGCGGCCGGTCACCCACAAGATAAGACAGGCCTTATAAAATCTTCTACGAAGCGTTCCCTTGCTGAGTGTGCCTGCAGCGCCACGAATAGACAGAGATCTTGTCTTGAAGTCCTGCAAAAGCTGCAACCAACTTAACAGATGATCCGTAACCACGACCACTCCGCTAGGAGTGTACGACTAAGAAGAAGAAGCTATCATCTTCCTTCTTCCAGGCATCATCAGATCAACCCTCGCCAGCAGACGAAGAGGACGTATCGGCGGGACGCTACGGCACGTACAAGCTGATGCAGTCGGGAGGCGAGCACCGGGATAAGGTATACAGAGACATCGTCGACTTATCGCCTAAGGACCACGGCACTTCTGTGTGGGTTAGAGGTACGTCTATATTTGTAAGATTAATATACAGAACGTGAATTTACAGGACTATGCTCGGTGCTACTGTGCGAGATCGAATCAGAAATGAGTAAAAGAACAAAAGTCGCTGACATAGCCCAACGGATTAGCAAGCTGAAGTGGCACATAGTACGCAGAACTGACGCCGATGGGGCAGAAAGGTTTTGGAATGGAGGCCACGTACAGGCAAGGGCAGCGAAGGATGTCCACCCATAAGGTGGACAGACGACCTGGTAAAGGTTGCAGGTAGCCACGGAAGCAGGCAGCTTCTAACCGGCACATCTGGGAATCACTAGGAGAGGCCTATGTTTAGCAGTGGACGTCCTGTGGCTGAAATGATGATGTTGATGATACAGGGATACTTTAAAAACAGTGACCGAATTGAATCTAAAATAAGTAAATTTTATTAAAAAAAATAAAACCGACTTCAAAACACTAAAATGCTAAAAATAATCCTAACACTTAAGTACCTAATCAGTTACTTTTGGAGTCGGTGCCAGCCGATGAGAGATTCAATGTTTTTGTTTGCACCGACTCCAAAAGTAACTGATTAGGTACTTAAGTGTTAGGATTATTTTTAGCATTTTAGTGTTTTGAAGTCGGTTTTATTTTTTTTAGTAAAATTTACTTATTTCATCTATTTTTAGTGATAAATCCTAATCTAACTGCTGAACACCGATTTCATCCCCTATTTTCCTACCCTTAGGGGTGATTTTTATTTTTCAAACTTTTATCATAGCATCTTTGAAGTATAAGCTATTCAATAAAACAAAAATCATCAATCATATTTGTTGATTTTCTCAAAAAGTTCTAAATCAATTTCGATAAAATTTATATGGGACCACCTCTGAAGTATGATCTACCAAACAAAAAAAGAATCATTAAAATCGATTCATAATTGGCGGAGTAATCGCGTAACAAACATACAAAAAAAAAAAAAAAAAAACATACAGTCGAATTGAGAACCTCCTCCTTTTTTGAAGTCGGTTGAAAAATAATTAAGTATGCCTATACGTCTCACTGCAGTGTAGGGCACAGGCCTCACTTCAACTATGAGGTGTTTTGGGCCACGCGGGCCCAGTGCGGATTGTTGTAGGGGTGTTGTAAGGCCAGTGACTAAACCTTACTGATGTAATCAAGCCGCCTTAAGGCCTCTGACTAGGCTTCACGACTACTATCAAGCGATATTAGCCGGGACCAAATTATAACGTGCCTTCCGAAGCACGGAGATGCTTGTGATAAATGTCACTTAATATGATCGGAATGGTCACCCATCCACTCGCAACCGCTGCGCTAGCATGGCTACAGTACAGCAAGTAGTATTAGTAGTATGAAAACGCAATTTTTTTTTGGAGAATGGGTTAGTTTCCTAAAAAAATCTAATTAGTCCGTCAGTTGGATTAACAGAAAATATTGGACACGTATTTTCTCTTATCTCAATCAAACAAAAAATTATGAAGATATAGCACGCTAGCACGCGCGTAACGTCACGCCTTGCGACACTTTTTAGCAAGGCGTGACGTTACGTGCTCACTTGAATGTGCTTTATCTTCGTAAATTTTTGTTTGATTTACAAAAGACATAATAATCTTTTTTTGACCCAGGAAACTAGCCTATTCGATCTTGGTGTCCTAGTTAAAGTTGTTGTATGAGCACCAGAATCAGCCCCTACAATTATCTGCGATATTTCATTACCCCCCTTGCATGAGCACCAAAACACGATATGATATAGCGATATATCGACACCAACTGTAAAAATATGATAGATATAGCCGCCATGTTGAATCGCCGTGCCGGTAACGACACCTATTATGATCGATGTTTCGATAAAAATTCAACATGGCGGGTATATCTATCATATTTTTACAGCTGGGGTCGACATATCGTGTTTTTGTGCTCATCCTAGGGGGGCTCCTAGGATGTTTAGTAAATTCTTAAAAGTAACAGTTATTTCCCAGCCCGGCTCCAAACGTCCCGCGCGAAAGGCAAGCAGTGCTTCGCTGTGCTGAGGCAGAACTTCAGCACTGTTCAGCTGCTGGTCAGCGTCAGCGACGAGCGGAAGGTCAGCAAGCAGATGGTCAAGTTCGTTGGCAAGTGAGTGCGCTTTGAATGGGCATTTTAGCGATTTTCGAAATTGACTTTAAATTGTTAGTAATGTCTTAATGAGCCCCCAGAATATTTATTTTTTAACCTATTCAATCCCATTGCTGGGCAAACTCTTCCACCGATCTCTATCGCCAATGACTCCCAATCCCTTGTCAGGTTCATTCATTCATTCATTTATATTTTAATTTTTAAAGCTGTTTAAAAGCTACGAGAACCAATTTCAAACTTAACATTTTAAAAAGTCCGTGCAAATGCAGTTGGCTGTGGTGCACTGTTTAGTGACGTCACTATACAGGGTTATTTGTAAAACATCAACAACCTCCTAGGGATTGATTTTGGTGCTCAAATACACCAACTTTTTCTATGACATTGAAATCGCAAAAGAAAAATTCACTTCCCCATACTAAACCACCACCAGCTGACATCAGTTTGTCCCATAGAAAAAGTTGTTGTATTTAAGCACCTGAATCAGCCTAGGGGGTTGTTGATGTTTTACGAATAACCCTGTATAAAAAAAACATTGGGTTATAAAATACTAGAAGAATATATTTATTATTATATAATATATTAATATAAAATTAAATATTATATTATAATACAGTTGGGCTACTGTAGTGTTTTGGGATCTCAGTTCCAGTAAAACTTATCTCATTGGTGACGTGCTGTCAATGCAGTCATGGCGGCTGTCGTTTTTGTTAAAGAATAATATTACTCTTGAGAGTGAAACTTTAACTGCAATCATTTTTTGATTTATTTTTATTTATTTGCTTGTTTTAAATGGACACCATTATGTTTCGTTTTTATAAGGTACAAACTACAATAGTTAAATATTCCTTTGCGTGCTGGCTAAAATTATAGGTATTTAAGTGTAAGAAAATTAGAGGTTTGTCAAAATGCTATGGAAAGAAGTATGTGGGACAAAAAGAAATCTGATAGAATAAGTATGTCAACTATAAAGGAACATACTAAATTAAAAGATGTTACAGTCACAATAAAAAAGCAAAAGTGGAATAGACTATTTGACTATTTTCTGGAATAGAGTTATTATTGTTGGTAATATATAAATAAAGCGTCAACAATTTTATTTTAATTTTTAAACCTTTGAAAATAATAAAAAATAGTATTTCATTCTTTATGTTTTTAAAAGCCAACGAAAACGCCGTCGGTCGTCGATGTACTTGTTCGTGACGTCACGAGCCATTACATACCCATTGAGTTATAAAGTACTAGAACAGGCATGTTAAAAACCTTCGTCGACTCACACTACTCATACTCTGTGCGAGCGTAGCGCATAATCTAGCTTTGGGATGTCAGTTCTAGTACAAAGTTAGTCAATGGTGACGTGCCTGTCATTGTTGCTGGCGTTTTTGACAATGTAAAATAC
Source organism: Anania hortulata (assembly GCA_963576865.1). NCBI lineage: Eukaryota > Metazoa > Arthropoda > Insecta > Lepidoptera > Crambidae > Anania > Anania hortulata. The sequence continues at coordinate 7,992,050 of OY756416.1, forward strand.
CGATAAAAATATAACATTCGAAAATGTATTTTTTACAGTAATCATGTATTATTTTTAATAACTATTAATATGTTTCGGTTCCATATGGTGCAATCTATTAAACTAAATAATTAGTTAAGTAAATTTTTGTACAAGGCAAATAGCCTATTGGACACATTATTAGAGGAACAGACAAATGGAGCAAGACCATTAACTACTGGTATCCCAAAGGTGTATAGGAAACGTGGCAGACCTTCCAAACGATGGGCAGATGAGATCAAGGCAGTGGCAGGCAACTTGTGGACCAGAACAGCCTAGAACAGAGATATGTGGAGACAGTTGGGGGAGCCCTTTGCCACAGGGCCAACAGATACTTGATGTAAAAATGTATTATTAGGTTAAGATGTTTAAATCTGAATAAGGCTATTATTATTAAGTGTTTCCAGCTCAGACTTGCGATTGTATCGATTATGCTTCAGGAATTTTACTACACAGGAGCAGGCCTCTTCAATGATGAATTCTTCTATTTTCGTTTAGGAGAACAAACGTTTTTTTTTCAATAATGATGGTTACAATAATTTGTATGATCAAGGCGAGATTTTGATGAAGTGTGTCTAGATGATTTTCAGAAAAACCGCCCGGCGCCGTTCAATTTAAAGTTAGAAGCGGTACCGGTGCGGTGCGGTCTTTAACTTCACTCGCGTTATTGATTTGCGTTATCGTCGATAGGTGGCGTGTTTGTCTTAACTTCCTGTAGCATCACTAATTTGTTTTTATTTCCTGTGGCATCACCAAAGAGTCTATAATAGACGTGCTGTGGCGCATCTTCCTGCCATTGATATGAACTCGCCCTTATTAACGTCTTCGTTCGGTAGCATTACCAGAGAGTCCTTAATAGACACCCAGGCAACGGCATATTTGTGGTGCTTCTTCCCGACACTAATTTGTATCACAAAAAACGCGACGGTGCATTTGCGGTGCTTCTTCCTGCCACTTATTCGTCTTAACCTTTATGGTCGGGAAGCGGGAAAAACTGTCATGGCGCCGCAAAGTTTATTGTCGTGTAAGTTACGTGATTATGCTCTGAAACTGTAAAAAGGTTTTGCTTGGTGTGAAAAGAAAACTATTCTATAATAATGCTGTGTTCTAGTATATCAAATTCTAAACGATTTATCTCCTCATAGGTTTCATATAAGGGAAAAGAAAATACTAAAGAAAAATTCGTCTATATTTATGTAAATATATTTTTCTAGGAAAACTTAGGCATCTTTGGATAAATGATTTATTTCTACTATAACGTTGAATACATACTTTATTGACCTGCATACTTGTTTTTTCTTTTCATATGGGAAAATGGCCCTAAATACCTTGTAATAAATTACGCTCGCACATTCACTTAACACTGACATGTTTACAAAACATCTGGACTCAATGCTCAAGAAAATACAATAGTATTATACATCAAATTAAAGAGCACTTCATTCTCTTTCTTTTACTTATACACACTTAGTATGAATAAACAAAGCTGTCAACACAAAATCCGGACTTTTTAACCGACTTCAAAAAAGGAGGAGGTTTTCAATTCGACTGTATGTTTTTTTTTTGTATGTTTTTTACGCGATTACTCCGCCAATTATGAATCGATTTTAATGATTCTTTTTTTGTTTGGTAGATCATACTTCAGAGGTGGTCCCATATAAATTTTATCGAAATTGATTTAGAACTTTTTAAGAAAATCAACAAATATATACCCAGATAATATTTTGGTTGTGGTTCTTGTTACCTATCTTCGACAAATATGAGCCGATTTTGCTGATTTTTGTTTTATTGAATAGCTTATACTTCAAAGATGCTATGATAAAAGTTTGAAAAATAAAAATCACCCCTAAGGGTAGGAAAATAGGGGATGAAATCGGTGTTCAGCAGTTAGATTAAGATTTATCACTGAAAATAGATGAAATAAGTAAATTTTATTTAAAAAAATAAAACCGACTTCAAAACACTGAAATGCTAAAAATAATCCTAACACTTAAGTACCTAATCAGTTACTTTTGGAGTCGGTGCAAACAAAAACATTGAATCTCTCATCGGCTGGCACTTTTTAATGTGGTGGTGTAGTAAAGTAGCTCGGGGACAAATTAGTCCCCTTCCCGAGCCAGAGGGTTAACTTTCTGCAGCATTACCTAAGAGTCAATAATAGACGACCACGCGATGTTGCGTCTGTGGCGCTTCTTCCCGCCTTTAATTTATCTTTTTCTTCCTGTAGCATCACCAAAGAGTCTAAAATAGACGCCCTGTGGCGCTTCTTCCCTCCACTGATCTGTCATTATTTCCTGTAGCATCACCAAACACTACAATAGACTGTCCACGCGACAGTGCGTCTCTAGCGCTACTTCCCGCTACTAATATGTCTTTGCTTCCTGTAGTGTCACCAAATGAGTCTAAAATAGACGCCATGTGGCGCTTCTCCACTAATTTGTCTTTATTTCCTGTAGCATCACTAGAGTGGTGCGTCCACTCGATGGTGCGTCTGTGGCGCTTCTTCCCGCCTCTAATTTTTTTTCTTCATCCTGCAATATCACCAAAGAGTCGATAATAGACGCTCTGTGTCTCTACTACCGCCACTAACGTGTCTTAACTTCCTGTAGCATCACCAAAGAGTCGATAATAGACGTCCACGCGACGGTGGCGAAGACCGCGTCTCCGGTGGAGTCGTGCAGCATCAGTGACGTGGAGCTGGTGGCTGACGCAATATGGCTGGTGTCGGCGGCGCGCGCGCAGCTGCCGCTGCAGGTAGAGGACGCGGCCCGCTCGGAGAAGAACGACGTGAGTCGCTTATCACTTCACGAATGGTATAGGGAATGACGACGACCTCCGTCGTCGAGAGGCGAGCATACCGGACTCGGTGTCGCTATCTCTCGAGGTTCCGGGATCGATTCCCGGTCGGTCAATGTAGGGGAATAACTTTTCAGCTCATTATTACGATAATTTTTTTCTTCTACACCGTACCTGGGAAATGTCGTGCGGGGACGGCCGTAAAGAATACACTTCCCTACCGCGAACAGGAGGCGTGTCGTAAGAGGCGACTAATTCCTGAAACACGAGACGGGCACGGACGTCTGCGAATGTTTTTTTTAAAATTGTCAATGTTAATGCTTTGGAGTACTCTGTGAGCTCACTTACAAATATTTTAAAGTAAATAAAGTAATGTTACAACGATTAGCCTTAATACGCCGAGGGTTTGATCCCCGGCTTGAGTCAATTCTGTGCTGCGTGTCCCCTTATAAAAATTTATGGTCCGGTACGAGGAAATATTTTTTTTCTAAATTTGGTCGACAAAAGTGCCTAGTGATCGGAGTAGGTAGATTGATTGATGTACTTCGGTAGTGCTAGCATAATATGGATATGCCTTTTTTTTTTCAAAAACTGATACCAAGGAATGCCTGAATCCCGGAGGCATGTCCATATTAATATCAATGTTTGAGATCATTAACCCCAAATCAATTTACCTACTCCGATCACTGGTTATAACGATGTTGATTCCATAGAAAAAGTAGTTGTATTAGAGCACCAGAATGAACCCCTAAGGGGTTTTGTATTAGTTACAAGTTAATTAATTCATCATCATCATCATCATTTCAGCCATAGGGCGTCCACTGCTGAACACAGACCTCCCCCAATGATTTTCATTGGGGAGGATTGCCAATACTTGCCACGCTTGGCAGGCGGGTTGGCGAGCGCAGTTTTTTATAAGGTTTCGCACGCTTACGCTGCTGCCCGTCTCGTGCTACAGGAATTAGTCGCCTCTTACGACACGCCTCCTGTTGGCGGTGGGGAAGTGTATTCTTTACGGCCGTCGTCCCCACACGACACGTTAATTAATTAATATGAATTGACTTTCTGCTGAACAGTGGACGTCCTATGGCTGAAATGATGGTAATATTAATTTCTTTTTTTTCTTTTTCTTGTTTTAATTTAAATATTGTTTTTGTGTCATTTGTGTGTGATGTCCAATGTATAATAAATGTCTTTTCTTTCTTTCTAATTAACTTTCTTACGACGTCTTATGGGTGAAATTATGATGATGATGATTAACCTTCTGACCTAGGACCCCGAAGCGTTACGGATCCGCGTGAACCAAGACACTCGTCTCGACAACCGCGTGCTGGACCTGCGCACGCCCGCCAACCAGGCCATCTTCAGGATAGAGGCCGGCGTCTGCAGGCTCTTCAGGGACATTCTGACCAAGAAAGGTACATCCGATAGTTTATATTTATTAGGAGCAAAACATTCGGCTGATTGGATTTGTCAGAGTTTTTCGGCTAAAAACATCAGAGACTTTTGTCCAATAAGAATATTCAAACATTCGGCCAATAAAATGACATTTTTCGGAACACTTGGGCAAATAATATTTGACAGACATTCGGCCAATAAGATTTGTCAGACATTTGTCAAAATGACATGATTATCTATCGCCTACAAACTCAAACTACAACACATGAGAAGGGCAATATTATTAATGGGTGGTTGACGACCTTTCTAGCTGAGAGGCGAGCATATTGGAATTGGTGTCGCTATCTATGAGGGGGTTTGATTCCCGGTCGGTCAATGTAGAAAAATAACTTTTCTATATTCTCTCGGGTCTGGGTGTTGTAGTACCGTCGTTGTTTCTGATTTCTGTAACACAAGTGCTTAAGCTACTTATCATAGGATCAGAGCAATGTATGTGATGTTGTCCAATATTTAATATCGATACCATACTTAGTTAAAAACAGGCTGACACACATGAAATAAATATGGACTGGCTGCTGTCTAATTAAATTCATACCTATTTGATTATCGCCATTTTGGCGCTGTAGGCCACTGTATAGGCAGATGCGGGAGTACTGGGAACTAAACTAGTAATAGCCGCGAGACAGGCATCATATGCAGTATACGTCAAAATTAGTTGCCGGTACTCTCGCTTGTGGCGCTTTAGATGGGTTTATAAAATTAGCTGCCATTTGTATGGGACAGTCAGTCCATATTTATTTTGGTATCAGTGGACTGACAAAATTGACCGAGTTTCTTGCGCTGCTTCTTCTCGGCGCAAGTCCGCAATATTTTCCGGCTAATATGCTTAAGCTACTTATCATAGGATCAGAGCAATGTATGTGATGTTGCCTAATATTTTAAAAAGGGTTGTAAAAAGGTTAAAATCGTTCCTTCTAGGCTTCGTCGAGATCCACACGCCGAAGATAATCTCTGCGGCCTCGGAGGGGGGCGCGAACGTGTTCACGGTGTCGTACTTCAAGTCCAACGCGTACTTGGCGCAGAGTCCGCAGCTCTACAAGCAGATGGCCATCGCCGCGGACTTCGACAAGGTTTGTGAAGGGGCCATCCATAACGTCACTCGAATTGCATCCATGAATAATGACTCAAGAATTCTATCCATGAATAACGACACATGGATTCCATTTGTAAAAAACGTCATACGATTATCACCATCATCATCATCATTTCAGCCTTGAATAATAATAGTGAACACTGAACAATATGGATTATGAAGAAAAGATATGTTTACACAAAACCAGTATTATAGTGTGGTTTAATGTGTTGATGCAGGAATTGAAAATAAATAAGTCCGACTCACAGTTTTGGTAGGAGGTATATTGTCCAGATTCCAACAATCACACAGAAGAAGTTTTTACACAATGGAAGGTGCGAGAACAAGGAAGAAGTATAGGCACAAGCACAGAGTAACGAAGGAAAGTTCGAAGGTGAAAATAAGATAGCACAAGCAGAATAGTTAGTGAATTACAAGCAATCGAAATGTCACAATTTTGGCCATTTTGGCATGCGCTTCGCGTCAGTAGTAAGTTCCGACTGGTAAGATGATTGCGCGCCCGCAGGCGTGCATTCGCCTATACATAGCCGTTATATGCGCGCGCTGCGTTAGGGAGTTCGTGACGTCGATGTGAATGTCGATATCGATATTCGATAAACTGGTTCACATCACCTTAATCTTATAAGATAATAAGATAGTAGATCACGTCGGGGTCACCAGTTTGAGGGTGAGAGAGGAACAGGGTGTTAAGGTCCTCAATCCACCATTGAAAAGGGAGGATCCTCCGACCAGACGGGTGTTGTGTCTGGTGGGCTACTGCCCGACGGTTGTTTGTCGGGTTCTTGTATATAGGGTTCAATCGCTCCGATAACTTTAATATCGCGATGTAGGATACGTCAGTTTAGTTTGTATGTGGCGAGATAGATGTCGCTACAATAGTACCTAATTATTTGGCACTGTTAGGTCGTTTTTTCAAGTCTATAAATTATAATGAATTATTTAATAATGTTTGTTGCCATAATAAATGAAAAAAAAAGACCCACGATTTCCATCCATGAATAACGTAACAACAAATAAGTAAGTGTTTGTTTTTTTCGTTTTTGTTTGCCAAATTGGCCGATTCGTTTTGACCGAAATAACTTGTCTGTGTCATTTGCCGATTATAAATAGTAAGGTTATTTTTTTAATCTATACGAATAGCGAATGTGACATAGTAGGAATCGTCGGTGACATTTTATCGAAATGAATTTTAGTAATATTCGGTCAATAAGATTACTTAGAGATAGGCCAATGTGATTCCACAGTGGCATACGGCTAATATAAATCGTGTGACATTTGCCAATTAGCATTGTCAAAGTGCTCTACTGTCAATAAGATTAGTAAGTGTGGCGTTCAGATAATTCTTCTTCGTCGGTAACACTCTTGTCAGAGTGGTCGTGGTCATCACTTCAGGTGTAGGTGGCAAGCTTCACAACACGTCGCCACTCTTCTCTGATTGCCGCCTTCCTTGTGCATTCAATTGTTCAGATAATAGGACACATCAAAATGACATCGGCCAATCGGATTCGTCTTAAGTGACATTCGGCTAATAAAATTTGTCAGTGGCATTTAGTCAAGTAGATTTGACATGCGTACTCCATCTGTGAACATGATACAACCTTAGAAGGAGGATAAGAGCTCTTTAAAACAAGATTGCAAAAATATTTTTTTTTACGGTGCTTTGCAAATCAGGTAGAAGTTGGTAAAGTCAAACTGACGGAATAAAAATTCAAAAACAATCGTTATCCAAAGAGCTCTGGCTTGCATCCAGCGTCTTCCTGCAACCTTTACCAGATCGTCTGTCCACCTTGTTGGAATCCTACGCAGCGCTTGCCGGTACGCAGCTTCCATTTTAGAACCTTTCTGCCCCATCGGCCGTCAGTTCTACGTGCTATGTTCCCCGCCCACTGCCACTTCAGCTTGCTAATCCGTTGGGCTATGTCAGCGACTTTTGTTCGTTTACGGATCTCCTCATTTATGATTCGCTCTCGCAAGGAAAAACCGAGCATACATCATAGTATATTAATATTTATTAGCTGGTTCCAGGTGTTCACAGTGGGCGCAGTGTTCCGCGCGGAGGACTCGAACACGCACCGCCACCTCACCGAGTTTGTGGGGCTGGACCTGGAGATGGGCTTCAAGCAGCACTACCACGAGGTGCTGGACACCATCGCGCAGACCTTCACCGACATCTTCCGGGGCCTGAGGGACGAGTGAGTACTGTTGCAGCGCTTACAGACCTCACCGCCTTCGTGGGGCTGGACCTGGAGATGGGCTTCAAGCAGCAATAAATTTATTTTGTACTAGCTTTTGCCCGCGACTTCGTTTGCATTGATTGACCTAAAAAGTAACCTGTCTTAATCCAGGCCATGGTTTATCTGTATGCCAAATTTCATCAAAATCTATTCAGTAGTTATTGCGTGATAGAGCAACAAAGATTCATACATACTCACACACTTTCGCATTTATAATATTAGTAGAATTAGTAGGATATTAGAATTATTGACGACCGTCTGGTGTAGTGGTCCGCGCTCCGGACTACAAAGCCAGCAGTTGCGGGTTCTAATCCCGCAAGGGGCAAGTGTTTGTGTGATCAGTGATGAACACGTGCATTTGTACCTAAGTCATGGATGTTTATAAAAATATTTAAGTATGTTTATTCGTTATCTAGTCGCCATAGTACAAGCTTTGCTTAGTTCGGGGCTAGCTAATTGGTGTGATTGTGGAAACAATTTAATTTAATTTAATTTTAATTCATTTACGATCGTTGCCTTCTCTCCGCCCACCCCCAGGTTCGCGGCAGAGATCGCGACGGTGGGGCAGCAGTACCGCGTGGAACCCTTCAAGTTCCTCGACCCGCCGCTCCGACTCGAGTTCAAGCAGGCCATCCAGATGCTGAAGGAAGCTGGTGAGATTATCTGTTTATACTACATCTTCGTAACGTGGCCTCTCACTATGGGCCTCATAAGAAAGCTCAAGGTCGCACAGCGTGCTATGGAAAGGGCTATGCTTGGTGTTTCCTTGCGAGATCGAATCAGAAATGAAGAGATCCGTAAACGAACAAAAGTCGCTGACATAGCCCAACGGATTAGCAAGCTGAAGTGGCAGTGGGCGGGGCACATAGCACGTAGAACTGACGGCCGATGGGGCAGAAAGGTTCTGGAATGGAGGCCGCGTACCGGCAAGCGCAGCGTAGGACGTCCACTCACAAGGTGGTCAGACGACCTGGTAAAGGTCGCGGGAAGACGCTGGATGCAGGCCGCTTCCAACCGGCCAATCTGGAAGTCAATGGGGGAGGCCTATGTTCAGCAGTGGACGTCCTATGGCTGAAATGATGATGATGATGATGATGACTACATCTTCTTTGCCCTTAATGAATAACCAGTTTCACTTCCCCACCGCCAACGGGAGGCGTGTTGTAAGAGGCGACTAATTCCTATAGCACCAGACGGGCAGCAGCGTCTGCGTGTGAAATCTAGTATTAGCAATCCCCCCGATGAAAGTCATTAGGGGAGGCCTGTTTTCAGCAGTGGACGTCCTATCGCTGAAATAATGATGATGATGACTACATCTTCTGTTAAGGGAACCTTACGCCAATAAAATATACCCTTACTGACGTAGGGTTTAGAGCTTCAATTTTTTTTCCATTTTTTTACCTAGACTTACGGTATTTCCTTTTATGAGATCATCATCATCATCATCATTTCAGCCATAGGACATCCACTGCTGAACATTAATACATTAATACTATTTTCAATGAAAAAATTTAATGATGTTCTAGACATTAAATTTACTATCGTAATCTACATAAGCAATACTTTCACCCATTTCAGCCGTGGCAGATATTTTTAAAGCACCTTATGTATTAAAATAAAATTTTACAAAAATAAGCATAAGAAAATTCAAAATTCAAAAAAATATATACGAAACGCCTGTTTAAAATCAAAATCATAACGCACAATAGTAACTAGCGTTATTACAATGCGCAAACTGGCAACGTCGCTTTTCCATCTTGCTCGACGGTGAGAAAAGGGTCAGACGTTCATATTTTTTTGATGATTTTTTAAATTAAAAACATTTGACGACCGTCTGGTATCGTGGTTCGCGCTCCGGACTACAAAGCCAGCGGTTGCGGGTTCGAATCCCGCAAGGGGCAAATGTTTGTGATGAGCACGAGCATTTGTACCTTAGTCATGGATGTTTATAAATGTATTTCAGTATGTTTATCCGTTGTCTAGTCGCCATAGTACTCAGCCATAGTAGCTTTGCTTAGTGTTAATTACTATCTTCGATTAATCGGATATTGGGACTGTAAATATTAAATAACTGGTAAAACGGTAGAGCTCTTTATTTTTACTCTTATTGACGTATATAAATAAGTAAATTTTATAAAAAAAAAACCGACTTCAAAACACTAAAATGCTAAAAATAATCCTTTTAAATTAATTTAAACTTTAAAAAAATTAAATAGCATTTTAGTGTTTTGAAGTCGTTTTTTTTTTATAAAATTTACTTATTTCATCCATTTTTAGTGATAAATCCTAATTTAACTGCTGAACACCGATTTTATCCCCTATTTTCCTACCCTTAGGGGTGATTTTTATTTTGCAAACTTTTATCATAGCATCTTTGAAGTATTAGCTATTCAAAAAACAAAAATCATCAAAACCGGCTCATATTTGTCGAAGATAGGTAACAAGAACCACAACCAAAATATTATCTGGGTATATATTTGTTGATTTTCTCAAAAAGTTCTAAATCAATTTCGATAAAATTTATATGGGACCACCTCTGAAGTATGATCTACCAAACAAAAAAAGAATCATTAAAATCGATTCATAATTGGCGGAGTAATCGCGTAACATACATACAAAAAAAAAACCATACAGTCGAATTGAGAACCTCCTCCTTTTTTGAAGTCGGTTGAAAACAATCGCTTTTCTATCAAAACAAAATAACAAAGAAAAGTAAAAAAAAAAACTGCAAAAGAAGGTGCGTTAGGCACATGGTAGGGACGGAGTGACACGGATAGTCAATATAACGACCCAGGCAGGCGTGCTTCGCAGACCTTTGAAGAATAAGAATAAGTTTATTTCCAATCCATTTCAGTTTCACTTCTTACAGTCAGTTACACTAGGCTAAAGCCTGTCCTGTGGGGACAGTGAAGGTTTACATAAATATTTACACTTGCATAACAAAAAAGAAAAAAGATGGTGGTTCCTCTACTTAAGAGGGGAGCATGTGCCTAACGCACCTTCTTTTGTAGTTTTTTATTTTGTTTTGATAGAAACAAAATAAAAAACAGAAAAAGTTTAAAAAAAAAACTACAAAAAGAAAGCCTAGTGTACTAAAATGGATTGGAAATAAACTTATTCTTATTCTTATTCTTTAAAGGTCTGCGCAGCACGCCTGCCTGGGTCGTTATATCGACTACCCGTGTCACTCCGTCCCTACCATGTGCCTAACGCACCAGTTTTTAAAACTTTTCTTTGTTATTTTGTTTTGATAGAAAAGCGATCGTTTTTTATATACGTCAATAAGAGTAAAATAAAGAGCTCTACCGTTTTACCAGTTCTTAATATTTACAGTCCCAATATCCTATTAATCGAAGGTAGTAATTAACACTTAGTTTGGGGCTAGATAGGGGTGTTCGTTATATTAGGTAGCAGAATAAATAATACTAATATTTATTTATATTCATATATTAGGTTATAATCAAATAATAGGCACACCTAATATATTAGTATCAAAATATTATTTTATTGGTGGCAAAACGCGCCATTGGTTATGTTGCTTGAGTATACAAGTAACCAAGATGATGATCTTACTTTTATAGTCATTGATTTCAGGAATTCGCAAAAGATGGCGTGTATCATTTGGTTTAAGCTGTGCTACCTTTACTTATTATCTGATGATGTTAGAACAGGACAGAATCATAATATATTATATCAACGTCCTTCTCATACTCATATTTTTAATATTCAATCAAATATAACGTGTATTGTCGTGTACTTGTGTTGTTTGTTTTAATCACAGATTAGAGATTAATGTATCTACGATTATAATAACCATCATGCGGCGCGACTAGCAAATGTATTTTTTCTCTTAAAGTTTATGTAGTGTTGAATGTAGAATAGTATTTTTAAATAAATAATAATGAGAATGACTTGAATCGGCTAAATATAAGTTATTAACAAAATAGACAATGAGGCCAAAACACGCACATATTGTAAAAAGTGTATGTCATTTAAAACAATTTGAGAAAATTGAAAAATTATAATTTGAAACAAAATCATTTAATTTTCAACATTGACTTTTTTGCTCGTAGCGTATTAGGTAATTTAAATAGTCAACAACTTTGCGTTACCTGTAACGAGATATAACGAACGTTTAATGCAGTTTTAGCGTATTACAAAATATATTATCTGAAGCCATATATTATAACAGAAAAAATAATAGGTGTTATAAAAATAGCATAACGTTATAACGCGTTAGCAATATGTAGCCGTTATGAACACTCCTTGGGCTAGATAATTAGTGCGATTGTGGAAATAATGTATTACTTTAATTTTAAATGGGAATATTTTTTTGTATTATGTATTATTACAAGTTAACGGGAACGCTCTTGTTAGTTAACATACTGTATATTATGCTTTTTCTTTGGACTTGTGCTAGATACTTCCACACAAGGATCGGAAACCGGTTATTTTACTATGGAACCTTAACCGGAATAATAGATGTTTTCGCTAAATTGATTACCATATACTCCAACTACCTACTTAAAAGCTATGGCAAATTTATTGTTAAGGTCAAATATTTACAACTACATATTATCAAATATTAGAAATGGGTCTTATACATTCTGAAATCAATATTAACCGGTTTCGATCCTTGCTTTCATATTTCTATGGCCACCCTGTATATAAACCATGTTACCCAGGCGTGACGCAAGGCGAGGAAGACGACCTATCGACCCCCGACGAGAAGCTTCTCGGGCGTCTCGTGAAGGCCAAGTACGACACAGATTTCTACATACTGGACAAGTACCCGCTCGCCGTGAGGCCGTTTTACACGATGCCAGACCCTAATAACCCGGTGAGTGATTAATATATAGTAAACTATAGTTCTTTTAAGATAAGAAGGGTTGTGTGACAGTTCACTGTTGACATTTCTAGTGATGTGCCCTAACGAAGTCCAATCGTTTCTCTTTTTTAAATGTATGGAATTAAATACTGCCGTGCTCGCACAGGTTCATTTTATCTTGTAATGTAAACACACTATTTAAAAAGAGGCTGACAATAGTGACCGAGTTTCTTGCGCTGCTTCTTCTCGGCACTAGCCCACAATATTGTCCCGAAGCAGTGGTAGGGTAAAAAAATATATTGGGACGTGTAAAAGAGCTTAATTTGGGCCTATTTACAGAAATAAATTGGTTTTATTGGTTTTTGAAAATCGAGAAAGTTTGAAAAGAAATTTTAATCGATTTTTATTTAAGATTCACTGCAATGTTCCACCGCCAGAGTGCCGTGTACAGTTTTTTGATTAGTTTTTTTTACACTGATTGTCATTTTACCAAATAATAACAAAAACTTCACGAAAAATTCAACAAAAGCAAAACCAGGAACGACGCGAAGCACAACAAAAAAAAAACGGACCGCATACAAGGCAGACGCTCTCGTACTGACGTCAACGCATAAGAGTTCACCAGACTACCGAACTGATTCATCGATTTAGTGTCGATTAGATATTGTTATTTCCTATAGGTAAACGTTCCGTTTTACGCATCAAGTATTTGAAGTAAAATTATATATATATTTTTTTATTATTGAGCTGTTTTATTGGTTTGCAATTGTTGCTTAGATTTTTAGAGGTAGGGGAGATTATTGTGTTTTTGCAATGATAAATCTATTATTTAAAAATGAATCTCTATTTCCCTTGGCCATCGCATCACGCGTTAACGGATGGAACAAATTTCGCTAATTCTTTTTTTGTTGTTATTTATTACCAAAAGAAGGTTCTTTTGAAAGAAAAAAAATAAGAATTTGCGCAGATTTTTTTTTTATGAATAAACTGAAGACCACGCGAACGAAGTCGCGGGCAACAGCTAGTTTTTTTTCTTTTTAAATATGTGTGTAATGAAATATGAGTGAAACGGAAAATCCGAAGTGTCACAAAACCAAGAAGGGTTTTGTGGGATCTTAGGTAGGACCACTCGTAGCAGAATTCACGGAATGATTGATCAAAAGTAGTAATTTTAGGTATTCGCATGCGAATTTTGCGATTTCGTATTCGGATTGGAATTCGCATGATTCAAAAATACGTCTCCTGCACCCCTAGCATGACCACTAAAACACGATATGATATAGCGATCGACACCAACTGACGTTTTTTAAAAAATATGATATAAATAGCTGCCATGTTGAATTTTTATCCAAACAGCTATCATAACATGTGACGTCACCGGCACGGCGATTCAACATGGCGGCTATATTTATTATATTACAGTTGGTGTCGATTTATCGCTATATCATATCGTGTTTTGGTAGTCATGCTAGGGGAGCTCGATCGCTTGGTCGTATTTCTGACCTTGTCGCATCTGTCCGCAGAAATCGTCAAACTCGTACGATATGTTCATGCGCGGGGAAGAGATCCTGAGCGGGGCGCAGCGTATACATGACCCCGACTTCCTCACCGAGAGGGCCAAGCACCACGACATCGGTGAGTCACATCACCATCATCATCATCAGCCTTTAGAAGTCTACTGGACATAGTGATGACCCCGACTTCCTCATCAAGAGGGCCAAGCACCACGACATCGGTGAGTCACATCACCATCATCATCATCATCAGCCTTTAGAAGTCTACTGCTGGACATAGTGACGACCCCGACTTCCTCACCGAGAGGGCCAAGCACCACGACATCGGTGAGTCACATCACCGTCATCATCATCATCATCACCCATTGAAAGTCTACTGCTAGACAGTGATGACCCGGACTTCCTCACCGAAAGGGCCAAGCACCACGACAACTGTGAGTCACATCACCATCATCATCATCATCAGCCTTTAGAAGTCTACTGCTGGACATAGTGACGACCCCGACTTCCTTACCGAGAGAGAAAAACACTATTTAAAAAGAGGCTGAAAACAGCGACCGAGTTTCTTGCGCTGCTTCTTCTCGGCGCTAGCCCACAATAGGGCTGACGAGACGACTGAGTAAACAAAATGAAATTCTATTTAGTTTGTCAGTTAGATCATCAAAAAATAATGGACACTTCTTTTTTCTACAAAATGACAAAGATAAAGCGCGTCAAAGTTCGGGAGTGGGGACTTCTAGTGTCTCGTGACGTCACTTCTAAGTAAAAATGCGTGACGTCACGCGACATTTCAAATCGGGATTTGTGAAAATAAATTGTGACATGTAAAAGAGCTTAATTTAGGCCTGTTTGCGGAAATAAATGGGTTTTATTATCCAACTTCAAAAAAAGGAGGAGGTTCTCAATACGGTTGTGTTTTTTTTTGTTTGTAATGTTTGTTACCTCGGAACTCCGCCATGAACAGATTTGAATAATTATTTTTTCAATTGAAAGGGTATACCTCCAGATTGGTCCCATTTTTTTCAAAATTCAGTTCTGATGATGGGATCCATGTGGAATTGAGGGAATTTTAGTATATTTAACGACAAGTCAAGCATTTGCATTTAGAAAGTATCATTTGCCGAGGTGGAACTGATGAAGGAGACCATAGTTGGCCACAATAGTCTTCCACGAGTAAGGTACGCACGCGCCACCTACGCGATAAGATATTTTCATTAAGACAGTTAAACCTTGCCATAGTCGACAAATCAAATCTTAATAAATGATTCTGGTGAGAATGATACCATCAAACTGATCTGATGAAGAAGGCGGAAGGTAAGGAACTCTGTGATAAAACAATGTATCATAGCCGTGTTTGGACTTATTTGAATCGTCATGAGAAGCAATTTAGCTTTAATTACATCACAGATCGCCATTTAGAATGTAAAAAAACACTAAAAAACAGACAAATAAAAAAAAACCGACTTCAAAAACACTAAAAAGATAAAAATAGCAAACAACCACATTCAAACACTCCACGGCTGGCACCGACTCCAATAATAACTGTTTGGTATGATTGTTTAAAAGTTATTTTTAGCTTTTTAGTGTTTTTGAAGACGGTTATTTTTTTTAAAAAAAATTTTATTATAAAATTTATTATAAATCTTTTGTATTACAGATATAAGCAAAATCGCTGCATACATCGAGTCTTTCAGATTAGGATGTCCACCTCACGCAGGTAAGAGATATACATACTAGTGTATGCCTGCTACTTCGTCTAGAATTATAAATATAATAAATAAATACCGGACAACATTACATACATTGCTCTGATCCTATGATGTAGCTTACACACTTGTGTTACAGAAATCAGAAACAACGACGGTACCACAACACCCAGACCCGAGACAATATAGAAAAGTTATTTTTCTACATTCACCGACCGCGAATCGAACCCGGAAACTCAGAGATAGCGAACACCAAGTCCGAAATGCTCGCCTCTCGGCTACGGAGGTCGTACTTTCTATGTGTGTGCAAAATTTTAGCCAGATCCGTTTAGCCGTTAAGCGTGTTTGAGTAACAAACGGATAAACTTTCACATACTATGGTAAAGAAAATGTCTTTTTGTCGATTTAAATGTTTGTTTCGTAAATAATTTTATACCTATTATGAAATTACTTGTAGCTCAGTGGCGGCAGCGTTTTGGTAGTGGTAACCAAAGTTAAGCAACCCACGGCGCGGTTATGACTGGATGGGTGACCATTCCAACTTTATTTAGTGACATTCATCACAAGCATCTCCGTGCTTCGGAAGGGACGTTAAAAGTTGGTCCCGGCTAATATCGCTTGATACTAGTCGTGAAGTCTAGTCAGAGGCCTTAGGGCGGCTTATAACATCTGACAGTAAGGTTTAGTCACTGGCCTTACAACACCCCTCCACCGCACCGCACTGGGCCCGCGTGGTGGGGTACCTGGTGGGGGCCCTGCAGTGGGACGTAAATAGGTTTTTATGAAGTTATTACAAATAATCTAGGACCTTCTATTTGACATGTGAGGTTAAGCCGATTTTGATGCGATATTCAAATTTTTACTGTAGCTAGCGAAAGAATCTAGATTATAATTTTTATCTTTTCTTTATAGGTGTTACAAAATGCTAAACTGATTCTAATGCGATCATCCATTTCCCCTGCAGGTGGTGGTATAGGCCTGGAGCGAGTGGTGATGCTGTACCTAGGCCTGGAGAACATTCGGAAGACTTCCATGTTCCCGCGCGACCCGAAGAGAATAACACCATAAGATTAAATGACGCTTTTATTGTTTTTTATGGATTTACAATAAAATAATCTTATTTATAAAGCATGTGTTTTAAGCCCTTGTTAGTCGGAAGACGGACTTTTGACATTGTGGGGACAAACGCTTCCATTGGGCGATCCTTCCGTCCACTTCTGTCAGCCAGACCCCGCCCCGTTCCTGTTCCGAAACTAGCCATAGTCGATATTAATGTTTCAAACTTGGTCCGAAACTTTATATTCGCCTAAACCACTTAAGTTTCAGTAAGCTAAAATCGATGTGTGCTCAATTCGGAACAAGAAAAGTCAACAGTCAAGCAAGGTCAAGAGGAGGCCAGCCTCCATTTGTCAGACCCATTTTAGGGTGGTTAAGGTTGCCACATACATAAGCGGGCCGGCATTATCGGCAAAGCCGGGCGATAAAATCAAATATGTAGATGAATGTTCGAGAATCACAAACCACTCGGCTGCCGCATTTAATCTAATCATAATAATCCGAATCGTAAATTGAAATACATTTTTTGTTTATTCTATTTGCGGTTATCTCAATCGTGACGACCGCTGGCTCTTGTGTGCGTCTGTGTGAGTGCGTCATTTCGAACGTTTATACGTGGTTACTTTACTACTGAAGTGGCAGTAGGCAGGGCACATAGCACGTAGAATTGACGGCCGATGGGGCAGAAAGGTTATAGAATGGAGGTCACGTACCGGCAAGCGCAGCGTAGGACGTCCACCGGTGAACAGACAACCAGGTAAAGGTTGCAAGAAAACGCTGGATGCATCCAACCGGCCAATCTGGAAGTCAATGGGGGAGGCCTATGTTCAGCAGTGGACGTCCTGTGGCGGAAATAATGATAATAATGATGATGATGACTACTGATTTAGCTTATACACTGTCACTAGTGATTCATCATAATCGGCCCATGTCTGTGATGTCAGTCCACTGGGCATAGACCTCACAATGCATGTCACTGAGCTCGAACCTCGGCCATTGTTTTCCATCTACTGCCAGCTTTGCGTATATAATCGCTCTACCTTGTGGATGGCGCTCTACGTTGCGTTTGTCTAGTGAGGGTCTCAACTCAAGAACATCTACCTAAGCCTTGGCCAGCGACGAGCGCGACGCCAGTGTTTGTAATGTAACTATAGAAGACGACACACGGCGCCGGGATCCGTCGATAACCCGGGATAAAAGATTCCATAAGTTGACCCACCTTGCGTGCTATAACTCCGATATTTTGTCGGAGTTGAGTCCGACTATAGTCAGTCTGCGTCGAGCGGTTGCCGCGGCAACACGCGTCAGTTGGAAACAAAAATGGTTAATAGTGCAACACTTAGTTGTAGAAATAAGTATTACAAATACAGTTGGCCGACAGTATGGAAATGTTACTTTGTTTCTTTGGTGTGGTGTAAAGAGTATCTATCTATCTTTACAGGGTTACATTGCAAAGGGGTTCCAAATTTAAAAAATAAGATCTAAGGAACAATATAAAGAAGCGTGTTAATCGTTATTATTTTTAATAATCGTATCTAACGAAAAAAAATTACCTTAAGATGTCCAAAAATAAAGTCAATAGAGAGATTACGAAAGCCGCGCGGTCATTCATCAGAGGCGTAGGTACGCCGAGCCTAAAAGGACATTACGCATTGCACATACGGTGCCTTTTTTTCATGAATGAGTTACAATTATCCACACGTACGATTTTTAACAGCGGATAGGAATAATTCAATATGAACAAAAAAAATCTGTTCTTTGCATAGTTGGATTAAGTAACTGATTCTGAGCCACTCCTACAGATTTGGCATCCCTTTGCAATGTAACCATGTATTTCCTATCACGTGTCATTTAAGATATAAAATATGACACGCTTTGTTTTCCGATAGTTTAAAGCAGTTGTGTGTGTTTGTGAGATTTCCCACTTGAGTATCGAGTTATTATTGTGGTTAGGAAAGAAGTTTGCGGGTATAATAGTATCTGAATTATATGAAAAATAAAACACAATGAATAAATTATATACTATCTACACAACCATATGTAGCCAGAGAATTTATTCGAGTTGAAATAAAGAATAACATATTAAGCATTTTGAGCAAAATGTATTATTTCCAAAAAACACAATTTTGTTAAACATCTCTGAGATCTTATGTCGATTTTATTTTAAATTATTTTAAACTTAAAATGAACAATATTATTAGGATAACAATGTTCGTTTGATTTAGGGGATCCATAGGAACATTACCCCATATTAATTGTATATATCTATCTATTACAGCTCTCAATTTAAGCATCTAATGTCGCGTTTACATTTATGTTTCGCCGTATTCGGTCACCGACCAGTGTGAAGACAGTTTCATCATAGTTGGCGAATGGAGAAAACATACCATTAATCTAGGCGTATCTTAAAAAATCACTGGAATTTTCTAATGGATTATCAAAAACAATTTAAATATGTCTGCTTTGCGAAATTAATAAAAATATTTATCATAAACCTGTGGCGAGTATTGGCAATCCCCTCCTCCCCTTATGACAAGTACAGAAGTGACGCAAGACACGTCAAATCGGCCAATCTGGAAGTCATTAGGAGAAGAATGATGATCAAAAGCCTAATATTTTTATAAAATTACTTTGTAAAACAGGAAATTATTCAATTCTTATTAATATAAGTCACTTCTCTGCGATTCAATTTGGTAATTTAATTACATTTACTTTAATAAAGTTATTGATTAACTCGTCTGTACTATTCGGCAGAACTGATTGTAAAGGCCGCCATGTCTGTTTACGTGTTTCGCCTGACCAGAAAAATAGAGTATAAAGGGGCGTCCATTAGTTAAGTAAAGCGATTTTGACCACATTTTGACCTCCCTCCTCCCTTAATGAGAGGTCGTGAGATTTGGCTCGAGCCCCCTCAGAAATTAGCTTTTTAACACAATTATATTGTTTCTAGTGAAAAAAAAGGACGTGATATCTGCCGAGAACCCCTTTCCCCTACATCGAGTGACATTCGGCTTTAAGCTCTCCCCCTCGTTGACGTAATTAAGGGACGCCACCTAAGCTGTTATTCTTTTAAACATATTTAACTTGCCCGTTTTTGGGTTACTACTACTGCAAAGTGGTCGATGCC
Source organism: Anania hortulata (assembly GCA_963576865.1). Taxonomy (NCBI): domain Eukaryota; kingdom Metazoa; phylum Arthropoda; class Insecta; order Lepidoptera; family Crambidae; genus Anania; species Anania hortulata. Next base: position 8,011,880 of record OY756416.1, read on the forward strand.
TTTAGCCTCCGAATGTAAACGCGCCATAAGGCCAATCTCTTTTCACACCCGTCTGTCAAAAATAGTCGTGTTATTAACATTTAGCTCATCAAATCAGACAATGTACAGTGTATACTTTAAGAAATAATTCATAATTATTAATTACAAACATAGCTCATCATGTTTTTAATACAAGTAAGTACTAATTAACATAACATTCACAAAAGACATAAATTATGGAAATCGTAATCAATTTTATTGAGAGATCTATTCGATCCCAGGACAACATACATAAGTATCTCCACATTAAGTACTGATTTTCACTAATTTGCTTAGAATTAAGTTACACTAAACATTATCACTGGTTTTTAAGTTTTTTTTTTATTCGTAGACCGATTTAATCACTTTTTTTGTTGGCACTAAATTTCTGACGTAATGTTTTGTCACAACTTTACACTATTATGCCAGTTTTCATGCCACTTTTATAGTCCATATGTTTCAAATAATTTTGAGTCGTTGAGATACAATTTCAAATCAAAATTCGTTGACAAAGGTCACAGTGAACTATGATGCAAGTTACAATTCATATGTTTTCAGTATCTGTTTCTGTCACAGATATATTATGAAATTAGTTAACCAAAATTTTACCTTAGATGATACAAGTTTTAAAGTCATGTTTTTAAAACAGCACCCGTTACATCCAAAACTGTTTTGTCACTCCACTTTAGCCGATGTCACATGTGTTATCCGATTCATTTTGTCACAATTCACTGTACACTTTACCACATGTTTGTCACACTGCACTGTTTATCACTTTATCCGAACAAAGTCTTCAGGTCGTGCTCGTATAGAGCTATGACCAGCATGACCCCCACTCCGCAGGCCAGGCCGAGCAGTTGGAGTATGCACTGGCAGAGGGTTCCCTCCTTGCTGTGAGACGTACTGAGTTCGGGCATCTGGGGGGAAAGATTAATAATGTTTATTGTAAATGTAAATACGCGTCACGCCTTGGCAAACGTAGTGTAGAACGCCCTTCAGCTCGATGGACTGACGACTTTAGAAAAAAGGCTATCAGCGACTGGATGGAAAAAGAGGGAGATCGTGCTCTCTGGCCCTTTAGACTACCGTCTGGTGTAGTGGTCCGAGCTCCGGATTACAAAGCTAAGCGGTTGCGGGTTCGAATCCCGTTAGGGGCACATGTTTGTGTGGTGAGCATGAGCATTTGAACCTAAATCATGGATATTTATAAAAGTATTTAAGTATGTTTATCCGTTATCATAGTACATCATAGTACTTTGCTTCGTTTGGGTGTAGATAAAATTGGTGTGATTGTGAAAACAGTTTATACACATCGGTGTATAATGTGTCGTGTTTCGCATGGCATGGCGGTGTAGTATTTCTTTTTCTCTTCCCAAATGCCGCCCAATCAAGCTGCACTTGATGGACTCCTATCTATTTTCCAATGATGATTCACTCACCATATCGACGAGCGCGATGTAGAGGAACATGCCGGCGGCGGCCGCGAACAGCCAGCGCGTGGCGGAGGGCGCGTGGCCGGCCAGCACGCCGCACACCATGCCGGCGAGGCACAGCGCCGAGGACAGCACGTTGTAGCACACCGCGCGCTTCACCGACATGCCCGCCTTGAGCAGGACCGCGAAGTCGCCTGGGAAGCGAAATAAGATAAACAGGTACAGATACATCAACGGTCCTCTACCTGAATAGTATGTGCGAGTGCGGACTGAGCGATGAGGACAGACACCACGTACTGCTGTCCTCTGTATGATGACCTTCGACGAAAGATGATGGATGGGATCATCTCGGAGAGTGACGGCCCGGTATGGTACCCTGATCTCGTCTCGGAGGCGAACTTCAGACGGCTGCAGGAGTTCGCGCACGGTTGGCATAAGATACCGGCCCGGCACCGGGAGTGCCAGCGTAAGTGTGGCGTCACACGTAAGCCCCAGAAGGGGGAGTGTTGCATAGAGAAGGAACAAGGAGTAGATGATAAAATATTTGTAGAGAGTCAAGAATTGCACGCGGCGGAGTGCACACTGCCTGGCAGACGCAAAATCCGCGTGCATCTCTCGCGATTCGGCCAGTGTATAACCGCGAGGTAGGTATGGCCATAAGTGGTTGGTGGTTTTGTCCTCTACCTAAAGGTTGTCTTGACGAGATCGCTTCCAGCGATAAGACCGCCTAAATTATGCTATTCTTAATGTAATAATGAATAATTGTATAATTAATATGAAATCTTTAATTTAAATAGTGTGACATTTTATTGTTATATTTTTATTAATATTTGCACGCATGCAGGCTGAATACATGGACAAAGTTAGTAAGTTCTGCATTATAAAATTGCATGTATGATGTATTCTCGCAAATAAACGATTGAATTTGAATTTGTATTTATTTTCCTGTAATTTGTTTTTTTTTTGTGTGGTGTACAATAAAGAGTATCTATCTATCTATACATTTATTTTCGACGACCTACGTAGCCGGGAGCCGAGTATACCGGACTTGGAGTCGCTATCTCTGAGGTCCCGGGTTCGAACCTAGTCGGTCAATGTAGAAAAATAACTTTTCTATATTGTCTCGGGTCTGGGTGTCGTGGTAACGTCATTATTTCTGATTTCTGTAACACAAGTGCTTAAGCTACTTATCATATCAACGTATGTGATGTTGTCCAATATTTGTAAAAGTCATTTTAATGGCCCATTTGCAAAAATAAATGATTTTGATTTTGATTTACTAAAACAACATATCACATAAGTAGCATGCATATAGTTGTTGTTACATTTCCTAAGAGTGTCAACATGTTTTGCAGCCGGCGTGTTAAATAATTATCAGGTTAGAAATTACTGCTGTTGCTATAGAAATTAAAGCTGTGCACAAGGTTCAATAAATTATGTCGTCAATAGTAGCATGACCGACGCATCTACCCTTTTCATTATCCAGAAAAAACTTATTAGAATCTTAGCCTATATAAAACAGACTGAAAGCTGCAAACCATACTTTCAAAGGTTTAACATACTCCCCCTGCCATGTATGTACATTCTAGAAATGTGTAAATTTGTTAGGAAACACCCAAACTTATATCAAAACCGCGCTAATCTACATTACTCGCTAAGATATAAAAATAAATTGATTCTACCTACTGTCCGTCTAAAGATTCATTCTTCCAGCCCATACGTTATGTCCATACGAATTTATAACAGATTGCCGGAGTCTATGAAAAATGAAGTAAATGATTTAAAATTTATAAAACAATTAAAATTAATGTTAATAAAAAAATGTTATTACACAAAAAACGAATACTTAAATGACAACAATATAAAACAATAAATGAAATCCAAAGATAAATAAATATTTAAATGCCTAAAAATACTATTTATTTGATTATGTTATTCAATAAATTATTCAATAATTATCATATGATTTTTTAATTATTTTAATTCTTTACAACTTCTTAAAATAAACAAATTGATCTAATTATGCATGGCGTCATCCTCTCTGCCCACAATACCTATTTTATTGTTGTGCCCTACAGGGTCTATAATGATCTATTTTATGTATCTAATTATAACACCTGTGTAACATTATAGAATGCAATAAATATATTGAATTGAATTGAATGACACTGGCCAAAAGCCTAACAAAAGCCGGACAGGCCGGATTAATATTTAATTGGCCGGACACGCGATCAAAAAGCCTAACTATGTCCGCCTTTATCCGACGCCTGGCAACGCTAGCGCTAGCAAAAACAATTGACAAATATCGAGCTATGGTCGATCTATTTTAATGGTATTTATTTATCATTTACGTGTTTTAGAGTGCAAGTTTGATGTAGTTTGGGTTCTAATGTTTGGTGAAGTGATAAAGATCTGGACCATTGTATTCAACGCCGCATCAAGTGTCAAGTGACTTGTCTCAAGATAACTTGCTTACCCGATAGCGTCTTGAAACCTGCTTCTACGGGAATAGTAGCCTTTACTGAATCCAAGAAAAGCAATAAAAACTAAACACCCATTATTTAATGTTAACACTCTATCAAGAATCACACGACATCCGCAGAATCACTAATCTGCTTACAGAGCGGGTTTGAGAAAAAAAATAAAGCTAACTAGTGTGTTAACTTATAAATTAAACTTACCCAACTCATGGGGAAGTTCGTGGCACAGCACAGCGATGGCCGTAGAGAACCCACCAGCTATGTTCGACGCGAACGCAGCACCTGGAAACACAAAGTGCCCTTTTTAGGGTTCCGTAGACAAATGGCAAAAAACGGAACCCTTATAGATTCGTCATGTCTGTTTGTCTGTTTGTCCGTCTGTCCGTCCGTCCGTATGTCACAGCCACTTTTTTCCGAAACTATAAGAACTATACTGTTGAAACTTGGTAAGTAGATGCATTCTGTGAACCGCATTAAGATTTTCACAAAAAAATAGAAAAATAATAATAAATTTTAGGGGCTCCCCATACTTAGAACTAAAACTCGAAATTTTTTTTTTCGTCAAACCCATACGTGTGGGTTATCAATGGATAGGTCTTTAAAAATGATATTGAGGTTTCTAATATCATTTTTTTTCTAAACTGAATAGTTTGCGTGTGAGACGCTTCCAAAGTGGTAAAATGTGTCCCCCCCCCCTGTAACTTCTAAAATAAGAGAATAATAAATCTAAAAAAAATACATAATGTACATTACCATAAAAACTACCAGCGAAAATTGGGTTGAACGAGATCAAGTAATTAGTTTTTTTAATACGTCATAAATCGTAAACCGCAATTTAACTTTCGTAATGTTATGGATTTCATTTTGCAATAAAAATACCATAACTATGACTCGATTGTCGTGATGGGTGAACTTTTACTCATAACGGTACCTACAGGTTTGTACAGAACCCTCGGTGCGCGAGTCCGAATCGCACTTGGCCGGTTTTATTTATACCAGTTCATTAATGTAAGCCAGTCCTGCTTGTCTGCCAGTGCCGAAACTAAACCGCACCAGGGTCTGAGCCCTGTAACTGAGCTCCTATGGCTAGCACAACAAAACCGGACAAGTGCAAGTCGAACTCGCCCGCCGAGGATTCTGTACAAAGTAGGTAGGTAGTTAGTATAATAGTAATAGTTCTGCCTGCCTAGCATGAGCACCAAAACACGATATGGTATGATATGAAGCGAAATATCGACACCAATTGTAAAAATATGATATATAAGGTGCTTCATAAATATTTGCAACGGCTGAAATGGGTAAAAGTATTGCCTATATAGAATACGATAGTGAAGGAATTACGTGCCCCGGATCGGTAAGACAGTAAATAAATGGTTACTTGCTTCAATTTGCATAACACACTTCGACATCCGCCCTTGACACTGCGCGGGAGCGGTATAATGTGAAACGTTAGCATTTTTGGACAGATGTGGACGGTCTGAGACAGAATAAAGCCTAATCTTTATCTTTATTTAATATATTTTTTTTTATGAAAAAACCAATGATGTTCTGGACATAAAATTTCTTTACTATCGTAATCTATATAAGCAATACTTTTACCCATTTCAGCCGTTGCAGATATTTATGAAGCACCTTATATATAGCCGCCATTTTATTTTTTTATTGTAACAGTGATCATAATATGTGACGTCACCGGCACGGCGATTCAATATAGCGGCTATATCTATCATATTTTTACAGTTGGTGTTGATATATCGCTATATCAATATCGTGTTTTGGTGCTCATGCTAGGCAGGCTGGAATCGAGACTCGAAGTTTTAATTAGAAATTAATTACAAAATTTTATCACAAATGTATAGTTTTCCCTATACATATTTGTAGTATAAGACGATATTACGTGCCAAACAAAGTTCCAGGCATCGGAAAATACCCTATAAATTTTGGTTCCCTTGAAAGTGGTTTTCTTGAAAGTGTCGAAATAAACGTTTTTTGCGGCATAAATGGTTGTATCTTTTTTTAAGTTGTAAACCTGACTATATGGTTTAAAAGACTTCAAACTTTTTTGTATAGAGTCTGGCATACCTCAAGTTGCAAGTAACGTTAAATAACGTTATTTTGGTGTACACCTATGAAACATCCGTTAATCGAAAGAGATAATAATTACAAACAACAACTCTTTGACAAAATGTCGTAAACTATATACTTTGAATTTCAATTTGATTATGAACATAAAAGTAAATATTACACGTTCACCCTAAAATTCTGAACAAAGTATATAATTTACGACATTTTGCCAAAGAGTACTAGCTGTTTGTAATTATTTTCTCTATTGATTAACGTATGTTTCATAGGTGTACACCAACATAACGTTATTAAAGGGTACTTGCAACTTGAGGTATGCCAATTAGGTTCGATGCCTTTTCAATTCGATACACACGGACAAATAGACAGATAGACAACAAAGTGATCCTATAAAGGTTCCGTTTTTTCCTTTCAAGGTAGGGAACCCTAAAAACGAATTGCCTATCTCAACTTAATATTGTTTGTTAGTGTACATTCGCCGTCCGAGTTCATCTTTAGAAATAATTTCGTTACACTAAATATTTACAACTTAAAATATTATAATTTTTGGTGAATGTAGGGGTCTGACTAGAGTTGTAAATTGACGGTCATATGCTATAAGCGTCATTTATGATAAATGCTTGGTCACATTGGACATTTATTGTCACGATGGTCACATATATTTATTAGTATAAATTTTAAAAAATAACAATTCCACTAAATTAAGTCTTAAATCAATTGAGAAAATTTGACGTCTTATAGTATAGTAGGTACGAGCTATTGTCTGTACGTAAGGTGCAATTTAGCAAAAGAAATAGAATAAATTTATCTAAGTAGTTAACCTTAAATAAATAACTATTTGCAGATTTTTGAAATTTCATTTCGTTATAAATAATTACTACTAAAGCCTCTCTCATAAAATAATGCACTTATTTGTGACCAAATGTTTTTTTTTATAGTTTGTCAATAGAATTAAATGTGACGTTAGTGACAATAAATGTCCAAAATGTCTGGACACATTGAGAAAATGTCCAATTAGCTCGGTCATATTGGTCCGACATTTTTAACGTGACGGACACTTTACAACTCTAGGTCTGACACACGGTTTCCAGCTTTTCCAGCGTTTCCAGCTTCCGGTAGCGCATTCGTCGACTCTTCGCTTCTTGTTCCGGATTTAACACACATCGATTTTAGCTTACTGAGACTCGAGTGGCGTAGGCGAATCTAAACTCGGACCTAGTTTGAAAACACTAATATCGATTATGACCAATTTCGGAGTGGTTTCCATACAAGAAGGGCGGGGTCTGCTGGCGGGTTGAAGGAAGTGGACGAAGAACTTCCAATAGCAGCAGGTGTTTGATGTCAAGGAAGGCAGAGTGGGGGCAAGGTCGAGCAATGTCAAGAGGCGTCTCTACTCCGTTTAGCAAGCGCTTAACCTCTAAAAAAACCACAACATACAAAAAGAATAACCTACTTTTCACCTTAAAACGTGCTAATGTTTCCGCTCACATCAGTTACAGTATTTCATTCACTATGCTGATATAACAAACTAATAAAGCAAGCACATATACTTGCATAGTCTGAGTTTTTAGACACTAAAATATCAACAAAAAGAAACGATTTAAGCGCGGCGAGCCGTCCCGCTCACGCCGGCTGTCTGTGGGCGCCCATTTAAACGTATGTTATTAGACCCGCCGTACTACCGACCCGTCCCGTCGCCGTCCCGCGCACGCTCTCTGTGTGTGTTACGCTTAAAGAAACTCGAATTTCATTACTAATTACTTATGAAAACCTTAAGTTTTATCTACCTACATAGGTTTGAATACGGGAAAATAAAATAAAAAACGCTTGTGGTCAATCTATAGTAAGATTTGACCTACGGACTACATGACCGTCATAACCAGATTTAACCGGACCAAACCAGCTGTTTAAGGCAAAGTAACCTCTCTTTACCTTCAGGCCACAAACAAACGCTTATCATATTAGTTATTATTTACGGTTTGACATTGAGGTATTATCTTCTATTTAAATAATGGTTCACGGTTGCATTGTATTGTTGTAAGTAATTACGAATTCTAGGTAACATAACATCAATGGCATAGCAGCACATGTTTTATCAATATAGCATTTTTACGATCTTTTATAATAATTATTACACATATAAATAAATAAGCATCAGAGTCCAAATGGAAGATGCAAGTCAAGTAAAATATTTTTACACACCAAACTACGTGATTTTTTATGAAAATCACTCGAAAAACGAGTCTATTTCCTTACATAAATGACATAGTCAAACTTGGAATGACCCGAATGAAATATCATTCAAACGATAAATATGGTCAGTTTTAGCTGACTTTACCATGAAATTCTAGTATTTCATGAAATAGTCGGACATATCATGAAGTGATCAATTCTAGGATCTTGCATGGCAGATCCCAGTTAATGATTAGCTAACCTACCTACTTTAAAACTACAATTGTAAAATTTTTAAAGATATTTCTTTTGACGAAATAACTTTCGATGATCAGTCCTAAATCCGAAAAAAAAATACAGTAAATTTGAAGAGCTATTGACTTAACTGCATAAATATGTATTATGTGGACTTACCTATAGCCATGCCATCGGTGAAGTTGTGCAGCCCGTCCCCCATGATCACCATCCACGCCACAGACGACATGGACGACGGCGGCGCGTGGACGTGCCCGTGGGCGTGGGAGTGGCCGTGGTGGGCACGGGAATGCTCTCTGAAAAGAGATAGATTAATGAGGGTAGATTTCAAACGAATTATAAGTGTTAAGTTCTTTGTAGAGCTATTGCTCGTGAGTGCAATGACTTTGTTCACGTAATAATTTTTAAGTTCTGTAATTTGACAGTAGTCGCACGCAATTCAGGGTCGATCCGCTACCAGTAAACCCAAAAAATGCAATAGGCTAGTTTCCTGGGTCAAAAAAAGATTATTCTGTTTAGTCCGTCAGTTAGATTATTTAAAAATATTGGACCCATGTTTTGTCTTTTGTCAATCAAACAAAAAATTACGAAGATAAAGGGCATCAAAGTGAGCATGTGACGTCACGCCTTGCTAAAAAGCATCGCAAGGCGTGACGTTACGCGGATCTTTAACGGGCTATATCCTTATAATTTTTTGTTTGATTGAGAAAAGAAAAAAGAAGTTTCCAATATTTTCTGTTAATACAATTAGATTTTTTTAGAAAACTAGCCCATTGTAGTCCGTAATGCGACTGAAAATAGAAGAAACTAAAATTAGTTTTTTTTGTTCTATTTTCAATCACATTGAGATAGTTTTGATTATTTTACATTCAAATAAAAGTTTACGAGAATATGTACCGTTTCAGATAATAATAATATTACTGGGATCGGATCGACACTGGATTGCGGATATTTTTAAATTACGCGAATTGGGCCTTTGTTCGCAATTTGGTAACAGAAAAAAAAACTTACCTCAGTATAACAGTATAGCTGTCACCGTCCTTCAAATCCTTCACGCCATCTTCTTTATGCTTGATATTGTTCATTTCCACCACAGCCGGCGTCGACTCAGCCTTTAACAGCCAATCCTTGGCCGTCGGTTCTTCCTTAGCGTCTGCAGGGTTCAGAGCATTCGAAGACACTACACTAACAGAATTGTTGTGATTCGCTTTAGGAGAGGGGGGTATCTGACCATCTCTCATATGGTGATCGTCATGTGTGTCTGTGTCGATTTCATCGTAGCAGTAAGGGTACCCTGAGTACTTATGCTTGCACGTCTTCGTTGTAGGATCACCCTTCTCGTCCCTCTTAATAATCTTCATCAGAGAATTTGAAGTGGAGTTTGCGATAGGTGCTTTCGAACCACCAGAGCATCCACCCACACTGTCATCTTTGAGCACGCGTACACGAGGGGGGAGTTTGTCTTCTTCCAGCTTTTGACGGCGTTTCCTCCACTCCACGACCACTGTTAGACCCTTTTCCATGAAATAAAAGAACACGACACCCATCATAGCTGCTAATCCCTTCCACATCCCATCATCATGGGAATGCCTTACTTCTACAGCTGTACCATGTTCGTGTTCTTCCTCAATAGGACTCATCGCATGCGGCATCAGATGCAGCAACGCGTCCCCACATAGTGTACCTACTGCTAACGCTACAAGAAACTGCAGCAAGTGGTTATAGTAAGTCTTATGCATAATAGGTATAACCGCTACTCCTAGAAGACCACATGCACTGATGATTGCAATACTTAAGCAGGAGTATAGCCAGACTGCGAGCATGTTCTTTGAGTAGTGGCTTTCTTTTTCTACTTTGAGATTTCTGTCATCTACTCGTCTACTGGGCAGGTTGGTCTCTTTGACACAGCCGTGCTGTTCTAGTGATGTGTTTGCTAGTTTTTGGTAAAGGAGTATAGGGCAGATAGCTTGGAGCGTGTCTTGTGATAGGAAGATCTCTGATTCGTGCTCTTCTGCGTCGTGATTGTGGTCATGTGGTTTTAACCGCGTCTTTACTGTGGTTATTAGTTCAGCACTGCTGACACACTGTCGGGAGAGAAAATAGAGTAATTTTAGTAAGGGAAATTCAAAAACTATTTCCAGTGGTCTATACTCGTACTTCTACCGTAATCAAGTTCCTGACGCAATTAAGTTAGCAAACTTTTATAACAAAGTTAGAAACAGTTAGAAAATTTTATAACAAAGCCACAAAGGTAGTTTTTTAAAACTAAAAAAATCTGCCCTTAACCTTATCAAAGCGTCATTAAAACTTAGTACCTACCCAAAAGAGTAAGACCCATGCTAACAATTAACTTAAACCCGTCAAAGAATAATAACATTAATAACACATCGAAGAAAGAATACCAATGTTTAGTTTAAATATAAGTTTTAATTCTATTGCGCTAGAGCATGTACACTTGATTAAGTTTCTTGGTATTCTCATAGATAGTAATATGTCATGGGAATCACATTCGATAGAAGTGTGTAAAAAACTTTATAGGTTCTCTTTTGCACTGAATAAAATTGCAAAAATAGCTGATCGTAATACTGTTCTGACAGCATATCATGGATTTGTCATGTCAACCCTACGATATGGAGTAATTTTTTGGGGAAATTCATCTTACAGAGACATACTCTTCAGAGCACAAAAGATATGCGTTCGGGCTATCTGTGGACTAAAACCGTCAGACAGTTGTAAACCAATATTTAAAAAATATAAACTGTTAACTTTCCCCTGTTTGTATATTTTGGAGACTTGTCTTTTTGTCAAACATAATCCGGACAAATTTAAAAGACCAAAGCTAATAATGGCTCATCGTCTTCGGCCTAGAAAACCCATGGTGAAAAAAATATATGTAAAACTGCCCTTATGAGAAAGAGTTTATTAGCTATGGCATCAAAATTGTACAACAAGCTTCCAGAATGCATGCAGGAGCTTGAAGACAAAATGTTCAAAAAACATTAATTACTTTCCTAGAAGAGAAAGGATACTATAGCATTGACGACTATTTAAATGACTTTTTAGGTTAATTTTTGACATGTATTAACAAAACTGTTTTTTTTTCTGGAAATTTAATTGACATTATTATTTTGTGTTTAGACTGTATGCTTAATGTACTCAATAATTTAATTTAGATGACATTGTATTTGAATATTATTACTTTATTTGATATTTTTAAATAATTTTATTTGAATTTTATAAAACATTCGTATGCCTTTAAGGTAGATCATATTGGGCCCCTTTTAATTGTAACAACTGACTTTTATACCTATGATGACGAATAAATATTTTATTCATTCATTCATTCATTCATTCATTCAAGCCTTTCGGTTCTTCGTCCATTTTAAAGCTAGCTATTTCATTACTGGTTGTGTATTTTTATAAACATAAACAATGTTATTTCTTGGAATTTATATAGGATGTTAACTTACATGTACAATATCCTGTTTAACTCCTGTCTGGCCGATATATTTTATATTTTCAGTCTTTTCAACTCCACCCTTCACCAACGTGTCCAAATCCAAATTCTTCAGCATTGTGTTGAATCCTGTCAGATTCATCGTCATGCTGGCTGCGTCACCGTACAATCTGAAGATTTTCTCCACGTACGCATTTGGATTTACATTTTTCAGTTCCCTTTTAGACCTATCTCTGTGTCTGGTCTTCTGTAGTCTTTGATATCGGTCTTCTTTTCTTTTTTCTTCTATCACTGATATGTGTCTCACTTCTGTCGCCGGGTCAAAGGTTAGGACTCCATCATTTTGTATGTCTATGTGAGAACCGCAGCTGTGTGCTGCGCATAGGAGACAAAATAGACAAACCGTGACCAGGTGATGAGACATTTTGGCTTAGACTAAGTGTTGGCTTATAGTTAGATTTGTTGGCGTGGCTGTCAGGATCTGACGGTCATATCTGCTCTGGCGATCTGTGGACAAAGAAAGGATTGTTAGTTGAGAATTTAAAACAAGTATTAGGTCTACAACTTCTAAATCAATCGGTGATTGATAGACCGGAAATCTGGTCTGAAGGCAATTGCTCCAAATGCAATAAATGGACTAGCCAAATTTAGGATCCGATAGTGGTTTAATATGTCTGTCTCTACTATGACTAGAAAAGGACAAAGCACTGAAAGTGGATGATAACTATTCCTGCTTTGGTTTACATATTAGGGATTTTAGGGCCCAGAGATCTACTCAGAGACTAGGGCTATTCCTTAAAGATGAAATAACTTTTTTGTCCCATTAAGGATGCTGGCGATTGCCCAATGCTACAGAATAGAGGACGAAGAATCCTGATACTAATGCTGATATAAAACAAATTGTGTTGATATTTTTAAGACGTATACATATCTGTGGTGATTTAAGCAATAAGATTGATAAAGTTATGTAAGTTAGAAAAGATCCACGGCAGAATGTCTGCTGGAAAATGATGACGTACCCATTGATAGGTAATGAAAGTTCCAAAATATGGTAGAAAATAACAATGGTTGAGTTGACCGACTTAAAAGAAAAAAAAAGACTTTAAAATACCAACACCAGACATAACCTCAAAGGTCAAACGCATTACACCGTCTTCGTTCCACGACGCGTAGTCTTCCACAGTAAAAATAGATAAGAATAAGATATAGTAGGTTCTATCTCCACAGACAGTGAATGATCGCACATGTCAGACATCTGACACTGATTTCTTAAATATATGTTTTTATGTACATATTCAACAAAATTCACATACAAAGAATAATCATTACAGTCATAAAATATGCTCTCCAGTAAGAGTTTTTTTTATATCATAGGTATTCAGAAAAAAGAAATTCTATGTCAGTTCTAGGTTCTAGCCATGGAACACATACCCTAGATTTTTTCGACACAAATTACCGCCATTTTGTAATCTGTATCTGTACTGTTTTTGTATGGGAGATAGTTGACAGGACTTGTCATTGCATACTAAGTCAAAAATCACATACTAGTTACGGAGAAAGATGATACGTATTGCTGCTCTATAGGATACTTGCTCGATGGTTCTAGCATACAGAAGAAAAGGTGGAATTAAAAACATTACTTTGCGCGTAAGTAATTGAATGATTGAACTCTGTGTGATTATTATTAATCTAACTAAACTATTCATTTTACTGTGGCACTAACTAAATATTTTTTCTTTCCCAGCTTTTCAGAGTTAGCCTTGTGCCAGATAATTGATCGATCAAACGTCGAATTAGTGTAAATTGGAGCTAACGGTACTGGCGGATTCCGTTTAGCGCTGTTCGATATTACCGCAAAGTGATTTTATTTTATCGGAACTTTAATTTATGTATATTTTCTTTAGGAATACCTTATAGTTAGGATATGTATCTGGGTCTACTTTAAGTTAAGGAAGTTACTAAATAAATTAAACTTATCTTATATATATATATATATATATATAATTATAAATTATCTTGCATAGCACCGGATATATCATGTCGACCTTACTTTAAAAGCCTGAATATGGTGCCTCTGCCTTGTCTTTATATTCTTGAGATTGGCAGATTTGTTAAGCAAAATAGTAACTTATTTACTCAATTAAAGGACGCGACTGAAAGAAATCTTAGGAACCCCAACAGAATTGTCTTTGACGTCGTCCCTAAAACGAAGCGCTTTTTAAAGAATAGTCATGCTATGTGCAAAACCTTTTTTAATAAAATACCGGCATATATAAGGCATCTTCCGCTACGTTTTAACACTTTTCAGGGCACAACACGCCCAAAAACTTAAATTATAACACATTAGCTTGTGCTGCAGTGATTAAACTATATTTTGTAATGCCATACTAACTCTAGGTTAAGATGCTATGTTACTAGTAACATGGATGTTGCCCGAAATAAAAAAAATATTCTATTATGTCTAGCACTGTTTCCCGCAACGTGTTAATGATTGAATGAAATAGGGGAACACATATTGATTGATACAGACATTGATGTAGCCTAACACGGGATCATTTTTATCTCAGTTTTGTGTTCCCGTAGGATGATTAGTCCTATTTGGCTTAATTTTAAAGTCTAGGCTTTCCTGAGTCGCAGGTAGAAGCTGATTAATAATAATAAATTGTTCCAACAATTACAAGAATAATTCCGGTCCCAAATTAAGCAAAGCTAGTATTATGGCGACTAACAGATAAACATACTTAAATATATTTAATTTATTTATATGCTGTTGCAGTAAGCAAATGTATCATGATAAAGTACTTGTAGTTGGCAATATGTTGGTGTAAACTTGTTGGCGATCTAAATAAATAAATAAAAAACATTTGCCCCTTGCGGGATTCGAAATTTCGAACCCGCAACTTGGCTTTGTAGTCCGGTGCGCGAGCCACTACACCAGACCGTCGTCAAAGTTACAAGCTTTAATTATTAAGTTTATAGTTAGTTTTTAGTTAATAAAGACAGGGACAATTCGCAGGTCGCAAGTGGCAAGAGCTCATTGGACATAGCGAGACAAATCGGTGCGACACGGCCAGTTTTTATATTTAAATCGAGTGACATTAAAAAGTTAAGTCTGTCTGTTTTTTTTGTTTGTTTTAAGAGTATAGTAAACAAACTGCCAGACATGACTTAGCTATATACGGCACTGCTAGTCTGCGAAACATCTTGACAAACTGGCTACATCGCGGAAATGAAGGGAAATATTTACTAAAGTACTGGTACATCTATTTAATGTGCCGGTACGGTATAATAATCATTGTTTATTTATAAGAATATGGTAACATAAAGGTCTTTAAGCTGGATGTTCTTTAAGCGCGTATTTTCGGCATTAAAATATTAATGATACAAATTATTTTTACATTAAAAAAAAATATGTTTAATGTTCAATTAATGAACTACTAGTATCTAGTCGTCACGTCAATTTAGCATTACGTTGTCTTCTAATGTAGTCTCTACAGATGAGTTGTTTGAGTCAAACCTTTTTTTTAAAGCTAATTACTAAGTTAATGTCAAATTAATCATTTTTTTTGTTCCACTTTGTTTTTAAAATCCCGATATTTGGAAAAACAATTCTAGGTCCCGTAATTTAACAGTAGTCGCAATCGCAATTGAAATCATTAAAAAAACAAGCAATCTTTTTTGCTTGATTTTTTAATGATTTCAATTATTATTTTTCTCCTGAAGTATAAGTACTACAAACGAATGCTATGCTCAGAATGTTGTGTAGATTTTGACGATTCTTAGCATATTTTAAAAATATTTTTCTGACAAACTGGGCTTAAGTAGTAGGCTTCTTAAAACCACATGCTAGTTTACATTTGGCGACTACACGGGCCTTAAGATGTTATTCAAAATTATGTTTTTTTTTCAAGAAAGTTGTCTTACCATATTTCACCATCTTTAATGACCGATTTAATTAATTGGATAACCAAATTTTTGCACGTGCGAAAAAGGATATAGAGTATCACAGGGCTGCGAGCAGATTGAACACATGTACTTTTTATATTTTGTTACCTTTTATAACTGTGTTTTTGGCAAATAAACGTTTGAATTGAAACAAAAAAATCATTCTTCTTTCTATTTCGATCCGGTCCCAGTAACATTATAGATCAACAATGGTATTCGCATAATTTAAAAAAATGCAATCATTGTTTGTTTGTCAAATGTTTGTAATGCGACTGAAAATGGATCAAACCGAAATCGCATAACGAATTTTTTTTTAGTGAAATACCGTTTAGGGAAATACCGTTTGATATTCATCATCATGTCAGTCTATTGCAGTCCACTGCTGCACGTAAGCCTCCCCAGAAGGGCGCCAAAGATATTCATCATCATCATCATCATTTCAGCCATAGGACGTCCACTGCTGAACATAGGCCTCCCCCAAAGATATAGTTACTGAAACCATCGGAACAGGATTGCGTCTACTATTCAATTACTGGAATTTGGTACGGCTTGATGGTATCAGCTGAACTTTGTTGCCAAACCTATCGTCCATCATGATACGGAAGGTATCTATTTCTGTACGCCGCAGTGGTAGCGATGTCGCGGGGATGTGAAGGTCAGACTATATGGTGCTGCCTTTTAGAAGTACCGTGAACTGTATACTGTTACTGTACCGTGTGGGGACAGCCGTAAAGAATACAATTTCTCATCGACAACAGGAGGCGTGTCGTAAGAGGCGACTAATTCTCGTGGCACGGGACGGGCAGCAGCGTCTACGTGCGAAATCTTATAAAAAAAACTGCGCTCGCCAACCCGCCTGCTAAGCTTGGCGAGTATTGGCAATCCACTCCAAAGAATGTCTTTGGGGGAGGCCTATGTTCGGCAGTGAGCGTCCTATGGCTGAAATGATGATGAACGTATACCTTCTAAAAGTATCGTAAAATGTTAGTTTCTATGAATATTCATTTTAAAAAAGGCTGACGACAGTGAACGAGTTCCTTGCACTGCTTCGCGCTAGCCCACAAATGGGCTAGTTTCCTAAAAAAATCTTATTAGTCCGTCAGTTAGATTTACAGAAAATATTGAACACGTATGTTTTCTTTTCTCAATCAAACAAAAAAATATGAAGATATAGCCCGTTAAAGTTCCGCGTAACGTCACGCCTTGCGACACTTTTTAGCAAGGCGTGACGTCACGTGCTCACTTTGATGCGCTTTATTTTCGTCATTTTTTGTTTGATTGACAAAAGACAAAATATGGGTCCAATATTTTTTGATATTCTAACTGACGGACTAAATTAATCTTTTTTTGACCCAGGAAACTAGCCTATTGTCCCGAAGCAGTGGTAGAACAAAAAATATATATTGGGACGTGTAAAAGTGCTGTTAATGGCCTATTTGCAAAAATAAAATTTGCAAAGATAAGGCAAAGTTGTTTGTTATCATGAGTTTAAACAAACCCTTATATAATTTATACTAATAAAATTTCACCCTATATTTGAAAAAAAAAACGGATCTAGCAAGCTGGCAACACTAACTGTGACATTCAAGGTGTGAAGGGTAGACTATCCGAACCAGTAAATACGCTCAACAAATCTAATTCGACAAGGCATCACATACGTACATTTTGGATGACATACTCATTCATATCTGGCTGACGTGGCCACAATAGCAGCTGATCACACAGTACTCAGACATGTATGAAATTGATCCGTCACGTGCCAAGGTCGCATGCGCATACCAATACATCCCAACTTACCTTAGTAAGTACCATACTACCGTACTCAGGGCCATCTCTAAACTATTGGGCCTTGGGCATATAGGATAATGGGGCCCCTATGACTTTGACAGAGGGTACTATTGAAGCACCCATCGATCGCGGGGCCCTGGGCAAGTGCCCAGACTGCCCAGTGGGAAAGCCGGCCCTGACCGTACTTGGTACTGAACTCATTGAGTTAACCACGACATAGTGCTAATGAGCCAGTACGACATGACTTTACAAAAATGCATTTTAAATATGAATGTTTTAATATCGGTATGTTTGTTACTTCGATCACGCTATAATGGCGGAATTAGATGAAATTTGGCACACAGTAGGCAACGTTCTCCAGTAGCGACTACAAACGTAAAGACGAAGCGTGGGTAGGAACCGGTGGACTGACGACCTAGTCAAGTTTGCTGGCAGCCGCTGAACGGCAACGGCCCAGATACGCTCGATGTGGTGTTGTGAGGAGGGCTATGTTCAGATTGACCAGTATTGGATTTCCAAATGCTAATAAATGATGATGGCACAGGTGTTTTAGATATTATATTGCCATAGCTTAATTTTCCAAATGGTAAAATAAACTCACAAAGCTAGCGTCTTCTTCCTAGGGTTTTACCTCGTTCCTAGTCAGGATACGCTTCCTATGGACCTAGAGGCAGCATGGTTTAAATTTTGTGGTTGCCATCAGATTTCCGTGTCCCTTAAACAGGAGGTTCCATCCTTAGTAGATTATTTATTTAAATTATTTTTTTTGTTTTAGAGTTGGCAACCCTAATTTAGGAGTAAAGCAGTCACAGGGACCAGAGTGGACAAGAACTAAGGTAACGAAATGGACGAAGGACAGTAGATTGGTCGGCCCTCCGGGCTGACGATATTGTGTGTGGCTGGCACAAATTTAACAAAAGAAGCAAAACACATGCGTAAAAACGTTCACATTAAATGTTTGTGACAAAAATTACACAAATTATTAATTTATCATGACATTTAAGAATACACAGTGCGTCGAGGTTTGCGCGAGGCAAGTTACAGCTAACGCCATCTAGTAACGAGTGATGAAACTAAGATTTGGATCTCTGACACTATTTATAGTAAGTCCAAGTTCTTGCGCATTTCAAGGTCAGTACCATCTAGTGGCAGGTAGCAGTCTAAGTTTATTGTAAATAGGTGTGCCTGTTACATTCTATTTAAAAAAACTTTACTAATGCGAGTCGGATTCGCCAACCGAGGGTTCCGTGCAAATTTGTAGGTACATATTATAAATAATTCAAGGATGGAGACTTGTTGTAAAAGACGATATTACTTGCCAAATTACATAGCTCTAGGTCAACGGAAAATACCCTATAAATTTTGGTTCCCTTAAGAGTGTCGAAATATACGTTTTTTGCGGCTATAAAGGCCGTATCTTCTTTTTACGTTGCCTTAGAAGTTTCATTTTTTCACATCTTTAAGAGACTGTAGAATAGAATAGAATATTTATTCAGTTCAAGTTAACTTAAGTTACAAAATTAACTGTTACATACAATATACGTTACAAAGTCCTTATTTTTTACTAAATAGACTAAAATAAGTAAGCATGTGAGCAGGGGCGTGCATTGGTTTCAGATGGGGGTAGGCTGTGAGTGAAAATTGAGTAAGTTTGCGTGAAACAGTAGGCGATCTCGCGGCAGCCTAACATTGGTTAAATTGCACAGTAACGATCTAAGTTGCGCGCTATAGTAAGGAATAAGTACAGGTAGACGACAAAATGGTTACAGAATATTTATTGTTTATTGTTGAATACGTAATTAATAATTATGGTTAGCTGTCGGTTTTTTATGAAGGTAGGCTCTGCATAATAGCCTATATGGAATGCACGCCCCTGCATGTGAGAGACCTGTAGACTGAGTGAGTGACCTGAGTATTTGGTTTTAATTTAAACTCGATACCTTCACGCGTTTCCGAGATAAAGGGTATTGACTGACATGCGGATAGACAGACAGACGGACAACAAAATGATCCTTCAAGGGTTCCGTTTTTCCTTTCGAGGTACGGGACCCTAAAAAGGTTACATAGGTAAAAAAGTCGATATTTGTGTGGCTGGGATAAAGAGTATCACAGGGCTGTGAGAAATTGCGCGGTAAAAAAGAAGGCTTATTCCCAGAAGTGGGTAAATATAGGCTAATTAGATACGAATAGATAAATCAATAATTCTATAATATAATATATAATAATATCTTATTGTTGTGCCCTACAGGGTCTATAATGATCTATTTTATGTATCTAATTATAACACCTGTGTAACATTATAGAATGCAATAAATATATTGAATTGAATTTAATTCAGTGTTTGTCTTTTGCGACTATGTCAGGAAGCTCTTTTGCTGTAGAACTGTTGGTTGGTTGGAACCAACAAAAATCTTGTAGCAACGAATAGTGATAGGCGAGACGTTTGTTAATAGAATCCGTCAAAAATGATGTGTGGTGTTAGTTCCGAAAAAATGCGTGGCACCACTAGAGTTCAAGGCGGTAAGTGTGCGTCACTTAACCTTGAGTCGGCATGAGCGGTCGTTACTCGTTATACAACGAAGCAACGACGTTAGTACATTAAAATTATCCACTGTAAGTTATAGGAATAGATAGAATCGGATAAGCCATTTATAATATTTGTGTTACGACGAGGTATACTTTAAGAAACGATAACGTTATTTGCTGATTGGTTGGTGATTCAGGTGATTGAAGAACAAAAATGTATAATTCCGCATAAAGCAAGCATCATCATCATCATTTCATCCTATTGCAGTCCACTTCTGGACGTAAGAGCGCCAAAGAGCACCATTTCCAGCTTTATTCATCCATCTACTGCCAGCCATCTTCCTATGGTCGTCAGTCCATCGAGGTGTTGGGCGTCCACTCGAGAACCCGTTACTCCACTTTTCTTTGGTTCTGCGACAGATGTAGCCGGCCCCACTACCACTTTAGTTTACTACATTTTAGAACTATGTTCCGTTACTTTGGTCTTCTGCCGGTTGACCTCGTTCCGGATTTTATCCCTTAACGAAATTAGAAGTCTCGACCTTTCCGTAGCTCGCCAGGTGAAGTCGGTGGACCAGTTCTATTGTCATGTCATGTTCCACGTTCTCATTTATCAGGAATATTGCACTTTTTGTAAATAATTTTGGGGAGAGGACGTCCCCTTGCCTTACTCCGCGATGTAGGTGGAAAGGTTTAAGACTGGAAAAAGTTAGTACTATATATCACACTATGGGATGGGTTCCCACTTTTGATCCAAATCTAGAGCTCTCCTTAATGCCTGTTTGTTTGGTCGTACGTAAGATCAAAATCCCGTGATCCAGAAGAATGCTCTACTTCAATCAATGCTGGGTTTAAGGTACCCTGAACGTGTCTGCGTCCAGCCTTGATAGATACGTGATCTGTGAATCTATTTTATTACGTGACAGACAAGATATGGCGTACGTTCACAATGGGGAATAATCTAGCTAAATTATTTATTGCTAACCTACTAAGAATGAGAAAGTTTTATATCACTTATTCTCGAATACGTCGACCGTCTGGTGTAGTGATTCGCGCTCCGGACTTTAAAAAAATACAAAGTTGCAGGTTTGAATCGCATAATGAAAATCTTCGTGTGATGAGCACGAGCATTTCTACCTAAGTCATGGATGTTTATAAAAGTATTTATGTAAGTTTATCCGTTATCTAGTCGCCATAGTACAAGCTTTGCTTAGTTTGGGGCAAGATAATTGGCGTGATTGTGAAAATTATTTATTTATTTTATTCAATCAACGACTGAACGTGTTGATTTAGTTGGTTAAGAGTTAATATAGTGATAAATGCAAAGATGTGTTTAGTTCATTCATCGTGGTACGTAGGGCAACGTATTTTTGTAGTATTGGACGTTGGCATGGTACGGTCGGCCAAGAAAGTGGTCTACAAGTTTTGTCAAAATTTAATTTGTAAGTAATATATTATAATAGCAATAAGTAATAATAAATAATAATACTTTTTTGTTTTATTGACAAAAGAAAAAAATGTGTCATTGGACACATTTTTTATTGATTACATTGGATATTGATTCATTGGTAATTTAACTGCACGGACTAAATAGAATAATATTTTTTTACCCAGGAAACTACCCAATTACGTATAACTGAATCTTTGATGAGATAACGTTGACTTTAACAGCTAAACGCTTAAAAGAATTCATCAGGTTAACTAGGAATTGAAAAAGCAGTCGCCCGGATAGCGAAGAGGTGTGGTTTCGATTCTCACCTGAGGCAATCATTTTCAAAACAGTTTTTTTTAACCTTCGCTAAGTTACTGGTGTAGTTAACAAAAAAGCTATGCAAATAAGTATTCATTAACATCTTATGGACTGACAGTACGTCACAAAACAGAGCTATGGTCGAATTGCGGACTTATGGAACGCATTAGCCCAAAATGTTTTTACTTCTACTTCATCTATACGGTAAATCCCGGTTCCGTCCAAAGCCATTGATCGCTTTGGAGCCCAGGGTCCGCTTTCCTTGATTTACTCCTCCACTTAGCGCGGTCTTGAGCGTCTCTAGTTGTGAGATCATTGGCACGCATGTCAGCCCTCACGACGTCAAGCCAGCATTTCTTGGGTCTACCCCTTTTGCCAAGACCTGGCGGTGGCGGCATGGCCAGACATTTGTTTCCTACGTAGCTTGCCAGTTTCCGCAAAACATGGCCGTACCAGCGTAGGCGACTCTCCTGCAGTTTGTCTGCAATATTACGGACACGCAGGCTACCGCGGATGCGCGAGTTCCTTACGCGGTCCTTCCGCATGACTCTGCACATCCACCGCAGCATATTAATCTCCGTGACACGCAGCTCCTGCTTGTGTCGCTCAAGTAGCGGCCCAAAATGTTTTTCTATTACACAATTTCTAGAACATGTCAATGTTATAATTGTTTCTATTAACTATTTTCCTTCGTGTATCTTCCTTGTCATGCAACGAGGTTTGAATGAATGATTTCTTTAAGGCAAACTGTACCGACAAGTGAAGGTTGTTGTGTACCTTGCCGCTCAATTGGTTAATAAAACCGATTTTAACATGTAAGTAATGCTAATGTGTTATTTTTTGGAGTTGGTGCAAATGAAAACATTTTAACACTCCTTGGTTGACCCCGTCGACAAAAAATTACTGATTATGTTTAAGTAAGTTAATTTAATTTTTAGTTTTTTTAGTATTTAAGTATTTTTTTTAAATTAAAAACACTTTATTATGTTCATTTTTGGTGGTAAGTCCTTCACGAGAATTATCACTTAACCTTGAGTCATTAAAGTCCAAATAAAGAATGTACTGAATTAATTTAATCCCCACTATTGCATCATTTTAGGGGTGATGTTTTTTCTTCAAATTTTAATGATTCCACCTCAAAAGTAAATTCTATATAGTAAAAAAAAAACATTAAAATCGGTTTTAATTTGTAGAAGACATATAATTTTAAACCATACTCTACAAATTAAGGAAAACAAACACTGAAAACCCAAACACCGGTAAACACTTAAAAAATCACTGTAAGTTAGTATAATTATCGAGTATCAACAAAATATCAGTATCGAGTGCCGCTATCATCAAAGTGGCATAGTCGTGCCGCCGTAATTGTGACCCGGTTTAGATTCGGACATGTTGATATGACTTAGGGTTGCCTATTGCAAAATAGCTATTACTACTACTATTTGAGCCATAGGTACACTGCTGAACATAGGCCTCCCACTATGACCTATCATCGGGGGTATTGAAAATACTCGCCACGCTTGCAGGCGGGTTGGCGAGCGCAGTTTCTTGTGCTCTAAAATTAGTCGCCTCTTACGACACGCCTCCTGTTGGCGGTGGGGAAATGTATTCTTTACGGCTTAAATAGCTATACTTAAATAGAACTAAAGATAAGTTGTATTCCTCACTAGCTGGCCCGACAAACGCGACGTATTTTTGTCTTAATTTTACAATCAAATGTCAAACAACACGTCGTATCGAAAAGCAAATATTTAAAAAAAAATACCACGTTCAGTTTTTCCTAATTTGGAAAAATTTGTGTAAAAAATGTTTTATTGAGAAAACCAATACCTCCATTATGGTCACAATACTTTTTTTTATCTATCTTCAACTGCCAACCCTAGCGAAAGTGAATGAAATGTGCAAACAGTGGGGTAATCAAATGAAATTGAGCCAAATATTTGAAAAGGTAAAACCTAAATAAATATCTAGATAAACTTCCTGTTATGCAACCAAATAGAAGATAACTAAATGAAAGGGACAGTTATGGGGCAGGCTTAAATATTACACAATAAGCTTCGATCAAAAATGCACTAGATAACGCCTCGCTTATTAAAACAGATGGTACTCAAATATGTCAGATAGATAGATTAGTAATAATATCAATGATAAAAATGTGTGGATTTAAAACTGCTTAGCTCGCATCAAAACTTGTAAAAATATTAATTTTTAAACAATGACAACAATGACCGAGTTTCTTGCGCTGCTTCTTCTCGGCACTAGCCCACAAATTGTCCCGAAGCAGTGGTAGGGCAAAAAAAAATTGGACCTGTAAAAGTGTTTTTAATGGCCTATTTGCATAAATAAATGATTTTGATTTTTGAAATAGATAAACCATTTAGTTGCTAAACATTTTGGCACAATACATGATAAAATACAAAAGAGTGATTAAATTACAGTAGTTAATTTGTTTGTGAGCTGCAACGATGCAAAAAGGGAGCTCTAAGAGCAGTGATTTTCAGCTTCTGCCGTTAAATACATAAATTTATTAGCCAGAATATGGTTCAATACAAAGATGAAAGATACTGCTTTTCCAACATATTCTATCGCAATGCGACGTGCAAATGTTATTTTTTATCATACAATTAATGTCAATAATTACAGTTGCTATTACTTAATATTGTTGAGGTTTTACCGTCTTTCATTATTGAGTAAAAAAAAATTGTTCTAACGTATGCCTTAACCGCAAACGTTAAGGTGCAGTTTTGTTTGTGTCGATATTCACACGGGTTCAAAAAAATCCGTTCGTATAAATACAACTCTTAAAGTCTAAGAAATAAAGTACAGAATAACTTATACAAAATAAGACCCCTATTTAAAGTGAGGCGTTATTTACACGGGCGTTTTTGAGTAGCTGCCGGTTATCTAGTGTATTCTTGATCGAAGACAATAAGTACGCCTATTAGGGGAAAGCGAAGCATTTCACACATGGATGTAAAATGGTTACTTCATGTTTAATTTTCCCCATGTTACAATCAAGTCTTACTGTATTGCATTGTTAAATATTTATGTCAATAAAGGAATTTTAAAACAAAACAACTTCTTTTTCGGACGCATTCCGTTTTCCTTCATTAAAACATAGACGAATATCTCAAAATAAAAAAAAACAAAACCATTTATTTTTGCAAATAGACCATTAAAAGCACTCTTACACGTCCCAATTTTTTTTTTTTTGCCTGACAAAAGTATATTGGGACCTGAAAAGGATAGCACAAAAACGAAATTGTTATGACGTTTATCTGTATCTCTGTGACTGGAGCCGAATAACACATAAATAGTTTGAGTCCCAAAACCCATGCTCTTGCGACAGAGAACTAGGCCGCAAACTGGACGGCCGCGGGTGCGGACGCGGGGGCGACCGCGGTGCATCGCGCGGCTCGCGCGATTTGATATTTATGCTTAAGTTGTTTAAAGTAAGTATTTACTTCTTCTTTTGCCCATAATAAATCGTATTGTATAAATGAACTTTAAAATATTCATGACGCCGCCGTATCGACATTATTATTTGTTCGGTACGTCTCTTCACCGCGATAAACGAATCGAACTGACCGCTGGCGTCGAGAACGGACCAAATTGCCCGCCTCGCCGCCCGCGCCGCAGTCGCCCCCGCGCCCGCACTCGCGGCCGTCCAGTTTGCGGCCTTATAGAGCTCGGTATGGAAAATATAAAAATAAAAAAAACTCACTTCAAGTTACTGCTAAGTCGAATACTACACATCATTCGTTTTTTAAGAAATTATTGTTTGAATCCAATATTTTTTTTGTTTTAAAAACCTCATTACAATAATCAAGCACTAATATTCAACACAATGTTATATTACGTTTAAAATTAGTTTGTCAATATCCAACACATAATAGTTCAAAGGTTTTTATAGTCAATGTTAATCGTTCGCTAAATTAGCGTGCAATCGAAATTACAGCGACATATAGCGTGACGTTTCAAAATGAGTTTATCTAACTAGGAATCGATATTTAATAAATATAATCTACATACATTAATAATTGCACTAAGCAACAATTTTTTAAATTTTATATAAAACAGATTAGGCACAAGTCTTTGTATGGCTTTAGCATTTTTCTAGGGACAAAAAGAAGCTTCAGGCGATTTTTAACGAGACTGTGTGTATGCTCAATTATTACTAAATCTCATTTGAAAACCTGACCCAGTTAAAAAACTGGCGTAGCTCCGTCAAAAACAGATTTCAAAAAAGGAAGACGTTTTGATTTTAACGTCTTTTGAGTCTTGGCATACATTGCCAACGCATAACTTTTTATTGGACGACCAATACGGTATTTTACACCACTAATCAATTGACATACTTTTTAAGAACTGTCTTAACGCTACTCTTTCATATAATTTGTTTGGCGATAGCAAACTATGACGTCATTGTTTACCTAACTCAACGGACTAACTTTTTATTGATTTTGGAACAATTAAAAATCAAAATTTTTGAAAATTATAATGTGCTAGGTTAGGTTCGGCATAAAATAAGGTGACAGTTTTAATAAATATTGCCTTAGAATATTTAAGAACAGTGTAAACAACCCTATTTCGATGATTTTATATTTGTATGATAGGGCATTATTCTATTGAGGTTTTTGTTTATTTCATTAAAGTTAATATCCATTTAAATTTTATCTAGTTTGAACAAGCAGTTTTGGTGTAGGTCGTTACTTTGTGATACTTTGACGACATCTACCTTGCCCACGGTAGACAACAATCGGGAACCGATTTTTTTCAGGCAAAAAATTAAACTTAACGATTGCAATTTTAAAACGGGGACTATATTTCTTGTCACCAAAATTTATATTTGTTATCAAGTTAATACAACCTAATACCTAAATAGATCTATCGCCACGAAATATTTTACTCAGATAAACAAAACCGGCCAAGTGCGAGTCGGACTCGCGCACCGAGGGTTCCGTACAAACCTGTAGGTACCGTTATGAGTAAAAGTTCACCCATCACGACAATCGAGTCATAGTTATGGTATTTTTATTGCAAAATGAAATCCATAACATTACGAAAGTTAAATTGCGGTTTACGATTTATGACGTATTAAAAAAAAAACTAATTACTTGATCTCGTTCAAACCAATTTTCGCTGGTAGTTTTTATGGTAATGTACATTATATATTTTTTTTAGATTTATCATTTTCTTATTTTAGAAGTTACAGGGGGGGGGGGACACACACACACACATTTTACCACTTTGGAAGCGTCTCACACGCAAACTATTCAGTTTAGAAAAAAATGATATTAGAAACCTCAATATCATTTTTAAAGACCTATCCATTGATACCCAACACGTATGGGTTTGACGAAAACATTTCGAGTTTTAGTTCTAAGTATGGCCCCAAAATTTATTATTATTTTTCTATTTTTTTGTGAAAATCTTAATGCGGTTCACAGAATGCATCTACTTACCAAGTTTCAACAGTATAGTTCTTATAGTTTCGGAAAAAAGTGGCTGTGACATACGGACGGATGGACAGACGGACAGACAGACATGACGAATCTATAAGGGTTCCGTTTTTTGCCATTTGGCTACGGAACCCTAAAAAGGGCCTTACTACAAAAAAGATAGACTATGTTTAAACATTGCCTAAACATTAGCCAACCAATTAAAAAGTATAGTAACATAACCGAGACATGTGTGATGTGTCAATATTCCAAATGGTATGGCTATTTTTTAGACATGGTTTAAACCTAGTCTATATTTTATTTTATCAAATTAATGTTAATATATGTGTAAAATAAGATGGATTACCAATAAAATTGTAGTGCATTAGATGAATATAAACTTCGTTCTTATAATAATAGTTTTATTACGAATGCTAGATCTGTCACCAAATAAATCTATTATCGATTCCTGACCGCGACTCCTTTTTATTTGTTATTTTGTCACCAATACAGTAGTTACATTTTATTTAGTTCAGTTATTAAAATAATAGTATTCGTTACCAATTTAATACTTCAATTTATTATTTTAATAAAAGTATGTTCAAAGACGCGGAGACAATACGGCGCGCTTTTAAAAATTGACTAATCCGGCCTCAACGATGGGTCGTAAAGCAAACATATTATCGGATTAGCCATACGATTAAAGCTGCCCGACCCCCCACCAGAAGCAAAAAATGTGCTTATCGGCCAGAAAAGAAAAGGGGGGCGCCCTTCAAAATCCAAACGCTGATTATTATTTTTAACAACAAATATTGATTATTTTGACTTTAATTAAGTGTTTAATTTACTATTCTGCTAGAAATTTTATTTAAATATATTTATACTACCTGTGGCAATCAAGATCCATGGGGAGGCATAGTTAAGTAGTAGGTAGACTCTTTTGGTTGAAACGATGATGACGACAACCCAAATTTTTTTTTGGAACTTATATTTTCTAGTGACATAATATATGATTTATTGGTGATCTCTTTAAATTTGTTTGCTTAAATACTTATTAGGACAAACCTATTATAATAATACATACAAAAACATTTATTTGGTACTAGACCCTTTAAACTCATGATTTTAGGTGATTTATTGTGGAATTGATTTTATATTGTTTGGTGACAACATTTTAGTGACAAATCTACTATTCTGCGGGCAAACATTATTTAAGAAACAGAAAACTAATTAAATTCGCGATAGCTTAAATAATACCCTTTTATAACACATACATCATACAATGTCGGTCAAAAACGAAATCGAAGCGGAGCATCCCGGCCGATTCGATTGTCGGTGGATTATGGAACGTTCGGTAATGTATGTGCTAACGCATACTACTTACTCACCGACAGTCGGCCGCGTACATTTGCTAAGGAAGGACAATGGCCACCGGCGACGTTCGTTGTGTCGGTAACAAAATCGGTATTAAAATTCAGCGATTTTATCTAATACAAAAATGGCTGGCCCGGCTAATAGCCCGATCTACGCCTTTGCCTTATTCTTTAATACTCGTAGATAAATTGATTAACGAGGAAAATTTGCGTATATAATTTATAAGTAGTTTAATTACTTAGTGCTACATGTACCAAGCCGGGGCGGGATTGGAAGCTAGATAGACCCGTAATATTTTGCCATCAATTTATTGCATTTTATGGGAATATAAAAAATCTCCTCTTACGACACGCCTCCTTTTGGCGGTGGGGAAGTGTATTCTTTAGGGCTGTCCCCACACGGCACTAATTCCTGTAGCACGAGACGGGAAGCAGCATCTGCGTGCGAAATCTTATAAGAAACTGCGCTCGCCAACCCGCCTGCCAAGTGTGGCGAGTATTGGCAATCCCCCCGATGAAAATCATTGGGGAAGGCATGTGTTCAGCAGTGGAAGTTCTATGGCTGAATTGATGATAAAAAATCTCATCAGTAATGATAATTTAAGGACAGGTGGAGATTGGAGAAGTATGGGACTTTTGCTAAGCAGTGGGCTGAAGGCTTATAAAAACAAGGAAAATAATAATATGATTGATGTACGTTATATGTAATAAATGAATGAATGACGTTTATTTCGCTGCTACAAAATATAAGTAGTACAAATGCACAGTAAAAAACATAAGAGTATTACACATTCTTAATAGATAAGATACTCATCATAATCCATATCGCGTGTGTCATGGATGCCGTACTAAGCGTTAATTATTATATCAAACCAACTTCGAGCTGTAATACAAGTACTTGCGCTACTAAAAATAATAGAGGTCATATTACAGTCCTATTATATTTGTAATACATACACGATGACGATGCGCGTCATTAAAAATATCTACATTATCAACTTATTAATTCTTACTGGTACTTTATTTTATATTTTCAAAATCAAAATGATGTTTTTTTTGTGTGTATGTTATACGATATTATATCTACGCCAACCAAATGTAAACCTAAATCGTGAATAGGCTAGTTTCCTGGGTCAAAAAAAGATTGTTCTATTTAGTATTGGACCCATATTTTGTCTTTTGTCAATCAAACAAAAAATGACGAAGATAAAGCGCATCAAAGTGAGCACGTGACGTCACGTCTTGCTAAAAAGTGTCGCAAGGCGTGACGTTACGCCGAACTAAAAAAGAAAGTTAAAAATACGTGTCCAATATTTTCTGTTAATCCAACTGATGGACTAATTCGATTTTTTTAGGAAACTTGCCCATTCTGCTTTTCTTGAATACTGTTTACTTCCAGGGTGGTTACTGGTCCCATAAACAGTTTAAGATTTATTTTACTCACGAGGTAGGTGTTGCTACTCTTGCTACGACACACCTACCAAACATTCGGTCGCATAACGCGTTAAATTATGTGGCGCTTGTTATGAAAAATACTTAAGACGCTGACTAGAGCCAAATGACCTTGAGCAATAGACATGCCCATTTAATGTTCAATAAAGCAGAGCCACGTATTTCGTACTCAGTTGGAGTGACAGAGGAAGTGCTGCTCGGAAAGAAAGAGCCGAAGTGCCAAACCACAAAATACACGATTTTAATAAAAATAACCACTTTTTTGAGAATCAAAAGCAGCCAATTGCTTTAGTAATATAAAAGCCATAATTTTCGTAAGATCATCAACATTACTATAACTACAAGGAAGAAAAAAATAAATTTAGGTATTTTCAGAGGCATTCCATCGAGTGAAATTTGTGGAACCGTGTTTTGGAAAAAAACATTAGGTCAGAAATACGACCCATATGGGCTAGTTTCCTAAAAAAATCTAATTAGTCCGTCAGTTGGATTAACAGAAAATATTGGACACTTCTTTTTTCTTGTCTCAATCAAACAAAATAGTTATGAAGATATAGCCCGTTAAAGTTCCGCGTAACGACACGCCTTGCGACAAGCCTTTTAAGCAAGGCGTGACGTCACGTGCTCACTTTGATGCGCTTTACCTTCGTCATTTTTTGTTTGATTGACAGAAGACAAAATATGGGTCAAAAAGTAACAAAGTATGGGTAATCTAACTGACGGACTAAATAGAATAATCTTTTTTTGTCTCAGGAAACTAGCCTATTATAACTGTCTTTTCTTTTTAAAATGATATAACCTACAGATTTTACACAAAATCTTCTTTTGTTAGCACAATTTGGCTACATTCAGCCCTTTTAATATGCGTTCTTGCGGAAACAGTCGCTAGCTAAACGAAAGATTCGGCATTATGCCGAAAGCCACAAATCTTCAGCTGATACGTCATAATAGATTACTTTAAAACACTACGAGCGTATTTATAGCCGAACTTTCGGCGCTGTACTTTCCGCAATGTGTCATACACTAAATATGGAATCAAACCTGACCTCCGTAGCGGAGAGGCGAGTACGCCGCACTTGGATTCTCGGTCGAGTAATGTAGGAAATTAACTTTTCTATGTTCTCTCGCGTCTAGGTGTACAACGACGGCACCACCGTCGTTGTTTCTGAATTCTTTAACACAAATGCTTTGGCTATTTACCTTAGAACTAGATCAATGTGTATGATCTTGTCCAAAAAAAAAACGATGCATAGCATATTTTGTTAACACTTTAAAAAATCGACTTGTTGACGTTATAACACAAAAATAGAAAAAAAAAAGATTTTTTAAATAATCTATTTTGAATTAAAG
Organism: Anania hortulata; assembly: GCA_963576865.1. Classification (NCBI taxonomy): domain Eukaryota; kingdom Metazoa; phylum Arthropoda; class Insecta; order Lepidoptera; family Crambidae; genus Anania; species Anania hortulata. The sequence continues at coordinate 8,043,402 of OY756416.1, forward strand.
AGTAACTTACTCCACTTCGCTGAACGGATGTCACGAACAAACAAAATTTACTGAAGTCACACTCAACAATACTTCAAAAACCCACTCCTTATCGATTCCGAAATAATTCTATTAATTTTATCGATGCACACACTGAAACACTGCCCGTTATCGTAACGATAAACAAGTAACGATAAGTACGTGTTCGTTACTCGGCCGTTAGGTACAGTCTGTGCGGCGAATACAGGTGCGCTCTTTTATAAAGCTGTATTTCCATGCATTAGCATGCTATTATATTATCATTTTGCTTGTGTTTATTTGGTTACTAATTTTACCCTTTTTATTTAGATAAGTTTTTTTTATTTTTATTAGATTTAATATGTCAGATTTAAATATTAAATTTACAAAATATATTTCCTTAAAATTCATTCGTCAATTGTAAAATTTAATCAATTATGAAATACATTAATAAAAATAGTCAAGTTATTGAATACAATTTTATTAATAATAATGTGATTTGTTGTTAAAAGTGTCAGTTTCCGTGTCTGTTTGCTCTTAAACAAAGGCCTCCTCAACCCCCCCCCCCATTGAAATCTATCTCTTGCTACTCCCGTCTAAGTCTTTCCAACCAATAGTGCTATGTCATTGTCCTATCTTTTAAATTGTCTCCCTCTTTTACGTTTTAGGTTTTTTGGGTACCAGATGCTATTAATTTAGTCCACTTTTCTTTTCCTCTTAGTATGTGACCTGCCCGTCATTTAAGAGTTTTTATTTTGACCAAGTTATCGTCAACTTTTGTTCAATACTTTTCAAATATTTACGTTTTTTTATTATATCAGTTCTACTGATTCCTTGATATTTGATTACTAATTAACGTTAAGATAGTAATGATATTCTCTGAAATTTCTTTTGAGTATGTTTTTATTATTATTAGCCATTAAATATTTGCTAGGTAACGCAAGGTCATATTACGCTTACTTTTCGATATCCAGGCAAATGCTCTTCCGATTGAGGTCAGTTAAATTCAGTCACCAATTCACTAGGGTAAACCTGAAGATATTTTTTTGTTTAGGAATATTGTTGTAAATGTTTTGTCGTCATTAAGAATTATTATTTCAGATATTACTATATATTTGCAAAACCCATTGAAAAACTGGTTGACCTTAACAAAAAATGTCACCAATAAAGTATTTTACTTGGCCATCACATTGAACGATTGTTAAATATCTACAAAAAGCATTAAATCCCTATCTCAGAATTATACAGATAAGTAATATCTTTAAGCTCGTTACAGTATGTAACGGACGCGTTTAACGATTGCCCTTGTTTCACGTTGCAAAGATAATGTCGTTTATCTGTTGATAAGCTTGAGTGATGTATTAAGTTGTCACTTCAGTAGAAAACAGCGTGTGACTGGCGTCTTAAATTTCGCTATTATGTAGAACTGTTTTACTAGTAGAAGTCTAAAAATAATAATAATTGGTGATTATATTTTTTTTACCGGTCTTTTAGGTAATTAAGTAAGCTATTTAACCCTTAACGTTGATCCAACATAAAATCTTATCATTCAAGGTGCTTACTAAGATGATTCAAGAGATATAATAATAATAAGCTCTATAAAGCTGCTTCAGTAGATATTTAATACCAATACCAACGTATCATCGAAGTTATGCGACATTTTATAAACCATAAAATAAATAACTGCCTTATTTAATATTACTCCGCCACCGCACTATAATTTTACGAGTGATTTTATAGCTTAACTTCATACATGGAACGAAGCCTTATAGACAAAACGCCTAAAAATTATAGAACCAACGAGGCATTGGACTTTGCACCGTAATTCAGTTCAATTAGAGTTCATTATCAGTAGGAAATCAGTGAGGATTTTGGGCTTATAAATCAGCAAGCTATTTTCGACTTAAAAACAGTGCAGTTTAAGTGCAAAATTGTATGTCTATGGATTAAAACGTGAATGATTGCGTCAATATATATTTATAGCCTGAAATGAATCAGCATTCGTTTAACGACTGGATGTTTCGTTACGGAAAAAACGAAGCGGAAAATGTATTCGTTATTATAGTTTCAAACGAACAACGTTCCGTTGTTCCGCGCGAGCCTGGGTAATTAAATTTGAAATTACCTACAATTGTAAAAACGTTATTTCAAAGATTACATATAGTTGATGAGTTGATGTTTGATTGTTTTTAATTTTAACTAAAATACTCGCTTAGTCCGAACTAGACTTTAACTATACGAGTAATACAGTGCAAACTCTGCTATCTTTGCCTTTTAACTTTTAAATCAGCCAAGTTCGAAAGACAGGCATACCGAATGTTGCTTACCTCCGTAAATTCTTTAGAGAGAGAGAGAGAGAGAAGAGTGCTGAGATGTGCTTTGTCTATGTATTACTGTCTGCCAGTTTTTAACAATCTATATAAATTGTAAATGTAGAACACATAGTTATTATATCAATTACTGTAATGAGGAAAATATATGTTTTTTATTTATTTATTTAAACTACATTCCTCAACTCGAGCCAGTCTCGCGCTAACGCTACGTAATGCGGTTTAGATTATAATAAACCAATACAAACAATAGTTGTCGCGCCGCATCGTTCCGCTGCAGCGCCCGCGCCGCGCCACGCCGCTATTGTGCGGTTCGAGCATTAACAACACGATTATTTACTTTACGTTTTAAATCACAATAATACAAGTATATATATACTTCGTATATGTATTTTAAAATTAAATATCTGTAACCTTCATGATAACAATGTTACGTTTAATCTATTTTCTTTAATTTTTTCCTCTTAATGCTTTCCGGCTAGGTAGGTAATAAAATACTTCATTTACATAGTCATAACTAAAAGTATTTTGATAAACAATCATGGTATTTTAATGAGAACACATTAAAATACCATATACACCAAATATTTAACTTGCTATTCTAACTAAGTACTCGAAAAATTACTTATCAAGACAAACAAACATGGTCAACTGGGAAATATGAGCACCAATGTATAATAATAAGCATTTTAAATACGCATATAAAACCTTTTATTGCCATTTTTTGCAAATAAAGATCCTTATTCTTATTTTAGGTAGGTCTGGTCTTGTGGTTCTTCAGATCAAAAGGGCAGGCGATTGCGGGTTTGAATCCGGTATGAGGCAAATGTTTGTGATAAGCACGAGCATTTGTACTAAGTCTTGGATGATGATAATACATAATTATTTGTGTATTCGTCGTCTCGTCATAGTACAGACAACATCTCGTCAACCTACCACATAACGTCAAATTTTCTCAATTGATATTGATCTCTACATGTCAGAAAAATTTGAAAATCGGTTCATAGACCTTTAACTTATTGGGTAGGTTGACCTGCTGTTGTATGTACAAGCTTTGCTTTGCTAAGGCCAGAGTGATGTGATTTTTGGAAGAATATATTTATTATATATAATAGGCTATTTGACTATTTTCTGGAATAGAGTTATTATTGTTGGTAATATTTAAATGAAGCGTCAACAATTTTATTTTAATTTTACAACCTTTGAAAATAGTAAAAAATAGTATTTCATTCTTTATGTTTTTAAAAGCTAGCGAAAACGCCGTCGGTCGTCGATGTACTTGTTCGTGACGTCACGAGCCTTTACATACCCATTGAGTTATAAAGTACTAGAACAGGCATGTTAAAAACCTTCGGCGACGGTCACACTACTCATACAATGTGCGAGCGTAGCGCATAATCTAGCTTTGGGATGTCAGTTCTATTACAAAGTTAGTCAATGGTGACGTGCCTGTCATTGTTGCTGGCGTTTTTGACAATGTAAAATACTGATAAAAATATAAATATAATATAAAATTCGAAAATGTATTTTTTACAGTAATCATGTATTATTTTTAACAACTATTAATATGTTTCAGTTCCATATGGTGCAATCTATTAAACTAAATAATTAGTTAAGTAAATTTTGGTACAAGGCAAATAGCCTATTATAATGTGCTAATAAATAACGTATGACATCAAACTGTTGACAACCCATTTAACGTATTGGACTTGTTATTAATTTGTCTTATCTTAGTCGAATATAATAACATAAAAATATGCACCGGTGGGTTTTGGGAAGTACCATATTCTAGTTTGGGGTATTTTCTTTATCAGAATATATACCTATATATTTATATAAACAGAGTAACAACTATGTTATCACTTAATATATTTACTTATATAACAAAGAGGTGCGCTCGCCAACTCGCCTGCCATGCGTGGCGAGTATTGGCAATCCCCCCCGATAAAAGTCATTGACGGGGGCCTGTGTTCAGCAGTGGACGTCCATGGCTGAAATGATGATGATGATGATGAAAATTTTGTTTGTATGTAGAAGATAATCTCGAAGACTAAATAAAAATAATTTTTTGCCCAATGTTTAAAATAAACCTTCCAGACACATCACGCAAAAAAAAAAATTCGTTAGTTGGGAAGTTTATTCGTTTTTAAACAAATTACCTACCAGTCTATTGTTTAACTTTTGTTTAAATTTAAATTGCATGTTAAGATTATGCTAATGAAAAAAGGTTAGTACTGTTATATACTAGGTATTCAGAAGACAAAAGTATCTGGAATTAAATACAGCTCTGCTCGCACATAATATTTTCTTGTTAAACATACTATTTAAAAAGAGGCTGACAACAGTGACGGAGTTTCTTAAGCTGCTTCTTTTCGGCACAAGACCATAATATGGTCTAAAAGCAGTAACAGGGCCAAAAAAATGGGACGTGTAAAAGTGCTTAATTACAGAAATAAATTGGTTTTATTGGTCATATGCTTTTTATTTTGAAAAATTGCGCACTGCCCGAAGGAGATAAAAAGAAAAGAAAGATTATACTAGCCTTTACAAGACAACACAACTTTTGCGACGGGAGAAATATTAATATTAAAAATATATATATTGATGCTCGAATTTTGGCCACTGATGATAATTATAATGAATGATGTTCAGTTGTCAACAATGTTAAATGTGCAACCGATAATATTATTTACTACCCGGATTCACCGCGGGCAAAGATAGTAGTAGTATATTTTGACAATCGTACAATTTATGTGTGCTTATTATACAACTTTGTTGACGACCTCCGTAGCTGAGAGGCGAGCATACCGGACTTGGTGTCGCTATCTCCGAGGTCTTGGGTTCGATTCCGGTCGGTCAATGTCGAAAAATAACTTTTCTATATTGTCTCGGGTCTGAGTGTTGTGGTACCGTCGTTGTTTCTGATTTCTGTAACACAAGTGCTTAAGCTACTTATCGGATTTATAGGATCGGAGCAATGTATGTGATGTTGTCCAATATATATTATAATATATTATATTGACACTTGTACAAATGTCAAATAATATGTTATTGACCATTATATAACTTTGTTGAAAATACATTATAATAATGTTGCACACACAGCTCTCTGTGTGGATCAATTTTAACAGCAAAATAATTATTATCTGCTGATATAATTTTATTACAGTGACATAATTATATTGAACTTGAAATTATACTTGAGATAAGAGCTGAACACATAACGCTTAATTATCTAGCTATTTATAATACAAGGGACTCTTCATGGCAATACCGCTTTTGATTTTCATTCATATGTCCACAAGTTAATTTGCGTAACATGAAAGTTTCATTTGAAAAAAATTGATAGAAGAAACGTTCATATATTTAAAACCAATAAAACCAATTTATTTCTGTAAATAGGCCTAAATTAAGCTCTTTTACACGTCCCAATATATTTTTTTACCCTACCACTGCTTCGGGACAATATTGTGGGCTAGTGCCGAGAAGGAGCAGCGCAAGAAACTCGGTCACTATTGTCAGCCTCTTTTGAAATAGTGTTTACATTACAAGATAAAATGAATCTGTGCGAGCACGGCAGTATTTAATTCCTATTTTTATCATTTAAATAGTCATTTACAGTGTAATAACCTTTTTTCATTAAAATCATCTTGACATACGATTTAAATTCATACATAGGCAGTTCAGCAATGGACTGTGGTAATTTGTGAAAAAAGCGAGTACATTCTCCCATAAACGAATTACCCACTTTATGCAGTCTGAAATTTGGAACGGCAAGTTTATCTTTATTCCTGGTATTAATATTATGTATGTCACTCTTTTTGGGAAATAGATGCAGGTTTTTGCGAATATACATGATATTTTCATAAACATAGGTTTGTGGAACTGAAGGTGTCTAAGACACACATTATTATTTCGTATAAACCTTTTATCAAATGTGTAAAAAAAAAAAATTCATACGATGATATTTTTAACAGATGTAAATTATATCAAACCAGATGTATTCAAATACATAATAAGCCAATTATACAGGTTGTCTCAAAATATAGTGTCAAGTAGAAGTCTAGAAAAGGAGCACCCTAATTTTGCGAATCACTATATTTTTAAAATAATTAACTAATTTTTTTCTTTAACCTTTGTTATGGCACAAAGTACAAAGGTCAGATCAGATCGACCACCAATTGGTGACTGACTTTTAATTGGAGGTCGTCCATTAAACTAAGTACGTGATGTTTTTTAGCAAATTCCAAAAAAATGTGACGCTTTGGACTGATCCCCCGCCTACCAATATCATCTGTATATTATATTTTTAAAAAAATACACGCGATATCTCCCCCCCCCCCCTCTTTCTTTGTGATATTTCGTGATTTTTTTAGAAACACACTCCCTTTCGAGTGTCACGTGATTAATAAACGACCCTTACCCATTTTTAAAAAAACATAAAAAACGTATGTATCTCAGTAATTCCAATTATGTGACCAATAATGTATGCTGCCCAAATAACAAAAAATTTAGTTATCTTCCAAATCAAAATGAAATGTTGTATATGTTGTAACCGCGAAATATTCTCGCCAAAGTATGCAGACGAGACAAAAAAATATATAATCTCAGCGCGGGATCGCGTCTCGGTGCGAGCAAACAACCGGCGCACGCGCAGTTCGTCGAAACGCAACCAATGTTTGAAATTTCATCTTTGGAACGACATTTTTATGGAGAAAACTTTCGTACTTGAAATCAGTGTGAGTCAGTGTGAGACAGTGTGAGACACAAACTTCCAACAATCTTTTTTCTTTTCACAGCTGCTTTATCCATTTATTTCTCTGCTCCAATTTCCATCTTGATGTTGAAAACGAATAAAACATGCACGAACTGTTTTTCCCATTGTTTCTACACTGTATAACACAACACCTATGACTCAAATCGCGAATTTTAAAGTTTTTACTTAAAAATAACTTAATAACGTTAATAAGGAATTCTATGGAAATATAGCAATTTGACACATGACAGTCCAGAGTTATTTCACATTTCTGCCACATTGCGTGCTGCGATCGATTTGACCGCCCCCACCACCCACTTTGCACATAGCGAATAGGAACATCGAGAGCGGACATCAGTTTGTATGAACCAGTAAAATTTTTTTTTAGATTGCTATGTTGGTTCCATAGAAAAAGTTGTTGTATTTGAACACCAGAATCAACCCCTAGGAGATTGTTGATGTTTTACAAATAACCCTGTATACTACAGTATTGATTTTTTTCATATCTTAAAGTTACTAATATCTTTATAAATATTATTAAACTAGGCAATAAACAGTTATTATCTTCTGTTAAAATAATCTATGAAAAGTTTCATTGACGTAACAGGCAGGGGCGTGCATTGGTTTCAGATGGGGGTAGGCTGTGAGTGAAAATTGAGTAAGTTTGCGTGAAACAGTAGGCGATCTCGCGGCAGCCTAACATTGGTTAAATTGCACAGGAACGATCTAAGTTGCGCGCTTTAGTAAGGAATAAGTACAGGTAGACGACAAAATGGTTACAGAATATTTATTGTTTATTGTTGAATACGTAATTAATAATTATGGTTAGCTATCGGTTTTTTATGAAGGTAGGCTCTGCATAATAGCCTATATGCACGCCCCTGGTAACAGGTCATTAGGGATGCCACTTTTTTCGGTTTAATAAATATAATTTATTGTCCATGGGGAATTATGTAACACACCTATATACATAAATATCTCACTATAGCACATAATGTATATAAGCGCATAATTTATGTTACTTTTGAGAACATATTATGACATACACAATTGAGTTATAAAATACAGAAGGATTGGCTTAGCTTAGCTTGTGCCTTATGGGCACGACCGTAGAGAATAAAATTCCCCACCTCCAACAGGAAGCGTGTCGTAAGAGGCGACTAATTCCTGTAGCACAAGACGGGCAGCAGCGCCTGCGTGCGAAATCTCAAAAAACAAACTGCGCTCGCCAACCCGCCTGCCAAGCGTGGCGAGTATTAGCAACCAAACGATAGGTCATTGGGGGAGGCCTGTGTTCAGCAGTGGACTTCCTATGGCTGAAATGATGACAATGATGATGATGGCTTAGCTTATAGTATGTGATGAGATGAAATACAAGTCTGTATATTAAGTATAATATTTTTCAATTAAAAAAAAAAAACAACTGCCTTACGTGGGATTCTCGAACCCACGACCTTTCGCTATCCGGATGTCTGCTCTTACCGACTGAGCTACTGGGGACATAGTTATGTATGCAAATTACTTCCAAGTATTTTAGCTATTAATAAGCCACCTAATTGTGTCCTCCGTAGCTCAGTTGGTAAGAGCAGTCGTCCGGATAGAGAAATGTCGTGGGTTCGAATCCTACCAGAGGGAGTTGAGAAATTTTTTCAAGTGAATTTTTTTAATCCTTGATATAATAAACTAGCATTATTGTGAATGCAAAAAATAAAGAAGTTAAAAATTCTATATAATACGAATACGCATAAGTGTGCTGATTCTACTGTACATTTAGTAATTGTGTCAATGTTGAGCGGTTATTACACACAAGGTCAAAACAAACAATACACACTAAATGTGATTGTTTACTGAAACTTGCGACTCTATATTAAGAAAAATAAATAGTTTTTTATTTCTCTAATAAAACAACGTCGGGTCAGTTACGCCATTTTAAACCAAGAACGGCTGGATAGGTTTTTTTAAACTTTAACCAAGTTTATACAGCAAAAGTTAATTTTGTAACGCTCCATACGAGACACAAATGACCAGTGATTGGAATAGGTAGATTGATTTGGGGTCAATGATCTCAAACATTGATGTTAATATGGACATGCCTCCGGGATTTCGGCATTTCTTTGTATCAGTTTTTAAAAAAAATGCATATTCATATTATGCTAGCACTACCAAAGTACATCAAATCAATCTACCTATTCCGATCACTGTAAATGACATAGCAATATTTAAATCTAAACTTAGAAAATATTTAATTGACAAATATTATTCCATAAGTGAATTTATGACGGATAAAACTAAATACTAAGTATCTATATTGACTTGCATGTATTTAATATTGAATGTATAATGTTTATCGATAGTAATTCTGTAAATCCGACGATGGACGATCATTTTTATTTTAAATTTGTTTTTCATCCTGTTTTGTTTTTATTTAAATTGTACGCCAAGAAGGCAGGACACGGTTAGTTCTAAGACAAACCCTTGTAAGACCAATGTACACCTGTGCTCTACAATAAAGATTTATGATTATGATTATGATTATTATAAATTAATTTGTTATAAAAAATATATATGTGTCTTTCATCCATCATACATAATAAATACGACAAAACCATTCGATTCATTAAAATATCTAGAACAAATGCGACATAGCGCGTATCGTATATCATATCATATTCGTACGACGCGTAAGTATTTATCAGGAATTTAATACGTCACACTCGATTATATCAATTTTCAGCTCCAGTTACGACTACAAATGTCATATTATAGCGCTTACCGATCGGTCCAGCATTCGCTATGCATACAGAAAATTGATATAAAGGGTTATTTGTAAAACATCAACAACCTCCTAGGGGCTGATTCTGGTGCTCAAAAACAACAACTTTTTGTATGGGACCAACATTGAAATCTAAAAAAAAAACCACTGCCCCATACAAACTTATATGTCAAATGGTCGGCAGCTTAGTATGGAGAAGTTTTTTTTTTAAGATTAATAACATGGATTTAAAAATATGGAAATGGATAAAACGCTAGAAAAATATATATTAAATTATACACGCACATTCAAAAGATACATACCACTATAAATACTCACTGAAACCGATTGCGTCACTATCACGGAATAATAAAAAAGAAAACAGTTGCACTTCGAATACCGTTTTTAAATTTAGAACGCACGCCGCACGCGCACGATGCACGGGGCTCGGAACGACGCTAGCGCTACGATAAGCTATCGCGGACCGCGGCCGTTAGCTGGCGTAACGTAACGACGTTAGTCATAGATTATGAGGTGTGGTGCAATTTGGTTTTGTGCCTATTTTTGTTGCGCGCGCGGCGGGAAGTTTGAAATTTTATCCATATTCGGCGAACCGTTTGGCGTTTTGACTCCCGGGTTTATTTTTAGGGTTCCGTACTTCAAATGTAAAAACGGAACCCGTATAGGATCACTTTGTTGTCCGTCTGTCTGTCAAGATATCGGGAACGCGTCGAGGTATCAAGTTGACATTAAAACCATATACTCAAGTCTACAGTCACTTGAAACTGTGAAAAAATCAAACTTCTAGGTAAACGTAAAAAAAACAGAGGTTTATGATGCAAAAAATTACATTTCGATACTCTCAAGAAAATCAAATCTTATATGGTATTTTCGGTTGACCTAGAACTAAAAAATTAGGCAAGCAATATCGTCTTATACTACAAGTAGGTAAACGGAAAAATCTGAAAACTATACATTTGTAATTAAACTGCGAGACTTAACTAACTTAACTAGTTAAAACACTTATGTACCTACAAATTTGTACGGAGCCCTCGGTAGGCGAGTCCGAATCCCACTTGTCCGGTTTCTAAATGATTCGGGTCTATGGGTAGTACACCAATTCACAAGGAAGGACCTACAGATATGCCAGGTAATTATAGACCTATATCTCTATCATTTTTTACTAGTTTTGCCCGCCACTTCGTCTGCGTTGACCTTACCCGGATAAAAAGTATCCTTTGTGTTAATCCAGGCCATTATATATCTGTATGCCAAATTTCATCAAAATCTGTTCAGTAGTTTTTGCGTGAAAGACTAACAAACATCTATGCATACAAAATTTTGCGTTTATAATATTAGTAATGATATGTGATGAAATCATACTTCGTTTAGCCAAGTTTTCGATTATTTATTTAGCAGACATTCTATTTAATCAATACAAAGTTGTAATTTGTGTATATTAAAGTTATAGTCTATTTTAGTTAAGTAGTCTACTGTAAGACCCTTAATACATAGAAGACACAACCGTCAAACCGTATGTGACCATAGGTAGTGCATATGGAACCTAATTGACATACCTCAAGTTGTAAGTAACCTTAAATAACGTTATTTTGGTGTTAATCTACGAAACATACGTTAATCGACAGAGAAAATAAATACAAACAACAAATACTCTTTGACAAAATGTCGTAAATGATATACTTTGTTCAGAATTTCAAACGACATTTTGTCAAAGAGTACCTATTTGTTGTTTGTAATTATTTTCTCTTTCTATTAACGTATGTTTCATAGGTGTACACCAAAATAACGTTATTTAAGGTTACTCGCAACTTGAGGTATGCCAGGCTCCACACAAAAAGTTCGAAGTCTTTTTAAAGTAAAGCAAGTAATAAAAATCAGTCAATTGTGAGTCGGAGCGATAACGATAGTCGTAATACGGAACCCACAGCGAGTGAGGCCAAGTCGCACTTTGCCAGATATTTTTTAAATATGCCTATTATCATCATCTTCAGCATTTCAGCCATAGGACGTCCAACGTTGAACATAGGCCTCCCCCATTGACTTCCAGATTGGTTGGAAGCGGCCCGCATCCAGCGGCTTCCTGCAATGCCTATTGTTAATTTATTTAAAAAAAAGGAAGACTTATAAAAGTTGTCAAAGTAACCTCTGATCTGTAAAATTATTCGATTGGATTATTTCAATTTAAAATACCCGATTAGTCATAATTATGTCTTGAGATACAAACAGTTAACTTAAAAAGATACGGGTGATAATTTGGTCAAACATGATGAGACATGATCTACCTTGGGCAACTTGGAAGTCCTTAAATAGACTACGGACTCAAGTAGGCCGAAGCAAGAAGAACATGCACAGGGGCTACAGCTTGGAGAGCGCATGTCTATGTGGTATTTAGACAGACAATGGCACATCTATTGTCATGCCCTGCGTGTCCCTACACCTGCACGCGCGAGGATCTCTACAAGGCCACCAATAGTGCTCTATCGGTGGCTGAATCCTGAGTCGACACGCAAAGAAGATTGGTCAAAGATCGTAGCAGTATTTTTATCTGTGCATCTTAGAAATAAAATCGGTTAATTCAAAACTATAGGTATTCATTTTTTTTAAAATAAAGAAAAAGCAATGTAAACCTCATTAGAATAGGTTTTATAAAACATGTACAAAAGTTTAAGCATTCTAAACGTTGTAACACTTGCAACAATGAAAACATTTCTATTGTTATAGAAACTAGGTGTATTAGACCGGGGTTGCTTCAACAACACTGTATCTAGGTATTTCGTATTTCCAACTTAGCAAACATCAGGTTTAACATCGTTTACAACGAATAATTTATACAGGGTTGTTTGTAAAAAATCAGCAACCTCCTAGGGGCTGAGTCTGGTGCTAAAATGCAACAACTTTTTCTATGGGATCAACATTGAAATCGCAAAAAAAAATAAACACTTCAGCTGACATCAGTTTGTATGGTGCAGTGAAATTTTTTATTTATTTTAATATTGGTACCATAGAAAAAGTTGTTGTGTTTGAGCACTAGAATCATCCCCTAGGAGGTTTTCGATGTTTTACTAATAACCCTGTATAATAACTACTAATTTAATAAGCTTTCATTCATGTAAATATAATTCTATTATCATTATTCATTGATCCTGCGTCATTCACACTTCCTGTTACACTGATCTTCGAAAGAAGAAAAACATATGTAGTACAAAAAAATTGAGACATGTTTTTAGCTGAATCATTCATTAATTATAAAACTAATTAACTTTTTTGTAAGTTTGTATTCATTATCATTACTATCATTAAATTATTGTTGCACCTCCAAATACCAATTTTACAACAAATAAATTATTTATTTATTCAAGGTAGCTTAAAATATTGTTCGGCAAAGAAAATAGTTCTTAACCTTTAGTTACGACGTCGCGTAAAAAAATACACTATCACTATACATGTTTAATTTTCAAAAATATAATATACTTAATCAAATTTATATACATGGTTACATTGCAAAGAGGGTGACAAATCTTCAGAAGTAGCTCAGAATAAGTAACTTAATCGAACAATGCAAAGAACAAAATTCGGAGAACAAAAGAACAAAAGTGATGGCAAAAACAAAGACGCTTGGAGTCCAATAGACCCAACGCGACTAATCAGAGGTTAAGTGGAGACCGCGACTTGGCAAACGCAGGGCGCCTTCCAGTCAGATGGAGTTGTGGGCACTTGTGGGTGACGGTGCTGCTGGCAACGAATGGAAAAAAATAGCTGAGGATCGGGTTTAGTGGCGTGCAATGTGCATTAAGAGAGGCCAGGCCAGATATATCCAGACGTGGGCTTATTATGATGACAGATGAGCAAACATCTTAAGTATAACTCTTCGATTTTTATCTCTAATCAAAATAAAGTATGTCATACAAGATGATAAGGTATAAGCTTTAGATAATATTTTAAAACAAAAAATATACGTAAATTATTTTTAAATATGTCATACAAATATCTACGTAGATACTTTGTTTCACAATTAAAAATGTGAAGGCGACGCCACATACTATCGTGCATGTATATGTCAGAGTTATTTAGATACTTTAATTATATTAGTATTTTTAGTGACAATAACATGTACAAATAAATGCATTCATAACTATTTCAAGAATATTTACTGATATATAAGAATCAAGGTGATGACAATAAGTTTGTTTATTTCTGAAATCGTCTCATCCAAGAAAAGCCAGAAATATCAATACTCAATACTCAATCACCGACCTCCGTAGCCGAGAGGTGAGCATACCGGACTTGGTGTCGCTATCTCTGAGGTTCCGGGTTCGATTCCCGGTCGGTCAATGTAGGAAAATTACTTTTATTATTAAAATTACTATATTGTCTCGGGTCTGGGTGTGGTGGTACCGTCGTTGTTTCTGATTTCTGTAACACAAGTGCTTAAGCTATTTGTTGTCCAATATTTATTATTTATTTATTAATCTTTATTGCTATCTGAACGCTTCGTAAGCATACAGTTCACAACAAAAAATATATCTTCCATAAACTCGTCACCTGCAGTGGAAAAACGTAGTATTTCGAAAGCGCGGCTATGTGAGTGGACAAGTTATTTCGGTACGGCTATTCGTATCTCCCACGGGCGGGATAAATCAAACCAGATACTGATGCTGGAGTATGTTGGATGCATTATGTAGTTAGCACGATGTTTTTGCAGACTGCACAATATTTTTTTTACTAGTAAATTTATTTCTCTATGGCTGTCCCTTTACCTGAAGGTTGTCTGGAGGTGATCTAATAGCGATAAGACCACCTAAATGGGCTAGTTTCCTAAAAAAATCTATTATAAAATATATCGTTTCCTAAAATTAGTCCGTTAGGTGGATTAATAGAAAACATTGAATACGTTCTTTTCTCAATCAAACAAAAAATGATGAAGATATAACCCGTTATAAGTTCCGCGTAACGTCACCTTGCGATACTTTTTAACAAGGCGTGACGTCACGTGCTAACTTTGACGCGCTTTATCTTTGTCATTTTTTGTTTGATTGACAAAAGACAAAATATGGGTACAATATTTTTTGATAATCTAACTGACGGACTAAATAGAATAATCTTTTTTTGACCCAGGAAACTAGCCTATTGTACGTCTTTCTGTAAAGATCGTCTTTAATCTACATTTATGGTAGAAGTAAGATACTAGTAAGAATTATCTATGTGATCAATAATAGCGACAAGACCGCCTAAATTGTACGTCTTTCTGTAAAAATCATGTGTAATTTACATTTTATGGTGTGTGTGTATCTATCAATATTGAAGATAGTTTTCTATTTGAATTGTTTTTACAGAAATTCGACACATGAGTAATGTAGCTCCGTAGCTCAGTTAGAACAGCAGATGCAGCGATAGATCGTGGGTTCAAATACCAGCTGAGGCAGTTGAATGCAGTGAATATATTATAAATAATAACACGTTAAGCTTCATTATTCATCATTTCAGCCATAGGACGTCCCTGAACACAGGCCTCCCCCAATGATTTTCATCGGGGGGATTGCCAATACTCGCCACGCTTAACAGGCGGGTTGGCGAGCGCAGTTTCTTAAAAGATTTCGCACGCAGACGCTGCTGCCCGTCTCGTGCTACAGGAGTTAGTCGCCTCTTACGACACGCCTCCTGCCGCTGGTGGGGAAGTGTATTCTTTACGGCCGTCTCCACACGACACATGTCAAATGTCAAACTTATGATAAATGAAACGAGTGATTTAGTTGCTTAAACAGAGAGAGAAACAGAGAACAGAGACAGACAGACAGAAACAGAGAGACAGACTTTTAATTTATATTTATAGCTGTGCCCGCAGCTTTTCCCACATGGGATACGATTTGTCATCCTCTATTTTACTTCCGTAGATTACTACTAGAGTATCTACTTAGATTTTTAAAAAAAAGTAGATACTTATTCTACCTACAGAACCTTCTGTCAAAGTCAAATCTATGTATTGTTCTGCAGAAGGAAAATATTCGAGGCTGTGACGGAGAACGCCTTTGCCTCACTAAATTACAAACAAACGTATGAAACCGTTTATAATTACAGTAAAGTTCCGTTACATGGCTAATTACTGAATTAACATTCAGTCTGATACCATAAAATCTATTAATAGTGATGTGAAAAATATTATCTGTATTATTCTCATGTTAGTAACGTCAATCACTTTATTTGCAAAAATAGACAGTTTACAAGATATTTTTTTCATGTCAAAATGAGACAATAAGACATGCTCTCTCATAGTTTTGATTTTTTAAATTGTGTTTTAATGTTCTGTACCTCAAAAAGTAAAAAGAAACACTTTATCTAGTGGAACACTGTTTATTCGAGCACATAACACAGAAAAAAAAAGAGAATTCTTAAGAAAAAACTACAAATATTCTACACGATATTAAATCCTAGAACCCTCGCTAACCAACTCCCCTTTTTTGCTTACCTGTGTGTGATAATAATAAAAACCCGTCTGCTGGTCCGTCTGTCCTTCGGGCAGGCAAAAACTCACATTATCTAAGTTCGACGACCAACAGTTTGGTCGGACAAGGTTATTGCAATGTTCAAACAGTACCAATAGCGTTTATGTTGAAGTTTTATCGAAATTAGCTTCGCAAATTGTTTGCACTGATATTTTTTTGTCTATATATAATATATTAAAATGAATTGACGTGTGTAATGTTAGTCTCACAAAAGAACGGCTGGACCGATTTGACTAATTTAGGTTTTAAAATATTTGTAGAACTGCAAGAAAGGTTTGAGAGATTAGAAAATATAAAGAAATTGCAAGGAAAGTAGTAAAAACAACTATTTTTATTTTCCTATACAAACTGTATGCAACAAATGCAACTTTTATTTATTTAAAACTTTATTGCACAAAACTTAAAAAGTGTAATAATAATAATAATAATAAATTCTTTATTTGCATAAAAACATGGTATTTGTGGATGAAATAATAAAATAAGTACACATGTTTCGCTTAAAGTTAGCACGCAAATTTAAAGTTACATCAGAAATTACTATAATAGGTGAACTTAATGCTAAAAGCATTATCTGCCAGCTAACCTCAGGCACAGAATACCTAAGAAAAACAGGTTATGGGTTAACTTTTATCAACGGTACGAAATAAGCCGGGTCAGCTAGTATTAAAAAAAATCTAAATGTAAGACAACATCACAACATAAACTTTTTATATTGTCTCGGGTCTGGGTGTTGTGGTACCGTCGTTGTTTCTGATTTCTATAACACAAGTGCTTTGGCTACTTACCTTAGGATCTGAGCAATGTAAGTGATAAATAAATAAATATTGGACAACATCACACACATTGCTCTGAACTTAGGGTAAGTTGGTAAACGATGGTACCAAATGGTATTTTTTCTTTACTGGACGCCGCAAAGAATGTTATTAGATCTATAAGTAGTATGTTTAACGCGAGTATAGTCGCTAAATGTAAACTAGCATGTGATTTCAAAAACTTACAAGTTAAGCCCAAAAAAAACAAAAAAAAAATGCTAAGAAATGTACTATGTATATTTGATCATAGCATTTGTTTCAAGTACTTATACTTCAAGAGAAAAAAATAATAAAAACAAACAAAAAACGATGCTAATTCTAACTTTCTCTTTAACCGCTTGACCGGTTTAATTGTATATTTACTGATTTTATTAAACATTGTTTTAATGGATCCTATTTTAAACAAAAGTCCAAACGTATATTTAAGCAAAGAAAACAACATTTTTATCGTAAAGCTAACTTACATAAAAACTATTTTATGCATGGGACAACAAAGTTTAAGGTTAGTACAAGTTTTTTGAAAAATGCCCTTATACGTTGATAACTATAAACTGAGCATAGGGTTATTTAATTAAACAATTGCGTCCATGCGAAAAGTATTTTTTTCCCCAAACAAATTTAAAAAAAAAATTGCCAGGTGAAAGATTAATACGTTTAACGTCATCGAAAACATGAACACAAATAACCTTAAATGTCTTTTGCATGTGGATAACCCAAATTTCTGTACTTGTTCTAGTTTTTATTTCTGCGTAGTCACTATACAGAATAATACTAATATTGTATGCCAAAGGCTTCATTGTGTAACTAGCATACAAACTTATCACCTCCTGATAAGAGAATTAGGGGCAATAGAAACTAAGCGAGGGCGCAAACGTGGACACTTTTGAGTCTTGTGTCAGACACAAGCTACTGATGAACATTAGATTTCTCTAGAACCAGTATAAATCATATGTAAACGCAAGCGCATATGTAAACATTTAACACTTTTTGATCGTCATGATAAACAATGTGTACCATGACGATCAAAAAGTGTTCGGTGTTGGCAACTGGAAACAAAGTGTCCACGTTTGCGCAGCGCCTAATGGAATCTATAACGAATAACGGTATCTAATCAAATGACGCACCCGTTTTTAGCGAATAATCTTATAAACAAAAAGCGTTAAAATCATTTGTGTATCGAACGCTGTCACGTCACATAAACGGGCCGTCGAGACTCGAGTGAACGCTGATTTGATGTTTGATATTTTGACATATTTTATATGAGAAAAACGTCATGTCAACGATTGACATTTTCCACGTAAATTGTTTTTACTTATTTTAAATTACTTATTTTTAGGCACCATTTATTTATTTATTTTAGGAAAACCAGGGTTTACAAATTGGTGGTAGGAAACAGTATAATAGTATTTAGCACTTTGTGCAGTGTAATTAGAAGTAAAAACAAAATTAATAGCTCGTAAAGTATTTAAGATTGGTGAGTTGGTGAGTATGCTGGACAAAATCTCTCCCTAGCATGCTTAGAATGCTTATCAAATTATGGTCATAATTTAACACGTTTAAGAGCACATTTATCTTCCCTTCAACACTGTTTAGCACTTAATTTGGCATTTATGAATAAACGGAATTATTGGGTGAGAAAGCACATTAAGGACAACTATAACAAAATATGGCGAAAATTATTAAAATTATGAATATCGCTATATTATTCCTAGCGTACGCGTCGAATTATGGCCATAAATTCTAAGGTTTAAATGATGTTTTTTTTTCTTTTAGCACTATTTAGCACAAATTTTAGCATTCATGAAAAAACGGAGTGTAATATCCAGTCGCTAAATTACGATGCGATATAACATATAAGCACTGTGATTAAAATATCACGTTATTTATCGGATCCGTACCGTGACAATGGGTCGGTACCCGACACCCGATGGTGACCGGACCACACGCTGGGGCTCCGGTGACAGACAATTAAGGGTTAATTGATAGGTGTCATGTCTTAATCTAAGAGCATGGCGGCGCGAACCTTATACATATTAGATAGCATGGATTCTTGATTCAAATCGTATACAAAAACATATATTTAAGCAGAGGACGCAAGTAGTTTAAAATGTATGAAAACCAAGCGTGTCAAATTTATAGCCCCCATATGACGTCACATGATATGGTAATGTATATGTAAATACTTATGTATTTTTTATTTCCATATTAGGATAACATAAACTTAAACATATTGATAAATCAAAAACTTAATAACGAGACGATCCGTATGTTAGCAACCAGCATCGTATTAAAAAAAACTTCGTTCAATAGTACTAAACACGAATATCACTATTCATATTTAAAGAAAAATCACCCCCCCCCCCCCAAAGCGAATTTGCGTGCAGCTTAGACCGGAGAAAAACTGACATAATACTGTTATCGCACGTGACCTTGCTTATTGAGTACAAACGTTAGAAATAATACGCTATGTATTGTTGACTGGAAAACTATTGTTTACGTGACTTTTATTGGCCACTTACACAACCTTTTTAAATCCGGAATTAACCTAAACAAAAGTTATATTATTCCGTCTCCGTCCATTTTAAACAAGTTGTTAATTTATGATACAGAATATCCAGTTTTAGGTTAAAATCGATTTAAGAAGGGATAAAGTCACATTAGTTTATTATTAAAACTAAAACTCACCGATAGGAAATCCAAAACTCAGGACCGGACGAGCTGTGGGGATGAGAAACACCCCACGACTGACCACAAACCTCAACCACCCGCCATTTTATCGCGAAAAGCGCGGGAAAAACCGACCAATACGGAAGGAGGAAGGATGCCTTTTTATTCCAATTTCCAATGCTCCATTAGTCAAATTGTTGGCGCCCTTTTGTTGACTTTTTTCTTTAATTCAAATCCGTGCAAAAAGTATTTACATACAGCCTAGCGGCGTGAATACAATTTTTACGGAAGGAAATGTTAATTGCTTTTTGTGATTTTGTAGTAAGCATTCATCTTTGACAGATGTGGTCAGTGGAGTGTGAATCTTTATCTTCATCTGACTATAGGAAAAGCTTAAAGGCATTGGTCCAGTTGATTAGAACGTCAGTTGTCAACTCAAGAGCCTTATTAACGGTTACGAATAGGGTTGTCAACTTAAGGAAATTAAATTCGTGTCAACTAGGATTTTGGGTTAACGGGTTTAGAAGAATTTGTTTAAATCGATTGCATAATAACTATTAAAGGAATAAATGATTATTGAGTAAAGTGGAAATTGGTAAGCCACGTAGCGTAGTTATCCGATGTCCTCCGGGGTAGGAAGGTTCTCGAATGAAGACCACCCACGTGCAAGCGACCACCGAATGCAGGCTGCTATGAATCGTTTGCACAGCGTGCAGCGTGCTATGGAAAGGGCTATGCTCTGTGTTTCTTTGCGAGATCGATTTAGAAATGAGGAGATCTGTAAACGAACAAGTCACTGACATAACCTGAAGGATTAGTAAGCTAAAGCGGCTGTGAGCCGAGCACATAGCACGTAGAACTAACGGCCGATGGGGCAGAAAGGTTCTACAGTGGAGGCCACGTAATGGCCAGCGCAGCGAGGAACGACCACCCAAGGTGGACAGACGACCAGGTAAAGGTCATAGGAAGCCGCTGGATACAAGCTGTTTTAACCGTCCAATCTTGAAGACATGGATGGACATGCCTATGTTCGAAAATTTTCGTTTAAGCTAAAGAAAAGAAAGGCCTATGTACAGCAATGGACCGAAAATCATCAGAGAGCCTCGTTGTTTGATTTTATTAACATTTACACCATCCAAAAGTAAACACGAATTAGTATGGTATTCGTGTCAGCATCGAATAGGGGGAGCTCGAAGTTTCTTGGCTTAAACAAATTAAACAAGCAGTTAGGATTGGTACATTGTAAGTTCATATTTATAAAGCATTCGGTGGTCTATCAATCACACCGATACTTTATAATAGAGACGCATCGCGACAAATGTGACAATATTGCAACTGACGCATCATACGACCCAGTAGGCTGCGCGCCAAGTTGACAGGGCTGTCACTTATGGTACAAAGTTTAAAAAGAGAAAAAAAAAAACTATGGAATGGACATCACGACGACTCTAAATTTAACAGAAAATCAATTTACAAACAAACATAAACACAGGAACGGTTACAGAGAAGAGAAAAAAGAGGTAGACTGACACAATAGAATTAAATATTTTTAAATAACTATGTACTTAAATAATAATAAAAATATTATTAAATAACTATGTACTTAAATAATAATAAAAAATGTGAAACATTGCGTAGCAGCGCGAGGTTTTTTTATCAATTTGAAAAAGCAATAACATTCTTTGCGACTTGATTCCCACTAAGGACAAACTATTTACATACCTACAAGTTCGTGAAAACACTGAGCGCGAGGTCGACTCGCACTTGGCCGTTTTTTTGGAGGTTATTTTAGCAGAAGAAAGCCTATGAGGTTTTGCGTATTTGGAGTTACACGTTGTATAAGTTAGCTTCATGGAACACGGGTATGTGCTCCAGTAAGTGCTAGAGTAAAAATGTCATACGATTTGTTCGACAAAAATATCCGCCATTTTTTAATCTGTATTTTTGTATGGGCGAGAGTAGAGTTGTAAATTGACGGTCATATGCTATAAGCGTCCGTTATATATGATAAATGCTTGGTCACATTAAACATTTATTGTTACGATGGTCACATATTTTTCTATGTATAAATTTAAAAAAAGAAGACTTCCACTTAAGTAAGTCTTAAATGTTAAGTATTTGACAATAAAACATGTAGTTGAATCTGGATCGAACTAAAAAAAACTCGCGGGTAACGATACGACACTTTTAGCTTGTTCGTACAGAAATATTTTAGAAATTTCATTTCTTTATAGATCATCACTACTAAAACTTGTCTCTCTTAAAATAATGCACTTATTTGTGACCAAATGATTTTTTTTCATAGTTTGGTCAGACATTTATAACGTGACGGACACTTTACAACTCTAGGCGAGAGTTGACAGGACTTGTCGTTTCATACTATATGTAAGTGAAAAATCACTTACTAGTTTCGGGATAGATGGTTCGTATTGCTGCTCTATAGGGTATGTGCTCGACGGTTAGGTTTAATGTCGACAACCCTACGCTCGCGATTTCCCGCCAATTGCCAGAACGCGGGAGTTCCTCACGATGACGCGCCATCATCTGTGAGTTATTGCACTCTTTCTGGCAACTGGAGTGGGTGATGGCACTGGTAGCTACATCAACATGCTATCTCCTCTGCAGACATAGTTCACTGCATGTTAAAATAATATGATGACGACCTTCTCCGAATGTATTAAGGCATTTCAAGTCAACCTAGAAGAAATGGATTACATGGATTTTGGTAGGTTTATCAATTCGTTGATCGTTCACTCTTGAACTACAGAATAACAATACCGAATATAGTGTATTGCTCGAAAAACGTAATCGAAGTTATCCAAGGGTAAATTCAAGGTGTAAAATTATACGCGTAATAGTTATTCTGGTATAGCTTTGTGTTTGGTCGAATCGGCCCTTAGTCGCATTGAGAATTTAAGATTCTTAGCGATGGTGTGTCTAGGTTTTGATCATTAAGCGTAATTAGCGTCTAGGCGAAATTCAACAGACCTACCTTACTACGCTTGGTGTTGCCATAGAGTGAAAACTGTGACGTAGATGTCTTCGAAATACGTCACAGAAGCACTCGGCGTGGGTGGGTTCTTAAGGCGAGTAGTGCCCCTGAATTAGCGACTCGACGCGTGTTAGTAGCTCAAGCGGTTAAAAAGAAGAAAGAGAATTAGCATCTTTTTGTTTATTTATAATGATTTCATTATTTTTTTTCTCTTAAAGTATGGGTACTAAAAACATATGCTATAATAACTTAGAATGTTGTGCAGGTTTGACAATTCTTACGAAATGTATTAATTATTTTTCTGACAATTTGGGCCTAACCACATGCTAGTTTACATTTGACGACTATACTCGCCTTAACTTAGTTCGTGTCAACAATAGTAACTAACGAACAATCGTTTTTTATGCATCAGTTGGCAATTCGAATATTTGCCATCGCTGCCAGCAACTTTGCATATACGATCCTGATTCATTAGATGTAACTGAGACCAGGTCTTGCTATATAAAATTATTAATAATGATGTAGATTCCCCTTATTTGTTAAATAAATTACATTTAAAATGCCCTAGACTAAGTGCACGGCACCTAAGTACTTTTGTTACACCTTCCTGTTCGACCAAGTATAGAGGTAATGGTTTTATTATTAGAGCTTGCAAAAAGTATAACAGTACGTATAATCACATCGACATATTCCATGAAAGAATGGCACACTTTCGATGCTTGTTAAAGAAGGCCGCCTGATTGGTTTTAGCTTAGCTTAGCTAGTGAATAATACATCTATTTCTATCGCTTTATCGTATCCCTTTTTTTTTTGTTCCGCATTTTGTCTTTTCAACAATTACTTGTATTACCTAGCAGTGGAAACTTTAGTGCTTAAGTACTATCAATAATTTTTAAGCCAAATGTAATATTGATAGCTGTTTGTTTCCTTAATAAAGAAAATAAAAAATAAAAACTGCCTTTAAGGTGATTCTAGTGATCAAATTATAGAGGATAGAAGTAAAGAGTACTATCTTCGTTTTGAAAAAGTGTCCGTCAAGGTGCGTTGAATTAGGTGGCGCCACAGTAGCAACAGGATAAATAGTTCAAATGTTAATGGTTGCTTTATCCTTCAAGTTTAAAAGTCACTAAAATGTTATATATTATTATATCATTAAAAATGTTTTAACTCGGCATCGGCATCATCATTTCAGCCATAGGACGTCCTTTGCTGAACACAGGCCTCCCCAATGACTTTCATCGGGGGGGATTACCAATACTCGCCACGCTTGGCAGGCGGGTTGGCGAGCACAGTTTTTTATAACGTTTCGCACGCAAACGCTGCAGCCCGTCTCGTGCTACAGGAATTAGTTGCCTCTTACGACACGCCCCCTGTTGGCGGTGGGGAAGTGTATTCTTTACGGCCGTCCCCACACGGCACTCGGCAGACTTCAAACTGATACGATTTTAATTTGTGCATTAAAGTATAAATAAATAAATAAATCTGTCAACCACTGCTACATTCATACCATGCCCTTTGCCTACTCTAGCTCCATTTTGGAGAGTTTTGGAACTGTTATTTACTGCCTTAGCTGGACATATTTTCAACTTTCCGCCCGTAAGAGATAGTACTCCTTACCTCTACCCTCCACGGATCAAATACAACTTTTTCTGTAAGACCTACATCAAAATCAAATTAAAAAAAAAAACCATTACGCAGGCGCTAGCCCTAGCAAAGCCTAGCAATCATTATTGTCCTGAAGCAGTGTAAAAAATATATATATTGGTACGTGTAAAATAGCTTAATATGCTAGTTTCCTGGGTCAAAAAAAGATTATTCTATTTAGTTCGTCAGTTAGATTATCAAAAAATATTGGACCCATATTTTGTCTTTTGTCAATCAAACAAAAAATGACGAAGATAAAGCGCATCAAAGTGATCACGTGACGTCACGCCTTGCTAAAAAGTGTCGCAAGGCGTGACGTTACGTGGAACTTTAACGGGCTATATCTTCATAAATTTTTGTTTGATTGAGAAAAGAAAAAATACGTGTTCAATATTTTCTTTTAATCCAACTGACGGACTAATTAGATTTTTTTAGGAAACTAGCCCATTAAGGCCTATTTGCAGAAATATAGTTTTATTTTTATTGGTTTTCACAAATCGTATTAGTCATTTTATATAGAGAAGGGGGATTACATCTCTACGTCGGTCACATAGAAAAAGTTACACTGTATAATCTTGGACGATATACGCAATAGTTGTTTATTAGATTAGGAACTTGTGATTGTGAGGTTAAAGATTAAAGATTAGGGACAGAACTACCGATTCTATCGATAGTATTCAAAAACACAATTATAGTGCTACATTCTCTGGTAATTTTTTGTTTGACAATTTACCAGCACTAAAGGGCACTTTACGACGACCCGAACCGATTCGCGCAGTGTGGTAACTCAAGGCGAGGTCCCTGAGTAGACCTTCGATTTTTGGTAGGAGTCTATTTAGAAAATGAACTATTCTGAGCTGGTTCGAGTCTGGGCGTGCTGAGAGACTTGTAACACAAGATCACTGATTCCTTACTTCGAGACTATGAGTTGTCTAGCGCATATTTATTTATTTATGTATTATTTACTCTACGCTGCATTTGCCCAGTCGCTATCTCCATCAATAAATGTTTATGGTGTAATAAAATAAATCCGCACAAGTATGCCATTGTACTAAGAACCCATGAACTGCCTTATCAGGTCAAATTCAGAGAATTCCTTTCACGTAAGGTAACAGTCCATTTATAAACTATAGTTCTCAGATTGTGCCATAATGAAGTAATGATCGGCATAATGCATGCAAGTGGCGTTATTGGTACAGAACTAAAGACCCTGCGAATGTGCGCGCGCGCAGAATTCTTAACTATGACGCGAAGGGTCTGCTATAGACTATAGATGAGAAATTTAAAGCAACGAAATTCTGCTATTATGGTCAGAGTTACTTGTAGCTCAGTGGCAGAATCGCTTTGGTAGATATTTACAATGTTAAGCCACATACGCCGCGGTTATGATTAGATGGGTGATGATGGGATTCCAACCAAATTAAGTAACATTTATCCGTGCTTCGGAAAGCATGTTAAGTTGGTCCCGGCTAATATTGCTTGATACTAGTCGTGAAGCCTAGTCAGAGGCCTTAGGGCGATTTAAGAACATCTGATAGTAAGGTTAAGTCACGGCCTTACAAGACCTCTCATTAATGGATGCCGAAACAGATCAACAATAAAACTTATATTATCGCTAAGCTTTGGACGTATCGGCGCCGCTAACATCGTGAAAAGTTACCAAAAATAAACTTGAACACACGTATAATTTATTCAGCCCTATCTTGTCCGGTGCTGTCCCACCGATCGATTGTCGTTCCGCTTCCAAATTATTCATGCCCGTATGTATTTCGGACCTAGACATATCGATCGGTGTAACTCGTTCATCACGCATTCACTTTCCAGCCCCCTAGCATGACATGACCACCAAAACACGATATGATATAGCGATTTATCGACACCGACTGTAAAAAAATACCGACTTCAAAAAACTTAAAATAATCTTAACACATAAGTACAAAATCAGTTACTTTTGCACTCGGTGCAAACGAAAACATTGAATCTCTCATCGGATCTCAAAGAATCTCATCATCTCATAAAAGATCATATGTATATTCTGATTCTTTTAACAGTTCTCGAAAAGTGAGTTTGTTTCTGTAACACACTGTATTACATAAGAGCCACCTGAAATCTTTGAGATTGTCAGAATATGGCATCAGAACTGGGAATCCTATGATTAAAACGCAGGCACAATTCACTTTTTACGATTTAAACTAAATAAGCCCATGCCAACTCATTCAAATACGTCAAAATCACAAGGCATCCTAAGGGATCCCTGTGCTCAAGAAAACGAAGTTTTCAGATAATTTGTTTCGTTTTGGAAATATAGATCCGGATCAAACAAATGACCGATGAAGACAACTGTTACGCATAGTTTTGTAACGTTGACATTGGAGTGTCCGTGACCTGGGCGAGGTCGTTTTACGATTGGGCACCGATACGACGGTACGTTGTAACGTTGACCATCTGACTGGACATATTGATAAAGATACGAATACTCGAAAATACGACCCGATTTATCTGTACTTGCTCGTCACCTTTGCGCCCGTTTTTGCAACAGGAAAATTCGTTAGGTAGGGGTTATGTGGGACTCCAGATCTCAGTAATTACCCAGTAAAAACCATACAGTTGTGACTGTGGGTTATCGCCCTGGACAAACCTTTGTCTATGACTACTCGCGCCATGATGTCCGTTAGGTGCAGGCAAGTAAGGCATTACATCCTAGTGGTACGATGAAGTATCTGACAACTGCTTTTCGCTGGAGGAGAAAAATGTTTAAAAGGTTTAACCAAAACTACCCAAACTTACCCTAAATTTGGTCATGATTCTAGCTGCGGCTATTACAATTAAATCAATTTGTTTCTGCAAATAAGCCTAAATTAAGCTCTTTTTAAGGCGTTTGCTATTGCACCTCGTAATTTAGGACAGAGAAACCAGATCATGGTCCAAACCATGGCTACACACACATCCAATGTCATCTGAATACGTAGGTTTACTGGTATTCTGTATTACAACTCACAACGGAAAATTCATTGCATTCACAATGATGCTAGTTTACTCGTGATATAATTATCCAAAGTTAACTCTGCCAATGCCGGTCCCAAGTCAGGATGGAAAAAGAAAAGGGTTAAGTCAACCCTTTTCTTGGTTGCGTTGCGAGAGACATAAAGCTGTAAAACGTCAGCGCCGAGAAGTGAACGGCAGTAAAGTAACCCACTCTCCTTACGGTAATCAGTGACCATGAGGGACTAAATCTCTTAAAGGACGTGGAAACCCATCATGCTTAACTCCCAAGAAATTTTCTGATGCACACAGGATTAGACTTACGTGGTTTGTTACGACGACCCGGCTAACGCCCGGCGCCATTTGTTTCCCGCGCCAAGTGGCGCCCGCGGCGGAAGAGCCGTTACTAGTGGAACCAAATTGACTGAAGATAAGACCTCAATACAAGCCACCACCAGCCCCCTTCTAACATGACCACCAAAACACAATATGATATGATATGATAAAGCAATATATCGACACTAATTGTAAAAATATGACAGATCTAACCGCCATTTTGAATTTTTACCGAAACAACGATCATATTAAGTGACTTCACCGGCACGGCGATTCAACATGGCGGCTCTGTCATATTTTTACAGTCGGTGTCGATATAATTATCACTATATCATATCGTGTTTTGGTGCTCATGCTAGGGAGGCAGAGGCAGTTATAAAAACTCTCCGCCTACCCACCTAGCAATAAAACTTCGTCTTTCTGAGCTTCAGAGACATCTTTTAAAATAATATAAAATAGATCTTTCAGCATAGTTCAATGGATTAAGACAGGCAGGCGCAAATAGCCAAGTGACACCACGACGGTCTGAGCAATAAGGCTCTCGATGGAGACCACGCTCCGGTTAGTGCAGCGTGGAACGACCATCTGACCACAATGGGTGGACGACATCATAAGGGTTACAGAGAATCACTGGATACGATCACGGATATCCAGTCCCAGACTGCCTAGCATGAGAACTAAAACACGATATGATATGATAAAGCGATATATTGACACAGACTGTAAAAATATGATAGTTAAAGCCGCCGTGTTGAATCGCCGTGCCTGTTACATATTATGATCGCTGTTTCGATAAAAATTCAAATTGGCAGCTATATCCATCATATTTTTACAGTTGGTGTCAATATATCGCTATATCATATCGTGTTTTAGCAGTCATGCTAGGCATGACAGGTAGGCGGGCTGGTCGTTAAAGACGTATTTAAATATTAAATAATGATTTGACGACATTAAATACTGGACAGGCCTCTGCTACCCCCAAATTAAAGAACTAACGCTCACAATTTCTCTCGTCCTGTCTTCTTGTACTTCGTTAGAAGAATGTACTCGATGTTTATGACTAGATACAGGCCGCTATGGATTTCTTTCGGCGGATATCTTCTTTCGTATCATTGGGGAATCTAGAGAGACTCGGACCAAAACTTAGCCAATTCTACGGCATTTGCTATCACCCTGGTTAGGTTATCCCTCGTGCAGGGCATGATAGCAAGTGGTCAATAGTTGGAGTATCTGCACCATAGTCACATTTGACGACAATGACGACCCAACTGGCGTAGTTTTATTCATAAAAACCGAAATGATAACATATGACGTAATCCGCGTAACACAGGCTTCTGAATCTTATCCAAGAGATACCACCGTGCTATAAATACGCTGCGCACACGCACGGCATACATGTCTGGCCCGCTGACCTACACTCCGACGTAGCCACACCCACGCGTACATGGATCGCGTGTGATGAGATAATGTTATTACATTACGTGTTTATGCTTTCCAGGGTTACGTTGGGGAATTAAATGTGGTGAAATGGCATTGAGAAGTTTGGGAAATTGAAATGAGAAAGTATAGGCCTTCCGAAACACGGAGATGCTTGTGATAAATGACACTAAATATGTTCGGAATGGTCACCGCATCTACTTACAACCGCGGAGTAGGTTGCTTAACTTTTGTTCCCAGTTTGTTCGACTTTCCATACAAAAATACCAAACGACTGAAAAGCAAAAGTTGATCGAAATCTAGTGTAAAATACGTAGGAAGAAGGCGACGTGGTCTTAAGGCAAGTGGTGCCCCTAAATTAGCGACTCGACGCTTGCTAGTACTAGTTCGATTAAAAAACACTATGCTCAGTTTATAGGTATCAAGTTGACCTATCAATCGACGTATAAACGAAATAAATCGGTCAAGCGGTTAAAAAGGAGAAAGAGAATAAGCGTCTTTTTTGTTTGATTTTTTATAATTAAATATTTTTTCTTCTGACGTGTAAATATACTAGAAACAAATGCTATGCTGAAAATGGAGTGAAGGTTTTGACAATAATTAGGATAAATCGATTTATACGAAAATAAATTTAACATACAAAGTCGGGTTAGTTACACCATTTATAAGTCAAGAACTGCTGGACCGATTTTTATGATCTTTGATAATATGTTGAATTTTTCTCCACCCCGAATAGCAGAGCAACTATTAAAACATTTAAAAAAACTCAAAATAATAAAAAGGCGGTACGAAGTTCGCCGGGACAGCTAGTTAGTTAAGCAGGCTTTTGAAACCACATGCTAGTTTACATTGTACGACTAAACTCGCCTTAACGGGACACCCTGTATGTTTTCGAACCGTAAATTCTGCGTCAGCCGTCTTAAAAGTCTCTGTCATTTCTACATGTGCTAAAACCGATATGTTACACACACATTATAGGTTATTCTTAGCATCGCTGACACAGAGACACGTGGCGAAAAAGCGTGGGTTTCGGGTTCGATTCCTGGCGAGTTTGTAAACAAATGCTTATTGCATGTCAATGCAGTTTGTCATGATGTTTGTCGGGACAAGATTAAACAGGGGAGGGGAAAATTTACAGATAATAAGGTCCTAATTATTAGGTACTTTCTTTTGTGTGACAAAATATACGATTAAAACAGAATCAGAAGAATCAAAATATACCATGTCTACCAAAACACGATATGATATGATATGATATAGCGATATATCGACACCAACTTTAAAAATATGAGAGATATAGATATATAGCTAGAGACTAGCTGTTGCCCGCAACTTCGTCTGCGTGGTCTTTAAGGGTATGAAAAATAGATGTTGGCCGATTCTCAGACCTACTCAATATGCTCACAAAATTTCATGAGAATCGGTCAAGCCGTTTCGGAGGAGTACGGGAACGAACATTGTGACACGAGAATTTTATATATAAGATTATTTATACAATTTTATTAGTTTAAATGTTACTCAGAACTTATATACAGAAAGGACATCAGTACATTCCTTCGTAATAATTACTGTATCAGTTGGTACAGTTAGCACCAACAATCAAGTGTCTACCAATTGGCTGCCAATAAAGACAATGGATCATGTTCGATGCCTTATACAGGGTTACTAGTATATCAACCAATTGTTTTAGTTTAACAAACTAATGAAAAAGAAAAATGTAATAACTTTTTATACTAAAGAAAACACGTACCTGTACAAATAATAGATAGATAGATAGATAGGTCTCTCTTTATTGTACACCAAACAAAGAAGTATGTTATAGTATGTTAGTATAGAAAAAGGTTTTCTAATTTGATTTAGGCCAGCCACCCTGTATATTTCTTGGTCTGAGAACTGATTGTTGTAAATTATGTACCTTGTTCTTTAGTATGTCTTTTGGGTGATCACCGTACACAATGGAAAGTTTGTTAAGGTGACCCTGTATAGAGTTCATTACGTTTTTTTTTCCTTTATTGGCATGGACTTTAAAATAAATTAAATAAGTTTTTTAAAATAATATTAATGTATTACACGATATAGGTAGTCTAGATCAGTGGTTCTTAACTACTGGTCTGTTGATAGGGCAGGGTGAGTTGTGTCCAGCCAAATATACAGGTGTCTCGTAACTGAAGGATAACCTTGTAACCGCGTATTCAATACATCATAGTAAACAATTTTTGTTCTACAGGTGAAAAAAAAAAGTGACGACCAAACATTTTTTTTAGGTGCCTCGTGTTGAGGGGTATCTGAATCACCCCTATGTATGTTCTACGATTTTTCGTAGTTTTCGAGTTACGATTTTTTTTAAATAGCCTATGAAGTTACTACTCTTTATTTTTATTTATTATGAAAACTTAGTGTAGCGCATTCTGAAGGTACTTAAAAACAAAGAAATTATCAGTCAGTCAATTTTAGGTTAATTTTGTAGTAAGTTCCATTAAAGTCATGAGGCTGTTTTTTTATTCATAAATGCACACTTCATAGAGATTTAGCTTCAAGAAAAAAAAATCGAAGAAATCTTGTACTTTTTTTTTAGAAATTTTTCAAACTGCCCGGCAAAAATTCATTAAAAAAAACTTGGAACTCGAAAACTACGAAAAATCGTAGAACATACACATAGGACTGATTCAGAGACCATTCAACACGAGGCACTTAAAAAAATATTTTGTACGTCACTTTTCTGGCCAGCCTGTATTGTTGATTTCTTGACATTTTAAAATTTAAATTTAACGCATTTTTAAAAGTGGTCCATGACAATACATAATTTTGTCACATAGGGCCTCCGATTAAGAACTGTTTATAATAAATACTTATAAGTAGTTTGCTGGAATACCACCCGATTTAACATTAGTGTCACATGATTTATCAGTTGTCTATTCATTATAAAAAGGTTCTAGTCTAAATAATTCCTTACTCAAAGGCTTACTATAGCTACTCAGCGATGAAACGCTGCCAGCGTCCTTGCCTCCTTGCCTCATGGATACGCTTTTACTTTTTGAGTAGACTTTATTTAGTTCAGTTCATTTATTAAATTGTTTTTCATTAACATTTAAGAACACATTACATATAAACAATAATAATATAATAATGTATTGGACATCACATACATTGCTCTGGTCCTATGGTAAGTAGCCAAAGCACTTGTGTTAAAGAAATCAGAAACTAATAAATTAATTACATGCATAAGTTGTATGTGTTCCATTGTGGAAACATGTGTAAATGATGTACTTTATAGAGCAAAGCAAATATGTATCTACTTTCATACAATTTGATCTTATCATATTGGTTTTCATTAACAAGATTTCACTTTACTTTCTACTCCCAGTGTGTCAAGTGTGAATAGTAGGTTTGCACTCTCAGTAAGTACTAAATAGTATACTTGAGGTAAGTTATGACTTAAAAAAAAACTTTTATGATGAAGGACATCATATATTTTTTACAAATGACACAATATGGTCAAGTTTTCTTCAAAACAAGGAAGTGACATACCAACCTTGAGAAAGATGGTCTTAGAACATATTACAGCAGGTAAATAGTTAATACAGGGACTATGATGACCTCCGTAGCTAAGAGGCGCGCATACCGGACTTGGTGTCGCTATCTCTGAGCTTCGATTCCCGGTCGGTCAGAGTCAGTCAGTCAGGTGTAGAAAAATAACTTTTCTATATTGTCTGTCTGGGTGTTGGGGTAATGTTGTTGTTTCTGACTTCTGTGCACAAGTGCTTTGGCTGCTTATCATAGGATCAGAGCAATGAATGCATGTGATGTCCAATTTATTTATTTTATTTTCATACAGATATCATTCCATTGGGATGTCTGCAACTCTCAGATGAAGTTACCTACAGAATGAATTTGTAACATTATTGTACAATAATGATTATAATGTAAAAAAAATACTGCATTATTTGATCAAACAAAGATATGGAATAGAAATTGGTAACATCACAGATTATTGTTATAAAGTAATTACCTACTTCATTAAAATAAACATAGGCATGAGATTTTAATGTCTAAATCCTAATCACAATTTGCTGTCACTTTAAATATAACTTTTTTATCATCTTAGCGGCAATTAATTCAAAGTTAAACATTTGTAAGATTAAATTTCACTGTGAGATCAGATACTGTTTACAAATGCCATGAATCTCTCATAATACCTGTAAGTTTATACAAGCTATCAAGAGATTAATGTGCTAGCCACGACATAACTTTATTTACAACAGATTCAACAGTAAAACAGCTGGATGAAATCACTTCCTTATAAGGTTTTATCAACGAAAATGCAGTAAAAAACATGCCTACTACTCTAAAACTAAGCGCCTGACCTCCTCATTAGTACGTTTCACCGAGCAGACAGACGACAGTCCACTTACACAAGTTTAACTGGGCACTTTCATCAAAATAATCAAACATTACTACTGGAAACGTATAGAGCAAAAAGTAAGAGTTTTACGCGACCGATATAGTGAAACTGCGCGCGAATGCCGCACAGACCGACTCGCAAGCCAACACGAACTGTATTTTAGCTTAACGAAGACTGAAAACCTATTCCGGCGTGCTACCAAATAGAGACAACAAAATATGACATCCATTGCATTCACTGACCTGTATTCCCACTCCACGGTGCCGGCGGCGCGGCAATATTTTCTCATTCAATAATCCACAAAACAATTAGCACAGGCGAATACAAATATAGTTTATTTCACACAAAACTCATTTAGTTTTTTACGATTTTACTTTCTTGACATTCGCGTAGAAGGCGCCGAGCGCAACGCGTTCGCACGTTTGTCAGTGTTGCAATATCACTAATTTCAGAAAAGATTTAACGGTCCGAAATCGCTCGATGTAATTGGACACAATAAAGTTATTTATTTATAGTCACGTCACTGGTACCGTTATTTTAACGATATGGTTTTGTGACAAATTAAATTCTATTGTAAAGATTTAGTGAAATATTGTGGTGCATTTAGGATCATGGTTAAGCGTATCTCGTCTAGAAAGACAAAGTGCTAGAAAGAAGAGAGACTAATGCCGTAATGAGATTATTTGTAATTCTTTCCGGTTACTAATTGTAATTCATAGGCTAAAACAAATCAAGAAATACAATAATTTGTTGTAGTTTGTAAAACAGTTTATAGTAACAGACAATGGATTAAGTGGTTAAGTTGGGTTAAATAAAATTCTAATAGTAGTTAGATTTCCCCTGTCACTTCATTTTGAATCAGGATTCAGGAAGGCTCTCAGGCAGGTACATACACTTGCTTTAGTGGACTTGTGTATTAAATTAATTTAAGTATGTTTAATGTTTACGTTGTCACCATAGCACAAACTTTGCCTTGGAGTTAGAAAGTTTAAGGAGTTGATTATTATTTTGGAAACGTTACGGGCTTGTCACGTGGGACTTAGCCAAGCATAATAATAGCATACCTATATTGTTGAGGGTTCGAAAGATAAAAAATTGCGTGTTATTCGTTAGGGGTTTAGTATACTTTTCACTGCCTTTTGAAGAAGGCACTTACTTAAATTGTTTGGCACTACCTACTAGTAACATAGTAGAAAATACAATCGATACTATGAGAGGTAAAAACTATAAGCTTGTTGAATATCTATTGTTGTAATTTTATATTATTTAATTTACAAGCTGTTTGTTTTCCAATAAAATAAAATATAACAGTAACATCGTAATACTAGGTAAGTACTCAATATACATTTTAATTTGCACTTTTTCTGGTTCAATTAAACTCAGTTTTCACATGAACATTGATAATTTGATCAGCGACCTTCGCTGGCCTAGTTAACCAAATGCAAGATATTCAAAACTTTAGTTTATAGTCATCATTGTGTGCGTTAAGTAAATTGTATATTATTATTTAAACATGGAAAATTGTAAATAGTCTCTCTTTTGACTAAGACGTAGAAAGTAATCATTGTCATCTGGTAATTTTACTCCTTTCTCTGTGGCAAAGTTACCTTAGTAAAAAGTATCTGGTCAGCTTTGTGAGTCTGCTTGACTGGCAGTAAGAAAACCCACTCTTCACTTTATTCCTACCTGACCACCTTCCATATGCTTAGGTCCTTAGACCTTAGGTCTCATTATGTAGACTTTTTGTACTTATTTATATATTTATGTGTCGTCTCTTAGGATTACGGACATAGAGACAGGCTTACAGGATTATAGAATTGCATATGACAGTTTAAATACATGTCCTATCTAAAGTATAGTTGTTTCATGAGTAAAAATAAAAAATTAAAACACCGGAGTGTTATTAATCTGAATTAGTATTATGATGATCTACATTCCAAGAATGGGATGAAAAACGAATTACCCTGACTCTTCGTGATTCTTCCACACACTTGTCTACCCAATACTAGAGTAATTCAAAAGCTGGAAGTACAGAGGATCTATTTAACAGTACTGTACCGTTATCCAAAGCCATAAATATGAGAGTAGCGACCGTTTCCGGTTCACGTACTAGACATGACTTCCGGTAAGCCTACGTGACCCGTAGTTTCGCATCCTGACTACTACAGCTATGTGACACTAGCGCTACCATAGGTAGCTCGAAGGATCGATATTCGTGTCATTGGTAATCGGCTCATATGGTAAAATTGGGCAAGTTACTCGTATAGTAGGGCGAATATTATTTCGGTCTCAGATACTTCTTTAAATGAAAATTATGGTGAGCAAAATATCTGTAAAAAGTCAAAAATTTTGATGCTTTTTATAGTCGGGTCACCTGCCATTCTTGCCCGGCAAACATTTTACAAAGTTTTTGGCAGTAAATACAGAGTGTCCCTGAAAGTATGGATCAAATCGAACATGCGTATAGCGGGAGTCGTCGTAGAATTTTTTGGCTCTATAAATATAGGTTCTATTTTTAATACATTAAAAGTTATGAATTATTTTAAAAAAATCATAATATCATCACACAGAGCCCACACAAATAAAACATACAAAAGTAATTTTCAAAGAGAACAGTTCAATTTTTTTAGAATGATATAGGAAGGTTTGCCTTTCCTTGGGTAGTTCTTTTGATCATCTAGCAAACCAATTACATTAGGAGGAAAAAAATTGCACACACATTTTGCTCTTACAAATATTTTATTTCATTTTCAAGTAATTTTCGTAGCAAAAAAAATGTACTACTGCAAGTTGTTCATGCATTAAATAATGTTTCCAATCTCATACAAAAATTTTTGAGATCTTTTTTGAGATCATTAGGCTATTATAAATACTTTTATGAATATTTGAATTTATGAATAATTAAAACAATAAAGGTCGTAATTTTTGAATATTGCAAACTTCAAATGTTTTATTATTTTTAATTTGGGGAACGATTTATTTTGGACTTTTGACAATTGGTAAACTATCTAAGCTCTGTGGTGTAGTTATTGATTCTTTTTTCTTTCTTTCTTTCTAAAAGAGAACATTACCTAAAATATTTGATTTACTTATTAATTAAAAATTACAGAGGGTGTGTTAAAAGTGTGTGTTAAAACGTAGCAATTACCATAACAATAGTACGAAAAAATCATTACAATTTGTATGAATTAGAACAAAACATGAATGATATTGGAAGTATATCAGTAAAGTAACAATCCCCGGCAGGAATTTTGAGCGCTGGAGACAAGAGAGAGAGAGAGAGCTTTGCGCATTTTACGTCGAGACGATCATCGTATCAGAGACGCGTGTGCGGGCGCTTCGTGCGACTGGCCAATCACGTAATAATCGTAATGGTCTTCTGCGCATCATTTGCCGAACGCTCAAGAACAGTGCCGCTAGTTGTACATTAACTGTTTGTGTTCCTTAAATAAAATAAAAATAATTTTGTAACGTTATTATCATAGTGACTGAGGCAATCAATTATACTGTCAAAGCTGATTCGGACAGTTAAAATTAAAACAACTACTGTCAGAAACTGTCAAAATCGACAGCGGTATGACATGACAATGTGACATTGACAACAGACAAAATCGATAAAAATTTGTCGCATTTCTGCAAAATTTTATTTCACATTAATTTTATTTAGGAAATTTAATCGGTTTTAGTTTAAGGATTACTTAGGAAAAACTTTATAACAATGATCAAGGCTATATTAGTGTTTAACAACCATGGGAAGCCAAGATTATCCAAGTTCTATCAATATTTTGTGAGTAAAAGTTATTTCGTGGTTTATTTATCAAAAAATCTTATAATTAACTTGAATAATTAACAAAAGAATTATCAACACTGCCTTCTTCATAAGTTTTTATTGTGTTCGAGTGATATAATGTAACAAAAGAGTGTGAACCTTTTTTAAATGTCTGACTTCTAAATTATAAAAAATCGTCTGAATCTTTACAGAATGAGGACATGCAACAGCAGATTATCAAGGAAACGTTTCAGCTAGTCTCTAAAAGAGATGACAACGTGTGTAACTTCTTAGAGGGAGGCAGGTATGTTTAGAAATCAGTAGTTGAAAATTTAAATGAAATTTCTAATTTTATGTTAACATTTCGCGATTTCTCGTAGATAATATAGAAGGTTTGTGTAAATAAGCATATGCTAGGCAAGAATTTTTGTCATAGGTTATATTTTCAAGTTCTTGGGCTGCATATCATAATTGTAAATTTACTGTGAGTAAACCGGAGCGTGTAGCAGCGCCCTTACTTGCTCTTCTCGGCGTCTTAGGGTGCCGAGTGGGCCCTTTGGGTAACTCTGCTGTAGTTTTAACTAACTAGTAACTGGCTACTTAATATAACTGCTAAACACACTCGTTTAACTGATTTTAGAGGTTTTTAAAATTTTTATTGGAATTTATATATTTTTTAGTTGATGTGTGTGTGTGTTGTTAGTGTTTTTTTGTTCCAGCCTTATTGGTGGTTCAGACTACAAACTGATCTATAGACATTACGCCACTCTTTACTTCGTGTTCTGTGTTGACTCATCGGAGAGTGAGCTGGGGATCTTAGACTTAATTCAGGTATTTTATAAATATTATTTCACATTATGCACACACATCAGTCTATATTGACTATGGTTCATGCTTTGGACTGCAAAGCTAGGTAGTTATGTTATAAATAAATGTTGTTGGAACTGTGTACCATTCGACACAAATCAAGATTTATCCATTGTTATTTACTAAACACATTCCCTCAATTCTAATATGCAGGTGTTCGTGGAAACTCTAGACAAGTGCTTCGAGAATGTATGCGAGCTGGACCTGATCTTCCACGCGGACGCGGCGCACCAGGTGCTGGACGAGCTCGTGATGGGGGGGATGGTGCTGCAGACCAACATGGCGGAGATACTCAGCCGCCTCGCCGAGCAGAACAAGATGCAGAAGGCTGAGGTACATAGATGGTAGCTGCTATAAATATCATCAGCCCACGTCAGTCCATAGCTGGAGAAAGGCCACACCCAACATGGCTGACACTCTGCTAGCTTGCTGAGCAGACCAAGATGTAAAGGGCTGATATACGAGGTAGCTGTTACCCTTCAAGTTATAGCCCATTTCAGTCTACTGCTGGAGATTAGCCTCACCCAACATGGCCGACACACTGCTGGCTTGCTGTTCAGGAAAAGATGCAGAAGGCTGAGGTACGTAAACCGGTAGCTGTTACCCTGTATCACTTGCTATTATCTACCCTCGTCAGTCCACTGCTGGAGATAGGACTCACCCAACATGGCTGACATACTCTGCTGGCTTTCTGACCAGAACAAGATCGAGAAGGCTGAGATACATACATCTGTAGCTGTTACCCTTCAAGTCTGCAAGCTGTTATTAGCTCACGTCAGTCCACAGCTGGATATAACTAAGCCTTACACATTATGGCCGACATATTCTGTTGGCTTGCTGAGCAGAACAAGATGCAGAAGGCTGAGGTAGTTACACCGGTAGCTGTTACCCTTCAAGTCTTGCCGTTATTAGCCCACGTCAGTCCACAGCTGGATATAACTAAGCATTACACAACATGGCCGACATATTCTGTTGGCTTGCTGAGCAGAACAAGATGCAGAAGGCTGAGGTACGTACACTGGTAGCTGTAATCCTGCCTGCAACACTTGCTATCATCAGTCCCCACCCAACATGGCTGACACAGTCTGCTGGCTTGCTGAACAAACCAAGATGCAGAAGGTGGAGGTAGTTACACTGGTAGCTGAAACCCTGCAAGTCTTGCTGTTATCAGTCCACATCAATCTACTGGATATAAGCCTCGCACAACATGGCCGACACACTGGTGACTTGATGACCAGAACAAGATGCATAAGGCTGAGGTACGTAGATCAGAAGCTGCTACCCTGCAACTCTTGTTATTATCAGCCCACGTTAGTCCACAGCTGGATATAACTAAGCCTTACACAACATGGCCGACACACTCTGCTGGCTTGCTGAACAAACCAAGGTGCAGAAGGCTGAGGTAGTTACACCATTAGCTGTTACCCTTCAAGTCTTGCCGTTATTAGCCCACGTCAGTCCACAGCTGGATATAACTAAGCCTTGCACAACATGGCCGACATATTCTGCTGGTTTGCTGACTAGAAAAAGAAGGCTGAGGTACATACACTGGTAGCTGTAACCCTGCCTGCAACGCCTGCATCAGTCCACTCTGCTGACTTGCTGAACAAACCAAGATGCAGAAGGCGGAGGTAGTTACACAGGTAGCTGAATCCCTGCAAGTCTTGCTGTTATTAGCTCACCTCAGTCCACCCACTGCTGGATTTAAACCTTAGACAACATGGCCGACACACTGCTGGCTTGCTGACCAAAACAAGATGTAGAAGCCTTTGGTGATAGATGAACAATAAGTTGGTTGTCAAAACAGAACCCTCAACATAACAACCTGTATATTAGTTAATTTTATTTATTTAAAACTTTATTGCCAAACTTAAAAGTGTGCAACAGGTGAACTGTCATCACTGAGTGTAGTTGTCTAAGTAAGTGTATAGTGGTAAATTATTGGTGTTTGTTTGTTTCAACAGGCGGGTATATCGGCGGCGCCGGCGCGCGCTGTGTCGGCCGTGAAGTCCATGAACCTGCCGCAGCAGCTGCGCGACATGCGCCTGCCCGACCTGCCGCAGGCCATCAAGGTATACACATCATCATCATTTCAGCCATAAGTCGTCCACTGCTGAATACAGGCCATCATCATTTCAGCCATAGCATCCTGATCATTTAGGCCCCCCCCATTGACTTCTAGATTGGTCGGTTGGAACCGGCCTGCGTACAGCGTGTCCCTGCAACCTTTACCAGATCGTTTGTCCACCTTGAGGGTGGACGTCCTATACGATGCGCTTGCCGGTACGTGGCCTCCATTCTAGAACCTTTCTGCCCCATCGGCGGTCAGTTCTACGTGTTATGTGCCCCGCCCCCTGCCACTTCAGCTCATTAATCCGTCGGGCTATGTCACCGACTTTTGTTCGTTTATGGATCTCCTCATTTCTGATTCGATCTCGCAAGGAAACACCGGGCATGGCACCTTTTTATAGCACGCGGCGTTCGAATCCCGCAAGTGACAAAGTTTGTGTGATGATCACGATACTAGACTTGGTGTCGCTATCTCTGAGGGATTCCCGGTCGGTCAAATGTAGAAAATTATCTTTTCTATATTGTCTCGGGTCTGGGTGTTATGGTACAGTCGTTGTTTCTCATTTCTGTAACACAAGTGCTTAAGCTACTTATCATAAAATCACAGCAATGTATGTGATGTTGTCCAATATTTATTTGTTTGTACCTAATTCATGGATGTTTATAAATGTATTTAAGTATGTTAATTAACCACAGATGCAAAAAAACTAAAACGCTAAAAATAATCTTAACACTTAAGTACCTAATCAGTTACTTTTGGAGTCGGTGCAAACGAAAACATTGGTCTCTCATTGACTGGCACCGACTCCAAAAGTAACTGATTAGGTACTTAAGTGTTAAGATTATTTTTAGCGTTTTAGTTTTTTGAAGTCGGTTTTTATTTTTTTTATAAAATTAACTTATTTCATCCATTTTAGTGATAAATCCTAATCAAAACAAATCTTACGAGTGCAAACATAATTTAACTGCTGAAAACCGATTTCATTTCCTATTTTTCCACCCTTAGGGGTGAAATTTTTTCCAAAAATGTTTTATTATAGTATCTTTGAAGTATAAGCTATTCATTAAAAAAAGAATCATTAAAATCGGTTCACATTTGGCAGAGATATAGGTAAGATAGATACTAAAATCAGTTGGCGTGGTACGGAGTTTATGCAATGTTTGATGATTTTCTTATAGATCCCATCATCAGAATTTAACCAAATTTATATGGGACCATTCTGAAAGTATTACCTTTCAAACAAAAAAATTATTATCGAAATCGGTCAACGCAGTAACGAATGATCGCTGAACATACATAAAAAAAAAAAAAAAAAAGATACCGACGAATTGAGAACCTCCTCCTTTTTGAAGTCGGTTGAAAAGAGAGGGTGTTATAAGTTTTACGTGTCTGTCTGTGGTATCGTAGCTCCCAAACGGATAAACCGATTTTCGTTTAGTTTTTTTTGTGTCATAGATAATCCGTTATCTAGTCGCCATAGTACAAGCTTTGCTTAGTTTGGGGT
Organism: Anania hortulata; assembly: GCA_963576865.1. Taxonomy (NCBI): domain Eukaryota; kingdom Metazoa; phylum Arthropoda; class Insecta; order Lepidoptera; family Crambidae; genus Anania; species Anania hortulata. The sequence continues at coordinate 8,085,241 of OY756416.1, forward strand.
TAGATAATTGGTGTGATTGTGGAAATTAAAAAAAAATTATCCAATGGATTGTGGACTGTATAGCCATAAGTCGCTGGTTTATATCCGGCTCGAAGGACCATGTTACCTTGCTGGTTGAGTGGACTGTATGTACGTACTCCCTACGTTTGAACTGGTCCCCAAGAGAGAATTATCTATTTCGGGGACTATTATTAAACCACTATATTTATTTTTACTAAAATTCGTTTTATTTTTTCTAATTCCAGGATCTGAAGTTCTGACCGCTGTCTCAGGGCGCGTACCCCCCCACGCCCGTTGCCATAGCAACCAACATACTAAACACGATCTACCCGCAAAACGAGAAGTACCAAAACTTGCAGAAACCCCCAGAGAATTTCACAAACAAATTCTTTGGATCCGAAACACTTAGTACGAAATTCTCGGAGACGTTCTCAGAGAATTATCAACAGACTGAAGGTATCACTTTTCCTAATTATGAGAGTCAGAAAGCCGATGGTTATCAAGATCTCAGTGGAGCTACAGTGGAGTATGAATACTCTGAAGTGAAGAAGAAGAAGAAGAAAAAGAAGAGACAGGGTAAAAGTGTGTTTTAGCGCAAAATTAATAACGTTAATATAAAAAACTATATTTTAAAAAACTAAAGAACCTTCTAAATTATACTTTTCTGAATGAAGTGAGTTGACTTAGGCAGTGTTCAGAACAAAGTAGTGTTGCGGATCTATCGAAAGTTTGCTATCAAGTAGCTAGCCTCGATAATAACATATACTATCGATGGTTTTAGCAGGGCCATCTCTAACCTATTGAGGGCCTTGGGCTAATGGGACCCCTATGACTTTGACAGAGGGTACTATTGAAGCAGTAATCAGGAGGCCCTATCGATCGCGGGGCCCTGGGCCAACTGGCCAGTGGGAAAGACGGCCCTGGGTTTTAGGGTCCTCTAAACCGTCTTAAAACAGAACCGGAACCCTATAAAAAATTACTTGCCAGCGACAACGCATAGCGGCATAACGAAAAGTCGAATAAGTATGTCATCGGCCGACAAAACTTTTGTTATGAACATTATTAAGCCACATCATTGTACTGTTCATTTTTTAGAGAATTATAATTTAAAACTTCTTATAGTATGACCATAGCGCTGAACGGCGTCCACATATTACGTCACATTCATGGGGTCATGGGGAGGGGGGGGGGGTACATGCTAAGGAGATGGGAATAAAGCGTGATATAAAATGACGATATTATGCGTGACGTATTTGTAGATGGTTCTAAGGGGTTTCTATTCATAATCTAGATTTTTTTACCTTATTCGCATAAGACGTATACAGTCTTGGAGACGTATTTTTGAATCATGCGAATTTCAATCCGAATACGAAATCGCAAGATCCGCGAATTTTTAAAATCACAATTTTTGAAAATGTATTCCGTGAATTTTGCAATGAGGGGTCACGGAAGAAAGACATTGACAGGTAAACATATGTTTGACACAAATTTGACATAATACTTTTTATTTACGTTATGTTTTAAGCTATTCACTACCGGTTTTTAAAATCAATGAGTTTTTACATTCCGTTTTGTAATATTTTGTTACAAAGATTTCAGTAATTCAAAAATGCGTAAAATTGTGAGCAATAGAAATGAAATTCATACACGAATGGTTTTCGCGTTCGAATTCGAGATTCATTTCTAATGCTTCAAAAATACGTCTCCTGCTCTTGCGCAAGTAGGGATAATGCCGTTTATGTGTGTAGTAACACTAGTAACCCTCCCGCGTCTTCCCGCCGCGAACGTCGACAGTGAAGTGACAGAATAATGCGAGCTGCCCGCCCCCGCGACTCCCGCGCAATGCAAGTGAAGTGTGAACAAAGCAACTGTCATTTCGTATAAATTTGTCTCTTTCACTCATATTACTAATAAAGAAATCCGCTTTGTTTACAAAATTAGTTCCAAATACATTGTAATCTTATACATATATATATAATAAAACAAATTTTTAAAAAAAAATAACCGACTTCAAAAACACTAAAAAGCTAAAAATAACTTTTAAACAATCATACCAAACAGTTTTTTTTGGAGTCGGTGCAAACAACCACATTCAAACACTCGACGGCTGGCACGGCTGGCAACTTCCTTTTTTTGAAGTCGGTTAAAAATGAATCTCTATTTCCCTTGGTCATCGCATCACGCGTAAACAGATGGAAGGGCTAATTCTTTTTTTGTTGTGTTAATTACTGTTAGGAGAAGGTTATGAAAGAAAAAAATAGGGAAGTTGCGCAGAAAATCCTTTATGCCTAAACTAAAGACAACGCGAACGAAGTCGCGGGCAACAGCTATTTTATAATAAATATTAAATAAAAATAATATCCTATTTAAAGTAATTTTAATGACTGAGCTTTGTTTACATACTTTCAACCATCTTAACCTAATGGGCTAGTTTCCTAAAAAAATCTAATTAGTCGGTCAGTTGGACTAACAGAAAAACTTTTCTCAAAGAAACAAATAATGATGGACATAGCCCGTTAAAGTTCCGCGTAACGTCACGCCTTGCGATACTTTTTAATTCAAATTCATTTATTTCGGACAACAGAGATCCATGTGTTAGTACAATTTATATAGATAGAACAGAGCGCTTACAGCTAGTGTTAGTAATTAAAATAAGAATTCATAAACACAGATAACTAATTTTAATTATTCATGACCTGCGCATCTTCAACTCCAACGTCAAGTCGGTACTCCTGTACGGCTGCGAGACCTGGCTAGTTCGAAAAGACACCACCAGCAGACTACAAGTGTTCGTAAATAAGTGCTTGCGCCGAATACTTAAGATCATTGGCCACGAACAATTTCTAACAGAAAGCTGTGGGAGCTAACAAGCCAAAAACCGTTAGGAGAAGAAATACTGCTCCGTAAATGGCGTTGGATCGGGCACACTTTCCGAAGACCAGACTGCCACATTGTAAAACGGAGCCTAAAGTGGTAACCATCGGGCAAAAGAAAACGAGGACGCCCCTGCTTGACTTGGCGGCGATCAGTTGGACAAGAGGCTACTTCAGCTGGTCTAAGCTAGGAGGAGCTGGTGGTTGCTGCGCAGGATCGACAAAATTGGAAAGCCCTTCTGCGAGCCCTATGTCCCTGATGAGGGGCCAAGGAAGCATCATCATCATCATCATGACCTGCGCGGCATCCCGCGCGGACTACACCCAGCGTAGCTACAGCTTACTATTTTGGTCGTCGTTCGCACGAAATTTAGATTTTGATTTTGATAGGTGCATGCGGATCTTCTGCCACCATTTTCAGAACGCGATTGTTACTCCCCCGCACACTGTCCATCATTAATGCCACTTTTTTCCGAATCAGGGCATGAAAATCGTCGGATCGGGTCTCTGCAAACATGTTGGAAGCACTGCAGAAGCGAGAGAGTCCCAACATCATTCTGAAAATGTTATTGTAGTCACTTTGATGCGCTTTAGCTTCGTAATTTTTTCTTTGATTGACAAAAGACAAAATGTGGGTTCAATATTTTTTGATAATCTAACTGACGGACTCAATAGAATAATCTTTTTTGACTCAGGAAACTAGCCTATTATAAAGAGCGGTATAACTCTTGTGGTCATACTATAGTATGAAGAGATACCATTCATTCCGGTTCACCTTGCATGATCTTGCCTCTTATTGCCTTGTAAGGTTGATATTTTTAATTTGATCTTTTAAAAGTCTCTTTTAACTAGAGTATAATCAACCTAATTGCGATAAGTTAGGGTTCAAAAACGTTTGCCCGGGTATCTTGTTAAACACAGTTGTGTGGTAACTTATTAGGTAACTACTTGTTAGAAGGTGATTCTATTGCTTAGATACATAAACTTTAACGGAACAACATCGAAATTTCTTTTCTATACACAACGACCTCCGTAGCTCAGAGGCGAGCATACCGGACTTGGTGTCGCTACCTCAGGTCCCGGGTTCGATTCCCGGTCGGTCAATGGAGAAAAATAACTTTTCTATATTGTTTCGAGTCTAGGTGTTGTGGTACCGTCGTTGTTTCTGATTTCTGTAACACAAGTGCTTAGGCTACTCATACTTATCATAGGATCAGAGTAATGTATGTGATGATGTCCAATATTTGTATTTATATTAAATAGCCGATCAGCTGTTATAAATTGTATGGAAAAATCAATAATGTTTGTCTCATACCATAATAAAAGTTAATTTATTTGGGCAGTAGCACCTCCTAATATGGAAGTTAGCTTATACAATAGGACTTCAAAACATTTGAATTGAATGTAAAGTGAAGTTACACTATTTCACATTGGATATACCAACAAATAAAATTTGATTAAATTATCCATGAAGCAATAGTGTCAAATGTATGGAAGTTAAATAAGATGAAACAATTTGGACCTACTATTTAATATATTATTGTAATTGTCTTTTTTGTGAAATGCGAAATTATTTCAGCCATATTAAAACTCTTAGGTCCAATATTACTGAGGGTAATTTTTCTCACAGATTTGTTATAACATTCCTAAATATTATGTAGTTATGTATTCTCGAATTTGTTGTTTTGTGTTTATAAATCATGAATAATGTGCAATCTATCTTTAAAATGGCGCGAGCGTGGCGTAGGATTATTTAGGTAATGTAGCTACTTTAAAATAATTATTAATGTAAGAAATATTAAAATATTTTATGTTACTTGGGATGAAGTCTTTTATTTTAAAATATAATATTATGGCAAACTTTGAGTTTGGACTTTTGACTCTCGGTCAAAGACCAGGTCTGCGCTCCGTACGTAAGAATGGGCAGGATGCAAGTGTCGACGAGTTTTCGCTTTAGCGAAATGGGAAGGTTGCCCTTCATATAAGCTTTCATGGACCAGAAGCTCTTCCAGGCATTATCGATGCCTGGTATACCCAAAAAAAGATGGTGTGACGACTTGGTCAACTTAACGAGGGATTGGGAGTCATTGGCGATAGATAGAGATCGATGGAAGAGTCTGGGGGAGACCTTTGCCCAGCAGTGGGATTGAAAAGGTTGATAAAAAAAATAAAAAAATATGACATTTTAATCACCATAATCTTACTAATATGAGATGATATACAGGATGTTACAAAAGAATAGGACACTCATTAAAACCACGTGATCAGCTGTTCATATACATCAACTTTTTCTATGGAAGCAACATCGAAATAATAAAAAAAATTTTTTGATGCTCCATACAAACTTATTCGCTACCTCGATGATAATGTATGGTACATCTAAAAAAAAAAACTATTTCCATGTTGCTCCCATAGTAAAAGTTGTTGTATATGATCAGGTGAACACGTGGTTTTAAGGAGTGCCCTATTCTCTTGTACACCATGTAAATGAGAAAAATAGTGTGTTTGTATGTTTGTTGAATTAGCTGGAATGTCAGAGCTTTTTAAACAAACACTCGCATCTCCCACGGCTATTCAAATGCAAACTCTAAATTCGTAAATACATATTTGAAACGAATATTCTAATAATAAGACTTTCTATGCGTAAGCAAAGTAAGTCAGGCTAGTCTAAATACTTCACTAAGAATTTTTACTATAAACAGTACTTTGTAAGAACTATTTTAAATCAAAGATTTTATGTTTAACTTGATTATTCAACTGCCTCTGGTGGGATTCGAACACATGACCTTTCGCTATCCGGATGACTGCTCATACCAACTGAGCTAAAGAGGACATAGCTATGTTGGCGAATACTAACAGAGGCGGTTAATATTTTTTTTTCGAGTGAAAATTATTATCTTTGATTTATTGAACTACCATTTTAAACTTTTTTTAGTAATCAAATAATTTCCAATAATTACTTAGACTTTTAGAAAAAACCTTTGACAACTTTTCAGAATAGCCTGACATGCGTATGCATGGCGAGTGCTGTTAGAATCTGTTTGTTCGTTTCCAATTGAGTATATAAAAAAGTCTTGTGACGTTACGCTTTTATTAATATTGTTCTAACTAAACAAACACACCACAGCTAGCTTATGACAATTATTATCTAGTTTTTGTGTTCCTATTAATTTCTCTTAGGCTCAATTTTGTACCCTACGCAGACGATGTCGCGGGTAGACGCTATAGAAAATACTTTTTTTGTAGAACGAAAGTGACAAATATTTAAAATTCTGTCTTCACGCTATCTATTGAGAAAAGCGATATGATAAAAAGCATACAAGTGCTGCCATCTAGAAACATTGTGTATAAACAATTTGCCATATAGTACAACTACTCGTCACTAGAAAACGTTACTATCATGACGTTTAGTTTTGCTACTAGCCGCTAGATGCCGCTATCTTATTCACATTTCTATCTCGAAAACTTATATTAATTTATATAGATGGCGCTGTCAGTATATTATTATATCCAGAAGCCTAATTTCCCGCAATTTAACGATTGTCGAATTTCAGTTTAAACTTAGGTTTGCGACTACTGTAAAATCACGGAAATTAGGCTTTCGGTGTAAAGTATAATTATAATAGTACCTCTTATAACTATAATACGGGTATGTTATTGATGCCACTAATACAGGTATTTGAAAATACCGGTATTCCGAGCCCTGATTAAAAGCGAACAAAGTCGCAGGCACTGCTAGCTTTAAATTAAATAGTCATTGGGGAAGGCCTATGTTTAGCAGCGGACGTCCTAGATGATGATGACGATGAAGCAATTGTCTAAAAGTTCAAAAACTATTTTATTAAAGAAGGATTTTCGAACTGAGTCTTAAATATCTATTTATATTCAGACGACGGCTACCCAAAAAGTTAAAGGTCATTCAACCGATTTTCAACTTTAAGTCCGACTCGTAAATCAACATGAATTGAGAAAATTTGACGTTATGTGGTGGTAGGTTGACGTTGCAGGCCGCTTCCAACCGGCCAATCTGGAAGTCAATGGGGGAGGCCTATGTTTAGCAGTGGACGTCCTGTGGCTGAAATGATGATGATGATGATGAGACGAGCTGTTGATAAGTAATTTATTTATTGAGTATAGTTACACCGGCCAATCTGGAAGTCACTGAGGGATGCCTATGTTCAGCAGTAGACGTCCTATGGCTGAGATCAGTGGCGGATCTAGGATTTTGGTTTGGGGGGGAGGCTTGCTTGACCCAGTTAAGGAAAGGGCTTAGTTGTTTCGGAAATATGGGTGCGGGCGGAGGGGGGGGGGGAGGGGATGTTGGAAGTCGCACACAGCAGAACTAAAGCAGGCGCGCAAGTCGCGGGTAGATACCTGGGTCGAATGAAATATGTAAGTCAAAGAATAAGGCTAAGCGTATACTCAGACGTGGATAACGCAATTTCATGCAACGCATCGCATACAGCGCTCGATTTAGGTATTAGTTTAAGGTGAAGCAAGATACCTACCATTATGATACCCCTTTGCTTGACAAAAGTACTTAAAGATAAGAACCTTTTTTTGGCCGCATTTATGACATCAATTTAACCATGGCTACTAAATTAATAGATGGCAGATTGTAACTAAAATTAGTATTTTTAATTTAGTGTTAGCAAGTAGCATAAACATTGAACTTAAAATATAACTAACTCACAAGCGCGAGCGAAGCGAACGCGAATTTTTTGTTAGACAACGCTTCGTAAAAAAAATATTTTTATTATATAGAAATTTTATGAGATGGCGAAGAAATCTGTCTGATACCTGTTGTCTGTTTTTATTTTCGGGCTCGTGAATGTATCGCTGTAAAAATTCGTGTTTTTTTTTCAGCTTGAGCCCCCTAGCCACCCCCTGGATCCGCTACTGGCTGAAATGATGATGATGACACCGAATTTACTTTAAGCTTACCACACTAAGAAAAAATATGTAAGCACCATTATTACAAAGTACCTCAATATTTCTCGAATTCGTTTAGCGCTTCGCAAATAACCGCCGGCTATAAAAATGGGGTCGCTGCTAAAGAATTGCACTCATTACGAACTGTAGAGACAGGCGTGCATATCATTTGTGGCCGATAAATAATATAAATTAAACCGTGCAAACTGTGCGGAAACCGCGAATACTGGCTTTGTGAATCAACGGAGGTTAATGTAATAAAACTTGTGGTTAAGGACATCAGAAACTTCAAGTACATTTAGCGTCAAAAGTAGTTGATCAAATACTAATTTCAAAAGGTAAGGTAACTACTGGTCAGTACTGGCTCTTCTAAATATCACATTAGCTTGAGTTTATTAATATTGATCTGTTGCGTAGTGATTTTGTCAAACTATTGTGATATGTTTTGCAATGCGGTTCTTTTGGAAAATTCAGATACTAAAGCAACTATCGATGTTGACTGTACTTAAGCGTTTAACAGAATGCGACGTTTTATATATTTTACTAGCTTTTGCCCGAGATTTCGACTGCGTTGACCTCACTCGGATAAAAAGTATCCAATGTGTTAATTCAGGCCTTTGTCCATCTGTATGCCCAATTTCATGAAAATCAGTTCAGTATCTTTTGCGTCAAAGAGTAACAAACATCCATAAATACAAATAAAGTTATTACTACATGGGGCACACTAAAAGTTTTGCACTTCTAGCTAATCGGAACTATTTGAATTTCGGATGTTATATTTTTTTAAACATCGCAACTTTCTTAGTAATAAAAAAAACAATTGGCGAGAAATGATTTGTCAATTGTTTTTTATCACACATCAAAGTTCTACGTACGCAACGAAAATAGAATTAAGTCGAAAAGATTTTAGAGCGATGATTTTTTATGATTTTAAAAGTTCTCTCTCTCCGCAAGACTATGCCGCTCGTCTTCAAAATGCTTTTGGGAGAGAAGCACCTTGTTTGAGACCGTGAGGCGATGGTTTGCTGAATTTGAGAGAGGTCGAGTTTCTTTACATGACGAATTTCGTGAAGGGCGGCCTTCAACTGCCGTCAACGAAAATAATGTGGCTACTGTTAAGTGGCTAATTGAAGAAAACCCGTGGATTGCCTATGAGACAATTCGAGGACTATTGGGGATTGGTATGAGCCAAATTCAGAAAACATGCCTTCAGATCTGTGGTCCTCCTGTTTTAAAAAATGGTTCGATCGCATGAAAAAATGTTTAAAATGTAAAGGAGAGTATTTTGAAAAGCAATAAACATAATATTTTGGTTATTACATGTTGTTTTTTTAAGTTACGCAAAACTTATAGTGTGACTTTTATTACTATAGCTAGTTAATATATGTTGCTCACATAGTAAAAGTTGTATGAGCAGCAGCTGATCACGTGGTTCTAAGGAGTATCATCTTTTGTACATTAGTTAGTTATTTTAGTTGAACTACTAACATAAGTGAAACTTAACATTAAAAATATTAAAGTTTTTTTTTTATATTTTGGCGGCCACTTACCTCAGGGCGACATTGTATTACAAAGTAAAAAGTTTAGTCATATATGTATTTTATTATTTTCTTTGTAGTAGGTAGTTTTTGTGTATGTATTCTTTAAACATTATTTTAAGTTCTGTTGATGTTTGTTTGCGTGTAGGGTAGAGGCCAGCTGGAGCTGGCATATTCATGTATGAATAAAGCTCCATAATAAATAAAAGATTTAAAAAAAAAAAAAAGTAAAAAGTTGGTTAAACGTAATCATTAATGGCGAAGCAATGAACTAGTCTTTCCTGTAAATTCTTTTATTGACCAAAATTCGCCATTTGGCTGTCAGATGGTCAGCAGTCTCGTACTGTGGTCATTAGGGCACATTAGTGGTGGGACACAGTGACCGCATCCCAGTAATGAGGGAGGAAGACTCGCAAGATGTCCACTGACCACTGTAAGACAAAAAATTGGTGAAGCGTGACCTGGATGTGGTGGGATGGTTCTGGAGACGATGTAAAGCATTCATAGAGCATAGAGCACACACCCGATAGAGTAGAAATGTCATTTTATTTGTTCGACAAAATTTTCCGCCATTTTTTAACTGTTATGTATTCTGTTTTAGTATGGGCGAGAGTTGACTGGAGTTGTCATTTCATACTAAATGTTAGTGAAAAATCACTAACTAGTTTCGGAAAAAGATCGCTCGTATTGCTGCTACATGTATGTGCTTGTTGGAAGCATTAGAATCCAGATTCGGATAAAATATTCTAAGTCTTATTACAATACAATTGCCTAACAATTCGAATACGATTTATGCGATTTCGTATACGAACAGGAGACGTATTTTTGAATCATGCGAATTCCAATCCGAACACGAAATCGCAAGATTCGCACGCAAATTCCCAAAATCACTATTTTTGAAAGTTCATTCCATGAATTCTGCAACGACCACTCGTTTTTCTTTTTCTACTAGTAGAAATTACGGAAGAATGACATTGACAAGTAAACATATGTTTGACAGAAATTTGAGATACTAACTTTTTATTTAAGTTCCGTTTTATGCGATTCACTACCGGTTTTTAAAATCTATGAGTTTTTGCATTTCGTTTCATAATATTTTCTGCGTAAAACGAAAATAGTTACGAGTGATTAAAAAATGCGTAATATCGTAAGCAACAGAAATGAATTTCATACACTAATTGTTTTCGTGTTCGAATTCAAGATTCATTTCTAATGCTTCAAAAATACGTCTCTAGAGCTCATAATTTCATAGTAGTCGCAATCCAGTTTCGATCCGCTCCCAGTAACATTACGATCAACAACGGTATTCTCGTATACCTAAAATGCAATAACTATAGTAGATACGTAATTGACCAAACCAAAATGAGATATTTTTGTCCTATTTTCAGTTGCGTTCAAACGTTTTGTCAATTCTATGTCACACGTTTACAATAATACCGTTTTTTATAGAAACGTTACTGGGACTAGACCGAAACTGGATTGTGATAATAATAAATTACGGGAATAGGCTAGTTTCCTGGGTCAAAAAAAGATTATTCTATTTAGTCCGTCAGTTTAATTATCAAAAAATATTGGACTCATATTTTGCCTTTTGTCAATCAAACAAACAATGGCGAAAATAAAGCGCATCAAAGTTTGGGAGTGACGCCTTTCTAAAAAGTGTCGCAAGGTGTGACGTTACGCGGAACTTTAACGGGATATATCTTCATGAATTTTTGTTTGATTGAGAAAAGAAAAAATACGTGTCCAATATTTTCTGTTAATCCAACTGACGGACTAATTAGATTTTTTTAGGAAACTAGCCCATTGGACTTCAATAGAATGCTATAGCTTAAAAAAATGCATTTTGCCGTTAAAGCGTTAATATTTTCTATTGCATTTATAGGTAACATAGTTGTCCTGGCAAACTACGTAGCTACCTACCGTCTCTGAATATACAGGGTGTAACGAACCTCGAAACCTCGAACCAACATCGAAATCGCAAAAAAAAACACTTTCCTATACTAAAACGCGACCAGCTGGCATCAGTTTGTATGGAAACATCAATTTTTTTTTTGAGATTTTGATGTTGGTCCCATAGAAAAAGTTGATGTAATTTAGCCGTAGAATAAACCCTTAAAGTTTTATTTCACCTTTTCGTTACACCCTGTATATTTTTTAGCGAGTTTTCCGATGTTTAGTTATTCTGCTATTCGGGGTGGAGACAAATTCAATAAAACAAAGATCATAAAAATTGGTCCAGCCGTTATTGATTTATAAACTGTGTAACTATGTTATATTAAAATAGAAGAGATTAGTAAGATTATAACATTAATTAATTAATTTACACCTTTCAAAATTATTGTATAAATGGCGAACAATGCGAAGAAGCATTCTCTACCAGTCCACAAGTTGACTGGTAGAGAGGTACAGGCGGTAAGAATATGTTATGGCTTTTTAATTTTGCTATGGACCCCTTATTGTTGACATCAGCGGTGTATCATTTATTTGACGATAGGACAAAAAGTCAATCATCCATTTTGAAAGTGCCAGTCAAAATATGGGAAATGGTGATTGCAGGAAATGCGGCTTTTGTTGAAGTTTTTAATTTTAAGTATTTCATTATTTAATGACGGAATTTTTTGTATTTATGTGTAGGTAATATTAGTTTAATGGTTGACAGATAGAAACGTGCCACATGGTATAAATTCCACCTTATGAATGTTCGTGACTTACTTCATCATCATCATCATCATTTCAGCCATAGGACGTCCACTGCTGAACATAGGCCTCTCCCAATGACTTTTATTGGGGGGGGGGATTGCCAATACTCGCCACGCTAGCACGCGGGTTGGCGAGCGCAGTTTTTATACTATTTCGTACGCAGACGCTGCTGCCCGTCTCGTGCTACAGGAATTAGTTGCCTCTTACGACACGCCTCCTATTGTCGGTGGGGTATGGTGGTGTTGTTGGTGGGGTATGGGGTGGGTATACATTATAGTGTATACCTAGGCCTCCCCCATTGACTTCCAGATTGGCCGGTTGGAAGCGGCCTAATAATTAACAAAATAATTTACTAACTATGAATATTAAATTAGTAGATCAAGATCTACTTAAGCTAGCACTTTCTACATCAAAATTGGTATTAACTCGCCAGGGGGCGCTGCAGATTTTTTTTCATATTATTTGGATTGATCACAGAAGCAACCGCACGAATCCATGTGCCAAAATTAAAATATTTTGTAGGTAATCTCTGAAAAGTTTAATTCAAATTCAAATTTTGAACAAAACTCACGCTGAATGTAAACCTTGTAAATAGAAAAAGGGTTAAAACAAAATGTAAAAACCCTCTGACTAATAGGACGTGTAACCAAAGAGAATCTTTAATAATTACATCTCCTATTTGCAATTAACTCTCTTATTCCTATATCATTAAAAATCTGTATATTTAATTCAGAAACTGCATTTTGTTTAGGTATTTTTACTGTTAACTTTTAACCATGAGGTCTCGTAACGCAACTCAAAACATACCTGTCCACAAATTAATTTATCAACCCAACAATACTGTTTGGACAATCGTCGGCGGATCAGGACATACCTTCAGATCTATCCAATAGACCACCCATGAGACATCTATTTGTGATATATGACAACGACAGGTAAACGGTCTCTGATAATTGACGTTCTTTTATTGAAAAGACCAGTCTTTTGATTGCAGTCGCAAAGAGACCGCGCGCTATAAATTTCGTTAACAATGGCGGCGTCAAAACATTGTGCGTGGGAGGCGATTTGTTGCTTGATAAATTGTTTGTTTAAGAACGATTTTTGCGTGTAATTTTTTGTGTTAGTATTATTAATGTTTTACCTATTTTATAGATGCAACGGGATTCTTGCAGAATAAGGTCTAAATAAATAAATACATTTTCACAATCACATCAATTATCTAGCCACAAACTAAGTAAAGCTTGTACTGTGACGACTAGATAACGGATAAACATAAGTACTTAAATATTTAATGTCTATAAACATTCATGACTTAGGTAGGTACAAATAGTTTATTTAGTATGATACCACAACATTAAAAAAATAATACCTATACTAAATTTTACCCATGACTAAAGATTTGCCAAGCAGTTTATAATGTATGTCGGTTATCGTGACATTTCTAATAATAATCCATAGATTAACCTTGGTGTAAAGTTATTTTACCAAGACGGTAAGAGTATTCATTTGTTTAGATTCCGCTACTAAATAATTTAGATTTTAAATGATTTTGATCACTTTCTCAACTTAGATTAAAAATTCAGATGGTTTGTTATTTTAATACGAGTAGTAAGCCTACTAAGCGTGGCGAGTATTGGCAATCCCTGCGATGATAGGTCATTGCTGGAGGTCTATGTTTAGCAGTGGACGTTCTATGGCTACAATGATGATGATGATGATGTTTATTCTATAGACAATAATTGCATGTCTCTGTAATGAGTTTGCCTGCATCCAGCGGCTTCCTGCAACCTTTACCAGATCGTCTGTCCACCTTGTTGAAGTCCTACGCAGCGCTTGCCGGTACGCGGCTTCCATTCTAGAACCTTTCTGCCCCATCGGCCGTCAGTTCTACGTGCTATGTGCCCCGACCACTGCCACTTCAGCTTGCTAATCCGTCGGGGCTATGTCAGCGACTTTTTTTCGTTTGTTTCAACCGGCCAATTCGGAAGTCACTCAGGGTGGCCTATGTTCCGCAGAGGACGTCTTATGACTTAAATGATGATGATTATGTGTTTGTCTTGTTTATTGTCATAATAAAAAAAGAAATGGGCGAAAATAGCGTAACTTATTAAATAAACGATGCCTACCTCAGTTAAAATTGACGTTAAACACTAACTCGCTAAAAATTAAGTTACTTCTGTCGAGAACGAAGTCGAAGGCGAAGCTACGTATATAACAAGGGGCATGTATAATAAATAAATACATTACGGTCTGTCCGTCCGTTCGCCGCGTGATCTCGGAAACGAATTATCACGTTTGTTGATTTCGAGATAGGATATAGTACAGGTTGTTTTTATTTTTGTGGGTGGTTACTTTGACCCTTTAGCACTACCAAAACCCATACCAAAATCAATCTCTTTTTTTGAACATGGAATAATATCATAGTGATGTATTTATAAATATTGGACACTAGCTGACCCAGCGAACTTCGTTCCGCCAATTCGTTTGACAGGTACAAACAGTTTGTATAGGAAAATAAAATAGTTGTTTTACTACTTTCCTTGCATTTTGTAAATATTTTCTGACCTTTTAAACCATCCCTGAATTTCCACAAATATTTCAAAATCAAAATTAGCCAAATCGGTCCAGCGATTCTCGAGTTTTAGCGAGACAAACGAACAGCAATTCATTTATATATATATAGATGATTACATACATTGCTCTGATCCTATGGTAAGTAGTTAAAGCTCTTGTGTTACAGAAATCGGAAACAACGACGGTACCACAACACCCAGACGCGAGATATAGAAAAGTTCGTTTTCTACATCGACTCGACCAGGTATCGAACCCAGGACCCCAGAGATGGCGACGCCAATTCCGCTGCGTGCTTGTCTCTCGGCTATGGTGGTCGTCAAATTATTACATAAAATACAGGGTTATTTGGAAAACATCAAGAATCTCCTAGGGGCTGATTCTGGTGCTCAAATACAACAACTTTTTCTGTGGGACCAACATTATGTTCGCAAAAAAATTTCACTTCGCCATACTAAGCCGGCGGCCAGAGGTCATCAGTTTATATGGAGCCATGAACATTTTTTTTTAGATTTCAAAGTTGGTCCCATAGAAAAAGTTGTTGTATATGAGCACCAGAATCAGCCCCTAGGGGGTTGTTGTTGTTTTACAAATTACCAATATATATATATATATATATAGGCAAATTGATCAAATTTGCATGGCGTCATCCTCTCTGCCCACAATACTTATCTTATTGTTGTGCCCTACAGGGCTTATAATGATCTGTTTTATGTACCTATTTTATCACCTGTGTAACATTATAGAATGCAATAAATATATTGAATATTGAATATATAGGCAAGACCAACGTTATCCTTTACTTTAGTACCTACCTATCTTTCTCGAATAATGTTCAAGTACATAATGGGCTAGTTTCCTGGGTCAAAAAATGATTGTTCTATTCAGTCCTTCAGTTAGATTATCAAAAAATAATGGACCCATATTTTGTCTTTTGTCAATCAAACAAAAATTGACGAAGATAAAGCGCATCAAAGTGAGCATGTGACGTCACGTCTTGCTAAAAAGTGTCGCAAGGCGTGACGTTACGCGGAACTTTATCGGGCTATATCTACATCATTTTTTGTTTGATTCAGAAAAGAAAAAATACGTGTCCAATATTTTCTGGTAATCTTACTGACGGACTAATTAGTTTTTTTTAGGAAACTAGCCCATTGAAGTGTTCAAAGCGCGAATGTGAACTGGATGAACTATGTTTTGTTTTTTATGTAAAGAGTTTGACGTAAAAGCAACTGAATACCTTCAGCTTAGAGTTTTTAGTTGTTGCCACAGCACAGAACAAGAATGACACGCTACGCTCAGCTATTCTGTGTTCTGAGGGCGCAAACGTGGACACTTTTGTGTCTTGTGTCAGACACAAGCTACCGATGAATATTTGATTTCTATAGAACCAGTATGAAATCATCCCTGCGCATACGTAAACATTTCTTGTGTCCCGTTGCTTCCACTTCTCATGACAATCAAAAAATGGTTGGTGTCGGCAACTAGAAACTTAAAGTGTCTACGTTTGCGCAGCGCCTAACAGTAATGTTGCTTGAAATCATAAACATTATTTAACAAGTAACGACTTGATACGTATTTGTAAAGTACAATTAAAATAAATGACTACACGTACATACATTTTTGTGGAATATCAATAAATTAACTAAAACATTAAAACATCAGCCTTTATATAAAAACAATAATGACCTCGCCGCCTATACACCTCGATCTTAAAAAAATATCGTCCGTCCCCCTCTAACACGTCACTAATAGCTGTTCCCATCTCTTTCTTCGCCCAAAAGGTTGGACTGGATGAAATTAATAATTTACAACCAACCAATATACCTTGAGCTGTATTTAGAAATAATATTTAGGTAGTAGAGGTCTGAATAAAATGGGATGGATCCTAGGGATAGATATAATTTACGGGGAACGCGTAAAATAATAATTATCTCACTGTCGGCCCGATTTTGGGCTGTCGAAATTAGGGCAGCCATAATTTGAGTTAAAAATGGGATAAAAATAAAATTTTAATTTTAATTTAATTAATAAAAGGATACAGGATACACTTAATACAAATATACTATACATATGACAAAAACTTAAGTACTAAACTGTAGCCCAAAACTTGAAACTGGCTAGGTTCTAAAACTAGATAAGTAACAAATAGAGGAATACAGTTAGTCTCACGAAAATAAAAAGAAATACCTACTAATTTAAACAGTAAATTACTTCAGAAGTAAATGTTTTTGTCATTTAAATATATTTAAATCAGGGTGAATGATATATCTAAGTCTTTACTTTACTTGAGACGGAATTTTGCTAGTGGAGTCTCCCAGAACACTCAGACCAAAGTTAATAATTCAGAAAGACACATTTTCTGAATTGACCCCTAAAATTATTAGGTAATAAAGGTAGGTGATTTACCTAAATAGTAAAACCTGGCCACCCTACTAAGGTCTGTCGGCCATATTGGATTGTTTTTAATAATAATGGCGGTGTAGCCGCGGGATGACTTCATATAATCTATGTTCGGCGCGATGACTCTATATAATCTATGGTTCTTTTTCCAAATTACCGAGTCTATGAGTTTCTGTTATTTATGGGGATGAAAAAAATAAAAAAGTTGATAATTATATCTCTCGCTTGAATTCTAAATCAAAAAATCTGATGATGTTATACGCTTTGTTTGGTGATGTATTAAAACTATGGGGCAGAGGTAAGGAGTACTATCTATTAAATATTAGTTCCAAAACCCTACAAAATTGCGCTAGCGTAGGCAAAGGGTATAGTATGAATGTAGCAGTTGTTGACGGATAGTATGCCGAGTATAAAGTGCCGAATTAGAACATTTTAAAACATTTTAGTTACTTATCTCTAGCCTCCATAATTAAAACACAAAGCTGAAGCATACGCGGTGAATTTACGTTGATTTTTGAGTCAAAAAGTCACATTTTAATGCTGAAATACAACTTTTTGTATGAAAGCAAGATCGAAATGTCAAAATGAAAATCACTTTTCTTAAACAGGGTTTAACTGAAAGGTGCAGTGGAACTTTAAGGGGTGATTTTACTGCTCGAAAACAACAACTTTTTATAGGAATAACAAAAAAATAATTTACTTCTCCCTGTTACAGTTGTTTGTTGTTGTTTGTTTGTTTGTTTGTTGATACCTGTATCAAAATATTCAAGCACCTACCTTCAGATATCAAAGCCTTAGACTTTCTAAAATTTAGAACACCTATAAATAAAAGATAAAAAAAACGTTTAAGTATTACAATTTGAATGAATATTGTGGCCCAAAACACTAATAGTGTTTACGATAACGATAAAAAAGAGTATATTTGAATATTGCATACCAGATATGGGTAACTACACTGTTAAGACCATATTTCAATAAGCACAGAATTCTAACACTTCTGTCTGTATACTTAATGGTGATAGCTCTCTTTGTAAGAAGCAACTCTCAACTATTTCCAAAGTTATCTGATAGTTGTTCGAAACCGCCGTGATGAGAGCACATTGTGCTTGCAACCAGCAAACCGGCTCTGCTAAGAAAGAGTGTAATATGCATGGCTCCCAAAATATGTTATAAAATTCCTAAAGCTTTCAAGTCATCATCATCATCATTACAGCCACAGAACGTCCACTAGTGAACAAAGGCCTCCCCCAATGACTTTCATTGGGGGGGATTGCCAATACTCACCACGCTTGGCAGGCGGGTTGGCGAGCGCAGTTTTTTTAAAGATTTCGCATTCAGACGCTGCTGCCCGTCTCGTGCTACAGGTATTAGTGGCTTCTTACGACACGCCTCCTGTTGGCGGTGGGGAAGTGTATTCTTTACGGCCGTCCCCATACGGCACCTTTTAAGCAAGTAAGCAATGGGCAATAGGCAACTTTTAAGTCACTAAACAATAATCTTTTTAAATCAAAATTTAAAAAGCTATTCATCGTGTTACTTTTTCCGATCCTAGATTACGCCGATCGCTGCTATCTGGACCTCAATAAAAAGTTCCTTGATAAGCTTGAGCGCCTTCAAAATTTTTGTATTCGCATCATTTTTGGTATTCGGAAGTATGACCACGTTTCGAAGTTTCGCGCTCAGCTTAACTGGCTTCCAATTCGTCTTCGTCGTAACCTCCATATCCTTACTTTACTATACTCGGTTTTATTTAACCCGCGAACTCCACTTTACCTCAAGGAACGTTTCCAATTTCTGCAGTCCACCAAAGGTCAGGATCAGGACAGTATGCGCTCGTCTCGAAAACTCCAACTCTCTTTCCCTTCCCACTCTTCACAGTTCTATTCACAATCCTTCACTGTTCAGTCTGTCCGCCTATGGAATTCTTTACCTTTATCCGTTAGGCAGTCCGAGTCCCTTCCCATTTTCAGGGCTAGGGTCAAAGCTTTTTTCCTATCGCGCTAATGTTGTATACATGTTCCGGTTCGCGTAGATAGTTGTATTTTATTTATGTATGTTTATGTACGTATATTATATATTTATCTACTATTATTGTTTTGCTATTTTTGTGTATTATATGTAAGTATTTATTTATTTTTGATTATTTGACTTACGCACTCTTTTGCTTTCGCACTACGTTACCCCACTGTATTAAAACTTAATTTCCTCTGCCCTAAGGTTGTCTGGAAGAGATCGCTTTTGGCGATAAGGCCGCCTGATTGTACATAACTGTGTTTTGTGTGTAATAACCTTAATGTTTTGTGCAATAAAGTGTCTATCTATCTATCTAAATGTTACTATAGCGTAAATAACTTTCTGAATGATAAATTTTGATTATGTTATGCTATTTAATTTTATTAATTTTTCCAAATGATAGTTTTATTTTATTTTAATTTTATTTCATCGTTACAATTATTTAATATTTGACCTCATTATATGTTAATTCTAACCATCTAATATTTTAAATATATGCACGCCGAATATCGGTAAGACATGTTGATACCTACTAATAATACTCACATCAAGAATATATTTCATCTCATTCCATGGTTATGTTTTGCACACATGTTTTTGTAAATAAATATATCTTTATCAAAGTCACAGTCAAAAATCATTTATTCAATTCAGGACAAAATTGGCACATATGAACGTCAATAATAACATTATAGGCCCCTAGGGGGTCAGAACATGTCTCCTTATTTTTTGGGCCCTACTAGCGCTTCGAGACAAGACACAGACAATCTGGCAAGTGCTGAGAAGAAACGCCGGAACAAACTCAGTCACCACTAGCTGCCACACAAAAAATAAAAATCAAAATAAACAGGTAGGTACATCAGTTTGTTTTGGACTGACCATACATTCTTGTCATCAAGATAGTCTTGAATTTTATAATACCCCTTAGACATCAGTGTAGTTTTGACATGTGACTTAAATTTATTAATAGGAAGTTCGATAACATTGTGAGGTATATTATTCGAAAATTTAATACAATTTCCCAAGAATGAATTACTTGTTTTGGCCAATCTAAAGTTTGGGACTACAAGTTTGTTTTGTTATCTTTATGTATTTTTGCATTGTTAACTGCACATTGTATGTAAACAGTTTTTGGCAATACATACATTCTGTTTTTTTATTGTCAGTAGATTATAGACAAAATTCATCCATATCCATAGACAAAATTCTTGACCGAAAATTTGTAAATGACTTTCTCCCGCCATTTACCGCAGCATGGTATCTCGCATCGTGGGATCTTAAGAAATATAAATATCACGGCATATAATCAAGGGAGATTGGACTTTTTGTCTGTCTGTTTATTTTCAACGTTTTTTGTGTTACACTTACCAAATTGAGGCTTTGGGGATCCTCGGAGAAACTGAGTAGTAATCTTTGTATGTATTATATTATACAGGGTTATTTTTAAAACACCAACAACCCCATTGGGGCTGATTCTGGTGCTAAAATACAACCACTTTTCTTTGGGAAGAACATGGTAATCTAAAAAAAAAAAACAGAGCTTCATACAAACTGATGTCAGCTGGTCGGCGGCTTTGTATGGGAAAGTGAATGTTGGTACCATACCAAAAGTTTTTGTATTTGAGCACCAGAATCGGCCCCTATGGGGTTGTTAATGTATTAAAAATATATATTAGTGTATATTTTTTTGTGTTATCGTCATCATCATCATCATCATTTCAGCCACAGGACGTCCACTGCTGAACATAGGCCTCTCCCAGTGACTCCTAGATTGTCCGGTTGGAAGCGGCTGCATCCAGCGGCTTCCTGATTCAAAATTCAAAAATATTAATACAATACTTTCCATGTCCCATGTGGCTCCTCAATTCAGATGTTTAGATTGAGGAGCCACTTTAACATTAATTTGTAGTTAAATATATCCTAAATTGTATTAAAGTATTTGGCCCACAAAATTACTTGATTTCCTACTAAATAAGGGGGTGAAATTTCATTTCAAGTCAAGAAGTGGCTCCTCACTCCTTACGGACATCGTTATTAACGTTACGCTTAATTGTAATGTAAGCAATGTTACATTTTTTGTAAAAATTAATTTTTGAATATGGAACTTAATATTTTTTTAAAGATGAACCTTCTTGGTTCAATTACTGTTCGTTCTTGGCCGTTTTTTCAGAAAGAGTTGTTACGGTGTGATCGCCATGTAATGTGAATAGTAGATTGGGGGGGACGCAAAAAGGGGGGACGTGGTGGGGCTACGGTCTAGTGGTTAGAAGTGTTTGGGCGAGAAATAACATGAAATAGTATTGTTTACTTTATACATTAACACTCAAGAGCAATGAGTTTGGGTCACTCAAAAATATATTTTGTTACTTAGACTGCAGAGAGGACCGGATTAGGAAGAACATTTTTGACTATTCTATTAATGTTTTTGTTAATTGAGCAGGCTTTATGGGTTATTAAAAAAGATTAAGATACTTAGGGCCACTTTCACCACATGCTGATAAGTTCTGGATAACCTATCTGGCACTTGTTTTGACAGATAACCCATACAAATTAAAGCACATACAAACGGTGACGGACACGGCTCCGGACTCGTCTTGACATTGTAAGGTCAAACACTGCCATTGGTCGATTCTTGGGCTGGCGGAAGTTGACTGACGGATAGACCAATGGCAGCACTTGACCTTACAATGTCATGACAAGTCCGGAGCCGCCATCGCCATCTGTCACCGGCTTTAGCTGTCAAAAAAGTGCCAGATAGGTTATCCGGAACTTATCAGCAAGTGGTGAAAGTGGCTCTTAAGTGTTTAAGTACCATGTAACACATACCCTATAGAGTAGAAATGTCATATGATTTGTTAGACAAAAACTTCCGCCATTTTTTAATCTGTATCTGTACTGTTTTTGTATGGGTGACAGGACTTGACATCTCATACTAAATGTTTGTAAAGGCGAGAGTTGACAGGATTTGTAATATCATACTAAAATTGTAAGTGAAAAATCACAAACTAGTTTCGGAGAAAGATTGTTTGTATTGATGCTGTGTAGGGTTTGTGCTCGATGATAAGTACCAACTCCTAGTATAATAAATAAATAAATAATAAATAAATAAAAACTTTATTTCGTTTAGACACTTTACAAAAAATTATAGTGATCGAAGTCACCTTTTAAGCAAAAATATGTCTGTGTTAGGTGACAACGCTCTTATTTAGCTGTACGTGTTTACATAGTACTTATGCTATCATTTCGAAATAATTGACTTATACATACAAGTAGAAAACAGAATCATATAGTAACAGTAGTACCTCCGTACATTATAGTATTCCGTACGTTATAGTTACGGTACATCTTGTGTATTATACTACAGTTTGTGTATTATAAATGTGTAGTTTTTGTGCTTAGATGTAGGCGGCTATATCTATCATATTTTTAGAGTTGGTGTCGATATATCGCTATAGCCTATATCATATCATATCATATCATATCATATCGTATTTTGGTAGTCATGCTAAGGGGGCTGAGGTACTTAGTTTACGCGCTTCTTGTCTTGTAATTAAAAGGTATTTGGTTTGACAAAAGGTGTACCTGGCCAAAGGCGTCCACTGTGTTCAATCAATCCATAATCCAAAAACTATTTTTCCAGAGAATAACTATACATCCAGATCAAAGACAAAAATACTTTTTTATTGAAAAACCTGACTGAGAATCGAGTTTAAGACTAAAAATATGATGTAAATGTGTTAAAGTTTATTTGGTTATAGGTATATAATAGGTAAGTGTTAGTATCTAAATAATTTCGTGCAAATGAAAAGAAGACATAAGACATAAGGACAAAAAGGAGACAAAAATAACCTTGATAACTAAAAAGGTCCGGTGCATATAAAATACTCATTTCAATAAATTACCTTTAAAAGTTTCTGTCCGCAAATAAGTCGGTAAGCACTTTATCGCGAGGTTACCGTCGCCTTAAATTATTAAAAAAAAGAACCTCGAACAAATTTATATGCGGCGGCGCGAGATTTGAATTTGGAACGCTCTTGTTCTTATTTTGAAATGGTTTTCGGAGGCAATATTGTAGCGGCTTAGAAAACGAGTGGAGTAGGTAATGTTAGTAAAAAAATTACGGCTTCCCAGCCCGAGATGTACCTAAGAACCATAATTATAGTTGCAGAGGGTTAAATAATTGTAGAAAGATATATAGATACTCTTAAGCACACCACACAGAGTAAATAGAATAGGAAAAACACTTAGAGCTGCAAAAAAAAAAGTTTTCTTTTCCTTTTAATGTGTGGTTATTGAATATATTTTTTATTCTTATTCAAAATTTAGGTGGTTAGAGTACCTGCCTAGTTGACTTACTACAATGAAATTTTAACTTTCGTGATTGGTTTGGTAGAACTAGACGAATTACACACAATAAAAATTTAAACAAGCAGGAATCAAGGTTGTACTTTTGTAACTCACTTGTGTCGTCCAGAATACAAGGAGTAATTAAAATAAAACATTGTGCTGTTCATAACACCAACTTTTGCTATGGGACCAACATCAACATCTCAAAAAACTTCACAATTCCTTATAGAAATTTTACTTCTAATCAGTCATTTAGATTGGTAAGGTAGAATTTTGTTTGAAGATTTTACGTTCACGCTTGTTGCAGCGATACTGAAGACAAAACAAGAACCCCATGCACCATGTTTGATGACGCTTGTTAAAAAAGCGTATTCTTTTGATTAAATAATAAGTATGACGTTACGATAAACGATAGTTTTTACCGTCGAATTATAAGTATTTTTGGTTAAAGACATACACTAGGCCCTTAGGCCTTTTTTACGATGTAAAAGCCTTTGAGATGTGATGTCAATACTGAAATATAATATCATTCTTTGCCAACTCTATTCCATTTGTGTTCCAAAACCATCTCAGATTTCAAAATTCGGTAGAGCATCGCGCGTATCGCCGCGAGTTCTCATTGGCCTTTTGAAAAAGGAATTGAGCGCTATATTTTTTATTATTTTTTTAAATCATCGGCTTTATTTTTACGAAGCAGGTTCTTTATGTAAGGAGTATGTTATCTTGTATAATGATAACGATTTCGAGAAATATGTTCAATGTTTTGGTGTGTCGAGTGTCGAGGTATGATGGGTAATTATTTAAATTAAAATGCAATGTGTCTCTGTTATAATTTAAGCTGAATTTCAATGGGTTTAGTAGGCCCTTGGCGGCTTTGCTAGTATGGCATCCAGGACCGGGATCTGTATGGAGTTGAGTATGCAAAATATGAGAACCACATTCTGTTAACTGTTTTAAGCTTGGAAAATCTTGCAAATTATGATTCTGAATGTTGCCGAAAAGTTAGTTAGTCTACTTTTTTACACCTCCCTCCCCCCTATATCAAGTAAATCCATTGAACAAATTCTCTGGACCCAGTTTAATGGTTCTTTTAGCGAAAAAAACAATTTATCAATCAAACAAAAGTCGCTGACATAGCCCGACGGATTAGCAAGCTAAAGCGACGTGGGCGGGGCACATAGCACGTAGAACTGACGGCCGATGGGGCAGAAAGGTTCTAGAATGGAGGCCACGTACCGACAAGCGCAGCGTAGGACGTCCACTCACAAGGTGGATAGACGACCTGGTAAAGGTTGCAGGAAGCCGCTGGATGCAGGCCGTTTCCAACCGGCCAATCTAGAAGTCTGAGAAAAAAATATAAGGCGCCATTCAACACATATATTGCCATAACACAACACCCAGACGCGAGACAACACAGAAAAGTTGTTTTTCTACATTGACCGAACGGGAATTGAACCCAGAACCTCAGAGATAGCGACACCAAGTCCCGCATGCTATGGAGATACTTAAGGAATATTCCCCGAACATTTCTACTCCCAAACCTTACCTATCCTAAATCAGTTCCGAAAGCATGACGCGCCGTGTTCTCCCGAGAAGGGTCCCCTCGGCTAATATTATCATTGGGAGGGCACTCCTCTTTGGGTAGTGGTGTGAGGTAGAGGCGCAGGGCGGAAAATGCTTACCTACAATTATAGTCGACCAAGATTCACCGGGTTTTTTTAAAACTGTAAGACAAACTTAATTCAAATTTACTAAAACTGCTGCCTCCCACTTGTAGGCGCTAGCACTACCTCGAATCGTGGTAGAGTTTTGACAATAGATCCGTTTTTGTATGAAGGGAACCTTAGTTCCAGCACTTGTTCCAGAAACTTCAAAATATTTCAACTAACGAAACTACGACATAACGGAATGCGTACACAACGTCAATCTTCATCGCGATTTTGACATACTAACTGTATTGCCCACTATAAGCAAGAAGCATTTCGGCGCTTCTTCGATAAGGCCATAACCCATCGCTATCAAAACTGACATTTAAGTATACCTAGAAAGACGTCGCTATCCGATTTCATCGGCCCAAACATGTTCTAGAGTTTGAGGACCCCGTAGATGATTCTACCCTCGCTTACCAGCAATCTGAACAGCTTTAAGCTTGTTCAATCCAGTACTTACTATCAGAGGCGTCTCTAGCCCATGTAGCGCCCGTGTGCAAACGTAGTAATAAGCGCGCTCTAGGAAGCGCGTAGGCAAATGGAATGGGTACTAAGTAGCGAGCGGCGCTCGGCGCCCCCTAGGACCGCGCCCGTGTGCAACGCATACCCTGCACCATAGGTAAAGACGCCACTGCTTACTATACAGAATTACTAGGACGTGTGCGAGGGCCCGTCTTTAATTTTTATGACACAGTGTGCCTGGTAATTTTTGTCAACTCCTCAGATCAAAGCCAAAGCTGAGGTCTAAGCCTACAGAAGCGCTCTTGAGGCGTAAGTTCGGGAAAGATAGAATGGAGCCTAACTGCGGTCCGGTCCGTTACGCCAGTTACAGTCCCGTTGACGACACCACTATATAGCGGGTTTGCCTTTGTGTGCCTTTTATTCTTCATAAGGGCCCGATTATGCCCACTAGTGAGGACCTACAAGCGTGAATCTTCAAGCTTCACACTCGGCCGGGTTGCGGCAACCGCTAGTGGGGCGGATCTAGGCTGAGCGCCTTCAGCACTTCGTCACAACTTTCCGGTGTAGCTAAAATGCCTTCCTCAAAGGCCGACAGCGATAGGTCCGTCCGAAAAAAAAGAACTTGTGACTCAATCGCGTTAGCTGTAATTTATAGGACACAAAGAAGTTAAGATGAAGGTGAATAATTTTATTAAATAAATCTCTTCTACCTTGGACTACCAATTAGGAAAATCCATTATCTGAGGGTGTGTGAAAACTGTAAGCCAGCAAGGGTGCGGTTCACACCACGAGAGACACCTTGCGGGAACTACCTGCGAATAAAGAAGATAGGATGTTTCTAGCTGAAAATACCCGGTGGATTGACGACCTAATCAAACTAGATGCAATCAGCCTAGAGCCGCTTGCTGTGACGTTTTATGGGATGTCAAGCAGATGCCATGCGAGGAGAGTGATGGATATGAGTAGAGTATTGACGGGTAAAGAGGTAGAGGACGACTCAGAAAGAGATAGATGGATTGTGTGAGGAGCGATGTGACTGAGAAAGGAGTGAATGACTTGATGACGAGTGACCGGATTGCATGGTGAAAGACATACTGCGCCGACGTCAGATGTCCTGGAAACAGGGCTGGCGAATGATCACCCGAGGCCATCCAAAGGCGATGATGATAATGATGATATTTCTAACATACTTCTTCACTTCATCATCAGCCTTTACATGTTCTGTGCTGGACATCTTCTGTTCTCTGAGAGGATCTGGGCCATTTTTATTCAGCGCCTTTCCCCAACCTTGAAGGCCGTCAGTCCAATGGGTGAGAAGGGTACCCACGACATCCAGTTCTTTGTTCCATTTTCATTTTAATAATTTTACGTAAGATTTAAAGTTTATGAGAATACAGTTTTTGATGGTAATGTTACTGGGAGCGGATCGACACTGGATTGCGACTATTGTTAAGTTACGTGAATTATTTATTTATTTAAGATCTACATTTAATTTGTTTTATAGTGTTCTAATGGACTGACGGATCAACCCGCAGCCAATGGCTGCAGAACCTAGAAATTAAAAATGTTCCATGGTTCCTTGAATTGAATAAGTACTGAAGGCAAGCACTAAGGTACGATATTTGGAAATTCAACCCTTAAAAGGGTGAAATGGAAGGTGGAAGTTTGTGTGGAAAATTCTACATTTGGCTAGACAGAGTCGCGGAAAACAATTAGTCATAAAAATAGCATTTAATGTGCAACAGCTAATCTACCACGACTATCACTATAAACCCCATAACGCACCCCAGTTCACGCCCCAAACAATTGTGCGGTCTGTATTACAAACAATAACAAATCCCACAACACCCATAATCGCATTATAGCCCTCTGAGGGAGCGAGAGTGCTCCCGGCACTCCCGGACCTCCTTTGTCCTACTAGGACTATGTAGAGAATGTTTTTTGTTAGTCTATTAATAGTCTATGTAACTATATATTATTAAGTATATTTTGTTCGTCTCAAATGTGTCAAATGCCTATTTTTTATTTTTTTTACCAAAAAAATACAGGCTGTAAGAAAAATTCGAGATAAATTCAAATAAATAAGTAAATAAATAAAATCATTTATTTGCCAGAATATGGTTACACAGTGTTCTTAAAATAATATTTCGGTACCAACAACATATTCTATCGCCAGCGACGTCCAAATTTTTTGGTTTTGCTAAGCGAAGTGACAGTTACTCATTTAATAAATATAATAAATATTGGACGACATCACATACATTGCTCTGATCCTATGGTAAATAGTCAAAACACTTGTGTTACAGAAATCAGAAACAACGACAGTACAACACCCAGACCCGAGACAATATAGAAAATATTATTTTCCTGCATTGACCGACCGAGAATCGAACTCGAGACCTCAGAGATAGCGACACCAAGTGGTCAAGAAAGTTACGGACGGCTAACCCTATCACCATATGGGATAGGTATATAGCCTAAAAGAGAGATAGAGGCTTAGGTACAATCGAGTCTAGAATACGTACTTACAGTAAAAACAAAAAAAACATTTGTAAAAAAAAACAGAAACGAGTCGCATAGCAATTGCTTTCTTAAAAGGTCAATGTGTGGTTATTTATGTTTTATATGTATGGTTGGAAGTTTATGAAAGCAATAGACTTATTTTTCATTTAATTTAATATGAATAGGTAAATAAATTTCATAGTTATTTACCTATTCATATACTCATTTTAGAGTTTTGATCCGTCAAACAGGTAAACTTGATATTAAATAGAATTATTTTAGTTATTTAGATTCGTTATAGACACAGCGAAAACCGGAGTGATTTTTATTGCCTGCATCTACCCTCCCACTGAGTTACCCTCAAGCCCTCTTAGAGAAGGGTGCGAAGATGATTTATCTAGGGGCGAAGACATGATAAACAATTTGTTGGATTACTCCGTGATTGTTAATTTGGGTTCATTGTTTTATTAGTAAACTGGTGTTTAATTAAATAGTCTAATCTCTCTTAGCGCTTTATCCCCTTCCTAGTAAGGGCAGGGAATCAAGGCATTTTAAATAAGCAGAAGATTTATTAAGCACTAAACGTCACAAACGAATCGTATATACAACATGACATGACACATTAACATAGAGTAAGAGCAAATTGAAATAACAAAACGCAACACAGTTTATTAGGAGCCATTTCACATTTTTAGCGCAAAATCTAATTGGAAATATTTGCGACCTTATGAAAGATTATAAGAATGTTAAATACATGCAAAAGCAAGCCTAATCTTTGGTTTAGACGTTTAATGTAGCATATTTGCAAATAACACTATTTTTTATTTATAAAATTATCAAACCCGCCTCCTCGATTGACGAAAAGTGTTTGCCTTGTCGATTTCAAGCAACTAAATCTTTCATTTACATTCATTATTATTGCTGAATAAATACGTCAAAAATCAGACATATAATTTTGTTGACGTTTAATACGAGAATATAGATTTATTATCACAATAAGTCAAAATAAAATTTAACAATTTGTGTATTATTTAGAAAAATTGCGCTAGTTTACTAAGGATTTTTGTTTTAAATTAAGCATATTTACAATTAAAAGTTTATGTCATAATACCTTTGATCTTTATTTATTTGAAATATGTATTTTTTTTAAAATCCTATCAGGTAATTAGGATCAAAAACGCTTTCACAACTTACCCTAAATCCTAAATTTTCGATGCTCAAGCGCGCGCTCCATACAAACGGCGCGATTTTGTGAAATGGCTCATAACAACTAGAAAAAAAGTGGTTCTTCAAAATCTTGTCTATGGTCAGGTCATACTTTTTAACTGCCCTGCTTTTTCGTACTATCTTAGTATGAATAAGGCAAGGCAGTTTAAAATACCTGCTTTATGAGATAATACGGAGACAGATCACAGAATACTACAATTACCTATAGACATTAACTATACGTTAATGCATAGACGAATGTTAGTTTTCATTCGTCTATGGTTAATGTTATGTTATTTTCATTAATCCTAGCTAATTTTTAACGACGACCTCCGTAGCCGAAAGGCTTACCGGACTTGGTGTCGCTATCACTGAGGTCCCGGGTTCGATTCTCGTCAATGTAGAAAAAAACTTGTCTTGTCTCAGGTCTGGGTGTTGTGGTCGTTGTTTCTGATTTCTGTAACACAAGTGCTTAAGCTACTTATCATAGATTAGAACTTTGTATGTGATGTTATCCGATATTTTTAAATTTATAATTGAATACCTGTTGCTTAAAAAACAATACGACAAACGAGACCACATCAGACAATACGTCACTTCACCAAGTTATGTTCCGAAAAAAAGAGTCATCATTCAACGAATTTATCCAAACAAAATACTTGTTTGGTTATTTTTTGTGAGTAACACCGGTAGTTGCCAAAACAATCACTCAAGAGTGTTTACCCCAATTGTTTGCTAAACAAACGTCTTGAACAACCGATCCTGACAATTTCAACCTTATTTTTAAAGCCGTAAGAGTTATTTAAACCAGAATTGTTGATAAAGAAACCCAACTCCCGCCTTTGAGAGCACGCGCCATTTTTCAAACAAAATTTTGAACAAACTCTAGTCTAAACTGATCTTCAACAGTATACATTTTGGTTCAAACCACAGGTCTCATTAAAATGGGTGTGGTAATAACCAAACTATTGTATCCAGACCCCCGTAGCACAGAGATTCTTTACAAAGTACAGGCCAGTATGAATTGGAAATGCTAGTGTAAATTAAACTAAGTTTTTAAGAAGTTTGTACTGGAACATGGGTCAGGTTGTATTGGACAATTCTATTGTTAGGAACAATACAAAATTGTCGGTATTGTATTCCAGTCATTACGCTGGTCAGTTTGTGGTTGACAGCTGATGTTTGTCCGCTTATTCAAGTATCTTTTTGTTTATAAAACAAATTTTGCATTTACGTCCGCACTCGCATTTTCTACTTTGTGCCGTTGAGGTTAGCGCGGGAAATCTGACAGCTGTCATGTTATTTTTTCAGACCATGAACAAGGAGTTTTTTTTTAAGAAAGTCCGCGTCTTTCGTAGCGGCCAGTTTTATGTTAACTTTTGTTCGTGCGCATACAAAATGTTTGGACATGTGTTGCAAAATAAACAAGTAATGCCAGGTGAGAATGTTTGGTTTGATGCGGCTTCTGTTTCTAAGCACGCGTCTTGAAAGCAGATGGTAAATAAATACAAGTAAAGAAAGTTTGTGGTTGCAACGTAAGTAAACTTTTCTTAAACAATACTTTTAGAATTCAATTCTAATACTATAAAAAAAACATTAAGTAAGCTATATTTGAGTATGAAAGTATGATAACTGACAATATAAAATGCCATAGAGAAGTAATATTCAATTAACTATTATTATTATAAAAACAAATAACCATTTACTTCAATCCTTTGAAAAAATATGAGCATCTAAAATTAGTCGAGTAAAAAACTTGACCGTTTTCAATTGTTCATAAATTGGCTAAGGTTTGACACAAGTAGATGTTCTTTTAATTTGTAAGGTTTATACGTCCGAGCGAACGAAAATAGTTTAATAAAATTTTTCGTAATAGTTATAGAAAAAGTCGTTTCGCCGAATTGACTCGAACCCGTTGTGTTACAGGCAAATAACCGCACCGCTATACCAATCGATATGCCAGCCAGTTCAGTCATTAGGAATCGCTAAGTGTGCTTAAGAGTGTTGCTTGATGTACTGTAAATACAAAATGAATTAAATTATTATGTCATAATGTATTACCTTTTTCGGGCACTAACACACGTCCGAAAATATAGCTTTGCCCTACCATCGCTTCAGAGACTACATATTGGCTGATGGTGAGAAGAAACTCCGTCACTTTTGTCAGCACAACAACTTTAGTAATCGCTATGCTGTACTAACAAATGAATAAATCTTATTTGCTCCATAAGTTTTGCCTTTTCGCACTCGAGATTCAAGTACTTACAATTTCCACAAAATAGTTTTAAACCACCAATTTGGATTACAGTAATCTCATAAAGTTAGAGACCTTTTACAATTTTATCTACAAACGAAATCTAAATAACTAGGACCTCCTTGCTCGATCTAAAGTTGCCGCTGGCAAAAAAAAAGTTACAAACCATAAAGGTAACATTACAACGCCTTGCGGACAGAAAAAAAGCCTTTGCGAAAAAGTCGATACGTCACAGGTACCACAATGGCGGCGATAAATGTCAAAATATTTTCAAAATACGCACGCCTCGGTGGGGCGCCTCTTTGCAGTGCCGCTAAAGTGTTTGGCCCTTTTCTAGGGGGTGGCCAGGCTTTGGGTGGCTGAAAGGACTTTCCTGAGTCGAGATTTTTGTAATTGTTAATAGCGCATAATGTAGTATTAACGAGAAATAGTGACCGACTTCCTTGCGATGCTTTTTCTCGGTGTTAGCGCTAATATTGTCCCGAAGCAGTGATAGAGTAAAATAAAATGGGATGTGTACAAATGATTAATTTAGGTCTAGAAATTAATTGTTTATATTGACAGTTTTAGTCAAATCAAGCTATCAAATTTAAGCTATTTGTGTAATTCAATTTGTAAAATACTTTTTCAAAATAGGTATGGATATCTAGGTAAAGCAAGTGAAAAAGATAAAGTTGAGTTCCCTTACGAGTGAAATTTAAAAATAATATATCAATGGTATTTATGCCAATAAATGCTTAATGCCTTTTAGCAAATGCTTGTGAAAACTAATCAGATGATAGTGTCCGAAATATTTCAGCAATAATCACACCCACCCCACAAGCCCTGCAAACCTATGTGCAAAAGAGAGGAAACGTAGCTCACTTTAAGTGAGTTTGACATTTTTTCTGCTATTTAGTGCGATTTTTTTTCCAAAAAATCCTTTGCTTTTGCCGCCTTAGTACCTTTGAGCCATTATTCCTGTCGTGTAGTGACATGCAATATGAGAGCCGATTTGTAAAATTGGTTTTTGTATTATTTGAGTTTTTGCGAGTTGGTAACGCGTGGGCATTGTGATCAGTCAATAGACTTTTCGACTTTGTACAGAGAGTTGTTACATTATGTAAAAAAATGAATACATTTGCGCCTGACAACACATTGAGTGTCTGGTCCAGTACCAGACTGTTTTGCATTAAAATAAAAAAAAGTTTATTTTCTAAATTGACTCGACCGGTTATGGAACCCAGAACTCGGAAACTGAACCCAGTACTGTCACATCGCGCCAACCAGTGGCCCGATTTCCGTGATTTAACAGTAGTCGCAATCCAGTGTCGATCCGCTCCCAGTAACATTACTATCTAAGACGGTATTCTCGTAAACCCAGGAAATGCAATTACTTATAGTTCGTAATGACATCGGACATCACAGGCACATAGTGGCACCGCTTGGTTTACTCTTTTTTCTATTAAAAATTTATTTTGTTACTTTTTTTATTTTTAATTTAAATAATGTTTGTGTCTTTTACTGTTTGTGTGTGATGTCCAATGTATAATAAATGTCTTTTCTTTCTTTCTTTCTAATGCGACTGAAAATGGAAAAAAACACACGTTTTTTTTTTTGTTACATTTTCAATCGCATTACAAACGTTTTGATGATTTTATATAAGTTTAAAGTTTACGAGAATAGCGTTATTTCATACTAAATATAAGTGGAAAATCACAAGTTTCGGAGAAACATAGTTCGTATTGTTACTCTATAGGTAGGGTATGATTGAATAAATGAACTTGAATTTGTATTTGAATTTGAATAGTGCTAGAAAGAACTAGGTGCATATTTAAAATCAATGAAAGCTACGAAAAGATTTTGAAATGTTAGTTTAAGTAAATTGAGCTTGCCTGTGTGTATACAATATTAATTTAAAAAAAAAATCAAATATTTTGTAAGTAAGTAAACAAAATTTTACATAATCAGTCACTGTAGTTTCAAGATACCTAAGTTTAAGAAAGACAAAGGTTGGCTAGATCGAAATGACCCTTTCCTATAAATATTTTACCTAATATCAAAACCGCGCTAATCTACATTACTAACTAAAATATAAAAATAAATTGATTCTACCTACTGTCCGTCTAAAGCTTCATTCTTCCAGCCCATTCGTTATGTCCATACGAATTTATAACAGATTACCGGAGTTTATGAAAAATGAAGTAAATGATTTAAAATTTTTAGAACAATTAAAATTATTGTTAATAAAAAAAATGTTCATCATCATCATCATCATTTCAGCCATAGGACGTCCACTGCTGAACATAGGCCTCCCCCATTGACTTCCAGATTGGCCGGTTGGAAGCGGCCTGCATCCAGCGTCTTCCTGCGACCTTTACCAGGTCGTCTGACCACCTTGTGAGTGGACGTCCTACGCTGCGCTTGCCGGTACGCGGCCTCCATTCTAGAACCTTTCTGCCCCATCGGCCATCAGTTCTACGTGCTATGTGCCCCGCCCGCCCGCTTCAGCTTGCTAATCCGTTGGACTATGTCAGCGACTTTTGTTCGTTTACGGATCTCTTCATTTCTGATTCGATCTCGCAAGGAAACACCAAGCATAGCACGCTGTGCGACCTTGAGCTTTCTTATGAGGCCCATAGTGAGAGGCCACGTTTCAGTTCCATATGTCATCACTGGTAACACACACTGGTTGTAGACTTTCGTCTTGAGGCACTGAGGTATTTTGGGCGAGAAGACGTGGTGTAGTTTCCCGAACGCTGCCCAGCCGAGTTGGATTCGACGATTGACCTCCTTCTCAAAATTGGATTTACCCAACTGGATAACTTGTCCTAAGTAGACATATTTGTCAACAATTTCGAGAGTAGAGCTCCCAACGGATACGAAAAAATTTTATTACACATTAAACGAATACTTAAATGACAATAATCTAAAACAATCAATGAAATCTAAAAATAAATAAATATCTAAATGCCTAAAAATACCATGTATTTAATTATATTATTCAATAATTATCATATGATTTCTTAATGTATTTTAATTCTTTACAACTTTTTTCAAATTGATCTAATTATGCATGGCGTCGTCCTCTCTGCCCACAATACCTATCTTATTGTTGTGCCCTACAGGGTCTATAATGATCTGTTTTATGTATCTATTTATAACACCTGTGTAACATTATAAAATGCAATAAATATATTGAATTGAATTGAATTGATTTTTGTAATTTTAAAACTATTATTACCTACTTAGTTTAAATAGCGAACAACTATTCTCATATATGGAAATTAAGTATTTCATGTCATGTGAAAATACTAAGAACGAACATGATAGTACAAAAGGGTTAAATACATACAATTTAACAAAAAATAATGCCAACGAACAAGTAACACGCATTAGTCATCCAATTTATGAACCTCAACACTCAATGTCATGTAAAAAAGTTAAAAAGTAATATTAACAATACGAAACATCATTCTATAGCAATTTAAACAATAAAAGCAATAAAATTACAAACAAATTACCTATCAAGTAATCGCTTATTTAAAAAAAAGATCGTTATCTATGGTCTAAACAAAATTCTTTTCGTAAACGTTACCCAGTGATCCGGAACGGTTTTGTTTTGCCCCGGACGTAATAAAATAGAATTATGTGGAGATTATGCCGAAAAAAAAATCTGTTTCCGTAAGTAAAACATTGTGTGACAGGAATGGGAATGACAGAATTAGCTGTCATTAAAAAGATACCCCAAAACCCCCAATTGACTGTTCAATTTTTAAGTAGGATTTTGTTGAGGAAACAGTGTTCCGTATCGTTACTGTTTAATTTTGGAAAACTACTTATTTTACTTTTAAGCTAATTGTTTTTTGTAACATATTTATCTCTAAATACAGCTAACATGATAAGTCCTCATAATTTCAACTTTTTAGCCTTTCATAGCATTTATTTTATTATCTACATGCGGTATTCCTTGCGATTTAGTTTGCACCAATTTCTGATTCCCCATACTTTACATCAATTTCAAACTCTTATGTTTAGATTTTCTGAAATATGTCTGTGATGGAGTATCACCCAAACCACCTTAAAACAATCGTGGTCTTGTGTCTCTTTACACACGAATTTTAATTCCTTACCTTACTCTATCAACACATAAATAATTTATATACTTGCTTGGAGAATTCGATCAAACATTAAACTCATAATATTTTTTGAGTTATTATAATGCGGGTCCAAAGTTAAAAGAACCTTTACGATTATGGCTTGGAGTCACACAAGAGTTCAAGACTTGAACTTGATTTGACTTAGTGGTGTAAACAAGTGCTGGCAATCATACTGTTTAGGGTCAATTGTTAAAACAATAAAACGAATACCTTTGCCACTGAACCCCAAAAAGAAAGCGATTAAAAAGGTTAAACCCTTTATCTATGGACGCAGAAAGCGCGCGAAACGGGCTGTCAGCGTGACAACATGACATTCGTACAAAATGGCGCGAATTAATTTGTGTTTGCGAGGGCTTATCTCTTTTCGGTCGTGTTCTCGCATAAAATAAACTACGAGTGTTTTTGTTTGTTAAGATTAATCGTGCTATGAGCTTTGAATATTATTTATTTTAATTATTTACGTTGTGCTGAGATTTTTTAGATGCTGACTAATAAATTAAAATACTGACACCTATTTATTTAGAATGTATATACTTAATCTCCCAAGCACACACACACACGTTCCAAAGTACAGCTTTGCTCTGCCATCGCTCCAAACACTACATAATTGGGTGGCGAGAAGAAGATACGGCGCAACGACGTCAGTTCACCTTTGCCAAGAATAAAACTAAGTAATAAGTATAAAACTTAGCTTACCAAAAAACTTGCTATAAGACAATAAAAAATACTAGCAAAATAGGGGGTAACTTGTTCTTTTTATATTTTATTACGCCTTCTAATTATATTCTAGGTAGGTACTTTATTTTTCACGTAGGACGTCATCATCATCATTCATAGTCATTTCACCCATAGGACGTCCCCTGCTAATCATAGGCCTCCCTCATTGATTTCCAGATTGGCCGCTTGAAAGTGGCTTGCATCCAGCGTCATGCTTGGTTATCTTTAGCTCGTATAATATTATTATATGCGGTACGGGGAAATTCATCATAGAAATGACTAACTAGTACCTATGCTGTGTATGGACCATTAAATATTTTTCTATGTAGTAGGTTGATAGGAAAGTAATTACTTTTTATTTATTTACAATCTTACAATAGATATTTACAAAATAATAAAAATAACTAATCTAATCTTAAATATCTCCGTAATTAAAAATACGGTCTACATATTTACAGAAAATAAAAAATACTTTTCTTTTTATATTCTATGTATAGCACTGGGATTGGCCATGATTTGACAATTGTCTCGTCCCCTGTCTAAGGGTATGGAGGTCTGATGGCAATCGCTCCAAGTGTAATACCAAGGCTTGTCGCTTCAATCACTGGTCAAGAGTACCCTGACTAGGACCAAGCTAAAGCGCTAGGAAGAAAATGTACCTAATCTGTCAATATTCACTCTTCATTCACTGTTTTAAGTTTTTATTAAGTTATTATTTGGTTTGGCGCATATCGAGAACTGTTATAACTTATTAATTACATTAAAATATTTTGAGGTAAGTACATAACCTCCAAAAAATATAAATTTAATTATTTATTTCAACTGTAGAATAATTACAGCCCTCTCAAGATTCCTTAAGTAGTAGGATTAATAATCTATTCATTCACATATCCTACCTTGTATTCCCTCGCAAAGGTTAATTTTTTACGCAACCTCTTTAGTCCCAATTAATTCACCCCCATTATAATCTGGGCGATACGTGCCGCGCCGCGAATCGCGCATATTTCGGCGTCGTGTGCGGTCCTTCGCGCCAAAATACCTTCCACATTCAAATTTTGAATGACACGACGCCGTGACTGTTTCTTTTTTTTAAATACATAGTAGTTTTTGAAGCTGCCAGTGATAAATTGTTTATTTGTGAGATGGTTAAAAGGTTAAAATGATATTTTGAGATGGAGCTTGTCAAACATTTAAATTACACTTACGGATTTTATAAGGATTTGGATGTTATATTTAAGTCAAACAAAGTTTATAGTAAATGCGCATTTAATCTTTTTCTTCTTAGCCAATTACCTACTTACATTTTTAAAGATTTTATTTATTTATTATATTTTAAAGATTTTCAAGATTACACGAACATGATTATTTCGTTGTATAATGCCCTATTGACTTGTAAGTCTCTCCACATCCGTTTTTATTCGTCTTTTGGTAGCCACTTTGTAGCCGTTTTAGTCCGTTGCTATTTCCGTTTTACTATTACGAGCCGCATAATCACACGGTTGTAAAAGTGGTCATTACACCCAACAATACAGAATTGGAAATCGAGAAATCGTTTAAAACAATCCGAGTAATCGAATAAACATTCGACTCCCAAATCGTAAGCCGCAAAAATCGACACCACGGCACGCCGTTAGAAAAAAGAAAACAAACGAATTCGAAAATTCAAAAAAGGAACTACAATTGGCTCGTCTAGATACTTATCTACGGGCTCCTAATGGGCCATTGTCTTTCAAATTTGGAACGACTTTTTCTTCTAAAGTTTAATTGCGGCAATTTTTACGGATGTCACCTTAAAGTGGCCAGCTTTTTAGGCAACACGGAGTTTTGATTTTGTCTGTGACGGAGTATTTGTTGATAACGTTTTAAATACTTCCTTTTTCTTTTGTTACGAGGAAGCTTGGAGACAGTTTTTGGTTGGTTAAAAAACCTTTAAAAATGCAGGTAGTGACAAGAATAATAGGTTTTGATTATACGAGTTCGCTACCTACGATAAGATTAGTTGAAGGTGTGGGTTCAGGAATTTACTTTCTTAATCTATTTTATTAGACGGACGTAGGTTATTCGTTCTAAGTAGATTCCTAATTAAGGAGTCAGGGTATTTAAAGTAAAATTATTTTCCTTGAAATAACAAACTAGCATTATTGTGAAAACAAAAAAAAAGTTTAAATTAATTAAGGCTAAGTTCAGGTGGTCGCGCGTTGACGCGCGAACATCCTTACGCGCATAAAGAATTTCTAAGTAAATACATCAGACTGTTCACATGAACGCGCGTCTACGCGCAGCTTCGCGCGATCGTCGCTGCTCCATCGCCGGTATCTTGTGCGCGCGTTTACTCCTTAGCTGTTTTATCTTAACTAATTGTTCAATATGTATTTGCAATAATATTTCTTATAAAATCCAAGATATTTATGAAATAATGCTGGCTTACTACCAGCTATAAACAATTGAAGAAATTCGCCAACTATACTATGTCATCCGTAGCTCAGATGGAAGAACAGTCGCCCGGATAGCGATTGGTGGGTTCGAATCCTACCAGAGGCAGTTGAATTTTTTTTTAAAATAAAATTATTTTCCTTGAAATACTTAGGCCGGATTCGACAAAGCTAGTGTAAGTTTTAACTTGAGAGTATACCACTGCGTAATCTAGAGTAAGCTGATTTACGTAGTCCACTGCTTGACACTGGCCTCTCCCAATGCATGCCACTGATCCCAATCCGCGGCAGCCAACCACAACAAGATGACCACCGAACTATCATCGCTTGTAAAAAATTATGACAGAAAACGAAAAAAAAAACCTTTACAATAAATACACAATAAAAAGGAATATAGATCAATATAGATCGAATAGATATTTATTTAACTTGACGACTACACATTCAAAATTCAAAATAAGACCATCTTATTACACTTTTATTATAAAAATGGTGTCAAATTCCAAAGAAAATCTTACGTAATCTTTAACAGACTACTTACGTTATCCAATTTGTATCTACAATGCGAATTTCAAGCCGCATTTAACAATTTGAAGTCAAAACACAATTTTGGGTCGCAACAAATCTGGCTGTCAAAAGGCGCGCGAAAAAAATGTCTATGGTTGTTTAAAACATGGCGAATTTGGGTAAAAAAATGCCGCGGGTTCCATTGAACGATTACTGTGTTATAAGATCGGTGAGATTTAAGCGTATACAATATTTATTTAGTTGTTTTTGCAAGAAATATACCTAACGTTAAGCACTAATACCTATAAATAATAAAAGTTTAATTTAATTACAATTTAAATTCTAATAACACAACAATAAACTAACAACTACCTACTCAAAAATAACAGCGTGTCCATGAGGCAAGGAGGCGAGAATAAATATAAATTGAAATCGCGAGAAAATTTCGCCATCCCATACAAAATGATATCGTCGACGTAAATACCATGACTAATATAAATAATTGTTTTTATTAAATAGGTTCCAGATAATAATTTATTATGGTCTAAGTAATGAATTACCATTTTTGTGTTACATTACAAGGTATGAACCATGAGCAATTAAAACAATATTACTCCAACAACCTTGTTTCTGTCCAGAGCCTGAAAATGCCGTTCAATG
The DNA here is from genome assembly GCA_963576865.1 of Anania hortulata. NCBI lineage: Eukaryota > Metazoa > Arthropoda > Insecta > Lepidoptera > Crambidae > Anania > Anania hortulata. The sequence goes on from OY756416.1 coordinate 8,125,209, forward strand.
AGGCCTACCTACTGGTGGGCGCAGGATCGCAATGACTGACGCGAAGGCGGCTCATCATTGAGGCGACTAGATACTAGATAGACAGAGTCACGATCCTCAATCTCTCCTCAGTGGTTGAACTGACTACAGAGGAGAAGGAGGTAGTATCTAAAGATAGTTATATTGATTGGTTGGATCTTGGATTTCGAGGTACTAGACAATAAGTAAGTTTGCTATGAGATATAGTAATGTTTTTATTAGTAACAGAATTGCTTGTGTTTTCAGCTTCATGCAGACATGTAAAGCGCGAATGGCAACACTGGTCGTAGAGGCAGAACATCTTGTTAGTGCGTCCAAATACGCACGTTTATAAATATAAATAAGGAGTAGGGATGTAACGCCGATACAATGGCCGTAGCTAAGCCAGAACGGCCACGTCAGTTTAAAGCGCTTGCAATGTATACGTTTTCAATCCATATAAAAAAGCGTGTCGGCGCTTCTTTTACTACCAACTCGCTCGTAGTCAAAACCGCCACGTATACGCCCCAGAAGGATGTCGCTGTCCAATTCTGTCGGCCCCAGCACGTTCGGGACGTTTTTTTATTTTGGCTGACACAGACATGTGCTTAGTTTTCTCTGCTATGGAAGACGGCCTAAGCCGAGGTCCCAGCATAAAAAGGCGCCCTTAAGGTCCGAGTCCGATTAAACCCCAGATAGGGCCTAGCGGGCCCTATCTGACCCTATCGGACGGCGGTCCGGCCTGTTTCGGCAGTTCCGCCAGGTCTCGACGGCGCCACCACGCGCGGCAAACTTACATGTGTCCCTATTTGAAAGCCCTCTAGAGCAAGAGCGGAATAAACATTACTTTTCTATCGTCTAAAAAAATATACTTTATTAAATCTATATATATATATATAAAAATGAATCTCTATTTCCCTTGGTCATCGCATCACGCGTGAACGGATGGAACAATTTCGCTAATTCTTTTTTTGTTGTGTTAATTATTGTAAAGAGAAGGTTCTTATGAAAAAAAATTTTTAGAAAGTTGCGCAGAATATCTTTTATGAATAAACGAAGTACCAAGCGAACGAAGTCGCGGACAGCAGCTAGTAAAATATAAAATCACTGACGATACCATTGTTTTCAATACCTATTCTTTATTGATGATAAAAGAATTTCAACAACAATATAACTAACGTTATTTCGCATGTTTATGTGAAACAAACTTACAATCTAACACTTAACACAATTAATATTACTAATGACAATATCAAGTCTCTAAAAATAGTTTTGCATGCTCAAATATAAAAAAACACTACAGAAAAAGTGCATTGGCTGCTCTCTCTTATTTGTGGTAAGGACACGGCCACACAATGGGCTAACAAATGTTCGCGTCGTCACTTTTTCTATGTAAATTCGCGTAATTTGCGACGCGACGGCTGAAAGGCCGATTGAACGGAACTAATGCGGCGTTCGGCGCATAATGGAGTTGCCAGAGCTCTGCCCATTGCGTTGTGTTGCCATGCCTTTACTTAAGCCGGGTCTCCAGTTCTCGAAAAATGTGAAACAAGTTAGCCAGTATGAGTGACATGTTTGTATGATCTGGAGATGTATTATTGAATCATGCGATTTCCAATCCGAATACGAAATTTCAGTTTCTGAAAATACGTAAAATCACTACTTTTTAAAATTAATTCCGTGAATTCTGCTACGAGTGTTTCTACTCACTTGTTTATTCGTTTTCCACTAGGTAGTTGAAAGTATGGAAGAATGATATTGCCAAGTAATCATATGGTTGGCAGAGATTTGACAACCACTTTTTATATACATTCCGTTTTAATCAATTTATTACCGGTTTTTAAAAACAATGAGTGTTTCAATCCGTTCATATTTTTTACGTGAAACAAATAAATAATAGTTACAAGATTTCAATTTAATAGCAACACTTATGTATTTTGAATCACTCGCACTCGAGTATCATTTTTTTAAAATAACTATTCAAAAATGCGTATAATCGTGAGCAGAAGAAATAAGTTTCATACACGAATTTTGTTTGGTGTTCAAATCTAAGATTAATTTCTAATGCTTCAAAAATACGTCTCCTGAGGCTTGCCAGTTTACCAATCAGACACAGAAATGGTTTATTGGCAAAAACTGCCAAATTTTTAATAAAAATAAAAATTGACACAAAAGTAATGTTCCAGTAAAAATTCATACCTAATTAGTTGTCTCCCTCGACTCCAATGGAGCAACTCTTACACCGGTGACAGATGGCGGCGGACGCGGCACGGACTCGTCTTGACATTGTAATGTCAAACGCTGCCATTGGTCGATCCTTGGGCTGGCGGAAGTTGTTTGAAGGATAGACCAATGGCAGCGCTTGACCTCACAATGTCAAGACGAGTCCGGAGCTGCGTCAGCCGCAGTTTATTACCAGCTTTAATTCAAGATTAGTTTTAAGCTGGTGACAAACTGCAACGGACGCGGCTCCGGACTCGTCTTGACATTGTAAGGTCAAGCGCTGCTATTGGTCTATCCTTTATACAACTTCCGCCAGCCCAAGGATCGACCAATGGCAGCGTTTGACCTTACAATGTCAAGACGAGTCCGGAGCCGCGTCCGCCGCCATCTGTCACCGGTATTAACCTTAACGTACTCTACGACGGCCTGTGCACAGATTATAAACGTCGTCCCAGACGTTTAAATTAGGTAAAATCTAGGACAATTCGTCAAAATTTGTGTTTAAAAAATCATTACGTGAGCATTATCTTGGCACCTCTCAGAACTGACCATTCTACTATTACTCAACTACGTTTTCGTATGTTTCTTTCTCTTCTTTTTCACACTTTCGATTAATAATCATCGACTTCCCTAATATATTATATATTATGTATTATAGTATGTATTTATTATTGTCTAAATTGATATGTATGTGTATGTATTTTATTCGTCTTAAAAAATATGTCGGATACTTTATACTCCGCCACTGACTACATTATCTGCATTACCTCAAGGTTGACTGGTAGAGAATGTTGTATAGCATTAAGTCCGCCAATTGTACTTACTTGTGCAATAAAGTTTAAATAAATAAATAAATAAAAATCCGTAAAAGCAGGTACTGCTTTTGGGTGTCAAACCTATATTCCAATAAATAACGCTCATATTGCAAAAGTCCCCAAAAGAAACGCAATCCGCAAACTTTTCTTGGTCAGCTACCAATAACGCTTTCGCCAATACTAATAAAAGGAGAAATCTTGTCTATGGCGCGAAAAGCGCGGGAAGTTACCCACACATGGCGCCAAGACTCCGTTTATTGCTTTGCTGAAAACATTGCGATAGTGGTTAGTTTAGATTTATGATTTATCTGAACTAGATAATGCCCGCGACTTTGTTTCCAAAAAAGCAAAATGATTTATATTAAATCATTTGACGTTTTAATTATTTAACTATAATTTTTAAACTATCATACGTATTGACAAATGTTGACAAAGTAATTGAATGGCTTCAAACAAATAACCTAAAAAATAATCTTGATAAATCTAACTATATACAATTTAACAAATCGAAACGTAAAACCGACAATAAAACCGACTTCAAAAAGCTAAAAATAATCTTAACACATAAGGTACCTAATCACTTACTTTTGGAGCCGGTGCAAACGAAAACATTGAATCTCTCATCGGCTGGCACCGACTCCAAATGTAAGTGATTAGGTACCCTACGTGTTAAAATTATTTTTAGCTTTTTAGTTTCGTGATTTTTTAAAAATAAATTTACTTATTTTATTTATTTTTAGTGATGAATCCTAATCAAAACAGATCTTAAGAGTGCAAACAAAATTTAACTGCTGAACATCGATTTTATTTCCTATTTTTTCACCCTTATGGATGAAATTTTTTCTGAAAATTTTTGTAGTATCTTTGAAGTATTAGCTATTCAATAAAAAACGTTCAAAATCGGTTTACATTTGTCGAAGATTTTGGGTAACAAGAACCACGAACCAAAACATTATCTCTACATATATAGTTATTTTGTTATTTTCTCAAAAACCGCTAAATCAATTTAAATGGGACTACTTCTGAAGTATGATCTACCAAACAAAAAAGGAATCATCTAAATCGATTCATAATTAGCAGAGATATCATACAGTCGAATTGAGAATCTCCTCCTTTTTTGAAATCGGTTGATAATAAAATTTCACTTTGAACTATGCAAAGATAGAGTAGAATAGAATAGAATGGGGTCTCAAGGTGCCAGCCGATGAGAGATTCAATGTTTTTGTTTGCACCGACTCCAAAAGTAACTGATTAGGTACTTAAGTGTTAGGATTATTTTTAGCATTTTAGTGTTTTGAAGTTGGTTTTATTTTTTTAAATAAAATTTACTTATTACATCTATTTTTAGTGATAAATCCTAATCTAACTGCTGAACACCGATTTCATCCCCTATTTTCCTACCCTTAGGGGTGCTTTTTATTTTTCAAACTTTTATCATAGCATCTTTGAAGTATAAGCTATTTAATAAAACAAAAATCATCAAAATCGGCTCATATTTGTGGAAGATAGGTAACAAGAACCACAATCAAAATATTATCTGGGTATATATTTGTTGATTTTCTCAAAAAGTTCTGAATCAATTTCGATAAAATTTATATGGGACCACCTCTGAAGTATGATCTACCAAACAAAAAAAGAATCATTAAAATCGATTCATTATTGGCGGAGTAATCGCGTAACATACATTAAAAAAAAAAACATACAGTCGAATTGAGAACCTCCTCCTTTTTTGATGTCGGTTGAAAAATAAATTACAGGATTTGGGCCTCTGGTCATTGCGCAGCAAATTTAAGTCATCCAGTGTGAAACCACTCTAATACCAGAGCCACCTGGAAAACGACTACACTCCTGCCCCCCTAGCATGACTAACAAAACTCGATATGATATGATATGATATAGCGATTTATCGAAACAAACGGTCATATTTTTTACAAATATGATAGATATAGCCGCCAAGTTGATTTTTTATGAAAAGAGCGATCATAAAAATTCAAAATTGCGTCTATATCTTTCATATTTAAAAAAAAATTGACCGTTTGTGTCGATAAGTCTCTATATCATATCATATAATATCATGTTTTGGCAGTCATGCTAGGGGGGCAAGTTTAGTAGGCGCTTTGGTAAACGAGAAAATCATAGAAAGAGTAGCAAAATGCTGGCTTCTCCCGTCTGAGATCCAGATTGATATAGAAAATCGCTCACACATCCTTCGAAGAGTAAACCTGGTTAAAAGTAGCCTTACCCTAATTAGAGCTATTGTCTTTAATGTCACCATCATCATTATTTCATTTCATTCAGCTATAGGACGTCCATTATCAGCAAAATTTTATTTAAGTCCGTTCGGAATTTTCAATGAATATCAGTAAAACCAATTTATTTATGATTGGTAACTGAATTAGGCTCTTTTACACGTCTTAATTTTTTTTCCTACATCACTCTGCTTCGGTACAATATTGTGGGCTAGCCGAGAAGAAGTAGCGCTAAAAATTCTGTCACTACTTTCAGCCTCTTTTTTAGGTAGTAGGTGTTTACATTACATTTAAATGTATCTGTGCTAGCAGGGCAACAGCTGTCAGATCGGAACACTCGATTATACAAAGGCAAACTGACAGACACACTGTCAACATCATTTCAGCCATAGGACGTCCACTGCTGAACATAGGCCTCCCCCAGTGACTTCCAGATTAGCCGGTTGGAAGCGGCCCGCATCCAGCGGCTTCCTGCAACCTTTACCAGGTCGTCTGTCCACCTTGTAATAATTTTCAAAGTGTCGCCTGGTAATTATCATTAACGCTATAAAGAGAAACTGATCCACTTGACAGATAGAACCCCCTTTCTGCAGTGTCCAAAAATGACGGCACAAGCCGTGGTCCGAGCCTACAGAGGCGCCCTTGAAGCCCAGTCCGACCAGTCTATTTCTATGACTTTAGTTCGATCCATTACATTTTCCTTTCACAATAAAGTTCAGCCATTAAAGTCTTCTGGGGCGTAAATATATAACTTTACTAGCCCTTCTGATTGGACAACTGCCTCTAACTGACCCAAACTGGTTAATACCAGTTTTTGAATACATATTTTCTTCATTACCCGCGTCAGGTTTAATTGTCTCGAATAAAATCAGATTTTTACGTCACGATTAAGTAATTTATGCATACGACTCTGTTACGATGTAATGGAAGGGTGTAAAGTAAGGTCACTTACCACTTGAATTCACTTGATACGTCGCGTCGTCGGATTACTTAAACCCTTGTTATTATTGTTTTATTTTGCTTTCTAAGTTTTAGTTTTTTATAAGTTTTGCCAATCATTTTTTACTTTCTAATGTTTAATCTGTGGAAATCTATAATTAGCTGTAGGTATATTTTAAGAAACTATTAATGCATAACATGCAATGTATCGCCGTTGATTTCATAAATAAAATAAAATAATGTTACATGGTGTTATCAAAAAAGTAAGTTAGTCTAATCCTTTTTTTGTGGATAATTACACATTATTAATAGACCATTTTTGTAGGCATGTAACGACTAAAGTATCACAAAGTAAAGACAAAAGACTGACTTTAAGAGTTTTTAAATTGTTTTATCCACCAAGCGGACCAAGGGCTTCAAAGAATTATCCCGTGTCAATAAGTGCCTCAACTGACTCTGCTTAGTGAGCTTACTGATGTTACTTTTACTATGGTTCGAGAAGAATTTTAAGTGGTTCTAATAAGATGGGGCTTTTATTACACGAAATATAATTAGTATTTTCTTTATTGGTGTCCCTTATGTGAAATAAAATCTTGCAACTTGTGTGGTACGACTACGAGTATCACACAAGAATAGTGTTCAATTTTTTATTGATACTTTACGGGTTATCCCTCAAAGAACTCTAATTACAAGCTTATGCTCGTCTGTTTGTCCGTTCTTAGAGTGACGTGAAAATCCAAATAATACGATCCTAAATTGACAAGAAATATTAAGATTTTTGTACTGTCCTGTCCTGGAGAAACCAGTGAATACCGCCTCAATACTTACAAACGAGCGCACAGCCAACTGCTAAGAAAACTAACATGGTTATTTCTAACAAAAGGGTGTACTGAGAAAGGATTAAAAACCGAGTCGAAATAGGGGATGGAAGTTTATTGAGAACTTTGATATTACCGCTAGTAAAGTATGAAACTACAAATACATAAAAACGGACCCAATTTAACCAACACAACAATTTAGGTACTTTTAGGAGATCACATTCAGAACACATCCAATTTAAACAACACATTACGCCTTATCAAAACCCCATCGAGATACACATCAGAAATTCAATTTCAAAACATCATCATCTACAAATCATAACTGACAAAAAATGTAACATGGGGTGCGACCCTAGTCTTATAAAAACATCTAATAACAAGCGTTAATACTGGCCGAATACACCGCATCTGCCGCCGTGATGAAAAAAAAACCGCGCGCTCTGATTGGCCGACTGCGCGCGGCCATTACCGACAGCTGTCAGTTCGATATTGTCTATGGTGTAAGGCGGAGCGTACACTGTTCTAGCCATATGGTGCGGTGGAATAGCTAATAATGGCTATGTGGCGATGACAATGGTTTATAGACCGCGTAACGACTAGGTTTATGGCTTTGGTACGCTTTAGTAAAAATATTACAATATCAAATATTTCTGCAGTTTAAGGTTCTATTCGTAGGAGGCATACCATGATATCTTGTAGCAATAATACTTAAACCTGAATCTATACATGGCGACTGATGAGACGAGGAAAATGCTCCAACCATTAAAATAATAAAAAACTTTTATTATTGCATCAATATTGGAATCAAAAGAAAAAAAAAACACTTCTTCATACAAAATGGACCTTTCAAAGACAAAATCAAATTCGAAAGCCAGTTTAAAGACGGCCTCCTCTAACCGACAGACAAGCATACCGGACTTGGCGTCGCTAACTTTGGAAGTCCCGGGTTCGATTCTCGAACAAAGACTTACCACACTTAGACACACTTAGATGTTAGAGTTCAGCACACTTAGACCCTGTTTAAATGGAGTGTAAAACGCAGCATAGGTACCTACCCATTGGCCATTTGGACGGTAAACTTGATAAAGTTGGGATGCAGCCAGTATCCTTAGGTAAGTAAGGTAGTTGTTATAAAAATCAGAAACACCCACGGTACCACAACATCCAGACCCGAGACAACATAGAAAACTTCACAATACACCTATAAACAATCCTTCTATCTATTGTCTATGCATAGGTCAGACGGCCGTCTGGTGTAGTGGCTCGCGGTCCGGACTACAAATCCAGCGGTTGTGGGTTCGAATCCTACAAGGGGCAATGTTTGTGTGATGAGCCTGAGCATTTGTACCTAAATCATGGATGTATATAAACATATTTAAGTATGTTTATCCGTTATCTAGCCGCCATAGTACAAGCTTGGTTAGTTTGGGGATAATTGGTGTGATTGTGTAAACAATTTACTATTGTTTAAGCTTGGACCAACGCATTAGCTTAGCCATTCAGCATTGCAACGTGGCCAGCCTTTTGGGCACCTTTCCCAAAGACAGAGAGCTTAATCAGATATTTTATTTATTGTTTTTTTTCCCTATGAATAAAATATTGGATTTTGTGTAAATATCTTAGGAGTTTGTTTATTTTTATTTTGTATTTTCTTTATATTTTCTAGAGTTAGCGTTTTAGTTATTTTGCGGTTTTGCATTTGTCAATATTTAAATAAAATATATCTATAATATAAAAATAAATCTCTATTTCCTTTGGTCATCGCATCACGCGTGAACGGATGGAACGATTTCGCTAATTCTTTTTTGTTGAGTTTATTATTGACTGAAGAAAATCCTCTATGAATAAACTAAACACCACGTAAACGAAGTCGCGGGCTACAGTTAAAAGTTACTATTTAGGTTCAGACAATTTACGTATTTTTCCTCCTTAACATTCAATTTCTAAAATAAACTCGCCAGAAACACCATAATAATGAAATCGCCCCGAACTCCCCTCGGATTAACATATAAATAGCCAGCGTGCCGTGATAGAGCACGCAGCAGGTAGAATCTGTTAAGCTTCGTTTAATATATTCTATAAAGGAATAGAGACTGCATGATCTATAAAACTGAAAAGCTAATTTAACATTAGCCCTTTCAATAAACAATGTCATTCAACTGTCATTCAACTCCTCCGAGAGATTTAGTGGGATCCGGCTTGACCTCCTTAACACGTAATTTCATCACGTAATTTCTGGACGCATCCTAACTTTGGATAATGGTAAATCTTAATATAAGAACTCATACATTTTTTTTTCAGACGGACCTATTGCTAAATGCCTTTGAGGAAGGCATTCTTCAGCTTAACCGGGCAGTTGTGTCGTGCGCTGAAGGTGCGGTCGCCGCGACCCGGCCGAGTGTGAGGCTCAGACTCGTACGTGTCGAGCCCCATACTAGCAGGCGTGATCGGGCCAATGTGGAGTGCAAAAGGCACCCTACCGAGCGGCGAACCCGCTAGTGGTGGCGCCGACGGGACCGGAACTGCCGAAACAGGCTGGGCCGCTGTCGGGCTCCATTCCAGCGGGTTCTCATTAATACTAATACTCATTAATACTCATTTATTCAGTATATAGGCCCTCTTCCGGGCACTTATACACGTCCCAAAATATAGCTTTACCCTACCACCGCTTCGGGACTACATATCGGCTGGTGATGAGAAGAAACGGCGCAACAAACTCAGTCACCTTTGTCAGCCTTTTTTACAGGAAATACAATTTCAAGACATGAAGTAAGTGCGAGCTAAGCAGGTTAAGTCCATGCACTCTTGTCGTTCAAAAAATCGTCTACCTTATAATACCCTTTTTTCATAAGGTTTTTTTTAATGTGAATTTTGAACTCATGTACAGGTAGTTCAACAAGTCTGTGGAACTTTATTAAAAAATTTAATACGAAAATTTTTGTTCGATCTGGGGATGAGTCGGACTCGAAGAACCCATACAGGAATTGTAAAAAAACAAAGTATGCCTACCTTCCCACAGCATGGCACAGGCCTCATCACCTCATGCCATGAGGTGCTTTGGGCCATACTTTACCGCGTAGGCCCACCGCACCGCAGGAAGGGTGTTGGAAGGCCATTGACTTTTACTGGCTTCAGTGGCTTCACGACTATGTCTAAGTAAACCAAGCGATATTAGCCGGGACCAACTTTCATAACGTGCCTTCCGAAGCACGGAAATGCTTGTGATAAACGTAACTAAATACGGTTGGAATGGTCACCTATCCAATCACAACCGCGGCGTAGGTGGCTTAACTTTGGTTATCACTACCAAAGCGCGGCCGCCATTGAGCTACAAGCAGCTCTTTGGATAGTGTTAAATCTTAAGTAAAATAAAGAACTGTAGCTAAATAAAATTGGTAATTAGTTTAAAAAGCTATAGAGGTAGTTCCTTCGTATGTTAATAATCAAATTCTCGCGTGTCTTAGGCCCATTTGTATGGGAGCAATAACTTCAGCGGCTGCACACCATTTAACCGCTATGTCATCCAAAAAAACACCTTTATTATAAACAATTTAAAGACCATAATCGTTCGTCAAAAAACCAAATTAATATAATGTGCCATGATTACATATTTTTGGAGTTAACACCAACTATATTTCATTTAAACGAAAATCTTTGACGTTTTCCATTTATATGAAGAGATTACATTTATTTATGACTATATTATTTTCATTTGCAATTAGCATAATGAGTTAGGTTGAATAAGAGTTTTGGGATTAGCAGAGCGTGATAATATATTAGAATACAATGGTGTAGGAACTGTTTTATAGTAGGTACATTTAGTATAAGACGATTAAAATTGTCTTAAGCACATACCTACATACATACCGCCGTTCTAGCGATATGCTAATAAAGTACAGTGCCCGGCGGTAAATATTGCTCATCGACCTTTGGAAAGAGACAATCGGCTAATTTCGGCTTCGTATAGCGTTAAGTGTGTCGCACACTACCATGACGTTTGTTGACATTACATAGAGTTGTTAAAACCCCAAACTATATTATTTATTTTGATGATTTTTTATTAATTTCGTTGGCATACTTACATAATGTTAGTTTTACAGCTCTATATAATTCACGCGGGAATCAAAACAAAACACCAATAAAGTACTTCGTTCTGAATTCAAATTCTGATAAACCATAAATCTAATAATTGATGGACATGGAAATCAGTATTCGTTGTATTCGGAAATGCGATGATTGCTGATGTGCAATATTTACCGCCGGGTACTGTAGGTCTGTCAAATACGGATGAAGATAAAAATTTTCTTTCTTCGTCCATCAGGTAGATTATCAAAAAGTTTTGGACACGTATTTTTTCTTTTTTCACTTAATCATAATATTACAGAGATATATTGATTTGAAATGTGACGTCGTGGTACAATTTTTACTTGTTACGTTACGGTTATTGATGACCTCCGTAGCTGAGGGGCGAGCACGCCGGAGTCGCCATTTCTGAGGTCTCTCGTTCGGATCCCGTTTCAATGAAGAAAACGATTTTTCTTTTGTTACCTTGGGTCTGGTTGTGTACCGTCGTTTTTTCTGCTTTGGTTACTTACCATAGGATCAAAGCAATGTATGTGATGTTGTCCAATATTTATTGTTGTGAAACAGGGCTGGGACCCAATTCTGTCTGTTTATTGAAATAAATATAACTGTGTCATTGTCTACCAGTAGTTATACATATTAAGGCCAATCCCCACAAGACTAAATAAATCAGTCGTGACACAAGCGGGCCCTAATTACTTAGTATAGTTCGAATTACCCACATCTCTTACGAGTGACGGGTGAGGTCCCAGTAACAGCGGATTGAAGGTGAGCTTTTAGAATCATCATTTTCAGCCACACGTCTCACTGCTAAACAAAGAAAATATATATCTTTGCCCCCAGTGACTTCCAGATTGGCCGGTTGGAAGCGGCCTGTATCTAGCAGCTTCCTGCAACCTTTACCAGGTCGTCTGTACACCTTAATTTAAATGTAGATCCATTATATTTTGTTCGATTTCCGGTCGGTCAATGTAGGAAAATTACTTTTCTGTATTGTCTCGGGTCTGGGTGTTGTCGTGCCGTTGTTTTTTCTGATTTCTATAACACGTGCTTATGCTACTTATCATAAGATTAGAGCAATGTATGTGATGTTGTCCTATATTTTATTTATTTAATATTGTAGATACCATTTTAGGCGTGATGAATTGACAGCAAGCAAAAAAGGGTGCGGTATAACCCAGCTTACTTGGCCTAACGCACAATGGCCCAATCATGAGGCTAAGTGCGGAGAAAGCCCAGCTAAACTAACTAACTAACTAACTAACCCAGCGTGCTTAATCCCGCTGTCAGTGAGGACCCACCCTCTTTACTGAGGGCCAACCACGGGGTGCCCTGTGATACTCTCTATTATGATTACAACTCATGTCGGGGTGGGGGCGTATTACAAATTCAATGTCATGTAACTTGATTATTGACTATATAGCGTTAAGTGGTGATACGAATGCAGGTTGTAAGTGGAACTAAAGATATATTATATAGGTTGTTAGACCGACGACCGTCTGGTGTAGTGGGTTCCGCTGCGGAGTACAAAGCAAGGCGGTTGCGGGTTCGAATCCCGCAAGGGGCTAATTTTTGTGATGAGCGAGCATTTGTACCTGAGTCATGGATATTTATAGATGTATATAGGGTGTCCCATAAAGTGGATTTCGTTTGGCACGCTCTTTACGGGACACCTTGTATATGTAAAATAAAACCAATAAAACCAATTTATTTCTGCAAATAGGCCTAAATGAAGCTCTTTTATACGTCCCAATTTTTTTTTTACCCTACCACTGCTTCGGGACAATTGTGGGCTAGCGCCGAGAAGAAGCAGCGGAAGAAACTCGGTCACTATTGTCAGCCCCTTTTTAAATAGTGTGTTTACATTACAAGATAAAATGAACCTGTGCGAGCAGGGCAGTATTTAATTCCATACATTTTTATCAATTAAATAGTAATTTACAGTGTAATAACCTTTTTTCATTAATACCATCTTGACATACGATTTAAATTTATGTATAGGTAGTTCAGCAATAGACTGCAGCAAATTGTTAAAAAAGCGAATACATTTTCCCATGAACGAATTACCTACTTTATGCAGTCTGAAATTTGGAACGGCAAGTTTGTCTTTATTCCGGGTATTATGATTATGAATGTGTGTTTATCAATTCATTCTGTCAGCATGTTGCAGCCCACTGCGTACGTCACGGACGTAAGCCTCTCCCATAGAGCGCTGAAGAACACGATCTCCGATTTATCATACAGCCACTGCTAGCCATCTACCTAAGATCGTCTGTCCATCGAGCTGGACGGTGTCCTACACTACGTTTGCCAAGACGTGGTCTCCACTCAAGAACCCGTTTACTCCACCTTTCATCGGTTCTGTGACTGCGATTTTTGGAACAATTTATTTATTTAACCAGCTTTTCCCGCGGCTTTTTCTGGAATATGGAATGTCACCCCATATTTTACCCCCTTAGTAGCCTATATCCATTCCTTTTTTTTGTACAAAATTTCATCAAAATCGGTTCAGTTTTCGAGACATAAAGTAGTCTATATCCTTCTCCAAAGTCCAATCTATCTCTTTATTAAACATCATCACAATTCATTCAGCAGCTTAATCGTGAAAACGTTACAGACAGACAGACCGAGTTACTCTATAATATTTGTATGGATACCCATGGATTGGTGCCGTGTGGGGACGGCCATAAAGAAAACACTTCCACACCGCCAACAGGAGGCGTGTCGTAAGAAGCGACTAATTCCTGTAGCACGAGACGGGCAGCAGCGTCTTCGTGCGAAATCTTATAAAAAACTGCGCTCGCCAAATTTGGACGACTAACAAGAAAAACAAAATTACAAGAAAATTGGTAAGACATGCAGATATTTGATTTGATTTGAAATAAGGGTTACGGAGGTCTGATGGCAAATGCTCCAAATGTAAACCTGACTTGCAGCATCTACGAGTAGGATCAAGTTCAAGCGTTCCCCAACTAGGAACGGACAAAGCGATAGAAGGAAGATTTCAAACTATTAAAAATACCGATTGTCTAGTCTTCCGTGTTCCCCGTTTAGTATTTCAAAGGAAGTACTCTATTTGATATCAAAATGTGATATCTCAAGGTATTTACATGACGAACGCACAGAGCCGTCTTTCCCACTGGGCAGTCTGGGCACTTTCCCAGGGCCCCGCGATCGATGGGGCCCCCTGGTTCCTGCTTCAATAGTATCCTCTGTCAAAGTCATCATAATATATTGCAAAAATTCATAAAAAAATCATAACTCGAAAACTACGAAAAATCGTAGAACATACTTGTGGGTAATTCAGATGCCTCTCAACACGAGGAACATAAAAATAAATTTTGGACGTTACTTTTCTGGCCACTCTGTATAATATATAGGTTTTTTCCTATAAATAAAATATCGGATTATGTAAATATATATATTTTCTTTAATTTATTTTGTATTTTATTTTTTAAGGTTAGTGTTTAAGTTAGTTTTATGTTTTGTGTTTGTTAGAAAATAGTTGGGTTCAAATATCGTTAATCTTGATATAGGTATCTACTATTCTATTGATTTCGTTAAATAAATATAGGAATAAGTGGGGATGTTGTCTTATAATTATATCAAAAGAAAATTATACTCTACACGAAAATCTGTGCCCTAAAAGATTTTATTAGTGTAAAAAGCCAAAAGGAAATTATACAGTAATTACAGCAAATAACACACAAAAAGACATTATGAAAGAAAATCTACGTGACGAACAAAACGGAGCGCCAATTAAAACACAATTAAAGAAAACAAAACGCAACGAATCATAATTAAAACTTTTATAATTATAGACAACGACCCGTGGCCTATATTGAGTCATATCATTAAAAACAACAATTAAAAATTCAATACGGGCGAGATTACGTACAATTTTCTACCAATTAACTTCTTCACAGAAAACATTTCCGATTTTTAATACACGTATGAATCGGACTGAAAAATGTTAGGGCTTACGGTCCGAAACTGAAGTTTACCGTTCTGCGTTTAAAGGCGAGATTTTGTTTTTCGAACGCCGAAGACCACACACGTCGTGGCTTTTAAAAAACGAATGCGGCAACCGCGCCTCGTTCGTTACCTCATCACCGGCTTCTTTTTTCAAATTTCTTTTTTTTTCAAACCCGCGGCGTACGCTATCGTCTACATAGAGGCGAAGGCAACACGCACGCCTTTTACATGGCCACGAAAAAAGGTTATAAGTCGGATAATGTTGTTGTGGTTGTGTTATTATGGTCGGTTTCGGTCGGTCCCTGGCCGAAGGCATAAATTAGGCAGTTTTATTAGGTTGAAAAGCTTCTGATGCGCCGACTGCGCTGTGTATCGTTTTTATAGTTTTTTAAATATTCTCTTAAGGGCTGCCTTTGGAGATTAGTTTGTTATCGGCCAGTAATAAAGTAGGTAAGGGTATAGCTTATTTGGTGGCGTTCTTTTTTTAATTTACCAAAGAGGTTGGTAAGGATCGTTTTGGTGGGAATTTTCTTGATGTCAACAGATAGCGGGTAAATAAGGAATGATGGCTTTTTAATAGTGGGACGTGGTAATTTGGGTGGCGTTGGGATTAGCTTGCCTTGTCGTGGTATCGTATTTAAGCGTTTAATGAATGCGAAAGTTAGTATTTTCTCTTTAAAAAGGTGGATTAGGATGGACACAAAAATACTCTAGTACAGTGCAGAACATAAATTTTAATAATCCAAAATATTTTATACGCTAAAATAACGGTATTTAATTAAATTAAGGTATTAACACGATTTGCTTGAAAATTTTAAAATGAGTAAATTTTGTAATATTATTATGAAATATTTTAAGGGTAGGGCGGGGCCAAGCATAAAACTTCTTATACCAATGAGAAATAAAAATGTTAACCACTGTCCATGGTCATACTTAATCCCGCCAATTCAAAATTATACATAATTTACTTTAAAACGGTTTTAAGGATGTAAATAACCATTTTTGGTATTTTTGTTTAATTTTACATAATTGACTCGAACTCAAATCAAACCATAGACTTTGCTTAGAGTACAACCAGCCTATAATAGCGAAATAGGAGCAAATATTATTAATACGATCTCCACAAATAAGCTGAAGGAGCTATATTTCAGCAATTTTAATAGAAACATAATCTCTGAATAAATATGAATATAAACTACTGCGCGGCATTGCCTCACTGAGATGCCTCGACAATGACCAAACTAACTATCCAACTAAATACTAAACTAAATATGCGCAATTTTTTTTGCGCTTTTTAGGTAACTAGCCCATTATCATGATCTCGAAGTAAGGAATAAACATCCTTGTGTTACAAGTACACCCAGACTCCAATTTAGAAAAGTGCCACACTATGTGATTTTTACGTTACTTATCTATTTGTTGTTTATTATTGTGAATTAATTGATGAATGAAATTGTATTTTTGATTTAATTCATCAACAATTGTGTGTAATTTGCCTGTTTTGTATGAAGCGAAGCCTGAGGCTCCCCCGCGACGGGCCCCGAAGTAGCGCGCGATCGGACCGTAGTAATGCATTAAATTTTTTGTGTGCGACTGGGCCTTTAATTATTGAATAATTGGTATATAACCTACAATTAGAGTACAATTTTATAAATAAAAATAAAATATATAGGTACATATAGGCTGTTGTTTTGTTGTGTTCAACAAGCAACTTTTATATGGGTAAAAATTATGACATTCAAGACACAGGCACAAATGTTCGTGCTCGTCACACAACACACGATTGTCCTCTACCTAAAGGTTATCTGGAAGAGATCGCTATTAGCGATAAGACCGCCTAAATTGTACATCTTTCTATAAAAATCATGTGTATTTTACTTGTATGGTGTGCAATAAAGAGTATCTATCTATCTATCTAAACACTTGCCATTTGCGGGATTCGAACCCGCAACCGCTGGCTTTGTAGTCCGGCGTACAAATGGGTACATCACAGCTTGCACTTACTACAAGTCTTGTAACTGTATTTCCTGTAAAAAAGGCTGACAAAGGTGACTGAGTTTGTTTCGCCGTTTCTTCTCATCACCAGCCAATTTGTAGTCCTGGAGTGGTGGTAGGGCAAAGCTATATAATCATATTCATATTAATTTATTCACTTTATAATGTAAACCAATAGTAGTACAGTTAATAGGCATAAAAAGATGGTAATAAAATAGTTACACTATAACCTCTATGAGGCATTCGTGAACACAATTATTTGATAAAATTAATCTTAACAGTATCAGCATTCCATTTACAATTATTAAACAATATTTATTATTTATGCTCCTAAATTATAATAATTATGTCAATAGCGTCATTTAGTATTATATCAATGTAGGATATGAGTGCTGACTGGAACGGAATGACAGGATGACGTATGACCGGGTAAAAGAGAACGAGTGATTGCCAGTATGAGCGAGAGTGAAAGAGGAAGAATGATTTTAAAAATATTGTAGTGTGTCTGGGGAATGAGTAGCAGATTTTTAAAAAGAGTTCGGTTGTCGTTCGTGGTGTGCAAAAAAGTTAAGACGTATTTTGTATCAAGTCATTTTCTTTTAAGAAATAAATACCCAATTTCAAAGTTTTACCGAGTTTCACTTGAAGACTGTCCTACAAAGTGGTGCCAGAAGTGCGATAGTGAAATTCGGAAGACGAAATTCGAAGATTTGAGGTTAGGTCGGCATTGTGCACGTGTACCGGTTTCAAGATTTTCAAGACGCAATCCTCTGAAACTACTGACAAAATCATGCCGAAAGCGAGTTCCAGACGTAGCAGCAGACAAGCCGATTTCGACGAATTTGAATCCACGATGACATCACCACGTGGCGGCGGAGGATCGATGTTGCACCTGACGGAGGGCCTTGTTCCAAAATTCACAGGCCAGGATAAGACGTATCCTGCAGCTAGGTGGATACAAGACGTGGAGGACAATGCTGAGGTGTTTGGGTGGACTCCAGTGCAGACGCTGTTGTTGGCTAGGAGGTCATTGTCGGGTACTGCGGAGCTGTGGCTACGTGCTGAACGTGCTTATAAGACGTGGAATGATCTAAAAAGCGGTATAGCAAAAGAATTCCCTGATTCCGTGGATATTAAGACGATACACGAAATGATGAGCACAAGAACGAAAAAAACCCATGAAACGTGTTTAGACTACATGTTGATTATGAAAGAACTGGGTAAAAGAGGAAAAATGCCGGACTATGTGGCCATTAAATATATAATCGAGGGTATACAAGACGAAGAAATCAACAAAGTAATGCTGTATGGCGTCACGAGTTACAACGAACTTAAAGAAAAATTACGCATTTACGAGCAGCTAAAAGAAAAAATGGCGGCGAATTCCACTAAAAATTATCATCACAGACAAAGACAATTAAACAGGCATGAGTACGAAAACAAGCCAGATCGACGCGTTTCACGCTGTTTCAACTGTGGGGAAATGAAGCATGCATCAGTCGATTGTCCGCATAAGAAGAAGGGGCTGAAGTGCTTTAAGTGCAATCAATTCGGCCATATTGCTCCAAATTGCCCTTCAGCTTCAGCATTAACTTCAGGAAGCGGAAATGCAACAAGACCGACCGGAAGCAATCTGAATGCAGCGGCAAGTAGCGAGGTTGGTAACCCTGCAAGATGGCAGCGACAACATGACGCAGATGGCGCTGGCGTCAAACGGACTTGTTTCGGACGAATGACGAACGGAACGAATGACTGCACTATGGACGGCGGTGAGGTTGGCAGCACTGCGGCGGACATGGCGGCCAACGACCCTTTGACATCTGTCAATGTCAAATCTGGAGAGTTGTTTTGCGTAAACAACAATAAAGATGAAATTACGAAACCGATAAAACTTGTGGAAGTGTTAGGAAAAAGTGTTAAAGCGCTAATAGACTCGGGCAGTGATATAAATCTAATCTCAGTGCAGTGCTACGCGGAATTAAATGCGCCAGAGTTCGACAAAAGTGACATTTCATTATCGGGACTGGGCGAAGGAAAAGTGAAATGTTTGGGACGTATTCGACTAAATATCGAAATAGATGGACAGTGCTATGACAACGTGCTATTCTACATCGTACCTAAGGACGCTATGCCTTATTATATGATAATTGGTCAGGAGTTT
The DNA here is from genome assembly GCA_963576865.1 of Anania hortulata. Classification (NCBI taxonomy): domain Eukaryota; kingdom Metazoa; phylum Arthropoda; class Insecta; order Lepidoptera; family Crambidae; genus Anania; species Anania hortulata. The sequence goes on from OY756416.1 coordinate 8,144,467, forward strand.
TTGCAAAATTGTGTAGTTATCCTAGAACGCAACAAAGTTAGGTTAAAGCCGGCTACTAGTTGGATGTATGAAATATGTGTGTGTGATTCTCTTGTTGTAGGTAATGAGGTGAGTTTGGGCATTCAACAACGTGTGAATGATTTGGTGAAGTCATATAAACCTGAAAAATCGAAAGAGGCTCCGATCAAGTTAAAGATACTTCTCAAAGATGACATCCCAGTGGCTCAGCGACCAAGAAGACTAGCTCCAATCGAACAAGAAAAGGTAGATCAGCAGGTGAATAAGTGGCTCGATGAAGGAATCATTAGGGTAAGCTACTCAGAATATGCTTGTCCAATTGTTTTGGTTAGGAAGAAAGACGGTGAACTAAGGGTATGTGTTGACTACAGGCCTTTGAACAAAAAAATCATCAAGGATGAATATCCTTTACCAATAGTAGAAGACCACATTGATAAGTTAGTTGGTGCAAGAGTATTCAGTACGCTTGATTTAAAAAATGGGTATTTTCATTTATCTGTGGAAGAGAGCTCTGTAAGGTATACAGCCTTTATTACACAGACTGGGCACTATGAATTTTTGAAAGCACCATTTGGTCTTTGCATCTGTCCAAAGGTTTTCACCAGATTTATCACAATTATCTTCAGAGACCTCATTGCGAAGGGAGTTGTGATAATATTTATTGATGATCTGATTATTCCAGCCGTTGACGAAAACGACGCAGTTACCAGATTGTCTGAGGTTCTGGATGTAGCATCCCAGTATGGCCTGCAGATAAACTGGAAAAAATCTCAACTAGTTCAACGAAGAGTGGAGTACTTAGGGCATGTTATTGAAAATGGTGAAGTTCGACCAACTCGAGAAAAAACAGATGCTGTGGTAAGATTTCCAGAACCAACTAGTATTAAACAGCTACATAGCTTCATTGGTTTAACTTCATATTTCCGTAAATACATCAAAGATTACGCCAGTTTGGCCAAACCACTAACAGATTTACTTAAAAAAGATAGTACATTTCAATTTGATGACCAATGTAGACATGCATTTTGTGAACTAAAGACTAAATTAGCCTGTCACCCTGTACTAAAAATATACAATCCAAATTTACATACTGAACTTCACACAGACGCCTCCAGCATAGCATACTCTGCTATTTTATTGCAAAGAAGCTTGGAAGACGGCCAGCTTCATCCTGTTTTTTTACCTTAGTAGAAAAACGAGTATAGCTGAAAGTAAATATACAAGCTATGAGCTTGAAGCCCTAGCTATCATCGAAGGAATAAAAAAGTACAGATGCTATCTTTTTGGAAAAACTTTCAAAATAGTAACAGACTGTAAAGCTTTTCAGATGACATTCAACAAAAAAGAGTTGGCAATGTCAACCCGAGTTGCTAGATGGATCCTGATGCTACAAGAGTACGACTTCACAATAGAGCATAGACAAGGAAGTCAGATGCGACATGTGGACGCTCTCAGCCGAAATCCGTATGTAGCAATTTTGAGAGATTCTAATAAAGCTCTTCATGACAGAATCAAAAATGCACAAGTTGCTGATGAAGGACTAAAGGCGATCATGGAGATACTAACTCAAAACATGAAGTACGAGGACTACTATGTGCGAAATGGTTTGCTCTACAAAGGCAATGAACAGCATCTTGTTATTCCATTGAAAATGGAAAATGAGATTATAAAGAGAGCACATGAGAATGGCCATTTTGCCAAGAAAAAAATGTTAGAGCTGATTGGTAAAGACTATTACATTCCAAATTTAGAAAAGAAGATTGAAGAGTACCTTTTAACCTGTATTCCATGTTTACTCGCAGAAAGAAAGCGAGGAAAGGCTGAAGGATTTCTAAATCCCATAGAGAAGGATGAAACCCCTTTCCATACTCTACATTTAGACCACATAGGTCCTATGACAGAGACAAAAAAATTGTACAACCATATACTCACCATGGTGGATGCTTTCACCAAGTTTGTTTGGCTGTTTCCAGTGAAGAGCACTACTACCAAAGAGGCCATCAATAAATTAGAAATACATCAACAATGTTTCGGAAATCCATCACGAATAATAACTGACCGAGGTACTGCATTTACAAGCCTGCAATTTGAAGAATATTGCAAAGAAGAAGGTATTGAACATGTAAAGATAACTACTGGTGTGCCGAGAGCCAACGGCCAAGTGGAAAGAATACACAGAGTTATTATATCAGTGCTTACCAAACTGTGCATAGAAAATCCTACACAGTGGTATAGACACGTCAGTCAGATACAGAGATGCATTAATAGTACGTACCAGAGAAGCATCAATACTACGCCTTTTGAGTTACTTTTAGGTACAAAAATGAAATTGAAGGAAGATATTGAAGTCTACGAGTTGTTAGAACAAGAAAACAGAGACAATTTTATGCTAATTAGGGAGGAAAACAGGAAAAAAGCTAAAGAACAAATATTGAAGATACAAGAAGAAAACAGACGAATTTACAATAGGAAGAGAAAGGAGAGCACCAAGTATAGAGAAGGTGATCTAGTTGCGATAAAGAGAACGCAGTTTGGAGTAGGCATGAAATTGAAACCCAAGTTCCTAGGTCCATATGAGATAGTGAGAGCTACAGGAAAAGATCGGTACCAGGTAGAGAAGGTAGATGACTCCACTGAAGGACCTAGAACCACCACCACCTCATGTGACCACATAAAAAGATGGCCTAACAACACAGACAAAATTTAGGTAATTTTCATGTTGTTTTATTTTATTTATTTAACCAATTCTTTTGTTTGTTTGGTTTCCTTCAAATATTTACTGTGTTTGCTATGCACTTTGTTAAGTTATAGTCTGTCAATCTGTATCTAAACTAACTACTATTAAATTATTAAGATTGTTTGTTAAACTCTACCTTAAGTCTCTAATGTTGTGTTTATGCTGTCTCTTATAAAATATCCAACTGTAATATTTGTGTCTACATAATGTTGCTAATGTTTAAAGGTCAAATAATTAAAGTAAAAACTATGTTTATAATGTATACTAGAGATAAGTCTGAGGCCAGACTTTGTGCAGGAAGGCCGATCTGTAGGATATGAGTGCTGACTGGAACGGAATGACAGGATGACGTATGACCGGGTAAAAGAGAACGAGTGATTGCCAGTATGAGCGAGAGTGAAAGAGGAAGAATGATTTTAAAAATATTGTAGTGTGTCTGGGGAATGAGTAGCAGATTTTTAAAAAGAGTTCGGTTGTCGTTCGTGGTGTGCAAAAAAGTTAAGACGTATTTTGTATCAAGTCATTTTCTTTTAAGAAATAAATACCCAATTTCAAAGTTTTACCGAGTTTCACTTGAAGACTGTCCTACATCAATGTATTACATTACAAATGTCAAATAAAATTAATAGTTATAATTTGGGACGTGTATACCTAAGTGCCTGGAAGAGGGCCTATATCTTTAAATATATAAATGAATCGCTATTTCCCTTGGTCATCGCATCACGCGTGAACGGATGAAACAGTTTTGCTGATTCTTTTTTTGTTGTGTTAATTATTGTAAGGAGAAGGATCTTTTGTAAGAAAAAAATTAGAAAGTCGCGCAGAGATTTGGGAAACTAAAAACTACGTGAACAAAGTCGCCGGCAACAGCTACTACTGAATAAATGATTATGTGTGCGCGATGACAGCGCCCCTAGTGACCACAATTATTGTGGACTTGAATCTCTCAAATTATGGCAACTGGATGGTTTGAGAATGATTTTCGGATTGTTTTTCATCGAAATTAGATGAAATTATCTAAAAAGTTTGCGCATATTATAATAAGTGATTTTCTTACTTGAACTAAAATACGAATTTTATATTACCTACGGGATTTTAATCAATACGACATGATATAACTTTCCAACCTCAAAATGTGCAAAAAGGGGAAAAATTGTATTAGCACAGCGTGTGAGAGATTTTGAAGAGCTCAGAACCAACGGACAAAGCTACTTAATAAGAGCTGTGATCATAAGACAAACGTCTGTAACACAAATATCCTACAAACTTTTTTCTTTTCATAGCTGCAGCCATCCATTTATTTCTTTGCTCCAATTTCCATCTTGATGTTGGAAATGAATAAAACATGTACGAAATGTTTTTCCCATTGTTTCTACACTTTATAACAGAACACGTATGACCCATATCGCGAATTTTAACGTTTTCACTTAAAAATACTTAAAAACGTTATTATGGAATTCTATGGAAATATAGCAATTTGACACATGACAGTCCAGAGTTTTTTCACATTTCTGCCACATTGCGTGCTGCGATCGATTTGACGGCCCCCACCACCCACTTTGCACATAGCGTATAGCTTCTTAGTGTGACAAGACCTTAATATGTAATTTATTATTCATTCCCAACGATTTGCATTAAGTATTAATAACTATAACTAGTTTGATAAATTCACGATCTCTTAACGGGATTTAGATTTCTTGATCAGAAAATCTTGTTAATGCCACATTTTCTAAGCAAACAGTCTTGGTGTCAAGTCAACACCGAGTGGTAGGTAGTTGTTAAATAAAACAAAAGTCTTCCCTAGAGTAACGTATGCCTATAATACGACCCCCGTAGCCGAGAGGCGAGCATACTGGTCTTGGTGTCGCTATCTCTGAGGTCCCGGGTTCGATTCCCGCTCTGGTCAATGTAGAAAAAATAACTTTTCTGTATTGTCTCGGGTCTGGGTGTTGTGGTACCGTCGTTGTTTATGATTTCTGTAACACAAGCGCTTAAGCTACTTACCATAGGATCAGAGCATTGTATGTGATGTTGTCCAATATTTATTTATTTAATACGTCCCACTGCAGGGCACAGGCCTCGCCTCAACAATGAGGTAGTTTGGGCCATACCCCACCACGCGGGCCCAGTGCGGTGCGGTGGAGGGGTGTTGTAAGGCAAGTGACTAAACCTTACTGTCAGATGTTATTAAGGCCTCTGACTAGTATCGAGCGATATTAGCCGGGACCAACTTGTAACGTGTCTTCCGAAGCACGGAGATGCTTGTGATAAATGTCACTAAATATGGTTGGAATGGTCACCCATCCAATCACAACCACGGCGTGGGTTACTTAACTTTGGCAATCACTACCAAAGCGCCGCCACTGAGCTACAAGCACCTCGAATAGTGGGTAGAAATAAAATAGAACAATTTGTAGTAGCTATATCGCTATCCCAAGCGGTTTTTAACCGACGACCTCCGTAGCCGAGAGGCGAGCATACCGGACTTGGTGTCGCTATCTTTGAGGTTCCGGGTTCGATTCCCGGTCGGGTCAATGTAGAAAAATAACTTTTCTATATTGTCTCGGGTCTGGGTGTTGTGGTGCCGTCGTTGTTTTCGATTTCTGTCACACAAGTGCTTTGGCTACTTACCACAGGATCAGAGCAATGTATGTGATGTTGTCCAATATTTTTTTATTTTTATTTTAACCGTCTTTAAAAAACAGAGGTTTTTTTACATGGTGACTAAAAAAGTTGAATTTTAGAGATTATACTGACAAAATAGAAAAAATATTTAATAAAAACATTACCTATATAACAACAAACACAGGAATGATGTTGAAGAACAAGAATGTTGATGTTTTACAAATACACTCGGTTATTTTTAGGTTTAGTATACGAAAAAAGGCAGCGTTCGGGAAACTACACTACGTCTTCTCGTCCAAAATACCTCAGTGCCTCAAGACGAAAGTCTACAACCAGTGTGTGTTACCAGTGATGACATATTGAAATGAAACGTGGCCTCTCACTATGGGCCTCATAAGAAAGCTCAAGGTCGCACAGCGTGCTATGGAAAGGGCTATGCTCGGTGTTTCCTTGCGAGATCGAGTCAGAAATGAAGAGATCCGTAAACGAACAAAAGTCGCTGACATAGCCCAACGGATTAGCAAGCTGAAGTGGCAGTGGGCGGGGCACATAGCACGTAGAACTGATGGCCGATGGGGCAGAAAGGTTCTAGAATGGAGGCCGCGTACCGGCAAGCGCAGCGTAGGACGTCCACTCACAAGGTGGTCAGACGACCTGGTAAAGGTCGCAGGAAGACGCTGGATGCAGGCCGCTTCCAACCGGCCAATCTGGAAGTCAATGGGGGAGGCCTATGTTCAGCAGTGGACGTCCTATGGCTGAAATGATGATGATACGAAAAAAAACATTGTCCGTCCATTGCAATTGTATAAGTAATAAATTCCCCATCAAATTTATCAATCCAACGCTTGTTACGGCGCGTACCTACTTGATTGATGCTCGGTTGTCGTTTCTAAATGAAAATATTTTTTTCTACAATGTGTTAATTGTTACATACCTATGTTTCTAACAACCTCCTATTCTATTTTCACTACCCAGTATATTAGGTTTATGTATTTATAACAAGTACATAAAAACCTACGAATCAGTTTCCGGACTTTTCTCATACTAAATTTTAGTTGTTTTATGTGAAAATTAGGAACAACAGGAAGCGTGTCGTAAGAGTCGACAAATTCCTGTAGCACGAGATTTTTAAGAACTCTATACCATCTTCCCCTTTCTCTAATGGTTGTCCTCTACCTGAAGATTGTCTGATAGAGATCGCTATTAGCGATAAGACCGCCTAAATTGTACGTCTTTCTGTAAAAATCATGTGTAATTTAGTTGTATGGTGTGCAATAAAGAGTATCTATCTATCTATCTAGAAGCCCCATCACAATTTTTTGCAGAAGGTAGGTAATAATAACCTTATGAAGGTAAAAATACATTTGCGGTATGCACATTAAACACTGCATAATAATTTTGTCGGTCTCTTTACGTGTGAATTATCCTCAATTTAATTGAACAGTATTTCAAATATTTATACCAATTATTATCGAATAGTTTTTGCGATTTCAAACCATTTACGACTAGTTCGCAAGTGCTTTACACTGTTAGGTATTTGCGTCCTGCGTGCATAGCTTAGTGATGGTCGATGGAAATGTCGATGTCGTGGCCAGATCGTGAAATTGATCATTTCATAATGTAAACTTTTTAATTTTTTGCATTGTAATGCTAGTTTAATATATCAAGGAAAATAATTTTACTTGAAAAAATTTTTAACTGCCTCGTCAGTTGGAAGATTAGTCGCCCGGATGGCGAAAGGTCGTGGTTTCGAATCCCACAGTTTAAAAAAAAATTCAAGTAAAATTACTTTCCTTGATATTTCATAATGTGACCAATCATATCATAAAATGGTAGTATTTCATGATATATAACAAAACCCGCTGCCCACATGATGATGATCAATGAATACTCAGCGTTTGGCGACATGAAAACCTAGACGCATGACTACTTCATGAAATAGTCAAACATTAGTGATCATATCATTTAGTTAAAATGAAATACCACCATTTTATGAAATAATAAAATTTCTAAAATACTTAAAAGCTGAAAATGATAATAACACATACGAAGTAGGTACCTAATCAGTTACTATTGGAGTCGGTGCCAGCTGATCAGAGTTTGAATGTTGCACCGACTCTAAAAGTAACTGATTAGGTACTTATTAATAGATCCAGATAAGTTGATCCAGGTTTGTAAGTGCCAATTTTTCATCTAAATCCGGACAGCAATTGATGCGTGCTGTAGATATGCATTTTGTTTATTCAGATGTTTGTACAATTTTAATACCGATACACAATTCACAATACTAATAAGAAGAGTAATGATATTTAAGTGATGTGACAGTCTTGATTACTCGACTCAATCGATATCGATAATCGAGTCGGCACAACGAGGTAATGTATGACTTCTTCACGGCTGTTATGCGCGCGCAGCTTCGGTTAATAGGATAATTGCGGGTTGGCGTAATTATTGGAAAAACACGAGACGTGAAGTCAGATTGGGCCGTCGCGTTTGTGGTCCAAAGTGAGGGATAAACCAATTAATTCGTCCTGTAGACAGCAGATACGTGCAAACTCTACGAGAAAGCTAATTGACCTCAAAAGTTCCTTTAAATGTTTTAGAAATATGTTTAATAAAATAGCCAGTAAAAAAACTTAATTCAACAATGCTAATGTGCTTGATTGCATAAATCATCAGAGGCACGCATACATGCCGCTAGCGTACCTGCATGGAAGCGTAAGCGCTTGCAATAAGTAAATTTTATTTTATATAGTAATTTTATGGCAAATAATAATTTGGACAATCGATAAAAGAGAGCCATTTTACAAAATTGCGCCGTTATTGTCATGGAGAGCGCGCTTGTGTATCGTAAAATTAGGATTTAGGATGAGTTTTTAGAACGTTTTTAGGTCTAATTACAAATTCAATACAATACAAATGAAAGGTATTCTGGCGTAAATTTTTCTTTGTAAATATGCTTCACTCACTCACTCGGGAAATTTTACAATTTTTAAAATATTTTTTAGAGTTATAGTGACATTCGTGACATATAATAATTATGTAATAAGTATGTTTTGTAGCAGAAGTACAAACGTCGTCTTCAATACACTCATAAGCTGTCTTAAACGTCGACGAATTTTTATGTCGGATATGTTGTCATTTTTTCCAGAAATTAAAATGAAAGATTTAATGGCAAACATTTGCAAACTTTTCGTGAATCGAGGTGACGAGATTGATAATTTTTTTAATGAAATTTTTTTTTTTGCAAATGTGAAACATGAAACGTCTTTTTGAACAAAAGGTTTGGCTATATTTTGCATGTTTTTAACAGCTTAAAATATTTCCTAAGATTGCAAACTAGGTTCTCGACTGGATATATTAGTTTCCGCGCTGTGCGATGTGGCGATGTGAAATTGCTCCTAAACCTGATACCTACCTTTAAATTGTAGACAAGAATGTTAGGTAAGAAACTAGAAAATCTTCAAAAGACACCTCCTGTGACTTAAGGTTTATACCGATGAGTGGACTGTTATGGCGGAATCAAAATCCTATGGGAGTACCTCCATAATACAGTTTTCAAACGCAGCGGTTCGGCGCGTATTACTTATCCACCGTATGTTTCCACATAATTGGCGTTAAGATGGCGGCGGTAATTGCGGCGACAGTGCCAAGTGGGAGCCTTCAATAACCAGACACACTCAAAATTTGTATGCAGTTGTGTTTGTGCTAAATACGAGTGTTTAACCCCATCGAAAATAAAAACAATTATCATATCATCATCATTTCAGTCATAAGACGTCCACTGCTAAACATTATAGGCCTAATTATTATGTATCGCTTTATAAATCAAAGCGACACTAAGGTATTGCCTATCGCCCTGGACTTTCACCACAAAGCCTTTGACTGACGCAATAGAAAATCTATTGTTTAGGGGTCACCGGTGACCACTGGCGCTAAATGTGTTAAAAGTAAGTAAGCAGTGTTTTTGTACGTCGATCTTTATAGAAAAAACAAAACAAGATTCATTAATACGGATATAAGATATTTTTGAAAACCCAAGAAAGTGACGCGTCTATAAACAAGCTGATTATGATTTTAAAATGCGTTTTTAGAAAGAGTGGCACAGAGTTAAGCGAGAACGAGCGACTATACCATTCGTAGAAGTAAGAAGCAAGAGTCCGTTGGTTGGTCAACTATTGGTCGATTTACATTTGTCGAGGTAAGAAGCAAGAGTCCGTTGATTGATGAACTATTGCTCGATTACCATTTAAAGAAGTCAGAAGCAAATGAAGCAATAGTCCATTGGTGGGTCAAATATTGGTCGATTACCATTTGTAGAAGTAAAAAGAAAGAGTCCGTTGGTTGGCCAACTATTCGCCGATTACCATTTGTAGAAGTAAGATGACAGAGTCTGAGGTCTATTGGTGACTGCCGTTGGTGTAGACGACTAGTCTGTTGTATCAACTGGCTGCCTGAATAGGTTGACCATTTAGTCATTCAACGACTAATATTTGACGCTACATTCTATACCACATGTGCAGCATTCAACATGTATTTTAAACATACTTTTCTCTTCTCCGCTGACACTGTTCTACTGAAGCTGCGAAGGCGAAATGTGTATTTCAAATAATATGACTGGTCTATTTATGACGACCCCCGTAGCCGAGAGGCGAGCATACCGGACTTGGTGTCGCTATCTCTGAGGTCCCGGGTTCGATTCCCGGTCGGGTCAATGTAGAAAAATAACTTTTCTATATTGTCTCGAGTCTGGGTGTTGTGACACCGTCGTTGTTTCTGATTTCTGTAACACAAGTGCTTCAGCTACTTATCATAGGATTAGAGCAATTTAACAAAATCCACAGCTCTTAATTAACATAGTTTGGATATTACATGTTGACCTTACAGCCAATAACGGATTTACATTATATAAGTTATCATCAATAAACGGTCTATAGGAACATCACGATATAACTTATGATATAATATAACTTATCTATTCACGTTTCAGTAAGTAATTAGGTAAAGAAATTAAATCTAGTATGTGTATGTTTGTATATGTATATATGTGTGTGTGTATGTGTGTGTGTGTGTGTGTGTGTGTGTGTGTATGTGTGTGTGTGTGTGTGTGTGTGTGTGTGTGTGTGTGTGTGTGTGTGTCTACAAAATAACTTTGTTGTACCACTAAGACATATTTGAGTGCCTGGAAGAAGGACTTTAAACTAAATAAATAAGTATCCTATTCCGCTAAGAGGAGCTTAGGCAACAAAGTAGGTTATAGACTGGGGAATATTTATTAGCTAATGTTTCTGGTTTAAGTAAAGTCGCAGGCTAAGCTTGTTGTTAAGATCTAAGTATGTACTTATTACTACATCCGCGCCCTAAGTGCGCAAATGTTTATGCGAAAATTATGCTAATAATTTTATGTTTACTTTAAAATTAGCAAGCTTGATTATGGAAAGGAACGAAATGTTAGCGAATCGATCATTATCAGTTAACTATCGATAGTCACGATAATATTTTCTTGCATATTTTATTTAAGAATATATTATGATGAATTAAATATATTTTATTTTGTTTTATTTTTTAAATAAGTATCATATTATTAAATACTTTAGTTGACTAAATACTTATAGTTAAAATTTAACCGGTGCACAGTACCTACCGCATAGTATTCGGCAAAAAATATAATTACATGAGTATAATTGTAAATGTATGTAATATGTAAAAAGAATATTCTATTTTTCGTATTTAATGTAGGTATATAGGTACATGTACATTTTGTAAATATTAATTTGTTCTAAAGATGCCCAGAGGGCTGGCTGCATTAGCTCGCTGAATGCCAAGCTTATTCGTTGGCCAAGGTAGCTACCAGCCTCCCGGGCTACAGACACGGGGGTGTCTCCGGGACCAGCAACGGCGCAGCGTGTGTGCGGGCCGTTTGCAGTAGAGTGGGGGGGACAGCTCCCTCTCCCCCCCAGAGACTGGGCGGCCTGCCATAAAGGTGGGCCGCAGCCGAAGCTGAGTCAAGGAGCATGCCTGCGGCTGCGGCCAACGGCGAAACCCTTGGCTCCGTTTCACTTAAGGCACCGGAGGGCACCGTGAGGTTTTAGTGGGTAGGCGAGCTCCTTCTGAGCCCGGAGTCCCACACACCCCTCCAGCCGTCCCCCCGTGGCTGGAGGACCGTGGGTGACGGCATTTCCTCACGACAAAAAAAAAAAAAAGGTAGCTACCAGTCAGCCAGGTCACCAGTCTTCGTAGGATAACGATGGTCATCGTTATCTTAGCATTCACAGCTCTGGGGTATAATTTAAATCTCCTGAAGCGGTATTACTTCAACCTTGTTTTGTTTTTACTGTATCGAGTTTGACTTTAAAAAAACACTGCTGACATGGTGACAAGGCTTTTTTCTCTTTAAGGTTATCCACTTGCGTGCCTCAACATTTTTTTCTTATGGTTTTTCTGGCCTACAGTGGGTAAATGGCAACAAACAGCTATCAATCAAAACCAAAAATCAAATCAAAAATATTTATTTACGTTCAAATATCGTTTTAACAATAATAAGTGGTTAGAGTCCCCTTTTAAGTTAAAATACTTGTGTCAGGAGGCTCTGCTCTTCACATGATATAATTGTGACATTTGATAACTGTCAATTCTGTGATTAGACTATCAATGTTACATTTAGTTAGTACTTGGACGGTGTAGTGGTTTGCGCTCCGGACTACAGTTGCGGGTTCGAATCCCGCAAGGGGCAAATGTTTGTGTGATGAGCACGAGCATTTGTACCTGAGTCATGGATGTTTATAAACGCATTTAAGTATGTTATGACTTAGCAGAAAATAGTGTTAGTTTTCCCAAAAAATTTACCATACATTTATTTTCCCCAAAATTTTGCGAATACTGCTAATACCTATAGATTTGTTTCCTAAAATTCCAGAAATAAAGTCCAAACCCATAGGTGATTGCGAATGATGTATTTTCTTGAATTTACGCAATCTACTTGTTAATATTAATATAACAACTTTAACTATTAAATGCCTATTTTACTTTCCTCAATTAGGGTCCGCTTTCCTTGATTTACTCCTCCACTTCGCGCGGTCTCGAGCGTCTCTAGTTGTGAGATCATTAACACGCATGTCAGCCTTAGCCCTCACGACGTCAAGTCAGCATTTCTTGGGTCTACCCCTTTTGCCAGGACCTGGCGGTGGCGGCATGGCCAGACATTTGTTTCCTACGTAGCTTGCCGGTTTCCGCAAAACATGGCCGTACCAGCGTAGGCGACTCTCCTGCAGTTTGTCTGCAATATCACGGACACGAAGGCTACCGCGGATGCGAGAGTTCCTCACGCGGTTCTTTCGCGTAACTGCGCACATCCACCGCAGCATATTCATCTCCGTGACACGCAGCTCCTGCTTGTGTCGCTCAAGTAGCGGCCATGCTTCGCTGCTATATAAAAGGACAGGCGTAATGATGGACTTATAGATCTGTCCTTTAAGCTTAACCGGTATTCTGGGGTCACAAATGACACCAGTCACCTCTCGCCATTTGGCCCACGCAGCAGCAATGCGTGCTTTGACGTCGCAATCGTCAAAACAATTGATTATTAAACACGATTTAGGCGTATTATCGATTTTTTTTATTGACCATATTGAAGTTGGCCCTAAGTCTAGTTATTGTCCACTGGCAGCTAGTGAACAACTTTTGTTCTACGACTTTTAAAATATGAATTTTTTTTTGTCTTTTTATACAATTCAATCTGCTGATTGGTAGATAATATTGTATATGAAGTCGATAAATTTTCATGCAAATCATAGTCATAGAATCAAAGTCATAGAACAAAAGTGGTTCACCATGCATGTTTAGAATATGTAGTCAAGTCAAAAGTCAAAAATCATTTATTCAGTTTAGGACAGAAAACTGCCACTTATGAACGTCAACAATGACATTATTGGCCCATATGGGGCAGAACATGTCTCCTTATTTTTTGGGCCCTACTAGCGCTTCGAGACAAGACACAGACAATCTGGCAAGTGCTGAGAAGAAACGCCGGTTACTAAGTTACCTTTGAGTTACGGTTCAGCCTGTATAGTAGGTTAAATTTTTCCCCGTTGTTATTCATTTCCATTGCATTAGAATGCCGTATGGGCACGGCAGTAAAGAATACACTTCCCCACCGCCAACAGGAGGCGTGTCGTAAGAGGCAACTAATTCCTGTACCACGAGACGGGCAGCAGCGACGATGAAATCTCATAAAAAACTGCGCTCGCCAACCCGCCTGCCAAGCGTGGCGAGTATCGGCAATCTCCCACGATGATAACTTACTGGCCTGTGTTCAGCATTGGACTGTCGCTGAAATGATGATGATGATGATGATTATTCATTGAGATAATAAGAATTTGTGGTTACACTCATGCAAGGCACATTAAAGAAAAAAAAACAGGAGTTTGATAAAAATAATTAATATGTCGCTCCCGAGTACACTACGTGCCACACCTCACCACATCATATCAGGCGATTAAAAAATGAGACATATAATTACTTCAAGTAGTTCAATTGTCTCGTCAATTTCGTACATAATTGCATATTCTTTTGCAATAAATTAAGTCGAAACTCGAATGGGTTGGTGAAATAATTATGCGCAATTTACCGGTTTTAAAAGTGCGAATTCTCTCGCTAAACGGTTGAAAGTCGGTCATGTTAAATCGGTTTTTAAAAGGGCATATTTTAAGTTTAATTGAATTATTAAAATGGGTAATTATTGGGTGTTTACATTGATATCACGTATGGCTTTTATAACTAAACTAAATGTATGAAATGTATGCTAGGGTAAGTATTTTATTTTTATTTAATATTATAAATGCGAAAGCTTAAGCACTTGTGTTAAAGAAATCAGAAACAACGACGGTCCCACAACACCCGGACTCGTGACAATATAAAAGTTATTTTTCTACATTGACCGACAGGAATCGAACCCGGAACCTCAGAGATGGCGACACCAAGTCCGGTATGCTCGCCTCTCGGCTACGGAGGTCTATTTATTTAGATTGTCGTGCATTCAGAGCGGATTTTAAAACACTACGGAGCTGTCAGGCTTAGGGCACCAATGGCTTCAATTCAGATGCTTCAAATTTTGCGCGCGGATTACGTATCTAAATGTGTCATTAACCTAAGATGGGAACAGTTAGTTCTGACGTTACTTCTGTGTAGCGCAAAACGAAGTCAAACGACTCAATATTGATTAATTTCAAACCCATTAAAAATTTATCTTTGCAAATGATTGAGAACGATTAATGAAATAATGTCATAAATAAGGTCTTGTTAAAGACATGGTTTTTTAAAATCATTTGTGAATGGTGTCGACATCCCAATCGTAATGGTCCCACAGGGAATTAATAACCTTGTGTTCTAGTCAATTATTTTTGCTAGGGGTATCTCCTAGCACAGTCAGATTCGAGTCAATTTATATACAGGGTGTAAAGAAAAGGTGAAATAAAACTCTAAGGGTTTATTCTACGGCTAAATTACATCAAATTTTTCTATGGGACCAACATCGAAATCTCAAAAAAAAATTGACGTTTCCATACAAACTGATGCCAGCCGGTCGCGTTTTAGTATGGGAAAGTGGTTTTTTTTTGCGAATTCGATGTTGGTCCCATAGAAAAAGTTGATGTAATTTAGCCGTAGAATAACCCCTTAAAGTTTTATTTCACCTTTTCGTTACACTCTGTATAAAAATTACCCTAACCGGGCATCGAACCGCCCTTTGCATTCAAGGCGCATCACTGTACCAAACACTACGCTTATCATGATGTCTTATAAAAGTATTTAGTATGTTTTTAGATATCCAGTAGCCTAAAAACACAATAACAATTTTCACAAGTATCAAATGGAAAGGATCTTTTTTAAATTAATTAATCAAACGTCAAAACTCTATTAACATATTTTTTTCATTAACAACGAAAAAGTTTTTATAATTTTAAAGGAAAGCATTAGATTTCGGCGCAACAGCCGGCGGTCTGGTGCGATTGTGAAAAAAAAGAAATATTTTGACAGGTAACACAATGGTACCAAAATGGTGGCCGCAGCGGGCATCCTCAAATCGTTTGTTCGAGTCACAGATAGCTTAGGCAGATAGACACTTCATTATGATATTTACTTGAGAAGAATTTGAATTTAGAACTGCTTTTGGGCTTGGATAATGATCAACTAACTTCGGTTATGTAAAGCGTCATCGTATTTGTAATGTTTTTTTAATATTCCATGAACGTGCTTTTCGTCCTTAACTTATTATATGTCTTTAAATTACCAGTTCTTTTGACAAAGGTTAACCTTAAAATCGAAGATAGATCATTAGCAGTCTTTTCCTAAAAGCTAAAATATATATAACACCCCATCGAAGCCTCGATACTCCTTTATGTAATCACTGATATAGTAAGTCACGGGTTAAAATAAATGTCTCGTGGAAGGTTCACGATGATGAGATGCTTTATGAGATGCAAAAGAAATGTTTTTATTAGGTGGTGTAGCAAAAAAAAAATATTTTATTAGCTTACAGGGTGGCTGCGCCTATATACCATTGGACAAACGCTGATTGAAATGAGCTAAAGATGACGATGTGCTTGATTACTTGTTCTTGAAGGGGGGGGGGGGGGCATGCTGGACTGTGGGTGGTAATTCCACACTAATTGGAAGCACCAGAGTTGCTGAGCTATTATCAAAACTAAGAGAGCCCCATCGCCATTATAAAAAAAACTTAAAGATGTTTTTTTTTGTTTGTATTTTAGTATTCAGCCACAGTAAAAATCTTCAAGCTAGTTGAGTGTTATTCTTGTATGTGCAAAGTGTCGATCAGGGGTGAAAAGGAATAATAATAGAACTGCAATAACCAGTTAAACATGCTTTTCGATGCGGTTTCTATACCGCTAACTATTCTGTGGATCATATTATTCGATTTTTTTAAATTTTGTTCGGATTGTTGGGATTTCAGACTCTGGTTAGAAAGGCATTGTTTCAAGATTCAGGGTCGAATTATTTCGTTGCAGCGTTTGTTGAGTTTTTAAAGTTTACACTAACGATGCCATTTCTTTGTTATGCTTTTATTTTTAAACTTACATGACAATTTTAGAGATTGGGTATGTTACTTTAGTCTTGGACTAAGATACCGGGTAGCTTAGTAACTCGACTAAATAATAAATAAAAATAGACTACTAATTACAATCTACTTAATTTTCAATGCGACTGAAAATGGGCAAAAATATCTCATATTGGTTTCTTTAATTTTCAGTTGCGTAACAAACTACTTATAACTGCATTTTTTTGGGTTTATGAAAATATCGTTTCTGATTCTAATGTTATTTTCAATTACTTACCTAAGTATAACTTACAGATCGATTGTGGTGGAAAGAGTAATAATTCTCAGCGGAACAGTTTCTGAATGTTAAATTTTTTGTATAACTCTAAGTTTTCTATCATTCTCTTTTGTACATCATCGACACGGCCTTCTTTTTATAAAATATAATCAAATAGAAGCCTAAATAAATATTTATTTTATTTATTTTGTTTCTGTACCTCCCTTTTGTAAATAGGCGAATCATCATCATCATTTCAGCCTATAACAGTTCACTGATGGACGAAAGCCAAAGAGAGCCAAAGAGTACGATGTTCCACTTATTTGATCCATTTACTTCCATCTTTCCAAGGTTACCACCAGGGCCGCACTGACACCTGGCAGCGCCTGTGTGCGAAACCTATTAAGCGCCTCTTTTTAACCGGCTTTAATAAAAGGAGGCGCTGGCATTTCATCTGGCGCCCCTATTGTCTTGGCGCCGTGTGCGCCGCACACTTCGCACATAGGGGCAGCGCGGCCCTGGTCACCACGTTTGCCAAGACGTGATCTCCACTCGAGAACCCGTTTACTCCACCGTTCTTCGATCTGCGACAGATGTGGGCCCACTGTCACTTAAGCTTGCTATTTTAGAACTATGTCCATTACTTTGGTCTTCTGCCGGATAACCTCTTTTCGGATTTATCTCTTATCGAAATTCAAAGCGTCAACCTTTCCATAGCTCTGGAATAGGTGAATCTTATTGTAAATAAAAACTAGCTTGGTTCTTTTGCTAAAAGACTATTTTATTACATTACTAGCTGACCCGGCAAACGTTGTTTTGCCATGTAAATAATTTATCGACCGGGGATGAAAAATGATTAAATTACTAAAATGGCTATTAAAAAATAGGGGTTGATGATAAAAGGGTAAAAATTTAGGGTTGTATGTATTTTTAATGCGACATAATAAAAAAAATAAATTAATTAAAAAAATGTCTAAAAATTAAAGCAAAATGTTAAGGGTGGACAACCCTTATCACTAAGGGGTATGAAAAATAGATTTTGGCCGATTCTCAGACCTACTCAATATGCTCACAAAATTTCGTGAGAATCAGTCAAGCCGTTTCGGAGGAGTACGGGAACTAACATTGTGACACGAGAATTTTATATATAAGAACAATAAACAATTGTACAAATTAGATTACTTACAGATTATTTTACATTAATAGTACTTATTGTACAACCAGCACTATTAACCCCTTTTTATATTATTAAAGTTTTAGCCTCTAATTTCATACTAATTTATTGAATTTACCAAACAAACACTTTAATACCGGTCAGACCGCTTACGCCGTGTTTGCGTAATTAGCGGTCACATGGGGAGAAACGCTATTGTATTCTTAATGGCCTCATAGTCGATATTAACTATATTAAATACTAAATACCATATACAGGGTGACTGGTAATTCGACATTTTCCGTTAAGGGTATATAGGGAGGACTATTTCCAACTAATTTTATCCTATCCTACCTTATTATAAAATTTACTGTTTTATTACTACAAGTTTCCAGATTTTTTTAATTATTTTTTATTAGGACAACCAACAAGACAAGCACAATTACAAGCAAATTGGTAAGACATGCAAATATTGGCTATAGACTAAGTGCCGTCTTAATAACAGGTTGCCACGGGATGCAATAATGGACTACATAATTTTAATGATGATGATGATGCTTCCTTGGCGAGGGGCCATCAGGGACATAGGGCTCGCAGAAGGGCTTTCCAATTTTGTCGATACTGCGCAGCAACCTCCAGCTCCTCCCAGCTTAGACCTTATTATTAGCTTATTTTTTAATGGTTAAACATTAATTAGCTACAATATGTTATTTATAAAATTACTTCAAAAGTAGAAATTGATTAACTATTTCGACTTCAATTAAAATTTACCTAAGTAGCATAAATACTTAATATTTTAAGAAAAAAAAAATCTCCATAATGTTTAATTTGGAATAGGATAAAAAGGTTCAAACTAGTTGGAAATAGCCCCCTCTATATCCCCATAACGGGAATAGGTTGATTTTCCAGTCACCATGTATATTTGCGATAAACAACATTACACTATCAAAGCACTTGGTGCAAAAGTATTTTAACAATCACTGAATTTCAAAATTCACATACTTACAGCAAATTAAAGTCTTTATGAGAGAAGGGCCGTAATTTAGATGTATAGATCATCAAGTTTTTTCAAGCCACGCGTCAAAAGTCGGCCACGGCTTTTATAGCACAAAAAGAAAACCGTTAGCCCTCAAAGGTTCATAAAAGAGGTTTGTTTTGACAAAACAGAAAAGTGTACCGCTGTGCATATCATTCGGGCTCAAGATCGAGTTTCGAGTGACACTCGGGTTCCATTTTCAAAGATTCAAACTGCGGGTCGAATTGATCTTGGACACTTGACGTTCTGTATTTGAATTTTTGAAAAAGTTTTTCTGACGGTGTTTGGTTTTACGTAAGTTATAAACGTGTGGTTGCTTGGGACATTATTATTTAAATTAGTAAAAACAACTAAAATTTAAAAAAAAATAGGTATGCAAGCGTTTTTTTTTTTACTATTTTTTAACAAACGTTGGTAGATATTGGAGTTATTTTTTATAATTCTTGAATAATAAATATCTATAAATTATTTCTTATTTACCTACGCTGTATTTCTTACTTCTTTCATATTAACTACTACTTAGAAATATATATGGTGTTAGGTTATATATTACATGATCCTATAAACCCAAAAAGCCTCTATGGTGACGTTAGAACTTTGATACCATCATTTTGGAAAAAGTATTTTACAGATAAGTACAATAATTAAGATAATAATATGATGGGTATTGTACAGAAAAGAAAATTTTAAAATAATATCAAATTTCTGACATCTCTATTTCATTTACATGCATAATTGTACCAGATATCTTTTTCGGCTTTTTAAGCTCATAACCTAACTGCTATAACTACCTCCACTAACAATTAACTTTCACCTATTTAGATATAAGAAATGTTTCTCAATCGCTGCTAATTCAAGCAACAATCATTTGCGATGTATCACACACAACTAAGTTCCGAGGCGGAAATTATTTCGTATGCTTATACCAAAATCGTGCACTGATAAAGCATGTCCAAGAATGCATCGAAAATGCTTATTGTCCGTTACAATATTGTGTTTCCACAATCAATAACTTCATAAAAAATGTCGACGAATCGTTCAGGTGAATTTGAGTTCACGGCCTAAACAATTTCATACCGGACCGTGGAGCGCAAATATTGTAAAGAACCAACACCGTCACAGTGTAATTTAACAAGAGAATAACCTCGGAAAGTGTCAAAACACAACTGATAATCAATTCCCCGCAAAATGCATGGTCCAGACATAATAACGTCTGCGGTTCGAGCAACATACAAGTTACAACCTTAAATGTTCAAAGAAGAAATATTAACTGGCCGGTTGTAAGAAAAAAAATGTCCCAGCATGAAAAAATTCTAAGAAAGCAAAACGAAATCCAATTCATTAGACCCAAGCGGAACTTATTAGGCATCCACTAGTACTGCAAACACGAAACTATACTTCTACATTGAACCTTATTTCATTACCAAAAGTATTATTATACAATGAACAATTTAAGATTTTCAAACGTAGAATCACCCACTGCGGCACGAATCGCGCCAAAATATTGACGTTCACTTTGACAGCTGGCGGAAAAAAGCTCGACAATTGTCTGTTGACGTCACCTGCCATAGACAAAGGCTTATTTACACCATTGCAAATTGGCTCAGCGACAGTTAGACCTCTTTTCTATTATTTTTTTATTTCTTTTGTTTTGTATTGAAGTTCTTTGTAGTTATTCATTTATTGTTGAGAATAATGCGATTTATTCTACTGGTTTTGACATGCGTAGTAAAGTGAAGTTGTTTCTTTCAATGTTAATCTTCTATGGGCCTTTTCACTATCGTCAAAATAAAAACGATTAAAAAAGTTAACTTCTAATTCAGTCTAATTATAGAATGTAATCATCTTCTTAGCAATATAGGTAACTGAATGTCATTCAATGATCAGTCGTATCATATCTCGATAACAAATATGTTGTTTTACATAAAAATACTCACCAACAGCAAATAACTTTGGAGAATTCGACGAAATAGAAATATTATCATGGCTTTCAGTTAGAAGACATAAATAAAGGTTTGAGCACATATGAAGCACTCGATTTTAAAAAGAGTGAAATAATTTACGAACTACGACTTGCAAAGTCGACAAATCACGGTAAGGTCCGTCAAAGTTCTAATTTATTAACAAATCAGCATCACAATTAACCTCTGGTGTTTTACAGCAGTATTTCAACTTCTCTTGACAACAGTTTTTCTCAAGTGACGACCACGAACTGTTAGTGGGGGAGGCCTATGTTTAGCAGTGGACGTCCTGTGGCTGAAATGATGATGATGCCCACGAACTGAAAGCTGGAAGGCGCAGCGTGGCCAGATCTTGGATCCTTGGCTCCCACTTCACTCCACTCCTTGTTCCCACAAGCCGCTGGATGCAAACAGTTTAGAGCCGAACGCTGTGACGTATAGGAGAGGCCTATGGCCAGCAGTGGATTTCCAAAGACTGGTGATGATGATGATAATTTCAACTCCATACAAACGCCAAATGTACTAGCATCTGATGCAGATCCAGTCAAACATCAGGCGTGTCTCGTGGTTATAAAGACTGTGTATTACATCCGATAAAATGTCATGCAAGCCCAAGACAGGTGGCCAAAAAAATTACGTCAAGAGGAAGTCCAAATGTAGAGTTCCTATTGGTACCCGAATCATTCCCCTCCTTATGTATGTACTGCGATTTTTATAGTTTCGAATTTTGATTTTTTTCGAACATTGACTTGACTTAAGATAATTTATTGGTCACTGGGACATCACTGGGATCTTACAACTAGAGACGCTCAAGACCGCGCGAAGTGGAGGAGTAAATCAAGGAAAGCGGACCCTGGGCTCCAAAGCAATGGCTTTAGACGCAACCGGGATTGACCGTATAGATGAAGAAGATTGGTCACTGGGATATGAAAATTAAAAAATGAAAACGAAAATGATGACATGACATACCTAATTGTAAACGAGTTTGACAAGACTTTCGGGTCCAAGTGAACACCACACGGTACGACTAGAAAACCAGTTTAAAGTTTATCGGCGAACTATAGAAAGAGCTATGCTTGGGATTGCTCTGAAGGATAACATCAGAAATGAGGTTTAAATCCGAGAGAAAACGAAAGTATTTGATCAGGGAATTAGCAAACTGAAGTGGCAGTAGTCACATTTGCTGTAGAACCGATAACCGATGACCCGAAGTGTTATTGAATGTTGACTGCGGCTTGGCAAGCGCAGGGCTCCATCTGAGAAGGTAGAGCGATGACTATGCTAATCTGCTGGCAGTGGATGGAAAAGATTCTAATCTTCTCCATCCACTGCCAGCAGATTAGCATAGACTAGGAAAAGATCGGGCTTAGTGGCGTGCATTGGGATTGGGAGACGGCTATGTCCAGCAGTGGACTGACATGGCTGATTATGCTGATGCCTTCCAGTCAATTGTAGGTCTAGTATTTGATTAATGTCTGAATTGAGCTACTGTGTAGGTCTAGGTACTATGCGTGTACTGTGTCCGCATAACCATACAACTATTAATTATTTCGAAACGCAAGTCCTTATTATATTAATTAAAAAAGGAATTCTTGAAACTAATTAAATTCTCGATAAAACGCAACAATGAATTCCTAACTCCGGTCCAATAATATTTACTCCACGTCCATACGTAGATCAATAAAATTTTGTAAGACTAGCTCTTATCCCAGTCTTTACTTGGAACTTTAAACTGTACTATACCTACCTTATTCCGTGTAGAGCTTTTTTAATGTAATTTTTTTGGAGTTATACAGGGTTACATTTCCAAGTTTTCAAGGACCACTCAGAATCAGTAACTAAATCGATCTACCTACGTAAAAATCAAACGCATTTTTTTTTTCATTTTTAATTCTTCCATTCTGCATTTCTAAAATAGAATACGTAGAAAATTTTGAATTACTCTATAAAATTGCACCGTACCTATGTGCACTGCATGAGGTTCTTGTTGGAGCGGCGTCGGCGTACGCCTGCGATCTCTGGTGAATGACGGCGCATCTCGCGTTTTCTTTTTTTTTCGGAAATTTTTAAGTATATTTTACTCCAGAAATACGACGACTGAAATTAATTACGATAAATTATTATTTTTATATTGTTCTATAGACCTTATTTTCAAAATTTGGCACTACCTTGAAATGTAACCCTGTATAATAATATTTATTTTTAGGGTTTCTTGTAAAACAGGAATCTTAATTTCGCCATGTCCGTCTGACTATCCGTCCGATTTATTTTCAGAGGCTCCTTTATAAAGCTGTAATTAGACATGGTCATACATATTTATCACGCCTACAAAGTGTGTTACAAATACTTTTAAAAAAAAGTACCACATATTGTTTAATAGGCTCTACAAGTTCTATCTATAGTCGCCATTACATACAGTATAGAGTTATGCTTAGTTGGATTTGAAATAATTCATATTACTTTAATACTTTAAAGACACTGCATTTTAGGGTCAAAATACATACAGGGTTATTATAGAATCATTCAAAAACACCTCTTGCGGGCTGGTTCTGATGTTCAATCAATTTTTACTTTCCGTAAACCTGTCGACTAATATTTGTAAAAATGTTACTTACAATTTTTACTAGTTAGACAGCGTCCATATTCTCTAACGAAAATAAACGCAAGAAATATTAAAATACGCACAAACAAACATTCCGATAACACCAATAAAAATTACAGTGGCCGTATCGTCTAGTTACGAGTTGTAAAACGAAATAAAATATGGCCGAAGGCGCACGAAAACAGTTAATTAAATGTGCAATCCGAGACCACACACGTCGCTCATTAAACGAGTATCGGAACAGCAATAATTATATTCAGGGCCTTATAATTTCGCGCCAAAAAAAACAATATTAAAACATAACCTTACCTTATTAATGTGTCAACAACTCAATTTATGGCGGGAACGCGATGGCTACGCCTTCTACGCTGTGGCACACCGCCAATCAGCATTTAGTTTCTCTACTGGGGTTGAACAGTTAAACATATAGCTGTCTCATTCTAACGTATAAGAGGAGAAAAGGAAAGTTCAGTGTGGAGCTTTCTCCGCAAGTTAAGCGTAGGGTGCAGTTGTTTTTTTTGAGATAACGAATATTAGGCCGGGATGACATTATTAATTTATGCGTGGTCGTGGTCTGTGGAAAGCTTAGGCTGTGATTACGCACGCATTAAGCGCGAATGCGCGCATTCCTTTTTTGAATTTATTTTTTTAAACTTCGACTTCTGCTTAAAGATAATTCGTTGAAATATTTCGTTTTAAAATTAAAGCGGTTCGTGCCGCCCGCCATTAGAATTTGATTATCTGATGTTTGATCTTTGAAGTCGGATTTACGAACTTATTTAACCAATCAATTTGTGAAGGAGTAATAAATTTGAGTTATTGGGAACTTTGTTCTCCACGTTTATGGAGGTACAAACATTTAGTGTTTTTCATTGGTTAGTAAATAAACAAACGAAAAATTTAAAGTCTTCAACTCCAAAATATATGTTTTTTAAATAAACAATATACATTAATATTCATTTTGATTAAAATAAGCTGTTTAAATATTTAAATTCTCCTTTACATTACAAAAGATTAGCAAGCTCAGTCATTCATTGAGACAATACTTATTTTCTTAAGTTAAACTTTAACTGACCTTAGTTTAACGAGAGGTGTAATTTGTAAACAGTACTTAACTATCTGCTTAACACATTAATGGACAGTATTCTATTCACACCCATAGTACAATATCGCCCGCGAATACGTTCAATTATCGGCTAGAACTTGCTATGAAGTCTTCTCTATTCAAAATAAAAACTTGAGGAAAGAAAACATAATGAGTTTTTTTTACCACACAGTCCCAATAAGCTTATTACTTATTCTTTTTTCAAACAAAGACAAGACCTCAAATCATCATCGCATGTTCCAACACACGTACCATAGACTATAATTACTTTTCTCCAATTTCATCGTCCCAAATCTATCTC
The DNA here is from genome assembly GCA_963576865.1 of Anania hortulata. Classification (NCBI taxonomy): domain Eukaryota; kingdom Metazoa; phylum Arthropoda; class Insecta; order Lepidoptera; family Crambidae; genus Anania; species Anania hortulata. The sequence continues at coordinate 8,169,332 of OY756416.1, forward strand.
GAGTGCCGTTCCCGCTTAAATAATGGCGGGAACAAAAAATTTCCGGGCGCCATCTTGGCTCTGGATGGTTTGAGCCGGTTTAAAAACTTAATTTCGTCGGTCGTTAGCGAGGCGAAGGAAACGGTTTTTGTTGATTATGTAGTGAAAGAAATTAAGGTAAATAAGTATGATTCAGATGATTGCACACAGGTGTATTTGGTAAGAGTTATTATGTCTCTCTTTTTGCAGTGTCGGTTACATAAATCAATAAAAACTAAGTACTTATTGTCCGAAATTTCAATCAAGTATACTTATCGGACAGAAAAATTTACCTTAATCTACGTTTGACAAGAAATTACCATATGTTTTCCACTGTGTTTTCTCTCCTCAATTTTCTAAGGGGTATTAGAAAATTCAAGACTATCTTGATGACTAGTATGTATGGTCAGTCCAGCCTGCACTAAACTGATGTACTTACCTGTTTTTTTTTTGTGGCAGCTAGTGGCGACTGAGTTTGTTCCGGCGTTTCTTCTCAGCACTTGCCAGATTGTCTGTCTTGTCTAGAAGCGCTAGTAGGGCCTAAAAAAATAAGGAGACGTTGATAAGTGGCAGTTTTCTGTCCTAAATTGAATAAATGATTTTTGACTTTGACTTTGACTTTTGATACCTTTTGAAAATAAACTTTTTCTTGGCATCTTGCAATAGTTAAATTTATAATAGTGTATTACAACTACTTACGAGTTATTTACGAACTTAATATACCTACCGACAATATTCTAGGTCCCCAAAAAAAAAAAATTTTAGGGGCAAAAAAAAATAGTTTCTTTCTATTGAAATAGTATTATTAAGTATTATTATACTAATTTAAAGAGTTCTTAGGCTTTTTTGGGCACTATATACATAATAAGGGCCAGTTTCACCACTTGCTGATAAGTTCCATATAACCTATCTGGCACTTTTTTGACAGCTAATTGTATGGGTTAGCTGTCAAAACAAGTGTCAAATAGGTTATCCGAAACTTATCAGCAAGTGGTGAAGCTGGCCCTAAGTAACAAACTAACTTGTATCTTTAATAAATGTAACTAACTTATTTGTACAATTTCATTCGTGCTACGGATTTAGCTACGAAAATTACTACGACTACGATGTAGCTTGACGTGAAAAAACAATACAGTTAACTTTAAGTTTAAGTTAGTTAAGTGTTAAAGTGAAGAAAGTATTTAATAACAAGTCTGCTTTTTCTCCACACTTTTTCCTGTTATTAAGTGTCTACTTTCCATAAAGCGACACACCGGGCAGTTGTATTTTGAACGCCTCATCATCATCATCATCATCATCATCATTTCAGCCATAGGACGTCCACTGCTGAACATAGGCCTCCCCCATTGACTTCCAGATTGGCCGGTTGGAAGCGGCCTGCATCCAGCGTCTTCCTGCGACCTTTACCAGGTCGTCTGACCACCTTCTGACGAACGCCTACATGACTGTGAAAGATATGTAGGTTTACTGCTGTCCAGTTAGGTAATCCAGGAAGCTGAGGAATACACGTCAGTTCGATACTATATTTATTGCAGAAGATACCTAATAAAAACATACAATAAATAATAAATAAATAAACATTGGACAACATCACATACATTGCTCTGATCCTTAAGTAGCTTAAGCACTTGTGTTACAGAAATCAGAAACAACTCACCATAACACATAGACCCGAGACTATATAGAAAAGTCATTTTTCTACATTGACCGACCGGGAATCGAACCCGGGACCTCAGAGATAGCGACACCAAGTCCAGTATGCTCGCCTCTCGGCTACGGAGGTCGTCAAAACAATAGAAATAATGAACTTACTACCCTCATACATCACACCCTCAGCCTTTATTCATAGTACTTACAAGTAGTAGTGTTACTCTTACATAATACGACCTCCGTAGCCGAGAGGCGAGCATACCGGACTTGGTGTCGCTATCTCTGAGGTCCCGGGTCTGATTCCCGATCGGGTCAATGTAGAAAAATAACTTTTCTTTATTGTCTCGGGTCTGGGTGTTGTGGTACCGTCGTTGTTTCTGATTTCTGTAACACAAGTGCTTAAGCTACTTATCATAGGATCAGAGCAATGTATGTGATGTTGTCCGATATTTATTTATTTAAAAAAAAGTAGTATATCGACATAAACTACAATTATTTTGATATTTATAAAATACAAACAAGATACACTACACAACTTTTTTTAATATAACTCCATCCTCGACTCCAATGGAAGATAATAGGTTTATTGCAGCTGAGCTGAGAAAAACACGTCGAATGGACGATATATTTATTCCAGAAGAAAGTACCTTACAAAAACATACAATAAAAATAATGAACTTACTACCCTTATACATAAAAAACTGTTCAATGTTTTTATCATCATCATAATCGTTTCAGCCATGGACGTCCACTGCTGAACACGGCCTTCCCCAATGACTTTCATCGGGGATTACCAATTACTCGCCACGCTTGGCAGGCGGGTTGGCGAGTGCAGTTTTTTATAACATTTCGCACGCAGACGCTGCTGCCCGTCTCGTGCTACAGGAATTAGTCGCCTCTTACGAAACGTCTTCTGTTGGAGGTAGCGAAGTGTTTTCTTTACGGCCGTCCCCACACGGCACACATGTGTTCCCCAGTGCACATTTATTCCGATAGATGTCGCCTTGTGTCTGGTCTTGCCCGTAGTGATTATTTGATCACTGATCCAGTGGTTCTGTCACTGATCAAATAATCACTACGTTGTAGGTTCTGCTAAGTTGCCAAACTTGCGTCAAACGCATTATAATATTATGTAAATAAACACAATATTTGCATCTATGTACTAATTAAAGTCGTTAGGAGTAACATTTGGTGTTTATTCATATTCATATTCATATTCATTCATTCATTTATATAACGAGCATTCGAAAATCGGGCATTGCTATTTACGTGGACATTTTATTTGACAATAGTTGAGAAGACCAAACACACTAGCGCCATCTGAGATAAGCTTAAATAGTCAAAGTCAAAAATCATTCAATCAAGTGGCAGTTTTCTGTCCTAAATTGAATAAATTTAGGACAGAAAACTGCCACTTATGAACGTCACTATTAACATTATTGGCCCATATGGGGCAGAGCATGTCTCCTTATTTTTTAAGCCCTACTAGCGCTTCAAGACAAGACACTTGCCAACCTGACAATCCGTCGGGAAACCAAACCTCACTTTATATTGACATCCGTACTTAATATCTTTAAAAAGGTTATCTGGAACTCTGTGCTCCCACAGGTTTTACTATGGATGAAGATATAAAGCCTTTTCTACGCCAAAATGAGCTAACCATAATGGGTTAGTTTCCAAAAAAAAATTAATTAGTCCGTCAGTTGGATTAACAGAAAATATTAGACACGTATTTTTTCTTTTCTCAATCAAACAAAAAATTATGAAGATATAGCCCGTTAAAGTTCCGCGTAACGTCACGCTTTGCGACACTTTTTAGCAAGGCGTGACGTCACGTGCTCACTTTGATGCGCTTTATCTTCGTCATTTTTTGATTGATTGACAAAAGACAAAATATGGGTGCAATATTTTTTAATAATCTAACTGACGGACTAAATTAATTAATCTTTTTTTGACCCAGGAAACTAGCCTATTAATTTATCTTTGTTTTCATATGCTTCTCAGTAACTATACTGTTAACAACACGGTGTAAATACAAACTTGCTGTCATAAAATGATAACAAGTAATTATTTTGATTATTCTTGTAAAATCGTTTAAAAGACTTCGAATTTTTTTGTATGGAGCCTGATACCTAAAGTTGCAATAACCTAAAATAAGGTTATTTTGGTGTATGAAACATACGCCAAGCGATAGAGAAATTTGTCAAAGAGTATTTGTGGTTAGTAATTGTTTTCTCTATCGATTGGCGTATGTTTCATAGACACTAAAATAACGTAATATTAGGTACTTGTAACTTTAGGTATGCTAATTAGGTTTGATGCCTTTTGCTATTTCATAGTAGTAAGTTTTTTACCGTATTACTATAATCGCCGCCATTTTTGTCTGCTACATTATTTCTTAAACACACAACACCCGTCCTAAAACAATTAGCCTATCTCCAAAATCTTTAAATAAATCAATTGAGAAACCAATTAAAAATGGAACAAAAACAACTGTTTACGGGAAGCGCATAAATTTAAAAAAAGAACGATCTTCGGACAATTAATATTAGGCTTCGGTATTTACAAAATGGCGGAAAACGCAAAAAACTAAATGGCCATCTGCTGTCGGCCCGAAAACTTTATAATCACGAAATTTAAACAAAATAACAAATGACGGTGTCGTACCTACAGTGTGATCTAAAATGGTGGTAGTCTAAAATTACCTGGCTGATTGGAAGAAGGTACAAACATTATTCAATATTTTTTCCATACCTACATGACGAAATGAATTTGTCCTGTATTTAGGTCGAATACTTATACCTAGATAAGCTATTGCTATCACCTTTGTAACTGGTGTTCTGACAAACATACGCATTTATTTATTATTTAAAAAAAATTTAGATCTTAATTTTGAATTATTATAATTACCTTACTCTTTTTTAAGTCTTAAAGCGCTATCCAGCGTTTTAAAAATTAAAGTAATTATAATTTTAGGTACAAAATAGTATTTTTATGTACATTTTGTAAATATTAGTTAGTTTAAGTCTTGTGTAGTAAATTGTAACAATGAGGATAAAATGAAACGGCTATTTACGAAACTTCATTGGGCTCCATACAAATATTGTTAGTTAAACCATCTTACTAAAAAGTGTAAATTGTTTTATTGGAGTGTGGCAACGGAAACAGTCGTCAAGGTTCGTGATACATACTTATATTGCACGTGTTAAATTATCATTTATAGTGAAAGGAAAACCTCTCAATAGATAGACCAATTAAGTAAAAAGGAACACCCCGTGTTCGTCGCATCGGCCACAAACGCGCTATTTACCCAAATGACATTTACCGAAAAAATATAAATCCGCCGAAGAAAAAATACCGCCTAAGTATCTCTGGCCAAAAACACTGATAATTAAAAAAAGAACCAACATGGCTGCCCCTTTCAACGACGCCGTGAAAAAAAGATTCCAAATTCAAATCGGACTCGGTGGGAGATGAAAAAGCGGTACTAATTTCAAACCTCATGCGGTGTTCCATTTTTGAAATGACCGAAAAAAGGGATGGGTGTATTAATCGGGAGAGTGCGAGAGAGATGAAAGATTACAAATGTATTAATCGGCCCATAATTTTGGGGTGTATTTTGTTTATGCCGTGAGATTATTATAACTTATTTTTTGATCGTAAAGTTTTGACGTTTGTAATTATTATTATTTTCTGACAGATATACAGGTAGGAACTGTTTTCTCACCTTTAGGATAGGTATCGGCAATTGCTGAGAATATTCTAAGTAGGTAGTCTTTGCGAAATAAATTCACTTAGAATTTTGCTGAAATACTCTACTATTATTTCAGATTATTTGTATGAGTTTCTACATCTAAAAGATGGAATTTTATTTAAAATTATCATTATAATCAGCCCACGTCAGCCCACTGCTGGACATAGGCCTCTCACAATACACGCCACTGAGTCAAAACCTCGTCTGTATTTGACCATCCATTACCAGCAGCCTTATTCCAAATAATATATCACATAAAATATTCTGGTTACTACTATTTGTATCAAGAAATGATAATTTCTCTAATTACGAGTATAGTCATACAATGCAATTATCCCTGTCCTTAGTGACAGACGGACAGACAGTTTGTGCTAGTTATAACATTAATTTAATTAACTTTCTATTATAATTGTGCGTTTAGTGTACATATCTTTGAAGAGAAATCGCAATTTCATTGTCTAATACTAATTGATTTAATTTATCTTTATGGAGGCCGCGTACCGCAAAGCGCAGTGTAGGACGGCCACCCACAAGATGGACAGATGACCTGGTAAAGGTTGCAGGAAGCTGGATGCAGGCCGCTTCCAACCGGCCAATCTTCAAGTCAATGGGGGAGGCCTATGTTCAGCAGTGGACGTCCTATGGCTGAAATTATGATGATAATGATCTGTAAGTTCACGAGAATACACTTTTGGTATGAATTAATGTTCGTGGGACCAAATTGGAACTGTATTTTGCCTAGTTCTAATGACATAGTACAATCACCTTCAATTTTCGGAAATATGTCTACGGACTTTAAGTATCTCTATAGAGACTTTAAGGTGTACTAGTGTAAGATGTGTTGATTTGTTTTAAAGCAGAATAAAACATTAATTCATATTTCGACACGTATCGTATTATTTTTCTGTTACACCCTGTATACCTATCTAAGCAGTATAATGGGCTAGTTTCCTAAAAAAATCTAATTAGTCCGTCAGTTAGATTAACAGAAAATATTGGACACGTATTTTTTCTTTTCTAAATCAAACAATAAATGATGAAGATATAGCCCGTTAAAGTTCCGTGTAACGTCACGCCTTGCGACACTTTCTAGCAAGACGTGACGTCACGTGCTCACTTTGATGCGCTTTATCTTTGTCATTTTTTGTTTGGTTGACAAAAGACAAAATATGGGTCCAATATTTTTTGATAATCTAACTGACGGACTAAATAGAATAATCATTTTTTGACCCAGGAAACTAGCCCATTACAGGGTTTAAGAAATGGCATGGCAAAAACTTTACAGACGTGATTAGGCCATGAAACTGAACAACTATACATAACACTTTTTTTTTCATCTTTCCTCTACCTAAAGATTGTCTGAAAGAGATCGCTCTTAGCGATAAGACCGCCTAAATTGTACCATTCTAAATTTATTGTTTCTCTGTACTGTTTTTTTGTGTGGTGTGCAATAAAGAGTATCTATCTATCTATCTAACTATCCCTACGGAAAGTATTACCGGAAACAATAAGTTTAAAATTAGTACTCGCCATTTTGTGTGGGAGGGTCAAAATATTTCACTTGTTTCTAGTCATATGTTCCTTGGGGAAAGTTGTGTTGGATGGTTTCATGGCGTAATCGCATCTGTTAAGTTTTTGCCAAACCATCCTAAACACCCTGTATTTTTGTTACAAATTAACTAACTGAGATTGGCTACTAATAACAAAACGGCTTTTACTAACAAATCGAACCTGTAACTTAGAAGCAGATGGTAAAGTAAAACTGAATAAACAGTTTAGTTGCCAGCAAGCAAACAGTATCTACAGATATCGTTAGCAAAACGTTTTAATTATTCAACGCAAAACCCTTTGTCTACTTTCTTACAAATAGGATTGCTATTTTTAAACAACTAGTTTAACTAAAGAAAGTCAACTTGTTAAGTTAATGTAACAAAAAGAGTTAGGCTGCAGGTTCCACAACACAGTTAAATAAACCTGATTTTGTTACTAATAACCTTTAGTTCGCAAGTCCCTAGATTACGGCCTACTGGTAGCCAAATTTTGGTTACTGTTAACCAATCATTTTTTTCAGTGTACCTACCTCGTCGCGATGAGTACATCGTGAGAAAACCAGATAACACTAAATGTGTCGATAATGGCATTAAGCATACCCTATCTATAGAGCAGCAATACGAGCCATATTTCTCCGAAACTAGCTAATGCTTTTTACTAACATTTAGTACATGACAACTCCTGTCAACGCTCACCCTTATAAAAACAGAACAGATAAAATGGCTGAAAATTTTGTCGAACAATTCATATGATTTTAGGTTAGGGCTCCATGAGCCGTGGCCTAAAGTCATCTTGTTCCTCGCTCTGTCTAAAGGTTACTGATGGCAATTGTACTAACAGACTTCCTAAATGAGGCCTAGGATCATGGTAAAATAGGAATGGGATGGGATTAAGATTTAGAAGGAAAATACTTTATTGACTATCTTTGTTGTGTCAAATGTCTTACACAACTAACTCTGAAATTACCAACGGCAATTTCCTGCCGAGAATTAAAACACTTAAATACTATCATTAAACAAACATTACAATGTGTTTAACAGCGTAGAAATACAGCAATTCCGAAAATTACCCAAACCAACTGCGCGTGGCGACTTAATTTTAATAAAACTAAAATTTCTCTATCGCCGCTCAAATAATTGATCCAAAAATTGATGTCGGACAAAACGCGGGCATTAGACACAAACCATTAACAAATTCAATGGATGCTTTAACAAGCGGAATATATTCGAGGTAGATCTACAATGAACACGCAAAACTAAATAACCTACACTAAAATAAAACAAAACATAACCAAAATCTTTTTACAACGAAAACTCAACCGTATATCTTTACAATAGTCTTTTTTTTTCTACAAAAAAGCGCGGGAGATACACCGTTCCGTTTCACGGCAATGACAACGCAGCGATACAATTCGAAGCTTACATAAAAGAAGTAGGCGCGCGATGAAACGACTCCAGCATAGAGTTACGACATTTCGTTTACGAGGAACCGAATAGACGATTTATATTCTATGTTTACAGAAATTCAGTGAGCGTTCCGAGCGGGCACGCCCGCGCGGGAAAACTGACAGCTGTCTTTTTGACAAATAGAGGGTGGAAATCTAGTTAATGTCATCGTATTGTGTTAATTTTAATGGTAACCGGTGGTGTCAAGAAAATCCTCCTGTTTATTTTAATCTATGTAGCACAAAGACGCAACCCAAATTAATTAGTCGATTAATTGATTTATTTCAATCACGAGAAAACGCATTTAACATATAATAACGGCTAAGTGCGAGTTGCATTAAGAATTCTGTACCACCGTTTTTTTTATTAACATTACGCTTAATCCATTTTTTATAAATGAAAACCTTCGATCAAGTATAATATCTACAGACAGTCGGCGCAGAGAATTAGCCAATAATCACAGGCAGGTTGGTAAGCGCAGTTTTTTATAAGATTTCGCACGCAGACTCTGCTGCCCGTCTCGTGCTACAGGAACTAGTCGCCTCTTACGACACGCCTAGTGTTGGCGGTCGAGAAATGTATTCTTTACGGCCGTCCCCACACGACACTACTAATAAATGATATACAAATAAAACAAGAAACTTAGAACTAGGTTTTTTTGTTAGCCTTTTGAGTTATGGAACCCATCATAAGATCCACCATCTACCTAATTGATTTCGTAAAATATCTTTAGCTAACAAACTGTGATCTGCGGTTTCGTAGGTCGGTTTGTGTATTTTGTACATTTGCTTTATATAAGGCCGTGAATACAGGGTCGGGCGCATTAACGGTGTGCACCTGGCCTATCCCGCGCGCTGGGGTGTCCACTCTTTATTTCGTATACTGGACATTCCTGTAAAGTCTTCGCCGGTGACGCCGTTACTTTCATATACAGTATTCACTGAAAAACAGCTCTTAATCTACATCGCATCTGCTATGTGTGTACTAAGTAGATACTATTTGGTTTCATATACAATCTTTCCCAACTCTATTTATTTATCATATTTTTTTGTTTTCTTTATTTTAGTTTATATGTAACATACAACCTTCAACTCTACATCCTTAGCACATCTTCCACTCTTAAAGACTTTGAGCATGTTCATCTAGACACATCAAGGTATGCATGTGTTTCAAAACTACATACTCTTTAGCTCAATTTGATGCAGCTAAATATCGCACCTTAAATTTGAAAATGAGGCATCTACTGAACTTAACAGAACAACCCAATTTTTATAAACAAGAGGTATTCTTTACTTGGTTTTATTGTGTGCCAAAAATGTAGCAAGCTAAAGTGGCGGTGGGCCGGCCATATCTGGCGTAAAAACGATGAAAGGTGGGCGCGGGTTCCCGAGTGGGGATTACGCTTTGGCAAACGTAGTGTAGAACGCCCCCCAACTCTATGTACCGGCAACCTTAGAAAATGGCTGGCAGTGACTGGATGAGAAAAACGGAAGATCGTGCTCTTCAGAGGAAGCTCCAGCGGACTGCAATAGGCTGACATAACGATTGTGTGGTCACCCTACTCCCACCCCCAAATTGCCGGAATCATATTTCATAATCTGTCGAGCATTTTTCTTAATCTACTCCAGTGGGTGTGTGTTTAGGGGCCGCCTATAGCTGAATGCGATAAAAATTATATAGAAACCGTAACTAAAGGTTGATTTAATTATAAAAAAAAAGTAAACCGACTTCAAAAAACTGAAAAGCTAAAAATAATATCAACACATAGGAAGTACCTAATCAGTTACTTTTGGAGTCGGTGCCATCCGATGAGAGTTTGAATGTTTTCGTTTGCACCGACTCCAAAAGTAACTGATTAGGTACTTATGTGTTGATATTATTTTTAACTTTTCAGTTTTTTGAAGTCGGTTTACTTTTTTTAATAAAATTTACTTATTTCATCTATTTTTAGTGATACATCCTCAACAAAACGAAACATTTGAGTGCAAACATAAGCTAACGGCTGAACACCGATTTCATCCCTTATTTTTTCCACCTTAGTGGTGACATTTTTCCAAAAATTTTTCAATATAATAATATGGTATATTGAAAAAAAATTATTTAAAGTATAAGCTATTCGATAAAGAAAGATATTGGGCAACATAGGTACAAAATCAGTTGGCACGGTATGGAGTTCATGCAATGTTTAATGATTTTCTTATAGATCACATGATCAGAACTTAATCAAATTTATATGGGACCATTTCGAAAGTATTCCCTTTCAAACAAAAAAAGAACTATCGAAATCGGTTAACCTGGTAACGAATGGTCACTGAACATACATTAAAAAAAATACCGTCGAATTGAGAACCTCCTCCTTTTTTGAAGTCGGTTAATAAAAGGTAAAGTAAGATTGTATACAGTCGGCCAAGAAAGTTGTCTAGATTGAAAATCATTCGCGCCGTCGCGCGTCATAGAACAACAGGGTTGATTTTCCCATGCAAAAATATTCTGACAGCTACAGCTAATGCTCTCTTTAAATAATACGTCATAATTGTGCATCTCTTTCATTGTCAAAAGTCCATGAGTTCAACCTTATCGCTATTTTACTAACACATTAATTTTTGCCAAAACTGGTAGACCACTTTCATGGCTGACCTACGTTGTAGTCGTTCGCCGAGAGGCGAGAACGCCAGACTGCCGGGTCGGTGGCCCGGGTGCTAGGTGAGGCCTGTGGCCTGCAGTGGGACGTATAAAAATATTGGACATCACATACATACCTAAGGTAAGTAGCTAAATCACTTGTGTTATAAAAATCAGAAACAAAGACGCTACCAAAACACCCAGACCCGACCCAACATAGAAAAGATCATTTTCTACATAGGCCTGACCGAGATCGGGATCGGAGATCGGGACCTTAAAGATGGCGACGCCAAGGTTGGCTAAGGAGGACGTCAAATAGTATAAATAACAAAAAAAACCATAAGCCTATAATAACAGCACGTAGAACTGACAGCCGATGAGGCAGAAAGGTTTTGGAATGAACCGGCAAGCGCAGCGTAAGACGTCCACCCATAAGGTGAACAGAAAACCTGGTGAAGATTGCAAGAAGCCGCTGGATGTAGGCCGCTATCAACCGTCCAATCTGGAAGTCACTGGGGGAGGCCTATGTTCAGCAGTGGACGTCCTATGGCTGAAATGATGATGATTATAAAGACATCGATGACTCGGATGCTCTAAGTAATCACACAAACATTCCCTCGCAGGATAAACCCGCAACTGCTGGCTTTGTAGTCAAGCGCGATCTACTAGACTATGCATGACTATAAATAAAACTTACCATAGAATACGTGCTTATCACACAAACATTCCCTTGCGGAATTCAAACCCGCAAACGCTGGCACCAAGCCAAAGCGTAGGTAAACCACTAGACCATGCAGTCTTCAATCGCAAACTTCAAAGTAACCGGCAGGTTAGGCAAACAACATTGTAGGAGCTGTCATTTACGCATTTGAGTTTAATTCTAGCAATTTTCCTAGCCCAGGGGTTCCCAAACTTTTTCGGTTCACGGCGCATTTACAAGTTTAGTAGTTTGTCACGACCCCCTACCCTAAGCTATTAGAAATACTCGTAGATACTTACTCAAAACAATGTGACGGGTGAGCTAGGTCATTTCCACACAGTTTTTCTAAGCAGGGAATAAGACTTCATACGGCTACCCCCAATTATTCTTAGGTATAGGTACCCGCGAATACTTATGGTTTCGGATGATAGGGGATCGACTCACGGCGCCCCTCTTTACTTTCTACAGCGCATAATGATAGAGGATCGGCTCACGGCGCCCCTCTTTACTTTCTACCGCGCATAATGATAGAGGATCGACTCACGGCGCCCCTCTTTACTTTCTACAGCGCATAATAATAGAGGATCGGCTCACGGCGCCCCTCTTTACTTTCTACGGCGCATAATAATAGAGGATCGACTCACGGCGCCCCTCTTTACTTTCTACGGCGCACAAGGGCGCCTCGGCGTACACTTTGAAAACCCCTGCCCTAGTCGATACTGGGTAACTAAGTGGAGGTTTAGTATGTAATTTTCTTATGTAATAATTGTTGGTTCAAAGAGTAGTAGTGTTGCATTATTTGTTTAGTGGTGACCATGCATTTTGTAATTTTAATTCGAACCAGTAGTTTCTGAGATATGCGCGTTCAAACAAACAAACAAACTCTTCAGCTTGATAATATTACCATAGATTATAGTTATTGTAATATTTTCTATTCCAGAACAAAGTAGTGTTATTCAATCGATCGCACACCACAAACGGCTTATGCCCAACTCGGCACGTTCCCAACTCGACACGCAACATATGATAGAACATCGTGACGAGTTGGGAGTTTTTGTTATTATTTTTCTTGCGTGTCGAGTTGAGAACGTGCCGAGTTGGGCATAAACCGCACAAACTATGGCCACCTCATAACCTGAATAGTTAAGTGTTGAGTGCATTATAGCAAATTATTAAAGATAGTCTTGTTTGCGTACGAGGGAAAATATGACGTATATATCAGTAATCATTTTGTAGTTTGATGAAATGCAGTAATATGGATATTATTTGCTTGGTAGTTATTAACATAATTTAATATTCAATGGACTAACGCGGCTTACAACAACAGGTTAGCCACTTAAGTTAAGTTCCTGAAATAAATAAATATTGGAAATTATCACATACATTGCTCTGATCCTATGATAAGTAGTTTAAGCACTTGTGTTACAGAAATCAGAAACAACGACGGTACCACAACACGCAGACCCGAGACAACATAGAAAAAATAGCTTTTTACATCGACCCGACCGAGAATTGAACCCCGGACCTCAAAGATGGCAATGCCAAGTCCGGTGTACCTCGACTATGGAGGTCGTCAGTGATAAGTTAAATAATGTGTTTCCATTGTTTCGCCTTCTGCACTTTGTTTTGGTGTTGGCGATCAATAGTCGAAAATCGATAGCAAGAAAATAGTATATCAATATGTTTTTAATCATGAAAAAAAAAACACTTTCCCATACTAAGACCACCGACTAGCTGACATTATAATCAGTTTGTATGGAGAGGTTTTTTTTTGAGATTTGTTGAATAATGGTCCCGTCGAAAAAGTTGGTGTATTTCGTAACAGTAGAATCAATCCCTAGATGGAGGTTAACCTACCCCCCCCCCCATGACCACAAAAACTATATGATATAGCGATTTATCGAAACCAACTGTCATAATATGATAGATATAGTCGCCATGTTGAATCGCCGTGCTAGTGACGTCACATGTTATGATCACTGTTTCAATAAAAATTCAATATGGCGGTTATATCCATCATATTAAAAAAAGACAGTTGTTATCAATAAACCGCTATATCATATCGTGTTTTGGTAGTCAAGCCAAGAGTTCACAACACCGCAGCCTTATAAGTCATCATCATTATCATCTATACGGTCAATCCCGGTTGCGTCCAAAGCCATCGCTTTGGAGCCCAGGGTCCGCTTTCCTTGATTTACTCCTCCACTTCGCGCGGTCTTGAGCGTCTCTAGTTGTGAGATCATTGGCACGCATGTCAGCCCTCACGACGTCAAGCCAGCATTTCTTAGGTCTACACCTTTACCGCAGCCTAATAAGTCCAATAATAGCACAAATAACTTCGCTGAACTATCAAATGTGTCTATCTTGTATTAATGAGTCGTAAATTACAATTACTGCAGTAATTAACACCATCTACAGTTTAAAATGCGACATTTCTCGTGTATTGTTATGCAAGTATTCTGCCTGGATTCCGACGCATCCTACATTGTTTGGAGTTCAGTGGGGGGATTAAAAATACTTACAAAGTGTTACTTAAGTAATAAATAAAAATAAAAATTGTTTAAGTTCATACGATTATTGGACGGATTATTATTTATTTAGCTGGATGCAGGCCGCTTCCAACCGGAAAATCTGGAAGTTGAGGAGGCCTATGTTGGTTGGTCCCATAGAAAAAAATGTTTTATTTGAGCACCAGAATCAGCCCCTAGGGGGTTGTTGATGTTTTAAAAATAACCCTGTATAGCAGAGACTTGTATAAGCTAGCACAGAGACTTAAACTTTTTTGAAAACTGTGTCATCATAATTTCAGCCATTTTTCGTTTCTAATTCGATCTCGCAAAGAAACACTAAGCATAGCCCTTTCCATAGCACGCTGTGCAACTTTGAGCTTTCTTATGAGACCCATAGTGAGAGGCCACGTTTCAGTTCCATATGTCATCAGAGAACACACACTGGTTGTAGACTTTCATCTTTAGGCACTGAGGTATTTTGGACGAGAAGACGTTGTGTAGTTTCCCGAACGCTGACCAGCCGAGTTGTATGTTAAATCTAGAAGTTAATGGGGGAGGCCTATGTTCAGCAGTGGACGTCCTATGGCTGAATGCGGATAATGAAGATGACTAAGAATGTAGATTCCTCCTTCCATACCATGACCATTGGTGTGTACATAGGATAAATAGTACGGAACTCATTATTTATTGCCCAACTCGCTCTTCAATGTTCCATAATGAAAATGCATGGCACCAACACCCTCGAAGAAAATACCGGGCTAGTACGATAAGTCGTTATTCAACTATTTGGCCAACTTCCTTACATTTTGTATAATTACCTCTATGTTCGAGTATATATACGCTAAATGTAGACTTCAATTGAATATTTAGTATATACATGAGCCAGATCGTAAAATTGATCATTTCATGATGTGACCGATCATTTCATAAAATAAAGCTTGTGGGCTAGCTACACGCAGAAAACCGTCAATGCTCTACGTGTCCAATATAACAATGGCTTCAGAATGCTGTTGGGGCTGCCTCGATTTTGCAGTGCCTCAGAGATGTTCGCTGAGGCACGCACTGACGATTTCTATGCTATCATGCGTAAAAAAGCAGCGTCGTTGCTCTGCAGGGTACGGGCCAGCTCCAACTCCATCCTGAAGACCATAGCGGGGAGATATGACTCTCCTATAACTCGCCATCTTGCCAAGGTGCTGGTCAAGAGGAACACTGGCTGACCCGCCGCTGTCATCTGTAGCTCTCTCTGTTTTTGTTGTTTTGTTTTTGTTGTTACTAATATAGCTTATAAGATCTTACTAATAAAATGGACCTGCGTTGTCTGAATCAATGAAATAATAATAATAATAATAAAATGGTGGACTTGCGTCTGTGTGTGCACCCTTGGCAAAATGAATTCTCTGTTACCTATTAAACACAATAATGTTAATTACCATATTATTTAAAAATATATTGCAAATCTTATAAGTGTACGAAAGCTGGACTTAATGCAAGATAATTTTAATTTATGATTGTAAATATTTTAATGCAATTCATTTCAATAGGCTAGTTTAAAAAAAAAAAAACTAATTAGTCCGTCAGTTGGATTAACAGAAAATATTGGACACGTATTTTTTATTTTCTCAACCAAACAAAAAATTATGAAGATATAACCCGTTAAAATTCCGCGTAACGTCACGCCTTGCGACACTTTTTAGCAAGACGTGACGTCACTCCCAAACTTTGATGCGATTTATCTTCCAAATTTTTTGATTGACGGACAAAAGACAAAATATGGGTCCAATATTTTTTGATAATCTAACTGACAGACTAAATAGAATAATCATTTTTTGACCCAGGAAACAAGCCCATAAGTAAAACAAATATTGTAATTATAAAATTGCAATACCCTAACAGGGTCCAAAACTTTAGATCTAATTAATTGCAAACACCTAATTTAACACATAAGACGCAATTAATGAATATGCCTATTGTGTTACTGAGAGATAAGACGACCTGGTAAAGGTTGCAGGAAGCCGATGGATGCAGGCCGCTTCCAACCGGCCAATCTGGAAGTCACTGGGGGAGGCCTATGTTCAGCAGTGGACGTCCTATGGCTGACATGATGATGATGATGATGAAGGCTTCATTTATTGCGTCATCGACGACCTCCGTAGCCGAGAGGCGAGCATACCGGACTTGGTGTCGCTATCTCTGAGGTTCCGGGTTCGGTTCCCGGTCGGGTCAATGTAGAAAAATAACTTTTCTATATTGTCTCGGGTCTGGGTGTTGTGGTGCCGTCGTTGTTTCTGCTGATTTCTGTAACACAAGTGCTTTGGCTACTTACAACAAGATCAGAGAAATATATGTGATGTTGTCCAATATTTATTTAAATGGGTCGTTAGGGTTGGCCTTTTAATTTTGTTAAATTAAAATGGTTGTTTTGTTTAGTAAGCATTCTAAAATAATCAAACGACAAGAGTGCATGGACTTAACCTGCTTAGCTTGCACTTACTACATGTCTTGTAACTGTATTTCCTGTAAAAAAGGCTGACAAAGGTGACTGAGTTTGTTGCGCAGTTTCTTCTCATCACCAGCCAATATGTAGTCCCGAAGCGGTGGTAGGACTAAGCTATATTTTGGGACGTGTATAAGTGCCCGGAAGAGGGCCTATAGGGTAAAAGCCGGATAGTTGCCCCACTTTTTGAAAATGCTCAATAAGAGATAAATTATGTGTGTACTTACAATATACTCGGTATATATTAAAACATTGGTCTTTAATCTTTTATTCTTCACCATTTTTGGTAAACACAATTAATATTGTCTATATGGAAATCTTATTTTATTTGACCCCTCGAAAACGGGATAGTTGCCTCACGCTAAAAATGCTTCGCGGGATACTTGCCCATTGCTTCAATTTATTTATTAGATTTATTTTTTAATTTTTGTTCTTTAGTTCTTTGAATCCCAGTGCTTAACTGTCTTCAGCACAGCTGATGAGACGCAGGACCACGCTAGATATTTTGCAAATATTTGCTGGTCATTTTTCTCACCTGCAACATGAAATCTTCAAGGAATAATAGTTGCCCTTAAGGCAAAACTATCCGCAAAAGTATATGGGGCGACTATCCTTTTCAATACGGATACTTGCCCTTTTAAATAAAAAAAAAACAATAAATGCTTTTTATCAATAAAATGTAATGGACCGTATAGTTGAAACTCCAGTGTATACGAAGAAACAAAAAGTTGATGGAATCCATAGCCATGTAAAAAAATATTACATAGAAATGACTTACAAATATAATTTTGACGCTCGTGTTGATCATGCCGTGGAAGATTTTTGCTTACACACACAAAACGCATGGACTTTTTCTTATGGCTTGTATGGCATTGACTCTTACGGGAGGTCCGCTTTTGATCATTGGAGAGCCCTAACACTGGAGGCATCTCTAACATAGTGTATTCCAAACCGGGGCATGTATCCCACTGAGGCAACTATCCTGGTTTTACCCTATACTGAATAAATGAGTGTTAATTAGTAATAATCGCAAAGCGTGACAACTGACAGCTCGTCTCGCCTCGGCAGTACTCGGCACCCAACTGACAGCACTGCGACGACCGCTTAGGGGTCTTGTTGTGACGTGCGTCTGTGTGAGTGCGTCATTTCAAACGTTTATACGTAGTTACTTTACTGCTGAAGGCGCCTGAAACAAATGAACCGCGGAAATCATAACATCTATTTCCGAGCGCGCTGTGTGGTCCGTTTTACGACTGTGGTTTATCGACCACAGCGCTGCGGTGGGAAAAATGGGAAGCTTAGAGTTGGTGTTGCCACCTCCAATAATTGGATTGGGGTAAAAACAACTCTGCGTTAGTAGAAAAGAAATAGAGTTGCTAAGTGAATGCCCAATTACTGTTTTTACAAGGTCAAAATAAGGAAGGTTCTCGAGTGGCGACCATGAACTGGAAGACGCAGGGTGGGCAGGCCACCCGGCGGACTGATGACCCAGTCAAAGTTGCAATAATTGTCTTGCCTAATTTATCTATTTGTGATTCTAATCATTTTATTTTATTTTCAAGTGCTTGTTCTGTATTATAATGACTTGAATTATGTAACATTAATTATTTAATTGATTTCATTGTATAACTTGATGCATGACGATGACAATATATTTTATAATATTTGAATGTTCATTTACAATGTAAGAACTTTATCTGTACTAAGTAACTACCATGTTTAATGCAAATAAATAATTATCTTATCTTATCTAACCGCCCCGCCGATGTATTTTTGAAACATTTGAAATGAATCTTGAATTCGAACCCGAAATCCACATTTGTATAAATAAATGAATAAATATTTTACAACTTCACAATCATTGCTCTAATCCTAAATTAAGGTAAATTGTCCAAAGCACCTATTTTACAGAAATCAGTAACAACGACGGTATCACAACACCCAGACCTGAGACAATACAGCAGTTATTTTTCTACATTGACCGACCGGGAATCGAACCCGGGACCTCACAGATAGAGACACCAGAGTCCGGTATGCTCGCCTCTCATATCGTGTGTATAAAAACACTTGCTCCTTGCGGGATTCAAACCTGCGATCGCATTTAACTATCAAACAAACTAAAATCTTTATTATAGCGTTAAATAAAAAGTTCCTCTACCAGAAATGTATGTTTTTATTCTGAAAGAAACATACACATTACTGTTGTAAAGATATATATTTTATTTTATTACACATTAACATTTTCTAAATCAAATAAATGAAAATCTTATTCAGAATTATAATGCAAATCGTGTATTTCCACGCAATGTAGTAATTGTGATTCCATGTAATGAATATCTATTCATTTGTATAGATACATAACTAGAAGATGTTTATTTAAATAATATATTTTTATGGCATTATAAATAACGTTGCGTTGAAAATATTGTATTTTTTGAAGCGTAAAAACAGATACATTTCATGGCGCACATATGTAACTAATAAACCTGCTTACAAACGTCACGTAACTAAAACTAAATAAAATGCTTCAAAATAGTTTAAATTTTTCACTCAACAACTTTTTTAAAATTTTGTGAGTGGGCAAAAAACGTAGACTTTGGTCAGTCGTTAGTTGGATCGGTCTTTTCTATGAATATTAGGGTACTCAGAAATTAGTTATAAAACTTATTTATAAAATACTGGCAGTTATGTATATTTTAATTGAAAACAAGATTATTGACAATTTAATTAAATATCTGTATAATCTGTATTAGATTCCGAAACCTTCAGAAGGACGTGCTAGGATTCGAATTTATAACACAAAGATCTAAGACAAGACTCCAACAAATGAGCTAATACCGCTCTTACAATATTGTAAATAAAATCAATTAAAAAAAAAAACTTTTATCAAACGCGTCAAAGCGTAAACTCTTTCGATCTGAAAAAAGGTACGAAGAGAAAAAGTAAAAAGCAGCATGGCCGCCTAACGAGCCGACAGCTGTCACTCCGCTTTCCCGCCTAAATAGCTGTCAAATGTCAATCGCGGCAAGGGCATTGTTGTCGCGGGGCTTGTATAATTTGCTACGATAATTTGTTTATTGAATGGTTGTCGGTTTGTCGGTGAATGCGCTGTCGACGTATTTGTTTAGAGAGAGTACTTGTGCTTACGCAGGCATAATTTACATTCCACAGACTACAATTTGATACGATAAAAGATTATTTTCTTCATGTGGTTTTAAATCCATGTGAATATTGAACAAAAAACATTGAATAATGACACATAGAATAATAGTTCAGTGCCTGGCGCGATTACAAAATTGAAGCAAAAAACAGTTTTGTGTGCAAACGTTTACTTAAAGATACACCACTATAAAATGGGATTGCTCTTAATAGTAGTTTTCCCCAAAACCGAGAAAATTAGATAAAAGTAATGCCTAGTTGCCTACGTTTCAAGGAGTTTTTTTGTACACCCTTCATATTTCGTCATGAATTTACTTTGCAGCTTTTTCTTTTGTTATAAACATAATAAATAGATAATATTTAATATTCAAAATGAATATTGAGACACGTATGCCTTAATAACCCATTAGATTATGCCAATGGTGCTTGCTAGTTCTTGTCGTTAATAACGTTGAGAAATACACCTACTGGCTGTAAATTATCGGCGTATGAGTTGATTATCAAGTCTACACCTACCGCGGTGCTGAAACATCTGTTTTTAGGGGTCTATGAATGAATAAAAAACCCCTATTTGCTTAAGTTCGTCGGTGGATTTGTTGAAATCCCCATACAAAGTTTTTACCCTCCGTTGCGTTAAAAATGCGCTATCAAATTTATTAAATTATCAACCCAATCGCTGTAGTGGCGTGGAAATTTACCTTGTATGAAAAGGGTCCCGTGTTCGATTCTCGATTCGGGTCAATTCAGAAAAAACCTGGAGAACCGTTGTAAAAAAAGGTACGGGGCATGGACGCTGGAGGCACTTCAGACTTCCGTTAAAGGATGGGCAAACCGACGTCACGGGACAGATAATGGCATTACTACTCTATAGGGTACGTGCTCCATGATTTTACCTAAATAAACTATTACAGTATCGCTTTATTTTTAGACTTAACCTAACCACCGCTCTGACCGCAGCAAAAATCAGGACAGAATGCAAAATAAACAGAACATGTTTCGACACGCTCGCAAGCGCGGTTGCGAATTGCGCGCGGATTCGCTTTAAACGAAGCGTCACGGAAATTTCCGAATGCCCTCGAAACAGTGATCGGATTGGCCGATTAGTCGGTCCTTTTTATTATTTTAGCCATAGGACACTGCTGAACATAGGCTTCCTCCAGTGACTTCCAGATTGGCCGATTGGAAGCGGCCCGCTTCCAGCGGCTTCCTGTAACCTTTACCAGGTCGTCTGTCCACCTTGTAGAAGGACGTTCTACACTGCGCTTGCTGGTACGTGGCCTCCATTCCAGAACCTTTCTGCCCCATCAACCGTCACTTCTACGTGCTATGTGCCCCGCCCACTGCCACTTCAGATTGCTAATCCGTTGGTCCGTTACGAATCTCCTCATTCCTGATTCGATCTCGCTAAGAAACACCGAGCATAGATAGCCCTTTCCATAGCACGCTGTGCAACCTTGAGCTTTCGGCCATTTTACAGCTGAGTAGTCGAATAGTCTTCGTCTTCTAGTCTTCGTGCGAAATCTTATAAAAAACTACGCTCGCCAACCCGCCTGCCAAGCATGGCGAGTATTGGCAATCCCCCCTGATGATAGGTCATTGCATTGTTCAGCAGTGGAACTCCTATGACTGATATGCTGATGATGATGATGATGAATCGAATACTCGGCCAAAAGTCATAGTCGGCACATCTCTAATAATTTGACGAATTAATTTAGCTACGGAATCCTTACTTACATCTACTAACACACACTTGACACAATTGTGCTAATTACCACCATAAGGGGCCGAGTTCATTACATTACATCGTTAAGTATTACTACTAAATAAACGTTCGGATATAGGGGATATTTAATAAGATAAAATATGTACTTGTCTATGTAGGTTTTAAATAATTATGTGTGAGTGTTAAAAAGGGAAAATTGCAAAAAAGCACATACATCTCTTGCGAAAGGAGAATGGGCTAAACGGTCTAGCTATGTGACAATAATGAAAGCGCTTCATTAATTGTCATAACATTGATAGTTATTTTATTTAAAGCAAATAAAATAGGAGAAGCACTGCAGGGCACAGGTCTCACCTCAACTATGAGGTGGTTTGGGCCATACTCCAAAACGCGGTCCTAGTGCGGTGCGGTGGAGGGGTGTTGTAAGGCCAGTGACTAAACCATACAGTCATTTGTTATTAAACCGCCCTAAGGCCTCTGATTAGGCTTCACGATTAGAAATCAAGCGATATTAGCCGGGACCAACTTTTAACGTACTTTACAAAGCACAAATATGCTTAGGATAAATGTCACTAAATATATTTGGAATGGTCACCCATCCAATCACAACTGCGGCGTAGCTATTTGGTAGTGATTAACTTTGGTAACTAAATCGAAAACAAACACCTGAAAAGCCTGTATTAGAGATAAAACTAGATGTGTAGCCATTTAGGATCCAAATGGATTGCTTCTGCGCAATGGTAACTGGAGTGATATAATTATAAGATTTGCTGCATGTAGGGTCATTGTCAACCATACCCCGACTAGGAACGAGACAGCGCTTGCGCAGAGTAGCGTAGTTTTATAGACCATTTTTAGGGTTCCGTACCTCAAAAGGATAAAAACGGAACCCTTTAGGATCACTTTGTTGTCCGTCTGCTAAGATCTTTTATCTCGGTGACACGTAGAGGTATCGAATTGAAATTAATACGATGATGGTCCCAGCGGTAACCTATTTCACTTTCGAAACTCTTCTGTTCGAATTTCAAGTTTAACGAAGTTTTAACTAGCAGTTAGTTTTTTAACATAATATTGTAAGTAATAAATTTATTTTTAATATTATAAAACCATTTTTTTTCGTTTCACGGTTGTTTTATTTACAATAACTTTCAATTCTAACTAATTGGTTAGGTTAGATTAGAAAAACACACACAAAATCGGAATATCAGCAATATGTCAATTGTGTTTTCGGTATAATAAAAATATGAAAAATGAAAAAATGGTACGTTTTCGGAAAAACGAAGTTCGTACTAAAAAAATCGGATTTAAAATAGGTAACAGCATATGGATAATTAAATTGATGTTGGTCTCATAAAAAAAAGTTGTTGTATTTGAGCACCAGAACCCTGTATAATGGCGGACTCCGTGATGAAGAGAAAAACAATCTTATGTATATTTGTAACCAAAAAAAAAGCGATTACCGGAAATGTATCATTAGAATATAATGTCCATGCAAATTAATTATTTTGCTGAACTGAACAAAGCATGGTAGCTCATTAGTAAATATATCCTGTTTTCGACAAACAACATTATTAGCAACTTCCACAATAAAGACTTTAAGATTGGTATATCCGTGACATTTTACGGATATGTTATTTAGACCTGGCTAACCTAAATAACATAAATTAAAATTAAATTTATTATTTGCTTAAAACATGCTGTTACAATGGTCATAATATTCATTCAGTAGTAGATCTCATGTTTTACCTTATGGGCATGCAAATATTTAGAAATTAATCGCAAAAAGTGGATGTACTTACCAGATTCATGTGCACACACACAAACGCACGTACGCATAAACACACACACGCGCACACACACACACGCATATACACACACACACACACACACGCACACACACACACACACACACACACACACACACACACACACACACACACACACACGCACACGACCCAGACAAAAACACACGACTTTTGTAAATGTGTTGTATTTTATTTTATCATTATTTATTGTATGAGTTATCACCCCTAATATGTTAAGGGAGAGTGGCCTCTCCTGGCACAAGTGTTTCCAACGCATAAAAGGAGTGGTCTTGCCTCTATATTGTTATGTTTTTCAATTTTACAATGAATAAATATTTTCATTTTCATTTTCATTTTCATAGGTACAATAAATAATAAATAAATAAAATTCATTTATTGTCTTTTCCAGAAACATTTTACATTTTAATAAGGTATTTTGGTTATGATCGCACAAAAAAAACAAGAATAGACAAAGGGAAAAGAGATTCAGGCCACGCTGCCACGAAACTAGGTCTCGGGCCGCACTGATTTTCAACGCCCCCTTGCTTTCGCCAGATGATATTTAGAGCTATTTGTGATGGTATAAATGAATATAATTGAATCGATTTTTTAAATGGGTACTTCGTGTCTATTGCAAAACCAACCATTATCCTCTGAACTTCTTCTATTCATGGCTACTGAAACCATTTGACCTGAATCTCACCTGATGGTATAATGTGATAACGACTCTTCTTGAGCTGCCACCACATCACTTATCGACGATAAGTAATGTGAACCCACTTCATAACACAAACAAAGGCAACGAGCACAATTCGTTTATAACGCTTTGGTGACCTTTTACCTGCGTGTTTCTTGCAGAATCGACCGGCTGAGCTAACACCGATACAAGAGTCAGATTGCAATCACAATTTACTGACAAAGCTTGCTAAGCCTAAGTTTATTGGCAACCACAACGACTTACTATCAGGCATCTCGTCAGCCCACGTCAGTCCACTGCTGGACATAAGCTTCTCCCAATGCCCGCCACTGAGCCCGATCCTCGGCTATTCTTTTCCATCCAACTGCCGAGCATTACGCATGTCATCGCTCCACCTAGTCTTCACCTAGGATCATGTCTATCAGTTATCGGTGCTACGGCAAATATAACAAGTCACAGTTAAGATTTATAATTAGCTCAAACTTGGTAACTATAACGACTTACCATCATCCACGTCAGTTCACCTGGTCATAGACCTTTTCCGCAGCACGCCACTGAGCCCGATTTTCAGCTATTCTTGTCTCCCCGCTGATGCCAGCACAGCAGTGTATCATCGCTCCACCTTGTGGGAGGGCGACCTACGCTGCGCTTACCGAGTTGCGGTCTCGGCTCAAGAAGAATGATTAGTTTCAATTACCTTTGGAATTAGACTACGCGGCCAAAGATCGACGTTAAGAGACTTACCCTTAAAGTATTTTTTTTTTTGTTTATTTAAATATAAGACAACAACACAAACATTGCTTTGATCCTTTGGTAAGTGGCTTACACACTTGTGGTTATAGAAATCCAAAACAACGACGGTACCAAACACCCAGACTCGACCCAACATATAAAAGTTCGTTTTCTACATCCGACCCGAAATCAAACCCAGGACCTTAGGGATGGCGACCTGACCTCTCGTTTGATCTTGTGGGTCGCGTTCCGAACTACAAAGCCAAGCTGTTGCAGGTTCGAATACCGCATGGGGCAAGTGTTTGTGTGATGAGCACGAGCATTTGTACCTAAGTCATGGATGTTTACAAAAGTATTTATGTATGTTTATCCGTTATCTAGTCGCCATAGTACAAGCTTTGCTTAGTTTGGGAGTAGATAATTGGTGTCATGTGAAAACAATTTATTATAAGTACAATTATATCTATCCAATCGAATTGGTCACTACTTATTTTGAAAGCTCTGTCTTAGTTTAAGCTAAGGAAATTGATTCATTGTTAAAATATTTGTTGATAATTGCTCAAATCATTTAGAACTATTATTACTAGCACCAGTAATTTTTACGTTTAACTACATTAGCAACGTTTAGGTTCTATCTTTAAGGCGCCGGGTGAGGAGAATACACGTAAAAGAGGTGTTTTTGGACAAGTTTTCTGGCGAAAATACTGGATATAGGATGTGGAAATTAATATATCATGTAACTTATATGTTGAAGTTTTTCGTGTTGTATCTAAATACTAGTTATTATTTCTTATAAACACTAAAAAATATTTCAAAGTACCGCAAATATTGCGAGCTTGTACACATTTATATTTTAAATAACGTTTTTGTTTAGCTTCAAAGTTGGTTTAGTTATTTATAACATTCGTGGCTGGGTGAAGTTTTTTTTATCAAATAGTCAACAAATTAAGAATTTTTAGGTTTTTTATTGAATTTTACTCTTAGCGCCTACTTTTCCATGATCGGATATTTTGCTCGCAATGATAATCTATTTGCACAGGAGCGCAACGGATGGATGTTTAGTCTGCGAGAAGCATTTGTATTATCTTAGGCACGTAATAGAAGTCGCATTAGTCGACGCTAAATACTCAAGGTCATTTGCCTTACCCATCGCCTTAAGAGAAAATATCACTGTCAAAATAATAAATTACAATCAGTTAACTCCTCGTCAGTAAAAATTCATTAGATGACCTTTCCATTGTTTCCGTTTTCAGGTAACTGGTTAAACCATCTCAATAAAAAACTAAACACGTAACTCGTTACTAATATTCCACCGCTACTGGTCCTCAAAAATAATAATTACAAATACAACTCCAGTCAACATTGACGAAAAAGCTTAACAATGCTAACAAGACCGAAAATACGAAACAATGGCTGATTAACATAAGACTGAGTGTCAAAGTGTTACTCAAAGTGTTACAACTCCCATCTTGTGATGTCACCGACTATTGTTGCGAGGTCGGGCGGGGTCGGGGGACGCGAATAGTCAATGTTTGTGTTGTAGGAATAATACTTAGTCTTCCTCCGGCGCTTCGTCCTGATCCTGCCGGGATATGCTTGACGATGAGCATAGATGACGCAAGTCTGGACCTTGACCGTGACGACCTCTGTATTATAGCTGAGAGGCGAGCATACCGGAGTTAGTGTCGCTATCTCTGAGGTCCCGGGTTCGATTCCCGGTCGGTCAATGTAGAAAAATAACTTTGCTATATTGTCTTGGGTCTGGGTGTTGTGGTACCGTCGTTGTTTCTGATTTCTATAACACAAGTGCTTTGGCTACTTACCATAGGATCAGAACAATGTATGTGATTGTTGTTGTCCAATATAATTTATTACATTTTTTTATATTATACCTCCGTAACCCTTAAGGTGCCGTGTGGGGACGGCCGTAAAGAATACACTTCTCCACCGCCCAACGAGAGGCGTGTGGTAAGAGGCGACTAATTCCCGTAGCACGAGACGGGCAGCAGCGTCGGCATGCGAAATGTTATAAAAAGCTGCGCTCGCCAACTCACCCGCCAAGTAGAGTCCGACTCACCCCCAGATCGGGCCCGCTAGAGTCCGACTCACCCCCAGATCGGGCCCGCTAGAAAGGAGCCCGACAGCGGCCCGGCCTGTTTCGGCAGTTCCGGTCCCGTCGGCGCCACCACTAGCGGGTTCGGCGCTTGGTAGGCCTCCTTGCCTTTTGCACTCCACATTGGCCCGATCACGCCTGCTAGTATGGACTTATGAGGAGGCTTATGTTCAGCAGTTCCTATGGCTAAAATGATGATGATGATGAACCTTTAAGGCCGTGCCTCCTCTAACACTCGTTTCGTAGAGCCTCCTTTAGCGGACGGCTGCCACCCCCTAGTCGGTCTGCCGAGGCTGAGAAGTGGCATAAGAAGGTTATACTGCCTTACCGCATGCTGACCAATGAACACGGTTGACCGCATGCAGGCCCTATGGCAGGCGTTACAAAAATCTCCTGCATCCTGCATACGGGCTAACGAATACTGAAAATGCGCTTTAGGACACAGAAACCAGACCATTTATATGATGGTTGTATATCCAGTGATATGATCTGTTGCAGGATACTTCGCGAAGTTTTTTCACAAACTGATAAGTAAATTTTATTAAAAATTAAAATGACTTTTTTGTGATTTGAAGTCGGTTTAATTTTTTAAAATAAAATTTACTTGTTTCATCTGAATTTTTTTTAAATAAAATTTACTTGTTTCATCTGAAACAAGTAAATTTTATTTAAAAAAATTAAACCGACTTCAAATCACCAAAAAGTCATTTTAATTTTAACTTCAAAATAGATATTTTTAGTGATAAATTTAACTACTGAACACCGATTTTGTCCTCTATTTTTCCAATCTTAGTGGCGAAATTTTTCCGCATTTTTTACTATGGTATTTTTGAAGTATAAGCTATTAGCTATTCAATAAAAAAAAGAATCATCAAAATCGGTTTAGATTTGTCGAAGATATTGGGTAACATAGATACAAGAACAGAA
Organism: Anania hortulata; assembly: GCA_963576865.1. Taxonomy (NCBI): domain Eukaryota; kingdom Metazoa; phylum Arthropoda; class Insecta; order Lepidoptera; family Crambidae; genus Anania; species Anania hortulata. Next base: position 8,197,235 of record OY756416.1, read on the forward strand.
CCACAATTCGAAACATTACCTATCTGGGTATATATTTAAGTCCGCCATTTGTGCAATTATTTTTAAATGTGCAATAAAGTAGAAATAAATAAATAAAATATTTTGTTATTTTCTCATAAAACACCAAAATCAATTTCGATAATTTTTTTATGGGACTATCTCTGAAGTATGATCTACCAAACAAAAAGAGAATCATCAAAATCGATTCATAACTGGCGGAGTAATCGCGTAACATAAAAAAAAAACTTACAGTCGAATTGAGAGCCTCCTCCTTTCTTGAAGTCGTTTGAAAAGAAAGAAATCTAAGTTTTAATGGCTCTACCGTTGGTTGACCGTTGTAAGGAAAATCTAATAAAGTAAGGGCTATATTGACGGCACCAACGGCAAGTGGTCTGTGTTGCTTCCCCCCAAAACATGGGCCACCTTCTATTATGTCCCGCACTCCCGCGTGTTCGGATGCAGACGCAAAGACTTCTTACGCGCCACCGATAGTGCGGTTCGTGTGTGCGGAGATGAGGGTCGGAATATCCCAGGTTATTCTTTTCCATTCACTACTAGAACAGCAGCGTAGGTTTTCGCTATGTGCAAAGTGGGTGGTGGGGGCCGTCAAATCGATCGCAGCACGCAATCTGGCAGAAATGTGAAAAAACACTGGACTGTCAGTGTCAAATTGCTATATTTTCATAGAATTCCATACTAGCATTATTAAGTATTTATAAGTAAAACAGTTCGTGCATGTTTTATTCGTTTCAAATATCAAGATGGAAATTGGAGCAAAAACATAAATGCATAGCTGTTGTGAAGAGAAAAAAGTTTGTAGGGAGTTTGTGTCACAGACGTTTGTCTTATGATCACAGCTCTTATTAAGTAGCTTTGTTCGTTGGTTCTAAGCTCTTTAACGTCTCTCACATGCTGTGCTAATACATTTTTTTTCCCTTTTTGCACAGTTTGAGGTTGGAAAGTTATATCATGTTGTATTGCTCCAAACAACAACAACAACATTACAACATTCATATTTAGTTCAAGTAAGAAAATCACTTATTATAATATGCACAAACTTTTAAGATATTTTCATCTAATTTCGAAGAAAAACAATCCGAAAATCATTCTCAAACCATCCAGTTGCCATAATTTGAAAGATCTTAAGTCCACAACAATTTTGGTCAAGGGGCGCTGTCATCGTGCACACAGCATATATCATCGCTCCACCTTGCCGGGCGCGCTACGCTGCGTCGGCCAAGCCGCAGTCTTCACCCATGAACCCGTCTACCCCATTGGGTTCTCGATTATCGGTTCAACGTCAAGTGACCAGCCACCTGCCACTACGACTTAAGTACTTGTCGTGACGTGTAAGAGCTTGATTCAGGCTTATAAATGAGTTATAATTTTAGTTCTTAATTAAATTATTGCTAAGATAGAAACACATGAACACCATCAAATACCATGTCTTTCTTTACCCAATTAAAAATATCTATCTTTTCGATCAAACCAATAGGATATAACTATATTTGACGCAAATAGAGATTTATGATTTCTGATATTTTTTAACAATTTTTACAACTTTCAATTTACCTAGTCTGCTTATTTCAACAAATAAAAACACAGAAATTACATACCTACTGTGTTTTAACAAACTAAACACAGTGTGTTTACCCACTAAGATTATTTACTTGTAAATATGTATTATTTTACTGTGCAAACCTAACTAGTAAATGGTCAACCAATCGCTACTGTACTGGAAGCCATTTCCCAATTTTAAACAAGTAGGTATAACATTCTGGGTAAACGAAAACTATGTCGAAGCAGAGATGATCATAGACTCGCGAAACGCAAAATTATTTGGCCAAAAGAATATTGATGAAAAATTGTTTTTGGGTAGGTATTTTTTGTTTATTGTCTAATTTGTTACAATACTTTCAATTATTGTGGTTTATCATGCCAATACAACATCACTTCCGCCTGTGATAGCAAAATAGCAAGTTTATCTTATTTTTAAAGCAATTTGACGTATGATTACATCAACCGTGCCGCGTGGGGTCGGCCGTAAAGAATACACTTCCCCACCGCCAACAGGAGGCGTGTCGTAAGAGGCGACTAATTCCTGTAGTACGAGACGGGCAGCAGCGTCTTCGTGCGAAATCTTATAAAAAACTGCGCTCGTTATCCCGCCTGCCAAGCGTGGCGAGGATTGGCAATCCCCCCTGATGATAAGTCATTAGGGGAGGCATCTGTTCAGCAGTGGACGTATTATGGCTGAAGTGATGAAAAAAAAAGATACATCAACCACATTTTTTTAAAGATGTTAAGATGTGAACTAGTTGAAGAATACATCGACCAACCACCGCTAACACAATATACACTATAGATAAAATTTCTAGAAACTGATAGGTTGTTAATATTATGAAGAAAGTGGATATAACCGAAGTTATTATTTTATTAAAGTTATTTTAAAGGATGATTTTGTTGCTCAAATAGAACAACTTTCTCTATTGAATCAACATGTAACAAACATTAATCCTAACCCCCATTAGTAATTAAAGAGTTTTTATAAGGAAATGCATTTTTTATTGTTACCCTAATATTTGATATGGGATTTTATATTTTCAAAGTAATTGAGACCTTGTATAAAGGCAGACTAGATCCGAATCATCCGAATACCGAAAGAGCTAGCGAGCCTCTTTGGGGGTGTGAGAGGACCAGGGTGTAAAGTTCCTCATCCCCCATTGAATAGGGAGGATCCTCCGACCAGACGGGTATTGTACTGGTGGGCAACTGCCCGACGGTTGTTTTGTCGGGTTCTTGTATATATGGTTCATTCACTCCGATAACTATAATATTGCGATGTAGGATACGTCAGTTTTATATGTGGCGAGATAGATGTCGCTACACCTCTTTGGATTTGGTATATTTCTACGCTTTAACCGTTCGCCGTCCGTAACCCAATTCGTTCGAAACAAGTAAACCATTATCATTTACTGCAAATAAATACTCTAACAATACCTATTAAACGGCCGAAGTGATAAAACAATGATCGTTCTAATTACGAATGTCTGAACTAGAATCAATTTCGGCCTATCACAATCTATTTTATCACAAATCAATTAATTCGTGGCCACCATGTTCTAAAATTACTTAATTGCTTATAAAAAAAGAAGTTACGACCAATCAAAGTGATTATTCGCACGCCTAGCCTAAAATTATACCGCGTACGCATAGGTATAATCGGCAACAAAAATCTTAAAACAACTTAATACCAATTATGTCTCCGTAAAAATACTATCGAACTCAATAATTCATCATGATCGCGTCTGTCTATCAATATAATAATTCTGTCAAACTTTAATTGAAATTCCGAACTCAAAAGCTGCGCAGTATTATTGATACATTACGAGGCCGCAAAAGAGCCATGCCGGCAATTTACAACTGAATTACAAATCTCTACCAGACCCACTAAATACACAATCGGGTTAAATCAATTGTAGCATCGCTGTCTCACTCTTTCATGAAAAGGTAGCATAGATTAGAGCGAGAAGGGTGTAGTTTGATGGCGCTGGTAAGGTTAACGCCTACAGAAAGGCAGGGAAAGGGAAGAGAGCTTATTTGCTTGGGGGCGTGTCCTCGTCACCGGTGTGGGCTCAGTCGCTCCACCGCCGTCGGAGCGAGCGCAGTCTGCTCACTCACTGACATTTCAATCTGAGTGACAGCTGAAAGAAGTGCGCGGAAGACGATTAAGAAATCATCCAATCGAATAAATTTAAATAATCCTGACACTCAAATAATCGACGCGGGCCGAGACATGTTTTAATGAATTTCAATCGTGTATAATTTAGGACAGATCGTGTGTGTTTTTACGGACAATTTGGACAGTGATGGCTTTTGAAGATCGTTGTAGCCCGAACCAGGCGAACAGCCCAGGGCCGGTGGCGGGAAGAGTGCCGCCACCGCATTCCGAAAACCCGATGAACTATTGCCCTCAGAGCCAATATACTTGTACGACGATCGAGCCAAGGTACGAAAGAGGATCTCCCAACATGACAATTGTAAAGGTTCAGCCGAATTCGCCACCCCCCAGCCCACAACAGAACCAAAGTGAGATGGACTACCAGAACTACTACAGACCAGAAACGCCTGATGTGAAGCCTCGCATTGCTGACGAGAGATTCGACCCAGAGAGAATGCGTGCCCAACAACAGTCAACATCTATAGCCTTTTCCATAACCAATATCCTTCACCCCGAGTTTGGGTTGACAGCGATCAGGAAGACCAGCAAAATTGAGGGGCCTAAACCCCTCGGGCCGAACCATAGCATTTTGTACAAGCCGTACGATTTATCCAAAGCTCAGAATGACTTTCAGAAATACAGTTTCGATTATTTAAAGTGTAAAGAGGGTGAGTTCAACCCTTTGCCTCCTTTAGGAGGGCTGAGACAGACTGTCTCCCAAATTGGGGAGGTGCAAAAAGAGAAGGAGATACCAAAGATGGTGGAGCCGCAGAAGAGGCCGGATTCGGCGAGTTCCATAGTTTCTTCGACGTCGAGTGGAGCGCCATCTACTTGTGGCAGCACAGATACGAACAACCAGAGCTCTAATGCGAACCTGTGGCCAGCGTGGGTGTACTGCACCAGATACAGCGACAGGCCTAGTTCTGGTAAGTGTTTTCTATTTAGTTTTCAACGTTCCACGGTTCAAAGATTTTGAAAACAAACGCCGACTCCGGAAATCTTGACTAAAGCCTTCCTATGTATACACTTATCATACTAGAGGACAGTTTAACTGCTCTGGTTGTAACAGCAGCTCGGGTTTGCAAGTCACATCCGCGCGCATGCCAGAGATTCGATTGTTTAAAAAAACTTCTGATAGGGTGTCGCCGTCGACGGATAGGTCTGGGAGGACATCATCAGCATTTCTATTTTGAAGATTTTATGTCTTCTAGTTTTCTTCTTGAAGAATCAATATGGTTTTGCCCTAAAGAGGGGCCTATATATTGAGAAAAGACTAAAGGCATTCCTTATCTTTCATAAGGCATCAATACTCGTATGTGTTTCAATAGGCTTGAGGAATTAGTTAAATGTGATTACTCTGCAATTAAGGTCCTAGAAATACACCATCATCTTAACCTAATATGGTTAGCAAGCTATCCTGGTGTGGGTCCTTTTAATTGAATTTTATTAATTTAAAGTACATTATGTCAAAATATGTTTAAGGGATCAAAGTTCCCAGCGAAGATGGACTGAGTTAGGGCTAAACGATGACCGCAACAACGACATTTCATATGTTTACCCTTATTTTTATGAAAATAAATGATTTAATTTCATTCGATTTGATTTAATCGGTCGATCAATACTACACAAAGGGTTTTAAATAAGAATATTATTATGTTTGAAAGAAAAAAAATATTTCTATCACTCAAAAAGTAAAACCTAACAATTAAGCAACTGGGATAATACCCGATATCAAGTGAATTAAAACTAGGAATATGACAAAGAGCTGTGCCGTGTTGTTGGCTGTAAAGCATACACTTACCCACCGTCATCAGGAGAAGGGTCATAAGAGGCGACTAATTTCTGTAGCACGAGACGGTCAGCAGCGTCTTCGTATCTTATACAAAAATCTGATAAAAAATGGCGGTCGCCAACCCGCCTGCCAAGCGTGTCGAGTATTAGCAATCTCCCCCGATGATAAGTCATTGGGGGAGGTCTTTGTTCAGCATAGACGTCCTATGGCTGACATGATAATGATGATGATGATGACAAAGAGCTAGAAAAAAGAAGAAGGTAAACTTAAACTGCGGTAATAAACTTATGTAACGAAAACTAATGAGGGCCGATTTTTTTTTGCAGTGGACAATACTAGCCTTATTGATTTATCAAAAAAAGTCATACATATATAATTTTACTATACATATTTTAGGTTTCATTATTTACTGTATTGAACGGTCGAGGTTTTATAATAGCAGTGTTGGTAAATTTTATTTCCTTTTAATAAGAGGGTTAGCGGTTAACCGTTATAAAGTTTTGCGTTTCTATTTCGTTAATTTACTGTATGAATATTTAATTTAAGACGTTTCTTGTTATTTTGGGATTACCTTACTTAAGAATATTTTAGTTTTTTTTTTATTTCTGAATATTATTATAATCAACTTGCCCCAAATAATGGGATAGGTATATAAATTTTGTTGTTTTGTTATTAACGTACATGTGACCGCTCGGGGTTTAATGGGTTAAAACTGATATTTGCTGTCTTTATCCATAGGTATAGTTAAGTAAAGGACTACGATAAATTGTATTTAAAAATTAGAACCGAAGAGTGTGTCTTTTTGTATTGAGTGACTGAAAAGTGTGGATGACTCAAGGTTGACTGACTGGGATGTATAGAACAGGCAAACATACTGCGCCGACCCCAGATGACCTGGGAACAGGTCAGGGGAATGATGATCTTATTTTAAAACATGTAGTAAATATTTATTGTATAAATATTACATTCTAATCGATTCATAATCCGGTCAAGCTATTTCATTTCTCACTTACATTTGTTAGTCGCTTATACAAACTTTATTTAAATGTACAATCAGAATAGAATAAACTCATTTGACTTCCAAATCTATTATGAAAAAAGTACCGTAGGAACGTTACCCACTTATAAAATCAACAAATAATCGAGCCACAATGTTAACATTCTGTTTCTAAGTAATCATTTTCAATAATTCAACACTTCGGGTCGACACTGCTGACCTTAACGTGAGATTGACGCATTTTGACAGATCGATTTTAGGTTATTTTTTTTTACTTAATGGCGTACGTATTTGAGCTCTGTTGAATTGGCCTGCTTTTTTGTTATTTATATCATTAAAAAGCAAAGCAATTTAAAAGAGAAGCCCATAGAAAGAGAGCGGGCCACCAATTTGTGAGCGGGCCATTCGATAGCAGATTGTCGACCGGAAAACCACAATACACTGATTTAACATTAGCGTCACTTGATTTACCGATTGTCAATATGCTATCGCAGGGTTCTGAATCGGGGGCCTAGAGATAAATACTACTTCAACCTTGTGTCGCTTAGAGAGTTTGACGTATAAGTAACAATGCGTTTGTACTTTTTAGAGTGCATAGTTAGGCCAGACAAATCAAAATTTTAATCATACGAGACACCAAACTACAAAACATGCAATTTGGTGTCTTATGTGAAATTTATACTTGTATTTATTTAATTTTTCTTAATGCTCACAAATATTTAGACGCGTTAAATCATTTTTTTTTGTTATTCTACGTTTTTTTTTGTAGAATAAGGCTGAAGAAGTCACGTGGTAGTTTTAAAAGATGTTTTTTATTGCAATTTCCTTTACCGACGGAATTACGACGAAATATCTATTTCGGTTCATAACTTCTAATAAGAAGTAAAGTTGGTATTTTCTAATTGGTCGAGCAAAAGGTAAAGAAAGACAAACTCATACCTTAGTCGCAAAATTATCGTTCACCTACCTTAATGCCCCACAATAAATAAGTTAGGTTCGATTTATACACTTTTGTTCTAAGTAAAAGTTGAATATAATTTATTTTAACAAATGCAACTTTTTAATTTTCAATTATCTACTGTCGACGACTGTACCGAAATTGAAATTACACTAATAGAAAAAAAACTAAGTATGTCGTGATATGAATAATTATTTCATAGAATATTTAATATTTTTAACCCCTGTTTTGGTTAAAAAATGTTTTTTTTAAAGTGTAATGTTATTTAAGTGTCAAAAAGTGCAAATATTGTTTTAAAATGATAAAATATTCACTCGCACAAATATTGACGTTTATAACCAATTTGAACAATGGGTAATTTTTGTTTAAACTTTTTTAACGTATTTTTACCAAAAAATACCTGTATAATTAGAAGTATTGTATGTTAATTTGTACCTAACACGTTTCTATATTTGTTAGTATTTTAATTTGTTTCGTTACTAATTAGTATTTAACATAGATTAACATTTTGTTAGTGTAAATATAAGCGTTAATTAAATATTTAATGTTAATTATTCTAAGAGATGTCGTAGGTTCCTTTAACATTATGGTTTTTAAATAATTACCAAGGAGTTTTTTAAACACAATATTATGTTTTACCTAATAAAATTTAAACTAACAGCATGTACAGTCAGCATCAAAAGTCGATGACCAGTGACCACATTCAGATTTTCTGATTGGATGATTATCATACAGGGTTACGTTTCACGGTAGTGCCAATTCCTCAAGGGACCTCTCAGAATCAGTAACTAAATCGATCTACGTAAAAACAAACTTTATTTTATTTTATTTTTAATTCTTTAACTCTGCATTTGAAAAACAGAATACGTATAAAATTTACGATTTCTCGATCAAATTGCACCGTATGTGCACTGCATGAGGTTCTTGTTGGAGCGGCGTCGGCGCACGCATGTGATCTCTGATAAATAACGGCGCATCTCGCTTTTTATTTCTTTTCGGTAATTTTTAAGTATATTTTATCTACATCAGTCCCCCTAGCATGACCACCAAAACACGATATGATAATATATAGCGATTTATCGACACCAACTGTCAAAATGTGATAGGTAACATAGCCGCCATGTTGAATCGCCATGCCGGTGACGTCACATGTCATGATCGCTGTTTCGATAAAAATTCAACATGGCGTCATTATCTATCATATTTAAATATATTTAGTACTCCAGTACCTAGTAAATCAGAATCCAATCTTAACTCGTTACAGGTTTTTCTGAACACAGACAGTTTTTCGTCTTGACAAGGTCAAAAAACAATGATTATACGTTATGACGTGATTTGCATAAGTACAAATGAATATATTTTTTTAAATTATTTCGCTGTGTTATATAGAATTCTTTACATACACAGGTTATTCCAAAAAAACAAGTGCGCATCGGATTCGCGTACTGAGGGTTCTGTACAAACTTGTAGATATTTAGGTACATTTTATCCATAATGGAAATCGAGCCTCGAAGATTTCTACCACTTACTTAAGTCGTTACAAATAATGTGATGCGACAAAAAATTTAGTTTTCTAACTTTTTTCTTAACTTGTTTTAGACATTGGTTCTTGCCAATTTTTATGATGCCAGGTCAACAGAAAGTAGATACCCTATAGGTGAGTTGATAGACAGTGTCAATAATCTTAGCCTATGTGTAGGTTTTGATTCTTTTGTGTGAGTATCAAAAATGCGGTATAGACATCCGTATCTTTTGATTACATTGATTTAGAAGTTTTATTTTTTCACGGCTTTCAGTATTAATATCAATTTTAACTTGATACCTCTATGCTTTCTGAATGAAAAGCGGACAGACTTTTTGACGGGCAGACTGACGGACAAACAAGTGATCCTAAAAGGGTTCCTTTTTTCCGAATATAATTGTCCCGAAACAGTGTTAGGGCCTCATAAGAAAGCTCAAGGTTGCACAGCGTGCTATGGAAAGGGCTATGCTCGGTTTTTCTTTGCGAGATCTGAAGAAGGAATGCGGAGATTCGTAAACGAACAAAAGATGCTGACATAGCCCAACGGATAAGCAAGCTGAAGTGGCAGTGGGCGGGGCACATAGCACGTAGAACTGGCGGCCGATGGGGCAGAATGGTTCTGGAATGGAGGCCACGTACCGGCAAGCGCAGCGTAGGACGTCCACCTACAAGGTGGACAGACGACCTGGTAAAGGTTGCAAGAAGCCGCTGGATGCGGGCCGCTTCCAACCGGCCAATCTGGACGTCACTGGGGGAGGCCTATGTCCAGCAGTGGACGTCCTATGACTGAAATGATGATGATGACGATGAGTGTTAGGGTAACAAAATAATTGGGACGTGTAAAAGACCTAAATTTAGGCCTATTGACAGAAATAAATTGGTTTTATTGGTTTTCGTTTTGAGGTAAAGAACCCTAAAAATATAGCTGAACCGTATACAAAGACAAAGTCACACGACACGCAATATTTTCAATTAAACTTTTAAAAAGTTTGAATTCACATCCAGCCTCTTTAGACTCTGTTTAAGAAGTGATTAAATTCGAGATATGTGGACTTAATAGCACTCCGAGAAATATCACCTAGCCTCCAATTTAGTATATAACTACTTTAATAATATCTTAACGAGGTAACCAGTTTTGCAGTTATCTGAGTGAAGATATAAAAAGCCTACTAATTTGCTCTGAGATGACAGAGTGGCTAACTGATTGTAAAATACGACATTGGTGGGTATTAAGTATTAACGAAAACACATAATCAGGAGTTGATAAAGTATGAGTCATTAAACGCACACTGCTTAACATACCCCCCCCCCCCTCCTCAGTCCATATTACCGGCTAATGGCTGTTCAGCCCATCAGCTATTATATTCTATGCTATCAGAATATAATACTGCTACTTACTACTATGACTGGTAGATAATGTTGTATAGCATTAAGTCTGCCAATTGCATTTACCTGTGCAATAAAGTTTAAATAAATTTTATAAATGTTAGTTTGTTAGTTAAGATAGTTTCTGTCATAATTACAAAAAAAAATACAAATGTAAACATTTGGTGGATATTTTATTCGGTAGTCATTAGTCACTACTATTCAGTGTGGCTGCTAAGACGAATAAATAAATAAATATTGGACAACATCACATACATTGCTCCTATGCTGATCCTATGATAAGTAGCTTAAGCACTTGTGTTACAGAAATCAGTAACAACGACGGTACCACAACACACAGACCCCAAACAATATAGAAAAGTTATTTTTCTACATTGACCGACCGGGAATCAAACTTGGGACCTCAGAGATAGCGACACCAAGTCCGGTATGGTCGCCTCTTGGCTAGGTCGTCAATTTCGACGATAATGTATGGAATATCTTATTTTTAGGCAGAATATCCTCTTATAGCAAAACACTTGTCTTAACGGTCACCCTGTATTTAATTTTGTATTAAGAAGAAAGTGCATAAAACAAAAAATACGGTTATCAACCCTAAGACAAAAGGCGGTACTACACAGCTGATTAATTAATTTACTTTCTAATAATTAAACTTTTTTTTACTAAAAAAAATACTCAATCTTACAAGCAAAACCTCAGACTTTCACAAGTCATTTAGCGCATTAAACAAAAAAAAAAGTAACAATTTCTATAGCTTTGTAAAATTACGTAAAGTGTAAAAAAATCCGTGTCGCTGCGCGATTCGGAGCGCGCGTCACGTGTCTGTCAAACTGACAGCTGTCACGGCTGTCGGCGCGGCCATCTTGTGACGGAAAATTCAAACGCATTGTAGGCGTTTTTGCTGTCGGTTGTCATGTAGTGTTGGCAGATATGTTTTTGCGTTTAATAATATTGTGGGGGTTATACTTTGTCCCAGATTTGAGCTTGGATTAAGATCCACTAAATACTAAGGTGTTTGCTTATTTTAAATAGTGTGCATTTCCTGACACACTATTTATGCCGTTTTAAGTTTATCATAAGTTTCTGTCGTTAAGTTATTTAGGCTTTTAGGTACCCGCCAGTACAAACTATTAATAATGGGGTAGTTTCGTAAAAGAATCTAATTAGTCCGTTAGTTGGATTAACAAAAAATTTTGGATACGTATTTTTTCTTTTCTCAATTAAGCAAATACTGATGAAGATATAGGCCGTTATAGTTTCGCGTAACGTCACGCCTTGCGACACTTTTTAGCACGGCGTGACGTCACGTGCTCCCAGTCCCAAACTTTGATGCGCTATATCTTCGTAATTTTTTGTTTGATTGACAAAAGACAAATATGGGTCTAATATTTTTTGATAATCTAACTGACTGACTAAATAGAATAATCTTTTTTTGACCCAGGAAAGTAGCCTATTACAATTTGTTATCATCCAGGGTGTCTTTTATAAATGTCTATGTCAAATCGAAACGGGATAAGTACAAACCTATTGCACTGTGGCCTTATAGTTGATAATTGAATAATTTGTACACATAATACCTTTAATGCACATAAATATATTCAGTATCAAAACCTTTTAAAATAAGGTATCTATTTCCATTAACCAGTATACGGTGTGTCTTCCGTGAAACGGAACCTAACATATCCTCAAAACGTATCAATTCAAAACTAAACTTAATATCAACTAAATTATGCGTTGCAAACCCTCCAGGTGCAGTAATGAAACAATTTACGGCAATTATCGGCTTTTTTGCGCCGGCCGCCATCTTGGAAATTTAATGACGACACGCCTTCGGCAAAAAAAGTGTTCGATAAACGCTCCGGCGTACTCGGAATCTATTAACTTGTGAAATATAACTAGATCGATTGCGAATTGTACGGTGTGGTCCGAGTATTTGAAAGGTACTGTTTGTTTATGCTATGTTCTTACTGTGGCAATTAACACATTAGTATGCAGGTTGTACAAGCGCTATACGACTGTCATCATGACAGTAGTAGCAATATTTATCCACGAAGGTAAAGGCAATGGTACAGAGCCATACAGCCAAATCTTAAAAATCAAATCAAATCAGAATCTTTTTTTTTTGCAAATAGCTCATTAAAAGCACATTATTTTTTGTATATTTTTTTGCCCTACCACTGCTTCGGGACAATTTGTGATATTGAGTCATCATGACATTTCATTAACGGGACAATGTAGTGACGTTTTTTAATTTTAATTTCAGATTATGGTCTGGAGTGTTCCATGCACCATTACTATATTTGTTTATTATGGATTTAATTCCGCTATAAATAGAGCAGTGATTCTGCCAATGTTTCGTAGGAGATTAACGTACTAAAATTGACGTTATGTCACGCTGACAAGAAATAATAGAGTCTTAACTTTGAGTATGAAGTTAACATCTTATCACGGTGTTATTTCGAAATGAGTTCTGACTTTTGAGTTATTCGACAATAATTTATTTAACGGCTGTCACTCGTTGAAATATATTTCATTCAGCAGAATCGGTTCAAACTCAACTCGTCTTGCGCAGTGGCGCGGTGTTCCGCCTTGAGCGAAGGGTCCCGGGTTCGATTTCCAGTGGGGTTAATTTTAGAAAACAAGTGGCTTGGGTCTGGGTGTGCTGGGAGCCGCAATAAAATAGATAAAGATGTCAATTCCTTAGATTGGTGTGTTACCTACCTGGCGAGTATTTTGTATCAAGACGTATTTATTGTTAACACTATCATTGCATTTGCATCTATAATTATTGAAAGCATACATCTTTTTTTTAAGGGACGAAAACAAATGTATAAAATATTTATTTACTTGTTAAGGAGAGAGAAATGTATGAGATCTTAGAAAACCAATAAACGTTTTAATACTTCCATACTACTAAGATTCAATGACAAATTGGGTATTTAGTTAAAACATAGACAAGATAAAATGTGCCATTTAAAAATTTGCGTTCCTTTCCTCAGAGGCTCAGAGCACAGACTATAACTCTGGTCTCATCGTTTTTGCGCGCGCATGCCTCCGTCTTAATCGCTCTTTTGATTGTTATTGTTTTGTAGAATCGGGAACTTACCATCGAGGCACGTCAGCCATTAAAAAATCATAAACTATACTTTTTTTACAATAATACACCCTATTTCTTAGTCTGTAGAAGCCAATTTTGAAGTTCGTTTTGATCCCTTAGACGTTGGCTAAATCGAATTACCCCGTAGCCGTAAAATTAAAAATAAAGTTTTTTTTTGTGATCAGTCCGAATCGATTTGTGTTTGAAATTAATTCTAATTGAATTTAATTAATAATGAGTGTTCATGGTAAATAAATAAATTATAATTTACACTTGCTGTTTGTGTTAGATGTTTTATTAGACATTTTTAATTCATACATACACTCATAACTACTCGTACAGACAACGGCACGTCAACCTAACGAAAAAGTTAAAGGTCATTGAATTGATTTTCAACTATAAGGCCGACACGTAAAGATCAATATCAATTGAGACAATTTGACGTTTTGTGGTAGGTCGATTTGCTGTTGTTTGCACCTAAGTAGTTGATTTTTCTATTCTTCATAGTTGGAATACCGACTTTACCGTATTATAAATATACATAGTAGGTCCATTCCAAAGTGCTTCGTAAGTTTTTAGACATAACTGGACCACCTTCATTTAACTTGACGCTTTTTTTGTTGCATTCGACAATACAAAGGATAGGGGTTAAAAGGAAATTATATTAAAATTGGACTTTATACAGGGTGTTATTTATGTTACTTAAATATAAATAAATAATAAATAAATATTGGACAACATCACATACATTGCTCTGATCCTGTGGAAAGTAGCCAAAGCACTTGTGTTACAGAAATCAGAAACTACGACGGTACCACAACACCCAGACCCGAGGCAATATAGAAAAGTTATTTATCTACATTGCCCCGACCGGGAATCGAACCCGAAACCTTAGAGATAGCGACACCAAGTCTCTCGGCTACGGAGGTCGTCGAAATAAAATATGAATTTAAGTTAAAATAGCAAATCAATTTAAACATTTTGACTTATTTTAGAAAGAACATATTCTAGCTAACTAATAATAATACATTAAATAACATTAATCTGGAAAAGTGAAGAACAGACAACACCTCGTCAACCTAGTACAACAAAACGTCAAATTATCTCAATTTTTATTGATCTCTACGTGTGGGGCTTAAAGATGAAAATCGGTTTAACTTTTTGGGTAATTGACCTGCTGTACCTACCTACTTAGTCAAAAAAACTTCATAATTGTCAATTTTGGGATAGGGAATAGTAAGATGAAATTAGTTGGAAATTTTCCACTCTATAGTGGGATAGTTCGAATTACCAGTCACCCTGTATACATGCAAGGGTTGACCTGCATTGACCCTTTACGCAGTGTATCTTATTGTAATACAGTGCATGTACAATATTGACGACCTCCGTAGCCGAGAGGCGAGCACACTGGACTTGGTGTCGCTATCTCTGAGGTCCCGGGTTTGATTCCCGGTTGGTCAATGTAGAAAAATAACTGTTCTATATTGTCTCGGGTCTGGGTGCTGTGGTACCGTCGTTGTTCCTGATTTCTGTAACACAAGCGCATAAGCTGCTTACCATAGGATCAGAACAATGTATGTGATGTTGTCCAATGTTTAAATTTTATATTTATTTTAATTTTACCCACAAATAAAGCACAAACTTGATCGTTTATCAAAACAAGAAAGCCTACTGTCAATATTTCTATTATACAATAACCTACTGAATGGTAACAATCATTTATAGCTAACAATTAAAAAAGCTTAATTAAACACGCATCAAAAGTAATCTAAACTTTATGTCTAAACGAATAGAGTTTATAATGGTGTGATTTCTCAGACAGGTCACTTCCATATAAGGCGAGTTGTACACTGTTAGCTAGGTAACGAGCTAAAGTGAATTAACGGCAATAATGACATTCTTTCCGTGTATTTCTAGCTTTACAATGTCATTGTTGTTGTTATAGGGTTCCGTAATTGTAAAGATAATCCTTTACGATGTTTCAGTTATTTTTTTATGCTAAAACTAAAAAAAAAAGTTTTTTGTGTCTCACTTGTTTCGGTGTCATTCACTTTAAAACCTTCTTGTGTGCCTCATTCCTAATTCAAGATCCTAAACATAACTGTCATAACGAACTAGCATTTTTTGTTTGTTGAATTTCTTTAAAATGTTGGATGGAACCTATATTGCAAGAATAGGTTAGTTTCCTAAAAATATCGAATTAGTTCGTCAGTTGGATTACCAGAAAATATTGGACACGTATTTTTTCTTTTCTCAATCAGACAAAAAATGATGAAGATATAGCCCGTTAAAGTTCCGCGTAACGTCACGCCTTGCGACACTTTTTAGCAAGGCGTGACGTCACGTGCTCACTTTGATGTGCTTTATCTTCGTAATTTTTTGTTTGATTGACAGAAGATAAAATATGGGTTCAATATTTTTTGATAAATAACTGACGGACTAAATAGAACAATATTTTTTGAGTCAGGAAACTAGCCTATTATTGTCATTTCTCAAAGAAAATCTACGCTATAAATAAATTATTCTAGATTATTTAATGTTTTATGGCAATACCATTTATGGAATAATCAAAAAGCTGTACTTTTTTTATTGGACTACATCATATACATGGCTCTGATCCTATGATAAGTAGCTCAAGCACTTGTGTTACAGAAATCAGAAACGACGATGGTACCGCAACACCCAGACCTGAGACAATTTAGAAAACTTATTTTTCTACATTGACCCGACCGGGAATCGAGCCCAGAACCACAGAGATAGCGACACCAAGTCCGGTATGCTCGTCTCTCGGCTACGGAGGTCGTTATTATTTTTTAATGTTTTTAATTTCGCATCTTACTGTGTAAATTTGTAAAAACACTTTTTATTTATTTGTAATATTGTATTTTTGTTTACAATTATAATCTTGAGTATTAACGAAATGAGTCACAAAAAATAGTGTGAGTGTGTTTGAATTATTCGGACATTGGCATTAATCTTGACTTGTATAACACCTATTAATGTTGACCACACACACGAGTAATATAATGAGATTATTCTCAGACTCATTCTTAATTATACTATCACGTTATTGACTACTCAATTACAATACTAATAAATACAGAACTCTAACTCACAAGCGCACTCGAGCTTGCCCGTTTTTTTCCGCATGCATAAAGTGCAATAGACTTGTCTGCATAATGCGCCATTATTCCGCGAAGTGATGAAAGCTAGAACGATCCAGCTAATTGATTTATTATCGCTTTTTTCGCAATCTGATGGCGGTAAATGGAGGGCCAAGATGAGTGTTTTGTTACAGTTAGATTATTAAGTATAAATCGCATTAGATTTTTTTTGAAAATCCAATAACGAAAGAACGATCATAAAAATTCAAGATGGCGTCTATATCTTGCATATTTAAAAAAAAACCGTTTGTGTCGATAAATCCCAATATCATATCATTTCATATCGTGTTTTGGTGGTCATGCTAGGGGGGCAGATATCCTTAATTAGTCGACAAAGTAGGCATGCTGTTACAATGACTTACACAGAACGAGGGATGGGCCAATGTCGATAAACTATCGATATAATAGAAACAAGTGTATTTTTACTAAACAAACTTTAGAACAATTTAATCCTAGAATGGTAATCAAATTACAAAACCACAATAATACAGGGTGCCCAAAAATATTATCATTCAGAAATCCAGTGATATATATCACCTTTTGTTAAAAAAAAATACTAACTGTGTTTTTTTATGACGAAATGGTATCAAATGGTCACACAATGGTTTTTGTGACTGTAAGGCATACTATTCTCCTATTTCGAAATAAAAAAAAGTATAGTTCTTAATTAATTCATATTTCTGTTATTACACGTACTGTCTGTACGTATATTGTGTTGTTTCTACAGTCAGGTAAATGTTTAAAAAAAGAAATACTAGGAGTATTATTGTTCTCTGGACTGCCACATTTTTGACACCATATTTAGTACTAAGTTACAAGGAAATACATAAATTTCATTTCGTTTCATTTCAATAAGCACAAAAGGTCAATTTTATTTAACAGGAATTTTGAAATAACACTGTCTTGAACTTTATTTGATATGTTTTTGATCTAAAAATCTTAAAGATCTGTTAAAGACTAATCATAAATCAGGTATGTTATATATTTTAGTCGAGTCAATAATAAATAAGCGTTTTCGTAGAAAATAACAACATTTAAGCCACTACTGTATTACAAACAATGACCAATAAATAATAAGTAACCAAATAACTACGTATGAAAACTCAAAAGCAATTTGTTTTTGTTGTTGAACACGACATTTGAAGCTGTTAGCCGCAATTTAAATTTTGTAATTAAAGATTGCCATTACAATGAAGAAGTTACGGTTATTGACAGCTGTCAAAGTAATCTCTAAGTCTCGATCGGTAAAGTCGATAATCGTATGTCAGTTAAGTCAGTTGTCTGGGTATTGTATCGTATACATAATTTACTGTAATAGTCGCACAATAGACTTGCATTAAGTGGGATCATTCCAACAGCTACTAAGTATAGATTGTTTCCGATCAAAGACAAGCATTAGATAAAATGACGATAATGACTCCAACGTGTGTAGTATTTAATTATCACCATAATACAGGATAATTCATTATAAATTCAAATTCAAATATTTTTATTGCAGAATGTAGGTACATACAGAGATCTTAAAAATAGTTTTGGGTCAGCTACATCTTACCTTATAGGCATGCAACATTATTTAATACAACGAAATAGGTTACTAACATTATATTTTAACAGTTCAAATAATAAAATTAACTACTTAATTATTGTCAACAGTTCTTTCATAATATATAATGTCACCAATTTTTGTCAGTTTCGATACGGAGCACGGCGAAAGATCATAGTGAACTATAGACTAATTGATGCAAGACCATCTTGCAAAGCGATAGCGCACGTAATGCCCAACCAATAATGACTGTTTTTGGTCAATAAACCCGAAGAAACATTACTATCTGTTAGGACAGGTTTTTATTTTTTCCTTTTTGATAAATCCAGATGAAACCAGTAGCAGCCAGACGTATCTCAGAACGCTACCTCAGTCAGGAGAAAACCTACTGGTATTGCCTTCTGTTGTAGTTGGAGTGGTTACATAGTTTCTAATTGACTGACAACGCAGCTGAAATTGTAACAAATATTTATGCCAGTTTAGTAACTAAACGCTTTAACATACACACTGATTAGTAAGTACTCAATGTTTCATTCGATTGAGTCATTTTTTACGATTGCGAATGTGTTGTATCGATATCAGTTAGCAATTGGAACGTTTTATTAGCAAATTCGAACGTTTTACGGAGCACAAATGCAATCAAGAATGTATCCCAGATTATTGTATGAATAGCAGATATATTTTTTCATATTTTTTGGTATTTTTTTCACAGCTATTTTAATAGATTTCTGTTAAATAATTCGTTTATACATATGTTAATATTTTTTTTACATTGTTTAATAAATATCTTTAAAAAATATATAGCTTGCTTCAATACAGGTTATTATGGATCCCTATGTTCTGAATATTACAATATCTATAGATAGTAATGTTAGTTCTGACTATTCATAGGCAAGCGAAAAAATACGAATTATACAATATTGATAATTTTACTAAAAAGATTTTTGAGTGGAGACTCAGAAATCGATATAAGTGTAGAAAACGATATGGACAATATTTTTTAATTAGAATTAAAAGATCACCGCTCAAAAAATCGATAACTTTTTCACCCACGTCACATCACTATCAAACCTTGTTTTACTCGGAACTGGCCACCAAGTCTGTGTGTTATTTCTGTTAAAGCATCCGCTAATAACTTGATTTGGCCATCGTTCGGAGTTTTTGTGTCCTAAGTACCTATTGTATGGGTTTGATCCTAAATTTCATTTGCGAAATGTTAATGGGCACCGCAATTGATTCGTGGATTTATGGGGTTTGGATTATGTGACAGTGATTAACTATAGTTATCTGTAGGTATGTATGGTGAAGTTATTTCTTTAAGTTTAGTACAAAAATGCCGATACTTTGGCATGTTTAATACAATGTAACATCACTAAATAAATAAATCTGTACCAAACACTAAACCAACTTGTTTCACGAGGTACAAGACAGAATGTTTATGCCAGAGGCGTCTCCCAGCACACCCATACTCGAGCCAATATAGAAAAGATCATTTCCCGAATAGACCCAAACCAGAAATCGAACCTGGGACCCTTTGCGTTCAATGGGTTAGTGTAGCACCAGGGTCGTCAAACTAATTACTTATTATTAACTGCTTTTGCCTGCGACTTTGTCTGCACACTTTAGGATCAAGCCAAACAAGGAATAATATACCAGCCCATGGGAGCACAGAAGCAAGACAAAAATATTAAGTAGGTAGTCTATCTTCTGGACACATGCCTGCCTAGCATGACTACTAAAAACACGATATGATATGATATGATATAGCGATATATCGACACCAACGGCAAAAATATGATGAATATAGCCGCCATTTTGATTTTTTATCGAAACAGTGATCATAATATGTACCGTAACCGGCACGGCGATTCTACACGGCGGCTTTAACTATCATATTTTTACAGTTAGTGTCAATATATCGCTATATCATATCATATATTGTGTCTTAGTGCTCATGCTAGGCAGGCTGGAGTTCTCTGTCACTGTCACATAAAGTCATTATCAACGACTGTATAATGCATTATTAAAAAATATGTATCATAAAATGGTTGTACTAAGTCAACTTTAAAAGATACACATATCTGTAAAGATATACGACCTCCGTAGCCGAGAGGCGAGCATACCAGACTTGGTGTCGCTATCTCTGAGGTCCCGGGTCCGATTCCCGGTCGGTCAATGTAGAAAAACAACTTTTCTATGTTGTCTCGGGTCTGGGCGTTGTGGTACCATCGTTGTGTCTGATTTCTGTAACACAAGTGCTTAAGCTACTTATCTATAGGATCAGAGCAATGTATGTGATGTTGTCCAATATTTATTATTTATTTATCTGTCACGGCCTTTTTTTTAGAACTTTTCAAGGGGAACAACTCCGTTACAAATGACCGTTTACGCAGCGCATGCAACGGAAGCTCTCTTTTCTGTTTTTGCAACATTTTTCATCTTACATACAACTAGCAATCGACAACAAAAACAAAAAATTATAATAGATAATTAACTACCACCTAATCTTTACATTTCATAAAATGAATATCTAATCATAACTTTGAGTAGTAAATAATAATTTTATTTGATTTGAAAAATTCCACCTAAATTTAATGTATTTTGAAAAAATATTATTTGTTAAATTTAAATTAAAATAAATTATTTCGAATTATTCATTGCCTATGAAATATTTATGTAATTTTAAATTTAAATTTGATTTTAATGTTTGCATTTATTATTTTTATTGTAATATTATTATTTTGTAATGTCTCTACCGCACTTTTTCACTTATTTAACTCTTTAATGTTATTTGGTTGTTAATGTGTACACACGTTTTAGGATTACTGTCTCGTACTTAGTCTTTGTATGCAATTTGTTAAATTAATGTGACTGTAATTTGTTGTGTGTCTCAATTATATAAAATAAAAAAAATAAAAAAATCAAATGATCGTCTCCTCAAATTATAAATAACAAAATGACAAAATCTGTCAACTGATTTCCCTAGAACAAACCCACACACAAATTGACAACTTTGTAAAATGTCCTAACAACCCTGTATGAAAGTATCAACGTTTTATTAAAACAGACGACAGGATATCATACTATACCGATACTATATCAGTACTATATCTCAGGGCAGCCGTACAAGATATTCTGAAGTATCTCGCTGGTACAAAGTGATTGCACGCGAACATTAATGACAGATGCCGTGGATACGGCATCAGTATTTTGATTTTCGGTTCGAATCTGTTTAGAAAACGAACTTTTATAAATTATCTGAGTGTGTGCCCCTAGCAAAATTCCCTGTCTAAGACCTCGTAATGCTTAAGGATTTTAATATTCAAGAAAATGAAAATGAAGATTTTTATTTTCATTTTCCTAACTTCGAGTCACGAGACTAGGGATGTTACAGAGGTGACTTTAGCGGAAACAGACTAGGAATAGACGTTTGTAAAAATACTTACTCAAAACTCAAATATGTGTTATTCACAAAAATTTTAAAACTTTAACTAAACTAACTTAGCCAAAACTAAAAACTACCTGATCAAAAATAAAAGCGTGTCCGTAAGGCATGAACGCGAAGATACTGGCAGCGTTTCCTCGCTGAGAGGCTAAACTGACACTGTTGGAGCGCTTTTTGCTGCTGGAGAGCTTTTAAAATAATAATACTAATTCACTCAATAATTTATTGATTTATAGGAATCGGATTTGGAGTCGAAAATACTTGAAGATGTTACCTAGTTAATTGTTCATATCTTTTTATTTAGTAATGGAAATATGCATTACGTAAATACACACTTGAATGTAGGAACGCAACAATAGAAAAATATCTTAGTTTTATTTAAATATTATATTATACAGGGTTATTTTTAAAACAACAACCTCCTAGGGGCTGATTCTGGTGCACAAATACGACAACTTATTCTATGGGACAATAAATAAATAAATAAATAAAAAAAACCTGTATATTTAACTAGCACGTAGTATAATTAGAATCAGATAATAAACAATTACAAGAAATATTTAATAAAAAACATTTTTTTCTATCTAATAAGGATAAAACCTTCGCCATGGTAGGATGAATAAATAAATTGTTTTCACAATTACAATAATTACTTAGCCCAAAACTAAGCAAAGCTTGTACTATGGCGACTAGATAACGGATAAACATACTTGAATACTTTTATAAACATCCATGACTTTGGTACAAATGCTCGTGCTCATCACACAAACATTTGCCCCTTGCGGGATTCGAACCCGCAACCGCTGGCTTTGTAATCCGGTGTGCGAACTACTACACCAGACGGTCGTCGAATAGCTCAGTGGCAGTCATTTTGCAAAAATTGCAAACAAACAAACACGATTTGTTGCATTTATTATGTAATAATGTAATATTAACCAAAAAAAAGAAGAAAAAAAAAAAGTCTACCTTTTTTTCTCAATGGTCACTAACTTCACACCCTTTCCTTTTGCTAGCAGAAATAATCAAAACACTTTATGCAATATCAGAATGCCACCTCCACCACTTCACACATCCAAGCCAATTACATATTCAAGACATGTACCCGCATTTTGAATAGCGATTTAAATAAATTCACCTACATTATCGACTGTATTCCCACGACATAAGGTTTCCATTCCCACCTCATTTTGCGACAAAAGAGCTATTGAACTATGTCTTTGCAATGTATTTTAGACTTTATTGTTTGACGAACAAACATGATTTTGGTTTGTTGGCGGTAAAGATTGATTTTTTCTTTGATTTCGAAGGGTGGGTAAGTGTTATGGGGTGGATCGGTATGTATCGAAGGTGTTCTGGTTCGAGGGAAGTGAAAATCATAGTGTTGATATGGGGTTGCGAGAAGCTTAATGGGTTTACCCACTTTGTACTGAGAAGTCAATGTTAATGTTCACCGCTATAACGGACGACTATAGCCGTGATTACGATAAAACTTCCATTGTGTCTGGAATACTGCCTTAACTTTTTTTTAAATAATGTGTATTCAAATTGTTAATAGTAAAATTCCCAAAAAACAAAAGAAATCTTAATATGAATGTATTTAAAACGAAACTTTATAAATGGCTTATTTACCAAAAAGTTTATGACAAAGGATTTCATTGACCTTAGGTTTGATTGGACTATGTTTAACGAAGGTTTACACTTGACTATTTGTTTTAAACATTTTAATTTGTCATTCTATCTAATTATTCAAATGAAAATTGTGACAAACCGTCAATTTTATTCTGATTTTAATTTAATTTATTTTATTTTAATTTTGATTTTATTTTATTTTATTAGTGATTTTTTGTTTTATATGTTGTCTGAAATAAATGAATTTTAATTTAATTTAATTTATTCGTTGAATAAAGTTATCTGGCGATTGAAAAACCGGGTCTTAATTTTGTAAATCTAAAATCTTAAAAAAATATTTCTCTGCTCCGTGCAAATTGATGTCAACTGGTGGCGGCTTAGTATGGAGAAATGATATTTTGTTTTGCTATTTCAATGTTGGTCCCATAGAAAAAGTTTTTGTATTTGACCACCAGAATCAGCCCCTAGGGTGTTGTTGTTGTAAACTAACTTCTAGGGACTGATTCTGTTGCTCAAATGTACCAGAATCAGTCTCTAGAAGTTTGTTTATGATTTACAAATAACCGTGTATAGTCATGGTCCGAAATGATTATATTCCCCTGTCTAACAGTTAAGAGGAACCTCAGACGTCCGTGATGTCATATGAAAAATTATCCAGTTTATTATTAACATTAAAATCGCGATAACATACCTTCAGTTAACAAAACACACGTGTTTACGGCTGCACCGCAAAACCGCAGAAGTCCAATTATATTAAAATTTATCATTCACTTTAACTGATGGATTATAGAGCCAACATTCGCGCCAATCGTTTTTTATTATTTATTTATTGTTTATAACGTTTTGCGGTAGGTGCTTTGTTTTTTTATTTGTAATAAAAACGCTGTAAGCATTAAGCAAATGGTAGTAACTTTGTCGAGTCATCGTGTATATTGGTAATTTGCTTAAAATCACGCCATTGTTGTTTGTTGGTGATGGATGCTGCCAACAGTGCCAACATAATTTTCCATCAACCTTTTTTACATTGTCTTTTATTCTTTATTTTTGAAATTGTTGCTGTTTTGATATTGTTTTGTTTGCATTCGTTTGGATTCAGTAGTTATTGATCAGGGAAGAATGTACGTCTAAGCTATGGAAGTTTTATAAATTAGATAGTGCAAGTAAGTACTGCTTCCTTATTAAGCCTTGCCCTGCTCCTATCCTTGTTCAGAAGCTTTCGCACTTGCTGTCATTTTAGTTGTTGAAATCTTAACCCGCAGCGCTGTAGCAGAGACCGGGGTTAGTTAAAGTAGTTGGTTGAGTAAATGTAAAAAATAGAACATTTGAAAGTATTGCATTATTCAACTGAGTGTCAAAATCTGTGTCCTCTTTCCGCTCAGTCACTGGACATACGGCATCGGCATCGCTGAGGTGAGGCATGAGCACTGTCAAATAAGTCTTGTGTTTGTCAGTTAGTCAACTTAGCCCTATAGCCA
This sequence comes from Anania hortulata, assembly GCA_963576865.1. Taxonomy (NCBI): domain Eukaryota; kingdom Metazoa; phylum Arthropoda; class Insecta; order Lepidoptera; family Crambidae; genus Anania; species Anania hortulata. Next base: position 8,221,964 of record OY756416.1, read on the forward strand.
ACTATCCCTGGTTTCCCCTAAGCTGTTAGTAAAAAAAAAACGAGACGTGCAGCAGCGTCTGCGTGCGAAATGTTATAAAAAACTGCGCTCGCCAACCCGCCTGCCAAGCGTGGTGAGTATTGGCAATCCTCCCAGATGAAAATCATTGAAAGCCTTTGTTTAGCAGTAGGCGTGCTATGGCTGAAATGATAATGGTGAATGTGTGATTTTTGGTATTAAAAATATATATTTTATTTATTTACAATCTTACAATAGATATTTACAAAACAATAAAAAATAACTAATCTAAACTTATATCTACATATTTAAAAAATACATATTTACAGAAAATAAAAGATACTATAAAATATAAAAGATATCGGCCCCAGTGCTGCCACTAGGGATGGTGCCCAAAAGACTGACAGCATTGCCTCTCTGGATAGTGATGCTAATCCTTTGCCAGAGGTAGATGCCGGCCTTTTCATCACCAGTAGATTGGACGAGTCTTTTGAGAGCTCGGGCACTTGGGCCCTAAGGACCCATCGTCTCAACGCCATTCTTCCAGTGACGTTTCTAGGCACGTTAATAAGGCCAAGGCCACACAAAGCCGCTTTGATTACCATACTTCTCGAATTCAATCCAAAACACTCATAAATCGTAACGCGAGCCGGCTACCTACGACCGGGCGTGTATAGAACGGGCATGTTTATTAATTGCCCATTAATATAACGACTTAATTTTTCTAGCACAATTCAAGTCAACATACGAGGTCACGTAACTTGAGAAGTGCTGTGAGCCGTTACGTTCTTTTAGAAGTAGTTATTTTAACATTTTAATGGTCCATAGATTAAGTGTCCTCTTGTTTGAAAAAAATAAAATCATCATGATTTGCCTTTGGAAGTGACGACTTCCGTAGCCGAGAGGCGAGCATACCGGACTTGGTGTCGCTATCTCTGAGGTCCCAGGTTTGATTCCCGGTCGGTCAATGTAGAACAATAACTTTTGGTGTTGTGGTACCGTCGTTATTTCTGATTTCTGTAACACAAGTGCTTTGGCTACTTACCATAGGATCAGAGCAATGTATGTGAGGTTGTCCAATAAATATTTAAGTATTCTGGAAGTCCACAGCTGGACATAGTCCTCACTTGTAAAACGCAACAGTAAATTTGGTTTTTAAAACGCAAAAATATATTATCGTAATTGTAGAAAATAAAGACAGCTTATTACTTTTGCAATTACTTTTGACGTCGTGTTCGGACAACGGAGCCAACGATCGCTGATTTAAATCCCGCAGGGGTTATTACGATGAATACGAACACTTATATGTACTAGAGTCGTGAATGTCATATAATGTATACAAGTATGACTATCCGTTATCTGGTCGCCGTAGTACAAACTACATGCTGCTCTGAAATCGTAAAATAAATATACTTAGATGCTTCATGCAAATTAAATGTTTACATCGACGATTTAGTATGGGCATCTAATTTTATTTTCACGACTTGTAGGTTGCTCTTTTAAAGTTGCTGGTATTTACTAGTACATACTTCGATTTCATTTATTGTCGTATGACCGTCTTCACTATACATAGATAGATAGATAGATATACAGTCTAAACAGATCTGTCTGCAGCAGATTGATATCACATCGATTCAGCCGTTTAAAAGCTCTACTTCTGAAATAAAACGGCTAACGTCACAACAATCAAAACCAAATCAATCTCATGACGTCACTTATTGTTAGCACAACCTGATGGCCTGTTCGCGTGCAAGCACTAATACGGTTCTGATCCAACATACACATGGCACAATAGAGTAACATACAGCATTCTTACTTCCAAGTAGAAATGCGAAACTCATTTCCCAAACCCCTTCGGTGGGCAAAGTCTGGAGCGTATAAGTATCGAATAAAGCCCTAGCCAGCAAATGCAGTTCCAACATAAACATGAGGGAGACCTGGGTTCAGCAGTAGATGCCCTATGACTGAAATCATGGTACATATGGGCACGATAGGGTTACCTACAGCATTCTTACTTCCAAGTAAGGATTGGTTGTAACTGGGCAAAAACGGAGCGCGTATTAAATTAATGCCGAATAAACCACATTAATTGAATGCCATATAGTAGGAGCGTTGAGGGCATTTGCTAAGCATTTGTTCAATAGGAGCCGATTACTAGGTCTAGAGTTCGATCCTTTACCATCAACATTATTTCAGCCATAGGGCGTCCACTGCTGAACACAGGCTTCTCTCAATGATTTTCAGATGGGTTTGTTGGAATCGGCCTGAATGACCTGCATCCAGTGAGTCCTTACAACCTTCGCTAGGTCGTTTGTCCACCTTATATGCTACGCTTGTTGCGTTGTGTCCATTCTAGAACCTTTCTGCCCTATCGGCCTTCAGTTCTACGTGCTATGTGCCCCGTCTACTGCCACTTCAGCTTGCTAAGCCGTTACGAATTTCCTCATTTCTGATTCTCTAGCAAGGAAACACCGAGCATAGTCCTTTAGAACGCTATGCAACCTTGAGCTGTCTTCCAAAACCACGTTTCCGATTCTTGGTCCAGGTTTATTAGGAAGACCTTTTTTATGAATTGGCATTAGAATTCTGGCTATGCTGAGAGTCACGCCTGGCAGTTAAGTGTCTGGTACCTCGTATCATAATTCCTTCCTTTAAGACCATCATAATAGATCAAATTATATTCCTACTATATCTACTGCCATTGTGTACTAAACATACACACATAAGGTTTTAATTTAAAACACTTCAGTATTTCATTGGACGTTTTAGTTATCAATTAATGATTCACCACTAATTCAGTACATACAATAGAATTGGTTATTATGGCTCTATAATGACAAATATTCATTGTGTGTGTATTCATGGTGCTGTGTGCTGTGTATAATAAAGTCGAAATTGAACGTTACCAATATTTGTATGAAGTTTATAAAACGTTTAGTTTCAAATTACATCCTTTTTAGTGACTCATCATATGCATCTTTATGTTTTGGACGACATTTAAAGAACTTTATGTCGACCTTTACCTAGCAGTGAATTATTCTAAGTATTTTTTTTTAAACCTATTATAATATACTTAGAGCAATTAAACTAATTTTAAGTACGATTGTATCGAATGGTATTCTGTCATATTAACTATTAATGTTGTGACTAAAAGAGGATCACTTGTATTCCTGAGGATTTTGTCTGACTTTAGTTGAATAATAGTAAACGCCATTGCCACTGGCAAAGCAATGCCAGCGGTGACCCCCAAACCACACATTTTCTATTTATTGTGTCTAGTTTTAGGCAGTTAAAGACCTTCTGCCATTAGTATACTTTTTTGCTTGTGCAATAAAGTATATGTGTGTAACGAAAAGGTGAAATAAAACTTTAAGGGGTTATTCTACGGTTAAATTACATCAACTTTTTCTATGGGACCAACATCAAAATCTAAAAAAAAAAAATGACGTTTCCATACAAACCGATGCTAGCTGGTCGCGTTTCAGTATGGGAAAGTGTTTTTTTTTTTGCGATTTCGATGTTGGTCCCATAGAAAAAGTTGATGTAATTTAGCCGTAGAATAACTCCTTAAAGTTTTATTTCACCTTTTCGTTACACCCTGTATATAGATATATAACAACAGAGTTTGGTACAGTGCAGACTTATAATAGAGAACCCGGTCAAAAACAGACACAAAATTAGTGTTTAGGCATAAATAACAACTTAACGGTCCATCCATAGATATGAAGATATTTAAATGGGCTCTAACCATCGCCAATTTGCGCTTAATTAATTTATCCGCAAAATAAATTATAGTGCACACACGGTACAAGTCAAGATATACATTTCTAATATAATCTGAACTCTCGCCAAATAGACCGACAGTACAATGAAAGTTCAGGTTATGTTGGAGATAGATAGCTTGAGTTGTACCGCGCGTTTGTCTGTAGCAAGCTTGTGGAATGTTAACAGCCAAAGTTGGGGGAATTATGTCTTTTTAGTGCTCCGAGCGGTTTAATTTGTTTTGTTTATTGTAATGGACAAAGTTGGTGACGAGGTGCGCGAAAGTTTGATTTTTGGAGTTAGGACGTTTTGGTGTTTGGGCGTTGAGACGTTAATTTGTTAATATAAACAAGTTATAGTAACATAATAAGCTTTTTAAAAGAGAAACATTTTTGATTAAAAAATATGCGTGTTAAAAAAAAGACAGCTACTTTTTAAACTTTTGTTTTAGCCATCATCTATCATTAAATGTTTTGTATCGTGTCTAGAATTGCTGAATGGCTGGGCGGGCAACGATAGGAAGCACGATAAAAATATTAATGTGTCCATATTTTCTTTCATCAATCAACCTTCCAATTTCCTTAAAAGTGGTTTATCTACACATACATTGCTACTGATAATAAATTCAAGAATTTTAGCCGTTCCTACATTTTCCATTGCTTTACGCGCCGCCAAAATTTGAATTTGGAACCAGAAAAAAGGCTGCGGCTTCGCTATATTTTCCTGCCGAGACACACTGCACCTCGTTACGTTTAATTAAAAAAAGGAATAAAAAAGTTACTGGCCGTTTTATCGGGTGATAAACGACTGTTGCTACAAACCTCCATACAAACAAAAAACAACCTTAACTTTTAGTATTTAACACACAAATTCGCGCAAGTCCAAACTCACATTTTTCAAACAGTCAAAAGATTTGTGTTCAAGCTATTTCCTGTTCTATTCTAAAAGCGATAAAATCCAAAATTCATTGCATGCGATGCGGCACCAATTTAGCACTGTTGACGACAAACGATTTCCGTTTCTAAACACATTTGCGTAAAGTCTAAAATACCTTGGAAAAGTTGTTGTAAAGTTGAAACGTTTTAAGTGAAGCGGACGTATCAATTTGATTTGAGGCTTCTGGTCTTGATTATAAGGTGTAAAATCGTTCAGATAGAACAATAGTAGTAGTACAGGAAACCACAAAAGTGTTTACAGCCATTTTCCGCTGATAGGCTGGATTTATGCCTAGAATTTATAGCTCAGCACAGTCGCACGCCAGGCCTAGATCTTTTAATAAAGATTACCTTTGATTTAAATGTGTTGTTTGTATTAAATAGTGGTACAATATTGTTTTTTAGAAACAAGTTAACATTTTTATAGCGGACTACTGTTAGGAGCTATTTTATTGCTCTCATTATTCTTGTTTCACTTCTTGATATGTTCATAAGTACCTACATAGTTTAGTTCCACCCTTAGTAATTACAGTAGCGATGGGTGACGAAAGCTATTTACTTAGCATGGGTAAAAACCCGTTTCTATTTTAATTTCTATTACTTATGGAAAATAGCTAAATAAATTACCACCGTTGCTAATTGCTGCATGGAGCACTACCTTATAGAGTAGCAATGTATTTATTTTACATTCCAGAAATTAGTAGAAATCGGGTTTTTAACCATATTGAATTAATACCCTCCAATCGCCCATCACTACATACGTCATGTAGTAAATTTATCAATGCGTCACACAACACACTAACAGTCTGTCAAATGCTTGAACTTCAAATGATAAAGATAATGGCAAATTCGTATTTATTACAAAAAAACCTAGAAATACCTAACTGTTTAATCTTGATTTTTAAAACAAATTTTAATACATGGCTACTATTTAATTTTGGATTACAAATGACATCATATTCGTAATCAGTAATCCCAAAAACCTCGAACACACACTCACACACACTCACACACACACACACACACTCACACATATAACGATTACTAATTTAGTAATTTACCTATTTAAAAAAAATTTTTTTGACATGAGGATGTCATTTTGACATCAGTCGTTTTAGTGCCTTTTCACTTAACTTCTCGATTGTAGCAAGAACTGTCTCATGATTTAGGAAGGAAATCATATTTCCTGATGAATCTGAATAATTTCGATTGTTCTGCTGAACCAACAAAATGACACGCAATTTATGCAATTACAGTAATTTGGTTGATTGATTTAAATAGATCAATTTATCCTTCGGAAGTAATTACAATGTTTAGAGATCCGTATGACTTAAATTATAATATCGTTAATAAAGCTACAGGCTTTTAGGAATAAAAAATAAAATAAGTTCATCATCATTCCAGCCATAGGACGTCCACTGCTGAACATAGGCCTCCCCCAGTGACTTCCAGATTGGCCGGTTGGAAGCGGCCCGCATCCAGCGGCTTCCTGCAGCCTTTACCCTGTCCACCTTGTAGGTAGACGTCCTACGCTGCGCTTGCCAGTACTTGGCCTCCATTCCAGAACCTTTCTGCCCCATCGGCCGTCAGTTCTACGAGCTATGTGCCCCGCCCACTGCATGAAATAAGTTCATACTTAAATGTTTTATTACTATAACAACCCATGTATTGAAGAGTTCCACTATCCACATCCTGGTTCCATCATCAGATCAGCTCGATGGAGTCAAATTATTGTATGGTCATCCGAATGTCACATACATAGTTATAAATCAATACAACAGTAATTACCTACAACAAGGATAAAATCGACTTCCAAAATTTGGTTTCAATGTAAGTTACAAGAGAAGCTAATATAAAGCAAGCGTGATAAAATACATCTTACAAATAATACTTGCCACTACTTAAAAAACTTTTTCATGTCGTCTTCTATAAATTATACGGCGTCAGAATCAACTAATTGTTAAATTATGACAAACCGAAGCTGGCCGAACACAAGCCGAATTTTGTTCTAATGTCTGACTTTGATGTGTATTAAATAATTTAAAAAAAAAACTAATTCTTTTTTAAATTTGGAATCACGAGCACGACTTTCAAAACTTACCTTTTTTTAAACGCAAAAATTCGCACAGAACCTCTTTCAACAGCACTATTCACTCTTGACTGATCTCGTCAATCAAGTTAACGTTTTTATTAAACAAAGGAGCTGCATATCGACTACTAATTTATAATAATTAGTTGATTAAGACCTTATTTTTTAGTCTGAAGCTGCTTGAGGTCACGGTTAGTGGATTAAAAGGATTGTTTTTTTTTGTAGTGGTAGAATAAATATGAGGTCGACGTCGCAACACAAAATAATCGATGCTCCATAGAAAACAATATTCAAGGTACTGTTTTGTATATAAAGTAAAAATTTACCTACTCCTGTTTTCGAAATTAGTGTATTAGTTCAATTTGTTAATTTTGTTTGGTAGAACATTATTTTTAACATTGTCGCTTTTAGTTAAGTGTAAAAGTGTGGCAAACAATTCTGTGTTGCGTCTCGCGTCGCGAGAACTCAATAGCTGCGCTGCCATGGCTGGAGACTACCTACCAAATCGTGAACTACCTTACATTTATTGTAATTTAGCTTTGGTACGCTCGACGTTTTTAATTTTAATTGTAATTTAGTATCTCATATAAGTGAATTGTGTATAACTCTTATGAGAAATAAAGATTCTTTAAACCAATGTAATTTATTAATTACTAGCTGTCCCGGCGAACTTTATATATTTTTTTCCGTGATATTTTCCTTTTTTTTCTAGTTATTCTGTTATTCGGGTCGGACACAAATTCAACAAATCAATGTTCATAAAAATCGGTCCAGCCGTTCTTCATTTATAAATGGTGTAACTAACCCGACTTTGTTCTATTTATACAGGTTAACAACAAAAAAAAAATTTGTTAAACTGTAAAAAAAAACAAAAAAATGAGTTCATTGCTTACGCGGCTTCCATTTAAAATCATGTAACTACACTATCTATAGTTTTCAAGTGAACACAAAATAATCACGAGGGTGACCCAATATGGCGTCAGAAGCGGACACCCCCAATTAAAATGTAATTACTGGGAGGCGTAGCTAATGCACTTGTAGGGAAATGGGTAGTTTTTTATGATTAAAATAAAAATATGGCGGATTTTTGATTCTGGGTTGCATTCCCCTTATTATTGTATATTTACCTTCACTTGTGCTATTAGACATTAAATTTATAAATCATTAAAGGCAAAAGTACAAAAACCGTAACTTTGTTGTTACATTAAAAAATATATATATATTATTGCATAAACATATGTCTTCATTAATATAAAAAAAGCTGTAATTTGTCCTTTTTTCATTTATTTAAATTGTTAAGTGTATATGTCAGTTTCCACATTTTTAATTTTATGCATGCAGTGGTGGCCTTTAATTAAGGCAACACTATAAAATGTAAAATTTAAATTGTATTTTGTATTGTCTAGGTGTATGCTTTGTTGGCTGTCCTTAATTAAATAAATAAATTTTCTTTTAACATATTCGCAAAATCGGTAAATAGCTTCGAGGCTCGATTTCTTATAGACGTATTATTTACATAGCTAGAAGTTGGCACGGAATTACGAAACCTTGTTAATAATGAGATAGTCTTTTCTCTTTAGCTTAATTAAAGTCTACGCAGGTTGCAGATGAAGTCGCACATTTAAGCGCTACTTTGATTACTGAAATACAATAATATTATCTATGAAATTTTGACGACCGTCTAGTGTAGTGGTTCGCGCGCCGGACTACAAAGCCAGCGGTTGCGGGATCGAATCCCGCAAGGGGCAAATGTTTGTGTGATGAGCACAAGCATTTGTACCATCAAGTCATGGATGTTTATAAAAGTATTTAAGTATGTTTATCCGTTATCTAGTTGCCATAGTACAAGCTTTGCTTAGTTTGGGTCTAGATAATTGGTGTAATTGTAAAAACAATTTATTTATTTAAAAATGATTTGATGGCTATTGTAACATTGACCACCTCTTAAAGAGTGTCTCAGTATTATCAATACTATTTTAATAGCACTTACACTATAATTAAACAAACTAAATAAGTTCAACGTTGTAACTCAAAACATTACCTTAATCAATAGTCTTATACTTACCAAAACAAGCCTCCCCTCACTCAATAATTAAGTGAGACACTCATTTAGTTAGCTAACCCCTTCGGAACAAAGCCATAAATTAATAAATGCTGTACCCTAACCGATGGAGCTTTAATTGAAGTATATCAACCGGCGTAATGTTATTAACTTGGTGCGGTGACCATGGATCTGACTTTTTTTGAGGATTTTAGTTTCGTATTTCTAAGCGGTAGGAATAGGAATTCAATATAAACACATTAGCGGTTAGTCACGGTACAATGGTGACCATAATTTTTGTTTTTTTCAAAGGACATTTTTGTTTTAAGTCCAAAAGTTTAACTATTGTAAGTCTTGTACCATTAACGAATCACCTACCTTTTTAGTTTTTTTAACTAATTAAATTCATATTTTTTATACGAACGATTACTTAATAAATATAGATAAAATATGATATGCTAAACTGTTAGGTAATTATGTATGAAGTTTTTGAATTTGATAGATCTTGTACTTTATCAAAAAATATGTGTTATATCATATCATACCGGTTCACCTCATTTTTCATTTGAAACAAATAACGATTTAACTATTTTTTTTTTGAGTTTGTTGCCTCACTTTTATTTTACGAATATTGATGCCATCTAATACAGATGTGAAATTATATAATCACAAACAAAAAAAAAACTTTTTGGTTAGCCTCTAATATTTTTTTTTCTTTGCCAACAGGACCCAGAAGTAGAAGGTCAAAGAAGAAGCCAAGCACAGAAGAGAAAAGGCCTAGAACAGCATTTAGTGCTGCGCAACTTGGAAGGCTAAAGGTTAGTGTTTTTATTAGATCTTGTCCAAATATTTTTTCTTAAAACTTATATTGCGCCTCTCCCAGCTTGTTTTCTGAATTGACCCCACCAAGATTCAAACTGGAGACACACTTAAAGCATATCAACACACGACTGCGCCAATCAGGTAGTCAACTTTGCAAATGTAAAACTACAAAAATATTTTGCATCTTATTTTTTATTTTAAATATCAGAGAAATTACTTATTTTGCAACCCAGTATTTTCTCTGTGTCTACAATGTAGCCCCAACTTCATCAAACCAGATTATTGACTTCTTTATCCCGTCAGGCCACAGAAACGAGGCACATTGGAAATTGTATTGTTTCTTCGCGGCCACTTTTACGTGGTTTGACCTTATCTTAACTATTTATTAAGCTTTACAATTAAAGCCTTTTGACAGTCTTTATGTCTTAAGCCTTTTTCTAACCTTATTTTTTCTCCACAGCATGAGTTTGCCGAGAACCGCTACCTGACGGAGCGAAGACGGCAGGCCCTCGCCACAGAGCTGGGCCTGGCAGAAGCACAGATCAAGATCTGGTTCCAGAACAAACGCGCTAAGATCAAGAAGGCTACTGGGCAGAGAAACCCACTGGCTTTACAGCTGATGGCTCAAGGACTGTACAACCACCGCACTGCCTCTGATAGTGACGAAGAAGAGGAAATTAATGTAACATAAGGGAACATGTCTTAGAACAGTTGTTTTCAACCAGTGATTTTTGAGAACCTAATGACTATTCCGCGGTGGGTTTTACTAAAAAGGTAGATTTTAAAAGGAAGTTAGTTTTCAAGTTATCATTGCGAATTGTTCTTGTAGCCCCTGTTAATAACAAAACAATTGAAGTGTCTCTTAGTCGAAAAAAAAATAGGAAACACTGTGTTAGAATCAAAGTTATTTAGCCTGAGGCTTGGTAAAAAGTGGGTATTTGATTGGTTCAGGCATTGGAAAACCTTATTTATGTATAGACAATGATAATCGAATTGGAGTAATTTATAAAGGTTGAGAGTTTTAAAACTAGGTCTACGTAAGAAGGCCTAGAGCCTAAAATATGGCATTGGGGAAAAAAAACATTACTTTGTAAATTATGATGTGGAAGGTAAAAAATATGTAAGTTATATATAAGGTCCTGTAAAAGTAAATTTACAACTAGCATTGCAGTGGTTTTTAAACAATGTAGATGAAAGTACTAATCGTATAGGCTATGTTTTTATAGTAAAAGGCTAGTACTATGATTATTAGTCAAAAATCAAAATCATTTATTCAATTTAGGACAGAACATTGCCACTTATGAACGTCAATAATAATATTATTGGCGCATCAAGCGAGAAGCTGGCGAGGGCGGACCTGTTGCCAGTCTAGAAGACTCACCATCGTAGTTACTACTAAGTTAGTGACCGTGAGGAAGATTCATAGACTAGAGCAACAATACGGATCGTTTCTCCGAAACATGTTAATGATTTTCACTTGTATTTAGAATTAACTGACAAGTCCTATCAATTCTCGCCCATATTAAAACATAACAGTCACAGATTAAATAACAGCTGAATTTTTGTGAAACGAAATAAATCACATTTCTTCTCTATAGGATATGTGCTCCATGGAAAGATCACAAATAACAAGAACAGTTAATACCTGCTACTTACGATCATTTTCTTCCTCGTTACAACCTTCATTATATTGTTTCTTAACAAATCCATCCAAATAATAGAAAATAAAGATTGGCCCTAAGTAATTACTATTTTTGGTCACTTCGAGAGGTACTCACAGCACATATTAAATACAATTGAACTATGTATAGCTGTCCAAGGCACAATAAGGTTCATCATATCAAGCTGGACGTGCATTGAGTTTAAAATAATACTTACATAAATATAGCCCTTTGCGTGTATTAAAGCATGATAAAAATATAGAGATAAGGACAACTCAATAATTTAGTTTTTATTTTACGCAATAAAAAGGTGTTGAAGAAGCGAATGTTCCTGATTGTAAATAAACGTAATTAATAGTTTATTTATTATCACATTAATTTAATATTGTAAAATGCAATTTGTAAATATTCGTCCCAAGATTTTTCAAATTTGTAGTAACATTAGTTATCGTTTGATTTAAATATAAGATACGATGCAGTAACCAATATTACTTCTAAGGTAATTATTTAGGTACAAATAAAATGTAAAAGTCTTAAAATATTATTCGTAATCAGAATTAATTAGAAAAAATCTTTCAAAATTAAGTCAAACGTCTTAAATTCCAAACTAAATCATTGTCACAATAGATCCCAAAATCCCAATTGATGTAAGCAACAAAACAAGATGGTAAAAAAGTAAATGTAACTTAACACGTTGAAGGACACAGACAATCAGTGACACGCAAAAATACGAATTGAGTAAAATACACTTAAGTGTGTCTTATTTGTTAAGATTTAATAGCGCTTGACCGCGCTTACGTTAAACCTATTGTCAGCACTATTCGAACTGTCATCTGCCACTGACTGCGAGTGGGCGTTACTCAGTTTACCTTTTTTGTACATAATTCAAGTTTTCGTTCACACCGAACTGACAAAACGCTATTAGAAAGAAGAAAATAGTTTTCATCACAAACAATAACTGTAAAAAGTAACATTAACTTTTCACGGTCAATATTATACTACGCGCTGCGTACGCTAATTACGCACTGTATTGCATATACGCTACCTACAGTGCTGCAGCGTACTATCAGCTTAGTGCAGACAAGTAATGCAGTCTCTAACTGAGTTCAGCCTTCTCGCAGTCTGTGGCTGGACGTATGTACGTGTAAGCCTAACAAATTAAAATTACCATCTACTTGCGTCAAACCATTAATAATTATTGAGCAATTGAAAGCAGACATGTTTTTATACAGCTAATTTCAGTTGATTATATTTTGTCAAAGGTTTGACTTGACACAAATCTATGGGTATTTTAATTTATTTATTAATGATCATGATTGATAAATTTACTATACTGCCATTACATTGACATTATACCGAAAAAAATATATTAAAAGAACATTTATTGGGTTTATAAGTCCGAATCTGAATTATTGTTGAATGACATAGATAGACCTTCAACGTGTTAATACTCAGTTTATTTTTGTACAACCTACCACAGCATTTAAAATTTATTAAATCGATTTTTAACTTTTAAAATCATCATGCAGAGTTCAATATCGATTGAAATATTTGGGATTTTATCTTAAGTATTGCCAGTACATTGTTTTTGGAGTACTACTTTTTACACATATTGTAAATTCATATAATTTAGCCGATAAGTTTTAGTCAAGAGTTTTCTTCCATTTGTCGTTTCATTGTAAATATAGTTTGTTAATTTTATTTTATTTACGACTGTGCTAGTTTTATTTAGTGTTTAAATGTATAAAGATAATAAATTATATATATACGGTTTACAAATTGAAAGCTATTGTTTTATTCTGTTTATTTGAAAACCTAAAAAGCTACATTAACTGTATTGCAACAACATTGGGTCTTTAGTCGTTTCGCACCACGAGTTATTCGCCCAGCGGTGCGAATCGCCCAAGAGCTCTTATTAAATAGGTCGTTTCGCATCGCAGTGATTACAGCGGTGCGAAAGACCCCATTTAAAAAGACCTCTTGGGCGATTCGCACCGCGGGACGAAACGACCTAATGCTCGTTTTCAAGTCCGGTTTAGACTCATAACAAAAACTTATTTATTTGTACAGAACTGTTTTGTACCTCACTGCGGTCCGAATCGCGAAAAAGCGCCGAAAAAGTTCTTGGTTCTAGCCCCGTGGTGCGAAAGGACCCATTTATAAAGGTCTTGGGCGATTCGCCCCGCGGGGCGAATAACTCGTAGTGCGAAACGACTAAAGACCCACAACATTTACATACGCTATTTATGGCAAATAAAGAATTTGAATTTGAATTTGTAAATACTTACACATGAGTCAGAAGACTTACACCAAAGCTAATCAATGTCTTGAAGTAAAGAACTAACTAGGGTAACGAGGTACCAGACAATTTATTTTGCCGGTGGCGTCTCCCAGCACATCCAGACTCTAAAACATGTTTTTCTAAATCTTTATATACAGAGTGTAACGAAAAGGTGAAATAAAACTTTTAAGGGGTTATTCTACGGCTAATTTACATCAACTTTACTATGGGAGCAACATCGAATTCGCAAAAAAAAAACACTTTCCCATACTAAAACGCGACCAGCTGGCATCAGTTTGTATGGAAACGTCAATTTTTTTTTGAGATTTCGATGCTGGTCCCATAGAAAAAGTTGATGTAATTTAGCCGTAGAATAACCACTTAAAGTTTTATTTCACCTTTTCGTTACACCCTGTATATAAAACAAAGTCGGGTTAGTTACACTATTTATATGTCGAGAGCGGCTGGACTGATTTTTATGATCTTTGATTTGTTAAATTTGTCTCCGCCCCGAATAGCAGAATAACCTTTAAAACCAGGGAAAATTCACGAAACAAATACGTATGAAGGGGTGGTGATTCGCCGGGACAGCTACTCAATAAATAAATATTGGACAAAATCACATACATTGCTCTGATCCTATGATAAGTAGCATAAGCAATTATGTTACAGAAATCAGAAACAACGACGGTAACACAACACTCAGACCCGAGATAATATAGAAAAGTTATTTTTCTACACTGACCGACCGGGAATCGAACCCGGAACCTCAGACAGCGACACCAAGTCCGGTAAGGAGGCCGCTACTGAGGCCGTCTTTGATCCATGTAATCGTGCCTAGGACCATAGTGTCTAAGACCAAGGCAAAGGCAAAGGCCTTCAAAGAGAATTACCATGCTCTAACCGGTTAGACAAAAATAATAGATAGATAGATAGATACTCTTTATTGCACACCACACAAAACAAAAAGTACAGAGAAACAATATGTTTAGAATGGTACAATTTAGGCGGTCTTATCGCTAGAAGCGATCTCTTCCAGACAACCTTCAGGTAGAGGAAAGTTTTAAAAAAACGTTGAGGTGGGGCGGTGAAGAGATAAAAATATATATATTTGATGTAAAACGCTTGTCTGTCTAAGCGACGACAGTTTGATGTAGTGATTCGCGCTCCAGACTACCTACAAAGCCATGCGATGGTTTGAGCCCCGCAAAGGGCAGATAAGATAAGATAAGACAAGATAAATTGTAAATTTTAATGTTTGTATGATGAGCACAAAATATGTTGTATAAGCAAATAAAGACTGGAAAAAATTAGCCCACGTTAGTCCACTACTGGACACAAAGATCAATCGTCGAATTTAACTCGGCTGGGCAGCGTTCGGAAAAACGCAACATCTACTCATCCAAATTACCTCATTGCCTAAAGACGAAAGTCTACAACCAGTGTGTTACCAGTGATGACATATGGAACTGAAACGTGGCTTCTCACTATGGGCCTCATAAGAAAGCTCAAGGTTGCACAGCGTGCCAGCCCAGCCTAGCCCATCGTGGAAAGAGCTATGCTCGGTGTTTCTTTGTAAGATCGAATCAGAAATGAGGAGATCCGTAAACGAACAAAAGTCGCTGACATAGCCCAACGGATTAGCAAGCTGACGTGGCAGTGGGCGGGACACATAGCACGTAGAACTGACGGTCGATGAGGCAGAAAGGTCCTGGAAAGAAGGCCACGTATCGGCAAGCGCAGCGTAGGACGTTCACCCACAAGATGGACAGACGACCAGGTAAAGATTGCGGGAAACCGCTGGATGCAGGCCGCTTTTAACCGGATAATTTAGAAGACATTAAGAGAGGACTATGTTCAGTAGTAGATGTCCTATGGCTGAAATGATGATGACAAACATCATTAATTATGTTCTCAATTCTGTTTGAAGCTTTTATTTTTAGGCCACGTACCGGCAATCGCAGCCTAGGACGCCCACAACGGTACAGACGACCTGAAAAGGTTGCAGGAAGTCACTGGATGCAGGCCACTTCCAACCGGTCAATCTGTAAGTCACTGAGGGAGGCCTATGTTCAGCAGTGGACGTCCTATGGCTGAAATGATAATGATGATTACAGAGCTTAGATCCAGAAAAAAAACCTACATATGATACATGAAGAATGTAAAACAGACCAGTATGATCAACTCAAATTCAAACAAAACGAGCACTCAATTAAACACAATAAATTAAACTAATTACATCTAATATTCAAATAAATCATAAAGCAAAGGCATACTAAATCAAGCGGAATGATTTAGGCTCTCTACCGGGAATCGAACCCGCGTGCCACTTTGATCTGTTCTGGCTACGCTTAGGCATGGTCGTTTTGTCAATGCATTTGACATGGGGAGTTCAAAGGTATTTCTTAAAAGTGAAATAAATATCGAGCAGTGTGACAAAAGTAGTGCGAAAAATAGGTTTGACGCCTAGGGTTCAATATAGGTTGTGGTTTTAGACAGTTCATATACAGGATGTATCGTAATCTTATAATTTGTTCTCGATAACTTAGAGGTTTTCAAACAAAGGACATTTTTGTCTAATTATAACTGAAATCAACTCACGCGCACCCGCCGCCAATTAGTGACGTGATGTATCGGCGTAGAACTAATTGCCAGCCAATTATACGTGTCATAGTTTTGAGATATGGATCTATACAGGGTGTGTACGAAATAATATAAATAATAAATGTGCGACAGAAAACACAAATTGTCGCTAACACACATGTTTCCTTAATTCTACGCAACTGGAATCCGAAATCGAAACCCGTTGCGATTAAGGCAATTGACCACAAAATAGCTTATAAAAAATTTTAATTTTATAGTTCAGCCGTTAATACCTAAAAGGAGATTTACTTTTTAAATACAAATCTAGAAAAACTGAAAACGTGAACAAAATTTTTTTAGCTGGTTAGATTTGAAGCTGCAATCACGGGAATAATATTCCGACCTCCGATTGATTCCGCCATCGGACCTTAACAATTGTTGACGAAATTCTTAATGGCTTGCTAGATGCTTGTGGTTAGATATCGTTGGCGACACAGACGTCATACAAAAAGACAAATAGGTCTGAAAACTTAAGTTGTGGCAAGAACCACCCTGTATATATGCTGAAATATTTCAGTACCGTTTAACGTAATTTATAAATAAACTAATGACGGAATGATGAAACTCGCTGCTTTTGCCCACCAGAAATACCGGAACATCGGAACGTATGGAATGAAACCCTATTTTCTTAAACGTTGAGTTAGAATTTCTGGTTGAAACACCATATGAATCAACATTTAACGTTTAAAAGAGTATATGAGGCCTGTGCCCTGCAGTGGGACGTATAAAGTCCCACTGCTGGGCACAGGCTTCACCTCAACTATGAGATGGTTTCGGCCATACTCGCCCTCGCGGGCCCAGAGCGGTGCGTAGGGTTGCCACCTTTTCAGGCTTTACATAAAGTATTTCTCGACTAAAAAGTTTGAAAAAAAAATTCCCAGCATGTGGTTTAAGAGCTTTATTTCTCATAAAGAATTACATTAAATCACTTACTGAGAACAAAAACACTTTACATTCGATAATATTTGCAGCTAACATTAAGCGCACACAGACTTAACTTAAAAACGGGTAGATTGACATAACAAGTCGGTAACATTGGAAAATCGTCGTCGTCTATATTTATTGCTCACCAGCATAAAAATATAATATTAGCTTTTTTGTTCTTAAAAACATATTTTTTGTTACACCTAGCAGCCAGTAACTAAATAATATTAATGTTAAAATACTCTGAATTTCGAATAATCGCTTACAAAATTACTATAGTTACTAAATTGAGGCCTTAAATAAAGTATTTTTGCGTACTTTATGTGTCTTGTAAAATATAACGTAAGCACAGTCGAAATAGAGTCTACTTCATCTATACGGTCATTCCCGGTTGCGTTCAAAGCCATTGCTTTGGAGCCCAAGGTCCGCTTTTCTCGATTTATTCCTCCGTCGTCGAAAGTCGAAATAGAGTACAATACTTTAAAATAAAGTACACTGGCAACCCTAGGTGCGATGGAGGGTTGTTGTAAGGCCAGTGACTAAACCTTATACTGTCAGATGTTATTAAGCCGCCCTAAGGCCTCTGAATAGGCCTCACGACTACTTAGTATCAAGCGATATTAGCAGGGACCAACTTTTACCTTTTAAGTGGTGATTTTATTGCTCAGATATTTTCTCAAATGGTTGTCATCTACCTAAAGGTTGTCTGGAAGAGATAGCTATTAGCGATAAGAGCGCCTAAATTGTACATCTTTCTGTAAAAATCAGTGTATTTTACTTGTATGGTGTGCAATAAAGAGTATCTATCCATCTATATTTACAACAAATTTTTCTATAAAACCAACGTCAAAATCGCAAAAAAAAAAAACAATAAATAGAAGAAACTAATAAATTAGGTCATTATTTATACAACGTAAAATTTTAGTGGATGTTTTCCCGCAAGGAGGTGATTCCACTCATAAAAACAATCAATTTTTATTATGGAACGAACTCTGAAATCGCGAGAAAAAAATGTCGGCTTCATACATTATAGTCAAGTAATGGGCTGGTTTCCTAAAAAAATCTAATTAGTCCGTCAGTTGGATTAACAGAAAATATTGGACACGTATTTTTTCTTTTCTGAATCAAACAAAAAATGATGAGGATACAGCCCGTTAAAGTTCCGCGTAACGTCACGCCTTGCGACACTTTTTACCAAGACGTGACGTCACGTGCTCACTTTGATGCGCTTTATCTTCGTCATTTTTTGTTTGATTGACAAAAGACAAAATATGGGTCCAATATTTTTGATAATCTAACTAACGGATTAAATTTATCATTATAGATAAATCATTATTAGACTTTAAAAAGACTTTTTTTTTCGCGACGTCAGAGTTGGTTCCATATTAATAAAAGTTATTTGTTTTAATGAGTGGAATCACCTTCCCTCGGGAAAACAATCACTAGAATTTCACATTGTATATAGTTTATTACTAGGAGATTTTTTCACTTACCTAGACTCCAATCCAAAGTGAACTCCATTTCGCTCCAGCAAACAAACGGTGGTTATTCTAAAAATAATCGAATGCACTCTCGATGATCTACGAGTGCAGATGATGGATTTAGTGGGTAATACGTCATCGTATGCGGATAAACATGACACTAGTGAAGTAACGCGGGTTTACTTGTCAAAGAAAACTTACTGCGGTGTGTCATAATCTTGCTATTAAGAGCTTTGCCCTGTTCCTAGATGCCGCGAGTCTGTGTGGTGTTGTAAGGCCTGACTTAACCTTACTGTCAGGTGTTTTTAAGCCGGCTTAAGGCCTCTAACAGTGAGGTGGACTGACGACCTGGTAAAGGTAGCAGGAGGATGCAAGATGAAGGCCGCTTCCAACCGGGCTATTTGGAACTCAATGGGAGGCCTATGTTCAGCAGTGGACGTCCTATGACTGAAAGATAATGATGATGAATAAGGCCTCTGACTAGTTTCAAGACCAGTATCAAGCGATATTAGCCGGGGACCAACTTTTAACGTGCCTTTCGGAGCACGGAGATGCTTGTGATGAAATTAAATGTCAGTAAATGTGGTTGGAGTTGGGGTTGGAAACTTGACCACGTTGAAAAGTTTACTCCCTTAGGAAGTGGATTGAAAAATAGTTGGCTCATGTCCTCCCCAATGGTTCAAGCTTTTATCGTACTTAATTTCATCCAAATCAGTTTAGTTTTCGCTACAAAAAGTACCTATGTTCTTTTAAAATCGAATAATTTTTTTTACCAAAAATCTTTAAAATAGGCTAGTTTCATAGAAAAAAAAAGATTACTCTATTTAGTCCGTCAGTTAGATTATCAAAAAATATTGGACCCATATTTTGTCTTTTGTCAATCAAACAAAAAATGACGAAGATAAAACGCATCAAAGTGATCACGTGACGTCACGCCTTGCAAAAAAGTGTCGCAAGAAGGCGTGACGTTACGCGGAACTTTAACGGGCTATATCTTCATCATTTTTTGTTTGATTGAGAAAAGAAAAAATACGTGTCCAATATTTTCTGTTAATCCAACTGACGGACTAATTAGATTTTTTTCGGAAACTAGCCCATTGATTCTGCGGCTTAGGTTTTCACCGTAAACGACAGACAGAGTTACCAACTTTCGCATTTATAATATAATAGTATGGATAAAGTATAGAATTATGCAATGGATACTAAATGAACTATATCATAAAACCACTTTTTCTAATTATATGTAGAAGTGGCCACAATATCTGTCGCGGAACCGATGAAAGGTGGAAACGGGTTCTCGAGTGGAGACCGCGCCTTAGCAAACGTAGTGTAAGATGGACTTTATGTCCAGCTCGATGGACCGACGACCTTAGGAAGATGGCTGGCAGTGGTTTGATGAAAAAGGCGGGGGATCGTGTTTTTTGGCGCTTGGGGAGGCTTACGTCCAACAATGCACTGCAATAGGCTGACATGATGATGATGAAGCGACACCTTTAATTCATCATCATCATTTTAGCCATAAAGTCGTCCACTGCTGAACTTAGGCCTCCCCACCGGCGGAGGCCAATCTGAAAGTCACTGGACTTCCAGATTGGCCGGTCGGAAGCACTTAACTATGTAACCAAAACTTCAAAGTAGTTTTATCTACTTAGTAACTGACGTATCGATTTGAATCTTTGTAAGCATTTGACATTCGGGTGACGATAAAATAATTTGACACCATCGTGCTGATCTGATGATGGAGTCGGAAGGTGGATGGTAGGACTCTTAAACAAGTAATAGTAAAACCTTCGTGTTTGGGCTCATTTGATTCGTTTTGAGAAGATCAATACATATCTGTGTTTTATTTATTTATTCAAACTTTATTGCACAAATAAAAATCGTACAAAAGGTGGACTTAATACAATAGGGAATTCTCTGCCAGTCGACCATTAGGCTAAACAGAGATGTTTTGATGGTTTGTGGGCGGTGCGACATAATGTTTTAAAAATAACCAAAATGAACATAAAATCATAGCATAAACACACAGTATTAATATAATATATAGACTACATAGACAAAATACATACATAAATATGATGACGATTACTGGAAAGTAGAGAAGCAAGGGTTTATGGTGACGATTTCATTTTACCTAGAAAATTAGTGCGTGCAAGTACCTTAAAAGAGTATCTATTGGGAGCTGCTTTGATATATTCAGGGAGGGGATTCCAGAGCCGTGATTGAAGGAGAAAAGAGTTGGACACGAAACCGGTGCGATGTGAAGGGGTGGAGAGAGTAAGTTTGTTAGAGGAACGTAACGCATTCTCTACCAGTCAACCATGGTGCCATACAGAGATGGTATAGGCAGTGAAACAACAAATAAAAATGTTAAATTAAATCATACAAAACTAAAACATAGTTTTATAGGTTTTTTTAGGTAATATAGTTTTTAAATTATAACGAACATACAAACAATCAGACTTATTATTATTCAACACCGTTGTATCCAAGTTTATTTATAATCGCGTTAACCTCTCCACCGACAGGTTCTGTCGCGACACTATTGATGATTTATTTGTGTGTATGTTCGTATGTCTTCGACACCCGCAATTAACGTTACAAATTGGTCTAAAAGGGTGCGCATGCGCATATTAAGTTTTTAGTTAATTGATGATTAGTGTTGAGCGATTTAGTGAAGTGCTTTTTAAAAGTATTCAAGAGTTTATTCAGTTTAATTTAATCGGTGCCAGAAGATATAGAAACCTATTTGTTACTGCAAATAGGGTGAAATAAATATGTGTGAATAATTACACCGCACTGGGCCCGCGTGGTGACATATGGCCCATACCACCTCATAGTGTAGATGAGGCCTGTGCCCTGCAGGGGGACGTGTAAGGCACACTTAACTTTTACTTTGAGCTAAATAAAAAGACAAATGAAAAATAAGATTTATAAAAGACCCCTTAAATTATCGTTAACAAAGTTCTCTTGTATAGAGACTGCGACTAGGCAAGCGCTGTGTAGGGCGTCCTCCGACAAGGTGGAGCGATGATATAAATATAAATATTGGACAACATCACCTAACACTGATCCTAAAATAAGTTAAGCACTCGTGGTATTGAAATCAAAACTGAGACAATATAGAAAAGTTATTTTTCTACATCGACTGGGAATCGAACCCGGGACCTTAGAGATAGCGACACCAAGTCCGGTATGCTCGCCTCTCGGCTACGAAGACCGTCATATACGTCATCCTCATATACGCTGCTGATAGCAATGGATGGAAAAGAATAGCCGAGGATCGGAGAGGTCTATGCCCAGCAGTGGACTGATGTAGACTGAATTTCAAATCAGGCAGATTTTGGGCTGTGATTAAGTCAGCTAAGAGACGAAAAGTCTGTCCGTGTATCCGAGATACTAAAAAAGGATCTAGATATCAGATATCAAACCGGTACTTATCTACTTATCCAATAGAATCCCATCTATCGTGTGAAAACGGTATACAATGGCAAATCACTTCATTATTGAATGGGAATATTATTGTTTTAGCACAGTAGGGAAATTATACGGTAGCTTTAATTCATTTACACACACATGCATGAATATCGTATATTTTAATTGTTATTAAATAAAATTTTACGTTCGACAACACACTAAATGTCATGGTCTTGTCATATCTCTATCTTGAATTATCTTGAATGAAAACCCCACCGCCAACAGGAGGCATGTCGCAAAAGGCGACTCATTTCTGTAGCACGAGACGGGCAGCAGTGTCTTTGTGCGAACTCTTATAAAAAACTGCGCTCGCCAATCTGCCTGCCAAACGTGGCGATTATCAATCACCCCCGATGATAAGTCATTGGGTTGGCCTTTGTTCAGCAGTGGACGTTCCATGGCTGAAATGATGATGATGATGATGTATATCGCTATTTAATTGTGGCTATTTCTACTGTGTATACTTCAGTTGTGGCTTAACGGAATGACATTCCGTTTGTAACGACTGATCTTGAACGGTCTGATTGTTTCTCGCACTTCGAGTGAAAACTCTAGACTCATTATGGGAACAATGCAATTGATGGATTACTGTACCCATATACTTATTAGATAATCTATTATTGTGATTAGCCGAGTCTGTTAGGGTATTCCGTATCATTCGTTTTATTAGTAGTATTGTCGAAAAATCGATAGTTTTGCAATTGATAGTTGAACGCTAAATTCATCGATACGATCGATAGGACTATCGATAGTATCGATAGTATCGATATCTCTTTTACTGCAATACTATCGGTAAACAGCAATACTATCGATAGTATCAATAGTTTCGATCGCGGCCAACTAATGAACTATCGATACTATCGACAGTATTGCTCTTCAATATCGAGATGACTATCGATAGTATCGATAGTTTTGTACTATCGATAGTGATCTTTAATTCAATAATTTCTTTAATTCTTACTAATTTGCTTGTAATTTGTGCTTGTCTTGTTGGTTGTCCTAATAAAATAAATAAATAAATAGTATTGCCACCTTAGAATTCGAAGAATTGCCATCTTTCTTTAAATAAAACTAAACATACGTTTAAATAAAGTCAATACACTAAATTTCATTTCGTTGAATATACCATATTAGGTGTTTTACCACTCATTATGCCTGCATACTGAATGCAGTACTATTGAAGTAAATATCACTATCGATAGTACAAAACTATCGATAGTATTGATAGTATTGCTGTTAGCGATAATATTGCAGTAAAAGAGATATCGATACTATCGAAAGTGTCGTTTTTTCTTCAACTATCGATAGGCTATCGATAGACAGTCGATATTGACCTATCGAGCGGCAACACTAGTGATTAACTGAGTCTGTTGGGAGTTAGGGTATTCTGTATCATTTCACAGAACGATATAGTTTCGTTTTTTTAGTTTTTTACGGTTTCATAGGATCACTTCGTTGTCCGTCTGTCCGTCCATCCATTTGTCTGTCTGTCTGTCTGTCTGTACTTCTGTCTGACCTTCTGTCTTTACATCTGTCTGTTCGTCTATCTGTTCGTTAGTCCGTCGGTCTGTCCATTAGTTTGTCCGTCCGTCTTTCCGTCCATCTGTCTGTCTGTCGGAATGCAATTCTAAGAAGGTGGAAAAAAATCTAACTTTAAAGTCAACGCAATCTGAAGATACAGCTGTTTATGCCGCATTATTGACACTCGCTAGGGAATCAAAGCCTATAGGTATTTCCCTTTGAACTAAATCACGCAATTTGGCAAGCAGAAAAAAAAGTACAATTCACCCATACTTATTTATAGAACAAAAAAAAGAAAAAAGTCCGAAAACCAATTCAGTAAAATTATTTTTTTTGTTTTTTACAGAGCAAATGGATGGAATGGAAAAGATGTTTTGCATATTAGAAGCTAAGGGGTTAGATAATTACATAAGCTACTATTTTGAAATCACCTCCTAAGGTAGTAAAATACAGGGTGACAAGCCGAATTTCACGAAAGCAAAGCCGCGGGCACAGCTAGTGAATTTAATCGTTATCTTAATTAACCTGAACCGGGAATTAAACGCGAGACCCTTAGGGCCTGACTAGAAAAAAGAAGGACTAGGTTTAAACACTGCCTAAAGATTAGCCAACCAATTAAAAAGTATGGTAACATAACCGAGACAAGTGTAATGTGTCAATACTCCAAATTGTATGGCTATTCTTTAGACATGGTTTAAATAAAAAAATATATATTAGCCAATATCACATACATTGCTCTAATCCTATGATAAGTAGCTTAAGCACTTGTGTTACAGGAATCAGAAACAACGACGGTACCACAACACGCAGGCCCGAGACAAGATAGAAAAGTATTTTTTCTACATTGACCGACCGGGAATCGAACCCGGGACCTCAGAGAAGCGACATCAAGTCCGGTATGCTTGCCTCACGGCTATGGAGGTCGTCAAAAGGGTCTGTAAAATTAGTTTACGGCGATACACTACGCTACTGCACCATGCAAATATTTTTACAATAAACATTTGTTTGTCTGTCTCGGACGGAGCATGCTGAGCCTAAAAACTTGCACCATCCTGTCTGTCTATGCTTTAACATCATTTCAGCCATAGGACGTCCATTACTGAACATGGGCCTCCCCCATTGACTGCCAGATTGGCCGGTTGGAAGAGGCCTGCGTCTTCCTGCAACCTTTACCAGGTTGTCTGTCCACCTTGTGGGTGGACGTCCTACGCTGCGCTTACTGGTACATGGCCTCCATTCTAGAACCTTTCTGTCCCCATCGGCCGTCATGCTTTACAAATAAACTTATTTCATTTCATTTCATTGGGTCGTTGTTCTTTAGAGATAGTCGGTCGCTGTGACCCTGTTTACCCATTCTTACTATACTTAACTCTTTTTGTTACATCCCGTTTAGAAAATAAGACTTCGACTTCTTCAAAATGTGAAATGACCTTCCAGAAAAGAACCGCAGGAACTTTGAAGTTACTCTCCCATCTTCAGCTCACCGTTATCAATAATTGGCGAGTGTGATGTGGAGAGCGCCGGCGGCCGCTCTTATTAATATGGCCCTTATCGCTTCTGGACCTCTTACTAAAGATTAGGATGGACACGCCAATAAAAAAAAACCTTTATATTTTGGAACGCTTGGTCTTAATTTTAATTCAACTGACCTCTACTTGAAGGTTGTCGCTATTGGCGATAAGACCCCCTAAACAAATTGTGTAATTCTAAATGTGTTTTTTCCTGTGATTTATTTCTTTTAAAGAGGTTATATCTATGTTTATTTATATTTAGTAGATATATTTTTAAATATTGCCAAGTGAATTTGTTTTCTGATATGTATAGTGTAGATTTTTTTTTCTAGGGCGTAGTTTTGTTATAAGTTGGGATAAGCTTAACCATGATCGTATATGATAATTTTTTTATCATAGCCACTGCTACCATTGATTACGATCGCCTTACGCTGCGTGGGGGAAATCGTACGATTCGGCCTGATGACGTCTGACAGGATGCGCTAGCGCTTATGTAGCCGCAATATGTAAAAAAAATTCGCTAAATAACTACATAAGCTAAAAAATTATAAAAATTCTTACGTAGTTTTAGATATTAGCCTGTACTGAAAAAACTAGATGGATAGCAGACAAGAGCCATGACTTACTTCATTTCACAAAACAACATGTATTCATGATATTTTAAATTATTCATCTTACAAAACAATTTTTCTTAAAATTTGTATTTGTATGTACAGTACAAAGAATGCTACTCGTTCCTTACTAATAACTATACATACTATTAACTAAGAGAACCTTTCCGCTAGCGCACCATAATTTTTTTTTAAATACAAGTCTGTAATTTTTATTAAATTTAGTATTATCTTATAATTTGACATTCAAGACCGTTGAAAATAATACAGCACTTCAATTCAATTCAATTCAATATATTTATTGCATTCTATAATGTTACACAGGTGTTATAAATAGATACATAAAACAGATCATTATAGACCCTATAGGGCACAACAATAAGATAGGTATTGTGGGCAGAGAGGATGACGCCATGCATAATTAGATCAATTTGTTTATTTTAAGAAGTTGTAAACTTGTTTTTAATCCGACAACTTTAAAAATGCCTAATATACCTCGGCATGTCCACGTTATCATAGCATGCGCGGGCGTCGTGTGTGGTCCGTGCGCAGTGCGGTATGCTCTACCAGCGCCATTATTTTTTATTTATTTATGTTTTGTGGGATCTTATTAGATTCCTGTTCGCTTTCTTGTTGGAATTTACAAACGTAGTGAGGTATTTGCATAATGTTATTATGATGTGCCTTGGTAGTGTCATAGAAAATATACTGCCCCTCCCCCCCACACAGTGTAATACATTGACGACCTCCGTAGCCAAGAGGCGAGTATAACGGACTTGGTGTGGCTATCTCTGAGGTCCCGGGTTCGATTCCCGGTCGGTCAATGTAGAAAAACCACTTTCTATATTGGTACCGTCGTTGTTCCTGATTTCTGTAACACAAGGGCTTTGGCTACTTACCATAGGATCAGAGAAATGTATGTGGTGTTGTCCAATATTTATTATTTTATATTATACTTGATAATTTTTAACAAGTAAATTAATGTCTTCTGTAGCTTAATGTACCGAATAGCTTAAGATAGTGGGTTTGAATTCCGCACCAGAAAAAGTAAAAAAAAATTAAGTGAAAAAATTTTTTGGACATTATAGATTTAACCAATTCTTATCACTCGTATACAAGAAAAACCTCATTAAATTTTCTTTCGTATCCATTCTTTTTTTTATGCCTTGTGAAACACAAAAACAATCACTCGTCATTATCACCAATCAACTCATTATTTACCGAACACATCCGAAGTTTACCGAAGACTTCCGATGTTTGCCGACTAACTCCGACGTGTACTGAACCACTTGAGTCATGATCTACTTTCTACTTTGTTTAGAGTTTTCATACTTTTGTTTAATTTGGGAAATTAACAGGAACACTTTTTAACTTTAAGATCCAATTTACTCATTACTTCTGATATAGGGTGGGAAATAAATTGATGAGACATTTTTAAATACTTGGCGACGTTGTTGTCCAAAGGGTTTGATACATGTGAAACTGTTTGATTGGACCAAATTGAATGGACCGCGGGCCATTCAACCCTAAACGGAAATTTCCTATGTTACAAAAGGCCAGCCCCCCTAGCGTTACCACTAAAACACGATATGATATAGCGATATATCGACACTAACTAAAACATTAAGATAGATATAGCCACCATGTTGAATCGACGTCACATGTTATGATCTGTTTCGATAAAAATTCAACATGGCGGCTAATCTATTATATTTTTACAGTTGGTGTCGATATATCGCTATATCATATATCGTGTTTTGGTGCTCATGCTAGTTAGGCAGAATTATTATTGTATCTCTGGTACTTTAAATCGTAAAGATTCTCGTTTTAGGTCAAACTGCCGCTGGTCCATTCATCATCAATGGACCTCTCATCGTTCTTCCTTATGAAACTGTAGTTAATCAATTAATCTGGTCCAGTGTGAGTCGGATTCGCACACTGAGAGTTCCGTACAATCGTTTCTTTCATTCAGTTTGGGATTTGGGATCGTTATTGCGCGCGACTCACTTTACCGTTGTTTATTATTTATTCCCTTTATACAGGGTTGCACTGTAATCACAACAGATTTAAATTTACCGTCACAGAAATGGTCAAACAGCCCTCAATCGTAGATAAAAAGAACATCGTGTACATTTCATAATTTGCGATCTATCCTACAAAGCCAGGCAAAAAAGTGGCCAAGTGCGAGTCGGACTCACCCATGAAGGGTTCCGTAGCAGCAAGTAACATGATATAGTTCTTGTGGTTCGTTGTAACTTTGATCGATGTTTTAATAGTGTAAATTGCGGTTTACGATTTATGACGTATTAAAAAAAAACTACTTACTAGATCTATTTCAAACCAATTTTCGGTGGAAGTTTTCATGGTAATGTACATCATACATTTTTTTTTAGTTTTATCTTTCTCTTATTTTAGAAGTTACAGGGGGGCGGGGCACACATTTTACAACTTTGGAAGTGTCTCTAGCGCAAACGCATTCAGTTAAGAAAAAAATGATATTAGAAACCTCAATATCATTTTTGAAGACCTATCCATAAATACCCCACACATATGGGTTTGATGTAAAAAAAAACTACTTCTAATAGGTACTACTAGTTCTAGTATGGGGAAACCCGAAAATTTTTTTTTTTCTATTTTTGTGTAAAAATCTTAATGCTGTTCACAGAATACATCTACTTACCAAGTTTTAACAGTACAGGTCTTATAGTTTCGGGAAAAAGTGGCTGTGACATATGGACGGACAGACAGACAGACAGACATGACGAATCCATAAGTTCCGTTTTTTGCCATTTGGCTACGGAACCCTAAAGAGAGATTTTATTCTACCCTTGCAAAATTCTGATTTCTAGTACGAGTACACTAAGAGTGTCTAAGCTAAGCTACCGACAGACAGACAGACAGACAAACGAGCGGACATGATGTAACTAAGGAGACTGACTATAAGGGTGTTGACTGTGGAACTCTAAAAACTATTTTATTTAAAGAGAGACCTATCATCATTTCGTTTAAGAATATAACTACAGTAATTTCCTTCTTATATCTAAAGCACCCTGTATGATTGTGTATAGTTAACAATCGTTCAATGTATCTCCTCCTTGGTCCATTCGGATGCACTGTACGTCAAATAGCATTGTTTATTCGTGGCAAACATAAAATGATACATATTGACATTGACTGCACTATACATACAATTAGGACAATTAAACCTATTGTTTTAGGAGTCCAGTTTGCGCTGTACAAAGTCGATCACGATTTGTTTGATTAACGAACAAAAAAAGGATGCCTTTTGGTCCAAAAATGATCGACGTATGCATAGTTGACGACCGTCTGGTGTAGTCGTTCGCGCACCGGACTACAAAGCCAGCGGTTGCGGGTTCGAATCCCGCAAGGTGCAAATATTTGTGTGATGAGCACGAGCATTTGTACCTAAGTCATGGATGTTTATAAATTTATCCGTCGTCTGCGTGCGAAATCTTGTAAAAAATCTGCGCTCGCCAACCCGCCTGCCAAGCGTGGTGAGTATTGGCAGTTTCGATGCGATTTCGATGTTGGTCCCATAGAAAAATTTGATGTAATTTAGCCGTAGAATAACCCCTTAAAGTTTTGTTTCACCTGTTCGTTACACCCTGTATTAAAAATACCTAATTACATTTGTTTTTTTACTTCAAAAACTAAAAAGGTCAAATTAAAACTAAGACATAAGTACCTAATCAGTTACTTTTGGAGTCGGCGCAAACGAAAACATTCAATCTCTCCTCGGCTGGCACCGTCTCCAAAAGTAACTGATTAGGTACTTATGTTTTAGGTTTTTTTTTAGTTTTAGGAATTGGTTTAATTTTTTTTATAAAATTGAATTATTTTATCTATTTTTAGTGATAAATCCTAATCAAAACAAATAGTAGGAGTGCAAACAAAAACCAACTGCTGAGCACTGATATCAACCCAAATTTTTCCACCCTTAGGAGTACTTTTTTTTGGAAATTTATATTTTAGTATTTTTGAAATATAAGCTATTCAATAAAATAAGAGATATTAATATCGGTTTACATTTCTCGAAAATATTGGGTAACATAGATAAAAGAACCATGAACCAAAACATTATCTGGGTAGGTATATATTTCGTTATTTTCTCAAAAAGTGCTTAGGTATATACCACCTCTGAAGTATGATCTATCAAACAAAAAAAGAATCATCAAAATCGATTCATAATTGGCGGAATAATCGAGTTATATACATACAAAAAAACATACAGTCGAATTGAAAACCTCCTCCTTTTTTGAAGTCGGTTAAAAAATATATAAATATGTAGTTGAATTGAAACCTGTTCCCTGCAGTGGGACATATGTACTTTACTCATTAAACTTAAGAAATCCAATTAATATAATTGGTTTCTGCAAAAAGGCCTCCATAAGGCATTATAAAACAAACACTGCTTAATAATTAAGCAACTGATGCAATTATTGCGACCTCCGTAGCCAAGAGGCGAGCATACCTGACTTGGTGTCGCTATCTCTGAGGTCCCGGCTTCGAATCCCGGTCGGGTCAATGTAGAAAAATAACTTTTCTATATTGTCGCGGGTCTCGGTGTTGTGGTACCGTCATTGTTACTGATTTCTGTAACACAAGTGCTTTGGCTACTTACCACAGGATCAGAGGTATGTGATGTTGTTTAATATTTATTTACTTATTGCACATTTAAAAAATATGACATATAGCCAAGAAACATTTTACATTAATTAGTTAAGTATTCCTACTTATAGGTAGCTCTTGCGAGCTTCATTAATTCAATATACAAACCAATTAAAACAAACATCATCCAAAATCCGAAACCGCGAGCGTTTTAAAAACGTTTCCTGTCGGAAGCTGGGTACTTAGACGTGAGTACACCACATCAATCAAATTATCGGGCTCTTGTGAAACCGATTAAAAGCTATTCTATTAAAGAGAGGCGTTAAACAAACATTTCGGTTTGGGTACACACGGGCGAAAATATCGGACGAAGACGCACGGCTATTACCACCTGTTAGTAAACTTAAGAAAGTTCTTCAGAAATGTGTTCTCCGTGTAATTGCCATGGCATTTTTGAAATCGCTAAATTAAAGTGAATTGCACATAAAATTTGTAAGATTATAGAAATTTAAACAACATATACAAATTCGACAGGTAGCGGATCTATACTTTTGCTAAACTGTTTGAAAATTTGCGGACCATAGAGATTACAAAAGAGACTACGGAAATTACCCAACAGATAAAATTTTAGTTAACACCATGTCAAATATGAAATTAAGCTCAAATAGAAGTTAGTTAAGGTAGTAGGTATTAAGAACTACATACATTAAAACGTATTTTTTTACTTTTTCGTAGTTTTTTTTTCTAAATATGTAATTTTGGGTTATGTTATATCTATTTTTAGGCTTGGGCTAGAATCACATGTATAGTTTCTGAAATATTGATCCTCAAGGTTTTGAGATCCCACCAAAACTGAAAATAGGCCACCAAATCTTAAAATTTCAAAAATCACGCCACCTAAACTTAATCTTGCCCACCAAAACTGAATGCTTCTAACTAATGATACATTAAAACAAATGGATTTCGAAAAATATTTATTCCAGACATAAATCAACACTAGGGAACATCGGTATAACATTTTCCAAAAACATTAGATAGAGTTGATTACACTAGCAACTCTATCTCAATATGTTTTGTTAGTCTTAGCTGATAATTGTATCTAAGTAAGTTTAATTTATATGGATCATATACTTCAAAAGAAAATACGACGTAACATAGTAAAAAGTGGACTCTCTATTTTTTAAGGCTGGTTAGAACAAAAAAACTTAAAATTTGTGGAAAAAATGAATATCTCAAAAACTGAGAAAACTCAGGTAGCATATAGTAAGATATATTTGGATAGCCCTGGACATAACAAATAAAATAAAAATGTTGGACGTCACCTTTTGGACCACCCTGTATACTAATTTATCTAGGGGCGCAGTAGTACCCCCGCCAAGACGAGCCAAGCAAAGCGCAAGGGCGCTACATTCTTGTTCTCGAAGCGCTTCTGCCAAAGCTTACTGACCCTACCCTAAACCTCATGCCAGAACGACGTTCAATGGCACTGCAGAGCTCCGCTGACATATCGGCAGCTCAATTGACGGATATGGAAGTCCTTACGACATGATATCCGCAACTTTAATACAAACAGCATTAAAGAGGTGATAGAGCGGAACCAAGGCTCCAAAGTTTTTGTAAGAGACGTGTCTATTGGGAAAAGCCAGCTGACGAAGCTGAAGACAGAGAACGGCAGTATACCGTTGACAAAAGCCGAAGTTTTGAGGAAGATCGAGAAGTTCTATGGGCAGTAATATACCTCGGTCACTTAATCTGTTAGTAGCTCATCCGAAGATCCAAGAGCTAAGCTAACCCGACACTATACCGAAGATATATTGGACAGCCTATACTGGCTTAGGATGGCCCACAAACAGCTTAGGAACAAAATGGCGCCGGGTGATGACGAAATCACATCAGAGCTTCTAAATGCGAGTAGAACACCGATACCGAAAGTCCTTCAGAGACTCTTCAAATCCGTCTTGCTCGAGGAAATAACGCCGGAGGCATGGAACAGAAGTGTAGTGGTGCTCTTCTTCAAGAAAGGAAATAACACCTTATTGAAGAATTACAGACCCATCTTGCTTCTGAGCCATGTCTACAAGCTGTTTTCGAGAGTCATCACGAATCGTCTCGCGCGTAGGTTCGATAGCTTCCAGCCTCCCGAACAAGTGGGTTTCCGAAAAGTCTTTAGTATCATATACCACATCCATACGCTGCGGCTAGTTATACAGAAGACCGAGGAGTATAACTTGCCACTATGTTTGGCGTTCGTGGGCTATGAGAAGGCCTTTGATTCAATCGAGACCTAGGCAGTACTACAGTCTCTCCAGTGGTACCATGTTAACTATCAGTACATCGAGGTGTTGAAGAGTTTATACTAAAACGTCACTATGTTAGTCCCAGTACAGGAGCAGTGCATGAAGGCGATTCCTCTGCAACGAGGCGTAAGGCAGGGTGATGTTACATCTTTAAAACTGTTCACCGCTGCATTGGAACACGCTTTCAAGCTCCTGTAATGGTAAGGATTTGGCATCAACATCAACGGCAAGTACATAACTCACATTCGGTTTGCCTACGATATTGTGGTCATAGCAGAATCGTTTGAAGACTCTGCACAATGTTCGATGGCCTTAGTCGAGTTTCCTAGCAACCTACTTGTTGTTCGGATAAACATGGACAAAACCCAAAATGCCCGTGCTTCCTACACAATAACCGTTAGGAACTCTACTTTGAAAATTGTAGTAAAATACATGGGACAAGTTATGCAGTTAGGTAGATCCAATTTTGAGAATGAAGTCAATCGTCGAATCTAACTTGGCTGGGCAGCGTTCAGAAAACTACACTTCTTCTCGTCCAAGATACCTCAGTGCCTTAAGACGAAAGTCTACAACCAGTGTGTGTTACCAGTGATGACATAATGGAACTGAAACGCGGCCTCTCTCTATGGGCCACATAAGAAAGCTCAACGTCGCACAGCGTGCTATGGAAAGGATTATAGTTGGTGTTTCCTTGCGAGATCCAATAAGAAATGAGGAGATCCATAAACGAAACAAAAGTCGCTAACATAGCCCAACGGATTAGCAAATTAAAGTGGCAGAAGGCGGGGCACATAGCACGTAGAACTGACGGCCGATGGGGCAGTAAGGTTCTAGAACAGAGACCACGTACCGGTAAGCGCAGCGTAGAAAGTCTACCTACAAGGTGGACAGACAGCCTGGTAAAGTTAGCAGGAAGACGCTGGATGCAGGCCGCTTTCAACCGCCCAATCCGGAAGTCAATGGGGGAGAGGCCTATGTTTAACGTAACGTAAATGTTCCCTAATGGTTAATTACTACCTGATGCTCAACGGCAAAATAGACAACCCGCTCGCCCTCTCGATGTGCCACCTGTCCGCGCCCGACCAGTACCGCCGACTGCGCGCGCGCCGCCTGCTGGCCGCGCCGCCCTCGCGCACGCTCACGGCGCGGCACGCTCCTACAGCGCAGGCTATTTGTATACTCAATGCCCTGATTGCTCAGGAGCCAGAAACTGACTTATTTTATAAATAAGCATAGACAATTTGTGAATCATTGTGTTAGTTTTTTAGGCTAATATTGATAGTATGTGTGTTTGTAAAAAATGTTATAAAACTGTAACTGGCTCACTCCACGCTTTGGCTATAAGCTGTTAGTGGAGTGTGCAATTGAATTTAAATAAAATAAAAATAAAATAAAATAAAACAGTGGACGTCCTATGGCAGAAATGATGAATGATGATAAGTTAAGAAGTTACGGTTAGAATGGCAAGTCAATGAAAAGATTGTAGTAATAGTGTCAGTCAGGATGCAAGAGATAGATTATAGAAAACATAATCAATTAATTCTGTAGTTTATTTTTTTACCCAAATAACTGGAAACCAAAGAATTTATGATAAGTAGCTTAAGCACTTGTGTTACAGAAATCAGAAACAATGACGGTACCACAACACCCAGACCCAAGAAAATATAGAAAAGTAATTTTCCTAAATTGACCGACCGGGAACCGAACCCGGGACCTCAGAGATAGCGGCACCAAGTCCGGTATGCTCGCCTCTCGGCTACGGAGGTCCCCTTAAGGGGAGAGGTTATGTCCAGCAGTGGACTTTTAAAAGTTGATGATAATGATAAAGCTAATAAAACGTGTTGAAACGGTCGCAGTATTGTCCCGTGTGTTTCCACTATAAATCGTTTGGCCCGTACAATCGTAGTCGGGATCAAAAAATGTATTGGTGCAAAGCTCTCGGTCTATTACAGCGGTGTAGAGCGACTTACTCGTTTGATACTTAGGCAAAGTTATGATCTTGATACTTTGAATTTTTTTAAAATAAATATGTGACAGATGACACTTAACGATGACAATTACGAGGTACCAGAGCTGTACCTGCACACCCAGTAACGAGTAAAATTATTTTATTATATTTATATCGAGTTATTAGAAGTAGATCGTGGCGACAGCGTGATAATGATTTAATGATTAAAGTGAAGCAACACACGCCGCGGTTGTTAGTGGATGGGTGACCACACCAACCAAATTTTGTGACATTGAACATTTTATCCCCATGCTTCTTTGAAAGTGGTCCTTGTCTCATATTGTACGTGCAATATCTACGTAGTGAGCCAACGAAAAATAGCATTATTAAGTAGGAACTAATCCGAAGTATAAATATAAAAATAGATATAAAACTATTCTAGTGCAATAGCAAGATAATAGCAATCACAAAATAGGTCAAATAACTGTCACCTTCCAAAATAACTGTATTTAACGAGTACCAACCTAACAACAATAAGGCCACAAAAACCCGCCAAAAACCATAGACAAGTCATCGACATTCAATTAAAACATAGAACCTAATTGGTGCCGTGTAGTTTTAATTAAAAAAGTTCGCACAAAAAAGGCTACACGAAAAAACTTATATTAAATGATCAAGACATAGCACGCGCAATCATTGCATTGTACGGATACCTCAACTTGGGTGGTCTAAAGCTGGTTGTATATTCGTCTCTTTTACTCTCACGTAAAAAGGGTTAACCCATCACGCTCGCTCCTTCACTTTAGTGGTCAAAGATTATGTAAATTAGACGTGCCATTCTTATTGGTAGATTTGCTTAAACTGCCTCTGTTTAAATTGTCTCTGGATTTGTAAACAAGTATCGTGAAATGTAATTATAGTTTATAGTAAATAGTTGTAATCGTTTTATGCAAATTTTATTTGCCAAAGATTGTGTGGATTGTATTTCATTGTTTATTGTTATAATTATTGAGACAGTTGGTGAATTGTTTTCTTAACTTGCTAAGTTGGTTTTTAAATGTCCATAGAAGCATGTAATTAAAATCGTATATACAGCGGTTTTATTAAGAAACTGAACCTATTTACTTAAAGGTCTAAGGCCATCATATTTTTATGATGTGTGAAATATATTATGCATTTTTTAAAAATTGTGTATTGTGTAGTAATTTTTAACATTACACATATTTTCTATCAAAATGGACATCCTAAATTTACTTAAGTAACCCCTTTTGTCCAAATAATTATTCCAAAACTGGCAAAACTACTTAAACCACATTCTAATCAAATTTGCCTATCAACATCCATTGTTTTTGATATAGGTGCATGGGCCTTTCCCCAATCAAGTGATTGGGGAAAGGCCCATGCACACATTCTACCTAATTTGCATGGTTAGCAACTTATAAGTCCAGACTGAACAAAATAAAGTCAGCCAGTCTAAGGCAATGATTATCAATAATATTAGGTAAAATACTAATTCATAATTTTGCAAATTCTTAAATATTTAATTCACTTTGTCACATCTGAAATTTGGTAATCTTTGCATTTCACCTTTCAACATTAGCCCTTTCGCGAATTTGCTGCTACATACCTCTCTGTCTATCACATCACCTGTCTCTGTTCCCCGTGCTCCTGTGACCTTTCCCGATATGCGCCATCCCTTTTTAATTATGGACAAATTATCTTCTATTTCGCTCACCCGCCTTGAAAGTTATTAAATCCTTATTAATGACAATATCGTTTGATGTATTACGTTTTATGGCAAAATAAACATTGTTTTATTATTGGACCTCGATGGTTTGGCGGCGTGGAAGTCTTTTGAAGGTCCGAGGTCGATTTCTGTTTGAGTCAATTGTAAAGTAAGTAAAGTATAATATACGTCCCACTGCTGGGCACAGCAAGTCTACTACGAAATCCGTCAATACGATAATCGTTTTTCGGATTGCTTACTACGAAACGCTTCGGATTTTTTGAAATAATACGATAAATAACATTTTATTCATTCATTCACGAAGTCGTTCCGGAAATGTCGCATCCGATTAAAAGACATCGACATCCAAAAGTGTTATGTAGTGAGTAAGCCTATCGTTTGCGTATCGTTTGTCTTTCGTTTTTCGTAGTAGGCTTCCTGGCCTCACCTCAACTATGACGTGGTTTGGGCCAAACTACCACGCAGGCTACAGTGCAGTGCGGTAGACGTTATGAAGCCGCCCTAAGGCCTTTGACTAGGCATCACGACTAGTATGAAGTGATATATTATATTAGCCGGGACCAAATTTTAACATGCCTTTCGAAGCACGGAATGGTCACCCATCCAATCACAACCGCGGAGTGGGTTGCTTAACTTTGGTAATCACTGCCAAAGCGTTGCCACCACTGAGCTACAAGCACCTCTGAAAAATAGCTCGACATTTGCTCGAAAAAGGAAACATTTGCTCGAAATTTGCTCCAAATTATGAAGTAAAAGATTAATTTACCTATAATGATCTGAAAGTAAAGAATTATCATCATTTTATCATATACCTAGACAATTATTTATCAAGCTTATCAAAGCTAGCACACTTAGACCCTAGTCAAAAGAAAATTACGTTTTCTTAACCGGAAACAGAACCAGGGAAGCCCTGAACGCAGTTGTTCCGCGCGTCTTTCCTTATTCCTGTCTCTTCATTATGGTTGAGTAAAAATACTTAAGGCTTGTAGTACCCTGAAATTAGCGACTCGACGAATGTTAATAATACGAATACCGCACGAAAACTCATTAAAATACGGTTCATAACAGCGCACAATGAAACGAGGCTGTTACGACAGTCGCTGCGTCTATTATAATAGAAGAATCTGGGCCCGAATGAGATGCGTTTTTTATTTTTTATAAAATAAATAAAACAAATTTTTAAAAAGTAAGAAAATAACATCATTCTACATGGTTTTATTAGGTGGCTTAAAAAATTTCATACTGTGGCCGTAAAATGCTTACAAATGTGAAAAATAGGGTTGACTTTTTTGTGACGGTTCCATATGTCAAAATGAAATTTAAGAAAAATAACATCATTACTTATATCTTATAGATTACTGTGTATTTTTTTAGAAAAACTCAATATCTAACGTACAAAATTCTTACAAAGTTACTTAATTTCGTGGTATTTTACACTAGTTAAACTGGCCTTAAAACCCCTGAGAAAATGACCTTCAGCATTAATTTACTCTCTACCACGTACGGCACGCCAGAGAAACAGAAGTTCGTAGATCATGAATAATTGACAGTAGTAGACTTCAGTCATGTCTGTGAAAGGCTGCTTTTAGAGACCATCATCATCATCAGCATTGAGTACACAGCTGGACATAAGCCCCCCTATAGAAATCCACAGCTCTGGGCCGGCTTCCCGTAACCCTGACTAACTCGTCAGTCCACAGGGTTCCGAAGCCTGGAAGCCGAAGCCCCCACGCTGCGTCTTCCAGTTCGTGGTCGCCACTCGAAAATCTTTCTCCCCAAACGATTATTAGTTCTGCGCGATGTGGCCTTTCCTATTGTGAATTTACCTTTAAAAACAATGTTACTACTTATCAGCTTCTGCAAATAATTTCGTCTAAGAAAAGACTTAAAATTAATTATGCCATAGAGACATGAATAAATTATCCCACCGGACCAAAGAAAAGAAATAAATCCTTTAGAAGCATATTTAATATTGACATTGCTTATTTATAAAGATCGGAGAATTTACCAGCAAAAAGCAACAAGTAAAACAAATTTGAAAAATTCTCATGCAAGCGAATCGAAAAGAGCTGAGCTTTGTATACTTGCTGTTACTATTACTACATGAACAAGCCAATAAACTAAATCAATAACTAATAATTGGCAAATATTAAAATCGTTAAACCAAACCGCGGTCACCCATCCAGCCAGCGCCGGACAAGTAGAGCTTAGCCGTAAATTGATATATTAGCGGCCACCCAGCTCGTGCGTTTGTTTTGTTGCGGTGATAGATCGGCGCGCGCGCAGTTCCCTGATTGGTTAAAGAGTAGGGTTGGCACGCAATGATATTGAATTTTAAAAACTGATAAATTCTGCTTTCACTCTTAAAGTGTTGACTAACAATGTAGCGGGTATTTCCATAATAAAGAAGGTTTCATAAATAAAGATTTACAAATGAATGTAGGACAACATCACATACATAACTCTGATCCTAGCTGAAGCACTTGCTATAGAAATCAGAAACAAAGACGGTACCACAACACCCAAGCCCGAGGCAATATAGAAAAGTTTGTTTCTAAATCAACCCTACCGGGAATCGAACCCAGGGCCTTAGAGACGGCTACGCCAAGTCCGGCGTACTCGCTTCTTGTCTACGGAGGTCGTCTTATTACTATGGGTGCAAATTTCGTTTCACAGCTGATTGTCAAATTCTGTCAAGACAACATTTGCCGGT
The DNA here is from genome assembly GCA_963576865.1 of Anania hortulata. Lineage (NCBI taxonomy): Eukaryota > Metazoa > Arthropoda > Insecta > Lepidoptera > Crambidae > Anania > Anania hortulata. Next base: position 8,261,054 of record OY756416.1, read on the forward strand.
TTAAAATAAAATCATTTAAATAAGTAATTCATCAACCAATGATTAAAGATAACGCTTACTGGCGTTTATTGAGGTGTTGTTTAACAGAAATAACAAGCATGAATGAAATAATTTATTTCTTTTAGCTGTACCCGCGGCTTCGCTCGCGTGAAATATGGTTTGTCAGACTCGTTTAGGAGATGGAATAAAAATAGTAGACTGTGTCCTTCCCTACGGTTCAAGCATTTTCCGTAGAAAATTTCATAAAAATCGGTTGAGTAGTTTAAGCGTGACAGCGTTACAGACAGACAGAGTTACTTTGCATTTATATTATTAGTATGGAAGTATGGACAGTATGGATTAGTCTTGATTTCCAACGAACTAACCTAACCACTTACTGAATCATCTGGGATCCTGAATTCTTGATTAAGTGTACCCAGCTAGAAGTGGCACAAATCGCTAAGAAAAAGACTTATTTAACAACCTGTATTTTTTTAATCAAAATAGTTTTAATTTATCTACTATTAAAAATAAATAATTCCGCAAAAATGGAGTTAGCCCTACTGTGTTTTGTGTTGTGACAGCCCTAACAGCTGATTGCCCGGCGCCTGCGCATTCTATTTTCAAAATTCATTCCCGTATTGATCCCATTCGATCGCTTTTAATTCTGCCTCTTTGCTTCCATTGTTCTTCAACTAAAACTCATTGCAATTTCGACTTTATTTGAACGCGTTAAGATTAACAGTAATTTATTATAATGTTAATTTTAGGTTGGTGCGTTAGAATAGTATGATTTTCAGATGTTTGTTTATGTCAGATTAATTGATTCCGTGACATGGGGTCATCATTGAGAATCTGATAGACAGGGATGGCGATATACGTATTCGGAGAGTTGTAGACATCTTGTCCAGAGGTGTTGTAATTTTCTTTGAATGGTAAACCATGCTGCTCAGTTAGATCGATAGGTGTCGCATTAGGCTTGCTATTAATGATTATTTTATCACTGATTCAGTAATAGGTATATTAATTATCGACTCAATTTGACCATATTGGAGATTTTTATTATTATTACTTTTCATTACTTTATCCTATCTTATCCTATCTTATCTTATCTTATCTTATCTTATCTTATCTTATCTTATCTTATCTTATCCTCGCCCACCAATAGATCGATAGGTACTATGAATGTGATCTAGTTGATTTCTTCTATAAGAAAGCTACCAGGCGACCAGGACATACAGGGTGTTAGGTAAATGGTACATCAAGCCGAAACAAGCCTATGTTACCATACGGTATAAATACTATGGTGAAGTCAGAAATTTGATACCATCATTAAAAAAAACGGATTCTGAACTGAAGTTTTGTATAAAAAAAATTATTAAATAATGATATCAAATTTCTGACTTCACCATAGCATTTACATATCACCATCATCATCATCATTTCAGCCATAGGACGTCCACTGCTGAACATTGGCATATAAATCTATATGTTAACATGGGCGTTTTGGATTGATATACCATTTACCTAGCACCCTGTATATAAATACTTACTTTTTTCTTTTCTACGTCACACGAGGTCATTGTTTTCTAAATTAATATCAAAACAGTTTCTATAGTCACATCTCAATTCAATTAAGTTTACATATCAAGATTATCTCTGTAACGATCTGACATCTCCGTATCAGACTTCAGATCAATTAGGAGACACTGGCTGTTTTGACAGCGGCCGTCACTTTGACAGCGCGTCATTGTGACAGCGAGAATGGCGCGGGTGAGCAATTAGGACGCGCGGGTCATGATTTGACGGTTACGTTGAATGATAAATTTGAATTTGAGATGGATTTTTAACGCTTTTTTATTGCTTTTGACCGGTCTAGATTAGTGTTATTCTATTTTTTTTAAATTCCTAGCTAAATAAGATAAGTACAATATACATTTATACGTTTTTTATCATCATCATCATCATCATTTTAGCCATAGGACGTCCACTGCTGAACATAGACCTCCCCCAATGACCTATCATCGGGGGGATTGCATTCTCGCCAGGCTTGGCAGGCGGGTTAGCGAGCGCAGTTTTTTATAACATTTCACACGAAGGCTCTGCTGCCCGTCTCGTGCTACATGAATTAGTCGCCTCTTACGACACGCCTCCTGTTGGCGGTGGGGAAGGATCGTATTAAGGGATAATATTTTCCAAGTCGTTGATAGAACAACGTTGGCTTACTAACAGCTATACTAAACACTTGATGAAATTCGCCCACATGATTATTCCCCCGTAGCCCAGTTGGTAAGAGCAGTCGCCCGGATAGCGAAAGGTCGCGGGTTCGAATCCCACCAAATCCAGTAGATTTTTTTTTCAAGTTAAAATATTATTGTTAAATTGTTAAATATTATTATTATTGTTATGTATTTATTTTATTTTATTTTTATTTATTTATTACTGTATGTATACGTTTATGCCATAAATTTATGCAATTCTATTTGTATCAGGTAAGAATTTTAAGAACTCTGCAACACCTTCCCCTTTCTTTAATGGTTGTCCTCTACCTAAAGGTTGTCTGGAAGAGATCGCTATTAGCGATAAGACCGCCTAAATTGTACATCTTTCTGTAAAAATGATGCGTATTTTACTTGTATGGTGTGCAATAAAGAGTATCTATCTATCTATCTATCTATCTATTATTACTAAATGTCATCATCATCAGTTCAGCCACAGGACGTCCACTGTTGAACATAGGCCTCCCCCAGTGACTTCCAGATTGGCCGGTTGGAAGCGGCCCGCATCCAGCGGCTTCCTGCAACCTTTACCTTTACCTTCACTAAATGTACTTTGTAGTAATTAGTAATCGTGAATGTAAAAAAAAAAAAATTATACATACCCTAATTATAACGCGATATGACGCGTATGACGACCTCCGTAGCCGAGAGGCGAGCATGCCGGACTTGGTGTCGCTATCTCTGAGGTCCCGGGTTCGATTCCCGGTCAATCTAGAAAAATAACTGTATTGTCTCGGGTCTGGGTCTTGTGGTACCGTCGTTGTTTTTCATTTCTGTTACACAAGTGCTTTAGCTAATTACCATAGGAATAGAGCAATGTATGTGATGTTGTCCGATATTCAATTATTTTTAAGTGACTGTTCGGCGTCCAATATGTTAAGTTAATTTATGAAAGGAAACTCAAACGTCAGTCTCATTTATTTAGTTTGTGGTGTGGTGATTCGCTTTAATAAATATTAAACATTTTAATTAAGATTTCGGGGTAGACATTATTGACGAACTCCGTAGCCGAGAGGCGAGTATACCGGACTTGGTGTCGCTATCTCTGAGGTCCCGGGGTTCGATTCCCGGTCGGTCAATGTAAAAAAATAACTTTTCTATATTGTCTCGGGTCTGGGTGTTGTGGTACCGTCGTTGTTTCTGATTTCTGTAACACAAGTGCTTAAGCTACTTATCACAGGATCAGAGCAATGTATGTGATGTTGTCCAATAGTTATTTATTATTTATTTATTTAATATATATAATATTTAATATTATTACATTTAGTAATATGAATTGCGATGTAATATTACGTCATAATTAATTGATCTGACCGTATTAATGTACTTTATATTTTGTAAGACTCATTGTAATGTCTGTCTTGTACCAAATAAATGATTTTCTATTTCAATTTTTTAAATTAATTTGAAATATTTAAATACAAGTCAATTTTCGGCTGGTTTTGAACATAGTCCCCTATTTGAACCGCTCGGCCAACGGTACTTGACAGAAGCCGATTTCATTAAATCACATTTATAAATAAATAATAAATATTGGACAACATCACATACATTGCTCTGGTCCTATGATAAGTATCTTAAGCACTTGTGTTACAGAAATCAGAAACAACGAAGGCACCACAACACCCAGACCCGATACAATACAGAAAAGTTATTTTTCTACATTGACCGACCGGAAATCGAACCCGGAACCTCAGAGATGGCGACACCAAGTCCGGTATGCTCGCCTCTCAGCTACGGAGGTCGTTTCAAATTAATAATTAGCTATTTCTAATGACCTACATAATTAAACTGAAATTGCTATAACAAACGTACTTCCTGGCATTGTTGAATTAATTTAAACAAACGAAAAGTTTAATAATATTTTCATTCAAAATCATAACACTTGCTGAGTCAACAGTAATTATTATTAGGCTTAATAATCATCATTTCAGCCATGGACGTTCACTGCTGAACACAGGCCTCCCCAATGACTTTCATCGGGGGGGATTGCCAATACTCGCCACGCTTGGCAGGCGGGTTGGCGAGCGCAGTTTTTATAACATTTCGCACGCAGACGCTGCTGCCCGTCTCGTGCTACAGGAATAAGTCGCCTTTTACGACACGCCTCCTGTTGGCGGTGGGGAAGAGTATTCTTTACGGCCGTCACCATAACAATAATTACACAAGCTTAATATTGAACGTTCATAATCTCATAAGAACTCTGCAACACCTTCCCCTTTCTTTAATGGTTGTCCTCTACCTAAAGGTTGTCTGGAAGAGATCGCTATTAGCGATAAGACCGCCTAAATTGTACATCTTTCTGTAAAAATCATGTGTATTTTACTTGTATGGTGTGCAATAAAGAGTATCTATCTATCTATCTATCTATAATCGAATTCAGGGTCAATTAGTCCAAGACACTTTGGGTGAGGACTTCTTCATGTCAATGGCGAGTCTGAGATTGCGATTGTGGAGAGAGGATTGTTTAAATACCTACTTATTAATACTCATTTATTCAGTTAGTTTACCCTCTTCCAGGAACTTTAACGTCTCAAAAGAAAACTAACGAGTTGTCATCAGAACTACAATGACGACCTCCGTAGCCGAGAGGCGAGCATACCGGTTTTCGTGACGCTATATCTGAGGTCCTGGGTTCGTTTTCCGGTCGGGCAATGTCTCGGGTCTGGGTGTTGTGGGACCGTCGATGTTTCTAAGATTTGTAACACAAATACTTTGGCTACTTATAGGATCAGAGCAATCATCATCATCATCATTTCAGCCACTGCTGAACACAGGCCTCCTTCAATGACTTTCATCGGGGGATTGCCAATACTCGCCACGCTTGGCAGGCGGGTTGGTCAGCGCAGTTTTTTATAACATTTCGCACGCAGACACTGCTGCCTGTCTCGTGCTACAGGAATTTCTCGCCTCTTACGACAAGCCTCCTGTTGGCGGTGGGGAAGTGTATTCTTTACGGCCGTCCCCACACGGCACACGGATCGGAACAATGTATGTATATAATCGACCTGACCGGGAATCGAACCCGGGACTTCAAATATGGCGACGCCAAGTCCCGCGTGCACACCACTCGGCTACGGAGGTCGTCAATGAAAAAGTGTTTAGATGTTTATAATAGCAAACTAAGTAAACAAAGCCGCGGGCGAGTTGCTAGTTTATCATTATCATAATTAGCCATCTCAGTAGTATATTCGTCAAAGGAAAACAAATTCAAACACATCAACCTATTAAATTAACAAGATATAAAAGATCCAACTGTAAAAATAATATAAAAAAACTAACACAGGTGTCATGACAAGAAATAATCGGGTGAATGACCTTTTGACGGAGAAATAAAAATGGTTGACCACCCACGTCGCTGCAGCTCGCGTTCAAACGGCCAAAATCCTTAAACCTTCCATTTCATACTGACTTTACTGAAACCGAGATCTTTATAAATTGGCTGTTTAAGCGTCCAGTGTAAAATGAGCCAAGTTTTCAAAGTGTTACCTAAAAATAAAAGGTCTGAGAGTTTTGGATTTGCATTTAACCCGTAAAGGTATTATCTATAGTGAGCTCACACCTACCTAGGCCACACACTAAGTCAGTGTAAGCACTAAATAGGTTTCGGACCACAAATAGCACTAAAACTAAGGTTCAATTTTAGTGCCGTTTTTCTTAGCTGGCAATTTATTACGAATAGGTTCGGTTTTGCTCGTAAAAGTAAGTAATTTTGTGTAGTATTGAATGATTTGTGAAGTAATTTTTGTACTGGGTGAGAAATGGTACGAATAGTGAGAAGATTTCTGAAGTAAAATTGATTGATTATTTAGGGTGAGGCGAATAGCCATCACCCATAGGTCCCTCCCTACAGAGTAGAAATATCATATGATTTGTTCGACTAAATTTTCCGCCATTTTTTAATCTGTATCTTATGGGAGAGCGTTGACAGGAGATGTCATTTCATACAAAATGTAAGTGAAAAATCACTAACTAGTTTCGGAGAAATATGGTTCGTATTGCTGCTCTATAGGGTATGTGCTCGATGCCATCAAATCAAATCATATCAAATCAAATCGTTTATTTGCTTTAAACAGGTGTTTACAGAGCTCCGAAGATATGATACAGATCACCCCGAGCCGACAAATTTAAATAAGTTATATTAAATAGTCTATGCTCTTGACGGATTTACGTCGTATTTCCGCCTTGTTCTGTTAGCTATATCAGCCCTCCTAGCATGACCACCAAAACACGATATGATATATGATATAGCGATTAAGCAACACAAACGGTATTTTTTTTTACAAATATGATAGACGCTATGTTAATTTTTTTATCGAAAGAGCGATCATAAAAATTTTACATGAAGGTTGTCTGGAAGAGATCGCTTTTAGCGATAAGACCGCCTAAATTGTGCATCTTACTGTAAACACAAATTGTAGCTTCTTTATATGGTGTACAATAAAGAGTATCTATCTATCTAGCATGATGTCTATAACTTTCATATTTAAAAAAAAATCAACGCGTGTGTCGATAATTCGCTATATCATATCATATCATATCGTGTTTTGGTGTCTGGTTTCGGTTTTCGAACACGCTTAACGTTTTCTTTTCTGAATGCAAAAATATTGTAATTAATTGGGTAAACTAGTGTAATCGGTTACCTAATTAGTCCATTATCTGGTAAGGTACGGTTATCATCAAAAGTAGACATTCAGATTTTAAAAACGCTACACACCCTTTACCCTTTGAATAATGACACATAGATTGATAGTTCGGTACATACGGTTTTTACGAAATTGAAGCAACATAACAGTTTTGTGTGCCAACACATAGACACATGCACACCACTATAAAATAGGGTAGCTCTTAATTGTAATTTTTCCCAAAACCAGGGTTAGTTGGTACCTAAACTAAACTATGCCTACATCTAGATTGTCATTTGTTCGGAGCGGACTGACATTAAACTCTGCGGAGCGGTCAAGTGTACGGAGCCCTCTCTGGCTCCAATTTATTTCTTGCGCGTGGATTACGTATCTGTGTATGGTGAACAGAGGCAAAATTTTATTGTAAGAGTAATTAGCTATATCTCATTTTAAATGAACTGTTTTTTAAGTTTTTTATGAGAAATAAATTTCTTTAAGCCTATGTGACATTAATCTTAGCTATAAATATAAACCATATTTATACCTAAATTGCTAAACATGACAGAATTGGATAATTATCATTATAAGGCCAATTCTGGCGTTTGTTATGTTGAGCGATAGGTATTTAAATGGTGCAGGTATAGCGATTTTGAAAATCTGATTGTGGTTATAGACTTTTGATTTAGACCGTAAGTAACTAATATAAACCAGGTTTAAACAAATACTTTGTTTCCTTGGAGTTGGAAGACTTGCCTAAACCCCAAAGTGTAGGTGGTTAGGCCATAGCTACATTTTGTGACGTGCCCGGAAGAGGGCCTATATACTGAATAAATGAGTACTATGAACCACAATATACTATATACTAACGACGCCCTTACAAGGCCCAGTTTTGGGAAAAACTCTATCAAGAGCAACCCTATTTTAAAGTGGTTTGCAAGTGACTGTAGTGTGTAAATGTTGGCACACAAAAATGTTATGTTGCTTCAATTTTCTAATCGTCGTAGGTACCGGACTATCATTCCATGTGTCATTATTCAAAGGGTGTATAGCGATTTTAAAAATCTGAATGTGGTCATCGTCTTTTAATGCAGGCCTTATATAACATACACCAGATTTGAGCAAAAACTTTGTTTACTTGGAGTTAGAAGACTTACCTAAACGCCATAACTGCAATAAAAACGACCTTACAAGACCATAATATCCCGCGCACTTTAAGGGGTCATCATGTCAGCCTATGGCAGTCGACTGCTGGATGTAAGCCAAAGAGTGCCACATTGAACGATCTCCTGCTTGTTTCATCCAGTTACTGCCAGCCGTCTTCCTAAGACTTTTGACGGCTGTCTGGTGTAGTGGTTCGCGCTCCGGACTACAAAGCCACGGTTGCGAGTTCGAATACCGCAAGGTGCAAATGTTTTTGTGATTAGCAAAGCATTAGTGCTTAAGTCATGGATGTTTAGAAAAGTATAAAAGTATGATAGACTCCTAGACTTAGACCTCACTAGATTTTCTTGATATCTTTATTCTACGGAAACGAAGTCAAGTACGCCAAGTCCGGAGCCCTCCACCAAGCCTCTCGGCTACGTGGTCGTCCTAAAAGTCGTGTTTTTAATTTTATTAAATGGACCTAATCCCGTTCTATATGTAGAGCCAATGTCAAGTATTATCTTGTTAAATTGGACACAATAAATAACGGGTGCTTAGTGTTTATTACTTTTCATGGATTCAGTGAAGGCAACTTTTTCAGTAGAAGCAGGTTTCAAGACGCCATCGGGTCTAAAGCAAGTTGTCTACGAAACCAGTCACTTGATTGACACTCGATGCGGCGTTGAATACAATGATATTTCAATAGGTTCAGATCTCTGTCACTTCACCAATCATTAGAACACAAACTACACCAAACTTGCACTCTAGAGCTCTTTAAATAATAAATAAAAACCATTAAAATAGATCGACCATGCTTTTTGTTCGACTACCCCCCACCGATTCAAAGTCAAAATTTTGCGTCGATGCAATGTTTATCATCTGTTGTCTCGACTTAGGTACGTCAATTTTATCGTAGAGGAACTTGAAAGAGATACAAGATACATTTTAAAGGAATATCACGATGATGTCAAATAACAGAGACTTAACCTTGCGTATCGTTTCAGTATTCAAGCCTATACCTTAGGCAGTAAGGGCTGTCAACACAAGTGTCTCTGGTGTAAAAAACGTATCGAATTGATAATTTCTACTCTCCTTTAATTTAGTCGTTATAAAAACTGTAATAGTGTTGTTTAGGGGTGCGAATAATGAGGGGTGTGTAAAAATAACAGTACATCTAGGGATGTCACTCTTGAGAATTTGGGGAGACCGTGAACGGTATGCGGCGGGCTTACATGACGTTAGATTATTTGTGAATACATTTTCTTAATTTTATTTATGTTATTATGTCAGTGGAAACAGTCAATTGCTCATCATCATCATCATTATCAACATAGCATTTGGAAGACCACAGCTGGATATAGGCTTCCCCTATAGAACGCCAAAGCAAGTGGCTCTTCTGCATCCAGCTCAGGTCTAGGTCTAGGTCGTCAGTCCAACAGGTTGTAGCTTTTCAACTTACCACGAACTGTCAAATTTCCTGAATAAAAATAAAATACAATGAATAAAAATACACTTTAAACTTGCAACTTTTAATTGGACTACTTTGGAGCAACATTGAAATCAAGAAAAAAATTGATTCTCCATACTAAATCGTCGATATAAACAGACCCGGGCAATCGCTATTAATTATGTGTAAAAAAGCGTCAGTTATTGATTTTATAATGGCAATATAAGTAGTGTTTTAATAAAAAATAATCGAGGAGTCTACATGCATGCATTTTGCATGCCACGTTTGCCTCAAACAATCACGAATCTAGAGCTAAATCAAAGAATAATCGTCGAAGCACGTAATCTTTCTAAAATGAACTCGAGTTAGGAACAAAACTCGTCATCCTACTTTTATTAAACTAAGTCTTGCTCGAGTATACCTTAAAAAATTAAACCATTTTGGTTTAATTTTAATAAACAACAATAGTTTCCCACGAGTTTGTCTATGAAGAATTCAAATTGTCACATGTTTTTACAAGTTTCTGTTAATAGGTACTTTAGACTAACGAAGTCTATTAGGAAACTGATATGCTTGTAGTACGTCGAGCAGTAATGTCTATAAGAGCCGAGTCCTAATTAGAGTCTGAGTGACTGACTGAGTTTGTTGTGCTATTTCTTCTCATAACCAGATAATATGTAGTCCAAAGTGGCGGTAGGGCCTTTGCCCTTTGCTATATTTTGACATGTATAAGGGCCTGAAAGAGGGCCTATGTACTGAATAAACGACTACGAGTATTATGACTATTAGTCCAGCCCTATTTTTTTAATTTAAATTCAAATTCTTTATTTGAATTTGAATTTACAAAACTCACTACATGTAAACCCCTTCTAAACGCAAGGCACGCGAGGCGCGCGCTCAAATTTTTAAATTAACCGTTTTCCCATTCGCTATCGCGATCGATCGGGACGAATCAGACTCCATTTTTAAAGTTATAACCGTTGTATTATTGCCATTTTTGTGTAAATTGTTTTTATAGCTGTCGTCTATGGTTCTTGAAGAATGTTTTACATACAATGGGCAGTTCCAATGTTATACCAAATATACAGGTTGTACGATTAAAACGCTACTATTTACCAGGTAATCAGTTGCTCATGTTCTATTCTTTTGAACACCCTGTACACTATTAGGCCAGCGCTAGCATGTTATACGAGTGCCACTTGAAAACCACGTCACATTGTCACCACGCACTGAACACAACATTTTGAACAACTTTTGTGGTGTGATGACTTTTGTTGATTATAATATTCGACTTCCAACACAGATTTATTTAGTTACTAGATATTGCCCGCGACTTCGTTCGCGTGGTTCAGTTTATTCATAAATAATTTTCTGCGCAACTTTCTTATTTTTTTCTTACATAGAACCTTCTCCTGACAGTAAGTAACACAACAGAAGAAGAATTAGCGAAATTGTTTCAACTGTTCACGCGTGATGCGATGACTAAGGGAAATAGAGATTAGTTTTTATATAAGGTGCTTCATAAATATCTGCAACGGCTGAAATGGGTAAGAGTATTGTTTATACAGATTACAATAGTGAAGGAATTACGTGCCCCGGATCGGTAATTAATTATTTGCGAAAAGACAAATAAAAATAAATGGTTACCTGCTTCGATTTGCATAACACACTTCGTCATCCGCCCTTGACACTGCGCGGGAGCGGTATAATGTAATACGTTAGCATTTTTGGACCGATGTGGACGGTTTGAGACAGAATAAAGCCAAATCTTTATTTAACATATTTTTTTTAATGATAAAATTAATGATGTTCTGGACATAAAATTTCTTTACTATCGTAATCTATATAAGCAATACTTTTGCCCATTTCAGCCGTTGCAGATATTTATGAAGCACCTTATATTATAGACTAGCTGTCCCGGCGAACTTCGTACCGCCCTTCATAACTTTTTTTTCCGTGAATTTTTTCGTGTTTTTTATAGTTATTCTGCTATTCGGGGCGGAGACAAACTCAACAAATCAAAGATCATAAAAATCGGTCCAGCCGTTCCTAACTTATTAATGGTGTAACTAACCGACTTTCTTTTATACAGGGTGTAACGAAAAGGTGAAATAAAACTTTCAGGGGTTATTCTACGGCTAAATTACATCAACTTTTTCTATGGGACCAACATCGAAATCGCAAAAAAGAGAGATGTGTAGGCTGGTCTTGGCGGCGCTATCTCTGAGGTCCCTGATTCAATTGCCGTCGGGTCAATGTAGAAAACTTTTCTATGTTGTCTTGGGTCTGGGTGTTTTGGTACCGTCGTTATATCTGATTTCTATAACACAAGTACTTTAGTTACTAAGCTTAGGATCAGAGTAATGTATGTTATCCAGTATTTAATTATTATTTCTTTATTTGTTTACAGAGCATAATTTCGGTAGTGGCGACGATATCGAATGGACAACATACCAGGACACCCAGACGCAAACAAATCTAGAAATTTTCGTTGACCCAACCAGGAATCTAACCAGTGTCGTTTATTATGAAGAGCAGATGATTCTGAGCATAACTCACCCACAAAAAGTTAGTCGCTTTAAAACACTTAAAACAACCCTATATTTCCATCCCTTACACCCTTTAATTTAGTTCTATGAACTGACAGATATACAGGGTGAAGCATTTTATTGGAATACTTGCGGCGGCGCGAATCGGGAATGCGGGTTCGATTCCGGTCAAGGCGTTTAATTTTGAAGTTTTTTTACGAGGGTTCTAGAACGAGGGGTTGAGATGGATGCGCAGTGTTTTTTATTGTTTTTAATGTTAAAAGAGAATATACAGTCAACGTCTCGTCAAGCTACCACAAAACGTCAAATTTTCTCAATAGTGATGACAAATATTTTTTATTCGTCCATCAGGTAGATTATCAAAAAGTATTGGACACGTATTTTTTCTTTTTTCACATAATCAAAATATTACAGAGATATATTTATTTAAATGTCGGATGACGTCACGTCTTGGTACAATTTTTACTTAGAAGTGACGTCACGCGTCCGAACTTTGACGCGCTTTGTAATTTTTTTGGTTGATTGACAAAAGAAAAATTCAGAGTCCATTATTTGTTGATAATCTTCACTATTGATATTGATCTCTACGTGTGGGACTTAAAGTTGAAAATCGGTTCAATGTTCTATAACTTTTTGGGTAGTTTTACCTGCCGTTAGCTGTACATAAGTAAGTATAAGTATAATGTGTTTTCTTTCTTTATTTGAATGGACCTATGCTGGCAGCTGAAGGCTTTTTCCAGCTTCACCGGGTAGATTTGGCGAGTGCAGAAGGTACTCAGCCTAGACAGCGGCCGGCCAGCGGGTACCTCGTCCGCGTCCGGGCCCCGTACTAGCGGGCGCGATCGGACCGTGCCGAGTGCTGAGGGCACCCGGCCAAGAGGTGAACCGTCATGATCCTTGCTGCGCCACAGACTAGTCTGTGAGCGCAGGCTAGACCATACAAGCTCCAATCTAGTGGGCCCGATCGAAGGGGAAGGTGTTTTCTTTCTAGCAGTTTGTTCCTTTTATACTTAGGATCAGATGGATGAAGAACAATCTAAAAAAACAAAATCGTAATCTAAAAAAAATATTTTTACTGCATCATACAAACTGATGTCAGGGTCGATGGCTTAGTCATCATCATCATCATCATTTCAGCCATGGACGTCCACTGCTGAACACAGGCCTCCCCCAATGACGTTCATTGGGGGGGATTGCCAATACTCGCCACGCTTGGCAGACGGGTTGGCGAGCGCAGTTTTTTATAACATTTCGCACGCAGACGCTGCTGCCCGTCTCGTGCTACAGGAATTAGTCGCCTCTTACGACACGCCTCCTGTTGGCGGTGAGGAAGTGTATTCTTTACGGCCGTCCCCACATTTAGTATAATGGCTTAGGGGAAGTAATTTGTTTTTGCGCTTTCGATGTCGGACCATAAGAAAAAGTTGTTGTATGTGAGCATCAGAATTAGCCCCTAGGGGGTTGTTGATGTTTAAAAAATAACCCTGTATATTTTGATTGTCTGCTGATAGAAGCTACCTGCAAAGAATATTGTTTTCTTTAGTTAGTTTTCGTAAAATTTGGTTGTTTCTAAAGTTTATTATAATATTTAGTTAATGATTTTAGAGTTTCTGTTTAAACTATAACATTCTCTTTTACTAAGAAACTGAAATAGCTACACGAATTTTACAAACAAGTTAATTTGTCTTTATTTCCTTTCAGATAAGAACTGTAAGTAATTATGAAAAGGCCAGTAATTACAACGGGCAGTTCTATGAAAATTGTTAAATAACATGCTTGTTATTTGCACGTTTTTAGGCAAGAAAATGAGGCTTGTTTGAAGAAGTATTTGGTTAAAAATACCAATTTTAGAACTTAGAGATATTCTAGATCTTCTATCTTGAATATCTTTGTCAGAAAATTTGAATTTTTACAAAAAAGCGCATAAAATGTGACATTTTGCTTGGTACTTATAACCTCAAACTTCTATGTTGAATCTTCTTCTTCATCTATACGGTCAATCCCGGTTGCGTCCACAGCCATCGCTTTGGAGCCCAGGGTCCGCTTTCCTTGATTTACTCCTCTACTTCGCGCGGTCTTAAGCGTCTCTGTTGTGAGATCATTGGCACGCATGTCAGCCCTCACGACGTCAAACCAGTATTTCTTGGGTCTACCCCTTTTGCCAGGCCAGTGGTGGCGGCATGGCCAGACATTTGTTTCCTATGTAGCTTGCCGGTTTCCGCAAAACATTTCAACAAACTTCTATTTTGAATATCCAAAATAATAGGTTTGCTTTGAGAAGGGGGGGGGGGGGGGTCGAAGAAGTCGATAGCAACCCCTCTCCCTCAAAAACCTTAAATTCGTAGATGTACAGTTTTACCAATTCTGATGTTTAAAACAATAACTTTTTGTATGGGACCAAAATCAAAATCTCAAAAAATCGTTTCTCCATACAAATCGTAACAGATAATGGGCTAGTTTCCTGGGTCAAAAAATGATTATTCTATTTAGTTAGATTATAAAAAAATATTGGACCCATATTTTGTCTTTTGTCAATCAAACAAAAAATTACGAAGATAAAGCGCATCAAAGTGAGCTAGTGACGTCACGTCTTGCTCGTTACGCGGAACTTTAACGGGCTATATCTTCATCATTTTTTGTTTGATTCAGAAAAGAAAAAATACGAGTCCAATATTTTCTGTTAATCCAACTGACGGACTAATTAGATTTTTTTAGGAAACTAGCCCATTGGACATAATATTTAGAATGGAGATTATTATTTTTTAGTTGTTTGTTCCATACAAAAAGTTGTATTGAACATCTTCATCAGGCTTAATGAGGATGTAAAAAACTATAAAAATATAAAAAAATTAAACAAGACGATATTTTTAACTTCTTTAATAAGTTTTTTTTGTATAAATCACTACTTCTTCTTTTCCAGTTTAAATATTGACGACAACAGAAATTATTTGCAAACTGATATTTTACTTTGGGCTTACAATTAATACTTTTATGACTACCTACTAGACATTTTCTGACAAAATAAAAATTTACTTATTAAATTGATATACATTTTTACACAGATCATAAAATGACATTATTTTTACATAAACGTTACTTTCTTACTGATTGTCGTCAATACATTATTTTTCTAATACTGCTACATTGCACAATAAATAACTTACCTATTTGTTATTTAATTATTGCTATTTATTTACATTATTATTCAAATTATTTACTTACTTTTATACAATCGAGTGGGACATAATTCGACTAATTTATGCAACCGTTATTTTACAAATATATTGTTACTTCAAAATAATGGCAATGAAAATAATTCAAGCATTATAATTTTCGGATTATTATTTTACATTCAAAGCAACAAGGCACAATATATTATTAACACAGTCAGAAAATTAACAAACTTAATAAATAGTTGTTAAAATGTAACCATGAAAATCAACAATGAATCCCCATAAAACCGAAAAACAGTCCATTTAAAAAAAAAATTTTATATACATCAACAACCTGCTAGGGGCTGATTCTGGTGCTCATATACAACTTTTTCTACGGGACCAACGTTGAAATCTAAAAAAAAATGTTCGCTGCTCCATACAAACTGATGTCAGCTGGTCGTCGGCTTAGTATGGGGAAGTGATTTTTGCGATTTTAGTGTTGGTCCCATAGAAAAAGTTGTTGTACTTGAGCACCAGAACCAGCCCTTAGGAGTTGGTTGATGATTTACAAATAACCCTGTATATACAGGGTGTAACGAAAAGGTGAAATAAAACTTTAAGGGGTTATTCTACGGCTAAATTACATCAACTTTTTCTATGGGACCAACATCGAAATCGCAAAAAAAAAACCACTTTCCCATACTAAAACGCGACCAGCTGGCATCAGTTTGTATGGAAACGTCAATTTTTTTTTGAGATTTTGATGTTGCTCCCATTGAAAAAGTTGATGTATTTTAGCCGTAGAATAACCCCTTAAAGTTTTATTTCACCTTTTCGTTACACTCTGTATATTTCAATCATGAGTCAAGTAAAATAACGAACAAACACTATTGTTAACTTTGAAATAATTAATATTGAAATATTTACAAAATAGATACAAATTTCTAAACTATTACCTTAGCTGACATCATTTTCACTTAACATTTCATGAATAGCTACAAAATACAACTTTAGGCATAAATACAGGATGATTTCTAAAACATTAACCATCCCCTAGGGGCTGATTGCAATGGGCTAGTTTGCTAAAAAAATGTAATTAGTCCGTCAGTTGGATTAACAGAAAACATTGGAAACGTATTTTTTCTTTTCTCAATCAAACAAAAACTGAATGAAAATATGGCCCGTTGCAGTTCCGCGTAACGTCACACCTTGCGACACTTTTTAGCGAGGCGTCACGTCTCGTGCTCACTTTGATGCGCGTTATCTTCGTCATTTTTTTGTTTGATTGACAAAATACAAAATATGGGTCGAATATTTTTTGATAATCTAGCTGACGGACTAAATAGAATAATCTTTTTTTGACCCAGGAAACTAGCCTATTAAGTTGGTCCCATACAAAAAGTTGTTGTATTTGAGCACCAAAATCAGCTCCTAGGGGTTTATTCATGTATTAAAAATAACACTGTATATAAAAAAAATGTCCACACAATTTATCAAAAACATATTAAGCAATGATTTGACTTTGAATCAACTAAATGGTGATAGAATTTTGCAAAGTTGCTTTCTCAAAACCAATAATAGTACACAAGTGTTATTTCTTCCTAATGTTCAGAAGAATAGAACTAAGAACAGACAATCTAAGTTTTCATATTCACGTCAGTGGGCAGTACAGCGGGCGTTCAAGCGGTACCCTTACCATTGCGCTGTTAGAAAGACACCACTCGTCAGGTGTGTCCAGTAGTGCAGAGGTGATCTACTCACGACGTCATCGTAGGCCCGCTACATGCTGAAGGGAGATTGAAGGCAAAATGAATAATAATATTAAATATGAATATTAATTTGTCTTACTTGTAAGTACTAGTGGCAAGAATCACATCTGAATGTCTGAATAACCTACATAGGTTATTTAAGAACTAGAAAAGTTTTAGTAGTGCATCTATACCGCAGTTAGACACAAACTTTTTGTAAAACAATGTTTATACGACCAAAATCCGAAGAAATAAGGAATAAAAATAGATGAAGAACGTTAGTTAATGCCATTATGTGTAGTAGTTCTACAAAAAACGACGATGTTAATGTGTAAAAAG
Organism: Anania hortulata; assembly: GCA_963576865.1. Lineage (NCBI taxonomy): Eukaryota > Metazoa > Arthropoda > Insecta > Lepidoptera > Crambidae > Anania > Anania hortulata. The sequence goes on from OY756416.1 coordinate 8,278,318, forward strand.
AAAATAGGTGAAGTTGCAAATTATTTGGCTTAGGCATTGCTTGTAGTTATTACATTAAATTTGATATAACAATAATACATAGCGCGCACCCATTTTAGGAGGGCGGTGGGAAAAGACTGTTTTTTCTTTACAATACAACAGGAAGGTTCACTGCATTCATATTAAAAGCGTATTTACTGTCTAAGGTATAATAGACTTGCCTAACTTAAACCTTTACGAGAACCAAGTTGCAGAAATTAAGCATTACTTCAACCTGGTTTCGGTTTTTCTTTATTGAGGGACGTAAACTGCCTTGATAATGTTCAAGTGTTAGGCCTTAGCCCAGTCTTCATTCTACAATGCCTAACTCTAAAACTATATACAGAAAATCTATGCCATGTTATATACTGCTTTATTTGCTAGTAGTAGGTGCTCGTACATTGTTGTATCAAATCTTTAACAAGCCCAGAAATTCATGAGATTCAAATTACCGACCGATGGAATACGCTCTGTCTAAAAAGACAGCGTCATATTAGACGTCAACAACATGGAGCGCCTTGTTGATTAGCCTAAAATCTGTGACCAGGCAAATACATAAATATTATATAACCCAAAGAAATTCTAACGTCGATTCTGCTGCTCCCTTTCTCTCGCTTTCATCTCCAATTCCTCTTCCTCCTTCGTTAATGGGACAGTGCTATGGTTGTATAGTCCCTGTGCCATCAGCTGTAAAGCCAACGGGTTTCTTTGACCCGAAGCCTTCTTGATCTTGGCGCGCTTGTTCTGGAACCAGATCTTGATCTGAGCTTCAGCCAGCCCCAACTCTGCAGCGAGGGCCTGCCGTCGTCGCTCAGTCAGGTAGCGGTTCTCGGCAAATTCGTGCTGTGGAGGATAGTTGAGGTAAGATGAATGTGTCTGTTTAACGTGTAACTCCAAATACGCAAAACCTCTCATGGGCTCAAACAGAATAACTTTTCTATGGGATCAACATAAAAAAACAATGTCGAATATTAATTTTATGGCCACGTAAAATCATTTGTATAGGTTTTTTTTTGTCTTAGAGTGCGCAGAGACAAACATGAGCTTGTCTTGTTCCCAAAACATGTAAATATCATAAAAGATGCCTTGCGATGTGAGTCAGAATATATGTCAATTTCCCAAATGTATTAAAAGTCTCAAATAGTTTCTTATTTAAAAAAAAATAACTGCATGGCTTATTGACAAAAAAAAAATTGTCTAAAGAAATTTGTCTACAACTAGTTAGAATTTACTGACATATGATTAGGTTCTATTTCGATTCCATGTAATGTAATTAAGACCACTGACATAAGATTTGTATGCTATTTTTATTAACGAAACATGAGCACCTTTTATTGTTTAATGTTATCATTTTAAACCATGTTTTGTGCAAATAAACGATTAATTTAATACTATTTTTTAATGTTTTATAAAAAATTCTTATATTTCAGCAGATAAATAATTCCATAAGAGGTTTTATTTGGAGTTACACATTATATATGAATGAATATTTGCTTTGATAACTCTATCTATTTTAATAGGTAGGTGCAAGCGTTTAAATTTTAATTTGTCTCCAGTTAATTTGTAGCATTTAGAAAATAGCTTACTCACACAAATATAATTAACAGAGTAGACTCTGATTTTGGAAATGTAATTATTTTAAGCTTAATGTTTCATCACAATCATTTTTGTCATTGACTAGCGACCGCCTGCCGTTTCACTCGCGTGGAATTAGAAATGTATACATTAGATCTATGAAATTATCATAGACCTCCTTAGACTACACATAGAAAGTTAATATTTTGCACAGTTTTCTTTTTTGTAGACAACAAATACTTTCAATATCTTACGGACCTTATTCCACGTGTGTAAAAGGCAGTTTTCAATAACAAAGGTTTTATTAACTTTTTACCTTTAACCTTGCCAGCTGAGGTCCAGAAAATGCAGTCCGGGGTCTTTTCTCATCAGTGGGGCCGTTGTTGTCCCCGGGAGGCTTCTTCGGCCTTCGCGTCCGAGGACCTGCGACAGACAGACCGACAAGTTGGAGAATAATCTGATAAGCGAACTAAGCTTGATAAAAAAAAAGATTTTAAAGCCTTACTACTCGTTCCTCTTGACCTTGAATGGTATTATATTTATTTTTATTTTAGTTTTACTCGTATTCAACAGTCTTTGGTCCTGCGTCTTATTGGCTCTAGCCTAAAATTATTCCAAGAGGTAGCTAATTGAAACGTGTAAAAGTACCCCATAATTTCCGAATAAAGATAGATTTTTCTACGTTTTTATCATTGAGCACGTTAGATTTTAAACCTCATACATATTTTACATTATAATTTTTAAGGCATAAGGCATTTTTGATATACATTTTTAAGGCATAGGGCTTTTAAGATACGGATGATTAAGTTTTTTTGCGCCTGTCTTTATAATATATTTTTTAAATGTAATGTTTACATATGTTACCAGATTTGAGCCTAATCTAGGATCATTTTTAAACATATCCCTGACTAAAGAGCGCTACGGTGTAGTAACAGTTATTTTGTCAGGTTCCCACAAACCGCCACTACGTGGATACTTTTGAGGACGAATTAAAATGGTGGACAGTCAAATATGATCGTACTTCAGATGTTTTTCTTTAAAAAGATAACAAATTACATTGTCAAAGCAACAGCAAATGCAAAAAATAAAATGGTTAATAAATATATAGAAAACAAAGTTGAAAAACAATAATACACAAAAAACAAACCCAACATAACACAGTGCAAAAAAATAACAAGATAAATTGTACATAAAATGGACATAAGACAGTCTAGTATTAAAAACCAAAACAGCTACTATGTACATGTTAGAGGATCTAAAGCCAAATCAGACCGTAAATTTTTAGCAAGTTGAAATGTTTATACAAAAAAGTAATTAAATTAAATCAAAAACACAATCAAGCACAAACAAAAACAAAACAACCCTATACTTCATAGCACAGTGAGCGCAAAACGTATCCCAGCTATTGTACCCCGAAGCACATCCGACACTTTTTGTCCCACAGAACATAAAACACAGTAGCCATGTACCCCACAGCACATTTATAACAATAGCTCTGCTCATTAAATACAGTAGCATTGTACCCCGCAGCTAATCAAACACAGTAGTAATGTAGCCCACAGCTCATCAAACACTGTAGCACTGTACCCCACTGCTCATTAAAGAAAGTAGCATTGTCCCCCGCAACTAATAAAACACAGTAGTAATGTACCCCACTGCTCATTAAACACAGAAGCATTGTACTTCGCAGCTAATCAAACACAGTATTAATGTAGCCCACAGCTCATCAAACACTGTAGCCCTGTACCCCACTGCTCATTAAAGAAAGTAGCATTGTCCCCCGCAACTCATAAAACAGTAGTAATGTACCCCACTGCTCATTAAACACAGAAGCATTGACTCCGCAGCTAATCAAACACAGTATTAATGTACCCCACAGTTAATCAAACACAGTAGTTATGTACCCCACAGCTAATCAAACACAGAAGCACTGTACCCACTGCTTATCAAACACAGTAGCTCTGTACCCCAGCACAAGCACAGTCCCACGTCGGCATTCCCAAGCCAAGCGGACGATGCAATATCTTAACCAATTCAATGTCGCGTTCGGGATCGTACGCGAAACGTCCGAATTTAAAATTGGTCAAAATATTTCACCGACTGCCTGACGGGCGGGTCTTCGTTGATCTTCAGGGTTCTTGCTTTCTTCATATTTTACATCAAGTTATGATTTCAATACCTGCCAGCGACAAGCAACACCGACTGCAGACATTAGTACCGTCGCAGGCTACGACCCGTTCATGGATTTTGAGTGAATCATTTCGGAATATCGTTTGCCACTGCTGCTTGTCGTTGGTCGCTGGTATCGTATCATTGGGTGGACCATGGAAGGCCACTTTATCGTATAAACTGTTATTATTAGTTTATTAACTAAATAAATAAAATAAACAAATCTGCCGCTGCGGCTATGGCCTTGAGTTCGATGGGTGTTAGGGTAAGTAAAAAGAATTTGTCTACACATTGCAATAACTTCCAATTTTCTATAATTGGCCTTCGAAGGAGCATGGCCTTTCATGGTACACCCACTTACGATTAACTCGGTGATGGCCATCAGTAAAATTTGGTTATTATAATAACACACAGAGAAAACAAAAACAACACACCATGCATAATAATTAGTAGGTAAAATGTTTGAATTAAATACATAAACTGGTGTAACTCTTTAAACTCAGTGATCAGCTGCAGATTTACACTTACAAACACTAAGCAAAGCCGTTTTAACGTGAAACTTAGCCGTTTCAAATGAAAAAGGTGTTTTTTTTTTTTTTAACAAAAGGCGACTTAGGACGGCAGTTTTGAGAGTCACAACAAAATCATGAAATCTTCATGCAAAGTCAGAAACTATACAAACGATGTTATATTTTTTGAAATAAAATTACCATACGTACTGCTTGGTAAAAAAAATAACAAGCTCAAAAATAAAAGAAACAAAAAACTAATAAAAAAGACTTGTGCAAAGTTTCCAGTGCCAAAGAGTATAGTGCTATTTAAATTATTAATACAAAAAATAATAATAAATTCACATAAACAAAGTACAATCATATTTTAGGCTCCTTGACCATAGGACCCTTTTTTTCCTTAAACGTTATACGTCCTTTGAAACGGTCCGAAGTCCCAAACACAGAGCCTGACCAATGTTTTATCTTATTAATCTTTTTAATAATATAAATGGGAGAGATTGTGTTTGTGACTTGATTACTCTCTAGAAACCATTTTACAAAATCGCGCTGTTACTATAGGGCGCGCGCTTGTGCATCGTAAGATTAGGATTCAGAGTAACTTTTTGGATCTTATTACCTGATTGAATTGTCAATAAAATTGCATATTTCGAATTAAATGAAATATTATAGGTATTATGACAGACTTTCGATTGTAACTCTGCTTAATTTAAACTAAAAATCTGTAGAAAACTAGCGCCATTATTCGAAAAAATATACAAACTTGTTTTTTAGTTGTTTCCAATTTCCAAATATTTGCAAATTATTATTCATTTATAAAATTATCAATCCCGCCACCTCGATTCACGAAGTGTTTGCCTTTTTAATTTAAGCAACTAAATCTTTTACTTAAATATTTATAATTGCAACATTACAAAATATCAGACATTTATTTTTTATAAGGATTTTTTTAACACGATTAATCGTCTAAACAAATGATTGGGTTACGTTTTTCATGTAGGTACATAACAGTCTTAAAAATCTTTCCTAAAGTCAAAATTTAGGCTCTAGAAATGTAAAATGGCTCTAAACGGCCTTATACACTTATAGACAGTAATCTAGCATAACACAGGATTATTTTTAACCTGTATTTGTGTTCCTGTAGGATGATAATTACTCTGTGGTTTAATTCTGAAGTCTACGCAGACGAAGTCACAGGCAAAAGCTTGTATGCCAATAACACGTCATGATGAATGGCCCGGTCGTTGACTCTGTATTTTTTACTCGATCCCAAAGAAAGTGGTTCGGAGACATTTTTTTGTTGGCAACACCGAATAGGTTCAATTAGTCCACTTAATTTGATGTTTTGACGGTGCTTAGGCACGCTTGGCGGGTTTTTAAGGTATTTTTTATTTAAAAAATGTTTTACCTTTGCTTAACAAGTTCGTTTACTGTTTTTTTTAACTTTTTTTAAGTAACAAAGTTGAGTAAATTATCTTTTAATTTCTTAACGAATAGCACGTAACTTCGTCCATATTGGAAATTTAATACGGTCACAAGCGTGCCTTTATAGTTTTTGCATGCCAAACTATATTTTATGTTTCTGTATTAATCTGGTTCTTGAATGTTTTGAAACTTTTAATGGGAATAAGATAAAATTCTGAGGCATAGTTCACTAATAGTTTGATAAGTTACCTATATGCATCATTTAAGTATTCACAATTATTGTTTGTTATCTCAAAATTCGAAAATTTACAATTTTTTTTTATTAATTTGGTTTGTACCTTTTACTTAATATCTTTGATTTTTACTTTGGTTTGTACCTTTTAGAAAAAACCTAGAATTTAAAAAAAACTAAAAAAATACATTGATTTTGGAATAACCGTTTCTTTCACAATGTTTACGAAGCATGCATTTATTTTATTTTTATTTTTATGTTACTGAAAAATAACAAATAACCAAACTTTTTAAACTGTTACCGCATAAAAATTCAAAGTTAAAAAAAGTTCTTTTTTTTTGTGCATAAAATCAAAATTAAATTCAAACTAAATTTTAAATAATTGGAATATCCTCACGTGAATCCCGTGAGCGGCTCCCGTACTTACTTCGTCCTAAAACAAAAGAGAAAAAAGAATTAGACACCAAAATATAAGACACGCAAATAAAACATAAATTAACCTTAAGGATTACTTTGACACGTTTATATTCGTGGTTACATTTAACATAAAAGGGGCATTCATATAAAAATTATTCGTTGTAGTTAGTACGTTAAACAGTAGCAAATTACATAGGTTTAAGCCCTAAATCCTCTTTGGGGGAGGTTTAGGTCCAGCAGTGAACTGCAATAGACTGACATGACAATGATAATGAGCTAAATAATACACAAAACCAACTGTACTTATAGTATTTTGAAAAACAAATTTCTATTGACGATCGTCTGGTGTAGTTTCTCAAGTTTCAGACTACAGACTTCTATCTTTTGATTTATTCTAGCTTCAAGGGATCGAAGACCTGTCATCATCATCATCATTTCAGCCATAGGGACGTACACTGCTGAACATAGGCCTACCCCATTGACTTCCAGATTGGCCGGTTGGAAGCGGCCTGCATCCAGCGGCTTCCTGCAACCTTTAATAGACCTAAGTATATGATATTAATTTGACAGACAGACATACAGATAATCAGATAACGAAGTGATCCCTTAAGGGTTCCTTTTTACCTTTTCAGGTACTTATGACTTACAGACAGAATTAGATTTTAATGCTTTAATGCCTTTAGCAACGTATAAAATATTTCAGTCTTCCCCTAACTTTCTTATTTTTACATTATAATACTCGTTCTCATTATACTCAGTTTTAAATATGCGCTTGCGCATGACGTCACAGACCACCCACGGCCGCCTAATTAAGACATTACGGGTAATTACAGATCTTTATCTTCGCCGCTACCACGGCTTATTAACTATACCTATAGCTTCGATTGACCGGTATGCTGTTAAGGCGAAGATGAACGAAAAAAATACTCTGCACTTGTATTTACAAAAAAAACTACTGCCTTCAATAAAAATAACATTTGGTATACAACCGGTCAATCTGGAAGTCATTGGGGGATGCCTATGTCCAGCAGTCAAGTGGACGTCCTCTGGCTGAATTGATAATGATGATGAAACAGGGTGTTGCGTAACACAGGCATAGCCTTGTTACCATAGATTTAGACATCATAATAAACTACTTTTAAAAATAAGTTTTTTTTTTATATCAATCGGCTGTTCGGTAAGTTTGAAGTCGATAAATTTTCATGCATATTTGCAAAGTCATAGAACAAAAGTTGTTCACTATGATGTATAGAATATGTGGTTACAAGGTTATCCTTGCATTACTGGACAGCCTTTATATTGCGCTTATATCTAAATAATTGCCTTTCATCATGACAATAAAATATAAATAAATATTTGACAATATTACATACATTGCTCCGATCCCATAATAAGGATCCAAAGCACTTGTGTTACAGAAACCAGAAACAACGACGGTACCACAACACCCAGACCCTGAACAATACAGAAAAGTTATTTTTCTACTTTGATCAACCGGAAATCGAGCCCCGGACCTCAGTGACAGCGACACCAATTCCGACATGCTCGCCTTTTGGCTACGGAGGTTGTGAAATCAAATAAAACCTTACGATACATAATTTAAACGGTTGTATTTTTTGTTATAATGGCATTGTATATAGCTCTATTTAGTCAGATAACTTCTTTCTAAAGTGTGATTCCACTGCTAAATATAACAACATTTACTTTACTCTCTTCTCTTCTGTCCTCGATAACTCTGTTGGAAGAGCAGCCACTGGATGAAATAAAATAACATAGAGACTTCGATTCTCAACTGAGGCGATTGATTTTTTTTCAAGTATTTTCTTAACCTAAATTTAACTAAAATAGAAACCCTCGCCTTAACTCCACACATCCGATCCGATTGATCATTATTTCTTTATTAAACTCTTTATACTCTGTGACCAATTGAAAATTTTGTTGTCTGTGGCCTAGGCTTTGGTTTAAATCTTTTTCCGGAGTTGTCGGCGTGACCAATTAGATTTAGAGTTTAACTGGCCATAGAATTTGAATGATCAATCAAAGACCTGACATAGGTGGGCTAACCTTAGCATTTTAGATAAATATTTAGGCAATTAATAGTGATTTTTAATAATTTAATAATTATTATTCTTTTTAAAAAATTAAAAATGTTTTTTAACACAAAAAACTGTGAATTTTTACTTGATTTATACTGAGATTAATAAAAGAAAGGATATTTTTTATTGTTAAAAAAATGAGTGGTACCTACTCATTAATATTTTTGGGCAATCATAATAATAACTAGATTTTATTTTAAAAAAATCCTCTCTTTGATGAATGAAACTATTACAACATTTATTTATCATTATTTAAAAGCAGAATCCAAATTTCGCGGCTTCTGTGTCCTCTCACAAGACCACCGATTTACCATAAACAATAAAGAAGGATACGCCTAAATAAACAAATGTTTAATTACATATCGCTTACAATTTATGCTCCCAATTAATATCATTAACTTTTACAACCGAAATTACACCCTAAATTTACGCAATAAAAGTCAAAATCATTTGCCAATTTTACATTACACTAAAAACTTCTATCGACATTGGATTTTGATCCACAACAGCAACAAAATAAACATAAAAATGCATTGTTCGAAATCTGAATTCAGCGGCAAAAATGCGTTCCTAATTCAAATTTGTGAACTCTCAAGTCGATTGAGGTCGTATACTTTTCAAAATTAATTTAAATGTTTAATCTATGGTTCGAATTAAAACTGTAACCGTCAAAGTTTTTGTTCAATTGAAAATGAGTTGTAAGTGTAGGGTTCTAGGGTAGGTTTTCTTTTGTGCTTGTAAAGCAGTTAGTAGGTAATAATAATAATCGTTTGATTGGAGGCAAATGTCTTCATTATTGCTACGTTGGTGGTATGACCTTATATTCGGTTCCGTACTAATCTTGATTAGATACGTATTTGCAAAAAAATAAACTTACTTAGATTACAATTTATGTTAATTTAAATATAAGCTAATGAATGTAAAGTACAAACCAAAAAACGATAAATTAATTTAAACAAAACCACGATATTTTTTTAATATATTATTAATTTAGGTATAGATAACGGCAGGTCAAGCATTTCCAAAAACCGATTTTCAACTTTAAAGTCAGACTCGTAGAGATCAATATCAATTGAGAAAAATTGACATTTTGTGATAGGTTGACGTGCTGTCTGTACATGTTTATAGTTGATTTTTTTTGCAAATAAGAATATTTTGGTCGACTGACTTGTAGTGGCTTAATTGTGATAGGCTACAATGCGAAGGGTTCGACTCCCGGTTTAACTCGAACCGGGAACCGATTCGAAAATTCAGAAAAATATCATTTCTAAATTGACTTGGATAGGTGTGCTAGAAGACAGCCCTGGCTAACTTCATTAGAATAGAATAGAATAGAATAGAATATAATTTATTTGCCATGGCCATGCCATTGTACAATAAATAACAATATGTTAGTTTCTTAGTATGAAACTATAAAAATTGTGTTGTTAGGTCTAAATAAATATATACAGGGTGTTCAAAAGAATAGGACGCTCCTTAAATCCACGTCAGCTGCTCATATGAGCAGCTTGTATAAACAAAAAATAATGATTGCGCTAGAGGGGGATCTATTTGTGTGTTCTACAAGAGTTGCTCTCTTTAGTCGTAGCTTTAGATTATAAGTGTACGTAGAAGTTATTTTTAAATAATATGTTTAATGTATTGTCTTGCATTGGGGTAACCTGTAATGATAGTTGCTATAAATAAATCAAATAAAAATAAAAATAAACTTTTACCATGGGAACAACATTATAACTTATATAATACATATATAACTTATATATAACAACTTATATAATGTAAATCCGTTATTGGCTGTAAGGTCAACATGTTAATATCCAAACTAAGTTAATTAAGAGCTGTGGATTTTGTTAAATAAATTAAATTAAAATTTAAAAAAAAAACATCGAAATAGTGTTTTTTTTTCAGATGCTCAATACATTATCGTCGAGGTAGCGTGTAAGTTTAAATGAAGCACTTTTATTTTGTTTCGACGTATAATATAGAAAAGTTAAATATGAACGGCTGATTACGTTCCCTTTCTTCTTATCTGTCCTCTGCCTGAAGGTTGTCTGGAAGAGATCGCTTTTAGCGATAAGACCGCCTAAATTGTGCATCTTTCTGTAAACACAAATTGTAACTTCTTTGTATGGTGTACAATAAAGAGTATCTATCTATCTATCTATCTACGTGTTTGTAAGAAGTGCCCAGTTAGATAATGTTTTAATAGTGGGCGGGGTACATAGTACGCAGAACTGACGGCCGATGAGGCAGAAAGGTTTTGGAATGGAGGCCACGTACCGGCAAGCGCAGCGTAGGAGGTCCACCCACAAGGTAGAGACGACCTGATAAAGGTTGCGGGAAACCGCTGGACGCTGGCCGCTTCTAACCGGCTAATCTGGAAGTCACTGGGGGAGGCCTATGTTCAGCAGTGGACGTCCTATGGCTGAAATGATGATAATGATGATGAAGGAGAAATTATAGTTACCCTATTTATTTTTAATTGTGTTCTTATTTTTCTTACAGGTTAATTAGAATCAACACATATTTTTAAAAGCAACTTGTTTTTTTACATAGTCCTAACGAGTTTCACAAATAGGTAAAAATACCTAATCTAAAACGACATTTTAATATTTCCGTGGCATCAATCGCGTTATCTTTTATCTCGCTCGTAAATTAGAGAACCACATTAATTCAGTAGTAAATCAATGGAAATCCGACTAGCTTTAGTGATGTGATAAAAGATACTATGATACTATCGATGGTAATATAACACTTGAAAAAAATTTACCTTATCGATATTATCGCTAGCCCAGAATATTATCCCGAAGCAGTGGTAGGGTAAGAAAATAATTAGGACGTGTCAAAGAGCTTAATTTAGGCCTATTTGCAGAAATAAATTGGTTAGTTTTTCTAGTATTAATTCTTACAACTATCATACCAATTATCTAACCCCAAAAAAAAGCAAACAAAACTTGAACTATGGTGACTAAGTACCGGATAGACATACATAAAAACATCTGTTTATCTTTGTTTTTTTTTGTTATAATGTGTCGTCGTAATGTTCATAGTAATCAATTATTTTCTTTTCTCTTTTCAATCACTGATTTTGTAGTCCAGGACCACTTGACCATACGATCATCAATATAAGTTGCAACGATATTGTTTTTTACGGATAAACTTATTAGCGCAGTAGAATATTCACCTTGAGCGCAAGGGTTCTGTCTTTCATGGGGTCAATTTACGTTTTTTTTTCATAAACTGGCATCTGGGAGTGCTGGGTGAAGCTCTTTTAATTTATTCTATTTATTGTCAACAAAGCAAACTATGGTCTAAAGGTAAATTAAAAAACCAGCACGTTATTGAAAAAAAAAAGCTATAATTATAATTAATTAGATATACATGCAGTAAAATAGTTGATCATAATCCTAAGTCTATGCTCAAACTTGTACTTCTTACTTCTCTTCGACTTAAACTTGTCTTTCGGTAGCCGTCACAGAAATTATCGACATATACGTCATACCTATACAACACCACTGCAGTTTACTAACGACTTGTAAATTAAAAAATAACGTGAGAAACGAAGTTGTTTTTGAATGTTTTAGGCTTGCTTCACCGGTTGCGAATAAAAAGCTGGGTATTGACAACTTAGATTTACCTATCTGTCAATTATGGTCTGGATAGCTTAATCAGAAAATTGAACTGTCAAAGTTTGAAGTAATAATTCAGACTGCGTTCCAGTAATTTACAAACGAATTAAAACAATCGAATGTGTGATTTTAATTTGCATGCTGCCAAAATGATCGTTAAAATAATGAAGGCTACATAAATGATTTTGATGAATCTAATACTTAGATAAAGTTTAACTTGAAGGGTAATCCCATTAAATTTAAAATAAATACTCACCCATGATGGTGAAAAAATAGGAGATGAAGACGGTAGAACGAAAAAACGAAAACAAAGATTACCAATAGACGAGTAAAACTATTGTATTTCTGCAAATATGCTTGTTCAAATATGTATTATGTAGTTATCAATTTTTTTTTCACGTCCCAATATTTTTTTTGCTACTGCTTTATGATAATATTGTGGGCAAGCACCGCGAAGAAACAGCGCACATAGAAAAAGAGTAAGGCCTTAGCATTCGGGTTTTTGACTAGTAAATATCTTCGCGTCTCTAATTTATGATGCCAATAGATTTTTTTAACACATCTGTTAACTATTTACAATGTAAGTACCCACAAGTGGGCGAAAACCTCAATATCTCGAGAATATGCTAATTTTATTGATCATTGACAAACCATAAACTAGAGGTTTCTGACATTTATAGCTTTATTATCTGTCCAGTCCGTCCGCCATCTTGCCTTTGACAGTTTTTTTCATCTAATTACGTATGCATTAAGTTTATAGCCGAATATTTATGGTAATATTGACAATAATTATGTTTGCCAGGCATTTTTAATTGATAATTATGGATAATTATTGTGTTTTATTATGGTAATTTGTGATGTGGGTAATTAAGAAATAATAACACCCACATTGAATAAAATTTTTAGGTTATATAATCAAAGATAATGCATAAGTCTTGAACTTTATCTCTAAACACTTAATTATACGTATCTTAATTTTGTTGCGTGTATGTCCCAAGTCCGAACCAAGAGTATGTACAGTCAACGACTACTACATAACGTCGAATTTTCTTAATTGTAATTCATCATCACCATCATTTCAGCCATAGGACGTCCACTGCTGAATTTAGGCCTCCCCCGTTGACTTCCAGATTGGGCGGTTTATTTATTGGACTATAAGTCGAAAAAGTTTTTATATTAAGCCGATAAGTCGTTGACGGTATTTTCCCGTTAAGTACGCTAAAATGCATTAATTTTTCTCATTATAAACATAGGTACAGTCAACAGCAGTTCAAAATATAAAAAAAGTTAAATTTTATTTTTTTATGAGATGAGGTGGCATTGCCTTAGCAGTTGCTTAGAATTCAGCTAAAAAACCGTTTTTTCTCCAAAATTCTAATTGCTAATTAAAAGGCAGCTGCCATCGAATCCAAAACTGTTAATTATTTATTAACTGGCGGGTAATTGGGTGCAGTAAAACAAGGAATGCGTGAAGGTTCGACAAGTATGCGACGTTGTAACGGCGTGGTGTCATGAAGTCGGCGGTTTGTGGGAACAAACTGTATTAGGTAAAAACGACAGAATTCCGTATCCAAAGGGCGCTAATATCGAGAAAATTACTAAGTTGACGTCCGTCTGTTTGTCTGTCCTACATATAAAAGGTTTTAAGGAACCAACATAAAATCGCAATAAAGAATTCCGATACTAAACTGCAGATCAGCTGTTACGGGTATATTGATTTTTTATAGTTTTGATCCGGTTTTTGTCACAAATACACGGTAATAGTCATAATAGTCGTTTATTTAGTATATAGGCCCTTTTCCGGGCACTTATATGCTTCCCAAAAATATCGTTTTTCTTCTCATCACCTGCTGACATGTAGTCCCAAAGCGGTGGTAGGGCAAAGCTATATTTGGAGACGTGTATAAGTGCCTAAATACTGAGTAAATTAGTATTATTGATTATTACTCAAGTAAAATAATTATTAATGTGTAATCTTTTCTCTAATCTTTATTTAACTCAAATACGTACACAAACTTAGTATAAATAGTTCTTCAAAGTCTTACATTTAGTGAAAAGAATAAGAGCTGTTTAAGAGAATTTTAAAAACCTATGTTGCTACAAAAGTGCAAATAATAGGTGATAAAGCGAACTTTAAATATCTTAAAACCAGATTTGGGCTACTATTTCATAACTTAGAGATATAAAAATTCAAGAGTAGTGATATTTGAGTAAAAATACAGAGTTACGATAGTGCTATTGGAAAATGTACATTTTCATATACAGGTTGGACTTCTTGAATGAATTAGGAAATAAATATGCACCAGAAAAATCAGTAGTCGTAGTCTCAATCGTATTAAGGAATTACCATTCTAGTGTTAAGTATGAAATAATAAACAATGAATTTTACCAGGAGCTTCTACCATCACACCCAAACTTAAGCTAATTTATAAAAGTTCATTTTATGAACTGCCGTGCGATTCTCTAAACATAGCCGCGCTCATTTCGACACTGAACTCACTTATCGACGATAAATAATGTGAACCCACTTCATAACACAAACAGAGGCTAAGTTTGTTTGTACCTTAGGTGACTCTTAGAGCGAGGCTACCTTCGTGTTTCTCACAGAATAGACAGGCAGATCCAAACTGGGAATGGAACTCGTGCCCTTTGCATTAAAGGCTAACCACCGCGCCACTACGCCAAACGGATCATCAATAGTAAATAGGTAGTTCTTAATTAGTTAATCCAGTTACTGACAAGTGTGTTGAAAATCGCCCAAAGACATATCTTAGGTCATTCCAACCATATTTAGTGACATAAATCACAAGCATCTCCGTGCTTCGGAAGGCACGTTTAAAGTTAGTCCCGGCTAATATCGCTTGATACTAGTCGTGAAGCCTAGTCAGAGGCCTTAGGGCGTCTTAATAACAGCTGACAGTGAAGTTAAGCCACTGGCCTTACAAAACCCCTCCACCAATCCGCGCTGAACCCACGAAGTGAAGTATGGCCCAAACCATATCATATTTGAGGTAAGGCCTGCGCCCTGCAGTGAGACGTACAGGCATACTTTATACTGACATGTGAATCTATTAAAATTCTGTGAAAAATGCCCTAAAACCTCTTTTCAGACATTTTAGTCGATTCGTAACTGCATCACCGAAGCCCCTCGCAGGAAACCCCACAATACCTACAGTACTGCAACGTATGCGCGCGCGCACGGCGCCTAATTCTCGGCTGCGCAAACACGCACGGGTGGCCGACCACCCAGCGCGCGGGCGCGGAGTCGCGCGCGGTGTGTATTTTTTGGAGAATTTTTATAGAGAAACCTTTGAATTTTTATTTTAAAAAATTGAATAAAATATTAATTTTTACTTGTAATAATAATAGTTAAAAAATTTAAAGGTAATAAATATTTCATAATTTTAGTGTAGAACACAACAAGTTGTCACTAAAAATATTATTTTTCTATTAAAATTTATTTGTAACAGTCTTTCGTTTTGTTGGATGTCTGTAATTTGAAACTGTGCCTTTTTTGTAAAACTATTAAATACCCTAATAATAAGTTAAATAGTGTTAAAATAGTTTTGCTAATCAAGTTTATAATTTAGCCATGGTCCAAAAATGGTCTGGTTCCTGTCTAAGGGTCACGGATGGCAATCGGTCTAAATTTATAGCCAAACTTGTTGCACCTAAAAGCATAGTTAAAAACTTCTCCCTTGCCAGAAGATTTAATTCTTAATTATGAAAAAATCTAATACATAAAAAAAACCTTAAAACTAAAAATTAACCATTCAAAAATATGCGTGCTCGTGAGGCAGAAAGACGAGCAAGCTGGTATCATTTCTTTGCTCAATGGCAATACTAAGCCTTTGAACAAAAAAAGAGCCAAATTTTCGAAACTTACATTAATTTTAGTGCATTTTCTATTTTAATTTTGTCTTGTGGACTTTTGCTGTCACGTTAAACTCTTACACAACTTCTTTGTAAAATTACTCATTTTGTAACACCACTCTACATATTTCCATGTCCACTGGTTATATGCTCATGTCACCAAAACATTCAGGGTTGACTGGCTTTGGCTCCATCTTTTTTAACCGCCAATACTAAACTACACCTTATTTCTTTTCAATAAAGACCTTATTTGCATACCTTGATGGCTTTTTGCTTTAGCTTCAAAAATGCAGTCTGTAATGAACTTTATGGTAATAATGAGAAGGTTGCTTCTTAATTAATACGAAATCTATAGGATAAGCTCTGGAATCCGAGCTGATGATTACAGCAGATGCAAATTAAACTTTAATTATTTAGAACAAGGTTGGAATTTGCTTGAACAATTGTATTCTATTTTAAAGATTATGGCAGTGAAATGTAATTGAGTTGTCTTCCGTTTGCGCTCGTCTTTTTGTCTGTCTGTCTGTCTATAGATAGGACTTAGTGTTTAATGATCGATTTTTTTATTTTTTTCTTCCGATAACATCTGTTTATAGCATGTTTTAAAGGCAATTTTAATTAATAAAAGCTTTTAACTTTTTAATATGCATTTGGATCTGCGCAGTGGCATACCGGAAGTCGGGGGGCTGTCAAAGTTAATCCTTTTTATTATTTCATTGGAGTGTTTTTAGTTTTTATTTATGTGTGGTACCTTTTAGTTTAATACTGCAGTGTTGTGGGAACACACGTATTGGCAATTGAGTGGGAGGATCAGCAAAATTGTGGTGCATTTATTTAATTTCAGTATCAATCATCAGAAAAAATGACGTAGCGCTTTTTTATGGAAGCCATTTTGAATTGCGTTAATCACGTCTTTCAGATTTATTTCTTTTTCAACGCATCATTAATTAATAAAATTAAAATAAATAAAATATAATAATGCGTTAGACTACATACCAATAATTATGATCATTATTATGGAATCCTTTATATATGGTTGTATGGTTTCATTAAAACCCTTATGTTACGAAGAACAACGATTTGTTTGTCAGCAGCAACTTCCTTCATCTAGAAGCGAAGAAATTCTGAAAAGGTCGATTTTTAATTGACCCAGCCGGGAATCGACCCGGTGACCCTTGTGTGTAAAGCGGAACACCGCGCCATCGGGTCGGGGATTACAGAATCTACCTAATTAGCTACTTATCTAAATTTGCCTTTAAAGGCAGATTCTTTAAATCTGTATTTCCTTCTCTGATAAGAACATAATCTACCTAACGGTTGTCTGGAAGAGATCGCCATTAACGATAAGACCGCCTAAATTGTACATCTTTCTGTAAAAATCATGTGTATTTTACTTGTATGGTGTGCAATAAAGAGTATCTATCTATCTATCTATAATATTAGAAGTTTATTTTTATGCGTTTAAAAAAGGTTTCATAATATTTATTTTAATTGGTTTGTGACGAATTATGTTTAAAAAAAAAACTTTAATTAACGTTCCTTTGATTCTAAATTTACATTAATAATTTTAAATAAACGTTCCAAATTTGAATCATCGTTAATACCGGGCTGCAACGTTACTGCTGAATTAGCTGCGCGTACGCATCGAATGCTTCGTCTGTTAGTCATCCTAATAGTTTAATAATACGGCCAGCATCAGGTTTGGTAAAGGCCTTAATGTCCTAATGGATCACACCCAACGTAATTAAGTTTTGTGAAATCTAATGTGAAAAATTGAAGTCATAGTAAATTAAAAAACACACTTTTTTGGCCTTGTCAAATCGAATCAAATGATAAAAACGAAGATTTTCGAAAAAAAAAAAACAGCTGACATCGGTTTGTATGGAAACGTCGATTTTTTTTGTCCCATATATTAAAGTTGTTGTATTTGAATCAGCCCCTCAGAGGTTTTGCGTTATTTCATGAACACGTTGTATAGAATGAAGAATACATTTGAAATATATGTATCTTCGTTCTCCTAGTGCTCTGTTCCGTTCCCAGTCGGGTCACGCTTGACCCTAGATGCGTTAAGGCTGATTATTACATATGGAGCGATTTCCATCATACCTCCGTGACCCTTAGACAGACCAGGAGACGTATTTTTGAAGCATAAGAAATGAATTTCGAATTCGAACACGAAAACAATTCGTGTATGAAATTCATTTCTATTGCTCATGATTTTACGCATTTTTGAATCACTCGAAATAGGTGTTACAATTAAATTGAAATCTTGTAACTATTTTTGTTTCACGCAAAAAATATTATAAACCATAAAGTAAAAACTCATTAACGAACGTAAATAAGAAGTTATTATGTCAAATATCCTTCAAACATACGTTTACTTGTCAATGTAATTCTTCCGTAATTTCAACTAGCAGAAAACAAAAACGAGTGGTCGTTGCAGAATTCACGAAATTAATTTAAAAAAATTGTGATTTTAGGAATTCGCATGCGAATCTTGCGATTTCGTATTCAGATTGGAATTCGCATGATTCAAAAATACGTCTCCTGACCATTTTGGACCACGGCTACACATCCAGTGCTATCTGGATGTACAAGTTTCCTCAAACCACCTTCGTAATTCTCTCTCGAAAAATCCAGATTTACGCACTGGGATTTAAACTCAGGTCGGGACTCTCAGAAATGATGCACTACTCCGACTACTGAGCCGTTTTAATTTATTTAATTAAAGTTTTAATACAGAACTTTTTGTAAAAAAAACCAACATAATTAAAGGTATTTTTTAAGGTTTCCTGACATTATTTGACATTGTTAGAAACATAGTTTTTGTAACATTCTTATTTAACTAAAATTGCTTCAAAATCATCATTTCACCCATAGGACGTCCACTGCTGAACAAAGCCCCGCCTCCCCTCTAATGACTTCTGTATTGGTTGAAAAGTTGCTTAATTATCTTTAAAAAAACATAATAAGCCCTTTAACTTCCTATAACTTTTGAGAAAACCTTTCCCCAATTTTGCCACGTTCTCAAGTATCCATTACATCTTTAAATATTTATTTGTTTTGACAACTTTTTTCTAACCTACCCACTTGACTAGACAAGGTCGAAATAACCAAAGAGTTAACACGTTCCAAACCAAAAAAAAATAACCTTCTTAATCCTTATAAACCTCTTTCGCTACTAAGCGACCAGTGAGTCACTGTACCACCCAGAAGGAAGGAGTACAGTCGTCTCAGTCCCTCGTATAACGCTGTCTCGCTCTACCGCTTTTTTATCTCCATTGAAGAGTATGCTGTCAAAATAAGGATTATAAAAGCATTTGGATGCGGTTATGCAATAGTACATTGGAATTTGGATCATCCCGCTTTGAATGGACAGAGGTGTTCTTTGACGGTTTTAGCAAACTGCGTTTTTGGGTTACTTTTTGGAATAGCACGGTCTATGCGTTGCTTTGATTGGGATTGTCTTTGGATCAAAACAAAAATAAGTACTATGGTAAAATAGAAACCTTATTGCTGTCATCCATAAGTCAGGAGTTTTTAGATCGTACACGTGAAACCGAAGTTTTAATTCTCACTGACACTGGAAATACAGTTTTTAATAGTCGATGTCATGGGTCCACCCTTATAAATCAATTATTGATCTGTATGTCTTGGACCTAAAGTTGAAAATCTATTCAATGACG
Source organism: Anania hortulata (assembly GCA_963576865.1). Taxonomy (NCBI): domain Eukaryota; kingdom Metazoa; phylum Arthropoda; class Insecta; order Lepidoptera; family Crambidae; genus Anania; species Anania hortulata. The sequence continues at coordinate 8,297,947 of OY756416.1, forward strand.
TTTAACTGTTTGGGTAGGTTGACCTGCTGTTGTCTGTACATAAGATCTAAAATATTATCATCATCATCATCATCACTTCAGCCATAAGACGTCCACTGCTGAACAATGGCCTCCCCCAATGATTTATCATCGGGGGGGATTGCCAATACAAATACAATAAAATATTATACAGTGGTTTATTTATAAACCCTGGATTAAACATATATAACTATTCTGTAAACACGTTACTGGGTTACGAATAAATGAATGAATGAAATAATTAGTTATTTATTTATTTAAACATAATTAAATAATTTTGTCACATGTGGTCCCATTTTTTTAAACCTAACATATGTGAAATATGCTTATTTAAAGGTCAGTTTTAAAATGACATCATCATGCCAGGATTAAAACAAATACACACGAATAAGAAAACAATTTTGCACCCTACATGATAAGTCGAAATGTTTCCAAACGGTAATGTATTATTTTTTAATTTTTTTTTCTTTATTAAGGAAACAAACAGCTGTCAATGTTACATTTCGTTTACAAAATAATGTATAGTACTAAAGCATTACAAGTTTCCACCAATAGTTTTTACAGTAAAATGTTGACGAGATAAAAAGTTTAATTAGAAATTTAATATAAGGGATAAAACAACAAAACAGGCCATGAACTAGTTGTAGGTACTTGTATTAAAAAGCGTCCCCGTTGGTGAGATTAAGATGAATGAAAAAACCTTCGTTAAACATAAGATAATTAAAACCTGTCAAGTCTGAGCCAAACGCGCGCTAGTAATTCCTGAATCAAAGAAAACATAACATCCTTTTGTGCATGTAAAAATACGGTGGTATGCGTGAGTTTGACTCACACTTGGCCAGTTTTTTAATAATTGTCTTGCATAAATCAGTAATTTTTGCTCAAATTAACAAATACATTTTACCATTGATAAAGTCATTATCAAAATAGCGGAACTCCTTTCAGGTTTTCCTTACAACGAGATAAAGAATAATATTGTTTGTATGGAGAGGCAAAACATATATTAAAGATGTTTGGTTCTCTTTAACAACGTATCTGAATCTATAAAACCTCTTTAAAATGTATATCCGATAAAAACCATCCAACTAAAAGATCATGTTGCATAATGCGGTCCTGGGATCACAAAAAAACCACGGCTTGTGAGTGATGACTTAATTTTTAGGACCACCGCCGCGGCCGGACTGCGCATACGCACAGGCGACAGTGGATTGAGATCCATCTCAGTAGTTAGATAGAATAATATAGGACCTATGTGTGATACCTGGGGTACACCCTTGAAAATTTCGTAAAAACTGGACACATAAAATACCAATTTTCTTGTGCCTTGAACAAATTATGAACAATTGAAAAGAACTGGGAAAAAGTACGACTTATTTAAATGTTCCAGAAAAATAACTACCTACCTATACTTTTGAATTTATAGTTACGTACGAGTACCCAAGAATTTTTTATTTTATGTGTTTATTTTGACCCTTGTAGCAGCTGAATTGCACTTACGAAGTAAGTGAAGGATTAGTGTTGGAGAAAGGTCCTATTTCTAATTGTAAGTAGTTTTTTTAAGCACGTTTTGCGCACTGCATCCAATTGGCGATATTCGATAACGCGGTTAATATTAAATTAATGTTCTTATTTTCGTTTTTTTAAAATTACAAAAGTTTTAAAATTCGAACTCCAATAAACCGTTTTATGATCTCGTTCCACAATGTCGTGCGTACGCCGACATTTGATACTCTGTGATGTATGGTCTATGGCCTCTATGACGGGATTCCACACTCCACCGCGGATTGATGACGCAAATGACGGTAAAAAATTAACTAGAATGTGATGTATTAGAGTACACTGGTTTTAAAATTTTATGTAAAATGGTTACAAAAATATGCTGTCACTTTGCCGGCGATGTGTGATAGTTATGACGACAATATCTTCATAAATAGGGATGATAACACCTCCAAAATCAATTGACACATTTTTAGCATCATCTATTATATTATCGTATGTATAAGGTACTTGTAGCTCAGTGGCGGTACCGAAAACTGCCAAAAGGTAATTACCAAAGTTAAGCTAACAGACGCTGCGGTTGTGATTGGATGGGTGACTATTCCAACCATATTTAGTGACATTTATCACAAGCATCACCGTGCTTCGGAAGGCACGTTAAAAGTTGGTCCCGGCCGTGTAGTCGTGAAGCCTAGTCAGAGGCCTTAGGGCGGCACAATAACATCTGACAGTAAGGTTAAGTCACTGGCCTTACAACACCCCTCCACCGCACCGCACTGGGCCCGCGTGGTGGTGTATGGCCTAAACCACCTCATAGTTGAGGTGAGGCCTGTGCTCTGCAGTGGGACATACTTTATGTAATTATCGTATAGCATTGAGCTGCTTAACAATCCTAATTTAATTGTCGAGTGCTAGTTGGCGTGACCAGTCCTCAGAGGTTGGGCTAGGAAACGTAGTTTTTTATGAGCTATCAAACGCGATATTTAACCCCATAGATATTGTTTCATCATCATCATTATCATTTAAGCCATAGGACGTCCACTGCTCAATATAGGCTTCCCCCAGTGACGCTGCATCCATCACTTCTAAGGCCGGATTCGACCAAGCCGGTGTAAGCTTCAACTTGAGAGTATATCACTGCTTAATCTAGAGTAAGCTGATTTTTAATTCTACCAACCACTAATCTATGAAAAATATTAAAACGGGCAATTTTGACAGTGTTTAAATTAAACTGAGAATAAGTGAATGTCAAAGTTGTCCCTTGTCAAATCCACTCCTGTCACCTCGAAACTGACATGTTGTCAACATCTAGCATTGACGGTCTATTATCCTACAAAATTAAAATACAGAATAACAATACCGAGTATAATGTATTGCTCGAAAACGTAATCGAAGTTATCCAAGGGTAAATTCAAGGTGTAAAATTTTACCCGTAATAGTTATTCTGGTATAGCTTTGTGTTTGGTCGAATCGGCCCTAAGTAGCTTAAACACAACTACAATATTACTAAAATAAAAGATGGTAAGTTCTTCGTAAAGGCGTAGATTCCCCCAAATGTTATAAGCGTAGCATTAGGTGTTCTCCTGTTTGTATTTTAACTGACTTCAAAAAAAGAGGAGCTCCTCAATTCGTCGGAATCTTTACCTTTTTTTGTATGTTCAGCGATTATTCAGTAACACGTCGACAGATTTTGATGATTCTTTTTATGGTTTTAAATTTTGATTACAGGGTATACCTACTTTATGTTTTTTTTTATTTTGGTTATTTCGCTACTTGTGTTTGATTATTTCAATAGCAATCATCTGTTCTGATTAATTTGAAAGGTCCTAACGCTTAAGTTTGAGTACCCTTTGCGAGGAAAAAAAAAAAAGAGGCGGTACGAAGTTCGCCGTGACAGCTAGTGGATTAAATAAATTAAAAAGGAGTAAAATAAATGATGGATAAGTAATACCTACTAGGTAAATTTAATATGATCGTTTATTGTTAAAAAGGCAAACATTGACGTAAATTTATTTTGAAAGAACATGTTTTTTGCAAAATAATGGACATGTAGTTTCTTTTTCGTGAGTGATCAACATATCATTGTCGTAACTTTGCAAAGAACCTACGTATGTTTAATAATTTACTGTGTTAAAGTTTCATTATTAACATTGGCAACTTTGCATAGATTATTTGAAAAAAATAAACACGTTTGTGTAAATTCTAGTTTTTAACTCAAGAGTATTTACATATAAAGTTTTTATTTCGTAGTTATAGGTATTGGTACAAACGAGAAACTTCATCTCTATTCTTTATCTTTCAACATATCGACGGTACATTTATGTTCACAAAAAAGTTAAATAAATCAATTAACCCTATCCCGCCTAATCTTTAACCCTCGGACACCGAGCGTCCGATTTGACATTAATTTGACAGCTGTCAAAACAGCATTTAGCCATGACGGATGAGTGTGATAGTGTTCACGATTAGTCTATAGCTATAATGTGGCGTACACGACGTGGTCACTGAGAATGAGATAATTATAATGGTTTATGGAAATACTTGCGTTTCCAAGATAGATAATATACATAAACTAACATTTTATTTGCATCCTTTAACAATGTCACGCGTTGTTTTGTTTGCCGAATATATCAGTTAGTATTGCATCATTATTTTGTTCTTAATGTGTTGTAATAATAATAAAAATAGCAGAATATAATTAAAATACTGAACTATTTAAAAGTAGTTTTTCTTATTTTTTTAGGATTGGCCATCCGTTCATCTTCAAGAACTTTGGCCAAACATCTGTAAGACAAATAAACTTAAAACCCTCACATTATGTCACACCACTTTCAGCTAATCACTAATATTTCTCTCAAATTAGTTGACCGCTTTAACAGTCTTTAAGTCTAAAAACAGCATGTTGAAGCTATCAATGAAAGGGAAAACACGAAAAAGAAAGCAACTCGATTCCAACACACGATGTGTGGTCCGCCATTATATTTTATTAAGGCAAATCATTTTTTAGCCGCTCAATGGAGGTTTATTTAATCTGCGCCCGTTTGGCGCGTAAATCACGAGCTGTCACGGTGACAGCGGATTTGGCGCCAACTGCAGCTGTCAAAATGTTCTCACGCGAAATCTTTGTCAGGGCTACCGTTTTTTGGAAAATTACGATCGGCAAGTAGGTACTGGCTGGTAGTTTCGACCTTTAACAATAGAGAAAGTAAGATACTTACTAAAGAATAAGAAGAGAGATAAATATGCGATCACACATAATAATAATAATTACATATATGTGTGTTTTATTGTCACTATTAGTGGATATTAGGGTGCGAACTCAGGTTGGCCGCTGTAAGTATAGGACTTTAAAAAAAGTGGGGCTACACACAAATGAAACCAATATCAAGTGTGATGTCATTCCCTTAAACCATGGGCTACAGATTCTTTCATGTTCCGTGTGTAAGCAAAGGAACTACGGACTTGAAGACCTGTTACGCGCTCCGATAAATGCAGTTCGTGTGACGGATTACTGATCATCGTGCTATGGAAAGGGCTATGCTCGGTGTTTCTTTGCGAGATCGAATCAGAAATGAGGAGATCGGTACACGAACAAAAGTCGCTGACATAGCCCAACGGATTAGCAAGCTGAAGTGGCAGTCTGCGGGGCACATAGCACGTAGAACTGACGGCCGATGGGGCAGAAAGGTTCTAGAGGCCGCATACCAGCAAGCGCAGCTAAAGACGTCCACTCACAAGGTGGTCAGACGACCTGGTAAGGGTCGCAGGAAGGCGTTGGATGCAGGCCGCTTCCAACTGGCCAATCTTAAAGTCAATGGGGGAGGCCTATGTTCAGCAGTGGACGTCCTATGGCTGAAATGATGATTACTAGTCATCAAAAAATTTACAGATTTGCACACAAAAGAAGAAAAAAAAAGTATTTACCTATAGGGTCACATTGTAGACAGCTTGTTAGCATCTTCTGAGACCTCTGCTTGAACTACTAATTTATTCTACTTGACCAGAAAATCTAATAGAAATGAACCGTTAGCGTACTAACAAATTAACGGTAATATATACACACACACACACACACATAATATGCACATTGTTGATTGTACGGTGTAAGTTCACGTTCCCCTCTTTAACACGTATTGTAATATAACAAAATAAAAATCCAATACTGGCTGTCTACTTTGTCACCAAGAAAATGTATTCTGTACTTAAGAGCTGTGGATTTTGTAAAAAATAAAATATATAAATAAACGGTGCCATCTTAACTTTAACGACTGACAACCCTAATTTAATAACTCTAATTCCGAACCCAATATGATTAGCAGAGCTGCCGCCCCGAAGACGTGTTTATACCTCCGAATCACACAAACGCACAAATTAAAATCAATTTAAATTGTGCAATAAAGTTAAGCTGTGATAATTGATTCAGTGTTTTCCTGTCGTCGAGATCTGTTCGAGTTCCTGTCGAGATGGGAGCGAGTTTATTCATTTTAAAACGTTCTTAAAATAAACGATTTTGTCAATGGAACTTTAGCAGGTATGCTTAAAATGATCAAACGATGAGTGTAATTTAAATACAGTTCTTGCGTTTTAATAAACTTATTTTATTATTTATAAAATAATGTAGTACATAGTGAATTTCATCATCATCATCATCATAATAATTTCAGTCATGTCCTATGGCTGATATGACATGCTATGACAATATAGAGACGTTGTTTTTCAACATTGACCGACCGGTAATCAAACCCGGGACCTTAAAAACCAACCTATTCCGGTATGCTCGTCTCTCGGCTACATCATTGAGAGATCGTCATTGTCGATGCCACATCTAGAATCATGTTTAAGCAAGTACTAGCTAGGAACGGCACAACGCGGAATTAAGAGATTGATGGTGATTGATGGAGAAAACAAGGAGACGATTATTTAAACGACGAGAGTGCATGGATAATATTTTCACTTAAAAAAAATTCAACTGCCCCTGGTGGGATTCGAACCCACGACCTTTCCCTATCTTTTTATTAACTAAGCTACAGAGGTCATAGAATAAAAAATCCTTGATTTAATAGACTAGCATTATTGTTTGTAAATGCAAAAATAAAAAAGTTTTAAGAGTTCATGGGCCTTATTATCTGTCTCATCATCATCATCATTTCAGCCAAAGGACGTCCACTGCTGATGCCAGGCCTCCCCCAATGACTTTCATCGGGGGGGATCGCCAATGCTCGCCACGCTTGGCAGGCGGGTTGGCGAGCGCAGTTTTTTATAAGATTTCGCACGCAGACGCTGCTGCCCGTCTCGTGCTACAGGAGTTAGTCGCCTTTTACGACACGCCTCCTGTTGGCGGTGGGGAAGTGTATTCTTTATGTCCCCACACGGCACATTACCTGTCTAGCTCGCACTTACGACATGTCTTGTAACTGTATTTCCCGTACTAAAGGATGAAAAAGGTGACTGAGTTTGTTGCGCCATTTCTTCTCAGCACCAGCCGATATACAGGGTTATTTGTAAAACATCAACAACCTCCTAGGGGCTGATTCTGGTGCTCAAGTACAACAACTTTTTCTATGGGACCGACATTGAAATCGCAAAAAAAAAAGCTTTTCCCCATACAAAGCTGCCACCAGCTGACATCAGTTTGTATGGAGAAGTGTTTTTTTTAGATTTTAATGTTAGTCCCATAGAAAAAGTTGTCTTTGAGCACCAGATTCAGCCCCTGGGAGGTTGTTGATGTTTTACAATAACCCTGTATAATCCCAAAGTGGTGGTAGGGCAAAGCTATGTTTTAGGACGTATATAAGTGCCCGGAAGAGGGCCTATATACTGAATAAATGACCATAATGACTGTTAGTCATCATGAGTAGATTTCTTTCTCAAAATATACACGTTAACGCCATAAAAACATCCTTAAAACGCCATATTTGTTTTTATTAGTACGATACATGGCTCCGTAAAATTTGTCGGCTCTTGCGTGGGTATTGCTCTATAGACCCCACACGAAGCCTCGATGTAGTTGTCAATTGCTTTTATATAGGGTGTAACTTTGATGAGAGTTAATGAAACAATGCTGTGTGGGGACGGCCGTAAATATTACACTTTCCCACCGCCAACAGGAGGCGTGTCGTAAGAGGCGACTAACTCCTGTAGCACGAGACGGGCGGTAGCGTCTTCGTGCGAAATCTTACAAAAAACTGCGCTCGCCAACCCGCCTAACTAGCGTGGCTAGTATTGGTAATCCCTCCCGATGATAAGTCATTGGGGTAGGCCTTTGTTCAGCAGTGGACGTCCTATGGCTGAAATGAGGAATAAAACAAGACAAATTGTTATTAAAAATAATTATGACCATTTTCATAAAAATTATCATATTTGCCAAGTAATGAGATGGAACGGTGTCTTTATTTATATTGTCATTGTGACAATTTCCACGATTCAGTTACTAATAACCACTAGTTATCACACAAACATTGGCCCCTTGCAAGATTCGAACCGGCAACCGCTGGTTGTAGTCCGGGTCGCACGCCACTAGGACAGACATCACATTAGACGTATACATACTTAAAAGAAGTATGTTTATCCGTTATCTAGATATTAAAATCCTTGTGTAACGAGATACACCATTTTGTATTAACATTTGTAAACATGCTGTATGAGAACGTTGTCGTGTGGAAAGAATTCTCTCACGCGCCCACGCAGACATTTTGCGAAGTTATATTGTTCACTAAGAAAAATATAAGTAAGTAATACTTAATGCGACGTAGTCAAGATGTTTGGACTTTCTCTGATGCTTTAAGACGGGCCTAGAGCTAATTTCACCTCTACACACATTTAGATAATTATCTAGCCTAACACATTCATCATCATCATCATCATTTCAGCCATAGGACGTCCACTGGTCCCATTGACCTAAGGGGGGGATTTCTCGCCACGCTTGGCAGGCGGGTTGGCGAGCGCAGTTTTTTATAAGATTTCGCACGAAGACGCTGCTGCCCGACACGTGCTACAGGAATTAGTCGCCTCATACGACACGCCTCCAGTTGGCGGTAGGGAAGTGCCTAACTCATTGTCATAGGTAAATTTTATCTTGTTTTTGTGCTTCCGTAAGAATTTATTCTTGTTTGGCTTAACGTAATTTGCATTGGTCGTTACGTCCACATGCATAGTGCGTGAGATTAATTAAATAACTAATTATTAATTCGATTTACGGCCAATTTTTTCACTTGCTATCATCGAGCCCATACCTCATAGAGCAGCGATACGAACCATCTTTCTCCGAAACTAGTAAGTGATTTTTCACTTACTTTTAGTATGAAATGACAAAGTCAAAGTCAAAAGTCAAAAATCATTTATTCAATTCAGGACAAAATTGCCACTTATGAACGTCAATAATAACATTATAGGCCCTTAGGGGGCCAGAACATGTCTCCTTATTTTTTGGGCCCTACTAGCGCTTCGAGACAAGACACAGACAATCTGGCAAGTGCTGAGAAGAAACGCCGGAACAAACTCAGTCACCACTAGCTGCCACACAAAAAATATAAATCAAAATAAACAGGTAGGTACATCAGTTTAGTGCAGGCTGGACTGACCATACATTCTTGTCATCAAGATAGTCTTGAATTTTATAATACCCCTTAGACATCAGTGTAGTTTTGACATGTGACTTAAATTTATTAATAGGAAGTTTGGTAACATTGTGAGGTATATTATTGAAAAATTTAATACAATTTCCCAAGAATGAATTACTTGTTTTGGCCAATCTAAAGTTTGGGACCACAAGTTTGTTTTTGTTTCTGGTGTTATATGAATGAATATCACTTTTCTTTATAAAAAGATCTAAATTTTTGCGTACGTACATGATATTGTGAAATATGTATTGAGAGGCCACAGTGAGTATGTTAATTTCTTTAAAGAAATCTCTCAGGGATTCGCGCGGAAGATGATATCGATGTCCGCAGCAGAACCCCACAAGAGAAGACCATAAGACATAATACTATGAAAGTAACTGAAATACACCAGCCTTGCCGTTACAACGTCAGTTAGATGTCTAATTTTTCTAACCGCAAAGGCAGCTGAAGCAAGTCTCCCAGCCAGAGTGTCAACATGTGGTCCCCATTGCAACTTCGAATCCAATGTAATGCCCAGAACAACAGTGGAGTTTGATAGATGAAGTTTTTCACCATTTAGTAAAATTACTGTGTTAGCTTGTTTCACGCATAGTAAGTTTAATACATTTGTTTTTTTTTTATTAAGAAGTAAGTTGTTACTTGTGAACCAATTTAATACCTTAGAGAGAGCTCCGCTTACATCGTCAAATACCTCTTCGCCTCTTTTTAATTTGAAGATTAAAGAAGTATCATCAGCAAACAGAACTATCTCACAGGAGTCTTTAGAATAGAAAGGGAGATCGTTAATATAGATCAAAAATAGCAACGGTCCCAATATTGAGCCCTGGGGCACTCCCATTTGAAGCGGGGCGCCAGAAGAGTTAGTACCATTAACGTTTACTGTTTGTAATCTGCCTGAGAGGTAAGAATTTAACAATTTTGATGCGTTATTAGATACACCGTAATGTTTTAGCTTCATAATAAGTGTTTGGTGATCGACACAATCAAACGCCTTCGATAAATCACAGAACACACCTATCGCATCATGTTTATCTTAAACAGCTCCTGTCAACGCTCGCCCATACAAAAACAGTACGGATACAGATAAAAAAATGGCAAAACAAATCATGTGACATTTCTACTCTATAGGGTACGTGCGCCATGCCTGCTGTTAACTTCCTGTTAACCTATCTGGCAATTTTTTTACCTGTAACATAAAATTGTAAGGGTCATCTGTCAAAAAAAGTGCCAGTTGGGTTATGCGGCACGTAAAACTGACCCTAAGCTTAACTCCAATTCAAACATCAATCAATTTAAAATAAATTACGTACGTCTAAATATAGCAAAATAGCAAGGCAGTTAGGTAAGTTCCACACAACAATATAATTGATTGAAGGAATTCGCCATCTTATCTTATAAGAGGTCATCAAATTCAGATAAACTGGCTTATAAAAAATAGCTCCTTTATAACCATTTATCTGACAGAAGACTGATATTAATTGTTCCATTAAATGTTATCTGCCTTAAAAGATTGACGTTAAAATAGCAACAAAACTATTTGTCAACTACCTACTTTTTTACAAGCATAAAAAGCAACCTATTTGGCCAAAAAACAAGATGCCAGTACCTTATTAAAAAGTTAATTGGAAGAGCTATGTTTTTTTACTAATTAATCATGCTTCAAATTTGGAAGTGGCCAGCTTTAATCTGCCGAGAAACAATGTCACTTTCGATGTTCATTTAAAAATAAACCTCTGTAGTCGAGAAGGGAGCACGCCGAACTTGGCATCGCCATCTCTGATGTCCCCGGTTAGATTTCCGGTCGGGTCAATGTAGAAAATGTTTTAGTAGGCGCTATGGTACTGTCGTTGTTTTTGATTTTTATAACACAAGTGCCTTGGCTTCTTACCTTAGAATCAGAGCAAATTATGTGGTGTGGTGATTAATAAGTCGAATACTATGGCATCCAGATGAACACTTTGATTGGAACTGCAAAAATTATGCACAGTTAGATTCCCAGCCAAGATGCTTTGGTATGATAGATAGAATGCACTGTATTGCACAAACTCATAAAATGTTTTACGCACAATTAAGATATGATGTACAATCAGGCAGTCTTATCGGCAAGAGACAATGTCTCTTCGAGGCAACCTTTAGGTAGAGAAAGTAAAATTTTAGTAGAGTGGGGTGAAGACCCCGTACAGGAAGACGAAGTGTGGGCAGACCACCAGCCTGATATAAGACCTCAGAACTGACTTAGACAAGAATCGCCGTACTAAGAGCTAGCTAGAGAGAGTTTCAAGAATCATATGCCCAACAGTGGACCAAACAAATATGATAAAAAAGATTAAGAGAGACAGAAACTGCTTGTAAAGATTGATATCATAGTTTAAAAAACTATAAAACACACATTTGTTTTAGATTCGTCAAAACGTATCGAATGCTCCCAAACACTAAGGTTTTACTCGTAATCATTGAAGAGTTCTACTACCTACCTCCTGACTCCATCATCAGATCAGCAGTAGGTATAGTGTCAAATTATTGCATTGTCATCCGAATGTCAAATACTTAAAAAGTTTTAAATCGATACGTCAGTTAGAAGTAGGTTACGGCCATGTTTTGCGGAAACCGGCAAGCTACGTAGGAAACAAATGTCTGGCCATGCCGCCACCGCTAGGTCCTGGCAGAAGGGGTAGACCCAAGAAATGCTGGCTTGACGTCATGAGGGCTGACATGCGTGCCAATGATCTCACAACTAGAGACGCTCAAAACCGCGCGAAGTGGAGGAGTAAATCAAGGAAAGCGGGCCCTGGATTCCAAAACAATGGCTTTGGACGCAACCGGGATTGACCGCATGGATGAAGAAGAAGAAGAGTTAGAAGTAGGTTAAAAACTACTTCCAAGATTTGATTACATAGAGTTAGTTACAAGTAAAGCTAATATAGTATGTTTAAAGCCGTTGTAATATTCCTTATCTTAAGACCATCTTAGTCCAGCCTTACTATATTCATCTATATTTTAAAAAATCCTCATTTGCTATGACTTAATAGTCATTAAGGTCCAAATCCGTCAAAAGCTGCGCCCGCACCTCGAGTCAAAGTGACGTGTTTTGACAAATTCATTGCGAGGACCGGATCCATACTTCATCGTAGGGCTGCCACTTTACAAACAAAGGCAAAAGTATATTTATGCATTCTTAATGCAATAGGCTAGTTTCCTGGATCAAAAAAAGATTATTCCATTTAGTCCGTCAGTTAGATTATCAAAAAATATTGGACCCATATTTTGTCTTTTGTCAATCAAACAAAAAATGGAGAAGATAAAGCGCATCAATGTAAGCACGAGACGTCCCGCCTTGCTAAAAAGTGTCGCAAGACGTGACGTTACGCGGAACTTTAACGAGCTATATCTTCATCATTTTTTGTTTGATTGAGAAAAGAAAAAATACGTTTCCAATATTTTCTGTTAATCCAACTGACGGACTAATTAGATTTTTTTAGGAAACTAGCCCATTCTCTGAAGTCCACTCAATAGATAGATAGCTCCCGCTTAATTCGATGGAACTGTCCTCTCTCTGGAGATGATAAGACAAAGTCGTATGCATTCTTTAATGCAATTCTTTAGTCCCTTCGATAGATAGATACCCATCAATTTAATTAAAGTGTCCTCTCCCTGAAGGTGATAAGACCTCCTGAATTGATCAGCTCTAAATGTATTTCCTTTACCTTATTGGTGTGATGGTGTGCAATAAACATAAAATGGCACCTATTGGGATTATGTGAAGTTCGAAGAGAGTGTACTTTAGAGACGGAGACCAACCATCTCAGGGTGGTGTCAGGATCTTGGTCCACAAGGCTATCACTGATAACGTTATAGAAATATCCAGTGTGTCGAACAGGGTCGCATACCTTATTGTGAACCTTTGTCAGACCTCCGTAACTCTCTGACCAGTGGCACAAGACCATTTTGGACCATGGCTACAAATCCAGTGTTCCTCACAATGTTTTCCATTACCGCCCCACCTCATCTGATAGATTTCATTTCAATTCAATTTATTTATTTTGGACAATAAATAGATAGTAATACATTATCTCTTAAAAGTAGATGTTAGCATTTTGTAGTAACAGAAAAATAAATCTTACTGTTCATGAATCTAAAAGGCATTTAAAAGGCATTTCGTGCGGTCGACTAGAAAAACTATCGTCGACTAATATCAGTCTTCGTTCGCACGAAGTGCCTCACAATACGCGCATTCCTCTGCTACCGTTCTCAGGATGCTGTTGTCACTCCTCCGTTTGTTCCTCAGACTTGTTTCGTTGCTGATACCGATAAACTATTCTCCTACGGGACTACTCAATCTTGACAGATCAGGTTTGACCCTCAATCTAGCTGCAGATTCTGGCTAAACGCAGAAGTGGCAGTATTGTGACATTTGTGACTAATATGAACAAATAAGAGTGCTTTACTACAGCTGCAGACCTGAACGAATCGATACTTAAAGTCAGTCCATTGAGTAAGTCAGTCTTGAGGTAAATGTTTTTTTATTACCATCATGATTCATGATAGCCATTGTAAGTCCACTTTTAGGTATAGACCATTATTTAAGGGACCACCCCTATAGTACGCCACAGCGGCCGTTGGATCCAGTAGCTTCCCGCAATCTAATTAGGTCGTCAGTCCACCGGGTTCGATGCCTGCCATTGTATGTTTTTAATCAATTTTAAACCCTAATTAATATTGTCAACGCGCGCCATCCCTACCTCGCATCTGGGTGGGCTCGACTCTCGCACAACAAAACCAACACGCCGCCGAGCGAGATGAACGTTGTGACGTCAGCGCCTCTCGCTCGCACTGCGTTTGCGCGTATTATGCGATACTTTGACCAATTAAAAGTACATATTAGTCTATATGGATAAAAATGAATTAATTCAAGTTTTTTCCTTTATGCTTTCGTAACCATTGATCAGCTTGTGATAAAACTTAGATGATGAGATGAGTTATTGTGCGCACGCGCCGGGAAAGGTTCTTGAATTAAAATGAACATATTAGGTCGATTTCGCGGACAGCAGCTAGTTATTAAACTACATACTGCAAAAAAGATAAAGCCGAAAACTTCAAATTGAAGGTTGTCTGGAAGAGATCGCTTCGAGCGATAAGACTGCTTAAATTGTGCTATTCTTAATGTATTTATTTTCCTGTGATTTGTCTCTTTAGTGTGTGGTGTACAATAAAGAGTATCTATCCATCTATTGAATAAATAAATATTGGACAACATCACATACATTGCACTGATCCTAAGGTACGTAGCTAAAGCACTTGTGTTACAGAAATCAAATACAACGACGGTAACAACACCCAGACCCGAGACGATATAAAAAAGTTATTTTTCTACATTGACCGACCGGGAGTCAAACCCGGGACCTTAGAGATAGCGACACCAAATCCGGTAGCATCGCCTTTCGGCTACGCAGGTCGTCATAATATGGTCAGATAGTGTATTCAAACACTAATCAATTCATTGATTTTATTGTAAACAGTTGGATTAACACTTCTATACACTTACTACTGAATTAATTTAACTTATCTATATACCACCAACAACTCAAACATATGTTTTCACCCCAATCACGCTTATCGAGCACACTTTAATCAAAAGACGCCCTTACGCCAATTCATTCCAGTCAACACACACCAGGGCCGTAACAAGGGCAACAAAGGGCCCTGGAAAATAAATAAATGAACCTGCTAATGAATATCGCTGCTACTGTCTGCAATCGTCAATAATTTCACACTAGCCTCTATAGGTCAGTAGTTCCTAACTATTGGTCATAGGTGGACCGTAAGTACCTAGGAAGGGTCCTAAATCATTAAAATAAGGGTGCTTTTAAAAGTTTTTATTTCAAAGTTACTGTGGGTTATTATTATTCTTGGACTTTATGGTCCCGTATAACAAAATTGCTGACGACCACCGCTGTGTTTTTCCGATCATTGGTATGAATCGCATCTGATTATATAAGATAAATATACCTTGTCAAGTTTCCAACAACTAGACTGTAAATGAATGGCATTAGCAGGCCTCCGCCGAGTCAACTGACGTCAAGTCAAGATTGCGGAAAGCCGGTGGATGCAAACGGCCCAGAGCTGCTTGCTGGGACTATCTACGAGGGAGGCCTATGTCCAGCATTGGACTTCGAATAATTAAGAGTCTATTATTAATAAATACAGCAATTATTGCTGATTATTAAACTTAGCATTTTAATATTATAAAGATTAAGCCCCCTCTTGTCCCTACATCCGGCCCTGTCTCACACGTTGGCGCAAGCAGATAACGGAATACATTCCAAATCATTAGTTTCGCTAGGGGGTGGATGGATGGGGTGAAAACTTGGTGAAAAATACTCCATAAAAAGTAAAGGCGGTTTTATTGTTTAGGAGGGAATAGGCACACGTTTTATACAGGATGTTTTATTGTACAAATTAGCTTTTTTAGTAAAAAAGGGATACTTAGGTATTTCTGCAAATGCATCTGTTTAATTTCAACTAATGATTACAGGGTGATCAAACTCAACAACATTTTCTATGTGATCTAAATAATGGAATACGATAAAAAGTTTTTATTGATTTAATGTTGGTCTCTTAAAGATCCTCTTTTTGATTTAGAAGAAGAATCAGTCCTAATACTATAAGTTACAAAAAAATTGCATTTTGTTCCCTATACAGGGTGTTAGGTAAATGGTATATCTAGCCTATGTTAATGTTAGATATACATTTAATATAGTAAAGTCAGAAATTTTATTTCATACAAATTGGATTCTGAGAATTAAGTTTTGTATGAAAAAAAAATAATCAAATGTTGATATCCAAATTCTGATATCACTATAGCATTTATATGCATACCTATGTTAACTTGGGTTAGTTTCAGCTTAATATACCATTTACCTAACCTATATAATAAACATCTGTCGTTATTTCAATAAAAAATATTTCACATACACATTTTGTGTAAAAATAAAATGTGTACAATCTTTAAATACACAACACTATGTATACTATTGAGTAAGACATCCTGTATCTAAAATCTAAATGGCTAATTAAAACAAACCTAATTTAAAGTTCACGCTTCACATTTTTTCTGTTAATTGTCAACTAATTAGCTAAGTATTAACACAATAGATAGTACATAATGAACGGTCTCACCTCTCAACAATAGATAGATAGATAGATACTCTTTATTGCACACCATACAAGTAAAATACACATGATTTTTACAGAAAGATGTACAATTTAGTATAATTTAGTATAATAAATCTTGTATACATAGTTTTTAGCTGCTTGCAATTATCGCGTAATTAAGTTTAATTACAGAGACAAGATCTACAGGAATAATTACAGAAATAAATGTATAACAAGTGACCGATATGAAGTGAGCGAGTGAGTGAACGTAGCGCGGGGACGCCATTTTGGATGTCAAAGTAAAGTCAAGTATGCCTCTATACGTCCCTGCAGGGCATAACTATGAGGTGGTTTGGGGCCATACTCCACCTCGCGAGCCCAATACGGATTGCTGGAGGGGTGTCCTTACTGTCACCTTACTGTCAGATGTTATAAAGCCGCCCTAAGGCCTCTGACTAGGCTTCACGACCAGTATCAAACGATATCAACCGGGACCGCACCTTTTAACGTGCCTTCCAAAGTACGGAGATGCTTACTTTTTATTTTAATATTTTTTACTCTTCACCGCCTCCCCCCATAACTTTTTCTTATAACCTATAACCTGAAGGTTGTCTGGAAGAGATAGCTCTTAGCGATAAGACCGCCTAAATTGTACCATTCCAAATTTATCGTTTCTCTGTACTGATTGTTATGTGCGGTAAGCAATAAAGAGTATCTATACATCTATCTAGCTATCTTGTGATGAATTTCACTAAATATCGTTGGAATGGTCACCCATCCACTCACAACCGCGGCGTAGGTTGCTTAACTTTGGTAATCACTACCAAAGCGCTGCAGCCACTGAGGTAAAAGCACTTCTTTTTGATTTAAGTGCAACTGTAATTCTTTTTTAGCGTTATGTCTCGTTCTTATTTGGGCACAACCCTTGATCATGGAATTCGGAGCTCGCGCATCCGCGGTAGCCTTCGTGTCCGTGATATTGCAGACAAACTGCAGGAGAGTCGCCTACGCTGGTACGGCCATATTTTGCGGAAACCGGCAAGCTACGTAAGAAACAAATGTCTGGCCATGCCGCAACCGCCAGGTCCCGACAAAAGGGGTAGACCCAAGAAATGCTGGCTGGACGTCGTGAGGGCTGACATGCGTGCCAATGATCTCACAACTAGAGACGCTCAAGACCGCGCGAAGTGGAGGAGTAGATCAAGGAAAGCGGACCCTGGGCTCCAAAGCAGTCGCTTTGGACGCAACCGGGATTGACCGTGTAGATGAAGAAGAAGAAGAAGAAGGGTACTCTTGACCCATGACTTTAGATGTGGCAAGTCTTGCCATAACGTATGAAACTTGCCATCAGACCTAGGGCCGTCTTTAACCTATTGGGGGCCCCGGCACATCAGAATAATGGGGCCCCTACGACGCCCTTACGATATCTCTGAGGTACTTTTCTATACTGTCTCGGGTCTGGGTGTTGTAGTACCGTCGTTGTTTCTGATTTCTGTAGCACATTATTATCATAGGATCAAAGCAATTTATGTGATGTTGTCCGATATTTATATTTAATAATTAAACTTAGACTTTATATAGAAATATAAGTCAATTAAAAAGGAAAACATATATTTGTAGATGAGTTTTTCCAAGCTCCAATTTTACATTAAGTAAACCGTGTGGGGTTGGCCGTAAAGAATACACTTCCCCACCGCCAACAGAAAGCGTCTCGTAAGAGGCGACTAATTCCTGTAGCATGAGTCGGGCAGCAGCGTCTGCGTGCGAAATCTTGTAGAAAACTGCGCTCGCTAGCCCGCCTGCCAAGCGTGGCAAGTATTGGAATTCGCCCAATGATGAAAGTCATTGGGGGACTCGTTTGTTCAGCAGTGGACGTCCTATGGCTGTAATGATGAAAACGATGCTTTTGTTTTTGTAACATTTAATTTTATCTGCACATTATTAAATTAGTCATCAGTAAGTTCAGCGAGCCAAATTACCGTAAGGCTAAATACATCAACTCCGCGGTGGTCTTATAAAGGACCTGTCATTATATTTATGCTTTAATTGTAGGGAATCGGGTAATAATACAGGGTGGCCAGAAAAGGAACGTCCAAAAATTTTTTTTTGGGTGCCTCGTATTGAGACGTATCTGAATCACCCCTATGTAAGTCCCTATGTTTCGTAGTTTTCGAGTTACGTTTTTTTAAATAATTTTTTGCAAAATTGCGACCAGATCAGTTTGAATAATTTCTAAAAAAAACGGAGAAGGTTTTTTCGATTTTTTTTTCTTGCAGCCAAATTTCTATGAACTGTACATTTATGCATAAAATAAACAACCTCATAATCTTAATGGAAGTTATTACAAAATTTACCTAAAGTTGAGAATTTATGTTGTGTCATATAAATTCATTATATGACACAACATAAATTCATCATTCAAATCGTTCATCATTTAAATTTTCAACTTAAAAATAACAATCTAAACTGATAATTTCTTAGTTTCTAAGTAGCTTTAGTAAATGTGCTAGACTCTAAGCTTTCATAATAACTATAAAAAAGTAGTACTTCATAGGCTATTTAAAAAAAATCGTATCTCGAAAACTACGAAAAATCGTTGAACATACATACGGTGATTCAGATACTTCTCAACACGAGGCACCTAAAAAAACAACACTTTTTGGACATCACTTTATATGCCACCCTGTATATGCTTTAATTGCAGAGAATCGGGGAATAATGTGGAGTTATATAATCAACCTGTTTATATCTTTGCTTCGACTGGTTAGTGTCTAGAACACTAATATTTTTTTATACGGTTGTAATATTATACCTAAGATATTTACAAAATAATATAAACAATTAACCTAAACTTTTTTTTATTTTTTTTATTTTGTAAAGTAGTAATATGTTAGCTTTATTGATACATTCATATAAAATACACATATTAAATGATAGAATTAATAAAATAAATACTTTAAATAAACTAACTTAACCTAAACTATAAACTACCTACTCAAAAATAAAGGCGTGTCCGTGAGGCATAGAGGCGAGGATACTGGCAGCGTTTCCTCGCTGAATTGCTAAACTAAGCCTTTGTGCGAGGAACGAACCAGCTTTTTTATTTTCCGAAATAAAAATCAATTTTGGTGCTATTTTGCCAAAAAGTAATTTAGCGTTCGGTCCCCACGGTCCAAACGTCTCTACACCAAATGGCGCAAACACATAGTCACTTGCAAGAGACTCGTATTTGCGCCGCTTGGCATTTTCTGCTGACTCTGCTGCAGCCCCTGCTTTTACAGCTGATTCCCTGAGGTGAGAAGGGGCCAAGGTATCAACACAAGTTGCGTCCCATACTAAAGCCCGACCCCTCTCCCAGGGAATCAGCGTAAGACCATCAGGTCTCTTGCCGTCATCACGGACCAACCCACGAGGTTCCAGCGTGGAAGGAACGTTGATGCTGGCAAGAGCTCTTCTGATGGCGTCATTGAGTGCAGCGTGTCGGGCAAGACGTCCAGCACTTTGCTGACAACAGAGACCATGAAGACCGAATCTGTCTACCTCCTTGCCACAGGGACACAGATGTGGCTCGCAAACTGGAGCCCCGATACGCAAGCCCACACACACCCGAAATGATTCGTTGTCTAGTAGTGTGCCAAGGTTTTTTGATGGGAGTGCATGAAGCCAGTGGCCGGATTCTTTGCAAGAAACTGCTAAGAGCCTAGCGCGATAACAGTCACTGAAGGAATTTTGGACCAGGAATTTATAGGACTCTCTCGCCAGTGGGACATCCCAGAGTTTTTGAATGTGACGTTCCTTTGGGATGTCCTCGTTGGGACAGAGTCCTTGCCAAGCTATCTCAGCATCTCTTACCTCAGTAAGATCGAGTCGATGATTTAATATTTTTTCGACTAGATTAGTAGAACTGTGTACGGAGGAAAGAAAGGCGGGGAGAGCGACACTTGAAATTTTGCGAATGCCGATACCACCAAAGCAAATAGGAAGTGTTGCTTGAGACCAAGAATCATTGTTAAGTTTTAAATTTAGTATTTTTTCCATGCTTGTTCTGAGGGTGGTATCTAAGTTTTCTAAATAATTAGATTTTTTCCAGATTGGACTTGTGCGGAGGAAGTAAGTGAATTTTGGAACAAAAAGGCAGAATTTCAAAATTGTAAAAGCAATATGAGAATTTAGACTTTCCAATCTGGAGGCCATATTTTTGAAATGGTTAATTTTTTTATCTAAACAAGGTTTAATGCTGTCATCAAGAAGTGGAACACCTAGAAGGCAAAATGAATCAGAACTAAGAATTTTAATATTGGGAGCCAGAGTGTTAAATTGATTAACAATATTTTGACGAGAAAGAGAAGATACGTGATCATTAATAAAGATCTCACACTTGGAAAGGTTAAGTTCCAAGCCTAACTTTTTAAAGTTTTCCATAATACGGATGAGGTCTTGAAACACGCTATCAGCTTTGCCTCCTAGTGTACCATCGTCGAGATACCAGATATTTAATTTGGAATTTAAATGTGAAATGACAGGATGAATGCCTAAACTAAAAAGGGCCGGACCTAAGGGATCGCCTTGCTGAACACCGACGGCAGATTGAATCGAATGTTGATTATACAGTAATTTCGTAGAACTATTGTAGCATTGATGAACAAAAGGATAGATACGAGGAGTATGAGTGTGGACTTCGTTCAGCAAGGCGGTTCTATCCAGGGAGTTAAAAGCATTGCTCACGTCTACTTTTAAAATAACTTCACAGTCACTGTCAGAAAGAAAATTTCGGACAGCATGCACGGCAGCTTCGCAACCTCCTTTACTGCCGAAACCGAGTTGTACTGGTTGAAATAACTCTTTTAGGGGCGAGAAAATGTGCCTGCAAGCTAATTTAGCTGCAAGGCGGCGAAATTCTGGTTCCGGGTTCGATTTCCGGTCGGTCAATGTAGAAAAATAACTCTTCCATATAGTCTCAAGTCTGGGTGTTGTGGTACCGTCGTTATTTCTGATTTCTGTAATACAAGTGCTTAAGCTACTTATCATAGGATCAGAGGAATGTATATGATGTTGTCTAAAATTTATATTCATATTCATTTAATCACTTCATAATGTACATTATAGATTGTCAATTGTAACATTACAACCTTCATAAGGCATTCGTGAATTAAAATATGGATATATTTATCTAATATGGATTATTTCAGTGTTGGTCCTATAGTACAACGCATTCGAACACGTGCCGTTCGAGTTGAGTCGAGCAGATCTTACGCACAGATAAAATATTAATTCTTGCGAGATGCAATCGACAGGCAGCGCCATCTATTGATCATTTTAATACTCAATTATGTATGGAGAAAATACAGTAGGCATCTTACAATATGGTTGTGCCTAACACGGTGAATGATCTGTATAAAGTACCTATTTACAATAGCATGAACACCAAAACACGATATGATATAGCGATTTATCGACACTAACAGCAAAAATATGATAGATATAGCCGCCATGTTGAATCACAGTGCCTGTGACGTCACATGTTATGATCACTGTTTCGATAAAAATTCAACACAGCGTCTAAATCTATCATATTTAATAAAAACCGTTGGTGTCGATAAAGCGCTATATCATATCGTGTTTGGTAGTCATGCTACATTGGCTGTGGAACATTGCAGAATTAAAATTCAATAAATAAATGTAATTTAATTGCTAGGCTAAGAGGATAACAGAAATTATTTCTGTGACAATTCCCAGTAAAATAAACAAACTCAAAAGCCGCTAGATCTACAAATGACATCAGCAAACATGGTCTCGCCTATTAGGCATACTAATCATAGTTATTAAAGTGGTTACCCAGTGAAAATGGCGGATCGTGTGTCAGCGTTGTTGGAGGTTTAATTTACGACGTTCAGAGTAACATCAGTAATTATGTAGTCTGTAGTGTGAACAGTGAAAAGTTTAATATTTTTTAATTAATAAACTACTAGCAGTGACTTTGCTTGTGGTAATTTCGAGTTTCTTTACTGACGCTTACAACAATGGTAAATATAGTATAAGGTTGAACTGAAAATCGCAGCGTGGCACCTTCCCCTCAGACAAGGGGAAGCCGCAGAAAGACGTTTCAAATTCGTTCTCTGTGGCGTTCTTTAGTAGTCTTTTTTGCGTGTCGACTCAGGCTTTCATAATGTGAGGACCAAAACTCAGCCACTGATAGAGCACTATTGGTGGACTTGTAGAAATCCTCGCGCGTGCAGGTGTAGGGACACGCGCATGACAATAGATGTGCCATTGTCTGGGGGGAAATACCACATAGACATCATTATCATCATCATTATCTTATTTTATTAATAGTATGTATGTTTATTTACTTATTATTTATTTATTTTGTGTATTGTATCATATTTATCCAAATATATGTGTATTTTATTAAATTGAATTTGCATTATCATTGTTTAGTACAAATTAAATTTTATTTTGGACCTTTACCGCACCCATTACCTGCTTTCTGCATGACCCAAAGGTTGGCTGGTAGAGAATGCCCTTGGCATTAAGTCCACCTGTTGTACATTTTAAGTTTGTGCAATAAAATTAAAAAAAAAAAAAAAAAAAACATGCGCTCTCCAAGCTGTGCATGTTCTTCTTGCTTCGGCCTACTAGTGGTCTTTATCCAGCAGTGGCTGCCAAAGGCTGATATGATGCTGATATCATTTTTAGCTTCCGAAAAAGTACAACTCGTCACCCATCCTGCGCATAGCCCCGACCTAGCACCCTGTGATTTCTGTATTTTCCCCAAAATCAAAGATTTGGTGAGAGGTTTTACTTGTACCAACTCCGAAAAAGCAGTGATAGCGTTCAATCAGCACGTAGAAAACATACCTTCAGATCTGTGGTCCTCCTGTTTTAAAAAATGGTTCGATCGCATGAAAGAATGTTTTAAATGTAAAGGAGAGTATTTTGAAAAGCAATAAACATAATATTTTGGGTATAACATGTTGTTTTTTTAAGTTACGCAAAACTTATAGTGTGACCTACGTAACATGTTTAAAAAATAATCAATTTGTGAAATAATGTTTTAGCATAATATTTTATAATAAAAATATTTTAAAATGTTTTAGCATAATATTTTATAATAAAAAAATTTTAAAATATTTTAAAATGATAAATTTATCAAGTATAATTTTGTCAAATGTTATTTTTTAAATGAGTATTTGTTTTTTGTCAAATGATTGGACACCGCTGATATCACGGCTAAACGTACCCAGGAATGGGACGGAGCGCTAGGAGCATGATTATTTTAGAGACTTCAACACAGGTAAGCCGGGTCTTGTGTACTTGTGTACAAGTACAAAGATATGTAAATGTAATTATAAATTTAATTTGTTTAAATAATTTTAATTCACGAATGCTTTATGAAGGTTGTAATGTTACAATTGACCATCTATAATGTACATTATGAAGTGATTAAATGAATATGAATATATGACAGAAAAATTTTACGCACACTTTTTAATACACTACCTTCCAAATCGATACTTAATATTAAAAAGCTAAAAAGTTTGTTTGTTTGTATGAACACGCTAATCTCAGGAACTACTGGTTTGAATTGTTTTTTTTTGTGTTGGATAGTCCATTTATAAATCGAAGAAGTTAACATGACGCTACGACCAATAGAACCAGAGCATCAATACAAAATATTGCAAAAACGGAAATATATATTCTTTTTGAGAGCTTTAGTTGCGTGCACTGCGTAAACGGTTTAGTTACGCTAAAACGCAGTTACGCTAAAATCATGTATGACGGAATTATTCGAATTAAATGAATATGCGACGGACAACACACTTGTCGTTTGCCCGTGGTGTCTCTCAGCACACATAGACCTCACCCGACTACCTAGATCTAGGATCATGATCAAGCGTGAGGCCGACTGGCAACAAGACAAGAAGAAGATTATTATTTTAAACTTAAAAATGCTCCTTTTCATGTCTCTTAGCAACCTAATACAATACACTAACACGTCATAAGTTATCTCATAAGACGTACAGGAATTACTTCGTCCGTCTGTCGCTCCCATTCGAACAACAAGCTCACTAATTACACCGAAGTCCATTACCTTAAGATGCTAGTCACCCCGTCACACCGTGTCGTAACCAAGGATCGAAACCGGTTAATATTTATTTCAGAATGTATAAGACTCATTTCTAATATTTGATAGTAGTTGTAAAGATTTGACCATAAAACTAAATTTGCCATAGGTTTTAAGTCGGTATTTGGAGTATGTGATAGTTAATTTAGCAAAAACCTTTATTATTCCGGTTAAGGTTCCATAGTAAAATAACCGGTTTCCGATCCCTGGTCGTAACTAGTCTGCTGTTTCATCATTTCAGCCATAGGACGTCCACTGCTGAACATAGGCCTCCCCCAGTGACTTCCGGATTGGCCGGTTGGAAACGGCGTCTTCCTGCGACCTTTACCAGGTCGTCTGTCTACCTTGTGAGTGGACGTCCTTCTGCTGTTTAACGTTTTTGAAACAATTGAATATATGAATCAAAAAGCTGGGCGGACTTTTTTATTATTTCTTAGTAAATTTTCAATAAACACAAATATTGATGTCTTTATTTTTCTACTATAAAGTATTTGCAAGTGAGCTTAAAGAGTTATTCAAAGCACACATAATTAATTCAAAATACGTACATTATTTTGTTGGTAACCTCAAAAAATGTATATTAATTCATTTATATCTTACTTATTGTTATTTATTTATTTTAAAACAAATATTAGCTGAACAATTAAACAACTATGTGATGAACTATGTCATAGATGTCTATTAAACAATATTTGAGTATGTTTTATGCTTTATTTATTTATAATATTTCGTACATTTCGTATCATTACTATAATTCCTTTCTAATCTACCTTTGCTTACATTAACATCGCATCAGTAACATAAAAATGGACCCAGACACTGCAGTTTGTTGTATGTACAAACAACAGCTCTTTAACTTACCACAAAACGACAAATTTTTTCAATTGATATTGATCTGATGCCCTCCGTAGCCGAGAGGCGAGCATACCGGACTTGGCGTCGCTATCTTCTGAGATTCCGGGTTCGATTCCCGGTCGGGTCAATGTAGAAAAAAAACTTTTCTATATTGTCTCGGGTCTGGGTGTTGTGGTACCGTAGTTGTTTCTGATTTCTGTAACACAAGTGCTTTAGCTACTTTCCACAGAATCAGAGCAATGTATGTGATGTTGTCCAATTTTTTTTTTGTCTGACTTAAAGTTGATAATCGGTTCAGTGACGTTAACTTTATGGGTAGGTACAGGTCCGTTGACTGTACAATATCTGTACATGAAAGAAACTAAAATATTTTTCGTTTTTATTTTTCGTCTTCATCTGCTTGCTTCATAAAATACTACAATCACTTACCGTCCGGTGTGACAGCGGTCAACCGTAGAGATAAGAACAAATAAAAAAGACAAGTAAGTACCTTTTTGCCCGTTTTAGATCACGTTCACATAAAAAAGAGGTCGGCTTAACTGTGTAAATGCAGCCAAGGGACTAAACCTCTGACTAATCGCTCCAGTAATTATCTAGGAGTCGAAGTTAACACGTCGGCATCCAAGATGGCGGCCTGTCACATTTGACAGTTACAAGTTTGCCGCGCTTTCTACGGGAATGCGCGCAATTATTGTTGAAGAACGAAGATGTAAATCTTTGTTTGTTAAATACAATAGATAGATTGAATAATGGAGATTAGAAGTGTTTTTCGTTTTTTGGTGTATAAGATAAATCCCCGTTAATAATACATAATGCCTGACGATCGATAACGATCGTCTTTCAATCATTCGTAACGGTTAATTAGTTAGGCAAACATTGAAACGATATCAAATGTTAAGCCTCTCTTATTTTAACCTCTGCTATTTCGATTCTCATCTTAGGCAGTTAAATTCTATTCAAGTGTAAGTTACACGCCATCTAGCGCCACGTAAACGTTTCTATTATGTACTGAGACACGTAACGCCATCTACAATTTATTCCATGACTTACGAGGAAAACAAAAGTATTCATTTGCAGCGATGATATTTTGTAAAGGCACTGATGACTTTCGAGGCCTGATAGTCTATCCACTAGCCCACGGTTAAAGGTTTTTGATCTATTAGAAACCAATTAACTAATACCTAGACATAATAGTAATTTAATCAGTATATAAGTAGGCCCTGTTCCGGGCACTTATCATCATCATCATCATCATTACAGCCACAGAACGTCCACTTCTGAACATAGGCCTCCCCCAATGACTTTCATTGGGGGGGATTGCCAATACTCACCACGCTTGGCAGGCGGGTTGGCGAGTGCAGTTTTTTATAAGATTTCGCATTCAGACGCTGCTGCCCGTCTCGTGCTACAGGAATTAGTCGCCTCCTGTTAGCGGTGGGGAAGTGTATTCTTTACGGCCGTCGCCACACGGCACTTATACACGTGCCAAATATAGCTTTGCCATACCACCGCTTCGGGACTACATATCGGCTGGTGATGAGAAGAAACGATCTATTGGATCACATTGGGTTAGTTACGATTGCTACTCAATAAATTATCGACTTCTTAAGACTCTGACTAGAGCAAATTACCTTGAGCTATAGACACATGTCCGTCAAGCAGCGCGCCTCAGTGAACACTGTCGAATTTAATAGGAGTGACAGAGAAGGTGCTGCTTGGAATGAAATTTAATGAAAATAACCATTTTATTGGAAATCAAAAGCAGCCTATCGATTTAATAACATAAAAGCCATAATTTTGTCTAAGATCATCAACATTACTTTGTGTACAAGTGAAAAAAATTGAATTTAGGTATTTTCAAAGGCAAATTCATTTAAGTTGTTCATCGAGTTAAGTTTGTTAAATCGTGTTTTAGAAACGAGCATTACTTCAGAAATACGATCAATTATAACTGATTGTCTTTTTAAAATGTAAAAAGCTATAGATTTTACAGAAAACCTTCTTTTGTTAGCACAATTTGGCTACATTCAGTCTATTAACTTACACATTTTTTTGCTTATTATGTCTTTCGCTTGTTACTTACTCCACTGATGCATAGACGACGCCTATTTGATTATCATATCGCTTTAACTATGGCTAATGAGCTATAATTAAACCCATAATTAAACCATAAATCCAAGTATTGACAGGTTTACTCGTAGTAAATAACCTTATCATATTTTCTGTCATAATAACCCATAAACCTGTGTGTGCCTACAGATCTGGCGAATATTTGCGCTTCATTAGCGCGTCTATACAAATTGCTGATGTGCGTAGTCATATTTAATCAATTCATTTCTTCAAATAGGCCATAACTCTTTTCATGTTTTTACCCTACCACTATACAGGGTGTAACGAAAAGGTGAAATAAAACTTTAAGAGGTTATTCTACGGCTAAATTACATCAACTTTTTCTATGGGACCAACACCAAAATCTCAAAAAAAAATTGACGTTTCCATTCAAACTAATGCCAGCTGGGCGCGTTTTAGTATGGGAAAGGGTTTTAAAGTTTTATTTCACCTTTTCGTTACACCCTGTATATCTGTATCCTATTTAAGAGCTTTGCTTTTGTCGGTAGAGTCTTTTCCATTTCTCTATGCATTCTGCCTCTTTTTTCACATCTTGAAACGACACGACATTCAGTTTATCATTTATCTGCTGCATTTCCATTATTTTCAAAGATCTATTTATATGTCTAAATAACGAAAATATTCAAATATTCTCAACTAGAAACTTAAACTTGGTTCCAATCTTCAATAAACTCTAAGTTCACGAATGTTCCACCGAAGTGTTCCGTGGAAATTAGCTGCGGGGATGGATGGAAGCGCGATTATGCGGCGGACTGTACAATGCGTAAGATGTAGCGGAAAAACTAATTTAACCAACACCTCTGCTAAAACGCGATATTTGATCCTCGCCATAGTCTCTTTGCAGGACGACACAACCTCTATTGCCAATTTTAAAAGTCAGAGTTACTTTAGTTTTCATTTAGCGTCGTTACTGACACCATCTTGCTCTTTGAGATTAACTTAGATAGAACACAATAATAATAAAATATTTCAACAATAATACCCATCATTTAACTAGCTCTAAATTAAGCGATGTCATGGCGAGGCGACTGGATAACTGATTGACATAATATGACATCCATGACTTGTCTGCACGTGTTTCACATTGCCCCTTGTGAGATACGAACTCATGTATGAAATAGATTTAAAAAGTCCAACGGTCTACAAAACGCTACCGCTTATGCCTTAAGCGTAGCGGCCGGTATAGTTGTGTACAATTAAAATAGTTTCGTTCGAACTGATCAGCTTCGATCGGATATCGGCTCTAATAACGCGGTAAAAATAACGTTATTACGGTACACGTTCGCGGTAATATCGTTTAAATGAACTGTCCGTTAATTTGTTGGAAATTGTGACTATATACTGCAAATTTATTTGTGACAGTTTTTTAGTTAACAATTGGTAAAGTAGTTTTCTTATTCGCATTTCTATATGCATGAGAAATAAATTCAACCTATTACTATAAGCAACCGAAACGTGAAGAAAACATAATCGTACTTATAGGTAATATCGTTTTTAATCATTGCACGTAAAGTACAGGCCTCGTATTCTCTAAATTTCCAAGTTTTGATTGGTATAAAACAAACTAACTAAATTGGAAAGTACATTTATTTGTATACATTCATAGTATAATCATCATCTTAATCAGCCCTCGCCAGTTCACTGCTGGACATAGCACGCAATAGTGGATCGAGCTCAGTAAAGAAATACCTTACCAACCATATATTGTCATAGTATAAACAATTGAAATAAGCCGTGTATAAATGTCGTTTACAGTTGATGTGTCTCCAAAGTTTTGGCTGAAACGAAATTACCAAGGATACGTGTTACTGTTAGTTTCAAACTTATTGACCAATCACAATACCTACTATTAATGAAACTCTTGACTTCATTTCTAACAACATTGGCTTGTTTAATTAATATTTTAAGCCCCAATAACTAGGTCGCTCGCCCGCCCTTTTGAAGGCCCTACCCAACCCTTCAGTGTGAAATTTCAATTGGCACAAGTTTCCTAATTAAAAGTCGCTCAATGTCTCCGACAACCCTCCATCGCTTCATCAACGGCATCGGCAAATTAAAACAACGGTATTATCAGCGTTACTGGTATTCCGTTATTGGATTTATTTGATGGTTCTGGAATTCTCAATTAATTTTGGAAATTTTCCTGATTTTGATTTCGACTAGTTAATTTTTAAAAGCTTTGACAACGAAATATATAGTATAGTATAGTGTGATAATAATAACAAGAGACAAGGCTTTGCGTTGGATAATCTGGGAATATCTAACTATCACCATACTAATGGTATATAACTCTATATTTTGCAGTTGTTGAACTACATTTTATTTTAATTTTATATCAAACGTTGATTGATACTCACAACGTTTTTAGTCATGGCAGTGTGAAAAATAGAATAAATATGAGATTGATTTGTTTTATTACATTAATAGCCTACTAAACTCGCGTAACAACATTAAACTCTGTTTGATTGTGATGCAAATCTTGTATTTTTTAACAAATAATATAATCCGATCGATTGTAAGTGCATGTGTGCCGGGCTTTCGATGAAGATCTCAAACTAAATGGTTCTAAAACATAAAAGAAAATACGAATTACGGTGTTGCTAATCGATATGCACTTGACTAACTTTATTTTAAGAACAAAAAGCCAGAGAGTCTAGAGCTCTTTACACATATTAAACTACATATAATTAATAAAGGCTTTAAGTCAAAGAATTACATGAGGTTTCGTTACATCATCAGCTTAGGGGAACTTGCCCATTAACACGACGCTGACTAGTCGGGTTGCTGATCGCAGTGCAGATTTTTAAAGCAAAGACATACACGCAAATCTGCTAGCAGTGGATAAAAAAATAACAGGTAAGGATCGGACTCAATGGCATGCATTGAGGCCTGTATCCAGAAATGAACTGACCAAGTCTGCCCACCTAGCATGAGCAACAAAATACGATATGATATAGCGATATACCGACACCAACTCCAAAAATATGATAGAAAAAGCCACCGCGGTGCCGGTAAAGTCACATGTTATGATCTCTGTTTTGAAAAAAATTCAACATGGCGGCTGTATCTATCATATTTTTAGAGTTTGTGTAGATATATCGCTATATCATATCGTGATTTGGGGGGCTGGGCTGATTAAAGCGACCTCATATCACCTACGGGTGATATTTTAAGCCCCAATTAATTAAGTACTTTCAATGAACCACACAATTCATACTTACACTGTACATGCATGTGATATAATTACAATTAGTTTAATTAAAGTAAAACTATCATAATGGCTAATCAAAAACTGACGCCTTGTTACAGGCTGACAACGTCTCTAATTATATATTATTATCTAGATAACAACTGGCAATAACGTAACGTTAATAATACCGGTATTTTAATGACACACGTTATTTTTATATAGGTGTGAAAATAAGCAGGTGGTGGTACATTTTTGTATGTAAGTTTTAATTAGTGGAATCCGGCATTTTTAATAACGCCTGGAAGATATTATTATACCGTATTTGACAGTAATCTATGTACTTGTGACTTGAACTGCAATTTGCAAATTTGCATTTTTTTTTCGTGTTGCGACTTTGCCATCATAATAAATGCTGTTTACCTCAATGGGCAGAATATCCTATTAAGCGACTCCCTCATCAAACCAGCCACCCTGTATACGCTGATTGGATTTATATAGAAAAATCTAATTCTGCACTCTGACTGCAACATACTTATCGTAACAGAACGTCTAGTGAATTTACTAATTAGTCGTTTAATTATCGCTTATGTAAAGTAGGTCTAGGTACAATACACTAGTGTGAACATTCTCGTACATACATTATATACTTGCGTTTAGTAATTTTATTAGGCACAAAAAAATAAGAAACAGTAGCATCACGATACATATATAAACTCTTAATTAATAAAAAAAATATTTCTACAATCAAACCTATATCTAGCCCCAAACCAAGCAATGCTTGGATTATGGCGACTAGGTAACGGATCATCATAATCAGCCATGTCAGTCCACTGTTGGACATAGGCCTCCCCTATTGCACGCCACTAAGCCCAACCCTCGGCTATGATTTTCCATCTTGCTGACAACAGTTTTGCGTACCTATATCATAGCTCCACCTTGTCGAAGGGTCCCTACGCTGCGTCGCAGTCTCCTTAAAAATACGTCTACCCCATCGATTATCGGTTCTATGGTAAATGTGACCAGTCCACTGTCACTTCATATCAATTACTTACTCCAGTTATCTATCGGATGACATGACCCCACCTCTAATTTTGTTATTTAAACAGATCCTGAGCATACCTCTCTCCTTTGATCGCTGAGCAGCTTCAAATTGGTATATTAGTGATATCGTAAGTGTAGGTTCTGTAAGTCATGACATGACAGGCATTACGCAAGAAAGTTGCGAACTACTCTCATGGCTTTATTTTGCGTTCTTGGATTGTAATTAATTTAGGTAAATGTTTTTTGTGATAAAATTGTGTAGTGTAAAATTAGAATTGTTTAGTGAGCCTTGTGCCATGGCATGTATTTATTCTATTTAGATCTTACTAGCTGTCCCGGCAAACTTCGTACTGCCCCTTTATAGGTTTTTTTTTGTGAATTTTTCCGTGTTTTTTATAGTTATTCTGCTATTCGGGGGACAAATTTAACAAATCCAAGATCATGAAAATCGGTCCAGCGGTTCTTGAGTTATAAATGGGTAACTAACCCGACTTTGTTTTATATATTTAGATTAAGTAATCAGTTAGCTAGGGTAAAATCTACCTTGTAGTCGTAGCAGCGTGGGCTAAGCCTCTTTTTCTTTGTATTTTCTTTTTTGTTACGATCATAACCACTATAATTTCTAAAATGTTTCTGGAGAAGACAATCAATATTTTTTTATTTTAAGTGATTGTCACAATTTATTCTTTAAGCAAATCAAGGTCCCTATTCCTAAGTTGCACCACTGAATTTAGTTTCATTGTGGCCTAGGCGTAGGTAATGAATAGAGGTGTGAACAGTATTAACCACTACTAGTAATTGTATTAGGTGTGAATAGGCGGAGTTTATATCCCTACGGTCTGCCGATTTTACGACTAATACTATATTTTAGACGGATTCTTTATATTTCCTATTATATTATGTAGATATTGTTTCAAAATAACGTTTGGTATTTCCTTTGTTTAATCTGCCGTTCGTAATTATGTTTTATTCATTTGTTTTTAATGTTCGTTACTGTTTTTATTGCGTAATAAAATATGTAATTAGGTACATACCTCTAAATAGAATTAAACAAAATGGTTTGGTCTGTGTTTAAATTGGCTTTGGTACCTATTTCTAAAATTATAGTTTATAAATACTATGGAATATAAATAAGGCCACGTATCGGCAAGGGCAGCATAGGACGTCTACACACAAGGTGGACAGACGACCTGGTAAAGGTTGCAGGAAGCCGCTGGATGCGGGCCGCTTCCAATCGGCCGATCTGGAAATCAATGGGGGAGGCCTATGTTCACCAGTGGACGTCGAATTTATGATGATGATGAAACCGGGGCTAGTATTAAATTACGTACAGTGAGTGATATAAATATTCAGGGTGTTAAAAAACACCAGCTAAATTTTAAGGGGGTGTTTCCGAAATTCAGAAGAGATTCTGGTGCCTAAACTTAAAAAATATTTTGTGAAATCAATTGTAAGCTAGAAAATGCTGGCAATTCAGTTCATTATCACTAAAATTTCCTGGGTTCGAATCCCATGCAGTGCTAAAGGTATTCGAAGGTAAGACTATGAAACCAAGCGGATAAGCAACACATTTAACTGTCGTCGTTTCAAAGTAAGTAATAAACATCCTTATGTTAAAATTTCATAAAGTTCATTTTAAATTGATTGATAGTAAAGTGTTTTAAACGCACCGAGTGTGCTTAGACCCTTATCTAACTACAAAAAACATAAAAACCCAACATAGAACATGGAGTTTCAAATAATTGGAAAATTGAATTGAAGCCTAATGGCGCGGAATGGTAGAGCCGCCCCAATAAAAAGAGATTTTATCGACAACCATTTCATCGACTATCGATTTGCACTTGCAATAAAAATTCCAAGTCAGGGGACTATCAAATCTTAATTTTACAGTGGTTTTTGCAATCACAGAAAGAATAAAAAAGGGAAATGATACTTGTATTTATGGAAAGATGTACAAAATTGAAATTTGTTGCGGATGTCATCTTGTAATTGGTTTTTACCATTTTGAAGGTGAAAATACTACTTTGTGATTTCAGCCATACGTCATATGGCAAAACATTTCATATACTTTAATACTCATTAATACTCATTAATACTCATTTATTCAGTATATAGGCCCTCTTCCGGGCACTTATACACGTCCCAAAATATAGCTTTACCCTACCACCGCTTCGGGACTACATATCGGCTGGTGATGAGAAAAAACGGCGCAACAAACTCAGTCATACAGAAACGTAGCCTCTCACATGGGCCTCATAAGAAAGCTCAAGATTGCACAGCGTGCTATGGAAAGGGCTATGCTCGGTGTTTTTTTGCAAGATCGAATCAGAAATAAGGAGATCCGTAAACGAACAAAAGTCGAAAAAACGAAAAAACGGATTAGCAAGCTTAAGTGGCAGTGGTAGAACTGACGGCCGATGGGGCAGAAAGGTTTAAAAATGGTGGCCACGTACAGGCAATCGCAGCGTAGGACTGCCGCTGGATGCCATTCCAACCAGTCAATTCAGAAGTCATTGAAGGAGGCCTATGTTCAGTATTTGGTGGGGACGTCTTGAAGGCAGGTGAAAGGATGATGGCCACTTTTATAAACGTTGGCTGATTCATCAGTTCGATCAGCTTAGTTGTAAAAGTTGTGTATGTGATCACATGCTAGACACATTCAAGCTAATATTACCCTTGAAAAATTCTAGCGCCGCTGGTGGGAATCAAACCCAGGTCCCTTCGTTTACCAGGCAACAGCTCCAACTAATAAATCCTTTTAAGTGTTTTACTGTTAAAGTCAGCGTTGTTACACCAATATTTCGGTTATACGTAATATTATATAAAAGAATTCATCAAGTTTAATTAAAAGAACGGTCCCGGATAGCGAAGAGTTCGATTCCCACCTGAAGATGAATGTGAATATAAAATTCTGATAATTGGAGTATTTGTTTCTTTTGTGTGGTGTACAATAAAGAGTATCTATCTATCAATTTTTTGTAATCTTAGAATATTAATATGTTTAAGTACACGAGTAAGAATTTCCATATTTACGCATGTCGTGGCAGCCTGTAAGTAAGGCAACACTACAGAATGTTTCGCTTGTGTATGTAACAGTATTGTTTAACTTTAAGGTGTATGCTTTGTTGGTTGTCCTTAAAATAAATAAATAAATCAAGGAAAAAAATTAAATCATATTCTAACTAGACTAACAACAAATCGTGGTAATAATATTTTCCAGCTACATTTTTGCCCATTGTTCTTTTGGCTAATAAAATGGTGTAAATGTATTTGGTCAATTTAGTTTTCCTTATCTCGCCCCTCGCAATAACTTTACAGCAGCTAATGTAATGCACTGAGGAAGTGAGGACTGTCGATGATTCTGCAGAATAGAGCGCTATCCGGATCCGAGCGTGAAAACAGATGTTTGCTTGAGGGGAGCGCTAGTGATGGGACGTGGCGATATCGATAAAAATATTTTTGGCAGGTTACTGTTTATAGTTGTGTTATTCTATTTATGACAATGCTTTATAATTTTTGATATTTTTAAAACTAACAAGTACTTTTTTATTTTTATTAAATCATCTTAATTAGTAATCAAAGTTCGGAACCAGTAAAAACTATTTGATTACTGAGATTCTAAATCATCATTAAATAAAATCATTCATTCAAGAATGATACAAAAATGTTATGCCAAAGAAACTATTATAAAACATATTTCTTTTAATTCGCTCCACGTGTTATAAAATACGAAACAAATACAGTTATTAAATTAATTAATAGATATGTCGTTATTAATTTGTGTCAAAACAGTTTCAATCGGGGAATCGAATTTTCATTTTTGCGTTTGATTAAATCATTATGAATTATGTTCCATCGGTAACACACTGGCCAGTAAACTTAATGTGATTTAATTGTCAAATCATGCGAGAGTACAGAGTATTTTGAGATTGAAAAATTGAGGTATTTAATTGGCAAAAAAGGTGGCACTTATAACACAGATAAAATAAAAAACGTATTTGTGCCAAAAAATTATCCCCCCCCCCCCCACGCCCATTATAAGTAGCCATGATATAGGCAAAAAAAAATAAAACACAAAATTTTATATAAAAAAATGCAAAAAAGAGCAAAATAAAAACAATCATTCATGCATCAGCGACATATTATTAATATAACTCAAAGAAACGAGTCTAATAAGTACTCGTTTGAAGTTACAACAACCATTGTAATTTAATTCTCTGCAGTAAAACTAATCGTTTTATGACATCCGAAATAGAGATAATATTTTTAAAATTTCAAAAACATAATATTAATTATTAACCGACTTGAAAAAGGAGGAGGTTCTCAGTTTGTCGGAATCTTTGTTTTTTTGAGTTTAAAGTTATAAACTTAGAATCACCAAAAATGAACAACCATCTATTATTTTATTTTTCGGTCATAGATTATTGTAACCTATTTGGTAACCATATTTACCCTCCTATGTATTATTAAAATGTTATTATAATAAAAATATTAAAATAAATATCCTCTCACTTCACGCATACAAATAAGTGTGACTTTCTTTAACATATTAAAATACAATTGATGGATAGAAACAAATTTCTAATTTGCAACACAGCATAGTTAATACTTGTTATTGTTTTATTTGTAACTTTTTATTGCTATTTTGACATTATTGATATACCGATAAGAATGTTGCGCTTCTAGTTTCAAGTCGGTTTTGATTTCTTACTTTGTTTTGTACAAGTTAATTGAAATGGAATTAAATTAAGATCTTGATTAGCAATGTAAGAGCACCAGTCATAGTTGGTATAAAAAGATAATAATAAATCCATAAGGTGGTAATGGAAGACGCAAAAGTGATTTTTCTATGACAAATCAATTTTGTTTCTTAAGAAAAAGTTAGGTTTAGGTTTAAAGATCTTTATTCTCATACGAAACATTTTACATTACATTTAAAATGAGATTACACGTAACAAAAAAAATAATTAAATATCTAAGTAATTCTCCGGTACACGCTGCGAGATGCAATTTGAGTGTATTCTTGAATTCGTTCATATCTTTGCAGGTCTTGTTGTCGTTTGGCAGTTTGTTAAATAATTGTGCTCCCTCAAACAAAAGTGTATTTTTTCCATAGTTAGTCCTGGGCGTAATTAATGAAATTTTATTTTTATTCCTTAAGTTGTGGTTATCGGCTTTAACAATGAATTCTATACTAGATTTAATATTATTGGTGATGATTTTCTTAATTAACATGCATGTATTGTATTTATATATTTGTTGCAGATTCATTATTTTAGTTTTTTTATATAATTCAATAGTGGGTGTGCGAAATGGATAGTGATACAAAAGTCTTTATTAATTTATTTTGACATCTTTGCAAAGGATTTAAATTGGTAAGTGCTGCTGTAAAGTAAAAGCCCCTTAACAGGTTTTGCGTTATTTCATTAACACCTTTCATAAACTACTTTAGGCTTAAAACTAAGCTAACATTTACTACTTTAACTAATGTTATTTTTAGGCTGTTTTTAATTAAATAACAGTAATACTTATTTTCTGTTCAGTAATTCTTAATGTGCACAAAAAAACTATTGATTTAAAAAGAGGCTGACATTATAACCGAGTCTCATTCTTTCTTCTCGGCACTAGCCTAAAAATTGTCCCTAAGCAGTGTTAGGGCATAACGTGTAAAAGTGCTAATAAGTAATAACCTATTTGCAAAATAAATAAATACTTTTGATTTTGATTAGGTGTACAGTTTCACCGTGGTCTTTTGATTTTAGTCCTTGAGAGGTTGTTTTTTTATTAATTTTATTTACGGATAGATTTTTAAATGTTAACAGTGTTGCCTTAATTTAAAGCTGCCTTAAAGAATTATTTGCATTGAAGTGACGTATATTAGAATTCGAAAAAGTGTCGAGCTCAAGCCAGCAATCCAATATCCCGCTTACCTATTCTGTCTCTGAGAACTATATCTCGGTTACAAATGTAAGAGTGGTTAAATATCAGAT
The DNA here is from genome assembly GCA_963576865.1 of Anania hortulata. Taxonomy (NCBI): domain Eukaryota; kingdom Metazoa; phylum Arthropoda; class Insecta; order Lepidoptera; family Crambidae; genus Anania; species Anania hortulata. The sequence continues at coordinate 8,335,564 of OY756416.1, forward strand.
TGGTGCTCGGAATCTCTTACACAATACGAATATATTATAAGTTGATGATGAAAGGACTAAATTTTTCTAAATCTGCCTTGCCCAGCCAAGAATTTTACGAGTTCTCACAATTTACGTCATCCATTCTGTCTGATGACAACAGATTATTGCCAGCCCACAATATTGTCCCAAAGCAGTGGTAAGGTAAAAATAATAATTGGGATGTGTAAAAGAGCTTCATTTAGGCATATTTACAGAAATAAATTGGTTTAATTAGTTTATTATTGATTAACTAAGAACAAGTCCTATAATAAATGCTACTAGTGACTTCAATTAAAATACTGATTATGCGGAAACTAACCATAATAGGATTCATATCCAAAACTGGATGTCTTACGTTATACACGCAACAACTTTCCGTCTTGATTGAGTGTTATTCTGTAACCATCTTTGTTCTATGCAATGATCAAATAAGATGAGGCATTTTAGATTGTTAGCTATAAAAGAATTAAAATATACAATTACATTTCAAACTTTTTATATCTTGTCGCTTTATAGTCATAATCTTGAATAACGTTTTTTTCTTGTTTATTATGTTTAGCATTGTAGATGTATGCGCCTATAGCATTATTATTATTATTATTTATTTATTGCATTGCACATGACTTAGATGCTAAATACATAACATAAGTAAGTATAAAACGCCAATATTCATATGCACCTTGATAGGCACAGCAACGTGGAAGAGAGAAAGGCAGATATTTTGTCGTGCAATTTTATGTAGATGTTTATTATGTAATCTATTTATATATTAAATTTATTTAGTAAATTAAGTAAATTTTTCTTCTAAATATTCATTTATCGTGTAATAATGTTTGTCAATTAGAAACTCTTTAAGTAGTTTCATAAATTTAGAAAACCAATTTTCATTTTTTAAATAGTTTCTACAACACAACACAGTTTCTAATAAAAACAATACTTTATCAAAGGTAATGGTTCAATTTGAATAAAATCGCTTCTCGTATTATGACTTTATTTTTGTTAGGTTTATGACGTTAGGATGGAAAGAGATAGTTTATTTAAAAGTGCAATTTTCTGAATTCAGCCAAGTGTGATTTTAGCTTGCGCTAACCACACTGCACATTTATCCCGGATTTGTCTCTTTGTGTTTTATCTTGCCCGTAGTGACTATTCGATCAATGTTTCTGTCACTACTGCCACTGATCAAATACTCTTCTTCTTCATCTATACGGTCAATCCCGGTTGCGTCCAAAGCCATTGCTTTGGAGCCCAGGGTCCGCTTTCCTTGATTTACTCCTCCACTTCGCGCGTTCTCTAGTTGTGAGATCATTGGCACGCATCTCAGCCCTCACGACGTCAAGCCAGCATTTCTTAAGTCTACCCCTTTTGCCAGTACCCGGCGGTGGCGGCATGGCCAGGCATTTGTTTCCTACGTAGCTTGCCGGTTTCCGTAACACATGGCCGTACCAGCGTAGGCGACTCTCCAGCAGTTTGTCTGCAATATCATGGACAAAAAAGCTACCGCGGATGCGCGAGTTGCGCGAGGAGTCACGCGGTCCTTCCGCGTGACTCCGCACATCCACCGCAGCATATTCATCTCCGTGACACGCAGCTCCTGCTTGTGTCGCTCAAGTAGCGGCCACGCTTCGCTGCCATATAACGCTGATCAAATAATCACTAGGATAAAGGATATAGTAAGTTTTCAAACTCGCGAAAACCAGCAAGTACAGAAAAAATATCGAACTTTGACATTTGCGTGGACATTAGTTTACAACGGTTGACAAGACCAACGACGCTGGCGCCTGCCTGTGCTTTTTTATTGGGTGGCTTGATCACATCTGACAGTAAGGTTTATGCATCGGCCTAAGTCGGCCTTACAACACCCCTCCATCGATCCGCCCTGACCATCGAAGTGAGGCCTGTGCCTTGCCGTGGGATACGGGGTTTAATGAAAAAGGGTTATTACACCGTTAATGATTATATAAATGATAAAAATGTGTGGATTTGAAACTGCTTAGCTCGCGACAAAACTTGTAAAAATATTAATTTTGTAAGAGGCTGACAACAGTGACCGAGTTTCTTGCGCTGCTTCTTCTCGGCACTAGCCCACAAATTGTCCCTAAGCAGTGGTAGGCCAAAAAAAATTGGGACTTGTAAAAGTGCTTTTAATGGCCTATTTGCAAAAATAAATGATTTTGATTTTGATTTTTGATTTTGGTGTAATTTTAGGGGTTGATTGTGATATTTACTACTATTCAAGCATGTACTATTATTAACATTTTTCTTTTGCGATTCCGATGTTGTTCCCGTAGATAAAGTAGATAAGATATTTGGGCACCAAAATCAACCCCTAGAAGGATTTGCATTATTTTACTTACGACTTGTATTATTGCCCCATATGGATTTAAAAAAACTTAGTAAATACCATCAGCCATATCACAAACCTGAAGCGTATTACTAAATCCGTTTTCGTTAATATTTTCTCAGGAGATTAGCAGCTGATGCCATGTTCACTTTATCGCGTTAATAAACCCCTATATTAATCGTTAATAACTGATTTAATCTCTGATCTATACTACGCCTTAATTATGTTAATGAACACGCCTAACGAATAGGGTTGGCACTTAAAGTCAAAATAATCTATGCAAGAGTTCTCCATTGTTTCGCCGCAAAAAAATTAAAAGCGACTTTGAAACTTTTTCTTTCTTTCTTTTCGTGTTCTAATTTTTTGCTAAACTTGAGTTCTCCGATTCCGCGAAAAGGTTTAGCGAAAGTTTAACTCTCTCTCTGTGTTTCTTTCTATCTTTCTCTTCTAATTTAAAAGCTGTGTCTTGTCGTTAGAGTTATTGTAGATTTCGTCTTACTTCCTCCTCAATCCTTTACACCTTCTGTCCCCTGATTTAGAGCCGTTCGATGGTTAATTGTCGACCGATAAACTATGCGATAGTTGATTTAACATTAGTGTGTCGTGATTTATTAGTAGTTAATTCACTGTTGAAGGGTCTTGTATCGGGGGGCTGATACAACCTGGCCTGTACTTTTTTCTACATCTGTTTCATTAATTATGATAATTTTAACAAAAAAAAATTGTACAACCGTTTTAAAACAAACGACACATTGAAATATACTTCCTTAAAGAAATAATGAACACTTTTTGTTGATAAATAAAGATGAAAATTACGAAACCTTACAATAGGTTAACAATATTCCAATTGATAAAGATTTGAGAGTGATAAGAATTTTTATCAAATGATACATTAAAAGCAAGACTATTTTTTATTTATTTAACAGAATATAAGCATAAGAATAGTTATTAATAACTATAAAAGTCACGGAAAGCATAAAAAAATGAGAAAAAAAAACAAAAAAGTTATTGATAGGTAAATTTTACCTTTTAATATCTAAAATAAAGACATTTCTGGAAAGTGATCGGACATGAGAAACATGTCCGCCATTATACTGACAGGTGGCAGCCCTAGCGCTAACATCAAAGCGGCCATATTTATTGCCAAGATAATAATTCTATTAACTTTGACAGAACCTCATTTATGAACACTTAGCTTTATATATGTACATACATTTTTTCATGCATCTAACTACATTATGTATTAGTATTTTAGTATGAATTGAGTAGGTAATAATTAAAGAGTTATCATTTACAGTAATTAATATCGATAATTGATGTTAAGGATAGAAAATAATAGTCAATCAATTTGATTTTTAACATACTATCAACTTAAGTGACGTTAGTAATTATTGTTTAAAATAAGAAATATCGGGTAACAACGGTAGCAATATTTTTTATGGGTTTTTATGCAACCGATGCACCGCACTTATAATAAAAACATTGCCTCATTAGACTTGTTTAGCACCTCCAAACAATCCTTCAGGAGGGAGGTTTGTGATTTATTAAGTGGGTAGGACAAACACTCACGAGCACACACACACACACACACACATTTATATTTCCCACACATTTACACTGATACACACCACTCATACATCCTAGTGCAACTATTCTATTTTTTTTCCATTATTTCCTTTACCGTTGTTTTCAAAATTCTTTCTCCCATTGACTGTCGTTTTTCTAAAGTTTTAAATTAATATACAATATAGAATCCATTATTGGCTGTAAGTTTTGTATAATTATGTGATTTGTAAATTTTTTAAGAGCTGTGGATACTGAATAAACTTAAAATAAATAAATAAAATAAAATAAATAATATTCGGCAAACGTACAATTATACACTTTGGCTTCTGACTTATATATTTTGAAACTCTTCACCTTCTTCTTCCCTTCTCAATTTTAATTCAACTGTCCTCTACCTGAAGTCTGTCTGGAAGAGAGCGCTTCTAGCGATAAGACCGCCTAAATTGTGCTATTCTAAATGTATTTATTTTCCTGTGATTTGTTTATTTTGTGTGGTGTACAATAAAGTAAAAAAAAATTGTGTAAAACATGTAGCAAATAATGCGTATTGTGACGGTAAACCACGGAACCCTACCTTGCACGTGGCCAGACACGCACTTGGCCGCTTTATATGTAATAAAGCGACACAAATTCACATGATTCAAGATCTTGCTAAACCAATATTTTATTGATAAATCGATAAATGTAATGCTCGAAACAAGAAGGGCGTGTACAATTCAAATCAATAAATTTAGATAATTGAAATGTTCACTTATTTATAAATACGCGACGCTCGTAACTGAAGATTTATTGCATTATGTAAAGATTATTTTTGAAAATTCAATTGCTAATAATATGTACCTACATTAAATTATAAATTCAAAAATTCAAATTCAAATTCAAAGTATTTATTTGTGGTCCAAAGGTAGGTTATACAGAGTTGGTTGCATGCACTTATTTATTATAGTTCCACTATGTCCCGCCCTCAGGCATACAATTATTTTGATAAAACAAAATTCTAGGTAACAAAAATGTAACACAGCAGAAATCAAAGAACTTATTTAACCTAGGTACATACAACAAATTTTAATAGGAACAGAAGTCACGTCCAGAATTCTTTGAATAAATCAGCAACTGCGTAATAAGCCCTGTCTAGCAACTATATAAAGCATTATTTTGTTTTTGGACGGAAAATATCGATTTGACATTATTATAACTGTTAATTTTTGCAACAATCAACTAAGGAATTATGATGAAGTTTCTTTGGAACATTTTTATTAAACATATAATTTCTTTTTAAAACAATGCGCTAGTTTCCTAAAAAAATCGAATTAGTCCGTCAGTTGGAATAACAGAAAATATTGGACACGTATTTTTTCTTTTCTCAATCAAACGAAAAATGATGAAGATATAGCCCGTTAAAGTTCCGCGTAACGTCACGCCTTGCGACACTTTTTAGCAAGGCGTTGATAACTAACTGACGGACTACATAGAATAATATTTTTTTGACCCAGGAAACTAGCCCATTAAAGTTCTAATAACACAAAAATAAACTAACCTAAAACTCAAAACCACTTACCTACTCAAAAATAAAAGTGTGTCCAAGACGCAAAGAGGCGAGAATGCTAGCAACGTTTCCACGCTGAATTTTATTGTATAGTAATGTGATTTGACTGTTTTCAGAATTGATTGTGGGATATGTCAACTATTAAATTTTTATATAATAGACCAAAATGATTCGCTTTAAAATAATATTACTAGTGTAAACAAATTATAGTAAATCAATAAAAAAATAAAAATACTTAAAAAACATCGATATTTTATCGACAAACCACGCACGGTCCCATCCTTATCCCACCCCTCGCCCCTCTATAAATATTTATCGTACGTTTTCATGGCTGATGATTTTTAATTCAATCAGGGGTGGGTTTGGTTCAAGATTTCTACGAACACTGGTATTTTATTCGGAAACTATTGATTGTTTTCGAGCATTCTTCGAGTTTATTTGTTTATATTTGAGAACCTAGGCAGTTTTAGTAGAGTGGTGAGTGTTTTAGTAGAGACTCAATAGATGCAGTGGTTAGATTCTTAGTTGGATCAATAGGGAATATGCATAAATTTTAATTTGGTGGTAACATTATTGGCCCATATGGGGCAGAACATGTCTTCTTATTTTTTGGGCTTGGGCTTGGGCTGGGCTACTAGCGCTTCGAAACAACACACAGACAAGTGCTGAGAAGAAACGCCGGAACATTTTCAACGTTGCTGCCACAGTAAAAGTTGCTTGTATAGACTAACAAACTATATATTCATTTATTATCGTATGATCGTCTCCACCCTGTGTATTATTTGTTCACAGTGAGGCTCAAGTTCCCTAAGTGTCAAAATCATAACAAGCTCACCCTGGAACGAACTTAGGACATCGTCTCATTCACTAATCTATAAGCGACACTAAATACACATAAAATACTTCAACCTATTATATTATTAGCCCTCTACATCCCATAATCTTCAAGGATCATACACCTAATTTTATAGCTCTCCCACTGTTCAAACTAAAACGAGTCTTATCACAAAGCTATACGACTTAAAATGATATATCTTTCTTTGTGAGGGTTTCACCCCTCCCATGGAATGAGGTATAATTTGATAACTGCCCTCTTGGGGATGTTTTGGTCAGATAGGCGGTACCCTCGAATTTGGGGTTAGGTCTTTATGACAGCGTGTAATATATTTGATGGTGTGATCTTGTTAATACAATTCACTGGTTCGGAGCTTAAAGATTAAATTATTTTTGATGACCTATTGCCGTAGTGGTGCGGTGTTTCGCATTGAATGCAGAGGTCTGGGGTTCAATTCCCAGTCGATTCTTGACGATGATTCTAGATTTGGTAATAAGTTTCTTCGTCTTCTTAAACCTGTCTCCACCCAATGCTGATGGCCAGATTGGCCGGTCGAAAGCGGCCAACATCCAGCGGCTTCCTTCAACCTTTACCAGGTCATCTGTCCTCTTTATTGTTTGTCCTCCGTGTTGTGGATTGCAAACTTAAAAGACAATTAAGGTGAAACGCTATGATGTATAACTGAACCACTTCCAACCGTTCCGTACCATTATCTATAATATTCTGTGAATATTTCAAACGTCTAACTGTTGCCAATATTAATACCCAGCAAAATATGGCAAAAAAAAACAGTTTGCTGTATGGGAGCCACAGTTAAATATTTATTTTATTCTGTTTTAGCATTTGTTGTTATAGCGGCAACAGAAATACATCATCTGTGAAAACTTCAACTGTCTAGCTACTACGGTTCATGAGATACAGCCTGGTGACAGACAGACAGACAGACGGACAGTGGAGTCTTAGTAAGGGGCCATCCACATAAAACTAACGCAAAATATTTTGGACCGCCGCCCCCCTATGTCACGCTTTTTTCATATCTCTCTAACACGCACTGTTACGTTTGTCTTGAACCCCCTCCCCCTCCTCTATAACCGTGACGTAATATGTAGACGACCTCTTATAGGGTCCCGTTTTACCCTTTAGGTACAGAAACCTAAAAACGACTTCCAAGACTATATTACAAGGTTAGTTACAAGAGAAGCTAATAAAAGTCTGTTAAAAACAGTTCTTAACTACCGAAGTTCACACTTTAACAAAAAACCAACAAACGATATAAACTTATTCTAACCCTTCAATGCTCAATGAGCTATAACATCACAATACTCGAGTATCAAGTTATACCAATATCGAATGTCATAAATACCAGTTTATCGATTAAGAATATCGATAACTGACAGGTGCAACACTACATTATGATATTGTATGAGTCATGAGGAGGTATCGAGTTTTTGTTAAATATTGATCATGATGTTCTTTAGAAGCGTTTATTAAATGCTTATTAATTTATTGACTTACCGTGTTAATGTTATTATCGTGATTAAATAAAAATTTCACGTAAGTAATAAGAAAAGCCTGTGACCACGGCCGGTGTAACCCGGTCGAAACGTCAGGCAAATATATGGTAAAATGTGTACCTATTGATGACTGCATTAATTCCCGTTTTAGTGTACATTAATCATGCAACGCAAAAATTTAAAAGTAATTATTTAACAGTATATTCCTCTTTAAATAAAACTAATCATAAATGAAGGTTATAAAATTATAAATACCTCAAAAAGTGATTTAAAAGTGTAATCAATCACTATGTTTTATAAGTATGCGAGTTATAATCCAACACTAAAAAATGTGTCTTAGATCACTGCCAAAAACCGCAACATTGTTCCTAGAAGGCTGGCCGAATTGCCACGCTGAATGGCCAAACTGATACGTTGGCCAAGAAATGTGCCAGCCCTCCGGTCGCGTATACAATCACTCAGCTGCTTGGCTAACTGACTGTACAGTTGTGGTGAGTTAGGTTCCACCGCCCTAGCGTCTTGACCTCAAACGGCTCATGTAGAAATTACTTAGACCTCATTATTTGTGTCGTTTGAGGGACTGACAGCTGATGCGGCAGCAAAGCCAGCTCCCGTTGAGGAGTGCAGTAGGAACCAGTGCGTCAACGCTGGTTGCGTCCCACACTGGGGGGATCTTCCATAGAACCAAGGTCTTACCATCAAGCCTTCTACATCAATTCGCACCAGACGGTTAAAGTAGCTGGTGGTGTGTGTGTGTTAAAATAGCTGGTAAATTTATTTTTTCTGTGCCAAATACAAATGATCTTATCCTAATAAAACTGTAACTGAAATAATATAACTCACCGGAACTGGGCCGATCACTGTACCTCGTACAGTACACCCACGCCGGCCACACCATCGGCCCATCGCCCGTCGTCGTGCCTGCAACACCATCATCGTTATCACATATTCACATCACTACTATAATTTGACCACAAGGTACCTCTTAAATAGCTACGCAGAAGACGCGGGGGCGGAGTATACAGGGTTATCTCTGTATTATCAACAACCCCCTTGGGTCTGATTCTGGTGGTCAAATACAACAACTTTTTCCATAGGACCAACATCGAAATCGCAAAATTATTTCCCCATACTAAGCCGCTGACCAGCTGACATCAGTGATGACAGTGATTTTTTTTTTAGATTACGAAAAAAAAAGTTGTTATACTCGTATTTGAGCACCAGAATCAGCCCTTAGGAGCTTGTGGATGTTTTAAATATAACCATGTATAGCGACTAGCGAGCATATACATTTATATATGTAATTTTTCAATTGACCGAATTTTAAAAGTTTTTCAAAAGCAATCGCTGACAGGTCGAAGTTTCGGCAAACTGCATAAGTGTTCTGCTGAATAGTCAGTGACTATTAGGTTACCCAAAAAAAATCGTGAAAACCGAAAAAAAAAAATACTGCATCTCTAACAAAGTTATTGATCTGTCTTAACATGAGAAATCAATATTTATTCATTTTTCTTTTGCTTATTCTGATACCAGACATGATATGTATAGTAATTGCAGAGATATAATGTATGCCCCGTTAAGGGAACCTAGAATACCTTGGCTTGGTTAATCATGCAGATTCCATTAACACTTCAATAAAACCTTTGACGAGAATCAGTAAATGTGCTTGATTGTCTGCCCTGAATTTAGGTTCAGCTATCTATGTATAGTATATTCTGGCACAAGTGTTCTCACACTTAAAAGAAGATGGTAATCTCTATCTCTATTCCTGTAATCAAACTTGTTACGTAATAAAAAAAAAATCCCAATAAATAAAAAGAGACAAACTACATCATCATCATGTCAGCCTATTGCAGTTCACTGCTAAATGCAAGCCTCCCCCTTAAGAGCGCCAAGGAGCACGATCTCATCCAATTTTAAATAAGTCCGTTTGTTTGTCATGTTCCATCTTTAATATTGATGGTGTAAAATCGTTTTTAATGAGATTAATAAGCGTTAGACAACACGCAAAGCTCTCTGAAGTAAGGAATAAACATCCTTATGTTACTAGGTAATGACAATAAAGCTTAAGAAGTTGAAGACCAGAGCGCATTGTGAAAAAAACTTTTTTCGTTCATAGAAATTCACTGACTTCGCCAAACGGGTCGTCCACTTAAAATTAGTAATAAATCCAACATTTACTCACTTGTCGTCGATCCCTGGTTACTCCCACTGTCTTCACCTTTTGACAAGTCAATCGCTCCCCCCTTCTCACTAGGTTTAACCTCAGGCACTCTCGCTTCAAGAACCTCCGGCTTAGACGGCAGAGGCACCTCTTTCACTGGCACTGTCTTCGCTTCAAACTGCCTAGCTTTCATACTCTTCCTCTTATTCAGAGGGTCAGTTATTCGCCTCCCAAAGTCTGCTTTTAAAATATTATCTATACTAAACTTTAGACAATTCTGATTAATAAAATCTCTCCCAGACTCATTGTCAGGGGACTTTGGACTCATAAAATTAAGTCGTCTATTCTCATCAGTTCTAGTATTCCTTAACTCTAGCGTCTGACTCCCGTTTTTTCTGACACCGAAATTTAAACCGTAATGTTGGGGGTTTAAATTCATATTATTTTGTGGAATCGGCATTCTATTCAACCCATTAATACCAGATTTCAAATCTACTTGGTTTATCAAAGGGTTTTGGAATAGTAATGGTTGGTTTAGGAACATTAAAGGATTTGGTGTTATAGGACTGGGTCGTAAGAGTAAGGGTTGGTTTATATTTAAATTTTGGCTCAACTGAGATATTGCGTTTAAATGCGTCTGTATATGCTTGAAGGATGTCAATCCTTGTGACGTTTCTGGATTATTCTTATCATTATTAGTCTCGTAGTTCGATACAGGAGCCTCATTACCAACTGATAGAACAGTATCATCACTGCAACATGAATTATCATCTCCTATACTTATTTCTGCTCTAGATTCGTTAGTATGATTATCATCATCTTCTATATGAGGACTGACACTCTCTGAGTTTCTAGAATCGTGATTATCTTCATAATTTGGCGTGCTTTGTAATAATTTATCAGTTGAGAATACATTCTCTGGACTTGTTACATCTCTTTCTTTCTTTAGGACATTGTGTATGGAGAAAGAGGATGTGTGTATTGGTCTGTCTTCTGGTTTGTCATCATCGTGGTATTCAGGGCTGGTGGTGTCTCTAGTGTTAGGGGAGTATGGTTCCTCATCGCTGTGGTCTTGTATTTTGATCCTGGCGTCGGTCAGGTGGACTGACGACACCGCGGCCATCTTGGATGGAGGTTACGCCATCTGGGGAAGAAGAAAAATTAATGTGAGACATTGTTGCAAATTGACAATTACTATCGCGACATAAGTACAGTTTCTGTTTTAGGTTTCTTTACCACAAAAAAGGAACCCTTATAGGATTACTTCGTTGTCCGTCTGTCTGTCAGAATCCTTTTTTACCAGGAACGCGTGGAGGTATCAACTAATTTCAAATAAGTACGCAAGTTTTTTTATTTATGGACTTAATCCCGCTCTATTTGAAGAGCAGTGATTGATGCAGCCAATGTCGAGTTTTTTTTTCTTAAATAGTGTTCACAATAAATAACGGATGTTTAGTTTTTATCGCTGTTCATGGATTCAGTGAAGGCTACTCTTCCCAGGTTTCAAGGCGCTATCGGGTCTAAAGCAAGTTGTCTTGAGACAAGTCACTTGACACTCGATGCGGCGTTGAATGCAGTGATATTTCAATAATTTCAGGTCTTATCACTTCACCAAACATTAGAACACAAACTACACCAAACTTGCACTCTAAAGCTCTTTAAATGATAAATAAAAACCATTACAATAGATCGATCGTGCTTTTTGTTCGACTACCCTCCACCGAATCCCTTATCGAATTTTATAAGTAGTTTTTAACCAACTTTCAAGTGACATATCGGTTTGAGACTATGTACAGTGCCAGGCGGTAAATATTGCACATCGACCTTTGAAAAGAGACAATCGGCTAATTTCGGCTACGTATAGCGTTATCTGTGTCGCACACTACCATGACGTTTGTTGACACTACATAGAAATGCTAAACCCCAAACTATATTATGTGGATATTTTTACTAACTTCGTTGGTATACAGTGTTAGTTTTACAGCTCTATGTAATTCACGCGGGAATCAAAACAAAACACCAATAAAGTACTTCGTTCTGAATTCAAATTCTGATAAACAATAAATCGAATAATTGATGGACATGGAAATCAGCATTCGTTTGTATTCGGAAATGCGATGATAACCGATGTGCAATATTTACCGCCAGGTACTATATCTGACATTTGGAAGACAATACAATAATTTTACACCATCCGTGATGATCTGATGATGGAGTCAAGAGGTGGATGGTGTAGTGGAACTCTTCAATACCTAGTAAAACCTGTGTTTGATAGTTTCTAAACTATGATATTAATTTTTCTCATTTTTATCAAAGAACAGGTAACGGGCTAGTTTCCTAAAAAATCTAATTAGTCCGTCAGTTGGATTAACAGAAAATATTGGACATGTATTTTTTCTTTTCTCAATCAAACAAATAATGATGTAGATATAGCCCGATAAAGTTCCGCGTAACGTCACGCCTTGCGACACTTCTTAGCAAGGCGTGACGTCACGTGCTCACTTTGATGCGCTTTATCTTCGTCATTTTTTGTTTGATTGACAAAAAACAAAATACGGGTCCAATATTTTTGGATAATCTAACTGACGGACTAAATAGAATAATCTTTTTATGACCCAGGAAACTAGCTTATTGACTTCCTTAATGGTATTAAGTAAAAGTTACTACACACATACACACAGTTGCACACAGTCGCACACAGTTAAAAAAGTTGATGAACTTTGTTTTTTTTTCTTTTATGCCTGCAAAATGACGACTTTGTAGAAAATGTATATGTAATTCAAGCCTCGATAGGCTTCACATAATATTATTTTTACTTATCAAGAGTGTCATTGATGTAGGATTCAATATAAGCTATATAATGGTACTTAGTAAAACTTTTGTATAGTAAATTTGTTAGTTGTCCAAATTAATATACAGGGTGTAATGTAAATGGTATATCAAACCGAAACTAGCCTATGTTAACATATGCATATAAATACTATGGTGGAGTCTGAAATTTGAGATTATCATTTTTTAAAAATCATACAAATTGGATTCTGAGAATTAAGTTTTGTATGAAAAAAAAATTTTTATGATATCATATTTCTGACTTCACCATAGCATTTATATGCATATGTTAACATAGGCTAGTTTCGGCTTGAAATACTATTTACCTTACCTGTATAAAATAAAATAAAGGCCAAATCGTAAGACGAAAACTACGAAAAATCGTAGAACATACATAGGGGTGATTCACCTCTCAACACGAGGCACCTAAAAAATATTTTGGGCGTCACTTTTCTGACCACCCTATATATTTCTCATTACTTCCAATGACAATAGGTCATTTATTATCATTTAGTAACTTTATAAAACAAGTTATTCGATTAAAACAATGCGATACCCTTATTTTGTAACGTCCATTACTTTTTACAATCAAATGCTACATAACTTAAAGGTTGATGCCATTTTAGTGCGTCTATAAAAGCCTGTCATGAGGAACAAGATCTTTGGAATGTTGGTTCCGTGTATTCTATTTTTCATTTCATAATTTCCTCATGGGCCCGGAGTCCGTTGGAGGGATTCGGGATTCTCTGGTGGTCCGGTGTGCCGCTGCGTCACTCGCTGCACGTTCCAGCGTCGGAGGTTCCCGCCGAAAATCAGCGTCGTGATAAGTCTGTGGCTGTCACGACAAATGCTGAGGGCACCTTTTCGACACATCTAATTTATATTGTGTGTATTTTTTTTCTCTTGTGTCGAATAAACGTTTCTTTCTTTCTTTCTTTCTCTGTTGCCCGCGACTTCATTCGCTTGGTCTTTAGTTTAGTCATAAATAATTTACTGCGCCACTTTTTATTTCTTTCTTTCAAAAGAACCTTCTCCTGACAGTAAATAAGACAATAAAAAAAGAATTAGCGAAATCGTTCCATCCGTTCACGCGTGATGCGATGACCAAGGGAAACAGAGATTCATTTTATTTAAATAGATTACACCAAAAATAAACACAATTAATTTGTGTGTGTTTGAGTATCTCCTTAAATGTTTTTTTTAACTTTAAACCTAATATTAGTAACTTCATCATCACCATTTCAGCAATCAGGAGGTCCACTGCTGGACATAGGCCTCCCCCTATGACTTCCAGATTGGCCGGTTGGAAGCGGGTTGCAACCAGCTGGTTCCTGTAAACCTTTACCAGGTCAGGTTGTCCATCTTCTGGGTGGACGTCCTACGCTACGCTAATAATATACTCGAGTAACTTAATCACACTAAAATCAAAAGTTAATAATCCAAATTTGGCATTTTTTTGTTGTTGTTGTGTTTATAATTGACAGGCCAAAGTTTTTTAACTAAATTAATTTTGGAAAAAGAAAAAAAAGAAAAATTTCATATTTGTTTTTTTTCAGAAAAATTTCATATTTGTGAAAATTTCACGGTTACTTTTCTTAGACAGCCGAATGTAAATCTTGGATAAAAATAAATTTATAGGGTAACATTTTCACTAAATAGAAATACATATTATCGAACGCGGAACCCTAATAAATAGATTCCCATGTCATTGCGTGCATTCGCACTTTGCATCTACATTTCAAATGAACCTCATTAAAAATAGTTCAGCCGACGTACCGTAGCTAATTGTCCTCGTATATGGGTCGGTATAAATAGTAATGGGCTATAAGCTATTACACCCGTAGTAGGGTCCGAAGTTCAGTTCCTGTGTTGGTCAAGGTGCTTTATTTGTTTTTAAGTAATTAAAGCTATAAAAATGACTTTATGACTTTTTCACCCTATATTACGTCAATGGTGTAGTCTCTAAAAGTCACTCACCGACTCCAAATGCAATCAGAACCCAAATTATAACAATAAAATAAAACCTGCCAGTACCTAAAGTTTTTTAAAAAAAAGACATATCCATATTATGCTAGCACTACCAAAGTACATCAAATCAATCTACCTACTCCGATCACTGATTATGATATATTTATTAATGTTCAATGCCATATCTAAAGAAATTGTCATTTTTCTCTGTAGCCGGGCGAAGTTCACAGAAGTGTCAATAAGATTTGTTGAAAAAATGTCCTAGTTTTTAAGTTTGGCGTCGAAACACTAGGTCCATGAGGTCCCAACGCACTCTTTTTATATAAAGAGATTCCCAAAAAATTTGTTGACACCAGAGGGAGGACCCAAGAGCTGGCAGCTACCTCGCACAGCGACTAAGCATCGCAATCCAGCGAGGTAATGCTGCCATCATCTTGGGTACCCTTACCACGAGGACCATTTTTATAATTTTCTATTTTCTATTATAATTTTTTATAATCGTTGTAAGTTGGGAATTATCAGGATGAAATGACAAAAGACAGAGGCCATATCCCTCGAAGAACTGAAAACTGTTAGAAATAGAAATAATCTTTAATCGTTAATAAATATAATAATCATTGTTATTAAATAAATAAATGGTTTAAAATGTTTAATTGTTTTACTTGCAATGTTGTTTTGGAATTTACTGTCATGACGTTGTAAGTGTTATAATAAATAAATAAATTTATAATTATTACAAGGTTAACCTTGAGTTATGGGACGGACACTCTGTATACAAGTAAACGCTGACAGCAATTTTAACTTACCTTAAGGCGCAGGGTAAGGAGAATATACGTCAAAGAGTTGTTTTTGTATAAGTTTTCTGGCGAATACTGGATATAAGATGTGGAAATTAATATTCATGTACCTAACTTATATGTTGAAGTTGTATCTAAATACAAGTTATTATTTCTTATGAACACAAACAAATATTTCAAAGTACCGCGAATAGGTACTTAAACGACGTTTTTGTTTAGTTTCAAAGTTGGTTTAGTTACTTATACCTTTCGTGCCTATAGATTGAAGAATATTCCTTTTTATCTTAGCCACGTAATAAAAGTCGCGCGAGTCAACGCTAAATGCTCAAAATCACTTGCCTTACCCGTCGCCTTAATAACAAGGCCATTTGATTCGACTCACCCTGTATATTGATGGTTATATTTGCTTTCCCTTCATCAAATAGATATAACAATAAAATTTTAAATCGACGTCTTCAATCGCAAATCAATTTCGAACGTAGTTAAAAATCAATTATTACATTTTATTGACCAATTCGAGTAAACCCATTTCGACTGTTTGTGTAACTATTATGTTGGAATATCTTTCCCATCGTTAAATAAATGCAATAACTATTAAGTTCAGTTTAAAGATCTTTGTTTTTAAGACAATAATTGTCACTTACATGAGAACTTAAAACTATGTTACAGTGTTTAAGTCGTCACAAACAATATTTGGCATGCTAAGTGAAGCAGTTAATTACTAGAGATAATGTCTTTCTAGTTTAGACTTAAGGCGAGTAGTGCCCCTAAATCAGCGACTCGACGATGTTAGTACAAATATCGCACGAAAACTCATTAAAATACGGTTCATAACAGCGCGCATTGAAACATGGCTGTTACGACAGACGCAGTGAATATGCTAAGAATTTTCAAAACCTACATAACATTCTGATAGCATTTGTTTCTTGTACTTACTACAGGAGAAAAAATAAATTGAAATCATTGAAGAAACCTACAAAAAAGATGCTATTTCTCTTTTTCTTTTTAACCGCTTGACTAATTTAATTCGTTTATACGTCGATTGATAGGCAAACATAATAACCTCAAACTGAACATAGGATTTTTTATTCGAACAATTGCGTCTTTGCGAAAAGTATTATTTTTCTCAATTTTCGCTGAAAAACGTTTTATTGCGCGCTGTTATGAACCGTTTTTAATAAATTTTCGTGCGATATTCGTAACAACACGCGTCGAGTCGCTAATTTAGGGGCACTACTTGCCATAAATAGTTTTGTTTGTTGAAGCTTCGAATGTCATTCAATAACTTTCACCACAAGTAAAGCAAGAAGCAACGGCAACTGCTCGTTTGTTTGAGATTACCCGATAGCGACACCGGACTAGCACTTCGCAGGGATGGTTGCTCTACCAAAAAGCGCATCATAATTATTTTATCGACTGCAGAAAAATGGGT
This sequence comes from Anania hortulata, assembly GCA_963576865.1. Taxonomy (NCBI): domain Eukaryota; kingdom Metazoa; phylum Arthropoda; class Insecta; order Lepidoptera; family Crambidae; genus Anania; species Anania hortulata. Next base: position 8,352,580 of record OY756416.1, read on the forward strand.
TATGTTTTTTTGACGACAATGGACACGTGGCTTAGTGATTTGACTTGGACGCAATCCTGGATGGATTAGAAAATAAACTTGTACTGGGTGTACTGTAAGACGCCTGATACCTACTAACACAAGAATGTCGATACCTTACATCGAGACTATAACAATTATTGGTGTGTTGTTTGACGAATAAGTACTTGATTTTTTAAAGTCATAATCGTACATTTTTATTGTGAAACACGCCTGTGTTTTATCTATAAGAAAAGGTCTTACAAAAGGTAATCCTAGATGAGAACTACCGTGTTCTAGTTAATAAGGGTTTGTCTAAAATTTAAGTGCATAGCATTACTACACACAGTAAATGCAACAGTTTTAAGTATTTATTGTCATTTTAAATCTTTGTCTTGCTATAAGAAAACTGATTTAATGTTTTTTTAAGTGCTTTTATTACCTTCACTTGTAACAATTAAATGAAATTTTGGGAAGTTGTTTTTAACAAACTTGTTATCGTAGTCTTGAATTGAAATTATGTAAGTAAATTAAATTCGGATGGCAATACAATAATTTGATGCCATCGAGCTGATCTGATGATGGTTAGCGGAACTATTTAATGGCTAGTAAAACCTTCGTGTTTGGTCTCATTTGATTCGTATCCACGAGTCTCATACATGTAATCTATGCATGCATCTTTTATAGTTTATGATACAGAAATATCTGCATAATGGAAGCTATCAAATTATTAGCAAAAGTAAAATATGCTTATATACGTCCCACTGCAGGGCACAGAACTCACCTCAACCGTTAGATGGTTTGGACCATACTCCAATACGCGGGCCAGTGCAGATTCGCAAAGATCTGTTGTAAGGCCAGTGACTTAACCTTACTGTCAGATGTTATTAAGCCGCCCTAAGGCCTCTAACTAGGCTTTACAACTAGTATCAAGTGATATTCGCCAGGACCAACTTTTAACGTACCTTTCGAAGCACGGAGATGCTTCTGATAAATATCAATAAATATGGTTGGAATGTTCACCCATCCAATCACAACCGCGGCGTAGGTGGCTTAACTTTGGTAATCATTAAGCGCTGCTACCACTGAGCTGATGTTTTACCTTTTAATATACCTTACCTATCTACCCTACCTTTCTTGAGTTGCAGTAATAACAGTACGGCCCTAAAGAATACACTTCCCCACCGCCAACAGGAGGCGTGTCGTAAGAGTCGACTAATTCCTGTAGCACGAGACGGGCAGCAGCGTCTTCGTGCGAAATCTTATAAAAAAACTGCGCTCGCCAACCCGCCTGCCATGCGTGGCGAGTATTGGCAATCCTCCCCGATGATCAGTCATTGGGGGAGGCCTTTGTTCAGCAGTGGACCTCCTATGGCTGAAATGATGATGATGGTGATGAGTAATAACAGCACGCAAGATGAGTGTAATTCGAACGAAACCATACATTTCGCGCACAACAAAAATCAAACCACAGACCATACAGCTTATTCTAACCACGGATCAATCTGTACCTATAGAAGTAACCGGTTGTTTGTTGTGGTGATAAACCGACCTGGACAACTAGCGAGCGCAGAATATTACTACAAGATACAGGGAAAGATGCTCTACCATATTTTAGTTGATATTTAATAAACAAAACAAATAAATTGTCTCAACGATCACACCAATTTATCTAGGCCCAAACTAAGCAAAACTTGCACTATGGTGACCAGATAACGGATAAACATACTTCATTATCATCATCACACAAACACTTGCCCCATGAAAGATTTGAACCAGCAACTGCTAGTTTTGTAGTCCGGGTCGCGTACTATTAGACTAAAGAATCGTCAGTAATAAAGTTTAATTTATTTAATCTAAACTCGTAATGATATAATTAATAGTGTCCTAAAATTTTAGTTATGTTTTTTGGTATAAACAAAAAAATGCGTGTCCAAATGTCCATTTAGCAAATCAATAGAATTTTGTTGCTATGCGCTTACAGCGCCATCTAGTAAACCATAATACGTAAGGTATACCAAAACTGTAATTGTAACCGGGTGTGAGCGATGATAAACCGCTACGACTACGCACTGAAACCGCAGCGGTGGACGTGTTGCAAGATGCTCTACCATATTTTGTATAAGATGTAATTATTGTCCAATGTATAAATAAACTCCATGTTGAAGAAAAAAGAAAGACGAAAAGTCTTTTTTTATTTTTATAATAAATTATGTATTATGAAATATAAACATAATAGGAACAGCACGGATCATGGCATTGCGAAGAACTTATTTCATAGCGTACCTTTATTACTTCTCACAGTTAAGTACCAATACTTCTCTCAGTAAATGAGCAAGGAAAAGTCTATAATTAACACCATTAAACAAACTAATAATTAGAAATAATTAACATTACATTTCTTTGATAATAAATTACAGTCATAATAATATTTAACACTTCGATAAAAAATGTAAGCTATTTACTGTTTTTAAAATTTTTAAAAACTATTATCAAAGATAACCCTTGCTACCGATGGGCTATTCCGAAAATTTGGTGTAAAAGATTCCCAAAAAAATATAAGATGATGATTTAGAAGATTTTCAGACTTTAGCTTCCTACAAAGAAACGTGGGAATCGAAAGAGTACCGGATTGCTTGGGTAATAAATTATAAGTACTTTAAGTTGTATTTTAATTAGACATTATTATTGACGACCTCCGTAGCCGAGAGGCGAGCATACCGGACTTGTTGTCGCTATCTCTGAGGTCCCGGGTTCGATTCCCGGTCGGGTCAATGTAAAAAAATAACTTTTCTATATTGTCTCGGGTCTGGGTGTTGTGGTACCGTCGTTGTTTCTGATTTCTGTAACACAAGTGCTTCAGCAACTTATCATAGGATCAGAGCAATGTGTGTGATGTTGTCTAATTTATTTATTTATTTATTATTTATTATTATTGTATACAAATAAATCAACTGTTTCGTTTTACAAATTTACAGTATATATGGTAATATGTTGTAGGCTAAAAACTAAAGTAATTTGTTTGCGCTTAACCGGAGTGCTTAAAATGTATTATGTCATATTCAAACAACAAGTGACTTATCGTTTTAAATCAAAGCCTCTAAAAGCAAAGCTATTTATAAACAATACCCAATAATTCAAAGTAGAGCATCATTCCGTGCGCACCGCGCCAAGACCACACACGTCGAGTCGCACGCGCACCGGCCAGACATTTCGTTTCCAATTTTAAAATTTACACTGCCTCAAACGATTTTCAACTTTAGTCTTTACCAAATAGGGTTCATTAGAAGTGCAGGTATAAGTTTGCTTTCTTTAAGGGCTTAACTAATTTATTCCGCAATAACAACCGATCGATTCTCGACTTTATCTCTCAGCAATAAAGGTCAAATAATTATGAAATCGCAAATCGCAGATCGTTACGTGTTAAAGTGTAGCTGGATTGAATCGTTTTATTTTGAAAGCACGATTTCGCAATTTCAGAATGTTTATTTGTAAGTCCAAATCGTTAGTAGGGTATGTTTTGTCAAGCAAAATGATGAATGGGTAACGAGGTTAATGTATGGACTTGGGATGACTGAAATACCGCCGAAGCTTTATAAGTTCTGTACTAAGAGAGCTTTTCTTGAGTCTAAAATAAATAACTTATAGGCGAGGGTAATGGGAGCTCTCCCACTATGAGTAAAAAGCGATTTCTACCAATTTTTTAAAATAGAGCTACATAAATTCAATCTCCGTAGCCAAGAGGCTAGTATATCGGACTCGGCGTCTCTATCTCTGAGGTCCCGGGTTCGATTCCCGGTCGGGTCGATGTAGAAAATGAACTTTTCTATATTATTTCAGGAGTGAGTGTTGTAGTATCATCGTGGTTTCTGATTACTATAACACAAGTGCTTTAACTACCTTAGGATCAGAGCAATGTATGTGATAAAAAGTCATATCAATGGGCTAGTTTCCTAAAAAAATCTAATTAGTCCGTCAGTTGGATTAACAGAAAATATTGGACACGTATTTTTTCTTTTCTCAATCAAACAAAACCTTATGAAGATATAGCCCGTTAAAGTTCCGCGTAACGTCACGCCTTGCGACACTTTTTAGCAAGGCGTGACGTCACGTGCTCTCTTTGATGCGCTTTATTTTCGTAATTTTTTGTTTGATTGACAAAAGACAAAATATGGGTCCAATATTTTTTGATAATCTAACTGACGGACTTAATAGAATAATCTTTTTTTGACCCAAGAAACTAGCCTATTGTCATCCCAAAGAGATTACTTACTGTCGTCATTGACAAATATCATTTTTCTGTACAAGGATTTAAATATGCCAGTGCTATGTTATAGTTTTAATTATTTATTTATTTCAATCCATAATTTATTTGCTATAAAAGTGGTTACAGTGGGTCTTATAAATAGGTATAATTTACCCATAAGCCAATTCTTAAACTTTGATAATGGCAATGCTTTTAAGTGTTCCGGTAAGGCATTGAACACCTTCATACACATAGGGTTTGTCTATGGTAAGATTTGGTTCTAGGCAGTATATCAAAGACCAATCTGTCTGGATTTCGCGTATTCCTGGGATATATATCCCGTGCTGTCTGGAAATAGTGGGGATTCATTTTTACAAAACAAGCAAGTTCAAACATGTACATGCACGGCAATGGTAAGATATTTAACTCCTTAAAAATAGGTTTACATGAAACATAGTTAGGTACGCCACATATGGCCCGAACACATTTTTTTTTGGACAGTAAAAGCCTTATTAAAATCACACGAACCACCCCAGATCACCAGACCATACCTCAGGACTGACGAGACATAACCATGATATGCCATAAGAGTTGTAGACAAAGCTGACGTTTGTCCTAATCTAGCAAGAGCATACACGAAACGGTTAAGTTTGGCACATACGTGTTGCACATGAGACTACCAGTTAAGATGTTTGTCGATTCTAACACCTAAAAATGCTGTATCTTCAACCTCATTTAAGTCAATATTTAGATTTGTGTATAGCCACCATTACAGGCTGGAGGGTTGGATCAAGCTATCATCAAACTTTATTTCAATATTATTCAGATTTGCGTAGTTTCAGCTATATCATTGTGTTTATGGAATATTTATAATAATAAAATTGTAATTTATTTTGAGCTAATTTTATTAATAACTAGCTGTTGCCCGCGTCATTGTTTGCGTGGTCTTTAGTTTATTCATAAAGAATTTTCAGAGCAACTTTATCAAATTTTTTTGTTCAAAAGAACCTTCACCTGACAATAATTAACACAACAAAAAAAGAATTAGCGAAATTGTTCCACCCGTTCACGCGTGATGCGATGACCAAGGGAAATAGAGATTTTTTTATATAAATATAGATAAATGAGTGAAAGAGACAGACCTATACGAACAGTTGTTTTGTCAACATAATTCTACTTCCATGTTGACCTAAACGAAGTACCAAATCAGTGACGGCGGTGACAGTGTAGCTTAAGCCGTAATCTAAGTCTATGGTGACAACGGTGCCCAGGCGCAGGCGAAGACCCTGGTGGAGGTGCAGAAATTACTACACTACTACACTAGACCATGTTTTACTCGTAGTTCGTGCGTGTGCGCAGTTCAATTATAGAAGCTCGTACTACTAGCCCCCCTAGCATGACCACCAAAACACGATATGATATAGCGATTTATCGATAACAACTGTCTTTTTTAGGGATCCGTAGCCAAATGGCAAAAAACCGGAACCGTCTGTCTATCCGTCCGTATGTCACAGCCACTTTTTTTCCGAATGTATAAGAACTATACTGTTGAAACTTGGTAAGTAGATGTATTCTGTGAACCGCAGTAAGATTTTTACACAAAAATTAAAAAAGAAATATTTTGGGGGTTCCCTATACTTAGAACTGAAACTGGGGTAGACGCATAAAAGGCTAGTTACAGCTCAACGTGTCTGTTTGTTTGCGTGAGATAAATAAATTTGATAATGTTACGATGACAGAAAGACTACCATAACCTACCCAGCGCAGAGTACCCCACATTAATTAAGGCAGCAAGTTCTGTCGTCATATCAATTAGTATCGGTTCTTTCAAAATACGGAATCCGCAGTAATTAGCAGGAAATATCGCTAAAATACATATTCAATTCGCGACCGTGTTGCTACCACATAATGCATAATTTAGCATAAATTCTCTTACACCCTATATTAGCTTTTCTTGTCACTCAATTTTCAACTTTAATGACGGAATTTCAAGGAAATTGAGTGAGAAAAATTGCACGTAATTTAAAACCTGGTTTATTTTAATCATACATTAGGATAACGTAAGAATTCCAGCACATTTATAGTTTCATATAATTCTTACTACAAATATCAATGCGAATATTTGTATGGATGGATGTTTGTTACACAATTACGCCAGAACGGCTGACCCGATCTGGATGAAATTTGGCACAGAGATAGATTATAGTTTAAAATAGCACATAGGTTACTTTTATTTCGGAAAAATGAAGGGATTCCGTGGGATCACGAGCATCTCCGTGCTTCGGAAGGCACGTTAAATGTTGGTCCCGGCTAATATCGCTTGATACTAGTCGTAAAGCCTAGTCAGAGGCCTTAAAGCGGCTTGTTTACATCAAAAAGGCTAAGTCACTGGCCTTACAACACACAGGCCAATCCGCACAAGACCCCCGTGGTGGAGGATGGCCCAAACCACCTCATAGTTGAGTGAGGTGGCTGCAGCTGTGCCCTGCAGTGGGACGTATACAGGGTGTAATTCTGAACACTCGCTAAATTTAAAAAGGCGAATGTATTCATCAATACCAACATCTTCTTCTATGGGGTCAACATCGAAATCGCATTTTTTTATTTCTCCATAGAAACTAACGCTCAACCTCGATGTTGATGTATGAAGCAGCAAAAAATGATTTTATGATTTCAATGTTGGTCCTACAGTAATAGTTTATAGAATTGATAAACTCATTTGCCTTCTTGAATTTGGCAAGTATTCAAAACAACACTCTTTAAAGGCATACTTACTTTTTATCTCTTAGCCCAGCAGAACTTACAATAAATGATTATCTTGTCTAAAACTACTATTAACTTAGAGGTGTTTTTATTTAGTAATAACTAATCTCATTTATTTTATAAGTTAAGAATATTTACAAACTCAAAACGAAAATAATCTAAACGCTAACCCTAAAAGTACATATTGAACCGTTTGGTGTTGAAACTATAGGCCCGTGGGGACCAAGTGCCCACAAACTCTATCGTGAGATGTCTAAGCGATTAGCTGAGACATCCCACGATACAAAGGCTAGCCAATACTCGGACCAACGCATTAGCTTAGCCATTCAGCGTGGCAACGTGGCCAGCCTTTTGGGCACCTTCCCCAAAGACAGCGAGACAGATATTTTATTTATAGGTTTTTTTCCCGATAAATAAAATATCGGATTATGTGTAAATATCTTAGGGTCTTTTAATTTTATATTTTCTTTAACTTAGATAACTTTTAAATATCTTAGCCTTTGAAGTAAATGGCCCTTTTTTGTACGCAACCGGGACTCGAATGTGTGTGACTGAGCCAGTTGCTTTATAAGTCAATATTGGATCTGACACTTTCCGTTTGCGTTGGGGCGTGTCCTCATTATCAGCGGGAAGCCTGCTAGTTTTTTACACATTTTAATTAGGTTCACTTGTAATTAGCTGAGAGCCATGTAATAAAATCTTCGTCGTTTTTAACCTACTTCTAATAACTGTCGTATCGATTGGAAAGTATGCAATATATTTATGTGTCATTCCGATGTAGAGATATAAAATAACTGAATATGACTATTTACGATGGTCAAATATGATAGATGACCAGTCATTTAGGTCAGTTTCGGTAAAATTACTCAAACATTATTTATTAAGAGAACCTAATGAACGGATAATATTCGAATATTTACATTATAAAAAAAATATGTCATCATGATGAGCAATCCTAAAAAAATAATTTAAGTCGGTGTGATCTGTGATAGGCACACTTTAATGAATAATATCATTTAAATACCTATTTATTTAAATTTAATAAGACAGGAATGTTTAAGTCAATTAGACCGTATTTTACCATAAATGACCGGTCATATCCAGTAATTTTACATCTCTACCGACTATATTCAATATTCAATATATTTATTGCATTCTATAAAGTTACACAGGTGTTATAAATAGGTACATAAAACAGATCATTATAGACCCTGTAGGGCACAACAATAAGATAGGTATTGTGGGCAGAGAGGATGACGCCATGCATAATTAGATCAAGTTGTTTATTTTAAGAAGTTGTAAAGAATTAAAATATTATTATTGAATAACAGAATCATATAAATAGTATTTTTAGGCATTTAAATATTTATTTATCTTTGGATTTCATTTATTGTTTTAGATTGTCATTTAAGTACCTATTCGTTTATTGTGTAATAACATTTTTTATTAACATTAATTTTAATTGTTTTATAAATTTTAAATCATTTACTTCATTTTTCATAAACATCATTTTTTCATTTAGTGATTATCATTAATAGAAAGAAAGAAAGAAAGAAATATTTATCATTCTTTCGGCGAACCGAGCTGTCGGTAAAAAAAAATTGTATCAATGAAAGATGAACAGTGATTTCTATGTACAATTATATCGTTCAAGGATAATTCGGTAAATCATTTTCATCTCGCCCTATCACCAGGATGATTAAACTGAATAATAGCAACACGGTGATATATTTATTAACGCATTGCTCAGCTTCAGGAACGAAGTATTTAATAGTTCGCATGTTTCTTTATATTTTTGTCTTTTTCTAACGTTTACCATTTAGTTGTAGATAACTTTAATATGTGTATTGTAATTTAAGATCATATAGTAATGTAGTCCCTAATAGGTTATTTTTTACACGTTAGATAAATGACCTTATACCCTATTATATGTGTTGCTATTTGGCCAAATAGCTGCCACCATATTTAAAATTTTATGTCTTTGAAAACCAATGAAAATTGAAAATGTATAAGAACATAACCTTTACTAGCTTCCAGAATTAGATTTGATCTTTGTGCTGTTGGTGTACTTAATTAAATAAAATCATGAGACACGCTTAAGTCCAGCAGACGGACGTGGGCTGTTTAAGATGATAATAATTAATTATGACGCTCAAATGAACTCGTACTAGAATTCGAAAACCTATATTATTGCAATCAGAGCATAAGCCCTTAACGACCGGTCTGGTTTAACGATCTGGTCCAAAGATTAACGCTCCGGGCTACGGTTGCTGTCTCAAATCATGCAAGGGGCAATTTTTCTGTACCTAAGTCTTTGTTTATTGATGGTTATAAATGTATTTATATATGTTTATCAGACCATGTACCGGTGAGTTCGGCCCCACAAGGTGGACAGACGACCTGGTAAAGGTTGCAGGAAGCCGCTGGCTGCAGGCCGCTTCCAATCGGCCAATCTAGAAGTCATTGGTGAGGCCTATGGTCAGCAGTGGACAAACTATGGCTAAAATGATTATGATAATAATGGTTATCCGTTATCGTTATAGTTACCGTATTTCCAGTATCAAGTTACTGATCTTACACGCTCCCGCTAATCTCCGTTACTGAGGCTCTACCCCACTTTTTATTGCCCTAGCGATTGCTGAGGTAATGTGCAGGACATAACTCCGCGTATAGCGTTATGGCTTCTTCGAACCGCTTGCACTTGATCAGATAGATTGAAATGGGTCTAAGACTAAGTGACCGGTAGCCTGGTATCTGCAGAACAGGGTTGCCTGATTAAGTTTTTCTTTATCGTGAATCGCAAAATTTAAGAAACGTATTACTAAAGTTCACAGTTTAATGAAGGCAACACCATCTTCTTTTATACCTGTATTCTTGAACTGTAAGAGACTATGCCAAGATATGGGTACCTACACACTATTGTCAGTGACGACCTCCGTAGCCGAGAGGCAAACACATCGGACTTGGTGTCGCCATCTCTGAGGTCCCGGGTTATATTTGCGGTCGGTCAATTTAGAAAAATAACTTTTCTATATTGTCTCGGATTTGGGTGTTGCAGTACCGTCTTTGTTTCTGATTTCTGTAATACAAGTGCTTTGGCTACTTACCACAGGATTAGAGCAATGTATGTGATGTTGTATTTTTTATTTTTATCAACCTTTTCAATCCCAAAGGTCTCCCCCAGACTCTTCCATCGATCTCTATCTATCGCCAATGACTCCCAATCCCTCGTTAAGTTAACCAAGTCGTCACACCATCTTTTTTTGGGTCTACCTCTTCGGCGACCGCCGTCTATAGGTACCCATCGGGTGACGATTTGGGCCCACCTGTCTGGATGCATTCTGCACACGTGTCCTGCCCACTCCCACTTTAGCTTTGCAGTTTTCTCGCCTACATCTGCGACACCGGTTTTGGAGCGGATGGCGGTGTTGCGGATTCTATCAATTCCTTTTACACCTAGTATGCTCCGCTCCATAGCCCTTTGGCAAACTTTGAGTTTGGACTTTGACTCTCGGTCAAAGACCAGGTCTGCCAGGACCAGATATTTTTTTATAATTTTTATTATTAGTCCTTTGAAGAACAAAGAATAAAATAATTTATTCAAAAACCACACATAGGTACAGACAACGGTAGGTCAACCTACCCGAAAAGTTGAAGGTCATTGAATTGATTATCAACTTTAAGTCCAACACGTAGAGATCAATATCAATTAAGAAAAACTGACGTTTTGTGGTAGGTTGACGTACTGTTGTGTGTACATAAAAAGGAAAAGCAAAAGTAGGTACAATAATACTTAATATTCGTGGTTCAGAAATGGCCTCCACTCAGTAATATGGCAAAAAACCTCAATAGAAGCTTTATGGCTAGAATCTAAAGTAGGTACGTAAAAAAATTAACTACCTAACACTAGATAAGGTCTCCCGAACCCCCAAGTCCCGGGAATAGTTATTGGCGATGACACCTTTCTTGGCTAGGAGAGGTTCGGACATGTTTACTGAGGGACCACTTCCGATACTCCCTCTACCATACTCCCAATGCGTGCCTGGATCAGGAATCGTACACTATCACAACAAAACAAACGATGGACACTGAGTACTGCATGCATGCAATCAAAATTGACTCTTTCAGGGGTCACGCCCAGATTGACCCGACGTATACTCAGCCACGAAAGACAAAACCTGCGAATAATCGTGGGGACAGTGGCCGGTGACTGTCTCCTAAATCAACACCTTTACACCATAGGCAACACAGACACCTATCTGTGCAGGGCATGTCTTACTACAGACGAAACTGCCAACCACGTAGTCCTGGAATGTGAGGCGGTTGCATCACAACGTAATGAAATGCTTGACAACCCAAGGTCGCTCCGCGAAGCCTGTGGAAATCCCAGAAAACTTCTGCGCTTCTGGGTGGAGCTAGGCTGGTTATATCCGTAACCATCACACCCGTGGGTACCCCATCACGTGCGTAGGCACAAAGGACCGAATTTGAGTCTAAGTGCGGAAAAGGGAGTCCAATCTCATACTCAAAGTCATATTCATACACCTTCCTTGAATTTATCTATTTAAACAAAAATGCATTGCCGTATGTATGTAAGCGCATCACTTCAGAACGGCTGCACCTAGTTAGTTAGTTTAGCTGTGCTTTCTCCGCACTTAGCCTTATGATTGGGCTATTCTGTGTGCTACTTAGTCTTTCTTACTCCAACTATTCTAGGTCGTCCCAGAAGGTCAGCAGCCTTTTCAGACTGCTGCAGGCTTCCGGGAGCGATCCTGGTGATTGGAGATCAGTGAGATCCGTGTCCAATAGCACGTGGACTGCTGCACTTATTTGGCTAATTCTTTTTTTGTTGTGTTCGAGATTGTGTGAAAAAAAAACTGGAAAAGTTTCCTGGAATATGTTCAAATTCGGGAAAAACTTAACGTCCTTTTTGTATGAGATTTGCTACTACGGGCGCAAATGTCGTTTTACAATATTAAATTTGGACAAGACAACGTCTGTCGGGGGTAGTTTATAATAGAAATTACTATTTACCTACCTAGTAATAATAAGTATATTATTCTGTTTTCTATAATAATAAACTTTGCGTTTATTAGTAAATAGTAGTATTAAGCAATTTGTGTATGCCTATAATTGGCAAATATATCAGAACCAATCTGCTGTAAACTTTTTTTGTATTTTTTAAAATAAATATTGGACAACATCACATACATTGCTGTAATCCTATGAGGAGTAGCTTAAGCACTTATGTTACAGAAATCAGAAATAACGACGGTACCACAACACCTAGACCCGAAACAATACAGAAAAGTTTATTTTTCTACATGGACCGACCGGAAATCGATCCCGGGACCTCAGAGATCGCGACACCAAGTCCGGTATGCTCGCCTCTCGGCTACGGAGGTCTTCATGTATGTTCTGTTGGTGTGCCATAATAATTAATTAATTAAGTGCTGCCGCTACTGAGCTACAAGCAGAACTTTCTATCTGCCTATATTTGTTCATTACTTTTAAAAACTCACTCTGTTTCAAGAGGGAAAGGTTCCGCGCGGATAATAAACCTTCATAATCAAGTTAATCAAACAATAAAATTGTTACTGTTAATTATTTACCCTGTATTAATCACGTAGTAATAAAATATCGTTTTCAATTCAACACTTCGCATTTACGACTTGCATTGATTAAAAGTTAATTAACGGGCCGCTTTAAGCTTACTAATATTGTTAATGTAATAGTTTGTTTGTTACTAAAGCTGTTTAACGGCTGAACAGAATTCACTGAAATTTCACACACTTAGATATACAGTCCCAAAAATGTCGCCACTCCAGAACGATTTTACGTTTCACAGCGAGCTATTTAAAGGTCGATGCTTGGGATCTCATTAGGGATCAAATCCGGAGCAAGGTAATCAGAAGACTAAAGTAATGGACATTGTCGAAAAATGCAGCACGCTAAAGTGGCCGTGGGCCGGCCACTTCTGTCGCAGAACCGATGAAAGGTGCAGAAAACGGGTTCTCGAGTGTATACCACGCCATGGCAAACGTAGTTTCTCAGCTCGATGAACCGACGACCTTAGGAAGATGGCCGGCAGTGGCTGGACGAAAAAAGCGGGAAATCGTGCTCTTTGGCCCTCTTTATCTACATACCAAATCAGTAACGCCAAGGCATGCCCATCCAGAGCACACTAAAGGCATTACCACCCCACCGACTTCCATCAAGGTCTCCAATCTGGACTGATAATAGCCTCAAAACCGACTTCTGTTTGAAAACAGCGTGGCGGTTATCCTGGGAAACCTTTGAAGACCCACAAAAGGACTTAGTTCTGGACCCGACATCAAAGCCTGCTGGTTTCAACACTACACGTCAAGTATGGGTAAGGCTGGGTAAGGTTCAGGACAGGATACGGCCGTTCCAATCACCACTTTTATAAGTGGGGGCTAAGGGAGTCACCGGTCAGTGATTGTGGTGCCACAGATCAGACCCTGGCGCATATTGCCAACGATTGCCAGCTGTACTGTTTTCCTGGTGGCCTGCGGGAACTTAATCCTTTTACCCCAGCCGCTGACGACTGGTTACGCCAACTAGCACTCGACATTTAAATTAGGATTGAAGTAGCTATAAATGCCATACGATATGATGATACCAAATCAGTGCTTACGTCAAGCAGTGGACTGCTGACATGATGATGATGATAATGACTCCAAGACCTTCCTTCCCCAACGGTAGTCACTGTTCTATGCTACGTTCCTATTTGCTTAAAATAAACAAACATAAAATAAATCTTGTAATGAGAAAACAAAAAACAAACACAATTTTACAACACGTAAATGTCGGTTTTGTTATTGTTTCCGCTAATTTACGACTTGCTTGGTTATTTTAGATTATGTTCAGCTAGATAAACATGGTATCAAAGTAATATAATTAATTAGTTTGAAATTTTAAATCACAGTTTATAACGGAGAAAGATATTTATAACTCTTAACACGGTTTAAGGGGCCGTGCACCTAATTTCAGTGCAAAATTGAAATACAGCTTTATGCTTCTATGATGCGGCATAAAGCGTCTACAATGTTGATCCTTTTCTAGATAATATTGATAATTTATTAGGTAGTGGACGTCCTATCTAGGTTTGAAAAAAAAAACGGTTTTGCGCGCTTGATTTTATGGTTAATTTTGACTTAGGTTTACTACCTAATTTATTGTTTTTTACATAAAATAAAAATTCTATTATTTTAAAAGTATACCTGAAGATTATCGTGTAATGTTTAAATCTTAGAATAAGTGTAAAATAAATGATGTTTGAATGGAAATTTCTAAAATTTTATGTTATATCAACATTTTATTGTGCTATATTTTGTAAGAAATAAAAAAGTATTCAACCTATGTGCAACTAGACCATATCTTCAATTAAAAATGTTAAAATCGAATTGTCAGGATAACTTGTTGTCTCTTGTAAACCGATGTTCAAACGTAACTCTAAAGACATTTTTCTGCAATAGGGTAGTTCTTTTGGTGATTTACCTTTAAAAATCCATTCGCGCTATATGCAAGAAAGAATAAGAACTAATCTTTTCAAATCACGTGTTATTTTGTTTTAATTAGCATTCAGGTCTTTACAATCAGAGAACAAAATGTACGGGAATACGACGATTTCTAGGACGGCTACTTAAAAGCAAAATGTACATAATCATGATCGAATTATTGCCACGGTAAACTCTACAATACATTTTACGACAAATAAAATAATATTTACAACAATTAAAAATCGTCATCATCACCATTTCAGCCATTGGACGTCCCACAGCTGAACATAGGCTTCCCCCAATGACTTCCAGAGGCCCAATTACCGTAGGTAATTTAACAATGTTCGCAGACCCAGTGTCGATTCCCTCCCTGTAACGTTTATCTATAACGATATTCTCGTAAATCCAAAAAATTCAATATACTTATAGCTCGCAATGCGATTGAAAATGAAAGAAACCGAAATAATTTTTTTTTATTTCAATTTTCAATCATTATTACGAACGTTTTGATAATTTAAAGTTTATCAGAATACCGTTTATGATGGTAATGTTGTTGGGACAGGATTAACACTGGATGGATTGTAACTATTGTTGAATTACGGGAATGGGCTTCAGGGAGTGATTACCAAAGTTAAGTCACCTACGCCGTGGTTGGTGACATTCGGTGACATTCCGACCATATCATTATCATCATCATCATTTCAGCCATAGGACGTCCACTGCTGAACATAGGCCTCCCCCAGTGACTTCCAGATTGGCCGGTTGAAAGCGGCTCGCATCCAGCGGCTTCCTGCAACCTTTACCAGGTCGTCTCAGGTCAGGTCTCAAGTTCCGACCATATATTAAGTGACATTTATCACAAGCTTCTCCGTGCTTCGGAAGGCACCTTAAAAGTTGATCCCGGGTAATATCGCTTGATTCTAGTCGTGAAGCCTAGTCAGAAGCCTCAAAGTGGCTTGATTACATCTGACAGAAAGGTTAACTCTGACTGGACAACACCCTTCCATCGCACCGGAGTGTGTGGAGTGTGGGACCGGAGAGAGACCAAACCCCTGCAATGGGACGTATAAAGCATACTTTACTCTACTACCTGCAGGTTGTCTGTCGCTCCTAGCTATACGACCGCCTTAATTGTATTTTTCTCTGTATTGTTTCAATTTAATTCAATTCAATATATTTATTGCATTGTTTGTTTTGCGTAGTGTGTAATAAAGATATCTACTTATCTATCATACTAACGAATATTGTAAATGTGTTTGAATGTTTGTTAACGATCACGGTTCAACGGCTAAATGGAATTAGATAAAATTATGCAAAAGAGTGCCTAATTTTAAAAAAAGGTGTAGAGAATAATATAAAACATGAATTTATCGTCATTAATTATAATCTTCGTTTTTTTTCCAAATAAAATCTATTTTAAAATTTTCAAAAAAAGACCGCGTAGACATTCATCAGTGATCACAGGTACAGTGAAATTGAATGGACCAATCGTAAATTTCAGTGAGTCCTATTGTTAAAAGAAAATAGAAATTTAAAAAACGAATTTAAAAATAGTTTATTCTTTACGTTGATCCATTAAGATATCGCACACCTAGATAAAGAGTGACAAATCGAAATACGCCATGGCACAACTTAAAATAAACGTGTGTCTTTGGAGTTAATGCAGTAGTTAATGTGATATGTGACCATATTAAAGAGTAGCACGTCTCCAGTACACAGGTGTCTTTGGAGTTAATGCAGATTCGACACAGATTCCGATAATTGCAATAACACAATTTTGTATTATTTCGAGTTGTTGTGCGATATTGATTTTGAGTCGTTCCTGAATAATTTGGCACTACCTTGCAGTGAAACCCTGTATACTCAAGTAGACTTCATCATCATCAACATGTCAGCTTATTGCAGTCCACAGCTTCCCCCAAAGAGTACCAAAGATTCAAAGAATTTAAAGACTTCTTAGAAAATTATAATGACCAATGCCTTTGTTCTTCTGTGTAAATTAGATACCTCATTTCATTTTAAAATAGAAAACTCAATTAATTATCAAAATATACGTACTTATTCAAAAACTCTTGTAGACTTCATAGTATTAATTTATGTAAGAAAAAGTTTAAACACTTATTTTTTGGTCAATGATCAAAGAAAAATGACAATTTGGTTTAATGGTATCTTTTATCTTCAAACATTTTTATGAAACGTGAAATATTTTGATCAAAGACTTTTAAATTTAATGTTCGGCTCAATCACTATACCTACTGAGAAATCTAGATTTTCATCATAATAAATAGACCTGTTTTATAGGACAAAACAATACTTGAGTTGTCATATATATAAAATTCTCGTGTCACAATGTTCGTTCCCGTACTCCTCCGAAACGGCTTGACCGATTCTCATGAAATTTTGTGAGCATATTGAGTAGGTCTGAGAATCGGCCAACATCTATTTTTCATACCCCTAAAGACCACGCAGACGAAGTCGCGGGCAACAGCTAGTTTTATATAAAAATCTATTTTGAAACATGATTTTACTTATTTTTTTTACAACATCATCATCAGTGATTGGAAGTCCACTGCTGAGACATAGGCCTCCACGCTACAGCGAGCGGCTCTGGACTTGCATTCAGCGGCTTCCCGCAACCTGACTAGGTCGTCAGTCCACAGGGTAGGTTTTTTTAGATGCTGCTACAATTTTATAAATAAATATTTGACAACATCGCTTAAGCACATTGCTCTGATATCCTTTGATAAGTAGTTTAAGCACTTGTGTTACAGAAATCAGAAGCAACAACGGTAATTTGATTGGTGTTTTATATAATCTATAGTTGCATGTTGACAAGCCAGAAAATCAAAAACTAGGATCTAAGAAGAATAATCTTTTGTAAAAGTTGGCATTAGTAGCATAATTTCTTCTAAAATAAATAAATTATTAAATCAACCTAATCCAAATGTATTTTAAATATTTTATTAACATTAAGATCAAGCATATTAGAAACTATGATAGGTTAGGTTAAGAACTATAAACAATAATAACTATCCCGATCTTTTGATACCTAGATCACGAAGCAGTTTAGTAAATCATGCTCGCGCGCACGTAGATCGATCGATCGTACTACTAACGCCATCTAGCGGCATGCTCTGAGATTAAAGTTGTTTTAAAAGTTCATTCGTATTTTTCATTTGTTTGTTATTATGGAATAATCAATTTTCTGCTGTTATTAAAAATTTTACTCATCAGGCATGTGTAATGTAATGGAGTTAGAAATTACATTGTTATGCGGTTTCATGAGACCGGTTGACGAGTATGGAGTATTTTTCGACAATTTCTTTAAATTATTCTAATTCTAGACCCAAAATAATTAGAGCTTGTACTATGGCGACTAGATGACGAATAGACAAGCTTATATAAGTAATTAAAGCCTTATAGTCAGAGAGGTATTTAATTTCTCGAAATTTAAGGATTTTAATTAGTAAGAAAATTTATTTTTACCAGTCGTTAAAAATGGTGAAATATCTGCCAGAAAGAACATTACATACACAGAATTTCAGCCATAAAATCTAGTTTACTCTATCTAAATATTCGGAAATCTTGCAAATTGAACCCTTCAGTTCAGACCCTAGGTCATACACACACTTGTAGACATCTATCATACAATATTTATCCATGTAAGTACGTATTTACCCGCTAATACCTAAAAACTTCTACTTACTGTGAAAGCTACTTAGAAATCGCACAGAAAAATATTTATTTGCCTTTTCATACAAAATTACGATCAAACACAGTGTCGTACCGATGGGGCATCAATTTTTTTTTGCGTGATTTTATGTTGATGATAGTAAAATTCAACAGCTGATAACTACACTGAATTATATTACTTGGAGCTAAGAGTGTTGTATTGTCTGTAATATATTTCATGTACGTTCTTTTTTGTTGTTATATAATTAATCAAAATTCGACATAAGTATTTTTATTTCCTTTCATATTTCATTTAGCCGAAGCCGCTTGATGCAAGCCGCTTCCAACCAATCTGGGAGTCATTGAGGGAGGCCTAATTTTCAGTAGAAGTCTTATGGTTGAATTAATGAGTGCACTACCATATTTTATGCAATAAATACTATTTCTATTTCTATTTCTATGTCACTGGCTGTTTCTGTTTCTGTGCTAGCTGTTTAGTTATAATAAAAAGCAATAAATCAACCTAGAAGTACTTTTACCTATATGTAACTCAAAATAAATAGTATTATATAAATTGATGAGGTCTAGTGATAGTAACTTAAATTGTAAAAGCCAGAGGTGGGAGAACCTGGTGACCTGTAACAGAGGCTTGCAAAATGCCTTTTTCAGGCACCAGTTTCTCCCAGCAATATTATTTTATGTTACGCTAATATAAGTCCTTGTAGCATGATTGCTTATTGATTTGTGTGAGAAAAAATTATTAATGATGATTTTTACCGACAATTTATACTTAATACTTTTTCTCATCTCAAAATCTCATTTAATATAAATAACAATTGACGCATGCTATGTTAGCAAAATATGCTTAGACATTTTAACAACATATGTACCATGTTTCTTGTAAATGAATTTAAATAGTCATACATAACAATCTGTTTTGTGGATTTCCATATTGCTTATTTTATTTTGTCTTTCTCAATAGAATCATACTATAATATCCAAAATATAGTGTTTTAAAAACGTCTCAGCGCTATATCTATACATTATAAAATATATTACGTTTATCCTATCATTTTGTTTATTGATTTTGTCTATTGCTTCTAAAATAATAGCTTCCAGTATTTTCGACCAACCGTTCATTTGATTAATGATAAAAAGATAATATGCATATTTTTATTTGGTCTTAGAAATAAATAGGACTTAATTGAAACAAAGAAAACATTAGGAATTGTTGAAAAATATTGATAAATACCTGACTTACAACCCATTAAAGTCGCGTGCTAAACAAGGAGATCCGACATGTGCCGTGACGTCACAGTACACGTCCGCCATAAATTTTTCATTGTAAAAGTTGTTTTAAAAAGAGACAAGTAAGTATATCTCAATTTCTAATTATTGTGTTACGGTTTTTTTAACCTGTGACAATATAATTAACGCGAATTATAAATGACTCATTTTAATGAAATTTTGTACTGAAAAGCTTGAGCCCTAGGGAAGAACATAGGCTACTATTTTTATTCCATCTAAGCGAGAAGCATATGGTGTGACAAACCATATTCCATGCAAGCGAAGCCGCGGGCACAGCTAGTTAAAAACTTAAGAACAATCTAAAGGAGCTTGGTGAGAATCGAATTTACTACCCACTAATGTGAGGTGAGAGTCATAATTTGCGTTAATTATATTGTCACAGGTGTATTACCAATGATGATTAAGGTTTATTATTCGGAGACAATACATTTTAACCGCTTTCATTGTACGCCATATTAATTTTTATTAGTAAATACAATTGTGTAAAGGCAATAAAAATATACTTCTCGTTAAATACTCTAATTTATTGATTGTCGCTTATTTACTTATACAGGATGAAGCTTTAAAAAGTTATTTATATTCATGTTAAAAGCAACCTGTAGAGGTACGTGCCGAGTTCATCCGATTATCATGTTTTAACCAATTTAAAAATACCGGACAAGTGCGTATCGGGCCACGCGGAATGTATGATTCTATAGTTTGCCGTCACTTCATTTTAGTAAGCTTCTGTTCCAAGACATTTTATAAGTTACTAATAGCTCGGTAACATGTAAAACCTCATCATCATCATTTCAGCTATAGGAAGTCCACTGCTGGACATAGGCCTCCCCGAATGACTTATCATCAGGGGGGATTGCCAATACTCGCCACGCTTAGCCGGCGGGTTGGCGAGCGCAGTTTTTTTTATAAGATTTCGCACGCAGACGATGCTAAAACCTACCCAGCTGTAATAGATTATCTTTTAACTTCATATTGTCGTAAATTTTTTCACATTTCTAAAGGCAATTATTCAAAGAAAAGTTGCATTCAAGTATGGCCCAAACCACTTCATAGTTGAGGTGAGGCCTGTGCCCTGCAGTGGGTCGTGTAAAGGCTTAGGTACTTTGCTTCTTTTTTATTATTACTACAGCGATGTATATGCCTTTTTTTATAATTGGCATAGACGATTAGTATCACTCTGTATCAGTTTTTAAGCACATACTATGTAAGTTAGAAATAGTTATAAAACTATAACTGGTCTAGTCAACGCTTGACAAAAATGTATTAGTGAAGTGCGCATTGAATGTAAAAACAACAAGGTGTAAATACTAGAACGGTATATCCGTATTTTTAGTAATCATCATTTCAGGCATAGGAGGTCCACTGCTGAACAAAGGCCTCCCCCAATGACTGATCATCGGGGGGGATTGCAATACTCGCCACGCTTGGCAGGCGGGTTGGCGAGCGCAGTTTATAAATAGATTTCGCACGAAGACGCTGCTGCCCGTCTCGTGCTACAGGAATTAGTCGACTCTTACGACACGCCTCCTGTTGGCGTATTTTTAGTAATAGTTCTTTACTACTATATTATCTATATTCACATATACGTCTCGAAAATATAACTTTGCCATACCACCGCTCCGGGATTACATATCGGCTGGATAATAAAGAAACGGCGCACCAAACTCATGCCAACTTCCTCAGCCTTCTTATATACACCCTGTATGAATGTTATCACGCATCTACTTGTCTTTTCTAGTCTTTTATAATGGCGTTTAAAACAAACTTACGTATAAAGCTAAAATAAACATTGCTCAATGTAAGTACTGGTTCCGAATAATAAACCGACACTTGTTCAAATAACCAGTGGCGTAAATTGATTGTACAATATTTAATGTATTATTGGCGTTTAATATTATTAATTAATATTAGTTATTATTCAGTAAAGTGGTTAAAGCCGAAACCAGAGGCCCAATTCCCGTAATTTGACAATTGTCACAATCCGGTGTCGATCCGGTCCCAGTAACATTACTATCACAAACGGTATTCTCGTAAACTTTCAATTTGACGTAAAATTATTAAAACTATCCTAATACGACTAAAAACAGAGCAAAAAAAAATCTAATTTTGGTTTCTTCCATTTTCAGTTGCATTACGAACTATAATTGAATTTTTTAGGTTTAGGAGAATACCGTTTGGGATCGTAATGTTACTGGGAGCGGATCGACACCGGATTGCGACTATTGTCAAATTACGGGAATTGGGCCTCAGGTTATCCGGCAGAAGACCAAATTATTGAACATAGTTTTCAAATGTAGCAAGGTAAAGTGGCTGGGCCGGCCACATCTGTCGCAGAACCGATGAAAGGTGGAGTGAACGGGTTCTCGAGTAGAGACCGCGCCTTGGCAAACGGAGTGTAGGACGCCCCCCAGCTCGATGGACAGACGATCTTAGGAAAATGGCTGGCAGTGGTTGGATGAAAAAAGCGGGAATCTTTCTCTTTGGCGCTCTTGGCTTGCTTGCTTACGTCCAGCTGTGGACAGCAAAAGACTGACACGATGATGATGAAAGTGAAGCATTTGGATGATGTCAGACGAACTGCATGCGGGTAGATTTAACACGTTCAACGCTTGCAGTCAGCTCAGGGTTGGTAGATTGTTTTTTACGCATTTTTGCGAAAAAAATTAAGTCCCCCTGCCAGACATGCCTCTGCTCTCACCTCATGAGGTGGTTTGGGATATACCGGACCCAGTGCGGAAGCGTGTTGTAAGGCCGGTGACTAAACCTTACTCTCAGATGTAATCAAGCCGATAAAGCTTCACGACTATATCAAGCGATATAAGTCGGGACCAACTTTTAACGTGCCTTCCGAAGCACGGACAGATATGATTGTGATAGTACTAAATGGTCGGAATGGTCACCCATCAACCGCGGCGTTAGTTGCTTTACTTCGGTAAATAATCTACAAGTACTGACTGGTAGAGAAATGCTTTTGGCATTAAGTCCGCTATTTGTACCATTTATTTTTGTGTCTGTGCAAAGTATAAATAAATAAAAAATAAATAAGTACCTTGTTATCATATTTATGTAGAATTAAGAGCCTGTTAAGGGCTGTGGATTTTGTGTAAATTTAACAAATAAATAAAACGAAAATTAGTTTATAGTTACACCCATTTTTCTGGTTTAATTATTTGGTAAAGTTAAAACAATTGTGTGTCAAACGTACGCAACCGCAACCGCAACTTTTTGTCGGCTGACAATAACGTTTTTACTGAGTTTCATTATCTAAGACAGCTAAGGACGTAAGCTCACCAAAGAGCGCCAAAGGACACTATCTCCCATTTTTTTCATCCAGCCACTGCCATCTTCTTAAGATCTTCGGTCCATCGAGCTGGGGTCCTACACCATAGTTGCTCTCATAGTAAAAGTTAATTGTTAGTTAGTTAGTTGTCGAGACCCTTGGTCCGTGGGGTCCTAGCGCTATAAGGCTTTTTAGGTTAGTCGACATCACAGGGGACCGAAGAGCTGGCAGCTACCTCGGACAAAGAATTAGTTTAGATATTCAAAGGGGGAACGCTGCCAGTATCTTCGGGACCTTGCCTAAAGGGACTCCTTATAATAATTTATTTTAGTTATTATATAATAAACGAGTTTAGTACAGTTTAGTTTAGTTTTTTTTTTAAGGTTTTTAGGTTTAGGTTCATTGTACTTGTACTAATTAGGTAGATTAATGTTTAATAAAAGTTAATATATTAATATTGGACAACATCACATACATTGCTCTGACCCTAAAAGCAGATATCCTATTCTTTTTTACACCCCGTATAAGTTGCATATGTGTGCTGTTGGTGTGCATACCTATTTAATCTTGAGTAAAAATCTCTTGTCGTGTTTGTGGTCGCACTCCTCCGAAACGGTTTGACCAATTATTATGATTTTTCAACCGACTTCAAAAAAGGAGGTTCTCAATTCGACTGTATGTTTTTTTTTTTTGTATGTTTGATACGCGATTACTCCGCCAATTATGAATCGATTTTAATGATTCTTTTTTTGTTTGGTAGATCATACTTCAGAGGTGGTCCCATATAAATTTTATCGAAATTGATTCAGAACTTTTTGAGAAAATCAACAAATATATACCCAGATAGTATTTTGGTTGTGGTTCTTGTTACCTATCTTCGACAAATATGAGCCGATTTTTATGATTTTTGTTTTATTGAATAGCTTATACTTCAAAGATAATATGCTAAAAGTTTACAAAATAAAAATCACCCCTAAGGGTAGGAAAATAGGGGATGAAATCGGTGTTCAGCAGTTAGATTAGGATTTATCACTAAAAATTGATGAAATAAGTAAATTTTATTTAAAAAAATAAAACCGACTTCAAAACACTAAAATGCTAAAAATAATCCTAACACTTAAGTACCTAATCAGTTACTTTTGGAGTCGGTGCAAACAAAAACATTGAATCTCTCATCGGCTGGCACCGACTCCAAAAGTAACTGATTAGGTACTTAAGTGTTAGGATTATTTTTAGCATTTTAGTGTTTTGAAGTCGGTTTTACTTTTTTTAATAAAATTTACTTATTAAAAGTTTATTTGGTAGTTATGAATACCGCTAGATGTCCTTATCCAGAATTTTGTTTTCTGAACTAAAGACCGCGAACGAAGTCTCTGGCAACAGCGAGTAACATAATAACGTCGAGTAAGTAATAGGTGGCAATTTTGACGTGTGCTCGCTCATAAAGTTCCTTAAATATTGACAGCGAAATGTCAGGGAACTATTTGCTGTACTTTATTGCTTCCAACCAGCCAATCTAGTAGTCACTGGGGGAGGCTATGTTCAGCAGTGGACGTCCTATGGCTGGAATGATGATGACGAATATTATCGTATGTTTTTTTCATTGAAAAAAAATATTTTATCACTATGTCGGCGTAATTAATTTAGTATACCCATTCCAAATTACAGATTTCAGTACTATTTAAGAGTCTCAGAGCTAGGCGGACAGACAGAAGGAAGTCCGGCTGACTTTTGAGGTTAAAAAATGCTCTCATCTCTGACTGTGAGTGAAGCATTACACGTGTGGCACACCCAAGGAATTTATAAGTACTACTTAACACGTGTGTGTTAAGTGTTTTTCCACTAGTACACATTAACAAATTAAACAACAAACTAAAAAGAACGCACTAAATAAAAAATATAAAAAATCTATTTTTTATTTTATTTAAATAGCCGTATAACCTCCGTAGCCGAGAGGCGAGTATACCGGACTTGGTATCGCATTCTCTGAGGGTTCGATTCCCGGTCGGTCAATGCAGAGAAATAACTTTTATATTGTCTCGGGTCTGGGTGTTGTGGTACCGTCGTTGTTTCTGATTTCTGTAACACAAGTGCTTAAGCTACTTATCACAGGATAAGAGCAATGTATGTGAATATTTATTTAATAGTAATTGCATAGTCAAAAATTTCGCAAAAGAGGTTGTCTATGTGCTCAATTTAAAGACCCGTTCGTTCTTTTATTATAAATCTATTTTGAACCTATCATATATACACTTTTAATGTGTTTGGTAAAGAGCAATACCAAAAGGGGGTGAAATTAGAAACAAAAACAGTTTTTTTTTCTTTTGATGTACTTATTAAGATATTATTTTTATTTGGACTGTGATTGGATTGCAAGGAACTTAACTTTAATAATAATAATAATAAATACTAAAATAATTTATTATTATACAGTGTTCTTAAAATAATATTTACCAACATATTCTATCGCCAGCGACGAGCAAATTTATAGCTGCCTGATTTGTGAATTAGCTTAGCTTTTTTGTCATTATAAAGCTGTTAACATTAGGAATAATCAGATAATTTAAATATTTAATTTTTTTGTCTAAAAACAATGAAATATATTACAAATTTTACAAAAAAAAGTCTAAGTAATTTTAGTCGCCTAACCATGTATTTGTCTTATTATTATTAGTTGCAACGAAATCGACCCACTATTTTGAACGAAAGTAAGAAAAAATCTTTTTTTTTCCTGTTAGATAATAGTGTTCAGTGTTGAGATGAAACACGGGTTTATGTTATAGCATCTATTTGGTGACTGACACAAACGATTTCTACATCGGACTGTGGTATGTGGGCATACCCACATAATATTATATTAACTATGGTACTACGTAACAAATAGTAGATCATTCATTTTTGGCCAAGTTTCAACCCCCTTTCGGTATTGCATTTCATCCCGGGACATGTTGTATTTTTATCTCTATGCCACCTGAAGCCCAATCAACAGCAGTAATACAGTATCGTACCGCTCTTAGTAACATTACATCAAAAACGCTAATATTCTCGTAAACCCAAAAAGTTGTTACAACTGAAAATAAAGAAAACAAACTTTGTTTCTTTGTGGTTCTATTTATCAGTCGTATTGGGATAGTTTTGATAATTTCAGATCAAATAAATAGTTAACGAGAATGTCTCTTTAGATAATAATGTTACTGGGAGCGGATTGTGACTACTGGTAGATTACTGGAATTGGGCTTCAGCCTATATATATATACACGATATAATATAACGAAATGTCGACACCAACTTTAAAAATATGATAGATGATTTTTTATCGAAACAGCGATCTTAATATGTGACGGCGATTCAACATGGCGGCTTTATCTATCATATTTTTGAAGTTGGTGTCGATATATCGCTATATCATATCATATCGTGTTTTGGTAGAAATGCTAGGGGGGCTGATGGCAAAACATGTAATTATTTTTTAATTAAAATATCTGTAAAAATCATGTGTATTTTACTTGTATGGTGTGCAATAAAGAGTATCTATCTATCTATCTATCTATCTGATATGAAACCATGTTTTATGCAAATGAATATTTTCTAGTTGTATTTCGCTTTTTTTGTAAATGGACAATAATAGATGCCTTTATTCAGCGAACGACTTAAATAAACCTTAGACATTCCTCTCTGACATATTACGCATAACAATTAATTAATGCCGAAAAATTTACGCCATTATCACTTTAGTATCCCAATTTACATATTTAATGACATATTTTAACTTTAATTAAGTATTAATACAAGTATTTGTAGCAATTAGTGTTTTTATATTCCGGAACAGAATGTGTTAATTAAATATAAAAATAAGAAGCTTCGTAATTCGGCTTTTGTTAGACAAACCGTTAAAAACTTAGTTATAACGGAATTAACTAGAATTATTTCTTAATTAGTGCTATAAATCATTGTTTTTTCAGTCTAAACTAAAACAGGAAACATATTTTCGCAATAAAACTTATAATTAATGCACTTTTAACACGTTAATATGTTAAAAAAGCTTTCGAGTCCGATTAAGATATTAATTTGGCAGTCAAGAGGTTTATTTTATAATTAGGCTGTTTAGGATACTTTTGTTTAAATATTCACAGAAAACAAAACAATGAGTTCTTTTTGAAAACGACGACAGTCATTCACACATTTATAAATTTGTTCTATAGTCAAATTTTTAATATAAAAAACATAAACGATGGAATAAAAAGGTTAAATTATAACGTACCTCAACTCAAATTCAGCTGAAAATCCCACATAAATCCGCCATAACATAAAACATTCAACTTTTCAACCAAACTATCTGTCCGTACATTTCACTCACACACTGTCACTGGCCGAAAACGCATTCGCCGAAAAAAACAAACTGTCAACTGTCAAATATGAGCGGGAAAACCGCGGAGGTGGTGCACAACCTTTTTTGATGGTTTAATTGGAAAACTCAACTCGAAACTCGTATGGCGATACGCAAAACTGAGTTCGAACTGGCAAATCCGAGTGAGTATCCCCCCTTCTAGAAGGCGTGGTCTGAGCAGGGCCCGAAGGGGGCGGGGCCATTTTTTCTTCCTCTGTCCACATTTCTCTCGTTTTATATTATTTTCGGCCGCTTATTATAATGTAATGTTGTTTGTTGAATTTAAATAAAAGTAAAGTTGTCATTTCGTTGTTGTGAGTCTGCTTGTATGTCCGACTTAATAATGTCGAAGGTTTTTTGATGGGAGGTATAGGGCGTGTGTTTGTTGACGTTTTAAATAAATACAATAAAAGGGTAGAAAGGATTGTAATGGAAAGAAATTATAGTGTCTTAATTAGTTGGGTGATGGAGTATTTTAATTATTTTTAGAATTCTGTGCAAATCAATATGCGTTTTTAGTCGGTGTAATTAGGACTAGTTATTTTGTCTTGCCCGGAGGATTCTTCATCATCATCATCATCATATCAGCCTGTTTCAGTCCACCTCTGGACGTAAGCCGGGAGAGCTGGACGTAAAGAGAGCCAACGAGCACGATCTGCTTGTTTCCCGCCAGCCATCTTACTAAAGTCGTCGGTCCATGGAGCTCGAGGCTTCCTAAAAAAGTATAATTATTGTGTTATGGCAATCTAATTAGTGTACAACACTAATTTCGTTAAGGGGCGTCGTTCAGTGATGAAACCCGTGATGTTTAAAATCGTTTACAATTAACTACGGTAGATACTATAGTTAACATTGTAAATATAGTGATCAAAATGTTATTCGCGGCTGCAGTAATATTTGTACTGAATAATAATCACATAAATAATCAATCAATCAAATTCATAAGTATTTCGTCGTAAATATCAAGTCAAAATGTGAGTCAAAGTCAAAGTCAAAATATAACTTAATTATTAGGTGGTCTCGGCAATAAGTTAAATAAATAAAATTGATACTAATACGAGTAAGTACATCACACCAATTGCCGTGGTCTCGACGAAAGGATCCTTGGATATCAAACGAGGCAATTTAGAAAACCTCGTCTTTTAAATTGACCTAAACCAGGAATCGAACCCGATCCATTGTGTTTAAAGCAAGTCACTGAGGAATTACACCAATCGCCTAGTTTCCTAAAAAAAATCTAATTAGACACGTATTTTTTCTTTTCTCAATCAAACAAAAAAATATGAAGATATAGCCCATTATAGTTCCGCGTAACGTCACGCCTTGCGACACTTTTTAGCAAAGCGTGACGTCACGTGCTTTCATTCCCAAAATTTTATGCGCTTCGTAATTTTTTGTTTGATTGACAAAAGACAAAATATGGGTCCAATATTTTTTGATAATCTAACTGACGGACTAAATAGAATAATATTTTTTTGACGCAGGAAACAAACACACAGGTGGTGAGTAGTGGCTCAGTGATTTCTTGGTGCGTGGGTTCGAATCCCACCAGATACTTTTTTTTTTTTATCGAATGAGAATTATCCTTGACATAATAAACAAGCATTATTGCGAATGCAAAAAATGAAAGTTTTGCACCAATTGGGTCGTCTAATGACAATACTCTCGCAAAAAAATTAAATACTTAATAAAATTAATAGTCCTTATTTCCCAAACGTTTGTTACTAAAATCCTAATCAAACCGTTCGCAAATTGGAGATAATTATGAAGCTCTGT
Source organism: Anania hortulata (assembly GCA_963576865.1). Classification (NCBI taxonomy): domain Eukaryota; kingdom Metazoa; phylum Arthropoda; class Insecta; order Lepidoptera; family Crambidae; genus Anania; species Anania hortulata. The sequence continues at coordinate 8,381,532 of OY756416.1, forward strand.
TCGGGGTACTAAAAATGAGTACCGAAGCACCCCACGCTTCACCCCCGAATTCGTTCCATCCACCCCCTGGTATGTCTAAAAGTAAAAAATCTTCTGAAGAGGGAGTTTTTAATTAGTCCCCATTTTTAAGTGTACTTTAGATGAAAGGTGCCTTTGAATTTTACTTATTACTCGCTCATTTACGCTCCAGTAACATTTAACAAAATGTAGATACTAAAATTATTCCAACCGGCCAATTTGGAACTCAAAGACCTATGTTCAGCTGTAACTGAAATGATGATGATGATGTCTTTGTTTCTTCTCTTTATTTGTGACTACAAACAGTTACATTAATGGCTTAATCTCTAATTTATACTAAACAAATTACTTGTAATGTAACCAGCACCGTTGTCCACAGATAAGATTAATAAAATTAAACGGTGGAGCATCGCAAAATTAATTAAGTTTTCATTTGCACATTCAATTTCAATCACAAATATTTCTAAACGTAGGAGGTGAGCTTGAGAATAGGTCAATGTCGCAGAAATGTTTGTTGTATATCATTAATCTATACAAAGAAGAACGCTCACCTGCGTACGTTTTACAAGTACTTATTGGTAGCAAATAAAATTTGTAAAATTTATGATGACTTTATTTACAAGGTAAATAGTGATTTCTATTATAAACCATTTTAACAATCACACCAATTTATCTTTACTCCAAACTAAGAGATTTTCATCAGAGTTTTAGCCAATGATTTCTTAAACTGTTGTTAATGTTCAAGTAATAAAGAAGAAGCAAGAGCACGATCCTCGGCATCCGCTTCATGGCCATCAATTACCCGAATCTAGACTGAAGAGCCGGAATAGTTTCCTGAGACTGACCGAAGGCATCACCACCCAGCCTACATTCGAATTCAGCTCTGGTCCTCCAAAATTCATCCGCTTTCCAATTTTATATCGCCGTCTGAACACCTTCCCCCTGGGCATGAACAGCCTTGGCCAACATGGAAGGCGTTAAACCGTCTCCGTACAGGGGTTGGCCGCTGTAGACAAAATTTGGTAAGGTGGGATGAGGTCCGAGCGGCAAAGTGAGTGCGACTATGGTGCGGACCTACAAAGAATGGCCTACCTTATCTCCTGCCCTTTGTGTCCCTACACCTGCACGAGGGATGACCTAAACAGAGCGACACAAAACGCTGTAGAAGTTGCCATGTTTTGGTCGAAGTCTGTCTAGAGTCGCCATTGACACGACAGATGAAGAATATTCAAGTTACAAGTTGTTGATTTTTAAAAGAGAGTAAAAATTTTGAGAAAGATTGTAGGGCAGGTTTTAGTCTCACTAATTGTACTTAGGTTATATTGTGTCGGTCAATATGAAAAGAACCAAGAAGTTGCTTCTTTTAGAGACTCATTAAGTTCATAAAAATTCAGCAAAAGCTCTTATTAATTTTCATTTAATCACTGGAGAATGATTGTTTGTACGAATAATCTATTCACTTGTAACATTCAAACGCAGCATCAAGCAGCCATTAACGCGGAAAGGGGAAGAAATAAGTCTTCCCCGTAAAACAAAGATAAAAAGCGAAACTCACGGAGTTTTTTAATTAAACACAGTTCTACGAGTCACTTTTGTGCATTTGAGAACCTGACTTAATACTTAATACCTGTAACAAATGCTGACAAAGGTGATTTATGTTTCTTGCGGCGTTTCTTCTTGTCACCATCTTACTCATCTGTCCCTTCGTGAAATGCAATTTAAATCTTTTGAAAAATAAGGAAATGATTCTTTGAAAATAGCTGCATCATCTTATTAGTTAACTTATTTTAAGGGGTTGATGTCCTGTAATTTAGTCCTGTAGTTTACATTATGGAAGCAGAACCTTTTGACTACCTAGGTTATCCTATATGTTTTACCCAAAATGATGCGGTCAACCTTAGACTGCGTTCGAGAGACACAAACAACCCGCCTTTTGACACAAGTCACTAGCCCAATTCCCATTTTAACAGTAAATCGAAATCGTAAACTTTATATTTGACGTAATATTATCATAACGTTCGTAATGCGACTGAAAATAAAACAAAAATTGTTTTTTGTTTATTTTTTAATTTTCAGTCGCATTCCGAACTATAATTCCATTTTTTGGGATTACGAGAGTACTGTTTTAACGGAGCGGGTCAACGCTGAATTGCGACTAGTACTATTATATCATGTTATGCCACATGGCAATAAGTCCACCTTTTGTACGACCTTTATCTATGCAATAAAGTTTAAATAAATAAATTACGGAAATTGGGCCTCTGATATATTAGACAGAGATAGAGAGAAGGCGAGAGAGAGAGGGAGAGTAGGCTTTCACCTCTGTACTATTTTTATCAGTGCTTTTCATTAGAAAGTTTAGATTAATTAATAAACATAAAAATCGGAAAAAATACATTCCCTCTTAATAAACCACAGATCAACTGACATCAGTTTGACAGGTACGAACTATTTTATTTTTAAACTGAGTTTGTATTTGAAAATAAAATAGTAGATTTTTACTAGATACTTTTCCGGTGATTTCTTTACATTTTTTCACCTTTTATATCTTCCCTGGACTTATACAAACATTTCAAAACCAAAATTAGCCAAATCGATCCAGCCGTTCTTGAGTTTTTGTGAGACTAACAAAGATATATAGATAAGCTTGTAGACTCGTATCTCTGTGTATATAGACACAATTAGAATTTCGATTTTCTAGTTATGAAGTACATCTTTTTCCCCACCACGACCAGTTTAGCAGGACCCCTTATTTAAGTACATGCAAAAATCTCAACCGTACACCTACTAAAATTGAAAATGTAATTTGGTTAGTAATACATAAGTTACCACAAAAACCAACCACAAATCAAATATAATCACAATTCCATGTACAATGATCACCGAACACAACAATCAAGTTTAAGGAATAATTGCAAGCCGCTATCATTAAAGGCTTATTTTGCATAAAAAAACTCAATAATAATCTTGCACTTCTAATAAAGATCGTACATCATATCTAATGATACGTCTCGCTGATTCTAATTTGCTCAAATGGTAGTGAGTCGTTTTACTGAGCGCCGATATCAATCAAAAGCAATTTGCAAGATAAAATCTTCGTGCTCTATTTGAGGTAGGTAGCGCCATCTGTTAGCAGGTAGATGAACTTGGAAGAACAAATTCTGTACAGTGACATCTATTGGCGAGTAGTATAACTAAGATGCTGGGATTAACATCTTGTGTACTTGCAAGAATTAGTAAGATTTAGTTTAAACTTTTGAATACAGATGTCGATATTTAACGAAAATATTATTTATTCTGTGACAAAAGTGCCAAAAGAACAAAACTTTTAATTTTGAAATATCTTTATTTTAATAAATACTACAATACGAATTAGGCGTGTACCTACCTAGATTAAATCATGGGTCTAGAATATCGGTTTAGTGTGTGTATTTGGTTGACTTAAACTATTTGCCTAATGTAAAATTCAATTAAATATTGCCTACTACTACTACTACTACTGATAGTAAAGTCAATAGATATCTACATTACATTTATCAGTTGTTATTTTACGGAAAATTTGTTTTGGTCTTATTATGATAAGAATAAACGTATATAAATAAACGTCTCTGTGGAGGTATTTATCCATCAGCAAAAAAAAACATCCTGCCCATTCTTACGTACGGAGCGCAGACCTGGAGACGTATTTTTGAAGCATTAGAAATGAATCTCAAATTCGTACACGAAAATAATTCGTGTATGAAATTCATTTCTATTGCTCACGATTTTACGCATTTTTGAATCACTCGAAATAGGTGCTACTATTAAATTGAAATTTTGTAACAATTTTTGTTTCACGCAGAAAATATTATAAACCATAAAGCAAAAACTCATTAACGAACGTAAATAAAAAGTTATTATGTCAAATTTCTGTCAAACATACGTTTACTTTTCAATGTAATTCTTCCGTACTTTCTACTAGTAGAAAAAAAAAACGAGTGGTCGTTGCAGAATTCACGGAATGAATCTTCAAAAATAGTGATTTTAAGAATTCGCATGCGAATCTTGCGATTTCGTATTCGGATTGAAATTCGCATGATTCAAAAATACGTCTCATGGTCTTTGACCGAGAGTCAAAAATCCAAACTCAAAGTTTGCCAAAGGGCTATGGAGCGGAGCATACTAGGTGTAAAAAGGATTGATAGAATCCGGAACACCGCCATCCGCTCAAAAACCGGTGTCGCAGATGTAGGCGAGAAAACTGCAAAGCTTAAGTGGGAGTGGGCAGGACACGTGTGCAGAGTGCATCCGGACAGGTGGGCCCAAATCGTCACCCGATGGGTACCTATAGACGGCGGTCGCCGAAGAGGTAGACCCAAAGAAAGATAGTGTGACGACTTGGTTAACTTAACGAGGGATTGGGAGTCATTGGCGATAGATAGAGATCGATGGAAGAGTCTGGGGGAGACCTTTGCCCAACAGTGGGATTGAACAGGTTGATAAAAAAAAACAGTACAGACAACAGCACGTCAACCTACCACAAAATGCCATATTTTCTCAATTGATATTGATCTCTACGCGTCGGACTTAAAGTCTAAAATCAATTCAATGACCTTTAACTTTTTGGTAGGTTGACCTGCTGTTGTCTGTACCTACAATAATGATCAAACAGTACCTAAACACTCACAATGAATTAAAGTGATCTTTAACATAAAACACTAAAAACTTTAACCTATTTGGGGAAATAAATAAATAAATAATAAATAAATAAACATTGGACAACATCACATACATTGCTCTGATCCTGTGGTAAGTAGCCAAAGCACTTGTGTTACAGAAATCAGAAACAACGATGGTACCACAACACCCAGACCCGAGACAATATAGAAAAGTTATTTTTCTACATTGACCCGACCGGGAATCGAACTCGGCACCTCAGAGATAGCGAAACTAAGTCCGGTATGCTCGCCTCTCGGCTACGGAGGTCGTAAGAAATGATGACACACATTGTTTTTAAGGTGGTCACAGTACCCTTACGTCTGCTACCACAATTTCTGTAAATAAGCCTGCATTAAGCTCTTTTACACTGTACTTAGTATTACACACAAATCAGTGTAAGTAGCGCAGTGCCATATAAAACAGTCATAATCATCATCAACATTTCAGCCGTAGGAGTCCACTGCTGAACATAGGCCTCCCCGAAAAGGGGGATTTCCAATACTCACCACGCTTGGCAGGCGGGTTGGCGAGCGCATTTTTTTATAATATTTCTCACGCAGACGCTGCTGCCCGTCTCGTGCTATAGTCGCCTCTTACGACACGCCTCCTGTTGGCGGTGGGGAAGTGTATTCTTTACGGCTGAAAGCCACACGGCACGGTCAATTAATAAACAGTAAATTACTAAATTTATGTACTTAAGTAATATGCAGGTAAGGTAGGTAATAATTTCTTAAATGAGTTAAATTATCCAGGCGCCAGCCACTCCTTGAGGTTTGGCACCCCTTTGCAATGTAACCCTGTAGTTTAAAACACATCATAACAGACTTTTCAGTCTGAATAGGACTATGAGACCCATCAAAACGAATGATATGAGCCCAAACTCGAAGTAACACTATCCACCTTCTGGCTTCATCATCAGATCAGTTCTATGGTATCAGCAATAACCAGCCCCCCTAGAATGAGCACCAAAACATGATATGATATAGCAATATATCGACACCAACTGTCTTTTTTTAAAAATATATTAGATATAGCCGCCATGTTGAATTTTTATCGAAACAGCAAACATAACATGTGTCGTCACCGACACGGCGATTCAACATGGCGGCTATATCTATCATATTTTTACAGTTGGTGTCGATATACCGCTATATCATATCGTGTTTTGGTGCTCATGCTAGGGGGGCTGGTATCAGATTATTGTATTGTCGTTGCGATAACACATACCATAGTGCCACAAATCAGTGCCTTAAATAAAGGAAATATATTTCTTTTCTCTCTTACAATGCTCCTGTAGCGACATCTATCTCGCTACATATAAAACTGACGTATCCTACATCGCGATATTAAAGTTATCGGAGCGATTGAACCATATACACAAGAACCCGACAAACAACCGTCGGGCAGTAGCCCACCAGACACAACACCCGTCTGGTCGGGGGATCCTCCCTGTTCAATGGGGGATGAGGAACTTTACACCCTGTTCCTCTCACCCCCAAACTCCAAATCAAGTGACCTAGGTTACTTATGTTAAACTCAAATTCCAAGATTTGAATACATACTTAAGTAGATAGTTGTTAAAAAATAATAAAATAGGTTCATCATTCTTTTCAGAAAATAAATAAATATTGGTCAACATCACATACATTTCTCAGATTCTATGGTAGGTAGCCAAAGCACTTGTGTTACAGAAATCAGAAACAACGGTACCACAACTCCCAGACCCGAAACAAAACAAGAAATGTTAATTTTTCTACATTGACCTACCGGCAATCGAACCCGGAACCTCAGAGATAGCGACACCAAGTCCGGCATGCTCGCCTCTCGGATACGTAAGTACTTTTTACTTTTTAATAATGTTCAAAGTTTTTGTAACTTATCAATCAAGTTAATAATTTAAAGTAAATTAGTAATAAAAAAGTAAAAAAAGTAAATTGACTAGAAATAAAAAGTTTCGTTCCTAAGCTGTCTGTAAAAAAAAACAAATTCTTAATAATTTACATAATGCAGAAGTACTTAATGCTTGCTTAAAGATTCTGTTAGCAAGAAGCCTAACTGATTTTAAACCTTATAAGCATACAAATAAGATACCAGAAAGTAAAAATACCTGGGCATGACGCGAGAATCTAACCCGTTTACCTTGAAGTGCTCGAGTCAATAATCTAAAGTTTGTGTTACTTGACGACTACATTAAAATCACTTCTACTTGAGAGAAACTTTTAATATAAAAATATTTTACAACATCACATACCTACATTGCTCTATGAAAAGTAGCTTATGCACTTGTGTTACAGAAATCAGAAACAACGACGGTACCACAACACCCAGACCCGAGACAATATAGAAAAGTTACTCGTCTACATTGACCGACCGGGAATCTAACCACAGACCTCAGAGATAGCGACACCAAGTCCGGTATGCTAACCTCTCGGCTACGGAGGTTATCGTCAATTGACCGGTACACATACAACATAATTTTGTATTTATGATATGACTTGCTCTCGACACTTGCACTCGTTACTTGCACTAGTCACTTGCACTTGTCAAAATGTAAATTAGGCATAATTAACAATACTTTATTATCAGCAGGACCTATTTCAGCCATATGACGTCCACTGCTGAACATAGCCCCTGCCACCAAAACACGATATGATATAGTGATATATCGACATCAACTGACGATTTTTTTTTAAATATGATAGATATTCGTAATCTTGAATTTTTAAACGAAAACATTGGTCTCTCATTGACTGGCACCGACTCCAAAAGTAACTGATTAGGTACTTAAGTGTTAAGATTATTTTTAGCGTTTTAGTTTTTTGAAGTCGGTTTTTATTTTTTTTATAAAATTAACTCATTTCATCCATTTTAGTGATAAATCCTAATCAAAACAAATCTTACGAGTGCAAACATAATTTAACTGCTGAACACCGATTTCATTTCATATTTTTCCACCCTTAGGGGTGAAATTTTTTCCAAAAATGTTTTATTATAGTATCTTTGAAGTATAAGCTATTCATTAAAAAAAGAATCATCAAAATCGGTCCACATTTGGCAGAGATATAGGTAAGACAGATACTAAAATCAGTTGGCGTGGTACGGAGTTTATGCAATGTTTGATGATTTTCTTATAGATCCCATCATCAGAATTTAACCAAATTTATATGGGACCATTCTGAAAGTATTACCTTTCAAACAAAAAAAATATTATCGAAATCGGTCAACGCAGTAACGAATGATCGCTGAACCGACGAATTGAGAACCTCCTCCTTTTTTGAAGTCGGTTGAAAAGCGATCATAAAAATTCAACATCGCGTCAATATCTTACACATTTTTAATAAAAATGGATTGTTTGTGTCGCTATAATATATCGTGTTTTGGTGGTCATGCTAGGGGGGCAGTGAGTTCCAGATTGGCCGGTTGGAAGCGGCCTGCATCCAGCGGCTTCCTGCAACTTTTACTATCACTATATGACATACTATTATGTATTTATAGTGACAACCTAGTAGCCGAAAGGCGAGCACGCCGGATTTGCCTTCGCCAATTCGCCATCTCTGAGGATCCGGGTTCGATTTCGGGTCAGGTCAATGTAGAAAACGTCTTTTCTATATTGTCTCGGGTCTGGGTGTTGTGGTACCGTCGTTGTTTCTGGTTTCTATAACACGAGTGCTTTAGCCACTACTTACCTTAGGATCAGGAGACGTATTTTTGAATAATGCGAATTATAAACCGACCGAAACCGAAATCGCAAGATTCGCATGCATCATCATTATCATCATCATTTGCCTGCCCTGTTCCCAGGTTATCTGGGGTCGGCGCAGTATGTCTTTCTCTTCCATGCAATCCGGTCACTCGTCATTGAGACATTCACTCCCTTCTCAGTCATATCTCTCCTCACACAATCCATCCATCTCTTCTTAGGTCGTCCCCTACTTCTCCACCCATCAATACTCATAGATATCCATCACTCTTCTCGTTACGTGCTCCTCTTCCCTTCTCATCACATGTCCATACCAAGACAAGACATGCGAATTCCTAAAATCACTATATTTGAAAATTCATTCCGTGAATTCTGCTACGAGTGGTCCTACCCACTCGCTTTTCGATTTCTACTAGTAGAAAGTACGGAAGAATGACATTGACAAGTAACATATTATGGTTGACAGAGATTTGACATAATAACTTTTTATTTACGTTCGTTAATTCGTTTTTATTTATGGTTTTTTCTGGTGAAACCAAAGATTTTGTTATATTTATTAATTTTCTTTGGTGAAACAAAAGTAGTTACAAGATTTCAATTTAATAGCAACATCTATTTCAAATGATTGAAAAATGCGTAAAATCGGAGGCAAGAGACGATTTTCATACACGAATTGTTTTCGTGTTCGCATTCAAGATTCATTTCTAATGCTTCAAAAATACGTCTCCAGAGCAAACGTATGTGCATGTGATGTCAAATTATTATAAATTTTCTGTTATTACTGCTTGTGATTTATCATCATCACCGATAAACCGACCCCCAGGGATTTCACAAGTTTATTATAATTATCATATTTTTATTTCCCAGTCAAGTCAGGAGGTCAATTTGATATGGTTCACGTATAGTAAACTCAACTACTTACTTCGATTTTATCAATCGTAATTCGGTTCTTACCCTGTTGTGAATAGAATCTATTTTTTACTTGTGTTTTTTGCTCACTCTATTTGTAGGAAACTGCCATGTTATGTGTATGTCAGTTCAGTTGACCACAGTCGGTTGTCAAGATAAGATGTATTTGTATCTGCTGGTGGTTGTGGCCGGGTTGTTGGGGAATACTGTGAGTAGCTTATTTTAACTATGTCAAAAACATGTAGGTACACCATGAGAGGTGAAATGTCATATGATTTGTTCGACAAAATTTTCCACCTTTTTTTAATCTGTATTTTTTTGTATGGACGACCGTTGGCAGGAGCTATCATTTCATACAAAATGTAAGTAAAAAATGACTTACTAGTTTCGGAGAAACATGGTTTGTATTGCTTCTCTATAGGGTATGTACTGAATGAGGTACACACAGTTCTGATTATTTATCTGACTTCAAAAACGGAGGAAGTACTCTATTCAGTTGTGTGTTACCCCAGAACTCCGCTAATAATAAACTTGTATTGTTATTTTTTCAATTGAAAGGATATAAGAGTACCAACCAGTTTAAAAAAATAACAATTCTAATGATGAAATCGATGAAGCATTAAAGGAAACTCCTAAAATATTATAAGCAGACATATTACGATTTTAGTATATTCACCTACAAGTCAAGAGGTGGAACTGATGAAGAAGACCATATTGTCTACATTTATCGCTTAATCAAATGATTAAGAGCCGATTTTTCAATAGCTAGATAACTTTTGAAGGAATAAATTTGACATGTTGACAGTTTTCGTATAGAGAATGTGTCAAAGCGTCACTTTTATTCGTCGGATAAAAGTTATCTAAAGTTGTGCGACGAATAAAATTTCTATACCAAAACTGAAATTAAAACTGTCAACATGACAAACTTATTCTTCAAATAAAAGTTACCTGGCTGTTGAAAAATCGTCCCTAAGAAAGTTATGTGTCGTCATAGTCGATAAATCAAAAGATCTCGAACTTTTTTGTATGAAGCCTGACGTACCTGAAGTTGCAAGTACCTAAAATTACGTTATTTTGGTGTACACCTATGAAACATATCAATCTAAAGAGAAAATAATTACAAACAACAAATACTCTTTGACAAAATATCGTAAATGATATTTTGTTCAGATTTTCAGTATAATTATGTAAATAATGGTTAATAACACTTATTCAAACTGAGATTCTGATACGAAGTATATCATTTACGACATTTTTTCAAAGAGTAGGTATTTGTTGTTTTTAATTATTTTCTCTGTCGATTGGCGTAGGTATGTTTCGTAGTACACCAAAATAACGTAATTTTAGGTACTTCCAACTTAAGGTATGCCAACAAGGTTCGATGGCTTTCTATAAATGATTCTGGGAAAAATGGTAGCATCGAACAGTGGGCCTCTGATCTGATGACGAAGGCGGAAGGTAGGCACCGGAACTTCGTATAATGAAACAATGTATCAGAGCCGTGTTTGGACTTACTTGAATCGTCATGAGTTGCACTTTAGCTGTAATTATTTATTTACATCAAAGTGGGAAAATAGATGCGATATGTGTAGATACTTAGAGCGGAATCAGCAGAATGAATGTGTTTGCTTCGTCTTGATGAGAATCTCTAAAAAACAGATGAATAAAGTATTTTAATAAAAAAAAATACTGACTTCTAAAACACTAAAATTTAATGTTGTGTTGAATGTAGATGATCTAAATTAAGTAAATATTTTCATTAGACGAATTGCAACGAATACGATTGCCGAATATTGTTTTTATTTTTAAAAAATTCGTATTCGCTATACTAAAGTCTGTATAGTTAAACTACTAAATATTCGTATAGTTGAGTTTTTGAAGACCGAGGTCTCCAAGCCAGGGATAACCCATGTCGTACCCACCTCGTTGTTTTCTTATATCGGGAGTAATCAAATTTTTGACAGTCAGTTACAGTTACAGTTTGATATTGACAGTCAAAGTGACATCCATTTTTTAAAGATTTTTACTAAAATGACTTCTGATTATTAAAAGTAGCTAAACTTTTTTTGCCGAAAAACTATAGTTGAAATTTTTAGTAGGTACTTATTTCACAAAAAGGCTTTAAAAAGCACAGCACACAATGAATCGCACGCAACTACACGCACACACTTGCGTGAGACATAATAGCTGTTGCTTGCGCGCAAAAACTTTTTACCCGAAAATAAGTCATTTCTGAGCAATATTTTTTTTTGCATTCAACTTGGTTTGATGTACTGAATGCGTGGTTTAAGGCTTCGTTAAGCTTTTTTTTACATCCTGTACTTCGGCGGCGGCTTTGCCTGCGTAGTTTGGTCTGTCACTTAAGGCGCCGGGTAAGGAGAATATACGTAAATAAAAAAAAAAAAAACCGACTTCAAAAAAATACTTGTTTTTCTGCATGACCCTAAGGTTGGCTGGCAGAGAATGCTTTTAGCATTAAGTCCACCTATTGTACACTTTTTAAAGTTTTGTGCAATAAAGTTTTTAAATAAATAAATAAATAAAAAACTGAAACGCTAAAAATAATCTTAACACTTAAGTACCTAATCAGTTACTTTTGGAGTCGGTGCAAACGAAAACATAGAATCTCTCATCGACTGGCACCGACGAAATATCGCTGAACATACATTTAAAAAAAAAAGATATCGACGAATTGAGAACCTCCTTTTTATGAAGTCGGTTAAAAAGAGGTGTTTTTGACAAGTTTTCTAGCGAAAATACCGGATACAGGATGTGGAAATTAATACTGTTGTGTCTACACACATATTATTTCTTATAAACACAATTTTTTTTACAAAAAGCTTGTACACATTTATATTTTAAACGACGTTTTTGTTTAGCTTTAAAGTTGGTTTAGTTATTTATAACATTCGAGCCTTTAGGGTGAAGTTTTTATTTCAAATAGTCAACAAATTAAGAATTAAAAGGGTTTTTTAATGAATTTTACTCTTAGCGCCTACTTTTCCATGAACGGATATTTTGCTCGCAATGACACTACAATGATAATCTATTTGCACAGGACCGCAACGAATGGATGTTTAGTTTGCGAGAATCATTTGTACTATCTTAGGCACGTAATAGAAGTCGCATTAGTCGACGCTTAATGCTCAAGGTCACTTGCCTTACCCGTCGCCTTAAAGTCTCAACGACCAAATAATGCATTATTTTAGAACAAAGTTTACTACTTATAAAAAAGGTTATAGTGGGTTAGGCTTAAAAGATAGACATAATCTGTCACGGACTTTTTTTTTGGACTTATAATGAGGAACAATCAGTCAATTTCCTCATACATGACTTTTGCGTAACTCTGTTTACGCAGCGTACGCAACGGACGGAAGCTCCCAAAAAGAATATATTTTTCCGTTTCTGCAACATTATTCATTTATAATATTGGCCGTAGCGTCATATTATATTGTATTCTGTGGTAGCGTGATGTTTTAGCCTATAACCTTCATCGATGAATGGACTATCTATAAAAAAAAGTGAACACCAATCAGACGGCATTATGTCACTGAACTGTTGGTTCTTTATTTAATATCCATGTAACAACAATGTAACACAGTTTTGACAATAAATGATCATCTTTTATTATCTCGTGTGAAACGTTTTTTTTTTGTTACCTAAATGAACATTAATTTCAAATTTAGTCAATTCCTTTGTCAAGTCCACAAGCAAGGTCATTTGTAATGGGCAAACAGCAATGCAATTTAGCAATGCCTAAACGCTGTTATTAAAATAAAATATATTTGTGGGAAAATCTATTTAAAAATAAAGTCCATTTTAGTATAAAAAACCGCTTACAGCTGGTGATAAACTCGACGGACGCGGCTCCAGAATCGTCTTGACATTGTAAGGTCAAACGCTGCCATTGGTCGAGCCTTGGGCTGGCGGAAGTTGACTGAAGAATAGACCAATGGCAGCGTTTGACCTCACAATGTCAAGACAAGTCCGAAGCCGCGTCCGTCGAGTTTATCACCAGCTGTAACATTTTTAAATAGTTCAGGAATCGACGTCGAGTCTCGCAGTTTAATTACAAGATTTAATTGCAAATGTATAGTAATCAGATTTTTCCCTGTACATGTAATATAAGACGATATTTGCTTTTCATAGGTCTAGGTCAACGGAACGAAATTTTGATTCCCTTGAGAATGTCGAAACATAAGTTTTTGCGGCTTAAACGGCCGTATCTTTTCAGCCGACTTCAAAAAAGGAGGAGGTTCTCAATTCGACTATATGTGATGATGACCAAGAATCAAACCCGGAACCTCAGAGATAGCGACACCAAGTCCAGTATAAGTTAAATATAAAGTAAATACTGTAATATCTAGGGCTTTGGGGTTATATTAAAACAAGAAGATTCCCAGTAAGTAATACACAGCTCGACCGTAACGCCTGCTTGCCCCGCTCGTGACAGTGCGTGACAGGTCGGGAGCACAGATAAGATAGCGTACGTCTAAAGGTCGAGAGCATGGCGCTACCGTCAGTCTGCAATTCTGCATACTATGTTTATTGAATGTCACAAATACAAAAGCCGGTGACAGATGGCGTCCGACGCGGCTGCGGACTCGTCTTGACATTGTAAGGTTAAACGCTGCCATTGGTTGATCCTTGGGCTGGTGGAAGTTGACTGAAGGATAGACCAATGGCAGCGCTTGACCTCACAATGTCAAGCAAGACGAGTCCGCAGCCGCGTCCGTCGCAGATTGTCGCCAGTTTAACACTTTAAATGATAATTTTGTTCTAGCTTTGCGATGACACAGACGGTGGGAAGGCACCACGACTGCCCTTGAACGATGGGAACTCCATACCAGCTATGGGACTAGGGGTGTTCCTTGGTTTTGATGAGGTAAGCTTATTAATTAGGTACTTACTTGGCGTATAATATTATGAAGGTGGGTGAAGAATCCAACTCTCATACCGAGTGAATACCTCGCTGTTTCAGTCAGCCTGTGACCACGGTCCGTGTAACCCGGTTGAAACGTCAGGCAAATAAAAGGGTGAAATATGTAACCTATGATGATTGCGTTAATTCCCGTTTTAGTGTGAATTAATTTAATTCAATTCAATATATTTATTGTGTTCTATAATGTTAATAGGTGTTATAAATAGGTACAATTAACAGATCATTTAAGACCCTGTTGGGCACAACAATAAGATGGAGAGGATGACGATTAAGGCGCAGGGTAAGGAGAATACACGTAAAAGAGGTGTTTTTGCACCAGTTTTCAGGCGAAAATACTGGATATAGGATGTGGAAATTAATATATCATGTAACTTATACGTTGAAGTTTTTCTTCTTGTATCTAGTTATTATTTATTATTTCTTATAAACACTTAAAAAAAATTAAACTACCGCGAATATCGCGAGCTTGTACACATTTATATTTTAAACGACGTTTTTGTAAAGTTTCAAAGTTGGTTTAGTCATTTATAACATTCGTACGTTTAGGTTAAAGATTTTTTTTCTTTCAAATAGCCAACAAATTAAGAATTATAATGATTTTTAATGGATTTTACTCTTAGCGCCTACTTTTCCATGAGCGGATATTTTGCTTGCAATGATAATCTATATGCACAGGAGCGCAATAGATGGATGTTTAGTCTGCGAGAAGCATTTGTACTATCTTAGGCACGTAATAGAAGTCGCATTACTCGACGCTAAATTCTCAAGGTCACTTGCCTTACCCGTCGCCGTAATCAAGCAACGCGTATTAAAGTAATTATTAAGTAGCGTTTGGAAATCGCACATCATCCAGGGCCTAATCTAGATTTTACTCGATAGCTTTTGATGAGAACGTAAACGCGGATTTGTATGGGAAATGTGGTTTTGTTGGAGTGCCGCCAGGTACCCCGAATAGGCTAGTTTTCAGGATCAGAAAAAGATTATTCTATTTCGTTCGTCAGTTAGATTATCAAAAAATATTGGACCCATATTTTGTCTTTTGTCAATCGAACCAAAGTTACGAAGATAAAGCGCATTTAAAGTGAGCACGTGACGTCACGGCTTGCTAACTTTAACGGGCCATATCTACATCATTTTTTGTTTGATTGAGAAAATAAAAAATACGTGTCCAATATTTTCTGTTAATCCAACTGACGGACTTATTAGATTTTTTTAGGAAACTAGCCCATTGTATACAAATTCACGTTTGGTCCATTGATTTATGCGATGCGTCTGATATTTTATTGGCTTAATTCTGAAGTTTATGCAGACGAAGTCACAGGTAGAAGCAAATGAAACATAAGATAAGATAGGATAACACAAAAAAAATCGACCGTCTCCTGTGGGAATCGAACCCTCAACCATCAATAACCGCAACATTGAAAACGGCTTAGACAGCGAGACAACCCGCCGTACTTCCGACCCGAACTAAACTATTTATTTAACGTAATCTCAATTATAAATGTTTATTTGATTTAAGTAATAACGAAAATTTAAATTATGTAATTTTAAGTTTTTTTAACAATGTCACTCTTTCCAGGGTTCATGTAATGGTAGTAAACCTCATTTCATTATACATGAACTAACACGGCTAACACCACATGATTGCAATAAACGATTTGAGTTTGAGTTTGAGCCGTCTCGCTCACGCCTTCCGTGTGTGTTACGCTTTATCTGTCCAACCTGACCTAAAATGGCACGATCTATTGACTTCTGGTAGCATTTTATGAAACCTAGTCAAGTGTATCTAGCCTTGGTAACTCAGTTGCAAAAACAGTGGCTCGAATAGCGAAGGCAGAGACGTGAATTCGATTCCCATCTAAGGCAGTCGTTTATTATCAAGTGTTATATTATCTTGCATATAACTAGCATGTAATTGCAAAAAAACAAAAAATAGTTTTATTATATTTCAACTTCCAGAATGGCCAAAAAGATGCACAGGAGAACGAAATAGAGAACGCTGTGACCTGGGCCCTAGACGCCGGGTACAGGATGGTAGACACGGCCTCAGCGTACAACAACGAAGACCAGATTGGACTGGCCCTACGAAAGACTATGGTGCCGAGAGAAAACATCTTTGTCGTCACCAAAGTAAGCCTAATATTCATCATCATTTCAGCCTTAGGATGTTTGCTGATTAAGGCCTCCCCGAATGACTTTCAGATTGGCCGGTTGAAAGTGGCCTGCATCCAGCGGCTTCCTGCAACCTTTACCAGGTCGTCTGACCACCTTGTGATTGGACGTCCTACGCTGCACTTGCCAGTACGTGGCCTCCATTCCAGAACGATGGGGCAGTAACATTAATTAAGCAAAATGTGTGTGTGTGAGTAAGTAAGTGTGTGCGTGCATGTGTGTGTGTACCTGTGTGTGCGTGCCTGTGTATTGTATGGTGTCTGTACCTTTGAGTGTGCGTGTTTGTTAGACTGAGTGTGTGTGTGTTAGTGCTAGTGTGTGTGTGTGCGTGTGTGTGTGTGTGCGTGTACGATGTGTGTGTTGTGTAGATGTCTAGCGAGCTTTTGTAGTTTAAATAGTTATATTTATATATAGTTGCTAATTTAATATGATAATTTAATGCATTTTATTTGATTCCAGCTGGGATTAACTGAAAAACGAGACGTAGTGGGGGCGCTGAGAAAGTCGTTGGAACGTCTTAACCAGACTTATGTGGACCTCTACTTGATACACAACCCTATCTCGTTCACGGTAAGGACTATAACGGCTTGGCCACCTTCAATCAAATCTTTTTGAATTTATTCATCACTAGCTGTCCCGGAGAACGTCGAACCGCCTCGTGGTATTTTTCGTGAATTTTTCGATGTTTTAATAGTTATTTTGCTATTCGGGACGGAGACAAATCTAATAAATTAAAGATCATAAAAATCGGTCCAGCCGTTCTGGACTTATAAATGGTGTAAATATCTTCAACGGCTGAAATGGGTAAAAGTATTGCTTATACATAGTCAGGTTATAAGTTCTGTCACACAATAAAAACTTTTAAATTTAGAATGCTGGCCACAAAAAAGTTTATTGAATTCGAATTTCGAATTTTTCATGAAAATAAAAATGTGTACTTTTTAGAATTTTCCTCATTTTTAAATATGGAGTGAACACATAAAGAAGACCGTGTCGCGGTTATTGCGCACTGAACAAGTAATACTACGTATGAAGCCGAACTTCCCTACAAAATAATTTTGGTCACAGGTTAAAAATTTTACAGATTATGAATTGAATTTGACGACACGTTGAGTCTTAAGCCAACATTCAAAATTTAACTTCCAGAATGACAACTTTCTAATATCAACTCTCTAGAGATGTGTGCTGAAGTACCTAGTAAAATTGGGAGAAATTATATCGATATCATTCACATTAGTGCTGTATATATTTATATCGATAAACCATATTGCTAAAGGTAGACTTATCTTTAACTTGGATCATTTTAAATAAAATTAAGTCATTTTATTCTATTTCATTTATTTTACATAACATTACACCATTTAAATAAATACCCAAGGCAATTGATTGATTACCAATGTGTTTTAACAATACACATAAAATGATCAGTTTATAACTAAATGTAACATTGATCGGTAGCTGTAAGTTTCCTTATTAAAAATAAACTAAACTATTTAAAAAAATACAAATTCTACTCTTTTTATTACCTTATAAAATAAGTGATAATCAGGTTATTACCGTTGTAGGTAAATACATTGAGTAAATACTCTCCCTCGCCCATCCATCGCTAGTTTTATTACAAAATAGATACCGCAACGTTCGCTTATATACCTAGTTGGGAAAGTTTCAACTAAAAATCTTTATAGTTTCGAGTAAGAGTCAACTTTCACCTCTTTTGACAAAATGTAGAACTCCCAAGTATCGGTCTCTTACGAACGTTTGGTATTTATTAAGATACAACAATAATTGCATATTTTACGATCTTTTGTAAATTGCAAGTCACGACGATTTGTGTTGGTTGCTCCATATTCTTGCCCTCAGGTTTTCGCGATCGGTTTTTGCAAGTATTAAGACGAGCTCCATTAGTACCTGCGAATGTAATTTTATTTATTAAATGGCGCTTTTTATGAGGGAACATAAAGTATGTTTTTCTTTATGTTTTGCTCCCTCAGATAGGTTTGAAAAAAAAAACTGACTAGTGGGCCTGGGCCTAGTATTTGAAAAAGTAATCGACCGAAAAATAATACAAATTGACGTTTATTTTTCAATGGTTTTATGCGAAGAGATTATTTTATGAAACTTACATACGGCGTTTAGTCGCACTGCTAGTTAAACAGAAAAGTTAGAATGCTTCGGGGCTAAGCCCAGTCAGTCGGGTCTATCAAATGTTATTAAAATTAATTTAATAAATTAAATTATTGATATGGATAAAAATAGATGTGTTGCTTTGACAAAATTAATTATGAAGTGAGTAGGAATTCATTATTGGCATTTCATTGGCTGCCATCAGATGACTTCCAATCTGACGCCAACAGAAGGTGTTGTAAGAGGCGACTAACTCTTGTAGCACAAGACAGGCAGCAGCGTCTGCGTGCGAAATGTTATAAAAAACTGCGCTCTCCAACTCGCCTGCCAAGCGTGGTGAGTATTGGCAATCCCCCCAATACACATAATATGTAACTACTACATATATAGATTAGAATAATGAAGGAATTACGTGCCCTGGATCGGTAATTAATTATTTGCCAAAAGACAGTAAATAAATGGTTACTTGCTTCAATTTGCATAACACACTTCGTCATCCGCCCTAGACTTGGCCGCCGGGCGGTATGTGAAACGTTAGCATTTTTGGACAGGTGTGGACGGTTTGAGATAGAATAAAGCCTAATCTTTATTTAATGTAATTCTTTTAATGAAAAAATTAATGATGTTCTGGACATAAAATTTCTTTACTATCGTAACCTATATAAGCAATACTTTAACCCATTTCAGCCGTTGCAGATATTTTTACAGCACCTTATTTAAATAAGATAATAATAGATTTTGAAATAAGATGTTTTTATTCTTATAACTATCGTTATTTATTGAAAATATATTGATTGATCAAAATACTTAACACTTTAGGTGTTAGACTTAGACGGTGACACATTTTTTTTTGTCTAGTCAGAGCTTGCTCTCAGTGCATAAGATACCGTTCATTTTTCTAAAATACTGTTTAATATTCTTCTTAGACCTAAATATACTTTATTTCTTGTAAAAAAAAATGGCGCTCCTAGCCAGTACCTACGTAAATTTTTAATAAACTCAGTATTACTGTTTAGATTGAATTTTATGGAATTTTAGGAAAAAATAAAGAACTTTGAAATGCATCGTTTCTCAGTATCAGATCGACTAACGTTTGTTTTGTGGCTGTATTCACCTATTTTGAATAAACAATTATATCTTTATTACTAATAATTGTTTAGCAAAGAATACTAACGAGAAATAAAACTCGGAAAGTACAGACAACTCGTCAAACTACCACAATAAAAACCGGTTTTAAAAAAAATTTTTTTTTTTTTTTTAAATAAATAAATAAAAACTTTATTTATTCTTTTCTCACACAAATCAATAAGAAATAATGCTACAAGAACTTATATTAGCGCAACTTAAAATAATATTTGTGTGAGAAACTGGTGCCTGAAAAAGGCATTTTGCAAGCCTGTGCTACAGGTCACCAGGTTCTCCCGCCCCTGGCTTTTACAATATAAGTTACTATCACTAGACCTCATCAATTTATATATAACTATTTATTTTACTATTTATTTTGAGTTACATTTATTTAAAAGTACTTCTAGGTTGATTTATTGCTTTTTGTTATAATTAAAACAGCTAGTACAGAAAACTAGGGAAGTACAGTATACACTTACTAACTAGCCAGCTAAAACCATAAAAGTTACCCAAACAATTCGCGCACTCGCGCATCACCAACTGTATACACTAGGTATTATCTATATATTTTAGATTAGTTTACATGACAAACTGTAATGTGAGATAATAATTTTTACGTTTTGATATAGATTTATTTATTCTCAACATTACGTGATATCTAAATTGTAGGGTAATTCTAATTTTAATTTTATTTATCTGCGCGTTTGAGAAATGGAAGACGGTCAGGTGCACAATGAAACAAAACGGCATTCTAGGTAAGCGCGATGGATGACACAATGTTAAGGACCACACACACGCAACAAGGATTCTGTGTTGTCATAGTTAAGTGTTAGTAGCCAATTGCGTAAGGTTTTTTTGCATTCGAACGCGCATTTTTCGGTTAAGTTAACGGTTTAAAGAAGTATTATCCCATTTACACCCAAGCGGTCTCATAAGACCGCATAACAATGGAATATCTATTGTGTCTCGTTACGCATGCTTGATTAGACCACGCATTCTGTACATTAAACCAAGTTAAATGCAAAAAAATTAATACCTACTTACTAAAAAAAAACTTTTTTCTAACCCGCAAATATAGCGCGCACGCAACAGACTATGCCTGTGTGTGTACATACGGTCGGCGAGATAGTGAGCGCTACACAGTGAGCGCGCATGCACGCACACTCACTTGACACATTACATTACCTAGATGTGTGCGTGCGCGCGATTCATTACGCTGTGCTCTTTGAAGCCTTTTTACTAAAAATGACACCTAAATTTCTTTGCAAAAAAGTATTGTTGTAACAAACAGTCAATATCTTACTAGCCAGTCATTTAAAATTTAGAAAAATATGATCGTAATAATGGGTAGAAAATGTGGTATTGGGCTTTTTTGACACCGATATACCTAAATTTTGTTTTTCAGCCCGACGAAAGTGCCTTCGATAACATAGACTATGTAGACACGTGGAAGGGTATGGAAGAAGCAAAGACCCTGGGCCTGGCGCGTTCCATCGGCGTCTCCAACTTCAACGTCAGCCAGATGGAGAGGCTTCTGGAACACTGCACTGTTAGGCCGAGCGTACTGCAAATTGAGGTTGGTTTTGTAACATCGTCATAGATTATACAGGGTTACATTACAAAGGGGTGCCAAATTAAAAAAAATAGATAGAAAACAATACAAAGAAACGTCTTAATCGTTATTATTTTTTCTTTTCAACCGACTTCAAAAAAGGAGGAGGTTCTCAATTCGACTGTATGTTTTTTTTTTGTTTTTGTATGTTTGTTACGCGATTACTCCACCAATTATGAATCGATTTTCATGATTCTTTTTTTGTTTGGTAGATCATACTTCAGAGGTGGTCCCATATAAATTTTATCGAAATTGATTTAGAACTTTTTGAGAAAATCAACAAATATATACCCAGATAATATTTTGGTTGTGGTTCTTGTTACCTATCTTCGACAAATATGAGCCGATTTTGATGATTTTGGTTTTATTGAATAGCTTATACTTCAAAGATTCTATGATAAAAGTTTGAAAAATAAAAATCACCCCTAAAGGTAGGAAAATAGGGGATGAAATCGGTATTCAGCAGTTAGATTAGGATTTATCACTAAAAATAGATGAAATAAGTAAATTTTATTAAATAAAATAAAACCGACTTCAAAACACTAAAATGCTAAAAATAATCCTAACACTTAAGTACCTAATCAGTTACTTTTGGAGTCGGTGCAAACAAAAACATTGAATCTCTCATCGGCTGGCACTGACTCCAAAAGTAACTGATTAGGTACTTAAGTGTTAGGATTATTTTTAGCATTTTAGTGTTTTGAAGTCGGTTTTATTTTTTTTAATAAAATTTTTACGAAAAAAAGTTAGTTTAAAACATCCTAAAATAAAGTCAATACAGAGAATACAAAAGCCGCGCAGTCAGTCATCAGAGGCGTAGGACGGCGAGCCAGCAAGGACCATACGCAGTGCACATACGGTGCAATTTTTTCATGAATAAGATAAATTATCCACGCGTACGATTTTTAACAGCGGATAGTAGGTAATAACTAAATGTGAAAAAATGTTTTTTTGTTCTTTGCACAGTTCGATTAAGTTACTCATTCTGAGCCACTTCTAAAGATTTGGCACCCCTTTGCAATGTAATCCTGTACAGTTTGACTGAAACTAATCCGTGAATTTGCTATGGCTGGTTCAGTTCCAGTCACCCTGCATTTTAGGATCTAGTTAATCTGACTACTTAGTTACACGGCCTACTTTAGAGTGGGCCTGAACAATAATCCTTAACTACCCTCTGAAAACACTGTATTTGCCATATTTTGACAAAATGCTTTTAAAAAATGAAGCTGTATTAAGCTTTGGCCACACAGTCGGTAAGTCGCTAGCGTGACGCCAGTATTTGTAATATACTAAAGTCTAGACGACACAGCACGTGCCGTCGCGCTCGCCGAGACGGGACTCGTCACCGTCCCACCGGGCGGGCCGTTGGCGTGAGCGGGATGGCTAGATGTTGTATTGCATTAGCACGTAGCGTTCTGTGTATGTATATTTTTACAACTTTTTAGTGTTAAATAATGGATAGTGAAAAACGTCTTATTAGGAACGTCAACAAAACCGTCACGCCCGCAGTGTGACGTGCACGCCGCACTGCTGCCCTGAGGGATTCCGTCGCCGTTGCGCCCGCCGCCGGCTGTGTGGCCACAGCTTACTTTAGACTTCTGCTTGACAGTCTTTTTTTTTAAACATACTAATAACAATGTTATAGGTGAACCTCAATCTAGCCCAGAACAAACTAGTGGACTACTGCAAGCAACACGACATAGTGGTCATGGCGTACACGCCGTTCGGTTCCCTGTTCCATGGCGACGCGGCCCCCGCCCCCCGGGCCAACGACCCCAAACTGGTGGGGATAGCTAAGAAGTACGGGAAGACTACCCCACAAGTCGTTGTGAAATATCTGGTCAGTATTTATTTTTTTCAATATAAAAACGATGTTGAAGCCATATCAAAACGATAACGAAGCCACGTCGAAACGATATCGAAATAACTTCGTTATTTAATTTTAACTTTACTGCAACTCACCGCTATATTTATTTTTGAGGAGGCTTGCTTTGTAACAAATGTTAACAAAGAAAATTTGAAAAAAGAGTATTCAAATTCGGAAAAACTGAAAAGGTGTCTTGCTATCAAAAACTTAAATGTCGTTTGACAGCTGAGAGCTGACTGTCAAAAGACTTCGATATTTTTTGTATGGAGGCTGGCATACCTACCCAAATTTTTCTTATTTTATACCTACACTAGTCACTTATGAAACATACGTTAATCGAAAGAGCAAATAACTACATCAATAAATACTCTTTGAAAAAATAACATAAATGATATTTTTATACTTTGTTCAGAATTTCAATTTGAATATGTAAATGAAAATCAATACTACAAATTCAAACGTAATTTTAGGGACTTGCAACTTTAGGTTAAGCCAATTAGGTTCGATCTATGCCTTTAAATCAAGACGTCTGCCGGGATATCTCTAGTTAAATAATAAAATAGCGAGTTACCAAAATGCTACCGCAATGTAAATGCGTTCCAGCGCCATCTAGTGTTTTAGAAGTGCATTTTATTCTTTGCGACAGGTTCAAAGAGGTTTGGTGCCGATACCAAAGTCGGTGCACAAGGATCGTATCGAACAGAACATTGACATCTTCGATTTCACACTAAGCGCTGAAGATATGGAAGTT
Organism: Anania hortulata; assembly: GCA_963576865.1. Classification (NCBI taxonomy): domain Eukaryota; kingdom Metazoa; phylum Arthropoda; class Insecta; order Lepidoptera; family Crambidae; genus Anania; species Anania hortulata. The sequence goes on from OY756416.1 coordinate 8,405,450, forward strand.
TTGAGTAAGAATTGAAGTCATTTTAACTTTATAGTAGTGTAACTATTGTAGTAGTTTTATTTATTGCTTTGTAAGTTGGAAAAACCTTAACTAAACATTAGGACCATTAATTAGAAACGAAGGTTTTCCCCGCTAAGTTAGATAATAACAAAAGTACTAAAATACTTAATTATACATACCTAACAACGCACAACTCACAAGAAAATAAATAAATTCTTGCCACAATTACACTTGCCGCCATTTTTAATCTATCCACTGCTTTTGTTAAGGAGGGTAGAGATACCCTCCATAGTTTTTGTATGGGCGATTGTTGACAGGGCTAGTCATTTCATACTAACTCTCTCACTCACACTCACTCACTCACACACTCTAATTTTTCACTTAGGTACCTACCTAAGTGAAAAATCACTTTTTTCGGAGAAAGATAGTTCGCATTGCTGATAGAGTACATTGTCATGTGCTCAATGGCAGTACGTCAAAATTAGTTCTTGGTACTCCCACTAGTGGCGCTTCAAATGTGCACATTCATTTTGTAAGGGCCATCCAGTCCATATTTATTTCAGGTCAGTGCTTATAGAATGTAGTTCTATTTTCTTAAATTTTCAGGTAAATTCAACGTGAACTACCGAGTGGTAAATCCTAGCTTCTGGCAGGACCACCCGTACTATCCATTCGAAAAAGTGGACTCGCCAGTACCAAACCCTTTTAAAGTAAAAAAAGAACAGTGATGTACCTCAGTGTTTTGAAATAGCGATCAAACGTCGATATTTTTTTAAATAATTTTATTGACAGCCATTTAATAAATTGATGTGAAACAATAAATTATCAGCTGATATTTGTATTTGACTCCAAATAAAATTATCTTTGAAGATTTTTTTTTCTTTTTAGCTAGGTACCTAAGTACTATATAATCCTTTTTAGGAAATCCAAAAACACAATTAGCAGAAATCTTTATTCACAATAAATTTGTAGAGGCAATTAACGAAACATGTTGTTTATTATTTTATTATTATTATTAAAAAAATACATTAACGGTAATGAAATAACAATGATTAGGCTACTTATATTTTTTTTTATTTATCCCAAAACCTTCATTTTTAATAAACTACAATAAGCACAATTTTCATCAGTAAAACTGAATATAAAAGAGTTATCTTATGCGAATAATTTGTAAGAGGCTTTGATTTTTTATCGTTTACTTAATAATAACAGACTAGCTAACTACATACTTAAATATAATACAACTCCATAAAATAGAATTTGTATGATCCAACTTTGAATCGTATAGTTGTTCACTTATATCCAAAATGACGAGAGTAAATACAAATAAAATCATTTAGGTATGAGTTAATTAAGTAAGTAATCTATTAGTAGTATGTGTACCTAAAGTTTTTTTTATATTCTCTTATAAGTATCATAAAGACTAAAACTCGCTGCACTTCTGGCTGTCACCGACAAATGCTGAGCGGGAAACTTTTTGTCACACATAGATGTTTTTTTTTCATTGATATAGTATTTTACTTAGTGTGTCAAATAAATATTTTCTTATTCTAAATTCAAAAGTTAATCATACAAATTCACAAGTATCTAGTTAGAGATTGCTCCTAAATTGTTGATTGCATTGCGCAATAGTCATTTGAGACGGTAATTTGGTTTTACAAAATAATACTGTAATTGTTACGCTAATATTTTCAGTATTAATTATGACAAGAGGTGATTAAGTCAGTGTCTTTATCAGTCATTCAAAGATATAGAAAACAGGTTATTTGAATTAATTGTATACATTTTCTTCAAAATGAGACACATTAAAAACGGCTATGAACAAAATTTAACACGTTAATTCAGCATTTACTTTTCAAGGTTCTTAACACTTTATTAACATATTAGGGACCAGTATTCCAGACACACTATAAGTTTTATTATTAGGACCGTAAACTGACCTCCAATGTGTTAAATATGTAAAATCGCATACCATCTCAACTAAACCAACAATTTATTTGTAAACGATGAACTCTCCGGCCAATTCGTCGGCCAGCTGCGTGTTACACTTCACATTGGCCTCGAAGTCGCACTGTCGCGACTCGGGGTTAAAGAAGAGGCCGTCAGAGCAGTAGACGGCCTCCAGGTTGCGGCCGCTGCACCGCCAGTAGCGTTGGCAGTCGCCTCTGAAAACGTCAAAATTAATAATTAAATTAAGCATATTAATGTTTATTAATTTTGACCACCCAATTGGTGTTGCGGCGCGGTAATTCGAATGGATTCCCAATTCGGGTCAATTCAGAAAACAATAATATCTCGGCTCTAAGCCACCCTCTAAAATTTGGCTTTTACTGGCTGGTACTAACTGGTAATTGGTAGAATAATATTTTTATAAAAATTTATGCTTTGCATTTACAGAGCTATGATTTACATGTTACAGGGACTTGGGGTTTGACATTTGACAGTTTTCGTAAAGAAATTGTGTCAAAACGTCAATTGTATTTGTCGAATAAAGTTAATAAACCAAAGAAAAAAACCTTATTATGTATTAGATTAGATCTTAGGAGCCATTTCACATTTTCAGCGCGAAAACTAGCGCCTGATTTACGTAATTGGAAAGATTTTAAGATTCTTCAAACACCCCAATTTTTTCTTTTGACGTTTAATGTTTCAGATTTGCCATTGAAACCTTTTCTCATTCGATTCGACCGGATTCGACCAAGTTGGTGTAAGTTTTAACTTGAGAGTACACTGCTTAATCTAGAGTAAGCTGATTTTTCATTCTACCAACCAGTAATCTATTTAAAATATTTAAACGGGCGATTTTGACAGTATATTAATTACACTGAGAAGTAAATGTCAAAGTAGTCACTTGTCAAATCCACTCTTATCACCTAGAAACTGTCAAGTTGTATAATCTACAATTGGCATTCTGTTATCCTACAAAATTTAATTGTTGTGGCAATTGATGACAACCTAGAAGAAATAGATTACATGGATTTTAGTAGGTTTATCAATTCGTTCATCATTCACAATAAAATAAAACTGAGTACAGTGTATTCCTGAAGTAAGTTGGAAAAACACAAACAAGTTATGAAAAAGTTAATTCAAGAAGTAAAGTTATTCCTGTTGTAGTTAAACTGGTTTATTTTTGTGTTTGGTCGAATCGGGCCTTAGTGAAATAACTCTTATGAATAAGCAGGTGTCTCTCATCCTAATACAAGTGTATAACTTAAAAGGAGACTCCCAATCATTCTATTCTAAAACTATAATACAAATAAAGTTTTTTTCATTATTATTTTATTAAATTGCAGTAAGATGTACAACCTATAATGATTATGATACCACATCATCATCACTTTGACTTCGATATATCATATTTATCGATAAAGATGGCAAAACATGGTATCATCCCTACTTGACTGAATAATAAAGGTTTTTTTTATTGAGAAAGTCAGCGTACTTGTATTGGAAATATTAATATCTAGCCTGAGATGTTGACGAAAGCTTACCGGTATGACAGCTGCCTGGAAGCACTCTCGGGTCTGTCGCAGTCCATGAGGTTCGAAGTGACCGCCCTCTTAACTCTCTCTGTAAATTGGCGAAGTAGGTATCAGGGTGATTGGTAAGACCAGAGAATCCTTTTAACAAGATATTCTACTAAAATAAGCAACTTTTAATATGGCAACATCGAAATTTAATTGATGATTTGATGATGATTTTGGGTAGGCGGGTGATCAGTCTTAAATCTCACCTAGCTGCTTTTGGGTTCGAATATTATTTCCAATTTATGGCGCTAGATCTTTAACTTTATGGCGCTACAACTTTGCTGCAATCGTATCTGGTCAGGATTTTTAGAAAAGAATAATGGTTTGCTCATGCGTTTATTTACGTAAAAAGATTTTAACTCACCAACTTGCTCAGCATGTCTTCCCCGCGGCGACCAGTCATCGCTCCCGCTCCCGCTGCCGCTGCCACTCCCGCTGCCGCTTCCGCTGTCGCCGTCATCTCCCGACCCTTCGATCTGTTCACCGTTGTCACGGAGCTGACATGTGGTAGCCCATTCGTGGTTGCAAGTCTGAAAAGGTAAATTTGACGACCGTTTGGTGTAGTGGTTCGCGTTTCGGACTGTAAAGTCGAGTGGTTGCGGGTTCGATGTATCGAAAATAGCAATATATTTAAACGACGTTTCGCAAAATTGATACTACATTTCAAATAATTATCATATTATCACATAAATCATCCGAAAAATATCGATATATTTTACATACGAACATCCCTAGAAAAAAGTACTGGTCGTAGATCAAGAGGAGAAAGGATTGGCGAAGATCTAAAACCAAGATAAAACTCGATAAATATACCGTCGAAAGAAAACCACTTAAGCTAAGAGAAAGAGAGCGTAAGAGAGAGACAAACCTGCAGAACGAAGTCAAAGATAGTGTTAGCAGGGCAGGGAATTTAGAACTCCCACCGTGGACAGTTGGACACAGTCACCAACAAGAGCTTAAGGCGGTTCAGTTCCCCGAGCAAATGAACTTCAGCATTAATTTCCTCTCTACCCGATTCGAAACAAAAGTTCGTAGATCGTGAATAATGTGCTAGTTTCCTAAAAAAAATCTAATTAGTCCGTCAGTTGGATTAACAGAAAATATGGACACGTATTTTTTCTTTTCTCAATCAAACAAAAAATGATGAAGATATAGCCCGTTAAAGTTCCGCGTAACGTCACGCCTTCACTTTTTAGCAAGGCATGACGTCACTCTCGAACTTTGATGCGCTTTATCTACGTCATTTTTTGTTTGATTGTCAAAAGACAAAATATGGGTCCAATATTTTTTGATAAACTAACTGACGGACTAAATAGAATAATATTTTTTTGACCCAGGAAACTAGCATATTGTTTAGAAATAATCAATAATGGACTAATTAAAAAAATCTGACTAAGTATTTAAAATTAATCTATCGATTGGTTAAAGCCAAAAATTAAGATAAGGATTACTTACGGAGGAGATGAATGGTGTAGTTCTGGGTGTCTGAGACACCTGTCCTACAGAGATCTCTAGGTGGATAACGTAGTTTAAAAGCCTGTTTTCGTAAGTATAAAAAAGAGTAGAAGGCTGCTTTTTTTGTAAAAAAGTATATACATTTATTTAAAAAGAACAAAGACTTTAATGGATACAGAGGCAGAAAGGGTGAAAATTTAACGATTCCTCCACAAAAGTTGAAACTATATTCAAGAAATGTTTATTGCATGGCTATAAAAATATTTAATAAATTTCCAGATGATTTGAAAATGCTGACATTTACGAAATTCAAAAATACATTGTTCATTTTTTTAAAAGAAAAGATCTATTATTCTGTTAAAGAATTCTTGAATGATAAAATTTGACATTTAATATAATATTTTGACATAATTTTAATTTTAATCTAATTGTACGTTTGAAATGTCGCGGTCCTAAGAATGTTATTTAATAATTTTTGACATTTGATTTTGCATTTTAGTTGACAATATGTAATTAACACTGACATAATATTTGCACGTCGCATTGCGATAGAATATGCTGGATAATCTATGATGTTAACTACCTTTTGTAACCATATTCTGGGAAATAAATGATTTATTTATTTATTTTAAAAAAGTAGGAAAAAATGGTTTTGGGGATACGGCCTTAGAAGAATCGTAAGGCTAAAAACTCACGAAGCGAATTTCTCCCGCGCCCGCCGCGGTGGCGGAACTGCAGTTTTATTTCTAAACTCACGAGACCGGTGATTAGCGCGGTTACGCAGCCGTCGAGGTTGAGATCAGAGGCCCGCAAACTTGGCGGGCGATGATCGCAAGACGGGCGGTTTCTGTAGCCTCGCCCCGCCCGCCGGCTTCCTCACTTGACGGGCGACCGCAGTGCGCGCGGGCGTAAACCGCCGCGGCGGCGGGTGACTGCCGCCAGCGCGATTCTAGGTACAAGTCGCCCGCCGGTGCCGCGGGACCCGCGAAAAACCGCGTGCGCCGCGGGTGTAAAACGTGTCGTGAAATGTACTCTCACTTTTTGCATATAAATCTACATTCTACAGAAGCTGCGGGCCCAAAACCGCGGCGGGCGCGGGTGAAAACCGCTCCGTGAGTTCTAAGGTTAAAAGAGGGACATACCTGCAGAACGTAGTCAAAGATCGTGGAAGCAGGGCAAGGCATCTCAACCTCCTTGCCGTGGACGCAGATGAAGTACTTCCCGCAGTCAGTGAAGTGTGGCAGTAGCAGGAAAACCTGAAATGAGACGATATTATTATCAGTTATTGGCATTCTTCGCCAAAATTAATAAGCGCCTTTCTGAAATATTTGTCGTTTCCTTCCAAATTCCGTACCCATTACCCACTTCCGTAACAATATTAGACAACGCCACATACATTGCTCTGATCCTAAGGTAAGTAGCTATATAAAGCACTTCTGTTATAGAAATCAGAAACAACGACGGTACCACAACACCCAGACCCGAGACATTATAGAAATGTTATTTTTTCTACATTGACCGACCGGAAATCGAACCCGGGACCTCAGAGATTGCGACACCAAGTCTTACATTGCTTGTATAATTATATAGAGCAATAATAAGTAAACTAGGCCAGAACTCTTACGCATGCACATGCACTGGTCTTGCGTCTAAATACAATTTTAGGGGCTATCAAGAGCAATTTCGTTTTACCAAATACGCAATCGTGGATTTACATAGAGTGCCACAAGATGGCGTCACCGCGGATGCTATACAAGTTCACGTTTACTTTTTGATCGAGTTTACTTAAAAAACTCAAACAGTTCTCAGTTGTCGCTGAGACATATTCCGCGCCACTTAAGGAGGGTATACTCTCCATAGCGCCACCCAAAATGGTGTTCGCGAGGCTAAACAGGAACAGCCACAACACTAAAGCACCTGTCATCGACAAGTACTTAACCCCTAAAGCGCGAGAGATTAAAACATAGCGACAACCGTTAAGCGTGCCACGTGCAGAGCGATTTCGCGAGCGGATTACCGACCCACATTATTTTGCATATGAACTCGTAATCAATGTAAGTAGGCAAAATCTAATTACTGATTTAAAAAGAATATTAAATATCACGTAGGTATTTTAGTGTAGATTTTAGGTTAAAATAATTTATATTGTATTTTAGATAAGGAGATTAAATTAAATTAACAAAAAAAATTGTTTGCTCTATTTGAAATATCTTTTTAATTTTTCAGGCTAACACACATGTTTAAGTGGCTAAATAGTCGTCTCTGTTCATTAATTGCACGATTAAATCAGTCAAAGAAGGACAAATATACTAAAATGACCATAAATTACCCATTCCTATACTGGTAGCTTTTTGTCGCAATGTGACACTGACGCATTTGACGAAGTTAGTTTAATATGTGATGGTAAAACACATGTTCAAGTGGTTATTTATAGTCGTCTCTGTTCATCAACTGCACGATGACATCAATTATACAAAGATAAATATACTAAAATAGCCATAAACAACTCATTCTTATACTGGTTGCTTTCTGTCGCAATGCGACATTCTCGCACTTATAGTGTAGAAAGTGTCTGTCGACACTCCCACGCAAGGGGTTAAACAAGGTTTTTTTCAGACATTTTGCTATGGCGGTGCTTTTCGTAGGCTCGATAGGTCACACGTCCTAGGGCCTAGCTAGTTTGATTTTCACTTAACAATCGCTTTGCATTATTTGCATAAATCGATAAAAAAATACAAATTAAGTTTACTATTAGATCGATTTATGCGAAGTGAAGCGACTATTTTACACAACTCACATCGGAAATCGATTTAGTAACTATTATTTCCATCTAATACAGTTAATATACAAAACCAAGGACAAAATAATAATGACAAAAGCTTATAAAGTCATCATCATCATCATCTATACGGTCAATCCCGGTTGCGTCCAAAGCCATTGCTTTGGAGCCCAGGGTCCGCTTTCCTTGATTTGCTCCTCCACTTCGCGCGGTCTTGAGCGTCACTAGTTGTGAGATCATTGGCACGCATGTCAGCCCTCACAACGTCAAGCCAGCATTTCTTGGGTCTACCCCTTTTGCCAGGACCTGGCGATGGCGGCATGACCAGACATTTGTTTCCTACGTAGCTTGCCGGTTTCCGCAAAACATGGTCGTACCAGCGTAGGCGACTCTCCTGCAGTTTGTCTGCAATATCACGGACACGAAGGCTACCGCGGATGCGCGAGATCCTCACGCGGACCTTACGCGTGACTCTGCACATCCACCGCAGCATATTCATCTCCGTGACACGCAGCTCCTGCTTGTGTCGCTCAAGTAGCGGCCATGCTTCGCTGCCATATAAAAGGACAGGCCTAATGATGGACTTATAGATCTGTCCTTTAAGCTTAACCGGCATTCTGGGGTCACAAATGACACCAGTCACCTCTCGCCATTTGGCCCACGCAGCAGCAATGCGTGCTTTGACGTCGCAATCAACGTTTATTTCCGTCTAATACAGTTAATATACAAAACCAAGGACAAAATAATAATGACAAAAGCTTATAAAGTGTCCGAGTTAAAGGCATGAGCGCCGCAGCAAAGACTTTTACAAATTTCCCACCTGACCGAGAGGGTCGCACTTCAGAGTGTTAGGGTCAGCACCAGGGAACGGGTGTGCACTCGCCACACCAACGGCTAACAGGACACATAGGGACTTAGCTGTAACAATAAAAAACGAATTAATAAACGCCAGACATGCTTATATGAATCAAGAGCGCTAACGCTGCCGTTCTGTGGACAGAGTTTTGAAGACGCGGATTGTCTACGTAGCCTAATACAAGTAAGGTGAAACACTTTTTAGAGGTTAATATATACAGACATACTCTTTTGTTTATACAGTGGCGTATTGTACGCTCTAGTATTGGCGGTTCGGTGTGAACAAAAAATGCAGTCTAAATCTACGTTCAAACTAGGGCTGACAGTGAGCCTGCTCAAAGTCGGTGGACAGTATGATTAGTGGGAAAACTACTTTACTGTAATTTTACTGCAATCTATTCGCTTTGTTTTAAACAAAATTTAAAAAAATACTACTACTAAAAATTCATTAAAAAAATCGTAACTCGAAAAATACGAAAAATCGTAGAACATACATATGGGTGATTCAGATACCTCTCAACACGAGGCACCTAAAAAAATTCGTCACTTTTCTGGCCACCCTGTGTAATGGGTTTGTAACTTTTTTTTCGTCGTAAAATGATTGAATTCTATTGATCGAAATCATTGCATGATTGATCAAGTAAAACAGTATTACATCAATGCAGCAAAAATGCAGATGTTAATCAGTACTTATTTAGTTACCTAAATGCATTACTTACAAACATAATTGAAAGATCACAATCAGAGATCGATAAACAACAAATAACATTGTTTTATTACCTTAATTACATGACTGTACAATGACGTGTGACGATTATAATATCAATAGACTAGCATCATTGGGTAAGGCCAACTTAAAAATATGCACACGAGATGCAGTTGCGGTGCAGTCATGATGACGTGGTTGAAGCATAGTTGCACTTTATAATTAGGTTTTTTTTTATAATTTATATAAAGCAACCAAACTTACAATACTATCATTACAGGTTACCTTAATGCGACAGTGAAGACAACACACATAAAAAATATTTTTTAAAAAGGTATTCTTATATTTTATGGCTGCAAATAGAGAAAATCTTGTGAGTTCACTTAGAGAGTTCGTTTTATTTCATGACTTTTAGCGTGATAATTGTCGGTAAGGTATAACAAAAATCGATCGATAACGGTTGTTTAAAGTAGAAGTAATTTAAATGAGACTATCCTTCAAAGTGATCAAATTAAACGTGTCAAACTGAAAGTTAAAGTTGGTTTTAAAATTGGCAGGTAGTTATTTTGGAAACTGCGTATCTGGAGGGCGCATTTTGTGCGTCTGATGTGTGTCGCTCCTAAAAATCTTATCAAATTTCGATTAATATACGATTTGACATCTGATCTGATACCAGGAAATTGTGAGTAAGCTGTTGACATGATCCCGGTAGCCGAAACATGATTACATAAAATTTCGATAAAAATGAGTTATTTTCCACTGTGATAGGATCAACTGACTGTTTTGATAATGCCGAGATAATTTTAAATACAATGTTTGATTATATCATTAAATGACGTGCTTAATCAATCAAAAATGCGAAAATGTGTTTTTATTTAACACAAATAAAAGCAAATAACTTTAACATACACATGCGTGTGTCAAAAAACATTTCCGTCTTCAGTTTTAAGCAGCAATAAAATGAAATATAAATGCTAAATCAGTTTCAAATAAATCTTTATGTAAGCTGTACTAGTACTTATTTATAGTAAGAAACTATTATGACGTTAATCTAGAAAGATAAAGGCGTCTTATCATTAATAAATCCTAATCGTATGATTAGATATCTTTTATTTTATGGCTTTTAAATTGTTATTGCAAAAGCTGATTTCCTAATTTTATTATGTTTTTATTGCCTACCTTGTTTGTTTATGAAGAATTTATTAAGTGTCCTAGCTATATGTAGATAGATGCTATTTATTGCAAACTATAAAAAGTAATAAACAGGTCATTAAACGTCTTTTTTACAACATGATCGTATTTCAGATCATTACTAGTCAATGATTTATTATAATCTTTACTAATATATTTAGAGGCAAATTTGCGAAAACCCCTATGAGACAACCAGTCGCCGATCATGTACGAGTATAATAGCAATCAATTGCAGAGTTACACTTCCGACTTTATTCAGAGTTTATTCACTGTGAATAAGAAAATTAAAAGAAATCGAAAATATTGCGCAGCATTTGGGTTATTTATTTTGCCACCGGGTCGCTCGGTAGCATTTGTAGCAGCGACGCGACCGCTCCGTTGTGATTGAAAAACTAACGTCTCGATTTCCAGCAGACCTACTACAATATAATAATAAGTCCGTAAACCACTTCTATAATATTTTAAGTCCTCATTAGGTAGGTACTTACTACGTTATGACATTTTTATACAAGGCTCTTTAGCATTAATATTACGATCAGGGTGTTTTCATAAATTAATTGTATCGATATACCGGAATGGAAAGTAATCATTGAAATGATTACTAATTATTATCTACACGCTATTTCATGCGTAGGTAGGTATCGACCAAATTCAAAAACACAAGTCGCAGCCCTTGCGAGAGAGCGGTAGCTGACAGGACAAAGTAAAAAGAGCTCTCACTTGTGGCGTTTTGGTGGATTATCGCTTGCAGTAGGTACCGCTTTGTAGGCTATTATAAAATGAGAGTACATTGCCCGGTGCAAGCTAATTTGCTCTTTGTTGCCGTACATTGAGAGTAGATTCTATCTTATTGTTGTGCCCTACAGGGTCTATAATAATCTGTTTTATATATCTATTTATAACACCTGTGTAACATTATAGAATGCAATAAATATATTGAATTGAATTGAATTGAATAGATAATCCACTTTAGCAAATGTCTTTAAGTGTCGCTTCTGCTATATTATTTATTCTGTGGTTACGGTCATCATCAAAAGTTGATGCCTACATTCAGATTTTCAAAATCGCTAATAGCTCAAAATGATAAGCACCAGAATTGACCTCATTATTATAATCTTCCAATCCTAGCACTTGACGTGTTGAGCGATCTAGGCATAATATAGTGTATACTTTTTCTTGTTAACTAAAATTTACAATGCAAGGTGGTATGACCACATAAAAGAAATCTAAAAGAATTTTTGGAATTTTTGAAATGCTTTTCTGTAGATACAATGATTTTCTTTGCAGATATTTGAGCACCAGAATCAGTGTGTATTTTAGGGGTTGTTCATGTTTTTAAAAAAACCCTGTATAATCATTACGTGCAAGACCATAAATAATAACTATGAGCATAAATGTGCAGTGTATTTCCCCTTCGTACGAATAATCTAATTTCAACAGGGTCTTTGCCGTGAATTATATAGGTTCAATATGATCACACTTGAGACAAGACGTATGCATAGCGACCTTGTACATATTCATAAAGTTCTACGGTCAAAAATTAATTGACTAAACATTTTTACTTTTCTCTCACAATATTAACATTTCTTACAGAACACGCAATCCAAAAAAATATGTTTTCAAGTATACTGAAATAACACATTGTATTACCACCCCGTAGTACGCATGTGCCGCCCCTACAATAATCTGTCACAACAACACAACACATCTCAAAAGGCTGTAAATGTGTGTAAAGACTTAGATATTCTTAACTTAGAGTTAGCTCTTGCGCAAAATAATTTACAAACATGAATTGTTCAAGCCACGTGTCATTAAAATTAAGCTTTAAGATTGTGTACATTAGTTTTTTATGGTATTAATATGGTATTCGTAAGTATCCGAGTAATTTGATTATAAGTTAAAAAAATTATTTAACCAATTCGCTCTCATAATCGCAGGATAGACAGTCAAAATCAAAATCAAAATCATCTATTTTTGCATAGTGTATCGACTACTCGTATCAAAATGCCAATTATCTAATATTTAAAAATGAATCTCTATTTCCCTTAGTCATCGCATCACGCGTGAACGAATATAACGATTTCGCTAATTCTTTTTTTGTTGTGTTAATGATTGTCAGAAGGTTCTTTTAAATAAATAAAAAATATAAAGTTGCGCAGAAATCCAATGAATAAACTAAAGATCACGCGAACGAACTCACAGGCAACAGCTATTAAAAATATATTCATAGCAAAGGTTAATCTAGAATTATACATATCAACAGACGTGGCTAATCCATTTTATTTGTTAGATTACAAATGACGTATATCTCGTAAGTAGGTAGACGAAAATTTGAAAGAAGTCAACATTAGCATCATAATTTACTTCCACAAATGAGTAACAAGATATTATAATGTAAGTAATAAACTTAAATAGTAAAAGTATCTTTGTTAACTAGTGTTTTCTTTGCTTGTCGAATATTTTATGAAGGAAAATTATTTTACTTGAAAATTAATGTCTAGATTGTTTACAATATTCGACAAGTAAACAAAAACGGACTATCGAAACATAAAATCTACTACGCTGAAATAATTCATTTGGCTGTAATCGTTTAGTTTTATCACAGTCAAGAACTTAATTTACATTTGCAAAATAACACAAACAAAATAACTGTCATCATCTGCATATTCAAAAGATTATCAAATATCATTAAACTCTGGTATTTAAGGAAACATAGTGACCGATTTTTATTTAAGAATTTTTGTTAATTCGGTTATGTAAAAACAACAAAACGCAAGTATGATGACATTTCCATAAAGTTTTTTGACGTTCGTTCGTTAATTTTTCGTCTTTTTTGCTGTTTTTTCTTTCATGTCTGTCTAATCTGTGTTGTTGGTTTGGCTTGGCGTTGAATTCGTAAGGTTGTTGTTTTTTGTTTTTAGTTTAATTTACACTGAAAATGGACTCGTCAGATTCAGAAGACGATTGTTACGGTAATATTGCACAGAAACTGCAGCGTATGAAAAATAACTACAGGGCAGACAAGATCGAGAGTACAAATTTGTTGAACGACTCGACAGAGATTGACGAAATCGTGAAAAAGGCCAACTTGCCGGCTACAAATAAGCCGAAATCCAGTCCTGTAAAGAATAAAAACGAAGAAGCAAGTGATATAGAGGATCAAGATTCTGTTTTACTCGATAATTTGTTAGCAAAGTCGTCTAAAAGAGTGACGCGGTCCTCGGCTAAAAGGCCAAGTTCTGACTTTAATATTAGAGAAGCTCCTGTTCCTAAAAAGGCAAACAGACGAAAAAGAGGCGGGAAAACATCTCAAAAAGATACTAACATTGATAAAACCCATGATAGTGTTCAAAATACTACACAGGCTGAACAAAATAGTCAACAAAATACTCGGAATAGCCCTCGAACGAGAGGAAGAGGGAGAGGTAGAGGTAGGAATAAAAGTAGAAATAATAGACAAATAGCTATAAATTTGTTTCAAAACATTCCTACTTATAGTGTTGGCAACACAGACGAGTATCCCGATCAATCAGACTGCCAGCAACTATTTAGTTCAAAACCAAGTTCTGACGATGTTGTTATTGTAGATGATACTGATCCACTAGATGAAAACGAAGAGTTATCAGTAAAGGTTTACTGGCAGAGTTCGGAGTACTTCAAATTCGTGATCAGACGGTTCCAGAAGTTGACACAAATCTTCGATTATTTCTCAAAGAAAGAAAATGTTAGTCATGATAAGTTATTGTTTATGTTTAACGATCGAATACTTAAACCTGATGATACACCAGATGCAATAAACTATAATATTGTGAAATTTATTGATGGAGGCATCGTTAATCAGAGTGTATCTAAGCTAGTCAGGGCTGACAATAATAAAAATAATCAGAATGGAATAAACATAAGATTCCAATGTCAAAATCTCAAGAAACCATTTGAGGCATGGGTCAGAATTGATGAGAAGCTGTCGCTAGCTATGATGAAATGTGCCGAGCACTTTGAAACTGCTTTGGATAGGTTACGATTCCAATTTGATGGAGATTCAATATCAGGTAAGTAATAATGATCTGTTATTTAAGTCATTATCATCATGTATACAGTCAACGCCGGTTGCGTCCGAAGCTATGGTTTTGGAGCTCAGGGTCCGCTTATTTGGTTAAGTCATTAGCCTAAAGTTTTAGTTTGTGTCTCAAATTGTCTTTATCGACTAATTTCAGCTATAGGATGTCCACTGCTGATAATAGGCCTCCCCCAATGACTTAAAATTTATAACCACGTCCCAAATTCCATTAAAAATATCGACCACAACACAAAATTTGAAAGCGAACTGAGAAAGCTTCTCATACAAAAAAGCTACTACAGCATAGCAGAATATTTTAAGGATGACTTCTACTAACAAAAAAGTAGAATTTTCACTATCATGTCTCATAAGATCAGCATGTTATATTATAATAAAATTGCAATTTATTTTAACATATTACAATATTTAATCGTTGCAACGCCCTTACAGGGCGTCACATGTACTTAAACCCCACTTCTGTCAACTGTAAACCCATGTGACACGCAATAAAGATTTTGAGTTTGAGTTTGAGTTAAAATCTAAAACTAAATTAAAATCATCACTTAAAATTAATTTATTTGTTTTCAGGCAAAACCACTGCTAAAGACCTGGAGTTAGAAGGCGGAGAGTGTATAGATGTAAAAATAATTAGCTGATATTAATCTTTTGTGAATATACTTAATTACTTATTAACTGTAACTTCTAATGAAGAGAATTATTTGTTTAACAAAAATTTCGTTTTAATTACCCTCTATCCAGGGCTTGGAACTAGTTCAAATTAACCATAAAGTTCTGTAACTAAACAGGATCAATATTAAAAACTTACTTCATCATCATCATCATCATTTCAGCCATAGGACGTCCACTGCTGAACATAGGCCTCCCCCTTTGACTTCCAGATTGGCCGGTTGGAAGCGGCCTGCATCCAGGGTCTTCCTGCTACCCTTACCAGGTCGTCTGACCACCTTGTGAGTGGCAAAACTTACTTAATAAATAATAATTAAGCTTTTTTATTTCAGTGCTCTTAAATATTACATTTCAAATGTGTGTTAGTATTGTTAGTAATTTCTTCTTAAACTCTAGTTAGTGTGTTAATTTATTTTTGTAGCACAAACCCCTTTTGGGTAAAAGCCTCCTTAAATAAACTTACTTATATCAGATTAATACTAATAAATTGACCAACTCAGAAACAGTAAAAATATCAACTATTGTAACACATGTGCATCTGAATAGAAAACATACAATTAGGTTTTTTTTAATAAACAAACCCCCTATAATGTTTAGTTGGTTACCTACAGATGTTTCCCGAAATGAAAATTATAACTGGTTTGTGAAAAACCGCATTTTTAAGAAACCAGACCAGAACAAAACCTTAAAAAAAATGCATAGTTTCATTGAACAAGTTCAACTTTAACGGTTTTCAAGCCTTTAGCTATTGACCTCTAGATTTCGTCATATGGTTCCATGGAATTCAAATTATTTTATTTTTGAAAATAGGCTAATAATTTTACGTCCTATTTTTTTATTTACCACTGCTGAGACAATTTGTGTTAACTTGTAAAATGTACTTTGAGACGAAAATTACATACTACAATTAACATAAAAGATGATGTTAATTGCGTTTTATAAATGTATTATTTGCTCGACAAGCACTTGGCCGGTTTTTTAGATTCATATATCTTACATGGTGCGAATTTTCTGAAGGCTAGTCAAGGCTAGTAGTGCCCCTAAATATCGGCACGAAAACTCATTAGCAGCGCGCAATGAAACGGCGGTTTTTTTTTTTATTATTATTTTTTTATGGACCTATCGCTGAGTGCCTTTGAGGAAGACATTCATCAGCTTAACCCGGGCAGTTGTGGCGTGCGCTAAAGGCGCACAGCCTAGGTCCGCCTCGCTAGCGGTCGCCGCGACCCGGCCGAGTGTGAGCCTCAGACTCGTACGTGTCGAACCCCATACTAGCAGGCGTGATCGGGCCAAGAAACGGCTGTTACGACAGTCGCTGCGTCTTAAGGTAGCGAAAATTAGGGAAAATAATAGTTTTCGCATGGACGCAATAATTCGATTAAAAAACCCTATGCTTGGCACAATGCTCGATGGCCTTAGTCGAGTTTTCCAACAAGTAGGCCTTCGGATGAACATGGACAAAACAAAGATCATGTCCAATGCCCATGTTGCGCCCTACCCAGTATCAGTTGGGAGCTCTACTCTCGAAATTGTTAACAATTAATATGTCTACCTGGGACAAGTGATCCAGTTGGGTAGGTCAAATTTTGAAAAGGAGGTCAATCGTCGATCCGGCTCCGGATCGCGAATCCAGCTCGGCTGGGCAGCGTTCGGAAAACTACGTAACGTCTTCTGGTCCAAAATACCTCAGTGCCTAAAGACGAAAGTCTACAACCAGTGTGTGTTACCAGTTATGACATATGGAACTGAAACTCGGCCTCTCACTATGGGCCTCATAAGAAAGCTCAAGGATACACAGCGTGCTATGGAAAGGGCTATGCTCAGTGTTTCTTTGCGAGATCGATCGACGAACAAAAGTTGCTGAAAAGCCCAACGGATAAGCAAGCTGAAGTGGCAGTGGGCGGGGCACATAGCAAGTACCGGCCTGACTGACGGCCGATGGGCCAGAAAGGTTCTGGAATAGAGGCCACGTACCGTCGAGCGCAGCGTAGGACGTCCACCTACAAGGTGGACAGACGACCTGGTAAAGGTTGCAGGAAGCCGTTAGATTCGGGCTGCTTCCAACCGGCCAATCTGGAAGTCACTGGGGGAGGCCTATGTTCAGCAGTGGACGTCTTATGGCTGAAATGATGATGATGATGCTCAGTTTGTAGCTATCAAGTTTGCCCATCGATCGATCGACGCATGAACGAATTAAATCGGTCAAGCGGTAAAAAGAAGAAGAATAGCATAATTTGTTTGTTTTTTCAATGACTTAAATTTTTTTTTCTCCTTGTGTACCTACTAAAAACAAATCATCATCATTTCATTCAGCCATAGGAAGCCCACTGCTGAACATAGGCCTCCCCCAATGACCTATCATCATCGGGGGGGATTCCCAATAGTCGCCACGCTTGGCAAGCGGGTTGGCGCGCGCAGATTTTTAGGATTTCGCACGCAGACGCTGCTGCGTCTCGTGCTACAGGAATTTCGCCTCTTACAACACGCCTCCTGTTGGTGGTGGGGAAGTGCATTCTTTACGGCCGTTAGTCATGTTAAGTACACGGCAAAAAAAAACAAATCCTATCCTAAAAATGTATATATATTTGATTTTGACGATTCTTGGCATATTTTTTAAACATTTTTCTTACTTTATATTTGACGACTATAGGCTATTATATATTCTGTGCTATAGGGTACTCGCCTTAAAAAAAAATACATCACGAAGTCGCTGGCTTATATTTATGAAATAAAATAAAAAAGCCTTATTGTCGATGCTAAAGGTAGGTTGCGTAGGTAAGGTATGCGATAGTGGAACCGTTTATCGATCTAAGTAATCCGCCTAATTGATTAGGAGTTCATTGTAACTATCCAAAACCTAATTAGTTTTATTTAAAATTTTCCTACTAACGTTATTTGTTGTTATGATTATTATGATATAAGTACTGTAAGGGGAGGAAATAGTTCCTGAAACATGGTTTCATTAGCTCACAATTATTATCAAATTATGACTTGACTTTCTTGACAATGACAATCATTTAATAAATTGCATTTGCATTGTAAGTATTTTAACAAGATTAATTTTATATTACTGTAATTTATCTGTATTGTATCGTAAGGTGTTACTAATCTTCTAAGCTATTTGGAGGGGTACTTCTGTTATGTACTTAGCTTTTAAGATGTATGTAATAAATTAATTAAATTAAATTATAATTATATCAACTTATACAAAAAAAAAACTTTAGGTATAATACATAGAAAATGCATCTTCTAAAATGTATCTACCGCATTTAAGGAACTTGAAAATGTGATTTGTCTGAACCATACCGTTTTTGATAGTAGGTAATGTTACTAGGGCCGAATCGAAACCGGAATGCGACTACTTTTAAATTACGAAAATTGGGTTTTAGGTATCGATTTGCGATTTGACTCCAAAGAATTTAAAATTGAAGAATTAGCAGAATTTTTATTTATTAAACGCGTGGTTGCATTTGAAAATCGAATCTTTACTTGCTTACTAACAGTGCTGGCTTGACTACTTGATGCTCTAAGCACTCCACGCCTATCTTTAAGTAAATTATTATTTTTGGTGCTGTTTCTGGTTCCCCCCCAAGACAAGATGCCCTAAGTAATTGCTTATTTTGTTTAAGGGCTAATCTAGCACTGAGTACTAAATACGTGATATGGTATATACGTCGCGGCCCACTGGTTAAAATAGCCGTTTAATTTCACGACTAGCCAACTCATTGAAGAACGCCAATTAACCAAACGCCTAGTTTTATAGTTGTTTAATATCATTATGACATTTAAAACATACTCGTAGTTTATTTCTTCGCCACCGCGGCGTTGTTTCGTTTTATATACAAGATAGCGGCAACAGCAGGTGTTTTTGATCGTTGTGGATTCTTTTGTGGTGAAATAACTAAAATAAGTTTCCAATGTTATTTAGAAGTAGAAATAATGGAGTTACCTACCAGCGTTTCAAGTGTTTTTTTTTTTATATTTAACCAGCTAGCTGACTGTCGTCTAGCTGTAGGTACCTACTGTTAGGCCAAGTTCAGATGGTCGCGCGTTGACGCGCGAACATCCTTACGCGCATACAGAATTTCTAAGTAAATACATCAGACTGTTAACATGAACGCGCGTCTACGCGCAGCTTCGCGCGATCGTCGCTGCTCCATCGCCGGTATCTTGTGCGCGCGTTTACTCCTTGGTCGCGCGTACACGCGCGACAGCGACCATCTGAACTTAGCCTTAAACGTTTTGCTCAGCCATTCGGCTATTTGACATCTAGATAAAAAAAAAAAAAATTAAAATTATTTATTTCGGTAAAAACACAAAACATTAGGTAATTGATTGTTGAAGTCTTCTTTAAAGTATGTATGTAGATATGTAAGTATATACTTGTGCCAGAAGACCCCACTCTTCTATAACTATAATCTATGTTTAAAAGTACCAAGTTCTTAAACAAAACATTATTTTTGAGCCTAAAGAAAGAGAAATAGAAGCAGTGTGTATGTGTGTAGTGTGTGTGTGTGTGTGTGTGTGTGTGTGTGTGTGTGTATGTGTATGTGTGTGTGTGAGTGGAGTTTGTGTGTGCAAGTGTCCGAGAATATACTAGTTATGCATAGTAAAAATATACTACGATTGGCGATGTAGAATTTCCTCAGTTTCTTCGATGTTTGGTTCAATGACGTTGTTCAATGAAAGGGCTAGACATGCAATTAAACGGCTATTTTAACCAGTTGGCTGCGACAGATATATATTGAACAGAAGCCAAATTCCCATAATTTAACACTAGCCGCATTCCAGTGTCGATCCGCTTCCAGTAACACTACTATCTAAAACGACGGCACCACAACACCCAGACCCGAGACAATATAGAAAAGTATTTTTTCTACATTGACAGACCGGGAATCGAACGGGACCTCAGAGATAGCGACACCAAGTCCGGTATGCTCGCCTTTTGGATACAAGATCGTCATAATAAATAACTCCCTAACTTGGCGCTTCCATTTTGTTTTTTCTGTAGATGATTAGAAAAACACCCTGTTTATCAATCGAACTGCGTCAATCGTAATTATTTGTCGGCTTATGACGAAGAAACTATATGATGGTATCTGTTTAATCACGTTTGCCAAATGCCGCATACATTTCGTTAGATTAGAAAAACCCTAACTCACTGTGCTTAAGCATGGGAAGGACACGTGGATCTCATATCTCTGCGAATATAAAACACCCTTAATATACAGGGTTATTTGTAAAACATCAACAACATCATAAGGGCAGATTTTGGAGCTCAAATACAAGAAGTCAAGAACTTTTTTTATGGGACAAACATTAAAATAGCAAAAAAAAAAAAACAATTCCTCATACTAAGCCGCCACCAGCTGACAGTTTGAATGGAGCAGTGAAAAATATTTTTTTAGCTTTCAATCATACAAAAAGTTGTTGTATTTGAGCACCAGAATCAGTCCCTAGCTATGTGGTTGTTGATGTTTAACAAATAACCCTGTATACTCTTTTGGTAAATGAGTACATTTTTATATAAAAATTGCAATCATTATGATCCTTACTAAAATAATAATTATTATAAATGCGAAAGTATGTAAGTAGTAACGAAAAGTTGTCGACCTAGGTGTAGTGGTTCGCGCTCTGGACTACAAAGCCAGCGGTTGCGGGTTCGAACCCCAGGGGCGTTTGTGTGATGAGCACGAGCATTTGTACCTAAGTTATGGATGTTTTTATATATATTCAGTATGTTTATCCGTTATCTAGTCGCCATAGTACAAAGTTGGTTGGTTTAGGACTATTTCTGGGATCGTGAAAAGATATTTTTTTTATGGCCTCACCAACTTTAGGTAGTCAAAACTTCAAGAGAAACTTATTTGAAGCATTAATTATTTCTTCAAAATTCAAAAATAAGAAATAATGCCATCTTAAACTTTATAAAATATATCTAGGTACGTACTATTTTAATACTGTATTTGTTAAGTTTACATTCTACACTAAATCACTTTGTTCCGTGGGTCAACGAGACTTTTAGAAGGACATGAATGCAGGTTTTTTGAAGTACCTTTTTTTAGAGTAGGTCTATTGTCTATTAACTTCACCATTATATTTTGTGTGATGTTTTGTATATTTAATTCCTTTGCTCCTGCTTCTTAATCGGTTGTTAGAAAAGAAGTTTAAAGTCATTCCTAATTTAAAATTCTTCTTATTCTGAATCGTTCACTCATCATCAGGCCACAGAGTTAAAACCTTTCGATATCAAAACGTCAACCGGAACGCCACATGATAGAAAATAAACTTACCGAACATTTTTCTAGATTATTTGATAAACGAAGATAGTAGGTAACACTTAACACAAGTTTTCACGACGAAAGGAACAAGCACAACAGGCAAGAGTACCACAGATGACTGCTTATTACTGCCTACTCATTATCAGCTTGTAGTAAAGCTTTATACTCTTCGATTTCTTTGCATAAGTACGATTATAATAATCACTGACAACAATCTGTTTTCAGTAAATTTTTCAAATTTAGAACTTTATTTTTTTATGAATACGCGATGGAATTGAGTGTTTTGCTTTTAAAAGACTGCAAAATAAAGTTGGCAATGATAGGCAGGAGGAAGAGTTAATAAAAGATTAATTAGTTATCCGCCGATAATTTACTTGTACGCTGATAAGAGCCATTCCGTTCAAGTTTAAGGACTAGTGTATTGAAACTATGGTTATTGCCATAGTTTTTTTGTTCTTTAGCCAGCGATTAAAAACTTAAAGGGGTCCCAAACTCAAGTTTGGTGACCACTGTCCAAGACAGTACAGTTTTCTCCCGAATATCGTTGGATTTGATTGACGTTCGAGTTTTAAACAGAGGCGACAGGGGCGACAGAGGCAAATGTACAGAGAACAGCTACACTGTCAAGACATCACTGAATAAATAAAACCTTGAATCGGACTTCCAAAGGCCTATAATAGGCCCGATTAAGTAGTTTTAACCCGTTAACATCCAAGCGGTCTCATGAGATCGCATAACAGTGAAATATCTATTGTGACTCGTTTACGTATGATTGATTAGTTAATCATTTATTTTGACGACTGAGTTGGTACGTCGGACTTGGGGAGTCGCCATCTCTGTGGTCCCGGGTTCGATTCTCGGTCGGGTCTATAATCTGTGGGATTAACGTAGAAAAATAACTTTTCTGTTATCTCTGGTATGGGTGTTGTGGTACCGTCGTTGTTTCTGATTTCTGTAACACAAGTGCTTTAGCTACTTATCTTAGGATCAGAGCAATAAATAAATGAAATAAATTGTTCCCACAATCACACCAATTAGCTAGCACCAAACTAACCAAAGCTTCTATGGCGACTAGATAACGGATAAACATACCTAAATACATTTATAAACATCAATGACTTAGGTACAAATGCTCGTGCTCATCACACAAACATTTACCCCTTGCGGGTTCGAACCCGCAACCGCTGGCTTTCTAGTCGGGAGCGCGAACCACTACAGTACTGCACCAGATTGGTCGTCAATGTCAATGCAATGTATGTAATGTTGTCTAATATATTTTATTTGTTTTTACTTTTTGTTACGTAATGTAAAGGGTGTGGCTCATAAATATAAAACTTATGCACTCATAAACGTACAAAAGTAAAGTAAAGTATGCCTATATTATTACGTCCCACTGCAGGGCACAGGCCACACCTCAACTATGTTTTTTTTTTCAGATGGACCTATCGCTTTTTGCCTCTGAGGAAGGCTTCTTCAGCTTAACCGGGCAGTTGTGGCGTGCGCTGAAGGCGCACAGCCTAGGTCCGCCCCGCTAGCGGTTGCCGCGACCCGGCCGAGTGTGGGGCTTCGCTACCCTCTGACTCGTACGTGTGGGGCCAACGATATTGAATACCCGATTTTGGCAGCCGTTTTGTATGTAAGGTTACATCTAGGGTATTTAAGACCGTTATGTGGGGGGCCCCATACTAGCGGGCGTGATCGGGCCAAGTGTACCTCAACTACTTATGGCTTGGGCCATACCCCACCACGCGGGTCCAGTGCGGTGCGGTGGAGGGCGTTGTAAGGCCAGTGACTTAACCTTATTAAGCTGGTGACAAACTGCAACGGACGCGGCTCCGGACTCGTCTTGACATTGTGAGGTCAAGCGCTGCCATTGGTCTATCCTTCAGACAACTTCCGCCAGCCCAAGGATCGACCAATGGCAGCGTTTGACCTTACAATGTCAAGACGAGTCCGGAGCCGCGTCCGCCGCCATCTGTCACCAGTATTACTGTCACCTGTCAGATGGTCAGATGTTATTTAGTTGATTAGTGCCCCTAAATTAGCGACTCGACGCGTGTTAGTACGAATATAGCACGAAAACTCATTATAATACGGTTCATAACAGCGCGCAATGAAACGTGGCTATTACGACAATCGCTGCGTCTTTAGATATGGACGCAATTGTTCGATTAAAAAACCCTATGCTCAGTTTATATTATCAAAATGATCATCATCATCATCATCATCATCATTTCAGCCATAGGACGTCCACTGCTGAACATAGGCCTCCCCCAGTGACTTCCAGATTGGCCGGTTGGAAGCGACCTGCATCCAGCGGCTGCCTGCAACCCTTACCAGGTCGTCTGTCCTACGTTGCGCTTGCCGGTACGTGGCCTCCATTCCAGATGATACTTGATAGTATCAAGATAATACTAAGTATCAATTGACGTTTTTTTAACACATAAGGTCGTCAAACGGTTAAAAAGAAGAAAGATAATTAACATCTTTTTTGTTTGTTTTTGATTTCAATTTTAATATCTCCTAACTATAAGTGCCGACCTACTAGAAAAAAATGTTTTTGATTGAAATCAACTTTATTATTGAAAACAACAGAATAATATTTGAGTAGTCTGTTAAAATGAATTGTTTTACTACTTATTTAAGGAATAAGCTAATAAACGAGATAAGTAGGTATTAGTTATCTTCAGACAGACTGCAGTAAAACAAACAGTCATCATTCAGCTGACCGATAGCCTACAACATTGTTTCAAAACAAATCTACTGCGTCTCAAACATGGCTAAATTCAATTCTACTGTTTTTTTTTTTTCAAATGCTGTACTTTCATCATCGAGTTCATACCCTATAGAGCAGAAATACGAACCATCTTTCTCCGAAAGTAGTAAGAGACTTTTTGTTACTGTTACTGACTTAGGTAATGTTTTTCTTTCTATTTTTTTCTCATATAATTTATTGTCTACACAATCTATACCTGTGCGAAATATGGTGCAATTTGTGTTTATCTATAAATCTGTCGAGCAATATTTCTAATTTCCCTAAGAATGTTTCCTCTAGATTTAAAAAACATTGTAACAGCAGTTGGTAATCCTAATAAATAAAAATAATTTTTTTAAAAATTATATATATATTTTATATAAATATTTTTTTTAAAAATTATACTATAGGGTATATATTTTTTATTTTTTATTTTATTTATTAGGAAAACAAACAGCAGTTATAACACATATAAACAAACCAATTAAACTATACATTTGCCAAAAAAGTTTTCACAAATAGATCTTACATAGGTATCGTAAAAAGTTAAATAAACACAGGAACACTTGAACAGGCTCTTAAAGCGGTGTTCATCAGAACTTATTATTATTTTATTATTTTCATAGTTGCTTTAACAAAGACCTGAATCTGTTCGGTTTATGGCTAAAAAAATGATGCTGATGTGCTGATGATGTGCTCTATGACTTTCATACTCGGGCGTTATATTAATCTGTGGCGGCTTTGGTCTGCTTGCTTGCCGTTTGGAAGGATCCGCCAAGCTGGTCCGGTGGCGATGAGACCGGCCCCGAGTCAACTGCCACGCTTTATAGAAGTTTTCCTGTTATTTTTTTTTTAATATTTAGGGTTTATTTTTATTTTCTATACGCTCAACCGTTTATAAATTACTGTAAGCTTAAACTCGTTTCGGTATACCCACACTTCCCAGCTCTATTCACTAGTCCGGCTGGCTATTTGGTAGAACTGTACATAAGCGGTCCACGAATTTAAGGGTTTTAGGGGCAGGGGAGGGGTAAGGGGGGACTACCTCCTTCCTCCCAAACCCTCCTTTTGTCACAGCAAACCCATAGTTTTGGAGATCAAAAAAAAAGTCTAATTTAGTACATAAAAGTGTTCAGTAGTCGATAAAAACACAACTTTTGAGCGGGAACTAGACTCTAGCGCTCGCCGGCCGCTGCCACGGCACGCTCGCTACGCTCACTCGGCTTCGCGCTTTATGTGGTCACTGTTCTAACCTTTTATTTTACGTCTGGAAAATGCTGTTCCGCATACCCGTCGGCCGCGGGGGCGGCCGAGGGTTATGTGGGACTCCGGCTCTCAGAGTGAGAGCCGCATACCCACTAAAAACCAGACGGTGTCCTCCGGTGCCATTAAGTGAGTTGGAACTGCGGGTTATCGCCTCAGGCAAGCCCTGGGCATTCGTCCGCAGCCCTGGGCATTCGTCCGCAGATCACTGTTCTAACCTGACCTAACCTAAATGAGGTTTTTGACAAATTATGACTTAATATATTTTTATTATTAAAATACAAGAGCGGTCTCTCTCATAATTCCCTCCCCTCACCCCCATAAAAAGTGCATAAAATGTGACTATTTGCATAGTCATAACCTCAAACTTCTATCTTAAATATCTCCAAAACTAATAAACTAGTAACATGTTTGCTTTGAGAGGGAGAGGGAGAGAGGGGAAGGGGTCAGCCCCTTCTCTCCTTCAGCTCCCAAAACCCTAAATTCGTGAACCGTTAATACAGTATAGCCGGCTATTTTTTTATAGATTTTTTATTTGTTGCCTAAATCATCATCGTCATTTCAGCCATAGGACGTCCACTGCTGAACATAGGCCTTCCCCAGTGACTTCCAGATTGGCCGGTTGGAAGCGTTAAAATTTAACCTTTGATAATAACCTGGAATACCTTTTTAGGTAGACAGCGGTAGGTCAACCTGCCCAAAAAGTTAAAGGTCATTAAATTGATTTTCAACTTTATGTCCAACACTTAGAGATCAATATCAATTGAGAAAATTTGACGTTTTGTGGTAGGTTCACGTGCTGTTGTCTGTACCTATTGTTCCCATTGTAACATTTATTTTGAGAAATAAATCTTCTTGTAAAGTCTTAAAATCTCTTATTAACAGTGGCTAGGATTCCGTAGTCATTTTGTAAGAACTCTTTTGTCCAGTGTGTTTATCTGTGTGTCTCACAGCCTTAATATTGATCATGATCAGTCGATTCACCAGCCGATATCTAGTCCCGAAGCGGTGGTAGGGCAAAGCTATATTTTGGGACGTGTATAAGTCCCCGAAAGCCGATTATCCGAACGCCGATTGACCGAATCGCCAATTATCCGAATCGGTCCTAACTCCTATGCGTAATATAAAAAACCAAGTACATATTATGTAATTTTTGATTTGTTTTATTGTAACAAAGTGGAACTCGCTGGAGTCCAGATACATTTCAACTGTTATGGTTGAAAGCTTTAATAGAAGCAAGACACTACAATTAAAAAGTTTATGCTAAGTAACAGTTCGTTTTTGTTTATTACCAGTCTATGTCCAATTATCCGAATTTTCGATTATCCGAATCATGAATGTACTAGTTATAGGTTCGTGATCCGAATCGGCCCCGGTCCCAATTAATTCGGTGTAACAATCTACCACCGTCATTCGACGTCACAGCCGGTGTACGCCTCGCCTATTACAGAGAATATGACAACCGGACATCGAATACTAGCGCCATTATATTAAATTATCACAACGACTTCATTTATATTTAAAACGTATATAATTACCGTAGATATAAAATCATTTCGTAAAACCTGTTTAATTATTTATATTTGGATAATTGTAATAATTTTATAGTTAGAATATTTTGTCTTATAGTCTGAATGTAATTGTTTTGACTCCCATAGTACATACTTCGGTTAGTTTTGTATAAAAGCGAGATGTGAGTTCATTCAGATTGAAGAGTCCGACTCACACCCAGATCGGGCCCGCTAGAATGGAGCCCGACAGCGGCCCGGCCTGTTCCGGCAGTTCCGGTCCCGTCGGCGCCACCACTAGCGGGTTCGCCGCTTGGTAGGGTGCCTTTTGCACTCCACATTGGCCCGATCACGCCTGCTAGTATGGGGCTCGATACGTACGAGTCTGAGCCTCACACTCGGCCGGGTCGCGGCGACCGCTAGCGGGGCGGACCTAGGCTGTGGGCCTTCAGCGCACGCACAACTGCCCGGGTTAAGCTGAAAATTGTCTTCCTCAAAGGCACTCAGCGATAGGTCCGTCCATAAAAATAATAAAAACAGATTGATTCTTCCACCCTGAACTGATTGTAAGGCGAAGCTCTGCCGGAATAAAGAGTCACCAGAACTACAGACTACTCAATCGACCAATCCCTGACCTACTTTCTGTTACATCGGATAATCGGCGTTACTGGCGTACTGAATAAATGTCTATTAAAACTGCTGGACACAGGCTTTTATCCTATTATTTATTCTGTGCTGTAAACTCTAAATACGCAAAGCCCTAAAAGCACCGCACCTAAAAGGTGCTGATTCTGGTGCTCAAATACAACAAATGTTTGAATGGCACCACATCGAAATCGCAAAAAAAAAAATTGTTTCCCCATACAAAGCGTAACAGCTGATTGGACAACTAGTATGAAAATAAGTTTTTATTTATAAGATTTCACTGTTTGTCCACAGAGAGCAGTTCTGGGCCGTTTGCATCCAGCGGCTGCCCGTAACCTTGATTAGGTCGTCAGTCTACCGCGTGTGAGCTGCCCACGGGCCACGCTGCGTCTTCCAGTTCGTGATCGCCACTCGAGAACCTTTCCTCCCCAACGGTTGACAGTTATGCGCGCGATATGGCTTGCCCACTTGTGTTGCCGCTCGATAGGTCAGTATCGATTGTCTATCGATAGTTGAAGAAAAAACGATAAAATCGATAGTCTATCGATTCTATCGATACTACCGATAGTATCGATATCTCATTTCCTGCAATACTATCGATAGTATCGATACTATTGACAATATCGATAGTTTTACACTATCGATAGTTTTATACTATCGATTAGTGATATTTATTTCAATAGATTCAAGATGTCGGTGACTGGTTTATTTTGGATCTTATCTCGCAAAGAAACGGCAAGCATAGTCTCTCCACAGCAGCGGATTACGTCACAGTGCCGTAAGTCATTTTTATTTTCAACCCAAGAATGGTAGAATGCTGAAATTCTCTTATTGTTGTGGTATTGATGGCAAATTAAAGTAATTAGAAAATTGCAAAATGGTAAAATACAGTTAGATGTGAGTTATGTTAAAAATTACGTAGAATATTTTATTTTTATTGTATTTACCAACAAGTTTTCATCAACAATATGCCAACTTATAGTACTTAACTACATACACTTAATAGTCAACATCAAAAGTAGTTTAATATCAGATTTTCCAAAAGAATCTCATTGAAGAATATATTACAACAGGTTGACAAAATCACTACGCAAAATTCAGATTATTGTTATATTTAGAAGTCAGTTCTTTTGCTAAAAATAAATTTTTTTTTGATCATATTTATGATGCTGACTGTACCTACATAGTTACATACAGGTGATTGAATTGTCCTCTATTTTCTGCTAGGCTATGTAGAGGGCATTTTTATATAATCTTCTGATTAGGAGTCTTATGTGGGTAGGTAAATACTTTCTAAATACTTAAATTCCGTGATCGAATCGGCAGGTAGATAAAATATTAATTACTAAACCAAGTAATGTGTGATTGAAATATTATAATTTTGTTAAGTAAGCGAATTTAAGTGTCATTTATCTTGATCTATGTTGGATAGTATTTTATATCATTGCTTAAATCTTTGATAGATTTGTAATCTTAAGATACTTATCAGTTTTACACACGCACGTATAAGTATAGTGATATATTACTTCTTACTAACTTGTATGTAGGAATTAACACTCGATTGACTGTCCCATCTATATGTCGCAGCCAACTGGTTAAAATAGCCGTTTAATTGCACGGCTAGCCCTTTCATTGAGCAACGTCATTCAACCAAACACCTAGATGTCAAATAGCCGAATGGCTGAACACAACGTTCAACAGTACAGCTAGACGACACTCAGCTAGCTGGTTAAATATCAATAAATTTTAATTCACTTGAAAAAGTAGGTAACTCCATTATTTATACATCTAAATAACATTGGGAACTTAATTTAGTTATTTTTTCACAACAAAACAGCCCACAAAGATAACAAACACCTGCTGTTGCTACTATCTTGTAAATAAAACAAAACAGTGCCGCGGTGGCGAAAAAATAAACTAATTCAATGGGAAGGCGGCTTATAAGTCGGACGTTAAAGCGTACCAACACAGAAGGCGTGAGCGGGACGGCGACGGGTCGGGTCGGGAGTACGACGGGTCGGGAGTACGACGAGTCGGGAGTACGACGGGTCTAATAACACGGACGGCGACGAGCCGTCCCGCTCACGCCCGCTGTCTGTAGGCGCCCATTTAAACGTATGTTATTAGACCCGTCGTACTCCCGAACCGACCCGTCGCCGTCCCGCTCACGCCTTCTGTGTGTGGTACGCTTTAGTTGAATGTTTTAATGATTTAACTATAAAACTAGGCGTGTGTTTGAATGGCGTTGTTTAATGAATTGGCTAGCCGTGACATTAAACGGCTATTTCAATCAGTCGGCTGCGACATAGGTATACATTATGACAGAGTCGCGTAAGCTAATCTTGTGTGCACATTTAAAACACTACACTACTACCGGCCAATCTGGAAGTCAATGGGGGAGGCCTATGTTCAGCAGTGGACGTCCTGTGGCTGAAATGAATATGATGATGATGAAGCGTAGGTACTGCAATGTGGGACGACGGGAGACGAAATAAAAGATAATATAGCGTCGACTCTAAATTTTTAACGAATAATAAAAGACACTAAAAACACATTGAGATTAAAATTCCATAAGATAATATGCCTTTGAAAAATAGAATACGTAGAATATTTACGATTACTCGATTAAATTGCACCGTATGTGCACTGCATGAGGTTCTTGTTGGAGTGGCTCGGCGTACGCTTGTGATCTCTGATGAATGACTGCGCAATGCGCATCTCGAGTTTTCTTTTCGTGAGGCAGGCGAGAAACGTTAGTAAAAAAAAATCGCGTTTTTTTTCTCAGCTACGGGTCCCATCTGTACAATTCTACTTGAAGATCAAAAGAGTGTTAATGCCGAGTGGTATTCTACCATTTGTTTACCTAGGGTGTTAGAAAAAGTTCGCGAAAGATGACCCAAAAGCCGCGTTCTCCTACATCATGACAACGCTTCTTCACACACGGCCAACAAAACAAAGTCATTTTTAGCTTCCGAAAAAGTACAACTCGTCACCCATCCTGCGCATAGCCCCGACCTAGCACCCTGTGATTTCTGTATTTTCCCCAAAATCAAAGATTTGATGAGAGGTTTTACTTTTACCAACTTCGAAGAGGCAGTGATAGCGTTCAATCAGCACGTAGAAAACATGCCTTCAGATCTGTGGTCCTCCTGTTTCAAAAAATGGTTCGATCGCATGAAAAAATGTTTTAAATGTAAAGGAGAGTATTTTGAAAAGCAATAAACATAATATTATGGTTATAACATGTTGTTTTTTTAAGTTACGCAAAACTTTTTAAATTTGGCACTACCTTGAAATTAATGTGACCCTGTATATATTAGTAGGTACTTTTTATGTGTAATGTTTTTGTTAGTATGTAATATTTCAGAACAAGTCCATAATTACATAAATAAATATATACACTCTTGGTATGTTTAATAAATAAAATAAAATATATTTATGTGTGTCAAAAAAAGGAATCTGTTGGTTTTGTGTAGTGATGCGACTGTAAGAGCAACTAACATTCAGTATACCGATTTCATGAAAAAATATATGTAAGTAGGTACTTTCCAGCTTGCTTTATTTCAAGTAAATAGGTATGTAGGTACGATAAACAACGGGATATGACAAATGCCTGCCAGCGCGTAAACGCTTAGAGGATTATTTGAATCTGTTAATCAAAAAATTTTTCTAATCCCTCTAAGACATTAATTCCTAATCTAATCCACTCCATTCATTAAAAGTACCTATGTCATATGTAAACATAATTGCGACTGTTTGCGAAAATAGGTACAAAAGTACCTACCATTAGGTTACGTTATTTATTATTGTTATGAAGTCATAATATTCAATAATAAAAAAGAGCCTAGAAGCTAGAAGTCACATTTTCTCTCATCATCATATCAGCCATATAGGACGTCCACTGCTGAACATAGACCTCCCCCATTGACTTCCAGATTGGCCGGTCGGAAGCGGCCTGCATCCAGGGTCTCCCTGCAACCTTTACCAGGTCGTCTGTCCATTTAAAAAAAGAATCATCGAAATCAGTCAGTTCGCATTTGTCGATGATAGTGTTACAATACACGAAAAACGAAGAGTAGGAACCTCCTTCTTTTTAAAGTCGGTTGATAAATGTCGAATGCCCATGTTGCGCCCTACCCAGTAACCAAGGGTAGGTACCTTGAACTAATCTATGTCATAAGATTTGTTCGACATTTTTTAATCTGTATTTTTGTATGGGCGAGCGTTGACAGGAGTTGTCATTTCTACTGTAAAAATATGATAGATATACGCCGGTGACGTCACATGTTATGATCGCTGGTTTCGATAAAAATTCAAAATGGCGGGTATACTACACATACGCACACATCCAAACTTACCTATCCACACTCACATACACACATGCACACACACACATGCAGTGTCTAAATAAAAAATAATAAGAATAGTTCTATGTTTATGCTACATCATAACTTTTTTCTTTGTCTATTGTCACATGGTTTAACTATACATTTTCAAGTATTCCAAAGTGGTGGAAGCCTGGAGACGTATTTTTAAATCATGCGAATTCCAATCCGAATACGAAATCGCAAGATTCGCATGCGAATTCCTAAAATCACTATTTTTGAAAGTTCATTCCGTGAATTCTGCAACGAGTGGTCCTACCCACTCGTTTTTCGTTTTCTACTAGTTGAAATTACGGAAGAATGACATTGACAAGTAAACATATGTTTGACAGAAATTTGACATAATAACTTACGTTTATAGCGATTCACTACCGGTTTTTAAAATCAACAAGTTTTTGCATATGCAAACGAAAATAGTTAAGATTCAAAAATGTGTAAAATCGTGAGCAATAGAAATTAATTTCATACACGCATTGTTTTCGCATTCGAATTCAAAATTAATTTCTAATGCTTCAAAAATACGTCTCCTGAAATACAGGTATATTATTATACCTAGCATAGGCATCAGTCTCACACAAAAAACATAAAAAATGTATACATATAATTGGAAATTATTCTCGGTACCTATTACTGTTTTTTGTGATGAGAAAATAAAGATTTATTTATTTATCATATTTTTAAAAAATACAGTTGTCAAAAATCGCTCTATCATATCGTGTTTTGGTGGTCATGCTAGGTTAGTGATACACAAGTGATACACAGACAAACTTGTTTTTTTTTTAGTTGCGCTATACTTTGTGTAACCACTCGTAGACCAAAAGGGAGATATCTCCCTTTTTTTAAAATGCCGTAGACCAAAAGGGAGTTTTCTCCCTTTTTTTCCCGGTCTATGGTTATTAATTTATTTATGAATGAATGAATGAATGAATAAGGTTTATTTGACACAATTAAAAAAGAATACAATTCACAGTTTTTCATTTTCATAACAGTCATAGTACCAAATAGGCCTCCGCTCAGCATATGCCGAGGCACAGAGTGCCGCGACGCTGATTTTCAGCGGACACCTTAAAAAGAGTGGGCGTCCAGCCCTGCACAAACAGATATTATATAAGATTAAGTTTTAGTAAACTATAGTTAATACACAAGAGATATCATGTTTTTCAAAATTAAAAGTGCATATTAAAATTATGACATTAGTACAGACACTAAAAAAAATACAAATAGGTGTTACATTATTTGTTTTAAATAATTTACTAAAAAACTTTTTTTTCTTTTTTTTTGGAAAATTATATAAACTTATGACCTTATTTCGTTGCAATAACGTAGACTGTTATTTTTTATCGGTATTTAGGGTATATGTGACAGCCGATGGCACATTATAATGCTTAAAAAGTATTACATTAGTCTGGTTTTATTCTTTTTTCCTTATCACATAGAACCAATTTAAATTGTTAATAACTAAAAACAATACATTATCGATCTATTTTTTGAAATATATTTTTTTGAATTATTAACAAAGTTGCAAAATCGCAAAATTTTTTTTGCAACTAAGCTTTTTTTTACTGTTGTTTATTTTTGACTATAAGTATACAAATCAATGTCGTATCAAGATAAACTAAACACGGTTCGAATGACTGGTTCATTAGCTCTAACAAAAACAAAACTTAAGCCGTAATCATTAACATAAACAATTGTGAATCTTGATTGTTCACGACTCGGGCGGAGCGGCGAGTGTTCGGCGCGCCGTGATGACGTCACCGCGAAATTTGAGACTTATTGCCGCCGCCTCGAGTGGCTGTGAGCGGGTAAGCTAAAGAATTAACACATTAACACCCTTGTTGTTTTACGAGGTGGTAGGCAATTAATGTTACTAAGAGGGTCAAGTGCCTTGTGGGGACGGTAGCAAAGAATACACTCCCCCACCGCCAGGGGCGTGCATCCCATATAGGCTATTATGCAGAGCCTACCTTCATAAAAAACCGACAGAACAGCTGACCATAATTATTAATTACGTATACAACAATAAATATTCTGTAACCATTTTGTCGTCTACCTGTACTTATTGCTTACTAAAGCGCGCAACTTAGATCGTTACTATGCAATTTAACCAATGTTAGACTGCCGCGAGATCGCCTACTGTTTCACGCAAACATACTCAATTTTCACTCACAGCCTACCCCCATGTGAAACCAATGCACGCCCCTGCCCACCGCTAACAGGAGGCGTGTCGTAAGAGGCGACTTATTCCTGTAGCACGAGACGGGCAACAGCCTGCGCGCGAAATATATAAAAAACTGCGCTCGCCAACCCGCCTGCCAAGCGTGACGAGTATTGGCAATCCCCCCCGATGATAGGTCATTGAGGGAGTATGTTCAGCAGTGGATGTTCTATGGCTAAAGTGATGATGAAGGGCGTCACTTAAGCTAGCACACACAGAACCGCGTTCTATAAGTAGCTTATGCACTCATCATCATCATCATTTCAGCCATAGGACGTCCACTGCTGAACATAGGCCTCCCCCAGTGACTTCCAGATTGGCCGGTTGAAAGCGGCTCGCATCCAGCGGCTTCCTGCAACCTTTACCAGGTTGTCTGTCCACCTTGTAGGTGGACGTCCTACGCTGCGCTTGCCGGTACGTGGCCTCCATTCCAGAACCTTTCTGCCCCATCGGCCGTCAGTTCTACGTGCTATGTACCCCGCCCACTGCCACTTCAGCTTGCACTCGTGTAACAGAAATCAGAAACGACGGTACCACAACACCCAGACCTGAGACAATTGACCGATCGGGTATCGAACCCGGGACCTTAGAGATAGTGACACCAAGTCCGGTATACTCGCCTCTCGGCTACGGCTAGGTAGTCAAATTCAGTCAATTTGGAAAATATTATTTTGTAAATCGACGCAAACCGACCTTCGCATCCCAAGGCCCATAATCGCACCACTGCGCCACTAAAAACATGTAATTATGGGAATATTATAAGGCAATTAAAAACAACAGTAATTCATTTAAATACTTTAATAGATTAAACATTCGATTACGTCTTAGCCTAAGTTAGATCTAGAACTTTTTGTTCGCTACGCCTTACTCTATCACTGACAACCTACCCACAGATTTCACTTATCTAACTTACTTGATTCCAATATTTTGCTACATTACAGAAAATACCAGTTTTTTACTATACACACAATATTTAAATAAAGCAAAGATCTTTCGTACCCAGCCCCGCTAGCATGGCCACCAAAACATGATATGATAAGTAATTTAACGACACCAACGCTACATTTTTTAAATATCGTCGCTAATTTATCGACACCAAATTACAAATTATTTAAATATCGTCGCTGATATAACAATACCCCGCAAATCGAAAAAAAAATCCATGTGATGTTACATATACCTATATGTATACATCATTGGATAGCTTTTCTTGGCGCGCATCAAATGATGTTTAACTTTACATGGCCATTTTTTCGACTTTCGGTATTGACGATATATGATAGATATAGAGCCATTTTGAATTTTTATCGAAACAGCGTTCATAACTTTACGTCACCGGCACGGTGATTCAACATGGCGGCTATATCCATCATATTTTTGCAGTTGGTGTCAATAAATCACTATATCATATCGTGTTTTGGTAGTCATGCTATGCACGCATGTGGTGGGATAAGACACTGACCAATTCTCAATTTTTTCAATCAATAATTTCGAAAAACTTTGGTAAAAAATTAATATAAATAATAAATACTGGACGACATCACATACATTACTCTGATTCTATGGTAAGTAGCTAATGCACTTGTTACAGAAATCAGAAACAACGACGGTACCACAACACCCAGAGCCGAGACAATATAGAAAAGTTTTGTTTTCTACATCCGAAAATCGAACCCGGGCCCTCAGAGATAGACACCAAGTCCGGTCGCCTCTTGGCTATGGAGCAATAAGCCTTTCAAAAATTACTTATACATAAATCTGAAGTTACATCTCGAAAAGGTTAACTTTTTAATTATTAACATTTTTAATATAGTTTCTATACTTTTATTCATAATATGAACAAATTTAATTTAATAGAAAACTATATTAAAATTTGTATAGTGACAATCACCCTGTATTAGGCGCTATCCGTCTCTCTCACTCATGCCACAATACCAGGGTGAGTGAGCGAGTCGAGAGCCTTTGAGTAGGATTAGGTCGCTACTTCGGAATGCCGAATAAGGTAAACAAAAAACAAACATGGCGTCCTTCAATTTTTTCTTGAACAAAGACAAGTCAGTCATTAATATCTACAAATAAAAATAATTGTATTTTGTAATAAATAGAAGATTATTACACTAAAATAATGGTATTTTCTTGTGTGTAGCTATACAAAACTTATATATGCTTAAATCATTACGATAGTACTATCTTGAACCACTCGATTTCAAAGCTAAGTTTAACATGATTTTGGTAGTTAAATAAAGTAATTAATTATTATTTTGATAGTAATGGTAAACAACTTATTTATAAACACTTATTTAGGGCAATATATTTATAATAAAATATAGAATTATTGAGAGTCAATAACTAACAAAATCTACAAAAAAATAATCCACAAATCAAAAAGATCAGTCAACATTTTCTATATTTCGAATATCCCAATAGTGTTTATGTGTATTTTGTCAAATAGTACTGAAGTTGTGATTTAAGTATTCGAAATTAAAATGAAACAATAGTTACTAACGAAAGTAATAAAATAATTCACCATGAAACATTTAGACAAACACCGTGTTTAAACAACATGAACATTAAATAGGTATGTTTTGTTGCATGTATGTATGTAAAAAACTATAAATTTATACACAATACCGGTTTAAAAAATAAGTTTAGTATAAATCCTGAATGTACCGTGTGGGAACGGCCGTAAAAAATACAATGCCACACCGCCAACAGGAGGCGTGTAGTAAAAGGCGACTAATTCCTGTAGCACGAGACTGGCAGCAGCGTCTGCGTGCAAAATGTTATAAAAAACTGCGCTCGCCAACCCGCCTGCCAAGCGTGGTGAGTATTGGCAATCCCCCCGAGGAAAGTCATTGGGAGAGGCCTGGGTTCAGCAGTGGACGTCCTATGGCTGAAATGACATCGCAGGCCACACTGAAAGCGAAGCGAAGCAAAGGAAAGTTCGCTTCGCTTATGTCGCCCAACTAGAGAACTAGCAAGTTCTCATTAGTGTTGGCGAAATCCAACTGGCGGCACAGATCTTGAGCGCTGGACGATAGATGCACAGAAGATCATTACTATTACGTGATTGGCCAGTCGCGAGACGGGAGGCACCGCCGGCCGGAAGTGGTTGCTCGCTCCGCGCACCCGCGTCTCTGATACGATGATCGTCTCGTAAGATGCGCAAAGCGATCCCCACTCTTTTCTCCAGCGCTCAAGATCCGTGCCGGGGATTGTATCTATAGTTTGACTATCAATAGTTGACCTTGAAATTAAGTTACACTATGACCGCCCACGATTCTGCATATTCTGTTCTCCAAACTTCTTTGGAAGATAGCATATGATGATAATTAAATTTATTATAATTCAACTGTTGTTAAAACTTTATTTATCTGGATATCATAAATGGATTTTATTACTTTCGTCCGCAAATAAAGAAATGCATTAAAGGGAAATAAAAAGGTATCTTATCTAGTATTCGATTTCCGTCATAAAAAGGAATGGTACAGACAAGAGCACGTCAATCTACCACAAAATGTAAAATTTTCTCGATTGATATTGATCTCTAAATGTCGGACATTTGAAAATCGATTAAATGACCTTTAACTTATTGGGTAGGTTGACCTACCGTTGTCTGTACAGTCAAGGCGAATCATTTTGGTATAATTTACCTAATAAAAAAAATCAATTTTGAAAAAATACTACACTGCAAAAAATAAATTAATATTTTGCAATAACATACAAGTCATATCAAAGATATGACTTCGATTCCTATCTGGTACAGTCGGAGTACTTTTAATTGTAATATTATCTCCAGTATTATTTCTGAAATATTCTTCCTTTTTCTATTTTATAGATCTGTCTTTATTTCCCAAATAACTACTAAGTTTTTAATTATACTTAATTACGAGAGATAAAATAGGCGGGCATCTAACTGGGCGACCAATTAGAAAACGAATTCGCGTTTTTTCAACATGTCCTATACGTAATTTCTATACCAAATCAAATTGAGATAAACAGCAAGGTTACTCTCTAAAAATGCATTTTAAATACGGTTTATATGCCTAGAATCTGGGTGTAATGGGAGTTCTAACGGCTTGAAGCGCCTGCGACCTCTAGCATCAGCGTTCGAAAATTAATCTCAAGCCAAGTCTTGAAAATGGGTTTTAGTCGCAAAGTCGCAGGTAAGATGCTAGCGATCAATAGCAGAGCCACAATGCAGGAGACGTATTTTTGAAGAATTAGAAATTAATATTGAATTCGAACACGAAAACTTTATTGCTCATTTGCAATCAATGCTTTCTATTGCTTACGATTTTACGCATCATCACAATCACTTGAATTAAGTGTTGCTAATAAATTGAAATCTTGTAACTTTAACTTTTCGTTTCACGCAGAAAATATTAAAAACGGAAATGCAAAAACTCATTGATTTTAAAAACCGGTGATTAATCGTTTAAAATATAAAGATATTATTATGTCAAATATCTGTCAACCATATTTTATGTTAATTTATCAATGCCATTCTTCCGAAGAACGAAAGGAACGGACGGTAGGACCACTCGTAGAAGAATTCACGGAAATAATTTTACAAAAATAGTGATTTCAGGTATTCGCATGCAAATCTTGCGATTTCCTATTCGAATTGGAATTAGCATGATTCAAAAGTCTCCAGCATCGAGGCAGTCGCAAAATCGCAGTACACAGACTCTAAGGTCGCAATGTTATTAGCACCTACAGTTCTGTCGAGAAAGTAACAGGCATTACTGCGTTCCATATCAAAGAGAAGAACCCTTAGTACTTCTATTTAAAGACGATTTAGAGCAGTAATCTACATTTAGAGTTTTTAGAGAATAACATCGATGCCTCAAAAAGTATCTTCAAATAGTTTTATTTGTTGCTGATTTTACAGAATAAAACTTCCAAAATTCTATGTATTATTATCATATGAGAACTATAACTGAATTGAATAAAATAATAATAATCTTTGCAAAACGAATTGTCAAAAAATCATTGTAAAATCGAAATAAAGCCATTTCTTTATTTTCTAAACTATATCATAAGATCAAAAAACCTTCGTGTAAAGACTGTACCTAATTAATGTTTAAGTTATGCCTTTCCTTGGTTATATTTTAATATTTTTACTCTATACGAAGGTCGAGAAAAGTGTAATTTATCGAATAACACTATGTTTTATTGTATTTACATTACAAATGACGTATTTCTAAGCATCTGAATTTTTATTTGCATACAAAATCCTAAGTATCGTATGTACTTTCTCACAGGGACTGTATACCGGTATAAATATGTGTACACATTTTGGTAACGTAAAATTTCAGTACACATATTCATACTTAAGTGTCGTAAGAGGCGACTAATTCGTGTAGCACGAAACGGGCAGCATGGTCTTCGTGCGAATTCTAACAAAAAATAGCGTTCGCCAACCCGCCTGCCAAGCGTGGCGAGTATTGGCAATCCCCCCCCGATGATAAGTCATTAGGGGAGGCCTTTGTTCAGCAGTGGACGTCCTATGGCTGAAATGATGATGATGATTATTGATACCTTCATTTATAAAAGTACTGATACGAAATTTGGTCTGTAATGGCTATATTTGCTCCCCCCCCCCACTTAATTACCGCACTCCATTACAAATCTAAGATATACTAAAGATATACTGTCTTTGATTTCGTAGGAATATACGATTATTGCGATTTCATATGCGAATTGCGATTCTAATACTTCAAAAATACTTCTCTAGTACATTTTAGTTTTGGGATTATCTTAGGGA
The DNA here is from genome assembly GCA_963576865.1 of Anania hortulata. Classification (NCBI taxonomy): domain Eukaryota; kingdom Metazoa; phylum Arthropoda; class Insecta; order Lepidoptera; family Crambidae; genus Anania; species Anania hortulata. The sequence continues at coordinate 8,445,532 of OY756416.1, forward strand.
AGGGTTGTCTGCGATTTCTTTCAGAATTATTTACGTAAATAAAGATATTTCCCAAAAAACGCTGTTCCAAATTTACTGACCTGGTTATAAAAAATACATAGGTATATTATGCATATAATTCTAAAGAAACCACATTTATTATTCCTAACTACTTTATTTTATTATTTTAAGTGTCAATACTAACTCAGGCACTATATTGTCAAAAAAAAATTTTTTATTTCAATTTATGTACGCGACTGTACGCAAAAAATAACAGTATTAAAATATTTGTGATTATCAATCGTTGATTCCAGGAAAACACAATTGTAATAAACACTATTCGTGGCAAAACACCTTCTCATCCGACGTAATAAAAATAATTGAATTTTTTATAGACAATAACGTGAAAAGGGTAACTTTAAGTGCAATTTAAGTTTTATTTTTAATTAAATATTACTATCTACGCGTAGATATTTCAAACGATCACAAATTAAATTTGTGACAATTTCGGATAGATTAGATTAATTTATAATTCAATCATAATTCTAATCGTTAGATGTTATCTGTGTCAAATGACTTTAGATAATTATTAATACTATTTAGAATGAGTATGATATTATTTTCTATTTTTTTAAATCAGCGATACGACATATTGAAATGAATATTACAGGAACTTAGACAATAAAGCTTATATGTAATATTGGTAAACTTATTTCTATAAAATTAAGACATGATAATATTATATGGACGCACAAAGTAAATTATTAGACAAAAAGTATGATACATCCGATTTGACAAAAAAAAATTTCATATTTTTTTACATAAAGTAATTGTATATTAGTAAATGCTCATTTTAATGTAGTTGAGATATAAAATTAATTAAACAAGGTTATTTCTTTTAAAAAACGAAAGTCAAAACGGAAATATATCACCATAAAAATTAATAAATCGTATAATTAATTACAAATAATTAGCACCTCCGTATCATCGAGTACTTACATTTAAATAAAATATGTAGAAAACACATAAAAAACAAACATTTTATATCGAGTCAAACACACAAAAATTATGAAGTTCCTTTGGATGAAGTTTATAAGAAAAATAAAGTGTTATTTCATACAATGAAACTTCAAAATACTTGTGTGTGTGACTGTAGACCATAGAAATGATATAATTGAGTAGAACGGTAATTCGGTTACAATTTATTTTCATTTTATACATATTTTTATCCGTTACTTATAAAAAAGATCAATAATAGTTTTTTTTGTGAATTAATATGCATCCGGCCTTTAGAAAGAGACTCGGTTCGGTTCTTCTATCTTCGGCTTCGTAGAGCATCGTCTCGGTCATGTTTATGAAATAATCCACCAATGATCGGCTAGCTCGATATTTTATTTATTTTTATTAACAAATCTTTATTGTACAAACTTTAGTGGCTTTGTCTTTCACAATTATTGTGTATTTAATAAATAAAATACAAAATTAGCTTTGGATTAATGAATAAACAATTCAATTATACCTTTTGATATATTAAGATTTTTGGAAGAACACTTTCATTATTAAAATAATAATAAAACCATTCTACTCAAAAAATATCATTTGTATATTAACTTTCTGAAAATAAAAATAAATTTTTGATTATTAAATCACAGATTAAAAAATTAGACCGATTACAGCATTTGTAATTTTGAATTTGACCGTCAAATGCTTTTTCACACGTAATACTATTGTTTTTTTATATCTTAAGACCGTTGTACAATACTGTACATTGGACTTTTTGAATACTCCCTAATATTAGTAAAAATATAGGCTAGATTTAAACGATGACAAAAAATTGCCAACCAAATTTATAATATTTTATTTGTAATTTTTCATATTTGTCAACATTTATTTACTTTAAGTATATTGCACAGGTGAGTACAAATAACGGACTTAAAGCTTTACAGTATTATCTATTAGTTAACCTTGAGTTAACGTTAAGTTGGTTTGAACATTATGAAGCATTTTTTAAAATAAATAATAGAAATACATTATTCCAATAATCACACCAATTCATTATCTAGCCCCAAACTAAGCAAAGCTTGTACTATGGCCAGATAACGGATAAACATACTTCAATACATTTATAAACATCCACGACTTAGGTACAAATGCTCGTGCTCATCACACAAACATTTGCCCCTTGCGGGATTCGAACCCGCAACAGGGATCCACTACACCAGACAGGTCGTTAATTCATTGGTTGGCTAAACATGTCATAGGTTAAATCTAATCCATATGTTTAAGGGGTAAAAGTTTTGGCGGATTGTAGGCTGTTGTCAAAATGACAATATGACATAACGGCAATCAGAGGACCAATTCCCGTAATTTGATAACATTCGCAATCCGGTGTCGATCCGCTCCCAGTAACATTACGATCACAAACGGTATTCTCGTAAACCCGAAAAAAGCAATAGGCTAGTTAAGATTTTTTTTAAATAGGTCTTAAATTGATAAATAAGTGTTCCATTAGACCGAAAAAAAATGATTGTATTTTTTTAAGACTTAGAAAACTTCAAAACTTTCATTTTAAAATAATATTTTCATAAATAGACGGAAACGCTGTCAGCCATTTTGGTCTATAGATTATCTGTGCCATGACGTTGTCCCTCTAGTAAACAAACAAACAACTTAGACGTCTTTACGATTACAACATCTCTGAATTAAACAAACATGATTTCTAATAGTTTACACAAAAATATAGTAATTATCATTACCTGTATCGTTCGAGAATGCAAAAATACATCAAAAACTCGAATGACATTTGATCGTTTACCATAAGAGTGACGTCACTCATGTCGCGATCATGGCGGATAGCGTTTTCAGTTTCAAATTATAGATTAAAATTATTTTTTTTAATTTGATTTTTACAGCCATCTTCTATTTTTAAGTATTGAAATCGATATATTTAGGTTTCTAAAGTCGAATACTATTTGAAATCGTTATTAGTTTAACTAATTTTGATATGAGTACTAGCCTATTATAGTTCGTAATGCGACAGAAAATGGAAGAAAACAAATTTTTTATTTTTTTCTCTATTTTCAGTTTCTTGGGATAGTTTTGATATCTTTACGAGAAGTTTACGAGAATACCGTTTGTGATCGTAATGTTACTGGGAGCGGATCGACACTGGATTGCGACTATTGTCAAATTACGGGAATTGAATCTCTGGTCTCACTCGCACTTACTTAAAAAATTGAGTATGAGTCGCCAGTTTAGATGAGTTGATAATAATGTCAATAAATAAGGCGTTGAAAATTAGATTTTGCTATGAGAAAGTATTAAAATATGGTAATAGACCATATTTTTAATAGAAAACATGGTAATATGATATTTAAAACATCTCTGTATTCGATTCCTTTTAAATTTATGCATTATACACACATAATTATGTATTTATTTATGTCTGTACGTAAGAGATATTTTCTATATCACATTACTTGTAGTGAGATTCAAATTATGCCCACATTTTGAGATTTAAATTAAGATATTTGATATTTTTTGATGTACAACGGTCCTAATTACAAATTCAATTAATCAATAAATTAATATATTAATTTAGAATATTCTCACCTAATATAAAAAACCAACCGTGTAATTTTCGAATTTATTCATAATTACTTTTTATATAAATACTATCATTGTATAATATATAAAATAGATCTGTATCTATTTGGACAGTCAGATTTCGTATAATTTTCATTTCCATTTGTCTTTTCCTCAAAAACATTCTTGATATTTTACCACTCTCACACTCTTTCTCTTTCTCCATTTTGCTATTACTCTGTCAGCTTAACATATTGATTGACTAGCGTTAAAAATGATAACTATTTGTGACTTGTAATCTACAGGGTTACATTGCAAAGGGGTGCTAAATCTTTAGGAGGGGTTCAGAATCAGTAACTTAATCGAAGTATGCACAGAACAAAAAAAAATTTTTTTCACATTAGTTATATCCGCTGTTAAAAATCGTACGCGTGGATAATTTAACTCATTCATGAAAAAATTGCACCGTATGTGCACTGCGTAAGGTCCTTGTTGGCTCGCCGTACCTACGCCTCTGATGAATGACCGCGCGGCTTTCGTAGTCTCTCTATTGACTTTATTTTCAGTTATTTTTTTCATAACATATTATTATTAAAAATATTAACGATTAACTAATTGTGATATATGAACAAAATAAATAATTTTCTTTCTTTCTTTCAAGCATACGTAAAGGAGACACAATATAATTCTAATGTTATGCGGTCTCATGAGACCGCTTAGATGTTAACGGGTTACGACGCTTCTTTATATTGTTCCCCAGATCTTATTTTTAAAATTTGGCACCCCTTTGCAATGTAACCCTGTATATCTAATTTAAGAATTGCGATCGTAAATAAATATCTGAGTTATTTATCAAAAGGGCAATAAATTTACAGTCACAAATGGCTTAAGAATTATCGCTTTTGCTACTGTTTTAGAAAATATGTATTTAAGTTATCATATCTATGTTGTAGAATAATTGGGTATTCAAACGGATCTAACGAATAACATAAGAATACTGTCTAAATCCACGACTTCCGGGGATTCGTTATTAAGCCCAAATGTAAATAAACATAATTTATAAGCATTCTACTAAAACCCAAACTGTTGGAAAATGTAAAAAATGTAAATAAGTAAAAATAGGGTAATTTCCTAGGTTTTTTTTTCTATTTAGTCCGTCAGTTTATCAAAAAATATTGGACACATATTTTATCAAAATCAAGTTCAAGTTCAAATGTTTATTTGCAAAAAACACAATTATGACAGGATGGTAACAATAGATATTATACTGATGTGTTCAATCTGCTCGCAGATGTGCAAAAATAAATTTAAAATACGTGTCTAATATTTTTCGATAATCCAACTGACGGACTAATTAATTTTTTTTAGGAAACTAGTCTATTGCCAAATTCTGAACAATATTTGCAGTTGCACAGTTTTTTGTTGTTTTTACTCTTTTTTTCTCAAGAAGGTAGGTTTCTTGAGAAAAAAAGAGTAAAAACAACAAAAAACACAAATTTTCTATCTACTTTATATGTTTTTCAGAATTCGCCATCTAACCATATTGGGTAACATAATACCAAGGATCGAAACCGATTAATATTTATTTCAGAATGTACAGAGTGTAACGAAAAGGTGAAATAAAACTTTAAGGGGTATTCTACGGCTAAATTACATCAACTTTTTCTATGGGACCAACATCGAAATCGCAAAAAAAAAAAAAAACACTTTCCCATACTAAAACGCGACCAGCTGGCATCAGTTTGTATGGAAACGTCTTGTGTACTAATATCTTTCAATTGAATTCAAATAATGACATTTTAATTTATATAAATATTTGCATGACAATATTGTTAAACATGAGAACACGCACTAAAATAACATCTTTGTATCACCATGTTTTAAGCAAATAAATAATTTTCATTTTTATTTCATTTAAGACCAAATAGAAATATAGGAATATTCACCATTCCCTGCATTTGTTACTTAAAATCAATCAAAATTATCCATAATAACTAGAGCACTGATCAGTGCTTAGGCAGCTGACAGGTTAAGCCACAGTAACCACAAATTGAAGAGTATCATAATGTCCAAATAGATACACATTCAGTATAACGTTAAGTATGGTATAGTTACGATTAATCCGGGGGCAGGTAACTGAACAGTTTGTATTTGTCGCGGATGTACGGTCGCACGTCGTCTTTCTGTGGGAGAACATTTGGTTATAGGCATTTATAAATAAATACAGGGTGGAACGGTTTCACACATTTTTTTTTATAATAAATAAATATTGGACAACATCACATACATAGCTCTAATCCTATGGTAAGTAGCCTTCCGCTTGTTACAGAAATCAGAAACAACGACGGTACCACAACCTGAGACAGTATACATGAATAAATACAGGGTGAAACGATCCCGGAAATCATTTCACACTAGATTAAAAAAAAAGGGACAACATCACATACATTGCTCTGATCTTATGATAAGTAGCGAAAGCACTTGTGTTACAGAAATCAGTAACAACGACGGTACCACAACACAAACCCGAGACAATATAGAAAAGTTATTTTTCAACATTGACCGACCGGGAATCGAACCCGCAACTGCTGGCTTTGTAGTCTGGAGCGCGAACCACTACACCAGAAGATCGTCAAATTATATTGTTAGATAATAATTGGATAATTATCGAATAATTTTCAGATAATTTACATATAATTATCGGATAATTTTCAGATAATTATCTGATAAATATCAGAGAACACCGTGATAATTTTCCAATAATTATTTGAAATGCGACCCTAGTTATGTGTATAAATATAATTGGCGTGTAGTGTAGTGTGTCTGTGTGTACTGGGCACTCACAGTGGCGAGGTGTTCGAGGAAGGGCAGCAGCTTTAGTAGCTCGTTGTCGCTGCGGTCCACGAACCAGCTGTCTATGGGGATACCGTTCTCCAACTGGTAACCGAACGCCTGGGGGATAAATCATTGCAATTATTATTTATTTTATTATTTATTATATAACTAGCTGACCCAGCGAACTTTGTTCCGTCAATTCGTTTGACAGGTACGAACAGCTTGTATAGGAAAATAAAATAGTTGTTTTACTACTTTCCTTGCAACTTTTTTATATTTTCTCACCTTTTAAACCTTCCCTAAACTTCCACAAATATTTCAAGATCAAAATTAGCCAAATCGGTCCAGCCATTCTCGAGTTTTAGCGAGACAAACGAACAGCAATTCATTTTTATATATATAGAAGATAGAAGATTAGTTTGGACATTGTATTTTTTTCTCATATCCCATAATGTCATTATTTTATTTACATCAATTGCACACTCCACTAACACTTTTTAGGCAAAGCTGGACTGAACCAGTAATAGTTTTAATCAACTTACATGTGCCTTAAAAATAACACAGATTTACAAATTGTCTATTCCTAATATAAAATGAGTTTAAATAAGTCAGTATTGGGCTCTTAAACAAATGGCTGAGGGAGCGTTAACCGCTTTGCGATCCCCTAGCTTCACTGGAGTCACATGTCCATTCATAAAAAGCAGTACGGTAATGACAGTACGGTTATGATTGCGCGGTAATGGCGACACGGTAATGACGGTACGATAATAATGACAGTACGGTAATGACTACGCGGTAATCACAGTACGGTAACGTCGGGACGGTAATGACGGTACGATAATAATGACAGTACGGTAATAGAGGTACGCTAATGACGGTACGGTAGTGACGGCAAGGTAATAACGGCACGGTAATGACGGTAAAGGTCGCAGAAAGACGCTGGGTGCAGGCCGCTTCCAACCGGCCAATCTGGAAGTCAATGGGGGAGGCCTATGTTCAGCAGTGGCCGTCCTATGGCTGAAATGATGATGAATGACGGTACGGTACCTGCGGACTGTTGTCCACGATGACCGTCTTGCGCAGGTCCCGGCCGAGAATCGAGAGATCCTTCACGTAGTTCCCGTTCACGAGCAGGCAATGCTCGCGGAACAGTCTGTAACGAACCACAAATTTTAATTAAGTTAATAAATATTTGCTAATTAAAATATAATCTTCTTAAATATAATTATTATAGCCTGATTCTACCTAAAGACTTCATAATTAATTGTTTTATTTTATTTGCAATGAAATGTTGAAATTGTTTTATTTCACTGTTGTTCTTATTGATTTTACTATACATATTATGTTATGACTTTCTCTTGAAATGCCTAGACTGAAATAAAAATATCTATTCTATTCTACATAGAGGAAAAGATTTGTAAAAAAATGAGTTATTTAAGATCTGACGATATTCTTAACCTCAAAACATAATTGATATTCTCAAAATAAATATAATCGGCTAATATCGGTTTCGTAAAGCATTATCTGTGTCGCACACTACCACGACGTTTTTTTTGTTAGTCGTGGTTCAAATGCGATAGTATGTGGCTGATGTTGATGATTATGGCCTCTTACTTACGTACTTAAAAATAGGGTACTTTTTCTCAAAGAATGTTGAAAAACTTTTTAAATGATGGCCTCGCCTTTACTTGTAAAATAAATAAATAAATAAACGGGTACTTCTCCACAAAAAATGCTACAAAGTTTCTAAACGTTTCTAGTAGAAACGTTTTAAATAATGACATAACCTATTATGTACAGACAGCAGCTCGTCAGCCTACCACAAAACGTCAAATTTTCTCAATTGATATTGATCTCTACACGTCGGACTTACAGTTGAAAATCAATTCAATGACCTTTAACTTTTTGGGTAGGTTGATCTGCCGTTGTGTGTACTTGAAAAATAACCCGTATTTTTCAAGTACACCGTTTAAAAAAAAATGCTAGAAAGTATCTAAACGTTTCTGGTAGAAACGTTTTAGACGACGGCCTCACCTGTACTTGAAAAATATGGGAACTCCTCCACGAAGTGAAAAATATGGGTACTTCTTCACAAAGAATGCTAGAACGGTTCTAATAGAAACGTTTCAGATAACGGCCTCACCTGTACTTGATCCACCGGCGGGCGGGGTCCAGCAGGTTGAGCAGGCGGTCTGCGTAGACGCGCTTGCTGGCCGTGAACAGGATCACCTCGTACAGCCGAGACACGCGCGCTAAGAACTCCGCGAAGTGCGGCCGTGTGCGGACGAATACCTAGGGGGGGACATTCATTTATTTAGACTCTATTGCACAGATTAAAATATCATGCAAAAGGTGGACTCGATGCCATGAGGCATTCTCTACCAGACATTCGTGTTAATCATGATGCCATCAAAAACAAAACTTGTAAAAAATACTAAGTCTCGCAACTCGGTTCTCCCACCGCAAAAAATTTGAAGATCCATGTAATACCGAGTCGGTTAATTTATTCAGTCCCTACTTTAGAGACCTTCTGTCTTAAGTTATTACGTAATTCGCTAATTTAACAACATCTTATAGTGACCACATTACTATTAAAAATCTTTTAAATTTAAATGAAATAGATTGACTTGGTCGTCGCATGAAAACACAATGTAGCTCACAAGCAATACATATTATGGTAAATAAGATTGTTTAGTGCGATTGCAACATCGCGCTGACTGAGTTGCGCGGCTTGTTTTTTTTTATAAGTTTTGTTTTTGAAATGCAAAGCTAGTTTCATTCTCATCTGTTGTAGCTTACATTAAACTTTTCATCTTTAAGTACCGAGGAAGACGTGTAGTTTCCGGAACGCTGCCTAGTCGAGTTGGATTCGAAGATTGAAAATTGGACCTACCCAACTGGATCACTTGTCCCAGGTAGACTTTATTTATTTATTATCCTTTAAGACAGTTAAAAAGCACAGTGTTTGCTTGCAACTGTTATTTGTTACACACTATTACACAGCAGGCACTTACCGTGTATCTGCAATCCTGGAAAAGCACTGGGAAGTGGAAGCTCGCGTCTGGGAGTTCTTGCAGCGAACAGTGCACCAGCGTTTCGTCGAGATCCAATACCTGCGAAAATGTTTAAATTAATTAGTAGTCCGACTTACGAGTATCATAATGCGCGAATGTGATTGTGGAGTTTGGTATGTGAAGTGTGGGGTACTGGGTGGGGTATTGAATATCGTGTGTGGGGTATTGAGTTAGACGTGTATTGTGAGGTATAGGTTGTCGAGTGTGGAGTATACACCTCATACTCCACACCCTATACTAAACGAGTTTGGGTAGGGACTGGGGTATAAGTTGTGTCATGTGGAGTGGTATGTGGGTGGGGTACTGTTTATGTCACGTGGAGTTTGGGGGTGTGAAGTAGTGTGGGTTGGATATGGGTTGTGTTATGTATGAGTGTGGAGATGTGGAGTATAGTGTGGGAGGGGTATGGGTTGCGTCATGTGGAGTGTGGAGGTATGGAGTATAGTGTGGGTGGGGTATGGGTTGTGCCATGTGGTGTGTGGGGGTGTGGAGTATAGTGGGGGTGTGGAGTATAGTGGGGGTGTGGAGTATAGTGTGGGTGGGGTATGGGTTGCGTCATGTGGAGTGTGAAGGTACGGAGTATAGTGTGGGTGGGGTATGGGTTGTGCCATGTGGTGTGTGGGGGTGTGGAGTATAGTGTGGGTGGGGTATGGGTTGCGTCATGTGGAGTGTGGAGGTATGGAGTATAGTGTGGGTGGGGTATGGGTTGTGCCACGCGGAGTGTGGGGTGTGGGGTGTGGGGTGTGGGGGTGTGGGGGGGGCACTCACGAGGCTGAAGTCGGGGCTGGTGCGCGTCTTGAGCGGCAGCGCGGGGCAGCGCGCGCGCAGCCCACCGCCGCACAGCGACTCCAGCGGCGGCAGCTAGTATAAATAAAATAAACATATATATACATTGGATTACATTGCAAGGGGGTGCCAAATTTAAAAAAATAAGATGTAGGGAACAATTTAAAGAAGCGTTTTAATGTGTAATGTTTATTATTTCTAATAATCATGTCACAAAAAAATATTACTTTAAAATAACTGAAAATAAAGTCAATAGAGAGACTACGAAAGCCGCGCGGTCATTCGTCAGAGGCGTAGGTACGGCGAGCCTACAGGGACCTTACGCAGTGCACATACGGTGCAATTTTTTCATGAATGCGTAAAATTATCCACGCGTACGATTTTAAACAGCGGATAGGAATAATACAATGTGAATAATCATTTTTTTTGTTCTTTGCATAGTTCGATTAAGTTAAAGATTTTGCACTTAGACGCTGCTGCCCGTCTCGTGCTACAGGAATTAGTCGCCTCTGACGACACGCACTCTGTTAGGTGAAGCCAACAGACAGGTGGAGGTTCTTTCTAATTCGGATTACTATTATTACTACTATTGTAGAGGATCCGAATTAGAAAGAACCTTCACCCATCATGCAGACACAATACTGTCTCCATGATATCCTCTATCATCTCCACTTAACAAACCCCTATTTTAATGACAAAACCAATGAAAACCGTACCTGCTTAATGAAGAGATAGGGGTCGAAGGCGTCCACCCACGAGGAGATCTGTTCGCAGTCCACGCGGCTGCTGCACATTGAGATCACGTCCCCGGCTTCCTCCTGACAAAACAATCAACAATCTAATTAATACACACTAAAATAAGAAGACGACATAAGACGAATAGCGGGAATGATTTGGACCAGAAAAGCGAGAGATAGAGATGAGTCGAAGCTCTTGGAGGAGGCCTTTGTCTTAGGACAAGCCATAGTAGATGTAATTTGATCGAACACCGACAGTTGTGTGACACCAGTTACTTAGGCAATATAAGGCTTAATAATAATAATAATAATAATAAAAAAATAAGAAGATCGTGCTCTGTGGCGATCTCCGAGGCAGGCTTACGTCCAGCAGACTGCAATAGGCTGGCATGATCTTAGATTACGCAGATTGCAGATTTAAATTAAAATCTCCTCAACAAGCTTGAGCGTCTACAGAACTTCTGTATACGAATAGTTTTTGGTTGGTCTACGGAAGTATGACCATGTTACTGAATACCGGACTCGGCTTAGACGGCTTCCCATCCGTAGGCGTGACTTGAATATTCTTTCCTAATTATTTAGCATATTATTTAGTCCAAAATCACCGCCCTATTTAAAAGAGCGCTTTCAATTTTTGCAGTCATCACAGGGTCATGACGTGCGATTATCCAAAAAACGACATCTTCCCCATTCCACTAATTACTATACGCAGTCGTTTACTGTCCAGTCCATTCGCCTCTGGAATTCCTTACCCTTAAAAATCAGAAAATCCGAATCGATTGCTATTTTCAAAAATCGGCTTAACGCACACTTTCTTTCTTTTTGACACAAACTGCCTTCATTTTAGAATATTACTGGTCAGTTGGTCTCGACATTTCCTCGCATATATCAAGTAGTATTAGGTATGTTTAGAGTATGTATATATTATTGTTATGTATTTATTTATTTTTGTGTATACATCTATGCCATACATTTTGCATTCCTATTTGTAGCAGGTAAATTTAAGAATTATAAGAACTCAGCACCACCTTTCCCTTTCCCTAATGGTTGTCCTCTACCTGAAGGTTGTCTGGAAGAGATCGATATTAGCGATAAGACGGCCAAAGCTGTACGTCTTTCTGTAAAAATCATGTGTAATTTACTTGTTTGGTGTGCAATAAACAGTATATATCTATGATGATGAAATAGGAATTTACGCGATAATATTAGGTAAATATTTTATCTGTTTGAGGGAACTGTACATACCTCTATATCTGAAGGCGACTGCTCATCATGGCATGCGAGAGAAGACTCATCAGCTGCGATGGCAGTTCCATTCTGCAACAAAATGCCTGATTAATAGGTATTATAAATTATTAGCTGTTGCCCGCGACTTCGTTCGCGTTTATTTAAAAAGGATTTTCTGTGCTACTTTCTTAATTTTTTTTTCTCTTTTTATTAATTAACATCATAAAAAAAGAATTAGAGAAATTGTTCCATCCGTTCACACGTGATGCATTGACTAAGAGATTTTTTTTTGTAAATTTTGTGATATTTTATTAGTTATTCTGCTATTTGGAGCGGAGACGAATCCAACAAATCTAAGAAGGCGAAAATCTGTCAAGCCGTTTTTGAGTTATGAATGGTGTAAATATACAGAAAATAGATACATTGAATGTTATTTATTTTATTTTCGTGTGTGAAATACACGTTTTCTATTCTAAAATCGTTCTTAATTGGCTTACATTTGTTTAAGTGTAGGCTAATACTGCTTAGTAGCTTGTCATGACTGAAAATAAAATGGTAAACTCATACATACCCATCCTTCAGTAGACCCAGCCAGACTCTGACTGATCTCAGCGAGGAAGCCTGAGCTCGGGCTCCTCGCAGACAGGGCCTCCAGGCTCTCTATAGCGGTGCCTTGCGTGTCACAAGTCGAGGATATCTCGCACTCAGACGAGCGGACATAGCCGTCTTGCTCAAGCAATGTTACGAAGTCCGGCTGAGGGAGATAAAACGGTTTTTATTTAATAACATTATGATAGTAAAAATTAGTTAAATTCAATGTGTTGTTAGGGTGAGCAGGTTACTACAGAAAACGTGTTTAAAACTTTTATTAAAATAAAGTAATTCGAGATAGAAAAAAAAATGGACTAGATAAAATTAGGTTTGACAAACTGTTGACTATGACGTCATAAACTTAGCTATACATTTAGAGTGGAAGTCCACCAAGTGCATTTGGGTGGCCATGACATTATTTCAGTTTATTTTGTGTAAGAATGAATCCTTGTCAAGTTCGACGATTATGAAGACGACGACGAGAATCAAGGCAGACAAAATCATGGGCTGAAGCTAGTTTATCGTATAATAATAGGTTGAATAAATTACCTGCACATATTTTTCACCATTGGTCAAAAAGTCTGAACAAGAATCTAGATCATCGGTAGTTGACGTTGGCTGATACATCTCTAAATCATTGCTGGACTTCCTACGCTTGATCAAGCGTTTCTCCACAGAGTTCTTCCTTGAAGTCTTTTTGGGATCTTCTTTCTCTGTAGTCATCACCCTTGCTGCTTTTTCCGCTAAATAGCTAACCTCATCTTCCGTTCCCAAGTTCTCATTCATCAACCGAGCACATTCTGCGATAGCTATAAAGTCATTTAGACAGTCATTAGGAAGACACAGTTCTGAAGACTCTACTTGAGCATCGGAATCAGATTCTTCTGATTTTGGAGATGGAAAATCAACAAAAGTTGTAGTATGAGCTTCATACATTGTTACGTCGTTGTCTTCAGTCCAATTTCCGTTTTCGGGAACGACAGGTCCTTTAGCTTTACCTTTCTTTTTAGGACTTTCATTAGTGGAACTGACTTTAGTCATTTTTGGCGATGGGACACCCAGTTGTCGGACTTTGCGTATAGGAGAGCTGTTTAAAGATGCAGATTTTTCTGGCTTATCCATACGCCTTGTCTTACGAGGAGAATTCATGGCAGTTGACACCTCAGTCTTGCGAAGCTCCCGATTTAAAGAGCTGTGACGAAGCTGAACACTCTTCGTTGTACGAATCTCTTTAGTCTTAGAAGTTGTAGTGACTTTGTCATTCTGGGTAGCTTTCGTTTTGATGTTTGTGGAAGATGTTACATTGTCTTTATTGGTGTTACGAACAACGGTTTGGAATATTGGTTTCTTTGTGCTTTCCTTGTGCTTTACTTTAGCTTTGTGCGAGGTATCGACTGACTTCTCCATGCTTTTAACTAATCTAGTTCTTACTGGTCTTGTTTTCAAATTTTGGGAACGTGTGATGCAAAAACTGGTGGACAGGCCATTTTTGGCCGTGTCCGGCTTCAAGATCTTTGTCCAAACTGGACTAGACTTCAATAAAGGCTTATTCAATGGCTTCTTCTTGAATTTAGTAACTTTCTGTGAACTTCTCTTGCCTGAGAGCGGTCGCTCCCTCTTTCTACTTCTTAACCGCATCGCAAGATCAGAGGAAAACTTAACCTGTAAACAGACAGTGTTGTTCACTGATTACTCAACATACTGAATTTGTTTCCGATGTTTAGGATGATCAAGCAATTGTATAACCAAATTATCTAATGGTAAACTAAACTTACATGAACTCAATGTGTTGATAGAAAGTTATTTACTTTTACATTCATCAGTATTTTTAGTAATATTTTTAAACAAATAACACCGCCGCGCTGGGAAACACGACAATCGTTTTCACTTTGTTTCAATCAAACATTTCATTTTGTCCGCAGCTCAGAGCGGCTGCTCTTCGCGCCTTTTTTACACACAACTTTTTATCACATCTCAAAGAGAAATTGCAACAAAAATGTAACAAAAACACGCAGTTAACAATATTCTTACTGTTTAATACGATTCCAGGCGTACAATCGCCAAAATAATCACGAAATTATGATCGCGAAAATAAAAAAGCGGCACCAGACATTTATTGATTTATGCGCCGCATAACAACAATCATTATCACTGATCCGGCCATTTTTATAAACCGAGTACGTTATAATAACAATTCAAATGCGGAAATCATAATACAATTAGCTCTGATCGCGTAATTACAAGAAAATCTTTATTGTGGAACACAAAAGCCAAACAAATGTCAAAATGGCGGCGTTTCTTTTTTACTTCGTCTTTTTTTCTTCAGATGGCGCTAGTCGCTTCTCGCGCGCATGCGAGTGCGTGCTTTCGCAAAAGTCAATAAATCTGTTTTATTTATTAGAATACAGCAAACTACCTGATTTAATTATTTCTCAAGCAATATCAATCTAATCAGACTATCTAAAACCACAATAATGTATTTTCTGCTTTCAATTAAATCATAGTCAGGTGTACATACATATGTTTCACCCCCAATTTCACCCCCTATCCTGCCTGTATTCTATAGAACATTAGGCGATCGGCGATGTAGGCTTTAGATAAATAAATAATAGTTTTATGAAACAAACACAACTGTTTATTTAATTTCTATTCTATTTTTTATTATTTAATACTTATAAACTTAAATGGTTTCTGCGTGGTATGGAAACAAAAACTGTCATGTTGCCATTATTAATAAACGCTACTTATTTAAGTAGAATTTAATTCACAATTTCTTCTAGGAAAAACGACTTTTCGACTTGTCATTATTTAATCGGTTCAATTGCGATTTTCATAGTGATGAAATACACTTTGGTCTGGTTTTGAACTTTCAAACACTTTTTCTTGGAGACTTCTTCTTTGGTGATCTAGTGGTGGTAACTTAATGCTAAGTTATGCATGGTATCATAAAGTAAACTACCAAAAAAAAGTAAAACTTCAACAACGTTTAAAATAGGTAATCGTTTGTGTCTTGTCGTAATGTCATGGACTCTCGGTTTGTTTTTGCGGTATAGCAAGTGTATCGACTTGTCGCTTTGTAATTTGTATTATTTTCATGAAACACTTTATTGATAAAGTTGATATTTTTTATACAACATGTCTAGCGCCTCAGTTACTTCTTCGAAACGTGAGGTTGGTGTCAACGTTAACTAATTCCTGCAAACTTCCTTACATGCAAGCCCGACGTCTTGATTTCAATATTATTATTGCCTTCAGGTGAAGACATCAGAGCTGATGTTGGAACTCGAAGCGGTTCGAGCAATGAACAGTAGTCTTCGGGCATACTTAGAGCATTTACGTTTATTCAAGAAGAACCTCTCCATGATCAATAGCAATTGCAAAGAGCTTAGCAAAGTGAACACTCAGTGGATAGATATGTTGAATGCTATGAAATGATTTAATATCACTTATTTTCTTGTGATATTAGCCTATATGATGTTTGTTAAAATGGTTAGCTACTTTTTGGACTGAGTAATTGTTGATAAGATTTAAGCTTGTATTTAAGAAACATTGATAGATCACAGTTCGTTCAAACCAAATGTATATTGTTAAATTAAGCTTTTAACTACTATTAATCAGTAACTGCAATACATGCAGTGTGCCTATTGGCATACAATTTAAATCAATGGGTCTGCCTAACTTTAAAAAGTAACAAAATAAATTATTTTAGTTTTATAAATTAATTATAGTACTTATTAGTAAAGAGCGGATTTGTATTATGTTGATAATAGACATGACCAGGGTTTCTATTGTAGCAAAAATTGCACCAGTCATGTTTAAATAAATACAATGATAGCTACTTCAAACCCACTCTAGTTGCAAGTTTTAAGATATGTAATTGTCAATGGAATGTTCTAAATAAAGCCAAAAGTGCCTACATAATAGAACTGTCACTGGTTATCAATTACAGAGTGGTCACAAGAGACTAAGAGCTAGCGCATGGTTAACTGTGTCTCAGTATTGCAAGGCTGACAAGTTAACTTTAAAATTTTAGTTTTTGAGTTTGTTATTATAAACACATTTCAATTAAATGAATGAGTATAACTATAAAAATAAGTAAAGCATATAAGCTACCCACTGCTAAGCCACCTCAACGAGGTGATTTACTATAAATGTAAGTTAGATTAGGTGGAAAGTTGTAGTATTTTGGTTACTCTGTTCAAAGGGAAGTACATAAAACTGTATTTTATAAATAAATAATAAACAAAGCAAGTGTTTTATTTATTTTTTACACAGTTTTAATAATGTTTGAAATAAAAATATTAAAATTCATGTAGTTTCATAACCCTCAGTCACATTTTCCATTTCTCTAATACCAGGCTTGAGGGATTTTTCTGTAAATAAAAAAATATAAATGTTAAGCACTATAAAACAAAGCATTTACATATTTATAATAAAACCTAAATTAATCCAGAAAAAAAATATTTTGATAATAAATTCATAATAATATTTAAAAATAAATAATATTATTAAATATTTTTATGTTAAGATTGTGCTCATCAATGTTTAGTTTCCTCAGTATGACCTGTTAAATAATTCATTTTTAAAATCTAATTTTATTTAATATTTTTGCACCATACAACACACATTGTCATATTGATGATCAATACACTATTATTGTTAAGGCATGGTCTAATAGTAAGGAATTAAACCCTGTGTTTCAAGGTACTAAACAATGAATTAAAAAGATTGTTACTTGAGTTGCCCAACTATCTACAAAACTTGTAACAATATTGATAGTGCTGTCGTTTGGTATCAATATCACAAATTAACTAATACTATATAATACTATTGATTGGAAGCGATAATATCGATAGTATTAATACTATTACATCATAATACTGTCGATAGTAATACTATAGATTAAAATAATACTATCGATAGGCAACTCTAGAATTGACCCAATTTGGGAAACTTAAACCCAAGACCCTTTACATACATTTAAACATTCATGTTATATGTCGATTAAAATAATACTATCGTTAGGCAACTCTAGAATTGACCCAATTTGGGAAACTTAAACCCAAGACCCTTTACATACATTTAAACATTCATGTTATATGTAGGTATAAGAACAATCACTGTTGGGAACAGATTCAAACCATAAGAAAATTAATACTATTCATACTGATATTTATTAAAAACTTGGTCTGTTACGCTTTCACAAGGAAACCTGAACCCATTTTGATGAAAAGTACAGAGAAAGCTTAAGATTAAATTAGGATGTGAACCTGCCTCCCTAGCATGACCAACAACACGATATGATATTATAGCGATATATCGATACCAACTGTAAAAACATGATAGATATTAGCCGCCATGTTTTTATTATGATCGCTGTTTCGATAAAAATTCAAAATGTCGGCTACATCTACCATATTTTTACAGCTAGTGTCGATAATTCACAATATAATCATATCATATCATATCGTGTTTAGATGGTCATGCTAGGGGGGCTGAAGTGATATTATGTGTATCAAGGGATAATATTTTAACTTCAATATTTTTGTCACAGCAAACTTATTAAAGCATGCACATTGCCCTTGTAATAATTGCTTTGTATTTGTCTTACAAGTATTTATCTTTGCTACGATCTTACCAATCATACAAATGGAATATTGTGGTGTATCACAGGGCAGTCCATATACTAAGCCGTTTAGATGGTCCTGTCGATCCAGATTCAAGCAAGGATTATCCATGGAGAACTCTTCGTCAAGCCACGGGGGCATCTATTAAAAAATAAAATTAAGAATATTGTAATGTTTGCATACATAATTTCAAACAAAAATACTTGTTTTGTGACATCTAGCGGTGAGTAGTTTTTCATTTAAGAAACTTAAATAGCGACATCCAGTATCGACGAGAGTTAAATCTATTTTTGATTTGGTACGTTATTTACGACCAAGAATTTCGGTATTAATTTGTAGGTTTAATCAATTTGATTGAATTGATCAAAACAGGATTTAGTAAAAAAAAATGCGTTCTCTTTGAAAGAAAAACCGTCGTTTATCTCGTTTATACTTAACAAATGGCAATATAAGTGCGGTTCATCAAATGAGAATGGAGTCATTAAACTTTTTAATTTTTAGGCTTTTTTTCTACTTACATACAACGTGAAAGCAGGATCATTAAAATGTACAGGATCGTAAATTTTCTTCCCGTTAATGGGATTATACCACGAATACGCCACAGTGTCTGACACAATATCTTTCGTCATGTTTAGACGACCAGAAATCCAGATGTGACGAATCGCTAAAAAAAAAGAAAACAACAGTACTATGTGTAATGAATGATACAACTTTTTCTTGTTTAACATGAGTGCCAAAACTTGGATCTGCTTACGGTTACGGGCCATTTATCAAAATAGATGGTTCAGCTACTCGTTAAGAGATGGCGCTGACAAAAAACTAGCAAGTTTATGTACTTACGTTCTTCTTTATTCTCTCCCATGACTAACAGTAGTTGTATCAAAATATCGTTATTATCAACATTGGCAAGGGTTCCGTTTAATTTCAGACAGTTTTCGTAAGCATGCTGCCAGTATAAAAGCTGCTTCACCAGCACGTAGTAATAGATGTCGTCGCTTGGCGTCGCTGGTAGCGACGCGAGAGACGGGATACCTTGAAATAAAAATTGAAATCTTTATTAATTAATTAATAATTGAGACAAGAGTCTAGGTATAATGTGGAAGCCTTTATATTTTCAACCGACTTCAAAAAAGGAGCAGGTTCTCAATTCGACTATTATGTTTTTTTTTGTAATCTTGAGATACTGAATACTCTACGTATGCATACTAAGCACAATATAATAAAAATAAATTTTGTAAAAAAATAAACCGACTTTAAAACACTAAAAAGCTAAAAATAATATTAACACGTAAGTACTTAATCAATTACTTTTGGAGTCGGTGCAAGCTGATCAGAGTTTGAATGTTTTCGTTGCACCGACTTCAAAAGTAGGTTTATTTTTAGATTTATTATACGTAAGGTTTTTTTTTTTACAAAATTTATTTTTATTATATTGTATATTGTGCTTAATAGTATGCCTACGTAGTATTCAGTATCTCAAGGTTAATATTATTTCCCCAACCTTTGGCTGGGTTTCTTCATATTACAAAGTAGCAAAGTCAAGCACATTGATGAATTACAATTAAAAATAAATAAATAATAACAATAAATTGTTTTTACAATCACACCTAAACCACTGATTTGGCCTAAACTAAGCAAAGCAACTGTACTATGGCGACATAAATACTTAAATACTTTTATATACATCTGACTCATGACTAAGCTACTACCAAACAAACATGTGCCCCTTGCGGGATTCGAACCCGCAACCGCGGTTGTAGTTTGGAATCTCTTCACATTTACAAATTTTCAAATTGACATTCTTAACTTAGATATTGATGAATTTACCAAATTGGCAAAGTATTCTAATTGTAAATTATTTTTCTATTATTTTCTATTATTTTTCTATTGAATATAAAATTAAATTTGTAATTGTAACTAAATGAAATGAAATGTGACATTTTTATGGGACAATTTATAGTACCTAAAATAAAATTGATTTATTTATTATTTATTTATTAATGTAAAATTGAACTGTATCATGCTGTGTCCGTGTCAAAAACTTACGAAGGAGCCTACTGCGACTATTTCAATGTATAATTCGATCGACAATGGACTTCGGAGTGACGCTTTCTGGCTGCAGATCAACAATTATTTTTTTCACAAATCCGCGTTAACTTTCTCCAAAACGTCGACGACGACCTCCGTAGCCGAGAGGCGAACATACCGGACTTGGTGTCGCTATCTCTGAGATTCCGGGTTCGATTCCCGGTCGATCAATGTAGGAAAATAACTTTTCTATATTGTCTCGGGTCTGGGTGTTGTGATGCCGTCGTTGTTTCTGATTTCTATGACACAAGTGCTTTGGCTACTTATCACAGGATCAGAGCAATGTATGTGATGTTGTCCAACTATTAATTAAAAACGGATTAGGCTTACCACGCGCGATTTACGCTGTGTGGTTTGGCAGAGGTACCTGCTTAGATTGTCAGCCTTCATAGCATGAGCACCAAAATTACGATTCGATATGATAAGATATAGCGATATATCGACAACAACAGTAAAATTACGGTAGATATAGCCGCCATGTTGAATCGCCGTGCCAGTAACGTCACATATTATGAACGCTGTTTCAAAATGAATGCTATATCGATTATATTTTCAGTGCTCTTGCTAGGGAGGCTGGGCTGCAGGCTGTAATCCGCACCTTGGTAGCATATGAACTGCATCTTCCTCTCGCAGCGCGCCTCCATGAACACGGGCGGGTGCGCCGCGTGCCGGTCCAGCTGGAGGCAGCCGCTCTGCTTCAGGGAGGCTCTGTCCCTAGAATCAGTATAACCATTACAGCTGTCTTCGTCCATATACTGTCAAGATCCTGTGCAATTCTCAGCAGGGCCGGATTTTAAAGTGTGGAGGCCCTGGGGCATCCAAGAAGTGGAGGCCCCGTTTTTTTTGGAACAGATGAAAAAACGATTTTCACAGTTTTCAATTCAAATTCAAATTCTTTATTTGCTCTTAAATAGGGTGGTTACTAAAAAATGTGGATGGTCTATTAACAGTTAGCTTCTTATATGCATAATTAGCTATGGAGATTCATAACATGCAAATAATTTATTCAAATATGTTCTCATTACAATTATCATTGGCTCATTACGAGTATTAATACAATCTTTGATAGACACACAAAGCATGAATTTTTCCGATTTTTGGAGGCCCCTTCTTTGTGGGGGTCCCGGGGATAGGCCCCTGTTGCCCTGCCCTAAATCCGGCCCCGATTCTTAGTGTCTTTTTTTTTCTAAATGGACGCAATCCCGCTCTTTAAGTAGAGCAGTGATTCTGCCAATGTCAAGTGTTTTCTTGATTATAGTGTTCACAATAAATACGGGTGTTTAGTTTTTATTGCTTTTCTTGGATTCAGTAAGAGCTACTCTTCCCGTAGAACCAGGTTTCAAGACGCTATCGGGTCTAAAGTCTAAAGCAAGCTGTCTTGAGACGAGTCACTTGACACTCGATGCGGCGTTGAATGCAATGAAATTTCAATAGTTTCAGATCTTTCTCACTTCACCAAACATTATTAACACAAACTACACCAAACTTGCACTCTGAAGCTCCTTAAATGTTAAATAAAAACTATTAAAATAGATCGACCATGCTTTTTATTTGAGTACCCCCCACCAAATCGTTTAAGAGTGTGCTGTGTCTATCGAGAACATACTATACCCTGTCTATAGAGCAGCAATTCGAACTATCTTTCTCCGAAAGTAGTTAGTGATTATGTGACATTTCTACTCTATAGGGTAGTGCTCTGTGGCTGTGTCACACAGCCTGTGTGAGCTGTCCGTCACGCGTGACTTGAGAAAAGATAGCCTTGGAGAGAAGCTGCGGAATCGCATTTGCTATTGAAGACATTAGTGTAGCCACTTTCTTAGGTTCTCCTCATAACGGCCGATTTTTTTCGGCCTGCAGTACTACAAAGAATAGAGTTTTAATGGGGGTCAATTACCTCATGGGGGGCCACTGTCCGGGCTGAGCGTCTGTAAAAGCGGGTAGCTGGAAGATGCTGGCTCCAGTGTCAAGCCAAGTCCACTTGCCGAGGGTCCCGCGTGATCCAATCCACGCGTTCTCTATGCCTGGTATAACAAATGGTTTTGTAGTTTCAACTGACGTAAAATTGCAGTGGGTTTGGATGTTCAGTAGTTAGTAGGGGCGCGGTAATTCGCCAAACAAAGGGTCCGGGTCTAGGCTAGGGTCGATCAGAAATCTAACTTTTATAAACTGAATCAAGTATTTATTTACTTAAAAGGAAATCCTCAATCACTACAATAGATGTAAAAAAGAAATAAAAAATTTGGTACAGAATAAAAAATTTGAATCGGGTCTGGGTGTGTTGGGAGAATCCCGGCAATTTTTTTGTCTGGTACAGTCAACGTCAGGTCAACCCACCCAAAAAGTTAAAGGTCATTGAACCAATTGTCAACTTTAAGTCCGACACGAAGAGATCAATATCAATTGAGAAAATTTTACTCATTCTAAGGTAAGTAGCTAAAGCACTTGTGTTAAAGAAATCAGAAACAAAGACTGTACCACAACACCTAGACCCGAGACAATATAGAATAGTTATTTTTCTATGTTGACCGACCAGGAATCGAACCCGGGTGCTCAGAGATAGCCACACTAAGTCCGGTATCCTAGTTACTAAATGTAAGTGAAAAATGTTTTGGAGATGATGGTTCGTGCTGCTGGTATTTTGACGACCTCCGTAGCCGAGAGGCGAGCATACCGGACGTGGTGTCGCTGTCTCTGAGGTTCCGGGTTCGAATTCTAATCGGCCAATGTAGAAAAATAACTTTTTCATATTGTTTTGGGTGTGGGTGTTGTGGTACCATTGTTTCTGTTTGTAACACAAGTGCTTTGGCTATTTACCATAGGATCAGAGCAATGTATGTGATGTCCAATATAAAAAAAAAACTGTCTTGTCTTGCTGCTCTATAGATTATGTGCTCGTTGACTGATTCAATGATGATTCACAGACTAAAGACTGTTTTAGGTGTGTGGTGTAATGTAGAGTTTTAAATTAAATAAATATGGTATGGGGGATATGTAGGTAATTCTTACTCGGTCGCGTCTTCAGCATTGTCATTCCCAGTTTCTTAAGGCACCTCATCGTCCCGATGTTTGCTAGGCTAAAAGTTAACACTCGATTAAAAACTGAGAAAAGCTAGCGTTGTGGTAGCACGACCACTAAAACTCGATATGATATATCGATTTATTAACACCAACTGCAAAAATATGATAAATATAGCCGCCATGTTGAATAGCCGTGCCGGTGACGTCACATGTTACGATCGCTGTTTCGGTAAAAGTTCAACATGGCGTCTAATCGCTATATTATATTATACCATCGTGTTTTGGTGGGTTACATGCTAGAGGAGCTGGTAGTTTAAGAGTAGATAAAACTAACTACTCAGGTAATTTGTAATAAATAAGAGTTTCTATTGAATAGAACGACTTTCTCGTTTAAAAAAAAATTGGCGGATAACGTTGGGGTAATTTTTTACTCCAAAAATCTTTACAGCTGAACTCGAAAACTCTTATTAGCAAATATGTGTTTGACAATACTCTTACTAAAAAGTCGACGACAACGACGACGACGTCAAGCCAAGAAATGCTGGCTTGACGTCGTGTGGGCTGAGTATGCATGTCAATGATCTCACAACTAGGGACGGCAAGGAAAGCGGACCCTGGGCTCCAAAGCAATAGCTTCGGACGCAACCGGGGCTGACCGTAAGATGATGATGACTCTTATTAGAAAATCTGAATAGTTTTACTCTATTGGCTTTTGCCACATTTGATTGTTTGTATAGTTTTAGGTTTTTTTAAATTTCAATTATTTAAATTTTATATTGATTCAGGACTTTTACCTCGTAATTAAAATCACTTATGTTAAAGGTTTTTAAAAAATAAACAGGAAAAAAATGATGACATAATAAAAAACTGAAACCACTAATGTCACCAGAAAAGTTGTTAAAAACTGTAGGCAGTTCACTCCATAAACAGGTACACCGCCTTAACCCTCAACTGTGTTGGACCGTTCGCACCTCATCTTGTGCAGCACGCAGTAGGCCGCCGCCTGGTGCCAGTTCAGCTGGCCGTCGTACACGCGGTACAGGCCGCTGCGACACCGCACCACCTTCATCTCGCTCACCTGCACGTCGCGCTGGGCTTCTGTAAATTTAGTATTTTTTCTTGCACATATAGGATTAATGGTGCTTTATGAATATAGCTCTCCAGCTGACATTGCAAGTAGATACTTAAGAAGCTGTAACCCAAACCTTAGATCAGGGCTTCTCTAGCTGGCAGTGCAAGTAGAATACCTAGGTGGCTGTAACCTAGGCCTCAACGTACCTCTCTTGCAAGTACAGAGATTCTTTTGCTGGTAGTGCGTGCATGTAGAATACCTAAGTGGCTGTAACCCAAGCCTTAACGTACCTCTCTCGCAAGCAAAGGGTCTCTCCAGCTGGCAGTGCAGGTCCACGAACACAGGGTGGTCGTGGCGCGCGCGCTCCAGGGCCACACAGTCGGCCCCCCCATCTGGTACTGGAACTCTGGTCCGGTTAAGCCACTGCCAAAATGGACAAGATTTCAGGAATAAGATAGGCAAACATAAATACGTATTGTTGAGGCTGCCATGATACCATAGTGCTTCAAGCATGTTCGCATCCACAGATATCGAATCATCGACAGCTTCCCGGCTACTGTTCAAAAAGCCGGCTCACTTCTTCTAAGGCGAGTTCGTGGCAGCCGCAACCATGTTCTACAGTTAACAGCTGACTGTGGGAACCGTCCACTAGAAATTAGTTTGTCTTTTCTTAATGCCAAGCCAACCTTTCTTAACACTAACTAACTCACCACAGGATAGTGGTCGTCAGGTCCTGCCTCCGAAAACACATCAGCAGCAGTCCTCCTCAGCTCCAAGCCTTGCCCCCATCGGTACCCAGCGGGGTCGTCTGCTGAACTTCTTCTGGCGCCCACCCATACTGATTCTACGGCTAGGAACAAGGAATTTTTAATGAACGACTAAATGTTTATTTAGCACAATATACAAAAGAGTAATAATTAATAATAATAATAATCGTTTAATGAGTACAAGAATAACCAATACATTTGAAATAGTACAAATTAAAACTAATTTATAAAGTACAGAAGAAGGCAGAAGGTATTTTTGACTGTGATATTAGAACTGTGATTCAGGTCAGGCAAGAGAGAACTTAAGTAAACTTGTGACTTATATTAACAAAAAAGTAGTAAAATAAGTAAGCACGAAATATTAATAAAGTTTTACATTTAAAAACGTTATATGCCGAGGAAGCACAGAGTGCCGCGACGCTGATTTTCGACGGACACGAAAACAACACACAATGGAAATTTTATTGTTTCTGTCAAGCTTAGCTCATAATAACTAATTAATAATTTTTGAGCACCAAAAAAAAAAAAAAAAATTAACATCACAATTCAAAAATGAACCACATTAGAAGTTGGTTAAAACCTTCTAAGATTTGTGTACATAGCTAGTTACGTTATACGTTAGGTTATTCAAAGTGTGTTAAAACTATATAGTTAATCTTAAAATAATCATCATCTTCATTATTTCAGCCATAGGACACTGAACATACCCCTCCCCCATTGACTTCCAGATTGGCTGGTTAGAAGCGGCCTGCATCCAGCGGCTTCCTGCAACCTTTGCCACGTACCAGCAAGCGCAACGTTGGACGTCCACCCACAAGGTGGACAGACGACCTGGTAAAGGATGCAGGAGGTCGCTGAAAATAGTTTAGGTCTAATACTTACAAAGCTGAGATTCAGAAAGAGCTTCAGCTAGGAATTCAGATTTTTCCTTGGTGTCTAAAACGGCTAGGGTTCCGTTGTGGTGACCTCTGAAAAACACGTTTGTAGAATAGAATATATTTTTAGGTACGATACCATATAAATATTTTTTATCTCATATTAATTCTAGTCAAATTATAAAAGATTATAATTTCACTCGAAAAAAAAATCGCCTTATGGCCCCCGATTCAGCCTGCCTAGCATGAGCACTAAAAACACGATATGATATGATATGATATAGCGAAATATCGACACCAACTGTAAAAATATGATAGATATAGCCGCCATGTTCAATCGCCGTCAAATCTATCATATTTTTAAAGTTGGTTTCGATATTTCGCTATATCATATCGTGTTTTTAGTGCTCATGCTAGGCAGGCAGAACCCTTTTATTTTAACTTGTCATACTTGTCATTTACTGGTTGTCAATTCCATATCGAAGGGTTCGGAATCTGGTGGCTGGTAGGATTCGAACCTATAACTTCAGTTGAAAGAGCCCTCGCCTGGATAGCGAAAGGTTGTGGGTTCAAATACCACCAGCCTCTCTAGCATTAGCACCAAAACACGATATAATATGATATGATATAGCGCTATATCGACACCAACTGTAAAAATATGATATGATGTAGCCGCCATGTTGAATCGCCGTGCCGGTGATATTTTGGTCGCTGTTTCGATAAATGGCGGCTATATCTATCTATCATATTTTAACATTTGGTGTCGATATATCGCTATATCATATCGTATTTTGTTGGTCATGCTATCATGCAGAGGCAGTTACAAAAAAATCAAGTGCAATAATATCTTTAACATTTGTATTTAGATACTTACAAACAGAGTATTTTAGCATTTTCCCAGTTTACTGGTAGATTCTGAACCACGTATTCTCTGTCATTATACACATACGATTCCCATTTATCCGTACAGGTTTTTGGCACTAAAATCAATAAAGAAAATCTTAAAATAACTGATTAGAAACAGCAAAATCGTAAAAATAAAATGTTTTATGTGACAAACCTCTATACTGCTCATGGTAACTGGCCACACAAAATCTTCCAAAAAAAGAAATTATGAGAATATTGAAAGTACATTTGAAATACGAACACATTTTAAAAAGCGAACTTTCTGGCTCTACCTCTTTCACACAAATGAGTTTGCATCGTGTTTTTCAAAATGGCAGTACCTACTATTAATTGTTCCTTAGTTTTGCTTCCATCAAGTAAAGTTTATAGTTCAAACGGCATAATATTTTGAAAACACATAACTAACAATTGCATAATAATATTGTAAATTCTCTTACCCACATGCATGTAATTCCTTTATTCGTCATCTAGGGCCGCGGTACCAACACACATACACAAAAGTCATGTTTTAGTCTTCGACCAGGTATTTAATAATCTAGACGGACAGTCGAGGCAGCGAACGCTGCAACAAAAATTGTTCTAGACCCAGCCTCCCTAGCATGGGCACTAAAACACGATATGATATATCTATATATCGACATCAACTGTAAGATAGTTATAGCCGCCATGTTGAATCGCAGGTGTGGTGTGCAGGTGATACACATAATATAATCACTGTTTCGATAAAAATTCAAAATGGCGGCTTATCTATCATATTTTTGCAGTTGGAGTCGATATATCGCTATATCATATCATATCATATCGTGTTTTAGTGGTCATGCTAGAAGGGCTGGTCGTTAAATCTCTTCCCAGCTTGTGTTCCATCACTGGTGACGTACCTACATGCCGCTAGGCAAAATTGAGGTGTCGGAAATGGCGATTTGTCCTTATAAAGTGTGAAGAAACTATAAAGGAAGACAAGACAAATAAAAAAGTAAATACCATCACTGAGTACCTAATTTTCGACCAATGTTGGCATGTGTTTTTAGTGGGCTGGTAATGATTTACAGAATTACCCTTGAACGATATAATTGTACATAGAAATCACTGTTCATCGTTCATCGATACAAATCTATATTTTTTACCGACAGCTCGGTTCGCTGAAAGAATGATAAAGTGCAGTGCAATTTTCTATGTACAATTATATCGTTCAAGGGTAATTCTGTAAATCATTCGGAGCCCGTTTTTAGTAAGATTCAAGCAGTATGCTCAATCTAGACAATATAACATCATTGGTTATGTCATTTTTAGTTAACTTATTTTTACTGCGCAAATATCACAGTCTATCAGTAATGTAATGTAACAATATTAAAATAGCTGATTGTAGGAAGTTTTAGGCTGTAATTAGGATTAAAAAAAACCGGTGAGTTCCGTCCAAATTTGTAGGTACACAGAAGACAACGGCAGGTCAAACCTATCCCAAATGTTAAAGCTCATTTAATGGGCTAGTTTCCTAAAAAAAACTAATTAGTCTGTCAGTTAGATTAACAGAAAATATTTGACACGTATTTTTTCTTTTCTCAATCAAACAAAAAATGATGAAGATATAGCCCGGTAAAGTTCCGCGTAACGTCACGCCTTGCGACACTTTTTAGCAAGGCGTGACGTCACGTGCTCACTTTGATGCAGTTTATCTTCGTAATTTTTTGTTCGATTGACAAAAGACAAAATATGGGTTCAATATTTTTTGATAATCTAACTGACGGACTAAATAGAATATTCTTTTTTCACTTAGGAAACTAGCCCATTGATTTTCAACTTTTAATACTACATATAGTATATCTCTCCGCTCTTCTAGCAATCTCCAGCTACTTACGCCTCTTCACCACTCTGCCCACTTCTCCAAATCGTTCACAGTGAGGGCTACACGACTCTGGAACTTGCTTCCCTTAGATATTAAACATTCGGAATCAAAACTTTCTTTCAAAAATAAACTTAAAAAATATTTCAGTACATAGCTGCATATTTTTTTCTTATTTTATTAATAGTATGTATGTTTATTTACTTATTATTTATTTATTTTGTGTATTGTATCATATTTTTCCAAATATATGTGTATTATATTAAATTTAATTTGCATTATCATAGTTTGTTTTGTTTAGTACCAATTACAATTTATTTTGGACCTTTACCGCACCCATTACCTGCTTTCTGCATGACCCAAAGGTTGGCTGGTAGAGAATGCCCATGGCATTAAGTCCACCTGTTTGTGTGTGTTTGTGCAATAAAGTTTTTAATAATTAATAATAATAATATAGAGATCAATATTAGTTGAGAAAATTTGACGTTTTGTGGTAGGTTCTGGAATCGAGTCTCGCAGTTTAATTACAAATTAATTACAAAATTTTATTAAAAATGTATACTTACCTACCTTGATTTTTCCATGTACTTGTAGTATTTAGACGGCATAACTTGCCTTTCATAATTATGGGTGAATGGAACTTTCCATTCATCCTATAAATTTTGATCCCTCGAGTGTCGAAGTAAAGACGTTTTTTCAGACAGACGGACAGACAGACAGACGGACGAACAACAAAGTGATTCTAAAAGGGTTCAGTTTTCTCCTTTTGGGGTACGGAACCCTAAAAAATGCAGAATAAAAACAATAATAATAAAATAATAAATAAATCATTTATTTCCCAGAATATGGTTACAAAAGGTAGTTAACATCATAGATTATCCAGCATATTCTATCGCAAATATTATGTCAGTGTTTTTTTTTAGACGAGGTACATATTGTCGATTATAATGCAAAATCAAATGTCAAAAATGATTAAATAACATTCTTAGGACCGCGACATTTCAAACGTACTACCTACAATTAGATTAAAATTAAAATTATGTCAAAATATTATAAATGTCAAATTTTATCATTCAAGAATTCGTTAACAGAATAATAGATATTTTCTTATAAAAATTAACAATTTATTTTTGAATTTCGTAAATGTCAGCATTTTTAAATCATCTGGAAATTTATTAAATATTTTTATAGCCAAGCAATAAACATTTCTTAAATATAGTTTCAACTTTTGTGGAGGAATCGTTAAATTTTTACCCTTTCTGCCTCTGTATCCATTAAAGTCTTTGTTCTTTTTAAATAAATGTATATATTTTTTTACAAAAATGCCTACTTTAATAATATACAAGCAGGGAAGTGGTGAAATGTTTAAACAAAAGACTTCAATAATCTTTTAAGAAAGTGTGGGGACTATTAAATCCCAATTTAAGCATAATTTGGAGGTCCCAGATTCCATTTTACTGCGTACCTATGTATGTCATTACCTCCGTGTGTTATCAGGAGATATCTAAGGTGCTTCCCCGAGGTCTTACTTAATAGGGGTATTATGTTTTTTGTCACTGTTATTTCCGAAACAGATGCTAATATTGTTGTTTAGGGTGTGGCATGTGAGGCGTGTATATGTACTTATGTTTAAGGAAACTGGGAAATGTGAGAAATGTGGGTACAGACTGAATTTTCGTAAATTTTCATATCACAAATGTATGTACCTACTGCAGTACTTTGATCTTATAAAATAGTGCAGTGAACATATTATGGACCCTGTAAGGGCATTGTAATTTCAATTAAAGAATCGAAGTGTAAATTTGAATTGAAATAAAGTATTAAAATGAAATCATTATTTCAGCCATAGGACGTCCACTGCTGAACACAGGCCTCCCCTCCAGTTTTTTTTTTTTTTTAATAATATTGGACAACATCACATACATTGCTTTGATCCTGTGATAAGTAGCTTAAGCACTTGTGTTATAGAAATCAGAAACAACGACGGTACCACAACACCCAGACCCGTGACAATATAGAAAAGTTATTTTTCTACATTGACCGACCGGGAATCGAACCCGGGACCTCAGAGATAGCGACACCAAGTCCGGTATACTCGCCTCTCGGCTACGGAGGTCGTCAAAAGATTAGCCGGTTGGAAGCGGCCTGCATCCAGCGGCTTCCTGCAACCTTTACCAGGTCGTCTGTCCACCTTGTGGGTCCACCACGCCCCTCGCTGCGCTTGCCCCGGTACCCTTGCCCATCGCCTGTCTGATCGACGTGCTATGTGCCCCGCCCACTGCCACATTTTTATTTTCCCATATTAAATGATAAAGACCCACCCGCTGTCGGTTACAATTTATTTGAGGAAGTGTTATTTTTAATTCAAAGTATGCTTAAATACGTCCCACTGCAGGGCACAGTCCTCAACTCAACTATGAGGTGGTTTGGGCTATATACTCCACAACGTTGGCCCAGTGCGGTACGGTGGAGGGGTGTTGTAAGGCCAGTGACTAAACCTTACTGTCAGAAAGGCCTCTGACTAGGCTTCACTAGTATCAAGCGATATTAGCCGAGACCAACTTTTAACGTGCCTTCCGAAGCACGTAGTTGCTTGTGATAAATGTAACTAAATATGGTTGGAATGGTCAATCCAATAACAACCGCGGTGAAGGTGGCTTAACACTGAGCTACAAGCACAGTGTTTAGTTTCATTTGATACCGTTTGACGAGTTCCATAGTAAGTGTGTTTCATAGTTTGTAGGGTTCCGTACCTAACTACCTATATAGGAAAACAGGAAACCTATACTTCGTTGTCTGTTTGTCTGTCAAGAACTTTTTTAGCATGAACGCATGGAGGTTACAAGTTACCCGTCTGATGTAGTGGTTCGCGCTCCGGACTACAAAGCCAGCGGTTGCGGGTTCGAATCATTTTTACCTAAGTCGTGGATGTTGAGAAACGTCATAAGTATAAACATATCTGTTATTTGGTCGCCATAGTACAAGCTTTGCTTAGTTTGGGACTAGATAATAATTGGAGTGATTGTTAAAAACCATTTATTATTTGAATTACTTTAAGCACAAAGTAAATGAATAGTCCGAAAACCGTAAAGTACTCGTATCACAAATAATGTTTTTTGAAAAAACTGAAAAAGTGGTAAAAATCTTGGAGACACTATTTCTGTTACAGACCAACTATTTACACACCTGCAAGTTTGTACGGAACCCTCTGTACGCTAATCCGACTCGCACTTGGCCGGTTTTTTTTAAACTATAGGATACTAAAATTATTCGTAATTTAAACTTTCTTCGGACGAGTTCGTATTAGCTTTATACGAGTCAGACCAAGTTGGAAGTTCAAAGATTATTGTAGCAAGCTCACGTGCTCATTAATAAGCTTCTGTAAGCTTTCTTAGAAGAAGCTTTAATTAAAAATATCTTGAAACTAAAAAGGTACAAATTAGTTACGTGCTATTATCCTGGCTTAGTGTAGATAATGTAAAAATTAAGCCATTTTAGCCACTCCGTTGAGTCTATTTATAAATACTTATTATTTGATTTACGTTTGATATTTGTTCATGCTTAAAACTTTTTAGGTTAGTATTAGACAGCCGTCATTGTAATTTTACGGCTGTCACTTTAATTTTACGGCAAATTTCAATGTTTCTAGAATCGTAAACTCCTGGGTTATATCAACACACAGGCCAAACCGCTGGACCTGGAGACTTGAAATTTTGCACATAGATACCTTATACACTAAAGTAGGCCTCCACTAAGAAAGGATTTTTGAAATACCCCTAAGGGGGTAAAATGAACAATCCATCCACGCAGTGAGGTTATAAATCGATTTTTGTATTGTCATCCAAATGTCAGAGACTAAGGGCCTCTTATGCCACCTGCTGATAAGAGGCCCTTAAAGATTCAAATCGATACGGCAGTTAGCAAAAGCAAAGCAAAGCAAAAACACTAAAAAGCTAAAAATAACATTTTGACAAACATACCTAACAGTTATAATTTTGGAGAAGATTCCAGCCGTGAGTGTTTGATGTTTTTGTTTGAAACGACTCCAAAAAGAACTGTTAAGTTATTAGGTATGTTTGTTTGACTGTTAATTTTAGCTTTTTATTTGTGTTTTTGAAGTCGGTTACTAATCAAATCAAATAATCAAATAATTGTCTGTTTTAGTAATAAATTCTCATCAAGGCAAAAGATAAGAGTGCAAACACATAAAAAAAAACAGTCAGTAGTAATCACAAAAATGGCGAATTTGTGATAAGATTCGATCCCCATAATCGATCGATATGAATTAGTGAAGGTTGAGAAGGCTTAGTTCAGTTGTCTTAGGATAGGAACCGCAACGAAATGAGGTAGTAAGTTAGAAGTTCGATGTCAACCCATCCGATTAAAATTTCATCCACTTTGAACTATCAGTTTCGTAACAGATCGATTTCCCGTGATGTCTTGACAACTTAAATAAATAAATACGCCAACTGTCATGGTCTTCAAGTAAGGAATAAAGATCGTTGTGTAACGAGATAACCGACAGCGAATTTGCCAGGGTCGTCTGCCAGCGCACCCAGATACGAGCCAATTAGGCAATGTTTTTTTTAAATTGACGCCAACCGAGAATAGAATTTAACTAGTTGAATTATAATGGAGTAGATTGTATAAAAGTTTGGAAAAAAAAAGAACATTAGGTCGGAATAGATTCCAATACGATTGGGTTAACCCGTTTTTATGGATTAAGCGTTAACTTCGGGTTTTCAGCTGAATCGTTAAAATTACAACGTTTAAAACCCATAGGGGTAAGCTTTTCGGTCCTTATAGGTTCTATCTCGTGAGAACAAGTCTACCTAACAGTTACTAATAGCAACAACATCCACGGAAGAAGTAGTTCGCAAAAACCTACATCTATTCCCAAAAAAAGTGACATGCATAATATTAATACCCGGAATAAAGATAAACGTGCCGCTCCAAATTTCAGACTGCATAAAGTGGGTAATTCGTTCATGGGAAAATGTATTCGCTTTTTTAACTAATTACCACAGTCCATTGCTAAACTGCCTATCTATAA
The DNA here is from genome assembly GCA_963576865.1 of Anania hortulata. Classification (NCBI taxonomy): domain Eukaryota; kingdom Metazoa; phylum Arthropoda; class Insecta; order Lepidoptera; family Crambidae; genus Anania; species Anania hortulata. The sequence continues at coordinate 8,479,592 of OY756416.1, forward strand.
ATTTTAATCGCATGTCAAGTTGATTTAGGCCGGATTCGACCAAGCTGGTGTAAGTTTTAACTTCAGAGTATACCACTGCTTAATCTAGAGTAAGCTGATTTTTCATTCTGCCAAACGGCGATTTTGACAGTGTATAAATTAAAATAAGTAAATGTCAAAGTGGTCACTTGTCAAATCCATTCCTGTCACCTCGAAACTGACATGTTGTCAACATTGACACTCTATTATCCTACAAAATAAAATGTTGTGGCATTTCAAGTCAACCTAGAAGAAATGGATTACATGGATTTTGGTAGGTTTATCAATTCGTTGATCGTTCACTCTGGAACTACAGAATAACAATACCGAGTATAGTGTATTGCTCGAAAAACGTAATCGTAGTTATTCTGGTATAGCTTTGTGTTTGGTCGAATCGGCCCTTCATGAAAAAAGGTTATTACACTGTACATGATAAAAAAGGATGGAATTAAATACTGCCATGCTCGCACAGGTACATTTCATCTGACAATATTTTCCCGAAGCAGTGGTAGGGTAAAAATATAATAGAGAATATGCATGTTTTTTTATTTGGTCCTAAAATAAATAGTACTTAATTGTAATTAATAAAATTATAACATATTTCAAAAATATTGATAAATACCTGACTTACAGCCCATTAAAGTCGCGTGTTAGACAAGGAGATCCGATATGTACCGTGACGTCACATTACACGTCCGCCATACATTTTTCGTAGTAAAAGTTGTTTTAGAAAGAGATAGGTGTACCATAATTTCTAATTACTATATTACGGTTATTTTTTACCCAAAATCAATTTTGTATTCACTATTAGCTCTATAATTTCATATATTTTCTTAGAAATATAGTAAAAACAATATATTTTTTTCATGCAAATTCCCTATTGGGTCGTGTTAAATAGCTTAATTTAAGCCTATTTACGGGATTGGTTTTATTGTTTTGTTTTCATTTCATTTCATTTTCATTTTATTTATTCATAAACAATATGCATTGTGTTTGATTTTTTACATAATTTATAATAGATATCATCATCATGTCAGCCATAGGACGTCCACAGCTGAACATAGGCCTCCGCCAGTGTCTTCCAGATCGGCCGGTTGAAAGCGGCCCGCATCCAGCGGCTTCCTGCAACCTTTACCAGGTCGTCTGTCCACCTTGTAGGTGAACGTCCTAATAATAATAATCAAAAAATCATAATAATAGATATGCATGCAACTAAATAACTAAAAATCTTCTACGCCGTACGAACACCTTTAAAATAGAAAATTCTTTAATTTAATTTTAAATACGTTAAACCTAGTCTCTAGTTTTAATTCTTCTGGCAGTTTGTTGACAAGCGTTACAGCTCGATTACGTGGACAATGTTTCACAATTTTGAGGCTAGGTATGATATTTCTCTTTAGGTTTTTTTTCCGAGTTTTGCGCCTTTTAGTTCTAGGTAGTGCGCACCTTCTGCGCCGGGTGCAGGCCAACTTTCAGCCAAGATTACACGCAACACTCAGCTCATTAAAGTTTGCTGATAGATCTTAAGGGATGTTTTAATTGCAGGAGCCTAAACCTGCGGGCGCGATGCGCGATACCGACTCACGGTGAGTGGGAGCAGGGGTGGCGTGGAGTCGTCGAATTAACTGTGAGACGAAGACTTCACCGTTGGGGGGTGTTAACGCTCGGCGCACCTGTCAAACGGTTGCTCCACCGCTGAGAGGATTTATGTTTCTCGCTGTCAAAAATTAAGCCAGCGTTTTATCTTATCAAAGTTGCGGCTTTATATTCAAATCATGTTGTAGGATTGAGAATTATATACTGTTTTAATTAGTTTCCGACTGTAACAGAGCTTTTGAAATATGTAAGACCTTGTAAAAATCCCGACAATAAATTCTTCTTCCAAAAATCACACTAATTATCTTGATATATAAGGTGCTGTAAAAATATCTGCAACGGCTGAAATGGGTTAAAGTATTGCTTATATAGATTACGATAGTAACGAAATTTTATGTCCAGAACATCATTATTTTTTTCATTAAAAAAATTATATTAAATAAAGATTAGGCTTTATTCTGTCTCAAACCGTTCACACTGTCCAAAAATGCTAACGTTTCACATTATACCGCCCGGCGGCCAAGTCAAGGGTGGATGACGAAGTGTGTTATGCAAATTGAAGCAAGTAACCATTTATTTGCTGTCTTATCGCAAATAATTAATTACCGATCCGGGGCACGTAATTCCTTCACTATCGTAATCTATATAAGCAATACTTTTGCCCATTTCAGCCGTTGCAGATATTTATGAAGCACCTTATATATAAAAATACTTGCTTGAATAATGTATTTAAGTAGGCCTTTCTATTATCTGTTAGCGAAGTACAAGCTCTGCTCTGCTTAGCTCAATGCAAGATTGCTTTGATTGTTTGAATATAAAAGAGTTCCCTTTTTTATTGACGATTGATGAACGTCTGGTATATTATTAATATTAATAATTCGGACTACAAAGCCAGCGGCTGCGGGTTCAAATCCAGCAAGGGGTAAATGTAATAAGCACGAGCATTTTTACCTAAGTCATGGATGTTTATAAAAGTATTAAGTATGTTACTGTATATAAATGAATTATGAATTATCCGTTAACTTGTCGCCATAGTACAAGCATTGCTTATTTAATTTTGGGCTAGATAATTGGTATGATTGTAAAAACAATCAATTTTTTTGACATCCACGAATTAGGCAAATATGCTTGTGCACATCAACTACTTATACTTTATAATGTAAATCCTACTCGCTGTGTGCGCGATGACAGCGCCCCTAGTGACCACAATTGTTGTGGACTTGAGTCTTTCCAACTATGGCAACTGGATGGTTTGAGAATGATTTTCGGATTGTTTTTCTTCGAAATTAGATGAAAATATCTAAAAAGTTTGCGCATATAAGTGATTTTCTTACTTGAACTAAAATACGAATTTTATAATACCTACGGGATTTTAATCAATACAACATGATATAACTTTCCAACCTCAAAATGTGCAAAAAGGGGAAAAAATTGTATTAGCACAGCATGTGAAAGATTTTGAAGAGCTCAGAACCGACGGACAAAGCTACTTAATAAGATCTGTGATCATAAGATAAACGTCTGTAACACAAATTCCCTACAAACTTTTTTCTTTTCACAGCTGCAGCTATCTATTTATTTCTTTGCTCCAATTTCCATCTTGATGTTGGAAACAATAAAACATGTACAAAATGTTTTTCCCATTGTTTCCACACTTTATAACTGAACACGTATGACCCATATCGCGAATTTTAACGTTATTCACTTTAAAATACTTAATAACGTTAGTATGTAATTCTATGGAAATATAGCAATTTGACACATGACAGTCCAGAGCTTTTTCACATTTCTGCTACATTGCGTGCTTCGATCGGTTTGACGGCCCCCACCACCCACTTTGCACATAGCGAATAATGGCACAAAAATCAGAATGTTATATCCAATCCTAAATTAAGAGCTGTGAATTTTTTTTACAAATAAATCAATATTGGACAATATCATCAACATACATTGCTCTGATTCTACTGTAAGTAGCCAAACTTTTGTTACAGAAATCAGAAACAACGACGGTACCACAACACCCAGACTCAAGACAATATAGACAAGTAATTTTTCTACATTGACCTGTTGAGAGTCGAACCTGAAATCTCAGAGATAATTTCATAGTAAAGTAATTCACCGCGCAAAGGGTCCCGGGTACGATTCATAATTCGGGGCAATTCAGAAAGGTTAGCTATTTTCAGAAACTCCCCTGACAAAGGTTATTGTGGTATTTAGTACTTACCTCGTATTACAAGTATGTCAATCTTAATCTTTGAAACCATGACAATTTGGTGTATGGTCTGGCTTAAATATAACACTTATTGAAAATGAAAAATTTCTTTATTCGCAATACAACTCTCAGATACAATTTCTTGCACTGTTTTCCACATTAGATTTCCCTGTATCGTGGAATACAGGCTCTTCCTTAATTATAATAGTTTTTTTTTTTACAGTCAAGCAAACGACAGCACATAAAAGAAAAAAAAGTTAAACAAATCTAGTATAATAGGTATGTTAATGTTAATTTACATGGCATTTTTATTATTTGTTCAAATAATAACTGCACTGGGCCTGCATGCGAAGTATGGCCCAAAAAAAATTAGGGCGAGGCCTTTGCCCTGCATTAGGACATAGATACGTCGTACATACTTTACTTTTATTTAATTATACATCCTCAATAGTTTAGTTGTAAAAGCACTTGCCGGGCATGCTATGAGTCGATTTTTCTGAAGTTGTTTTACTATCTTTGATTAAAATAGGTTTTATTCCAAAAAAATGTAAAGGAAAGCGCCTCCACTATTCCCATAGTCCGCCCACCTGTTACGTCCCAAAGTCGGCTGGAATAAAAGCGCGCGGTGGCCGCTAGCCGCGCACTCGCGAGCCGCCACGCGCAGAGACACCACAACAGGTGAGTTTTTGAATTTCGAACTATATTTTTTTGAATTTGGAACTTTTTTGTTCTAATTTTTTTAAAGGGCGATCATTTTGTGTGTTAAGGTTCCAATATTTGTGACTTTTTCAAAATTCAAGTTTGAATACACATTCTCATCAAAATACATTTGCAAATATTTTTTTTTAGAACAGTTGCGTTTAAAATTAAATTAAATTAAAATTCATTTATTTCAGACAACATAGCATCCATAAATTACATTAAAACAAAAATTCACTTATAAAATAAAACGAAAATAAAATCAAATCAACATTAAATTCAACTAAATAAAATTAAAATAAATTAAAATCAGAATATTATGAAACATTTAAAATACAAATAATTATAATAATAATTTAAAAATGGTAATGTCAATTAATAAAAATAATTCATTAAATTATTTCTATAATTTAAGTTAAAAAACAGGTCATAAAATAAATAAAATAAAATCTGAGATTGTGTAGTTTAGATAGAATAGGTAATATTTTTTTATATAAAAAGTCATGTTATTTAAAATAAAGTCTACAAGTGTGAATAATTGCGGATTTAATGCAAGTGTTTATGTAACAACAAAAATAAATTACCAAAACATTTTGTTTGGCTAAAAAAACAACACACAATTTCTCCCAAATTGCTTACCCACATAATAAATAAATGTTCTAAAAAAACAGCTGTCAGACTCATAGCTAATCTCTAAAATTAAACCTTAAACAATAAGTGCATAAAATTGTTATTCATAAAAATAAAAACACGTTCACGTTAAGGCGACTAGTCCCCCTAAATTAGCGTCTCGAAGATTGTTAGTACAAATAAGTATCGCACGATAACGTATTGATAAACGGTTCGTAACAGCGCGCAATGACATGCGGCTGTTACAACAGTCGCTGCGTCCTTAGGTAGCGAAAATTAAGGAAAATACTACTTTTCGCATAAATCATAAATAAATCATAAATCATAAATCTTTATTGTGGAGCACAGGTGTACATTGGTCTTACCAGGATTTGTCTTAGAACTAACCGTGTCCTGCCTTCTTGGCGTACAATTCAAAAAACAAATTAAAATCTGCCTTAGTAGGCGTACAAAAACAAATTGAAACGATCGTAATAATAAAAAGAAATACAATTATTAAAGTCACTTGCAGTAAATAAAAGTATACGCAATAATAAGACGCAATTGTTCGAATGAAAAATCCTATGCTCAGTTTGTAGCTGTTGTGCTGGCCTATCAATTGATGTATAAACGAATTAAATCGGTTAAGCGGTTAAAAAGAATAAAGAGAATTAGCATCTTTTGTTTTTTCAATCATTTCAATTTTTTTTTCTTCTGAAGTATTTAAAGTATAAGCAACAAATGCTATGATAAGTATTTTGTGTAGGTTTTGACAATTCTTAGCATATTTTCAAAATAATTTTCTTACAATCTGGACTTACGTAGTAGGCTTTTGAATCCAAGTGCTATTTTAAATTTGGCGACTACACGGGCCTTAATCAGTTTATTCCTTCGATAGTTACGTAGTTTTAAGTCAAAGGGATCTGCAAAAACGACCTTAAATCTATATTTTTTTAAATGGCAAACTTCCATTTGTGTTCTATTTTCAAACAATTTCTATGAAAATTCACCTAATTAGGCATATAACATTGCGTTTGTTCGGACGTAAAACCTTTTGCAGTGTAGCTAACCGTCTACTGAAGGGCTAAAAAGTGAATTATAAATGTTGCATTTACATGCTAGCAAAGATATCTTTATATTAGTAACATCTGTTAATACTATACATAAAATTATTCAACTGCCTGAAGTAGGAACCGAACCCAAATCTATTCGCTATCTAGTCGACTGCTCTTTCAACTGAACTACTAAAACCATTCATTCTTCTCAGCACTTGCCAGATTGTCTGTGTCTTGTCTCGAAGCGCTAGTAGGGCCCAAAAAATAAGGAGACATGTTCTGCCCCATATGGGCCAATAATGTTAATATTGACGTTCATAAGTGGCAGTTTTCTGTCCTAAACTGAATAAATGATTTTTGACTATTGATTTGTTAGCCAGTCGAATTATTTTGTGTTATCTGTTAACATAATTATCTGGCATAGCAAAAAGAGACACAATAGAAAATGTATTGTTACGTGATCTCATATGACCTCTCAGCATCCAATAAGTTAAAGCTTAAGTTCTCATCTTTTTTTTGGTTGCATACTATCGCGGACGTAGGTTCGATTCCCACCTGAGTCAGGAAATGTATTTCCAAGTGGAATAATTTCTGAAAAAGTTAATAAAGTCAGCCCTATACACTGATTAACCCTTTGTCGCGGAAAGTTCTTGAGAAGTCACAGTAGAAGCAAACGCAGTAACCTCTCTCCCGTTTCTAGTCGGGTCGCTTGCCCATGGCCCGTGATCGTAGTAGCTAGATTGATTTGATGTACTTTGGTAGTGCTAGCATAATATGGATATGCCTTGTTTTCAAAAACTGATACCAAGAAATTCCAGAATCCCGGAGGCATGTCCATATTAACATCAATGTTTGAGATCATTAACCCCAAGTCAATCAACCTCTGTCAGACATCCGTGACCCTTACACAGGAACCAGACCACTTTGGACTATTGCTACACATCCAGTATTATCTGTATGTGCAGGCTTCCTCACGATGTTTTTCTCACCACCGATCAAGTGGTATAAATATATCTTTGAACTTAGTCTTGCCATAAATACTGAAACAAAGAAAAAAAAAAACTATTGCAAATAACATTTATTACTTTTACAGTGTGTTAGTTTGATACATAAATATAAAACAATTTGAAATATAAAAAGCTTATTCGAAGTGGTCTCCATTCTTCCATCCTTTAAACGTCGAGGCCAGTTATCAATAGAAGCACGCACTCTTTCCATGGGGAACTGTCAATCGTACGGATTGTTTTAGGGACTCCAAATTATTGTCAGACAAAAAAATGAATCTCTCCTTGGTCATCGCATCATGCATGAATGGATGGAACAATTTCGCTAATTCTTTTTCGGTTGTGTTATTTATTGTCAGGAGAAGGTTCTTTTGAAAGAAAAAATGAAGAAAATTGCGCAGAAAATCCTTTATGAATAAACTTAAGACCACGCGAACGAAATCGCGGGATATAGCTAGTATAATATAAATATTGGACAACATCACATACATTGCTCTGATCCTATGGTTAGTAGCTAAAGCACTTGTGTTACCGAAATCAGAAACAACGACAGCACTACAACACCCAGACCCGAGACAATATAGAAAAGGTATTTTTTTACATCGAACGGCCGGGAATCAAACCTGGGACCTCAGAGATAGCGACACCAAGTCCGGTAGGCTACAGAGGTCGTCATAATAAATCCGTACATAGTTTCCGAAAAATCTAGAAGTACGTGATGTGAACTCACAGCGCAGTATCCTGCTAAAGTCAGATTTTTATGTCTATATCAAAGATGTACATTAAAGTGTTACATTAACGTTAGTTTTTCTCCAATTCGCAATTTCACCAAAATATGTGGTGGACACTTTAATTAAATCTCATAGTCGACTAGCAGAAAATGATAGATGGCAATACGTAAACGAGACACAATAGAAATTCTATTGTTATGGGTTAAATAGATAAATGAATTGTACTGCCTACTGAGCCTACTGATTGTATGTTTAATGTGTCCTAAGTGTTAATTTGAGAGTTAAAAAGTGATTCGCGCCAATTTGGGGTGGAGAGAATTTGAAAATGGAACCAAGGACTTTTAGCCGTTACACGAGAGAACGGGAAAGAATTAATTTAAACAAAAGGAATCATGGCTTTTGTGCTGTGCGCTGTGTTTTTGTTTTCAAAAAATTAAAGTGTCAAATTTATAAAATTTGCTAAATATGATCATACTATTTTTAGAAATGTAAAATACCCTTTTTTTAATAAACAACTTAATTGGGACAGTTGATACCTTCACAATAAACTCTTTCATTTATTATGTCACATGGTATGTACAGACAACAGCTCGTCAACCTACCACATCTCTACGTGTCGGACTTAAAGTTGAAAATCTGTTCAATGACCTTAAACTTTTTGGTTGACCTGCCGTTGTCTGTGCTTGCAAAACTTATTTTTATAATTTCATAATTTCCCTCTCAATAGTACCTATATATTTTCAAGTTACTCATCCATGTTTGGTTCCCAGAAATTCATATTATGTGTACTAAATAGCATAATCGATCTAGTAAATTATGAACAAATTAGCTGTGAGTGACAGAGGAAATATACACTCGAGTGATCCAATTTTGTCAGGGTTTCGTTTTTTTATTTTAACGTACGCACCTATAAACAGCCTTAGGAAATATTAGGAAAATTTACCGCAAGACCAAACAATGATTTTAAAGAAATAGTCTCCTGTAAATATTTTGTCATCATCATCATCATCATTTCAGCTATAGGACGTCCACTGCTAAACAGAGGCCTCCCCCAATGACTTTCATTGAGGGATTGCCAATACTCGCCACGCTTGGCAGGCGCAGTTATTTATAAGATTTCGCATGCAGACGCTGCTGCCCGTCTCGTGCTGCAGGAATTAGTCGCCTCTTACGACACGCCTCCTGTTGGCGGTGGAGAAGTATTATTAAGTAGTGTATTCTTTACGGCGTCCACGGTACAATTATTTTGTGTTGTGTCAAAAATGACATAATTCCTATTTTGGACCTATCGGACTGATGGCTTTAGAGCCGTTTACTACACGTGTTTTACTTACTATAATATCCAACCAATCTGAAAAGAAACATTTTACCAGGAATAATTCCATGATTTCATGACGCCACCGCTTCGGGCATGTTTGTTGCCAACATGTTTATTTCAGATTTGAAGTTTAATATGAAAACCAGGCTAAGCGCGTGTGTACTTACTCACTCACTGAGAGTTCAGTACCTCCGTATTTTTATGTCAATTAACCTTGATACAGACGCTGCTGCCCGTCTCTTGCTACAGGAATTTGTCGCCTCTTACGACACGGCTCCTGTTGGCGGTAGAGAAGTGTATTCTTTATGGTGGTACACAAATAAATAAATAATTTTATTAAAAACAAACAACCACATTCAAATATTCCACGGCTGGCATCGACTCCAATAATAACTGTTTGGTGTGATTGTTTAAAAGTTATTTTTAGCTTTTTAGTGTTTTTAAAGTCGATTATTTTTTTTATTAAAAATTGTTTTATTTTACTGTTTTTAGTGTTTTTTTACATTCTATATGGCGATCTGCGATGTAATTATAGCTTAATTGCTTCTCATGACGATACGACGACGAGACGATATATAGGTATCGTCTCGTCGTCGTATCGTATATTTTAGGAGTTCCCTCAATTCCTCATGGATCCCATCATCAGAATTGATTTTTTTTTAAAATGGAACCAATCTGGAGGTATACCCTTTCAATTAAGGAAATAATTTTTCAATACGGTTCATTAATGGCGGAGTTCTGAGGTAACAAACATAAAAAAAACAACCGAATTGAGAACCTCCTCCTTTTTTTAAGTCGGTTAAAAACCCTACTCAACATAGAAAATTCGTTTTCTACATTGACCCGACTGAGAATAACCTAACCTAACAACCTTATAGTGACCATATCGGTCATTCTCAGCAGGCCTGGTTTTGGTGCGTCCGTGCAAATATCTGACTAGTTTGTTATATTTTGAAGCTGTAAATTTTTTAGGAACTAGATCTAGCATTTATCTTTTAGGAATTTGAATTTGAGACACATCGTCTTGTAAAAAAGCACTTAATTATTTTTTCTTAGGTCGTTCTCCTAAGTTCCGTTCGCTGTCCAGAACCCAGATTCAAGTACAAAACCTTCAACAGTGTCAAAATAAGTTACGATTGGTACATTTCAGTGTATACAATTTTAAGATTAATAATTAAGTATTATTATACACTAAAAATATTCTGTTTAACTTGTGTATTTTCTGAGACAAAACGAAAAATATGTTTGTCCTTTCATCATGCCTAATTTCAGTCACTAGTATAAAAGTAGCGAATATCTTGATCGCAGAGTAAGTAATTCCCATCCCTAGCGCAACGTCGTGTTTGATCAGTTGCGCCGCGGCAGGCAACCGAAGCGGTCCCGTGTCACTTGCTCCGTTGGCGAACTACGACCGTAAGTACCTAATTTCTATTCGCTTGGTTCACCTCTTTTCTAATTTCCGTTCGCTCTTTTAATTAATATTTTAAAATGGATACAAACTGGTCTGTGATAATATTATATGCAGGCATTCGTTGGCTACCTCATACTTGTAGCAATATACTGTATTGTTTACCATTTAATTAATATCTCATAAACACCGTCGTGTTCCTAATTTCCATCACCCTATTCCGTCACGCTAAACGTGACGGAAATTATATAATACCTGACAACATTTGTTTTCTTTATGTTTTTACTTTAAAACAGGTGCCTACTTAAAGTTTTTTGGTAGGTATACATAGCATATACCATAATGTGTATTCTTATTTTACAGAAAACATGGGTAAGCCAAAACGAAGTCGAGAGGAGATTTTGGAGCAACAAAGGCTTAGACAGCAACGAAGAAGAGAAAGAATCAAGAATGATCCATGATTCATTTACATATAATATAATTATATATATTGTTTGATTTTTTAAAATTATCAGTTATCGGTAGGCTACCGAGCAAATTTTTTGTTTTATTAAAGAGGTTTTTTTGTTATTTGTAGACTGTACAATAACTTGTGAGGTTTACTTTTATTCTATCTATTTGAGTTTTATTTCAATACAATATAAATTTAAGTAAGCTATTTTCTAATTTCCGTCACACCCAAAACTTTGTCACCTCATAACTCCATAACCAGTCGGCACATTGAAGTGCCAAATACATAATTCTGTTTAGTTTATCGTCTTTTCTTAATTTAATTGCCAATTAAACGAATTTCTTGCGAAATAAAAATCGTGACGGAAATTATACGAAGAACACCTTATCGTGAGAATGACCGATATATATCAATATTAAAAATCTTTTATGTTTTAAACAAATAGATTGACTTGGCCATCGCATGAGAACACAATGTATCTCACAAGTAATACATATATTAAATTAAATTGTTAAGACCTTATTCATATAACACAAGAAACAAAAACAAAGTTGTAGTCCCAAACTTTAGATTGGCCAAAACAAGTAATTCATTCTTGGGAAATTGTATTAAATTTTTCAATAATATACCTCACAATGTTATCGAACTTCCTATTAATAAATTTAAGTCACATGTCAAAACTACACTGATGTCTAAGGGGTATTATAAAATTCAAGACTATCTTGAGAATGTATGGTCAGTCCAGCCTGCACTAAAGTGATGTACCTACCTGTTTATTTTGATTTATATTTTTTGTGTGGCAGCTAGTGGTGACCGAGTTTGTTCCGGCGTTTCTTCTCAGCACTTGCCAGATTGTCTGTGTCTTGTCTCGAAGCGCTAGTAGGGCCCAAAAAATAAGGAGACATGTTCTGGCCTCCTAAGGGCCTATAATGTTATTATTGACGTTCATAAGTGGCAATTTTGTCCTGAATTGAATAAATGATTTTTGACTTATGACTTAAGTTATAAACAGGTCCGTTAACATATCCCGGGGCCCTGGGGCACACAAGAATTTGGGGACCCTATTTCAAAGTAAAATGAAATACTGTTGGTATGAATTTATGACTCCAAAAAAATATTTTCGTATCCGTTAGAAGTATAGTTTTAAATTTTCCCTTATTTTTTCTAGGGTTTGACGTTTGGCTATCTTTTCAGTTAACAGTCTTTCTTAGTTTACAAACATGTTTTAGTGCTTTGGGGCCCCCGTGAGGCCGGGGGCCCTGGGCACAGGCCCCGTGTGCCCTTATGGTAAAGACGGAACTGGTTATAAGCATTTGAACCCTTGACGGAACTGGCCACTGTTAAATAAAAGATTTGTTTTAAAAAATGTAATGTTACAATTAAATAGGTCGAGATAATCGAGACAAAAAGAAACATTTAAAGGTCAAATTTGTAATTTTAGAATTAACTCAATATATTAAAGGTTATGAAAATAATTGTCAGTGGTTTAGAATTGGGAAAAATAGGGGCATTTCGAAAATTTTGTTTTAGGCTTTTATTTATTTTAGATCGGTTGAGCGTATAGTTAGAATGAAATGGGCGTCATACCCTTTAGGTGGGTAATTCCTAAATATTAATAACAAAATAAATTTACAGCGTGACTGAATTGACATGTGTAATAAATGAAATCTCTGACTTGTAATAATACTTAACTAAAAATTAACTTTATGAATATTGTTCACATACTTGACGAAATGAATTTGCACACCTGCACGCAGGTCGAATACATGTACCTAAATAAGCTATTGTTAACACCTTTATATCTTGTGTTCTGGCAAATAAACGCATTAATTTTTTATTTTAACTTTCCTGAGGTCGACGGAAGCCGACGCATTCGAAGTCGGCACACCTTTTTGTTCTGAAAACTAATACAGGGTGTAACACTTACAGAGTAGATATACAGGGTTACTTTCACTGTACGTGTACATTATGTATATGTCGTGGCCAAATTGTAAAATTTATCATTTTATGATGTGACCGATCATTTCATAAAATGGTGATGTTTCATGATATAGAACAGAACCCGCTGCCTGCGTCATGATGTGGACTGGCCAGATCAATGAATACTCAGCGTTTGATGATATAAACAGCTATACGCACGTATACTTAACGAAATGGTCAAACACTAGTAATCATATCGTAAAATCGTTACATTACTCACCGGTAGAGGCGCTGATGTTGCTTTGTTTTGGTAATTTGAAGGACATCAACAACCCCCTAGGGGCTGATTCTGGTGGTCAAATACAACAACTTTTTATATGGGAGCAACACTGAAATCGCAAAACAATATTCACTTCCCCATATAAGCCGCCAACAGGTGACATCAGTTTGTATGGAAAATATTTTTTTTTAGATTTCAAAGTTGGTCCCATAGAAAAAGTTGTTGTATTTGAGCACCAGAATCAGCACCTAGGGGGTTGTTGATGTTTTACAAATAACCCTGTATAAGGTGTTATTTAAAAAAAAAAAACTGGTGCTCAAATACAGCAAACGTTCAGCTTCCAGGCTTAAGTAATGTCTCGTTTACATCGTGTTAACGTAATTTTATAAATACCTTCCTATTATTATATTATTAAATGAAAATCCATTATTAGCTGTAATTTCTAAAATGTAAAACTATAATTCTTCTTGTATTTGCTGTGAATTTTGTAGAAAAAAAAACATAACTAGTGAGCAATATAACGATACCTACTTACTATACAGAGTGTAACGAAAAGGTGAAATAAAACTTTAAGGGGTTATTCTACGGCTAAATTACATCAACTTTTTCTATTTTTCTCACCACCAACCACCAACATCTGATTTTGATGTTGGTCCCATAGAAAAAGTTGATGTAATTTAGCCGTAGAATAACCCCTTGAAGTTTTATTTCACCTTTTCGTTACACCTTGTATTATTAAAAAATCGATTCATAATGAGAAGACAACAAACAATACTAATACGCTGGTACGGCCATGTTTTGCGGAAACCGGCAAGCTACGTAGGAAACAAATGTCTGGCCATGCCGCCACCGCCAGGTCCTGGCAAAAGGGGTAGACCCAAGAAATGCTGGCTTGACGTTGTGAGGGCTGACATGCGTGCCAATGATCTCACAACTAGAGACGCTCAAGACCGCGCGAAGTGGAGGAGCAAATCAAGGAAAGCGGACCCTGGGCTCCAAAGCAACGGCTTTGGACGCAACCGGGATTGACCGTATAGATGATGATGATGATGAACAAACAATACTAATAATAACTACAATTATTATAATGAAAATACAATCGCAGTAACCCTTTTAATCTTTTTATCTACCTAATGTATCGTCCAATTACATTAGTTCACAATGAGGCTCTTGATGTCACTTTAATCATGTTAAATCTTTAAATAAACTCATTTATTTCGAGTCCCCTTTATCAATATAAAAAGAAAACTCGGACATGACATCGTCAAGGGGTTTTCAGGTTGAGTTGATTAGAGCCTTTTAGCTGGCATGTCAAAATACATATTTAAATAATACTAACTTATTTAGTATAGGTATAGGATTTTTTAGGGTTCCGCACCTCAGAAGAAACAAACGGAACCCTTATAGGATCACTTTGTTGTCCGTCCGTCCGTCTGTCAAGACCCTTTTTCTCAGGAACACGTGGAGGTATCAAGCTGGAATTTATATCAAATACTTAGTTCTACTGTCCCTTGGAGCTGTGAAAAAATCAAACTTCTAAGCCAACGCAATCAAAAGAGACAGTCGTTTATTTTCGACACTCGCAAGGGAATCAAAACCTACAGGGTACTTCCCGTGAACTCAAAATCATGAAATTTGGTACAAAGCAACGTCTTATAGCACAAATAAAGGGTGGGTGTAACGAAAAGGTGAAATAAAACTTTAAGGGGTTATTCTACGGCTAAATTACATCAACTTTTTCAATGGGACCAACATCGAAATCTCAAAAAAATTGACGTTTCCATACAAACTGATGCCAACTGGTCGCGTTTTAGTATGGGAAAGTGTTTTTTTTTTTTGCGAATTCGATGTTGGTCCCATAGAAAAAGTTGATGTAATTTAGCCGTAGAATAACCCCTTAAAGTTTTATTTCACCTTTTCGTTACACACTGTATATAAATGTATTGCTGTTCGTTTGTCTCGCTAAAACTCGAGAATGGCTGGACCGATTTGGCTAATTTTGATCTTAAAATATTTGTGGAAGTTCAGGAAAGGTTTAAAAGGTAAGAAAATATTTAAAAAATGCAAAGAAAGTAGTAAAACAACTATTTTATTTTCCCATACAAACTGTTCGTACCTGTGAATTAGAGGAACAAAGTTTTAGTGAATGCGCTTTGATAATATGGATAATGATAATGACATTTTGTATTTCTAATATTAATTAATTTGGATCTATCATTCGATTTGACATTATTTCATTTTAATATTTAATTTTCTTTAAATAGATTTTTCTTTAGAGAATTTTCTTTAGATACTTATTTCCTTTGTGAGAGACTGGTATCTGTACTAGGGCACGGAGCACCCTGTCTGACCGATTACCAGGCACTCACCCTGCGGACCTAGTTAGGAACATGCTTTAAAAAAACTATGAAATTGTATCGTGAAATTTAGAACAGTATAGTGCGTGTGTGTGTAAGTAAGAGAGAGTGAGTGTGTTTGTGCACGTGTGTGTGTGGGTGTTGCAATAAACGCAAAACAAACAGACAGTGCGAATCGTAAGTTTGAAACGTTTTTTTTTTACACACCCTTCTACATATGGGGCCGCATGGTGGAGTATGGTCCAAACTACCTCATAATTTAGGTAGGGCTTGTACTTACTCGATAGTGCAGTGGGACGTATAGAGGCATAATTTACTTTATACATTTTTTCTAGCCAAGAATCAAACCCGATGATTTTAATTATTGTTCGATATTCCTATTTTATTAGCTAGCTTCCTTTAGGGAGTGATTCCTACTACTTACAACTAACACTAAAAAGCAGATCAGCTGTTACTGGTTTTATTTGTTTTTTTATTTTTTTATTTCGATGTTAGTCTTATAGTAAAAAAAGTTGTGTACTTATAACCAATATAATAAGCCCCCTAAATTTATTTAATTCTAATGATATTCTATTAAAATAATTATTAAATTATAATAGTAGAAAAAAAAATAACACACCATTTAGCTAACCCCAAACTAAGCAAAGCTTGTACTATGGCGACTAGATAACGGATAAACATACTTAAATACATTTATAAACATCCATGACTTAGGTACAACTGCTCGTCACACAAACTTGCCCCTTGCGGGATTCGAACCCGCAACCGCTGCCTTTGTAGTCCGAAGCGCGAGCCACTACACCAGACAGTCGTCAAATGTTAAATCGATTCCCACGTCTAACCAGTAACCCTACATTAAAATTTGGATACACATTATAAAATCACCCTGTATATTAAAGGAAGACATAATTAAAAACATTTGCAACCCGATACGGCTTCAGAAGATCGCAATTTAATTTAGAACATACAAAACCCTATATTCCCATTAAGAGGTACTCACCCCGAATAAAACCCATAAAATTAATTAACAATGTGAACATTCACAGTCGTATTCCAATCTCAAAGATCTTAACTCCAACGGATTTAACCCAATTTATTACGACGACACATATTTTAACTGCGTATTTAATTACTAATTGACGTGTCTTTATTTAACTTTAATTAATCAAATTAGAAACTTATCATCGTGTTTTAAAAGTTACTTGTCAATTATTTAGTTATCGATCTATACAGGGTTACAGGGAAAGTCATAGGAATATTGAAGGACGTTATTATTCAGGTCATTTCTGATCGAATTGATCCTATAATATGGTATCCGAAACCTCACCTTATGGAGATATTGAATTTGAAAGATATTTTTTAAAATCTTTGTTCTTTTGGCTTTTCTATCGATTTTTTTGCGATTGGAGCCTCATGGCCGGCGAGGAGCAACGATTTAACTCCGATGGCTTTTATGTGTGGGGTCATATGAAGAGTCTTGTTTATGACCAAATGATGATGACGCCTATGTAAAAAATTATAAATTAAGTATAATAAAAAAATTATGGATGCGGCTGAGGAAATGAGACGGAACCTGCGAACTTCTGTTGTAAAAAGTAATTTAAGAAAAAGAATGAGAATGTGTGTAAGAAAAAATGGCGGACATGTGGAACACGAATTATAAAAGTATTACTGTATTTTTTTTGTTTTAACTTTTAACTTGACTTGACATTGACAAATACTCGTACATCTGTCTTCTAAGGTTGACTTACTATTTTGATCTTTTGGTTATCAAATTACTTCTAAAATAATGCATTATTAAGTCTTAATATCATAAATCATATTTTATGCAATAAATACTATTTCTGTTTCTATTTCTAACACAGTCTTTACTTTAAGTGCTAGTTATCAATACATTGGAAACAGTACAAGACACTGTTTACCCTATAAGGGTGCAGCAATCATAAAAAATTCTAGGTAATTATAACAATAGGCTAGTTTCCTAAAAAAATCTAATTAGTCCGTCAGTTGGATTAATAAAAAATATTGGACACGTATTTTTTCTTTTCTCAATCGAACAAAAAATGATGAAGATATAGCGTCTTAAAGTTCCGCGTAACGTCACGCCTTGCGACACTTTTTAGCAAGGCGTGACGTCACGTGCTTACTGTGATTCGCTTTATCTTCGTAATTTTTTGTTTGATTGACAAAAAACAAAATATGGGTCCAATATTTATTGATAATCTAACTGACGGACTAAATATAATCATTTTTTGACCCAGGAAACTAGATCATTTGAGGTTGATCTTGTCCTTTCCTTTTTATTTATTTATCGCAAGTTAGTTGCTACTGCTTTCATTTAGTATATATGCGTATATTATTATATTAACGTCAAGTATTCCTTCTTTATAAATAAATAATAATAATAATAATAAATAAATTGTTTCCACAATCACACCAATTAGCTAGCCCCAAACTAAGCAAAGCTTGTACTATGGCGACTAGATAACGGATAAACATACTTAAATAATTTTATAAACATCCATGACTTAGGTACAAATGCTCGTGTTCATCACACAAACATTTGCCCCTTGCGGGATTCGAACCCGCAACCGCTGGCTTTGTAGTCCGGAGCGCGGACCACTACACCAGACGGTCGTCCCTTGTCGTCACGGTCGTCAGTTATGCATGTGGTGTTTACCTTAAAATGTTGTTACATTTAGTTACATTTTATTAGCTTTAAGACATATTGTTAAATACAGTTTAAGCAAACGCTGGTGAACCTAAACAAATATAAATCAATAAAAATTTATTCAGCTAACATTTTACAAGAAATAATACTATACATATATGTACAAGCTTCCGCCCTCAGCCTCGCCTACGTGAAATTCGGGCTGTCACTTAAAAGTTTTTATCAACGACCAAATAATGCGTTATTTTAAAACAAATTTAATACGAATATGTAATAACTATAAGTATTTAAAAAGTGCTCAATAACTCTTCCTAGTTTATTAAACGAAGCGCCTAAACGCAAAATCAACCCATCTCAACGCTTTGCACCTTTCAAAATACTTCCAAAGCTGTTCAAAGTAATTACCTTTGCCTATTCCAACTACATTTAAAACTTGCGGACCGCCATTTTACTCACGTACACTTTCTAGTTACTGTGTTGCCAACCGTAAAAATAATATCCGACACGTTTTGAATGCGCGCCTTTGAGTTGGCAGCATTGGTAGGCGGTATTTTAAGGTGGGAAAATTGAGAATTTAGACAATTTTGAGGTTATAATTGATCTTATAATTGGATTTTGGCGTTGATGAGATTTAGATGTTACAGTTTAAAGTTCAAAGTATTGGTAGTTATAAAATAACACGAGGTTATAGCTATAGAACAGAGTATTGATCCTAAATCTGGTTAAAAAACCTAAAAAAAATAAACTCAAGTCAAACTCTAATTGTTTATTGCAATCCTGTGGAGTTAAATGATGTTCAAAGAGGTTTACTGTACCATAACATACCATGACATGAACCCTGGAAAGGGCATCGCAACATTGTTTAAAAATCTTTAAATTAATTAATTACAATGATCATTATTACTTAAATTAAATATTATAAACATCTATAATTTTAATATTCACCTAATTAACATTAAGTACCCAATCAGTTTTGTTTAGAGTCGAAGAGTTAATGAAAATAAAACCTTTCACCGACTCCAAACTTAACTGTTTAGATAAGTAGGTAAAAGTTATTTTTGGCTTAAAATAGTTTTCTAGTCTTTTTATACCGAATAACTGCTTTATTTTTCTGGTGGTGCTCAAGGTAAATCATCCCTATTTTTCCTCATCTAGAAGCGCCTTTTTATTTAAATGGGACTATCTTTTTAAATTAATTTTATTGCATAAAAACTGTCAAAATTGTTTTAAATTTGCCGTCCATAACTGTTAGAGTTTCTTCCCCTATTTTTATCTAATATTCGGGGGCTCTTGCCAATTTAAGAGACGAAACAGTGCACGATAATCGGTCGCTATTAAGTGTCAGCATCTTTTAAAAAAGTATCTACTATCAAGTTTGTTTTTTCTAGTGCGATCTGAGCAGTTTTTGATCCACGTATTTTTATCGATAATAATAATAAATAATAAATATTGGACAACATCACATACATTGCTCTGATCCTGTGGTATCTGGCTGACAGGTCTGCATTGTAGACAAACCTCAGTGGTTTATGGCAATGCACTGTAATAAATATTTATGTAGTTTGTGTAAAATAATAATAAAAAAAAAATAAAAAAAAAGTTGCCAAAGCACTTGTGTTACAGAAATCAGAAACAACGACGGTACCACAACACCCAGACCCGAGACAATATAATAATAACACTATTTATAGGATTCGTCAATAAGTTTATTTGGGAATCCGTTTTTCAAATATTATGACTGTTGCGTTTCGTTTGGTAGAACGAAAAAAAAATCTATCATTAGTTATATGTTAAATCAAGATGTATACTTACATATTAAGGATCAGACAAAAGATTTTTATTTGCTTGAGTTTAAAAGAATAATTACTGTGCACTTTAATTAAAAGATAAATTACAAACACAATTAGGTCGGCGGTTCGAATGCGGTGGTGTCCTTTATTCGATTTTTAAAGTAAGCTGTACCTTCGCAATTACCTTACACAAAATTACCACATAATTTATCGACAAGGTAATTTTATTTGCACAAACAAGATAGGTAAACGGCAGCAAACTTTTTCCTGAAACTCTTTCGTTTTCACGCGAATTTACTCTATATTTCCCACCTTCAATAGCGCGCCGCGAAAATTACCGCGAGCAACAGGTGTGATAGAGATGGGGTGAACAGTTAAAAAGTTTTTTCAATATCGATATTTATAATGTAAATTTGCTACTGTTATTTATTTAATCACAAACAATATTTACAAACTCAAAACGAAAATAACTTAAACGCTAACCCTAAAAGAGATAAAGAAAATACAAAATGTAAAATTAAAAGTCCCTAAGATATTTACACATAATCAGATATTCTATTTAGAGGAAAAAAAAAAAAAAAAAAAAAAGCCTATAAATAAAATATCTGATTAAGCTCGCTGTCTTTGGGAAAGGTGCCCAAAAGGCTGGCCACGTTGCCACGCTGAATGGCTAAGCTAATGCGTTGGCCCAAGTATTGGCCAGCCTTAGTATCGTGGGATGTCTCAGCTAATCGCTTAGACATCTCACGGTAGAGTTTGTGGGCACTTGGTCCCCACTTGTGTCTAGTTTATGCTGTTTTTTATTTAGGTTAATCTGTTTAATCTAATTCTCGGGCAGAGAATGCCTTATGCCATTAAATCCACACTTTTTATGATTTTATCTGTGCAATACTTAAAGCTTTTTATTTTTAACCGACTTCAAAAAAGGAGGAGGTTCTCAATTCGTCGGTATCTTTTTTTAAATTTTTATGTATGTTCAGCGATCATTCGTTACTGCGTTGACCGATTTCGATAATTATTTTTTTGTTTGAAAGGTAATACTTTCAGAATGGTTCCATATAAATTTGGTTGAATTCTGATGATGGGATCTATAAGAAAATCATCAAACATTGCATGAACTCCGTACCACGCCAACTGATTTTAGTATCTATCTTACCTAATATCTTTGCCAAATGTGAACCGATTTTGATGATTCTTTTTTTAATGAATAGCTTACACTTCAAAAATACTATAATCAACCATTTTTGGAAAAAAAATCACCCCTAAGGGTGGAAAAATAGGAAATGAAATCGGTGTTCAGCAGTTAAATTATTTTGCACTCGTAAGATTTGTTTTGATTAGGATGTATCACTAAAATAGATGAAATAAGTTAATTTTATCAAAAAAATAAAAACCGACTTCAAAAAACTAAAACCGCCAGTCGATGAGAGATTCTATGTTTGCGTTTGCACCGACTCCAAAAGTAACTGATTAGGTACGTAAGTGTTAAGATTATTTTTAGCTGGCTGGTTTGTTCTGATTTTATTTTAATTTAATTTTTATTTAACTTTATTTGTGAAATGTTTGTTGTTTTATAACTTTATGGATGCTATATTATCTAAAATAAATGAATTTTAATTTAATTTAATTTATAGTTTTTTTACAGTTTTGTAGTTTTCGTGTCCATGTTGAAAACTAACTTTTCTATATTGTCTTTGTTCTGGTTGGTGTGTTAATGTCGTTGTTCTGACTTGTGTAACACAAGTGCTTTAGCCACTTGTTTACCTTAGGAACAGAGAAATGTATGTGATGTTGTTCAATGGTTTTAGTAAACTTTAAACCATTTGATAAATCATATTATTATCATCGAGCCCAAAAGTACATGTGAGCACAGTACACATAATGTACTTAAACTCAATGAAAATTGAAAAGTGTACTTTATCGATAGTTGTCTGGTAGTTCACATCACTACGCAGTTGATTTGCGGCGCTAACAATGGTGCTGTACGTCGGGTCGTGGGTTCAGTATCTGTGCAGTGCGCTAAAGGTCGCTATTAAGCTCCAACTGTTTTACTGATTGTAGCACCATGATTGGACGTTTCGAAGCATTTGTACATCGAACTGTAATGAGCATTCAACCTCTAAGTTTAAAATGGTACAAAGGCCTTTTTGCTAGTAGATTCTTAACTATACTGGGTTGTAAGGGAAAGGGTTTATCAAGCCAAAAGGAGGTAAAATACTTATTAAATGAAACTACTATGGCATATATTTATGCCATAAATTTTTGCAATCCTATTTGTATCAGGTAAGAATTTTAGGAACTCTGCAACACCTTCCTAATGGTTGTCCTCTACCTAAAGGTTGTCTGGAAGAGATCGCTATTAGCGATAAGACCGCCTAAATTGTACATCTTTCTGTAAAAATCATGTGTATTTTACTTGTATGGTGTGCAATAAAGAGTATCTATCTATCCACTTTTAAATGGTTTACTCACTGCATTGGATTCTTGTGGTTTATGTAGTTTGTTGTGGGGCTGCTTCCGCTAGAAGACGTCCCTGGAAAAACTTAATTGTGTGCTAAATGGTATACCATATACCAGATAATCTTCACAACTAGTCATCATTTCAGCCATATATGGACGTCCACTGCTGAACACAGGCCTCCCCCAATGACTTTCATCGGGGTAGATAGCCAATACTCGCCACGCTTTACAGGCGGGTTGGCGAGCGCAGTTTTTTTATAACATTTCGCACACAGACGCTGCTGCCCGTCTCGTGCTACAGGAATTAGTCGCCTCTTACGAGCCACACACCCGGCACGGCACAACTAGCATCAAGCGATATTAGCAGGGACCAACTTTTAACGTGCCTTCCGAAGCACGGAGATGCTTGTGATAAATATCACTAAATATGGTTGGAATGGTCACCCATCCAGTCACAACCGCCGCGTGTGTGGCTTAATCGCTACCGAAGCGGTGTCGCCACTGAGCTACAAGTACTTCCTAATACCTACACAATTTTGATTAATTAATAAAAAATAGGGGTATAGGGTCTATATTTCAATAGCTCGCCATCGCAGTCTACACCGGCAGCGCCACGCAAATGACGTAAGCGGCTAGTATGTCAAAAAACATCATTTATTATTTCAGCGCCTTAATATATCTGTCAAATATGATTTAAAGGGATTTTACGTTACGTTGCTAGAAACAATTTATTTTTATTTTTAGTAGATAAATCATTATGTCAATTTTACTTAGTATGTGGGTAATATAGTGTAAGTAATTGTATTCTCTGGTACCTAGAACGAACGTCCAACTATACTAATAAAATATATTGATGCAAAAGTTTGTGATGATGTATGCATCTTTGTTACTATTTCACGCAAAAACTACTGAATGGATTTTGATGAAATTTTGCATACTGATAGAGAATAGCCTGGATTAACACATATGATACTTTTTATCCGAGTAAGATCAACATTATAAAACGATATAAAATAATATGACTAAAAACTAAAATTATAATGCAATGTATTATTAATATTTACTGATTATAATATTGTTATCTACCTCCTTAGTAATTTACATGCCATACAATGGCGAGACATGTTGATTCATTCTCAAATATGTAGGTATTCATCTTTTTATACCGTGTCTGTGAGTAAATAAATGATTTGATTTGATTTGATTTTGATTTCAACGCAGACGAAGTCGCGGGAAAAATCCTACTGATATTATAAATGCGAAAGTGTGTGAGGGTTTTTGGAAATCTGTTACTCTTTCACGCAAAAACTACTGAATGGATTTTAATGAAATTTTGCATACTGATAGATCATGGCTTTGATTAACACATAGGATATTTTTTATCCGGGTAAGGTCAACGCAGACGAAGTCGCGGGCAAAAGCTATTTACAACCATAAATCATCATTCATCTTCTTTTTTATTGACATGACTAAATATTGTTGCGCTGATTAGAGTAATACAAATGAATGGTAGAATTAATACCATTAAGCAGTGATCGGAGTAGGTAGATGGGTTTGATGTACTTTGGTAGTGCGCATAATATGGATTATGCCTTTTTTTCAAAAAATCCGGAATTCCGGAATCCCGGAGGCATGTCCATATTAGTTCCCTAACTTGCTAGGCAGTATTGCACGTATTCAGAGAGAAAAATAATTCTTTTTTGAATTTTTTAAACAGTTATACTTTTGTCTTTCCACTGGTAACCTCACTTAGCGCCACCGTACTTACTGTCATTGTTATAGAGTCACTCGGAAGCAAAACATGGGGTTTTTAACAGAAGTTCTCAATTTCTGATTGTTTAGGGTTTAGGTGAGTTTATATCTTCGAATGAAGCGACTCATATAATAATGATCGAACTTCACTTAGAAGTTCGTTTGATCATCCATGATATTTCGTCGCTTCATTCTTCAGATATAGGATGGATATATGGAATATATAACCTGGATATATATTACCAGGTAGATATTGACATCAATGTTTGAGATCATTGACCCCAAATCAATCTACCTACTCCTATCACTGGCTATTAGGCATATTTTTAACTGTAACGCAGTCGAATTGCAGTTGGTGTCTTTATCAACTCTATATTACTTATGTGTCATCACAAAGTTTAGGTAAATATAGTCACTCTATTTCAGAATCATCATCATTGAGTGCCACCTTCTAACGATGTTCAGAGAACAGAATCGTGGGCGGTCGCTGGCTAGGTCCTTGATTTCGCGGTAGCAAAGGCCCGCCAATCTTTGATGTCATCAAACCATTTGCGTCTTTGACGTCCTGGGGCTCTTTTTCCTGGTATTTTTCCCCCCAGAATCAGTCGGGAATTCAAACTGCACACCTTTCTGCAAATGTCCGAAAAATGCTTAGCCAATGCTTACATAGCCAATTAAAAAGGTTGTCACATTAAAATTAACATTAAAGGACGGTTAAACGTGAAAGGGCTATAGGGTAATACCAAGTGTTGTTTATGTTAAATTTACATGCTGTAAAGTTTGCAATAAATAAATAAAATAAATAAATAAAATGTCCGATAAAGGCAACTTTCCTTTTCTTGATCGTGCACATGAGCTCTATTAGTTCCAGCCATCTTCAAGACCGTAGCGTTAGAAGTAAAACTTGTCCATGGAATTGTTATTTCAGAATAGGGTGACTATATTTTAAACTTTGCAAAAGGAAAGCAAAAGTGATAAAGGTACTGAAGAGGCGTGTCAAAATGCGTCCACGTAGTGCGAAATCTTGCTTTGGGATGTGTTCCAGTAAAACTTACCTCATTGGTGACGTGATTTCTTGTCATGGGAACTTGCGTTTTTCTTTTAGATTAATTAATAATACTCATTTAGATGACCCCAGATGACCTGAGAATAGGGCAGGTAAATGATGAATAATACTCATTTGAAAATAAAACTTTTCAAATTCAAATTCATTTTCGGACAACAGAGATCCATGTGTTAGTACATTTTTTATAGATAGAATAGAGAACTTACATTTATCATTTTAATTTTAAACTAGCTGTTGCCCGTAATTTCGTTCGCGGGGTCTTGAGTTTATTAATTATTAGATATAGTATACATAAAGTAATTTCTGGGCAACTTTCTTATTTTTTGCTTTATCACCTTCTCCTGACAATAATGGGGAATATGCATGTACTTTTATTTTGTCTTAAAATAAATAGTACTTAATTATAATTAATACAACTTTAAGAATTTTTGAAAAATATTGATGAATACCTGACTTACAGCCCATTAAAGTCGCGTGTTAGACACGGAGATCTGATATGTACCGTGACGTCACGTTACACCTCCGCCATACATTTTTCATAGTAAAAGTTGTTTTAGAAAGAGATAGGTATATCTCAATTTCTAATTACTGTATTACGGTTATTTTTTACCTAAAATCAATTTTTTTTTCACTATTAGCACTATATATTCATACATTTACCTATAAATATAAAAAAAAACATTTTTTTATGCATATTCCCTATTAACACAGCAAAAAAAGAATTAGCGAAATTGATCCATCCGTTCACGCGTGATGCGATGTTCAAGTGCAATAGAGATTCATTTATATATGAGTATTATATATAATATATAGATAGATAAATACCGACCAATTTGCTTAGGTTTCATATGCTAAAAACTATGTTGTTAAATTATAGTTACCTATATTAAAATTGGCTTCAGTTAAAATAGCATATGGGTTTGATTTTCGGGGCATGTGTATTTTTATTTTGTTTATTGGGTTTAATAACTGTTAATACAATAAAGGTTACAAGTCAGTTTTTTCAACAGATTTACAAAAAAGAAAATACAGCTTATTTAACATTAAATTGTACACACACGTTTAAACAAAAATTTTATTAAAAAAAAAAAAACCGACTTCAAAACACTGAAATGCTAAAAATAATCCTAACACTTAAGTACCTAATCAGTTACTTTTGGAGTCGGTGCCAGCCGATGAGAGATTCAATGTTTTTGTTTGCACCGACTCCAAAAGTAACTGATTAGGTACTTAAGTGTTAGGATTATTTTTAGCATTTCAGTGTTTTGAAGTCGGTTTTATTTTTTTAAATAAAATTTACTTATTTCATCAATTTTTAGTGATAAATCCTAATCTAACTGCTGAACACCGATTTCATCCCCTATTTTCCTACCCTTGTGGTGATTTTTATTTTGCAAACTTATTATATTATCTTTGAAGTATAAGCTATTCAATAAAACAAAAATCATCAAAATCGGCTCATATTTGTCGAAGATAGGTAACAAGAACCACAACCAAAATATTATCTGGGTATATATTTGTTGATTTTCTCAAAAAGTTCTCAATCAATTTCGATAAAATTTATATGGGACCACCTCTGAAGTATGATCTACCAAACAAAAAAGAATCATTAAAATCGATTCATAATTGGCGGAGTAATCGCGTAACAAATATACAAAAAAAAAAAAAAAAAAAAAACATACAGTCGAATTGAGAACCTCCTCCTTTTTTGAAGTCGGTTGAAAAGACAAACAAACACATACATACTCATTATCTCATTAACCTGAGTAATGTCAGTGAGCTACTTATACTTATACAGGGTTATTTAAAAACATTAAAGATCCCCTAGGGGCTGATTCTGGTGCTCAAATAATAACCTTTTCTAAGAGAAATCGGCGTCACTGATAAGTCGAGTGCGGAGAAGTGACAACAGCATCTTGAGGACTGTGGCAGATGATCCGCATGCGCCTATATTAAGACATTTCGTGCGAACGTTGACCGAAGTAGAATCATGCGAATTCCAATCCGAATACGAAATCGCAAGATTCGCATGCGAATTCGTAAAATCGCTATTTTTGAAAATTCATTCCGTGAATTCTGCAACGACCACTCGTTTTTGTTTTCTACTAATAGGAAGTACGGAAGAATTACATTGACAAGTAAACGTATGTTTGACAGAAATTTGACATAATAACTTTTTATTTACGTTCGTTAATGAGTTTTTGCTTTATGGTTTATAATATTTTCTGCGTGAAACAAAAATAGTTACAAGATTTCAATTAAATAGAGTATCACCTATTTCGTGATTGAAAAATGCGTAAAATCATAAGCAATAGAAATGAATTTCATACACGAATTGTTTTCGTGTTCGAATTCGAAATTCATTTCTAATGCTTCAAAAATACGTCTTCAGCACCATTTCCGGGTCGCGTCCGCACGGAGTGCCACTTAGGTACATGGTACAATAACGAAATCTTAAATTATTCACACATTAAATTGTATTTACTAACCCCTATTTTTTATGCTATTTGTACTAACCCATGGACCCATGTAGTCTGCAATAAATAAATTTTGATTTGATTTGAAATCGCAAAAAGAAACACTTTCCCTTACTAAGCCGCCGACCAGCGGACATCATTTGTATGAAGCAGTGTTTTTTTTTAGTTTACTATGTTGGTCCCATAGAAAAAGTTGTTGTATTTGAGCACCAGAATCAACCCCTATACGGTGGTTGATGTTTTAAAAATAACCCTGTATATTTATTATACTTTTTTTTTCCTGTAGGTACCTACTTCGTATAATAAGTGTAGTGCCTTGTGCAATAACGAGTAAATAATCTATATTTATAAAAATGAAATGCTATCCGTTTGTTTCGCTAAAACTCGAGAATGGCTGAACCGATTTGGCTAATTTTAAACTCGAAACATTTGTGGAAGTTCAGGGAAGGTTAAAAGGTGAGAAAATATAAAAAAAATCAAGGAAAGTAGTAAAACAACTATTTAATTTTCCCATACAAACTGTTTGTACTTGTCAAACGGGATGCGGAACGAAGTTCGCTGGGTCAGCTAGTAAATAATAAATACATTGTTTTCACAATTACACCAATCTAGCCCCAAACTAAGCAAAGCTTGTACTATGGCGTCTAGATAACGGATAAACATACTTAAATACATTCATAAACATCCATAACTTAGGTACAAATGCTCGTGCTCATCACACAAATATTTGCTCCTTACGGGATTCGAACCCGCAACCGCTGGCTTTGTAATCCGGAGCGCGAACCACTACACCAGGCGGTCGTCGAAGAGAATCTATCTAATTACCAAAATGCGTTCGACATTTCTCGACCTCAGAAGCATAAGGTCTGATGTGTGCAAGGTTTTTAATCACACATCAGACGTTATGCTTCTGAGGTCACGATTTACTCCTCGTACAGAAAACGGCAGCTCAAGCTACCCAAATAGTTAAAGGTCATCAGATTTTCGACTTTAAGTCCGACAAGTAAAGATCAATATTAATTAAGAAAATTTGACGTTTTGTGGTAGGTTGGCGTGCTGCATAAACAGCCCAGTTTATGTTATCACCATAGACAAACATGGCGAGGATGCTTCTACCGGGCTCGGGCTAAAATTATACGCCCTATTCTAACACGTGCATGATGTTGAGTGTGTATCTAATCATCAAATCAAGTTACTACCTGCCTAGCATGGAGCACCAAAACACGATATGATATAATATCGATGGTCTAGAAGACAAACATTCTAATTACAGACCTACCAATTTTTCAGGGCTGTTCTCAGGGCAAAAACGCTGAATTGCTTAAAAACCGAAACGTAAATAAAAAGTTTACTTACTAATATCACCCTTTCATATTTTTTACTAGTAGAAATCGATAAACGAGTGGTCCTACCCAGTTCTGTCTTTTCCATAACACACAGGACCTGTGCTCCAAAGCACTAAAACATGTTTGTAAACTAAGAAACAGTGTTAAAAGAAAAGAAAGAACGGAGGTCAAAGCCTAGAAAAAAAGGGAAAATTTAAAACTATACTCCTAACGGAGATATAAAAAAAATTTTTGAAAGCTATGAATTCATACCAACAGTACTTAATTCATTTTTACTTTGCAATAGGGCCCCCAAATACTTGTGTGCCCCAGAGCCCCGGGATATGTTAAGACGGCCCTGGTCCTACCACTCGTAGCAGAATTAACGTACCTAATGAATTTTCGAAAATAGTGATTATGGATCATCGCATGCGAATTTTGCGATTTCGTATTCGAATTGGAATTCGCATGATTCAGGATACGTCTCCTGTTTCTGTGGGTTTTGCAAAGAGGCAATAAAAGTTATAAATATACATATAGGCATGTCCTTACACACCATGACTACAGATAATATCTCTGTTGTGAAAAGATTTACGCGTTATCGATAATGCAATATAGTTTATCAATGCGATTGATACCGATTAATCCCGTAATCGATTGTTAATGGTTTAATCGAATGCGGTGTGAAAGTCGTGACGTACGCGTACTTGCAAATCTGTGCTATTCATAGCTCTAGCTTCCGAGTATAGTATTAGTTATTTTTACCTTTAGACTTATCAATTGATTGAAAATTCTAGCTTTTTTTAGATTTGATGGTAGCTCTTGATTAAACGTTTTGCGGGGGCGTCTCCCAGAACACCATGACTTGAACAATTAGAAGAAAATCATTTTCTAAACCTCGCTTTAGGGCTCCTCTGCTTGGAACTACACAAAATTAGCACAGGCAAGAGGATCTATACAGAGTGTCACAAAAATAAAATAAAGCACCCCTAGGGGACCCATACCCCCATCACTGATTGTATGTTACGCCTTTATTTGTAGTTATCGTTTTTCGTAGTTTTGTTTTTCATTTAACTTAAAAGTGTAAAAAAAAATCTTTTTCGTCTAGAAAAATCTAAAAAAACAAGTTTAGCAAATTGTGTTACGCTGAGCGAATGGTACCTGCGGGAATATAAGTAGTAAATATAGTATGCTTGACAATCAAAACACTATTGTGTGGGTTCGATCTGATACATTTGCACTAAAAAAAGTTTTAAAAAACGGTTTCCGATATCCTTAGAAGTGCTCTAACTCTGGACATCTACCTGACATAGGTACATCCTGTATTTCAAAAACGCGATGCACTATTTTATCTGGTAAACCCCATCTCTCTCTCCCCACGCAGAACTAAATTGTCTTTATAATTGTTGTTCCAGCAACCATGCAACTGCTCTTGCCCTGCCTGTTGGTGCTCTCCGCCGCGCTGTGCAACGCGCAGGCCCAGTACCCGCGTCCGCGCCGCCCCGAGCGCTTCGACACGGCTGAGCAGATATCCAACTATCTGAAGGAGCTTCAGGAGTACTATTCCGTTCACGGGAGAGGCAGGTGAGGATTGATGCAGTATTATGTTAAACTGATTTATACTTTTATTATTATTAACTTTAAATATACCAAAATCGGGATAATTATCATGTTTTTATAACTATCCTAGATTATCCCACTGCAGGGCAAAGACCTTTCCCAAATCTCTTAAACTATCTCTATCTATTTTCAAACCCTGCTAGTCCTGGGAGTACTTGTCCAAACCGTATTGTTACATTTTTTTGCTATGCCATTACCATTACCACTATAAAATACAATCAACACATTTGGCGCCCAAAATTTCGCTATTATTATAAGCAAGATTAGAGTTACTGATAATTTGTCCTACCCCTGCATTACAAATGCCTCTCCCAAATCCCTGCAACTATCTCTATCTATAGCCAATCTTTGCTAGTCCTGGGAGTGCCTGTCCAAATCGTCTCATACCCATTCCTTGCTATACCATTACTATGTTATGTACCATAAAACATAATCAACAAGTTGGGCGCCAAAATTTCGCTGTCATTATTGCTACTGATAATGAAGATACTTCACGTTATTTATAAAGTCACGTTATATATCAGATATCATAAGTTCTCAGCTTAATGAGTACTACTCCGA
This sequence comes from Anania hortulata, assembly GCA_963576865.1. NCBI lineage: Eukaryota > Metazoa > Arthropoda > Insecta > Lepidoptera > Crambidae > Anania > Anania hortulata. The sequence continues at coordinate 8,510,972 of OY756416.1, forward strand.
GAATGGATTGTCAGTATTTCACACTTGATTTCACAACTAAAATTCTAGCGTATCCTACTTCTGGTACGATAGTAAGTCGACCTTCTTAGTGTAGAGGTTCGGTAATTCACCTTGAAAGCAAAGGGTCCCAGATTCGATTCCCCGTTAGGGTCAATTTAGGAAATTATCTTTTCTAAATTGACTTAAGTCTGGGTGTGCTCGATAGCACAAGGATGTTCATTCGTGTGACCATGACAATTGATGTGTTGTCGGTCGCAATGTATTTCAGTAATACCCCGTGCATGGAAGGGATAGGGTCAATTTATCCATTTTAACATATTTAAAATAGTATGAATGACAAGAAGTATTCTCTACTAGGAAACTAGAGGCTAAACAGAGAAGTGCTCTTAAGAATTTAACTATTTTTCGTTTGTAAACATAAAAAACTTGACCAACACGTTGGGCGCCAAAATTTCGCTGTCATTAAAAGAGATTAAAGCTACTGACAATGAAAATACTTCTAGTTAGAGAATCATTATTGTATTACTATATCACACATTTCTATTTTTACTTATTTATTATTAATGAAAATGACTTGCAGCTACTGCTGTTATTCTGTTTTCTGCTAGTTTATTGTGTAATTTCTTACATATAGTGTGACAGACCTCATGATGGTGTCAGTTTATTCTGGTGTTCAACACACCTTTTTCCATAGCACCAATATCGAAATCTAATAAAAACTTTCTCCATACAAATTCGTAACCGATCGGTCATTTATTAAATGTAAAAAGTAAGAACCAATATAAACTATATAGAAAATCAGTGAATATTTGGGCGCCCAGCATGATGTCAAAAAGCAAACCTTCAATGGAATCTAAACGCCATCTATAGTAAAAGCAAAGACATCAGGTAACGTTGTTTTGTTTTGAAAATGTATCACGAGATTGCGCAATTAAATAACAGCACTGCCGTGAATAGCACGTAGTTCCTATCTGTATCAATAGATGGCGCTAAAACGGTTGTTTTGTTTGTTTCAGATATGGGAAAAGACAGATGCACATAGCTGATGCGTCGGTAATCTTCAGAGAGACTCCATTCCTAGATCATCCACTAAACGAAGAAGCGCTTTTCAAAAACCTTGGATATAAGTAAAATTAAAATCACTTAACCAATGCAATATGACTACCAATGTTCCTCCATTTATCGTTATTTTCTCAACGTTTTCTATAATAAAAACTCCTTATTGCCATAAATAAAATAATAAAATGCTAAATAGATTTAAAAAAAACATTCCTAAACTATCCGTCTTTATAATCTAGTCAATTATTTTTAGTACTAAAAGGCTAATTAATTTTTGGTCACAAAATGGCAGTAATTACCTATATAATTTTTGTAAAATATTACTTAACAGTATTATATGTTTTTTTTTTTTAATATGATTATTTATCGAATATATTCGACGACCGTCTGTCGTACAAGTTATTCGCGGCACAGACTACAGAGGTGGCGGGTTCGAAACCCGCAAGGGGCAAATGTTTTTGTGGTGAGCACGAGCATTTGTACCTAAGTCATGGATGTTTATAAATGTTTTTAAGTAAGATCATCCATTATCTAGTCACCTTTAGTACAAGTTATGCATAATTAGTGGCTAGATAATGGTATGATTGTTAAAAGTATTTTTTTATTTATTGTTTTTTTTTCAATATTTCATCTAGTGGCCATTTTATTATTTGTTAACTAACTTTAGTTCCCAGGCTGGGTGTGAACTAATCGTTAGCTAGCATATTCTGTCGCTTGTCGATAAGCGTATTGTATCAAAGTAAGACTAATGTTAACTGGAATAGCAATTAAATGATTATTCGGAGATTCAGATTTATTTTATTTGATCCTCATTTTATATTTTAACGCAGTGTAGGGCGCCCTCAGACAAGGTGGAGCGTGTGATATACCTTCGCTCCTGCTGGCTGTGGATGGACAAGAATAGCCGAGTATCGGAGAGTAAGCCAACCAGTCCCCCCTCCCCCCCCTAGTATGATGCTTTTAGCATTAAGTCCACCTATTGTACACTTTTAAAGTTTTGTGCAATAGTTTTTAAATAAAAAATAAAAAAATGACCATCAAACGATATAATATAGCGATATATCGACACCAACTGTATAAATATGATAAGCTAGCTTTTGCAAGCGACTTCGTCTGCTTAAGTGTTAATCCATACCATGGTCTAGCATTAAGCAAAATCCATTCAGTAGTTTTTTCGTGCAAGAGTAACAAAGATCCATACTTACAAACTTTAGCTTTTAATATACAGGGTGTAACGAAAAGGTGAAATAAAACTTTAAGGGGTTATTCTACGGCTAAATTACATCAACTTTTTCTATGGGACCAACATCAAAATCTCAAAAAAAAAAAATTGACGTTTCCATACAAACTGATGCCAGCTGGTCGCGTTTTAGTATGGGAAAGTGTTTTTTTTTTGCGATTTCGATGTTGGTCCCATAGAAAAAGTTGATGTAATTTAGCCGTAGAACAACCCCTTAAAGTTTTATTTCACCTTTTCGTTACAAAGTATTGTGTATTAATATAGTAGGAAGTAGGATATAGCCGCCATGTTGAATCACCGCAGTGACGGACGTCACATGCTATGATCGCAGTTTCGATAAAATTCAACATGACAGCGATATCTACCATTTTGTAAAAAAAAAAACAGTTTGTGTCGATAAATCGCTATATCATATCGTGTTTAAGTGGTCATGCTAGGAAGGCTGCAGTGGACTGACGTGGGCTAATGGGCTAGTTTCCTAAAAAAATCTAATTAGTCCGTCAGTTGGATTAACAGAAAATATTGGACATGTATTTTTTCTTTTCTGAATCAAACAAAAAATGATGAAAATATAACCCGTTTAAGTTCCGCGCAACGTCACGCCTTGCGACACTTTATAGCAAGACGTGACGTCACACGCTCACTTTGACGAGCTTTAACTTCGTAATTTTTTGTTTGATTGACAAAAGACAAAATATGGGTCCAATATTTTTTGATAATCTAATCTAACTGACGGACTAAATAGAATAATCATTTTTTGACCCGGGAAACTAGCCCATTATGATGATTATCTATAATTATGTTATAGTTGCTGTTAGAGACTTTATACACGTGGTCTTTAATTTAGATCTTTCCTAGCCGCGGCGTAAGTATTAACTCAACAAAGTTTCATCGCAATCAGTATAGGTTTAAGAACGAATGACAAACAAACATGACATATTTAGAAAAATTTAGAAAATTGTCACGAGTTCAATTTTGGCTAAAATTGTTAAATTTTTTTTTGTTTTTGATAAAACTAAGTATTTATCCGAGATTTGACTTTGATATTTTTCGAAAATATTGACACTGTATTATTTATACTTCTAAATAAGTTCATCGCATGCTCTCCCATAATTATCACCCCTCCACTGACAAATGAATAAATGGACTTGTACTGAATTATACTGAAGTTTTAAAGATCTCCTCTAAAATCAGTTCAACCACCTCAATTTTTTCATTTTTATAGGCTTTGCCCAGTCTTTTTTTTCTTATTTATCTCTAACTAAGTAAGAATGACGACATTGTTTTGACATTAGTAATCCTAGAATGTCTGCAAACTATCGTTGACCCGGTCACCTGATAGTGTTGTCACTCGTCAATTAATACGTTAAACTTTGAGTAACTGTAACTTAAAAACGATGAAAAATATTCACAGTACACACACATTAGTTTGCTAACTTATAATAATAAAATTTTAAATGAATTGTTTTAAAACACTTGTGAATATTATGTCTTTGAGGAGGATAGCCTGCCTCTCGTAACACAGGGTAACCTTATACGAGAGCAGTTCAAACTTTGTACTACATTAAGTGTTTTCATAATAAAGAAAATTTTATTTATTTACATAAATTATATCTTTTTAACCGACTTCAAAAAAAGGAGGAGGTTCTCAATTCGTCGGAATCTTTTTTTTTTTTATGTATTGTCAGCGATCATTCGTTACTGCGTTGACCGATTTCGATAATTATTTTTTTGTTTAAAAGGTAATACTTTCAGAATGGTCCCATATAAATTTGGTTAAATTATGATGATGGGATCTATAAGAAAATCATCAAACATTGCATGAACTCCGTACCACGCCAACTGATTTCAGTATCTATCTTACCTAATATCTTTGCCAAATGTGAACCGATTTTGATGATTCTTTTTTTAATGAATAGCTTATACTTCAAAGATACTATAATAATACATGTTCGGAAAAAATGTTACCCCTAAGGGTGGAAAAATAGGAAATGAAATCTGTGTTCAGCAGTTAACTTATGTTTGCACTCGTAAGATTTGTTTTGATTAGGATTTATCACTAAAATGGATGAAATAAGTTAATTTTATAAAAAAAAAAAAAAAGACTTAAAAACTAAACCGCTAAAAATAATCTTAACACTTAAGTACCTAATCAGTTACTTTTGGAGTCGGTGCAAACGAAAACATTGGTCTCTCATTGACTGGCACCGACTCCAAAAGTAACTGATTAGGTACTTAAGTGTTAAGATTATTTTTAGCGGTTTAGTTTTTTGAAGTCGGTTTTTTTAACATGCATCATCATCATAAGTATCATCGAAGTGGAGGAGTAAATCAAGGAAAGCGGACCCTGGGCTCCAAAGCAATGGCTTTGGACGCTACCGGGATTGACCGTATAGATTGTCAGCCTATTTCAGTCCACTGCTGAATGTAAGAGCTTCAAAGAGATCTCCCGCTTTTATATCCATTTACTGCCAGCCATCTTTCTAAGGTCGTCGGTCCATCAAGCTTTGGGCGTCCTACACTACGCTTGCCAAGACGTCCCAAGATTAATTTCACACCAATTATCTAGCCCCAAACATAACTTGTATTAGGGCAAGGGGTCGTTCACAGTCCAGTAATGAGGGCCCGCCGGTATGCTAAACGTAACAGTGCGTAAAAAAGAGATAGGAAAAATGTGTGAGATAAGGTCACACTATAAGTTTTGCGTAACTTAAAAAAACAACATGTTATAACCAAAATGTTATGTTTATTGCTTTTCAAAATACTCTCCTTTACATTTTAAACATTTTTTCATGCGCTCGAACCATTTTTAAAACAGGAGGACCACAGATCTGAAGGCATGTTTTCTACGTGCTGATTGAACGCTATCTCTGCCTCTTCGGAGTTGGTAAAAGTAAAACCTCTCATCAAATCTTAGATTTTGGTGAAAATACAGAAACCATAGGGTGCTAGGTCGGGGCTATGCGCAGGATGAGTGACGAGTTGTACTTTTTCGGAAGCTAAAAATGACTTTGTTTTGTTGGCCGTGTGTGAAGAAGCGTTGTCATGATGTAGAAGAACGCGGCTTTTGGGTCGTCTTTCGCGAACTTTTACTAACACCTTGGTTAAACAAATGGTATATGGTATAACAATGGTATATGGAAAATCACAAGAGTGTTAATGCCGAGTGGTATTCCACTCGGCATAACACTCTTGTGATCTTCAAGTGGAATGATCTTGATCTTCAAGTGAAATTTTGATCTTCAAGTGGAATTGTACAGATGGGAACCGTAGCAGAGAAAAAAAACGCGATCATTTTTTTACCAACGTTTCTCACCTGCCTCACTTTTGTTGGTCTGTTCTCATTTTCAAACACCAATTCACAAGATCGCTGTTTTTTTTTCGGGTTCAAAACAATAAATCCTCGTTTCGTCTCCTGTGACAATGTGATAAACAGCATTAGAATGTCCGTGGTCGTACTTCAGTAGCATCTGTAAGCACCATCCCACGCGAGCCCGCTGTCAGTTCATGAGGGATCCAACGACAGCAAAGTTTGCGAACTTTCAATTTTCTAAATTTAAATTTAAATTTTCTGAATTTGGCTCATATCAATCCCCAATAGTCCTCGAATTGTCTCATAGGTAATCCGCGGGTTTTCTTAATTAGCCGCTTAACAGTAGCCACATTATTTTCGTTGACGGCAGTTGAAGACCGCCCTTCACGAAATTCGTCATGTAAAGAAACTCGACCTCTCTCAAATTTAGCAAACCATCGCCTCACGGTGCCCAAACAAGATGCTTCTCTCCCAAAAGCGTTTTGAAGACGAGCGGCACAGTCTTGCGGAGAGAGAGAACTTTTAAAATCATAAAAAATCATCGCTCTAAAATCTTTTCGACTTAATTCCATTTTTGTTGCGTACGTAGAACTTTGATGTGTGATAAAAAACAATTGACAAATCATTTCCCGCCAATTGTTTTTTTTTATTACTAAGAAGGTTGCAACGTTTAAAAAAATATAACAGTCGAAATTCAAATAGTTCCTATTAGCTAGAAGTGCAAAACTTTTAGTGTGCCCCATGTATACGAGTACCTTTGATATGTGTAATAGAATGGTTATAAAGCACTGACTGCAAACAATTTCACCAGAATCAGCCCCTAAGGGTTTTTGATGTTTTAAAAATAGCCCTGTATACTTACATGAACCCTGAAAACATTACACTTATTTTTTGACAGTCGTGTAAAATGAAATGTCGAGAATGTTTCTAATATTATACACAACATCCATTATCTTCCTCAATAAATATATCGATATACACAGCTAAGTTATTTACGTGATAAATAGAGCAATACTTCTGCTCCACTTGCTATAAAGCTTATTACACGTTAATTGGCCCATCTTGTTTAAACCGATTCCTATAAAAGAAGCGAACGAAAAAAGCATGAAAACACCCACTAAGAGCCATATCACGATCTTTGAGCTCCACCACATTAGCCCACAATTTGTCCTGTAGCAGTGCACAGTTTTAGAGAAAAAAATACCTGGGACGTGTCCAATTAATGTCCTTTTTGCAAATTTTTTTTTTTAGCTTAGACGATGACGCAACAAAACCGCCACGATGTCGCAATTGCTTCGCCTGAGCGTTAAATAAGCGTAATCGCCGCGACATGGGATACTTTTTACTCACGACTCAGAGAACCAAATAGTACCTACCAAATATCTAAGTAATAAATTATGAAAATGTAATTATTTTTCTTACAATGTCTACTCAGTTACGCCAGCATAGGCATCTTATTCACACTACCTTATACACCTGCACTCCGTGGATACACCTAGACACCCTTTAATCAAAGAAAATAAGATATCTTTGCGTTAATCTAACCTATACTTAACACCGACAAAAAATCTCGCTGCTTTTCGCCATTTCACGTGGCATCGTTAGGAGAGACGATGTCGCCTGGGTTGCGCCCCGACGATGCCCAAACGATGTGAACATTGGGTGTGATTGGAGTACATATGCCGGCGTAACTAAGTGGAACTTGTAGACAAAACAATTAATTTTTCATTAAAGTATTTAGTTAGAGGTTTCCGCAAAATAACGCCAGATATATTTGAGTGATCAACATAGGCACAGTAATATGTTTTGACGATGTGTACTGACAGGTGCATCTATGCTTTTCCTTTTTACTTTATAAACCTATACTCAGATGACTAAGACCTTGTTATACAATTCTAAACCTTAAGGCAAGGGTAGAAGATCGTTTCGACGAGGAAAAATGTTGATGGGTTTATGAAATAGATATTGCAATATTAAGCCTAGCGTAGACTACGGTATCTACAATTTAGTTTTAAATTATACTTTAATCTTTGAAATCCGGTAAAATTAATTTATAAAACAAATACCATCCATCTAAACACCCATCCATCCAAACTATCGCATTTTTATAATTAGAAAGAAATAAAAAAAGAAAATTATTTATTTGGTTCATATTATCACAATTAAGTACATAATTACTTACAATAAATTAATAATGGCACAAAAAGGTAATGTTATATAAAACCAAAAGGGTTGCCACTCAGCTATTTTGCCATGGCAAAGACGCCATGACGCTGGTTTTCTGTGGCAACCATTGAGGTAGAGAGCGGCATCGACCCACTACTAAAATAATATTAATAAAAATTTTTACCAATTTTGTTTTTGTAAGCAGTATGCCTATATGTATAGTAAAGTGAAAAAAACAGAGGGTATGGTGTCATGCGTTTTTTTATTATTAATTTTTATTTATTTATTAGTAAGATAAAATAGGGAGAAGGGAGGCCTATGTTCAGCAGTGGACGTCCTGTGGCTGAAATGATGATAAAGATAAGATAAGAAGTATGACTACTCACTACGACTTTGCTATGCTACGCACTGAGAGTTTTGGCTGCGACGCTATTTAGTTAAAGCGTAACACACACAGAGAGCGTGCGCGGGACGGCGACGGGTCACGACGGCAGTACGGCGGGTCTATTAACATAGGTTTAAATGGGCGCCCACAGACAGCGAGCGTGCGCGGAACGGCAGCGGGTCGTGCGCGGAACGGGTCCCGCGCGGCCCTTCCGCCGTCACAGATAGGCGGCGGGCGGACGGGTGGTGCGCGGGTGCGGCGTTCGTTACATTCGTCGTGATACACGCATTCAGACCAAAGCGCTCACACAGAGAGCGTGCGCGGGTCGTGCGCGGAACGGGTGCCGCGCGTATACTACGACTGTTGTGTTATTTTACAAAACATTATTATTTTTCGCTATGGATTTGAATGAAAAAAGTAATTAAATATGTGAGGAAATAAAATGTGTGTACGAACTAGGTAATAATCTACTCAACTCAAGGTTGCTGTACTACGGTCACCCATCCATTTAGTGTCCACACTTGAGGTTGCTTAACCACGGTCACCCATCCATTTAATTTCAAAACTTGAGGTTGCTTAACCACGGTCACCCATCCATTTAGTGGCCAAACTTGAGGTTGATTAACCACAGTCATCCATCCATTTATTGACCAAACTTGACGTTGCTTATCCACGGTCACCCATCCATTTAGTGTTCAAATTTGAGGTTACGTAACCCTCGGTCACCCATCCATTTTGGGACCAAACTTGAGGTTGCTTAACCACGGTCACCCATCCATTTTGTGTCCAAACTTATGGTTGCTTAACTACGGTCACCCATCCATTTAGTGTCCAAGCTGGAGGTTGCTTAACTACGGTCACCCATCCATTTTGGGGCTATACCTGAGGCTGCTTAGCCACGGTCACCCATCCATTTAGTCCAAGGTTGAGGTTGCTTAACCACGGTCACCCATCCATTTAAAGGCCAAACTTGAGGTTGCTTAACCACGGTCACCCATCCATTTGGTGGCCAAACTTGAGGTTGCTTAACCAGGGTCACCCATCCATTTATTGACCAAACTTGAGGTTGCTTATTCACGGTCACCCATCCATTTAGTGTCCAAATTTGAAATCGTCACTCAAAATATCAATGTCATAAAAGTGGACCGTGGTTAAAGAACCTTAAGTATGGATACTAGGATGGGAGTGATGGGACCGTGGTTTTGACCTGACCATTGAATGGGTGACCGTGGCAAATCAACATTTAGTGACTAAATGTAAAAGTTATCGTGTTAAAGAAGCTTCATATTTTATATGCGTTATTAACCATAGCACAAACCCGAGCCGCGCCTTCGAATCGCTCCAAAACCGCCGCCGAGCCGCTCCGCGCACGACCCGTTCTCTGTGTGAAGACGACGAACCGCGCAACTCACGTCGGAGAAACGACCCGTTCCGCTCACGCCTTCTGTGTGTGTTACGCTTAAACGCTGCAACCTTGCTATGCTACACGCTACGAAGTCGCTACGATTTTATAACGCGCTACGAGCCTACGAATATTTATGCTACGCGCCAAAAGGTTGCTACGAATAGAGTAGCGCCATTTTGTTTCTTGCTACGAGAGCTTTATTCTATATATTTATTTGTTTATACACAGTAACATGGATGTTCCAGGTTACAATATTCACGTTTTGCTTCAAATGATAAATGATTTACTTTTCAATTTATAATTTTATTTCTAAAATTTGAATAATTTTAACAAGTTTAATTATTTTAAATATTTCAACAATTATTTTTAATAGTTTAGTTTTTATCATCAAATTATTTTTTCTTTCTCAAAACCTTCTAGGAAGTAATTCTGTTGCACAAATACAACAACAATAAAACATATATGTTTAGCCTAATGGTCGACTGGCAGAGAATGCCTCATGGCTAAAGTCTACCTTATGTTGTTTTACTCTGTGCAATAAAGACTAAATTAATAAACTTTTTTTAAGGGACCAACATCGAAATCACACATCAAAACGTTAAAAGTTCTAAGTTAAATTGTTACTAACACTACATGGGCCAAGCCTGAAATAAATGTTTTTGAATTTGAATTTGAAAACACTTTTACATACTTTAGACGCAATCAGCTGACATCAGTTTGTATGGAGAAGTATTTTTTACTTTGAGATTCAATAGATTCAACTCGTAAAGATCCACTGCTTCTTTCTGTTGCACCCTGTATATATGTATTATTCGATTTTTTTCTGTTTGTTTTTTTCTACGTTTATTTTGATTTTTAATTAAACAACAACATGTTAGAGTATAAGTCAAATGCGTTGGCTTGTTTAGGAAAACGAATATTCTTCCGAATTGTATTTAAAGATAATCCATTCTCAATAATTTTTAAAACAAATATTGCTAGAAATATCGCAAAACTGTTTCGTGCCTTATCGTTCAAAAGTCACCCTTAGAAAACCAACGTTAACTCTTATAGCAGGAGGTACAAATTACATTGTACATTCAACAGTCCAGCCATGACTTGAAATCGAATCTAAATGGATTATAAACAATGTGCGCGCGCAACTACGAAGTTGGTTGGAATGGCGATTGGGTTCTTTTGCAAGTCATCCCTGGAACTGTGACTTTTGGTATCAAGTGACGGCTTATAGCTACAGGTAGTTTTAGTTATTTTGAAGTGGGATGTGAAATAAAATGCTGTTCGTTAGTAAGCGCATCACATTACGACTTGACCGGTTTTTTTTGTATATTTGCATAATCCGAATTAGGTTTTTATATATAGAAAATTTGGGGAAAAAAATAAACTTGAGAAAAACTGAACGTCCTATTTTCTTTAGGATTTTTCAACTACGTCGTCAAATGTCGATTGACAGCTGACTGTCAAATTCGGATAAGACAACTTCATTAAAGTGTGTCAACTCAGTCATCCAATAAAGTGTGTTATATCTGAGGCCCAATTCCCGTAATTTGACAATAGTCGCAATCCGGTGTCGATCCGCTCCCAGTAACATTACGATCACAAACGGTATTCTCGTAAACTTTAAATTTAACGTAAAATTATCAAAACTATTTCAATACGACTGAAAACAGAGCAAAAAATGTCTAATTTTGGTTTCTTCCATTTTTAGTCACATTACGAACTATAGTCGCATTTTTGGGTTTACGAGAATACCTTTTGTGATCAAAAATTTTACTGGGAGCGGATCGAGACCGGATTGCGACCATTGTCAAATTACGGGAATTGGGCCTCTGTTATCTAGTCGCCATATTACTCGTACAAAGAATTAAACAAATTGAAATGCTACAATGCCATTGCATTATAGTATTTCAATTTGTTTCAATTTGTCTAGATGTACTGGGTGACGTTTTATGCAAATAAAAACAGTCTGTAAAGTGCTTAACTTGTACCACAAGGATGTTAATTTAGTATTTTGAGAATAGAACAATTTAAGATAAGATAAACGTTTAGTGTGTGGTCCTAGCCAGGGGCGAATCTATTTATTTATAAATAATCTTCATAACTTAATTTTAATAGTACAAGCCTATGTAACATGAATTACATAAGCTAGCGTCATAATTATTTACTTGAAAAACACGTTTTGTTGTTAAAAAATATATATTTAAGTGACGCATACCTATTACTGCTTCAAACATTTCAAAAATACTAGCTCCTGCCGCCGAGCTAAAAGCACCACCTCCAGTGCTTCGCGCAAACCCACTAGACTCGCTTTTTTACACTAAAATCCTATATTTTATCTAAAAAATATCACAAAAACCTACTATTTTGTATCAAAGTTTTCTATTTGCACTGTATTTTTTACTCTTTTGTATTGTAATAGTGATTTTTCGCGAATATTTTGGTACTCTATACGGAAACTCATATCAGTGATACAGCCAGTTTGATTATGTATTTTCATTGAACCGTAGTGTACCTTATCGACAGGTAAGTGATATTGTAATACATAAGTATAGTACTTAGAACATCAATTAAAAATCAGTATCAAAATCTCTCAAAGCGTAAGCGAAGATAATAGATAGATATTTTACTGTTATTGTTTTTTTTATTTTGTTTTGTATCTTCCAAGTCAATATTACGAGAATACGAATAGTCAATTACTGCCAATATATTAAGTACATTCCAATTTAAAAAAAACAAAAGACAATTAATCGTTACTGACGTTTTTAATTACTTTGCTATCAATTACGAAGACAACCGATTTATTTTAATAATAATTTTATCATTAGTCATACTAAATCTAGGTAACTAAATAAGTAAATCATTGACTAGTAGAGAATATTACATATTCAGCTTTTTGAAGTAAAATTGGTGATTAAGGAAGCTATGTTATTTTAGACCTAAGGTGAGAGGGGGGCGCCTAAAACACGTGATCGGAGCCATACAGTAACTGGGATCTAAATTTAGAACTGTGTTAGAGTTTGTTATCGATGTTTGTTCAATAGTTAACTTCTTGTAAAAGTACCTCTAATAACCGATAGATGGCGCTTGCCTTTCTGAATCGCGGTGACACTTTTTTGCCAATCCTAAATATATACCAAATCGTGTTACGAAATAAAGTGACTTGCTCATAGAACTTTGGTTTCATTCAAGTTTCCTACTTGCAAAATTGAAATCGATAACCGCGCGCGAACTGTAAATTTTCTTTGCGCGCCCCAATTTTATGACCGAGCTGCGAACGTCGGCATAAGGCTTTTTGGGACTTGTTCATGTTAGACTCCGTTATTAGTATCCTATCAACAGTTTTTGACATATTCGAATCGGAGCAGTAAGCGAAGAAGAAGCCCTTTCTGCTAAGCCAGAGTCTTTCTGGTCAGCGTGTCCAGTTGACATTTTGGCGTCCTGTAGACGCTTCTAGGTTCGCCGCGTTCTTTCCAGTCACATCCAAAATGGTCCAGCTATTTTTCTTACGTTGTCGGACCATTTCTTTATCCGACTTTTTTTTTTTGCTGAACTGTCTTGGGGTCCATTCAGTAATTTGTTTGGTACATTTTGAACTGTATTCTCTGAGCCATAATGCTTCTTCTAGTCTTCTACCAGTCCATCTTTATTTAAGTTTTTTAGCGATTGTGTCGGCGTCTTTGAGTTTGCTGATCTTCCTGAGGGCACAAGTTCGTTTTCTGTATTTCAGTGTGAACTCTAGCATACTTCTCCTCTCACCTTAACTGTAGGTAAATTAGTATCTATGATATCATCATCATCATCATCATTTCAGCTGTCGGACGTCCACTGCTAAACATAGACCTCCCCCAATAACTACCATCATCGGAGGGATTGCCAATATTCGCCACGCTTGGCAAGCGGGCTGGCGAGCGCAGTTTTTAGGGTTCCGTAGTCCAGACAAGGAAACCTTATAGTTTCGTCATGTCCGTCTGTCTGTCTGTCTGTTGAGGTTTTGCTAAGAGACCGTTAGTACTCTTACGTACGCTCGAAAGCTGTATTTTTGAAGGTGTTGTGTGTATACCAATTACGCCGACAAGGTGGTAGGAGAAAATTTTGAAAAATATTTTTTTAGGGTAGCTCCCCTACATGTGAAGTGGCGATGAGTTTTTTTTTTCGTCGTCTACCCCATCGTGTGGGGTATCGTTGATGGTCTTATAAAATGACTTATGGGTAGCTAACTTAATACCATTTTTCGATTCAATCCATTTACAAAATATTAAATATTAAAGTGCATTTTTTTGTTCCAGTAAATGCTAAAGGGCTGGCTAAAAAATTTGATATCTGGTAGATAATAGTGCATTTTATAAACTTTAGCGGTTAATATAGCTTTATAAGTTTAGCAGTAATAGACGTCGAACTTGGGTGTTGGATAATTTTGGACCAAATACAAAATCCTTAGAATAATAAACAACATAATCTTTGTCTCGTCCCCTAAACCAGGGCCAGCAAGCAGCGTAGGACATCCACCCACAAGGTGGACAGACGACGTTTTTTGATTTGTACGCCAAGAAGGCAGGACACGGTTAGTTCTATGACAAACCCTTGTAAGACCAATGTACACCTGTGCTCCACAATAAAGATTCATGATTTATGAAAAATCTTATAATAAACTGTTTTTGCCAACCCGCCTGCCAAGCGTGGCGAGTATTGGCAATCCCCCCTGATGATAGGTCATTGGGGGAGGTCTATGTTCAGCAGTGGACTTCCTATGGCTGAAATAGTATAGTGACCCAAACCCAAGGCAAGTGCGATTCTTCTTCTTCATCTATACGGTCAATCCCGGTTGCGTCCAAAGCCATTGCTTTGGAGCCGAGGGTCCGCTTTCCTTGATTTACTCCTCCACTTCGCGCGGTCTTGAGCTCCTCTAGTTGTGAGATCATTGGCACGCATGTCAGCCCTTACAACGTTAAGCCAGCATTTCTTGGGTCTACCCCTTTTGCCAGGACTTGGCGGTGGCGGCATGATCAGACATTTGTTTCCTACGTAGCTTGCCGGTTTGGCAATAGCAAGTGCGATTGTGATCATCATCATCAGCCTCTTGCAGAGTATTCCTGGACGTAAGCTGAGAAGTCCAAAAAGCGCCAAAGAGCAAGATCTCTCGCTTTTTCCACCTAGCCACTACCAGCTTCCTAAGGTCGTCGGTTCATCAAGCTCGGAGGCATCTACACTACTTAAATTATTTACTACTTTTTGAGAAAATCAACAAATATATACCCAGATAATATTTTGGTTGTGGTTCTTGTTACCTATCTTCGACAAATATGAGCCGATTTTGATGATTTTTGTTTTATTGAATAGCTTATACTTCAAAGATGCTATGATAAAAGTTTGCAAAACAAAAATCACCCCTAAGGGTAGGAAAATAGAGGATGAAATCGGTGTTCAGCAGTTAGATTAGGATTTATCACTAAAAATAGATGAAATAAGTAAATTTTATTTAAAAAAATAAAACCGACTACAAAACACTAAAATGCTAAAAATAATCCTAACACTTAAGTACCTAATCAGTTAATTTTGGAGTCGGTGCAAACAAAAACATTGAATCTCTCATCGGCTGGCTAATATATTATCATAGATATAACAAAGCATGTAATTGCGAAAAACAAAATTTAAATCGTTTAAGCTGTTCTGATCTTAACTGATAGTTAAATATTTGCAACAATATTTCTATCGAGTGCTTATACTAATTAAGGTATACGTATAGCCGCAACATTAATCAAATAAAACGCTGGCTTCGACAGCGAGAAACACTTGACAAATTTCGACGGGTTAGCCAACGTCCTCGGTAGCTTAGTTGGAAAAGCGATCGCCCGGCATGCGATGAGACGTGGGTTCGAGTCCCACCTGAGGCAGTGTTATATTATCATTTATCATCCTACACTACGTTTGCTAAGGCGTGGTCTCCACTCGAAAACGTTTACTCCACCTTTTATCGGTTCTGCGACAGATGTGGCCGGCCTACAGTCACTTTAGCTTGCTACATTTTTGGACTACGTCCATTACTTTGGTCTTCTGCCGGATGACCTCATTTCAGATTTTATCCCTTAACGAGATCCCAAGCTTGACCTTTCCATAGCTTTCTGATACGTGAAACGAGATTGCGATGTTTCCCCCCAAACCATTAGCCACCTTCGTTCATGTCCCGCGTGTTCGGACAGCTGCACACGCGATGACCTGTTACGCGTCATCAAAACGATCTGTGCGGCGTAATATTGGTCAAAAAGTTTGGCAAAGTTGCTGTCGACACGAGAAAAAGTAAAACCAACAAGCATGAAAACATTAAATTATTACATTCCTTTTTGTTTGGAAAGTTGTGTAATAAATAATTAGCTTCGCGTGAGATACCGTAATTCCATTGCCCAAGTGTATTTACATAAATAAAGGATGCCCATTTTATTACAAGAAGTTATGATTACTTCGGATAGATATGGGCGCTTTAAGTTCAAGAGAAGAGACATTCGCTCTAAGGCTGTGTTCTCAAGCATAGCGGAAAACAAAAAAATGAAACTTTTTTATAAATGTCGTACGTTTAAGTACACTGAAGCATTATAATGGTTCCTCGTTTGTACCTATTTTATCTTATTTCGTCTCTAATCGACTTAGTTTATAAATTTTATAAAACCTCTTTAAAAAATGATCATCCTACGCCTTTTGACACGATCTCACAACACAAGTCTCTAGTTCATACTTTTCATTTACAGATATTTCCAAACACTTTTACTCATTAGCATTCAGTATTATGAAACAAATAAAGAATTTGAATTCGAATTTTGAATTTGAATCTGTTTTCATGTTTATATCTTCCTTCGAAACCTGACGTTAAAACGTCATTAAAAACTAATATAAATATATTCGTTTGATAATTCGTCATCCCACACCAATTGTTTCAACAATTACTAATTAATCTAGCCCCAAACTAAGCAGAACTTGTACTATGGTGACTAGATAACGGATAGACATACTTAAATACCCGTCTATTATAAACACCCATGACTCAGGCTCACATTCTCGTGCTCATGCCATTTGCCCCTTTCGGGAGTCGAACCCGCAACCTCTGGTTTCGTATTCCGGGTCGCGCAGAGGGTCGTCAATTAGGAGTGCTCGCCATCAGAACGCCGTATCAATTGGAGAGGAAAAGCAAACTGAACTATGACAACAAATCCAGTTTTATCTGAATTTTCTGGTTTCTTTACAATCTTGTTTAAGAATTTATTATTATTAATTAAACTAGATCTTCTTCTGTCGTGTCAATGGCGACTCCAGACGGACTTCGACTAAAACTTGGCAACTTCTACAGCGTTTTGTGTCGCTCTGTTTAGGTCATTCCTCGTGCAGGTGGACTCACAGGGCAGGAGAGTAGGTGAGCCATAATTTGTGGGTCCGCACCACAGTCACATTCACTTTGATGCCGCTAGGACTCCAGAGCTGAATTCGAGCATCTGTAGGCTGGATGGTGATGGCTTCGGTCAGTCTCAGGAAACTTTTCCGGCTCTTCAGTCTAGCTTCGGGTACTTGGTGGCCATGAAGTGGATGCCGAAGATCAATCTCTTTCTTTCTTCTTCTTCTGTATGGTACACGCAACATACCTTCCGACGTCAGGTCTATACCCCTAAGTGGGTAGAGATATGGCACGTCTCGTTTACCGCAATATCGACTTCTTTAGAGTGGGCAGATCGGTGCCACACTGGGCAGGCGAAGTCGCCTAGATTAAAATTAAACTAGATTTGACACACCAGCAAAGGATTATGATCGCTGTAACTGAGGACCCATCCCAAACTCGGAGATAACAAAAACTTCGTCGAGTCGCCGACAGAAGAACTTGTTTAGTATTCTCTGACTAAATGAGAAAGGTGGCGTTCGCAGATTCAGAGATAGCTGGTGCTAATAATAAACCCTTTGAGGAATAAATTAGGTTGAATTGTGTACATACAGGGTGAGTTTTTAGTATCTACCCAGATTATAAATAAAATTAAAGTACCTAAGTGCATCTTTCTGTAAACACAAATTGTAACTTCTTTGTATGGTGTACAATAAAGATTATAATAATACAGGGTTGTCAAAAATTGTGTTATGTGGAATTTCAGAGATAGCCAACTGTCTGATACTGTCTCGAAGTAGTGGTAGGGTAAAAAAAATGGAACAAGTAAAAGTCTTAATTCAGACCAAATATCAATTGGTTTTATTGGTGTGCCGGCAGCTTCGCTTGCGTGTAATACGGTTTGTCTGACCCTATTTAACTTGCTTATGAGATAAAACAAAAATAGTAGTGTATGTCCTTTTCTATGTATTGTTTTTACCGTACAAAATGTTATCAAAATAGGTTCAGCTTTTACGACAAAAAGTAGACTATGTCCCATTCCACATGGACGGTATCTATAAAATTTATCAAAATTGATTTAGCGGTTTAATCGTGAAAACGTAACAGACAGACATACAGACAGAGTTACCTTTGCATTTATAATATTATAGTATGGATAAAGTACTCCAATCATAAATAAAGCAATACAATCTACATGTATAAATCATAGACTATAGGATTAATAAATAAATAAATAATACAATAGTTTCTTTAAAACAAAAAAGCAAAAGCGCCTCTGTGTCTTCATAAACAATATAAGAGATATCATTCACTTGGTTAATGTCAGTTTGTTTTCGTGAATTCGTGATTGATAGCACCTAGTGACTCTGCATGTTTCCGAATGGCTCCCTTGAGAGTGAGACACATGATAAATTTTTGATTAGCTAGTGTCTGTCTGTGTGCACGCGAGTGCTGTTTCGAAACCCAGCCTTTGTACGTCAAACTTTGTACATAGTCACATGACTAACAGTAAAATAGCACTACTTGAGTTAAGGCGAGTAGTGCTCCTATAAAACATTTTTTTATAAAAAAAAAAACCGACTTCAAAAACACTAAAAAGCTAAAAATAACTTTTAAACAATCATACCAAACAGTTATTTTTGGAGTCGGTGCAAACAACCACATTCAAAACACTCTTCTTATGGCACCGACTCCAATAATAACTGTTTGGTATGATTGTTTAAAAGTTATTTTTAGCTTTTTAGTGTTATTGAAGTCGGTTTTTATTATAAAAAATTGTTTTATTTGTCTGTTTTTTAGTGATTTTTTTACATTTTAAATGGCGATCTGTGATGTAATTATAGCTAATTTGCTTCTCATGACGATATAAGTCCAAACACGGCTTTTTATCACAGAGTTCCGGTGCTTACCTTCCGCCTTCTTCATCAGATCAGTTTGATGGTATCATTCTCACCAGAATCATTTATTCAAATTTGATTTGTCGACTATGGCAAGGCTTAACTGTCTTAATGAAAATGTCCTATCGCTACTCGTGGAAGACTAGTGTGGCCAACTATCTCCTTCACCAGTTCCACCTCAGCAAATGATACTTTCTGAATACAAATGCTTGACTTGTTGTTAAATATAGTAAAATCGCTATACCTTTATTATTTTAGGAGTTCCCTCAATTCCTCATGGATTCCATCATCAGAATTGAATTTTTTGAAAAAAAATGGGACCAATCTGGAGGTTCCTTCCTTCCTCCTTTCCTTTCAATTGAGAAAAGATTTTTTTAAATCGTTTTATTAATGGCGGAGTTCTGAGGTAACAAACATTTAAAAAAAACATACAACTGAATTGAGAACCTCCTCCTTTTTTTGAAGTCGGTTAAAAATAGTGATACGACGAATGTTAGTACGAATATCGCACGGAAACTCGTTAAAATACGGTTCATAACAGCGTGCAATGAAACGTGGCTGTTACGAGTACGACAGTCGCTGCATCTAATTGAGGAAAAATTGAGAAAAATAATTCATTTCGCATGGCCACAATTGTTTAAATAAAAAGTCCTATGCTCAGTGTGTAGTAGTAGCAGTATATGTACTAGAAACAAATACTACATTCTCAATTGTGTAGGTTTTGACAATTCTTAGAACATTTTTTAAATATTTTTCTTACAAACTGGTTTAAGTAGTAGGCTGTAGCGACATCTATCTCGCCACATATGAACTAAACTGACGTATTCTACATCGCGATATTAAAGTTATCGGAGCGATTGAAACATATATACAAGAACCCGACAACAACGGTCGGGCAGTAGCCCACCAGATACAATACCCGTCGGAGGATCCTCCCTATTCAATGGGGGATTAGGAACTTTACACCCAGTTCCTCTCACCCCCAAAAGGCTTTTTAAACCACATACTAAGTAGTTTACATTTGACGACTATACTCACCTTGAAACAAAATTGTATGGAACAGTTGTATTTTTTCACGATTTGCTAAAGTTAAACTAATAAAAGATAGTCAAAATACGAAGTATCATTCCTTGTTCTAGGCATGGCCCCAGTGAAGTTCGGGTTGTTCAAAGCGCGCAGCCGCGAGCAAGATCAGCCGTCTACTGAGAA
This sequence comes from Anania hortulata, assembly GCA_963576865.1. Taxonomy (NCBI): domain Eukaryota; kingdom Metazoa; phylum Arthropoda; class Insecta; order Lepidoptera; family Crambidae; genus Anania; species Anania hortulata. The sequence continues at coordinate 8,531,001 of OY756416.1, forward strand.
CTTGCTGCACAGCTCTGAGCACGGTAAGACATGTACGTTACCAAGCATTATAATAACAGACCCCTGGTAGTAGTGTTCCCGATAGCCGAATGTCGATAGCAAACCGATAGTCTATCGATAGTGACTAATAGTAGTCAATCATAGCACTATGCTAGTCTATATTATGATATGACCAATAGTAGACAATCATAACACTACTGATAGTCTATCTATAATAACCAATAGTAGACAATCATAACACTATTGAAAGTCAACCTATAATAAAGAATAGAAGATAATTATAACAGTCTTGATCGTCTATCCATAATGACCAATAGTAGATAATCATAACACGATTTATAGCCTATCCATAATGACCAATAGTAGACAATCTTAACACTTTTAAGTGTCTATCCAAAATGACCAATAGTAGACAATCATAACACTATTGATAGTCTATCCAGTATGACCAATAGTAGACAATCATAACACTTGATAGTCTATCCATAATGACCAATAGTAGACAATCATTACAGGATAGTCTATCCTTAATGACCAATAGTAGACAATCATAACACTTGATGGCCTATCCATAATGACCAATAGTAGACGATCATAACACTTGATAGTCTATCCATAGTGACCAATAGTAGATAATCATAACACGATTGATAGTCTATCCATAATTGACGACCTGGTGTAATGGTTCGTGCTCCGGACCACAAAGCCAGAGGTCGCGGGCTCGAATCCCGTGGGGAAAATGTTTATGTGATGAGCACGAACATTTGTACCCAAGTCATGGATGTTTATAAAATGTATTTAATCATGTTTATTCGTTATCTTTTCGCCATAATACAAGCTTAGCTTAGTTTGGGGCTAGATGATTGGTGTGATTGTAGAATATTTGCTTGTCCCCCAGTCATGGCGCCCAGCTCCCCCATCCCCTCCACCAGCTACGGCACCCACGAGGAACTGTCTCCGGCGGACATATCAGCTCTCAACATCGACAGCGACGACGAAGACGTAAGTTTGTTAATACTTGTTGTTATGTATTGTACGTAAAATAAACGAGGGAGTTCCCTTCAGCCAGTTTCTCTAAATCCTACTAATATTATAAATGCGAAAGTTTGTGAGTATGAATGGATGTTTGTTACCCTTTCACGCAAAAACTACTGAATGGATTTTAATGAAACTTAGCATACAGATAGATATAAGGTCAATGCAGACGAAGTCGCGGGCTAAAAGCTATCCTACTGCCTACTAATAATATAAATGCGAAAATAAGAAAGTTGCGCAGAAAATCCTTTATTAATAAATTATAGACCACGTGAACGAAGTCGCGGGCAACAGCTAGTCGTTAATAAATAAAAATTAAAATAAAAAATAAGCCTAAAAAACCGGCCAAGTGCGAGTTTTTTTTAGTTTAGGTACTAATACTTTGTAGAAGGTTCTTACAAAAAAAAAGAAGCTGCGCAGAAGATTCTTAATAAATAAACTAAAGGTTAAAAATGTTTTATCAATTCCCTATCGACTATCTTTTTAAGGTACAAGCTAAGGTATAAGCTTGTGTTAGGAGTTCCCGCTTTTATATAAATAAACTAAAACGTTATGTAAGTTATTTTAACGTTATTTTAAATTAATAATTTATCTAATTTTATTTTATTGAATGTTAAACATAACTAGCTTTTTTATTAATTTATAATTCACTAATTATTATTACTATTATCTTACATAAAGACGACATTGTAATTTGTAACTTAAAATACATTTAATTATATCCTGATATTTGCCTACCGATAAATCGGAACTGTAACATTAGCTTATAAGAAAAACATCTATAATGTACCGTATTTTATGCAAATAAACATATTCATTCATTCATTCATTCATTCGTAAACATAACAAATAGGTACTAACATGATATTATGTGAGTAAACCTAAATTATGTTCATTCAGCCATAGGACGTCAACTGCTGAACACAGGTCTCCCCCAATGACTTACATGGGGGGGGATTGCCAATACTCGCCACGCTTGACAGGCGTGTTGGCGAGCGCAGTTTTTTATAAAAATTCGCACGCAGACGCTGCTGCCCGTCTCGTGCTACAGGAATTAATCGCCTCTTACGACACGCCTCCTGTTGATGGTGGGGAAGTGTATTCTTTACGGCCGTCCACAGACGGCACAAAATATGTTCATACAGAAAAATTCACAAGATTCTTGTTTATTAAAGGCAAGGTCAGCCATGAACACCAAACAGTAAGCTACCAGTGTTGTTTAACATTTAACTCCTAACTACTACTAAAATATCAAAATAGACAGTGGCCATTAAGTAAGCGTTCAAGAACTTGAGTTTTGGTATAGAACTAATAAGTCATAATAATATTGTTCTTAAAATAATAAAAATCCGACTAGTTATATTTATTAACATTCTCTTAATCTCTTACTAGATGAATATAATAAATGATTTTTCATTACTCATACTCGGATAGTAGTTCTGAAGTTGCCTGAGGGAGTAGCGGGTTGAAAGTAATACTTTTCAGCCCTAGAGAGAATCGTTTTCAACTGACAGCTGTCAAATTATTATTTTTTTAAAACTAGTTTTATGTTTACTTTTTTATTTAACCTTGTTTCAACTTTCTATACAGCCACTCAATAACAGCGCGATATGAAATTGAAATAACGTAAAGTTAAGTATCAATTAAAGAATATATAATTAAATGACCTTACTATAAGTAAGTAACATTCAACTATTTCTTTAAAATTACATAAATTTGGGAAAATATTTACCAATTTAAATGATAAAAATGAAAAATAATAGCTGTAATAAACGTTCTGTTTTACGCATCAAATATTTAAAGGAAATCATATTTATTTATTTTTAAAATCAATAAGCTATATTATTGGTTTGACTATATGATTTTTAGAGGCAAAGATTATTGTGTTTTTGCAATGATATTAATTTAAAATAAAATTTTAATTTAAAATAAAAAAAAAACCGAAGTGTTACATAACCCATCTTATTTTGAAAGAACTAATATATCAAAAACAGCGTAACATCGCTCCACCATGTCGGAGGACGCCCTACACTGCGCTTGCCAAGTCGCGGTCTCCACTCAAGAACACGTCTAAAGCCGGTGACAGATGGCGACGGACGCGGCTGCGGTCTCATCTTGACATTATAAGGTCAAACGCTGCCATTGGTCTATCATTGGGCTGGCGGAAGTTGACTGAAGGATAGACCAATGGCAGCGCTTGACCTCACAATGTCAAGACGAGTCCGGAGCCGCGTCCGTCGCATTTTGTCACCAGTTTAATACCACACCCGTTATCAGTTATACCAAAGATTCTTTATTAATTTTCTTTGGTTATACGGAAATGTGACCAGACTTCATATAACCTATCCTTTGAACTATATGAGTAGATACTTTAGTTTTCTGTCGGATGACCTCACATCAATAGGTACTTAACCGACTTCAAATAAGAGGTCAGCCCCGCTATAAATGTGTGATAAACCACAGTTTATATCAGTTTAGGCCGGCCGCTACAAGGGAAACGCATTAGGCTTTTTATAGTGTGCTAGCAAACTATACTTGTAAATACAGGGTAAACCAAAAAAGAGTCAATAAGTCCAGACTTCTAGGGTTGGAGCGTTTTTCCGTTAGGGGTAATCACAATCAGTTTTTTTACGGTTCCATACCTTAAAGGGAAAAAAAACCTTATTGGATCATTTCGTTGTCCGTCTGTTTTAAACTATTGTTTTAACTGGTTTAACTGGGCTAAGGGGTTTATTAAAATTTCTGACTGTGTTTTTTACTTTATTTATAAAGGTATATTTTTTACAGATTATGTCAGACCACCCATCTCCAATCAGGCGGGGGAGTGACATCAGCCAACTTGAAGATGCAAATGTAAGTTTTGTACAAATTAGTTACTCAAAGGGTTTAAAGCGTTGTCTTACGAGACTGGCCGTTCTTTAGACGCGCTTTCATATGAATATATTAGTGCACAGTGCGGGTTCGTAATTTAATTTTATGTTGATGACATCAGTTGGGGAAGAAAGGATCTCGAGTTGCTGCGACCACGAGATAGCAAAATAATTTATGAAAACATACGACTGTTATTTAAGTAGGTATGTCTCTTTAATACATTTCACACTAATAAATAAATGAGTTTTATTTATTTAATACGTATTTTATAAATGAGTAATTATTCGCTAGATGCAAGCCGCTTCCAACCGGCGAATCTGGAAGGGAATTGGGGAGGCCTATGAGTGGAAGTCCTATGGCTGAAATGATAATGACAATGGGCTAGTCTCCTAAAAAATATAATTAATCCGTCAATTATATTACCAGAAAATATTAGATACATAATTTTTCTTTTAACGTCACGCCTTGGACACTTTTTAGCAAGGCGTGTCGTAAGGTGCTCCCATTCCCAAACTTTGATGCGCTTTATCTTCGTAATTTTTTGTTTGATTGACAATTGACAAAATATGGATCCAATATTTTTTGATAATCTAACTGACCGACTAAATAAAATAATGTTTTTTGTCCTAGAAAACTAGCCTATTAATAATTACGAGATAAACACATGAAAATTAAACGTGCAATATAGTGTGAAATATGTACCTAGATAAATAAAAAGCAAGGAGCTAATTTTTCGAGGTACGTTCTCTATCGCTCGATCAAAGCCAAGTTGTTTTCAAACGGTTGTTTGTTGAAACACGACGCGCGGCTAATGGAGGCTTCCCAGGGAAACCGGTAGGGCTGCCGCTAATATGATTCTTGGTAAGAAAAAATCTAAGGCATTTTATATAAAAAAGTTTATAATAATATAATAATAATAATCATGTATTTCGGAAAACATGTTCCATATACAAAAATTCATTACATTACAATACAATACATTCATTAATTTATTAAAAATTTAACATAATAAACAATGCCTTAATAAAATTAGATTGAAATAAAAATAAAAACAAGATTAAATTAAAGGTATATTTGGATGCTGTCTGTCTGCCAGTCAAGAACGATTTTTATAATGAACGCATGAAAAAGTCAAACTTCTTAGTCAACGCAATCAAATAATAATTATAATCATGAATCTTTATTGTAACGGCTGGTTATAGCGCATAATTTTACACCTGCAAGCTCGCAAGTTCAAGTTCAAGTTCAAAGGTTTATTTGCCAAAAACGCAGAAAATTACAAGAGTTGTCAAAGATTTGATGCAATGCGTGTATTTAGTCTGCTCGCAGACGGTAGATGCAGACGCAAGGGAATAAAGCCAATCTGAAGTCAATGGGGAGGCCTAAGTTTAGCAGTGGTGTCGTCCTTTAAGGCTGAAATGATGAAGAGCATAATAAAAATCTATCTTTCTATTGAACTAGAATCATGAAGATTGGCGAATGTCTTATTATTTATAACACAAAAGTACTAATGGAAGAACCGACCAACCTAGAAGTCATTGGGAGTTTGCGAGAGGCCTATGTTCAGCAGTGGACGTCTTTAGGCTGTATTAATGGTAATGGTAAATGAAAAAAAAAACGTCCGGAAACCGTAAAGTTGTATTTACAACAAAAAATAAATAAACAAACCCGGAAATAATGATAAGAATCTATATAGCTTGGCCGCTTTTTCCGAGCAGCATGAATAATTGTTATCTTCCGCCAGCGTCTTCGTCCGCGTAGACTTCAGAATTATTCCAAAGAGAAAAGAACAATCATCCTACATTAACATAAAAACGAGATAAATAACCTAACTACCAATAAATAAAAAATGAAATATGATAATAACTGATGTAATAATTAGATTGCCGTGCCCGCGTCACTGTTCTACTAACCTTTTGACGATACATGGACCCTGTAAGGACGACTTCCATGTATCGCCTATCTTGTACACACGGGATCACCCCAGTTTATCAGGCAGTGCAATCTGAGCACCCCCGCCCCTCGCTCATAGCCCACAAGAGGGGAGAAGTTTAGTTTGGCGAACCGCCTCCTCCTTCTCCTTGGTTTATCACATGTATATCAAATTTCAAAACATATTGGATGCCTAGCTTTCGTATGGTGCTTCGTAAACAATTCATTCATTATCAATTTTGTCACTTTTTACTAGAGATTTAAAGCATGATCGAGCCACAAACATCTAAAAAAAATTCACATTAGTATTATTAGGAAGACATTTTGACTGAAGTCGGCCAAGGTCGGTGTTCTTGAAATAAATACATGCCCAAGTGCCAACCCTACTTCAAAGATGAAAGGAAATTTTAAACCTCCTTGAAACATCAGAAATGCTGGCAGTCTTTATTTCCTGACCCAGCTCCGGCTTCGAGTAAACAACATCCCCGACTTTTACAATTTGTCCACTTTAAAACCTTTTGCGACTTTCTCGTGTTTCTCTAACAATAGAAGATTTTTCATGGCAAAAGAATATATATCCATACTTCTGTATTTTGATACTCGATAAATGTTATGTTATTTTCACGCCTAAGCCGCTGATCTTTTAGTAAAAAGATAGTTAAAGAACGACATAGGGTACTTTATGTCACGAAAACGGAACTGATTTCGATAAAATTTTGTGCTTGTGGCTTAGTGGCGGCAGCTCGTTGGTAGTGATTATCAAACTTAAGTCACCTACGCGGTTGTGAGTAGATGGGTGACCATTCCGACCATATTTATTGAAATTCATCACAAGCATCTCTGTGCTTCAAGGGCACGTTAAAAGTTGGAAATGAAATTAAATTGATTTGCATATAAAAAAGTTTACATTGTGGATGGTATAACTATCAGCTTTTTCAGTCATTTACAAATAGCATTGCAAATATTAAAATAAAATAAATTAAAGTGTAATTGTGGAAAATGTAAAATATCAATGTCAAAACGAATAAAATAAATTAAAATACAAGTTGGATACAAGAATTGGAAACAATAAACTTAATACCATTTTGACACACACATGTCAAATTTGATTCCAATAATATCACAATAAAATAGTAAATTACACGTTAATAAAATAGTATACAAAATTAACTATTGAAATTTAAATATTCATTGACAGAATAAAAACAATGTTCATTTAGCTACTTGTAAAATGTTACTTTAAAATTATTGAAGGGCAAGTCTTGCATAATTTGGGGTATTTTATTAAATATAACAATGCACATCCAATAGCAGTTTTTAAGAAATCTTGCGGTCTTAGGAATCAAAACGGAAACTAGCCTATTGCCATTTCTAGTATTCCGAATATAAATGTTTTGCTTAGTCCCGGCTAATATCGCTTTATACTAGTCGCGAAGCCTGTCAGAGGCCTTAAAGGGCTTGATAACATCTGACAGTAAGGTTTACTCACAGGCCTTACAACACCCCTCCACAAATCCGCACTGGGCCCGCGTGGTGTAGTATGGCCCAAAAAGGTGAGGCCTGTGTGCCCTGCAGTGGGACGTATCTACCTATAGAGGCATACTTTACTTCACGTTCCTGCAGCGTATAAAACTATAACGTATAACGATTTAAAAGTTATAATAAAATAAAATAAATTATACTTTTAAGGTACTTTTTAGCTTCGACTAATTTAAACCAATTTAAGCTTGTTAACAATGTTTAACTTTTTGTAATAAACCTGATAACTCAAAATATGTATCTTACTTGTATTAGTGTTAGTCTTGTTGGTTGTCCTAATAAATAAAATAAAATAAAATAAACTCATACCTATAAAAAGTAAATATTCTGTATAGAATCTATACTTTATATTACTTAAACAGGATGTCCCGTAACTCAAAGACCTTGTATCCGAATATTCTATACATCATGTAAACAACTTTTGTTCGATAACTTTTGCAAATTTGCATGAAAATGGATCGACTGGTACTGGACTGGTAATTTTGTATTACCGATAGGGAATCGGTAATACAAAATTACCAAACAGACGATTGAATTTGTATAAAAACTAAAAAATTAAATTAAATTAAAAAATTATAAAATGGGACAACTGTATATTAATTTGTTCTCAGATGAACTACCACCCTCTAAAGAACCAAGCCTCAATCGACGCCACCTCCTCATCCACGCTCCACGACGAAGACTTCGACCAGATACAGCTCTACGCAGACCTGGAGTCAACCCTAGCGCTGGAACAGGACCTGGACAACGCTTCGACCTCCTGCGACGCCAACTCTTTGCAGTTTGACGAGACGTCTCTAGCAGCCAGTGAGGACTTGTCGGTCTACTGCGGGACCTTGAAGAAGCCTAAGAAGAGCAAGTCAAAAGAGGAGAAGCAGCTGCGAGATGCTGATATGTGGCAGGCCAGCAACATTGAAGTCATGGAGGTTAGTCTTAAAGTTAACATGTAAAATGTTTTTGCAAGTACTATGATTAAGGGCCGATTTTTTTGATATTTTTTATTTTTCAAAAAAGAAGGAGGTTCTCAATTCGACTGGTTTTTTTTTTTTTTTGTATATTTGTTACGCGATTACTCCGCCAATTATGAATCGATTTTAATGATTCTTTTTTTGTTTGGTAGATCATACTTCAGAGGTGGTCCCATATAAATTTTATCGAAATTGATTTAGAACTTTTTGAGAAAATCAACAAATATATACCCAGATAATATTTTGGTTGTGGTTCTTGTTACCTATCTTCGACAAATATGAGCCGATTTTGATGATTTTTGTTTTATTGAATAGCTTATACTTCAAAGATGCTATGATTAAAGTTTGAAAAATAAAAATCACCCCTAAGGGTAGGAAAATAGGGGATGAAATCGGTGTTCAGCAGTTAGATTAGGATTTATCACTAAAAATAGATGAAATAAGTAAATTTTATTAAAAATGTGTCAGCCGATGAGAGATTCAATATTTTTGTTTGCACCGACTCCAAAAGTATCTGATTAGGCACTTAAGTGTTAGGATTATTTTTAGCATTTCAGTGTTTTGAAGTCGGTTTTATTTTTTTTAATAAAATTTATTGGAATTTGAATTTTACATACTGTCTAAATTGGCTCGTTAAAAGCGAGCGTATACGAGTTTGAATCCCTGATAAGTCAAAACAAGCAGTTACGAAAGAAAACAATCCACAGATTAAATTATCGGATTAGCAAGTACGGGTTTAAAGCCTCCGGGATTAGTCCGAGTTATGTTACGTACATTTAATTAAACAGTGTTACATTATCAACAGTGTCATTTTATTTCTTCCACCGACAAATATTTTTACAAGGTGTTAGGTAAATGGTATATCAGGCCGAAACTAGCCTATGTTAACATATGCATATAAATGCTATGGTGAAGTCAGATTTTGATATTATGATTTTTATTTTTTTTATTTTCACTCAAAACATAAAAGACTTCAAACTTTTTTGTATGGAGCCTGGCATACCTCAAGTTGCAAGTAACCTTATTAACTTTTTTTTTTGTGTACACTTATGAAACATACGTTAATCAAAAGATAAAGTAATTACAAACAACAAATACTCTTTGACAAAATGTCGTAAATTATATACTTTGTTCAGAATTTCAATTTGAGTATATAAAAATAAATATTACATGTTCACCCTGAAATTCTGAACAAAGTATAAATAATTTACGACATTTCGCTAAAGATTATTTGTTTTTTGTAATTATTTTCTCTATCGATTAACGTATGTTTCATAGGTGTACACCATAATTACGTTATGGTCATTTATAATAGATTGCCTGAGACAATTAAAGAACTATCTGGTAAAAGGTTCCAGGCACATTTGTTTGAATGGCTAATTGCACATGTCTTTTATACTGTAGACGAATATATAAAGCACAATTGTCACATTAATGCATGTACCTTGTGAGACTTGGCTATTAACACCTATATAAAGGTAACTAGTAAAGAAGAAAATGAAATAGCTGTTTAAACTTTCTTTAGGTTAAAAAACCTTTGACATTTGTTTATCTTTAATATTGACATTAAGCATGATTGATTGATTTTATAAAATTGACATATATTTACATACATAATCTAATAATAAAATCTAATATAAATAATGCATGTTTTTAAAAAAATATTGAATTAAATAAGTAATTATGTATTGTAGTTAAATTGAACATAATAATATTTGTATGCAACACTGGTTAGCTGAAGAAGAGGATCGTAACTCTATGTACCTAACTAACAACTAAAATGTACCTTCTTCAAGGACAAATAAATAAATTTCATTTCAAATAAATTTCATTTCATTTTCATTTCATTTCATTTAAGGTTACTTACAACTTGAGGTATGCCAGGTAGGTTCGATACTCAAAAATATTCATTTATTTTGTACATAGGCCCTCTTCCGGGCACTTATACACGTCCCAAAATATAGCTTAATCCTACCACCGCTTCGGGACTACATATTGGCTGGTGATGAGAAGAATCGGCGCAAAAAACTCAGTCGATTCCGATTTGTATGTTTTTTTTAAAAATAATGATATCAAATTTTTGACTTCACTATAGTATTTATATGCATATTATGTTAACACAGGCTAGTTTCGGCTTGATATACCATTTACCTAGCACCCTGCATAACATGTTAAGTAATTATCGAAAGGCGTTACCATGAATAAAATTTTGAATGTGAAGTGCCGATACGCGATGCTAGTATAGGCAATTGCCTACATTTCCTTTTCAGGATTCCGTAGTCAAAACGGAAACCTTAAAGTTTTGCCATGTCCGCCCACCCATCAGTCTGTCTGTCTGTCTGTCTGCAGCTTAGAGTACTAGAAAGCCGTTATTTCTCAAGCGTACTTATACATAGTAATCACGCCGACAAAGTAGTAATATAAAATTTAAAAAATAATTATTTTAATGCTTGTAACTCAGCGGTGACAGCGCTTTGGTAGGTTACCAAAGTTAAGCCACATACTTACGCCGTATATTATTACACATTAATAAAATATTTAATATATTAAATAATTAATAAAACACAAATATTTATTTAAAAAATTGGTTGTTTGTAAAGTAGGTTTACGATCGAGATGTTTACGTGATAACGTCTTATTGGTGATATAAGTTTTTGGGAAGTAAGGAATTAATAAAGATAACAATTTTTTCAAATTTTAAATTACATCTATCGTTTTATTCACACTTTCCATTCCATCTCCATTCGTTTGTATGCCGCTAGAGTGAGAGAGACGGAAGATCGGTCCACTCACTCGAACGCTATGCCAGCCTCCGCTCGTGAGGATTCCGCGTGACAAGTTTCACGGAATGACTGGCAGCGCTCGAGATGAGACGGGAGATCGGTCCGTCTCTCTCTCGTTATACCTGCGATCGCGCTCGTGAGGTTTTGGTGTGACACAAGTTTCTGAACATGTCACCCGACTAAAACGATTTTAAAGACGTTATCACGTCAAAAATCATTTAAATAAATATTTGTATTTGTACATATTTCCCTTCTCTTTTACAGAACCTCCTCAGCAGAAGCGGGACTTTGGACGAGCAGATCAAATGGGAGGCCATCGCCACAGCACGAGGACTTTGCACCCTCACCGATAGCTGCACCTGTGGGGACTGCTCCAGGGCCAAATACTTAGCAGGGATCTCGGATGGGGACGGGGGGTTGGGGGCTGCCCCACTGTTCAGTGCCATCAGCGTGGGGTGCTCTTTGCAGTGAAGTGAGGAGAGGCAAGATGGGCTCAATGGGCGAGGCGCATGATCCTATAGACGCGTTCGTACTTCTAAGGTACCAATTCGCGTTACCTCTTTGCGCTAACGAATTAAAGAAATGCGATAGAGAGTTGGTCATTTCCCAGGCCTAAACGTCGTGTTTGTATAGAAGCGAGTCATCTGCATGCACTTTTAAGGTATTCTGTGGTCGGAATATGGGCTATATGAAAAACTGAGGTGCCCAAATGTGTAAAGTCTGAACTTACATTAAAGAAAAAAATTACATTCCTGTCTTAATTCTGCGAAGTTTTAGGCATGAAGATGTACCTACATTCTTCATGGTTACCTCAGGTTCATAGTACCTATAGCTTCATAGAAGGCGCCACTACTACTTCATGGCGCCCATCAGTCACTCTCTCAAAACTGTCAAATATTAAACTTAAAGTGGTGACAAGACGGTTGTCCTATCCTGATGACCTAGCGCGATCTTGCTTCAATGTTACTTTAAGCCCCGGGCACAGTACACTGACCAATCACCAACACCACCACACCATAGATAAAAACCCTCACACCAGAGCCAACTATTTCCAAGATTTTAACTCTATTTATCATATGTTTTTGTAGACAGAGTTTTCTTGTGGGTCAGATATGATGGCAGGCTGGAAGGGTCATACAAGGTCAACTAGAATAATAGGCTTTGTGTGTCACTTCAGAAAATGTTAGTGCCGTCTTTTGCCACGTTACTAAAAATCTGGCTTTAGAGGTAAGTAAGCAGAGTTGTTCTATGGGTGGGTTTTGTTGACAGGGGTAGGCTAAAAATTTAAAAGTAGGAAACAGTAAGGTTTACTGGGGTTAGGTAAGTTTAGAAGAGTATGGACTGAGATTTATTGGAGTAGGCGGTGATTGAATGAATGTTTATGTTTTTAAATGTGTAGGTTTTGTTCTTTTGTAAGGGTGTTGTAGTTCCGTGGGCGTACTTCGGTAGGGAAACATCTTGAGAAATTCTGCATATTCTGACATCAGTTGGATGTGTATTGATGGTCCTTTAAATGGTCTGATAGAGAAATAAGCAGGAGTGGATTAGGAGGTAATCTTCCAAATGTAACTAGATTGCTGCATCAGGATCACGGTCAAGCGTGCCACTGACTAAGGAACAAGAAAACGTGCTAGAAGGCAGACGCTTGTGAACTCCTAGTGCATCTAAAGAGGTCGTACGTGCGTGTATTCGTTATATTAACATTCATTTAAAATAAATTTCATCAGAATCAGATAGCTGCAGGATCGAGCAGTGGAATCTTAGACTATAAGTCCCCACTTTGATGTGAATTGCAAGAACTAAATCTAAAAAGTTTTGATGTTAAAGATTCACCCCAACAATCAGTCACCGTTAAGAAAATTGTTACATATGTGTGTCTCAAGTATCAAACGGTATGATATTTGGCAGTAAGGATAATCTGGTGTAAGTACGTGAAAGTTTAAATTGATCTTTGTCTTTATTGTGATAAAAAAAGGATTTCACGTTTTATACCTTTTGAGTTCCTACTATGTTATTTCTTACAAGCTCTTTACTAACATTGCGATGCCGATAGTTTCCTAATCATTTACTATGCAACGTTTATTAATAAGAGATTACTAGGTATGTGAATGTGTGTATAGAAAGAATGTGTTTCCCGTTAGGTAATCGAAAATACACCGTTTTACAATGTATTTTGTTATGTAACATATAATTATTATACACATTTTATTCTCATTATAAACACTAGCAAATGTAAAACCAAATATAAATTAGAATTTGTATATTACTCGATATTAATGGAACTAACTAACTTTGTATGTTTCTAAAAACCTTGTACATAGAACCTTTAAAATGTATGTGTTTCGTAACACATTTAGTGTATTGATAAGTTACTTAATATAAAAGAAAATGGTTTGTTTAGCTCTACTTCGGTATTCGGTTCTGGAGACGTATTTTTGAATCATGCGAATTCCAATCCGAATACGAAATCGCAAAATTCGCATGCGAATTCCTAACATCACTATTTTTGAAAATTCATTCCGTGAATTCTGCAACGACCACTCTTTTTTGTTTTCTACTAGTAGAAAGTACGGAAGAATTACATTGACAAGTAAAGGTATGTTTGACAAAAATTTGACATACTAACTTTTTATTTACGTTCGTTAGTGAGTTTTTGCTTTAAGGTTTATGATATTTTCTGCGTGAAACTAAAATAGTTACAAGATTTCAATCTAATAGCGACACCTATTTCAAGTGATTCAAAAATGCGTAAAATCGGAAGCAATAGAAACTATTTTCATACACGAATTTTTTTCGTGTTCGAATTCAAGATTCATTTCTAATGCTTCAAAAATACGTCTCCTGCTCGTAAATTTTAAAAATCATTTTTCATTTTACGCATGTTTCTTTCCCAAATCATATCTAGCAAAGTTGATTCTTGTCTATAAAACAAGCAAATCCTGAAATATGGCTGTAGGTACCTCTATATGTTTGATACAGGATGATCCTGGAAGAAAGGATGAAGTCTAACAGAGGCATGGTGAAGGTCATTTCGGATTTTTTTCGGAGTGATCAGATAACTAGCTATTCTACTTCACCTTGTTCGACCTTGCCTTGCCACCAGGTTGGTTTCTTTATACTGATTGTTTTAAAGTCGTGCCTCCCCGACCGACATTAAGTCTTGTGTCATCATCATCATTTTAGTTGTCGGACGTCCACTGCTGAAAAAGGCCTCCTCCAATGAAATCGTAACTCGAAAACTACGAAAATCGTAGAACATACAGGGGTGATTCAGATACCTCACAACACGAGGCACCAAAAAAATATTTTTGGACGTCTCTTTTCTGGCCACCCTGTATACGTGTTTCAGGTTAGTAGTAGGTACTTCTAATGACGTTGACTACTTAATGTGATTTTTTTGATAATCTTCCAATTGCTCTATTTGTTAAATTATAAATATATACAACTATTAACGAACCGTGTACGAACTCGTATCCGTTCGCCCTCCCTCAAACTGCATGCGAGACAGATGAATGCAAAAGTCAGTATTTAATATCACCTACCTACCCAACACCGACATATTATACCTCGACGCGTTTCCCCAATTCACCTGGCATCTTAACGCGATGTGATTGCTTAATTGCGTGGCCTTTGCGAAAATTGTAACATATAATGTAACAATTAAACAAACGTAATCTCTTGTTATTTGTCTTCACAAAATCTTATTATTACACTTAGTCATTAATAAATCAGGTAGCACAAAAATCTATCTTTTGGATGGGGACACGACTCTAGCAAAAATATTTCGGAATTGAAACAACAAAGGTTAATATTTCGGAAACCGATCACTGAATCGAAAAATGGTCTTCACAACCTCGCAATATATTTGAAAGACCCATCCAACGATACCCCAAACGATGGGGTAGACTAAAAATAATTAATTCATCCCTTCTTTACGTGTAGGGGAGACACCCTAGATTTTTTGTTTTAAAGATATTATTGTACCATTCTGTCGGCGTGTTTAATGTTTATACTCGTGCAAAATTACAGCTTCCTAGTACAAACAGTATCTGTGCTAGGCCGTTGACAGACGGACATGGCGAAACTATAAGGGTTCCTTTCGTACCATTTTGGTACGGAACCTAAAAAAGCACGTGTTCAATATTTTTGAATTACGTTTAAAGTGGACTAATTATCATAATTTAGTCAAATAGCCTATTGCCCACGCGAGCAACAACTGAGGTTATTCTTTTAACTAGTAACTACATTTTAGTCCCCAAAACAAATATATTCCTTGTGCAACTAAAATGTAACAAAAGAAATTATGGTCTGTTTTTCACCGAAGTGAAATAATTTGTCACCGGAATGAAAAAAAAAACACCGAGATGAAGATAAAAATCATCGAAATGAACAACTTCTCACCGAAATGAAAAAAAAACACTGAAATGATATTTTTTCTCATTTCGGTGGTCAATTTAGGTCACTGAATTCACCGGAATGAGATCACCGTCATGAAAAACAGCCAACAGAAGTTAACACTACAAGGACAGTATTTATGATAGAAATAAATTGATACTACCTACTTGATCGGGCGACATTAAGTAAAAGTACATATATTTAATAGACATACCGGATCATTGGATCACAACTTTTATCCACTCACGTGAATGAAAGAATAAGCGGTCCCAAGTCACCGGAACCCACTACTTACGTTTTTGGTGGGAACACCAGACAAGCAGCACGCGTCCTCTCACATCAAGCGCTTAGGCGTCCCTGGTGCGCAAGTTTACTGCGCAGTAGCGAGAAGCTAGTGTTGTTCGATGCCTAGATATTCGCGTACAACGAAAATTCACCGCGGTAAAAAATCTAATTTGGACACGTGAATTTGTACTTACCATTTATTAAATACAACAGATTTTGTAATGAAGTTTCCGCAATAAAGTACTGCCACTATTTAGGATTTGAATAAAAAAAAGGAAATCCCTAAAAAATCAACTGTTTTTATTATATGATTAAAAGTATACTGAAAAACAAATTGTGCCGCTTCACCGGTATGAAAAACTTAGGTGTTTATATATTTTTTTTCCTTATTAGCGACAATCTTAATGGAAAAATATTTGTAGGCTGCTATAAGAGACAACATTTTCATCTAAAAAAATATATTACAAGTTAAAAGTGCTATCCTGCACTAGCAGTCTCAGCCATGCCGTTTACGATTTGGTGCTGGGAAAATCACCCAAAAATACTTAATAATGTTAGTATGGAATTCTATGAAAATTTATCAATTTGACACTGACAGTCCAGAGTTTTTAACATTTCTGCCACATTGCGTGCTGCGATCGAATTGACGGCCCCCACCACCTACTTTGCACACAGCGAATAGTCTGAGCCTTAAGGTTTGTTTACCAAAATCCTTTCATACACTTGTATAGGAAAAGTGTGTACCAGCTGTATAACAATATACAACTAGTATATGTACACAATTTATTATTCTATGTAAAGTGAGTTTATGGCCTCATCTGACTCCGTGTAAGACTGATGCGTTCATTTTTCTTAATGTAAGCGTAAAGGTAAACTTAGATGTATCATGTATCATACACTTTTTGTCAAATTACGTGAGTTAGAAATACTTCTAAGTACTTTTATCGAATACTATAATATATATTTTGTTTTTTACACCTCCCTTTGTCAACTACTTACTTAACAAGTTGATCATACAAAGCCAAATCCGTTATTATTTGACAATGTAGTTGGTAATATAAGAAATCTCTTAGTTACCTAATAATTAAGGACTTTTGTGTAGTTATTATGTTATAAGAAACTTAATATTTGAAATGTTGCACACTAAAACTACTTATTATCTAAAAGTAGAGTCATGAATGTAAAACAAATGTCAAATTTCCTAAATCAAATTCAACTTCAAATTCAGATAAACTATTAGCGTCTTATGATACCTCGCAGGCAGAACGCAAAGGAGTCAATGATAATGGAACTGACACTTCTGGAGATTAATCGCATGGGTGTACCGCAAGGCTCTATATTGGGACCTCTATTATTTATGATCCACATAAATGACCTTTCTTATTTTGCTAAAGACGCTTGTGAGGTAGTATTGTATGCTGATGATAAATCATTGATTATTAAAACTGACAGAGATAAATCTGCCTTTGATGATGTTAATAATGCTCTCTCTCAACAACGTACAATGAAAAAAATTACATTTTGTAGTAATAAGCTGTACTAATGTGTTTGTGTCAATGAATGTTAAATTATAATAAGTTAAGGTTTGTAAATGAAAAGAGTATTTTTACAAGACTATTGTACCTAAGTATATGGATGATTATTCAACTCAATCATTAAGAACGGTTAGAATAGGCATTGTGAAATTGAGTAGGTATGAACGAAATTCACGTAAGATCCACAACACTGCAGACTAAAACCAGAACAATATAAAGTCAGTTGTTCTTTATTTTGCAAATATTGCAATAAACTTGTCATTATTCTTATCTTAAAAACCTTTTTATTGTAATAATTTGTTAATTTTTACTCTAATTCTTTTGTAAAAAGACATGCCATGAGTTTGTTTAGATTGTTTCATCATTTGCCTGCCCTGTTCCCAGTCCATCTGGGGTCGGCGCAGTATGTCTTTCTTTTCTATGCAATCCGGTCACTCGTTATTGAGTCATTCACTCCCTTCTCAGTCATATCTCTCCTCACACAATCCATCCATCTCTTCTTAGGTCGTCCTTTACTTCTCCACCCATCAATACTCATATCCATCACTCTTCTCGTTACGTGCTCCTCTTCCCTTCTCATCACATATCCATACCAAGACAAACGGTGTCCTTTCATCTTTTCTGCTACAGGTGCCACTTTCATACTTCCTTTAATATATTCATTCCTTAACTTGTTCATTCTCGTCACCCCACACATCCACCTTAACATTCTCATTTCTGCTGCATGCAATCGCTTTTCATCTACCTTCTTAATGGCCCAGCATTCAGAGCCATGTAGCTCTGTTAAGATTGAGTTTGTTTAGATTGTTTGCAAACCAAAAATATATGGTGGACTTTATTAGATGCTGTTTTGTATGAATAATTTACTGTGTTTCAAGCGCTTTTGTATGGAAACGATTCTTACACCAAAATATTTTTTTACACTATTGATATTAAATTGTTTTGTATAATATGAAAAATTACTTTTTACTTTGTAGTTCTTGTTGTCATAATAATCATAATACGTATTAATGAGATAATGAAGACGTACATTCATGTATGAATACATCCATAAGAATTAAGAACGAAATCTTGTCTAGTTTGACTTTTTAAACCTATTCGTCTTTGTGATCGGAAATTTAAGCGTAACACACACAGAAGGCGTGAGCGGGACGGCGACGGGTCGGGTCGGGAGTACGGAGAGTCTAATAATATTACGTTAAAATGGGCGCCCACAGACAGCTAGATGCCTGTGGGCTCCCGTACTCCCGACCCGACCCTCTCACGCCTTCTGTGTGTTTTTACGCTTTATGATTGGGCCCAGTTACTGACATCGTGTATCCTAGACGTAAAAAATATGAATTCAATTAAAAATATGAATGTATGTAGTTTGTAAATACTTGTAGTTTAACTAAATTTAACGAAAATACCATTTTAGGTATTTTAGTTTCGTACTGAGTGTTTTATACTATTGTATGATTAAGGAATGTAATACTGGCAGGCAAAGTAGTCTATGTTTTTAAACCTATACAACCTTTTTTGTACCCCTACCTTTTCGTAATTCCTAGTTCTTTATTTAAAATGTAATGATACTGTAACCATATGCTTTCCGCTCGTTAGGTACTGTGCAAGCAAAATGAGCAAATTCCTTTTCTGGTTTGATTGCTTACAAATTGTGACCTTTCTATTTTTAATACTTTCGAAATGAAATATCTTACTTAAACAATTTTTATCCAAACGACCATAAATAATATTGCCTTTAACGATGTGTTGTATTTTTAGAATGGTTGGACTTTCACAGTTTGTTAGCAGCAAGTATATTTAATTGTATCTCGGTGTTATGTAGCTGACGATATACACTCGCATAAAACTGTTTGTGTTGTAATAAATTACTGTGCAGTACAGAAAACTTTGTTTTTCTTATAAAATCTAAATAATACAGTGGTTCGCAGTATGGACAACAAAGCCAGGTTAGCCAGGCGTTTATATATATGATAATAGTCACCGTAAAAGCTTGCTTTTGTTTGAGGCCAGATTGTAAGAAGAATTTATTTTAATGAAAATATAATTTACGGCATTAAGTCCGCCTTTTGCAAGCAATAACTTTTTTTGTATTTTTTTTCGTTACGGGCTAAGGTCAGATACCATACTGCATACAGCCTGCTTAATCATATTGCTTAAACCTCAATAAACGGTTGTCTATGACCTAAACATAAATACGTTCCCATTAACCGTAAGCAAGCAATGCTCTTTGATCACGTTTTTTTAAAAATAAATTATTAAAAGAAATCTAGATAACGGAATCACCAAGCTAAGCAATTATTATCATCATTATGAACATTTGATGCGATATTTCCGCACAAAATTAAATCGAAACAAAATTGTAACGAGACATTCCGTTTCACAGCAATCACGTTTCCGTCAAAAAAAAATACGTCAAAAACCACCGATTGTAGAGTATGCATACTCTGTGAGAGTATGTCAAACATAGTGCATTTAATAATCTGTGATATAGTGTCAAAACATCGCGCCGCTCATCGCTTTCTTGCTCGCTTTTTATTTATTTTCTATTAGATTGTGTTTTTAAAAATTGTGAAAAATGAGTGCCCCAAACGGCATGTTGTACGGTGGTGATGAAATAGGTGCATTGGTGTTCGATCCTGGACATCATTCGCTGAGAGTTGGTTATGCTCAGGAGGATACTCCGAAGGCTGATATTCCTGCTGTGGTTGGAGTAGGCCCGGCCACCCATATACCTGATGCAGAAGAGAAGGTCCCTGATGGAAATGTCACTCAAAGCGGTTGGTATTTTAAGGCTGTAAGGCGTATTTTTCGTAAAAAGTTAATCATGGCATTTCTCTGAGCTACTAATGAGTTTTGAGCAATATTACCACAAATTACTGGATTTAAGACTATTACGCAAGCAACTATAGACATCAATTTAGAAATATGCAGATTTTTTTACGAAGACATGCAATTTTTGCATAAAATGTATGGAAATTAGTCAACAAATTTGGGTATCACTTGACAACATTCGAAATCGTTATTTTGCATGACCGGAATACGTAAGTCTACAAAACTAGGACACTAGCCAACCTGGACCCACACACCCACACGCAGTGTTTTTTTTTCATTAGGATTTCCAGGGTTTGTCTCGGGACCGTTGCTCAACCCAAAAAACTTAAATATTTAGGTCTACTAATACTTACATATTTGCGATGTTTAAGGAACTCTGCTGCTGCAGTACCAGTGCTAACCTGAAGAAACCTGTTAAAGATCTTCTTCTTCATCTTCTATTCGGTCAATCCCGGTTGCGTCCAAAGCCATTGCTTTGGAGCCCAGGGTCCGCTTTCCTTGATTTACTCCTCCACTTCGCACGGTCTTGAGCCACTCTAGTTGTGAGATCATTGGCACGCATGTCAGCCCTCACAACGTCCAGCCAGCATTTCTTGGGTCTACCCCTTTTGCTGGGACCTAGCGGTGGCGGCATGACATTTGTTTCCTACGTAGCTTGCTGGTTTCCGCAAAACATGGCCATACCAGCGTAGGCGACTCTCCTGCAGTTTATCTGTAATATCACGGACACGAAGGCTACCGCGGATGCGCGAATTCCTCACGCGTTCCTTCCGCGTGACTCCGCACATCCACCGCAGCATATTCATCCCCGTGACACGTAGCTCCTGCTTGTGTCGCTTAAGTAGCGGCTACGCTTCGCTGCCATATAAATAGATATCTGAGAGATAAGATATATTTATATTGCTGTGTTCGGATTGCGATCTGAAACCTATTTTTTTTTGTAATTTATTTGGTTAAGTTTAGTATTAAGTTTATGCATAATAGGGATGATGGCAAACTTTTTTTCTTTGTCTATCAGCTAGATTAATATCAAAAAGTATTGGACACATATTTTTTCTATTTTCACGTAATTATAATATTACAGAGATTATTATATTGTATATTTATGTCTTCTTCTTCTTCTTCATCTATACGGTCAATCCCGGTTGCGTCCAAAGCTATTGCTTTAAAGCCCAAGGTCCGCTTTCCTTGATTTACTCCTCCACTTCGCACGGTCTTGAGCGTCTCTAGTTGTGAGATCATTGGCACGCATGTCAGCCCTCACAACGTCAAGCCAGCATTTCTTGGGTCTACTCCTTTTGCCAGGACCTGGCGGTGGCGTCATGCCCAGACATTTGTTTCCTACGTAGCTTGCCGGTTTCCGCAAAACATGACCGTACCAGCGTAGGCGACTCTCCTGCAGTATATTTATGTATGTACTGTATATTTTATTTATTGAATTGAAATGTCGCATAACGTCACATCTTGGTACACTTTTTACTTAGAAGTGACGTCACGAGCCCCCACTCACGAACTTTGACGCGCTTTATTTTGTAATTTTTTGGTGGACAAAAATAAGTGTCAACAATTTTTAATAATCTAACTCATGAATTAAATAGAATTTCATTTTCAATTCTCAGTCGTCATCCCTATCTCTTTGCGTTCCACTTACTCATTTTAGACTGGAAAAACAATGGAAAACTACAGAAAAAAATTTAAGCTATTGAAGTCACAATTTTGAAGATAATATAGGTTTTTTGTTATTGTTGTATTACTTTCGAACGTACTCTTTGCAGGGACAAAAGCCGGTGCTGAACTCCGCCACTACATCGACGTCACAGAGCTGCACGTCGCGCGGCCCGGCATGGAGGTGCAGGCGTACATGAAGGACGGCCAGGTCGACAACTGGGACCTGTTCGAGAAGATGCTGGACTATTGTTATGCTAAGGTTTGTTTTTAAGGTTCCCTTATAGAGTCAACTTGTTGCCCGTCTGTCAGTCAAGACCCTTTATCTCGGGAACACGTGGAGGCATCGGGTTAGTTACACCATTTACGTGTCAAGACCAGGTTGACCGATTTTTATAATCTTTGATTTGTTTGAATTTGTCTTTGCCCTGAATACTGTACAACATCTAGTTAGTTAGTTAGTTAGTTTAGCTGGGCTTTCTCCGCACTTAGCCTCATGATTGGGCCATTGTGCGTGCTACTTAGTCTTTCCTACTCCAACCATCCTAGGTCGTCCCAGAAGGTCAGCAGCCTTTTCAGACTGCTGCAGGCTTCCGGGAGGGATCCTGGTGATTGAAGAATCCGTGCCCGTTGATCTGCCACGCTTCTGCACTCCAATAGTACATGCTGTGGCGTTTCTTCTGCCTCCATGCATCCTCTGCATGTCGGGCTGTCTGTCACACCTATGTTAAACAGGTGTTTGTTGAGGGGACAATGGCCGGTTATAACACCTATAACCTTGCGAATCTTGTCCCTTGCTAATCTTATGAGGTTGCGGGCAAGCTTATTTGATACCGCCGGAACTGCATTTTTCATTTGCCTGCATCCTTCGCTGTTTCTCCATTCTGTTAGATGTGTTTCTTTGGTTCTTTCGCGCAACCATGATTTTATTTGGGCCTGGGGTATGGGCAGTAGTGGTTCCGGTCCGTACACTACTGCCTTCGATCCTCTTTTAGCCAGTTCGTCTGCTGCGTCATTTCCCAGTGAGTTACTGTGTCCTTTGATCCATTGCAGGGTTACTCTGTTCGTGTTTGCAATAGATTGGAGTGCGTTGTGGCATTCCAGTATAAGGACAGAGGTTATGATATTGTTTTGTAAGGCTTGGAGGATGGATGCACTGTCTGAGACAATTTTTATGTTATGCTCTCGGACGTCTCTGGCTGCAACTGCCTGTGCCGCTTTGGTGATGCCAATACATTCTGCTTGGAAGATTGTGTTCAGTTTATCTAGGGTAGTTGATATTTTTATGTTTAAGTCATTCGAGAAGACACCGGCTCCAGTGCCATGTGCAGTTTTGGAGCCGTCTGTGTATATCCTAACTTCGTCGACGCCAGAGCTGTCTTTTACTTCTTCCGTGAGTTGGATATTGTATCTTCGGTCGAAGATGTGATGACACGGTGTTCTGTCCATAGGCGCCTCAAGAAGTGGTATTTCCTTTAGGATCGCCTGCAGAACTTTCAACAACATCTATAACATACAATAACTATAAAAAAATCGAAAATAGTCTTGAAAAAATAATTTAAGTCGTTTCTAAGTTCACCGGGACAGCTAGTATATAAGGTCCTATTTTATTAGTGTACATCCCGCTAACCTGTGACTATATAGGTGAAAAGCAATCGTATAAACCAACTTTCAATTATGTACCATAAAAACTAAAAAAGTTAAAAAAATAAATCAAAATCACCAACATTGACTTCATATTGCACAAACCCGTCCTATCTTTAATACGTATAACCATGTGTTTATCTGTCTTATTCCTTCCCCTTGTACAGAGCGAGAAAGACTTAACAGACGTGAAAAATGGCCGAAGTTCATTCATAAACTTATACCTACACGGTCAGATGTTTGGCTTGAATAACTGAATAACTAACTTGAAAAATTAGGCTTAAATGTAGCTTAGTGCAAATTTTCAAATTTGAAAATCTACATCATTTAAAACAAACAAATAAAATCATAGTAATGAAAATTCTTAGGAAGTAAATGTTAAGTTAGCAGCTTACCTATTGTAAAACGGCCCTCTTATCAGTTTATCAGGTAAGTATCTACACTGATCTTCAGGGACTCCCTCCCTGACAGGGGAGTGTGTTTCCAGACGTAGTGATTCAAATCTTCCATCACACTTTCTCAGGCTGTGGACTGACGAGCTATCCAAAATCATGTTATGATTTATCGTATGAGAATGCGAGCGAGTTTATTATCAAATAAATCTAAACGAAAACGATAAGTTAGACTATTTTAACTCAATGAAATTCAAAATAACATAATTTTATGATACCTCGGCGTGTTTAAAAATTTGAATCATCTCTCTACAATGATTGTTTATTCACACACTGTTCCTTATTATCAAAAATCGAACTTGGCATGATTAAAAATAAAAACGATAACATTCATCATCATAACTCAAGATTTAGGTATTCTAGTTCCTACATTTTTTATTACACTGACTACTCACATTGAGACTTTTGGATAGTTCTACATTGACTTACTAGTATCATAGAACGAACTAGGTTTTAACTTGTGTTTTTAGTAAATGATAGATTTTTCGATACTACGACGTGCGCGGAAGCCGGACGCGCATCCGTATTACACATCTAATCACGACAGACGCATGGCCGGAACTAAAAGAAAGCGCAGCCGCGGTCGGTCAAAGTGCCGCCGGCGCCGGCACCTAACGAAGTAGTGATGTAGTATTGATCGAGATCGCGCGGATCGATACGCTATCATTTAAATCATTTAATTTTAATACTTACACTTAAAGAATTAGTCAACTATTTCGATAGATGTACCTAATAGTAGTTCAATATCATTTTTGTTTTTGTAAATTAAAAAATCAAAAGGTGATTCAATTTTAATGGTGTATGGCCGGGTATAGCAATAGTCCCATTAAATGCCACGGGATGATAGCTTGTAGCCGTTTGAGTTCTTGCTTTTGAAATTTAAAATCTACCTACTGTCATGACGGGTGGCGTGAAAGTAGGCCTAGCTCTGGTTATTTTAAACTTTTCTGCTAAGATCGACTGATAGAGAAGGCCACAGACAGAACGTTTGCCTTTTCTGCACTTTGTTTGTGCTAAAAAGCTTTTTTTTATTTTTAATAATGATATCTCTTAGTAATTCAGTCTTGTTATTAAATCAGAGGGTCGATGATAAATTGATCGAAATGTAATACAAATTTACTTTTACTCTTTGATGAAATCGATTGTAAGCAAAATTACTATTTTATAATACCTACTCGTAATAGTTGATATTGTAACGTTTACATCGATATGAATTGCATAGCGAGGTGAATGCCAATAGTCTTGCATATCGATATGTTTATCTTTTGTTACTCATCCCTAGGTGTCTTTCAAAATGCCGACAATTCAAATGGCATAGGCTTAGAGCTAATTTGGTCAAACTAAATAATTGCATGTAGGTAGGTCTTGCGTTTGATTTTCGGTCCATTCCATTGATGTTATTCAAAAAGTTACGGATAGCCTATCTTTGTAAATGACGCAATAGTCTAGTGGATAAAGCACTTCTCAATGGAGGTTTTAAGTTCGATTGTTAATGGGTACAAATAAATCTGTACCTAATGGCCAAAAAAAATCTACAGGAAATCAGCACGATTCATAAACTAAAGACTTTAATTACCATGAACTGTGCCAGGAAAAGACCGCCATACCTCGTAACTTTATATCGCGCTTAGAACACCTACAATCTGGGTACGACGAACAGCCTTGGCCAACCTGGAAATCGCTAAACCGCCTTCGGGCAGAGGTTGGCCCCTGTAGACAACATTTGATAAATAGACAAAATCAAACTTAGGCATCTAAGTAGTTAGGGTAGAAATAAAAATAATAATTCATATTATTATTTCATGAGCCCTGCCAATACATCCAAATTTTTAGAGATTAGGTACCTGACGCTTTGAGACATCCAGAGCGAATGGGAACTTGTATAGCCTTTGCCTAGGTAAATGATCTCTGAGCTATCCAAAATCATGTTATGATCACTACTAGCTCCTGGTCAAATTTTCCTCGATCTTTTCGGTGCATCTCAAACGATCTAGATCAAAGGGGCCGCTTGTCGGCAAGTGTTTTCGCCGCTTGCCGACAAGGCGGCTAATTCAAAGAATGTTTGGCACGTGTCAAGTTAAAGATTCACCTGAATTTTAGTATCGAAAATTTAGTTGCACTAACAAGACGTGTGAGATCGATTCAATTATTTAATTATGCCTTACCGATACTCCAATCATGAATACCTTGAAATGGTACTCTGTTACAATGAGACCGGCTATAATTTAACCGCGGCCTCAGAAATGTTTGCGGAGAGAAATGGAGGAGTTCTGCCTTCCCGGCGGACTATTTTGAGAGCAGTGCAGCGGCATCGTGACTGGCAGACGTTCAGACCGCCAGCTGCTGACGCCGGCCGGCCACGCTTTTCAGCCGCGTTAGAAGAGGACGTGCTGGATTTTTTCAACAGACACCCCATGGCTAGCACCATGGACGCGGCCATAGTCTTCGGGGTTAGTGACTTTTACGTCTGGAGAATTTTGCGCGAGGAAGGGTTGTACCCGTATCACTTCACCCGGGTGCAAGAACTGGAGGACACCGATTTCCAGCCCCGCGTCCGCTTTTGCCAGTGGGTATTAGAAGATGCCACTCGAAACATTTTGTGGACTGACGAGTCAACATTTACCAGAGTTGGACTTTTCAATCAGCATAATGCCCACTTTTGGACTGAAAATAACCCACATGCAGTGCGGCCGGATCACTTCCAAGTGCGATTCAGTGTGAACGTGTGGGCTGGGTTATTGGGCGATAGGTTGTTGGGACCTGTTTTTCTCGAGCGGCTAAACGGGGAGAGCTATGTTCATTTGTTAAATACTCGGGTCCGGCGTATGTTGGAGCGCGTACCGCTGGCGTTGCTGAGAAATTTTTATTTCCAGCACGATGGCTGCCCAGCTCACTACGCCAGGACGGCTCGTGAGTATTTAACAAATGAGTATGGCGATCACTGGATTGGCCGCGGAGGACCGGTTTCTTGGCCCCCTCGTTCCCCAGACCTAACGCCCATGGACTTTCATGTCTGGGGTCGTCTAAAAGACCTTGTGTATGGACACGATGGCCATGTAATACGGACGGAGGACAATTTAAGGCGCCGTATTAAACGCGCCTTCCGTGTGATGCGCCGAGATCGTGGAGCACTGCGGCGTGTTGGATTGCACGCTTACAGACGTGCTGCAGTGTGTATCGCGCAAAATGGACGCCATGTGCAACAGTTAGTGTAAATAGTGATTATTTTAGTGTAAATAAACTGAAACCTGTAGTGTAAATAGGAGGAACAGTGTGTAAATAGTCGTGTAAATAAACAATCGTTGTAGATAGAGTTGATTCAAATTTTTAAACACGCCGAGTTATCATAAAATTATGTTATTTTGAATTTTATTGAGTTTAATCTAACATCGTTATTAGTGAGATTTAATCACCTCACTTGATAATAAACTTGCATACCCTTAACACAATAAATTCTAGCATGATTTTGGATAGCTTGTCAGTCCACAGCCTGAGAAAGTGTGATGGGGAATTTGAATCAATCCCTAGTCTGGAAACACACCCCCTGAAGATCAGTGTACTTAGCTGATAAGCTGATAAGAGGATCGCTTTACATACATACATAGGTAAGCTGCTAACTTAACATTTACGTACTTAAGAATTTATAAAATTATGTTTTTATTTGTTCGTTTTGAATTATGTCGATTTTCGAATTAGAAAATTTGCACTAAGCTACAATTAAGCCGAATTTTTGAATTAACAAGGTTAAAGGTCATTCCCCCCAGTTATTCAAGCCAAACATCTGTGCGTGTTATGAATGAATTCCGGCCATCTTTGATGTTTGTTAAGTCTTTCTCGCTCTGTCTATGGGAAGGAATGAGACAGATGATCACAGATGGTTGTACGTATTGAAGATAGGACGAGTCTATGCAATATTGTGAAGTCGATGTTGTTATTTTGTATTTTTATTTTTAACTTTTTTAGTTTTTATGGTACACATTTAAAAGTTGGTTTTTACGATTGCTTTTCACCTATATAGTCACAGGTTAACAGGATGTACACTAATAAAATAGGACCTTATATATGTATCTCTATATATAAAACAAAGTCGGGTTAGTTACACCATTTATAAGTCAAGAACGGTTGGACAGATTTTTGTGATCCTTGATTAGTTGTATTAGTCTCCGCCCCGAATAGCAGAATAACTACTTAAAATCACAAAATTCAATAATTCAAATTTAATTCAAAATTATTTATTTCAGTAACTTAATCATAAAGTACATCTCATGGGTTAGAATCTCCTTAAAAAATTAATTGGAAAAATCTCAAAAAAAAAACATATTATAAATTATTAGTTTATAATATAATATAGTAATAAAAAGTAGAAATATTTGTCAACAAAATAAATCATGGCCTTATTCGACGCAAGCACTTCATCCCCCAGGTCATCCGCTCTCCATCGGAGCACCACCCGGCCCTCTTCACGGAAGCGGTGTGGACCACGCGCCCGGCGCGGGAGAAGCTGGCGGAACTGCTGTTCGAGAAGTACCAGGCGCCTGCGTTCTTTCTCGTGAAGAACGCAGTGCTGGCCGCGTTCGCTAACGGGAAGTCGACCGCCCTGGTGGTCGATGCAGGCGCCAGCCAGACGTCTGCTGTGCCGGTCATAGATGGGTGAGTTATGGTAGTTTTGAATTGGGTTTTTTTTCTGTAAAATTTTGTCTATCTTTATCGATGACCGTCTAGTTCCTAAATAGCAGGTTAACTTATAAAATGACGAAACGGTACGAAGTTCGCCAGGACTCATTAGAATAAAAGCTTGTAAATAAGTTTGACATGTTGCCAAAACGTAAGCTACCCACAAATAAATGTGGGTAAAAGTTATCAGGCGTTTGAGAAATCGGACCTTAATAAATAATAATAATTTTGATAAATACATTTTTAGTGTTGTGCCTTTTTCAAAATATAATTAGTTAATGTATTTCTATATCCTTCTCAAACACAAACTGTTGTCATTGCCCGACAGCATGGTTATTGCCAGATGTATTTCTTTTTTATTCCTGACTAATATCTATTTATGTGCCAAATTACATCTAGATCCGTTAAGCCGTTCTGGTAACTTTCGCATTTATAGCATTAGTAAGATTTCTAATGTATTTTGTTAAATAAGTCTTAATTCTGATGAGTGTGGTTCCCCTCTCTCCCAGGTACGCGCTGAGTAGCGCCGCGGTGCGCTCCCCGGTAGGGGGGGACCACCTCGCCGCGCAGGCCAAGGCGCTACTGGCCTCCATGCACATACAGATGCTTCCAGTCTACAGCATACAGGTTGGTGCCTTGAGCTACACCATACAGGTCCAGTGTCTTCAGCTACACTTAATGCTTCCTTAACCCCTACATGCTATCACACTCACTCGCACACACACACGCACACACACGTGTACATACAATGCTGCCCGTCAACAATTCAAGTCAGTGTCGTCAGCTATGCTTAATGCTTCCTTATCCTTCCTACACGCTCTCACACTCACTTGCACTTAATATACAATTTGAATTTGAATTTACAAAATTAAATAACTAATTTACTTACTCGCACACTGAAATACACACATGCACATACAAATCCTGTCCGTCTGCACTATATGAACAACTTTTACTATAAAATTTAAAAAAAAACAGCTTGTAAACTATGTAACAGTAGTTTTTTTATATAATGTAATTTGTCCCTTAGCAAAAGTTGTTTACATTCATGAGTAGAACACTATTAAACAATTTGTAGACTTATAAAAAAGTCACCCTGTATAACATTTGACAGAGTAAAGAGGTGATCCGCGAGCGCGAGCGGGCGAGGTACACGCTGAAGGCGCTGCCGGCGGGCCTCACGCACTCGTGGCAGCAGTACATGCTCAAGCGGCAGTACGAGGACTTCTGCCACTGCGTCGCACAGGTCAGAATAACATTCAGATCGTTGTTCATAAAAGGATGCTTATCAATTACATCATTTCAACATAGCCTCCCCCCCCCCCTATTCACTTCCAGGTCGCAAGAAGACGTTAGATACAGGCTGCTTCCAACTGGCCCATCTGGAAGTCAATTGGGGATGCCTATGTTTAGCAGTGGACGTCCTATGGCTTAAATAATGATGATGATGATGAAAATAGTAAATTCGTAAGTATTATGGGCGAACCGGAAAATGTGAACTGTCACCGTACTTATGTTACCTTGAAAATAGTATAGTTCTATAGACAGTCTTCACAAAATAATAATCATTTACTGCGCTGCCAGTCCAAACTCGAGCTAATCTCGATAAACTCGCGAGAATTTATTTTGAGTTAGTAAGTCGAGTTCACAGTTTCACACACCTCTAGCTCTAACAGTATGTTGTGAACCCGGTAGGTGGCTGAAGGCGGGTACGATGAGCGCACGGCTGCATCGGTGCCGGGCACGCACTACGAGTTCCCGGGTGGCTACCACCAGGACTTCGGCCCCGAGCGGTTCAAGCTCACCGAGTGCCTCTTTGAGCAGACGCTTGGCGCGCCGCACCTCGGTAAGTTACCTGCACCACGAGTTCCCGGGCGGCTACCACCAGGACTTCGGCCCCGAGCGGTTCAAGCTCACCGAGTGCCTCTTCGAGCAGACGCTTGGCGCGCCGCACCTCGGTAAGTTACCTGCACCACGAGTTCCCGGGCGGCTACCACCAGGACTTCGGTCCCGAGCGGTTCAAGCTCACCGAGTGCCTCTTCGAGCAGACGCTTGGCGCGCCGCACCTCGGTAAGTTACCTGCACCACGAGTTCCCGGGCGGCTACCACCAGGACTTCGGCCCCGAGCGGTTCAAGCTCACCGAGTGCCTCTTCGAGCAGACGCTTGGCGCGCCGCACCTCGGTAAGTTACCTGCACCACGAGTTCCCGGGCGGCTACCACCAGGACTTCGGCCCCGAGCGGTTCAAGCTCACCGAGTGCCTCTTCGAGCAGACGCTTGGCGCGCCGCACCTCGGTAAGTTACCTGCACCACGAGTTCCCGGGCGGCTACCACCAGGACTTCGGCCCCGAGCGGTTCAAGCTCACCGAGTGCCTCTTCGAGCAGACGCTTGGCGCGCCGCACCTCGGTAAGTTACCTGCACCACGAGTTCCCGGGCGGCTACCACCAGGACTTCGGCCCCGAGCGGTTCAAGCTCACCGAGTGCCTCTTCGAGCAGACGCTTGGCGCGCCGCACCTCGGTAAGTTACCTGCACCACGAGTTCCCGGGCGGCTACCACCAGGACTTCGGCCCCGAGCGGTTCAAGCTCACCGAGTGCCTCTTCGAGCAGACGCTTGGCGCGCCGCACCTCGGTAAGTTACCTGCACCACGAGTTCCCGGGCGGCTACCACCAGGACTTCGGCCCCGAGCGGTTCAAGCTCACCGAGTGCCTCTTCGAGCAGACGCTTGGCGCGCCGCACCTCGGTAAGTTACCTGCACCACGAGTTCCCGGGCGGCTACCACCAGGACTTCGGCCCCGAGCGGTTCAAGCTCACCGAGTGCCTCTTCGAGCAGACGCTTGGCGCGCCGCACCTCGGTAAGTTACCTGCACCACGAGTTCCCGGGCGGCTACCACCAGGACTTCGGCCTCGAGCGGTTTAAGCTTACTGAATGCCTCAGTAAGTTATCTTCTCCGTAACACTCATATATTCACGCGTTTATATTTTGTTTGCAATCGAAAACTGTACACATGTGTTTTATTTTTATATTTTTGACTTACAAACATTAGTCGTAGAAAACAATAAATGTTTCCATACAAACGTATCAACTCATGGTCACTCTTTCTTCTTGACTACTGATAACTGAGCCGGCGCCCGGGGTCATTGCCCTCCGCTGCATCGCGTGTCGCTATCCACGTTAACTTTATTATTGTTGTTATTGTGATCATGGTGCGTAGGATGTTTACTTTTTTTCAAAGCATCGGATAAGTCTACTGGAATATGTTTTTTTTTACGGAAATGTGTTCTATTGCTCATAACTAATTCATAAGAAGAAAAATTGTGCACCGGTAAATAAAATCTTATATGGGCCTTCTTCCGGGCATTTACATACACATACACGTTCCAAAATATAACTTCCCCATGAATGAATCACCAACTTTGTGTAGTCTGAAGCTTGGAATGGTAAGTTTATTTATATTTCGAGTATTATTATCATAAAAATCACCCTTTAAGCTAAACAAACTTAGACATTTTATAACGCACGAACGAAACGAAAACAGTATTTAAAAAATATATTGTGCGGCTGAGGCGACCTCAAGCGTCGCAAGTATGTAGGTCTCAGTAGTTCCTACATGTTTGAGCCGTTTGGGGTCGAGACGCTCGGGCCGTGGGGACCTAGCGCATCGACTGTGTAGTCAGTTAGCCAAGCGGCTGATTGACTGTACGGGCGACCATAGGGCTGTCGCATTTCCTGGTAAACGTATCAATTTGGCCATTCAGCATGAAAAAGCGGCCAGCCTACTTGGCACCATGCCCCGATCATTGGACGGCGATTTGGGACACATTTTTTACTTGTAAACATTTTTGTACATATTTTTCTTTTTTCTTTTTAGGGTTTTTTTTTTTTTTGAAGTATATTTATTTATTCCTTTGTAAGTATTGTTTTTTACATTATTAATTCTATAAAATAATTATACTAATTTTAAATAATATATACATCTATGAAATACTATATATGTTGTTGTTGTTGTCCAATATTTATTTATTACATATTTATAATGTACCTTTGTTATTGTCATACAACTAACATTGACCATAATTATTAAATGTTATTACTTAGTACATATAAATAAAATAAATAAATAAAATCGTTTATTAAAATACAAGAAAAGCAGATACATTCTTAACAGTACAACTTAAAACTATACAGTGCAAGGAGTTACCTTTGCCTGAACTAGGTAGAACCTGTGCTTCAGGCGAGAGTGAACTTAAATGAACTTCTAGGTGACATAAATTAACAGTAATTAATTATTAAAAATAGGGAAAATATACAATTTAAAGTTTTCGATACTATCAATCTATTTTACTTACATATTAAAAGTAATTGTTCAGTTTTATCGTAGGACAAAGATAGTAAATACTTAACTATTTCTAATTTACAGTTATAATAATTTAGCTCATAAAAATTAAGTATTTTATTTAGTCTATTGTACAGAAATGGTCCTAGAAATGTAAAAAACCTATTTGTAAAAGTGTATTTTGAGGTTGATTGTGTGATGAAAACTATATCTCTACGTCGTTTATTAGTAATGTCAGCATTATAAGGAAGTAGTACATGTTGTTTTAGTAATACGTGCATTATAAACAATTGTCGGACAGTCAGCACATTACACGACTTATATAATAGGTTAGTAGGATGGAAAAAAGGTAGGGAGTTGGCTACTTTTAGGATTGCTCTTTGAGCTCGTTCAAGTGGGATCAAGATAGTTTTTAATGCTCCGCCCCATGACGTGATGCAATACTGGATTATGGATTGACATAAGGCTAGGTATACTTGTGTAATTAATTTTGGATCAGCGATTGATCGGAGTTTTTTGAAAACGTATATTAATTTACGGACCCTGTTAACAAAATTTTCAATGTGAGGTCTGAAAGACAGTGTTTCGTCTATTATAATTCCTATATATTTCAAGTTATCAGTGCTAAGGATAGTAGGACAGTTACATGTGTTGACTACTGGGTTTTGGCAGTGATGTGCATTTAATTGAAAGCTATTAATATTACGATGGCGGCGCATGCAGAAGTGTATGATTTTTGTCTTGTCAGTGTTTAAGGTTAGTAGGTTACAGTGAAGCCAATTATTTACCATATTAAAGCCTAGCTGTGCATTTTCATATAACTCCGTGCAGGTTTTGCCTGTAAATATAACTATGAAATACTATATACAAATAAAAACTACGAAAATAGAGAATTATAAAAATGGTCCTCGTGGAAGGGTACCCAAGATGCTGGCAGCGTTACCTCGCTGGATTGCGATGCTTAGTCGCTGTGCGAGGTAGCTGCCAACCCTTGAGTCCCCACTGGTATCAACTAATCTTTTGGCAATCTCTTTATATAAAGAGAGTGCGTTGGGACCCCAAGGACCTAGTGTTTCGACGCCAAAAGGTATAAAAAAGTAATTCGCGCTGATTTGCCGATATTTATTATTTTTCCTATATTCAGCGTCTGTCGCAGCCGCACCTGCATCTCTGCTCGTCCCGGAAAGTTGGGAGGCGGCTAATGTGTCGACACAGGTAGCGTCCCACACCAGAGCCCGACCCATCCGCCAGGGAACAAGAGACATTCCGTCCGGTCTCTTGCCATCATCACGAGCGATACCGTTCGGCTCAAGTATGGCCGGCACGTTGATGGTAGCAAGGGACCGACGAAGTATATCGTTGATGCAGGCATAGCGAGAAAAACGGCCAGCACTCTTTGTACAAGAAAGTCCGTGGTGTCCCAATGAGCTGACATCAGCACCACAAGGACACTTATGTGGACTGCAAACCTCGGCACCAACACGGAGACCAATCGCCACACGAAGAGTTTCTGAGTCTAGAAGGGTTCCCACATTGGCTGAAGGATATGCATGCAGCCAATAACCGGATTCTCTGGTAGAAACCGCTCTAAGTCTGGCGAGGTCTGCGTTGTTGATACTAGAATCTATAAGAGATTCTAGAAAGGATTCGCAAGAAATTTTGTCCCAGCTCCGTTGATTTTTTAAGTCTAAAGGGAATTTTGAAGGAAATGCCATTTCCCAAGCATCTCTAGCTTCATCCAAACATGCCACCTCGAAGGTTACGGTGCTTGGCCGTAGGATACTAGCAACGAGAGCGGTCGTGCTATATGATGAAGATAGAAAACCAGGTAAGGCGACACTTGACATTTTGCGGATCCCACCATAGCGGATAGGAAGGGACGCTTGGTTCCAGGATCGTTCTAAAAGTTGAATGTTCAGAATTTTTTCTAAATGTAATTTAACTAAACTGTCTAAACTATCCATTAAATTTTGAAATTTCCAAACTGGGCAACAACGGATAAGATAGTTGAATTTAGGTATTAGGAGACATGATCTTAGAATAAAAAGAGCAGAATGTGCATTTATTTCCAAAAGACGATCTGAACATTCATTAAATTTTGTAATTAAATTTTGAAAGTGGATAGGAATTGCGCTGTCAAAAATAGGTGACCCTAGGAGGTTAAGGCTCAAATCGTTTAGAATCCTTATATTGGGGGCCGAGACGTTAAATTTTGCGATTATTTCAGATCTCCTTATCGAGGAAAGGCGGTCAGAAATAAAAAGTTCACATTTATCAAAATTTAAAGAAAGTCCTATTGTATTAAACTTTTGAATAATTCTTGAAAGGTCTAGAAAAACAGTTTTTGCATCGCCTCCTAGGGTCCCATCGTCTAAATACCAAATATTAAATTTTGAAAATAAATTTTGAATAAATTGGTTGATTGCCAAACTAAAAATTGCAGGTCCAAGAGGGTCACCTTGTTGGCAGCCAACTGCCGAAAAAATCTCATGGCTTTTGTATAAAAGTTCGCTTGGTTTATAATAACATTGGTTTAAATAATTAAAAATTTCTGGGGAATTAATTTTAATTTCGTTTAACAAGGTGTCTCTGTTGACCGAATTAAAGGCATTTTTGACGTCTAATTTAAGCAACACCTCTGTCTGATTTTGTGAAAGGATGGTACGAAGTGCGTGAACTGCAGCCTCGCATCCACCTTTGGTACAGAATCCTAGTTGATGTGGTACGAAATGGTCGCGGAATTTAAAAGTCAAAAATTTTACACTTAATTTTGAAGTAATACGCCGAAAAGTGGAACCAACTGCGATTGGTCTGACACCGCCATCTTTTTTAGACAGAGCTATAAGGTTAGCACCGTATAAAATTGGGGTAATTTCGTTTATTATTTTGCCATGAAGCATAAAGTTGCAAAGTTTTGTAATAGATGTAAGCAAATGGCGACCAGAATCACCCGCCTGAGGTGAAGTAAGGTCCTTGAGGTGTTGTGGCGATATCCCATCTAGACCAGCAGCTGATCCGGGCTTGAAAGAAAAAATGGCCGACAACACTTCTTTTTCGCTCACTTGGAGGCAGGCAGATTCTTCGGTGAGAGGTTCCGGAGACGGAAGTGTTGCTGGAGCTGGGGGGTGCTTGGACAGAAGGGCATTAAGGGTATCTGAGCTGTCGGGCGATATCACATCGCTAGAGAAGAGGAGTCGAGCGGCGCCTTTCAAATCCCCATCGCAGACTTTAGATTCAATCTTCCGGGATAAGTTAAACGTGGATGAATTTCTTACCGTTAGTGGATTTAAAATTAGTTGAGGATTAGGATCTAAACAGTTATTTTTTATTACCTGAGTTAACGAAATATTGGCCTGTCTAGAAGGAGCATGCAGGGTTTTGTAGGAAAACGTTAACAAATCGTTCCAGGCAGAAACAATGTTATTATTTACACAGCCTAAAATAATATTTGACAGTTTAGAAGCCACGGAGATTCTAGCACCGCGAGGAATCCTCTTCACTATGGGGATAGAGTGCTTATATTTACTTAGTTTTAGGTGAAAAGGTTCATCTTCAGTTACTCTGTTGTCTGTCGAGGGAATTAAAATTGAAGATGTATTTCTGTGGATACGGGTAATATGTATATTCAGACCCCTGGTTGTCGAAAAATGTCTATTACAAAAACTACTAGAGGCAGACGACGTGATATTGTCCGCAGACATGAGGTTTCAATCCACCATGACTATGAACTAAATAAAAATGTTTATAAAAACCTAGGTGTGACACAAAATATGTAGGTATACCGGGGCACTGTAAACATCTGCCCAATCGGCACCACAAGGAGCCTATAAGGCCCAACAAACAGAATGATCACAGTCTTTTACTTCACTATCACTAAAAAAAAATTGAATAAATAATAACTATGTCACAATAGTCACAAACACATCACGAAAAGTTACGGAGAAGATGTAGGTTGACATTGGTTGGCATAGAAACCAGAAAGAAATAATCTCATTGGTGGAGACAATGCGAAGCAACTCTGCTCAAACGGCGTCCTTAGTTACCGTCAAATTTTGCCAAAACATTTCAACAACAGCTGATTTTGACTTGTATTTACACATCATTGTTATGTAGATGGCGATTGCCCACATGCGCACAGATGCCCCTAGCCCAGGGCTGTAAATAACGACGCTTTTTCAAGGGCTTCGCCTTAAAATAAAATTTATACTAAATACATTTTCAAGAGCAATCTGACATCTCAATGACATTGACATTTGAAATTCAAATTTCAAATTTTAGGGTTAGTTTTTATTATTCAATTTGTACAATTTCATAAAATATTAAAAATTTTCAATAAATAAATGTTGTGACTTGTGAGGCTACTGTTAATAATATTAATATCTTTAAAAATCTCCTTTAGACAGTCACGAGATCCAACACAGTATATTGCGCGTACGGCTCTTTTCTGTAACACAAAGATTGATTCAATGTCAGCAGCAAAGCCCCATAACGGTAAACCATACGACAACAAACTATGAAAATAAAAAGTATACTAATCTTGCCGTTTCAACATCAGTTAAAATCCTTATTTTCTTTACAGCATAAAGGCAATTATATAGGGACCCCATCGCAGTCGGGAGTCTAATCTAATGTAATTCCCAAAAAAGTTGTTGCCGACTACATCTATATGATCGTCAGACATATTAATTATGCGTACTAACACCTGCCTCACAATGGGCATAGTGAATTTGTTGCATTTCGTTTTTTTTTTGCATTTAGTAACAGGTTGTCAGTGGTTTACCACCAGCATACTACTTGAGAGAGAGCATTATTTACATCGTCAAAGGTCTCTCTGTTTGCTCTGTCAATTTTAAAAATGAATAATGTATCATCTGAAAAGAATACTATCTCATAAGTTTTTAGTAAAGTAAGGAAAGTCATTTATAAAAATTAAAAATAATAGAGGTCCCAACATAGAGCCTTGGGGTACACCCGTGCCTAATGGAGCTCCAGAAAAAACCTCACGATGCCCTCCGGTGCGTTTTAAAGTATGCGTAGCCACCGGCATACTCCATAGTTCTACTTCGGCTGCGGCTCCTTACAGCAGCGAGCCACCCGGTCTTTGAAAGAAGGGTGGATGGGGGGGGAGTCACTTCAAATGGGGCCCCATGGCTTACAGGCGTCAGCTAGAAGCTGAAGGCCCGTCAAAGTTGGGTAGGAGCCTACTCAGCGCTCTCGCCGTCTTCAATAACTTCGGCGCTAAGCACTCGAAATGCAAGTTGAAGGCCTATCTCCCGTCCAATGTAAGGCCGAGATATTACCCACCATACGCTGCAGGTAGGCAGGCACCCCGTGATGAATGAGGGCCTGCCTTATAAACGACCACGGCAGGGTGTTGAAAGCTTCAATAACACCCCACCGCTGTCAACAGCCCTGTCGGCGAGATCTTTGTCCCTCAGCACTGCGTCAATCGTGGATCGCTTCGTTCGGAAACCATACTGTTTCTCCGATAGGTTAAGCCCTATGCGCTCCAGGTGCTAGATGAGCCGGGTAGAGATGATTCGTTCAAATCGCTTCCAGCAGAACGATCGGCCGATACGCTAATTGAGAGTCAGCTGGTCGATTCTCTTTCCTCAACAGCACTAACCTTCCCCTTTTTCAGGCTGTTGGGTAGCGGTCCCGGTCAAGACAGTCATTATAAAGTCGCCTCAGTCGTTCCTCTAGAGCGTTCGCTGCCAATGCTCAGGCCTTTCCGGTTATGCCATCAGGTCCCGGAGCCACTATTAACTTAAACCTTAGACTAAAGTATTTTAAAAATAATAGTAAATCAGAATTCGTTTATTTCTTTCGTTTAACATTCGTCGAGTCGCTAATTTGGAGGCACTACTCGCCATAATATTGTTACTTCATTACTCTTTTCGTCCGTGCAGTGTGCGCGGCGGCGGCGGCGTGCGACGCGGACGCGCGGCCGGCGCTGTGGGGCGCCGTCGTGGCGTGCGGCGGCGGCGCCTGCGCGCCCGGCTGGCTCGAGCGCCTCGGCAAGGAGCTGGCCGCGCGCGCGCCCTCCTCGCACCGCCTCAAGAGCCACGCCGCGCCCTCGCCCAACGAGAGGCGGTTCGCCGCTTGGATCGGTGAGACATGCTCGGGATCCGTATAGCTCCTCGTGTACGTATATACTCGCGCCGGGCTGGCTCGAGCGCCTCGGCAAGGAGCTGGCCGCGCGCGCGCCCTCCTCGCACCGCCTCAAGAGCCACGCCGCGCCCTCGCCCAACGAGAGGCGGTTCGCCGCTTGGATCGGTGAGACATGCTCGGGATCCGTATAGCTCCTCGTGTACGTATATACTCGCGCCGGGCTGGCTCGAGCGCCTCGGCAAGGAGCTGGCCGCGCGCGCGCCCTCCTCGCACCGCCTCAAGAGCCACGCCGCGCCCTCGCCCAACGAGAGGCGGTTCGCCGCTTGGATCGGTGAGACATGCTCGGGATCCGTATAGCTCCTCGTGTACGTATATACTCGCGCCGGGCTGGCTCGAGCGCCTCGGCAAGGAGCTGGCCGCGCGCGCGCCCTCCTCGCACCGCCTCAAGAGCCACGCCGCGCCCTCGCCCAACGAGAGGCGGTTCGCCGCTTGGATCGGTGAGACATGCTCGGGATCCGTATAGCTCCTCGTGTACGTATATACTCGCGCCGGGCTGGCTCGAGCGCCTCGGCAAGGAGCTGGCCGCGCGCGCGCCCTCCTCGCACCGCCTCAAGAGCCACGCCGCGCCCTCGCCC
The DNA here is from genome assembly GCA_963576865.1 of Anania hortulata. Taxonomy (NCBI): domain Eukaryota; kingdom Metazoa; phylum Arthropoda; class Insecta; order Lepidoptera; family Crambidae; genus Anania; species Anania hortulata. The sequence continues at coordinate 8,570,696 of OY756416.1, forward strand.
AACGAGAGGCGGTTCGCCGCTTGGATCGGTGAGACATGCTCGGGATCCGTATAGCTCCTCGTGTACGTATATACTCGCGCCGGGCTGGCTCGAGCGCCTCGGCAAGGAGCTGGCCGCGCGCGCGCCCTCCTCGCACCGCCTCAAGAGCCACGCCGCGCCCTCGCCCAACGAGAGGCGGTTCGCCGCTTGGATCGGTGAGACATGCTCGGGATCCGTATAGCTCCTCGTGTACGTATATACTCGCGCCGGGCTGGCTCGAGCGCCTCGGCAAGGAGCTGGCCGCGCGCGCGCCCTCCTCGCACCGCCTCAAGAGCCACGCCGCGCCCTCGCCCAACGAGAGGCGGTTCGCCGCTTGGATCGGTGAGACATGCTCGGGATCCGTATAGCTCCTCGTGTACGTATATACTCGCGCCGGGCTGGCTCGAGCGCCTCGGCAAGGAGCTGGCCGCGCGCGCGCCCTCCTCGCACCGCCTCAAGAGCCACGCCGCGCCCTCGCCCAACGAGAGGCGGTTCGCCGCTTGGATCGGTGAGACATGCTCGGGATCCGTATAGCTCCTCGTGTACGTATATACTCGCGCCGGGCTGGCTCGAGCGCCTCGGCAAGGAGCTGGCCGCGCGCGCGCCCTCCTCGCACCGCCTCAAGAGCCACGCCGCGCCCTCGCCCAACGAGAGGCGGTTCGCCGCTTGGATCGGTGAGACATGCTCGGGATCCGTATAGCTCCTCGTGTACGTATATACTCGCGCCGGGCTGGCTCGAGCGCCTCGGCAAGGAGCTGGCCGCGCGCGCGCCCTCCTCGCACCGCCTCAAGAGCCACGCCGCGCCCTCGCCCAACGAGAGGCGGTTCGCCGCTTGGATCGGTGAGACATGCTCGGGATCCGTATAGCTCCTCGTGTACGTATATACTCGCGCCGGGCTGGCTCGAGCGCCTCGGCAAGGAGCTGGCCGCGCGCGCGCCCTCCTCGCACCGCCTCAAGAGCCACGCCGCGCCCTCGCCCAACGAGAGGCGGTTCGCCGCTTGGATCGGTGAGACATGCTCGGGATCCGTATAGCTCCTCGTGTACGTATATACTCGCGCCGGGCTGGCTCGAGCGCCTCGGCAAGGAGCTGGCCGCGCGCGCGCCCTCCTCGCACCGCCTCAAGAGCCACGCCGCGCCCTCGCCCAACGAGAGGCGGTTCGCCGCTTGGATCGGTGAGACATGCTCGGGATCCGTATAGCTCCTCGTGTACGTATATACTCGCGCCGGGCTGGCTCGAGCGCCTCGGCAAGGAGCTGGCCGCGCGCGCGCCCTCCTCGCACCGCCTCAAGAGCCACGCCGCGCCCTCGCCCAACGAGAGGCGGTTCGCCGCTTGGATCGGTGAGACATGCTCGGGATCCGTATAGCTCCTCGTGTACGTATATACTCGCGCCGGGCTGGCTCGAGCGCCTCGGCAAGGAGCTGGCCGCGCGCGCGCCCTCCTCGCACCGCCTCAAGAGCCACGCCGCGCCCTCGCCCAACGAGAGGCGGTTCGCCGCTTGGATCGGTGAGACATGCTCGGGATCCGTATAGCTCCTCGTGTACGTATATACTCGCGCCGGGCTGGCTCGAGCGCCTCGGCAAGGAGCTGGCCGCGCGCGCGCCCTCCTCGCACCGCCTCAAGAGCCACGCCGCGCCCTCGCCCAACGAGAGGCGGTTCGCCGCTTGGATCGGTGAGACATGCTCGGGATCCGTATAGCTCCTCGTGTACGTATATACTCGCGCCGGGCTGGCTCGAGCGCCTCGGCAAGGAGCTGGCCGCGCGCGCGCCCTCCTCGCACCGCCTCAAGAGCCACGCCGCGCCCTCGCCCAACGAGAGGCGGTTCGCCGCTTGGATCGGTGAGACATGCTCGGGATCCGTATAGCTCCTCGTGTACGTATATACTCGCGCCGGGCTGGCTCGAGCGCCTCGGCAAGGAGCTGGCCGCGCGCGCGCCCTCCTCGCACCGCCTCAAGAGCCACGCCGCGCCCTCGCCCAACGAGAGGCGGTTCGCCGCTTGGATCGGTGAGACATGCTCGGGATCCGTATAGCTCCTCGTGTACGTATATACTCGCGCCGGGCTGGCTCGAGCGCCTCGGCAAGGAGCTGGCCGCGCGCGCGCCCTCCTCGCACCGCCTCAAGAGCCACGCCGCGCCCTCGCCCAACGAGAGGCGGTTCGCCGCTTGGATCGGTGAGACATGCTCGGGATCCGTATAGCTCCTCGTGTACGTATATACTCGCGCCGGGCTGGCTCGAGCGCCTCGGCAAGGAGCTGGCCGCGCGCGCGCCCTCCTCGCACCGCCTCAAGAGCCACGCCGCGCCCTCGCCCAACGAGAGGCGGTTCGCCGCTTGGATCGGTGAGACATGCTCGGGATCCGTATAGCTCCTCGTGTACGTATATACTCGCGCCGGGCTGGCTCGAGCGCCTCGGCAAGGAGCTGGCCGCGCGCGCGCCCTCCTCGCACCGCCTCAAGAGCCACGCCGCGCCCTCGCCCAACGAGAGGCGGTTCGCCGCTTGGATCGGTGAGACATGCTCGGGATCCGTATAGCTCCTCGTGTACGTATATACTCGCGCCGGGCTGGCTCGAGCGCCTCGGCAAGGAGCTGGCCGCGCGCGCGCCCTCCTCGCACCGCCTCAAGAGCCACGCCGCGCCCTCGCCCAACGAGAGGCGGTTCGCCGCTTGGATCGGTGAGACATGCTCGGGATCCGTATAGCTCCTCGTGTACGTATATACTCGCGCCGGGCTGGCTCGAGCGCCTCGGCAAGGAGCTGGCCGCGCGCGCGCCCTCCTCGCACCGCCTCAAGAGCCACGCCGCGCCCTCGCCCAACGAGAGGCGGTTCGCCGCTTGGATCGGTGAGACATGCTCGGGATCCGTATAGCTCCTCGTGTACGTATATACTCGCGCCGGGCTGGCTCGAGCGCCTCGGCAAGGAGCTGGCCGCGCGCGCGCCCTCCTCGCACCGCCTCAAGAGCCACGCCGCGCCCTCGCCCAACGAGAGGCGGTTCGCCGCTTGGATCGGTGTGACATGCTCGGGATCCGTATAGCTCCTCGTGTACGTATATACTCGCGCCGGGCTGGCTCGAGCGCCTCGGCAAGGAGCTGGCCGCGCGCGCGCCCTCCTCGCACCGCCTCAAGAGCCACGCCGCGCCCTCGCCCAACGAGAGGCGGTTCGCCGCTTGGATCGGTGAGACATGCTCGGGATCCGTATAGCTCCTCGTGTACGTATATACTCGCGCCGGGCTGGCTCGAGCGCCTCGGCAAGGAGCTGGCCGCGCGCGCGCCCTCCTCGCACCGCCTCAAGAGCCACGCCGCGCCCTCGCCCAACGAGAGGCGGTTCGCCGCTTGGATCGGTGAGACATGCTCGGGATCCGTATAGCTCCTCGTGTACGTATATACTCGCGCCGGGCTGGCTCGAGCGCCTCGGCAAGGAGCTGGCCGCGCGCGCGCCCTCCTCGCACCGCCTCAAGAGCCACGCCGCGCCCTCGCCCAACGAGAGGCGGTTCGCCGCTTGGATCGGTGAGACATGCTCGGGATCCGTATAGCTCCTCGTGTACGTATATACTCGCGCCGGGCTGGCTCGAGCGCCTCGGCAAGGAGCTGGCCGCGCGCGCGCCCTCCTCGCACCGCCTCAAGAGCCACGCCGCGCCCTCGCCCAACGAGAGGCGGTTCGCCGCTTGGATCGGTGAGACATGCTCGGGATCCGTATAGCTCCTCGTGTACGTATATACTCGCGCCGGGCTGGCTCGAGCGCCTCGGCAAGGAGCTGGCCGCGCGCGCGCCCTCCTCGCACCGCCTCAAGAGCCACGCCGCGCCCTCGCCCAACGAGAGGCGGTTCGCCGCTTGGATCGGTGAGACATGCTCGGGATCCGTATAGCTCCTCGTGTACGTATATACTCGCGCCGGGCTGGCTCGAGCGCCTCGGCAAGGAGCTGGCCGCGCGCGCGCCCTCCTCGCACCGCCTCAAGAGCCACGCCGCGCCCTCGCCCAACGAGAGGCGGTTCGCCGCTTGGATCGGTGAGACATGCTCGGGATCCGTATAGCTCCTCGTGTACGTATATACTCGCGCCGGGCTGGCTCGAGCGCCTCGGCAAGGAGCTGGCCGCGCGCGCGCCCTCCTCGCACCGCCTCAAGAGCCACGCCGCGCCCTCGCCCAACGAGAGGCGGTTCGCCGCTTGGATCGGTGAGACATGCTCGGGATCCGTATAGCTCCTCGTGTACGTATATACTCGCGCCGGGCTGGCTCGAGCGCCTCGGCAAGGAGCTGGCCGCGCGCGCGCCCTCCTCGCACCGCCTCAAGAGCCACGCCGCGCCCTCGCCCAACGAGAGGCGGTTCGCCGCTTGGATCGGTGAGACATGCTCGGGATCCGTATAGCTCCTCGTGTACGTATATACTCGCGCCGGGCTGGCTCGAGCGCCTCGGCAAGGAGCTGGCCGCGCGCGCGCCCTCCTCGCACCGCCTCAAGAGCCACGCCGCGCCCTCGCCCAACGAGAGGCGGTTCGCCGCTTGGATCGGTGAGACATGCTCGGGATCCGTATAGCTCCTCGTGTACGTATATACTCGCGCCGGGCTGGCTCGAGCGCCTCGGCAAGGAGCTGGCCGCGCGCGCGCCCTCCTCGCACCGCCTCAAGAGCCACGCCGCGCCCTCGCCCAACGAGAGGCGGTTCGCCGCTTGGATCGGTGAGACATGCTCGGGATCCGTATAGCTCCTCGTGTACGTATATACTCGCGCCGGGCTGGCTCGAGCGCCTCGGCAAGGAGCTGGCCGCGCGCGCGCCCTCCTCGCACCGCCTCAAGAGCCACGCCGCGCCCTCGCCCAACGAGAGGCGGTTCGCCGCTTGGATCGGTGAGACATGCTCGGGATCCGTATAGCTCCTCGTGTACGTATATACTCGCGCCGGGCTGGCTCGAGCGCCTCGGCAAGGAGCTGGCCGCGCGCGCGCCCTCCTCGCACCGCCTCAAGAGCCACGCCGCGCCCTCGCCCAACGAGAGGCGGTTCGCCGCTTGGATCGGTGAGACATGCTCGGGATCCGTATAGCTCCTCGTGTACGTATATACTCGCGCCGGGCTGGCTCGAGCGCCTCGGCAAGGAGCTGGCCGCGCGCGCGCCCTCCTCGCACCGCCTCAAGAGCCACGCCGCGCCCTCGCCCAACGAGAGGCGGTTCGCCGCTTGGATCGGTGAGACATGCTCGGGATCCGTATAGCTCCTCGTGTACGTATATACTCGCGCCGGGCTGGCTCGAGCGCCTCGGCAAGGAGCTGGCCGCGCGCGCGCCCTCCTCGCACCGCCTCAAGAGCCACGCCGCGCCCTCGCCCAACGAGAGGCGGTTCGCCGCTTGGATCGGTGAGACATGCTCGGGATCCGTATAGCTCCTCGTGTACGTATATACTCGCGCCGGGCTGGCTCGAGCGCCTCGGCAAGGAGCTGGCCGCGCGCGCGCCCTCCTCGCACCGCCTCAAGAGCCACGCCGCGCCCTCGCCCAACGAGAGGCGGTTCGCCGCTTGGATCGGTGAGACATGCTCGGGATCCGTATAGCTCCTCGTGTACGTATATACTCGCGCCGGGCTGGCTCGAGCGCCTCGGCAAGGAGCTGGCCGCGCGCGCGCCCTCCTCGCACCGCCTCAAGAGCCACGCCGTGCCCTCGCCCAACGAGAGGCGGTTCGCCGCTTGGATCGGTGAGACATGCTCGGGATCCGTATAGCTCCTCGTGTACGTATATACTCGCGCCGGGCTGGCTCGAGCGCCTCGGCAAGGAGCTGGCCGCGCGCGCGCCCTCCTCGCACCGCCTCAAGAGCCACGCCGCGCCCTCGCCCAACGAGAGGCGGTTCGCCGCTTGGATCGGTGAGACATGCTCGGGATCCGTATAGCTCCTCGTGTACGTATATACTCGCGCCGGGCTGGCTCGAGCGCCTCGGCAAGGAGCTGGCCGCGCGCGCGCCCTCCTCGCACCGCCTCAAGAGCCACGCCGCGCCCTCGCCCAACGAGAGGCGGTTCGCCGCTTGGATCGGTGAGACATGCTCGGGATCCGTATAGCTCCTCGTGTACGTATATACTCGCGCCGGGCTGGCTCGAGCGCCTCGGCAAGGAGCTGGCCGCGCGCGCGCCCTCCTCGCACCGCCTCAAGAGCCACGCCGCGCCCTCGCCCAACGAGAGGCGGTTCGCCGCTTGGATCGGTGAGACATGCTCGGGATCCGTATAGCTCCTCGTGTACGTATATACTCGCGCCGGGCTGGCTCGAGCGCCTCGGCAAGGAGCTGGCCGCGCGCGCGCCCTCCTCGCACCGCCTCAAGAGCCACGCCGCGCCCTCGCCCAACGAGAGGCGGTTCGCCGCTTGGATCGGTGAGACATGCTCGGGATCCGTATAGCTCCTCGTGTACGTATATACTCGCGCCGGGCTGGCTCGAGCGCCTCGGCAAGGAGCTGGCCGCGCGCGCGCCCTCCTCGCACCGCCTCAAGAGCCACGCCGCGCCCTCGCCCAACGAGAGGCGGTTCGCCGCTTGGATCGGTGAGACTAGATACCGACTAGTTTATACAGTTAGCGTTGGCATTTTACTGATCCCGAATGCATTTTACAGATCCTGACAGCACTTTACAGATAGCGTAGGCATTTTACAGATCGCGACAGCCTTTTGCAGATAGCGTACGCATTTTACAGATCCCGAGTGCTATATACAGGTCCCGGATGCGTTTTACAAATCCCGACTACTTTATACATAGAAAGCAACAGCATTTTACAGACCCTGGCCACGGTATAGAGATTGCGACAGCATCTATTATGAAAGAATAGAAGTCCTTTCCTCCACTAATATAAGAGAATGAATATAATTTTATCGTTTATAGCATTTGAATATGTTTATTATGTTAGGTTTGATCATTTTGTCATTGTCTGTAAAAATATCCAAACCAAACCCCATTATGTTAAACATAGTTAACATTTACAACTTCCCCCTCACAATTGTAATTTACCTGATATTTGTCTAGAAAAGATAGCTTCTAGCGATAAGACCTCCTAAATTGTGTGACTGTACTTTATTTATTTTGTGTCAGGTGCCTAATACCTCCTAAAGATAAGACTGCTTTAATTGTACATCTTTCCGTTTAATTGAATGTCAATGTAGAAAAATAACTTTCCTATATTGTCTCGGGTCTGGGTGTTGTGGTACCGTCGTTGTTTCTGATTTCTGTAACAAGTGCTTTGGCTACTTACCACAGGATCAGTGCAATGTATGTGATGTTGTCCAATATTTATTATTTATTTATGTAACTTCTTTGTATGGTGTGCAATAATGAGTATCCATCTATCTATTTCCAGGCGGTTCCATTCTGGCGTCAATAGGTTCCTTCCAGCAGATGTGGATCTCCTCCCAGGAGTACGACGAGGGGGGAAAGGGACAACTCGAGAGGAAATGTCCTTAGACATAGGATAGAGGACTTAGTGTATAGAACATAGGCATTGATCATATACCCTATAGAGTAGAAATGTCATGTATTTTGTTCAATAAAAAATCCGCCATTTTTTATCAGTGACGTTACTTTTGTGCGGGCTAGAGTTGACCAGGAGACGTATTTTTGAATCAAGCGAATTCTAATCCGAATAGGAAATCGCAAGATTCGCATGCGAATACCTATAATCACAATTTAAGAAAATCTATTCCGTGAATTCTGCTGCCCCTCGTTTTTCGATTACTACTAGTAGAAAGTACGGAAAAATGACATTGACAAGTAAACATATCATCATCATTTTAGCCATGGACGTCCTCTGCTGAACACAGGCCTCCCTCCATGACTTTCATCGGAGGGAGATTGCCTTTTTTTGCATTTATTTATTTATTACCAGTCTTTAAAATCAATGGGTTTTGCATTCCGGTTTTTGAAATATTCTGCGTGAAACATAAATTGATCCAAGATGTCAATTTAGCAACACTTAATTCGAGTGATTCAAAATGCGTAAAATCGTAACCAATAGAAAATAATTTCATACATGAATTGTTTTCGTGTTCGAATTCTGGATTAATTTCTAATGCTTCAAAAATACGTCTCCAGATTTGGCATCTTATACTTAGGACCAGTTTCACCACTTGCTGATAAGTTCCAGATAACCTATTTGGCACTTTTTTGACAGATAAGTGTATGGGTTATCTGTCCAAACAAGTGCCGGATAGGTTATCCGGAACTTATCAGCAAATGGTGAAACTGGCCCTTAGTGTAAGTAATAAATCACTTAATTTCAGATATAGATGATTTGGTTACTGCTAAGGGTATGTGATTGATAGACTTAGTGTATAGGTCACTAACTTTGTAATTTAACGCAATTTAAAGCGATGGACTTGGTTGAATACTAAAACGGAAATAAACTTGAGGCTCCGTTATCAGCTGTCATTACGACATAACGTCATAGTTATGACGTAACGAATAGTTTTGGATTGGCTAGAAAATGTTAACAACATAGCGACTTTATAAATATATTTTTTGTAATAATACTGGACGGGTTAGTTACATGTACAGACAAAAGCACGTCAACCCACCACGACAATTTTTCTCAATTGATTAATCTCTAAATGACGGACTTATAGTTGAAAATCGGTTCAATGACCTTAATTTAGAACCTTAAGGTAGGTTGACCTACATGACTGTACATCGAAATCGAAATCGTTTTACACGACTGCCTCAAAACGTGTAATGTGTGGTGTAATGTTTTTAGGATTCATGTATGTATTTGTGTGAGTTTCTTTATGCCACCATAACAACTAAACGCCTTATTTTGATGTATGAGGTAACATTGAAAATTGTTTACAGTCGGGACACCTTTCGTCATTTCAGCCATAGGACATCCACCACATTAGTCGCCTCTTACGACACGCCTCCTGTTAGCGGTGAGGAAGTGTATTCTTTACGGCCGTCCCCACATGGCACTTTACGTCCGTCCCCACACGGCACTATGCGGCCGTCCCCACACGGCACCGGGAGACCAGCTATATGTATACCAACGATCCCCTATCTGCAAACAATTTATCGGCAGTCGTGTTTTTTTAATAATTTCACGATTTCGATGTCGCTCCTGTAGTCCGTTTTTCTTTGCTTGTCCTTTTGGACGAAATTATTAATTCAAAAATAAAATAGACAAAAAAATAACTTACTATTAATCATTTAACACAAAATCCTTTTTATTTTAACAGTTCGTTAATTTTATACATTTGTAAAAAGATATGTCAAGATTGCAATATTGGACAAGCTTATGTCTTAGGTAATGGACTTTATAGTAAAAGTTGCTTTTATAGACAGGGGCGTATTTACCCTAGGGTCATCCGGGCCATGGCCCGGGGCGCCAATCCAATAGAGGCGGCTGCCGCCCCTAGTGGATTGGCGCCCCAGATTATAGATAGATTGCATTTTGTTTCGGTTTTCTGTAAGTAAGTAAGACTTCTCGGGTGGCGAAACTTATTGGCTCGGACGCAAATTTTTAAAATACGCCCCTGTTTATAGACTAATACAAACCGTGTTTCATTTGTCGTACGAATCGTCTCTGTATGAATAATCTACTTATGATGTGCAAGACTCTATATCTGTCTAACTTATGTTTGTCAACCTAGGTACCTAAAAATTAGATTTTTGACAAAGAACAAAGTAATAGAGTTTAATAATAATTAAGAAAAAATGAAGTTGAGTAGCTGACATTACTGAGGTTTTCAGCGAATTCTTGTACAACCTTTGCATTAGATAATGCGTGTAGAGTATGAATGTCGGCAATTATGGTTGATTTTGTGACTGAAATAAATAGTTTTAAGGAATCATGCGTTTTATTTTACTAATAATCATATTGATGTTAAAAAGGGGAAGAATTGATGTTCAGATGTCTGTTACTAAATCAGCCTCCCCAGCATGAGCACCAAAATACGATTTGATATATGATATAAAGATGTAAACTGAACTGAACTAAACTGAACCAGCGCAACGGGCCAAGTACAGGAAAACGAAGCGAAATATTGGAAATAGCAACAGAATACTATCGACAATTATACAGCCAAATCAAAGAGCCGCCGAGAAATCAAAATTGAAAGGGTAGGTCCAGAGTTCCCAATCGAACGGGGAGTGAGACAAGGGGACCCAATCTCACCAAAACTATTTTCTTCCGTCTTAGAAATGGTATTCAGAAAACTAGACTGGGGAAACAAAGGAATAAACATCAACGGGGAATACCTTAGTCACTTGAGATTCGCAGATGACATTGCACTGTTCTCAGAATGTCCACTAGAACTAGAGCAAATGATACAAGAACTAGCAGTTGAAAGTGACAGGGTTGATCTCACTATTAACAAAAATAAAACAAAAATCTTATCTAACTCTGCAAAACAAAATATAACGCTTAACAACGAAAACTTGGAATATGTTGATGAATACATTTACCTAGGCCACCTGATATCTACTACAGATAACACTAACAAGGAAATTGACAGAAGAGTTACTAACACCTGGAAGAGATATTGGTCTCTAAAGGAAGTGATGAAAAATAAGGACTTAGCTATGATACATAAAAGAAAAGTGTACAATACATGCATACTACCATGCCTGACCTATGCCTGTCAAACATGGGCACTCACCGCGAAACAGCTGAACAAATTAAAAGTGTGCCAAAACAGCATAGAAAGAAGCGTCTTAGGAGTTAAACTCAAGGATAAAATAAAACTTGAGATAAACAAATCCAAAACCAAGTTCAAAGACGTGGAAGAGACCATCAGGAAACTAAAATGGCGTTGGTCGGGCCACATGATTAGAGATAACGGAGGAAAGTGGACAAGAGCTGTTTCGGAGTGGTACCCCAGACAAGGAAAACGAAGTAGAGGAAGACAGGCAATGAGATGGGAAGACGACATAAGACGAATAGCGAGAATGATTTGGACCAGAAAAGCGAGAGATAGAGATGAGTGGAAGCTCTTGGAGGAGGCCTTTGTCTTAGGACAAGCCATAGTAGATGTAATTTTATCGAACACCGACAGTTCTGTGACACCAGTTACTTCGGCAATATAAGGCTTAATAATAAAATAAAGATGTATCGACACCAACTGTAAAAATATGATAGATATAGCCGCCGTATCAAATCGCCGTGCGGGTGACGTCACATAATATGATGGCTGTTTCAATAAAAATTCAAAATGGCGGCTTTATCTATCTTGTTTTTACAGTTGGTGTCGATATATCGCTATATCATATCGTGCTTTGGTGGTCATGCTAGGGGGGCTGGCTAAACGAATTTAGCTGTTATACAAGGTGTTAAAAAAGTACGAGCCAAATTTTTGGAGGTGGTTCAGAAGCGAGTCTAGTCTAACTAAAAATCTGTGAAATGGTTCCCTTGATACCTACCTACCTTCTCTACCGACTTTTAATTTACTCATTTCAAGGACTGGAATGGACAGTGGTTTTTTTCTGCAAGTATACTGGTTCTCATAGAACAATAAGTAAATTTTATTAAAAAAAATAAAACAGACTTCAAAACACTGAAATGCTAAAAATAATCCTAACACTTAAAGTACCTAATCAGATACTTTTGGAGTCGGTGCCAGCCGATGAGAGATTCAATGTTTTTGTTTGCACCGACTCCAAAAGTAACTGATTAGGTACTTAAGTGTTAGGATTATTTTTAGCATTTCAGTGTTTTGAAGTCGGTTTTATTTTTTTTAATAAAATTTACTTATTTTATCTATTTTTAGTGATAAATCCTAATCTAACTGCTGAACACCGATTTCATCCCCTATTTTCCTACCCTTAGGGGTGATTTTTATTTTTCAAACTTTTATCATAGCATCTTTGAAGTATAAGCTATTCAATAAAACAAAAATCATCAAAATCGGCTCTTATTTGTCGAAGATAGGTAACAAGAACCACAACCAAAATATTATCTGGGTATATATTTGTTGATTTTTTTAAAAAGTTCTAAATCAATTTCGATAAAATTTATATGGGACCACCTCTGAAGTATAATCTACCAAACAAAAAAAGAATCATTAAAATCGATTCATAATTGGCGGAGTAATCGCGTAACAATAATACAAAAAAAAAACAGTCGAATTGAGAACCTCCTCCTTTTTTGAAGTCGGTTGAAAAAATATATAATATTTTTATACCGTATTCTAGACGCGATTCTGAACCACCGCCTAAAATTTGGCTCGTACTTTTTTTAACAGTGTGTTTAGTTTAGTTAGAATATTTTTCATAGACAGAGACAGAGTTGTTTAAAGAGTTGAGCTCCGCTTAGGTTTGGGGCTAGCTATTCGGTCTAATCGGGATGAAGACTAACTTTTTTTCTCGTCTATTCGGTAGATTATCAAAAAGTATTAAGGACACGTATTTTTTCTTTTTTCAGTTAATCAAAATATAACTAGATATATTGATTTGAAATGTCGCATGATGTCACGTCTAGGTACAATTTTTACTTAGAAGTGACGACACGAGCCCCCACTCCCGAACTTTGACGCGCTATATCTTTGTCATTTTTAAGTTGATTGAGAAAATTGAATAAAGGGGCTAATATTTTTTGATGATCTGACGGACTAAATAGAATTTCATTTTCTTTACCCAGTCGTCTGTTGTTGTAGGCATTTATTCTTAAATTTAAAGCAAATAAAACCCAGAACTTTTAAATAGTATAATGTAATTAAAGCTTATTTAATTAAAATATCTCCACACCTCAGTCGTTTGTGATAACAAAAATGCTGTCAACTTAAATAACTATTGATAACGTGCTATCCCTTTCCTATCTGGTACTAGCAGAGCAGGACGGCATTATGTTGAAAGACTACTTTTAAAAACAAATGCCATAATGCTGTAAGGAGGGCGCCACTTCCAAACAAATTTGTCAAACAAAAGACATTTTTATAATTCCATTATTTACCACTCTTAGATCCTTGAATTCTAACCGATAATATGACGTTTTTATGTTTAAATTAACTTATAAATATTATTTACAAAGGAGTTTGATAACATAATTCTATAATTTGTCAAAAATTATCACTTTCTGACTAACAGCATGCGATTTCATTTGTTGATGTATCTTGTGTGGATCTGTAACAAACAAAACAATAGTTGTAGCAAATTTACATTTTATTTTAAAAACCTGAATCCAGTAGCAATACTGTGTCTATTAACAACTCCTACGTCAATTTGCACTTCCGCAGTGTCTAGTAAAACTTGCGCCTTGTCTAATAGCTCTTCCTCAGTGTCTAGTAACACTTACGCCCTGTCTAGTAACATTCCCTCGATATGTAGTAACACTAACGCTGTGTCTAACTAGTAGCACTTTCTCGGTGTCTAATAGCTCTCCAGCTATGTCTTGTATCTCTGCAGCACTCCCTCGGGTACCTAGTAGCACTTCCGCGGTGTGTAGTAACACCATCGAGCACAATACGAACCATCTTTCTCCGAAACTAGTAAATGATTTTTCACTAACATTTAGTATGAAATGACAAGTCCTGTCAACTCTCGCCTATACAAAAAATGCAGATACAGATTAAAAAATGGGGGGAAAACGCTGTCTAGCAGCACTCCAGCAGTACCTAGTAACACTTACGCTGTGTCTAGTAACACCTACGCAGTGTCTAGTAACACTCCCGCTGTCTAGTAGCACTTACGCTATGTCTAGTATATATAAGATAAGATAATATATTTTTTTATTTGCGAAAAACATGGTACAATCTTAGGTCTTATAATAGGTATAATATGAACAAACATGTTTTACCGATTTATCGATATGCAAACATTTCGTCGTCGTGCAATTGAATCTTACTTACAAACAAAATATCATATCAAATTAGGTCTACAAAATTACAATTATAGCATTTTAGTATCAAACAGTAAGATGTCAACGTCAATGAGAGGTATACAAATTATACAGGCAAAGTCAAAATGCAAAATGTCAAATGAGTAACAAAATAATCTCATCAACCTTATAATTACAAGCATTTCAATCATTAAATAAAACAGTGCGATGTCAATGAATTATATAAAACTTTACAGGTGTCACAATAATGCAGACTGTCAGAATAGTAATAATAATCATGTCAACCCAAAAATTAATAATGATTTGTAAATAAGCAAATTGACAATTTAATAAGTCAGAAGAACTCAGAAATCGATTGCAATTTGCCTAAAATGACCATCACGGCAAAATTTTACAAATTCATTTATGTCATAAAAACAGTTATCAATTAGAACACAGAGAATAATTCTTTTAAAAACATTAAGTTGCAAATGTTGAATGTGGTTTGGAAGTAAATTAAATAATGTAACGCACATGCTGTGACAATTTCTCGAAATACAAGCTGTGCCTGATTGGGGCACGGATAACTTCCATGGGTACCTCCTTGTACTACCACGATTTCCGTCATCCTTTTGTTTTGTGAAGAGGTTGGCATGTTTCTTTGTAAATGTTAGAATTTCAAATATGTAAAGAGATGGTAATGTGAGAATTTTCAACTTTTTAAAGAGAGGTCTACATGATTCCATCTGTCCCACATCGCAAATGGATCTTATACATTTCTTCTGCAGGATAAAAACACGGCTAATGTGCGTCGAGTTACCCCACAGAATCAGCCCATACCTCAGTATAGAACCAACGTAACCATGGTACGCCATCAGAGCTGTCTTAAGGTTAGCTAACTCTGAGAGACGATACAGAGCGAACACAAACCTGTTTATTCTCTGGCATACAATTTCAACATGACTTTGCCATGTGAGTTCGGAATCGATCACAATACCGAGGAAAGTCGCTGACGCAGTCATGGCAATGGGATCGCTGTTGTTGTGTACTGATAATTGTTGAGTTTTTCCATTTTTGTTGTGAAATTGTATATACTTTGTTTTATTTGTATTAATTTTCAAATCATTATGTTCTAGCCAATTTGTTATATTTTTAATTACATTATTTATTTCATCATTATAGTTAATGTCAGGTTTTTTGTGTATTGTCACTGAAATATCATCAGCAAATAGTGTTACTGGATACTGCGTACATTTGGGAAGGTCATTGATATATATAATGAAGAGTAATGGTCCCAATATACTACCCTGTGGGACACCCGAGCCATTCACTCTAATATCTGATCTAGATGTCACACTCTGGAGCTTATCATCCAGCATTGGTATTTCCACAAACTGTGTTCTTTCATCGAGATAGCTCCTTATCCAATTATACGCAGGTCCTCGCACTCCATAACGCTCGAGCTTAGATAGGAGAGTATTATGATTGACAAAGTCAAATGCCTTACTCATGTCGAAGAGGACGGTGGATACGGGAATCCTCCTACCCATGTGGAATGTTATATTTTTTATAAGGGAGTAACAAGCCAAAGTTGTTGACCTTCCCTTGCGAAACCCAAATTGTTCATCCCTGATTATGGATTTTTTTGTAAAAAATGAGATTAGTCTGACCTGCATGACCTTTTCAAAAACCTTTGACAAAACTGGAATAAGGGCAATGGGTCTGTAGTTGCTCAAATTATGCCTCTCTCCGCGCTTAAATAGTGGCTTGACAATGGACATCTTAAGAGTGCTTGGAAACGTACCCTCCTCAAAGCATCTATTCACAAATTGTGCCAGCAATGGTGCCAACTCACCTGCACAAGCCTTAACTACTCTGGTACATATCGCATCATAACCTGTAGCACCTGTATTATTCAAAGTGTTTATGATTTTGATTATTTCATTTTCGTCGGTGGGGCTTAAAAACATCGATACGGAAGTGCTTTCGATGAACTTAAGTTTACTTGAATTGTGTTGATGGTTGTCAGGTAGATTAGTCGATTCAATAAAGTGATTATTAAATGTATTTGCTATATCTGAAGGTTTGTCTATTATTTTGTCTTTAATTTTTAAGTAGTCTATATTATGTTTGTCATTTACATCATCTTTGTTATTTATTATATTCCAAGTGGCTTTGCATTTATTCTTGGCTGTATTAACATATTTTTCATTCATATTTTTTTGGGAAAATTGTATACATTTTCTTAATATTTTAGAGTATTGTCGGTATTTATTTTTAATATTGCGTGTATGTGTTTTATAATATGATAGACGTAGTTTTCTTTTAGTTCGGCATGATGTCCTTAAGCCCTTGGTTAGCCATTTTGATTTTATGGTAGCTTTATTAAAAACTCTAATTTTATATGTAGGAAAACATAAGTCATACAAAAGGATAAGTTCATTATGAAAGAGTGTAAAGTCAGCATCTAAATTTTTGAAGTCAATAAGGTTTTGCCATGGGTAGCTCGTCAAAACATATTTGAATTTGTTCAAGTTGTCAATACCATAATCACGCCTCATCTCATGCCAAGTTTTAAGCGGTGCTTTACGCAGTTTAACTGGTACAGTCAATAATTGAGCTGTATCATGATCTGATAAGCATAAAGCTTTAGTATACCCGCTTGCTTCCTTTATATTGCTCGCGAAATGATCAATGCAAGACTCCCTTCGTGTTGGTGTTTTGATATGTAAGTCCAGATTATAGCTAGTTATTATTTCTATTAATTCGTCCGATAAATTATTTTTCTTTAATGTGTCAATATTCCAATCGCCTGTAATAATAATATGTTTTTTGAATGATTTTAATTTGTCAAGAAGAAGATGTAATTTATTAAAAAATGTTTTTACGTTTGCTGTTGGCGTACGGTAAATACACACAATAATTATCTTATATTCTATTATTTCTAGTCCACAACATTCGAAAGTGAGTTCTGCTGCCAATTCCTTAAGGAAATATAGTTCTTTAGTCGTTATAGATTTACTGTGTAAAATACAAGAACCCCCCCGCTTTTCCTTTGACCTACAAAATGAAGTACCCAACTTGTAACCTTTAAGATTTATGTTTGACTCACAATGTTTCTTGACGAACGTTTCAGTCAAACAAATGACATCTGGGACTTCATTTGTTTCTGACATTTCATTAAGTGTAATTTCTATTAATTCCTTCTTACTAAAGAAACCAGCTATGTTCTGGTGCATTACATAAACGAAGTCATTATTTATAAAAAAGGAAATGTCTGTGATCTCAGGTTTGGTGTGTGGTGTTCTCCTGGTATGGAGAGGCACAATTCAGACCTTGGTGAATAAGGTAATTCAGAGCGGTCCAATACATCCCCATGACCATATATGCAAGTAGATTTTTTAAATTTGCGATGGGATACATGTGTGATCTCTCTGGATATTCCAAAACACAAGTCTGATAGGAAATATCTAGAGCCTAGGCGAGATCTATAATAATTAAGCCCCACAAAAGAACAATGGGTGAAGCCCTTACATATAAGTTCTATTTCCTTATTAAGAGAGATATTCAAGTTTGCATTACACGGTAGACCACATATTATAATATTTGTGTGACATGTTGAACCTATCCACTTCAAAAGTGTGGTTTTTAGATTTGAAGGGTTGTTTTCGTTTATACCTCCTATAGCTACAACAAAATCATGCAACGTGAGACCACGCAGTTCCGCACTACAGGTGCTGAGAACCTCCCGAAGGCACGCACCGTCCTTCCAAAAGCATGTCACCAAATAATTTGCACCCAACAGTTGCTGTAAAGCATGTTGTAGGCCTCGTCCCTGCTGGTCAGCTATTACAACGACTTTGGTTTTTGTTGCAGTAGTTTTCTCTATTGTTTGGTCAGTTTCTTCCTTTAGCCCGAGTGGTTTCTCCTGTATTTTTATTTTCTTCACTGTGTTTGTATACTCCTCACTAGCATTTTGACTCTGCATGCTTTGATATAAGTTTTGTTTTATGTGTTTTCGTTTGACTTTCTTTGCAGATTTTTTATTACTTTTGTTTTGATTACTCGTAGTTGTGGAGCATATAGTTAGTAAGTCTTTTATTTTCTGGTCCTGTTCTTTTATTTTTAGTGCCATAGATTTATTTTCTAACATTAGATTATCCATTTCATTCTCAGTGGATTCAAGTTTTAACTTTAATTCAAAAATTTCATTTTTCATGATTTCTAATTCTTGATTTTGAAGTGTTGATAAATCTGGTAAACTTTTTGTTGCCAAGCTTCTCGATTCTGACTCGGACAAAGAAGAATCTGTAGTCTCAACATTTGGCAATGACATTTCATGGAAGTTCTTTTTCCCTCGTTGTGTCACAAACATGGAACAGTCAGGTACCCGGTCTTCGGTGCATGTAGGTGACGCCGATTTGAGTGTTGGGCTTGTAGATGTTTTTTGTTGATTTAGCGGAGATGGCGTGACTTGGGTATCCAGGATGGTTGTCATTGAAGTTTCAGTCTGAGCAGTTATTTTTGGAGACGCAGACGTAGATGGCAACAATGGCGAGGGCTGATGTACCAAGCCCTCAGATGCCAAGTTTGCAGAGTAAAAAGGCGATGCCGGTGAAGACGTCTGGCCCAACCGATTCCCGAATCCCGTAGATCCGCAGTTAATGACGCATGATCAACAGTGTGACAGTCTGCCACCGATGTTCCCTTCGAGGAGACCATTTCCAGAGTAGCTGGTTTCACAGGTAACGGTTGCTGGTAAAGAGATGTCTCTTGTGAGGGAGTTGGTGTTGAAGATCCAGGTAATACACTGATGGCAGGCATCCGCTTTCCCCCTGTGATAGGTGCTGGTATTACTCTATGTGAATGAGGCTTAATTATTGGTGTGCTGGTTGTGGGTTTATTTTTTCGATTCATACACTTTTCGCATGTCCATAGTGATCTACGTGAGAGATCCATAAGGTAAAACAGTTTTTCCGACACATTTGCGCACTCGATATCGAATGTTTTTTTGCATAAGGTACAATTCAGGTAACGACGGTTTTTGATTTTTCGACTGCATTTAGCACATATATTGCATTTGGAAGACATATTTTTCTTATTTAATGTCAATAATAAAAAAATCAATAAATACCAAAAACAGCACCGACACCAATTATAACTCGCACAAAACGACGCTTGAACGAAGCACGGTTGCTATCCAGTCGTCTAAACGCAGCACGGGTCGGCCGCGGCCGCTCGCTCGTGTGTTCTCGTGTGGTTCTCGTGGCGGCGGTGACGGTGACTCATGGTCGCCAACGCGCTTGTTGTGGTCGGCGAGTTATCGGTAGCCGTTTTGTGACAATATTTTAAACTTAATTTGGCTATTACTCCGTAACGACACTGAATGTTGGTAAACAACTTCAAATAATCGACGAGTCACTTCACTGGCTGTATATTGGTTATAAATTAAACGTCCGATTAACACTTTATACTGCAACTTGAAATTAAAATCCGCAGAGAAACGTAATATAGGTGTTTCTTGAACAACTACCGCACGACGACGTTGACAGTAACACATACGCTGTGTCTAGTAGCACTTACGCTATGTCTAGTAACACTTACGCAGTGTCTAGTAACACTTCCGCTGTGTCTAGTAGCACTTACGCTATGTCTAGTAGCACTAACGCTGTGTCTAGTAACACTTACGCAGTGTCTAGTAACACTCCCGCTGTGTCTAGTAGCACTTACGCTATGTATAGTAGTAACACATACGCTGTGTCTAGTAAAATTTCCGCGGTGTCTCGTAACACTCCCGCGGTGATGCAAATAAACAGTTTATCTATCTATCTAGTAGCACTTACGCTGTGTCTAGTGACACTTACGCCGTGTCTAGTAACACTTACGCTGTGTCTAGCAGCACTCCCGGTTTGTCTACACGTCCGGTCAGCACGCCGTGGCGCCGTGCACGCTCTCGATGTGTCTCCGGAACAGCGGGCGCGACGCGGACTCGAACCCGCAGGCCCCGCACACCAGCACGTCCGCCGCCGCTACCTCCGCTGTGTCCAGCAGCACTTCTGGCAAGGACAAAGAATTTTTTTGCATTTAATTTATGGCTGAATTTAATAATAATCGTCAGTGGAAGAACATTTTGGCACAGATAAATGTATTAATAATGTAATACGTAATTCGTATATTTGACATGCGAGCCAATGATCTCACAACTAGAGACGCTCAAGACCGCGCGAAGTAGAGGAGCAATCAAGGAAAGCGGACCCTGGGCTCCAAAGCAATGGCTTTGGACGCAACCGGGATTGACCGTATAGATGATGATGATGATGACGTAATTCATATATTAATATATAAGGTGTTAAAAAATCAGTGTCAAATATTTTAAGGGTAATGAGTTTACGTTGTGACTAACAATTTTTGTATGAAATTTTTTTTAATTTAAGCCTTAGTTTTCGAGAAAAACACGATCGAAAGTTTGATAATAAACTCAAATATCAACATCCTATAACACCTGATCACTACTACGGACAAACTACTCCGTACAGCAAGAAACGCTCGCTTGTGTGCGTGCTACTATGATTTATTGCCAAAATCTGCCGAAGGACGAACGACTTTCATTCAATTATAAACTCTAAATCGATGTAAATCGATTTAAATTTCAAAATTTTAGTGTAAAGGCGGCATTTGTCCAAATGCGAGTCAAAGATACCGCTTTAAAAACAGTCGATATTCAATTTTAGATTCTAATTCGTTATCATAAGGTTGATTTTATTTTTTAAGTTTCTGAGGGCGGCGGAACACACACGATTTAGGAAATGCCGAAAGACCGAGAAAGTACTGTTAACAAAAACAGTTTCTTATTTTACATTTCTTATGAATTAAAAAAGGATTGATGGCTAAGTGCTTTTAGGGTAAGGTTAAGGTCTTGGATCCGATCCCCGGCAAACTAGTTATGTTTCGGAGTACTCTTACTGACCTTGATCTAAGGTTAAGGACGAGTACGCTTATCTAAAATAAATAACAATTAATTTGAACCTGCTTTTTAAATGATTTTTTATGCTTTGTGTTGTGCGTTGGTTTATTTACTAAGAACTAAAAGTAAAGTCAATGAGCCAGACGTTGCGTAGGTACGCAATATTTATAGGTATCAATAAGGTTAAACTGGGGTATACCCTGTACAACGCAACTGTTATTCGTCTCCCAAACACTCAAACGGGGCATAATTTAACACATTTTTCTGAATCCCGTCTGGAAGTTGACTGCGACTACTTCACCACATGTAGATACATAGTAAATTTACATGATAAATGCATTTTAGTGATTAGACAGATACATTTTTGATTGCTGTTTATTCAACGTAAAGGATAAAATGTTGAATACTTGTACTTACAGTATCCGGCGGTAGGGAATGCACGCACATGGAGCTAAAGAGGGAGGGAGGGAGGGTACAACTGGCTAGTACCTTCAAAACTTAAGATTGCTAAGCTACTAGTTAATACCAATTATAACAAGTTAAATAATTAGTAGGTACAATACGCGGCGCTAGAATGAACATCAAGCTAACGAGTAAGATAATCGGTTAGTTTCGGCTTTCATAGAACGTCGTTTCTGTCGCACGGATTATCTCTCTTTTTAGCTCGATGTGCATACTGCATACTACCGCCGCGTACTGTACCTATTATTTGATTTGGTATCACTGGTAAGAACTAGTAGCAATCTTAATTTGTAGTTTAGCATGGTAATACAAGATTCGAATTGATAAGTAAAAAATAATTACACCAAATAATTGAGTGATTTTTTTTGCTAACGCTACACTTACACGTGCCATAGGTATGCGCTTTTTATTTATTATTACTCCTGCAAATTGCAAAACAGTCACAACAATCAATCAATCGGCGCTAGACCTTCTCTTGTGTTTGACGTTAATTGCGAAGTCTCACCATGCCATACAGGTATTCGGACTCTGATTACCTCAACATGGTTATGTGCTACCATGAGGCAAACTACAGTTTAGTGGAAGCAGTAAGGCTGTTCCACGAACGGCACGGTGTGCGCGTGTGTCCACGCACAATCTTAGGGGCTGAACAACGGTTTCGTGAAAGTGGTAGGTTCATGCCTTCTGGTGACGCTGGCAGACCTCGCACTTCAGTACAGCTTGAAGAGGACGTGCTGAATTTCTTCGAGCTCCACCCGACCGCCAGTACGAGGGATGCTGCTGCCGTTTTCAACACTAACCATGTGTATGTGTGGAAAGTGCTGAAGAGGGAGCGAAGACACCCCTACCACTTCACGAGAGTGCAGGAGCTGATGCCGCAGGACTACGCGCCACGCGTGGAGTTCTGTCAGTGGATCCGGCGTAACAGCCTAGCCAACATATTGTGGACGGATGAGTGCACCTTCACCAGAGTGGGCATGTTCAATATCCACAATGCTCACTACTGGTCTGAGGAGAACCCACATCTGGCGCGTCCAGATCATTTTCAGACGCGGTTCAGCGTGAATGTTTGGGCTGGGCTACTAGGACATCAGCTGATAGGACCAGTATTTTTTAATCGGCTGAATGGCGCCGTTTACTTGGAATTCCTTGAAAGAGAGTTGGAGGAGTTGTTAGAAGATGTGCCGCTAAATCTTATGCAGCAGATGCACTACCAACACGACGGCGCGCCCGCGCATTACGACCGCCATGTCCGCGAGTACCTGACGGCACGTTTTCAGGATCGGTGGATCGGACGCGGTGGGCCTATTGCTTGGCCAGCACGCTCGCCAGACCTGACGCCGCTGGACTTCCACGTCTGGGGCCGTGCTAAGGATCTCGTGTATGGTCAAGATGGCCACACCATCACCAGTGCCGAGCAATTAAAAGCACGAATCATTAGTGCTTTTGAAACAATGCGCGGCGACAGTGAAAGTTTAGTGCGTGTGCATAGGCATATTTTAAAAAGGGCTGCGCTTTGCATTCAGGAGAATGGGGGGCACTTCCAACAACTATTGTAAATAATTTTGTAAATAAGTGACTGTGATTTTGTACATAATAATGAACTACCTTTAAACACGCCAAGTAAGAGTAAGTAAACCTTGTTATCTGCATTGACTGATAGAAATAGCCTAGTAGTACCTATCTCCATAGAATTATGTTGCATTAAATCAGGTGATGAGTAATAAATTATTTTACGCTTACTTGCCAGTCCAAAGCCTGGAAAAGTGTGATGGGAGGTGGAAATTCTTTATTTGTTTTGTGTTCTTAAAATAAAAGTGATATTTTTAGTAATAAGTGTATTTATTAATTGTCAACATGTGTAATTTAATTAAAAATGTTTTTTTCAATTTAACTGTATTTTTATTTTACCGTAAGAACTGATAGAAGTAATTAACATTAAAATTACAACATAAAGTGACAAACTGTCAGTTGCTGAAGAATGTATTATCTTTAAAGACAGCATTAACACTTATTTTTCTATTTTGTGTACGAACGTTATGTTACAGACCTGCATTATAGCTATAAGTCGTCTTTAAAGATAATAAGGCCCAGTTTCAATACTTGCTGATAAGTTCTGGATAACCTATCTGGCACTTGTTTTGACAGATAACCCATACAATTAGCTTTCTTAAGCCTTTCTGCAACTCGCGGCAATTATCTAAAAGGAGTAGGTACATCACACATGCACACACAGACACACACACACAGACAACAATGACATGAAACGAGTGAGACAGAAATGTTAACAGTGTTTCTATCTCAAAGAAAATTCATTCATACACACACACCCAATGTCTAGCATGAGCTTGTGTGTCGTATGATTTTATGTGCGCATGAATGAGATCCTAGGGATTATGAATGGGTTTTGACTAGTATTAGCATCGTGCGAGAGTGTTTGTTTGCGTTTGTGGGAGTTTGCGATCATGTACAGGATGATATAAATTATTTATATCAATAAACATTTTCTTTTTTCGATTTATTCAAATCCGTTCTATAGTTTTAAATTTCTCTTAAATATGATCCATGTGGTAGTCTCAGTTACCCCTTAAAATATTTGACATTGATTTTTTAACACCTTATATATGTACGTAATATACAATGTGCAATTTTTACACTTGATCGAACTAAATATGCAGATATTAGTCTAAAAAATGACGATTAAAAAGTAAAAATTAAAATCAATAAGTAAGCTATTTTAGAATTAAAGGCATTTTAATTTTCTTGTAAATAAAATTCTCGACTTGTTTTTCTCTTTAAGTAAACGGTGTATTGGAAGCTTGGATTGGAAACAAAAAAAAATTTAATAATATAATTACAACATCCGTAACCGATAAGTGAGCATACCGGACTAGGACCCGTAGGTCCCGAATTCGATTCCCGGTCGGTCAACGTAGAAAAATAACATTTCTATATTATCTCGAGTCTGGGTGTTGTGGTACCGTCGTTGTTTCCGATTTATGTAATACAAGTGCTTAACCTACTTATCAGAGGATCAGAGCAATGTCACATACAATGTTGTCCAACTTACTATTAGTATGACTTTCCGACGTCTCGCCCGAGTGTACATCTTGAACATGTTTCATCAACTGCAAACAACAACAACAAAAAGTCAAAGTCAAAAG
Organism: Anania hortulata; assembly: GCA_963576865.1. NCBI lineage: Eukaryota > Metazoa > Arthropoda > Insecta > Lepidoptera > Crambidae > Anania > Anania hortulata. The sequence continues at coordinate 8,595,033 of OY756416.1, forward strand.
TCAAAAATAATTTATTCATTTTAAGACAGAAAATTGCCACTTATAAACATTGCAACTGTTAAAACATAAGAATATAGGTTTATTTTTAAAGGTCGAACCACACACGCAGCACTGCGCGACGTGACGCTTTTTTAAAAACTTTTTTAACCTATGCAATCCCACTGCTGGGCAAAGGTCTACCCCAGACTCTTCCATTGATCTTTATCGTCAATGACTCGGACACTCTTGTCAGGTTAACCTAAACGTCATCCTCTTTGGCGATAGCCATCTCTGTATTTTTAACAAATTATTTTGTGTTTAAACTTAAATGTCATAATAATATGATTTTAATGAAAAAGGGCTACTATTACACTGTTAGCGATTAATTACCTACATAATATATTAACAATAATAAGAATTAATCTCTATATCCCTTGGTCATCGCATCACGCGTGAACGGATGGAGCAATTTCGCTAATTCTTTTTTTGTTGTGTTAATTATTGTCAGGAATAGGTTCTTTTGAAAGAAAAAAATAAGAAAGTTGCGCAGAGATTTATTTATGAATAAACTGTATTTATAAATAAAAATTTATGGATTTAGAAACTGCCCATCTACATAGTGTCCGATTTTTTTGCGCGGTTTAATCTCGGTGCTAGCCCACATATTATTGTACCAAAGCAATGGTAGGTCGCAATATAACAAAAAACCGGTCAAGTGGTAGTCGGACTCGCCCACCGAGGGTACCGTACAAATTTGTAGATACATAACATTATAAAATAGTCTCGTAGTTTAATTGCAGGGCGTCACATGTATCCTAGTCTGTACCTACAATCTAAACTAATTATTTAATGTGATATGCAATGATTTGAATTTGAGAAGTTAATTACAAAATTTAAATACAGATTTCAGATTTTTTTTACTGTATTTGTAGTTACGACGATATTACTTGCCAAATTTCCTAGTTCTAGGTCAACGGAAAGAACCCTATAAATTTTGATTCCCTTCAGTGTCGAAACATAAGTGTCGGCATAAAGGACAGTTTCTTTTTTTTACGATAACTTAGAAGTCTGATTTTACACAGCTTCAAGTATACTTGAGTACAGTTGAATCCGTTTATATTGACATCGAAGGGAAATGACAAACACGTCATTCTAAGCGGACGTCATACAAAGCATTTTCTAGAAAATAAACAATCACCTGATTTTGTTACTATGTATTTTTTAATTAGGGAGAAACAAAATAGAGATAAATAAAAATTGTACGCAAAAGGTAATACACACATATGTAATTTTTTAACATAGAAATCAGTATTGCTTGTTTGCTTTTGCTTTGCCGACACACTGCCTGTTAGTCACAATCATGTCGGTCGGACACTAACCGGACACCATTTTTAAAATGGGTCACAATAACCAACATGTCACTATAAGCGAAGTCATTATATCCGACTTTGTTATAAATAATTTTATATGAAAACCAAACTTCGGTGTTTAATGACTTCACAATAAGCGGTTGGTCACTTTAGGCGGAGTCATAATAAACGGATTCCACTGTATATGTTTTTAATTTTAACTCGATACCTCCACGCATTCACGAGTTAAAGCGTCTTGACAGACAGACGGACAGACAACAGTGATCCTATATGGAGTCCGTTTTTATCTTTTGAGTTACGTAACCCTAAAAGTGTAATTAATGGCCTATATCTGCCGTCGTAAATGAGAACACAGTAACTTGACAAATGACGTTTTTAAAAAAAACGCGAATTAAGTTCAGTTGCTAAATCTTTTTGTTATGAACAAACTAATTAGTAGTAATATTTATTTATTTTTTTTATTGATGAAAAGTTAACAAAATAGTCTCTAGATTAAAAACAAAATTCAAAAAAAGGAAAAACAAAGTAACTGTATTTATTTATTTAAAATCAAGGTACATTACTTTTTTTTATTTCATTAAAAGCGTATATCTAATTTTAGCATGTCAAAGTGTAACAAAAAACAGCTTTGGTTTTACTGTACAGCGTGATTCGACATTGAGCGTTCGTAAGAACATGATAATTAACAATACAAAAGTATAAATATGCACTAAAATAATATATTGTTTTTACAATATTTATAAGAAATTATATTAAATTATAGTGCTAATATTGATTTTAGGTAAACAATTACCGTAATACAGTAATTAGAAATTGAGGTATAACTGTCTCTTTTTAAAACAAATTTAGTTTGAAAAATATATGGCGGACGTGTATTGTCACGTCACGGTACACATCGGATCTCCTTGTCTAGCACGCGACTTTAATGGGTTGTAAGTCAGGTATTAATATTTTTCGAAATAATAAACATAAATAAATAAATATTCGACAACATCATATACATTGCTCTGATCCTATAAGTAGCTTAAGCACTTGTGTTACCGAAATCAGAAACAACGACGGTCCCACAACACCCAGGCCCGAGACAATATAGATTTAGAAATTTATTAAGGTAAATCTATATTTCGGGACGTGTATAAGTGCCCGGAAGAGGTCCTATATACTTAATAAATAAATGAGTAGTAATTGTAAGTATATACAATTTTTTTTACGACCGAATAAAAATATATGCATATTTCCCATTAAATCGATCATGTGGCATAATCTCCACTACAGATGGTTAACAATACGAAATATGACTCAATATTTTACTTTTATAGTTACTGCGTTTTAATTTTCGACGGCAGGTTATCAAAAACAAACCGTGATCATACCTGTTCGTGCGCGCTCCCTCTGTACCGGCACAGCGCGCACTGCAGCGCGTGCGGGCGCGCGCGCCACTTGCCGCCGTCGCGCGCGCCGTGCGCCGCCGCCTGCGGGGGGGGGGGGGGGGGGGCAGGGGGGGGGGGGGCTTTAGACAATCCTCCAACACTCCTTATGTAACCTTTTTTGCAAATAACTAGTCTTTTTGTACTAAGTACTCTGCGCAATTCGTAAATAATCATACTAACATTTTGTGACTGTTTTCTGTTAGAGTTTAACGTAAGAACAATACTGCTTGGGTACTATTTAGGTACATATTATAAATAGTTAAGGAATCGAGTCAACACATCCCAACTCACGATCGATCAAAACACGACCCTCCACACACCAATAGGCCACGGCCAACCTCATTCACTTTAGATGACGTTGAAGTGATAGATGCTTCTGCGCTATACCTTATGCTTATGAGTAATTATTATTAACTAGCTGACCCAGCGAACTTCGTTCCGCCAATTCGTTTGACAGGTACGAACGGTTTGTATAGGAAAATAAAATAGTTGTTTTACTACTTTCCTTGCAACTTTTTTATATTTTCTGACCTTTCAAACCTTCCCTGAACTTTCACAAATATTTCAAGATCAAAATTAGCGAAATCGGTCCAGCCATTCTCGAGTTTTAGCGAGACAAACGAACAGCAATTCATTTTATATATATAGATTTATGTAATTATTATTTACAAGTTTATAACCGACGTAAAATTAAAAAAACCACGGTGGATCATGATCATATCGATGGTCTAGAAGAAAAATGTGCTAATTACAAAATTTTGATAATGTAACATTTTAATTCCAAATGTATTAAATGAGCATGCACTACTGTTCGTACTTATCCAAATGCCATAATTCCGTTACTTTCTGTACCTAACTAAATATAGGCATTTCTATGTACAGTTTTAAGTTATAGTATCTAGAAGTTTTGAATCAATAGGAACAGTCCTGAAAAATTGGTAGGTCTGTAATTAGCATGTTTGTCTTCTAGACTAATCTAGACCATCGATATTAAAAACAGATTGGCGGGAAATAATTAATAACCGGGTGCGCGGCGCATGTTCACACGTCTGCCTTGCTAGAGGGAAGTGACTACACTGCTGTGTGGAGGGTCTGTTCGTGTGAGATGGCAGACTCCTTTGATCTGGGTACGATTTACCGCCATCGGACCGATCACGCGCCGACACGATCCAACGTGGAAGGTTGGACGAACCGTTGGAATGTTGGACGATAATAAAAAAACTTACAATTTAGGCGATCTTATCGCTAATAGCGATCTTTCTCTATCTATATTTATATCTATCGTATTTTTACAGTTTGTGTCGATATATCGCTACATCATATCGTGTTTCAGTGGTCATGTTAAAGGGACAGCAGGCCCTCTCCCCACTGGGCAAGAGGGGCCCTTACCTAGGGCCCCTCTAGTTCCATACAGATCACCATCTATACATCTACATCTAGGAGGGGGAGAGGGGGGCCTTTAGCCTCACTTTACATTGCCGTGAAATGGAATGGAAAAGGTTTTGCAACCAAATTGTACTTAAGAAGAGGTTTTTTTTAATAATTTTCAATTTTTTACTCATGGGTTTGTGAACATCATTACGTCATAAAACATTGATTCTATACACATGAAAGCAATGGTCTAGCAATGTGAGGAATGTGTGTAAAATATAAAGCAATGTGCTTTATTAAAATCAAAGTTACTTCAAAAAGTTTGTGAACCGCCAGCCTGATATTAGAATGACAGGTGTATTTTAATTTTAATAAATTAATAAATTGTTTCCACAATCACACCAATTAGCTATCCCTAAACTAAGCAAAGCTTGTACTATGGCGACTAGTTAACGGATAGACATACTTAAATACGTTTATAAACATCCATGACTTAGGTCAAATGCTCGTGCTCATCACATAAACATTTGCCTTGCGGGATTCGAACCCGCAACCGCTAGCTTTGTAGTCTGGAGCGCGAACCACTACACCAGACGGTCGTCAAAATAATGGTTAATGGTTATTATTTTTATTATTATTTAGTACTTACTTACTTTCCATCGACACGAGAAATAAAAGAAGTTGATCTTTTTTAGTATCACTAGGTAGGTGTTATTTAGTACCAATAGGTGTTATCTGTAACTATGCGTGTTATTTTGTAACTATAGGTGTTATTTTGTAACTATAGGTGTTATTTTGTTACTATAAGTGTTATTTAGTAACTACGTGTATTATTGGACGATAGTAAAGTATGAAACATCACCTAGAAGCATCAACTAACCTTATGAGCGGTCATCTCCTTGATGGCGTTGCATTTGAAGGTGCAGAATTTGCAGGAGTACAGGAACAGCTTGAAGTTAGGAGACGAGAGCAGCTCGTGTGGTGGAGGCAGTTCCGACTTCCGCTTCCGGCCGCGTTGCGGGCGCGTCTGTGTTCGGACTAACTGGGCCCTGAAAATGGAAGAGTATAAAGATCTATTTCTGCTTACATGCTTGCTGCTATTACTGCTTAAAAACTTATACACTGGGACCAATGAGACACAGTACACTATCACAACAAAACAAACGATAGACGAGTACTGCATACAGGCAATCAAAACTGACTCTTTCGGGGGTCACGCCCAGATTGACTCGACGTATACTCGGCCTCGAAAGACAAAACCTGCGAATAATCGTGGGCACAGTGACCGGTCACTGTCTCCTACACAAACAGCTTTACACCATAGGCAACACAGACAGCCCTCTCTGCAGGGCATGTCTTACTACAGACGAAACTGCCAGTCCTGGAATGTGAGGCGGATGCATCACAACGTAATGAAATCCTTGACAACACAAGGTCGCTCTGCGAAGCCTGTAAAAACCCGGGAAACTTCTGCGTTTCTAGGCGGAGCTAGGCTGGCTACATCCGTAAACATCACATCGCTAAGCACAAAGGACCGAATTTGAGTCTATGTGTGGAAAAGGGAGTCCAGTCTCATATTCATGGTACCAACTTAGGTCTTAAATTCAGTGTCTGTCTTGTGAGTCAAGTACTGATTGAAATAGTTCTAAAATAGGAAATGCTTCCCAGGTACATGACTTAATAAAGTAAAATTAAAATTAAATTAAAATATATATATACTAACACCTATTTTTAAGTTTTGAATTTGTACTAACCCATGGACCTATGTTGCCCGAAATAAATAAATATTGAATTGAATTGAATTAAAATGTCTCCCAGACCCCAGACTTGATTTTTTCACAACACAACACCTACTGTTAGGGATGAGCAACGGGAGGTATTTACCCAGTAGACCTGATTTCTATAAATTTTTTTTACCTTCCAAATATGATAAGAAACCGGGTTTTTACCCAAATTGCGTAATTACCCTCAAATAAATAACATATCTTCTCCAGGTATGGGCTCTATGTAGCGGTGGGTGACGAAGGATATATATTTAGCTTTACAATTTCCAAAAATAGGTAGAAATCGGGTTTTTACCCATTTTGGGTAAAAAGTACCCACTGTTGTTGTTCTATCCTACGGATGTAAATTGTAAAGGGAGATGGGGAACAAGCGAGTGATATACAAGGTGTTCTTTTTGATTTCCGGAAATATAAAGTAGAAATAAAATTTGTTCTTAGTCGTAAAATGTATGTTGTTGATTTTTGAAAATTGACAAATCTTCTCTTTTGCAGTACGGTACACATTTGTATAAACACTAACTACAGAACCAATAGTCTTCTTCATTATCATTCATCGTTTCAGCGATAGGACGTCCACTGCTGAACACATGCCTCCCCCAATAACTTTCATTGGGGGGGTTGCCAATACTCGCCACGCTTGGCAGACTTGGCAGGCAGGATTGGCGAGGGCAGTTTTTTATAAGATTTCGCACGCAGACGCTACTGCCCGTCTCAAGAATTAGTCGCCTATTACGACACGCCCCCTGTTGGCAGATGGGAAGTGTATTCTTTACGGCCGTACCTACACGGCACCAATAGTGGAATTAAGAAATATCTAACACATTTTCACATTCGATTTTAAATATATAAATATAACTTACTTTGCTCTTTGCAGAGCTTTAGCTCTCTCCAATATCTCGTTGGGTGTTAGTTTCCTTGCCTGAAACCATATTATTTGTTAGACGTAAAGAAACGACAAATATATTTATTTTTAACAAATTACCACACTCACTTAAAATTTCAATCTCATGTTAAGATGACAAAAAAGTTATTAAACTGTTATAATCAGTGATCGGAATAGGTAATAGGTAGATTGATTTGGGATCAATGATCTGAAACATTGATGTTAATATGGACATCCCTCCGGGATTCCGGAATTTGTTAGATCAGTTTTGAAAAAAAAAAAAAATGCCATAATCATATTATGCTAGCACTACCAAAGTACATCAAATCAATCTACCTATTCCGATTACTGGTTATAATACGTCAGTTAAGAAGACCACATCAGAGCTACTTCAGTCAAGAGGGCCACGTCGAGGGTACGTTGGTCAAGAGGACCACATCAAGGCTATGTCAATTAAGAGAACCACGTCGAGGCTAAATCAATCAAGAAGACCACGTCGAGGCTACGTCAGTCAAGAGGACCACGTAGAGGCTACGTCAGTCAAAAGAACTACATAAAAGCTACATCAGTCAAAAGGGCCACGTCGAGGGTACGTTAGTCAAGAGGACCACATCAAGGCTATGTCAATTAAGAGAACCACGTCGAGGCTAAATCAATCAAGAAGACCACGTGGGGGCTACGTCAGTCAAGAGGACCACCTCGAGGCTACGTCAGTCAAGAGAACCACATCAAAGCTACGTCAGTCAAAAGGGCCACGTCGAGGGTACGTTAGTCAAGAGGACCACATCAAGGCTATGTCAATTAAGAGAACCACGTCGAGGCTAAATCAATCAAGAAGACCACGTGGAGGCTACGTCAGTCAAGAGGACCACCTCGAGGCTACGTCAGTCAAGAGAACCACATCAAAGCTACGTCAGTCAAAAGGGCCACGTCGAGGGTACGTTAGTCAAGAGGACCACATCAAGGCTATGTCAATTAAGAGAACCACGTCGAGGCTAAATCAACCAAAAAGACCACGTGGAGGCTACGTCAGTCAAGAGGACCACGTCGAGGCTAAGTCAGTCAAGTGAACCACATCAAAGCTACTTCAGTCAAAAGGGCCACGTCGAGAGTACGTTAGTCAAGAGGACCACATCAAGGCTATGTCAATTAAGAGAACCACGTCGAGGCTAAATCAATCAAGAAGACCACGTCGAGGCTACGTCAGTCAAGAGGACCACGTCGAGGCTACGTCAGTCAAAAGAACCACATCAAAGCTACGTCAGTCAAGAGAGCCACGTCGAGAGTACTTTAGTCAAGAGGAAAACATCAAGACTATGTCAATTAGGAGCACCACGTCGAGGCTAAATCAATCAAGAGGACCACGTCGAGGCTACGTCAGTCAAGAGGGCCACGTCGAGGTTACGTTAGTCAAAGTGCCACATCAAGGCTATGTCAGTCAAGAGGGCCACGTCGAGGGTACGTTAGTCAAGAGGACCACATCAAGGCTATGTCAATTAAGAGAACCACGTCGAGGCTTAATCAGTCAAGAGGGCCACGTCGAGGTTACGTTAGTCAAAGTACCACATCAAGGCTATGTCAGTCAAGAGGACACGTCGAGGCGACGTGTTGCTTGTGCCAAGAGGCATTTTTATTTGTTTTTGGGGTTCGGTACCCAAAGGAAAAAACGGGACTCTATTACTAAGACTCCGTCTGTCTGTCTGTCACCAGGTTGGTATCTCATAAACCGTTATAGCTAGACAGTTGAAATTTTCACAATTAATGAATTTCTGTTCCCGCTATGACAACATTTAGTTGTTGTAACAGAGTAATGCTCGATATGAATAAAGGTAAAAATAATTAGACAGTTGATGTCGATAAATCGCTATATCATATCGTGTTTTGGTGGTTATGCTAGGGGGGCTGGAGCTTAAATACAACTTTTTCTATTTTAATATAAAGGGTTCCCCATACAAATTATATTATTTAGACGCTTGAAATATTCACAGAATATAAAGTTGTATATATTCACTTTAAAAATTTAATATAGTGTCTAATGGTACGGAACACTTCGTGCTGGCACTTGGCCGGTTTTCTTTCTAGTACAACAGTCGTTTCCTTCTAATCCTGTGCCCACTTCGTTACCTGTGTCGGTTCTGCGTGTACTGGCCCCACAGAGTCGTGGGTCTCGCCCTGCGGTTGCGACTGGTACAGCACTAGTGGGTTCTGTCCGTCCATCACCATGTACGTCTCGCCATTGTCAGCGTCTGTGAACATTACTTCTGATGAAGTAAATATAAATTAACTAATTATCTATATACATAAAATAATCTATCTATATACAGGGTTATTTCAGGGTTAACCCTGTATAAAACAAAGTTGGGTTAGTTCCACCATTTTTAACTCAAGAACGGCTGAACCGATTTTTATAATCTTAGATTTGTTGAATTTGGCTCCGCCCCGAATAGCATTATAGTATCAAATAGCGGCATAGTAAAATAAACAAACTACCTTCATTATCGCTGGAGTGCAGAACGCAGGTGACCGTGGCTTCGGTACCACCGTCTCCCACCCCAGCGCTGGACACCAAGCGGTACGACTCAGAACCGTCTTCGCACCTACAAATCAATAGTAACAGTACATAGTAAGTAGGACAACTTGTAGGATACTACAATTATTATTCTTGAATCCTACAGATTAGTATTGCCTGCTTATCAATAGATGTATCGATAGTATCGAAAATAGTCAAACTTAGTAATGCTAGTGTCTAGTGCGTGGACTGACTATGATGTTGGGAAAAGCTTTTGTCTAGTAGTAGACTGACTATGATGTTGGGAGAAGCTAGTGTCTAGTACTGGACTGACTACGACGTTGGGAGAAGCTAGTGTCTAGTACTGGACTGACTACGACGTTGGGAGAAGCTAGTGTCTAGTACTGGACTGACTACGACGTTGGGAGAAGCTAGTGTCTAGTACTGGACTGACTACGACGTTGGGAGAAGCTAGTGTCTAGTACTGGACTGACTACGACGTTGGGAGAAGCTAGTGTCTAGTACTGGACTGACTACGACGTTGGGAGAAGCTAGTGTCTAGTACTGGACTGACTACGACGTTGGGAGAAGCTAGTGTCTAGTACTGGAATGACTATGTCATAGTCATTCCTAACGTTAACTGAGTATGATGTTACGAGAAAATTGTGTCTATTCGTGAAATGACTATGATGTTGGGAGAAGCTAGTACTAGTACTAGACTGACTATGATGTTAGGAGAAACTTGTGTCTATTAGTGGAATGGCTATGTTGTGTGCAGAAGCTATTGTTTAGAATACTGACTATGAGTTGTTAGGAGAAGCTAGCGCCTAGTAGTGGGCTGACTATGATGTTAGGAGAAGCTAGTGTCTAGTAGTGGACTGGTTATGATGTAGACTAGACAGCAAACCAAGAATAAGTTTTCACAAACTGTAAGATATACAAATAGTTGTTTACATACCTAACAAGTGTCAGATTGAGCAGATCCAACTGCATTACTGATTTGTCTGGATTAACCACTTGCAAATATTTCGTCCCTCCACTGTCGCCTTCCAAAGTCGGCATGTCGTTGCCTTCCGATGCCTACAGATGTAAATAAAGATTTATATAAAATACATTTATAAGTAATAATTTAATTTAACTACATTTATTATTAAAAATATATTAAATTGGACAACATCACGAACATGATCCTAACCTAAGTAGCTAAAGCACTTGTTTTATAGAAATCAGAAACAACGACGATACCACAACACCCAGACCCGAGACAATTTAGAAAAGTGCGGTTTCTACATTGACCAGACCGAGAATTGAACTCGGGACTTCAGAGGGACGATGCTAAGTCCGGTGTACGCGCCTCTTTTACAAATACAAATAGTTTATTTGCCATTAAATAGGGTTAAGACAATACAAAGTCGATGTTAAAAAATAATATAACATGAAGCACCTATTTAACCATATACGATACCATGCAAATATGAAGGAAAATTAATTAATTACAATAATATGTCATTGAACATCCAAATAATTCAATTATAATTATAATTATTATTGAATTAGACTATTTTAGACATCTATTTTCTTTTGTTGTGGGCTGATGAGACTTACTTTACTTGCAAATAAATTATTATCATTATTATCATTATCATATTCTCATTCTTCTTCTATAAGAGAAGCATGTTGCAATGAGTGATGGGTTGGTATATACAGATAGGTATAAAAGTTATTACCGTTCCCTTGTCAAACGGAGTCACTTCAACTATTTGCAGCTGACCTGTGATACAAATAAGTTATTTGTATAACAATAAACATCTTTATTTACACAAAACATTGTAAATTAAGGTCTTTTAAAGCATAAATTATGATCATTCACATTTCACTAATTCACAATATAACGTTGTGGATTTAAAAATTCGAATCTTGCGCATTTGTGTTTTGAATTTTCGCGCGGATTCCATTATGGCTTTCCTGTCTTTCGTCCCTGTCACCCTGTACTAAATAATAATAAAAAAGAGTATGCAAAAATTTACAGTTAAGAATTCTTTTATTTTTATTCTACATCAATACAACATTTAAACTTTTTACTGCGCCACAGCACAAAAAAAGCAGCAATACATTTTGCAGCTTAATTTGGTCCTATCTTATATGGTAATACAGGGTGACAGGTTAGATAAGGGGATTTTCTTGGTTACCACGGTCGGTATAAACCGGTCGAAACATCAGGTAAATAAAAGGTAAAATATGTACTTATTAATGATTGTGTTAATTCCCATCCTAGTGTGTATTATTTATGCAATGCAGAAGTTTAAAAGTAATTAATAGTTACCATCTTTGTACTCCGCAGTAAGCAGCTGGGTGTCTGAAGTTTCTGACAACTCCTCGTTTTCCGACATGATGTGTTAGCACCTAAAAATAAAATAATACAGCTGTAATTTCTGTTTTTAGTGGCTAATCTACGAAAAAACTTGACAGTGACATTTGTGCCTTAATGCCACATAATTGCCATAACATAACAATGCCACATAAGTTCAATTCAAAGACAAGCTCCAAAGCTGAGACACGAGCATACCAGACTTGGTGTATCTCTGAGGTCCCGGGTCCGATTCCGGTCGGTCAATGCAAAAAAATAACTTTTCTATATTGTCTCGGGTTTGTGTGTTGAGGTACTGTCATTGTTTTTGATTTCTTTAACACAATTGCTTTGGCTACTTAATATTTATTTTTTAACTAGCTGTCCCGGCAAACTTCGTACAGCACCTATAATTTTTTTTTTCATTAATGTTTCTGTGTTTTTATAGTTATTCTATTCGAGGTGGAGACTGTACGGTCTATTGCTAACCATACAACTTTTTTTGCTATGTTGATGATGATGATGAAGTGTAAATCCAAAACTCCTTGTTGAGCGTAGATTATTTATTGATTCACGTAAATTCCACTAAACTGATAGGTTAATAAATTGATGTGAGCTGCAGCCATCTTGCTAGGCATGTAATTGCGAACTAATTATAAAATTAATAAAAGTATTTAATTTGGGTCAGCTGCGCATAGTAACATTATTGCTGGTGTAAGAAAATGTACAATGACGGACCATACAGAGACAAATTCAACAAACCAAAGATTATTAAAATCGGTCCAGCCGTTATAAATGGTGTAACCAACCCGACTTTGTTTTATATACCTATATATATATATATAGATTATTCAAAATTGGTTGGTGTAAAAAGGAAAAGCTAACATGCACAATGGCCCAATCAAAAGGCAAAGTGCGGAAACAGCCCAGACAAACTTAATTTACTAACTAACAAACAACCGTTTGATGTAGTGATTCACATGAGACCGCATAACAATAGAATTTGTGTCTCATACACTTGCCTGATGAGTTAGTGTTCATCTGTTACGCAGTCATAATAGTACAAGCTTTGCTTAGTTTGGGGCTCTAGATAAATGGTTTAATTGTTGGATATTTTTTCTTGATTTTTTTAACAGGTTTTTAACACTACATTGGTGCAGTCATGCAAACAAACAAGGTACTTATAGATAGACACGACCAGGCAGTGTTATAAGGGTTTAGTTGGTGATTAAGAATTTAAACTAGATTTTTTGCGAGTTTGACATTAATTACCAAGAACAGAATTAGATGAAATTTGGTACACAGATACACATAAGTAACTTAACTTAAGCTATTTTCTAACACCTAAACACCCGTTTATTAGACGACGTACGATAGTCGTTTTGTACTAACTAAAATCTACGCGAGCAGAGCCGCGGGAAACCATTAGTATCCTCAGTATAGGCATCTCCAAATAGATTATGTATTCTCAATTATTGTTGATAAATAATTTACTAGCAGCTGCAGATAATGCAAAAAAAGAGCTTGAATCCATTGTTTTCCAATACAAAACAGAGAACAATGAATATATGTTAAAAGGTACCTTTCCAGATGATTTGAATTTCCCCATTTCAGCTATGTTATTGATTGATAATAATTAATTAATCACACAAACAAAACCCATTGAAATTATCGTAAATAATGCAGTTTGCAAACGTCAAAATTAATTTCGATTTTTTCTTGCAACACTAACAATTTCGGTGTTTCTATTTTACACGAAGATTTTATTTTATGATTATTGCAACAATATACTCACAATTTGATTTGTTGGCAACAATGTACGTGACAATATTCTACTATTCTACACGGCAAAGCGATTGATCTAGCACTAAATTAGTGTTAAAAAACACATTCGCTGAGAAAAGACTGCCATTTTATACACAATATCCTTTTTTCTCAGTCAGAGAACAAAAAAGGCCACGACATCAGTGTTGCCCTACGTAAAAAAATTACCCCATTTTATTACTATTCCCTAAAATAAAAGTTATATTTCACAGTTGAATTGAAATAAATAATTATAAATAACATTACATGATTTATTTTGATTATTTAAGTACTAAAATATATTTTATTCTGGGTATGGTACTTTGAGCTAGAGTGGCTTTAAGCTAGCTAGCGAGTGGGTTGGGTCAAAAAATCATGCCATCACACGAATCAAATCACCACCACCAACACGCCCCGCTTTATGTATTTGTTCTGTCTCATGGTAAATACGGGAGGGTCCCACTCTAAAAATCAATGTTGTATGCCGAATGTAGAGTCGCGAAGAGAGAGCGCCAGCAATTTGGTTTGGGTAAATGTCAACAACACTTTTTATGCGTCTGAGAAACTGTACAAAATGCTGTCATCTCTTTCGCACTTCTGTCTCTACCATAAATGATATTGAAAATATAGTTTTCTCGTATTTATTCACTTTCAATAATGTAAAGAGCATGTCACAAAATTACATAGTGTAGAATTAAACTTAACTTATTCATTTTTTATCATATAACTATTGAAGGACAGATCGTTGATAGGAAATTAATTGTTAAAGATCCATTCCTGAATCGCGGTTACAGAGTTTTAGATCATGCTGAGTATATAAGTAAAATATTTGGTAGAGTCATCGGGAGGTCCGTAGCTACTACGTAAGCCGGAGCTGGCAGGGATCCGGTCTAATTCTCTGCCATCAGATATGTTGAAGCGTTAAGCAATCATATATGGTAAAATAATGTCAAATACGTCAAGAAAATGATAAAGAGAGACTCTCTGGTCTCATCCACACGGTAGTAGCTGATTTGACCTTTCCTTTTGCTCCTATCTACATGAATAACAACAAAATAAAGTTTTATTTTAGCTAACGTTATAGATGTTTTACATAGCGAAAACATCAATTCCTTAATTTATCAGTGCCATTATATATTTTTTTTAATAAACTAAAATTTAGACAGTTAACCGAAATTCAAGTTTTTCAACTATTTGGTTGTTGTATTAATGTGTGTCTTGAATGCTCTACATTATATATAGGTAGAGCTCAGCGAGAACGTTGTCGGTCATACTCAATAATGGTTCGATGTAAAATTAATTACCTACCACCAAGAAACTATAATTAATGTATTTCAAATCTGCGCTTAGAGCTAGAGTCAGCAAGACTAGTAGAACTTCAAGTTTTAAGTTTAAAACATAATTTTGTCAGTTCTTACAACTTATACTGATCAAACAGCGCTTAAGTTGAATGTAGAGCTAAGCAAAAAAAATAATAAGTAATAAAATAATTTGCAAAACTGTCTTGAGTAAGAAATGTGATGTGGTGAGCCGATTGATCTGTAAATCTTCTGGTGGTATAAAATACCTTTATTGCGTAATTTTACCGCTCCGATTCTGCAAATATAAGGTAACTTACCTAAAAGGTACGTAAAACTCAAAACCATTTTTCAGCAGAATAAACATTATTCATTTATTTAGCTGGCAGGTGCTTACTGCTTGTGTTAATAGTCTAAACATTTAAGCTCTCAGGGGCTAACAGGCCGACTTACAAACTCTTAAGGAAGGGCTAGACAAAATAATTTAATTATAATATAGGTTAAGTAATTTAATAGGTAGAATCCATTAAAT
Organism: Anania hortulata; assembly: GCA_963576865.1. Lineage (NCBI taxonomy): Eukaryota > Metazoa > Arthropoda > Insecta > Lepidoptera > Crambidae > Anania > Anania hortulata. The sequence continues at coordinate 8,610,339 of OY756416.1, forward strand.
TTTTCTTGATTAAGAAAAATCCTTTTTGAGATTAAGGACATTTAAATACTGAGAAAGTAGTTTTATGTATATTCATTTGTTTTGTGATTTTATTTATAAAATAAAATATGTATAGTATTTGTCTTCCTCCACACACAGAAAACCAAGGCAATTTAGAAAAAAACTGTTTTTCTGAATTGACCTAAACCGGAATAAAACGCGGGACCAGTTTTGTTTATGGTGAATCGCCAAGCCACTACTCTAATCAAGTCGTCGAGATAATGAGGGCAGATGCATTATTATTTAGTTTTCCAAATATCAATTTCTATTAAAACTCTTTTAATGTTATTTAAATAAGAATGCTTGCTTAGGATAGACTCATAGCAGCGAGTTATCATCCAGATAATGCTGTAAATAAACTTTTTAGAACTTATTCTAGTAATAACACGGGTGTTACGACAAATGCTGAGCAGAGGGTACCTTTTCGACACATCAAATTTTTTATATACTTATTTTTTTATGTATTTTTCTCTTGTGTGTCGAATAAACGTTACTATTTCTAATCGCACCGCTCGACGCTCCCTAGGCAGTTTATAAACAAAAAGGTTACACTAGATATTACTAAGCAAACTACCGATACTTTTTAATAGAGACAAACCAAAAATAGATAACAGTAAAAAGGAAGTCAAAGCAGCTACATAGGTGTGTGTGAGAAGGACTCTCGTTTTCATTTTACAGAATGATTGACATTTTTATTATCATTTTATATTAAACCCATACATGACGACGTAAAGACGACATATTCAGATGGCGAGGGCTTAGACTGGCCCCCCGCCACAACCAGTGACCCTTGTAGCAATGGGACTCCCCGTAGTCTCTACCAAAGAGCTAGTATTTATGCTACCTAGGAAAAAAACTTTAATACCGAGATGCAGGACTAGCGATCCGATTGGTGAACTTTGTGACGTAACATTACGTGGCTGCTTCGATTGATGAAATGGAAGATAGGTTTATACAAAAGGGAGGATCAAATTCGAAGGGGAATTATGATTGTACTGATAATGAATACAAGTTCTGGTCATATTTATAGGACTATGAATACACATTGTAGAGACACTATGACCTACATAAGAGTGGCGCAGAAATATCCTCCTCTTGCTGTGAATACTTACTTTTGAGACTTATTATGGCTAAAGCTGAATATATGTACCTATACTGAAAAAAACTATTCACACATACCATAAGCATGATTGTAAAGTAGGAAACAAAATATACCAATGTACCAATATACAAAATCTTATGGTTCTAAGTAAATATATTTTCACCAATTCCCTACGGTTTAGGTATAAAGTTATTTCAAGCATAAAATTGCCAGCAATTAATTTTGCAATGAATATTGAAATATAGAAATATACATTTCTAGTGTTATTCATCTACTTTGTTAATTTTGTCCCGTAAAAATAAAAAGTTCTGTCCTCGTTCTACTCCAGTTCCATAATGCTTCATTACAAAGAGTCATCAAAATGATTAAAAAATGAGGCCTTTAAGTTAACTTTTTTAAAAACTACAATAAGTAATGTTTGACTCTACATAGCTTCTATACTCTCATAATGCTTTATTATAAAGAATCGTCAAAATAATCAACAATTTAAGACAGTCAAGTTACTAAACAATAATTATTGACTCTACATTATCGAATCTCAGAACATTACTGATTGTATTTCGTACAAACCGATCCAATTAGTCGAGTAAACCACTCATGGCGGCCATCCAGGTAAAAATATACGTCATGACATGCGCAACCGAGTTTCAACGAACAAAGCTGAGGGTTATTGATCAGGAATAAAGACGCAAATGTAGAAAGAGGACTACAGGGTGTCCAGAAATAAATTTAACTATAAAAGTATATAAGTAATTTAGAAGAACGTTCCTTGGATAAGAAAATAAAGATGATGAGCTATTGGATTATGGAACTACTGATACATACAAATTTTTCCACATTTACCACATACATCATAAAATTGTAGGTATGTGATGAAGACCTATCATCATTCGACACAAACTGTAAATGCTTATCATTGATAAGATACATTATTATTTATGTAACCGAACCTATAATATAATAATATTGCATGCCAATCCTTTGGCTAAATTTGTGAAACTAAATACTGTTTATCTGCATCCTCAACCACATTTACAGCAATAAAGAAATATTCTATTCTAATATTATATTCTATTCTAAGAAATAAATACGTGACTCTACATCTAAAACGATGAGAAATTCATAACATGCATTTGACGACCTCCGGGGCATTGCCATCTCTGAGATTCCGGGTTTGATTCTCGGTCGGGTTAATATGGAAAACGCATTTTATTTTTATTTTCTCGGGACTAGGTGTTGTGGTAGTATTGTTGTTTCTAATGAATAAAACGTGATTTAGCTAATTACCGTAGAATCAGAGCAAATTATCTGATGTTGTCCAATATAACATTTATTTGCAGGAATTCAGGTCTATCCATCCATCAAAAACCAAGCTGATGGATATATTTTGCTATTACATCTTAATTAAATAATAAATCGAAACTGATAACAATTAACGACGTTTGACCATATAGTTAAGCGCTAAAAATATATAAAAATGCTTGTTGCACGTAGGTAAGGTAATGATTATCTCTAGCTACATTTTAAAAGCTAAGCGCATTCCTTATTTAAAACTTGATGCCCAGCCTACGATACAGGATTTATTATTACGTCATGTAAAGGAAGTAAATATGCAACAAAGACTGTTTAAAATAAATATTTGTATAATTAGAATCGCCGCTGAAAATTCATACATTTCTGTGCCTTAGTTTGACAGTATTCATATTAATTTATTTAATTCACGTTTTACAAACATCCTTTACCAAACTTTAACGGCACGGATGGAGATAGTAGAGAAAACCAGCCAAATATAGCTTCGTCTCTATTCCTCATTGCCTACTATGAAGTCAATCGGTCAGTAGTGTGAAATAAACTGTATGTATACTAACGCAATTGTGTTCTGATGTTAAAGTATACGAGAACAGACGTGTGCAACTTAGGTAGAGTTCTGAGTTATAAGCGAGCGAGTTTTATGATGCTGATATTTAATTCAAATAATTTATTTCAGAACCAGGTTCCATTTTGTGAATAATACAAAATTAAGGTTAGTAAGTATGTAGAGATAAAACCACTGACTATAGCGGAGCGTAGCGTGTCATTCCTGTTCGGTGGATAAAACAACAACTCCAAATAAAAAATGTAACCAATTTAATTCTGGAAATATGCCTAAAATAAGTTCTTTTCCACGTCACAATTATCATTTACCCAGTATCGTAGCGGCTGCCCCATCGGTCTTTAAACATACTCAGGAGACTGATAGTACTGCAACCGAACCTGGCAAGCAAGCATGCAGACCGTTTCGTTTATTGCTCAACATACAATATAGAGCTAGAAAAAGTAATTTTCTATATTGACCGACCGGAAATCGAACTCAGAAATATCGGCACCAAGTCCGATATGCATCATGTTTCTAACGAAACAGCGTCTCTACTATCTCCGTGGCCTCACCCAATACTCGTACTATAGATTGTCGTAACGTACACATAGACAAGTATCTTCCAATATCGTAATAACACAACACAAACGCATCCGGGTGTCATGCTCTACTTAACAGCCGTTAAGGGGACGTTACACATGTATTAAACTTAGCGCAATGCAACCCCTATCTTTATTTCATATAGTTGAGTATAGAATCAGTGTGGTATCGTTGTTATAAGTTAGTATAGTATTAGATACTAGATATGTAGTTAGTTTATATTTACTTTTTGTGGTATGAGATTATACGATATATTTTATATGGGTACTTAATGTTTTTAATATTTTCAGTAGATTAGCATCTCGTTATAGGTAAATATAGTTTTTGTGCAGGTAGGCTTGGATTTACTAATGAAACTAAGAATTTGCGAAGTATCTTGGTTCGACAAACAGAGAGGGATGATAGTTCCAGGTGCACTTTTGACATTGCTAAATATACTTATTATTAAGAGTGTATGTATTTTTTATTAGGGCGTTTTAAATCGGTCGTTAGCCGTGAGTTGACAGGATTTGAAAGTGCTTGGAGCCTAATATAGCGTCTTCCAATTAATGACGCTTAACATTTTTGCGTGTGCTATCGTCCGGTAGCAAATAACGATAGCGCCTATTAACTTCAACCATCATTTAGGTATGGACTCAGGAGCATAATGATGCTTGTACACACCCAGTTTTTCGCCAAACTTATCCTGCTTGTACTTGTATGCTATGCTATGAGCCCTAATTGTATGAGATTTAGTTTTAACCGGACAGAGAACAGATATATACCTTTTTTTAACATGCATTTTCAAGCTTTCTGTGGGCCTTAACCTCATCGTTTGAGTAATACTTATCAATTAGGATTATAGATGGCGGGATTTATATTAAACAAAATTATAAACTATTTTCAACTAATACAGGTTGTTGTTTTAAACAGCAGCCAAATTTAAGGAGGCTGACGTATTCATCAATACAAACAGCTTTTACTACGAAGTCAACAATAAAATCATTGAAAAAATCGATGAGATTATCATCGAGGTAGATCGATAGTTTGTAGGTATAGAGAGAAACAAACGCGATTTTCATGTTGGCCCAGTAGAAAAAGTTGTTTAGAATCACATCCATCTTCTTAATTTTGGCTGCTGTCAAAACAACAACCTGACAACTGATGAATTGACAACGTACAGTCTAAACAAAGACTAAATATTTTTAAGGAAGACAAGTGCTTTTAATGGCCTATTTGCAAAAATAAATGATTTTGATTTTGAAGTATTGACATATACACTAGACTATGTAGAGTCTAAGTATAATATAATCAGACACCATGGTCTAATGAAAATATATCTTTTTAGTGATAAATAAGCTAACCTATACGTAACAGTTCTCTTTTGAATTCTCTCAATATATCGCAAGTTTATGTAGTATAGCCAAAAACATTTGCAATTATACAGCAATGAATAGAATATAATAGAGCTTTACCTTAACACTCTCCATTGAGGAAACCTGATTCTACCCCTCTCTTCGAGTCAGACAAAGTCAGCGTAGAGTAGCTACGCGCAGATCTTGCCTTTAATATAGAAACTAGTATTCACACCTGACCGTCTTTGTGTTTTATTGCAATTTCACATGTTATCATCATTATCATTACAGCCATAGGACGTCCACTGCTGAACATAGGCCTCCCTCATTGACTTCCAGATTGGCCGGTTGGAAACGGCCTGCATCCAGCAGAATACATGTTTTTCAGTTCGGTAATTAAGAAAGTAAAATGCGATAACTAATGCCAGCTGTTCATTCAACTCTACATTATCCGAATTGATGCACGAGATTTTATTTATGACAATATAAGGGACTGATCTCGATATTAAAATATACTTATTTTACCACAAAATGTTTAACTGCAGGTTTTTTATTCAACGACTCATGTCATAACCTGAGCATTGATATATTTTGAGCAAAATTAATGTTTTTGCATATGTTCATTTCCCGCGCGCTCATTTCACTTTCCTTGCGACCCTCTGAATTTCACACTACCCTACATCCCTGCATCGCGATATCAAAGTTTTCAGCCGGACTAAGTACAAAAGCAAACCTCAATCCCACTCTCACGGAGTCCACATCCACACGGGGAAGCGGTAGTGCAGCCGCATCACTCAGTTGCACCGCACACCCATAATTTAGAATTTCTCATGTCGCTAAGAACTTCAACATTTGCCATTCTGTCGACTAGAAGAAATTGCTAGACTGTATCTGGATACCCGCGACACTGTAGAATGACGAATGCTTGAACTTGATCAATGACTGCAAACAGTACCGATGTGGCTAATTTGACTCCTTTTTTGTCTTAAATTTATTTTATTTGAGGTTCAATTGCGAAAGATGAATAATTGTTTTACTTATTAAAGTACTAGCATCTCTCTCGTACGCAAAAATTGAGATCTTTTTATAAAAAAAGTGATATTCATTCATATAACACAGGAAACAAAAACAAACTTGTACCTAGTCCCAAACCTAAGATTGGCCAAAACAAGTACCTAATTCATTCTTGGGAAATTGTATAAAATTTTTCAATAATATACCTTACAATGTTATCGAACTTCCTATTAATAAATTTAAGTCACATGTCAAAACTACACTAATGTCTAAGGGGTATTATAAAATTCAAGACTATCTTGATGACAAGAATGTATGGTCAGTCCAGCCTGCAGTAAACTGATGTACCTACCTGTTTATTTTTATTTATATTTTTTGTGTGGCAGCTAGTGGTGACTGAGTTTGTTCTGGGGTTTCTTTTCAGCACTTGCCAGATTGTCTGTGTCTTGTCTCGAAGCGCTAGTAGGGCCCAAAAAATAAGGAGACATGTTCTGCCCCATATGGGCCTATAATGTAATTATTCTTATTCTTATTATTGACGTTCATAAGTGGCAATTTCGTCCTAAATATAATAAATGATTTTTGACTTTGACTTTGACTTTCTTCTCTTCTATAAATCTTGCTGGCATGAGATCTGAAATAAACAGAACTGTAGGTATGTATTCCAGTAAACATTAGGTAGTATGTAAAGGTGGATATGTATTCATCTAGTCTGCGTTGGTTATGAAAGTTTTTGTTTGGTTTTGTAACAGCCCGTTTCACCCCTGCCTGGCACCTTATTTGGCTGGTAGACAATGCTTTTGACGTTAAGTCCAACATTTGTTTTGCTTTTAACAAAGTATAAATTTAATATATTACTGCCAAAGTAAAAGTACATAGTAGTTTATCTTTAGCTGAATACCTACGTATTTCAGAAAGCGTACGTTTCCTCATGGTATATTTTGAGTAGATACGGAAAAAGAAATCCCTTTCTCTAGCAAATCTCTCTACCTATAATTATGGGGTTTCATTTTAAACTGAAAAACGTTTTTATTACATTAGTATAATAAAGTTGTGAAATCATACTACATATTATACTTTTATTTTAAAATTATATGTAAGTATAGATTTGAAATGCTTTACATATTATAATAATATACAAGATACGAGTATATTAAAAAATGAACGACATCTATCGTTATACCAGTCTTACGATCACCCCCTTGGAAAGACCTAGCAACGCCAAGGCGATACAGAGAAATTCGTCCGTTTAGCGTGTTATCTAGCATCGCAATTACAAGAACCATTTTGAAAGAAAGGATGCTACGAAAAGCAACACCAAAAATTAGTATTTCTTTTATAAAATTTACCACGGAATCAGAATATGATCAGAGTTATTTTCTAATACTTATCAATTCATTCTTGTTAGTACTTAGTTAGTACCTCAGGGCTATAGGAAGTATAAATAAAATTTAAAAAAAAACTATTTAGCAGTAATATTTTTTTCCCTGAAAGGGGAGTAAACTTTCTTCGTATGACAACCCTTTTTGGCGCACTGCGCAAGTCAATATAATGTCAAAATGTGTCATAAAAAATCAGTCGACGAACCAACAAAATATTGTAAAACCTGAAAACGTATTTTGTGGCTGAACAAAAATTTATCAAATAAATATTTTTTTAATATTAATTAAAACTGTTTGGTAAGTAATTCAATTAAATGTTTATGATTTGGTAAAATTATTGACTTTTTAATAGGATTTTAATAGGATAACAAAGTAATACAGATAGTATTACTTTGTTTTTAAGGATTAACCCTAACTGTAAATATTCAATTGTTTTTATCAGTAAGAATTAATATTCGTATCATTGTTTATAATTTATACAAGTAAATTAGGCATAGTTTAATTTGAACAACATAAGGTTGAAATTCGCACTACATTCAGCAGGATTCGTCCGAAAATTCCGAAATTAAAAACTAAAATAAAGCAGGACATGCGTGTACATTTTTTACACAAATGTGTAATTCAAACACATTTTTAATTCAGTCAAACACCCAGTTCACCACACATTGATAAATATTACATAATTGATTACTTAATCACATTAATGTTGTTTATTTGCAGAATATAAAAATGACAAGTAATTCCGGTGCTGTATTTTTCTTAGGATCCAGGGCGCATTATCAGGTGACTTACATATACCTATAAATTAGTTAATAATAAATAAATATTAATTAATAAATATTGGAAAACATCACATACATTGCTCCGATTCTATGGTAAGTAGCTTTTTTAAGCACTTGTGTTACATAAATCAGAAACAACGACGGTACCACAACACCCAGACCCGAGACAATATAGAAAAGTTTTGTTTCTACATTGACCAACCGGTAATCGAACCCGGGACCTCAGAGATAGCGAGACCAACTCCGGCATGCACGCCTCTCGGCTACGGAGATCAACATAATATGGTCATCCATTTTCATGTGATATTAAACCGACGACTTTTCATTACAAAAAATAATGTCGGTATTATGGCGGCGTATATTACGGCTTCACGCCACGGCATGAGGTAGGACTCGGTACCCCTGAGGCGGCGGGTCACATTTATGTAATGTGTCTCATTTTAATTATGTATTTCATTTTAATTATTTTATGTTAGTCAATTTAGTTTATTTTTAATTTATTCATTTTTATTTATTTTTCCAATTTAATACAACTAAAATTTGTAATTTTATGGGTTCCTGTTGCCTGAAATAAAAATATTTTATTTTATTTTATTTATTTTTTATTTTATTATCATTTCCTAAGGTGTAAGGACCTACTAAAACCATTTTAATAGTACAATACTAAATAGTTAGTTCTATGCAGGGTGTCCGAAAAATTTTTACATGCAGAAGTCCTGTGATAGAGCAAATCACCTAGGGGTACCCGAATCGTAATCCCTATGTATTGGCGTCGCCATCTCTAAGGTGCCGGTTCCGATTCTCGGTCGGGTCAAAGTAAAAAATTTCTTCGAACTTTTCCATGTTGTGTCGGGTCTAGGTGTTGTGGTACCGTCAATGGTGATTTCAATAACACAAGTGCTTCACTTACGATCAGAGCAATGTATGTGATGTTGTCTTATATTTAATTTAAATGCATTTAAAAATATCCATGTCTTACATGACTTAGGTTAGGTACACACAAACAAATGCTCTTGCGGGATTCGAACTCGCAACCGTCTGGCTTTGCAGTCTGAAACGCAAACTACTAGACCAGATGGACGCCTCAAGTATCACTTCATCTCATGATTGTTATACTGTTAAGTGTAAATTTTCACTTTAAAACATGGTGTTGTTCTTATTTTCTTTTTTACCAGGTTCTCCAACAACCTGAGTCCCAGTCCTACGACATTGAGAACGGGAACGCATCCACCGAAACGATATACCAAAACCCTTCCGCTCATGACATCACAACTGACAACGCTGATTATGGGGAGAGGAATTGGAATTACGAGCAGGATACAAACAGTAAGTTAAATAGCCATATAAACCTACCTAATCTACTTACAGGTATGGGCGTAGCTAGTATTTATGGCCAGACTAAAGTAATGCAAGAATGATGACACGACGAGTTATGGAGTAGCAAAGCAAATTAATTCTTAAATAATATTGTAAAATATGGTAATAGTCTGTCTTTATTAATTCATTGTAGAGAGAGAATGAATTAATGATAGATGATATAAAAACCTAAAAGCTAAGAACGTGGTGGCAGAGAATAAGCCTAATAATTTCTTTCTTTGATTAACAGTGACAGAAGAGAAGGAGAAGTTAGAAATCGGAAACATAGTAAAGAGACGCACAAAACGTCGCCAGAGCGAGACAACGCTGTGTGAACGAGACAACGAAATGAGGCCTGCATTGCTGAATAATGTTGATAGGTAATTTGTTATTGGATTTACCTTCAATACCTTCTTGGTATTAACTCCGTACTTATCTAGCCCCAAACTAAGTACAACTTGTGGGCATTATAGCGACTAGACTAGATAACGGATTTTAGACATACTGCAATCAGGTAGTACAAAAAATGCTTGTGTATCATCACACAAACATTTATGCCTCCTAAATTAAAATCCACAAGCAATGGCTGGCTTCATAGTCAGGAGTGCTAACGAATAGACCATGGTCGTCTATGTTCGGTGGAACGAATAAACAGAGCGCGTATTCCAAGTTTTTCTCGATAGCTTTTTGATCGAATAAATCGAAAAGTAAACGCAAAGTTCGTGCCCCTGTCTGGGTGGTGCCCCCCAGCAGCAAATTAACGAACTATTGTTTTTTGATCTGCTTTTACTTTCGGCCTCGAGGCCCTTAAGTTGGAATTTAATACAATGAGAAGGCCGCAAAAAAAGAAATCCTGTGCTTCGATCGGTCTGTTTCACTATTTTGTTAAAGTTGGCGCCAAACAAAACTATCTTAGATGGTTTTCTTCGCTTGGGCTTTGCAAAACTCTAATAGCTTTCCCATACCATGGTCTTGTCTAGTGGTTCGCGTTCCGGACTGCAAAGCCAGAGTGTTTTTGGGCTCAAATCCCATAAGGGATAAACAAATAGATAGATAGATAGATACTCTTTATTGCACACCATACAAGTAAATTACACATGATTCTTACAGAAAGACGTATAATTTAGGCGGTCTTATCGCTAATAGCGATCTCTTTCAGACAACCTTCAAGTAGAGGAAAATCATTAGGGAAAGGGGAAGGTGGTGCAGAGTTCTTATAATTCTTAAATTTACCTGCTACAAATAGGCTTGGAAAATGTATAGCATAGACGTACACAAAAATAATAAATATTGGACCATATGAGTATGCGATTGGACTCCCCTTTTCCGCACTTAGACTTAAAGTCGGTTCTTTGTGCGTAGGGGTGTGATGGTTACGGATATAACCAGCCTAGCCAGCCCCACGATTATTCGCAGGTTTTGTCTTTCGAGGCTGTGTATACGTCGAGACAATCTTGGCGTGACTCCTGAAAGAGTCAGTTTTGATTGCCTGCATGCATATCACATACATTGCTCTAATTCTATGGTAAGTAGCCAAAGCACTAGTGTTACAAAAATCAGAAAAAATAACGATACCACAACATCCAGACCCGAGACAATATAGAAAAGTTATTTTTATATTTTGACCGATCGAGAATCGAACCCAAGACCTCAGAGATGGCGATGCCAAGTCCGGCGTTCTCGCCTCTCGGCTACGGAAGTTGTCATTATAATAATTGATTGATTTATCCAGCTCCACCCCAAAAGCGAAGACCCGCCGGCGGATCCCGGTGCTCTCGTTCCTGTCGTCGCTCGGTCGCCGGCGCCGCCTGGAGGCCGAGCAGGCGCAGTACCTGCAGCACATAGAGAGCGCGCTTTCGGCTTGCACCTACCGTGGCTCGTGCCGGTGTTTGGACTGCCAGGTTAGTGGATAACCGAAGAACGCTTTTTTGCGTCATGAAAATGCGTTACGAATACAAGTCTAGTCGCGGAGTTGGGCGGGGGTTATGTGCGACTCTAGAGCTCAGATTGAGGTACGTATCCGAGCTAAAAACCTGACGGTGGCCCTTCCGGACTTCGGGTTTCACCTTAGGTTTAGGGCCAGGCGTACACTGCAGTCCCAGTCGGGCTGTGGCCTGTGGCCCGCTGGTCATCGTAAAACAAATATGTCAAAAAAATTACTAGCCTATAATAAAAATAACTAATATAAAACAAAGTAAGGAAACTTCGATTGTAGTCTAGTATATTTTTATTTTAATTTATTCACGATTCGGATTAGCGTAGCGAAACATATATAATCGTACGTGATAATAATACGCAAATTACAGGCTTATTTTTTCCTATACTCGTATATTGTTGATATACAGGATGTTAGGTTAAAGACGGGATCTTCTTATATAGGTTGTTCTTCTCATGAATGTAAACTACTTTTGCAGTGAGACCAAAAGTAAAGAGAAAAAAAACAGCTGCTCGTTTTCATACTAAAGAAAGAGAACAACCTGTATAAAGTGTTTTATTCTAGTGCTGACCAGATAACGGCAACGTCGGCTATTACACGAAAGAAAGAAAGAAATTATTTCAATAATTAGCCCCAAACTTGTACTATAGCGACTAGTTAACGGATTGTTACGGATTAATTAACTACAATAAACATCTATTACCCTTGCGGGATTCAAACCTGCATCAGATGGTTTTAGTTCGGGAAGCAAACCACTTCAACCACTAGACATGACGATCAAAAATATTGACGACCTTTGTAGCCGAAAAGCTCGGTTCGATTACCGGTCGGGTCGAAACAATAATTTAACACGATGGTGTTAAATTATTGTTTTGTCATCCGCATGTCAGACACTTACAAAGTGTCAAATCGACACGTCAGCTAAAAGTTGAGTATAAACTACTTACAACATTTGATTACATAGCTACATTACAAGTAAGGTAAAGTTCAGCAGTGGACGTCCTATGGCTGAAATGATGACGATGCAATTTAATGATTGTGTGTTAAAAATAAATAAACCTGTTTCATCTTATTAACTGATAGTTTAATATTTGCTTCGAATGTTTGAGGGTAAAACGGACGTTTGCTTACTAAGAACAGCGCAAAATCACTTGGAGAAATTCGCCAACAATGTCTTTCCTAGCTCTTGTTTAGGAGCAGTCGCTTAAGTTCGTGGGTTTAAATATCAACAGAGGCAGTTGTTTTTTTTATAAGTGAAATAATATCTTTGATATCTTTAAGAAACTGGGTCTGGATAGACACTTATAAGCATTAAACTCACGTGTCAATCACGTGATGATAAGAAACTTGTGAGTACTGTATTTATCTCTCACTAATAATTGACCTAATATACATAGATTTGCTACAACCACTTAGCCTCACTTAAGATAATGATTACGATATAAGTGGTGCTCTATTTCTTTGTACACCTATTTAAGTAATGAGATGATTACTACCAACGACTTAGCTACTTAAATGAATTAGAGTCAATAAAGATCACACGTGTAGGCTATCTTCAATGTAACAATAGTAAAGACCTATAATAATAATAATAAATTTATTTATTTACCAAGACCACTTAGCCAAACCTCGTTTGTCGTCAAAACCAAAACTACACGTCTGTTTAAAATTAGGCGTTTTCTACATTATACAGGTTGTTAGGAAATCACATAGATGTTAGGAGCCTTAACACGTATGTCCTGACTTAGCAAAAACAAAACGATCGCCTCAGGTGGGAACCGAACACGCCTCTTCACTTTTCGTGCGACTACTGAGTTCTCCCACTGAGCTACCAGGGACGATAGCTAACACGTCAAATTTGTAGACTTTCTCGCTTGTAAAGCCAGCGTTGTTTTAAATGTTTCGGTCATGCGTGACGTGGCAACAGTCACCCGGGTTTCGTGAAGAGACGCAGGTTCGTTTTCCACCTGAGGCGGTCTATTGTTTTTTCAAACGTAAAGAATGTAATTGCAAAAACTACATAAAAAAGCGAATGTATTTATTGCTAATTATGTCTGATTAAGCCCTTTGCGTGCCACGTAAAATTTTCTTCATTGTTTTTCCGGTCTGCCACAGGTGAGCGGAACGCGAAGGGTAATGAAAGGCTTTCGAGACCCTTTCTGTCTTATTACGGTCTCGGTATCTGTGTGTATTTATTATTTCAGTTCCAATAAATCAATTTTAAGTACGCAAGTTTTCATAAAAACGTCCTATCTTATTTACTTGTATATCTCATCATCGTCATCATCATTTCAGCCATAGGACGTCAATTGACTTCCAGATTAGCCGGTTCGAAGCGGCCTGCATTTAGCGTCTTCCTGCGACCTTTACTGGGTCGTACACCTAATAGTTCATGAAGAATAAAATTAATAATATTTAATTTATGTTTGCTTGGTTAATAGTAATTTACCTGTCATCTATTTCGTAAACAGAGCAACAGTCACGATTTACTAGTTTTGATTTCTCAATAGTGTTTTTCTATACGAACTCTTATCTAGGAAGGCACAAGCATTACGTCAGAATATTACTAATAAATTAAAATAAATTCATAATTTCCAATAAATGTATTTCGTGGTTCAAAAAATATATTCCAACATACAATGCGATGGTAAACAAATATCTTATAATATAAAATGAGTCAATGACTAAACACGCAACTGATCACATACAAAAGTTTAATAGTAATAAACCTTAGCTAAATATGTATTTACATTATGTTCGAAATATTAGTAACAACTTGGCCTTTATAATTGTAAACTCTACATTATTCATCAGTATTATAAAGCTCTAAATATTTAACAATACGTAGTGGCGAGGTGCACATTATAATACAGGCAATATTTTTGAAAAAAAAGTGCCATGAATAGGAAGCCTTATTTTTTAATCTACATAAAACGGATTTCCGGTCATCATGTTTTTTTTTTCTCTTTCGTCGGGACTTGCTTAGCGGCATAAGCGTAGCCAGCCAGTTACCATTGTTAAAAATTTTATTTAAAAAAATAAAACCGACTTCAAAACACTAAAATGCTAAAAATAATCCTAACACTTAAGTACCTAATCAGTTACTTTTGGAGTCGGTGCCAGCCGATGAGAGATTCAATGTTTTTGTTTGCACCGACTCCAAAAGTAACTGATTAGGTACTTAAGTGTTAGGATTATTTTTAGCATTTTAGTGTTTTGAAGTCGGTTTTATTTTTTTAAATAAAATTTACTTATTTCATAAATTTTTAGTGATAAATCCTAATCTAACTGCTGAACACCGATTTCATCCCCTATTTTCCTACTCTTAGGGGTGATTTTTATTTTGTAAACTTTTAGCATATTATCTTTGAAGTATAAGCTATTCAATAAAACAAAAATCATCAAAATCGGCTCATATTTGACGAAGATAGGTAACAAGAACCACAACCAAAATACTATCTGGGTATATATTTGTTGATTTTCTCAAAAAGTTCTAAATCAATTTCGATAAAATTTATATGGGACCACCTCTGAAGTATGATCTACCAAACAAAAAAAGAATCATTAAAATCGATTCATAATTGGCGGAGTAATCGCGTAACAAATATACAAAAAAAAAAAAAAAAACATACAGTCGAATTGAGAACCTCCTCGTTTTTTGAAGTCGGTTGAAAAAGTAGGTAACTACGACCCAACTTTGTCAACTTTAAAATTATTTTACAATTCTAAAATTCGAGAAAAACGTTTTAATAATTAAATATTGTAATAGTCACTTCCTTTATTTAAAGCTTATTACATTTTTATTGCTAAATTTACAGCACCATTACACAGAATTTACCTTTTTACCAGAGTATTG
The DNA here is from genome assembly GCA_963576865.1 of Anania hortulata. NCBI lineage: Eukaryota > Metazoa > Arthropoda > Insecta > Lepidoptera > Crambidae > Anania > Anania hortulata. Next base: position 8,625,595 of record OY756416.1, read on the forward strand.
ATCAAAGTATCATTCATTGAAATATAATTTTTTGTTAAATAGTCTATGTCAAAGCTAGTCAAATAAAATTAAAGTAATATGTCACAAAATAAAAATATGTTAGAAGTAATAAACAAATCAATGGTTAAGAAGCTTCAAAGATTGTCAAATATTTGTAATCTTATTAAGTTTAATCTTAATACATTTACAGTAATTTACTATAACTCAGAAACATCACTTAACAGTAAAAACCAGTCAACAAAATAATTCAAATTAGTCCTTATTCTTAATGCCAAGGACTAAGTTTTGATGAATGAAGTTAGCATAAACATAACAGTGGCTAGATTGGCTATATATGTCAAATTAATACTGTTTCTAGGTTTGGATGCTAGAATGTCATAAAAACATTAGAATTTGTTTATAAAAAAATATAATTCAATTGGGTCACTATTATTTTCATTAATTATAACAGTATATTTGTCAATAACTTGCATGTATTGCAACGATCTAAGACACAATATTATCAAGGTTCATTTAGTCATATTATATCATGCAAAATGACAGGTCATTATCAGAAGCTCCTTAAACTAAAAATAATATGATAATGAAACGATAAAAATAAATTTAAATGTCAGGTACAATAAAATCTAATCAACAAACTTGTCTATGTCATATTCTAAGTTAGAATCAGTTTGGTCATCGTCATTACAAATTGTACTTTTCTTGCGTTCTTCTAAACGAGTACATTTCAAACATTTCTGTCCTTTGCGCAACAAACAACCTCTGTGGTACATAGAATTGCACTTATCACACATAATTGCACCGCTGTCAAACGGATACAAAATTTCGTTGTTTCCACATACTTCGCACAAATAACCTTTGCCAGAGCATAGTGAACAACTTGTTATGTGGACACGGCATTTTTCGGTCAGTTCTGTTAACTTAGACTCTAAAGAACCATCATTTATAGCTTCTAAGTGTGCCATACTATATTTGTTATTAACATCTCCCAACTGGATAAATAGTGGAGACAACAAGTTTGTTCCTTCGGGACATGCACATAAATAACGCCTCATCCATTCTAAGTCTCTTCTCATTTTGTGTACCCACTCCAACTCTGCTATGAAGGCAAACAGTCTTGGATTGATGCTCTCAACATCAATGTACGGCCGAGACCAAGAAAGAGAAAGCATTTGGTATGCAAGCCGAGAAATGTACCGCTTCTCCCAATCCCAATTATGGACAACTCGTGCCGGGACCGCAATCATATCATTCCAATGGCAGGTGGAACAGAAATACAGGCCAGTGTAGTCACACAAACGTGGTTCATTCCACGAGTCTTTAAACGTTAAAGCTGTCTGGCATTCTGCACATTTATAGTCTTGAGCAGCTAAGCCTTTTTCAGGACATATACTCATTTCGAATTGCCCTCTGTCGCTCATGACAACATGAGCACACATTCTGCAAATGTGGTCCACACATTTGTAGTGACACAAATAACCACAATCGGTGCAAATGTATGAACTTTGGACGATGCTCCAGATAACTCCGCTGCAATGGTCGCAATACTGCTTACGGCTGTTCGGACTAACCTGCTGCTCAAAATGGTGGCCCTTGATAGAGACGAGTGGTCGTACTTGTCCATCGTTGTCTTTTAAGTCTTCAAGTCTCAAGCGTAGCTCCACTAAATATCTCACTAACCATTTTCGTTCGTCAGAACACTGTGGAGTGTTCAATACGAGTTCCTTACATTGTACAATAGCTTTTTCAACCTCCTCTCTAGTAGCGGAGCTGTGTATCTTGAGTTTTTTATTCGATATCGACTTGGGAACGAAATTCGAGTCGTAACTGTCATCAGCTGACACACATCCCGAAGTGGATGAAGACGCTGATGAGTTAGAGGCCACGTCCACACTCCTGGGACTGCAGCAGATAAGGCTATTACGGTATTTCGGAGAATCACTAGCCAGGGCTGCAGCCATTGTCACAAATCACAAATACAACAATGGAAGAATAACTGCGTTTAACTTATAATTTGCTCATGGATTTGGCAAATATTTCCACTTTGAACACAAATTTTGTCAACAAGTCCGATTCGTCACTGATTACGTCTCATTTCCGCGTGTTATTTTCATTGTTTTGATGATTTAGAGAATATTAACGATTGTGCTTCATTGTCTTGTTTGACAGCTGTATTAATTATTCTATATTGTGTGTTGGCTCTTCTGTTTAATGCATTCTGTCCTGCGCATTTGCTACTTCGTATTTCTTTTTACTGTCACAAAAAATGTGTTTTTATCACATTTTTTATTTATTATCAACAAGATTTTACCTATTTGTGGAGATTTAAACATAATTTAGCAATGATTTGAATTTTAACAATACTTAGCACCTCAATATTAAATAAAATGTTATGTAAAGGAACGGCGTCTTCACTGCGCAGGCGTACCAACTTAACGATTTTAACCTGGTTAACATTGACACATTTTTTCATTATACATTGAATGTTTTGGTTGGCACAAAAATTTTTCTGTTGTTCATTCGAAGCAATGTACATTTTAAAATAATTCACGCGGAGTTTGAATGTTGTTTATGCATTTTTAATCGATGAGATGACTCAATTTGAAATGATATCATACTCATCATGCAGCAACCTACTTTCTGTAATGCTCATAATGTTGACCTATGTCTCACTACATAACACTGGACGTGGTACAGATAAATGTTTGATGCATATTATTGCAGCCTATGATAAACAAGCGTAGGTATCTTTAGCACTAGATAACATCGACTCTATGCTGTCTAGAGGTCTAACTCATACTACTTAAGTAAATACTTATTTATTACACACGGGTATTCCTTATTATCGCAGAATTGGTTTGCACAAATCTGTAATCAAACCTTGAAAACAGACGTGGTTATATGTAAGTAAGTACCTAGTGTCAGCACCTAGTGTATGTTACTAGTAAGTATTTACCTAAGTTATTGTGTGTTTTTCTGTTAATTTACTGTCGTTCTTTTATTTTTTTATAATAAAACAGCCGCCCACGCCACCGTTCGCTTGCTAACAAGCAACTAACTAACGAAGGGACGTATCAGTATGGTAGAGTCATTCCGGCTTTAAACCTCGTCATCGTTTGTTGTCATGCAACCATGATAAACGATTCATCGCAAAACTTTAGTCGACTAGTTAAAGTCGACTGGTAGGGGAAGCCACGTATGCCAGTCAATACTAGGATGGTAATTCCTTAATTTGAAGACCATGTTAATTGCTTGTTTTTTGTCTAAATGAAATATACTTATAATATATTATAATATAATATTATTATAATAATACCTACATGCTTTTATTTGCTTCACTTGAGAAACTAACAGAGGCCCAATTCTGACAATAGGCTAGTTCCCTGGGACAAAAAAAGATTATTCTATTTGTCCGTCCGTTAGATTATCCAAAAATATTGGACTCATATTTTGTCTTTTGTCAATAAAACAAAAAATAACGAAGATAAAGTACATCAAAGTGAGCACGTGACGTCACGCCTTGCTAAAAAGTGTCGCAAGGCGTGACGTTACGCGGAACTTTAACGGGCTATATCTTCATCATTTTTTGTTTGATTGAGAACAGAAAAAATACGTGTCCAATATTTTCTGTTAATCCAACTGACGGAATGATTAGATTTTTTTAGGAAACTAGCCCATAGTCGCAATCCGGTGTCGATCCGCTCCCAGTAACATTACGATCACAAACGGTATTCTCGTAAACTTTTAATTTGATGTAAAATTATCAAAACTATCCCAATACGACTAAAATAAAGCATAAAAATCTTATTTTGGTTTCTTCCATTTTCAGTCGCATTACGAACTAAGTATAATTGCATTTTTTGTGTTTAAAGTTACGGTAATTGGGCCTCTGGTTCTGGTAACTCATACATGTAACTAACTAACTACTGAAGCAGCTAATTTAGAAAATTATAATAAATAATAAATATTGGACAACATCACATACATTGCTCTGATCCTATGTTAAGTAGCTTAAGGTACTTGTGTTACAGAAATCAGAAACAACGACGGTACCACAACACCCAGACCCGAGACAATAAAGAAAAGTATTTTTTCTACATTGACCGACCGGGAATCGAACCAGGAACCTCAGAAATAGCGACACCAAGTCTGGTATGCTCGCCTCTCGGCTACGGAGGTCATCGTATATTGGAACATCGGAACTATTTTTATCCCACTTTTAGATGTATCATTTGTTTGGATGATAATACAATATTTTGATACTACCGAACTGATCTGATGATGAAGCCAGGAAGTGGGTAGTGGAACTCTTGAATTACTACTAGTAAAACCTTCGTGTTTGGGCTCATTTGATTCGTTGTGACGAATCAAATACATACAGTGATTTATAGTTTTGAAAACGTTATTAGCAAAAGAAATCGAGGACGTCGTTTTAAACCTGTCTATCTCAAAGTGGGTGATAACGTCCCCTTGTGGGCGCTGATGGCCTAGAGGCAGTGGCGAGGCAAGACCGAAATTTGATGTGGGCAAGGTACACTTAGCGAGGCCCTCTGGTGGCGCAAGAAGCAGTTAAAAATTAAAAAACAGTTTTTACTACTTGAAATTCTTGTATTAATGGTTAAAAAAAAAACTAACTACACTACACTTATTTTCACATGAAATATGACCAGAAAAATACGAATATCACATAGGTAAGAAGCGGCTAGAGTTGTGAAGTACCTTACATAGACAAACGCGAGGGGGCTTCCCCGTTCGTTTTCCGCGATGACAACGCAACGCCAACAAATGATAGCCTAAAACATTGGTATTTCATTTAATATTAGTATTCATTATCGTTTTATGACGAATTTATTTATTTTACGTTGCGTTCGAGTTATGCGGTAGGGTATTTGAGGCGCGAGGCCCCTCGGACCGCGAGGCCGTAGGCGGTGGCCCACGTCGCATACTGTCCACGTCGCCTCTGCCTAGAGGGGGGCGGTAAGGGGCCCAGAATAAACTGGGGGTCTTATAGTCGTTAAGAAACGTTAAATTGGGAGGCGTTGAAAAATACATGATTTTCAAAGTGGGCGGTAGAAAAAATCAGTTTGAGAACCTCTGATTTAGACGATGGGAAGATGAAATTAAGACAGTTGCGGGGAAAATATGGACAAGAACAGAAGATAGAATAAAATGAAAAGAACTGAGGGAGGCCTTTGCCAAAATAGGGCAAACGGATCAAGAAGCTTAACCTATAATAAGAATTAAAACTATGTGTTTAAACTTGTAACACTTTATCCGAATAAAGGCTTTATATCCCAGATAGCAAGGTAGTTTGTTGCAAACTTGATTTTTGTTTGAATTTAAATTGTCACCTCAAATATGAAAAGTTAAGTTTGAGAAAATATTGCTGCAACCTTGTTAATTCAAGAATGATGTCTGAAGTTTGTGGCAATGTTGCAGCAATCTTGCATTTTGCGGTATGTTTGAAATATGAATTATTAAGTTCGCTTTAAAGTTGATACAAAGTTGCAGCTGATGGCTAGAGTTCCGTTTTTTTTGACAAGTCGAGTACGTACTTGATGACAGTTGTTTGTTGGCAATGGGGCCGACAACTGTCAAAGTGGCGCCAGTAGCGCAAAGACCTTTAACAAAGCAGTTTTTCTATGAAATTAATAGTGAAATTATATTGAAAGACCATTTCATCAGAGATCACCATGACCATGATCATTTCCAGTTTGACTAGGTAGTCAAAAACTATTCTCTTGGACGTAACCTATACCAGAGAGAAAATTACTGGGCAGTAGTAAACATACTGACCAGATAAACAAACAGATGAATGGTATTTCCATCGGTGACTTTGATATTATAACAAACTTATATTACCTATTTGTTTGCTAAAGAAAGCTTGTTTCAAGAAGAGAATTCAAGTACTCATAGCTTCAGTAATATCCAGCCACTTGAAGAATTAGATGATGCAAATGTCTCTCAGTGTTGTTGATATTACGATGACTCAGTCTATAAACTCAGATTTTGCTTCTGGGTCTGGAGAAATTTGTACAAAAGAGACACAGACTTTTTATTTGCCTTATGCTTTGTAATTTCAGAGAGGGTATAAAATAAATAATAAGTACGCAAAAAAAACATATATAATGATTAAAACTTACTTTTATTTCTTAAGGTAGCTATCATAGTTATAATACAGATATTTATTGAAAATTTCTGCTTTAAAATAACCATTATAGAACTCATCAAGTTTTGTCAACATATATTTGATAAAATTTTCATCTCTATATACATATATCACTTTCATGTCTGAATGTTTACACTATTAAATTGCAGTACTTTCTACCACTGCAGTAGCAGCAGTTTTTAGGTGCATGAAAACTTTGTAGTCTTTGGGTACAAGTCTCAAAGAGTAATATAAATTTTCTATTGACTATGCTTTCAACACCTAAAAGCAAAACAGCCACATGTTTACAAGTTGCATCATTACCACTACCTGCTGGACATTCACAGTGCGCTTCTTCAATACTGCCATATTCATCTAATTTTAAATTAACTTCATAATGAAGACTTTTTTATTGTTTTTCTACATATACCTTTTATGTAGGAGTTCTTGCTGGCATCAATAAAAGAGTGGGCTGTTACTAAATGGCGTGATTCATATAGCTGCACCACTTTATCCATATTCTTGTCAGAGCTATATGAAAATAGAAAAAAATGACTGTTAATAAATTACTTGTATGTAGATAGGTGCGTTAGTTGGGTTAGTAGTGCATGTTAAAACATGTTACAACAATAAGCAAGTTGATGTTCCTCAATATAACTGTTTACAGATTGACAGATTTAAATCTGTTGAAGGTTGGCCTATTTACTGGTTGAGAAGGTTACTAAACCACAATGATTATTTGTGTAAGTAAACAGAACCTGGTATCTTGTGCCAATAATCAATTCTAACTTCCAATTAGTAGTTATATAGAAAAATACTACCAAGTACCTACTTTAAAACAGAAATAAGACTTACATAGATAAATAATGCCGTATTTGAGTTTTGTTCAGAGGAAGCTTTGTGTTGCTGTTTGTCTCTGTAAGACTCAGTGTGTGGAACCTTCATTGAAGGTTCATCATCCACAACTTCAGCTTGCCCAAAATTGAAGTTTTGGTCATAAGTCTCTAATCTGTAATATAAAAAGGAAATAACATTCTTTCATTCATCTTAGACTTCAAATATAACCTCAAACTACTTATCACGACAAAAAGATTAAGTTCCTTCGTTTAAAGTTATTATTACAATGATACAATGTTATCATACATTAGATTATATCTAAGTAAGCATTTAATAAACAATGAAACAAGTTTTAGGTCCATACAATTGTAAAAATTTTAAAAAAATAAGGAAACACAGCTCACCTTTCAATTAGGTCTGCTTTCCTTCCACGTAAAGAAGCGCCTCTTTTCCTTAACTCTTCTTTTAACTCATTGAGTTTCCAAGTGGAATGCATGTTTTTTAAACGGAAATTGCCAAAAAATCAACATAAATAAAATCCAAAGTTTATCGCATAACCCAATGACAACTTTGACAAATGACAAGGGTCTGTCTAGTGATGTGCCGAGTACGGCTTGACTCGAGTCAGACTCGATTCCTGCTTTGGACTCGGCTACTCGAATACCGGTTTATTTTAATTCGAGTACGCCGGACTCGATTCTGGTACTCGAGTCAGGAAGAATCGATTTTGTACTTACTGACTCGCTCGTACTCGATCTCGGTTCACTTAGGCAATGAAGAGATGCCTAATAAATTCAAGGTTGAACCTGCAACTTTTTGATTTGATTTCCTTGTTTTGTGTCAGTTAGCTGTTACTGTGAGTTAATTTAATTATTATGAAATTATTTAAATTAATTTTATTACAAAATTACAACTAATTTGAAAAAAAGCTCATCAAGATCATTTTGTAATTTCTAGACTCGAGTACTAGACTCGAGTCAACATTCGAATACCACACATAGAACTCGAGTACTGCCTCGAATCGCGGAATCGAGTCATGATTCGAATACCGTATAAACTGGCTCGAGTTGACTCGATTCACAAAAACAGCGACTCGGCACATCACTACTGTACGTGGTGGCGCCATCTGAGATCAGCTTTCACTTGCCAGCCCCATTGGCATAGAGTACATTTGTATTTTGTTGGTTGATTGTAGACATATATTCAGTGTTGCCAGACGTGCGATAATTATCCTAGATCCACGATATTTTTGAGTGTAATTCCACAGAAAAAAAAAATTATTTATTGCACGATAAATCTACGATAATCCACGATATTTTGCTCAGTTGGAGATAAATTTAGGAAATCATTTTAATCCGTTTAATTGAACACATTTTAAGTTTATTTGAACAGTCTGACTCTGACAGCACGATAGTGAATTTAATTAATTAATTTTTTTTTTTTTAACTTTATTGCACAAACTGAATAAAAGTGTACAAAAGGTGGACTTAATGCTAAAATCATTCTCTGCCAGTCAACCTATAGGTCATACAGAAAGCTTGCAAAAAGGTGCGGTAAACAAACAAGAAGAAAAAAACATAAAGTAAGGTTATAATGCAACAAATAAATTAAGGTATATATATTTACCTTTAATATATATTGTATATAAATATAGACATAATTATTAAGATACATAAATATAAACAATAAAAAACTATGATATATGATATATACATAAAATACCTCAAATAAATAACATACATATTATACAGTGTGAGTCTTTATAATGTGCACATATTAAAATATGGGAAAATATGTTTAATTTTATCGACGGAAAATAAGTAATTTTTTTTCTTCAAAATATTTTTTTTTTATGGACTTTTTAAAATTTTGTTTACCTGTTGAGATCCCCGTGTAAACAAAATAGCATATCTTTTAAACTAATCGATCGATCACAATCAAACAAAGTTTAAAATAAAGATCGTAAATAATGGGGCGTCCTCATTAAATTAAAATAAAGGAAAAAGACTGTCATCAACCAAAAGTATACCATACCATACCATATAACCATATTTGTTTTAATAATTGTAAAATTTCTCAATAAAACCCCTCATTTACCTCCATTTTTTATAACATAAAATTATTCTACATCGTGTTAGCTATCACATGGTAAAAATTTCACAACATTTTCTATAAATTATGGAAGACTGGCATTCCTAACGCGTCATTTATTACTTGAGAATAGTTAAATTAAGGTGAAAGGTAATAGAAAGGAGTTCAATTGTAATTATTTATTAATTTTTATAAAATCTAATGCATCAGGTTCTCAAAATGACCTCCTCGCTGCTGTAGACATAAAGTCGCACGAAGTAAAATTTGTTGAGTCTCTCTCCTTATCATTTCGGGTTCGTTCCGAATGTCGTTTGCACAGTTTATTATTCAGTCGCGCAAATCAGCATCACTGTCAATCTGAGTTCTGTAAATGCGTTGTTTCATTGTCCCCCATAAAAAATAGTCGAGGAGCGTCATATCGGGTGAATGCGCAGGCCACCCTACAGGTCCTTGACGGCCAATCCATTTGTTCGTGTAATTTTCATTTAAAAACGCTCTTACATTAGATGCGTAATGTGCAGGACACCCATCCATCTGCAGGTACATCCTTCGACGCAAAGCCAGTGGTACATCAGTCAACAGTTCAGGGAGGTAATTTCTCAATAGGTTTAAAAAACTGTCACCAGTCAACGTTTCCTCCAAAATGACTGGTCCAATTAATACGTTATCGATGAGACCAGCCCAAACATTTATAGAAAATCTTGTTTGGAAAGTTGATGCCCGTTTTAATTTCGGGTTTTCACCCTTAGGGTTCCACTGGTGCAAATTACGGCAGTTGGTTATACCGTCTCTTGTAAACGTCGCCTCGTCCATCCATAGAATGGTTTTTGGAAAGTTCGGGTTTACTCTGTTTTTTCTTTGAATCCAGGCAAACAACACGTACCTCGGACGCCAGTCTACATTTTCATGTAGATGCTGCACCCTTTGGTAATGGTAAGGATGTAGTCCTTCTTTCCTTAAAATGCGCCACGCTGATTTTTGCGATATTCCATGCCGCAGAGCCAGACGTCTAGTACTAAGGGTTGGATCAGCATAAAAGTCTCTTAGTACCGCTTGTTCAATAGCCACATCAATAATTACTCGGGTTGAATCGCGACGATCTCTACTTGATCCAAGTCCAGTTACAGATAATCTTCTGTGAACTTCCTGGAAGTTACGGGCAGAAGGCACCGGTTGCCTGTCAGGAAAGGCAGCTATGTAAGCTGCGCGTGCAGCTCTGGCACGCGGCACTGGCACTTCCACGTTCCACACCATAATAAAAATGAATGTCGGCAATGTGTGCTGAGGAGAACTCACTTAAACGCGGCATGATGAAGTAGCGAACGACGAAAGTAAGCAAGTAACACAAGTAGCAGCGGCGAATAGTTCGGGGCGACTGCCTGCCTGCCTTTTGTCTTTTTGCTTACCCCCCTGCCACCCCGCACCCCAAACCGCGCGCATTTACGACAACACAAACAAAAAAAAGACAAAATTCCAAGATACCTTATAAACAATAGTTAGTGATAATAACGTTTATCAGGTAAAAAACTGTTAAAAAAGGTCTAGCGTACCTACATAGCGGTACGCTAGACCTTTTTTTAACAGTTGATAGAAAATGTTGTAACTGAAATAATAATATGATTTTTTTACCACGTGATAGCTAATACGATGCAGAATAATTTTATGTTATAAAAAATGGAGGTAAATAAGGGGTTTTATTGAGAAATTTTACAATTATTTAAAAAAATATAAAAAAGAACGTTATTTTTGTTAAAACTGGGTTATAACTTTCGGTTAATGACAGTTTTTTTCCTTTATTTTAATTTAATGAGGACGCCCCATTATTTACAATCATTTTGAACTTTGTTTCATTGTGATCGATCGATTAGTTTTATAGATATGCTATTTTGTTTACACGGGGATCTCAACAGGTAACCAAAATTTTAAAAAAAACAAAAACAAAAAAAAAATTTGAAAAAAAAAACTTGTTTTCCGTCGATAAAATTAAACATATTTTACCATATTTTAATATGTGCACATTAAAAAGACTCACACTGTATATACATATACTAAATGTATTATGCAATTATTCTATTAAAAAATTAATTTGTTTGCTCTAAGAAAGAGATCGACTCTTGTCAGCGTAAAATTTGACAGTTTTGAAAAGGGTGAATTGTCAGTTTGGTGTCAGTCATCATGACGAGAAAAAAAACCGGTTTACTGAATACTTGTGTAGTGAGTACTGCAGTTCAGTTAACAAAAACTTGTTATAAAAAAAGTAAAGAAGTGGGTAGTAACAAGATTTAAACTTTTTAGCCGTATATTCTGTTATTTTCTAGATTCGGTAGAGTTACAAAAACAATAATTTTGTGAACTGGGGTTGCGATAAAAACACGATAATTTTTCAGCAAAACTACGATAATTCTAACCTATGAATGATATGAATCTGACAACACTGCATATATTAATCTGTGGTTCAGGCTCAAAAGGGCAAGAACCCAGAGCCGTAAAACGAAATTAAAAAAAAAAAATAAAAATCTGTGGTTGGTGACTGACGCCATATTGGTTTGTTTTTTTACGTGAGATTGTTACTGATTTTAATTTAAATTATACAATCATCGTCGACGTTTGAAATATGTTTTTTTAGTCAAATATTATTAACATAAACGTTTGTCGATTGTGTTTAGTACCATAAATAGGAATTTGTGACTTGTTGTGGGACGTGGACGCGCAAACGAAACTGCATGACGCGCTGTGGAAATAAAGTAAGTTCATCCAATTATTTAACTATTTACAGACCGAACACTTGATAAGTATCTACTATCCAATCCAATCGACGGCATCTAGATACCTAGATGCTTGCAGTATGTATTACTTACAAATAACCTCTAAAATTTACAGCTTTGACGTAATATTTCCTTGGTCTTGTTGACGATTGTATTTAGGTTTCTAGTTTTCTAATTGAAAGTTTAAATCATTCTCATAGTCAAAAAAAGAAAGAACAACTAGTAACGGGCTGTCATCGAGAATGTTTTATTATGACTAATGTTAGTAGGGTGAAGAAAAGAAAAAGAAAGATAAAAATTGTTTATTCGCCTGATGACTCGAATTCTTCTGATGAAAACCACTTTTCAAAAATAACTCAAATTAGAAAAAAAAAATCGAAAAAAAATAAGGAACAGTTAACATACCCAACTCCTCCTAAACCTAAATCAGTTCAGCAAAATATATTTACTGAAGAAATTCACGTTAGTTCAGGAGGAATTCAATCCAATAATGTTACAGTGACTACAAACTTAGCTGAAGATAACATCACCGTTCCACAAACTGAATCCTCTCCTAGAGCCGTTGAAGAATGTACTTATGGTAAATATCTTTATTAGTTATACTTAGACGACTGTCTAGTATAGTGGTTCGCGCTTCGGACTACATAGCCAGCGGTTACGGGTTCGAATCCCGCAAGAGGCAAATATTTGTGTGATGAGCACGAGCATTTGTACCATAATCATGGATGTTTATAAAGATATTTAAGTATGTTTATCCATTATCTAGTCCATAGTACAAGCTTTGCTTAGTTTGAGGCTAGATAATTGGTGTGATTGTAGAAACAATTATTTATTTATTTATTATAATTGAATGTATTGATTTTTGTAAATGACAATTAGACATGAAGCATAAAAATCTTTTTTTTTTTTTTTTGTTGTATGCACTTCTGAAAAAATTGCAGAAGACATCATTGAAGTTCCCATGGAAACAATCCCAAATGTGAATTTCCGTTCCAAAGAAGCTGTGAATGGACCACCTGGTAAAGATGTCAATTTATTTTTATATTATTTTCTTTATTATACATGAAATTTACAGCATTTTATTATATGGTATTTTTTTGTTTCACAAAATAGCTACAGAAGAAGTTTCGAATGATATGACAATTGATGTAAACACCGCTGTGGATTGCCCAATCACCACTCTACCTAGTTCCAACCAAGAAAAACAACTTCAGTTAGAGTTAGAAACTTGCAAAGAAGCTAAGAAAGCCGTAAACGGCCAATTTGGTAAGGTTTTTTAAAATATATTTCCATATCCATAATATATCCATATAATTATTGTAGTGTTTCACTTTTTTTTGTGTTTTAGGATGCAATACATGTAAGCAGTTTTCTATACAGCAGAGTCACCTGATACAAGTTGTGACTGACTTAAGTAATCAATTGGCTGAATTGAACAGAAAAGTAAATTTACTGTTAGGGAGGTCAGGAGATATAGTTCATACAAACTTAGATGACAATGAATCAATCGCAGAAATATGTGCAAGTCTTCCAGTAAAGGATGATCCAAGTTTTGAGCATTTAAATGAACAATTAAAAAATAGACAAAATAAACAGGCAATTGTATGTAGAAAATAACATATTAATAAACGTCCGATTTTGTTATTGTTTAATTAAATACCAAAAACTTTTTCCAGATGAAATTTTTGACTGGTATCGGTGGAAGAAATGTAAGAAGTCTTACAACAAATATTTTACGCAGATTGTTACTGGATGAGGTAGCAGAGTTTTATTCCTTAACGGGAAAAAAAATGAAAAATTCTAATAAAAAATCATTTATGACCACTGAAACATTTAAATTAATCTTTCGTAAGTATATGTCATATTTTTTTTGTTTTTGTGTAGTCTACAATAGCCAAAATTAAAAGAGAAATGTTTGTTAAGTGTTAAACTAGGTACTAGCAAATATCAAATTTAAAAAGTTACCCGATTGGCGTAGTGGCGTGGTGTATCGCCTTGAACGCTAAGGGTCTGGGTTTGATTCCTGCTTGGGGTAAATTTAGAAACTTTTCAAAATTGGCTCGGGTCTAGGTTTCCTAGGAGCTGCCCTTCTTGTAAGGTAGTTCGTAAAACAACTTCAAAACCATGACAGTTAGTGTGTTGTCTGGTGCATAATTTTATTAATTTTAGCATCCATACAACTTTTTTTTCATGACTATGTAATTTAATTAAAATATTTTTTCAGAAATCTGTAAAAAAATATTTGAAGATGTGACTGAAAATCATATTAAAGAAATAATAAGCGATTGGCTAAATCAAGCAAAAGGAGATAACAAGAAGGTGTGATTAGGGCCATTTTTCCAACAGCCAGATAATTTATATACGTTGAATAAGTGTGACATGTTGACAGAATTCTTATAGAAAATGTGTCAGAACGTCAATTTTATTCTCCAAATAAAAGTTATCTGGCTATTGAAAAATTGGTTCATAAATAACATAATTCTTGTTAGACGAACTGATTAGGTATTTACTCTTCATTTTGATTAGGTATTATTTAATAAAGTAGTATCTTTGAATTGTTTCAGAGCAGAGAGACAAGATAAAGAAGATCAACAGAAAGAAGATTAATGTCAATATTTAATCATTTTGATTAAAATTATAAAAGGGTTTAATTAATGAGGTGTTTTTTCTAATAAAAATATGGTGCAAATACAGGAAACATATTATTGTACTATAAGAATCTAAACAACTTTCTCATGTTTATGAACTTATGTCTGAAATAGATTTTTGAGTCCTCATAGAACAAACTTTCAGATCTTGATATTTTCTAAATTATTTAGTATTTTGGGATATGGCTTCACTTATGAAACTTGTTCAGAATAGTCAATAGAATAATGTGTTAGGTTTATTTGCTCCATATTTACCTATATACATTCCTTTCGGAAAGTTATTTAGTTTTATGAACACATTCTTCTCACCCAGCTTATATGAAAAAAGTAATACATTATTAATTTGCAAATTTAAAATCTATCACTTTTTTTTACACATAGCTAATTTTTACATTGTATATACTGATAGCGATTGGATTACTACTCAGTAAAAATTTCTTACGTGTTATCGACTGGTTTACTGTGTATACTTATCAAATTGTGTAATTTGATAAGTATACACAGTAAACCAGTCGATAACACGTAAGAAATTTTTAATTTTGCGGACCGCACTGATCGATCCGCTATAACAAAGAAACAGCAAGTTTGTTAAGTCAAAATTGTATATAATTTGAAGAAATAGACTTTATGCAAGTTTGTTATGTTAATGTTGCATATACTTCACAAAAACAAACAGCAGGCAAGCTTGTCGCTTGTAAACTAGAAAGTTTGATTCAAACTTGCCTCAAGTGTATACACTTGCCATGGCAAGTTATTCACAAACTTTCCATTTTGACACGTCAAACTTGCTTCAAGTCAGATTCAAGTTTAAAATGCTATCTGGGATTATACTAGCTGTGCACGCGCTCGCGTAAAATATGGTTTTTCTTACCCTATTTTACTCGCATAAGAGAAAGAATAAAACTTGTAGCCTAAGTTATGTACTTCCCTAGGGTTCAAGCTTTTTCTTTCCAAATTTCATTAAAATCAGTTAAGCTTTCACTACAAAAAGAGATTATGTCCTTTTCTAAGTTCTATTCTATCTCTGTACCTGATTGCATCAAAATCGATTCACTAGTTTCGGCGAGAAAGCGTAACAGGCAGACAAAGTTACTTTCACATTCATAATAAATAAATAAAATATTTAAATATCAGACAACATCACATACTGCTCTGATCCTAACGCAAGTAGCTAAAGCACTTGTGGTTTAGAAATCAGAAACAACGACGGTACCACAACACCCAGACATTATAGAAAAGTTATTTTTCTACATTGACCGGCCGGGAATCGAACCCGACATCAGAGATAGCCACACTGAGTCCAGTATACTAGCTTCTCGGTTACGAAAGTCATTCATAAGTTAGTTTAGTAGAGATTATTGAAGTTTCTAAAACAATAATCTTAACGTATAAATTGTTATAATCAGGTCCAAAAAAAACAATAAATTGTCAAAATGTTTGACAGAGCCGTTACTTCGAATGCGACGAGAGCGAAGGGTACAGTTCGGATGAGAGCGACTACAGCGCTCAGTACGTTCCACGGCAGCCCGAGCCGGTCAGTGTGCAGCAGTATGACGAGGATGAAGACGACGAGGTACGTATTATATTATTTATTAGGTTGCCAGCAGATATAAAACGGATACATTAAAGATATTTAAAAAGGTATTGCATGCTTGGCTACTAAAACATACCTTTTACACTGTTAACGATTTAAATTTTAAGGTTTAACATATTATAGCTAATTATTTTTTGTTGGTTAATTTCCTTAAAATGTTCGCATGCTGATATGTGTACAGCGAAAAAAGGATCTGAATTCTGATTTTGTACCTGACTAACTTATGTTACCTGTTTTCAGCAAATAAACAATTTTCATTTTCATTTCATTTTATTAGAACAGTTAAATTGGTATCATCCCAGTTTAAAAAGTTAAGTAAAGTGCCCAAGGGCGTGGCCAGCCGATGGTCCAGAGGGAGGCAAGTTGTTACAAATGAGGGGTGAGGAAAGTATAAGTTGTGGGTACAAAAGTCTTGTGCCCATGATTAGGGCCGTCTTAACATGTCCGTATCAGTAATCTTAAATTTTCTACGTATATTATTTTTCAAATGGAGAATGGAAGTATAAAAAATAAATAAAAAATGTGTTTGTTTTTTACGTATATCGTACGTTACGTATATTTAGTTAGATAGATATACCATTTATTTGCTTAATATTTTGGCACAATACATAATAAAATACAAAAGAGTGATTAAATTACAGAAGTTAATTTGTTTGTGTGCCGCAACGATGCAAAAAGGCAGGAGCTCAGTGTAGGAACTGCTCTAAGAGCAGAACACTTACTTACTTACTGATTCTGAGTGATCTCTGAAAAATTGGCACTACCTTGAAATGTAATGTAACCCTGTATAGCTACTCTAAATTTGCTCTCTATGACAACGCAAACCTTCCCCAGGTGTTCATAGACACAGTACCAGACGACAACACCTCGACGGACATGCTACTCGAAACGAAAGAGACGGCGACAACGCACATGTCCGCGTCGTCCTGCGAGACGGAAGAGGACGGGGATATGCAGCTGGAGGTGGCTGCAGGGACGCCAGTGCTTCTTAATTATCTACTCACACATCCTGTGACTTGTGCCATTCAGTAAACTATTATTCTAAGTTCCTATTTTAGTTTACTTTAAATAAGGACACATAGAATGATAATTCGGTACCGCGGTTACAAAATTGAAGCAACAAAAGAGTTTTGTGTGCAAACGTTTACACACAGACACACGCACACCACTATAAAAAAGGGTTGCACTAGATAGTAGTTTTCCCCAAAAAATTCGATAAAAGCAATGCCTACATCTAGATTGTCATGCGTTTAAGGCGGACTAACATTTAAAACTACGGAGCTGTCAAGCGTACGTGGCCGTTTTTTTTTAAATTTTCGGACGGACCTATCGCTGTTTGCCTTCGAAGAAGGCTTCTTTAGCTTCACCGGGCAGTTGTGGCGTGCGTCGCCGCGACCCGGCTGAGTGTTAGGCTTTGCGCCTCAGACTCTTACGTGTCGAGGTTCATACTAGCGAGCGTGATCGGGCCAGTGTCGAGTGCGTAACGCATCTTCCAAGCGGCGAACCCGCTAGTGGTGGCGCCGACGGGACCGGAACTGCCGAAACGCTGTCGGGCTCTTTTCCAGGGGGCCCGATCTGAGGGTAATTCGGATTCCTCTGCGGCTCCAATTTTGTTACTTTAAATTTTGCGCGCGGATTACGTATCTATAGTGTCATTAATCTAAGGGGACGCACTGCTTTTACAACAATTTTTACTTTGGAACCAAAATTGAAATCTCAGGCTATTTAGTATCGGGAAGCGAATTTCTTTCTTGTAATTTCGATGTTATGTCATTGAGTAAAATTATCCACGCGTACGATTTTTAACAGCGGATAGGAATAATTAAATGTGAAAAAAAAAGGTTTTCTTTGCATATTTCGATTACGTTACTCATTCTGAGCCACTCCTAAAGATTTGGCACCCCTTTGCAATGTAACTCTGTATATTCAAACTGAAATTCTGACCAAGTATATCATTTACGACATTTTATCAAAGAGTATTTGATATTTGTAATAATTCTTTCTGCCGATTGACGTATGTTTCACAGGTGTTCACACCAAAATAACGTAATGCAAGTACCTAAAAGGTACTGTATAATAAGGTTCGATGCACAAAGATCTAGCCGAACATGGTTTTTATCTCTTTTTTAACCGACTTCACAAAAAGGAGGAGGTTCTCAATTCGGTTGTATGTTTTTTTTTTGTTCCTGTGCTGTGGGATTATGTCAGTCTTCTTAACAAGCTTAATTGTTAATTTAAGAGATACTCCGTTTTTGTACTGGGCGGGTATTATTAGCAGTAAGATGAAAATGTCTGTAAGTATGTATTTGTCGTGATCAAATGTCCTAATAATTAAGATTTTAATGAATTTTCTCGAATAGATAACATATGTATTATAATATTGCAATTGCTCATACAATACAGGATGTACTAAAAATAGGACACTTTAACCACGTAATCAGCTGCAAACAGCTCTTCTGTATGTGGGTACTTCATTATTATCAAGGTACCGCTAAAGATATCTAAATCATTGGGTAGCGCGTAGGTACAGTTACGGCTGCACAATCAACTCGCGCGCGGACTGTAAGTATGTATAGAAAATATTGTTGGCAGGGCCGTCTTAACATATCCCGGGGGGCCCTAGGGCACACAAGAATTTGGGGGGCCCTATTACAAAGTAAAAATGAAATACTGTTGGTATGAATTCAAATAATTTCATATCTCCGTTACAAGTACTTATAGATTAATTAACATTTTCTAGGCTTTGACCCTCTTTTCTTTCTTTTCAGTTAACAGTGTTTCTTAGTTTACAAACATGTGTTAGTGCTTTGGGGCCCCCCTGAGGCCGGAGGCCCTGGGCACAGGCCCCGTGTGTCTATATGGTAAAGACGGACCTGATTGTCGTTAGTGTCCTTTTTTTTGTATTGTAAACCTGTATATTTGTAAGATACGAATAATTATTCAGTATTACTTTGTCATGTGCTTAGTACTATGCGGAATACTATTTATTATAATTATTGTAATAAGTGCGATCGATTTTGAATTCATACTTTTATAACGTTCTAAAAATTAATTTTTAATCTATTAGCTGTAATGTTTAAGTCCAAAATTAGTCCAGATTGTCACACTAATGAATGTAAATTCTGTGGTATGTACCTAAATCGTTTTATGTAAGCTTTTTTGAAGCCGACTGTACTTTTTTAGGCACGTCATATTCATTTGTTTTTAAACACGAACAAGCGTCACGTTTACTTGTGGCTGTTGTATGCACGCAGGTTTTTAGTTTTTTTTATAAAAAGGTTTTTCATACACAGGGTGTCTCTTAATAATGGTACTACCGTGTAACCATATATTCTGTTCAGACAACAGCAGGTCAACCTACCACAAAACGTCAAATTTTCTCAATTGATATTGACCTTTAACTTTTTGGTAGCTTCTGCCGTTCTGTACACACACACGGGGCAATTGTTGCGTAATAAGCACTAGGATGTTTATCGCGTGCCACTAAACATTGTCCCTATTGTTTTTCCGGTCTATCACGGGTAAGTGGAACGCGAAGAATAGAAATGTTTTTAAGTATGTCTATCCGTTACCGCCATAGTTCAAGCTTTGCTTAGTTTGGGGATAAAGTGTGATTTGGAAGAATTTATTATTTACTAGCTGTTGCCCGCGACCTCGTTTGCGTGGTCTTTAGTTTATTCATAAAGGATTTTCTGCGCAATTTTCTTAATTTTTTCTTTTAAAAGAACCTTCTCCTGACAATAATTAACACAACAAAAAAAGAATTAGCGAAATTGTTCCACCCGTTCACGCGTGATTCGATGACTAAGGGAAATAGAGATTCATTTTTATTTATAAGGTGCTTTAAAAATATCTGCCACGGCTGAAATGGGTGAAAGTATTCCTTATATAGATTACGATAGTAAATAAATTTTGTGTCTAGAACATCATTAAATGTTTTCAAAAATAGTATGATCATATATATCATTAATGACAAGGCTTTATTTAGTCTCAAACCGTCCACACTCATCTAACCAGCCCGCTTGCACTACGTCCCATGCGCTGCGGTTACGAATTCGTTCATGTTACCGCCAAAATGCTAACGATGCTGTCTTTTACTGTCTTCAAACAATTATAACCGATCCGGGGCACGTAATTCCTTCACTATCGTGATCTACATGAGCAATACTTTCACCCATTTCAGCCGTGGCAGATATTTTTAAAGCACCTTATATATAGATTTATGACCGTTTTTAGCAGTATTTTTGCAACCCTAGTGCATATATATGTCTACCCACAAGTCCAGCACACGCTAGTTCGTGGTTTCCTTGTACGAAATTTATTGTGATATTGTTATTTATTGTGTTGTTGTTAAATAGCTTATACGAATAAAAAATAAAAAGGAATACTGAAATCAAATTTCAATTTATTTGATATTACATAATTTTCCAATTAAACCTGCGTGTCTCGTTGACACATCAAAATCATAAAACATAGGTTCTAACGCTCTCAACATAAAATATTTACTAGTTTATTAGGGATGCGCTAAATATACTTTTTCGACTTTGCCGAATTTCGTGCAGTATGCGGTATAAAGAATATTCGGCAAAATATTCTGTTTGCCGAAACTTCGGCAATTGTGTCAGCAATCGCTTTCAACAGAATAAAAAATTCGGTCAAATCAAAAATTTGTTTCGGCGCATCCCTAATTACAAATAATAGTACAGTCACTGACAAAAATATGTTTCCTTTTTATATTCGATACAAAATTTGCACAATGTCTGCAGTAGTAAAAGAAATAATACATCTTTTAGTAATGTGAGACTCTCGGTTAGCTTCGGTTTTGTACGAGTTTTACCTTTCGTGTTTCGTCAAATTATGTCAATTTCACAATAATAACGACCGAGATGACGCTCCACAAACCCGAAGTCGTCTTTCGCTAGTCCAGTCGATCCACAAGCCAGTAGTCGATTGAACCATAGTATTTCTAAAGATACAGCTATAATTCCCATGTATATTTCATGTAATAAATTAAATAAATATAATTTAAATATACCACGTAATAAATAATAAATTAATGACATTCAAAATTACGAAAGAATTTTCAAATATACACAACATACGTTACCCACATATTTTTATTAATGACTGTACACAATTGAAAAACAAAAGGAAACTCGCTCGCTATGAAGTTTCAAATAATGAAATTTTTATTTATAATATTTTACATAATGCGATGGTCTTAGATTATTTTTTCGTATTTTTTTTGACTAATTAAAAAAAAAATATTCGGCAAATTTTAAGCCGACATATTATCAAAAATGTTCTAAATGTAGTCAGATAATAATTAAAAAAAAAAACCTAATGTTCCAACCATCTCATTTTCTGGGTATTTCTCCATGAAAACCAAATTTTTGCCATAATTATTATAGCAATTCATATAAAATCTACCTTTTACTAGTTTTTATCATACATTGCCATATGCGCACGACACATGCGTATAGTACCCAGTTCAGAAACACTTCGGCCATTAGAAAGACTCGGGAAATGATCGGCTACCTTCGGCTTTTTAGAAAAGTCACGGTGCTAGTGACATGAAACGCGTCTTAAATTTCATACACGGCTGTCACTAACAATTATAATTTCACTTGTTGCTATTATCAAAATTTTACTGAACAAATCCTAACAGTATAATTCTAAAGGCCAAATTTCTTTCTTTCTAGGTACTGTTTTAGACTTTATGCCCAAGACATACAATTCAAATTCGAACGCCAATGTTGTACAGCAATACCGTTACTTAAACTGATACTTTGTTCATAATATTTGAGCGTATTTTAACCAGAATTTTGATAGTAAGATCAAAATAATAATTTATCAGTCACTTCGTATTCATTATCCAACATTTTATCATAGATTTTTTCACATCATATTTGGCAATTCTAGTGCAGTTAACAAAAAAAGGTTTGACATTTCAAAAATCAGTAAATCTTTGTCAACTGACTAGATTTGCCGATTAGTCAGAAACCACAAACCAGTGAT
The DNA here is from genome assembly GCA_963576865.1 of Anania hortulata. Taxonomy (NCBI): domain Eukaryota; kingdom Metazoa; phylum Arthropoda; class Insecta; order Lepidoptera; family Crambidae; genus Anania; species Anania hortulata. The sequence continues at coordinate 8,647,696 of OY756416.1, forward strand.
GATTCTTTGACATACAAAAATGCATCGTTTCACATATTTTTGTTACAATAACTATTTTTTCAATATACATACAATTTCCAGCAACTCGTATTATATTTTCTTTATTCTAACTATAACTAGTCTATATCGAAGACATCTTGTCTCTTTCTTACACACGACATGGCAATAGAAAGAGCGAGACAAACGAACTCAATCATTTTAAAGACGAACTTTAATATACAAAATCATGTTCTGTACTTAAAATATACTTTATTCAATGCATAGTGAAACCCAATAAGCATACAAAACATCTGTCAGATTGATTAATGAGTCTGTCAAATATTATTTGAAAGTGGCGCCATCACAAGAGGTGTAATGTAACATTGTTAATATGTATCATAATGTAGCGATGGACGACAGAGGGTGTGGGGACAATTTTTCTGTAGTAAAAATGGGTACAAATCGGTGTTTTACCCATATCGGGTAAATACCCTCAGTACTCCTCCGACGACAGAGGATTTTTTTTTGGGTATTTGTCCAATATAGGTAAAAACCCGATTTCAACCCATTTTTTATAGTAAAATAAGTACAAATCGGGTTTTTACCCATATTGGACAAATACCCTCCGTCGCCCATCGCTAATCATATGTGATACATCGGACTTCGAATTTGTTAAAGCCGACTGTCATTTTTATATGGGCAACAGTATAGTGCCTAGTGTGAAAGCACTCTTATAACATGTATCACCGCAACAATGGGCTAGTTTCATAAAAAAAAACTAATAAGTCTGTCAGTTGGATTAACAGAAAATATTGGACACGTATTTTTTCTTCTCCCAATCAAAGAAAAAATGATAAGGATATAACCCGTTAAAGTTCCGCGTAACGTCACGCCTTGCGACACTTTTTAGCAAGTCGTGACGTCACGTGCTCACTTTGATGCACTTTATCTTCGTCATTTTTTGTTTTATTGACAAAAGACAAAATATGGGTCCAACATTTTTTGATAATCTAACTGACGGACTAAATAGAATAATCTTTTTTGACCCAGGAAACTAGCCTATTCTAAGCATGGGAAGATGATAAGCTCAATTAATTTCACTGAAAAATTGTTGAACAACACTTATTGGGTTTTACTCTGTACACTAGATGATTCTAAAATGATTAGCTTTATTGAAGAAGTTCAGTGTTCTCATCATTAGGAATAACTTTTACTTTGGATCCAACCCTAAACAGAAAACTCATTTTGTTGAGTTGACATTTAGGGGAGGGCTATGCCCAGCAGTGGACTGACTTGGGCTGATTATAATAATGACTGGGCCTTTTAGTATAAAATTGATGTTGTTCACGGTTTCGAAGTTAGTTCATCATCAATTCAGCCATAGGACGTCCACTGCTGAACATAGGCCTCCCCCAGTGACTTCCAGATTGGCCGGTTGGAAGCGGCCCGCATCCAGCGGCTTCCTGCAACCTTTACCAGGCCTGTCCACCTTGTGGGTGGTCGTCCTACTTACCGGCAAGCGCAGCGTTAGTTATTCATAATGAGTGTTTCTTCTTCAATATAGCAAATCATTTTAGAATGACATAACTACATAATTATACTAATTAATTGTGCATATTCTACACAGGTACTTTTGTCCCAAACATAGGGAATATCAGAAACTAGCAAGAAAATAAAACTGCCTTAAAATGTCGGTTACATTTAAAAAAACTATCTCTAAAACTAAAGTTCTGAATAGATGTATCTTTTTCAGTTTAGCGAATGAAAAAAGTACAGCTAATATTTCAGATTTCAATAGTCATAAGAATTAAGTTAAATGTTATTTAGTCGTCTATGGTATTTTATATAAAAATATATTATCTATGGATTGATATCAGCATGACCACCAAAACACAATATGATATAGCAATTTACCGACACCGACGTTCAGTTTTTCAACCGACTTCAAAAAAGGAGGAGGTTCTCAATTCGACTGTTTTTTTTTGTATGTTTGTTTTGCGATTACTCCGCCAATTATGAATCGATTTTAATAATTCTTTTTTTGTTTGGTATATCATACTTCAGAGGTGGTCCCATATAAATAATCCCATATAATTTATCGAAATTGATTTAGAACTTTTTGAGAAAATCAACAAATATATACCCAGATAATATTTTGGTGAGGAGCCGATTTTGATGATTTTTGTTTTATTGAATAGCTTGTACTTCAAAGAAGCTATGATAAAAGTTTGAAAAATAAAAATCACCCCTAAGGGTAGGAAAATAGGGGATGAAATCGGTGTTCAGCAGTTAGATTAGGATTTATCACTAAAAATAGATGAAATAAGTAAATTTTATTTAAAAAAATAAAACCGACTTCAAAACACTGAAATGCTAAAAATAATCCTAACACTTAAGTACCTAATCAGTTACTTTTGGAGTCGCTGCCAGCCGATGAGAGATTCAATGTTTTTGTTTGCACCGAATGAACCGAATTATCGAAAAATTGACTTATTTTTAAATATGATAGATATAGCGCAATGTTGAATTTTTATCGAAACAGCGATCATAACATGTGAAGTCACCAGCACGGCGATTCAACATGGCGGCTATATCGATCATATTTTTACAGTTGTTGTCGATAAATCGCTTTATCATATTGTGTTTTAGTGGTCATGCTAGGGGGGCTGGAATTTTAGATTTACAGTTTATGGAAAATGAACGAAATACAAGTTGAACATTTAGTTTTAAATATAGTTTCAGTGTAAGCTACGTCTGAATCGAGACCAATAAGTTTAGCCTTATTAAGACTTGAGAGGGCTTAGTTAGATAAAAATCAGATATTTTAGCTGTGCTGTGTGATTAAACATTATATTGCGCTTTTATCATTAGAATTAATTACCCGTATATTTTCAGGCAGTCTTATTAAAAAATGCGTCCACAATTTCAAATATAGAGCTGTCCTTGTCTAACTTATTACTATTTATTCTACTTTAAGGCTATGGAACTAATTTATCTACTTATTATTATGCATTTGTCCCTCCGAGGCTCGGCTACGTTTAGCCTATATCACTGTTGTCAAAAACCGTGTCACGTTCTAGTGTCAGCGATGATAGCGCCTCTAGCGGCAAGATTTGGAAACTAGGTAAGTACAGAACTGTTATGTATGAATATGTAGTTTGTAGTCTGATGATCGGAGATCTATAATCGATTATTTAAGCGGCCGTCTCTGTCATGTTTAGAGAGAGATTCGGCTTGTAATCGGCTAGCTTCGGTTTGATAGAGCGTCGTCTCTGTCATGTCCAGCTAGAGAGAAAGAGACTTGGCTTATGATCGGCTAGCTTCAGTTTTATAAAGCATTGTCTCTTTCACATTTATGAAGACTTGGCAAATTCTAACAGTTTTCGTATAATAATAAAAATAATTTTGTTTTCAGTCTTAGGCAGTTTCGAAATTTGGCCGCTAGAGGCGCTACGATGAATCTTCACATCGCTGTAATATAGTAAAATTTGATCGGTGTGCTTGCTTAAGCAAAGTACTTCAAAACTGCACACAATATTAGTGGATTTTACCTTGATTTCATAAATCGTTTTTAATTATTTCCGTCACAATCTTAAAGAATATTTTTATTGGCACAAATGGCTTTTAGAAGCCTGGCCAGCACGTTGCATTACAATATATATATTTTCGTCATACTTGAGTAAAACGAATATGTAAGGTCTTAATTTATTAGTTAAGTTCTTGGGTTATACTACAGTTTAAAAACAACAACTTTCTCCATAAGACCAACATAGCAACTTATTAAAAAGCCATTTAGCTCAAGGACCGGAATACCCCTTTTTTTAATTAAGCCGATTTAAATTGCTTGAGCGCTTTTAAAACCCTTTCATAGGGTAAGCCTCGATAGGGTTTTCAGATACGGTTAGTGCTTACCCGAATCAACAACTTATTTGGTTAGCCTTTCGTTGGAGTAAGTCGACAATATGCTTACCGAATTCATAGGGTTTGTGGAAACAAGTCTATAGAATACCCAATTAAAAACCCTTTTATTGGTAAGCGGTTCCGGTCCTTGAATTAGCTTTTGAGTTGTATCGTATAAATGGTTTATTTGTAACATGGAGCACATACCCTATAAAGTAGAAATGTCGTTATGATTTATTTGACAAAAAAATCCGCCATTTTTAATCTATGTCTGTACTATTTATTTATGTTTCTATGGGTGTTGACAGCGTTGACAGTTATCATTTCATGCTAAATGTAAGTCAAAAATCAGTGACTGCACTGGTCATCAGAAAAGTCTGCCTACCCTCTTTTTGCAATGGGCGTCAGTTCTCTGTGATAAGAGTCGAATGACATTATACGGTTCTGATGGGTGCCGTAACGTCATGAGACACTCCGGTGAACATTATGCTATGCTGTATAAATTTTGACACAATTTGTTTGCGTAATTAACATAAATAGATTTCCGGTGAAATTACTGCTTTGCTGTGTACGCCTATTATTGGCATATGTATAAGAACTTATTAGCTCAAATAAGTATATTTTTATATATATGCTGTTGGTGTACCTTATTGAATAAATTAATTAATTACAGGTGAACCGATTTTTGTGATGACCATTGTAGTTTCTAGGAAAGACGGTTCGTATTGCTGCTCTATAGGGATGTGCTTGAACATTTGTAAATATCGACGTGAAAGTTGTTGTAATGTAGCATTATAATCATTCCTTAAAATAATGGATGCCCATTATATCGTGTCCCGTTTTGGTGAGCTAAGGGGTTATAAGAAAGTTAACTTATATTGGGTGTAAAACAAAAGCTTCTCGAAGCCAAATACTACATATTCTATTCATTATTAAGTTATTTTTTTCGTCTTTCAACATTACTGGGAAATGACTGGTTACCGAGATATTGATGGTCTGCTACAGCTTTTTTAAAAGATATTTATGATTGATGTTGAATAAATATTGATGAAGAAATGATTTATGTTTGGTACAACTATTTTTTTTTCCAAAGAGACATAGTTAAAATGTTCAGTACTTTTTTTACAAAAGGCTTTAAACAGTCCGCAATGAATTGCGCCCACGCACACAACTACCTTCGCTGTCCTTCAAGTGTGCGTGTGCGCTCGTGTGTCGCTCACTCACACACGTGCATAGGCATAGTCTGTTGCGTGCGCGTTATACATTGCGGATTAGAAAAAACATTATTTTTTTATACCTAGAAATAAAAGTCATTTCCCAGCAATTCTTTTTTTTGTATTAAACTTGGTTTGATGTACAGAATGCATAGTTTAAGGCTACGTTAAGTTTTTTACACCCTGTTTATTACACCATCTAAATGTCCTAATAAAACTAATAAGAATAGCCTAGTTAGTCGTTTTATTTGAAAATTATGGCTACTATTCATAAATCACGTAACAATGGGCTAGTTTCCTAAAAAATCTAATTAGTCCGTCAGTTGGATTAACAGAAAATATTGGACACGTACTTTTTCTTTTTTCAATCAAACAAAAAATTATGAAGATATAGCCCGTTAAAGTTCCGCGTAACGTCACGCCTTGCGACAGTTTTTAGCAAGGCGTGACGTCACGTGCTCACATTGATGCGCTTTATCTTCGTCATTTTTTGTTTGATTGACAAAAGACATAATATGGGTCCAATATTTTTTGATAATCTAACTGACGGACTAAATAGAATAGTCTTTTTTGACTCAGAAAGCTAGCCTATTACTTGTCATGTTTTCTGGAAGGTCAAATAACAGAATTGAGCAAATTATTTTATCACATATTAAAATAAAAACAATTGTCTAATACACAGAGTTTGGCCAAGGTAAGAGAATCCTATAGAGCAGGACACAAATAAATTAATTCAGTACACCCAGCGTCAAAAATATGTAAGAATATGTAGGGATGAATGGATACGAGTAAATACAAGTACTTACTTGATACTCTTCTTACGATATCAAGTACTTTTTGTTTCGGTACTTGAAACTATGCACTTACCAAGTAGTTATCGGTCAAAAGTACTTGGATCAATACGATAATGTCACGATTTTACATTAGTTAATAAAAATTTCAAACGGATCTTTTCAGTGTCCCAGTTTTGCGCAGTTGTCAGGCTTGTTTTATAGAACTCTGTTTTCTAAGTTACCTTTGTCTTCATAAATAAACAATATCAATATTTGTTGTTACTGTTTTCATTTGTCGTAAATTTTATTAAAAAGGCCTTCGATAGGAGTATGTATCGATACTTTTTAATCGATTTTGAACATGCCTCGATTCTTTACGGTTGATATCGATAGCTCATTAGTATCGTTTCATCCCCCATTCACTTCTAGATTGGCCGGTTGGAAGCGGCCTACATCCAGCTCGTTGTTACTTTGCGTGATCGAATCAGAAATGAGGAGATCCGTAAACAAACAAAAGTCGCTGACATTGCCCAAAGGATTAGCAAGCTGAAGTGGCAGTGGGCGGGGCACATAGCACGTAGAACTGATGGCCAATGGGGCAGAAAGGTTCTGGAATGGAGGCCACGTACCGGCAAGCGCAGCGTGGGTTTTGATTGTGTGGAGAAAATGCACTGCTATCACTGACCTGTATTACTGGACAGGCTGCTGTCAAAATAAATTTATGCGTAAAATTGGCGCTCCAGGCTACCGAAGAAGCAGATTTGTGTCTGGAATTAAAATCAGTATTGTCCGCAAGATAGGCAGCCATATGTATACGTCAAAATTAGTTCTCGGGACACTAGCAAGTGGCGTTTTAAATTAGCACACAAAATAAGCTGTTATTTGTATAGGAAAGTCCAGTCCAGTCCAGTGTGTAATTAGGTCAGTGACTGCCTGACATTTAGTTACACATTGCATTCTTTCGTGTGGTCAGGGAGTAAGTTAACCCTTTGCATTACAGATTAAAACATACAAAAATTAGTAACGGATGTTTAACTAATTATATACTCCTTGTCTTTGGTTAGGCTAATCTATCTTGGCCAAACTCTAGCAATAAGAATTTTAAAAGCACTAAAATTCCACACAGGTAAATGTCTCACCAAACTCTTTAATCGCTCTGAAGTTGTTTCATAGATAGATATATTTTATTACGATATACAAAGACATAGCATGCAATTATTATTTTTTATAATTGTAAATGACTGTACTTTTTATGAATTTTATATATTATAACTTAACGCCGCCTCGATTTTTAATTTTTAAAGCATTTAAATTTTATTATAACTGGCTATTTCAAAGGTTGTCTAAAAGAGATTGCTTGTAGCAAAACACCGCCTAAATTGTGCTATTTTTTTCTTCTTTCTGTACTTTGTTTTGTTGTGTGGTGTGCTATGAAGGTCTCTATCTATCTATTTTATTCTTGACAATAAGCCCGCATGAGACAGCTTCAGAGAGAACTACAAGTTTATCAAGACTATGTAAAAGACAACTTTATTTATTTTTTCCAGTATGTAGGCGGAACTAAAAGAATCAGATACAATTAACATTACCCACGCGGAAGTGTTCTTTTTGTACCAATTACTATTACGTGGTTCTTGTCTATCGGACGTCAGAAACAGTGTTGCCAGATCAGAAACAAAATATTGCAGCAAAATCAACCAAAAAAACACAAGGAAATAGACGATCGTTAGTAAATTTTAAATTTAAAATTCTAAAAACCAAGAAGAGTTTAATGGTAATTTAGACTATTGGTAAACATTATTATACTATTGTTCATCAAATGAGATCGAGACAATGATATATATAAAGTACATAGAGCAAAAAACAATGTGTTTTATTTTTACTGTATAATAAATGGCCATAAGTCATCTGGCAACACTGACCAGTAGACGTCAAACCTTAATATACCGTCAATTAATTTGTGGCATTTCTGCCACTATTCATGTCCCCTTTCAACTTTCAAATCAATTCAAAGTTCACTATCGCTATCCCCTTCACAGACATTTGATTGAACAAGGATAGCACGTGTGAACCTGTCAAATCCTACGAATGGTGCAGTTGGCACCATTCATTTATCATTTCGTATTTAAGGTTGGTAGGACTGCGAGCAAAAATGCACCTGACACATCTATATGAATCTCGTTCTAACCTACGTAAGTAGAAAATGATGGGCATGCCTAGGAGATTTCGGAACCAATTTCATAACTTGACTCGAGACATATTTATATACTTACAGATGTCTCTTCATTTAGGGCGCTACAATTTAGACATTAATGTAACAGATTAGCTTAGTGCAGGATTAAGACATCATTCTGTCATCGTCAAGCCAGTGATGAAGGGTTTTTACCTCAAGAAACGTACCTAATATGAGTAAAATCCTGATTTCGGGTAAAAATGGTTAGAAATCGGATGTTTACCCATGTTGGGTAAGTGGCCTCCGTGGTCCGGATACTTATTTAAAGGACTTTATTTTTGTCAAAGATTTTGTTTTACTTTTTTCTCTTTTCCTTCTTTATAGAGTGAAAGAGACCGGTTAACTTAAGAGTAAAAGCAGGGAAACAAACTATATCCAGTGAATATGTTATTTCAATTCTTCGCTCGCAGTCCCAAACATTACAAGTACAAAAACTATACAAAAATTTAGCACGACGCGTCTGACTTATACAACAAGGCATTTCTACCAGTCGACTCATCTTCTAGCACTTATAATTTCACTATACATACAGTTATAATATTAACTTAGTGTAAAACATTAATTTTAAGTTCTTAAAACGCTGAGATTCTAATGGAAGGCGGTTTTCATTTATTTTAAAGTTAAAATTATCTATTTTATATCCAAACTAACAGTTCTACCTTAAGATAAGTATAATATTTTACTATGGGAACTCATTTTCATTGTACTTGCAAACTGTGAATATTATGTTATACCCTATTGTTCTATTCTGTCACATGTCAAAATGACAGAAACAGAGGAAGTATTGCGTAACAATTCCTCAATGGCAAAGGAATATATGAATCAGTTAAACGGAAAATAAAGCTAAGATACTAACATATATTTACGTAAAGATTTACACACAGACATCGAACACTTTTTGATCGTCATGAGTATGTGTTAAGTGAAAGCAACAGGACACAAGAAATGTTTACGTATGCGCAGAGAGTGGATGATTTCATACTGGTTCTATATAAACAAATATTCATCGGTAGCTTGTGTCTGTCACAAGACACAAAAGTGTCCAGGTTTGCGCCCTGCTTTACTTATAAATGAAGAATAAGTTTAACTTATTAAAATATTTTCTATAGAAAATGTGTCAAAACGTTTTATTCGTCGTATAAAAGCTATATGGTGGTAAAAAATCGGCCCTCAAAGGATTAAAAATTGAAATAGAATTGTTGGCGCTTTATATGGATACAATCAACAATAATAATCCTTATTTCAAATTGTATTTGTACCTAAGTCATGGATGTTTATAAATGTATTTAAATGTGTCTATCCGTTAACTAGTACAAGCTTTGCTTAGTTTGGGGCTAGCTAATTGGTGTGATTGTGGAAACAATTTATTTATTTATTAAAATAACAGAAAATAACCTATTGTCATATCAATTTGTGCCACTCAGATGGTAATAAAATGATCAAATACCATCGAACTGCTCTGATGATGGAGCCAGTAGGTGGATAGTTTAATTATTCATTAAAATAAACTACGAATGGCGTCATCCTCTCCGTCCTAACCTTATTGTTGTGCCCAACAGGGTATATAATGATCTGTTTAATGTACCTATTTATAACACCTATGTAACATTACATTATAGAACGCAATAAATATATTGAATTGAATTGAATTGATAGTGGAACTCTTCGATGCCTACCAATAAATCATCATCATCATCATTTTAGCCATAGGACGTCCACTGCTGAACATAGGCCTCCCCCAGTGACTTCCAGATTGGCCGGTTGGAAGTCCCATATGTATTTAGTTTAATTTTCTTAGGTATAACAAATCCAATTATTCCTTTGCCAGTGGTTCTGTTAAACGTTTGAAAATGCTCTATGGAAATGTTTAAAATGTTCTTAAATAATTAAAATGATGGTTAAGGCGTTTAGGAGTATCATAAATTGTTAGATAATATACAAGATGATTTGAACACGACTCTCTTCTTTCTTAACGGAAAGAACGATGGGCAAATTTGACCCACCCTATGTTGTGGACCCATGTATAATATTAGCCAAATTTTTGCTAACTCTACCTGGCCATGACCAGACATAGGCAAAACTATTAATTTAAGATGCCAGAGAATGCCCTATGCCGTTAAGTCCATCTTTTGTACGATTTTAATCAATGCAATAGTTTAAATTTATTAAGAAAGACTTCATTCCTCATCTGATGCTGGGTTTGTCAATTTTTATATTATTTAACTAACATTGTGAATGCAGAAATTTCAATAATATACTCACAGGAAGTCAAACCTGCCATGATGTGATTTATTTTAAATGAATTGCATACATCGTAGATGTAATGTCTTAATTAGTTTTCTCCGGTAATTTTGACTGTCGTAAAATGAAGCAAATAATATGCATTTATATGATCCACTAAATGAACCATAGTTCATACAAACATGCCCATCATTCTTTCGAAACTGTCCTTCGAAAACATTGTACTAATAAAAAAACTCACCTCCCATTAGAATTACTATGTCCATATTCCGGATTTCACTAACTATTATAGTCTTTATCACACCGGTCATCGTGATCCCAGTATTTCTGGTTCCTAGGCACATCCGACACATGTCTCCTGGGTGGTGTCTTCCCGGAATTCGTATTCACTGACTCCGAACTCTCCCCACTATTTCGTCTATTCATTCGATTCCCAGGCCTCGAATCCCGGGAATTCCTAGACGAGGATCTGGGAAATTTTTCTGCGTCTTTAACTTTTTCTTCGTCATCCTCTATATTGTCTTTGGAACGCTGTCGAGTCCAATTCCTTTGTCTATTCCTGTTTGGGTCTTCCTTCAAATCGCTCTTTTCCCGTCTCCAATTTTCAATCGGTCTTCTATTCTGAGCGTTCTTCTGTATTTCATTGTTGACCTTCTCCGGTTGAGGTCTTTCGTTCTGAGCGAATTGGTACGTGTCTCCTTGTTGGTTGAAGTTGGCAGTCGTGTTTGCTGGATATTGGTTTTGTATGTATGCTCCGTCACCTTGCTGTAAATAGTTGGCCATGTTTTCCGGGTAATTGAATCGGGTTGGCTGTGGTGGAGGTGGAGGGTAATCTGGAACGGTGACAGGAAAACTTGGTGGCAGAACGGAAGGATTGAAGACCGGTTCTTCTGCCTCCTTCTCCTCCTCGGCCTGTCTCCAGGTATTTAAGTCATACCGTTTGGACAAACAGCTTTTAGCCGTCCACGTTTCAAAGGTATCTTGACTGACTGACAACGCTTGCTCCTGCCTCAGCAACCCTGCCCCGGCACCGAGGATCGGTCTCAACTTTGGTTTTGCATCGACATCATCGCTGAGGCTGATCTGTGACACATTCTGACTCACTTTATCGGCCACACTGTCTGTACTAACATCAGATCTGTACTCATCCTTCTCCGGACTTTTCTTCCACGACCCGTAGCTGACTTCGCTGTAATTTTCATCCGGGGTGAGTTCTAAATGTGAAGCATAGAATTGTTGGAGTATGTTTGGGAGTGGTAGAAACTTGTTTAGGCATAAGTCTGCGGAGAGAAGCAGCCAGATGATGGAGACTGGTGGTGGTGAGAGTAAACGGAGACGAATGGATATGGAGAGGTCGTCTAACTCTTGCGCTGTGTGTTGTGATAACAGCTCGCGACCGTTTTGCATTAGCTGTAAGAGAGAATTGAAGAAATCAGTTAAATTATATGTAAATATGCGCGAGGTGAAACACTGGCATGATCTCCAAGGAAGGATGACAACTGGTTAAAGAAAATGAGATTCTATTTAGTCCGTCAGATTATCAAAAAATTATGGACACTTATCTTTTGTCAATCAACCAAAAATTTTATAAAAAAAATTAAAACCAACTTCAAAAAACTAAAACGCTAAAAATAATCTTAACACTTAAGTACCTAATCAGTTACTTTTGGAGTCGGTGCAAACAAAAACATTGGTCTCTCATTGACTGGCACCGACTCCAAAAGTAACTGATTAGGTACTTAAGTGTTAAGATTATTTTTAGCGTTTTAGTTTTTTGAAGTTGGTTTTAATTTTTTTTATAAAATTAACTTATTTCATCCATTTTAGTGATAAATCCTAATCAAAACAAATCTTACGAGTGCAAACATAATTTAACTGCTGATACCGATTTCATTTCCTATTTTTCCACCCTTAGGGGTTCATTTTTTTCCAAAAATGTTTGATTATAGTATCTTTGAAGTGTAAGCTATTCATTAAAAAAAGAATCATCAAAATCGGTCCACATTTGGCAGAGATATAGGTAAGATAGATACTAAAATCAGTTGGCGTGGTACGGAGTTTATGCAATGTTTGATGATTTTCTTATAGATCCCATCATCAGAATTTAACCAAATTTATATGGGACCATTCTGAAAGTATTACCTTTCAAACAAAAAAATAATTATCGATATCGGTCAACGCAGTAACGAATGATCGCTGAACATACATAAAAAAAAAAAAAAAAAAAAGATACCGACGAATTGAGAACCTCCTCCTTTTTGAAGTCGGTTGAAAATTACAAAGATAAAGCGCGTCAAAGTTCGTGACGTCACTTCTAAGTAAAAATTTTACCTAGCTGTGACGTCATGCGACATTTTAAATCAATATATCTCTGTAACATTTTGATTATGTGAAAAAAGAAACAATACGTTTCCAATACTTGATAATCTACCTCATAGACGAAGTAAAAATCAGTCGTCATCCCTTATAACATGCAGGAAGGTACCAGGAGAAGTTTTTTGAATCATGCGATTATCTAAAATCACTATTTTTGAAGATTCATTTCATGAAGTTTGCTACGAGTGGTCCTACCCACTCATTTTTCTATTTCTAGTGACTAGAAAGTAAGTAGAATTGACAACTTAGTATAATATGTTGACAGAATATGACATCGACACTGACATATTTCTACATATATTATAAATGCGAAAGTTTAGGATGTATGGATCTTTGTTTCTCTTTTACGCAAAAACTACTGAACAGATTTTGATGAAATTTGACATACCGACTGATCGTGGCCTGGATTAACACATAGGATACTTTCTATCCGGATAAGGTCAACGCAGACGAAGTCGCAGGCAAAAGCTAGTAACTTTATATTTATGTCAACAAATTTTCATGCTTCGCCAAAGTCATGGAACAAATGTTGTTCACCCTGTATATTTAAATAAATTAAAGATACAGATGTAGTTACCTGTGTGGCCAGACTCCTGTGTGCCCTGATGTCGTCGCTGGCCAGCAAGGCCCTCATGTACTGCAGTAGCGGACTGGCCAGTATATGGACTTTGTTCCCGTTGCAGAGACGGGCCTCTGGGGAATTACACTTCAATTTATTAACTACTATGAAATACTTATACAGGGTGCATAAAACTAAGTTAATTTCTATCAATGTCAATATACAGGGTTACATTACAAGGTAGTGCCAATTTTTCAGGGACTACTCAGAATCAGTAACTCAATCGATCTACGTAAAATCAAACTAATTTAGATTTATCATATTTAATTATTACTATCCTCTTCATAAAAAATACGTTACGTTGCACAGAGATAGTGCATCTCTGTGCAACCTAGAACTGCAAAGTTCAATGCATTATTATGAATGACAGAGCAGTCACGTTGTCGTTTTCCCCGAATATTTCGAAGTTAATGTTATAAAAATAATAGTAAACAAAAAACGATGAAGACGCATTTTTACATTATTCACTAGACCTTATTTTTAAAATTTGGCACTACCTTGCAATGTAACCCTGTTTAAATTAAATAAAAATCTACATATTCAAACTGTAATTCTAAACCGAGTATATAAAAGAGTATTTGTTGTTTGTAATTATTTTCTCTTGTCGATTAATGTACATTTTATAGGTGTACACCAAAATAACGTAATTTTAGGTACTTGCAACTTGAGGTATGCCAATAAGGTTCGACGCCTTTGGTCTTTAAAGAATCATTACGTGAACATTATCTTAGCACCTCTCAGAACTGATCAATGTGATCATTCTACAATTACTCTAAATTGGATTATTTCATCATGATCATCATCAACATAGGTTTCACCCATTGACTTCCAGATTTACACCATTCTTAAATAATTCTAAGACAACATTTATTAAAACTGTCACCTTATTTTAGGCCTAAACCCGGCACATTATAATAAATTTGAGAAATTCGATTTTTAATTTTTAATTTTTATTTTTAATGTCAATTGATTAGTAGTTTAAAATACCGTAAATCATTTACATATAGAATGACTCTCGTCTCTGTCCCTTTCTTTTCTTTACTCATGTGGTATTATTGAGTTTTACAACTTATTAGTTATTTTCATTTATTTAACAAGATCATACCTGCAAAATAATCTCCCATGAGATTCGCTGCGTTGATTAAAAACTGTGGGTTCGCTCGTTCCAATACGTCTAATTCTGAAAAATAACAATATCAATTATAAATTAGTGATGGGTCGACTATAGTATTTGCCGACTAGCCGACTAATCGGTTTTCAAATTGCCAACTAGTCGGCTGAATAATCGGCAATGCCGATCATTCTAATACCAACTTGTCAGAGGTGGTCGAGCCTTTTCGTCATTACTCGGTTTTGTCATCGCGCGGCCGCTGAGCATGTAGTAATATGTTTATTTACTTTATTATTTCCGGTTTGTTTTGTGTTTGCTGCGCCGATATAAGTTAAATCTATTTTAATAAATATAAGAATACTGTGTGTGGTGTCATGAAATCTCGAAAACGAATTCGCGAGTGTGGACATTCATAGATGATATCGAAGGTGAACCGTCAAAAGTGAAATGTAACCAGTGCCTGGAAGCCTACTACGAAAAACGAAATACGATGTTTCGGACGAAACGAAAGACAAACGATACGCTTACTAACTACGTAACACTTTTGAATTTGAATTTGTCGATGTTTTAATCGGATGCAACATATTTTCGGAACGACTTCGTGAATGAATGAATAAAATGTTATTTATCGTATTATTACAAAAACTCCGAAGCGTTTCGTAATAAGCAATCCGAAAATCGATTATCGTACTGACGGATTTCGTTTTTATTAGTAGACCTGCTGGGAATTATTATTGCGGTCAGAGCAGGAAAGCGAATGCGACAAGTATATATCAGGTTTTTATAATGAAAAGAAAGTAACTTAGGCGCCGATTATAATCGGCGTATTTTGCCGAAAAGTCGCCGACTACAAACGATGCCGAATAGTCGGCTTTCCCGACTAATAAACCAATAAAACCAATTTATTTCTGTAAATAGGCTTAAATTAAGCATTTTTACACGTCCCAATATATATTTTTTACCCTATAACTGCTTCGTGACAAATTATGGGCTAGTGTCGAGAAGAAGCAGCGCAAGAAACTCGGTCACTGTTGTCAGCCTCTTTTTAAATAGTGTGTTTAGATAAAATGAACCTGCGAGCACGGCAGTATTTAATCCCATACATTTTTATCATTTAAATAGTCAATTACAGTGTAATAACCTTTTTCCATTAAATCATCTTGACATGCGATTTAAATTCATACACAGGCAGTTCAGCAATGGACTGTGGTGATTTGTTAAAAAAGCAAATACATTTTCCCAAGAGTCTCAATATGACCACCCCAGCCCCAAGTAAAAAAAAAAAGTTTATTGGCTTTAACATGTTTATATCTTAACCTAAGAGTGACCAGTGTCTCGTTTTAAGCTAAAATAAAGCCTGCGCCAGGAGACACCGCTCTTCCTTAAATAGATAGTTAGTACGGGTAGGTTATTTATACTAAATATTTATATTCAAAATTAAATCTATTTATTACGTGTGTGGTGTGTGTGATCAGTGCGTGGTTTGTGTGAGTGGGATGCGTGTGTGTGTGTGTGTGTGTGTGTGTGTGCGCGGTGTGTGTCATTCCAATATTGCCTCAATTTCGTCATAATGCTTTGGTTCCAACCATTTAGTCAATAAATTCCTACAGTCATAGTACTGCTTATCATAAATAATACAGTGTTGGTTCTAAAGGATTGTGCAACAATGTCTTTCCTTCTTTTATTTCTGTTGTCAGGGTAATACGTTAAAGATTTGTGTTTTTTTTATATTAATTGGATAATATATAGCTTCCTGACTGACAAAAGGCCACTGATTTGATAAAGGCGTTCAGTTGAAAAGCGCATGTTTTTAAAATACATGACCTTTATCAGGCTGCGCTGGGCTCGTTCTACATCAATAAAACGAGATTTTGACGCACCACCCCAAACAGGTATGCAATATATCAAGATTGATTGAGCCAATGAGATATAAATTTCAGTGAGAAGGTTTCTATTCAGGTTCCGAGACCCAGCGACTGTACCTGGCACCACATACCTCAGCGTTTTAAAGACCCATATTAGTTTCCTCAGTCTTAGGATAACGTGTTCAAGATGTGGATACCAAGAGAGACGCTGGTCCACATAGACACCCAGATATTTTGTTTGATCGACCCTCTGAATAATTGGACAGTTGCAATTTATATTGTTATTACTGGAGGAAGTACCATTGCAGTTGTGTATTTTTATGTTTAAATCATCATTAGGCTGTTTATTGTTGTAGATACTACAACAAATATAATTAGTCTTGCCAGTGTTTAGTGTAAGAAGGTTGCTCCTTAACCACTTATTTATTCGAGTCAGACCTCTTTCAGTACTTTCTTTAACAAGTTCCCAGGAGTCAGCAGTGAACACTACGGCTGTGTCATCGGCGTATGAAAAAAAAATCCCATTGTTAAGTTCCATATCGCAGAGGTCATTTATATAAATAAGGAATAGCGTTGGCCCAAGAACGCTTCCCTGTGGTACGCCATATGACACCTCCACATCTCCGCTAATGCAAGAATCTAGTTTAACTCTCTACCGTCTATTAGATAAATAGTCCTTAAACAACTCAAGGGGCGCTCCTCTCACTCCGATTGCTTCCAATTTACTAACAAGGATGGGGATAGAGACAGTGTCGAATGCTTTTTGTAAATCAAGAAACGCAGTCAGATTTTTTTTGTGTTTATCAAGTTGCTCAACCACTAATGAACTCAGTGCAGAGACTGCGTCTTCAGTCGACCTTCCCTGTCTGAAGCCATACTGCGAGGGAGATAAGAGATTATATTTATTTAGATAGTTAAGCAGTCTTGAATTTAGTAATTTTTCTATTATTTTAGAAATTGCTGGCAAAACAGAAATAGGCCTATAGTTATTTACACTGTCTCTATACTTCTGCCTTATATACTGGTGTGATAATCGAATGTTTGAGTGATGACCAGACCAAGAGGTTTTTTAAATATAATATGAAGGTTCCAAATTGACCGATTGGAAGCGGCCTGCATCTAGCGGCTTCCTGCAACCTTTGCCTGCCCCCCAAAACACGATATGATATAGCGATTTATTGACACCACACCATCTGTGATTTTATTTTTAATATGATATGTTAAATATTTATAGAAATAGCGATCATAACATGTGACGTCACCGGCACGTCGATTCAACATGGCGGCTATTTATATATATATAAAACAAAGTCGGGTTAGCCACACCATTTATAAGTCAAGAACGGCCGGGCCTATTTCTATGATTTATGATTTTTTGGATTTGTCTCCGTCCCGAATAGCAGAATAACTATTAAAACATGGAAAAATACAAGAAAAAAAATTTTTAAGTAAGTATTCAAATTTATCCAGACATCAAAATTCCATTATGTTAGTACGAAGTTCGCCGGGACAGCTAATTTATCATAAATATGAAAAAAAAAAAATGTGGCAGTTGGTGTCGATAAACCGTTATATTATATCGTGTTTAGTGCTAGGAAAGGTAGGTAGACAAATCTATATATATGAAACAAAGTCGGGTTAGTTACACCATTTATAAGTCAAGAAATCATTAATTCTATTCAGTCAATGAATTTCTGGAATTTAAATCCCAAACTAAATAAATCTTTTCATATCCGCTTGACTGCCTGCGCTATAATTTAATTGACATTGAAATTAATTTGTACATCGATAAATTTGATATTTAATATTATTATGACGGATTATTATTATTATGCTATTTAGTAATTGATTGTCATTTATTTCAAGATTTATATATATATGTTTTGTAAAACTAAACTGAACTTGTGAACTCTGTTACATTTGTATGCCGCCAAGGCTGATCACAGCGCTCTCATAAAACCCTGTTCCTATGTAATAATAACTATTTACCTGTGTATCACAAATAAATGATTTGATTTGATTTGAACGGCTGGGCCGATTTTTTATGATTTATGATTTTTTGGATTTGTCTCCGTCCCGAATAGCAGAATAACTATTAAAACAATGGAAAAAAAGTTAAAGTTAGTAAGTATTCTTATTTATTCAGACATCAAAAGTCCATTATGTTATTAAAGAGGCGGTACGAAGTTCGCCGGGACAGCTAGTCTAACATAAATATGAAAAAAAAGTAGTGACAGTTGGTGTCGATAAACCGCTATATTATATCGTGTTTTGCTGGTCATGCTAGGGGTTTAGACAAATCTATATATAAAACAGTCGGGTTAGTCACACCATCTATAAGTCAAGAACGACTGGACCGATTTTTATGATCTTCGGAAAAATTCCTTAGCTCTTAGCGATAAGACTGCCTAAATTGTACCATTCTAAATTTATTGTTTCTCTGTACTGTTTTTTTGTGTGGTGTGCAATAAAGAGTATCTATCTATCTATTCCCAAAAAAAAAAAGCGGTACGGTACGTACTAGAAAGTAATAGAGTAAAGGAAGTAGGACTCACTGGAGAAGGTCCCCTGCATGACGACGTTGAGCAACGCGCCCCGCAGCAGCTGCTGCCGCTGCTGGCGCGTGAAGGAGGCGCCGACGGCGGCCAGCTTCCTGGCTGTCGCCGAGTTGAGCAGCGCGCAGGCGCGGAGCGACGCGAACGCTTGTCTGCGGAACGGGGGCACTTGTACACTCGACAGGTGTCGACTCGCCACCGTTCGCGACCGGTGGCGTAGCACAGCCGGACCCATGGACCATCGTACCCATCCCAGCCTGCCTAGCATGAGCACTAAAAACACGATACGATATGATAATGATGTAGCGAAATATCGACACCGACTTTAAAAATATGATAGATTTAGCCGCCATTTAAATTTTTTATCGAAACAGCGATCTTAATATGTCACTGCGATTCAACATACCGGCTATCATCGTTACGGCCACAGGACGTCCACCGCTGAACATAGGCCTCCCCCGATGATTTCCATTGGGGGGGATTGCCAATACTCACCACGCTTGGCAGGCGGGTTGGCGAGCGCAGTTTTTTATAAGATTTCGCATTCAGACGCTATACCGGCTATATCTATCATATTTTTACAGTTGGTGTCGATATTTCGCTACATCATATCATATCATATCGTGTTTTTAGTGCTCATGCTAGGCAGGCAAGGTTATTTTAAAACGTCAACAACCTCGTAGAGCTAATTCTGCCGCCTATCATGACCACCGAAACACGATATGATGTGATGTGATATAGCGATAAATTTGACACCGACTGTAAAAATATCATAGACAATAGCCGCCATTTTGATTTTTTATCGAAACAGCGATCATAATATGTGACGTCACCAACACGGCGATTCAAAATGGCGGGTATATCTATCATACTTTGACAGTCGGTGTCGATATTTCGCTGTATCATATCGTGTTTTAGTCCTCATGCTCAGGAGGCCGGTGCTCAAATACGTTTTTTGAAATGATTCACCATTGTATGAAATGATCGGTCACATCATGAAGTGGTCAATTTTACGATGTGGCAACGACATATACAGGGTTATTTTTAACACATCAACAACCCCCTACGGGCTGATTCTGGTGATCAAATACAACAACTTTTTGTATGAGACCAACATCGAGATCGCAAAAAAAACAATCCCCATACTAAACCGCGCCGACCAGCTGACATTAGTTTGAACGAACCAGTGAAATATTTTTTTAGATGTTAGTCCAATAGAAAAAGTTCAATTCAATTCAATATTTTTATTGCGTTCTATGTTACGTAGGTGTTATAATTAGGTACATTAAACAGATCATTATAGACCCTGTTGGACACAACAATAAGGTAATAGGACGGAGAGGATTGTAGAATGAGGTTGACAGATGAATTTGTCGTATTTAAGCAGTAAGAATCAGCCCCTAGGAGATTGCTGATGTTTTAAAAATAACCCTGTATAGTTATATAATAGGCTATTTGACTGTTTTCTGAAAGAGTTAATATTGTTGGTAATATTCAAATAAAGCGTCAACAGTTTTATTTTATTTTTTAAACCTTTGAAAATAATAAAAAATAGTATTTCATTCTTTACGTTTTTAAAAGTCTGCAAAAACGCCGTCGGCCATGATGTACTTGTTCGTGACGTCACGAACCTTTAATTATCCATTGAGTTATAAAGTACTAGAACAGGCATGTTAAAAACCTTTGTCGACGGTCACACTACTCATTCTTTGTGCGAGCGTAGCGCAAAATCTCGCTTTAGGATGTCAGTTCTAGTACAAAGTTACTCAATGGTGACGTGCCTGTCTTTATTGCCGTCGTTTTTGACAATGTAAAATAAGGACAAAAATATAACATTTGAAAATTTATTTTTTACAGTAATAATGTATTAATTTTAATAACTATTGATATGTTTCGGTTCCTTAAGGTGCAAACTATTAAACTAAATTATTAGTTAAGTTAATTTTGGTACAAGGCAAATAGCCTATTGCTGTTTACACCGTTCAACAGTGGAAAATAAACGGCGATTCAATATAGCAGATATATCTATCATATTTTTAAAAAAAGACAGTTGGTATCAGGGATCGGAAACCGGTTATTTTACTATGGAACCTTAACCGGAATAATAAAGGTTTTCGCTAAATTAATTATCACATACTCCAACTACCGACTTAAAAGCTATTTCAAATTTGGTTTTATGGTCAAATCTTTACAACTACTATCAAATATTAGAAATGGGGCATATTCGCTATGTGCTAAGTGGGTGGTGGGGGC
Organism: Anania hortulata; assembly: GCA_963576865.1. Classification (NCBI taxonomy): domain Eukaryota; kingdom Metazoa; phylum Arthropoda; class Insecta; order Lepidoptera; family Crambidae; genus Anania; species Anania hortulata. The sequence continues at coordinate 8,668,815 of OY756416.1, forward strand.
CGACAAATCGATGGCAGCACGCAATCTGGCTGAAATAACTCTGGACTGTCATGTGTCAAGTTGCTATATTTCCATAGAATTCCATACTTACGTTATTAAGTATTATTAAGTTAAATCGTTAAAGTTCGCGATATGGGTAAAATAGTTCGTGCATTTTTTATTCGTTTCCAACATCGAGATGGAAATTGACAACATTTCAAATATTTTACATACCAATTTTAATTGTTTATTTAAAACTATACAAAAAAATAAGGTATACGTATATTTTCATTTGCATTTCTTTTCTTTCTTTCCTCTGAAATTAAATAATTAAAAACTGCTTATTCTAAAAGAGCATAAGTACAAGAGTGAGGTTGTGTAGACATGGTGCCATTGCCAAATTTAGTAGCTGACCAAAAAAAAAAAGCTGCCACTGATGTCATAAGAGTTGGTGCTGTGACACTAAAAGCAACTTACAAATATCGATATCTTAAAAAATAAAATGCGAAGAGATCTTTTTTGTAAAAGACATCGCTTCACTACATTTTCTTTATTCATTGTGCATGTACATTTCCTTGTGCAGATATATTATCTATTGTATAGATTGAGCAACATGTTTGTCACGAAACAATCCAGAGGGCCTAGTGTAAGTTTATAACGTGTCGCATAAATCAATCTAAAAGTAATACAAAATAACGTTTACTCAAAAAATAAAATTAAAAGAAAGTTTTAGTTTTTTTTAAGCTCACTATCGATAGTATATAACTATTGATAGTATCGATAATAGGTTATAAAACTCGAGCAACAAACGCAACAACATACGTCAAAGTGACAGCTAGCGTGAATCTGTGTTTTTTTTCTACACTCTGTTGTAAGACAATGGCGTATACGTGTGCAATGCCTATCTCGTGGTACTTTTCAGTTTTTTGAAATTAACTGTAAATTTAGGCCATAAAAAAATCTAAAAAAATACTTAACGTGTTAGGCATCGCTAAATCTCCAAATGGTTTTTGAATTTTTGTACCTTAATATAAATGAAATGTTGTCAATTGGAGCAAAGAAATAAATGGATAGCTGCTGTGAAAAGAAAAAAGTTTGTAGGGAGTTTGTGACACAGACGTTTGTCTTATGATCACAGCTCTTACTAAGTAGCTTTGTCCGTTGGTTCTAAGCTCCTTAAAATCTCTCACATGCTGTGCTAATACTATTTTTTTCCTTTTTGGACAGTTTGAGGTTGGAAAGTTATATCATGTTGCATCTATTTAAATCCCTAACGTATTATAATATTCATATTTTAGTTCGAGTAAGATAATCACTTATTATAATATGCAACAACTTTTTAGATATTTTCATCTAATTTCGAAGAAAAACAATGCGAAAATAATTCTTAAACCATCCAATTGCCATAATTTGAGAGATCTTAAGTCCACAATACTTGTGGTCACTAGGGGCGCTGCCATCGCGCACACAGCGAATACATACTGAAATAAATATTAACCAGTTCCGATCCTTGGTTGGTATCGATAAATCGCTATATCATATTGTGTTTTATTGGTCGTGCTAGGGGGCTGTACTGTTTTCATGGTTTTATTATGGGCAAGGGTTGTTTTTTAAAATATTATTATCGTGTTTCGGAGAAACATGGTACATATTGCTCTATAGGGTATGTATGTATACACCGAACAAATTTTTGAGGTTAACTTTGTCCACCGAGCAGACAAACCTAACCTCAAAAATTTGTTCGGTGTAAGACAGATTCTTGGTTTTAACGGATTAGGTATTCGGCAAAAATGGAGGTGTAAATAAAATAGTAAGGGCCACTTTCACCACTTGCTGATATGTTCCGGATAACCTATCCGGCACTTTTTTGACAGCTAATTGTATGGGTAGATAACCCAAACAAAGAGATACAAAGACCCAAACAAAGAGATATGTTGGCGCCTACAGCCAGTTCGGGCATCATCGGCGTTCTCCGTATGCGCGGGCGGTTGGCACACTCCGTAGGTGCCCTCCGCCGCACTCAGCCTCTCGACCATCATCGGCATCGGACGCGGTTCCTCCCTCGTAGGCGCGATCAAAGTATTAATTATCCAGAAATATATCCTATGCGTTTACAGTCCGCGTCTTATTTAATACTCCAATAGTCGTAGGACCCTAACACTGGTCCTCTCGCCGTCTTTATTCGTTTTTTTTCGTCCCACCCGAGTACCGCGAATCTACACATCGCCGGTCCGTGGACTTTGACCGGGCCAACGTGGAATCGTCGTTTTCTTAGCCGTCTTGAAGAAAGAAGAGGATCCAGAAGCTGATGTCGCCTTCTGTTGGGAGTATAATACGGTTTATGCGTGAGTCGTTCCAATTAATCGCTTTCCAATCTTATTTTTTCCACTTTTGCTATAAAATCATTTCCATTGTCTTACTAAATTATTTTCGTAGTCATTATAAATCATTTACTGCTTCCCTGTGAATATTCAAAAGCCATAAACGCATTCGCACTCCAGTTTGTCTGCCTATTATTTTTTTCCAAGCACGTGTTGCGCACACGCGGTCGACGACCGCACGATACTCGTAGGTATCGAACGTAACGGGACCTAAACCTTCGCACCTGTTATCTATCAGCTGTTTTGCACGCTACTCGTCTTCATTATTTTCGTACTGTTTTTGCTGTTTTTTGCATCTTTCATTTGATTTCGCACACACTCATCAAAATGGCTGACATGAAAACGTTGATCAAGAAACGAGGCACATTTAAATCGAAGCTTACAATTTTTTCTAATTATTTAAAATTATTAAACAATGAATCCAGCCTTTCGCAGTTGCAACGTTTGGACCTTGAGGAACGCTTTTATAAATTCGAAGTTGTGTACACTGAATTTGACACATTACAGAGTGAAATCGAGATACTCGCAGAGGACCCAGAGGCTGTGCTCGAGGAGCGCGAGGAGTTCGAGCGCCAGTACTTCAGCCAGGTGGCCCTCGCACGCTCTCTGCTTGGAGTTTCGTCAAAAGGTTCCGTATCAAGCTCCAATAATAATAACACAAATGCACCCTCTAATCAGAATTTTGTTCGCCTACCTCAGATCAACCTTCCTAGTTTCGATGGGAACTATCAATACTGGCTCGAATTTAGAGACACATTTCTTTCATTAATTCACGATAACCCTAGTATCGATCAGATAAATAAATTTCACTATTTGCGAGCTTCACTCCAGGGAAATGCAGCCTTAATTATCAAAAACATAGATTTTATTGGGAATAATTACAAAATTGCGTGGGACTTATTATGCGAGCGTTTCAATAACAATCGTCTTCTGATTGATAATCATTTACAGGCAATATTTGATGTTGAGCCCGTATTGAGGGAGTCCAGTACCTCTCTTCGTAACCTTGTCGATGTAACTAATAAAAACATTAGGGCCCTTACAACATTAAAGCAACCTACTGAACATTGGAATACTCTTCTCATCTTTATATTGGCCAAAAAGTTGGACATAGCAACAAGTCGCCACTGGGAAGAGTATCGCAATGACTTGTCTACTGACCCCACGTTGACTAAATTTTGTACCTTTGTAGGCAGGAAAGCGGACTTGTTGGAATCAATTGAAACGAACCATAACTTATCGAATAATAATATATTAGTTGCCTTAAATAATAGTCACTCTAATAATAAACAATTACAAAACACACAAGATAATAAAAATAACACTCAGAAAAATAGTAACTATAATAAAAATGTACAAAATAATCAAAAATCACGCAATCTAAATAAACCTAACTTGCTAAGCTGTCCGCTTTGCTCCCAACGTCATTCATTATTTTCGTGTGAATCTTTCAGAGCTTTGCCCATAGAAAATCGCATACAAAAAGCAAAGGATTTAAATGTTTGTCTTAACTGCTTACGCCCAAGTCATTACGCTAAGCATTGCAAACTTACTCATTGCAAGTATTGTAAAATCAAACATAACACTCTTTTACATTTAGAATCACAGGATTCAAAGCCTTTTGTTAATCCTTTGCCTTCTGCAGCTGATGGCGTCGCTTTATCAGCTACATCCTTGCAGCTTGCTACTTCTTCGCATGTTTTACTGTCCACAGCATTGGTGAACGTCTTGAACTCTTCGGGCGAGAAGTACACTGCGCGGCTACTGCTCGACAACGGTAGTACAGCCAACTTCGTAACGCAAAGCTTATGCGACAAGCTGGGTTTGTCACGACGCGGTACGAGCACCAAGGTCACAGGTATCAATAACCATATCTCTTCTAGTACACAGTCTTGTCACCTCACAATCGAGTCTTTATGCTGTGCTTACAATATAGATATCGTATGTCATGTATTGCCTGAGATCACTAAGGTCTTACCGTCTTCGTTCGTGGACATCAGTCACGTTCCTATTCCCCCAGGTCTTCAGTTAGCTGACCCGAATTTCAATATTCCGTCGGTCATAGACATCCTGGTAGGCGCGGAAGTCTTTTGGAACGCCTTAGGATCAAATTCCATAGATTTAGGTAAAAATCTTCCCAAGTTATGTGAAACTAAATTTGGCTGGTTGGTATCAGGCAGCATATCAAGCCAAAAGAGTAAAACTCGTCTTCAATTTTGTAATTTCACAAATTTAAGTCCCACTCCCGATCTTTCTCAATTCTGGGAGCTAGACTATGTTTCACCCAAGCATTCTCAATCTCTAGAGGAGAGATCATGCGAGAAGCTCTTCTTAGAAACAACGTTTCGCAAGGACGACGGTCGTTTTGTCGTCTCAATGCCCTTAAAAAAAGATCCAAGTTTACTAGGTCACTCTTATGAAAACGCTAAGTGTAGGTTCCTGTCGTTAGAACGACGTTTTCACCGTGATCCCATCTTTAAGAATCGATATTTTGATTTCATGCTCGAGTATGAATCACTAGGTCACATGTCATCAGATAAAGACTGTGCCACTTTGTCTGATAGCTCTAACGGGAACTATTTTATTCCTCACCACGGCGTCATTCGGGAGTCTAGCTCCACTACTAAACTTCGCGTGGTTTTCGACGCTTCGGCAGCTACCTCTTCAGGAGTGTCCCTTAATGATCTCCAAATGGTTGGCCCCGTCGTTCAAGACGATCTATTCTCCATTTTGATACGCTTTCGCCAACATAAATACGTAGTTTCAGGCGACGTAGAGAAAATGTACAGAGCAATAGAAATAAATCCCATTCAACGACCTTTACAAAAAATTATTTTTCGGTTCGATACTAAGGAACCACTAAAAACATATACTTTGAATACAGTTACGTACGGCACCGCTTCTGCCCCATACTTGGCCACTAAATGTCTAGTCAGCCTAGCCGACAACGTAGATGACAGTCGCGTCAAGTCAGCCATACAACGTGATTTCTACATCGACGATTTTCTCCATTCTGCTAGTACAATTTTAGAAACTGTCGAAGTTTCAAAAAAGGTAGCATCTATCCTTTCTTCAGCCCACTTCCATCTACGTAAATGGAAATCAAATAGTCCCGAGATACTATCCCAAATTAGTGGTCCACAGAATGGTGACCCCACCAATTCTATAGACTTCTCTGAGCAAGGCCAAGGCAACACTCAGTCTAAGACATTGGGTCTACATTGGATTTGCGACACGGACATGCTCACCTTTTCCATAAATATAGAACCGTCAAAAAAGGTCACTAAACGTCATGTACTTTCAGTTATAAGCCAAATTTTCGACCCTCTAGGACTTGTTGGACCGTGCGTCGTCGAAGCTAAAATAATTATGCAACGCTTGTGGCTAGATAAATATGATTGGGACGACACGGTTTCTCTAGAAATTAACAACTTGTGGTCTTTATTCGAGCACACATTATCCCATTTAAATGGGTTACATATCCCTCGGTGGGTTTCATTTAACGATTCAACTATCCAGGAAATTCATGTTTTCACTGACGCCTCCGAAAAGGTCTATGGGGCCTGTCTTTATATTCGGTCTTATAACCATAGTTCAGGCACAATACGCGTCCAACTTCTGGCGTCCAAAAACCGTATAGCTCCTATAAAACCTACTACTATGCCTAGGCTTGAACTTTGTGGCGCTTTGTTAGGTGCAAGACTGTTTACAAAGGTGGTGGACTCGCTTACTTTGCACATAGACAAATGTAGATTTTGGTGTGACTCCACGATAGTTCTAGGTTGGTTGTCAACGCCATCTTCTCAACTCAAACCCTTTGTGCGAAACAGAGTCAACGAAATCCAGGAGAGTACTTGTGGTCATACCTGGAGCTATGTACCGTCGAAGGACAACCCGGCGGATCTCGTTTCACGAGGCTTACGAGCTGACGTCATTGGCGACACTCATCTATGGTGGTCTGGACCTTCATTTTTATTTAAAAATGAGAATGAGTGGCCCAAGATGCCTAATGTCGTGAAGCGTGATCTACACGAAGTAGTATCTCACATCAGTAGCAGTAGTGTTAGTGCAGATAATACTAGCAGTAGTGGTAGTACCGCTTTTGTAACACCTAACATTAATATTTCAATAATTCAAAACTTAATTTCAAAGTATTCTAGTTTCACAAAATTACAACGAGTTGTAGCCTATTTATGTAGATTTGTGCATAACATAAAAAATAAAAATCATAAATTGTGTGGCAATCTCTCTTTAATTGAAATCAAAAAATCACATAATTTAATTTTGTTGTGTGCTCAACTTCAAATGTTTCCTGACGAATATAAATCGCTGAAATCCGGTAAGACATTGCCCCACAAAAACAGGCTGATTACATTAACACCATTCTTAGATACTGATGGTCTTATTCGCGTAGGCGGGAGGCTTGATAATTCCCCCTACGACTTTGATACAAAACATCCTATTTTGTTATGTAGTTCTCATATTATCACTAAAGCTATATTTCAAATGCAACATGTTAAACTTTTACACGCTGGCCCTCAGTTGCTTTTGGCAAGCATACGCCAAACCTATTGGCCTCTTAAAGGTAAAAACTTGTCTAAATCGATTGTTAACAAATGTGTGATTTGTTACAGACATAGAGCTCAAAATGTGCAACCTATCATGGGACAGCTTCCTCTTAATAGAACACAGTTAGAGTTCCCTTTTCAAAACTGTCATGTTGATTATGCCGGCCCAGTATTGATAGCCGACCGAAAGGGACGAGGTTGTAAATTGTTAAAATCTTATTTGTGCATTTTTGTTTGTTCCGCAGTAAAAGCTGTACATTTGGAGCTTGTTACGGACCTCACCACTGAGGCTTACATGGCTGCTCTAAATCGGTTCGTGGCGCGTCGAGGCAAGCCTCGAAGTATCACGTCCGATAACGGGACTAACTTTGTCGGCGCATCTAATGAGATGCAAAGGTTCCTTCTTGGCTCAAATGTTGCATCTGAGATAGCGCAGGAAGGTATCGAATTCATCTTCACTCCTGCCTATACTCCTCACTTTAATTCTTTGGCCGAAAGTGCGGTCAAATCTTGTAAGCACCATTTAAAAAGATTACTACATCTTACTCATTTCACTTTCGAAGAAATGACAACTTGTTTATGCCAAATTGAGGCAGTCCTTAATTCTCGCCCTCTTACCCCTCTTTCTTCGGATCCTCATGATTTTTCGGCTCTTTCTCCCTCTTATTTTCTAATTGGACGACCACTCTTAACTGTACCGCACCCACAGGTGGCTGATGTCAACATCACCCGTCTGGATCGATGGAGACGAATCCAACACATACAGCAGCATTTTTGGCAGCGATTTAATATTGAATATGTCTCTCTGCTACAGACCAAGATGAAATGGTTCGCATCCACAGGCGAGGTGAAGCCTGGGCAGTTAGTACTGATCAAGGAGAAGACTCCACCATTGCTCTGGTCACTAGGGCGAGTCATGAAGACGTATCCTGGTGTGGACGGCGTCTCGAGGGTAGCTGAACTCAAGACGAAGAAGGGGACCATACGCCGGGCCTTTAACTGCATCTGTCCACTTCCACTTCATTGAAGACGTCCGTTCTTCAACCCGGGGAGTATGTTGGCGCCTACAGCCAGTTCGGGCATCATCGGCGTTCTCCGTATGCGCGGGCGGTTGGCACACTCCGTAGGTGCCCTCCGCCGCACTCAGCCTCTCGACCATCATCGGCATCGGACGCGGTTCCTCCCTCGTAGGCGCGATCAAAGTATTAATTATCCAGAAATATATCCTATGCGTTTACAGTCCGCGTCTTATTTAATACTCCAATAGTCGTAGGACCCTAACAGATAGATAGTCAAAACAATTGCCAGATAGGTTATCCGGAACTTATCAGCAAGTGGTGAAAGTGGCCCTAAGTATAGACAACAGCACGTTAACCGTTGATAATTTGACTATTCCATCACAAAGATTAGTTCTTTATTCAAGAAATGTGTACTGTATGTCTATACGAATATTTAATAAACTTCCTAACTTGAAAACATTGACATTTACAAAATTTCAGAACTATTTATTAAATTTTTTAAAAGAGAAAATGTATTATACTATAAATGAATTCCTGACTGATAAAATTTGACACTATTGATAATTCTAATTTGTAATGAAATTATTGACATTAATTGTATGATAAAAATTAACATTTGCACGTCGCATTGCGATAGAATATGTTGGAAAAACAATCTTTCATGTTTGTATTAAACCATATTCTGGCAAATAAATGATTTATTTATTTATTTATTTGACCTACCACAAGACGTCGATTTTTCTCAATTGATATTGTTCTCTACATGTCGGACATAAAGTCGAAAATCGGTTCAATGACGTTTAACTTTTTGGGTAGGTGCTACCGTTAACTGTAGAACCAAAATTAAAAGGAATAAACATATACCGGGACTATTATTAAAACTAATAAATTTGCAAGGTGTCCCGTAAGTCTTGGATAACCTTGTAACCACATATTCTATACAGGGTGGCCAGGTAAGTGAATCAAAAAAATTGTTTTTTAGGTGCCTCGTGTTGAGAGGTATCTGAATCACCCCTATGTATGTTCTACGATTTTTCGTAGTTTTCGAGTTACGATTTTTTTATGAATTTTTGCAACCGGATCAGTTTAAAAATTTTCAAAAAAAAAAAGTAGAACGTTTTTTCGATTTTTTTTCTTGCAGCTAAATCTCTATGAACTGTGCATATATGCATAAAATAAACAGCCTCATAACTTTTATGGAAGTTACTACAAAATTGACCTAAAGTTGAGAATTTATGTAAAGTGAGTTATTTATCATTTAAATTTTTAAACTTAAAATTGAAAATCTTAACTGATAAATTCTTAGTTTCTAAGTAGCTTCAGAGAATGCGCTAGACTCTAAATTTTCATAATAATAACAAAAAAGTAGTACTTTATGAAGTGAAGGCTTCATAAGCTATTTAAAAAAATCGTAGAACATACATAGGGGTGATTCAGATACCTCTAACCACGAGGCACCTAAAAATAAAATTTTTGGACGTCACAATCCTGGCCATCCTTTATAGCATGGTGTACAACTTTTGTTCTACGACTTTTGCAAACGCCTCAAGCGAGATCAATTTGCAAATGTCTAATTTATTTCGTGTAAGTACGGCGCTTTTTAACCGACTTCAAAAAAGGAGGAGGTTCCTAATTTGTAGGTATTTTTTTAAATAGATACTCACTGCAGTCTAACTTCATCAGGGCACATGGTGGTGACCGTGGACTCGAAGTGGCGAAGCTTCCTGTTGAACTGAATGCCATCTTCGCCGAGCGAGAACTGTTCTAGCTGGAAAGAGATATTAATATTTATTTTAATAAGAATAAGAAATCTTTATTTGCATCAAAATGGCTAAACATGAGATCATTATAAAAAATGTAATAGCCTTATACCATAGGCTGTTACGTTTTTTAAAACGATCTCATGTTTAGTTTAGAGAATGTGACATCGACATCTTTGCTGACTCCATGGGAAAGTTTAAGAGGAGGGTTTTGTTATCCTTATCTGTTTAGCCAATGTCTAATTTTGTTGAGTTGTAGGTTATTGATAAATTGTTTATTTTGCACTAAAATAGTAATAGCTAATATAGCAACAATATAATTAAGGTCACTTATGTAACTAAAAAATTATGTAGTCCATTATTGCATGCCGTGGCAACCTGTTATTAAGACGGCACTTAGTCTATAGCCAATATTTGCATGTCTTACCAATTTGCTTGTAATTGTGCTTGTCTTGTTGGTTGTCCTAATAAAATAAAATAAAATAAAATAGCAAGCAAATCACGTGCCGTGTGGGGAAGGCCGTAAAGAATACATTTCCCTACCGCCGAAAGGAGGCGTGTCGTAAAAGGCGACAAATTTTTGTAGCACGAGACGGGCAGCAGCGTCTGCGTGCGGAATCCTATAACAAACTGTGCTCGCCAACCCGCCTGCCAAGCGTGGCGAGTATTGGCAATGATAAAAGTCATTGGGGGAGGTCATTGCTCAGCAGTGTTCGTCTTATGGCTGTGATGATGATGATGAAGGGTGTAAAATAGGGGGTGACATGCCGTATTCTACGCGAGCGACGCCGCGGGCACAGCAAGTAGCATCATACTATATATATATATATATATATATATATATATATATATATATATATATACTTTGATTCTGACTTTTTAATGTCGAGGGAAAGTGAGTTCCACAGTCGTACTACCCTCAGAGCGAAAGATTTGGAGACGAAAGAAGAACGATGAGCATGGGTACCCAGCCTGTTACCAATAGTGTTAATGTTGTTAGAGATTTGGGCATTCTCCTCGACCAGAAACTAACGTTTGTTCCTCATATTGACAACATTAAAAAAGGTTCAAAGTCGTTAGGTTTTATAATTAGAAATACTAAATCATTTAAAAAAATACAAGGCAAAATGTATCTCTTCAATTCACTCGTTCGAAGTATAATAGAATATTGCGGGGTGGTGTGGCCTCATGCAACACATAGTTTAAGACTTGAAAGGATTCAAAAACGATTTCTCAACCACTTGGCTTATTTCACGGGTATTTCCAAAAAAGTCAGGGGATACAAGAATAGTCTTGCACATTTTAAAATTAAATCGTTGGAAAACCGTAGAAACTCAACTGACCTTATTTGCCTTCATATAATTATAAACGGTTATATTGATAGCCCTGATCTTACATCTAGAATTAAATTTAGGATTCCACACAACTTCCCTAGACCAGGGGCGTGCATTGGTTTCAGATGGGGGTAGGCTGTGAGTGAAAATTGAGTAAGTTTGCGTGAAACAGTAGGCGATCTCGCGGCAGCCTAACATTGGTTAAATTGCACAGAAACGATCTAAGTTGCACGCTTTAGTAAGGAATAAGTACAGGTAGACGACAAAATGGTTACAGAATATTTATTGTTTATTGTTGAATACGTAATTAATAATTATGGTTAGCTGTCGGTTTTTTATGAAGGTAGGCTCTGCATAATAGCCTATATGGAATGCACGTCCCTGCCCTAGACATATCCTAACATTCTAGTAATATCCTATGCCCACCTTTCCGTAAAACGGTATTTGGCTCCAACAGTTCAATTCAGAGACTGTAAACTGTTAATAAATATCAAAGAGATATCGATATATTTGGAAGTGGTGCACACAAGTTCAAGCGCGAGGTCCAACAAATAGTCTTTGGCTAGTTTTTCCTAGTTGGTCCTAGTTTATAATTATTTTGTTTAATAACAAACTTTTTATATTTTTTGCATTCACAATAATGCTAGTCACAATAATTAAGTTAAAAATATTTTTTAAGTAGAATTTTTTTTTTTTGATAGAGTAACTTACTTTTATTTAAAAATGTAACTAAACTTAAATGCATGTTGTGTTTACCTTAAAAGTTGTACACTTAGATGTCTAATTTTGATATTGTGTTATGATATTCATAGTGTATCAATTACTGGTAAACCAAATAAATAAATATTTAAAAAAAGTAATAATCTACTTACCAACACTAATAACGGTCTGAACTGTTCATCAACTGTCAGCAACTCCTTTAATCCCTCATCTTCTATATTCACGTGGTATTTCACTTCAGGTTTCGCCTCTTTACTCACATCCTCTTTCTCTGCATCTTCTTTTTTCTCCTTCCCTTCTGTTCTGGGCTCTGAAATAACACACGTCACTATTTTCTTTATTATGCAATCGTCGTTGTCTGAATCCATTTTTAGTAATATCGGGGAGCGATTTGTACAGGTGCACACTTGCTATTGTTGAATGGTGCACCTGTATTAGGGATGTGCAATTGGTGGTTTAAATAATCGAATGAATCGACAGTCGATTGTCGTGTCGTTTTCGACAGCGATCGATTAAATACTATAACGAACTACAGATACAGATAGGCTCTGCATGAGTCAGTTGCAACAACACAAAATATTGTTAACACACTTTGTAACTATATTTTACATATTTTTAGATCATTGCTAGAATCTAAGCAAAAATTTAAATCCATTAATGTAGCTTACGAATTGTAAAACTATAGAAATAAGATTCCCTTAAAATACTTGACGCGTGAAACAAAACGTTTACTTACATAGAAATTGAAGTAAGTATTAAGTTTCTAAAACATCACGTGAGTCATGGACGACTCATAAATTGCGATCGATTATCGAATACTCACACGATATGATATGTTAAAGCGATTTATCAACACCAACGGTTTTTTTAAATATGATAGATAGACGCCATGTTGAATTTTTAGCGAAACGGCAATCATAACATGTGACGTCATCGGCACGACGATTCAACATGGCCGCTATATCTATCATATTTTTGCAGTTGGTGTCGATAAATCGCTATAACATATCGTGTTATGGTGGTCATGCTAGGGGGGCGGGCAGGTATCCAATAATCAGATTGTTTTCAAGTAAAGCCACATCACTAATCTCTGTTGCACTTAACGATATGTAATTCGGTATTGGTTAGGACGAACAGGTAGTACGAAAAATGTTTGCTATTATATTTTAAGCCTTGTGCGTTCGTATTAAGGTTGAAAACCAAAGCAAATAAAAGAAACAGTATAAGTAAAAGGGGTGAGTCGGAGAAAATACCACGTGGTTTATGAATAGGGTTGTTTACACCATTCTTAAATAACTCAAGATAACATTTACTAAAACTGACACCTTATTCTAGGCCTAATCACCCGGCACATTATAATTAATTAAAAAAAATAGATTTTTAATTGTTTCAAAATAAATAAAAAGTTAGTCCGTTGAGTTAGGTAAACAGTGACGTCATAATTTGTTATCGCCATACAAATTACATGAAAGAGTAGCGTTAAGACCGTTTTTAAAAAGTATGTCAATTGATTAGTGGTGTAAAATACCGTTTTGGTGACAGTGATACAAACAATTCTATCATTTTAAAAAGGTAAATAGTAGTTTTTTTTATTTTAGTGTAGGTTCTGTGCACAATGTTTTTTAAGGTTATTAACATTCTTTTAAATTGCATGTGGTGTTTTCCTTAAAATATTGCTAGACTTAGATGATAAATTATTTTTAGATGATTGTTGTAATATTAGTAGAAAACATTAATCCTTGGGCGACAGTTCAGCCAGGGTTCTGGCGGCGAGTTCAGTGTCTCTCGGCCTAATTGTAATAATAATGACACTAGTGTAGTGTGTGTAACATGTGTTCGTAACTTCGTATCTTTTTTTAAATATCTTTATTTGGCTCATAAAAATATAATAGTAATTACATATTAACAAAATTTACACAAGATTTATGAAGTAAAAGGTACCTATATGTGCCAAAAAGGGGACCTTTTTGGGTCATGGCACTTTCATGATACGCACTCTGTAGCCCTGGGCGACAGTTCGGCCAGGGCCCTGGCGGCGAGTTCAGTGTAATAGTTATAATAATGACCAGTGTAGGGACATGTTCGTACCTGTAGCCCTGGGCGACAGTTCGGCCAGTGTCCTGGCGGCATCCAGGTCGGCCAGGTCGGCGTCTCCCGGCCGCGGCTCGCGCAGGTGGTGGCGGCCGGTGTACCCGCGCCCGCGCCCCGTTGTTGACATCGCTGTTGCCTGGAAACATTAAAATATATTATTAATCTATCTAAGGCGCTGCGCACGCGACGGGGCGGGGCGGGCCGGACAATGTTGCCGTGAACGATAAAACAGAGGAAATCGTATACTGCAACGTACAGGTTTACAGGTTATACGGCGATTAAGACCGCGCTGCAAGTGCTCGCTGGGTACGCGGCAGCGCGGCATGTCCGTGGCTGCACAGTCTGGATCACACATACCAGTTCCTATACACTAACGCTGACGGCGGCGGGCGAGGGCGGTAAGTTTAGTCCGCATCGAACGCTCTACTAGAATGGTCGTCCGTCGTATGCGATGAGGGCATCGACGGGCAGACACGGTCTTTATTGCTTCGCGTCAAAAAGACCGCCCCGTGGTATGCGCAGCGCCTAAATGGAGTCTGGCCACCTCTTGACATTGCGATTCTTGGCTTCTTGTTACGGAAGTGGACGGAAGGATCGTCCAATGGCAGCGTTTGTCCCCACAATAGGCGTTCGTCCTCCGTTTTACAAGGGCTTAAGTGACAGTTTGTATGTTACTCATAATTAACTGAGAACGAAAAATGCAGTCTGAGTTCACGTCATGGAGCACAAACGCTATAGAGTGGAAATGTCATAATTTGTTCAACTAATCTTGTATCTTTACTGTTTTAGTAAGGGAGAATTGACATGTCTTGTCATTTCATACAAAATGTAAATGAAAAATCACAAACTAGTTTCGAAGAAAGACGGTTCGTATTGCTGCACGTAGAACTGACGGCCGATGGGGCAGAAAGGTTCCAGAATGGAGGCCGCGTACCGGCAAGCGCAGCGTAAGACGTCCACTCACAAGGTAGTCAGACGACCCGGTAAGGGTCGCAGGAAGACGCTGGATGCAGGCCGCTTCCAACCGGCCAATCTGGAAGTCAATGGGGGAGGCCTATGTTCAGCAGTGGACGTCCTATGGCTGAAATGATGATGATGATGATTGCTGCGAAACCTTAGACTGAGATAGATCCATAGAGCTAGCACGGGTTTCGGCAAGAAAACTCCGCCTACTTTTGAGTTTTCAAGATACGGTGGCACATCCAAAGTATCCAAACGTGTGTCGGGAGTCATTTTGTACCAATAGCATTCAACAATGCCCTCGAAAATGACAGTTTTAACCACAAAATGTATTTAATAATGATTTTAACTACCAAGTCTAAAACAATAACTGAAAGTGTGACAGAAAAAAGCGGACCTCAGAGCAAAGTTTGACACACGTTTGATCACTGAACCTTAAACGTAGCGATTATTCGATCAGTGCTTCTACTTCTTCTAGGACGTCCACCCACAAGGTGGACAGACGACCTGGTAAAGGTCGCAGGAAGCCGCTAGATGCAGGCCGTTTCCAACCGGCCGATCTGAGTCACTGGGCGAGGCCTATGTTCAGCAGTGGACGTCCTATGGCTGAAACGAAAATGATGATGAAACACAATGCGACACCTATCGATATATGGGCTGTGTGCTTCTCCATTGCTGCGACCTTACCAGAGGTGTAAGTCGGCCCTAAAAGGTACAGTCAACTGCATGTCAACCTACCCAAAAAGATAAAGGTCTTTGAACCAATTTTCAATTTTAAGTTTAAGATATAGAGATTATAGATAAATTTTACGTTTTGTAGTAGGTTGACGAGCTGTTGTCTGTACTCAGGGCAATTGCCAGTGGCCTGCACCTGCATAGTGATGGCTGGAAGGCGAAGGAAATCCAACGAACGTACAGAAGCATGCTCGTTCGGCTCGCGCAAAGCTTCTAGTTCGCTCAGCTTAAAACAACTATAGAGCGAACTAGAGGTTTAGCGCGAGCTGTTCTATCTTCTATATGTTGCAGCGAAATGAGGATACCAGGGATTTCACGCAATCGCTGGATACCACGAAATCACGGTAAATGTCGAATTTTCTCCTTACGTCTTATTACTAAAATTATTTAGAGATAGATACATATAAAACAAAGTCGCTTCCTCCGTCTGTACGCTTAGATCTTCTAAACTACGCAACGGATTTTGATGCGGTTTTTAATATAAGACAGAATGATTCAAGAGGAAGGTCATGTATAATACATGCATATTATATTATAAATAATAACGCTAACACGCAAACGAAGTAGCGGTCAACAGCTAGTTATTTATTATTCTTTAGTAGCTTGAACTGTTTCTATTCACGAGTTGATAAGTTAACATGTTTTTAAAACAAGCGATTAATGGGAGGCCAAGGTAGTCCATTTGCGTATTTGATATTGAATATCGAGAATATTTACTACAAAATTACTATGCTTTTATCAATAAAATTTACACTTTAGTACACATTTTTATCTGGCTATAAAACATAAATATGAATTATTTTATTCATTTAAACTATCTTGCAAAAGGGAGGACTTACTGTGTAGTACTTTATAGAATTCTCTCTCAGTGAACTTTGCGATAATGCTGTCAAATTTGTTCTGTGGTGGAATAATAAAAAAGTAAATTGTCAGGATCTTATCAACCCTTATGGTTCCGATTTTAGAATTTTCACTTTGAGGTATGTGACCTTATGAAAAAACATTAAAAATCATTTCGTCACTAGTATTAAAAAAAAAGATAAATATTAGACAACATCACATACATTGCTTTGACGACCTCCGTAGCCGAGAGGCGAGCATACCGGACTTGGTGTCGCTATCTCTGAGGTTCCAAGTTCGATTCCCGGTCGGGTCAATGTAGAAAAATAACTTTTCTATATTGTCTCGGATCTGGGTGTTGTGGTGCCGTCGTTGTTTCTGATTTCTGTAACACAAGTGCTTTAGCTACTTACCTCAGGATCAGAGCAATGTATGTGATGTTGTCCAATATTTATTTATTTATTTATTGCTCTGATCCTAAGGTAAGTAGCCAAAGCACTTGTGTTACAGAAATCAGAAACAACGACGGTACCACAACACCCAGATCCGAGAAAGAAAAGTTTGTTTCGATAATCATACCCGAGACCTCAGAGATGGCGACGCCAAGATAAATATAAATAATAAATATGCGCCAGACGTCATGGACTCGAAGTAAGGAACCAACATCCTTGTGTTACGAGGTACCAGACAATACCAGCACACCCAGCCTCAAGCCACTTTAGAAAATTTCTTTTTCTGATCTGACCTGAACCCAGGACCATTTGCCATTTGCGTGCCACACCACCATCTAATCGGGTCTCCGTTACCTCATCATCCCAGCCATAGAACATCCACTGCTGAACATAGGCCTCCCCAATGACTTTCAATACTCGCAACGCTTGACAGGGGGTTGGCGGACCCAGTATTTTATAACATTTTGCACGCAGACGCTGCTGCCAGTCTCGTGCTACAGGAATTAGTCGCCTCTTACGACACGCCTCCTGTTGGCGGTGGGGAAGCGTTTACTTAACGGCCGGCACACGGCACTTTGTTACACACATAGATAAAGTGATAGTGTAGTGTATAGTTACTACTGTGTAGACAAAAAACTATGACAATGTAATAGTAAACAATAGTTAATTCCATTGTAAGCACGACATTAGCGACGTCGGCGACCTTCGTAGCCGAGAGGCGAGCATACGAGAGGTTCGATTCCCAATCGGACAATGTAGGAAAAAAACTTTTCTATATTGTCTCGGGTCTGGGTGTTGTGGTACCGTCGTTGTTACTGTTTTCAGTAACACAAGTGCTTAAGCTACATATCATAGGATCAGAGCAATGTATGTGATGTTGTCCAAATAAATTTATTTACCTATTTATTAGTACAATACAAGGTAATATTGGAGTGAAAATCACAATGAGCAATTTATTTAGCCAACAAACAGTTTCTATCAATTGTAGTCACTTGATAGGATTCATTGTCATTTTATTTTTGGATAACCTCGATTTCAGTATAAAAATTACATTAAAAGATATTATAGAAGTATCTAAGTAAGTTTTGTCTTATTAGACATAATTTTGACTATTGGAATTTAGACGGACATGACACAGCAGTTAAGCACCAATACCTCATCTTCTCTGTCAACCTTATGCAGATATAAATTCTATTCTTAAGAACAAAGAACTTATTTTTATTTTATAAATACAACAAAGTCGGGTTAGATACACCATTTATAAGTCAAAAACAGCTGGACTGGTTTTTATTAACTTTGATTTGTTGAATTTGTCTATGCTCCGAATAGCAGAATAAATAACAAAAAGGACAAATTTACGAAAGATATATATATAGTAAGTAAGTAGTATTTTATTTGGCACCAAAAACAATCTAAAATTACAAAATACAGGAATGGTATATGAGGAGGCGGTACGAAGTGCGCCAGCTAGTTATTTCTACAAAATATTGGTTAGGTGGTATTGTTTCTTACCTGCCCATAAGCTGAGCGGTAACAAGTCTGTGTAACAATAAAATGCTATTGTATTTTTGCTAGGACTGGGGGGTTAACCATAACATTTTATAATCTTAATCTAAGCTTGTAAGCACCTTGGATCTCTTCTATAAGCCTAAAGTGCTTGTAAATTAATAAAACATCTTGTTTAACTGATCAAGCATATGTAAACGAGACATAATAGAAATTCAATTGTTATGCGGTCTCATGAGACTGCTTCGATGTTAACGGGTTAATCAACAATAAAAAAGGTTAAAAGGACTGGGAAGAGATCTTTTTCCAGCTGTAAAGTTCAGAACTTTGTCTAACATTGTATTGTAAACAAATTTTGCAGGTCTTTTTAAAATAATAAGTATAAAAAAATATAAAAAGGTTTTTTTTGTTATGTTTAATCACTATAGTAGGTTTTTTTTGTTTGTCTATCTTAACTAATCAAGCATACGTAAACGAGACACAATAGATATTCCATTGTTATGCGGTCTCATGAGACCGCTTGGATATTAACGAGTTAAGTGAATAATTTTATTAAAAAGAAATCAAGATTGTTTACAATATTCGACAATCAAAGAAAACTGGACTTTTAGTAAGATGCTATTTAATAAAACTTTAACTCGTCAACATCCAAACGATCTCTTAAGACTGCATAGCAATGGAATTTCTGTTGTGTCTGATAATTTATGAAAGAATTGTGTTAAAATAAAAATTTCTCAATTTTTTTTTTTTAATTAACTGATTTCAAGTTTTTTTTAATTTGTTTTCTTATGAAATCACATTGGAACATCCTAGTCTGTGTCCTTTCATGAACCTTAAAAGCACAGATCATATTTTCAACTACCAATACTTAAGTTGTGATGCTGTTACTTAGGTTATACAACTAAAAATAGATAATCAGTATAAGTATTACAAGAAATAAATTATGTGCGAGTTTAAACTCGGTTAAAAAACACTAACAATTGTTAAAACACCTGTTGAAGCAACCAAATACACTTGGCGTGTTCATATAATGGAAAAGAGAACTGCGATTGCGATGCACAAGTGTAAATACTAAGAACGGCCTTGTTGATTGGTGAATGACGGAAGAAAAGTTCAACATTAAATATTCAACAAAACAACACCATATCAAAACAAATACTTACACAAACACCAAAAACTTTATAATTGACAACCAATACAACTCAAATCGACAATTATTTTCATTTGATTCTAACAGGAAAAATCGTTTGACACATCAAAATCACGACGTAGCAAACACTGAAGTATTTGAATAGCTGAAATTACTCAAGATTCCATTTCATGTTTCATTTATCACGTCTCAAGTCATAATTTAAATATACATGGCGTGTAAACTCAAAATATCTTTGTCTCGAAAACTCAACCGGTAAATCTCCAAGGATGACAAATTCTAATTGGGTTTGCAAAATAACATCACACGACAAACGTTGCACAACAAATCAAGGCATAAATTAAATGTTAGTTAATATCATAATTTTGCACTCACCAAAGATAGTTTAAAATAAATTCGGAAGTTATTTATTTCCTAGTTGTTTAGTTGCGTAGCGGTTGTCATACGTTTCTTTCAGTGCCATATTGGCGAGGCTAGTGCGTCAAAGAAATTAAACCATAGACAAAGAACGACTTTACCGGTTTTTAGTAAAAAATATCTTCACGAACATACAAATGAATTCATACAGTCACACACGTTCATTACACATAACTACACAATCAGAACAACACAAATATGAATCTACTTCAGTGTGAATGCCGCTGAGACGCTGAATGCTGTTTTTTTTACTGCTGGCTGTGTTTTGGTGTGCTGTGTGTGATGGATGTGTGCCCGTCTTGGCCTATCGTCTTTCTTTTTATAAGCGCGTGTTACCCAATCATAGTATTCAAAGCAGTACAACTCAAACTAGTAAAATATTACTACAATATTTACAATATCGACTACAAAAATGAGTTCGGCAGTTTCACAAATGCAATCAACATCGTTTATCATCTCCCATAACCATTTTAATAACTACCACAAATAAGAGTAGTAGAGCAAATTTTGTGATGGATGTGTAATATTTAACTAATGGCGACCTTCTGGTCCTCTTGACTGGCCCCGCCTGAGCTACAAACTTACGGGTTTGAATCCTACAAGGGGCAGATGTTTTTATGATGGGCACGATCACGAGACACGAGCAATTGTACCCCAGTCATGGGTGTTTGAAAACGTATTTATGTGAGTTTATCCGTTATCCAGTCGTATGATGTTGAATTAATGAATGTTAGAAGATTGTATTATTATTATTTATTTATTTATTTATGTGTAATGTATCCTCCTCTGTGATTGGTGGTTGTGTGATGAAACTTAAGCCAGATTTAGCTTGGTAAAAAATAATCAGAAGCAGCAGCTGGTTATCCCTTTATTCACAGTTGCAGAATGAATTCATCTATCCATCAAGCAAGACAGTGTGCAACGAATCGAAGCGCTGTAGTAAATTAAATTAATTTTTCTATTTATTGGTGGAATTATCTATCACCATCATGTCAGCCTATTTCAGTCGTCTGCTAGTCGTAAGCCTCCACCAAATAGCTCCAAAGAGCACGATCTCCCTCTGCCATCTAGCAACTGCTAGCCATCTTCATAAGATCGTCAGTTCATCGAGCTGGGGGGCGTCTTATACTACGTTTGCCAAGGCGTGGTATCTTATTTGAGAACTTGTTTGTTCCACATTCCACTGCCATTGATAGAATGATTATCTGGATAAATAATATTTACGGAACTATTTTCTGGGGTAACTCGACTGATGTATCCGCGGTATCTGTGTTGCAAAAACGGTGTCTTAGAATAATATCGTTTACAGCGCTGAGAGACTCGTGTAGAATGTTATTTGCTATATATAAAACACAAACGGTCACTTGCGTATATACGAGATGTGTTGATTTATTCAAAAATACAGTAAGCACTTCCAACACTTTGACGATGCATCAAGCCGTTACGCCTCGCGCCGTGCAAATGATTTCGTACTACCCCCAGCCCAACTCGCGCTTTATAAGAGCGGTCCAAACTATATATATGGCCTTCAATTCTGTTAAGGCCCTTCAAGGCATCAAATTCGATTAAGAGTTCAAAAAGTTATTTATTAAAAAGACGTTTTTTAATTTAAATGAATATTTTAACGACAAATTGTAGTTTATTATAATTTTCAAAGAAATTTAAATTATATTGTATTTTAATTAAGTTAATATTTTATTGTTGTAAATTGTTATTTTTAATTTTATTTGACATTTGTTATTTAATATTTTGATATAATACTAACTAAGTGACGTTATTGACATAATTATTATAATTTAAAAGTATGTGACATTGAACCTATTTAAATATCAATTAATTGAAAGGCTAAAATATTGTTGAATAATTGTGAATGGAATGCTGATATTGTTAGGATTAATTTTTATCAAATAATTGAGTTCACGAATGCCTCATGGATGTTAAAATGTAACTATTTTATTACCATCTATTTATGCTTATTGTACTGCTATTGTTTTACATTATAAAGGAAATAAATGAATATGGATGGTGATAAATTATTATTAAATAACAAATAAATAACTAATGAAAAAATTATCCCAGAAAATTATGTTACATATTTATTTTTCTGCCTATGCAAAATTAATTTAGTCTATACATATAAAACAAAGTCAGGTTAGTTACACCATTTATAACTTGAAAACGGCTGAACCGATTTTTTTGATCTATGATTTGTTAAATTTATATAGCAGAATAACTATAAAAAACACGGAAATATTTAAAATTATGTAGGGGCGGTACGAAGTTCGCCGGGACAGCTATCATAAAATAGAACAAATTTTTTATTCAACCCTGTTTTTTATAAAATAAGAAATGTGAAAATAATTACCTCCTGTTATATATTTTTTGACGTGATAACGTCTTTAAAATCGTTTTAGTCGGGTGACATGTTCAGAAACTTGTGTCACACCAAAACCTAACGAGCGCGATCGCAGGTATAACGAGAGAGAGACGGACCGATCTCCCGTCTCATCTCGAGCGCTGCCAGTCATTCCGTGAAACTTGTCACGCGGAATCCTCACGAGCGGAGGCTGGCATAGCGTTCGAGTGAGTGGACCGATCTTCCGTCTCTCTCACTCTAGCGGCATACAAACGAATGGAGATTTTCTCGTGCGGTTAAGTTTGATTTGAGTTAAAAACGATAGATGTAATTTAAAATTTGAAAAAATTGTTATCTTCATTAATTCCTTACTTCCCAAAAACTTATATCACCAATAAGACGTTATCACGTAAACATCTCGATCGTAAACCTACTTTACAAACAACCAATTTTTACTTATTATTATTTTTGTTTCTGAAAATTTATATTAAACTTATTTTTTATAATAATATAAATACGTACGTACGTATAATACGTTTTTTTATGATACGTAAAGTATCAATTTTTTAAAAGTTTTCATCAAAACAATGAAATAACTTTTTAAATATTACTGCATGTACAGTTACGTTATTTATTATCTTCTAATGCCAAAAAGATTCATTTTAAAGAATTTACTATATTTAATGCAAATAAAGATTTCATATTGTTTTATACGAATAAATAGGTTTAATAAATATAATATAAACAGATTTTTTTCGACACACTGCGGCTCACTTCGCATTTAAAGGTTTAATTTTGTTTAAAAACCGTAGTTTTGGAACAGGAAAGAAAATTCATTTATCATAGACAAAATACCGGTTTTTCCTTTCCAATCACTAATGAAAAGCCGATCGAAAAATGACATTTCGTCGGGGGGTGAAGAAGTATGAAGAAAGGGGGTAACATTTCAGATGAGTTTGAGAGTGAATAATGGAAAATGCGATTTTCCTGAACATTATCACAATTTTTTACTGGCACTAATGCAACGACCGATTGTTCTAGTGTTCTAAATTAACAATAGGAAATTAATAATTAGTGTAACAGTGTTTTTCCTTCGTCGCACTTAGTTTTTATCGTCACTGCGGTTGTTTGTGATGCTGTTTTATTAAAAAACTATTTTATTTAATTGTTAATGAGCAGAAAACCCGTGATTTTAGCTATATAAAACCGAACTTGAGCGTGTTACATAAGGATTTCGACCTGCCATTCCTTAATTCAATTAAAAAATAATAATATTTAAAAAAATGTCTGAGGGCCAAGGAGAGCCGAATCATAAAAAAGATAAAGATATCAAGGAGGTCGTAATAGCGGCTAATGTACCCAGTGATAGCCCTGTCACGGACCCTGGCCACGTGAGAGGGGGACCTCCTGAAAGCTCTGCAGCAGGGAAGTTCGACGGTCAGCGCGGGAAGTCGAGCGCCTTGAAGAAGTCAGCTCGGTATCGAAGCAGGTCACTGTCGGCGTCGTCAGCTGATTCTTACAGCTCTACTTCATACACAGGTCAGTGATTTTAGTCATAGATGTAAATAGTTCCCTGAGCCACCAACAG
The DNA here is from genome assembly GCA_963576865.1 of Anania hortulata. NCBI lineage: Eukaryota > Metazoa > Arthropoda > Insecta > Lepidoptera > Crambidae > Anania > Anania hortulata. The sequence continues at coordinate 8,692,671 of OY756416.1, forward strand.
ATAGCGCTGCATGCACATAAGATCGCGGTGGCCTGTGTGTCGCGTCATCCAAATATAGACCGGCTCGCTCACATGCTCCATAACTTCATATTTACCCCTTATTATTATACTTTTTAATTGACTTTTCTGTTTGGTACACTTTTCTGGCAAAACCACTAAACCAATTTATATTATAACTTTTTTTAAATCCTTCCTTATGGGATTAGAATACAAGCTGTATTCCACATAGGTGAAGTCTTAGGCAAGTAGTCTATGTAGTAGTCTTATGTATTAAATTTTTTAATAAAGTTCCACAGACTCTTCTTGAACTACCTGTACATGAGTTCAAAATTCACATTAAAAAAAACCTTATGAAAAAAGGGTATTATAAGGTAGACGATTATTTGAACGACAAGAGTGCATGGACTTAACCTGCTTAGCTCGCACTTACTTCATGTCTTGTAATTGTATTTCCTGTAAAAAAGGCTGACAAAGGGCGCCGTTTCTTCTCATCACCAGCCGATATGTAGTCCCGAAGCGGTGGTAGGGTAAAGCTATATTTTGGGACGTGTATAAGTGCCCAGAAGAGGGCCTATATACTGAATAAATGAGTATACTGAGTAATATGAAGAAATTGTAATGTTGTTTCTTTCTGGTTTTAAATAAAGGTATTAAATCAAATATTAATTTAACTCATCAGCAATGTGTGATCGAGACATAATAGAAATTCCATTGTTTAGCGGTCTCATGAGACCACTTGGATGTTGACGAGTTAATTAATTCTGATCCAACTACTCAAGGTTAGGGGAATATTAGCAAGATATCCCTTCGCGTTCCATTCACCCCGTGTAGACCAGTTAGTGGTGCTTGAACGGATATAAAACATAAATGCCAAAGTATGACAAAATAAATATGACATATATTACTCCCAAGCCGATTTCGGCTACGGTGACTACCACTAGTCCCCTTAATCCGTAAAAAGAGGGCTACATTGGGCTGCCCTATTAAATAAGACATAAAGTAAATAACAAATAAAGCAAATAAATAAAAAAATGCTAACAAAATCACAGTTCTTTCTTTAAACTGCAGAGTTCTTCATACCACTAAACAGTACCGAAGGAGTGGGGGTTTAAAGTCACGATACAGAAAGTCAAAACAATGTTGAAATAACCACAATATTGTCCCGAAGCAGTGGTAAAGTAATAAAATAATTGGGACATGTAAAAGATCTTAATTGAGGCCTATTTATAGAAATAAATTGGTTTTTATTTGTTTTAACACTATTTAAGTCTATAACTGCCTAGAAACTAGAGACAGTAAAATATCTGTTTTTGGGGTGTTACTGACTGGTAAACACGATGTCATTCACGGTGTTAAGAGCAAATCATCCAAGTGTGTCTGTGTGTCTTGTCAAATAAATAAATAAAAAATTGTGCATCCATTTACTATAGTAAAAATGCGATAAAGTAAGAAATTAAAAAAAACATAGTAAATAGAAATACCAATAATTAAATTTAATAAATTAAAATCCATAAGTTGTGGACGCATAAATCTGTTCACTACCTACATAAAAGTGTAGGCTTTCAGTTGTTACATAGTTTTTAGTAGATTTATTATAACACCAAATATCTAGAATATCTAGGCAATACCTAATTCTTACCAAACTAATGATAAATACTCTTTACTGCATACCATACAAATATTTCGGTCGGCGGTCTTGTCACACCGCAAAACACGATCCCTTTCAGACAACCTTTAGGGAAAGGACTCATTTCAGTTTTCATGGTGACGTCACAGAGCTCTAAATACAGGTCAAGTTACACATAACATTCAGATGTCGCATACCATTCAAATAATAGAAAAAAAGGTCACCAATACCGCACGCAATTTCTGACAGCATACATGCTAAATTATGTCTAATGCCTATCGTTATAAAGATTTTAACTGGTCATCTACATGCTGTTCTGTCTACAATAGTGGTAGGTAGTAAGCTCATTCTAGTGTTGCGACTCTCTGCTTTACTTTTAAAAGCTAGTGTCAGATGGGGGACGGACGCGTCTTGACATTGTGGGGTCAAACGCTGCCATTCGTCGATCCTTCCGTCAACTTCCTGTTCCAAAACTGGCGGTCGATATTAGTTTTTTCAGACTCTGTCCGATTTTAGATTCGCCTACACAATTCGAGTTTCAGTAAGCTAAAATCGATGTATGCTCAATCCGAAACAAGAAGCGAAGACTCGACGGTCAAAAAAGAAGTGTACTAATCTCAAGACGCGTCCGTCCGTCCCCTTGGTCAGACGCGTCTTGACATTGCTTTGACATTCGACTCTTTCGCTTCTTGTTCTGGATTGAGCATATGCTTAATTAATACATCGATTTCAGCTTACTGAAACTCGAGTGGTGTAGGACTGTAGGCGAATATAAAAGCGGAACAAGTTTGAAAACACTAATATCGGTTATGGCCAGTTTCGGAACAGGAAGGGCGCGTTAAGTTTACCTTTTCCATTTTCAGCATATTTTGATAATTTTACGGCGTTTATTTAATAAGAGAATTAGATTGAATTTTGACTGCTTTTAAATTACGGAAATAAGTAAGTCGTTCTGTTTGCGAAACACTGGGTAGTTAACCTACTGCGTAACTGCAATGTATATTTTCGAAAGATTAAATTTTTATGGCATACGAGAGGCTAAATTGTTTTGTACGAATGTGTATGTGGGTCATGGTGGATTGTATTCTAAGGGAAAATACTTAGGAGATAGGGTTTGTTATTAAAGCAATTTTTAAATGGTTTTAGATGTAATACACCACTCTACAACCAAAACCTTTTAAAATATTGACTTGCTTAGGTAAAATGCTCATGCTCATCTCATCACATCACACAAACATTTACCTTTTACAGGATTTGAACCCGTAACCGCCTGGCTTTGTAGTCAGGGACGTATTTTAAAATTTAGCGCCCCGGGCCAATAAGTTACGCCCCCCAGAAATCTTACTTACTTACAGACGCGTTACGTTGGTATTGACGAAACTTAAGGTAACAAACGGCGACGGATGCGTCTCTGGACACGTCTTGACATTGTCAGGTCAAACGCTGCCATTGGTCGATCTTTTCGTCAACTTCTGCTAGCCCGCCAGCAAGACTCCTGTTCCGAAACTGGCATCCGGCCGCCGTGTGTCACCGGTTTTTACTTACAAGCGTGTTTTCAACTAAATGACGTACTAGTGCCGTGTGGGGACGGCCGAAAAGAATACAATTTCCCCACAGGAGGTAAGAGGTGACTAATTCCTGTAGCACGAGACGGGCAGCAGCGTCTGCGTGCGAAATGTTATGAAAAACAGCGCTCGTCAACCCGCCTGCCAAGCGTGGCGAGTATGAAAGTCATTGGGGGAGGCCTGTGTTTAGCAGTGGACGTCCTATGGCTAAAATGATGATAATGATGACTTTCTAGTTCTTGTTTTTTTATGTTAAATTTAAATTGAGATTGACAAGAAAGCCCCTACGCCGCCCCAGTTGGAGTGGCGCCCCGGATGCTGTCGGATTGGCGCCCGGACTATGGCCCGGACGGCCCTAGGGTAAATACGCCCCTGTTTGTAGTACGGAGCGTGAACCACTACACCGGTCGTCAAAAAAAAAACCCCTGACATAACTGTGCAGCATCAGCTCAAGGCCTCGATCATCATTTATCTATCACCGACTCATTGAAACCATTCTTATGGGTCCAAACAAGTTTGTCAAGTAGGACATGAGCTGATAACCTTCAAACTGCTAAATAGATCTTCCTAAAATATAGCTAAGATACTTCTCTGTAAAGTCAGCTTTACAACAAAAAAAACTACATCAAAATCGGTCCATTCGTTTGGAAGCTACGATTCCACAGACAGATACACACGTTAAACTTATAACACAATTTTTCGTCGGGGTTAATTAAATAGTCTCCAGTCTGTTGATTATACAGCATAAATTGTACGTCTTTCTGTAAAAATCATGGTGTAATTTACTTGTATAGTGTGAAATAAAGAGTATCTATCTATCTATCTTTAACAATATACAGGGTTACATTGCAAAGGGGTGCCAAATTTAAAAAATAAGTTCTAGGGAACAATATAAGGAAGCGTCTTAATCGTTATTTTTAATAATCGTATGTTACGAAAAAAACTTTAAAATATCCGAAAATAAAGTCAATAGAGAGACTACGAAAGCCGCGCGGTCATTCATCAGAGGCGTAGGTACGGCGAGCCAACAAGGACCTTACGCAGTGCACATACGGTGCAATTTTTTCATGAATGAGTTAAATTTATCCATGCGTACGATTTTTATAAGTGGATAGGAATAATTAAATGAAAAAAATTTTTTTTTGATCTTTGCATAAGTAGTTCGATTTAGTTGCTGATTCTGAGCCACTCCTAAAGATTTGGCACCCCTTTGCAATGTCACCCTGTATATTTAAGGTATATCGGTGTAAGAAATCGTAGAAGGTAATGAGGGGTGAGTGAGGTACGTCTGAAAACCCTCACGAAAAAGGTATAAGTACTTTAACCTCGGAGTTCAATCGATTTCAGTTTGAACTCTACTACCACAGACTCTTTATCTAAGGACGGGCGGCTAAATGCCACAATATGAGTAGCTAGATATAGTTGGTTCACTTGTAGTGTCAGCCTGCCTAGCATGGGCACTAAAACACGATATGATATGATATGATACAGCGAAATATCGATGCTAACTGTAAAAATATGCTAGATATAGCCGCCATGTTGAATTGCCGTCACAATATGATAGCTGATTCGAAAAAAATTCAAAATGGCGGCTATATCTATCATATTTTAAAAGTTGGTGACGATGTATCGCTATATCATATCATATCGTGTTTTGGTATAAGTAAATAAAAATGTTGCAGAAAAGGGAAAAAATATTCTTTTTGAGAGTTACCGTTGCATGCGCTGCGAACGGTTAAAGTTACGCAAAAATTATGTATAATAAATAAATGAAATATTAGACAACATCACATACATTGCTCTGATTCTATGATAAGTAGCTTAAGCACTTGTGTTACAGAAACCAGAAACAACGACGGTACCATAACACCCAGACCCGAGACAATATAGAAAAGCTATTTTCCTACATTGACCCGACCGCGAATCGAACCCGGAACCTCAGAGATAGCGACACCAAGTTCGGTATGCTCGCCTCTGGGCTACGGAGGTCGTCTACTATGTATAACAGAATTGTTTGCATTTAAAAGTTCTACAAAAGTCTGTGACAGTATATTGTCTATCTTATAAGATTGACTAACTACAACCTCTTATAAGGTGCCGTGGAGGATACACTTACCCATTGTCAACAGGAGGTGACTAATTCGCGTCTTCGTGCGAAATCTTATAAAAAACTGCGCTCGCCAATCCGCCTGCCGAGCGTGGCGAGTATTGGCAATCCCCCCCGCCCGATGATAGGTCATTGGGGGAGGCCTTTGTACAGCAGTGGACGTCATGTGGCGTAAACGATGAACGATAAACCTCTTTTAAGGTATTTTTTTAAAATATTGCTTTATTTGGTCGTTGATAAAGAAGACTAAGTGACGGACTGAACTCCAAGCGGGAGAACCCGCGGGCGGAAGCTAGTTGACAAATATAAAATTATTCTTTAAGGCGCAGGGTAAGGAGAATACACGTAAAAGAGGTGTTTTTGGACAAGTTTTATGGCTAAAATACTAGATAAAGGATGTGGAAATCAATATATCATGTAACTTATATGTTGAAGTTTTTCCTGTTGTTTCTAAATACTAGTTATTATTTCTTATAAATATGTATTAAAAAATATTTCAAAGTACCGCAAATATCGCGAGCTTGTACAAATTTATATTTTAAACAACGTTTTTGTTTAGCTTCAGAGTTGGTTTAGTTATTTACATTCGTGTCTTTGGGATTTTTAATGAATTTTACTCTTAGCGCTTACTTTTCCATGAGCGAATATTTTGCTCGCAATGATAATCTATTTGCACAGGAGCGCAACGGATGGATGTTTAGTCTGCGAGAAGCATTTGTATTATCTTAGGCACGTAATAGAAGTCGCCTTAGTCGACGCTTAATGCTCAAGGTCACTTGCCTTACCCGTCGCCTTAAGAGTTGAGCTCGTTGATGTACGTCACTACACACACACTAACGAACATCTAACGACACTAACAATATATGCTAATTTGAAAGTTCAAAACAGCGTCGTCTAACTAACGTCTGGCGTCTGGCGAAGAAGTTTTGCGTTCGTATCAAAATGGCAAGAAATGAAACTAATTTATTTGCAATCAATGATAAGTAGGAGCCGTGGGAGGCCTATGTTCAGCTGTGGACGTCCTATGGCACAAATAATGAATGTGAAGTTTATTACTTTGACTACAACTTTGCTGTTCGCATGTTATTTTATCGAATTCAGCTTGCCTAGCATGAGCACCAAAAACAAAATATGATATGATATGATATAGCGAAATATCGACACCAACTGTAAAAATATGATAGATATAGCCGCCATGTTGAATCGCCGCCACATATTAAGATCGCTGTTTCGATAAAAATTTAAAATGGCGGCTAAATCCATCATATTTTTAAAGGCAGATGTCAAATCAGAGTAACGTATGCTACGGCTATACTCTGCAAACAACATCATCATCATCATCTCAGCCTATTGCTGTCCACTGCTGGACGCAAGCATCCTCTAAAAAGTGTACAATCTCCCGCCTTTTTTCATCCAGCCACTGTCACTTGTCAGCCATCTTCCCAAGGTCGTCGGTCTATTGATTGCTAAGGATCTCTTTATGAATTAAAATCCGAAATGTGGTCATCCGGCAGAAGACCAAAGTAATGGACATAGTCCAAAAATGTAGCAAGCTAAAGTGGCAGTGGGCCGGCCACATCTGTCGCAGAATTTATGAAAGGTGGAGTAAACAGGTTCACGAGTGGAGACTGGAGTCCACGCCTCGGCAAACGTAGTGTAGGACGCCTCCCAACTCGATATACCGACGACCTTAGGAAAAACAAAATGTTGTTGAGAATTATCTTGAATAACTTACGCATACTTTGTTATGAAATACATTAACATAATCAAGACGTTCCATAAAACTACTTATTATGATTAGCTCATTTGGTTCCTCCCTCTGGATTCCCAAGGACGTGGCCTTGTCGGGCGAAGGCTTCTATTTATTTACCCGACTGCGGCGAAGCCAAAAGGATGGGTTATGCTTTTAGCAGTATAAATAAGGTCCAAAGTTTTTGTTGCTTTTTTATCTGCGATCGAGCCACTAAGCTCACATCAGATTGGTTATAAGAAATGCTTGTACTATGGCGACTAGATAACGGATAAACATAGATACTTCTATAAACATCCATGACTTAGGTACAAATGCTCGTGCTCATGACACAAACATTTGCCCCTTGCGGGATTCGAACCCGCAACCGCTGGCTTTGTAGTCCCGAGCGCGAATCACTACACTGTCAAGAAGAGGAACGTCTGGTGTATTATTAACGATTTCTTACTTTTATTTTCTTAGATCGTTGTAGTTTGTAACAGCCACGCCAAATTGCGTGCTAAACCCTATTTCGATGTCGTTTCGTGCACGATTCGTATTCGTATCGAGCTATCGACATGCGTCGATAACTATAGGTGTTGTTACATATTGCGTCTTCATTATCATCATTTTAACTGATTCTATTGCTGCAGGGTATAAGCTTGCTCAGGCGGACCGAGCGATATATGAAAGCGTTATCAAACTAGCGATTCGCCAGCGAATTCAAGCATATTCGACGCGAATGAAGCTGCGAGCGAGCACAGCAAGTGTCTAGGTCATTTCGAAAAGGACACAAGTCCATTAATTAAAACTTTTCGGGAACAACAAAAATATGTTTATTATAAAAAAAGTTATTGATGGTAAAGAAAATGAATCATCAGTCATCAATTCAGTGATCGGAATAGGTATAATGATTTGGTGTACTTTGGTAGTGCTAGCATTATAAGGTGCTCTCTAACTTAAATGGAGGCTCCAATGTACTAGTTTTTAAGGCATTACCTTTGTTAATGAAATAAACTTATTTTATTTTATTTATTTTTATTTTTTAGCATAATATGGATATGTCTTTTTTTTTAAAACTGATACTAAGAAATTCCGAAATCCGGGAGGCATGTCCATATTAACATCAGTGTTTGAGATCATTAACCCCAAATCAATCTACCTATTCCGATCACGACTCATCATCAATCATCTTGATTTTCGTGATATTCATTGTTCGTTGAAGTTGTTGGCCATGCAAAAACCTCTGTATAGAAAGTTTGGTACTCTGCTAGAATATATTTTTCAAACAGACTGAAATTTTCGTTTGCCTTTAAAGTTGCGTTGTGATGTATGAACTATAAATATGCGCCCTTTTCACAGGGAATATGTAAAACGCTTCAATAAATAAAATGGCGGCAAAAAGTGATATTTAAAAAAGTGTGACTCGACCCTTTTAGAAATGACGGGTTCAATTAATAGTTATTTTCAACTCATTCGGTTTATTACGAGAGAATAATTAAGTTAGAGAGCACCTCAGAATCTTTCTGTCCCGGCCATAGACTTAGAATACGCTAGTACAGGCAACAGCTCGTTAATCTACCACAAAACGTCAAATTTTCTCAATTAATATTGATCTCTACGCGTCGGACTTAAAGTTGAAAACCGGTTCAATGACCTTTGTAGCGACATCTATCTCGCTACATATAAAACTGACGTATGCTACATCGCGATATTAAAGTTATCGGAGCGATGGAACCATATATACAAGAACCCGACAAACAACCGTCGGGCAGTAGCTCACCAGACACAACACCCGTCTGGTCGGAGGATCCTCCCTTTTCAATGGTGGATTGAGGACCTTAACACCCTGTTCCTCTCTCACCCTCAACCTTTACCGGTCGTTGATTGTAATACTAAATCTATGGTTCCGGCAGGCAGACGTTATCTCGTCAAAACACTATCCGCTGTTAAACTACAATCTCGTCTCGTCCTGTATCACTAATCACTAGTGATCGGAGTAGGCAGATTGATTTGATGTACTTTGATAGTGCTAGCATAAATGATTATGCCTTTTTTTTTTCAAAAACTGGTACCAAGAAATTCCGGAATCAAGGAGGCATGTCCATATTAACATCAATGTTTGAGATCATTGACCCCAAATTAATCTACCTACTCCGATCACTGCTAATCACAATTCCCATGGAAAAAAGGACTCAGTTATTTCCTATTAATTTTTTTTCCGGGAACCTTTTCCAATTTTGCTTATCATATGAAAATTCGTATGATTGCTAGCTGAAATTTTGCACACAAATAGAATTTGTCTAGCTTAACACGTAAGTTTTTTTTTTTACCCGTTTTTGTGTTCATATTATGACTATTCATTTCTCTTTGTTTAATTCTAAAGTCTACGAGACGAAGTCGCAGGCAGAAGCTAGTCAGCTGTCAGACCATAAATCAATTGATTGATGGGTATGGAAGTGCCATCTAAATTCTTTTTGACATACAGATTAATCATTGTCACCATTCTCGCAGATATCCAAGGTTTTATATACATATATAGAGTAAATAAAATTAATAAATAAAATAAGTTTATTTGGAACAGTATACAATGATAACAATACAATGATAGTATATTCTGTTAACTTTTAATTGATTCCTACTTTTGTATTATTATCTTTTGATCGTATTTCTTACTGTGTAATAATCAGTGATCGGAATAGGTAGATTGATTTGATGTACTTTGGTAGTGCTAGCATAATATATGTCTTTTTTTTTAAAAACTGATACAAAGAAATTCCCAAATCCGGGAGGCATGTCCATATTAACATCAATGTTTGAGATCATTAACCCCAAATCAATCTACCTATTCCGATCACTGGTAATAATACTTATAAACTAGCATGCTGGCGTTTTGGTTACTAACTGTAAGTCAGCATGTTATTTGTTGTAATAATAAAGTAATAAAGTAAATAACATTTAGTATTTGTACGTTAGTAACTACATTATGTAGTTTTATAAACTCACTCTTTATCTCTCTCTCTCACTCTCTTTATAAAGTCTCCGTGTTAACAGGGGCAGCGTTCCAAGAACTTACACTAAAAAACAAATTTGAACAAACTATACCTATTTCACAAATGCCTCGGGGTGTGCTGTTATGAAGTGTGATGCTTGTAGTAACTGTTTATTACTTGTATATCAATAACAACATTAGATCAGCAACCAGTATTGTACGGACTAACTATTACCTATTTAATTTAATTAGTTACATGCGATACGCATCGTGTCCATCACTGGCCACTGCACTGGCGGATGATAGTAGCTAGTGCGACGGCCGCCGGCAGTTTAGGCACAAAGAGTCGAACGAAAAGCATGGTCGATCTATTTTAATGGTTTTTATTTATCATTTAAAGAGCTTTAGAGTGCAAGTTTGGTGTAGTTTGTGTTCTAATGTTTGGTGAAATGATAAAGATCTGAAACTATTGAAACATCATTGTATTCAACGCCGCATCGAGTGTCAAGTGACTTGTCTCAAGACAACTTGCTTTAGACCCGATAGCGTCTTGAAACCTGCTTCTACGGGAAGAGTGGCCTTCACTGAATCCAAGAAAAGCTACCAAAACTAAACACCCGTTATTTATTGTGAACTATATTAAGAATACACTCCACATTGGCAGAATCACTGCTCTGCTTAAAGAGCGAGATTGAGTCTATATAAAAATAATAATAAAAAAACCGGCCAAATGCGAGTCGGACTCGCGCACCGAGGGTTCCGTGCAAACCTTTAGGGATATAAGTAAAAGTTCACACAAGCCTAAAGGTATTATACCTGATATTTGATATGAATATCAATTTAATACCTCTACGCGTTCACGAGGAAAGGGGTAGTAAGTTTAGAATTATTAAAAATATTTTTACTGAATGATGTAACTAAACATTTACGGGTTTCGCAATTTTTCCTTTATCTGTGCTATATTCTTAGTTCTTAGTTCACGGAAAGTACCCTCTAGGTTTTGATTTCCTTGCGAGTGTCGTAAATTTGCGGCATAAACGGCTGTATCTTTTGATGGCTTAGAAGTTTGAATTTTTCACAGGTCCAAGAGACAGTAGACCTGAGTATTTGATATAAATTCCAGCTTGCTACCTCCACGCGTTCCTAAGAAAAAGGGTCTTGACAGTTAGACAGACGGACGGATGGACGGACAACAAAGTTATCCTATAAGGGTTGAGTTTTTTCCTTTCGAGATACGGAACCCTAAAAAATAAGATTTTATATTCGTAACGTGACATTGTCCCGAATATTCGGGGTAAATCTCCCAGGTCGACACGGATAGGGGAAGTAATCCGGTCCAATCTCGAGAATCCCGGATCTCGGCATCGTAAATTGGGACCCTATTTACACATAGGCTTCATTTGTAAGGGTTGAGGGCAGAAACACCTCTCTAAGAAAAATGATTAACCGGTGCATACATTCAATGATGAAGATTAGGATAATTTATTACTTTTCGATATCACGATACGATTTATGTGTGATTAGAGTTGTAAATTGACGGTCATCATATGCTATAAGCGTCCGTCATTTATGATAAATGCTTGGTCACATTGGACATTTATTGTGACGATGCGCGATGGTCACATATTTTTTTTAGTATACATTTTAAAAAAGAAGAATTCCTCTAAAGTAAGTCTTAAATGTTAAGTAATTAACAATAAAAACATACAATAAAACATGTAATTGGTTCTGGATTGAACTCAAAAAAAAAAAAAAACTCGCGCGTAACCATACTACGCTTTTTAGCTTGTTCGTGCAGAAAGATAAATTAATTTTAGAAATTTCATTTCGTTATCATCACTAATAAAGCCTGTTACTCTTATAATGCACTTATTTGTGACCATATTATTTTTTCATAACTTATCAATAGAATTGATTGTGACGTTACTGTTCAAAATGTCTGGTTACATTGAGAAAATGTCCAATTTGCTCGGTCATATTGGTCAGACATTTATAGCGTGACGGACACTTTACAACTCTATGTGTGATAGATAGTATCACTACATAGTATTATTCGACTCGGCTTCGACTTCGGTTTCGACTTCGGCTGTTCGACTCTGGAACGGACTTCCCTTAAAAATCAAAAAATCCACTTCAAAATTCTCCTTTAAGAAGGCTCTGCGCAAGCATTTTTTGGATTAACTCTTTTCTCTTTTCCATGATTCCTGCTGGCATGAGATCTGTGTATAATTATATTATGTATGAGTATGTATGTATATATTTTATGTATGTATATACCGTATATAGCTATCTCTATGTATGTATCTAGTATGTACAACTGTATATTCATCTAGTTTGTTTTAGTTTTGTATGGTTTAATTTAACACAATTTGTTTTTTGTTGCACCGCCTATACCATCTCTGTATGGCCCCATGGTTGACTGGTAGAGAATGCTTTTGGAATTAAGTCCGCCATTTGTACAACTTTTTTTTAAATGTCTGTGCAATAAAGTTTAAATAAATAAAAATAAATAAAAAAATAGTATAAAACAAAGTCGCTTTCTCTGTCCCTATATCCCTATGTATGCTTAAATCTTTTAAACTACGCAACGGATTTTGATGTGTTTTTTTTTAATAGATAGAGCGATTGAAGAGGAAGGTTTATATGTATAATAACATCCATTAAATAGTGGAAATACTGTTATTTTTGAGGTTTCTAATGTGATGTCGTAAATAATTTAATTTTTTCCGCTTACATTGCAAACGCAGGCTGAACCCTACGTGATTTATCATTATAACAAAAAAAACCGACTTCAAAACACTAATAAGTAAATTTTATTTAAAAAAATAAAACCGACTTCAAAACACTAAAATGCTAAAAATAATCCTAACACTTAAGTACCTAATCAGTTAATTTTGGAGTCGGTGCAAACAAAAACATTTAATCTCTCATCGGTTGGCACCGACTCCAAAAGTAACTGATTAGGTACTTAAGTGTTAGGATTATTTTTAGCTTTTTAGTGCTTTGAAGTCGGTTTTATTTTTGTTAATAAAATTTACTTATTTCATCTATTTTTAGTGATCAATCCTAATCTAACTGCTGAACACCGATTTCATCCTCTTTTTTTCACCCTTAGGGGTAAAAAATTTTCCGAAATTTTTTACTATAGTATCTTTGAAGTATTAGCTATTCAATAAAAAATCATCAAATCACATTTGTCGAAGATATTGGTTAACATAGATCCATGAATCACGAACCAAAACATTATCTGGACATATTTTGTTAGAATAACAATACCGAGTATAGTGTATTGCTCGAAAAACGTAATCGAAGTTATCTATGGGTAAATTTAAGGAGTAAGATTATACCCGTAATAGTTATTCTGGTATACCTTTATGTTTGGTCGAATCGGCCCTTAATGTCACAATAGCCTATTGTATGGCGCTTTTGTCAGATCTCAGTTAGAATTTGACCTTATTGAGCGCATTCAAAATAAATTCCTTAGACATTTAAGATATAGATTTAAGAATTTTAAATTAGATAAACTTCAATCTCTAGTAACCCGCAGAGAGCAAAGGGATCAAATATTTTTATACAAAATTGTTAATAATATAGTTGATAGTCCATATCTGCTAAGCAAATTATACTTTAAATGTACCAAATTTCGCACTCGACATAGGAGCACTTTTGATGTACCCATTTGTAGAACTAAGTACCGTAGAAATAGTTTTATTATAAGAGCTACAGACAAGTAGGTATAACTCGAAATTCTGTCACATAGACATTTTTATAGAGCGGTTGGTTCGGTTTCGTCATCTCCTGAGATCAATTTAACAGTATTGAGTCTTTTTTGGCCTACTGGATTTTAATCGATTAACTCAATTTATTTTATACTGCATATTCTCTGTTTTTTTTCGTATTATGTCTCCATTTGGCATAGCTGTAATAATTAGCGTTGGAAACTTAAAATGCTAATGTATGATCAAATTATTTTTAAGCTAAATGAAATATTGTAAAGCTGTTTGTTTCCTTGAATAAAGAATAAAGAATAACCTGACATCTTTGTTTTGATTTTGCGTAGTGATTTTGTAAAACTATTGTGATATTTTTGCAATGAGATTCATTAGGAAAATTCAGATAGTAAGCTACTATAGATGTTGACTGTACCTATGATTTATATTCATACCAGCTGTGCCCGTGGCCGCGGCTTCACTTGCGTGGATTTTCATAAGTTTTTCCGATTTTTAATTGTTTTTCTGTTATTCGGCGTTGAGACAAACCCAAGAAATTAAAGATCATAAAAATCGGTTCAGCCGTTCTTGATTAATAAATGGTGTAACCGACTTTGTTTTTTAAAGGTATATAAATATAGATTTTTAAATTACATAGAGTACATTGCGATAATTGGCGTAGTGGCTTCTTCGCCTTGAACGCGAAGGGACCCGGTTTCGATGCCCGGATTTTAACTTTTTTTTCTAAATAAGCTTGTGTCTGGGTGTACTAGTACTGGCTGGTAGGTACCTGAATTGTAACTAGCTTCCGCCCGCGGCTTCGCCTGCGTGGAGTTCGGTTTGTCAAAAAAATGCATTATTTTAGAACTGATTACCATAAAAAAGGTTAAAGTGAGTCAACCTTAAAAGGCGAGTACATCGGTTTGACCGAGTCCGACTCACCCCCAGATCGGGCCCGCTAGTGCGGAGCCCGACAGCGGTCCGGCCTGTTTCGGCAGTTCCGGTCCCGTCGGCGCCACCACTAGCGGGTTCGCCGCTTGGTAGGGTGCCTTTTGCACTTTACATTGGCCCGATCACGCCTGCTAGTACGTACACGACAACGACAAACGACACGTACGAGTCTGAGCCTCACACTCGGCCGGGTCGCGGCGACCGCTAGCGGGGCGGACCTAGGCTGTGCGCCCTCAGCGCACGCCGCAACTGCCCGGGTTAAGCTGAAGCAGGCCTTCTTCAAAGGCACTCAGCGATAGGTCCGTCCATAATAAAATATTTAAAAAACCTTTGGTTTGCCGACGATATCGTGGTCATGGCAGAATCGCTTGAAGACCTCAGCACAATGCTCGACGGCCTTGTAACCACAAGTAGGCTTTCGGATGAACATGGACAAAACAAAGATGTCCAATGCCCATGTTGCGCCCTACCCAGTATCAGTTGGGCGCTCTACTCTCGAAATTGTTAACAAATATGTCTGATGATGTATGTTCCAGTTGGGTAGGTTAAATTTTGAGAAGGAGGTCAATCGTCGAATCCAACTCGGCTGGGCAGCGTTCGGAAAACTACATAACGTCTTCTCGTCCAAAATACCTCAGTGCCTAAAGACGAAAGTCTACAACTAGTGTGTGTTACCAGTGATGACATATGGAACTGAAACGTGGCCTCTCACCATGGGCCTCATAAGAAAGCTCAAGGTTGCACAGCGTGCTATGGAAAGGGCTATGCTCGGTGTTTCTTTGCGAGATCGAATCAGGAATGAGGAGATTCGTAAACGAACAAAAGTTGCTGACATAGCCCAACGGATAAGCAAGCTGAAGTGACAATGCGCGGGGCACATAGCACGTAGAACTGACGGCCGATGGGGCAGAAAGGTTCTGGAATGGAGGCCACGTACCGGCAAGCGCAGCGTAGGACGTCCACCTACAAGGTGGACAGACGACCTGGTAAAGGTTGCAGGAAGCCGCTGGATGCGGGCCGCTTCCAACCGGCCAATCTGGATGTCACTGAGGGAGGCCTATGTTTAGCAGTGGAGTCCTATGACTGAAATGATGATGATGATGATGAACCTTAAAAGATAGACATATGCTGTCATTGTCTTTTTTTAGAACTTTTAAAGGGGAACAATTCCGTGATACATGATTATTGCGTAACTTTAACCGTTTACGCAGCGCACTCATCAGAAGCATTTTACAATGAATATTATTTTCCGTTTTTGCAACATTTTTATTGATGCCCTATGCCTGCTCCTATTGGTCGTAGCGTGATGTTATTAGCCTAAAATCTTCCTCGATAAATGAACTATCCAACATAAAAATATTTTTTCAATTTGAATCAGAAGTTCCTGAGACTAGCGCGTTCGCCAAACAAACAACAAGTATAGATATGCCTAGTTCGGGTCCAGGTGGCACCTGGCTGTCTGCCTTTTAAAATAAGAATGTTAATTTAGAGGCGTCTCCCAGAACACCTAGGCCAGAGTTTTAGAGTGAATTGAGACCGAACATGAACCCTTTGTGTCCAATATAAGTAAATAATCCCACCCGTTACTATTTTTTTTTGTTTCACCATCATCATCATCATCATTTCAGCCATAGGACGTCCACTGCTGAACATAGGCCTCTCCCATTTTTTTTGTGTCATGAATGTGTATGAAAGGGAGACTGGCGGTTATGAGGTGAGGTACTGGCCCGATCACGCCCGCTAGTATGGGACCGACACGTACAGTCTGAGGTTTTGCTATGCGAAGCCTCACACTACGGACCTAGGCTGTGCACCCGCAGCGCACGCCACAACTCTCCGGTGAAGCTGGGGGCCTTCCTGGCTGCCAGCGATAGGTCCGTCCGGAAAAAAAATGAGGTTAGGTTTTTTTAATTACATATATAAACACCCATGACTAAGGTACAAACGGTTGTGCTCGTCGTACAAACATTCGCCCCTTGCGCGATTCGAACCTGCAACCTCAAATCAAATCAAATCATTGATTTGCAGAACGAATGTTACAGTTACACAGGTATTCAGTATTAGAGTCAGTTTCAATTTCATTCTCCTGGCTTTTGTAGGCCGGAGCGCGAACCTCTACACAAGACGGTCGTCAAAAGTAATATTTTTTTAATATATTAACACATTGAGCGCAATGGTGGTCACTCGTGACCTCCAAACAATAAATTTTCTATTGTGTCTAGTTTCGTGGCAGTCAAAGGCTTAAAATACACTCGATCTTTACGGTTTTCACAAGCACATGTAAACAGTGCATGTAATACTTATGCGAGAATCGCCAATGCATTTTCCACTCTCTAAATATAGTTTTAGTTAGCAATGATGCAAGTATAGTAATATTAGTATACATAGGCGTGGGAATCGTACATAGGTATCGGCCATTTCTACTGGCAGCATTGCCAGTACGCTCCAGGCTGATAGCATCGTTTTTCCTTTGAGTGCTTTTCAGTTAGGGATGGGAAAATGATTTATTACCGGTTTTTATAGGAAAATAAAGGTACCTAGTGAAATCTTCTTTCGTACGTTCTTAGGTTTATTAAATATATCCCAAATCCCGGACGAGCCCCGAAAATATTGTTAGGTCCAGGATATGGTGTCAAGAAAAAACCCTACTCTCATAATTGAAAAAAAAATCTTCCTTTTTTTTCTCATAGTCACCAAGCATGTTAAGCATAGACATTTAGCTAGCATAGACACAAAAAAGCAAGAAACAAGTTTTATCAGTAGATCTTTATTTTTGCAAATAATACTTAAATATTCACATAGAGAGGATACAACAAATGATTAAAATAATTTATATTAAATAGTTTTATAACAGAGAACTTCCTACAATTCCGCTAAAAAAATCTTTCCTATGGAAATGGAACATGCTAAAACACGGCGTGCTATTTGGGGAGGTCTATGTCCAGCAGTGAATATCCAAATACGTTGATAATTTTTTTAAAAAGTAGGTACTTGTAGTTGCGTATATCCAACGAATAAAGTACATTACTATTGTACGATCTTTGACCGTTCATTGAACCTCTAAAGGTTAAATGGTAAAGACAAATCTTTCGGAATGAAACTTAATTTCTTGTACATTAATTACCAGTGACTTTTCTATCTACCATTCCTTTCGCTAAGTGTACGAACCGTACAACTATCTTCTGTAAAAGTATAGATTTTAATAAACCAATACCTTCTAGCACGCCACCTCCACTCAATAAATTGCTATACTTTATGAGTGTAGGTACATACTCATAACTATAAAGTACAACAATAGAAAAAAAACTGTCCGAATTACCTTCTTTGTAATATAAAAATGATGTAGGTCATGAATTTACATATTTATTTGAATAAATAAATAAATATTGGATAACATCACATACATTGCTCTGATCTTATGGTAGGTAGCCTAAGCACTTTTGTTACAGAAATCAGAAATAACGACTGTACCACAACACCCAGACCCAAAACAATATAGAAAAGTTTTTTTTCTACATTGACCGACTGGGAATTGAACCCGGGACCATAGAGATAGCGACACTAAGTCCGGTATGCCTTCCTCTCGGCTATGGAGATCGTCGAAGAGCCAATGGTATGTTTTTCTATAAATCAATCAATCTCCTGGGTTGTTCCCTCTGGGGCCAGCCCTCCTCATACTTTTCTGTCACTCTGCGGTTTTGCGTCTATTTATTTATTGTTATTGCGATAAGGGCAGATTTTTTAATCGCTAGATAACTTTTATCTAACTAATAAAATTAACGCTTTGACACAATTTCTTTACGAAAACTGTCAAATGTCAAACTGATTCTTCGTATAAAAGTTATTTCTAACAACAAATTAAATTCTTATGTAACAATCTCCCTTTTCACCGGTTAAAAACCCAAAATTCATCGTGTCTTTTTAATGCCTGACATTTTTGCAACTAGTTTGCCCGAGTGTACAATTGCTGCCATTAAAACAGAAATTGAAAAGTTATCTGACTATTGAAAAATCTGCCCTAAGTAAAATAAAACTAACAAGCAGATAAAAGGTATTATTAATACAATTTATTCTAGTCCCGACACAATAGCTCCACAGTTTTGCAAACTGGAGTAAACTGAGCAAACAGTCACTTATCCAGTGTAATCCGACTGCGCATTGTTTACAAATAGCGTTGTTGAACAACAAAAACTAACCAGCCACGCCACATAAAGTTTTTATTTTATTGATTACAGGAAAACCAGGGTTTACATATTGTTAATATATAACAGAATAGTAACTATTAAACCACTTATAGGTAAATTTACAAGTAGCGATGCGCTAAGAATAAAATAAACATATCGAAACACTACTTCAAGAATAAACCAACGCACAAAACTTATTGATAATGAAGGTAAATTTACAAGTAGCGATGCTCTAAAAATAAAATAAACATATTGAAACACAGCTAACTACTTCAAGAATAAACCAACGCACAAAACTTATTGATAATGATAAAATAATCTATCTAATTTTAAAAAAGGGCTCGCTTAACTAGCGCCTCGCTGTACTAACAATCATCAATGCTTATCACTGCTTTTTTTATACACCATTTTCTAGTCCCAAACTAAGAAAAGCGTATAATGGGGACTAGATAACGGATAAACATACTTAAATACGCTTATAAACATCCATGACTTAGGCACAAATGCTCGTGCTCATTACACAAACATCTGCTCCTCGAACTCGCAACCGCCTGGCTTTGTAGTCAGGACCGCGAACCACTACACCAGAAGGTCGTCAAATACAATATAACTGAGTTGAAATAAGATGTTAGTTAGTTTGTCAGGGCTGTTTCCGCACTAAGTTTCTTGATTGGGCCATTGTGCGTGCTACCTGTTCTTTATTACTCCAACCAGCCCAGAAGATCAGCAGCCCTTTTAGACTCCTGCAGGATTCCGGGGGTGATCCTGGTGATAGGAGAATCTATGCCCGTTGATCCGCCATGCTCCTGCATTCCACGTGCTGTGGCGTTTCTTCTGCCTCCATGCATCCTCTGCATGTGAAGCTGTCTGTCTGATGTGTTGTTGTTGTTGTGCTTATTTAGATGACAGTGACCGGTTAAAATAAGATAATATGAATAGAACTGGCTGTATTTTTTATACTATGGCAGCGGGTTCACAAATGGAATAATCCAATGCCGACGTCTAGTCTGGTCGGCATTGCAAATATCCACAGTGTTAACTACCACGAGTTACCTTTGTCCAGAAATACCACGGCAAATACATTTATTACAGCTATATCACATAAATTCCAATTAAAAACTGTAATCCAATCCTTGATCTATTATCATACTTGGGGGTAATCTATGTTGCCTTGGCTCGAATTTAAGAAGTTTTAGAAAAAGTTTTTTACTCTTTTTAGTGTGATTTAGATTTAGTGAAGAAAGTAGTTGTAATTGAGCAGCAGAAAAATCAAACTTTTCACGTTAGAAAACTACTCATCTGAGATAAACTCACACTTTCGATTAATAATCATCGACTTCCCTAATAAATTATATAGTATGTATTTATTATTGTGTAAATTGATATGTATGTGTATGTATTTTACTCGTCTTAAAAAATATGTCGGATACTTTATACTCCGCCACTGACTACATTATCTGCATTACCTCAAGGTTGACTGGTAGAGAATGTTGTATAGCAATAAGTCCGCCAATTGTACTTACTTGTGCAATAAAGTTTAAATAAATAAGTAAATTTTATTAAAAAAAATAAAACCGACTTCAAAACACTAAAATGCTAAAAATAATCCTAACGCTTAAGTACCTAATCAGTTACTTTTGGAGTCGGTGCCAGCCGATGAGAGATTCAATGTTTTTGTTTGCACCGACTCCAAAAGTAACTGATTAGGTACTTAAGTGTTAGGATTATTTTTAGCATTTTAGTGTTTTGAAGTTGGTTTTATTTTTTTTTATAAAATTTACTTATTTCATCTATTTTTAGTGATAAATTCTAATCTAACTGCTGAACACCGATTTCATCCCCTATTTTCCTACCCTTAGGGGTGATTTTTATTTTGTAAACTTTTAGCATATTATGTTTGAAGTATAAGCTATTCAATAAAACAAAAATCATCAAAATCGGCTCATATTTGTCGAAGATAGGTAACAAGAACCACAACCAAAATACTATCTGGGTATATATTTGTTGATTTTCTCAAAAAGTTCTAAATCAATTTCGATAAAATTTATATGACCACCTCTGAAGTATGACCTACCAAACAAGAAAAGAATCATTAAAATCGATTCATAATTGGCGGAGTAATCGCGTAACAAACATACAAAAAAAAAAAAAACATACAGTCGAATTGAGAACCTCCTCCTTTTTTGAAGTCGGTTGATAAAATAAAGCCAACTTTCCCTAGATTAACCAGATTAATGCCTGCAACTTTTTGTCAGTCTCCTTTTTGTGTATGAAAGAAGAATGAATATTTAGTGAGTTTTAATGTTTTACTAATATGCGACTGGGGTGGGCTGCGGGGTGCCACACAGCACATGAGCACACTGTCAATTTGTAATATTTAATTTATTTTCCTACAGACATAAGTTTAATACGCACTGTTCACACACTAAGGTGCTACGTGCTACAAAAATGATTTATAGCCGTAAAGGCTAAGGAAGAGGCCTATGCCCAGCGGGCTGACGTTGCCATATCACGCTACTCGTATAAAGACTCCCGGAAAAACGAAAGTATTGCGCGGTTCAAACGACACCCAGCGCCATCTATCCGCACGATTAGTTTATATTTGGTAAGCGGTATTCGCTGGGGTAGGGTGGTGAAACTTAAGTGTATAAAGTTATGCATTTTTTGTTTATACTTATTAAATATTTATAAAATTAAATATATATTAATTTTAATTAATTAAAACACTTGTTATTTTATACTATGTCTTTAAGGAAGAGCCTGCCTTGTAACACAGGGTAACCTTTTATGAAAGCAGTTTAAAATTTGCACTTTATTAAGTGTTCCCGTATAATTTTTTTTTGTTACTTTATTGGATTGCTATGAGGTATACTTACATACTTTATATTGATCAAAATAACAAAAAAATACGAAAAAACACATGAAAACATAGAAAAAAAACATTTCATATCGTGCATAAAATAATTTTAATTTGACTTTAATACAATAGGACAATTCGGTCTGAAGTTAAAAAAAAAAATTGTTGTCATTTTTTTTTCAATTTAGGCTCAAAAATATTTTGACCGCTGTTTATAGATCTGGACTAATTTAAAAAACTAAAAAAGATACTAAACTAATGAAATAAAAAACAAAGTAGTATATTGTATGTGGTTTTTGATTTAAGCTAAATAATCGTTTATCATACATTCATTCAAATGGTACTTAATTTATTTTTCTGTCATGTAAAGTGGGAATTTTCGATTTTATAAGAACGAATCCCATAAGTAAGTAATTAAAATTGATCTTTCTGTAATATTGGCCAACCTCTTAAAGGTTGTGTTTTCTTAAATGATCGACATAACTGAATCACTGCGGCATCGCTCGCTGGATCAAAATCCATCATCCAGTCCATAAAAAAACTTTTGCAATTTTTTTACTATAACTTGTAACATGTTCTTGAGTAAAAAAAAGTGCAAATCGATCTACTTATAGCTAATAATAATAATTTATTTATTTATTCAAGTAACATGACTCATTATTTGTTAGTTATAAAGGGCTTAACCTATGTTAGTACATAATTGTAAATTTTATTTATAATTTTATTTACTCGTTTGCACAACTCCTCCGGAGGTTGTGCAACAGTAATTGATATAGCGGCAGTCCAGTCTACTCGCTATCATAGACAGGATGCTGTTGAAGCTGCCCCGAACCCTGCGCACCAGGGAGGCGCACCTCTTCCGCATGGTCGCGTAAAAGCAATCTACTCGCGCTTCTGCAAACATCCCCGATGCGCTGCAGTATCTGGGCAACCCCATCAGCACCCTGAACGTGTTGTTGAATTGGACTCGCAGAGCACCATACGACGCACGCGAACAATTGGCTCACAGGCTGCACGTGTAAAAGTTAGTGCAATAGGCTCTGAAAAGAGTAACCTTCACTTCTGTTGAACAGCGGGAGAACCTGCGGGCCGCCATGTTCGCCCTAAACTAAACGCGATTTGGTAAAGTTGTATCAATAAATAAATATGTTGTTTACACAATCACACCCATTAAAAGTAAAAGTGCTTTTAATGGCCTATTTGCAAAAATAAATGATTTTGATTTTTGATTTTCATTATCAGTCTGAAATTAAACAAAGCTTGTACTTTAGACTATACATATAACGGATAGAAAATTTATGCCTTTTTTCTTTAATTATTTGGAGATTGATCGTATTTGATCAATCAGTAAAAAACATGCACTTTCACAAGATCTAAATCATTTTTTTTTTCATCTAGTAATTTTATAAAAAAAACACTAAAAGCGAGGAGGAATTCGGACAAAAACTATGAGAAGCAGAATCCGCAAAAATTTAAATTCCCCTAAATTCTTCACACACCTATTCACAGTCCTTCACTGTGCAATCCTATGAAACTCCTTGCCAATGTCTATTCGGCGGTCTGAATCTCTTTTAATTTTCAAAAGTAGACTTGGTAGAAAAATGAAGTAAATGATTTAAAATTTATAAAAAATTAAAATTAATGTTAATAAAAAAATGTTATTACACAATAAACGAATACTTAAATGACAACAATCTAAAACAATAAATGAAATCCAAAGATAAATAAATATTTAAATGCCTAAAAATACTATTTATTTGATTATGTTATTCAATAAATTATTCAATAATTATCATATGATTTCTTAATTATTTTAATTCTTTACAACTTCTTAAAATAAACAAATTGATTTAATTATGCATGACGTCATCCTCTCTGCCCACAATACCTATCTTATTGTTGTGCCCTACAGGGTCTATAATGATCTATTTTATGTATCTAATTATAACACCTGTGTAACATTATAGAATGCAATAAATATATTGAATTTAATTGAATTGAAAAAACCTATCTCCTTGCACTTTAGTTTTCTCCTGTCTTTTCTTTGATGTACTTCTCTAACACTTTTGGTAACGAAATCCATATTCATATTAATAGGGTTATTAATTTGTAGGAACGTACATATATGTATTTATATTATGTACTAGTTGTTGCCCGCGACTTCGTTCGCGTGGTCTTTAGTATTTTTTTTTCTTTCATAAGATCCTTCTCCTGACAATAATAAACACAACAAAAAAATAATTAGCGAAATTGTTCCATCCGTTCACGCGTGATGCGATGACCAAGGGAAAAAGCGATTCATTTTTATATATAAGATAATCATTATTTAGAATAAAGTGTACGTATGTACATAATTTTATTTTATTTTTAGTATTTATATATATATTATGTATTTATCAACTCCCCCCTCAACTTTTTGAAAACTTTCCTCTACCTGAAGGTTGTCTGGAAGAGATCGCTCCTAGCGATAAGACCGCCTAAATTGTACCATTCTAAATTTGTTGTTTCTCTGTACTGTTTGTTTTGTGTGGTGTGCAATAAAGAGTATCTATCTATCTATTGACCAATTAGAGAATAAAACATGTCAAGGGGACTATTCCGATCGCCACAAAGATTTAATGACATGACCGGTGTTGGTGTAAATGACATTTTCCGCTTGTGTTTGTGTTTGCACAGCTCAACTGGCCAGTGACGCCTGACCAATCAATTTTATGCAGCGCACACTGCAGACGATACGATAATATGGATACGGATTTTGCTTTAAAACAGAAAAATACGTATTTTTTTATAAGAATGATTAGTGGTGGACTAATAGGCGGAGTTAGGAGATAATAATAAAAAAGTATTTGTTATTTAAATGATGTGTATTTGCGGTTGATGTGTAGGAATAAATCTTGTATATTTTAAAGTGAAATGAATTACAATATACTACCTAGAGTTGTAAATTGACGGTCATATTCATATGCTATAAGCGTCCGTCATTTATGATAAATGCTTGGTCACATTGGACATTTATTGACACGATGGTTACATTTTTTTTTAGTATAAATGAAAAAAAAGAAGAATTCCTCTAAAGTAAGTCTTAAATGTTAAGTATTTGACAATAAAAACATACAATAAAACATGTAATTGGATCTGGATTAAACTAAAAAAAACTCGCGCGTAACGATACGATGCTTTTTAGCTTGTTCGTGCAGAAAGATAAATTAATTTTAAAAAAAATATTTCGTTATAGATCATTACTACTAAAGCCTGTCTTTCTTATAATAATGCACTTATTTGTGATCAAATATTTTTTTTCATAGTTTGTCAATAGAATTGATTGTGACAATAAATGTCCAAAATGTCCGGTCTCATTGAGAAAATGTCCAATTTGCTCGGTCATATTGGTCAGACATTAATAACGTGACGGACACTTTACAACTCTAATACTACTACCTTTAAAATACCAAAATATTTTAGACAGACGACTTTATGACGTCGTTCCACCGAACATAATAACATTTTAGCACAGTCGTTACAGTAACTAATGCTCTACTTGAAAACATCGATTCAACGGTATGCAAATTGTATGTGAACCTACATGAATTACAAATTGCAATAATTATAAATGTCTGGAATAATAATAAATAATAATGAATAGTAGACTTTTTCCCATTCTCCTTTAATTTTAAACCGAAAATAAAAGTAGGATTTGATTGTTTTGCAACACAATTTGTGTTGTAAAATATCACAATATTATGATGTTTTATTTTATTTTATAACAATGGCATCATATTTATTCGATAGGTTAATAAAACTATCACATTGAAATAGATTTCCTCTCATCACTGTAAAGATAGTCGCATAATTGTTTTATTTATACACTAGTAAAAGCAGTCAATTTAAAGTATCAATAAAACAGAATCATTGGCGTTGTTTGCTTATCTAAAGTCTGCAGAAAATCCTTTTTATTATTTTGGGCACGCGTTCACGATAAACTTACAATATGCGAAGATCTCGTATAGTGGCCTCAACCATTTAGATAAATAGAACGAACTCCCCTAAAAGCATGAACATATACTCTATCTACATAAGCAAATAAGAGACAATTGCGAGGACAATGACCTTGCAAGGTTTAACAAGGACCTATTCTGACCTTGAATTATTATTAGGTTAAAGGATTTTATCAACTGTTTTACAAATTACAATTGATAAATTGGTTATGACTAAAATAGGCAATGCTGTGTGTAAGTAGTAGCTGACAGTGGGCAGAGTGGCAGTAGGCAGCAGGGCACATAGCACGTAGAATTGCAAAAAAAACCCCGTACAAATGATATCACGTGACCTAAATGTTTATAATTATGTATATAGAAAATCGTTTTTTTACTTATTTATGTATTTGAGCACCAGAATCAGTCCATAAATGGATTTCGTATTTGGCGTTATTTATTTTCCGAGTGAAAATCACATTACCTTGCGTCACCACTGCTATGCTAATGTTTTAACGCAAATATTGGTGTCCGCCTGTTTACTGTGCTACGTTTACTTTGGTTTCAACGTCAACATGGCTATTTGGGATTTCATCACAAATCATCATCATCATTTCAGCCATAGGACATCCACTGCTGAGCATAGACCTCCCCCAGTGACTTCTAGATTGGCCAGTTTGAAGCGGCCTGCATCCAGCGGCTTCCTGCAACCTTTACTAGGTTGTCTGTCCACCTTGTAGGTGGGCGTCCTACGCTGCGCTTTCCAGTACGGTTTGGTCACAACACAAATAAAAATAAATAAAGCACACTTTCTTTCTTTTAGGCACAAACTTCCTTCATATCTTAGAATATTACTGGTCACTGTTGGTCTCGACATTTCCTCACACATATCAAGTAGCATGAAGTATGTTTAGTGTATGTATGTATAAATTATTGTTATGTATTTAATTAAATTGTACGTCTTTCTGTTAAAATCATGTGTCAATCTATTTACTTACATGGTGTGCAATAAAGAGTATCTATTTATCTATCTTGAAATAATTATATTTTATGTGTTATTCCTTGTTTTACTAGAATTTCATTTATTTTTTTTACAAAGGCCGACCTAACTCAAAAAGTTAAATAAAGAGCATTTGTACCACTGATTCGTAAGAAATCCTAGTAATTCTTTAAAAAAGAAAAGTACCTAGTTCCTTGAAAGGATTCTTACAAAGTTCACGTACTTTTCATTTGCAGAATTAAAACAGTCGCCCGCTAAAGAAAACGTGTGTTTAAGATTTTTGCAGTCAAAATGTCGCTCAAAATTACTTGAATACGTGTGTAATGTTTGCTTGCGCTATCTGAATCTTTAACAAAAGTCATTAAAGCGAGTCCACTTCCATATTAGTTTAGCGCGACAAATCTTAGCTATATGCTATCGGTCACACTTAAACAGTACTTTACGCGCGTCAAACGTATTCCAAATATAAATTCAAATTTAAAAGTTAAAAACGACCGTAGTGTAAAGAGTGTTTTGCCCCGAAACTCTAGTGACGTTAGTGCTGTGACAGTGCAATTAGTTATCGATTTTTACCGGTTAATGCGGAATTTCTTGGAATTACTTTATGGGAATTATGAGCGTGTTTACCAGTGCAGTGCATTAAATAAAATCAATATTTTATCTCTTAGCTTTTGTAAAGGTATACTTAAAAAATCTTATAAAATATGAAAGATAAGATGCAACATTTGAATCAAAAACTGATATCAATTTCAATACTTACCTATTTTTTTCGGTTTTTGGCCTAAAATCTAGTCTTATTAAAGTCACTTTTGCTAGTATAGATTACTGATAACCCAAATACTAAGTTACTTCGTATCGTTTTGTACTTAGATACAATTAAATAAGCGTATATTAGAAAACGTACGGTTCTTATAAAACTGGGAATGTAAGTAAACAGACAGTCTCTACAAGTCGTTTATACTGTTATACCTACCTAATAATATCTGACCTACAAACGTCATCGGTGCAATGCGGTCGGTATTATGCAGAATGCATTCGCCCGTAAAATAGGTTTTAAAAAGTATCTATTTTGAATATTACGTTGTCATCTACGTAAAGATAGGCGATAGGTTAACCTGTCTTGACCTTATTTCCTCCGCCGAAAGAAAAAGATTGTTTTTTGTTTTAAATGGCTGACGAATAGCAATAATGCTTATGAAATGAAATATGAAGAGCAATAATGCTTGTCTAACTTGCTTATTTTTCCCAGAAAAAACTCTAACGTGTTAAATACTGACTAGATTAAAATACATTTAGTGACATACAAGTGTCGCCACAGATTTACAATGGCTAAACCGAGTTGTGTTGACTGTATTACTAAAGAAATGTCCGGTATTTTGAAAAAACCGATAAACGAAGACAAGCCGTTGAGGAAGAGGCACTCGATCGTGTCTGGGAGGAGTGATTTCTGTAAGTTCGGTATTATTACAAGTTTATATTATTTACTTAAACAAGGTGTAAATAAAATAACGCAAAACCTGTTAGGAGGTGATTCTACTGCTAAAATGCAGTAACTTTTTCTATGAGGCCAACATCGAAATTGCAAAAAATATACCCACACTTTCTCTTACTAAACCGCGACCAGCTGACATTAGTTTGTATGGAAACGTCGATAGTTTTTTTGTGAATTCGATATCGGTCCCATATAAAATGACGTTATATTTGAGCACCAGAATCAGCCCCTCGGAGGTTTTGCGTAATTTCATGAACACCTTGTATATTAATAACTTGTCCTAAAAATCACACCAGATCTCCAGCCCAGCCTGCCTAGCATGACCACCAAAACACGATATGACATGATATGATATAGCGATTTATCGACACAAGCGTTTTTTTTTTACAAATATGATATGTAGCGACATCTATCTCGCCACATACGAACTAATCTGACGTATCCTACATCGCGATATTAAAGTTATCGGAGCGATTGAAGTATATATACAAGAACCCGACAACAACCGTCGGGCAGTTGCCCACCAGACACAACACCCGTCTGGGCGGAGGATCCTTCCTTTTCCATGGTGGATGAGGAACTCAACACCCTGTTCCTCTCACCCCCCAAACTGGTGACCCCGAGCATGAACGTCAGCGCAGTCTTCCTTCACTTCCTCAAGCTTTCGAGCAGCGAGTCCTACAGCCAGCCAGAATTCACGGCTACGACGGGTATCCTGACCACCAGCATGCAGCGGACGCGCATTCCTGGTCATCACCCACAGCCTTCTCAACTTGGCACAGCACACTGCACTTCGGCCGGTCAACAAGCAGAGACGCACTTCTCTCCTGGTCGACGCAGCAGCTAGCCACTACGCAGCACTGCACCACTCCGACTCACTGGAGCATTTGCAGCATCACCCCGACTCACTGGGGCATCACCGCAGACAGTTCCGACTCACCGTGAACTATGCGGCATCTGGTTCCGACTCACTGGAACATTCCACTGGCCCGGCAAGCATCACAATGGACGACTCAACCAGCTATCGACCTCCGGTCTCGGAGGGGAGTGATGTAGCGACATCTATCTCGCCACATACGAACTAATCTGACGTATCCTACATCGCGATATTAAAGTTATCGGAGCGATTGAAACATATATACAAGAACCCGACAAACAACCGTTGGGCAGTTGCCCACCAGACACAACACCCGTCTGGTCGGAGGATCCTCCTTTTTCAATGGTGGATGAGGAACTTTACACCCTGTTCCTCCTCTTACTTCCAAAGATAGATATAGCCGCCATGTTGATTTTTTTATAGAAAGATCGATCATAAAAATTCAACATGGCGTCTATATCTTTCATGATTTTTAAAAAATTGACCGTTTGTGACGATAAATCGCTATATCATATCATATTATATCGTGTTTTGGTAGTCATGCTAAGGGGGCTGGGCCCCTGGGCCTGAGCTAAGCAAAGCTTGTACTATGGCGACTAGATAACGGATAGACATTACTTAAATTAGCGATGGAAGACGGAGGCCACCACATAAAATGCATGCTTTGTATTATTATATACTGTGTTGCTGTGCCAGACAAGGCCCATGATGATCTGTATTTTAATTATTAAGACCTTTATGTACATTGTGGAAAAGCAATAAAGAATTGAATTGAATTGAGGCTCGAAGGGAATTTAATAACCGCCCTAAAAACGATTGTAACACCACAGGGGACATGACACCCCTCCAAAATCGTACACGTTAATTTAAAAAAACTTTCAAAAATTTACAAAATAAAAAATTCAATTTTCTGCCCCTAACCGCGATGCATTTTATGTTTCGCTAATCTCCTCTTTTTCAACCTGTTCAATCCCACAGCTGGGCAAAGGTCTCCCTCAGACTCTTCCATCGATCTCTATCTTTCGCCAATGACTCCCAAACCCTCGTCAGGTTAACCAAATCGTCACACCATCTTTTCTTGGGTCTACCTCTTCGGCGACAGCGGTCTGTAGGTATTCGAAAAAAAATAGGTAGGTATTGTATTCTAAATCTATCATATTTAAAAAAAAAACAACTAATATCTAACAACTATGATGTAACAACCTAGATGCGACATATAAGTACAACAAAGAAATATTTTATTATTAGTGACCCCCTCCAAAATTTTAGGCTAAGACCGCGCCTGGGCCGGAAGTAGCCTGTAGGCTTCCTGCATCCTTACTAATTCGTCTGACCACATTATGGGTGGACGTCCTACACTGCGCTTGCCTACGTGGCCTTCTTTCTAGAACCTCTCTGCTCCATCGGCCGTCAGTTCTACGTGCTATGTGCCCCGCCCACTGCCACTCTTGCTTGCCAATCCGTCGTGCTATGTCAGAGATCAGTTAGGTCCGAATTACAGCCTACAAATACAAGCCAATATACATTCAAGCAAACACATACAAATAAAAAGTCGAATTACCTAATAAGTGCCTAGACCAGTAAGTTAATTGCCTTGGAACATTAAACGTATAGCCATAAAAGAAGTTTTCTTATGGAATAACGCAGCGTGAAGGTAATACTGATATCAATTGCTTATCACGCAGAAATAATTGCAATTATTGTTATTGAAAAGTGAAAAACCCAACCTTGTTGTAAAAGAAACTCGACTAAAAACTTCACGCGAAGGTACCAAAACCAATTATGTTACCTGTGCTAAAACTGAATTGACGAAAATAAATCTTGAATATAAAAATCTCGTGTCACGGTGTTTGTGATCGCACCCCTCCGAAACGGCTCGACAGATTTTTAGATTTTTTTCTATGTATAATTGGTAGGTATGTGAGTTGGTCGTATTGATATTTCGTACCGCTAGGTGATTAGGGAGTCCAAATAGGAGGAGGTTCTCAATTCGTCGGTATCTTTTTTTTAAATATTTTTTTATGTATGTTCAGCGATCCTCAGTTACCAGGTTAACCGATTTCGATAGTTCTTTTTTTGTTCGAAAGGGAATACTTTCGGAATGGTCCCATATAAATTTGATCAAGTTCTGATGGTGGGATCTATAAGAAAATCATCAAACATTGCATGAACTCTATGGGGTTCATGTAATGTTTGATGCCATCCATCCGTGCCATCTGATTTTGTACCTATGTTGCCTAATATCTTCGGCATTTGTGAACCGATTTTGATAATTCTTTTTTTAATGAATAGCTTATACTTCAAAGATACTATAATACAACATTTTCGGAAAAAAGTTCACCTCTAAGGGTGGAAAAATAGGAAATGAAATCGGTGTTCAGCAGTTAAATTATGTTTGCACTCCTATGATTTGTTTTGATTAGGATTTATCACTTAAATAGGTGAAATAAGTTAATTTTATAAAAAAAATAAAAATCGACTTTAAAGCTTTTAGTGTTTTGAAGCCGTTATTTTTTTAAATAAACTTTACCTATATATAAAAATAAAAAACCGGTTAATTGTCTGTCAGACTTGCGGACCGAGAGTTTTGTACCATCTTGTAGGTTTAAGGTAATCGAGTCTCCAAGATTTTTACATCTCTTTCAGTTTGTTAAAAAAAAAGTAGTGTAACTTACAAAACGGTTTTCATATTTTTTCCTTTACTTTTACTTTCCTATAAGACAAGCGATTGTATAAAACTCGTAGTCGTACTCGTGTACTACGACAGCTGATTCGGTTTATGCTCAAACAGATTTATAGTACCCGACTTGGCCTAATTTCCAAAATAGCTTCGTTAGTACAGTTTGCGTAACTTGTTTCATGTAGTTCATTCTGAGCCATCTAAATTTTTGGAGTCCAATCTTGTTGACTGGCGACCTAGTCACTTACAAAGCCTTTAAATGCAAACGGTTCAGGAGACGTATTTTTGAAGCATTAGAAATGAATCTCGAATTCGAACACGAAAACAATTCGTGTATGAAATTCATTTCTATTGCTCACGATTTTACGCATTTTTGAACCACTCGTAACTATTTTCGTTTTACGCAGAAAATGTTATGAAACGGAATATAAAAAACTCATTGATTTTAAAAAACCGGTAGTGGATCGCTTAAAACGGAATGTAAATAAAAAGTTATTATGTCAAATTTCTGTCAAACATTGTTTACTTGTCAATGTCATTCTTCCGTAATTTCTACTAGTAGAAAAAGAAAAACGAGTGGTCGTTGCAGAATTCATGGAATGAATTTTCAAAACTAGTGATTTTAGGAATTCGCATGCGAATCTTGCAATTTCGTATTCGGATTGGAATTCGCATGATTCAAAAACATGTCTCCAGGCCTCCGATTCAGAACCCTTCAGAACCAATATATTTCTGCAAATAAAATAAAGAATTGACAACCGGTAAATCACGTGACTGACACTAATGTTATACGTCCGAATGAACGAAACATTTTCGTAGTAGGTCTTTCGAACCGTTCGATAACAAATTGTCAACCGATAAACCACGTGACACTATACTACTTTTCGGTGACCTATACGTAATCATGAAATTTGGCAAGGAGATGAAAGATAAAATAAAAAGTTAGTTTTGCGATTATTACTTATTTATTAAAATAACCGCGACCTATGTCAATATATGACCTAGAAGTTGGTACGGAACCCTCAGTTCGCAAGTCTGCCTCACTCTTAGCCGGTTCTCCTATTGCTATGCAATAAGCTTATATACATCCTCTTCTTCTTTCCAGGGTCTTCATCAGATGAAGATGAAGGTGTCCAGCCCCACGAAAAGGCGATCGCGGCTGGCCAGCCGAACCCACCCTACTGCGTCAGGAACATAGAACAGCACGCGTTTGGGAGGAGAGAGATAGAGATAGCGGAGCAGGAGATGCCGGGCATCATGGCGCTGAGGGCGAGAGCGAAGGAAGATAAACCTCTGAAAGATGCTAAGGTAACCTTAGCCCACGTCAGTCTACTGTCAGGGCCATAGGCAATGCCAGTTTTTGGGCCGTTTTTCAACCTCCGAGCCGATTTTTTTTGCTAATGAAAAATCGCGGGTATCGTCCTCGATTGGATATTTAGTATGTGTACTCTAGTGACTTCCAGATTGGCCGGTTAGAAGCGGTCTGCCTGCATCCAGCGGCTTCCTCCAACCTTTACCAGGTCGTCTGTCCACCTTGTGGGTAGACGTCATACAATACCTTGCCGGTATCTGGAACGTAATCTGGAAGTTACTGGGGGAGGAATGTGTTCAACATATGGAATATGTTCCTATGGCTGAAACGATGATGTTGGATGTGTGATCCAGGAAACGCATTTGTTTCAGATTGTAGGCTGCACACACATAAACGCACAGACGGCTGTGCTGATTGAGACCCTCGCAGCCCTAGGGGCTACCGTCCGCTGGGCGGCCTGCAACATCTACAGCACACAGAACGAGGTGGCCGCTGCTCTAGCGCACGCTGGTAAGCAGATTCAGATCGTAGGCTGCACACACATCAACGCAAAGACGGCTTGCTGATTGAGACCCTCGCAGCCCTAGTTGCTGGAAAGCAGATGCAGTGTTATAACGTTGTTTATTTAAGTAAAGTCTAGTAAGCCTATAAATGGTCCTAATTCATTGGTTAACTTCTTTCTAGGGGGTGATTCTAATGATAAAATACAGTATATACATAAAATACAGTATACAGATAAAATACAATAATTTATACATGGGACGAACATAAGAAACGATGTCCCTTAATAACTGCTTGGTCACGCATGACTTGATATCATTTGTATTTAAGGAAATCTTTTTTTTTTCGATTTTGTTACCCTGGAAATCCCAAAACTATGTAAAATTTATCTGTAAAAAAATAAAGTTTCTTTTTTTTTTGAAGGTTTTTTGCTAACCACAATTACACCAATTATCTAGCCCCAAACTAAGCAAAACTTGTATACTATGGCGATTGGCGGCTAGAGTTTGGGGCTACTCGTAGATAATTCGTGTAATTGTGAAACACATAAAAATGTTTGTAAGAATGTGAGTGAGACGTCTATTCTAGGGTATGCGATATTCGCGTGGCGAGGGGAGAGCGAGGAAGCTTTCTGGTGGTGCATAGACCAGTGCTGCACGCCCAGCACCGCCTGGCAGCCGAACATGATCCTGGACGACGGGGGCGACGCCACACACCTCATGCTGAAGAAACACGCGCCTGCCTTCAAGCACATCAAAGGTTTGTTCTTCCTAAGGGACATACCGTGTGCGTTTGGTTTTAATTAAGAATAATCTTTGATGATTAAGGTGATGCCACGCACCTTATGCTGAAAACACGTGCCTGCCTCCAAGCGCATCAAAGGTTTGGTCTTCCTAAGTCACGTACCGAGTGCGATTGGTTTTAATTTACAATGATCTTTGATGATGAGGGCGACACGCACCTCCCTTCAAGTCAAGCACATGAATGTTTTCTTCTTCCTAAAATACATACCGTATGATTGCAGCACTGCACCAATGAGTCATCAATTAATTATGATAAAACCATATTATCTTTAGTAATCCTACATATTTTTTAATAGAATTTTCGATATTTCGGTCATAGCGTGGCCTAAGATATTTTTGGGACTCACAAATAGAGACCTAACTTTAATTAAGCTGCCCTCTATCTAAGCTAAGGTTGTCTTGAAGAGACCGACTAAACTTTGTAGTTCTAAATGTTTTTTTCCTTTGCGTTTGTTGGTCGTTTGTGTGGCAATATAGAGTATTTCACTACTTTCTCTTTTAGGTATAGTAGAAGAGAGTGTGACAGGCGTCCACCGACTCTACCAGCTCAGCAAAGCGAATAAGCTATGCGTTCCCGCCATGAACGTCAACGACTCTGTCACAAAGACGAAATTCGACAACCTATATTCTTGTCGGTAAGTTGAATAGACGATAACACTCTTTGCTAAATAGGACTAGATAGCTGTCAAGTTTCTTAAGGGAGTCTACCCTGAGTCCTTCGTGTCGCCTCTAACCATGGGTGTACCGCAGGGATCAATGTTAGGACCTCTGCTGTTTCTAATTTGTAAATGACCTTACTTACTTTAAGACATACATAATGTGAGATAGTCTTATTTTACTGATCTGAAAAATCAAGCTGTGCGTGCCTAGCTTGAATGTCAACGGTTCTGTATCGAAGACGTATTCGACAACTTACACTCTTGACGGTAATCGGTGTAAAAGGATTACTAAAATTGCAATAACATTCTTGGCAATCGGATGAATGGATTAGGCATACAGGACAAACAAACATCCGAATCACTATTTCTGTGTGTAGTCGGCTTTCGTGGGCTGATTAAGATAATTAAAAAAACTGTTTCCACAATCACAACAATAATCTAGCCCAGAACTAAGCAAAGCTTGTACTATAGCGACTAGATAACGGACAATCATACTTAAATACTAATATAAACATCCATGTCTTAGCTACAAATGTTCGAGCTAATCACACAAATATTTGCCCCTTGCGTATAATACATTTGAAAAGATTGCTTTCGGCGATGTATCGAATTCGATCGATATGGTCGACGATACGATCTCTTTTTACAAGCTTTTTAAGTGGTAAACCGCTGTTGGTACTCAATTATTTTGTATGATCGATATGCAAAAAATATATATCTGTTTTGTTTTAGGGAAAGCATAATAGACGCCTTAAAACGCAGTACAGATCTGATGTTCGGGGGGAAACAGTCGGTGGTGTGCGGGTACGGGGAGGTGGGGAAGGGGTGCTGCCAGGCGTTGAAGGCGTTAGGGTGTGTTGTGAGTATTTAGCATTGCACAATTGCGCAAATAATTCTGTCTACGTTCGCGCAAATATCGTTTTGCACAAGGTCAAGTTAACATTTGAAAAATTAAATAATAATTTAATTTTTATAATAAAAGCATTTGTCTTGCTTTAAATAACATGTTATGTTATTCTGAAATTCTGTCAATTAATAACGGATATTTTTTCAAACCACGCGATCCTATTACTGTTAAATGTTTTATGTAAGTAATTAAAATTATCACAGGTTTCGCAAAAGCATATTTGCGTACAACTACTTGTTTGCGCAAATTTTGAGCTAAAGATATTTTGCGCGAATGATCCCCACAGTATTTTTGGATGATTTTACGACTAGAGACGCTCAAGACCGCGCGAAGTGGAGGAGTAAATCAAGGAAAGCGGACCCTGGGCTCCAAAGCGATGGCTTTAGACGCAACCGGGATTGACCGTATAGATGAAGAAGAAGGAGATCGCCACATTTTTTTTGGAGATTAGCATACAGATATCGTCGAACGATCAAAAGACAAACACGGTTTCAATTTTTAATTGTAGTTAGTAATATGTATTGCGTGGATTTGGTTCGTTCTTACGTAAAAAATGTGTGTTTGTCTCTTTCTTTTCAGGTATATGTGACTGAAATAGACCCGATATGTGCGTTACAAGCAGCTATGGACGGTTTTAGAGTTGTAAAATTAAATGAGGTAAGTTTGTTTCAAAAACTCAATCAGAGATATTTGTTATTTTTGTTTAATGGTGGTACTTCATATGGCTGAAGGCATTTGCATTGGCGTATTTGTCTAGTTTGACTAATTATGCCAAATTGGCAAAGATTTGTGACATATATGATAATTGACAAATTAGGCAAACATTTGCGTACCTATCGCCAGAATAATCATCATCATGATATTTGTCAAATTAGGGAAACATATGCGTACCGATCACCTGCATCATCATCATCATTATTTTAGCGATAGGACGTCCACTGCTCAACACAGGCCTCCCCTAGTGACTTCCAGATTGGCCGGTTGGAAGCCAGCTTAATATTAACCTTATCATTCAAATAACCTATTAGATATAATTTGAGTATTTTTTTTTGTTGCGCTTTTTCCTAACGCATTATCCCGCTCCTATTCCAATCATGCTTGACCATACCCCTAAATACAGCAAGTTTAGTTATTGCATTTGGAGCGATTGCCGTCAGACCTCCAAGACCTTTGGACAGAGGGATCAGCCCCCCTAGTTGACCACCAAAACATGATATGATTTAGCGATTTAACTGCAAAAATATGATAGACTAGCTATTTCCTGCGGCTTCGCACGCGTGTAATTTAGTTTGTCACAGAAATTCGGTAACTAACGACTCTTAGTAATGTCAGTGGGTTTTTCGGAATAAACAACAAAATATATCTACACCAAATCTTAATGTGTGGGTTTGCTTTAATTGTGACTAAGGTTTTAGCACGACTTTAATGATGATGAAGTCCAAGGTGGATCACCCTACTAAGTATATACGGCCCCTATCTAACTCTCTTATCCGGAACAAAAGTAAGCTCATTAATCGACATCGACCCCCTTAGAGGTTAAATTTCCAAAAATCCGTTCTTATTCCTTGTCTATGTCATTAAAGGAACTTCTGTGCAAAGTTTCATCATTCTAGATTCAAGGGTTTGGGCTGGGCGTTGATGAGTCAGTCAGTGAATGAATGAGTAAGTCAGGACTTGTCTTTTTATATATAGAGATATGGCCGCCATGTTAAAACGCTGTGCCGATGACGTCACATGTTATGATCGCTGTTTCGATAAAAAATCAACATGGCGTCTATATCTATCATTTAAAAAAAAATTGACCGACACCAAGTCGATAAATCGCTATATCATATTACATCGTGTTTTGGTGGCTACACATCCAATGTTAACTGAATGTGCAGGGTTCCCCTTACAGCAAGAGCAAATCCGTACCTAGATTCCGAAAAATACAACCTGGCCTGATGACTCCCGCTAGTATGAGGCCTGACACGAACCCTCACAGTCGGCTGGGTCGCTGCACCCGCTCGTGGGGCGGTAGGCTAGAATTGCCCGGAGCCACTGGTCATAGTCCTTCTTCAAAGGCCGCTAGAGCTAGGTCCATCCAAAAAATACAGAGTTACCACGCACGTATGGAAGGCGAGACTTTGATTTTTACCTGCCTAGCTACAACTGCTCAGCCTTTATTAAATTTATAAATAAACATGTTTCCAGGTAATCAGACAAGTAGACATAGTAATCACCGCGACGGGGAACAAAGGCGTGGTCACTAGGGAACACATGGAACGCATGAAGAACGGCTGCGTGGTGTGCAACATGGGGCACAGCAACACCGAGGTGGACGTGCATGCCTTGAGGACGCCGGACCTGCTGTGGGAGCGAGTGAGGAGTCAGGTCGGTACATACTAGTGTACAGGTGGCACAAGGGACTGGTCACTGGGGAACACATGGAGCCATGAGGAACGGCTGCGTGGTGTGCAACATGGGGCACAGCAACACCGAGCATCAAGGCATCGTCTGTCGCCAGTTAAAGGGTGCCAGACGGTTGTTCATTTCTGTTGACCTTACCCGACCTTGTTTTAGGCCCCGCCGTCTAACCAATCACAACTACCAAAACCATAGACTATCATCATCATGTTAGCCTATAAATTGCAG
This sequence comes from Anania hortulata, assembly GCA_963576865.1. Classification (NCBI taxonomy): domain Eukaryota; kingdom Metazoa; phylum Arthropoda; class Insecta; order Lepidoptera; family Crambidae; genus Anania; species Anania hortulata. The sequence continues at coordinate 8,731,229 of OY756416.1, forward strand.
TCCACTGCTGGACGTAAAGAGCGCCAGATTGCACGATTTCTCGCTTTTTTTATCTATTCACTGCCAGCTATCTTCCTAAGGTTGTCGGTCCATCGAGTTAGGGCGAGCGACCTGCCTTGCGTTAACAAGACGTGGTCTCCACTTTACTCCGAGAACCCGTTTACTCTACCTTTGGGGGGTGAAAGGAACAGGGAGTAAAGTTCCTCATCCCCCATTGAAAAGGGAGGATCCTCCGACCAGACGAGTGTTGTGTCTGGTGGGCAACTGCCCGACGGTTGTTTGTCGGGTTCTTGTATATATGTTTTAATCGCTCCGATAACTTTAATATCGCGATGTAGGATACGTCAGATTAGATCGTATGTGGCGAGATAGATGTCGCTACATCACTCCCCTCCGAGACCGGAGGTCGATAGCAGGTTAAGTCGTCCATTCTGATGCTTGCCGGGCCAGTGGAATGTTCCAGTGAGTCGGAACCAGATGCCGCATAGTTCACGGTAAGTCGGAACTGTCTGCGGTGATGCCCCAGTGAGTCGGGGTGATTGCTGCAAGTGCTCCAGTGAGTCGGAGTGGTGCAGTGCTGCGTAGTGGCTGGCTGCTGCGTCGACCAGGAGAGAAGTGCGTCTCTGCTTGCTGACCGGCCGAAGTGCAGTGTGCTGTGCCAAGGTCGCTGAGAAGGCTGTGGGTGATGACCAGAAATGCGCGTCCGCTGCATGCTGGTGGTCAGGATACCCGTAGTAGCCGTGGATGCTGGCTGGCTGTAGGACTCGCTGCTCGAAAGCTTGAGGAAGTGATGATGACGTAACGATGACGTAGCTTTGCGAAGGCTGCGCTGACGTTCATGCTCAGGGTCACCAGTTTGGGGGGTGAGAGGAACAGGGAGTAAAGTTCCTCATCCCCCATTGAAAAGGGAGGATCCTCCGACCAGACGAGTGTTGTGTCTGGTGGGCAACTGCCCGACGGTTGTTTGTCGGGTTCTTGTATATATGTTTCAATCGCTCCGATAACTTTAATATCGCGATGTAGGATACGTCAGATTAGATCGTATGTGGCGAGATAGATGTCGCTACACACCTTTCATCGGTTCTGCGACAGATGTGGCCGGCCCACTGCAACTTTAGCTTGCTACATTTTAGAACTATGCCCATTACATTGGTCTTCTGCCGGATAACAATATACTAACTAAACTACTAACTAAATCTGCTGTTTCCTTTAAACGTCATCTTAGGAAATTTCTGTTCGGCTAGCAAGTCTCCGTCAAATAAGCAGTCGTACCGTACTGTACAAATTATTAATACATACCCTTAACACCCACACCACACATACACACAAACACAGACACCACACAAAGACTCGCATGCACACTGCACACATACCACAACAATGCATGCACAAACATACAGAAATACCATTGTTCAGCTGTTGCAAAATTGTAATTGTACACAGTAAGTTTTAATGAGTAGTAGTACATAATGTATTTTGAATATCCCTTGTTTATTTTATAGTTTTTGTTTTTCGTCGCCGGTAACGCCATCTTCCTAAATATACGGTTTCCACTGAAAACCAGCGCAATGGCTAGGCCCTTCACCTACGCCATCGGACATGCTGTGTGGATACCATTTGGTTCCATAACACTAATTCCAAAATGTATAATAAGTCATGTATTCTCTTTTCCTTGTTGTCTCCTTTAGTTTAGTTTATTTGTAATAAAATTATTATGTATGTGTTTATGGACCAATTAAAAAATCTATTCTTTCTATTCTATTCTATTAAATAAATAATTTCATTAATTAACTCAAAAACACACACGTACCAACACAAACACACACACACTCACACAAACAAAGTACTTTCTCTTCATTCTTCTATCTTGTTTGTTTATTAAATAATAATATATTGTGTACTTACTGTAACAAAAAATAAGTTAGGTTCGGCGAAAGAGTTTGAATCCCACAACACAGGGAATCCTAGTATGAGAAATCAGTGCTAATGTAATTATTATGGAAGTTTTTTGGAATAAAAAGATTTATCATTTAATTTTAAAAAACATAGGTGTAGGCTACTCACGTATTCTACATTATTTAAATCACATACATTAATTTAAATAGCACATTTTATTTACACATAATAAATTTAAACAATTAATACTAAACATAACATAAAATCTTAATAACTATGTAAAATAAATTAAAACTAGTTAAATTAAACTTTATCTAAATTATTTATTCCTAAAGACTACTATATACACAAAACAAATATTTCATAAAAACTTTCGAGATTGTTTGTTTGTTCGATATCGATATCGACACCGCAACATCGACTTCGCGGTAGCACTATGCGTTTCAATTTTGCTTAGCGCAGCGGATTCCTCCGATACGCCTATACCGGGCGAACCACTCCGCCACAGTTCAGATCTAGCCATTGAACGCGGAACGCATATCACTTGCGCCGTCGATGTATGCCCAATTATTGCGTGCGATCTTTATTTGTTACGGATTTATTCTGATTTCGCTTCTTAGCAGTTAATAGTGTTAATTAGCTGTAACGCTCTCCGCACTCCTTCTAAACTTTATCGGTGTGACTGTGTAACCTGCGTATGTCCTTTTTTTGGAATATAATTAACTTTTCAACCACTTTGGACTTGTGATTATTTCGTTTCCTGCACATCATTTACATCGTACACAGCGGTCGTTTGCTGCTAACTACCGCCACACACCAACCTATATAGGTATAATGATGATGATGAATGTTTTATCCCCAACAGGTAGACCACATAATATGGCCGAACGGCAAACGCATAGTGTTGCTGGCGGAAGGCCGCCTCGCCAACCTGTGCTGTTCGTCGCTGCCCTCGTTCGTGGTGTCCGTGACGGCCGCCACGCAGGCACTTGCACTCATAGAGCTGTACAACGCGCCGCAGCATCGATATAAGGTGAGGTGCTGTACGTACGCAGCGTAGGACGACCACACACGAGGTAGGCAGACGACCTGGTAAAGGTCGCAGGAAGCCGCTGGATGCGGGCCGCTTCTAACCGGCCAATCTGGAAGTCATTGGGGAGGCCTATGTGCAGCAGTGGACGTCCTATGGCTGAAGTGATGATGAGGTATTATTAACAACAATATGTCGGAACGTTTATACAATGAATTTAAAATCATTAGCATCCATTAATATAGCAACTGACAGGTAATAGAAACAAACATGGCGTTTTAATTAATTAATTTTGCTTTAAAAACTCAGTTTTATGAGTAGTAGTAAATAATTGATTACCATACAGATATGGCAACAAAAAAAAGTTTTATTGTTTTTTGTCTGTGCTGTCAACTGTCTTGATTTTATTGACATTGATGACATCTGTCAGTCTACCAAATCCTTTGTGAACATGAAAATTTTGACTGTCCACATGTGACAGTGACATTGACTTCTGTCAATTTTGGTAGTAATGTTTTCCTATGATGGTAAAGGCAATGGTACAGAGCCATACAGCCAGATTTTGAGTTGTCATGTTACTATTTCAAAAATCAAAAGGCAAGAAAGTCATTTGATCTACAACTGTGCAATGGGTTTGTTGGGTTGCATACCTTTGTTTACGATAAAATAATAATGTCTGGAATTGCTATTTTAGGGCAATCATACGCTTCAAGACACTTTTCACGCGCGCCACTTAAGTTGGTTTCGGCTCATTTCGAAAGACCCATACGCTCGATTACTGCCTTGTTTTGGGATCGTAGCTATAAATTCATGTCTCGTCATCTAGTACTATGTCCCACACCAAACTTAAAGCCCCTTTGTTGTATCTGGCAAGCATAGCATAGCACCAAGTGATGCGGTCTGTTTTTTAAGCTTCAGTCAAATTGTATGGGATCCATAGAGAACAGCATTCTTACACCTAAATGTTTGTATTCGCTATGTGCAAAGTAGCATCACGCAATCTGGCAGAAATGTGAAATAACTCTGGACTGTCATGTGTCAAATTGCTATATTTCCATAGAATTTCATACTTACGTTATTAAGTATTTTTAAGTAAACACGTTAAATTTCGCGATATGGGTCACAGTACGTGTTGTGTTTTAAGGTGTAGAAACAATGGGAAAAACAGTTCGTGCAAGTTTTATTCGTTTCCAACATCAAGATGGACATAGAAGCAAAGTATTAACTGGATAGCTGCTGTGAAAAGAAAAGAGTTTGTAGGGGGTTTGTGTCACAGACGTTTGTCTTATGATCACAGCTCTTATAAGGTAGCTTTGTCCGTTGGTTCTAAGCTCTTCAAAGCCTCTCACATGCTGTACTTATACTATTTCCCTTTTTGGACAGTTCGTCATCAGTCGATTCAAATCCCGTTCGTATTATAACATTCATATTTTAGTTCGAGTAAGAAAATAATTTATTATAATATGCACAAACTTTTTAGATATTTACATCTAATTTCGAAGAAAAACAACCCGAAAATCATTCATAAACCATCCACTTGCCATAATTTGAGAGATCTTAAGTCCACAATACTTGTGGTCACTAGGGGCGCTGTCATGGCGCACACAGCGAATTGATTTGTATTTGACTCATGCGTCCAAAGATGTCCGGATCTCATGGTAAGTCACATTCCATTCTGTTTCGATCATACGGCGCACAGCATCGATGTTTTGTTCACAGCGATGCATGGGTGACGAATTTTATCATGGAGATTGACACGACCGCGTTTGTATTCTGCAAACGAACTATAAATAGTCGTCTTGCATGGTACTTCTTTGCCAAAAGCAGGTTAAAGCCGAACGAGAGATTCGAGAGAGAGAACGAAAATTTGCAACAAAATTTTCCAGAGTTAAATCCATTTTATTGTAATCACGCATTTTTTTTATGACGTCACAATGTGAAAACAATTGACAGTCAGATGAAACAAATTATACCTATTCTACGGCTAGTGTTCCATTTTCAATGTAGTAATGATTTTTTAAATATTGTTTATGTAAGTGGCCAATTCCGGAAACTTTTATTTTTATTTTTTATTTATTTATTAAGGAACACAAACAGTGAAATGTACAAACTTTGCTTAATCTCTAATATCATTTGTTTTGTTCTATTACATACACAAATAATATGTGTCCACAACACTAGCCATAAAATATTCTAAATGCAAAACTACTTACATAGCAAGAATATTACCTTAAGATAACTTAATATAATGTAATGTAATTTATATATTTACTACGTATAAATTTGTTTCTTAGTTAGTCTTTTAGTGTGACTTATGTACTCTCCTATCGTCAGGCCGACGTATACCTCCTGCCGAAGAAGATGGACGAGTACGTCGCCAGCCTGCACCTGCCCACCTTCGACGCGCACCTCACCGAGCTGTCCGACGAGCAGGTCAGTTGTACAAATAATTAGACTATAAAAACATTTTTGGATACTAAGCTCTTATACAGGGTTATTTGTGAAACTTCAACAACCTCCTACGGGCTGATTCTGGTGCTCAAATACCACAACTTTTGCTATGGGACCAACATTGAAATCTAAAAAATGTTTTTCACTTCTCCATACAAACTGATGTAAGTTGGTGGCGGCTTAGTGGGGAAGTGTTTTTTTTTCCGATTTCAATGTTGGTCCCAGATGTTTTACAAATAACCCTGTATGTATCTTTTTTCAAATGTTCTGTATTTTAGACTCGATTATAAATCTTAAAATTTATAAATTGGTACCTTTATGTATCATGTTATTAGTAACATCAGCCTGTATTTAGTCTACATACATTCAGAGGGTGTGGTATGGGAGAGGTGATTTAGATTCGAGCCTAGTATAATTTTTTTTTAAATGAATACATTTTTAAGTAAATAAATTCATTAAATTTTTGACCTTGTTCGGGTTATGTCCAGACGACTGTGTAAAAGCCATTTTAATATTATATATTTGTAACTAAGTCATGGATGCTTTTAAATGTATTTAAGGATGTTTATCCGTTATCTAGTCGCCATAGTACAAGCTTTGCTTAGTTTGGGGCTAGATAATTGGTGTGATTGTGGAAACAATTATTAATTTATTTATTTATTCTATGTTTCCAGGCAAAATACCTAGGTCTGAACAAGCTGGGACCGTTCAAACCGAACTACTATCGTTACTAGCAGCGCGGGCACACTAGTCGTAGTGGGGGGGGAGTGGGAATAGTTTAACAGCTTTTTTTGGGATGATTTCGGATTATCATCTCTAGCTAGCTATCATTGTATTTATATGGACATGACCTGTGCCATATTTGTTACAAGTATAATGAAATGCACTCGTCCCATCCATATTAATATAGTCATAGCTACTTTAAATTATTTCTCTAGTCATCATTTAGGGTTAACCTTCAGCCTGTCAATTGCACAATTGTCACTACATGTTGAACCTTATTCACTTTGTCATACGGTCGAAAACAAATTAACAGTTTCATTAGGCGAGGCCTGTTTAGGCTTCTAAATGCATTTACGTCCGACAGGTGTAAAATTTTTCATTGGTTTCCTTTTTAATCTTTTTGATGGGAATTTTTCAAAATGAAAATCTGTCAATGGAGGAATTTTGTGCACTAAAAATAGGGATATTATTCAATAGGATAATTTCATTTATTAATCCTTTATTGTAACTACGTTAAAATTACGATACACCAAAATGGTGAACTTAGGTCCACAAGAAGGTGGACTTAATGTGAACTTTTAAAAAACGAAATGGTGTACTTAAGTCCATTATTTAAATTGTGTTTCCGATATTCATGACAGCTCTTTTGGGACAAGTTTTTTTATGTTTGTTTTACAATGAGGCATTTTAAGAGCTAACAGATCATTATATTTTGATCAATATCAAGCATACAATGATCCGATTTCATCTCTAAAAAAGTTTTTAATGTTCTAATGTAGAAAATGCAGTGATATCCTTTCAAGATTGCTTAAATGCGTCGTTTTAAACAAGCCCTTTTTATACCAATAAAGGCTGTAAATGTCAGTTTTTTAAAACAAAAATGTATGTTGCTTGGTTTTTAATATTGCCCCGTTGAAGACCCATCTTCAACGGTACTCTGGCATAGACACAAAAAAAATTATAGGTGTGTAATTTGTTTTTTTTCGGCCGCTGGCACTAACAAGAAAATATAAAGCTATAATTTTTTTTTGGCCGCCGAGAACGAATTTGCCATAAAGTTTGTAATAAATAAGTGACTAAAACGTTTGAATATTATGAATTGTACGACGAAGGTTGATAAACATTTAAAATTAAAAATAACTAGTAAATTACCCTACAGTTTTATAATTTGAATTTTGAAATTCGAACTTTAAACAAGGTTAAGATATAAAGTCAACAGCCAGCAAATATCCACAATTTTCAACTTTAAGTCTAACACATAGAGTTTAATTTTGTTAACAGCTATTGAAAGTAACATAAAATGACAAATTTCTTTGTCCAATTTTCTGCGTTCGATATCAGTTAACAAATATTTAGGTTTTGTCGTAGTTTGACCGTACATGACGTTGACATAATCTCAAATTCTCGATCCTTTTATTCGTGCCAGCTGTCTTGAAACCTATACAATAACCCTTCTATGGAAATGATTGTACAACAGAAGTTCAGAGTGACAAAAATAAGCTATAGCTTTAGATGGAAAGTCGAGCGAACGCCGAATTTCATAAAGTTGGATTTTTAATTCGAGAGTAAATATTTGAACTACGATTAAAGTCTGTTTCTTTTTGGCTGTCGAAATATCATGTAAAAAAACCATTAACGTTATGTTAACTTAGAAAAAAAACCTATCCACTAAAAATCCCAGTTTATTTTGATTAAACACATATATTATCTTCTGGTTATCACGTAATTAAAATAACCATAAATTACATTTTGATCTATAAAAACGAACTATATATTTCTATGATACATTTCCCCAAAAATTAATTTAAAACTTAAGACAGTCTGAAGCTTGAAATGGCAAGTTTGTTTTTATTTCAAGCATTATAATAATAAAAAACTATAACTATTTTATAAAGTGGCTTTCATATTTATTTTTACTAATTCGTATAGTGTCCTGCAAAACAAATAAAATACGTTTCTTTTCACATTATCCGTCAGACCGAAATTAAAATAATTTTAACTACAGTGCGATAGACAAGGTTACGTTTACTGTCGGCCATAAGTGGAACATGTCAAATACTACCTTAGATTCCTGTAGGTTCAAGTTACTGACTCTCAATTAAAAATCGAACTTTAATTATGTTTTATTTAATTAAGGTTCAAATTGTTGTCAAACTAATAAGTTACGATTTTTCTAAAAGCCATCTCTCAGAAAATGAATATTTTAGTTCTAAACCACGTTTAGTGATATGTAGCCTGTTAATTCTGCACTTAGTTTTCTGTCACTTTCTAGCTTATTAATACAATGAGAGATGGCTGCATGTGTAATGACAATAGAATATTTAAATTGCATTTATTGTGAATAAAAATACCATTGTACTTTCTACGCATAATAATGATATAGTTACCAGGTTTTCTTTAAGTATACAGGATGTATCAAAAATGGCACGCCAGACTGACACTGGTGATAGCTTAGTTACAGACCTTTCAGATAGAAATAGCATTCTTCTAGTAAAAATTGCTTAGTTTAGAAGTTAAACTTCTACTAAAAGTAATTTTTTTTTAGTAATAGTTGCATAACTTAGGAGATAGTCTCTTGAACTTGCGATTTTTGCTAAAGATCTGTTATTTTTATCCGAAAAGTCTATAGCTTAATTATTTTATATTGTAGGCCGGACTTGCGCCGCCATCTCTGAGGTCCTGGGTTCGATTCCCGCTCGGGCCAATGTAGAAAACTTACTATTCTGTACTGTCTTATGTCTGGGTGTTGTGGTACCGTACCGATGTTCCTGATTTCTAAGACACAAGTGATTGAGCTACTTCCCTTAGGACCAGAGCAATGTATGTGATGTTGTCGAATATTTATTTATTTTTAGAGTCAGTCTGGTGTGCCACTTTTGGGGCAGCCTGTCATCAAAAAGAAGGCAATCAAAACTCACACAAGTATTAATATAGTTTAAAAATTAGTGGGTTTAGTTCGTAATATTTGTTAAATTATAAATTATCTGATACTGATTTGAAATTGTGGTGTATAGTACAACAAATTTTATTTATAAATACAATATTACAATGGAAATGTAAGTTCTAATAGTTTTGGCCTAAATTAATGTTTAAACGTTATTTAATTTGATAAACCCAAGGCCGATGCCTCTCTTAGCTCCAGGCGTTTAGGTATACATGTAAAAAAACGGCGTTCCCTTTAGTCTTTTATCTCTACATCATTAATAGATTTAAAAATATATATGTATATCAACGTAAAAAAATAACCGGCCAAGTGCGTGTCGGTTCGGTAGTTTCCCGTCACAATATGCGGTATTTGCTACCTGTTTTACATAATTAACATCATCATACAAGTTTTTTTTTCTCCAAGTACATTTTACAAGTTAACTCGGTAACTTGTAATGTTTATCTAACTGTATTAGTTTTCCTTTTAATTTCGTTATATACGGCGTCCCAAAAATGGCACGTCAGACTGACACTGGAGATAGCTTAGACCTTTCAGATAAAAATTACTTGCTCTAAGTAAAAGTCGCATAGTTTATGAGATAATCTCCTTCTAAAAGTCATCATTATCATTTAGCCATAGGACGTCCTCTGCTAAACATAGGCCTGCAACCTTAACTAGGTCGTCGGTCCACCTTGTGGGTGGATGTCCTACGCTGCGCTTGCCGGTACGTGGCCTCTATTCCAAAACCTTTCTGTCCCATCTGCCATCAGTTCTACGTGCTCTGTGCCCCGCCCACTGCCACTTCAGCTTGATAATCCGTTGGGCTATGTCAGCGACTTTTGTTCGTTTACAGATCTCCTCATTTCCGATTCGATCTCGCAATGAAAAACCGAGCATAGCTTTTTCTATAGCGTGCTGGTAACACACACTGGTTGTAGACTTTCTTCAACTCCTACTAAAAGTAAAAGTCTTGCACTAAAAGTAGCTTAATTAAGGAGATAGTGTCCTGAACTTGCGATTTTTGATAAAAGTATGTTATTATTACTTGAAAAATCTCTCAGCTATGTACAGTGTCAGTCTGGTGTGACATTTTTGGGACAACCTTTCTAATGATATTTTAATTTTTTATTTTATTTTATACGTATATTTTTTTAGTAATGTACGCTAGAGTAACATACTGTATATTAATTCGTTTCTTTTCTCTTAACGTCTCACTCAGACATAACTAACCCACCTGATTGTACATAACTGTCGTGTTTGAAATATACAGCGTGGCCGGAAAAGTGACGTCCAAAAATTTTTTAGGTGCATCGTGTTGAGAGGTACTGAATCACCCTTAAGTATGTTCTACGATTTTTCGTAGTTTTCAAGTTACGTTTTTTTTTAAAATAGCCTATGATGCCTACGAAGTACAACTTTTGTATTATTATTATGAAAGCTTAGAGTCTAGCGCATTTTCTGAAGCTACTTAGAAGCCAAAAAATGATCAGTTTAGATTTTTAATTTTAAGTTGAAAATTTAAATGAATGCTCACTTAACATAAATTCTCAACTTTAGGTCAATTTTGTAGTAACTTCCATTAAAGTTATGATTATTTTAGTTAGTTAGTTATTAAAGTTATTAAAGGCTGTTTATTTTATGCATAAATGCACAGTTTATAGAGATTTAGCTGCAAGAAAAAAAAACGAAGAAACCGTTTTTTTTTTAAAATTTTTCACTGATCCAAAAATTAATTTTAAAAAATCGTAACTCGAAAACTACGGAAAAATTTTGGGCGTCCCTTTTCTGGCCCTGTATAATAGTTTATTGTGCAATAAAATGCGCTATCTTAGGCACCAGGCGCCAAGCCAGGCATCCAGCAGGCCTTTGTACTTTGGTCTCAATTTGTAATGTTACCCAATGAAAGTATTATTTTGTTTTAATTATTAGATCTCTATTGAGTTGGTGAACTATTATTTTTATTCCAAAACTTCTGCTGTGAAGTCTTTATATTTAATAAAAAATGTGATACCAAATTTGTTTACCGATTGTACACAGGGTGTTAGGTAAATACTATGGCGAAGTCAGAAATTTGATATCATCATTTTAAAAAAAATCTGATTCTGAAAATTGAGTTTTGTATGAAAAAAAATATATATCAAATTTCTGACTTCACCATAGCTTTTAAATGCATATGTTAACATAGACTAGTTTCGGCTTGATATACCATTTACCTAACACCCTGTATATTTTGTGTCGGAAAAAAAGTGCAAGTTAATTTGACGGACAGGAAAATGATATCATCGCAAGAACTATGTATGGCTAATGGCTATTATTAGTTGTTTAGTTAGCTAATTAGATAAATCAGATTAGATGGGTTTAAATTTTAGTGAAAAAACGAAAGGTATGCGTGTGAAAGATATATTGATGAGTTGTGTTTATTTGGTGAAAAATCTGTTTAAAAATGACCTTGGTCGACCTTGTGTGTACGTACCGTTAGTTTGACAGATAAACGTCGCTGTCATTCCAAAAAGTCGTATGTAATGTATGTTTTCAGATGACATATAAGGTCTAACCAAAATAGTGCTCAATATTTCTAGAGGTCAACTTATACACGATAAGGATCATGTATATGTAAATAAAAACAAAAACCTAACAACGTATTTTTTCTTAATAACATTACTGAAGTATTATAGAAATTGTTTTTTACGCATAACGTCATCCCTAAATTCTTTTGGTTGCGAGATGAACACAAATGGGGCTGGGCGCAGATTTGCATTCATAGACAAATGTGTTATACGTAAAAAACTATTACAACTATAAATACTTCTATATAAATTAAAGAAAGTCGGGTTAGTTACACCATTTATAAGTCAAGAACGACCGATTATTATGATCTTTGATTTGTTGAATTTGTCTCCGCCCCGAATAGCAGAATAACTATAAAAATTTCGGAAAATTTTACGAAAAAAAAACAAATGTAGCGGCATTACGAAGTTCGCCAGGACCGCTAGTTAATAAATAAAAATATGTTGTTAGATCCTTATCATGTACTCGTTGACTCTAGAAATATTGAGCACTATTTCGATTAGACCTTAGAACTAAATTTTTACTTACTTTTTGAAATGATATACAGGGTTACATTACAAGGTAGTGCCAAATTTAAAAAATTAGGCCTATAGAACAATATAAAAATACTAATTTATCGTAATTAATTTCAGTCGTCTTATTTCTGAAGTGAAATATACTTTAAAAAATCCAAAAAAACAAGAAAACGCGAGATGTGCCGTCATTCATCAGAGATCACAGGCGTACGCCGAAACCGCTCCAACAAGAACCCCATGCAGTGCACATACGGTGCAATTTAATCGAGAAGGTTATTGTAATTTTTATACGTACGTAGGTATTTTTCAAATGCAAAAAAGAACAAGTAAAAATGATAAAAAAAGGGTTGGTTTTTTACGTAGATCGATTTAGTTACTGATTCTGAGTGGTTCCTAAAAAATTTGCACTACCGTGAAATGTAACCCTGTATGCTTGATGCTGCTTATTCGTTGTATGTCAACTTTAAATTTATTTTTCGTTGATTTAATGCTCTAATTACACGTCCACAGATTGATATGATATACAGAATTATTTGCCTATATTTTTATGTAAATGAAGTTTCCATTTTTTTATGACTTTTATTTTTATATTTTAAGATTTTATTATGTTCTATTATTGACAAGTGCCATGTGGAAAGTGCAAATAACTTATTTCAGTGTAACAATTTACCATTTTGTAGTTTAAGTTATATTTACTAAGTTGTAGTCTAATGAAAGTACAAAATAATACCTTTAATTGTCTCAAAATAATAAAAATCAATAAGTAATGTAAACCTTATTACAACAGCTGATATTTACCAAAGATATCAACAAGAAATGTCAAAATAACTATTCTCAGGTTTCACAGTTTCACACCCCTTGTTCCGAATTGTGCCAATGTCTATTTCAGCGTGTCTAAATTTGGGCAATGTTATGATAATGTCAATTCAGAACAAGTTTGATCACGGTTAAATCGATTTGGGCTTAATTCGGAATGCACCTTAGTTTGTGGCTAGATTTGCATTCGTTACATGAAATTAATAAAAACAAAGTTAGAGTTTTGTTTTTCGTTGTATTTTGGTTGATATTATTAGTAAATGAATAGTATTTAGGTCTTATATAAGTACATGTTTTGTTGCATTGTGATATTGTGTTCGCGTGTGGAAAATAATCGAAAATAAAGGATCTGAATCACGTATAACGATTGTGTGTGTATTAGAATATCTTCAGACATTATTTAAATTTAAAGTAACAGGTTTGGTAGGAATTATAACGATTTTAGATTGCAATTCTATTGAAAAAGACAGCACCTTCAAGTCGGTCTAGTCACTAATTTAAAAATGAGTACATAAACAATTAGATATGTGGGTGCTGCACCCCTTAACGGATAGGAGTGCCACAGGGATCATTGTTAGGACCGTTGCTCTTTTTATTTAATCATGTTGGGAACAAATGGGATAAAAGATCCATCCAGAATATTAAATCCATATCCAGAATATTAAAGCTATATGTAAGCTGTTCATAAAGTTTTTTACGCTAGTTTCATCGGTTGTCTCTTTTTTCCGCGCGACTACTGGGTGAAAGAGCATGTATTTTACCAGTCCCACTAAACAAAATTAAACCCGCGGTTTGGTCCGCATTGAATTCAAGACAAAAAAATTTAGCCGATATAAGTATATTTATCTTCAAAGTTGCAATACTGTGAAAGTCTCATTAAAATAAGTTCAGCCGTTTTGGTTAGCTCAAACAAACATAAGTATATATAAACTACAGAGCATCTTTTGGTAAACTAGCAACCTATTATACAGAGTTTTTAAAAAGGTACTAGCCATACTTTATGGGCCAATCTGAATCGAGTCACAAGACTCCACACAGAAGAGTACGTACAGAAATAAAAAAGATCCAAACGAAAAACCTCTAAGTGCTGAGCCGGGACTTGACCATTGCACCACTGAGGTAATCAGTGATCGGAGTAGGTAGATTGATTTGGGGTCAATGATCTCAAACATTGATGTTAATATGGACATGCCTCCGGGATTTTGGAATTTCTTGGTATCAGTTTTTGAATAAAAGGCATATCCATATTATGCTAGCATTACCAAAGTACATCTCAATACAAAATTTAAAAATAAATCTACCTACTTCGATCACTGGTAATAATATATGTACTTCTAAAGGAATTTTAAAACATTTTTTGATTATACTCAATTCTTTATTGCCCTAAAATGCGGCTGGCACCTTTTTGATGACCTGTATTTGCTGAGTGTGTGTGCTTTGACTTTCAGCATTACTTACTATAAGGCCAAGTTACAGTCCATTTCTTTATACGAATTAGTATCTCAGTCAATCTGGGTAAATATCCAAAAATTTTAAATAATGTCGCAAGAAATTCATTGAATAAAGCCTAAATCAGCTGGATGTATAGTAGTTGAATATAAGGGTATTGTTGCCATGTTTTAATAAAATAAACAGTTAGAAAAATGCTTTTGGCTTTTATTGCGCAACCATTACCTCCTAGCGTTTGATGCGGCCAGTCTGGTTACTTATTACCAGTGATCGGAGTAGGTAGATTGATTTGATGTACTTTGTTAGTGCTAGCATAATATGGATAATCCATTTTTTCAAAAACTGATACTAAGAAATTCCGGAATCCCGGAGAGATGTCCATATTAACATCAATGTTTGAGACCATTGACCCCAAATCAATCTACCTACTCCGATCACTGTACATATGGAGCGATTGCTTCCGTAACCTCCATTTACGCCTTGGACAGGAAATTCAGAGCATTTCTAGACCATGGCTTCACATCCCATTGTAAGTACACCATTTTTTAAATAAACTATGCTCTCGGACAAACTTAGCAAGGTCCAGTCCAGTCAGAACGGGATAGGAGCCGTAAATACCTATCGTTGGTCACCTTTCAAAATTACCTATGTGAAAAAAAGAGGTTTTTATGGCGTAATTTTTGGCGTTTCTTACCTCAAAAGGAAAAAAAGAGACACTAAGGATCACTTTGAGGAAGACCTATTTTCAGCAGTGGACGTCCTATGGCTGAAATGATGATCACTTGTGTTCGTCTGTCTGTCAGTCAAGACATGGTCAAGACTCTTTTTCTTAGGAACGCGTGAGTGAAGGTATTAAGTTGACATTGTGAGAATTCGCACTTCGCCAATTTTAAAACATTTTAACTTTTAATCCAATAGAACGTATGATACACAGAAAATTTTAAGGAATTTCTCTGACGTGAAGTTATTAACGACTTAGTTCAAAGGAACGATCTAAGGAAAAATAAGTTGTACAATTCCCTAGGCTTCATTGTTTTGTTATTCAAATCCGTTTATTTTCCTTATCTCAAGGTTTTATTCATTCATAAATTTGTATCTTAAAAGAAACTGAGTTTATTCGTCTAATACTATGTTTATAAACTATATGTAGACCACATATAGTTTATAAACATAGTATTTTACGCAAATTGAGACTTGATTGTTTAGAGACAGTTCAGTATTTCCTTTATTAATAGATGCTTGCATAATTATTAATCTAGGGATTAATTATAATGCTTTTCATACACATAACAGAGGCCCAATTCCCGTAATTTGACAGTAGTCGCAATCCGGTGTCGATCCGCTCCCAGTAACATTACGATCACAAACGGTATTCTCGTAAACTTTTAATTTGACTCAAAATTTATCAAAACTATGCCAACACAACTAAAAATAGTGCAAAAAAAAATCTAATTGAGGTTTCTTTCATTTTCAGTCACATTATGAACTATAATCGCATTTTTTGGGTTTACGAGAATACCGTTTGTGATCGTTATGTTACTGAGAGCGGATCGACACCGGATTGCGGCTACTGTCAAATTACGGGAATTGGGCCTCTGATAAATTCCTTGGATTAAAGATTATACGGATTAGTTGACAAATATAAAGAGAGGTGGTAGCTCATCTTGATCGTCTTACCTACTCGTAGATCGTGAGTTGGAACAGTAGCACAAGACTAGATTATAAATTTTTTTGGTACAGTCAACAGCATGTTTTAACTTACCCAAAAAGTAAAAGGTAATTGAACCGATTTTTAACGATACGATATCCGATACGTTGCCTGTATACAGGGTTACATTGCAAAGGGGTGCCAAATTTAAAACATAAGGTCTAGGAAACAATATAAGGAAGCGTCTTAATCGTTATTATTTTTAATCGTATGTTACGAAATAAAAAACTTTAAAATATCCGTAAATAAAGTCAGTCAAGAGACTACGAAAGCCGCGCGGTCATTCATCATAGGCATAGGTACGGCGAGCCAACGAGGACCTTACGCAGGGCACATACGGTGCAATTTTTTCATGAATGAATTAAATTATCCACATGTACGATTTTTAACAGCGGACAGGAATAATTAAATTTGAAAAAAATATTTTTTTGTTCTTTGCATAGTTCGATTAAGTTACTGATTCTGAGCCACTCCCAAAAATTTGGCACCCATTTGCAATGTCACCCTGTATTAAGTTTTTTTTTACTTAAACCAATAATTGCTGATGGTGGAGGAAAACATCTTGAGAATACTTGACATAAGTACACACAACACTAGATGTGTAGTTAGGGCCCATAATATAACTTTTTCCTTGTAGCCTCATAGGGTTACGAAGGTCTGATTGGTAATCACTCGAAATGTAACAACCAGACTTGCCGCATCTTGGTAGATAGGTACAGATAACAGCTCGTCAATCTACCACAAAACGTAATATTTTCTGTATTGATATTGATCTCTACGTGTCGGACTTAAAGTTGAAAATCGGTTCAATGACCTTTAACTTTTTGTGTAGGTTGACCTGTCGTTGACTGTACATGTCAGCCGTACGTACCCCGACTAGGAACAGGAGACGTATTTTTGAATCATGCGAATTCCAATCCGAATACGAAATCGCAAGATTCGAATGCGAATTCCTAAAATCACTATTTTTGAAAATTCATTCCGTGAATTCTGCAACGACCACTCGTTTTTGTTTTCTACTAGTAGAAAGTACGGAAGAATTACATTGACAAGTAAACGTATGTTTGACAGAAATTTGACATAATAACTTTTTATTTACGTTCGTTAGTGAGTTTTTGCTTTATGGTTTATGATATTTTCTGCGTGAAACTAAAATAGTTACAAGATTTCAATCTAATAGCGACA
This sequence comes from Anania hortulata, assembly GCA_963576865.1. NCBI lineage: Eukaryota > Metazoa > Arthropoda > Insecta > Lepidoptera > Crambidae > Anania > Anania hortulata. Next base: position 8,748,496 of record OY756416.1, read on the forward strand.
CCTATTTCGAGTGATTCAAAAATGCGTAAAATCGGAGGCAATAGAAACTATTTTCATACACGAATTTTTTTCGTGTTTAAATTCAAGATTCATTTCTAATGCTTCAAAAATACGTCTCCAGAACTACGATAAAGGGCCATCTATAAATTAAGAGGCTGTCCTGTGTATGTATTAATGTTGCGCGAATGAATTTTTCATATCATTTCAAAAATAAAGGTAAATCACCAAAAGAACTACCCTTATTTCAGAAAAATGACGTTCGAGTTACGTTTAAACATCGGTTTACAAGAGACTATAACGATTCGATGTTAACATTTAATTGAAGATATATGGTCTACTTGCACATAGGTAGAATACTTTTTTTTCCAAAATATAGCAGAAAAAAATGCTGAAATAACATAAAAATTTAGAAATTTCCATTTAAATATAATTTTTTTTTCTATCTTTATGAACAACTATTATAAGATTTAAACACTACACAATAATCTTCAGGCATACTTTAAAAATAATATAATTTTTGTTTTATGTAAAAAATAAAAAAATAAGTAGGAAACTTATGTCAAAATTAACTATAAAATCAAGCGCGCAAGACTGATAGTTTTTCAAACCTAGGTAGGACGTCCTATTAGAGCCGCGTGGAGGACGAACGCGTTCCCGATATAAAGGGTCTTGACAGACAGACGGACGGACGGACAACAAAGTGATTCCAGGGTTCCGTTTTTAGGGTTCCGTAGCCAAATGGCAAAAAACGGAACCCTTATAGATTCGTCATGTCTCTCTGTCTGTCTGTCCGTCTGTCCGTCCGTCCGTATGTCACAGCCACTTTTTTCCGAAACTATAAGAACCATACTGTTGAAACTTGGTAAGTAGATGCATTCTGTGAACCGCATTAAGATTTTCACAAAAAAATAGAAAAATAATAATAAATTTTGGGGGCTCCCCATACATAGAACTAAAACTCGAAATTTTTTTTTTCGTCAAACCCATACGTGTTTGGGTATCAATGGATAGGTCTTTAAAAATGATATTGAAGTTTCTAATATCATTTTTTTCTAAACTGAATAGTTTGCGTGTGAGACGCTTCCAAAGTGGTGAAATGTGTGTCACCCCCCTGTAACTTCTAAAATAAGAGAATGATAAATATAAAAAATATATATAATGTACATTACCATAAAAACTACCAGCGAAAATTGGTTTGAACGAGATCAAGTGATAAGTTTTTTTTTTAATACGTCATAAATCGTAAACCGCAATTTAACTTTCGTAATGTTATGGATTTCATTTTGCAATAAAAATACCATAACTATGACTCGATTGTCGTGATGGGTGAACTTTTACTCATAACGGTACCTACAGGTTTGTACGGAACCCTCGGTGCGCGAGTCCGACTCGCACTTGGCCGGTTTTTCCTTTTGAAGTACGGTACCATAAAAACACGATGATAAACTTATACAAAAAGTTTGATAAACACGTTTGCAGTCTTTTTGACAACTGTCTTAAAAGTTAACCTTGTAGGTGTTCTTAACGGTTCTTGTATTTTTGACACACTTAATTTCTCAAAATGTGACGTCAAACTTAAATCTAGGTATTATTAATTAACCCGAATAATTTAATCTCAGATTATCGCTAAAAGTATACAAAAACATGAATTCCTAGGAACTCATCAACTTTGATACTATTATCAAAGATTGTGTTATCTTATCGCGACTACTGTACCTGTGTAAGGCCCTTGGCATTGATAAAGTCGGTAAAGAACAGGTTTATCGGTCAATATGGACATACGACCTCGTAAAGGTTGCAGGAAGCCGCTGGACGCAGGCCGCTTCCAACTGGCCAATCTGGAAGTCACGATAGAGGTCTATGTTCAGCAGTGGACATCTTTTGGCTGAAATGATGATGATGAAGCCTCGGAGGTGTATTTTTGAAACATTGGAAACGAATCTTGAATTCGAACACGAAAACTATTCGCGCGTAATAAAATTAATGTTATTAACGAATCCCACTAGAGGCAGTTGAAAAAAAAAAACAAGTAGAAATATTTTCCTTAATGTAATAAACTAGCATTATTGTAAATGCAAAAAATAAAAAGGTTTAGACAGACAGACGGACAATGCGAAATTATAAGGGTGTAGCGACATCTATCTCGCTACATATAAAACTGACGTATCCTACATCGCGATATTATAGTTATCGGAGCGATTGAACCAAATATACAAGAACCCGACAACAACCGTCGGGCAGTAGCCCACCAGACACAATACCCGTCTGGTCGGAGGATCCTCCCTATTCGATGGGGGATGAGGAACTTTACACCCTGCTCCTCTCACCCCCATAAGGGATATGATTACGGAACCCAAAAACCAGTCAAGTCTGAAGTACTGACTCCTCTAAATATGTAAATAAATAAATATAAATATTGGACAACATCACATAGGTACTTGCATTGCTCTGATCCTATGGTAAGTAGCCAAAGCACTTGTGTTACAGAAATCAGAAACAACGACGGTACCACAACACTCAGACCCGAGACAATATAGAAAAGTTATTTTCCTACGTTGACCGACCGGGCTTCGAACCCGGGACCCCAAAGATAACGAATACGTAGGTCGTCAAGTGAAGTCATACTAGAGTTGCGCTAAAGACCTACACGTTGTCTTTTACATAACCCAACCACTAATATGCGTATGGGTATAAACCCAAACTAAACAAATACAGAAAATAACTAACAAAAAAAAATCATTTATTGTCTTTTCCAGAAACATTTTACAAGGTCAAGGTCATTGTCTGTTTCTACTCGCACTTGACCGGTATTTCAAAGTATGTAACTCAGCGGTTCTCAATCTTTTTTGGTGACGGAACCCTTTTGGATAGCAAAATACTTGATGGAACCCTACAATAAAACAACGGTTTTTAAGTGTATTTTTTATTAATAAGCATAATTAGAGTACCATGTAACAGTTACTTATTACTTACTTACATAACAAGTATAATAATAAATATAACATTGAAAAAGAAAAAAAATCTAACTAATGGGATGTATGAAACTGTTTTTTATTTTTCATCAATTGGTTGATATCAGGTTTCATAGAGGACAGTTGAAGTCTCATATCAGGTTCGGCGTCCAGTCTATTGCGGTATTTTGTTTTCGTGGCTGCATAGGTTGAGAATCCTGTTTCGCACAAATATGTTGTTGGAAACGGGAGAAGAATATTCAAAGCCATTTTGGCAAGCATTGGATATTCATTTCGGATTCTGCACCAAAAATCGTTGAGAGGCGTCGTTTTGAACAGTGACTCCATACTTGTGTCAGATGACATTTCTAAAAGAGATTCATATATCTCGTTTGACATACTTTCGGGCTTTTGTAAGTTGGGTAAAAAAGGATTATGAATCCATGAATTCAGTTTCATTTTTGTATTCTGTTCTTCAGGAAAATACTGCTCAAAAGATGCGCGCATCGAAGTGAGATATTGGACCAATTCTTCAAATACATCATCTTGAAATATTTCTGAGTTGTTATCGCCAAGAAACTCACTGAGTGACGTAAAGCTTTCTATTTCTCTATTTCCAACGCAAATAATCCAAAAATCTAATTTTCTTTTGAAGGCAGTTATTTTGTTACAGGCCTGGAACACTGTTGTCTGTTTACCTTGCAATGATAAATTTAATTCGTTCAGTTTCTGAAAGATATCCGCCATAAAAGACAGTCGGAACAACCAAGTTTTATCATACAAACGGTCTTTCAAATTAAAAGAAGTATCTGAAAGAAACATTTGTAACTCGGCTCTAAGTTCAAATAGCCTTGTTAAAGTTTTACCCCGAGACAGCCATCGCACTTCTGTATGGAGCAGCAGTGTTTTATGTGTGCTGCCATAATCTTCACACAATAATGAGAACAATCGGGATTGTAGTGGTCGTGATTTGATAAAATTAATTATTTTTACCGCTTCATCCATAACTAATTTTAGATTGGACGGCATTTGCTTCATCGCAAGTGCTTGTCTATGCAGGATACAATGGCTGGAACTACAATTAGGCGCTTTATTTTTTATTCGTGACACTACTCCTGCTGTTTTACCCGTCATCGCCTTGGCCCCATCTGTACAAATGTCAATGCAATCGTTCCAACTGAGATTATTTTCCTCAAAAAATATATTTATTTTATTAAAAATTTCCTCTCCGGTAGTGTTTGTGGGTAGAGGTGAACACATAAGCATGTCTTCTTCAAAAGAACTTTCACATGGATATCTCACGATAACCAGCAAGATAGCCAGACCAGCGACATCAGTCGACTCATCCATTTGCAAGACGAATTGTGTTTTTTGTAGACGTGTAACTAGTTCTTGTTTGACGTAGCTTGCTAGATCATGAATTCGCCGTGAAACAGTATCGTTAGATAGCGGCACAGTAGAAAGATGCTTTGCAGATTTTTCATCGAGCATGCATTTTGTTATGTCTAATACACATGGTTTTATTAAATTCTCAGCGATAGTGTGCGCTTCTCCTGCTTGTGCAATGCGATAGCTAACTAAATATGATGCCTCCGTGGCCTTTTCATTGATAGTTTGGGTTACATGCATCATTGTTTTTTAACTTTCCAATAACTGTTCTTTTTTACGTACAAAAAATTCTTTATTCTTGTCTTTAGACTCGGGGTGTACAGTTTCTAAATGTCGGCGCAACTTGGCAGGTGCCATGGAACTATTAGGAAGCAGTTTACTACATAACATGCAGAGAGGTGAGCCGTTGGAATCAACAAATCCAAAACTGATATATGATTCATCATACTTCCTTTTTTTCGCCTTTGAAACCGTGGAACTTGACGTCGTTGCATCATCGTCTGGATCGGTAATTGCTGTATACACGCGGACTGCTTTTGAACATTCGGCTTCGTTGGAAGATGTTGTTGCGACACGTTTAACGCCTTTAAGCCAACGTTCCATTCTTTCAGGATGGTGAGGTTAAAATAATGCACGGTCGTTACTGCGTAGAAGAGTTTAGCACTTTAGTCCAAAGAAGAAATGTACAAAACTGATACAATCAGAAAACAGCAGTAGAACAATACACAATTTTTTTCTAGCAGGTAGGTACTTATCGCTCCGAACGCTAATCGTCGACTGACTAGTGTCAAGGCTTGATCATCGCTTTTATAGTCCTAGCCTCAATCTCGAACATTCTCAAAAATACTCGAGTCGGCGTCTTTGATAAATAAAAAGCCGATATAAAAATAGAAATTCAAAAAATGTGGTGTAAGCAATCTCGACTTTACGTTTTGAAGTTAGAGCCGAAAGTCGCTTGTTCACAATTATAGCGTCTAATTTCAAAGGCGGCTTTTATCAAAGGGATTGCGCGGTCACAAGTAGGTATCGGCGGTGGCGGCATAGTAAAATTGTTCGTGAATCGTGATACGCCGCGACAGAACGGTCGACCAGAGAGAGGTGTTTTGATTTTTTTTTCTAACTTCTTGCGGAACCCCGACAGGGGTATCGCGGAACCCTAGGGTTCCGCGGAACACACTTAGAGTATGGCTGATGTAACTAATAGTGGCCATATAATATGGCGGACATTGCGTTAATCTATATTATGATGACAAACGATGATAAATCAATTAGTTATTTCGTAATCTCAAGTGTTTTTCCCATACTTCCTCGAATGAGCGTTACCTATTTAGGGAAAATGGCTATCGGTCTGAGTTAGTTACTCAACCAATAGGCGACCGCGATCCGCCGGCTCGATAACAGTTAGCCCAGACTACAAAAACGAGCGGTCGCGGGTTCGAATCCCGCAAAGGGTGAGTGTTTGTGTACACGAGCTAAATTACATTTAATGTTTTAGTTCAATAAAGTGTATATATATGTATGCACTGATTTGGTATATGTATCTGTGTGTATCTGAGTTTGTCTATGTCGCTATGTATGTACAAACTGCTCTATTGGGGTTAGAATCTTAGGCAAAATCGAAATAATATTTTATTTTTTGCAAATAAGCCATATAAAGCACTTTTTCACGTCCAAACTATTATTATTACCTTAACACTGCTTCGGAACAATTTGTGGGTTAGTGTAGTAAGACGAAGCAGCGCAAGAAGAGAGGCGAGCATACCGGACTTGGTGTAGCTACCTCTGAGGTCCCAAGTTCGATTCCCGGGTCAATGTAGAAAAACGAACTTTTCTATATTGTCTCGGGTTTGGGTGGTGTGGTATCATCGTTATAATAATAATAATAACCCCGCAGGGGCAGCTTGTGGCAAGCTGTAGGTGAGTGGCGACACCTCGGACCCCGATCCTCCGGAGGGCCCGTATTTTTTTGGCTCTTGCCTCTTGTGCTTGCCTTAACTGGCCGGCCAAGAGTGGAGTTGCAAGAGCAGAACCTGTGCTCCAAGTTGGAAGTGTAAAATGTCATAACGCCGGGGGCCCGTTGACTGGTGCGTTTAGCACTGGGATCTTGCACCCCGCAGACTCACCTCTCTACAACCTTAGCCGTTCACACCAATGTTGCTACCCTTGCTACCTTCTGGTGGCTTTAATAGGGCGGCCCATTTAGTGAGCGGCGAGTCACCGTCTGCCCTGATTATCGAGATGAGACATTTGATATGGCAGGCGTCCCGTTGTCTCATCAATATCCCGGCAACCAGTCCATCAAGTTCCTTTCCATAGACCCGGTATAGTTTCCATCGTTTCTGCAATAGTCCTTGCGCCTAGCGGGTGCTGTCTTTGGCTGTATCTTCTCAATAGTGCAGGCAGAGATAGTATCCGCTAAGTGTACATATCCCAACTCATTATCGTATCTCAAAGAGGCCTCTTCGTGTTGGCTTTTGTGCCGTGATTTCCCGTAGGAGAGATACAATAATAATAATAATATCATTTATTTCAGGCATCTTAATTATTACAGATGACATAATAATAGGCCCATATAATAAATACCTTATAGACCAGCATACATACAATAATACAAGTTAAGATTAATTTATTTGTTTTTATGGCTTCGTACTCGGAGCCGTTCTGGTGGTTATATTTCTATAACACAAGTGATTTAGCTACTTATCTACGTTAGGATCAGAGCTATGTATGTGATGTTGTCCAATATACAGGGTTACATTGCAAACTTAATCGAACTAGGCAAAGAACAAATTTTTTTTTTGTTTCACAATTAATTATTCCTATCCGTTGTTAAAAATCGTACGCGTGGATAATTTAACTCATTCATAAAAAACTTGCACTGTATGTGCACTGCAATGCAACCCTGTGTGTATACAGGGTTATTTGTAAAACATCAACAACCCCCTAGGGGCTGATTCCGGTGCTCAAATACAACAACTTTTTCTATAGGTACAACATAATAATCTAAAAAAAAAAATTCACTACTTACAAACTGATGTCTGCTGGTCGGCGGCTCAGTATGATATTTTTTTTGCGATTTCAATGTTGGTCCCAAAGAAAAAGTGGTTGTAGGTTTTTTATCACCAGAATCAGCCCCTAGGAGATTATTGATGTTTTACAAATAACCCTGTGTATTATTGCACAATTTGATTTATGAGAGCAACCGGTTTGATTCCTCAGGAAGTGAACGATTACCACCTACGAGTATTATGTTAGCAGATATTTTCCTGCATTTTTTACTAAATACACAAACAATGTTTATATCAGGCTTAAACTGGGAAATACTAGTTTAATACTAATTTATTTAATATACGCCATGTTCCGAGCAGTTAAATACTTATTATATATTCTAATATTATAAAGCTGAAGAGTTTGTTTGTTTGTTTATATCACAGGAACTACCAATTCGAATTGAAAAAATGTATTTTAGTTGGATAGACCATTAATCGAGAATGGTTAGGTATAGGCTATATGACATTACGTTACGACAAATAGTAGCGGAGTATCAAATAATACTAATAATACAAATACAACAACAAATAACAAATATTACAATAGATATATATAATACAATATACAGAGTGTAACGAAAAGGTGAAATAAAACTTTAAGGGGTTATTCTACGGCTAAATTACATCAACTTTTTCTATTGGACCAACATCGAAATCTCAAAAAAAAATTGACGTTTCCATATAAACTGATGCCAGCTGGTCGCGTTTTAGTATGGGAAAGGGTTTTTTTTTCTTCTCACATTGTTGCAGGTAAATTTAAGAATTATGAAAACTGCACCACCTTCCCCTTTCTCTAATGGTTGTCCTCTACCTGAAGGTTGTCTGAAAGAGATCGCTGTTAGATAAGACCGCCTAAATTGTGCGTCATTCTGTAAAAGTCATGTGTAATTTACTTGTATGGTGTGCAATAAAAAGTATCCATCTATCTCTTCAGGAACTACGGATTGGCTAGTAAGAACTCCGACACACTTGGCCTAATTTGTTATGGGATCTGCAGTAATAGGGAAGCAGAGACAAATGAGCTATTTACTGAAGCAAAGGATTATTATGGGACTAATTACTAGTAGATACAACTCCTAGAACATGTCGAAAAAAATGTTACGCAATGAGCATAAAAATTAATAATAAATCTCGGCTAATATAAAACAGCTCCCGTACATTAGATTTAAGTCGGCACTCCGAAGATGGCTAATGCTGAATGCATTTTACACGATTGATGAGTTTTTAAAATAAAAAAATGTAAGATATAACTAATGTAATTCTTGAATATTTTGTGACATAATTAATTAAATTACAACACCCTAGCTTAAGATTTGTATGCTAACATTTAGCTAAATGTGCAGTGATCAAACTAATCTCGAACACCTATGTAATGTACCACATTTACATTATAAATCAATTTTTATTATTATTATTTTTTATGGACTCAATCTCGCTCGCTATACTAAAAGCAGAGCAGTGATTCTGTTAATGTCGAGTGATTTTTAATAAAGTGTTCACAATAAATAACGGGTGTTTAGTTTTTATTGCTTTTCTTGGATTCAGTGAAGGCTACTAAGGAAGTCAGCAGGAAAATGTTTGCAACAGCAACGTCACTTAACAAACTACGGAATTTCCTACCCATACCCACTAAAATGCTCTTGTTCAGGGTCTTTTTTTCTGAAACTAGACTACGCAGACTGCTGCTACTTAGATTTAAACGAAAATCTCCTCAACAAGCTTGAGCGCTTACAAAACATCTGCATACGTACAGTTTTTGGACTGCGGAAGTATGATCATGTCACCGTATACCGAACTCGGCTTAAATGGCTCCCCATCCGACTTAGACGTGACATGCACATTCTTTCGCTACTGTTTGCTATATTGCTTAACCCGAAGTCACCCCCGTATCTAAATGAGCGCTTTCAATTTCTGCAGTCACCACAGGGTCATCCAAAAAACTACTTCTCCAATTTCCTCCCCTTCTACTAACTATTATTCACAGTCATTTACTGTGCAGTCCACCCGCTTAAGGAATTCCTTGCCTTTATCTATAAGGCAATCCGAATCAATTGATATCTGTTCTTGCGTCTTGACAAACAAACCACTTTCTATCCTTCCTTAATATTGTCAACTGGTCATTGTTAGTCACGATACTTCCTGCATGTATCAAGTATCATTTTATGTGTATATGTATATTGTATGTGTATATGTACGTGTATTGTATCTTCTTCATCTATACGGTCAATCTCGGTTGCGTCCAAAGCTATTGCTTTGGAGCCAGGGTCCGCTTTCCTTGATTTTCTCCTCCACTTTGCGCGGTCTTGAGCGTCTCTAGTTGTGAGATCATTGGCACGCATGTCAGCCCTCACGACGTCAAGCCAGCATTTCTTGGGTCTACCCCTTTTGCCAGGAACTGGCGGTGGCGGCATGGCCAGACATTTGTTTCTTACGTATTGTATGTATTTTTTGTTGTATTGTATGTATTTTATATTATATTAAATATTATTGTTACGTATGTTAGTATATTGTTATGTTCATTTGTATCTGGACTTATATATTTATCCATTAGATATATTAAATTTCACACTAAGCTCTCAGCACCACTTTCCCCTTTTTCTTATCTGTCGTCTACCTGAAGGTTGTCTGGAAGAGATCGCTAAAAGCGGGTGAAGCAAGTTATCTTGAGACAAGTCACTTGACACTCGACGTTGCGTTGAATACAATGATATTTCAATAGTTTCAGATCTTTATCACTTCACCAAACATTAGAACACAAACTACACCAAACTTGCACTCTAAAGCTCTTTAAATGATAAATAAAAACTATTAAAATAGATCGACCATGCTTTTCGTTCAACTACCCCCCACCGAATCTCCATCTAATATATAAAATTCTCGTGTCACAATGTTCGTTCCCGTACTCCTCCGAAACGGCTTGATCGATTCTCATGAAATTTTGTGAGCATGAGAGTAGGTCTGAGAATCGGCCAACATCTATTTTTCATACCCCTAAAGACCACACAGACGAAGTCGCGGGCAACAGCTAGTTTATTTATAAAGCTAATCTCAGTTGGCGCCGAGTGTTGGTCTTGTCATCCGTTGTAAACTAATAATAATAATCAAGGATTTTTTAAGTACTGTTGTTCGTACAATAGTACTTATAAATTCCTTGATAATATACAGGGTGGCCATAAAAGTAACGTCCAAAATTTTTTTTTGTAGGTACATCGTGTTGAGAGGTTTCTAAATTACCCCTATGTATGCTCTACAATTTTTCGTAGTTGAATTTTTGCAACCGGATCAATTTTAAAAATTTCAAAAAAAAAGTAGAAAGATTCTTCGATTTTTTTTTCTTGCAGTTAAATCTCTATGAACTGTGCATTTACGCATAAAATAAATAGCCTCATAACTGTAATGGAAGTTACTACAAAATTGACCTAAAGTTGAGAATTTATGTTAAGTGAGTTATCATTTAAATTTTCAACTTCAAATTAAAAATCTAAACTGATAATTTCTTAGTTTCTATGTAGCTTCAGAGAATGCGCTAGACTCTAAGCTTTCATAATAATAATAAAAAAGTAGTACTTCACAGGCTTCATAGGCTATTTCAAAAAAATCGTAACTCGAAAACTACGAAAAATCGTAGAACATACATAGGGGTGATTCAGATATCTCTCAACACAAGGCACCAAAAAATTTTTTTGGATCTCTCTTTTCTGGCCACCCTGTATAATAATCAAGGATTTTTAAAGTACTGATGTACGTACAACAGTGCTTATAAATTCCTTGATAATATATAAGCGTCAACGTACTTATGTCTAACAACATCATGGAGCACATAAGTACCCTATAGAGTACAAATGTCATACGATTTGTTCGTTGAATATTTCCGCCATTTTTTAATCTGTATCTGTACTTTTTTGTATGGGCGAGAGTTGACAGGACTTGTCATTTCATACTAAATGTAAGTGGAAAATCACTTACTAGTTTCGGAGAGAGATGGTTCGTATTGCTGCTCTATAGGGTATGTAGTATGTACTCGATGAACAACATTGTCAACGTCAACAATCATAGTCTGGAAGTCAGGCATTAAGAATTTTGTGTTAGAACTTAGGTACCAGACAATGTATTCTCCCAGCACACCTCAGACTCGAATCAATTTCGAAAAGATCGTTTCCTGAATCAACCCTAACCGCAAATCGAATCTGGGACTCTTAGTGCAACACAAATCCCCGCGCCACTACACCAATCGAGTCGTCACTTGATAAAATAAAACTTGTCCTCTTGACTCACTTAGGTACTACGTGAGACCTTTAAACAAGTAGGCGATATATTTTCTGTTTTTCCATATAAGTATTCATACAAAATCTTCCCATTAAAACATGCTCACAGTTTTTCCATGCACACTATATGTTAAACCTACATAAATGGTTATAAGGAAATAAAATTATTAGTAGCCGTTCAAAACATTATCAAGATATACATACCTTGCTGTTTATCACAGATATTTTTATAGATATGTGAAATTAAGATAATTAATAATGAGATTATAAATTAATAAGCCAGTGGTATTTGAGCAACAGTGGACAAAAGTCATGTGAAAAAAAAGGTGAGAAAAGTGAAGTGATTTGTACTCTACAAAATATTATCATAAGAGTATTAACTTTAATAGTGACTTGTCAATAAAAGTCACTTTTTAAAGTAACATTTATGCGCAGGTACAAAAAAACAGCACGTCAACCTATCACAAAACGTCAAATTTTTTAATTGATATTGATCTCTATGTGTCAGACTTTAAGTTGAAAATTGGTTCAATGACCTTTAACTTTTTGGGTGGGTTTACCTGCCATTGACTGTACATTACTTCTGTTTCTTTTAAATAGGTATCATTTTTTAAAATAAAAGTCCGTTCGTCTGCTTAATATTACAAATAATCTTGGCATGTCTTTTTAAAAATATTGTACAAAATTAACGAACTTAGATTATGAAGGTTATGTTATGTTATGTTTATGTTATACCATTAATTAATTATAAAAATTAATATGTTAATGTCTTATTTATAAAATAATAGTATAGTTAAAAAGAGATTTCAAGTTTGTTTAAGATATTATAAACTGTCTTTACTTCGGAATCAAATAAGTGTTTAAATAATTAGGTAGCTTAAAGTCTTATTTCATCAATTTTAGTCGTATTTCTTACATAACTTTCTTTCAAATCATCTAAAACTCATCTGTACAAAACACAGGTAGATTTTATTTAACAGAATTTATTAGTTATTATAAAAAAACAACATTGATAATTTAAAAAAGTGGTAATAAGAAGAATTCTACGAAAAACACCATCCAAGGTAAGACTTGAAACGGCATTATTCAATTAAGATTAATTCCTTTAGAAATGTAAACTTCTAGATGTATACAGGGTGTTTTTTGTTAGTCACATTATTATCAGTAGGAGGCGTATACAGGGTTACTTTGCAAAGAGGTGCCAAATTTAAAATATAAGATCTAGGCAACAATATAAAAAAGCGTTTTAATCTTTATTATTTTTTGTAATCTCATTTTACGACAAAAAAATACTTTAAAATATCCGAAAATAAAATCAAATGCACAAACGGTGCATTTTTTTCATGAATAAGGTAAATTATCCACGCGTACGATTTTTAATAGCGGATAGGAATAATTAAATGTGAAAAAAATGCCTTGTTCTTTGCGTAATTCGATTAAGTTACTGATTCTGAGCCCCTCCTAAGGATTTGGCACCCCTTTGCAATGTAACTCTGTATAATTAACATTATGCTTCATTTAGCCTTCTGACTAAAACAACACCCTGTATAAATTTAAGACTTAATTGATACAGTTGTAGTCCCTTGCGGCGTTTGTCTGTCGACTGCCAGTTTGTTTGTACATTGGAATAATCCCCAAAACTACTGTAGGGATTTTGATAAGATTTTTACTGATTTACGCAAAAAGATTAGTGTAGTTACTTGTACTACCCAGGGCCGTCTTTCCCACTGGGCAGACTGGGCACTCGCCCAGGGCCTCGCGATCGATGGGGCCCCCTGGTTCCTGCTTCGATAGTATCCTCTGTTAAAGTCGTAAGGGCCCCATTATCCTATATGCTCAGGGCCCCCAATAGGTTGAAGATGGCTCTGGTACTACAATTCAATTCAATTCAATATATTTATTGCATTCTATAATGTTACACAGGTGTTATAAATAAGTACATAAAACAGATCATTATAGACTACCCGTGTAAAGCCAGGACAAATCGCAAATTTATATACCGAAAAAACCTAATTTCTGCTTTAAAGTAAGTACCTAATCATCATCATCATCATCATGAGCCTTTAGAAGTCTACTGCTGGACATAGGCCTCCCCTATAGAACGCCACAGCGAGCGGCTCTGGGCCGTTTGCATCCTGGATGGAGCTGGATGCAAAAAGTACCTAATAGTCAAAAATTAATAACAATAGATCACAGATCTAAACCTAAATACTAAAACAATAAATACAAATATAGCTCAGTCTAATATAGGTACATGTATCCATAAATATCCGATTTTTATAAGATTGGTAGAGATGACGAAATCCGGGGAGGTACCTTTTACTTATTATCCGTCACTGATAGTAATAGCACGTGTCACCATTTCAATATATTTTGCAACTTATCTGTTGCATTGACACTAAGATAAGTAACATTATAATAGAGTCGCTAAACGCATGTTTTATGCCAAGCTTCAAGTTGGCAATCATCATGGCGGCCAGTTTCTCCGCTATAAAGATGTGCAGAAGCGCCATATGAAGCGGTTTCAGATCGATCCTTCTACGTGGGAGACAAAAACGACTAACCGCCATAAATGGAGACGTTTGGTGCAGACAAGAGTGCAGGACTTCGAACACCAACGTAAAGCAGATCTCGACGCCAAGCGCAATGAGATAAAGGCCCGTCCACTTGTAGCCATTATAAAAATTAATTACACAAATGGTGTCCTCACGTGCAATCGGTGAATTCGCACGTTTATTACCAAAATTGGTTTCGGTAGCCATAGATACTAGTAGATTTGACCTAATAGTAAAAAGCACAAAACGTGATCCGTTTCATTAAAAGTAACAATCAATTTCATTATAAAACCGACTTCAAAACACTAAAATGCTAAAAATAATCCTAACACTTAATTAAGTACCTAATCAGTTACTTTTGGAGTCGGTGCAAACAAAAACATTGAATCTCTCATCGGCTGGCACCGACTCCAAAAGTATCTAATTAGGTACTTAAGTGTTAGGATTATTTTTATCATTTTAGTGTTTTGAAGTCGGTTTTTTTTTAAAATAAAATTTACTTATTTCATCTATTTTTAGTGATAAATCCTAATCTAACTGCTGAACACCGATTTCACCCCCTATTTTCCTACCCTTAGGGGTGATTTTTATTTTGCAAACTTTTATCATAGCATCTTTGAAGTTTATAAGCTATTCAATAAAACAAAAATCATCAAAATCGGCTATTAATTGTCGAAGATAGGTAACAAGAACCACAACCAAAATATTATCTGGGTATATATTTGTCGATTTTCTCAAAAAGTTCTAAATCAATTTCGATAAAATTTATATGGGACCACCTCTGAAGTATGACCTACCAAACAAAAAAAGAATCATTAAAATCGATTCATAATTGGCGGAGTAATCGCGTAACAAACATACAAAAAAAAAAAAAACATACAGTCGAATTGAGAACCTCCTCCTTTTTTGAAGTCGGTTGAAATTAATCATTAAAATCGATTCATAATTGGCGGAGTAATCGCGTAACATACATACAAAAAAAAAACATACAGTCGAATTGAGAACCTCCTCCTTTTTTGAAGTCGGTTGAAAAGATGGCAGGTCGTGCCACTGGAAATTGGTGCATCAATTATTAACTAACATTAAATTACTAGCTAACACAAAGGTTTTTCTCTTCCATGCAATTTTTTAACTGGTCATCAAGTCACTCTCTTCTCAGTCACACCTTTCCATTCTCACAGTCCATCCACGGTCTACCTCTTCTTAGGTAATCCTCTACCTCTTCAGCCATTAATACTTATACCCAAGATAGATTACTCATACAACGTTTGGGGCTATAATACACTGGTAATAAACAACAATAAAATAATTAATTAACATTATTATCAGTGACTTAATCATAAAGCTTATGCATTTTCGACAAAAATTGCACAACTAATCTAATATGAATCAATTAAAATACATTTATGAAAGTGTAATTATTAAATTATAAAAAGTGATAAGATTTCTACGACAACCTTATAAAGTTGAAGCTTAAAATTAATTTGTTTGTCACCATTAATCATAAATTCGAACGCAAAAAACTAATCACAGCTCCCGAAAACAAGTGTTAACGTTGATAACATAATTTATCAGATCTAACACATGCTTTACATTATCAAACACGGATCAAGGCATTAGAACAAGACTTGGCGTCGGTAAAATCAGTAAATAATGTTGCAGAATATTTTTTTTCTATCTTTTGTCAAATCAATTTTGTGATTCTAGTCATGATTTATTTAAAGTTAATCGATTGATTCCTTGATAAAATAGAAAGGGAATGACGTCAAGCATGACAACTAAAAACGCGATATGATATGACGATATACGATATAGCGATATATCGACACCAACTGTAAAAATATGATAGATATAGCCGCCATTTTGAATTTTTATCGAAACAGCGATCATAATATGTGACGTCACCAGCACGGCGATTCAACATGGCGGCTATATCTATCATATTTTCAATCGACTTCAAAAAAGGAGGAGGTTCTCAATTCGACTGTATGTTTTTTTTTTGTATGTATGTTACGCGATTACTTCGCCAATTATGAATCGATGATTCTTCGTTTGTTTGGTACATCACACTTCAGAGGTGGTCCCATATAAATTTTATCGAAATTGATTTAGAACTTTTTGAGAAAATCAACAAATATATACCCAGATAATATTTTGGTTGTGGTTCTTGTTACCTATCTTCGACAAATATGAGCCGATTTTGATGATTTTTGTTTTATTGAATAGCTTATACTTCAAAGATGCTATGATAAAAGTTTGCAAAATAAAAATCACTCCTAAGTGTAGGAAAATAGGGGATGAAATCGGTGTTCAGCAGTTAGATTAGGATTTATCACTAAAAATAGATAAAATAAGTAAATTTTACTTAAAAAAATAAAACCGACTTCAAAACACTAAAATGCTAAAAATTTTCCTAAAACTAGTACCTAATCAGTTACTTTTGGAGTCGGTGCCAGCCGATGAGAGATTCAATGTTTTTGTTTGCACCGACTCCGAAATTAACTGATTAGGTACTTAAGTGTTAGGATAATTTTTAGCATTTTAGTGTTTTGAAGTCGGTTTTATTTTTTTAAATAAAATTTACTTATTACAGTTGGTGTCGTTAAATCGCTATATCATATCATATCATATCGTGTTATAGTGCTCATGCTAGACAGGCTGGATTCCGGATCGTAATACTTAAAAAGTTATAGTATTCACAATGTAACACTGGCAGTTGCCCGCGATTTCGTTCGCGTGGTCTTAAGTAGGGTATGTACCCGGGTAGTCCCGGAACCGAAAGAACCGGGAAAACCCGGGTTTTTTTCGACAGTTTAGTAACTGGGTAAAAAAATTCAAAACCCGGTTCTATTGTTACTTTTGGGTTTTGCAAAGTTATTTAAAAAATCACACAAGATAATGCGAATGTATACAAAACTTAAAGACATCAGATCAGCTACTAATGAAGATGACTTAATGTACTTTGGTATTTTGTGAGTTATGTAGGTTTAAAAACATTTTAAGAATTTTTTTATCATTTTTTCGATGGGATCGAAAACCGGTTATTTTAATATGAAACCTTAACCGGAATAATAAAGGTTTTCGCTAAATTAATTATCACATAGGTACTCCAACTACTTACCGGCTTAAAAGCTATGGTAAATTTAGTTTTATGGCGAAATCTTTACAACTACTATCAATATTAGAAATGGGTCTTATATACATTCTGAAAAAAATATTAACCGGTTTATTGATTAGGCTAGATCCTTGGTTTTGACTAACTATGGTTTTGTTAAAAACATTGCCTACTGAACAGCGCTATCTATCGGTAAGAAGAAGCGCCATCTATAATGACATAGATTTTTCCAGGATGAAAAGTATCCACTATCTTCTATTCCATTCTTCTGTTTCTGTGTCAAATTTCATCTAGATACATTTAGCCTTTCTGGCATCATTGTGTTACACCCCATCCAAACTCTCGCATATCTCTTGTATAAAACAAGGTCGCGATAGTTACACATTTATAAGTCGAGACTAGCTGGACTGATTTTTATGAATTTTACTTATTACAACATCGGAAAAATAACGAAAAAAAAATTCAGTACAAAGTTCGCCAGGACAGCTAGTTTAAAATGTTAGTAAGATAAGCAGATAAGATAAGATATCATAGATACTTATGTACAACTCCCGTCTGGAGTATACTGCAGACTAAAACTCTGAAAAGCACATTCAAACAATTCCAAAAGCAGTTGCAAAGTCTCGAAGCTTTGCTATTGCTTTAAAGATGGCAATGGTAGCAATTCGTCCAATGTTTACTGACCACAAGAATCACAATATTGATAACGTTGGGAGGGGAGGGGGAGACAGACAGCAATCGCACTTGCCTGGTGCTGTCAGTGTACCCCGATTTCTTTCCTTAACTAATCATGTTTAAAGCTCTCCAGGAGGCATTTCTGCCTGCTAGAATAGGTACTTTCTGACGGTAGTAGCAACGGTGCGGGGTATTTCTCATTCCACCTTGTAGGTACCATGCATTGGAACTTCATTAACTCAATAGGGACGATGTTATCTGCTACCTACATAAGTAGCGGTCTGTTCAATTAGTTTAGCAGGCAGTGATTAATTGCAACATTTAATCTAGATACATTCAATCATAGATAGAGACAATCAGTTAAATTAGGCACTTACCGAATTATTAGGAACGGCAGCGATAATAATTGATATCAAAATGTTTTTTCGGCATTATTATTTACTATCTTTTGACCGCGACTTTGTGAAGCCAAAGCGAAATGATTAATCGTATCACGAGATAACAAACACGGAGCAATAATTCTATCTCTTCTCTCTATGCTTGTTAGGCACTGCTCCAGCATTAACAATATCCTGAGTGTGTTTAAAGACCGATGGGACACCCCTTTTGCCACCGATAGTAGTAGTAATCTTTTATTATGCATTGCGTTATTATTTCTTCTCTCTTCATATGATGATGATGATGAATGTATTACTTACACTATGGAACTGGTTCTGAAATCAATTATTTGATTGATTGATGATTGATTAGGCTAGATCAGTCATGTGTCATCATCATCATTTCAGCCACAGGACGTCCACTGCTGAACATAGGCCTCCTCCATTGACTTTCAGATTGGCCGGTTGGAAGCTGCCTTCATCCAGCGTCTTCCCGTGACCCTTACCAGGTCGTCTGACCACCTTGTAAGTGGACGTCCCACGCTGCGCTTGCCGGTACGCGGCCTCCATTCTAGAACCTTTCTGCCCCATCGGCAGTCAGTTCTACGTGCTATGTGCCCCGCCCACTGCCACTTCAGCTTGCTAATCCGTTGGACTATGTCAGCGACTTTTGTTCGTTTACGGAAACACCGAGCATAGCCCTTTCCATAGCACGCTGTGCGACCTTGAGCTTTCTTATGAGGCCCATAGTGAGAGGCCACGTTTCAGTTCCATATGTCATCACTGGTAACACACACGGGTTGTAGACTTTCGTCTTGAGGCACTGAGGTATTTTGGTGAGAAGACGTGGTGTAGTTTCCCGAACGCTGCCCAGCCGAGTTGGATTCGACGATTGACCTCCTTCTCAAAATTGGATCTACCCAACTGGATAACTTGTCCTAAGTAGACATATTTGTCAACAATTTCGAGAGTAGAGCTCCCAACGGATACTTGGTCATGTGTACCAGATGTAAATAATTGCGTTATGCTGTGAATTCTTTGTGAATCAGTATGTTAGTGAAAACCGTATTAAAGTCGCTACAGTAGTTTTGGCAATTCTGTACAGCAGATAGACAGAAAGGACGGATGGCAGACAAACTCGCGGCAAAAGAAATAGGCTAGTTTCCTGGGTCATATTATTCTATTTAGTCCGTCAGTTAGATTATCAAAAAATATTGGACCCATATTTTGTCTTTTGTCAATCAAACAAAAAATTACGAAAGCGCATCAAAGTTTAAGAATGGGAGCACGTGACGGCACGCCTTGCTAAACAGTGTCGCAAGGCGTGACGTTACGCGGAACTTTAACGGGCTGTATCTTCATCATTTTTTGTTTGATTGAGAAAAGAAAAAATACGTGCCCAATATTTTCTGTAAATCCAACTGACGGACTAATTAGATTTTTTTAGGAAACTAGCCCATTCTATACAGGGTGTAACGAAAAGGTGAAATAAAACTTTAAGGGGTTATTCTACGGCTAAATTACATCAACCTTTTCTATGGGACCAACATCGAAATCTCAAAAAAAAAATTGACGTTTCCACACAAACTGATGCCAGCTGGTCGCGTTTTAGTATGGGAAAGTGTTTTTTTTTTGCGAATTCGATGTTGGTCCCATAGAAAAAGTTGATGTAATTTAGCCGTAGAATAACCCCTTAAAGTTTTATTTCACCTTTTCGTTACACTCTGTATATGATAAGTAAGTTCTAGATCTCTCTTTCCTCCCTACTTTCGTAGAAACGCACTCACATTCGCACTACGTAAGTGGGGAGAAAATAAATATCTATTTTGTAGAAATATGCCGATTTTTATTTCTATAAAATTGTATTGCTTTAAAAGTAGAGATCTTCACGATTACAACAGAATCAGAAACTACATTTTGACGACATCCGTAGTCGAGACGCGAGCATACCAGACTTGGTCGCTCTGAGGTCCCAGGTCGGTCAATGTAAAAAATAGAAATAAACTTTTCTATATTGTCTCGGGTCTGTGTGTCCGTCGTTGTTTCTGATATCTGTTATACAAGTGCTTAAGCAATGTATGTGATGTAGTTCAATATTAAAATTTTCAGATATGTCAAATTATTTACTACTTCTGCTGTTCGCGACGACCGCTACAAGTTCAGCACAATTCCTGCCAAACGGGTGCCCAGCGAACTCCGGTGTCCATCTCTTACTGCCGCACGAGACTGACTGTTCGTTCTACTACAGCTGCAGCAATGGACACAAAATACAAATGCCTTGCCCGCCGGGGCTTCATTTCGACCCAGTTATACAGGTACATTATTTATGGCGTGTCGTAAGAGGCGGCTAATTCCAGTAGCACTAAACGGGCAGCAGCGTCTTCGTGCGAAATTCTATAAAAAACTGCGCTCGTCAACCCGCCTGCTAAGCGTGGCGAGTTGACAATCCCCCCTGATAATAATTAATTGTGGAAAGCCTTTGTTCAGCAGTGGACGTCCTGCGGCTGAAATGATGATGATGACGATGATGATTATTCATAGATAGATACTTCTTTTTACACATAGGAGTCTTGCTTCACATACATGAGTCTCTCGTCCAGAAATATTTAGACCCAAGTGTAAGCTGGACGACAATGTCAAAGTTAAAGATATCAAATTCAGGGCCACAACATACGTATGTTAATTATAATACAATTTCCCAGCATTTATCATCAATAACCAAAATTCATATATTTTAAAATAAACTAAGTTCGAATCTCTTTCAAAAACGCTACTACTCGCTGCAGAAGTTCTTTAGTGATTCCCGGTCGGGTCAATGTAGAAAAATAACTTTTCTATATTGTCTCGGGTCTGGGTGTTGTGGTACCGTCGTTGTTTCTGATTTCTATAACACAAGTGCTTTGGCTATTTACCACAGGATCAGAGCAATGTATGTGATGTTGTCCAATATTTATTTATTTAATAATATAAAAGTGCGTCTTCGTTTTTTTTAAACTATGCTATACTATTATAACTAACTAGCTGTCCCGGCGAGCTTCGTACCGCCTCGTTTTTTTTTCGTAAATTTTTCGATGTTTTAATGGTTATTCCGCTATTCGGCACGGAGTCAAATTTAAAAATTCATCAATCATAAAAATCGGCCCATCCGTTCTGGACTTATAAGAGGAGTAACTAACCTGATTTGTTTTATAAATATAAATATTTTAAAAAAGAGTTTGTTTTTTACGTAGATCGATTTAGTTACTGATTTTTAGTGGTCCCTGAAAAATGGCACTACCGTGAAATGTAACCCTGTATACAGAATTTGCAATGATAATTCAAGGTTCCGAAACATGGAGTGTTCACGTGAGTGTTACTTTGTTTTCAGAACTGTAATTGGCCACACGCAGTCAACTGCGTGCCAGGCACAACAACAACACAAACCACGACTACAACGACATTAAGTACTACAAGTCCAGCAAGTGTAACTACTACATCTACGTCTAGTTCTACAAATACAGCAACAACTCAATCAGGAAATACTCCAGGGAGTCCAGGGCAAGAAACGCTACCTAATGGCTGTCCAGCTGACTTCCATATTCACCACTTGCTGCCACATGAGACTGACTGTTCTCTATACTACAGTTGTAGCCATGGAAAGAAAATACTAATGCCCTGCCCAGCTGGGCTACATTTTGACCCAGTAACACAGGTGGTTACATAAACTTATGTTATTCCAAAAAATATATTACTTAGACTATATTTCACTGATTACAAAACACATACAAAATGTCCCCTTAATACCATGTGACATTCTACGTTAGGAAAGAAAAATTTCTGCGGGCGAAGCAACAAAGAAGATACAAAAGTCATAAAAATACTATTATTTTTGGTATTTTGTAACTGATAAATTGATTTATTTCAGAATTGTAACTGGCCACACGAAGTTAACTGTATCCCAGGCAGTAAAACAACAACAGAAGCAATTACTACAACCATAGCAAGCACTACAAGTTCAACAACTCCATCTACTACACATGCAGCAACAGTTCCATCTACTACAGAGTCAACAACTACTCCAGACCAAGTGTTGCTACCTAATGGCTGTCCAGCCAACTTCAGTATTTATCTGTTACTGCCACACGAATATGATTGTGCAAAATTCTATAGTTGTAGTAATGGAAACAAAATACTAATGCACTGTGCTCAATACACTTATTTTGACTTCAAAATGCAGGTAATTAAGTTTAGTATTTAGTATTCTGTTAACGAAATATTAAGGTCAATAAAAACAAGAATTATTTGTATCAGAAAACTTTTTACGCCACTGTACAATAATTATATAATAATTTAATAAAACTGATTTAACATTTTTAGAAATGTGAGTGGTCTCACCTTGTAAACTGTACTCAGACGAGTCCAGCTGAACCAACTAAACCGAGTACAGAACCCACAACACCTAATGAAAAAACTACTGTAGAAGTAACTACAACTACAGAAAAACATACTATTACTCCAACGACCGAAGTAGTTACAAACGTGCCGACAACAGAAAGAGAAAGAAGTACTGAAGACGTCACTACTTCTGAACCAGAAACTACACAGGAAATAATAACACAGGGCCCAGATACTGATGATCCTACAACCACCCAAGGTTTAGTTACAGATGGTCCTACAACAACACAAGGGATAGTAACAGATGATATAACAACGCCTCAGGGGATTGTAACAAATGATCCAACAACGACGCAAGGGATTGTTACGGATGATCCCACTTCGACACAAGACATAGTAACAGATGATCCCACAACGACGCAGGGGATTGTTACAGATGTGTCCACTTCAACACAAGGGGTAGTTACGGATGATCCCACAACGACACAAAGTTCAGTTACAGATGGTTCCACAACGACTCAAGAGATAGTTACAGATGATCCCACTTCGACACAAGAGATAGTAACAGATGATCCCACAACGACACAAAGTTCAGTTACAGATGGTTCCACAACGACTCAAGAGATAGTTACAGATGGTCCCACAACGACAGGAGGGGTAGTAACAGATAGTCCTACAACCACACAAGGGATAGTAACAGATGATTCTACAAGTACACAAGGTTTAGTTACAGATGGCCCCACAACAACACAAGGGATAGTAACAGAGGATCCAACATCGACTCATGGGATAGTAACCGATGATCCCATAACGACGCAAGGAATTGCTACAGATGTATCCACTTCAACACAAGGGGTAGTTACGGATGATCCCACAACGACACAAAGTTCAGTTACAGATGGTTCCACAACTACTCAAGAGATAGTTACAGATGATCCCACTCCGACACAAGAGATAGTAACAGATGATCCCACAACGACACAAAGTTCAGTTACAGATGGTTCCACAACAACTCAAAAGATAGTTACAGATGGTCCCACAACGACAGGAGGGGTAGTAACAGACAGTCCTACAACTACACAAGGGATAGTAACAGATGATCCCACATCGACGCAAGGAATTGTTACAGATGATTCCACTTTAACACAAGGGGTAGTTACGGATGATCCTACAACGACACAAAGTTCAGTTACAGATGATTCCACTTTGACACAAGGGGTAGTTACGGATGATCCCACAACGACACAAAGTTCAGTTACAGATGGTTCCACAACGACTCAAGAGATAGTTACAGATGATCCCACTTCGACACAAGAGATAGTAACAGATGGTTCCACAACGACACAAAGTTCAGTTACAGATGGTCCCACAACGACTCAAGAGATAGTTACAGATGATCCCACTTCAACACAAGGGATAGTAACAGATGATCCAACAACGACTCATGGGGAAGTAACAGATGATCCCACAACGACACAAAGTTCTGTAACAGATGGTCCCACAACGACTCAAGAGATAGTTACAGATGATCCCACTTCGACGCAAGAGATAGTAACAGATGATCTAACAACGACTCAAGGCACTGTAACAAATGATCCAACAACGACTCAAGCGATAGTAACAAATGATCCAACAACGACGCAAGGGATAGTAATAGATGATCCAACAACGACGCAAAGGATAGTAACAGATGATCCCTCAACTACTGAATATACGAGTAATGAAGGTCAGTGCTTTTAATGCGATACATCATATAATTGAATTAAAAACGAGTAATTTTAAAGCAATTTCAAATTGCCGCTGGAGACAGTAAAGACAAACACGTTCTATCAATATCTGCATATAAACGATATTGATGTAGATGATTTTTATTTAATAAGAAGAAAAGGAGATATACAGGGTGTACTTAGGAATAGGACGGTCCTAAAGACAACGTGATTAGCTGATGATATATACAACAACTTTTACTATTGATAACTATCAAAATCGTATCTTTCTTTCTTTCTTTTGTACAATTATAAACGAATCATAATGTTTCATGATCAAAATTCATAATCATCATCATTTCAGCTTCAGGACGTCTACTGTTGAACATAGGCCTCCCCCATTTACTTCCAGATTGGCCGGTTGGAAGCGGCCTGCATCCAGCGTCTTCCTGCGACCTTTACCAGGTTATCTGTCCACCTTGTAAGTGGACGTCATACGCTGCACTTGCCGTTACGCGGCCTGCATTCTAGAACCTTTCTGCCCCATCGGCCGTCCGTTCTGCGTGCTATGTTCCCCGTCCACTGCTACTTCAGCTTGCTAATCCGTTGGGCTATGTCAGCGACTTATGTTCTTTTACGGATCTCCTCATTTCTGATTCGATCTCGTAAAGAAACACCGAACATAGCCCTTTACATAGCACGCTGTGCGACCTTGAGCTTTCTTATGAGGCCTATAGTAAGAGGCCATGTTTCAGTTACATTTGTTACAAAGAGGGATTCTCTTTGCATATGTCATCACTGATAACACACACCTGGTTGTAGACTTTCGTCTCCTTTGGCACTGAGGTATATTAGACGAGAGGACGTTGTGTAATTTCTCGAAAGCTGCCCGAATCGAACTCTGCTGGGGAGCTTACGATTCGACGATTGAACTCCTTCTCAAAATTGAGTCTACCCAACTGGATTACTGTCCCAGGTAGACATATTTGTCAACAATTTCGAGAGTAGATCTCCCAACGGATACTGAGTAGGGCGCAACATGGGCATTCTACATGATTGATAATCAAAATTTATTTTTTGAAAAAGTTGTGGTATATTATCAGCGAAACTTACTCCTTTATAGATTCCTGTATAGATTGACTTTTGTTTTTAAAACAGTAAACATTGGAATCGGATATAGTTCCATAGGCATCAATGTATACAGAGTTATTTTTCATCATCATCATCATCATTTCAGCCATAGGACGTCCACTGCTGAACATAGGCCTCCCCCAATGTCTTTCATTGGGAGGATTGCCAATACTCGCCACGCTTGGCAGGCGGGTTGGCGAGCGCAGTTTTTTTATAAGATTTTGCACGCAGACGCTGCTGCCCGTCACGTGCTACAGGAATTAGTTGCCTCTTACAACACGCCTCCTGTTGGCGGTGGGGAAGTGTATTCTTTACGGCTGTCCCCACACGGCACAGAGTTATTTTTAAAACATCAAAAAGCCCCCAGAGGCCGAAATTGCAAAAAAAAAACTTCCCCATACTAAGCCGCCGACCAGCTGACATCAGTTTGTATGAAGCAGTGAATTTCTTTTTAGATATTTAAAAAGTTGTTGTATTTGTTTGAGCACCAGAATTAGCCTCTTGGGGGTTGTTGATGTTTTAAGAATAACCCTGTATATTCGACATTGCTTTGTACATTTTATACTTGTATAAGCCTGACTTTGATCTTCTAAGGATAGATTGTATTATCGTGAAGCATATTTGCGTCAAATGGCAAAAATATTTAAAGGTCTCCTTATCTTATATTGATCGGAATCAATAAATTATTACCTAAAAATACATGTGCAATATGCGCTCCTCTGATATCGGGCAAATAATATTATCTTCTCAGATAATCTAATTGCATTTATATGTACTTTAAATTCACATAATTCTGTGGAGTTTAATCACTACAAATAGGTAGGCATTAGGTACATTTCTAATGATGGTCGTTACTTCGCAATCGTTACTTTATTATTATCGATACAATTGATCAAAATGATCATTAGTCAAGAATTACACCAATTTTAATTAAGAGGGTGCAGCGCGGTATCTGGCGCCGCCAACAGATATTTTATTACATCTAATAAGACCAATTATAACAGTTAAAAGTGCCGTGTGGGTACGGCCGTAAAGAATACATTTCCCCACCGCCAACAGGAGCGTGTCGTAAGAGGCGACTAGTTTCAGTAGCACAAGACGGGCGGCAGTGTCTGCGTGCGAAATGTTATAAAAAACTGCGCTCGCCAAACCGCCTGCCAAGCGTGGAGAATATTGGGAATCCCTCCCGATGAAAGTCATCGGGGTAGGCCCGTGTTCGGCAGTGGACGTCTTGTGGCTGAAGTGATAATGATGATGATGATGATGATGAAGACCAATTATTAAAAAACTGGAACGGCGTCGACCTCAAAAAGTATCTCAAATTTTTTGAATCCAAAGCTTTGCATTCTGTCTTAAAGTGGCTACTTAAGGTAAAAGGCCGACCGAGCTTTACATATTATCATTTTTATCCTGTTTGTTTGACTTAAGTAACTCTGAAATCTACGCAAGTAAATAAACCTAATTCAACGTATCTTCTAGGGACTTCCACCACAGTTAAACCAGAAACAACATTAGCAGAAACAGACGCGACAACTACAGAAACAGTAAAAACGACTGCAAACAGCCCCACAACAGAATCAGTTACACCGATCTGTCCTCCAGGATTCTTCGGACACTTCCCTCATCCCGAACTGTGTGATGCTTTCTTCAAGTGTTCAGGAGGAGAGGCTGTAAAACTGACCTGCATTAGCGGGTTTGAGTTTGATCCTGAGTCAAGTGTAAGTACCTATACCACAGTAAGTACCTGTCATACTTAATAGAATAGAATAATTTTTATTTGGCACAAAATTAGCAGTTGCGTAGAACAAAGAAAAAAATCAATGCATTTGTGCCAACAAGGTCCTCCTGCTGCTCAGTACGAGTATTAGTCGTGACAGTTTAATGCATGCCACGACACTGGTACTCTGCGGAGGCCATGATGGGCATTATAAATGAACAAGAACAACCAAAATAATAATAATAATAAAGAAACGCCTTCCACTTCAAGTATCTTGGACATATAATTACTTCGGACCTGAAGAACAATGCAGATATTGAGAGAGAATGCAGAGCGCTGTCTCTTAGAGCGAATATAATACCCCGGAGGTTTGCGCGCCATCGAGGTTAAAGTTAATCTTTTCAGAGCCATGAACAAGTAGTTCATATTTTTACATAAGCAGCCTCTAAATTACCTTCATAAGCACGGCGATATTGATCTATCGAGCTTGGAGTCTATCCCACGTTACGGATCAATAATAAGGCAATGGCACTGCAAAAATAGGGTATTTATTCCACAGAAAAAATGTATTACTCGTAGAAGCTATTTGTGGAATTCCTTCTGACGTGTCTTGCAAACCATTATTTAAAAGTCTTGGTCTGCTAACATTGCAAAGCTTTTACATTTTGGGAAATATGTGTGTTAAATAATGAAATTATAGATCAGTAAATAATCATATTTATTAATTCAATGACATTTTATGACATCAACAACTATCACCATGGTGACTAGTTGCCATAGTGTGGAGAAGATATATCAGTCCTCGGCCGCGAATTCTTTACAAGTGTAACGTCACTGCTCGGGCCTGTAGCATTTGGTCGACGTGACGGCGCACCACCCCCTTATTCTCTGTGTTGACTTCGTAATGGAGCCTTCCGATGCGACGAAGCACTCTTCCAAACTCCCACTTATTAGTTCCATAATATGATCGAACTTGAACTTGATCTCCCGGGGAAAAGGTCTTGCATGTATCAAAATATAGATGGCGATTTCTTGTTGCAACGTTTCGGCGAAACATGACGTGAAGCTTTGTTCTTATTTCTCGGCAAAACATTAACTGATACGGTGTTTGACCTGAATTATTAGGAGTTTGTCTTAATTGTGTCTTGATCAGTCTTAATTTATCTGCAATATTTCCTTCGTGGCTTTTCATGCTTTTAATGGACTTCTTAATGGTTTGGACAAATCTTTCTGCTTGGCCATTCGTAGCTGGATGGTATGGGGCCGTAGTGCGATGTTTAACTCCAGACTCCTTCAAGAACATTTCGAATTCTGATGACGTGAATTGACGTCCATTGTCAGATATCAAGGTATTAGGGTATCCAAATGTAGCGAAAATGTCTTTTAATTTATTAATACACCAGGAACTTGTAGTAGATTTCGTTGGTATTACCTCAACCCATTTTGTAAATGAATCAACTAAAATAAACAAATGTTGTCCACAAATTGGCCCTGCGAAGTCTATATGAAGTCTTTGCCATGGTTCAGTAGGTGTCTCCCAATGGTGAATTGAAACTTTTGTAGGTTCTTTTTGTTGTAATCGACACGCACGACAAGAGTTAACTTTGTCTTCAATGTCGTTATCAATATTTTTCCAGTAAATAAAACTTCTGGCAAGTAGTTTCATTTTCACAATTCCTGTATGTCCAGAGTGTAACTCATTTAGTGCAAATTGACGCAGAGATTTGGGTATCATCACTCGGGTTGAACTTTGTAAGCCTACAAATAAGTATGTTAATTGTTTGAAACAACTTGTTAAAATAATCTTTATGCACCACAATTATAACAGTAAAAGGATCTACTAAATCTTATTCTTATTAATCAACAAGCTCAAGGCGCTCTGATGGAGCTGTCTTGATTCTGTAACGCATCTGGGATGTTCGCTGAGGCGCGGGTAGATTGTCTTTATGCTACATGGCGAAAGCGGTGCGCGTCTCTCGTGCGCAGAATGCGGGCCAGCGCTGACAGGGTCTTGACTCCTGAGCATGTGTGCTGCGATTCTTGACTTGTCAGTATCTGATTCATTATTCAATGATTAAGGTACAAAGGATTAAGTTTTATGTCCTCTTTAAATTGTATTACTTTCGTCTACTAACAGACTATGATCTATGTTGGTCAAAGTAAAGATTTTATTATTTATACGCTGTTGTTTTGTGACTATAGCCCGTCAAGTATTACCGCTAGGTATCAGCAGAAGTGGGTGAAGTAACCGTTTACTTAGGACCCGTGTCCTCGAGTAGAGACCGCGCCTTGGTAAACGTAATGTAGGATGCCTCCTAGCTCGATAGATCGACGACCTTAGGAAGATGGCTGGCAGTGGCTGGATGAAAAAGCGGGAAATTGTGCTCTGTGGCGCTCTTTGGGGTAGGCTTACATCCAGCAGTGGACTGCAATAGGCTGACATGATGATAATAATGATAATCAGCAGAAGCAGGTGCTGTAATGGGCAGGTTAGCCTACTTTGGCTCGCTATACTCGGCTTTAAGCCCTACCTATTTTGTAATAATATGTTTTTATTTTTAACAGCAATGCGTTCCTATTTCTGATACTGGCTGCTTTGCTTCGCGAGGTAAGAGGTTAATTTTTTTAAACAATCCATCGCATCTTCTTCTTTTCGTGTGGAAGTCAATTAATGTAATCCATCTCATATTATTTTATTTTAAAATCTGACTAAATAAATTTTTTTTTTCATTTGTCAATCTTAATTAGATTTCACTAAGTCCAAGAACATTTACAATAAGTTTTCCTGATAACTTTTAAATTATTAATACAATGAGTATTCACGTGATAATGCACACAATTAACTGATAGCTACTATGAAAAACTCCATAGGGACTAATGTAATTTATTTATTTTAGCAACAACTACTTCCTCGAATCAAGGCACAGAATCCACCAACTCAGGATATGAAGCCACTACCACTACAGAATCTGATGACCTTACTAAAACAACTGATGGAGTTGTAACAACATCAAACACTGTCGAAGATGAATTCACTAAGTTGACCACTAAAGAAGAATTGTACAGTACTACTGTTGCAGAAGAGATCACGACTAATAGATCACCTAATGAAGAATCAACTGCTAATGCCCCAGATAGTAATAGTGAAGAATCTGGATACACAACAGAAACAAGTGCTGATGTTGACCTAACAACCGACAGTGGAGTGTCATCAACACTTCCAGTAACTATTAGTGTTGACACAGAATCAACAATTGGGAATGAAAATAGTGAAATTTCAACAACAGAAGGAACAACTAGTGCCAGTGTAGATACATCTACTCATAATGACGACGGGAATGATGAAGTGTCATCGACATTATCAACAACTACCAGTGTGGATGAAGAATCAACTAATGGCAATGATAATAATGAAGTGACATTACCTCCAACTACTATTCTAACGACTACAGGTATAAGTGGAGATTCAACAACCGAAAATGGAGTTAACACTCAAACAATAGCGACGACAGATGTTACCGATGATTCAGAAACGATTGAAAATGAAAATATAGTTGATGTGTCTACGCTACCAACAACTGTCCAGACACAATCCACAGACGAAGGAATCAATGATGGAGTTTCAACTAGTTATCCTTCTACGGTAGATACAACTCCAGTGGAAACGACAACGCCATCTATCTGCCCTCCAGGCGTATTCGGAAACTTCCCGCACCCGTATCGGTGCGACGTGTTCTACATGTGCATGGGCGGGGCGCCGATGCAGCTGCCGTGCGCTGACGGGCTGGAGTTTGACCCGAAACAGGCGGTATGTATATTATAATTTAGACTTTGTTAGCCCTTGTTTCCGCGGCTTCCGTTGTAAATAATTCAACATAAGATAAACACTGTACTCTAAATGATTGAGAGACTATTGCAGAGTTTATTCTTATTTGGCAGTTATACTATTTTTTCAAAAAGCAACCATTATTTCGTAAAATTAATGATATGTTAAGTTATCAAGGAGGCACTAGCGCATGGCGATGTCAAAAAAGTGAGTCGAAATATGTCTATAAAAATATGCTGACTTACAATTTAAAAATAAATTACTAATTGTGTATTTAAAAATAAATTATTTTTGAATTTCAGAGGTGTGTCCCAATAGCTCCAGGCGGTTGCACTCTTGGACCAATAGTTCCCACGTCGACTGATGAAACTACTACTTTCAAATACATTACCACCGAGCATATAGAAGAAGAAACTCTTTTAACTACCGAAAGAGAAATTACTAATGAGTCCGTAGTTACAACTGATGAACCTATAAAAACTACATTAGAGGATGCAGTAACAACTGGTAAACCTATTCAGACGACTTTGGAGTCTCAAGTCACAACTGATCTGCCACCAAAGACCACCTCAGAGCCTGTAATTACAACCATTGAGCCGGTTCAGACAACCTCAGAGCCTGATGTTACTACGAGCCTACCGTTAGAAGTAACCTCCGACAGTGTAGTAACCACTGGTGAGCCTGGTCAGACAACATCAGATTCTGTTGATACAACTGGCCTACCATCAGAGTCAACGTCCGAGAATGTTATGACAACTAAGGAGTCTATACAGACAACCTCAGAATCTCTAGATACAACTGACCTTTCAACTACTGGCATTGATGAAGTATCAACAACTGTGAATGATGAAGTCTCATCTACGGATGGAACAGTGGCAGTAGATACAACTCCAGTGGAAACGACAACGCCATCTATCTGCCCTCCAGGCGTGTTCGGGAACTTCCCGCACCCGTACCTGTGCGACGTGTTCTACATGTGCATGGGCGGGGCGCCGATGCAGCTGCCATGCGCTGACGGGCTGGAGTTTGACCCGAAAAAGGCGGTACGTAAAAATTCTTCCTCCTTTTGCTATGACTATTAATTGACTTCGATTTACGGAAAAACAAAATGACACTCAGCAGAATACTGACTTCGCACTCGGAAATTTGTAACTTCCAAAAATTAAAAGAATCTCCATTTGCGACCTCAAAACTATGCTATTTTATAAGCTAGAAACAACCGACGCGTGAAAATGGTAGACCATATTTTTACTACTTGTCTAATCATTATATTATTATTATTATGTATGTATATACTCTCAAGCCGATTTCGGCTACGGTGACTACCACTCGTCCCCTTAATCCGTAAAAAGAGGACTACGTTGAGCCAGGGGGGTGTCACTTCACAGTTTAGGTATATTCGGCCAGCGCGCCGCCCGAACCGGCGTATGCCAGTGGGCTGTCGCTCGGCTCGCACGACAGTCGCGGTCACGTCACGCGAACGCATACTTGATAATTTTTTTTTGACGTGATAACGTCTTTAAAATCGTTTTAGTCGGGTGACATGTTCAGAAACTTGTGTCACACCAAAACCTCACGAGCGCGATCGCAGGTATAACGAGAGAGAGACGGACCGATCTCCCGTCTCATCTCGAGCGCTGCCAGTCATTCCGTGAAACTTGTCACGCGGAATCCTCACGAGCGGAGGCTGGCATAGCGTTCGAGTGAGTGGACCGATCTTCCGTCTCTCTCACTCTAGCGGCATACAAACGAATGGAGATTTTCTCGTGCGGTTAAGTTTTCGTTGAATGTTTAACAGTGAAACAAAATAAATATATAATATAATATAATTATAATTATATTCATATAATGTATGAAGAAAAATGTATATCATAGTCGAATAAGTAAACTTGTCATTTTACACCCGAAATTTATCATCAAAAGTGTGAATAAAACGATAGATGTAATTTAAAATTTGAAAAAATTGTTATCTTCATTAATTCCTTACTTCCCAAAAACTTATATCACCAATAAGACGTTATCACGTAAACATCTCGATCGTAAACCTACTTTACAAACAACCAATTTTTTCTTTTGCAAATTGAACCGCAATGTCTTCTACTTAGCCTAAACGTCAATATAATAATGCGTATAAAAGATGTTATGGTTTACCGGTCGACTGAATAAAACGAATAGTGAATCAGAGCCAACATTTTGTTAAATTTCACACCATATTGAAATATTTATTCTTCTTTAATTCCATTTCCACAATAAGTAGTAATAGTTAAAATAAAAATCCTTAATTAGTTATATTAGCCCAGAAACAACATTAAGAATAGGATAGGATAGTGTTTACAAAGGAATACCTCCACCCGTAGGAATCGAACACACGACATTCAGATGGAATTTATATGTTTACAGAATCAACGTTTGTAATGCTTAATCTACTTTTTTAAATCGTAAAACTAATAAATCAACTAGGTACAAAAACTTCTCAAGTGACAACCCCGTGCCGTCGTTCGCAGCTCGGTCATAAAACTGGGGCGCGTAAAGAAAATTCGTGGTTCGCGCGCGGTTATAAATTTGAATTTTGCCTGCAGGCGGGTAGCTCTGGCGTGTCTAGGTATATTTTTATGCCTAAACCTGACTTTTGTTAGGAAGTGAGTCTTCTGTACGGTAGTACTATTAGGTATTCTGTGGTTGAGCTGCCCCATTATGTGCCCTAATGTGGCTACTGTAGCCAATCTTGTTTGAAAACGTACGCGAACACTGGCGACACGTTAGGACACCGTTGACAAAATTATAAAAATAGCCGCTGGTGGTCTGGCTTTCAGAGCAACATTTTTTGAATTAAAAGCAGATTTTCGGTGCTCTTCGCAGTCGTAAACTTTTTTCTGCACTACGCGTTTCCATTCCGGACGACGCGACGTCTAGCAGTTTCTTTCCACTTTAGCGGGTCAATGTTGCATCTCTTCATATGTCTTTTCTGAACATCCTTAAAACGTAAAAACTGGCCGCCTTGTTTCCACTTGCCGTCCTGGAGTTCAGTAAAGAAAATGCGTTTCGCAACCCTCTCATCAGCCATTCGTGAGATGTGACCGCACCAACGAAGCTGCCGCCGCCTCAAGTACCCTTCAATGCCGCAAACACTTGCCCGTCGAAGCATCTGAGTGTTTCTTACTCGATCTGACCATTTAATGTTCAAAATATCTCGCAAGCATTTCAGGTAAAACTTGTCTAGCGTGCGAATATGCTTCCGGTATAAAACCCAGGTTTCCGACTAGTACAAAAGGTTTGGGAGAACTACAGCCATGTAGACGGAAATTTTAGTAGGGTGCCTCAGATCATCTAATCATTACTAAGCTTTTAAAACATCCATATATTATTATTTTTCAGAGGTGTGTCCCCATAGCACCAGGGGGTTGCACTCTTGGTCCAATAGTTCCAACGTCACCCGATGAAACTACGACATTCAAATACAGCACCACGGTGCATGTCGAAGAAGAAGGAACTCTTTCAACTACAGAGAGAGATATCACTACAGACTCTGTAGCTACAACTGGTGAACCTATAAAAACTACATTAAAGGATGATGTAACAACTGGTGAACCTGTTCATACGACTTTGGAGTCTGTAGCCACTACTGGCTCGCCATTAGAGACAGCCTCAGAGCCTGAAGAGATAACTACAGAGTCCGTAATCACAACTAGTGAGCCTACAAAGACAACATTTGAGGATGTAATAACAACAGCTGAACCTGCACTACCAACTTCAGAGTCTCAAGTCACAACTGATCTAACAATAGAAACTACCTCAGAGCCTGTAATTACAACCATTGAGCCGGTTCAGACAACCTCAAAGCCTGATGTTACTACGAGCCTACCGTTAGAAGTAACCTCCGACAGTGTAGTAACCACTGGTGAGCCTGGTCAGACAACATCAGATTCTGTTGATACAACTGGCCTACCATCAGAGTCAACGTCCGAGAATGTTATGACCACTAAGGAGTCTATAGAGACAACCTCAGAATCTCTAGATACAACTGACCTTTCAACTACTGGCATTGATGAAGCATCAACACCTGTGAATGATGAAGTCTCATCTACGGATGGAACAGTGACAGTAGATACAACTCCAGTGGAAACGACAACGCCATCTATCTGCCCTCCAGGCGTGTTCGGGAACTTCCCGCACCCGTACCTGTGCGACGTGTTCTACATGTGCATGGGCGGGGCGCCGTTGCAGCTGCCATGCGCTGACGGGCTGGAGTTTGACCCGAAAAAGGCGGTACGTAAAAATTCTTCCTCCTTCTGTTATGACTATTAATTGACTTCGATTTACGGAAAAACAAAATGTCACTTAGCAGAATACTGACTTCGCACTCGGAAATTTGTATTTTCCGAAAATTAAAAGAGTACTCCATTTGCGACCTCAAAACTATGCTATTTTATAAGCTAGGAACAACCGACGTGAAAATGGTAGTCCATATTTTTACTAGTCTAATCATTATATGTATATACTCTCAAGCCGACTTCGGCTACGGTGACTACCACTAGTCCCCTTAATCCGTAAAAAGAGGACTACGTTGAGCTGCCCCATTATGTGCCCTAATGTGGCTACTGTAGCCAATCTTGTTTGAAAACTTGCGCGAACACTGGCGACACGTTAGGACACCGCTGACAAAATTATAAAAAATAGCCGCTGGTGGTCTGGCTTTCAGAGCATCAGTTTTTGAATCCAAATTAGATTTTCGTTGCTCTTCGCAGTCGTAAACTTTTATCTGTACTACGCGTCTCCATTCCGGACGACGCGACGTCTAGCAGTTTCTTCCCACTTTAGCGGGATGTTGCATCTCTACATATGTCTTTTCTGAACATCCTTAAAACGTAAAAACTGGCCGCCTTGTTTCCGCTTGCCGTCCTGGAGTTCAGAAAAGAAAATGCATTTCGCGATCCTCTCATCAGCCATTCGTGAGATGTGACCGCACCAACGAAGCTGCCGCCGCCTCAAGTACCCTTCAATGCCGCAAACACTTGCCCGTCGAAGCATCTGAGTGTTTCTTACTCGATCAGACCATTTAATGTTCAAAACATCTCGCAAGCATTTCAGGTAAAACTTGTCTAGCGTGCGAATATGCTTCCGGTATAAAACCCAGGTTTCCGACTAGTACAAAAGGTTTGGGAGAACTACAGCCATGTAGACGGAAATTTTAGTAGGGTGCCTCAGATCATCTAATCATTACTAAGCTTTTAAAACATCCATATATTATTATTTTTCAGAGGTGTGTCCCCATAGCACCAGGGGGTTGCACTCTTGGTCCAATAGTTCCAACGTCACCCGATGAAACTACGACATTCAAATACAGCACCACGGGGCATGTCGAAGAAGAAGGAACTCTTTCAACTACAGAGAGAGATATCACTACAGACTCTGTAGCTACAACTGGTGAACCTATAAAAACTACATTAAAGGATGATGTAACAACTGGTGAACCTGTTCATACGACTTCGGAGTCTGTAGCCACTACTGGCTCGCCATTAGAGACAGCCTCAGAGCCTGAAGAGATAACTACAGAGTCCGTAATCACAACTAGTGAGCCTACAAAGACAACATTTGAGGATGTAATAACAACAGCTGAACCTGCACTACCAACTTCAGAGTCTCAAGTCACAACTGATCTAACAATAGAAACTACCTCAGAGCCTGTAATTACAACCATTGAGCCGGTTCAGACAACCTCAAAGCCTGATGTTACTACGAGCCTACCGTTAGAAGTAACCTCCGACAGTGTAGTAACTACTGGTGAGCCTGGTCAGACAACATCAGATTCTGTTGATACAACTGGCCTACCATCAGAGTCAACGTCCGAGAATGTTATGACCACTAAGGAGTCTATAGAGACAACCTCAGAATCTCTAGATACAACTGACCTTTCAACTACTGGCATTGATGAAGCATCAACACCTGTGAATGATGAAGTCTCATCTACGGATGGAACAGTGACAGTAGATACAACTCCAGTGGAAACGACAACGCCATCTATCTGCCCTCCAGGCGTGTTCGGGAACTTCCCGCACCCGTACCTGTGCGACGTGTTCTACATGTGCATGGGCGGGTCGCCGATGCAGCTGCCATGCGCTGACGGGCTGGAGTTTGACCCGAAAAAGGCGGTACGTAAAAATTCTTCCTCCTTTTGTTATGACTATTAATTGACTTCGATTTACGGAAAAACAAAATGTCACTTAGCAGAATACTGACTTCGCACTCGGAAATTTGTATTTTCCGAAAATTAAAAGAGTACTCCATTTGCGACCTCAAAACTATGCTATTTTATAAGCTAGGAACAACCGACTCGTGAAAATGGTAGACCATATTTTTACTACTTGTCTAATCATTATATTTTATTATTATGTATGTATATACTCTCAAGCCGATTTCGGCTACGGTGACTACCACTCGTCCCCTTAATCCGTAAAAAGAGGACTACGTTGAGCCAGGGGGGTGTCACTTCACAGTTTAGGTATATTCGGCCAGCGCGCCGCCCGAACCGGCGTATGCCAGTGGGCTGTCGCTCGGCTCGCACGACAGTCGCGGTCACGTCACGCGAACGCATACTTGATAATTTTTTTTTTCTTTTGCAAATTGAACCGCAATGTCTTCTACTTAGCCTAAACGTCAATATAATAATGCGTATAAAAGATGTTATGGTTTACCGGTTGTCTGAATAAAACGAATAGTGAATCAGAGCCAACATTTTGTTAAATTTCACACCATATTGAAATATTTATTCTTCTTTAATTCCATTTCCACAATAAGTAGTAATAGTTAAAATAAAAATCCTTAATTAGTTATAGTAGCCCAGAAACAACATTAAGAATAGGATAGGATAGTGTTTACAAAGGAATACCTCCACCCGTAGGAATCGAACACACG
Organism: Anania hortulata; assembly: GCA_963576865.1. Taxonomy (NCBI): domain Eukaryota; kingdom Metazoa; phylum Arthropoda; class Insecta; order Lepidoptera; family Crambidae; genus Anania; species Anania hortulata. The sequence goes on from OY756416.1 coordinate 8,786,539, forward strand.
ACATTCAGATGGAATTTATATGTTTACAGAATCAACGTTTGTAATGCTTAATCTACTTTTTTAAATCGTAAAACTAATAAATCAACTGGGTACAAAAACTTCTCAAGTGACAACCCCGTGCCGTCGTTCGCAGCTCGGTCATAAAACTGGGGCGCGCAAAGAAAATTCGTGGTTCGCGCGCGGTTATAAATTTGAATTTTGCCTGCAGGCGGGTAGCTCTGGCGAGTCTAGGTATATTTTTATACCTAAACCTGACTTTTGTCAGGAAGTGAGTCTTCTGTACGGTAGTACTATTAGGTATTCTGTGGTTGAGCTGCCCCATTATGTGCCCTAATGTGGCTACTGTAGCCAATCTTGTTTGAAAACGTACGCGAACACTGGCGACACGTTAGGACACCGCTGACAAAATTATAAAAATAGCCGCTGGTGGTCTGGCTTTCAGAGCAACATTTTTTGAATTAAAAGCAGATTTTCGGTGCTCTTCGCAGTCGTAAACTTTTTTCTGCACTACGCGTTTCCATTCCGGACGACGCGACGTCTAGCAGTTTCTTTCCACTTTAGCGGGTCAATGTTGCATCTCTTCATATGTCTTTTCTGAACATCCTTAAAACGTAAAAACTGGCCGCCTTGTTTCCACTTGCCGTCCTGGAGTTCAGTAAAGAAAATGCGTTTCGCAACCCTTTCATCAGCCATTCGTGAGATGTGACCGCACCAACGAAGCTGCCGCCGCCTCAAGTACCCTTCAATGCCGCAAACACTTGCCCGTCGAAGCATCTGAGTGTTTCTTACTCGATCAGACCATTTAATGTTCAAAATATCTCGCAAGCATTTCAGGTAAAACTTGTCTAGCGTGCGAATATGCTTCCGGTATAAAACCCAGGTTTCCGACTAGTACAAAAGGTTTGGGAGAACTACAGCCATGTAGACGGAAATTTTAGTAGGGTGCCTCAGATCATCTAATCATTACTAAGCTTTTAAAACATCCATATATTATTATTTTTCAGAGGTGTGTCCCCATAGCACCAGGGGGTTGCACTCTTGGTCCAATAGTTCCAACGTCACCCGATGAAACTACGACATTCAAATACAGCACCACGGGGCATGTCGAAGAAGAAGGAACTCTTTCAACTACAGAGAGAGATATCACTACAGACTCTGTAGCTACAACTGGTGAACCTATAAAAACTACATTAAAGGATGATGTAACAACTGGTGAACCTGTTCATACGACTTCGGAGTCTGTAGCCACTACTGGCTCGCCATTAGAGACAGCCTCAGAGCCTGAAGAGATAACTACAGAGTCCGTAATCACAACTAGTGAGCCTACAAAGACAACATTTGAGGATGTAATAACAACAGCTGAACCTGCACTACCAACTTCAGAGTCTCAAGTCACAACTGATCTAACAATAGAAACTACCTCAGAGCCTGTAATTACAACCATTGAGCCGGTTCAGACAACATCAAAGCCTGATGTTACTACGAGCCTACCGTTAGAAGTAACCTCCGACAGTGTAGTAACTACTGGTGAGCCTGGTCAGACAACATCAGATTCTGTTGATACAACTGGCCTACCATCAGAGTCAACGTCCGAGAATGTTATGACCACTAAGGAGTCTATAGAGACAACCTCAGAATCTCTAGATACAACTGACCTTTCAACTACTGGCATTGATGAAGCATCAACACCTGTGAATGATGAAGTCTCATCTACGGATGGAACAGTGACAGTAGATACAACTCCAGTGGAAACGACAACGCCATCTATCTGCCCTCCAGGCGTGTTCGGGAACTTCCCGCACCCGTACCTGTGCGACGTGTTCTACATGTGCATGGGCGGGTCGCCGATGCAGCTGCCATGCGCTGACGGGCTGGAGTTTGACCCGAAAAAGGCGGTACGTAAAAATTCTTCCTCCTTTTGTTATGACTATTAATTGACTTCGATTTACGGAAAAACAAAATGTCACTTAGCAGAATACTGACTTCGCACTCGGAAATTTGTATTTTCCGAAAATTAAAAGAGTACTCCATTTGCGACCTCAAAACTATGCTATTTTATAAGCTAGGAACAACCGACTCGTGAAAATGGTAGACCATATTTTTACTACTTGTCTAATCATTATATTTTATTATTATGTATGTATATACTCTCAAGCCGATTTCGGCTACGGTGACTACCACTCGTCCCCTTAATCCGTAAAAAGAGGACTACGTTGAGCCAGGGGGGTGTCACTTCACAGTTTAGGTATATTCGGCCAGCGCGCCGCCCGAACCGGCGTATGCCAGTGGGCTGTCGCTCGGCTCGCACGACAGTCGCGGTCACGTCACGCGAACGCATACTTGATAATTTTTTTTTTCTTTTGCAAATTGAACCGCAATGTCTTCTACTTAGCCTAAACGTCAATATAATAATGCGTATAAAAGATGTTATGGTTTACCGGTTGTCTGAATAAAACGAATAGTGAATCAGAGCCAACATTTTGTTAAATTTCACACCATATTGAAATATTTATTCTTCTTTAATTCCATTTCCACAATAAGTAGTAATAGTTAAAATAAAAATCCTTAATTAGTTATAGTAGCCCAGAAACAACATTAAGAATAGGATAGGATAGTGTTTACAAAGGAATACCTCCACCCGTAGGAATCGAACACACGACATTCAGATGGAATTTATATGTTTACAGAATCAACGTTTGTAATGCTTAATCTACTTTTTTAAATCGTAAAACTAATAAATCAACTGGGTACAAAAACTTCTCAAGTGACAACCCCGTGCCGTCGTTCGCAGCTCGGTCATAAAACTGGGGCGCGCAAAGAAAATTCGTGGTTCGCGCGCGGTTATAAATTTGAATTTTGCCTGCAGGCGGGTAGCTCTGGCGAGTCTAGGTATATTTTTATACCTAAACCTGACTTTTGTCAGGAAGTGAGTCTTCTGTACGGTAGTACTATTAGGTATTCTGTGGTTGAGCTGCCCCATTATGTGCCCTAATGTGGCTACTGTAGCCAATCTTGTTTGAAAACGTACGCGAACACTGGCGACACGTTAGGACACCGCTGACAAAATTATAAAAATAGCCGCTGGTGGTCTGGCTTTCAGAGCAACATTTTTTGAATTAAAAGCAGATTTTCGGTGCTCTTCGCAGTCGTAAACTTTTTTCTGCACTACGCGTTTCCATTCCGGACGACGCGACGTCTAGCAGTTTCTTTCCACTTTAGCGGGTCAATGTTGCATCTCTTCATATGTCTTTTCTGAACATCCTTAAAACGTAAAAACTGGCCGCCTTGTTTCCACTTGCCGTCCTGGAGTTCAGTAAAGAAAATGCGTTTCGCAACCCTTTCATCAGCCATTCGTGAGATGTGACCGCACCAACGAAGCTGCCGCCGCCTCAAGTACCCTTCAATGCCGCAAACACTTGCCCGTCGAAGCATCTGAGTGTTTCTTACTCGATCAGACCATTTAATGTTCAAAATATCTCGCAAGCATTTCAGGTAAAACTTGTCTAGCGTGCGAATATGCTTCCGGTATAAAACCCAGGTTTCCGACTAGTACAAAAGGTTTGGGAGAACTACAGCCATGTAGACGGAAATTTTAGTAGGGTGCCTCAGATCATCTAATCATTACTAAGCTTTTAAAACATCCATATATTATTATTTTTCAGAGGTGTGTCCCCATAGCACCAGGGGGTTGCACTCTTGGTCCAATAGTTCCAACGTCACCCGATGAAACTACGACATTCAAATACAGCACCACGGGGCATGTCGAAGAAGAAGGAACTCTTTCAACTACAGAGAGAGATATCACTACAGACTCTGTAGCTACAACTGGTGAACCTATAAAAACTACATTAAAGGATGATGTAACAACTGGTGAACCTGTTGATACGACTTCGGAGTCTGTAGCCACTACTGGCTCGCCATTAGAGACAGCCTCAGAGCCTGAAGAGATAACTACAGAGTCCGTAATCACAACTAGTGAGCCTACAAAGACAACATTTGAGGATGTAATAACAACAGCTGAACCTGCACTACCAACTTCGGAGTCTCAAGTCACAACTGATCTAACAATAGAAACTACCTCAGAGCCTGTAATTACAACCATTGAGCCGGTTCAGACAACCTCAGAGCCTGATGTTACTACGAGCCTACCGTTAGAAGTAACCTCCGACAGTGTAGTAACCACTGGTGAGCCTGATCAGACAACATCAGATTCTGTTGATACAACTGGCCTACCATCAGAGTCAACGTCCGAGAATGTTATGACAACTAAGGAGTCTATAGAGACAACCTCAGAATCTCTAGATACAACTGACCTTGCAACTACTGACATTGATGAAGCATCAACACCTGTGTATGATGAAGTCTCATCTACGGATGGAACAGTGACAGTAGATACAACTCCAGTGGAAACGACAACGCCATCTATCTGCCCTCCAGGCGTGTTCGGGAACTTCCCGCACCCGTACCTGTGCGACGTGTTCTACATGTGCATGGGCGGGGCGCCGATGCAGCTGCCATGCGCTGACGGGCTGGAGTTTGACCCGAAATCGGCGGTACGTAAAAATTCTTCCCCCTTTTGTTATGACTAATAATTAACTTCGATTTACGGAAAAATAAAATGTCACTCAGGATACTGACTTCGCCCTTGGAAATTTGTATTTTACGAAAATTAAACGAGTACTCCATTGGCGACCTTAAAACTATGCTATTTTATAAGCTAGAAACAACCGACGCGTGAAAATGGTAGACCATATTTTTACTTACTACTTGTCTAATCATTACTAAAGTTTTAAAACCTCTATTTATTATTATTTTTCAGAGGTGTATCCCTATAGCACCAGGGGGTTGCACTCTTGGTCCAATAGTTCCAACGACACCCGATGAAACTACGACATTCAAATACAGCACCACGGGGCATGTTGAAGAAGAAGGAACTCTTTCAACAACAGAAAGAGAAATAACTTCAGACTCTATAGTTACAACTGGTGAACCTATAAAAACTACATTAAAGGATGAAGTATCAACTGGTGAACCTGTTCAGACGACTTCGGAGTCTCTAGCCACTACTGGTCTGCCATTAGAGACAGATTCAGAGCCTGAAGAGATAACTTCAGAGTCTCAAGTCACAACTGATCTAACAATAGAAACCACCTCAGAGCCTGTTATTACAACCATTGAGCCGGTTCAGACAACCTCAGAGCCTGATGTTACTACGAGCCTACCGTTAGAAGTAACCTCCGACAGTGTAGTAACCACTGGTGAAACTATAAAAACTACATTAAAGGATGATGTAACAACTGGTGAACCTATTCATACGACTTCGGAGTCTGTAGCCACTACTGGCTCGCCATTAGAGACAGCCTCAGAGCCTGAAGAGATAACTACAGAGTCCGTAATCACAACTAGTGAGCCTACAAAGACAACATTTGAGGATGTAATAACAACAGCTGAACCTGCACTACCAACTTCAGAGTCTCAAGTCACAACTGATCTAACAATAGAAACCACCTCAGAGCCTGTTATTACAACCATTGAGCCGGTTCAGACAACCTCAGAGCCTGATGTTACTACGAGCCTACCGTTAGAAGTAACCTCCGACAGTGTAGTAACCACTGGTGAGCCTGGTCAGACAACATCAGATTCTGTTGATACAACTGGCCTACCATCAGAGTCAACGTCCGAGAATGTTATGACAACTAAGGAGTCTATAGAGACAACCTCAGAATCTCTAGATACAACTGACCTTGCAACTACTGACATTGATGAAGCATCAACACCTGTGTATGATGAAGTCTCATCTACGGATGGAACAGTGACAGTAGATACAACTCCAGTGGAAACGACAACGCCATCTATCTGCCCTCCAGGCGTGTTCGGGAACTTCCCGCACCCGTACCTGTGCGACGTGTTCTACATGTGCATGGGCGGGGCGCCGATGCAGCTGCCATGCGCTGACGGGCTGGAGTTTGACCCGAAATCGGCGGTACGTAAAAATTCTTCCCCCTTTTGTTATGACTAATAATTAACTTCGATTTACGGAAAAATAAAATGTCACTCAGGATACTGACTTCGCCCTTGGAAATTTGTATTTTACGAAAATTAAACGAGTACTCCATTGGCGACCTTAAAACTATGCTATTTTATAAGCTAGAAACAACCGACGCGTGAAAATGGTAGACCATATTTTTACTTACTACTTGTCTAATCATTACTAAAGTTTTAAAACCTCTATTTATTATTATTTTTCAGAGGTGTATCCCTATAGCACCAGGGGGTTGCACTCTTGGTCCAATAGTTCCAACGACACCCGATGAAACTACGACATTCAAATACAGCACCACGGGGCATGTTGAAGAAGAAGGAACTCTTTCAACAACAGAAAGAGAAAAAACTTCAGACTCTATAGTTACAACTGGTGAACCTATAAAAACTACATTAAAGGATGAAGTATCAACTGGTGAACCTGTTCAGACGACTTCGGAGTCTCTAGTCACTACTGGTCTGCCATTAGAGACAGATTCAGAGCCTGAAGAGATAACTTCAGAGTCTCAAGTCACAACTGATCTAACAATAGAAACCACCTCAGAGCCTGTTATTACAACCATTGAGCCGGTTCAGACAACCTCAGAGCCTGATGTTACTACGAGCCTACCGTTAGAAGTAACCTCCGACAGTGTAGTAACCACTGGTGAGCCTGTTCAGACAACATCAGATTCGGTAGATACAACTGGCCTTCCATTAGAGTCAACGTCCGAGAATAGTGTAACAACTGAAGAATCCATACAGACAACTTTAGAATCTCTAGTCACCACTGGTCCTTCAACTATTGGCGTTGATAAAGCATCAACAACTGTGAATGATGAAGTCTCATCTACGGATGGAACAGTGACAGTAGATACAACTCCAGTGGAAACGACAACGCCATCTATTTGCCCTCCAGGCGTGTTCGGGAACTTCCCGCACCCGTACCTGTGCGACGTGTTCTACATGTGCATGGGCGGGGCGCCGATGCAGCTGCCATGCGCTGACGGGCTGGAGTTTGATATAAAGCAGGCGGTATGTGAATTGTTCCGTATCTTATTGTATCCTTTGCCCATCGTTCGATTTGTGTAGTAATTAATTACCATAGATAGACGTCATGGTTAAAACTTTATTAGAATCCAGCAGAAAATATGCTATTATTGAAGCTATTTATTCATTCACTTCACTACAGTTACTATTTAAAATTACACCTTTTTGTTTAAATATACCAACATCATAATATGTGTGTACATGTGTGTAACTACACTTTTATTATGTATAAGATTTTAATGTCACTGCAAGACAAAATGAATTATTATAATTATATTTACGAAAAATAGTGCTTTTTGTAATTACATTACTTACAAAATTAAATTTAAAGCACTCAAAGATAATATTTATTTTTTCAGAGGTGTGTTCCAATTGCACCAGGTGGATGTACCCTGGACCCAATAGTATCCAAATCACACGAAAAAACTGTCGTACAACCTGTTGAACACCACGAACAGAAAACGAGAGTATTGATCGACACAAGAAAACTGTCTGAAAATGCCCAAGAAAAATCGAAAGCAACAATTTGTCCCTCAGGGATAACAATCAACATCCCACGTCGGGATAGGTGTGATAGCTTCTACATATGTAACGAAGGGGAGCTTTTACCTTTTTACTGCACTTTAGGATTCGAATTTGATCCGAACACAAGTGTAAGTTAAATTGTTATTCTTTTTAACACGCTTTTACTAGTTTGTAACTAACTAACTACTGTTTGTTTCTGATTTCTTTAATACTTATTATAGGATCAGAGCAATGTATGTGATGTTGTCCAATATTTATATTTAACTAACTATGTAATCAAATTTTGGAACTCGTTTTTTACCTAACACTAACTGTAGTATCGATATTTTGACTTGTATGTTACATTTTGATGACAATACTATGATTTGGCACCATTTAGCTGATTATATGTTGGAGCCAGTATGTGGATATAGTGGAAATCTTTTATAACTATTAGTTAAAACCTTGTGTTTGAGCTCATTTGATAGAAACAAGTTGAGGAAGATTGCGTAGTCTTTCTCACCTCATTTCTACTCACTTTAAAAGAAATACCACATCGCCACTGATATTTTGTTATGATCAACTTATTCAGGAAAATAATTTTACTTGTGAAAATATTTCAACTGCCTTTGGTGGTGGTTACAATAAACTAGCATTATTGTGAATGCAAAAAATTAAAAAGTTTAGATAGTTAATTTCTTGCAATAGTCATAACCCATTAAGTGAAGTGAAGAGGTTTGATTGAAGTACACCAATTTTGAATGCGAATCCAACGTGGTTCCATAGAAAGAATTAACAAAAATAATTTCGTTACTTCTGCATCTGTTGCTGGGTTGTAGTGCCTATATTTTGTTGATCCTAATAGTTTTTTTTATTGCAGCAATGCACACCAATATCGTCTACTGGCTGCTATGCATCAAGAAGTTAAAATGAAAAAAAAAGGAACACTAAAAATGTTTTATCATGTTTTTGTTAGGATGATCCAAGATGTTTTTTTTTTAAAGACTATTCTTTTGTTTTTACGTATTTAGGGGTCCTACACTAAAAGGGTATTAACGGGGTCTCCCTATTACTATTAGTTATTTTGTTGACTGAATTTGAAACCGCCATAACATATTGTTTTTATACAAGAATAAGTTCAATTTATTGGCCCTGTATGTGGTTGTGATGTGAATATTTGTATAAAGTTATTTTTAAGTGTTATAACCTATTTTCAATTGTTATCAAATATAATTTGCATTATTGAAGTGATTTTAATTACTTACAAAAACCTTCCTTATAAGTAAATTATACAGAGTGTAACGAAAAGGTGAAATAAAACTTTAAGGGGTTATTCTACGGCTAAATAACTTTTTCTATGGGACCAACATCGAATTCGCAAAAAAAAAGAACACTTTCCCATACTAAAACGCGACCAGCTGGCATCAGTTTGTATGGAAACGTAAATTTTTTCGTTACACCCTGTATATTATTTTTAAAAAAATGGATACTTAGATTAAGTAAAACAAAGGCTTCGTTTACTTATGTATTTGGTGATATAAAAAAGTATACTTTATAAAAACAAACAAAATTAAAAATAACAAGTCTATTTAAAAAAAATCTTTATTCACGTGTAATACAAGATATCTGGAAACTATAGTTAGGTGTCATTTTTCTGGTCTTTTCCGAAGTTATTCATTAATAATTGCAAATATACATTTATATAAACTGGTTTAATACTTAATAGTTTTGAAAGATCATTGCTCGTTATGCCTTCATTGTGCGATGCTAAGTTGTCTTTGTATAAAAGCAACGTATTGTCATTATTTTTCTGTTTTACAGCTTTTATGTTATGATCAAGTACCGTTGCATCGGCATTTAAAGATTTTAAGTTTATAATTGTGCCATCATATTCATTTGAATTTGAATTTGGGTCTAATAAATTCACACCGTCGTTCGTGTAATCGTAATATTTAGGATTTCGAGATGATTTAATTTCTCTTTTCGTTTTAATTGGGCCATCATTGGAATATTTATAATCGTCTGTGGAGTTATTAGGTTTGATTCCATAGAGTTTATGGATGTAATCGATAATGTTTCTGGTATAGCGTTTATTTCGATGTGTATTTAATAATTCGCTTCTCACTCTTCTTTTTTTACGCTCATCATGCTTGCTCTCTTTAATAACTTTACCGTCTTTTACCGAATTTGATTTATGATCACTATGGTTTCTCCTTTCTTCTTTTTCTTTTGTTTGTAAGTTAGATTTTTCTGCAGAATCCTCTGTAGAATTATTTGGCACTATCGTAAATTCAAAAAAATCTTTTTTTACGTCCGCCACACCACGTTTCTTTCTGTAAACGTTTCTTGTTTGCAATAAACTATTAGCATCTTTTGTTATACTTCTTCTTTTACGCTTACTATAAAGAGTTTCCTTAACAACTGTGTTTAAATTAGAATCTTCAATGTTAACAGCGGTGTTTAAGTTTTCACTAACTAAAGTAACAGCTTGATTTGCAATATCAATATTCGAATCAGCTTGGCTATCATTAGCTACATTATTGATTTGAAGTTGCGAGTTACTAGAAATATTATCAACTGGAGTTTGTTTGACTGCGGTACCATTATTTAATGTGGCACTATTATTTTCTGCCTCTAAATTTTCTGCAATAATTAAAGTATCGGAGTTGCTAGTATCGTTAGTTTGAGAAATTTTAGTGTCATTATAATTATTATCATTTTTGTTACTTATACCTGAAGGGAGTTTTTGAGTAATTTCGATGTTTGCTTGATTCAAAGAAAGGCTTTCATTACCTAAACTATCTAATATCATCTCTGAAACTTTGTTCGCTTTATTTGTTTGTTGTAAAGAAAGTAAACTGTTGCACTTTTGCAACAACTCATTCTCAAGCAAAGCATTATTTGCTTTATCATCAACTTTAGGAGTATTATATACTTTTAACGTATTGTCAGGTATCGTTACTTCCGATGTGACTTCTGTTTGTAAACTTGCATATATTGGTTCATTATTAGACATCATGCGTCTGGTATTAAATACATTTTCAAAATTATTATTCGTTTCATCAATACCAACCACGTCTTGTTCTGTATCATTGTTATGGGTATGGGTATCCTTATTACCACAGCTACAATTATAGACTAAAACAACTACTGGATTATCGTTCGTTTTTCCTAAAGGTCCATTAAGTGAAAAATTTGCAACAGGATTTGCGCCTTTACTTTTGATGCCTAAATCATCACTCAATGCATTTTGTATTTTATTTAAATCTTTTCTAGATAGTGCAATTTTTACTTTAGGCAGTTGTGTTTGATTGGTTTGAGATTGAAGATAATTTTCATCAATAACTGTCTCATCATCGGCTATTTCATTTTCAATTCCTAAAAAATCTGATTCCGTTGTAGATATCCATGTATTACCAGAATTATTTAAAAAACCATCCGTATTATTACTAATCAGCATGACTGTGTCGTTATTTAATTTGTCATTGCTTTCTGCATTACTCGGTTCAATATTAACAACCTGTGCATTGCTATTATTAATACCCATTTTCAAATCATATTTTTCATTACTATCTACGGATATTGTGGTTGAATCATTTGCAACAGAATCATAATTATCAATAACATTAGAGTCTTGAAAGTTATCTGCTTCTGCACGTACGACGTTTACATCTACAGATGTATTATCATTGTTTACTTGATAATTTTCAGTGGTTGTTAGTACCACAAGTTCTTTAGACCTATCTTCTGTTTGAACATAATTATTTAAAGTTTCAGTTGTTAAGGCTAGACCAGTTTCACCGTCTTCATTGTTAGTTGTATCTTCTAATACAGATTCAGTGTCACGTTTGTCTCTGTTTTGTTCTCTATGAATATTTCCTACATGGTATTTGCTACCTCTGTTATGGAAGCCACTTTGAATGTCTCTAACGTTAAAAGTTATTTTCGTTTTTTCTCTACTTTCATTATTGGTCAATAGAGAGAGCAGTTTGACTAAATCTATTTGATTGGGTTGAAGTTCATCTTTTTGTTTAAGGGTAGTTTTTTCTGTGGATTCCTGCTCAACTTCTTTAGAGCCGCGAAAGCACTGAAATTAAGACAAAACAGCATTATAGTGTTACCAGACAGACGTGGATGTATAATTCAATTAAATCGGATTATAGAGAATGATTTGCACGAAAACATTTGTTTTTAAAACCACAGTTATGATCAATCAGGTGGCCTTATTATAAAAAGATATTTCTTACAGAAAACCTTTGGGTAGAGTATATTAAGTTGCAGTAGTGTGGGGTAATGTAGAATTTTGACGAAATCTCGCTGAAATGTTTTTTGTGATATCGTCAAAATCTTTGTTAACTTTTTTTCTATAATGATTTGATTCGTTATAATCTTATCTAACAGGCCAACATTGTGTAAAATACTGGTAAACACGACTGCTCGGGATGGCACCTGATTTATAAAAATACCACAAACTTCCAAATCGACTCAAGCATTTTCAAGTTCCGGTTGAATAAAAATCAAAATCACTCCTTTCTGTTTTGGCATACGTGCAAATTGCATACAATCAAATTGAACCTACTTGCCCATCTATACAAGAAGTTTTTGGTTCAATGACGTCATCAATGTCCAAATCTTCTGAATACTTGAAGGCTTCTACCGAGATTAGGAGGGCTAAAATGGCTGAAACTAAACGAACACAATATTAATACGCTTCAATTAGCCACTTAATTAGGTACTTCTAATTTATTTAAATTAACACATAATATAATACTAGCTTTTAGCCCGCGACTTTGTCTGCGTTGACCTTACCCGGATAAAAAGTATCCTATGTGTTATCCAGGCCATGGCCTACCTGTATGCCAAGTTTCATTTAAATCCATTCAGTAGTTTTTGCGTGAAAGGGTAACAAACATCCATCCATTCTTACAAACTTTCGCATTAAAATATTAGTAGGATTTATAAACTTTAAACGAAAACTAACTTAATCGCTAAATCTAGAAAACAAAAAAAATACAAATGAAAATACATCCGATATTTTATAGGAAAAAAATTATAACAAATAAAGTTTCTGATTGAGCTCGCTGTCTTGGGGCAAGGTATAAGTACTTCTACAAACTGTCGTATAAATTTGAAGTAGTTATAAATACAGTGACAGAAAACACCAATTTGAAACTTTGTAAAAATGTATCTAGATGCTACATTGCTAATATAATTGATAGGATAATAGAAGGTGGAAAGTGGAACTTATCAGTGGCTAAGCTACCAAAACTTTCGAGTTTGGGCTTATTTGATCCGTTTTGACGATTCGATAAAAATGATAAATAATTAAATAGGTTGTTTCCACAATCTAGCCCCAAACTAAGCAAAGCTTGTACTATGGCGACTAGATAACGGATAAACATACATTTAGATGCATTCATGACCTAAGTACAAATGCTTGCTTCTTGCGGGATTCGAACCTACGACCGCTGGCTTTTTGGCCCGGAGCGAACCACTAGACAAGACGATAAAGTTTTGACAACAGTTTCTGATTTCAGTATGTACGCCTCCTCTGTTTTGGAATCACCATTTTCTATTTGTCCCACAAACTCTGATTTGTTACTGGCCCATTTTTGCAATTTAAATCCTCATTAAATTTGTCATTTGAAAATGAATTTCAAACGCGTCGCTTTTAATATTATAACTAATTACAAAATTGTGTTTAATAGTTTAATTTATTCATTTTTTTTGTACATGTTAATGTTTAAAAGACCTTACCAAAAAAGCTCCATTTTATCAGCATTTTAAACACGTCCGGATAGAATAAGCTAAAACTAAAAATGAAACTATTTTAATCGCATTTGATTGTATTTAGCAAATCCTCAACCATAGCTGATGAACGTGAAATTATTATTGTATTGTTTGGATTAAATAACTAAGTAAGTACTTCGTGTAAGATTGTAATTATGATGAACATATTTCATTGGTTATATAAGTAATCTTGCAGTATAATTAGTTTGTACCTACACTGTAAGTCTTTCGTGATCCGTAAACGAACTAAATTTGCTGACATAGCCCAACGGATTAGCAAGCTAAAGCGGCGTGGGCGGGGCACATAGCACGTAGAACTGACGGCCGATGGGGCAGAATGGTTCTAGAATGGAGGCCGCGTACCGGCAAGCGCAGCGTAGGGCGTCCACCAAATTGGACAGATGACCTGGTAAAGGTTGCAGGAAGCCGCTGAATGCAGCTTAGGCCGCTTTCAACAGGTCAATGTGGAAGTCACTGGGGGAGGCCTATTTTCAGCAGTGAACGTCCTATAAGTAAAAAATTTTATTTAAAAAAATAACCGACTTCAAAAACACTAAAAAGCTAAAAATAACTTTTAAACAATCATACCAAACAGTTTTAGTGTTTTTGAAGTCGGTTATTTTTTTAAATAAAAATTTGTTTTATTTGTCTGTTTTTTAGTGTTTTTTTACATTCTAAATGGCGATCTGTGATGTAATTATAGCTAAATTGCTTCTCATGACCATTCAAATAAGTCCAAACACGGCTATGATACATTGTTTTATCACAGAGTTCCGGTGCTTACCTTCCGCCTTCTTCATCAGATCAGTTTGAGAATAATACTTCTAACTAGAATCTTTTATTAAAATTTGATTTGTCGACTATGGCAAGGCTTAACTGTCTTAATGAAAATATCTTATCGCGTGGGTGGGGCGTGCGTACCTTACTCGTGGAAGACTTATGTGGCCAACTATGGTCTCCTTCATCAGTTCCACCTTAGCAAATGATTGTTTCTGAATGCAAATGCTTGACTTGTTGTTAAATACACTTCGCTATATGTATATCTATAATATTTTAGGAGTTTCCTCAATTCCTCATAGATCCCATCATCAGAATTGAATTTTGAAAAAAATGGGACCAATCTGGACGTATACCCTTTCAATTGAAAAAAGAATTTTTCAAATCGGTTCATTAATGTCGAAGTTCTGAGGTAATAAACATTTTAAAAAAAACAACCGAATTGAGAACCTCTTCCTTTTTTTGAAGTCGTTAAAAAATGATGATGATGACACTTTTTGACATGCTCATTCAAGTTAATTAATACAGCCAGTCAGTATAAGTATCATTCTTCAGAAGTCTTCTGCTGGATAAAGCCTATGGGCCTACCCCATAAAACACCACAGCAAGCGGCTTGAGCCGTTTCTATCCAGCGGCTTCCTGCAACCCTGCCTAGGTCGTCAGGCCATTGGGTGGGAGGTGGGAGGCCTTTCCACGCTGCGTCTTCCAGTTCTTATTTGCCACTCGAGGACCATTTTTAAGGTTCATCACTTCAGCCATAGGACGTCGGCGACGTGTTCACTGCTGAACACAGGCCTCCCCCAATGACTTTCATCGGGGAGGATTGCCAATACTCGCCACGCTTGGCAGGCGGGTTGACGAGCGCAGTTATTTATAAGATTTCGCACGCCGACGCTGCTGCCCGTCTCCTACTACAGGAATTAGTTGGCTCTTCCGACACACCTACTGTTGGAGGTGGGAAAATGTATTCTTTACGGCCGTTCCCATACGGCACATTTTTAAGGTTCCGTACCTTAAAAGGAAAAAAACGGAACCCTTATAGGATCACTTTACTTAGATACTTAGGTATAGGTCCCTTAAAGTTGTAAAAAAATATTTTAAGTTTAATTAAAAAAGCGAGCTTCGATTCCTAAACTATTTATATAATATTTGCCTACAGATTTGTACGGAACCCTCAGTAGGTGAGTCCAACTCGCACTTCCGACGGTAGTACTATTATTAGGTATTCTGTGCTTCCGATCCGGTTTTTTCCTAATGGTTGTCAGCACAGCGAGCGATGTGGAATTTCCATAGCCATTGAAGCTTCGCGATTCGAAGAGCTATGTCGGACTTTCGCTTTTCGGATCCAACGGATTCATGGTTTTTAAACCAATATATATTTGTACTTTGCTTTATCGTAAAAAAAAATATGACAGTGAATTCATTTTTTAAGAATTATTAAAACAATACAGCTACTAACTACAGATCTTTAGGTCCATAATTAGGCCTGTCCTAATATATGGCAGCGAAGCGTGGCCGCTACTTGAGCGACACAAGCAGGAGCTGCGTGTCACGGAGATGAATATGCTGCGGTGGATGTGCGGAGTCACGCGGAAGGACCGCGTGAGGAACTCGCGCATCCGCGGTAGCCTTCGTGTCCGTGATATTGCAGACAAACTGCAGGAGAGTCGCCTATGTACGGCCATGTTTTGCGGAAACCGGCAAGCTCCGTAGAAAACAAATATCTGGCCATGCCGCCACCGCCAGGTCCTGGCAAAAGGGGTAGACCTAAGAAATGCTGGCTTGACGTCGTGAGGGCTGACATGCGTGACAATGATCTCACAACTAGAGACGCTGAACCGCGCGAAGTGGAGGAGTAAATCAAGGAAAGCCGACCCTGGGCTCCAAAGCAACAGCTTTGGACGCAACCGGGATTGACCGTATAGATGAAGAAGAAGAAGACAGCTACTACGTATATTATTTATGATTTATTTGTCGCTACTGTTTCCTGCGAATTCGTTCGTTCGTTCGAAATCGTTCCAAATGGCAAAAAGCGGAACCCTTATGGAATCGTCATGTCTGTCTGTCTGTCTGTCCGTCCGTATGTCACAGCCACTTTTTTCCGAATATTTTTTTTCTAAACTGAATAGACGGGTTGGAATCCCGCAAGGGGCAAATGTTTGTGTGATGAGCACGAGCATTTGTACCTAAGTCATGGATGTTTATAAAAGTATTTAAGTGTGTCTATCCGTTATCTATTCGCCATAGTACAAGCTTTGCTTAGTTTGGGGCTAGCTAATAGGTGTGATTGTGGGAGCTATTTATTTATTTATTTTATCGGAAATCGGTAAAACCGTTCTCAAGTTATGGCGTTATAAAGAGATATAGGGAACCATTTTTCACAGCTAGGCTTTTTCTTAAACTTTTATAATTCACCAACTCACTTACTCAACTCCTCTGAGGTCCCGGGTTCGATTCCCGGTCGGATCAATGTAGAAAACAGAACTTTTCTATAAATTCAAATTTTCAAATTCAAATTCAAATTTATTTATTTGCTCGAAAAGTGGTACATGTTAGGATGGTACAAATGACAAAGATCGCACAATTAGCCACAAGCTGGCATGAAAATATTTAGAAATTGACTGAGGTTAACGAATGACTGAATAATATCCACTAAACAAAGACAAAGAACAAATTTAAAAATGTCAAGTATCAGGCAATGTCAAAAATTAAATAAAAACCATATTAAATTAAATTAACAATGTCAATATTAAACACAAATAAAATAGATAAATCAAGGTTTCAACACGTAGAACTTCTTCTTCCTAAAATTGAAAAACTCAAAGTATTCATCTATAGTGTAAAAGCTATTTTGCAGCAACCATATCTTCAAATTTCTCTTAAAACTTCTTAACGGTAATGATCTTAACTCTAAATCTAACCTGTTATAAATTTTTATGGCCATACAATATGCGTTTTAGCAGGCAAATTTAGTTTGTCAGGGTATCTCGTATTAAAATTACATTCTTCTTTTTTACTTTTAAACAAGTGCATGTTTGTTTTGACAAACACGCATATCTCATAAATGTAGATGCAAGGGACAGTTAGAAATTTTAATTCTTTAAAAAGCGGTCTACAAGATGTTAGAGTGTCGACATTATTAATTGCTCTAACACATTGTTTTTGGGCTATGAACACCCTGTCTATGTGACATGAGTTTCACCATAACAGAACTGCATATCTCAGAAGAGAACACACATAGCCGTGATATGCCTTTATGGCAACTTTTTTGTCGCTGATTTTTGTTAACCGCCAAAGTGCATAAGCGAAAGAGTTGATTTTACAGCACATTTTATCAATATGATCCTTCCATGAAAAGCGATCATCTAACAAAATAACCAAGAATGACATTTGACAAGATACTTTAATATCTTGGCTTCCAAAGTGAACCTTCAATTGTAATTTTTTTGCGTTTTGATTAATAAATTGAATAAATGTCGTTTTGCATAAGTTTACTTCTAAATTATTATTATTAAGCCAGTTAACTACCTTACAAATAGTGTCATCTATTCTTCGTGCGAAATCTTATAGAAAACTGCGCTCGCCAACCCGTCTGCCAAGCGTGGCGAGTATAATCCCCCCTGATGATAAGTCATTGGGGGAGGCCTTTGAGATTCTCCAGCAGTGGACGTCCTATGGCTGAAATGATGATGATTATGATTTATATTATATTATATTATATTGTTAGCCACATTTACACAAATAAATGATTTGATTTGACTTGTTTTGAACTAAAGGCGAACGAAGTCGCGGGCTACAGCTAGTGTTGTTGTGTTCCTTGACATATTGCTGAGTATAAAATTGTATTTTTTACTTTTCTTTCATGTTTACAACTATGTGTGGTTTTGGAATAAATTATTTTATTCTTATTCTTATTCTGTTAGATAGTTTTTTCTCAATTAAAAAAGTTTTCAAAATTAACAGTGATTTATTTAACATTAACGTTAGATGTTAAGAAACGCCACCTATAATGACAGTTATCTTGCATCTCTCTTCATCTTGCATCTTGCATACATATTTCCTGAATAAAAAGTAACCTATCTGTTATTCCAGGTTATAATCTATGTCTGTGCCTAATTTCATCTTGATTCGTTCAACCGTTCTGGCGTGATTGTAACGAACATCCATCCATCCAAGCATTTGCATTTGTAATATTAGTAAGAAGTAAGATATACTGTGGTATTAGTATTTCTTTATCATCATAACTGCATTGAAATCATACTTAAAAATATTGATGACGTAACTAAAATTAAAAACACAGCTAATTAGTAAAGTTATAACTTCTGATTGGAATATTTATTTTCCACGGTAATTAATATACTCGTAATTACTATTACTTACCTACCAACTGATTATTCTTCTTAGTTTTATAATTAAAAATACTTTTTTTAATGAGTATCCAAAAGCGCCTTTTTAAATTGATCATGACACATGTAAGTCTTTTTTTTGCATCCCAGTAATGCTAGATTTTATGTCAAGATTATTTTATTTATTTTTGAGAAAAAAAATTACTTAAAAATTGTTTTTTTTTTCAACTGTTGGATTGTTGTCTGTTGAGATTCGTACCCACGAACTTTTGCAATCCGGGCGATTTTACAAGTGAGCTACGGAAGACATAGTTATTTGGCGAATTTCTCTCAAGTATTTTTTTAAGCCGCCAGAGGCAGTTAAAAAATGTTTTCAAGCGAAAAATATTGTCCTCATAATACTCCGTGTAAGTTGGTCTTTTATGGTCATCTTAATCAGTTCCATACCCCACTCCCTTAGCAATTGTTGCTTGTCAATTGTTGCTCCTGATACAACGCTGCTGCGTCTGAGTGATAAAAGTGCTTACGCCAAGGTACAACTAGCGGCACGGATCTTGAGCGCTGGGAGAAAGATGCGCAGAAGATCATTACGATTACGTGATTGACCAGTCGTACGCCGCGCCGGCACCGCCGGCCGGGATTGGTTGCTTGCTCCGCGCACACGCGTCTGTGATACGATGATCGTCTCGTAAGATGCGCAAAGCGATCCCCACTCTTTCTTCCAACGCTCAAGATACGTGCCAGGGATTGTATGACCATCCAGAGCACACCTGAGGCATTACCACTATGATCTTCTTCTTCATTGAAAGTCTCCAATCGACTGATAACAGCCTCAAAACTGACTTTAGTCTAAAGAGAGTGTGACAGTTATCTTGTGACCCCTATAAATACCCACAAAATTAGTTAGTTAGTTCTGGATCCGACATCAAAGCTGGTTTTAGCACTACACGTCAAGTATGGGTAAGGCTAAACATTTTCAGGACAGGATACGGCCGTTTCAATCACCACATTCATAAGTAGGGGCTAAACGAGTCACCGGTCTACGATTGTGGATCCGCGGACCAGACCCTGACGTACATTGCCAACGATTGCGAGCTTTATTTATTTTTTTAGACTTTATTGCACAGATTAAAAATCATACAAAAGGTGGACTTAATGCCATGAGGCATTCTCTACCAGTCGACCATTAGGCTAAACAGAGATGTTTTGTGGGCGGTGCGATATAGGCGATACTAATTCAAATGAAAGGTCCGTGTGAATTATTTTTTAAAAGCATAAACTACATACAGTAAATAACGATATACATAAACTAAATACTATCATACATAGATTACATAGGCAAAATACATACGTAAACAAATATGACGACGATCATGAGACTACAATACCTAAGGGTTCAAGATGATGATTTCAATTTATGAAGAAAATGAGCACGGGCAAGTTTCTTAAAAGAGTATTTACAAGGGGCTTGTTTGATATTTTCGGGGAGAGAGTTCCAAAGCCGAATTGATTGAAGGAGAAAAGAGTTAGAAATAAAACCAGTGCGGTCAGAAGGAGTGGAGAGAGTCAGTTTATTAGAAGAACGCAAGTGACGGAAGTGTGTCGAACTAAGAAGAGTAAATTGGGATTTAAGATAAGAAGGTGAATTAGGATCATTTAATATCGAGAAAAGAGAGGATAAAATTCTGACGTTGCGCCGAAGACAGAGGGGAAGCCATTGAAGCTGCGAGCGGTACGTGGATATACGGTCAAATTTGCGTAAGCAGTAAATAAATCGAATACCATTATTGACTAGACGATCCAACTTGTTGAGCAGGACTTGGTTTAAGTCAGGGTAACACACATCGGCATAGTCAATAAGAGGGAGAACCAGAGATTGCACCAGGGTGATTTTAGTTTTAACCGGAAGAAAATGCTTAAGTCTGCAGAGAGAGCGTAGTGTAGCGTTGACCTTTCGGCAAACTTCGGCAACGTGTGTTGTCCAACTAAGCGTGGAGTCTATGTGAAGGCCAAGGTTTTTGACACTCGAACAAAACGGAATATCGACCCCGTTGAGGCTAACCGGAGAAGCACAAGTTATATCAATCTGGCACATTTGTCGCTGACTGCCTATTATGATGGCCTGGCATTTATTAGATTTTACATCAACACCATAACGGTCTGACCAAGAAGAAATATGCCTGAGGTCATCAATAAGTTGCTGTACAGCGAGGTGAATTTCATTGAATTGGCACTGCTGATATAATTGAAGGTCGTTTGCATACAGATGGTAAGAGGAGCCAATGTCGAGTGTTATCGAATTTATAAATATTGAGAACAGCAGCGGCGATAGTATACCACCCTGAGGTACACCAGTGAGCAAATCACACTAGTGAGAAAGGGTCTGATCAATATGAACTGCCTGCTGGCGATCTCGAAGGTAGGAGGCAAATAATTCCAGAGCAACTGTGGAGAAGTTTAAGTGGGCTAATAACGATAGAAGGACATCATGGCCAACTGTATTGAACGCATTGGAAAAATCAATCAGGACAAGTAAGGTGACTTTGCCATGCTCCATACCATCCCTGATGTCTTCAGTGACTTTGAGTAAGGCAGTGCTGGTGCTGTGGCCAGGCCTAAAGCCTGATTGGGAAGAACTCAAGAGGTCGTTAGTAAAAATAAACTTTGAAATTTGGGTATGTACGACTGCTTCAAGAACTTTGGAGAGGAAAGGGAGGACGGAAATGGGTCTATAGGGGTTGAGCGTACTAGGGTTAGATATTTTATCAAGTGGAATAACAAATGCTTTTCCCCACACTCTGGGATACGACCCAGAGGTGAGGGAGAAATTGATTATATGATTATTAAGGGTAAAATTTCATTAAGTATAATTAAGATCATAGCACGACTAATATCATCAGAACCAATTGCTGTAGATTTAATAGAAAATATACGTTTCCTGACCACATCAGAAGAGAAGCAAAAAGAAAATGATTCTAGTAAGAGAGGTGGCTTGGAAGCAATTTCGGAGATAGTTTTACATCTGATGCCTTGGTCAAGAACAGAAGAGGAAGAGAAATGAATATTGAGATCATCCGGTGAGAAAGAAGAAAAAAGTGGTAGTTTTATGCTGTTATTACCTATGCCCAAGCTCTTGAGAAACTTCCACACGTCAGCCAAACAGAAATTCGAAATGTTGTTTACTTTACTTTTTACTTTACTGTTTTCCTGGTGGCCCGCGGGAACTTAATCTTTTCACCCCAGCCGCTGAGGAGTCATGCCAACTAACACTCGACATTTAAATAAGGATACTAGCAGCTAAATGCCGTATCATGACTTAGGTACAAACGCTCGTGCTCATCACACAAACATTTGCCCCGTGTGGGATTTGAACTCGCAACCGCTCGGCTTTACTTCGGCACTAACAGACTAGGTCGTCTGTTTATGGGTGTCGTTGGCATATTGAATGATTCACCATTTCACAAACGGCGTCGTTTGTTTACAAACGCTAGCTGTTTTGTATAATATCTAGGCAAATTGATGATGCTTTTAAAAGTATTCGTTTTCTCAAGACTTAGGGTAACCATGATTTAAGATTACGGTCATCTGGGGGCACGGCAGTATCCGCCAAGTCAAGCAAAAACGGCACGGCCATACCATCTTTTTTTCGAAGCAGTTCAGGATATTTTCAACCCCGTATAACTTCGTAGTTGATTAAACTAGAAGCCTGAATTTTTAGTATACAAGCAGGCATTGTATAAACACTGTATATTTCAAATTTCATTCAATTCGAACCAGTAGTTTAGGAATTATAACTTGTCAAAGTTTCTTAATTTTTTCACTCACTCACTCACTGACTGACTGACCGATCATCAAAACTCTTCGAGCACTTCGAGCAGACATGGAAGCTTTAAGTTTAAATTAAATTAAAATTCATTTTATTTCAGACAACATAGCATCCATAAATTACATTAAAACAAAAATTCACTAATAAAATAAAACGAAAATAAAATCAAATCGAAATTAAATTAAAATAAATTTTAATTAATTAATAATAATTTAGAATGCAAAATTAAATTTAGTCTTTAGAGTATAAATCAAGAAAAAACTAAAATATTTTGTAATTTCGATCCAGTGCAGTAAATGAATCAGTATACCTGTTAGTATATGTATAATATTATGGAATAATAGGTGTAGATATTGGTATTCAAGAAGTAGAAGGTACCAGAAAGGAAAAAAAGTAGGACTATCTTCAAAAAGAAATGAGATGCCATCAAAAACATAACTTGTAAAAAAAACAAGTCTCGCAACTCAGTTCTTCTAACGTAAAAAGTTGTGAGATCCATGTAATACCAAGTCGGTTTATTTATTCAGTCCCTACTTAAAGGGCCTTCTGTCTTATGTTATTACGTAATGAGCTAACCTAACAACATTTTATAGTGACCATATCAATATTAAAAATCGTTTTTGTTTTAAATAAATCGCACTAAACAATCTAATTTAATTTAATATGTATTGTGTTTTCATGCGATGGCCAAGCGCCGCTTACGCGATTTATCCTTTATTATATTCTGTACTTACGCACACCTTAGGGTTGCTACACACATAAGCGGCTGGGCGGTAAAATCAAATATGTAGTTAAGTAAGTAGATGAATTTTCTGGAATCACAAACCGCTCGATATCCCTTCCTTTGGCACGGTAATAAATCACTTTCACCTTACAATTGGCACAGGTGAGCAGCGCATGACGCAGATAATGACGCGTTTTGGTCAAACTAACATATGGTGGCTTAGCCGGCACGTAAGGGGGTTGTATTGTATACCTTTGGAATCCTTAGGAAACAACCTATTTTATTATGTACTAAATTAGGCAATTCGAGTTAACTACGCGATTTATTAGCGACATGAATCCAGCTGACCTTGAATTTCCCCGATTTTTGCAAAAAAAGGTAATTATCTACCAAATAAACAATATTCTATCGAGAGATTGCCTTTCATTTATTTCATTATTCATCAATACGAATTTACAATGGATTTTAAGCACAAACAAACAAAAAGTCAACTCCATAAAAATTTTGCTAAATAATGGCTTTTTTTGGCAAAAGTCTTTTGCAGACCACCCGCCAACACGGGAAAATAAATTCTTGCAAAAAATTAAGTTGGCCAATTAGCCTCAAAAAAACGACTGAATTACAAAGAATGATTCATAATATTGTTATTCTTGAAATAATAATGTTAGAAAAGTAAATAATTAATACATAATTAAGGTAAATGAAAATACCGCTGCAAAATCACCCTAAAATCGGTAGGTACCTCGAACAAATGGTATGTAGAACAAAACTCATTTATTTTTCCTAAAAAGTAAATATGTATTCATAAAGCTTATCAAATTTACTTTAGATTTATCATAAAATAAAGGATAAGGATTAAACTTTGATATTCTAAAAATGACCAACAAAATCATACATTTTTGTTGTCAAGTGCCGTCGCGCTAAATATTTTGATATTGTAAGTAATTATGGCTTATTAAAACAAATCTATTAAATTAATTACGTTGCTGACTCTATAAATAGATTTATCAAAGCTTTATTTGATATGAATTTATCGAATTAATATTGAAACTAACCAAAAATCTCGAGCAATGGCGGCCGCCAAAATATATGTTTACATTTTATAAAATTTACCTTCAAATATCATTCCATTATGTAAACTAATGCTGCAAATCCATCTAAACACACTCACTTTATCGATTTAAGCACTATTCTCATGTATTTTCACTTAAACATTGATCAAACAAAATTATTTAACAACACGCACCCAAACACGCAATGTCAGAATCATATGGTGAACTTTGAACGCACAGATTAAACAGACCTTACGCGCAGAGATCATAGAAACCCTTTCAATCTATTGACAGTACTCTGAACTTTTTTTTGATATGCGATACACGGTTGAGACTCCCGTCTGTCACCGTCCTATGATTTTTTGAACGCGACTCGACGTAAGCGCATGACGTCAGTGGTGTTCTGCAGGTTAGTGCCACAAGCGAACCTTTTTGACATTGCGAGAAGAACACCAGATGCCACCTCACGAGAGAGTTGTAAATTGACGGTCATATGCTATAAGCGTCCGTCATTTATTGGTCACATTGGACATTTTTGACACGATGTTCACATATTTTTTTTAGTAAAAAATTTAAAAAAAGAAGAATTCTACTAAAGTAAATCTTAAATGTTAAGTATTTGATAATAAAAACATATAATAAAAACATGTAATTGAATCTGGATCAAACTTTAAAAAAACTCGCGCGTATCGCGTTTTCTATTTACGCAACGCATATAACGCGTATAATATAATATACGACAATTTTAGCTTGTGCAGAAATATTTCAGAAATTTCATTTCTTTATAGATCATCACTACTAAAGCCTGTCTCTCTTATAATAATGCACTTATTTGTGACCAAATATTTTTTTTTATAGTTTGTCAATAGAATTGAATGTGACGTTAGTGACAATAAATGTCCCAAATGTCCGGTCACATTGAGAAAATGTCTAATTTGCTCGGTCATATTGGTCAGACATTTTGTAACGTGACGGACACTTTACAACTTTAATAATAACTAACTACCCGATTGGCACAAGCCGAATGAAGCCGAACGTGATGTAGTATTTGCTACAGGTTGGCTGTTTCGTTTTGTATGGTTCTAGTTATTAATAGTGGTGTGGTGTTTGAGACAAAACAAGATGGCGGCAAGGTCGGACAAGAATGGCCTGCCGTCTGGTCACCCTTCAATGAAAACAAAGTATTAAAATATTATTAAAGTTTATTAATTAACCCTCCAAAGCAATACGATACAAAATTATTACATACTAGGTACATGTTTATTTTACAATTTAATAGAAATTTGTTGTGGTATTTTTCTATTTACTAGATTACTGCTGATCTGTAACAAAACCAAAAAGTAAACAGATGTAATTTTTCCATCCAAATATTTATGATGTTTTAGAATTACCAATAACAATTCTAAAACACCCACACTCACACTAATTCTAAAACTTCATGTAATATGAATTTAAAGGTTGCACGTCATGCCCCATGCTGTTGGCTGATTGCATCCAGGGATTTCCCTAAACCACTATATATATATCCACTTCAGTTTTGCAGTATACAATGTATGAACTACCTATGTTATGTGGTGTGTGATGTGATTAAATAATTTCTAACCTATTGAAGTAGGTTGAAAAGAAGATCAGCTTGATTTTACTGGTTCACACCAGACCATGGTATGTAAGGTTCATCCATCTCGTCTTGCGGTTGGATCCGAGGCCACCAGTTGTTGATGGGGTGATAATACTGTGCTATCAACTTCTCCTGACAACGCTTGCATGGCCTCACGTATTTGTCTTCTGTTTTTGGGGTGCTGGGAATCGCCCCTGAGAAAAAATTTGATGTTAGATACACTGGGTGTCCTGTGAAGGGTGTACCAGCGGGCACCTAAAGGACACTATCACCGATCGATTCGACCCCCTATGTATGTTCAGCGAAAATGAATAATTCTCGAGATATAAGAGCCGTTATTCTGGTTGATTAGTATGGAAGTTTTTTAGGTTAGTACTAAAAATAAATTACAGTGCATTATATTTAACTAGAGCCTCATTAGGTGACATACAAATTATCGAAATAAAATAGCAAACCATCACCAAACTATTTTAGGCTAGCGGTTAACATAGGGGTCAAATCGATCGGTAGATAGGTGTCCTCTAACACCGGGCACCTAGTAGTACTACTTCCTTTTACCTACTCTTCCTCCATTTCCTTCTTGGGGCACATAAATGCGTGTATTAACACCTTTGTTTTAATAAATATTTATTTATATTTTTTTTCTAATTACTTTCGTTTAGTGTGATTTTACTGCTCATACCTATAAATCAACTAGCACCCACATCGCAAAAATATAGCAGATCAGCTTGTAGTATGTGGAACCCTTAGAATAAAATATTATTTAAAAAACAAATGATGTACTTAATGGATTGTAAATTATAGTTCAACTTTAACTGTAGCACCCACATCGCAAAAATATAGCGGATCAGCCTAGTGGAACCCTTATAATAAAATATTATTTAAAAAACAAATGATGTAATGCATTGTAACTTATTGTAAGCGCAGTGGATCGCGTAAAATAAGTAAAATAAGCCTTTTTTAATTTCCTACTGCAGGGCACAGGCCTCACCTTTCTTTGAAAATGTTTGGGCCA
The DNA here is from genome assembly GCA_963576865.1 of Anania hortulata. Lineage (NCBI taxonomy): Eukaryota > Metazoa > Arthropoda > Insecta > Lepidoptera > Crambidae > Anania > Anania hortulata. Next base: position 8,813,262 of record OY756416.1, read on the forward strand.
TACAGCACCACGTGGGCCCAGTCCAGATTGCTGGAGCGGTTTTGTCATACCGGTGACTAAACCTAGTTACTCATTAGAGTATATTAATAATCAAGCCTCAAGGCTGACTAGGCTTACAACTAGTATCAAGCTATACTAGCTGTGACCAATTTAACTTACTCTCCGAAACACGTAGATGCAAGTAATATAGTTTGTCATTGCTTATTGTTCGGATGGTCACCCATCCACTCACAACCGCGATGTTAGTGGCTTTAGTGATTGCTACCAAAGCACTGCCGCTACAGAGCTATAAACATCCTAAGTGAAAATAAAAAAAGTAAAAACTTACATGCATATGGAACCGGTGGGGGAGTACCGAGTTCAATTTGCCTTTTATCCGAAATGGTGGGATTGGGAAATCCAAAATCTCGCCGATTAGTAGGTGGGATATGTTCTTGTTGTTTATGAGGTGGTTTGGTACGAGCAGTGAAAAGAGGTTTTACAGAATAGTCTGTGGAGCATTCGGCTATTTCTGGGGGAAGGCAGGCCTGTAAAAAACGCAAAGCAAACGAATATTAGAGTAAAAGAGATATCTGAATCTAAATTGCTGATTCAGGGCTGCTAAACTGTGAAAGAGCCCAATATTTGAACATTTTTTATAATAGTATCTGTTCTTGCTTGCGGTGTTTTGCCTTCAACGCATATGGTTCGATTCGGTTCAGAAAATGAACTTTTCGTTTAGTTCATTTGAGTATGCTGAGTACCCCACGCCCTTGGTGAAAAACAAATTATATTATAATTCATCAAAAATACATATAAAAAAATGTGTCCCAAATCGTCGACATGGTGCTCAGAAAGCTGGCATTTTCACGCTGAACGGCCAAATTGATACGTTGGTCAATAAATGCGCCATCCCTCCGGTCGCACTTATAGTCAATCAGCCGCTTGGCTAACTGACTGTACAGGCGATATCTTGGCCCGGAAAAGCTCCAATATGTAGACTACTAAGATCTGCATATTTGCAACGTTTGAGGGGTTCTGCTTCCGCTGATGCAGTGAGCAGTGTCGATCCCTGACAAGGTTTGTGGAAGATAAGTAGGAGCCTGTTTGTCAAATTAAAACGATACCTACCAAAAATCTGGGGCTAAATTCCTTGTCGTCTTCGCACACTTTATATTGTATCCTTCCGTTTTCACATTTGTGATAGCCTTTACAATCATTGGGATCAGGGAATATGTCCACATCAGAACAAAGGTATGATTGAATTAGTGATTGCTGTATTTTTGATCGTCTTTTCAAAGGAAGTTTTGTGACTGGTCTTTTGAAACTGAAGATGTTCTTAATATCTTTAGAATCTATCTGATCATTTTTGGAGATCATATGATTATCAGAATGAGGAGAATAAATTATAGCCCCTTTAGAATCTTCTTCTGGATCATACGTTGTATTTTTATCCTTTGAGCTGCCGTGGTCTTTGGCTGTTGTAGTCTTATCATCTTCTGAGTCTAGTTTAGATGTTGTAGTCTTGTTATCTTCCCAACTTATTTTAAATGTAGTTTTATCATCCTCCAAACCTATTGTAGGTGTTGTAGCCTTGTCGTCTTTGGAACCTATTCCAGTATTATTTTTTGTTGTAGTGTCCTTCGGATTTATAATGCATGCTGGGGTTGTGGCTTGTATCGCTGGGTAATCTTGTGATTTATTGCATCTTGCGAGAAAAGATGGTAGACACCACTGTAAATAAAATTAAATATGCTAACAAACGGAGAGAAAAGGTAAATAAAGAACATTTATGAAGATTAATATGATGGGCATGGCCAGGATTAATAATACATCAGCTATTAAGCGTTTTTAACAGGAAAATTGTTATATTTTATATTACAAGCTGTCTGCTCGCGACTTCAAATACGTTATTACCAATTCACTTCAAAAACTTTTCATGCGTGTGACGTGTGGACTGTTAATCAGTTATAAGGCTTGTCTTGTTAAAAAACTATACTATAATTCTTAACAATTCAGCCATCAGATTTTCAAAATCTGGAGAATCGTCTGTAAAGGTCTGATAAGTTTTGCGCTATTTATTACTCTTAATCTTGTTACATTTTAGCCTAAATTGTTTGCAATCGGCTCATTAATCGCAGTCGAATTCAAGGTTTGAAAATGCATACGGGACGAACAAACAAACGTTTATTTTATCCTAACATTTTTTTTCTGTGAATCGAAGACAACTTTTTGCGTCAATTAATTTCTTTGGCATAAGCAATATTGTGTATTGTGTAATTACATTGTATGAAGTTCGTCATGAACTTCATACAATGTAATTACAAAATACACACAAAAGGTATGTATTTCAAATACTTACAGCATAATCCAGACTGAATTCAGTTCCTCTTGGACATTCCTTAGGAAGCAACTTTCCTTCAGTGCATTTATAATACTTGCTACAATCATCCACATTTGGATAACGTTCGGATTCAACACACAGGATTGTAGTGGATTCAACCACTAGATCAGAAATATCAGAAACGGATTCTTCGCGAGAAGAAGATTCATAACTTTCTGGTGATTTAGAACTTGGGTTAGATTTTGTTGTTGTTGACGTCTTGTCATCTTTCCAGTCTGCTTTAGTTGTTGTTGTCTTATCGTCTTTCCAATCTGATTTAGTTGTGGTTTTTTCGTCTTTCCAGTTAGACTTAGTAGTTGTAGTCTTGTCGTCATTCCAGTCTACTTTAGTTGTCGTATAATTACCATCATCTCCCCAATCTGCTTTAGTTGTTGTTGTCTTGTCATCTTTCAAGTCTGCTTTAGTTGTAGTCTTGTCGTCTTTCCAATCTGCCTTAGTTGTCGTATAATTACCATCATCTACCCAGTCTGCTGTAGTTGTTGTATTCTTGTCATCTTTCCAGTCTGCTTTAGTTGTATTCTTGTCGTCTTTCCAATCTGCCTTAGTTGTCGTATAATTACCATCATCTACCCAGTCTGCTGTAGTTGTTGTATTCTTGTCATCTTTCCAGTCTGCTTTAGTGGTAGTCTTGTCATCTTTCCAATTTGCTGTAGTTGTTATATTCTTGTCATCTTTCCAGTCTGCTTTGGTTGTAGCCTTGTCATCGTTCCAGTCTTCTTTGGATGTTGTAGACTTGTCATTTTTCCAATTTGCTGTAGTTGTTGTATTTTTGTCATCTTTCCAGTCTGCTTTGGTTGTATTCTTGTCATCTTTCCAGTCTGCTTTAGTTGTAGTCTTGTCATCTTTCCAATTTGCTGTAGTTGTTGTATTCTTGTCATCTTTCCAGTTTGCTGTAGTTGTTGTATTCTTGTCATCTTTCCAGTCTGCTTTGGTTGTAGTCTTGTTATCTTTCCAGTCTGTTTTAGTAGTTGTAGTGTTGTCGTCTTTCCAGTCGGCTTTAGTTGTAGTCTTCTCGTTTTTCCAGTCTGATTTAGTAGTTGTAGTGTTGTCGTCTTTCCAATCTGCTTTAGTAGTTGTAGTGTTGTCGTCTTTCCAGTCGGCTTTGGTTGTAGTCTTGTCATCTTTCCAGTCTTCTTTGGATGTTGTAGACTTGTCTTCTTTCCAATTTGCTGTAGTTGTTGTATTCTTGTCATCTTTCCAGTCTGCTTTGGTTGTATTCTTGTCATCTTTCCAGTCTGCTTTAGTGGTAGTCTTGTCATCTTTCCAATTTGCTGTAGTTGTTGTATTGTTATCATCTTTCCAGTCTGCTTTGGTTGTAGTCTTGTCATCTTTCCAGTCTTCTTTGGATGTTGTAGACTTGTCTTCTTTCCAATTTGCTGTAGTTGTTGTATTCTTGTCATCTTTCCAGTCTGCTTTGGTTGTATTCTTGTCATCTTTCCAGTCTGCTTTAGTGGTAGTCTTGTCATCTTTCCAATTTGCTGTAGTTGTTGTATTGTTATCATCTTTCCAGTCTGCTTTGGTTGTAGTCTTATCATCTTTCCAGTCTTCTTTGGATGTTGTAGTCTTGTCATCTTTCCAATTTGCTGTAGTTGTTGTATTCTTGTCATCTTTCCAGTTTGCTGTAGTTGTTGTATTCTTGTCATCTTTCCAGTCTGCTTTGGTTGTAGTCTTGTTATCTTTCCAGTCTGTTTTAGTAGTTGTAGTGTTGTCGTCTTTCCAGTCGGCTTTAGTTGTAGTCTTCTCGTTTTTCCAGTCTGATTTAGTAGTTGTAGTGTTGTCGTCTTTCCAATCTGCTTTAGTAGTTGTAGTGTTGTCGTCTTTCCAGTCGGCTTTGGTTGTAGTCTTGTCATCTTTCCAGTCTTCTTTGGATGTTGTAGACTTGTCTTCTTTCCAATTTGCTGTAGTTGTTGTATTCTTGTCATCTTTCCAGTCTGCTTTGGTTGTATTCTTGTCATCTTTCCAGTCTGCTTTAGTGGTAGTCTTGTCATCTTTCCAATTTGCTGTAGTTGTTGTATTGTTATCATCTTTCCAGTCTGCTTTGGTTGTAGTCTTGTCATCTTTCCAGTCTTCTTTGGATGTTGTAGACTTGTCTTCTTTCCAATTTGCTGTAGTTGTTGTATTCTTGTCATCTTTCCAGTCTGCTTTGGTTGTATTCTTGTCATCTTTCCAGTCTGCTTTAGTGGTAGTCTTGTCATCTTTCCAATTTGCTGTAGTTGTTGTATTGTTATCATCTTTCCAGTCTGCTTTGGTTGTAGTCTTGTCATCTTTCCAGTCTTCTTTGGATGTTGTAGACTTGTCATCTTTCAAATTTGCTGTAGTTGTTGTATTCTTGTCGTCTTTCCAATATGCTTTAGTTGTGGTCTTTTCGTCATTCCAGTTAGATTTAGTAGTTGTAATCTTGTTGTCGTTCCAGTCTGCTTTAGTTGTAGTCTTGTCATCGTTCCAGTCTTCTTTGGATGTTGTAGACTTGTCATCTTTCCAATTTGCTGTAGTTGTTGTATTCTTGTCATCTTTCCAGACTGCTTTGGTTGTAGTCTTGTTATCTTTCCAGTCTTTTTTAGTAGTTGTAGTGTTGTCGTCTTTCCAGTCTGCTTTAGTTGTAGACTTTTCATCTTTCCAGTCTTCTTTGGATGTTGTAGACTTGTCATTTTTCCAATTTGCTGTAGTTGTTGTGGTCTTGTCGTCTTTCCAGTCTGATTTAGTAGTAGTCTTGTCATCTTTCCAGTCTGTTTTTGTAGTTGTAGTATTGTCGTTTTTCCAGTCTAATTTAGTAGTTGTAGTATTGTCGTTTTTCCAGTCTGATTTAGTAGTAGTCTTGTCATCTTTCCAGCCTTCTTTGGATGTTGTAGACTTGTCTTCTTTCCAGTCTGCTTTAGTTGTAGTCTTGTCATCTTTCCAGTTCTCTCTGGATGTTGTAGACTTGTCATCTTTCCAGTTTGCTTTAGTTGTAGTCTTGTCATCTTTCCAGTCTGTTTTTGTAGTTGTAGTATTGTCGTTTTTCCAGTCTAATTTAGTAGTTGTGGTATTGTCGTTTTTCCAGTCTGATTTAGTAGTAGTCTTGTCATCTTTCCAGCCTTCTTTGGATGTTGTAGACTTGTCTTCTTTCCAGTCTGCTTTAGTTGTAGTCTTGTCATCTTTCCAGTTCTCTCTGGATGTTGTAGACTTGTCATCTTTCCAGTTTGCTTTAGTTGTAGTCTTGTCATCTTTCCAGTCTGTTTTTGTAGTTGTAGTATTGTCGTTTTTCCAGTCTAATTTAGTAGTTGTGGTATTGTCGTTTTTCCAGTCTGATTTAGTAGTAGTCTTGTCATCTTTCCAGCCTTCTTTGGATGTTGTAGACTTGTCTTCTTTCCAGTCTGCTTTAGTTGTAGTCTTGTCGTCTTTCCAGTCTGATTTAGTAGTTGTAGTATTGTCATCGTTCCAGTCAGATTTAGTAGTTGTGGTATTTTCATCTTTCCAATCTGCTTTAATTGTGGTCTTTTCGTCTTTCCAGTTAGATTCAGTAGTTGTAGTTTGGTCATCTTTCCAGTCTGCTTTAGTCGTAGTATTGTCGTCTAACCAGCCTTCTTTAGATGTTGTAATTTTGTCCTCTTTCCAATCTGCTTTAGTTGTAGTCTTGTTATCTTTCCAATTTGCTGTAGTTGTTGCATTCTTGTCTTCTTTCCAGTTAGGTATAGTAGTCGTAGTATTGTCGTCTAACCAGTTTTCTTTAGATATTGTAGTCTTGTCGTCTTTCCAATCTGGTTTAGTGGTAGTCTTGTCATCTTTCCAGTCTGCTTTAGTTGTAGACTTGTCGTCTTTCCAGTCTGATTTAGTAGTTGTAGTATTGCCGTCTAACAAGTCTTCTTTATATGTTGTTGTCTTGTCATCTTTCCAGTGTGCTTCAGTTGTAGTCTTGTCGTCTTTCGAGTCTGATTTAGTAGTTGTAGTATTGTCGTCTTTCCAGTCTGCTTTGGTTGTAGTCTTGTCATCTTTCCAATTTGCTGTAGTTGTTGTATTCTTGTCGTCTTTCCAGTCTGTTTTAGTTGTGGTCTTTTTGTCTTTCCAGTTAGATTTAGTAGTTGTAGTATTGTCGTCTAACCAGTCTTCTTTAGATGTTGTAGTATTGTCGTCTTTCCAGTTTGCTTCAGTTGTAGTCTTGTCGTCTTTCCAGTTAGATTTAGTAGTTGTAGTATTGTCGTCTAACCAGTCTTCTTTAGATGTTGTAGTATTGTCGTCTTTCCAGTTTGCTTCAGTTGTAGTCTTGTCGTCTTTCCAGTTAGATTTAGTAGTTGTAGTATTTTCGTCTAACCAGTCTTCTTTAGATGTTGTAGTATTGTCGTCTTTCCAGTCTGTTTTCGTTGTAGTCTTGTCGTATTTCCAGTCTGTTTTAGTAGTTGTAGTATTGTCGTCTTTCCAGTCTGCTTTGGTTGTAGTCTTGTCATCTTTCCAATTTGCTGTAGTTGTTGTATTCTTGTCGTCTTTCCAATCTGCTTTAGTTGTAGACTTGTCGTCTTTCCAGTCTGATTTAGTAGTTGTAGTATTGCCGTCTAACAAGTCTTCTTTATATGTTGTTGTCTTGTCATCTTTCCAGTGTGCTTCAGTTGTAGTCTTGTCGTCTTTCGAGTCTGATTTAGTAGTTGTAGTATTGTCGTCTTTCCAGTCTGCTTTGGTTGTAGTCTTGTCATCTTTCCAATTTGCTGTAGTTGTTGTATTCTTGTCGTCTTTCCAGTCTGTTTTAGTTGTGGTCTTTTTGTCTTTCCAGTTAGATTTAGTAGTTGTAGTATTGTCGTCTAACCAGTCTTCTTTAGATGTTGTAGTATTGTCGTCTTTCCAGTTTGCTTCAGTTGTAGTCTTGTCGTCTTTCCAGTTAGATTTAGTAGTTGTAGTATTTTCGTCTAACCAGTCTTCTTTAGATGTTGTAGTATTGTCGTCTTTCCAGTCTGTTTTCGTTGTAGTCTTGTCGTATTTCCAGTCTGTTTTAGTAGTTGTAGTATTGTCGTCTTTCCAGTCTGCTTTGGTTGTAGTCTTGTCATCTTTCCAATTTGCTGTAGTTGTTGTATTCTTGTCGTCTTTCCAATCTGCTTTAGTTGTGGTTTTTTCGTCTTGCCAGTTAGATTTAATAGTTGTAGACTTGTCGTCCTTCCAGTCTTCTTTAGACGTTGTTGTCTTGTCATCTTTCCAGTCCGATTTAGTTGTTGTGGTACTGTCATATTTCCAATCTGCCTTAGTTGTTGTTGTCTTCAAATTTTCCCAGTCTTCTTTAGATGTTGTGGTCTTGTCATCCTTCCAGTTTGATGTAGATGTTGAAGTCTTGTCATCTTCCCAGTCTGATGTAATTGTTTTATTTTTATCAACTTTCAATTCTGTTTTGAATGTTATAGTCTCATCGTCTTCTGTAGTTACTTTTGACGTTGTAGTCGTAACATTCGTGGTGCCTTTTGTAGTTGTTTCTGTTTTGTTGCACGGGTTTTGTGTTGTAGTAACGAAGGGGCGACATCTTGCAAGTTTTGGTGGCAGACACCACTGAAGGAAAAAGATTATGTAAGTAATAGGAATCGACTTTATAAAATAAAAAGAGTTCTCATTTTACGGACTCAACTTAATTGATAGGTCTTTGAAAGTTAAAAGACTCGTTTGTTTTTTTTAGCTTTAGTCCCACGGCGGGGCAGAGGCCTTCCTTCCATTTATTTACGCTCCATGATCATGTAGGTTACTCTCGAAGTATACGTTTAAAAACTTTTCTGAATGTTTTTAACAATGGGATACTGTTCATTGATATCGTTTGATGGTAAGTTGGTTAAAAGTTTAAACTCTATGGACGGACACAGGCTACTTTTTTTATTCCATCTCCTAAAATAAAATAGGTTCTGACAAACCATAATCCACGTGAGCAAAACCGCAGGTACAGCTAGTTGTTTAAAAATACATCATAATAAGAAAGAAAGAAAGAAAGAAAGAAAGAAAGAAACGTTTATTCGACACACAAGAGAAAAAAATAACAATAATACACAAAACAATACAAATTAGATATTGTGTCGAAAAGGTGCCCGCTCAGCATTTGTCGTGACAGCCACAGACTTATCACGACGCTGATTTTCGGCGGGAACCTCCGACGCTGGAACGTGCAGCGAGTGACGCAGCGGCACATCGGACCACCAGAGAATCCCAAATCCCTCCAACGGACTCCGGGCCCATGGGGAGCACAAAATACCGAAGTAATGGCCATAGTCCTAAAATGTAGCAAGCTAAAGTGGCAGTGGGCCGGCCACATCTGTCTCAGAACCGATGAAAGGTGGAGTAAACGGGTTCTCAAGAGGAGACAACGTCTTGGCAAACCTAGTGTAGAACGCCCTCCAGCACGATGCACCGACAACCTTAGGAAGATGGCTTTCAGTAGATGGATGAAAAAAACGGGAGATGGTGCTCTTTGGCGCTCTTTACGTCCAGCAGTGGACTGCAATAACTAACCTAATGTTACGAGTCTCTTACCAAATAAACAGGGCTAAACTCATCGATTCCCGGGCACATCCGCTGCATCAATCTCCCATCTACACACTCGTAGTACTTTCTGCAATTGTCAGGGTGCGGCACCAGCACCGACCCGTCGCAAGGATGGGCTGGTTCCCCGACCACCTCTCTGGGGGGACGCAATGGTAGCGAGTTTTGGGTGGTTGAAGACACCCATATTAGGAGTAGGAGGAGATGGTACTCTAGAAGAAAAAAGGTTTGAGAAAATGTAAGTAATAATAATAAATAAGGTAAGAGATGTCTAGTTCATGATAACAGTCACTTTATTGATATGCGTTGTATCAAAACGTTCCATCGATACACAGTGAGGAGCGGGTACACCATAATAATATCTATAGTACAATGCATCTACAGTACACCATATCGATGATACGCTGATTCATTATTACACTATATTGATGGTACGCCGTATCAATAGTACGCTGCATCTACATTACATCATGTCTATGGTAAGCTTTATCGATAGTACACAATATCGATGGTACGCTTCATCGACAGTACACAATAACGATGGTACGCTTCAACGACAGTACACAATATCGATGGTACGCTGCACCTACAGTATACAACATAAATAATACGCTGCACCTACAGTACACCGTATCTATGGTACGCTGCATCGACTGTAAACCATATCGATGGTACGCTGTAACTACAGTACACCGTGTCTATGGTACGCATCATCGACAGTACACAGTATCAATAGCAGAGGCGTCCGTAGCCCATGTAGCGCCCGTGTGCAAACATAGCGCCCTCTAGTAAGCGCGTGGTCTAAATGGAATGGGTACTAAGTAGCGAGGGGCGCTCGGCGCCCCCTAGGACCGCTGCGCCCGTGTGCAACGCACACCCTGCACCATAGGTAAAGACGCCTCTGACCAATAGTACGCTGCACCTACAGTACACAATATCAATGATATGCTGCACCTACAGTACACCGTATCTATGGACGCTGTATTGACAGACAGTAGTACACCTTAACAATATCACACAGATTTACTAGCTTAAAGAGCAACTTTTATTATGGGAATAATAAAAATAAAAATAACATCTAAATAAAAGAAATCGTAATAAAAATCGCATAAGCAAGCCCTTTAGAACGTTTTTTTGTTTTTTTGTGTAGGTTTATGAGCTTTGTTGTTGTGTTTATATGACTCTGGTAGTCATTGGAGAGGCCTTTTTCAGCAGTTGACGTCCTTTGGCTTAAATAATGATGATGATGATGCGCTGTTCATCAACCTATCACCAATTCTCAAATGTGTAAAATTTTAAAGACACTTTATTTAGATATTGACGTTTACACGATATTCTCCCTATGAACATAAACAACTTTTTCTACGGAATCAACATATCTCAAAACAAAATTAACTTCTCCATACAAACTGATGTCAGTTGGTTTGCGGTTTCAGCTCGGTGTCATATAGCGCCATCTCTCAAAATCTTGAGGCACTTGATTATGTTGGCAATACAAGTAACACAAAAATTTACGAGATGGCGCTAAATAAAATTGTCAGTATGAGAGCGGATAGGCTCTAGGCTCTAAAAAGTAGCAAAAATTTTCTTTTATAATTTACGTTTTTCCAAATAATATAAATACACATACAAGTTTCAATCATATCTCTACATTATATAAACTTAAAAAGCAATACATTATCTAAACACAAAGTATCATCAATTTCTGAGATAGGTACGCAAAACATTTGTATGACGTAAGTAAGAGTATACAAGAGTCGTAAGTAATTAGATTTTTAATTTTTTTATTTTTCTTACCCATAACATAGGCTTCCAACCCGCAAGTCCTTACTGAAAGGTCTAGTTAGTTAGCAAACTAATTATTATAATAAAATTAATTGCCACAACAATCGATTTAACGATTAGCTACTCTCCATTTGTTTAAAACACGATTATTTGTAACGATATTAGATTTCTTTCGGATTGGTTAACTGTGATATCATTAGAGTTCTGTAGGCAACGGAGAGAAACGGTATTAAACGAAACTTAAGCTACTTTTTCTTTTTGGAATTGAATTGTTAAATTATTCCATGTAAAAAAATAAGTTTTCTTTAACACAAGACATCCCAACAAACTGGTTCTACCCATTAAAACTACAAGCCTTTACTTTACGCCATGTTGAATCGCCGTGCCGGTGATGTCACATGTTATGACCCCTTTTTCAAAATGGCGACCTATCTTATAAAAATAGTTTGTGTCGATAAATCGCTATATCATATCGTAGACCGACGACCTCCGTAGCCGAGAGGCGAGCATACGACTTAGTGTCGCTATCTCTGAGGTCCCGGGTCTGATTCCCGGTCGGTCAATGTAGGAAAACAACTTTCCTATATTGTCTCGAGTCTGGGTGTTGTGGTACCGTCGTTGTTTCTGATTTCTGTAACACTGCTATCATAGCATCAGAGCAATGTATGTGATGTTGTCCAATGTTTATTTATATATTTATATCGTGTTTTGATGGGCATACTAGAGGGGTGGTTTATAGTAGGTACAGTAATTCCATACATTACATCAAACGCACGTAGCTACTATTTTACTTTATATAATAGTTTTATTGTATCGGTCGAATCTAGTAATTAAAATTTAACCCCCTTTCTGTTGACCGATTGATTTAAAATTTGGTACTCACCTTTAATTCTGGTGTCAATACAATTATCTATAATCAATATTATTGTAAATCCAAGATGGCCACCGTAATAAAGAAGCGGATTGCATATTTTCTTTCAACCCTCTCAATCTTCTTCTTCTTCTTCTTCATCTATACGGTCAATCCCGGTTGCGTCCAAATGGCACGCATGTCAGTCCTTACGACGTCAAGCCAGCATTTCTTGGGTCTACCCCTTTTGCCAGGACCTAGCGGTAGCGGCATGGCCAGACATTTCCAGATGTTGCCTACGTAGCTTGCCGGTTTCCGCAAAACATGGCCGTACCAGCGTAGGCGATTCTCCTGCAGTTTGTCTGCAATATCACGGACACGAAGGCTACCGCGGATGCGCGAGTTTTTCACACGGTCCTTTTTATTTATTTAACAGCCATCTTAAAAGCTAACAGAAATTCATCCAAGATTCGCGTGACACACACATCCACCGCGGCATATTCATCTCCGTGACACGCAGCTCCTGCTTGTGTCGCTCAAGTAGCGGCCACGCTTCGCTGCCATATAAAAGGACAGGCCTAATGATGGACTCATAGATCTGTCCTTTCAGCTTAACCGGCATTCTGGGGTCACAAATGACACCAGTCACCTCTCGCCATTTGGCCCACGCAGCAGCAATGCGTGCTTTGACGTCGCAATCGATGTCTCCCGACGCGTGAAGTACAGATCCAAGGTATTTAAACTGGTCCGTGCGCTCGACCTTGTCTCCGCCTATGCGGACGGGCGTTGGATCTGTAGAGTTACAGGCCAGGTACTCGGTTTTCGCCACATTGAGTTTCAGATCACTGCTCTCAAGCGACTGCTTCCACTCGTTTACCTGTCTCACCAGCCTGCCCCTTATGATCCTTTATTTTATTTCTGTTGCCTTTTATGCAAAATGGCTTCAGAAATAAAATAAAGGATCTTATATTTTACACACATAATACATAAAAATTGAAAATTAGGTAGTATCCAAACAAAACAGAGGACTTAGTCAACTTAAATCGTGATTCAAGCAAAACCCAAGTAAAAACTTTGTATCATGGCGAAAAGAATGATTTTGTCTTTAAAGGCAACCTAATTGGCATACATACCTCAAGTTGCAAGTACCTTAAAGAACGTTATTTTGGTGTACACCTATAAAGCATACGTTAATCGATAGAGGAAATAATTACAAACGTGGTCCTCGACTGTTGGCTTTTTTAACCAGCTAAGGGTCACCTAACTTCTTATTTGACGACCTCCGTAGCCGAGAGGCGAGCACACCAGACTTGGCGTTGCCATCTCTGAGGTCATGGGTATCGATCCCGATCAGGAAAATGTAGAAAACGAAAACGAAAACGATTGTCTCGACTCTGACTATATAAGGTGCTGTAAAAATATCTGCAACGGCTGAAATGGGTTAAAGTATTGCTTATATAGATTACGATAGTAAAGAAATTTTATGTCCAGAACATCATTAATTTTTTCATTTAAAAAAATATTTAATTATAGATTAGGCTTTATTCTGTCTCAAACCGTCCACACCTGTCCAAAAATGCTAACGTTACACATTATACCGACCGACGGCCAAGGCAAGGGCGGATGACGAAGTGTGTTATGCAAATTGAAGCAAGTAACCATTTATTTACTGTCTTTTCGCAAATAATTCATTACCGATCCGGGGCACGTAATTCCTTCACTATCATAATCTATGCAATACTTTTACCCATTTCAGCCGTTTCAGATATTTATGAAGCACCTTATATAAGAAATTCTCCGAAACGAACAGATCCCTAAATCACCGTAGTACGTTATAGTTTTTAGAATTGCAAAGCTAAGATAGCAATGGGCAGGCCACATCACTCGCAGAACTGACACCGTTAGGGGAGAAAGGTTCTCAAGTGGCGACCACGAACTGGAAGACACAGCCTGGGCGGGCCTCTCACCCGGTGGGCTGACGACCATGTCAAGGTTGCGGGAGGTCGCTGAATGCAAACGGTCAAAAGTTGTTCCCTGTGGCGTTCTATAGAAGAAGCCTATGTTCAGCAGTGGACTCCCAAAGGCTGATGATGATGAAATGAACGAAATATAATGATAAATATTATGTAAATAAATAAATAAATCGTTTATTTGCACAAAACACGGTATAAATGGTAACATTAAACAATAAAAAGAGCTCATGTTTCGCTAATAAATTATAAAAAAAATAAAAACCGACTTCAAAAAACTAAAACGCTAAAAATAATCTTAACACTTAAGTACCTAATCAGTTACTTTTGGAGTCGGTGCAAACGAAAACATCGAATCTCTCATCGACTGGCACCGACTCCAAAAGTAACTGATTAGGTACTTAAGTGTTAAGATTATTTTTAGCGTTTTAGTTTTTTGAAGTCGGTTTTTATTTTTTTTATAAAATTAACTTATTTCATCCATTTTAGTGATAAATCCTAATCAAAACAAATCTTACGAGTGCAAACATAAGTTAACTGCTGAACACAGATTTCATTTCCTATTTTTCCACCCTTAGGGGTACATTTTTTTCCGAATATTTATTATTATAGTATCTTTGAAGTATAAGCTAAGCATTAAAAAAAGAATCATCAAAATCGGTTCACATTTGGCAAAGATATTAGGTAAGATAGATACTGAAATCAGTTGGCGTGGTACGGAGTTCATGCAATGTTTGATGATTTTCTTATAGATCCCATCATCAGAATTTAACCAAATTTATATGGGACCATTCTGAAAGTATTACCTTTCAAACAAAAAAATAATTATTGAAATCGGTCAACGCAGTAACGAATGATCGCTGAACATACATAAAAAAAAAAAAGGTTCCGACGGATTGAGAACCTCCTCCTTTTTTTGAAGTCGGTTAAAAATAGCATGCAAACGTAACTAAACAAAAACCTAAAAACTTGAAAATAAAATACGTAACAAAGATTTTTAAGTTAAAAGTTTTATTGTCAATAAACAATTATTATTATTAATGCAGAAAAAGTACTAAAAATAAAAACAAATTAACTCATCATCATCATTTCAGCCATACGACGTCCACTGCTGAACATAGGCCACCCCCAGTGACTTCCAGATTGGCCGGTTGGAAGCGGCCTACATCCAGCGGCATCCTGCAACCTTTACCAGGTCGTCTGTCCACCTTGTAGGTGAACATCCTACGCTGCGCTTGCCGGTACGTGGCCTCCATTCCAGAACCTTTCCAGAAAAATTTTAACTACTAGATACCAATTATCACACCACCCTCGTCAGCAAGCATGAGCATTGATCAGACTAAAATAACCGTGGGGCGTTAGGTAATAAGGTACAGTCATCAACCGCTCATATTATTTTAATACTTATGATTTGGATGCATCTCCTCAATGGGCTAGTTTCCTAAAAACATCTAATTAGTCCGTCAGTTAGATTAACAGAAAATATTGGACACGTACTTTTTAAACGACTTCAAATAAGTAAATTATATTAAAAAAAAATAAAACCGACTTCAAAACACTAAAATGCTAAAAATAATCCTAACACTTAAGTACCTAATCAGTTACTTTTGGAGTCGGTGCCAGCCGATGAGAGATTCAATGTTTTTGTTTGCACCGACTCCAAAAGTAACTGATTAGGTACTTAAGTGTTAGGATTATTTTTAGCATTTTAGTGTTTTGAAGTCGGTTTTATTTTTTTTAAATAAAATTTACTTATTTCATCAATTTTTAGTGATAAATCCTAATCTAACTGCTGAACACCGATTTCATCCCCTATATTCCTACCCTTAGGGGTGATTTTTATTTTGCAAACTTTTATCATATTATCTTTGAAGTATAAGCTATTCAATAAAACAAAAATCATCAAAATTGAGATTGAATTGAGAACCTCCTCCTTTTTTGAAGTCGTTTTTTGAAAAGGAGGAGGTTCTCAATTCGACTGTATGTTTTTTTTTTTTTTTTTTTTATGTTTGTTACGCGATTACTCCGCCAATTATGAATCAATTTTAATGATTCTTTTTTTGTTTGGTAGGTCATACTTCAGAGGTGGTCCCATATAAATTTTATCGAAATTGATTTAGAACTTTTTGAGAAAATCATCAAATATATACCCAGATAATATTTTGGTTGTGGTTCTTGTTACCTATCTTCGACAAATATGACCCGATTTTGATGATTTTTATTTTATTGAATAGCTTATACTTCAAAGATGCCATGATAGAAGTTTGAAAAATAAAAATCACCCCTAAGGGTAGGAAAATAGGGGATAAATTCAGTGTTCAGCAGTTAGATTAGGATTTATCACTGAAAATAGATGAAATAAGTAAATTTTATTAAAAAAAATAAAACCGACTTCAAAACACTAAAATGCTAAAAATAATCCTAACACTTAAGTACCTAATCAGTTACTTTTGGAGTCGGTGCAAACAAAAACATTGAATCGGTCATCGGCTGGCACCGACTCCAAAAGTAACTGATTAGGTACTTAGGTGTTAGGATTATTTTTAGCATTTTAGTGTTTTGAAGTCGGTTTAATTTTTTTTAATTTTTTCAATTAAACAGAAAATGATGAAGATAAAGCTCATTAAAGTTCCGCGAAACGTCAAGCCTTGCGACACTTTTTAGCAAGGCGTGACGACACGTGCTCACTTTGATGCGCTTTATCTTCTTCATTTGTTCGAGTAAACAGTTATTTAAGAAAGGCATTTTGGGTGTGATAGGTAAATAAATATTAATACTAGACATACACACACACACACATACATACACACACACATAATATGCACATTGTTGATTGTATGGTGTAAGCTCACGTTCCCCTCTTTAACACGTATTGTATAAAATGTAATAAAATGAAAATCCAATACTGGCTGTCTGCTTTGTGTCACCAAGAAAATGTATTCTGTACTTACGAGCTGTGGATTTTGTAAAAAATAAAATAATTTTTTTTTTGTTTGATTGACAATAGACAAAATATGGGTCCAATATTTTTTGATAATCTAACTGACGGACTAAATAGAATATTTTTTTTTTGACCCAGGAAACTAGCCTATTGACAACTTAAAAAAAATGTGTGGAAAAGTAAATCTAAGTATTACTATTATCGTGAAATAGTACTTAACTATCATTAACATTTTACTAAGGTTACGTACGCTACGCAGTAGCAATTCATTATTTGACAATGACGCGTTAGCCAGCGGATTGTTAATTTTTGTTGATTGTTGCATTAAGTCTAGATTAGTTCCGCCATTGTGTCCAACATGTGTTGTTACTAACAAATTAGTGCCCAAATAGCTGTAATAAATAAGTGAACGAAACTTTACTGTAATCAGAGGTACCTACAATGGAATTACACATAATATATACTTAGAATCCGTAATAGACTAAGAGCCCGTGATCGCCAGACGTTCCCTCTTTTTTTTAGAAACTGAAATGTTTCTGTGCATACTCCCAACAGAGATAGAAAATGAAGCCTGACAGTCACATTAGGTTATATGAATTTAATGCAATCGGGTTTTTTTGCAGTTGACTAGCGTATATCTTGAGAGAAAGCATTATTTACTGTCTGTTAAATCAATGCTGTGTCATCTGTAAAAAATACTATCTCTTCTTACAAAGGCCATTAGTAAAGTACCTATTGAAGGTAATAATAAATCAATTAATAAAAAAAACAAAATCAAAATCATTGATTTTTGCAAATAGGCCATTAAAAGCACTTTTACACGTCCCAATATT
Organism: Anania hortulata; assembly: GCA_963576865.1. Lineage (NCBI taxonomy): Eukaryota > Metazoa > Arthropoda > Insecta > Lepidoptera > Crambidae > Anania > Anania hortulata. Next base: position 8,830,501 of record OY756416.1, read on the forward strand.
ATTTTTTTGCCCTACCACTGCTTCGGAAAGAGGTCCCAATATGGAGCCCTGGAGTATACCCATGCGTAATGGAGCTCCAGAACAGCCAGTATCATTTTGCGTTCTATGTGTGAGAGTATGTTTTTTTTTTCATTTATTTTGGCAACAAGCAGTCTTATAATTTTAAGCTGCATAACTCTAACAATTTTGGTGGATGAACGGTTGTGGTGGGTGATTGGTTTGAGCTTGAACAAGCTCAAGTTCGTTTGGTTTTAGTGTTTAATCAAAGATATGTTTAATCTAAAGTTTAACACAGTCCATATTTTATCCCTGGGTTACTCAAACCGATTTGCGTTTGGGATTGGGATTGACATTTGCTATTTGATTGAAGAACAATTGAAAAATGATATATGTAATAAAAAAAAACACGCGTTCGGCGTTCTTAAAATAAAATCTTTTGTATTTTAAAATAACGCTTTTTTTTTACTTAATCACATTTTCATAGGGTTTTTTAACCCTTTTTAAATGAACCTTATGAAACTTTAGTGTTTGATATTGTTTTGTATTTTCATTACTTTTTTTCACATTAAAAACTAAAATTAACTGGGTTAAAATGCAATAAAATGAACACCTATAGATCTGAACCCTTGATGCTTATAATGAAACACAGGTTGTCAGTCTGACAGTGACACATGTCAATTAATTAAGGTGTGTTTTTGTTCCTTAATTTTTTTGTAATACTTGTATCAAATTGAAAAAAAAGATGATAAAATCGAGATGAATTAATAATCAGACAGCGAAAATATCATAAGCAGCAAAAAAATTCATTAAAGAACAGTTCAATAGTTCATACATAGTCTAAACTGAGTATACAAATTGATTGGTTTTGTTTACGAATTTTTGAGTTAGTGTTTTTAAATGATAATATTATGGTGCAAAGAATGCAAAATAAGTGAAATATTAGGTGTTGAAGATAACTATTAATTGCTATTTATCTTAAGTTAAATATTTCAAAATGTCCGACGTAGAAGTTGAAATTCCAACTACATTCAAGAAGCGAAATATTAGAAATAGAGGTGGTAGAAAACGCAAAGCTTCCAGTTCTGAAGGTATAAACACATATTTGTGCAACTATCTGGTTTTAATATTCGTTTTCCTGTACATTCATTTATAGGTTTGGAGGTTATGTTTTCACAAGCTAACATTATTTTATATCTTAGTTTGTATTTGATATTGAGCCTTCGATTAAAATCTCGATTTATGAATTCATTTGTGACTGAGTTATTGGGGTCTTTATTAAATAATTATGTATTGTATTATTTGTGTTCTCTGTTATCTAGTTGCCTTATTTCTTTTTTTACTAGATAGTATACAATAAAGCAGTTAAGGCTATACTGTACATTAACGGTCCACGAATTTAAGGGTTTTGAAAGCTGAAGGAGAGATGGGGGTCTGACCCCTTCCTCCCAACCCCCTCTCGAAGCAAACTTATAGTTTATTAGTTTTGGAAATATTTAACATAGAAGGTTGAGGTTATAACTATGCAAATAGTCAGATTTTATGCACTTTTGCGTAGTTATGAGGATAAAGGTAGGGATTTCTGAGGAAGACCACTCTTGTATGTTAATAATAAAAATAATTGAAGTCATAATTTGTCCAAAACCTTATCTAGGTTAGGTTAGAACAGTGACCAGATACAGATGATTCTAATTCTCGCTTAAAAGTTGTGTTTTTATCAACTACTGAACACATTTATGTAGTAAATTAGACTTCTATTTTAAATATCTCCAAAACTATGGGTTTGCTATAACAAAAGGAGGGTTTGGGAGGAAGGGGGTAGCACCCCCTTCAAAACCCTTAAATTCGTAGACTGCTAATGTACTGTTTTACTATTATATCTTGCAATTTACTTTAAAGATGATATTCTATTAATTTCAGAGAAAAACAGCTCAGATTCTGACGGGCAGGCAGTGGTCTTACCAACAAAACGCCCACAGAAGGCTAATCCGAACATCCAGTCTACGTCAGGCCCGAAGACACAAAAGCCAGAGATAAATAATGCGGATAGCAGCGATGATGATAAGGTGAAAAAATTACTACCATATAACTTGTTGGATGCAGGGCGGTTGCATGAGGCTGTGTTACAAAAAAAATTTCTAGTATATATGGCATATATTAGGCTGATGGATTGCTTAATTTATTTTAGTTTTGTATTTTCACTTTATATCTTGGAACTCCGGAGTTCTGGTTTTTGGATTACATTATGGGTTATAGATCCAAGTGATGTTAATCTGCCAAATATCTTCAGCACATATTCAATATTGCCGCATTTTGCAAATTGTATTATTATTATTGGCAGGTAGGCAGTTGAAACAACTGATAACAGACTGCATCTCGTTTTTTTTTGTTTCGAATATGTCACGAAGCTTATGAGAACTTCCACCCCTGTTACACAATGTCACACTTCGTTAACCCTTTCCCTTTTACAACATATTTTCTAAATGGCCCCTTATATTAAATATATTGGCTACCATATGTCAAACTGGCTTTATTATGTCTTGGAATGTTGAAGCATAGGTAATATCATTGATTAAAATATGAATATAAAATATAAATATAAATATTGGACAACATCACATACATTGCTCTGATCCTTGGTAAGTAAACAAAGCACTTGTGTTACAGAAATCAGAAACAACGACGGTACCACAACACCCAGACCCGAGGCAATATAGAAAAGTGATTTTTCTACATTGACCCGAACGGAAATCGAACCCAGAACCTCAGAGATAGCGACACCAAGTCCGGTATGCTCGCCTCTCGGCTACGGAGGTCGATTATATAGTTTGTTTTAATTATATTTCAGGCTAGCGTCACCCGGACGACACTGTCAGTGCAACAACAGCGGGAGAATGCAACAGCCACATACGAACTGGACACGGAGAGAGATCGCGACGCACAGGCTATATTTGAGAAGGCGCAGCAAATAAATAAAGAGCTTCAGGGACAGGCTGATGATAAGGTAATTTTATTTCTTAAATCTTAAATAAAGAAAATAGCCACTTATTCCAGAAACAATGCAGTATAAGTATGTTACAATATTATTTACAGGTAGTTTCTACAAAATGTCTGTTATTTGCCTTTTGGCATAGGCCTCCTCCATCTGTCTCCACTGAGCTCTATCCATTGCCACTCTCGTCCACTGGGGTCCCAGGGTCATTGCCATTTCATCTTCTTAAATCTTACTCTTTCTAAAAGATGTAAAAGGACTGACTGAACAAGTCACGCTGATCAAACACGATAGACTGGTCAAATTTGGTCAAACTGACTCAAACATTCCCGTATAATTTAATATTAAATAAAATAAATAATTATTAAAAAAAATAAAACCGACTTCAAAACACTGAAATGCTAAAAATAATCCTAACACTTAAGTACCTAATCAGTTACTTTTGGAGTCGGTGCCAGCCGATGAGAGATTCAATGTTTTTGTTTGCACCGACTCCAAAAGTAACTGATTAGGTACTTAAGTGTTAGGATTATTTTTAGCATTTCAGTGTTTTGAAGTCGGTTTTATTTTTTTTAATAAAATTTACTTATTTCATCTATTTTTAGTGATAAATCCTAATCTAACTGCTGAACACCGATTTCATCCCCTATTCTCCTACCCTTAGGGGTGATTTTTATTTTGCAAACTTTTATCATATTATCTTTGAAGTATAAGCTATTAAATAAAACAAAAATCATCAAAATCGGCTCATATTTGTCGAAGATAGGTAATAAGAACCACAACCAAAATATTATCTGGGTATATATTTGTTGATTTTCTCAAAAAGTTCTAAATCAATTTCGATAAAATTTATATGGGACCACCTCTGAAGTATGATCTACCAAACAAAAAAAGAATCATTAAAATCGATTCATAATTGGCGGAGTAATCGCGTAACAAATATACAAAAAAAAAAAAAAAAACAGTTGAATTGAGAACCTCCTCCTTTTTTGAAGTCGGTTGAAAATGGCCTTTATTCACCGATTCCGATAACACTTACTAACTAGCTGTATTACTAACTTATTGCTAATATTTAATTTTATTTACATAGTTGGTACTAAAAAATTGGTAACACCAGCCCTAATTTAGATCAGGTTGTCCTCCTTAGACATAGGCCTCCTCTAGAGTTCGCCATTTTTGTCTGCCTATTGCAGATCTTCGCCATCCTCGTGGTAGGTCATCTTCCCATCTTCTTTGTGGCCGTCCTCTTGTTCTCTTCCCATCTCTGGGGTACCAGGATGTGACCTCTTTGGTCCGTTTTTCTTTGGGAGATCTAACCACATGACCAATCCAACGCCATTTAAGTGTATTGATTTTCTTTGAGACATCTGTTACACCTGTGATCTTTCTGATTTCGGTCAATCTCTACTTGTCTTTTAGTTTGATGTGTAGCATGCTTCTCTCTATCCCCTGTTGGCATACATTTAATATTAAGAGAAACTAAATGATAGGATGATGATCTATTTACATTATCTATAATCATATTATAAAGCTGAATCGTGTTTGTTTGTTTGGTTGAATGCGCTTATCTCAGGAACTGTGGTTTCGAATTGTTTTTTTTTTTGTGTTGGATAGTCCATTTATCGAAAAAGGTTAAGGCTAAAGAACATGACGCTACGACCAACCGGAGCAGATTATCAATGAAAAATTTGGCCAAAACGAAAAAAATATTCCTTTTGCGAGGTTCCGTTGCGTGCGCTGCGTAAATGGATAAAGCTACGCAAAAATGAATGAATGTATGAATAGTTCCTCTTTAAAAGTCCCTGACAGCATATATCTTCTTGTAGGGACACAATGTACGTTATGTATAAGTATGACTGAGAATGTATGATCATGTTTCAATATGTATTGTGTAAATCTCGCCAGTCTTGGGTCATCTTGACTGGGAGCGGGTCGTGTACCATATAAATGGACATTCATGGATACCACCGTTTACTTTCGCTCCCTATAGATTGCCCGTGACCCAACATTCTTTTTGGGTTGACTTACTATAATCTTTTTTATGGTAATCAAATTTGTTTTAAAATAAAGTATTGGTGCAAGCGTCGCTTTTTCTCTTACTTTTAGAGCGAGGCATTGATGTGGTTTATTGTATTAATTTGAGTCGTTGACATGGGTCGTTGATTAAGACTTTAAGTGACAGATCATACTTCACGCGGGCGCAGCCGCGGGCGAGAGCTAGTTAAAAATATAGACGATTATTTAAACGAAAAGAGTGCATGGACTTTACCACCCTAGCTCGCATTTACTACATTCTTTGTAACTATATTTCCTATAAAAAAGGCTGACAAAGGTGAAAGGGTTCGTTGCGCCGTTTCTTGTCATCACCAGCCGATGTGAAGTCCCGAAGCGGTGGTAGGGCAAAGCTGTATTTTTGCGACGTGTGTAAGTGCCCGGATGAGGGCCTATATACTGAATAAATGAGTATTATGACCATTCATTGGCAGGTTTACAGAGGAATAAACAACTATGCGCAATATTACAAGAAAAGAGACACAGCAGCAGGTAATGCCAGTTCCGGTCTCGTGAGGAAAGGGCCCATCAGGGCGCCTGCCAACCTGAGGGCAACTGTTAGGTGAGGTCTCCTAATTAACTTTTGAGTTTGTTATTTTTAAAAACGTTCAAGTGTATCTGTCTGTGGCATCGTAGCTCCCAAACGAATGGACCGATTTTAATGTAGTTTTCTTTGTTTCAAAGCTGATATTACAGAGAAGGATCTTAGCTATATTTTATGAAGATCTGTTCAGCCGTTTGAAGGTTATCAGCTCATTTCCAACTTGACAAAAGGATTTTTGAGTTTATTGCAAACTTTCACAGGTCCGATTGGTTTGAAATGATGCACTGTTACCTTAGTAGTATTCCCAAGACATGACAACCTTCAACTGATGCTGCAGCATCAAGGAATCTGTGGGATTCCCAACTCCTAAGCAAATTACTGCAGATACAGCGTGTTTGGGCTCATAAAAATGTTCTCAATGAGCAGGTGTTAGATAAATTATGATCCAGGCCTTGAGCTGATGCAGCACATTGTGTCGAGAGTTTTTTTTATTTTTAAATTTAAATTATTTTTAAATCAATTACTAAAACAAATTACATTAAAAATGACAAAAGTAATACAATAACAATGTCAGAATAAAAACTTATAGTTGGTAGTATCTAATCTAAAAATATTATGACATTATTATTATATTGTGACATTATTAAATCATTTGTTTATTACTGTGCATCTGTACTATATTTAGTGGCAGCGAAATAAACGTGATTAAATTAAATTCAAAATCACTGACTATTAGGATCATCGAGTACATACCCTATAGAGCAGAAATACAAACCATGTTTCTCCGAAACTAGTAAGTGATTTTTCATTTACATTTAGTATGAAATGACAAATCCTGTCAACGGTCGTCCATACAAAAACAGCACAGATACAGATTAATAAATGGCGGAAAATTTTGTCGAACAAATCATATGACATTTCTACTCCAACCCTATAACAAAATATAAATTGTTAACTCTACCATGCATCTACATATTAGAAACTTGTAAATTCATTAGAAAAAATCCCCTCTTGTATTCAAAAATAATTGACGTTCGTAAACATAATCGTCCACGAAACAAATACAAAAACAATCTTGTCCAAATAAATTCAACGTTAAAATTGCATAGCTCTGGACCATACCCTATGTCAATTAAAATTTACAATAAACTCCCAAACTATATAAAAAATGAAAATAGGTTCTCCAAATTTATGAAACTACTTAAAGAGTTTCTAATCGACAAACATTATTACACGATAAATGAATATTTAGAAGAAAAATTTACTTAATTTACAAAATAAATTTAATATATAAATAGATTACATAATAAACATCTACATAAAATTGCACGACAAAATATCTGTCTTTCTCTCTTCCACGTTGCTGTGCCTATCAAGGTGCATATGAATATTGGAGTTTTATACTTACTTATGTTATGTATTTAGCATCTAAGTCATGTGCAATGCAATAAATAAATAATAATAATAATAACAGTCTATCCTAATCATGGAGCACTCTGCTCCATGATTAGGATAGACTGTTATTCTGTTTGCCCGAATTCGACTTTGCGCAGTCGAGTGTTACGAGACGACCTCCGTAGCCGAGAGGCGAGCGTACCGGACTTGGTGTCGCTATCTCTGAGGTCCCGGGTTCGATTCCCGGTCGGTCAATGTAGAAAAATAACTTTTCTATATTGCCTCGGGTCTGGGTGTTGTGGTACCGTCGTTGTTTCTGATTTCTGTGACACAAGTGCTTAAGCTACTTATCACAGGATCAGGGCAATGTATGTGATGTTGTCTAATGATGTTGTTGTTGTGATGTTGTCCAATATATAATATATGAGTATAGCACTTATTTTTTTTTACAGATGGGACTACCAGCCCGACATATGTAAAGACTACAAAGAAACAGGATTCTGTGGTTTTGGAGGTATTTATTTGTGACTTACTTATACCCGGCTTCGTATGGATAGCATTATCTAGAACATACATAAATCTTCTTCGTGAAACTGACTATTCAATAGTAAATACAGTATTAAAATCGCTAAAGTAGGTGTAAAAGTTATCCTGCATAGATATCAGAGTGCCTTTCAGACAATATGGATGAATACTAACATGTTTTTCTTCGTCTATCAGGTAGGTTATCAAAGTCAAAGTCAAAGTCAAAAATCATTTATTCAATTTAGGACAGAAAATTGCCACTTATGAACATCAATAATAACATTATTGGCCCATATGGGGCTAGAACATGTCTCCTTATTTTTTGGGCCTTCTAGCGCTATTGTTTATTAAATAGTATTTGGACACGCATTTTTTATTTTTTCACATAGTCAAAATATTACCGAGATACTATATTGATTTGAAATGTCGCATGACGTCACGTCTAGGTTCTATTTTCACCAAGAAGTGACGTCACGAGCCCCTACTCCTGAACCTTGACGCAATATATAGTTGTTCTCTGAGTGAGTTCACAAGGGTTGCATTATTCGTAATTTGTTATTTGTAAGTTTAATTTTAAGAAATAAGTTTATTTTATTCTATCGCATTAGGTTAAGCCTGTAATGATAGTTGTAAATTTGGAAAAATAAATAAATAAATAAAAAATTAAAAATATCTTTGTCATTTTCTAACTGATTGACAAAAGAAAAAATAAATGTCCCATTATTTGTTTATAATCTAACTGATTGACTGTGAGTGTGTGTGTGTGTCTGTGTTGGTATATATGCAGATACATAAAGATAATTTAACCCACCGAGTCCGACGCACCCCCAGATCGGGCCCGCTAGTGTGGAGCCTGACAGCGGTCCGGCCTGTTTCGGCAGTTCCGGTCCCGTCGGCGCCACCACTAGCGGGTTCGCCGCTCGGTAGGGTGCCCTTAGCACTCCACATTGGCCCGATCACGCCTGCTAGTATGGGACTCGACACGTACGAGTCTGAGCCCACACTCGGCCGGGTCGCGGGACCTAGGCTGTGCGGCTTCAGCGCACGCCACAACTGCCCGGTGAAGCTGAAGAATGCCTTCTTCAAAAGCACTCAGCAATAGGTCCGTCCGAAAAAAAACAACAATAACCTAAGGATTTTTAAATAATCGGACTACTCAATACCTTAATGGTATGTGACCTAAATGTTGCCTTACTGTAAACAAATAGATTTATCTCACTAAAGAGCTAACTTATGAATCAACTGATAGCTACCATGACATGACAAGCTAGCATGATCACTGTAAAATATGATAAATACCAACCTATTCCCAGTCCTTCACTGTGCAATCCATCCGCCTATGGAACTCCTTGCCATTGTCTATTCGAGAATCTGAATCGCTTCACAGTTTCAAAACTAGACTTAAAATCTATCTCCTTTCACTGTAGTTTTCTCCTGTCTATTTTTCTTCTACTTTATTTATTTAACCATTTTTCCTACATCTTGGTCACTAGATTCTTTTTCATGTTAATAGGGTATTTATTTATTTACATGTATTTATTTTAAGTATGTATTCATATTATGTCTGTATTATATAAGTATTTTACTATGTACATGTACTAGGTAGTATGTATTTTATTTTATTTGTTCTTATTGTATTTTATTTGTTTGTTTAACTAGTTTGTTTAATTTTTGGACTTTTATGTTTTGGAACTCTTCACCGCCTTCCTTCTCTCAATATTAATTCAACTGTCCTCTACCTGAAGGTTGTCTGGAAGAGATCGCTTCCAGCGATAAGACCGCCTAAATTGTGCTATTCATTATGTATTTACTTTCCTGTGATTTGTTTGTTTTGTGTGGTGTACAATAAAGACTATCTATTTATCTATCTATCTACAGAGTGTAACGAAAAGGTGAAATAAAACTTTAAGGGGTTATTCTACGGCTAAATTACATCAACTTTTTCTATGGGACCAACATCGAAATCTCAAAAAAAAAAATTGACGTTTCCATACAAACTGATGCCAGCTGGTCGCGTTTTAGTATGGGAAAGAGTTTTTTTTTTTTGCGATTTCGATGTTGGTCCCATAGAAAAAGTTGATGAAATTTAGCCGTAGAATAACCCCTTAAAGTTTTATTTCACCTTTTCGTTACACCCTGTATAGATATAGCCGCCATCACAGAATAAATCGCCATTTCCGAATCGTCGTGCCGATGACGTCACATGTTATGATCGCTGTTTCGATAAAAATTAAACATAGCGGCTATATCTGGTAGCGGCGGTCATGGTAGGGGGTGTTGTTAATAATAAAAACTATATCCCCAGACTCGTGCAAGTTCCTCCACGATAGAAGTGACTACAAGCACGGCTGGCAACTCGAGCGGGAGGAGGCCGAGGCGGCCGGGGGCGAGGGGGGGGACTCGGACTACGAGGTGCACAGCGACGACGAGCTGCCCTTCCGCTGCTTCATATGCAGGAGTAGCTTCACAGACCCTGTAGTCACTAAGTAAGTTACACCCCCCCCCCTTTAGGGAGCTGCGGGGGGCCTCAGATAACGAGCTGCCCTTCCGCTGCTTCATATGCAGGAGCAGCTTCACTGACCCTGTAGTCACTAAGTAAGTTACATCCTCCCCCCTCCCCTTTAGGGGGCTGCGGGGGGCCTCAGACGAGATGCCCTTCCGCTGCTTCATATGCAGGAGCAGCTTCACTGACCCTGTAGTCACTAAGTAAGTTACATCCTCCCCCCTCCCCTTTAGGGGGCTGCGGGGGGCCTCAGACGAGATGCCCTTCCGCTGCTTCATATGCAGGAGCAGCTTTACTGACCCTGTAGTCACTAAGTAAGTTACATTCTCCCCCCTCCCCTTTAGGGGGATGCGGGGGGCCTTAGACAACGAGCTGCCCTTCCGCTGCTTCATATGCAGGAGTAGCTTCACTGACCCTGTGGTCACCAAGTGAGTTACATCTCCCCTCTGAGAGTAAGTTAAATCTCGGGACCCTTCCCTGGGAGGGACGGTTGTCTACGAGTTGCACATCAGCTTTACTGACCCTGTGGTCACCAAGTAAGTAACATCTCCCCCCTGTGAGGCTGCGGTGGACTGGTTAGCTACGAGCTGCCCTTCTGCTGCTTCATAAACATTACAGTCGCCAAGTAAGTTACATCTACCCCTCCTCAGACAGCTTGGGGGGCCTCGGACAATGTGCAGGTGCCTCTTCCTCTTCATATGCAGGAGCAGCTTAACTGACTTTGTGGTCACAAGGTAAGTTTCATTTACGTCTAGACCCCTTCTGAAGGGACTTTAGGTGTACTATAAGGTGCATAGCGACGATAAACTGCCCTTCCACTGTTTCATATGTAGGAGCAGATTTACTGACCCTGTGCTTCCCCCCTAAGGGGACCTGGGGAGGGGGGGGGCTCTACTTACGGTGTTTCATATGTAGGAGCAGCTTCACTGACCCTGTGTTAACCAAGTAAGTTGCACCTCCCCCTCCCCCTTCGAAAGCCATGGGGGGGGAATTAAGACTACAAAGTGACGGCAAGCCGCCTTCAAAATATCTACTACAACTTTGTATAGTGTGCAAAAAAAAAGAGAATCTATCTATTTTTTTGTTACAGATGTAAACACTACTTCTGTGAGAAATGTGCGCTAGACAACTACAAGAAGAGTACCCGGTGCTTCATCTGCAATACACAGACGAGTGGCGTGTTCAACCCGGCCAAAGAGCTAGAGGCCAAGCTGAAGGCGCGACAGAGCAGCGACGATGATGATGATGATGACGATTGATAATAAACTGTTTTAAAAAAACGCATTTTAGTTTTATTTTACATCTGAAACTTCACCGCCTGCACTTTGTTTCTCTTAATGGGTTAAGAATATATTGCATAGACGATGTTACATTGTCTAGATTAAGCATACTGCTTGAATCGTTCTAAAGAAACAGGCCAACATTGGTCGAAAATTAGGTACTCGGCGATGGTATTTTAATTCATTATTTGTCTTGTCTTCCTTTATAGTTTCTTCACACTTTATTAGAACAAATCTCCATTTTCGACACCTCAGTTTTGCCTAGCGGCATGTACATTTCCAGTGACGGAACACATGCTGGGAAGAGATTTAACGAGACCAGGGTCTGGAACAATTTTTGTTGCAGCGTTCGCTGCCTCGAATGTCCGCCTAGGTATTATATACTTACTTGGTCGAAGTGCATAGACAAGAAATATTTTTTTAATCAAATTCATAAATTGTAGTCTTTAGACGAGCCTCCACTACTTGTAGGATCGGGGGATAGAAATATACACTATTTGGTGATTCAACAGCTTTTATTAATCTTTAACACTGATCAAGTAAAACTTAAGTCTTTTAATTAATTTAATTGTAACAACTGACTTTTATACCTATGATGACGAATAAATATTTCATTTCATTTCATTAAGAAATCTTTCTTTATCCGTCCTTCTTCTGTCACCGCGATCCCACGTAGACGTTCTATGGCTGAAATGATAATGATAAATTAATGGATCGCTCCTGAATTCCTGATGATGAAGACGATGATTGATAGTAAAATTTTAACAACATTACTATCGATACAAATGTTATAATATTTTGCTAAGTTTGCATAGTATCTCATACATTGCTCTGATCTTATGGTAAGTAGCCAAAGCACTTGTGTTACAGAAATCAGAAACAACGACGGTACCACAACACCCAGACCCGAGACAATATTAGAAAAGCTACTATGTCCTTACATTTTGAAAATGCCGATACTCAATACTGTCAACTTTAACATCAAATATCTTGCGTTTGCTTAAAAAATCAAATTTATTTCGAAATAAAGTCAGAAAAATATGTTTTAAAATTCGTATTTCATTTGTATTCACATCATTTGTTTGAGCTTCAACATTGCTATGGACAAATTGAAAATCAGCGGTATTTACGAATACGAGTTCCACCGTGGCACCAGTGCTGCAGAAACGACTCCAAGAATTAACGACGTGTACGGACCAGGAGACGTATTTTTGAATCATGCGAATTCCAATCCGAATACGAAATCGCAAGATTCGCATGCGAATTCTGAAATTTACTATTTTTGAAAATTCATTCCGTGAATTCTGCTACGAGTGGTCCTACCCACTCGTTTCGATTTCTACTAGTAGAAAGTACGGAAGAATGACATTAACAAGAACATATGATTGACAGAGATTTGACTTAATAACTTTTTATTTACGTTCGTTATTGAGTTTTTGCTTTATTGTTTATAATATTTTTAGCGTGAAACAAAAATAGTTACAAGATTTCAATTTAATAGCAAGACTTATTTCGAGTGATTCAAAAATGCGTAAAATCGGAGCAATAGTAACCATTTTCATACACGAATTGTTTTCGTGTTCGAATTCGAGATTCATTTCTAATGCTTCAAAAATACGTCTCCAGGGCACCGCTAACGAACGAACGGTGCATTTTGGTTTCAACGTTTTCGTTAGGGAAATTTCAATTTACACAATGAGCCTCGTGGACGACCTGATACTCAAGTGAATAACGAAGAATTGAAGGCGAAAGTGTAAGCGGATTCATATCAAACCACGTCTGAATTAGCAGCAGCCTTCGGCGTAAGTGACAAAACGATACTTATCTATTTGCGCCAAATCGGAAAAGTCAATAAACTCGAAAAGTGGGTACCGCAGGAATTGACTGAAGCAAACCAACACGCGTCGCTTGCTGCGTTTCTTTGCTAAATCGTCACAATAATGAGTGGATTTTGAACCGTTTCGTGACTTGTGATGAGAAATTAATCCTGTACTACAATCGGAAGTGATCATCACAATGGATTAACCCTGGAGAACCGGCAAAACCTTGCCCTAAAACTGACCAAAAAGAAGATTCTGGTTAGTGTTTGGTGGACCAGTGCTGATGTTATCCACTACAGCTTCTTGAGATCAGGCCAGATGATTACTGTAGACTTGTATTGCCAACAGTTGCAAACAATGATGGAAAAGCTCGCCATTAAACAACCGAGACTGGTGAATTGCTCTAGCCCACTGCTCCTTCAGAATAACGCTAGACCACACACTGCACATCAAACAGTAGCCAAGTTAGAGGAGCTGCGACTGGAACCTTTGCGTCACCCACCATACTCTCCAGATCTTGCCCCAATCTGATTACTTTTTTTTTTTTTCAAAATTTAGATAACTTCTTACGAAAAAAAAACAAATCTGATGGTTGATGCAGTCAAAACCGCCTTCAAACAGTTCATAGACTCTCGCTCCCAGGATTTTTTTCCAAAGGGTTCTATGATCTGCCTATAAAATGGCGGAAGTGTATCGATAACAACGGCGATATATTCATACTTCGATTGATTAAATAATAATTTCATTAAAAAAAGTTGATTCACTTTTTTGATACTGAACGGCAATTTAATATGTAAGGACCTAATATTTTTCTACATTGATCGACGGGAAATCGAACCCGGGACCTCGATTACTATGGATATATGTGTGATTGTGAAAACATTTTATTATTATTAATATGTAGGTACCTACTTTGTTCAATGGTAAGTAATAAATTAATGGCATGACAATGATTCTGATTCTTATTCTTTTTTGGGTTATCATTTTGACATTTGTAATATAAAATTATTTACGTTAGGACGTAAGTAGGTACCTATATATTCTGTAGCATGTCACAAAACAATAAAAACAATTATTGTACACACTGAGCTTAAACAATAAGAACAAGACATTGAGTTATGTTACTAAAATTAGTTCAGAAATAATTTTTTTTATTTATAAATTCAATTTGATTAAATATAACCCCTCATCTAAGCGGTCTCATGAGACCGCATAACAATAGATTTCTATTGTGTCTCGTTTACGTATGATCAGGTTGACGAATGTCTCATTTAAGTAGGTTGATATGACACTATTGACCATCTTTAATGCTAATGTGTATTATAAATACTGCTGTTACATCAAGAAGTGATTATATGAATATGATTGAAGATATATTTAATTTTGTCTTGTCAAATATCGATTATTTAATATAAATTACTACGAAAACAGCATACCAGCACTTTAGAAACATTAAAAAATTCTAACCACACCGTTTTAACCCGCATCACGAACCGCGCAAGACGTAACATGAATTCCTTATAATGTCGGACACAGTGTATTAACTCCAAATAGCTCTATCTACACCACTTTGTACTGCACTTACGTCGTTTATGACATTGGTTGCAGAAAATAGTATACTACTTTTGCTGCAAATCCTGCTTAGATTGAAAGGGCGTAAGTTCATAGGATTTTAGCGTAAGGATACGTCGTTTCAATGCGTCCAGGATATTTGATCTCGTTTGAAAATGGTATACCACTTTTACGCTTATCTATGTTAGAAGTAAAAGGGTGTATGTGCGTTTGATTTTTGTGCGAAATTGACGTATCTGCTCTGGGTAAGTTGCGTTCTCGATTTCAAAGGAATGTCTGATTTTGAAAGCACCGCTTTCGATTACGAGATGGCAATATCAACTAATCGTTTTTAGAAAATCTGGGATGGCGAAATTATGGCGACGTTTAAGGAATCGGTGAAATAAAAAGAAAACTCCTGAACACAGGCCTCTCGCTCTCGCGGTGGTATCGGCCGGGGAGCAGAAAACATGTTTGTATTTTCTAATAATGACAAAAAAGCTGTAAACGTTGTACTTAAAGACATTCTATATTTTATTTAGTATTAAAAGTCGAAAGTCAAGTCAAAAATCATTAATTTAATTTAGGGCAGAAACTGCCACTTATGAACGTCAATAATAACATTATTGGCCCATATGGGGCAGAACATGTCTCCTTATTTTTTGGGCCCTACTAGCGCTTCGAGACAAGACACAGACAATCTGGCAAGTGCTGAGAAGAAATGCCAGAACAAACTCAGTCACCATTAGCTGCCACACAAAAAATATAAATCAAAATAAACAGGTAGTTACATCAGTTTAGTGCAGGCTGGACTGACCATACATTCTTGTCATCAAGATAGTCTTGAATTTTGTAATACCCCTTTGACATTAGGGTTAGGGTATCAGCATTGCATCCGTGCAAAGCCGGGGCGGAGTTTATAATAAAATTCAACGTCTAGTAGGTAAGTACTCGCATTATTTTCTTACCCTTCGATGTCCTTCAATACAGCAGTTATAAAAACGTAAATAGTAGGCTTACGACGAAAATGTTTGTTAGTTCGGAGGTAGCTATAAACCTAATAAATTAAAATTATTCTATTTAATTATTTAAACTTTATTGCAACAAGAAGTTGTATAAATGGCGGATTTAAAGCCAAAAGCATTCTCTACCGGTCAACCATAGGGCTATAAAAAATATAAAGTAAAATAAAAAAATAAAAATCATTTATTTTCAGACCAAGAAGTCCATAATTTTGTTAGTAACAATTTGATCTTATATACTATGTTAGTGGATTAGACTATGTTACTGTTAGTATCAATAAACTTATAAACTATGTTATTAATAAACAGTGCACGGTGGGAAACAGTGATGGTCATTTCATTGATTCACATGCTTGACATGTAAATCAATGAAACGACGGTAGATGGCTGAGTCAAGCCTCTCTGCTATCATCTTCAGGACTCCGTCCCTTCTCGCACTTAGTCTCGCAATTACACCCGCAGATGTTTTGCGCATTATCGCGTAAAAATCGTCCGTATGTGCATCTGCAAACATTTCAGATACACTACAGTTCCGAGGTAGCCTAAACAGAGCCCTGAAAACGTTATTATATTGTACTCGCAGGGCACTGAGTGACAGCTGCGTAAAACTCGTCCACAGACCGCTCGTGTAGAAACCTTGACAGTACGCTTTAAATAAAGTAAGTTTTACCTCTGCAGTACAACGAGCAAACCTGGCCAGCACACCACCACGAATCGCCAATGCCCTGCGCTCTCTCTCTATATCCTTATCATCTTTTAAATCCTCAGTCACTATGTGACTTACTTAAACTGAGATACACGGTACAAAATAGTCCCGTTCAGTGTTAGCGGTGGTATTAGATTCGGTAACTTATTTTTTCCTAAAAAAAAAACATGAATTCGCTCTTTTTCCCATTGTACCTTAAACCGTGCCGCTCAGCGTAAGTTTCACATACCCTTAATAGGTGCCTCAAACCTCCCACTGACGGGCTGAGCAGCACCATATTGTCCGCGTAGCTCAAGTTATTGACTCTAACGTTATTGACTCTAACGTTATCAATAACTTGATAAATTTGTTACATAATAAAATTTTACATCGCGCTGATATTGGTTCAATAGAAATATAAAAATAGAACTAGTGTTTTCTTTTTATAATTTGACATCTGTCAGTTGAAAACGATTCTCCCTAGAGCTGAAAAGTATTACTTTCAACCCGCTCCACAGGCAACTTCAGACCTACTTTCCGAGTATGAGTAATGAAAAATTATATTATCTTTACTAACTTAGATAAATTCGCGTACCTATTTAACGAGATGCCTTTTTGTTTCATAGAACCGATCATTACCAGAATTTACAAGATTAATGGTTGTCAAATGAATAGACAGTTTACAATGTAAATCTATCTGCGTTCATTATGTAAATGTCCCTTTTATTATGAACCACAAAGGCACCTCTATGGTGTTTTCATTACAGCTAATTAACAATTACTGCATTTTTCTTGCCATTATAATTGAATTATGTTATCGTTTTCTGATAAATACTGAGGCGGCGGTATAATTAAGTTTGCAAAGAAACTAAAGATCAATTCATAATGGGCGATAGAGCAAATCATTATCTGGTTTCTGTTTCTGGTCACTGCAGTGCATGCAGTACAGTTTCCCAGCAATAATTACTTATATTAAAAATTAACACAATTTTAAGCGTTTTATTGTCACTAACTAGACTTGACTATAACTGTCTGAATAAATAATATTTATTTTTATTATTATTCCAAAAACATACATATATGATGGATAGGAAACATACAAGCCGCTTCCAACGAGCCTGTCTGTAAGTTATTGAGGTAGGCCTATGTTCAGAAGTGAATGTTCTATTTCTAAAACCATGTTGAACCTTTTCCATTAAAGTCATCGTAACATGCGATTTAATTTTATAAATAAGAAGCCCTGTTGTAATTTGTTAAAAAAAATAAAAAAATACCGACTTCAAAAACACTAAAAGTCAGTGCCAGTCCTGGAGTGTTTGAATGTAGTTGTTTGCACCGACTCCAAAAATAACTGTTTGGTATGATTGTTTAAAAGTTATATTTAGCTTTTCAGTGTTTTTGAAGTCGGTTATTTTTTTTATAAAAATTTGTTTTATTTGTCTGTTTTTTAGTGTTTTTTCCACTCTAAATGGCGATCTTTCAGGTAATTATAGCTAAATTGTTTCCCATGACGATTCAAATAAGTCCAAACACGGCTATGATACATTGTTTTATCACAGAGTTCCGGTGCTTACCTTCCGCCTTTTTCATCAGATCAGTTTGATGGTACCATTCTCACCAGAATCATTTATTAAAATTTGATTTGTCGACTATGGCAAGGCTTAACTGTCTTAATGAAAATATCTTATCGCTACTCGTGGAAGACTATTGTGGCCAACTATGATCTCCTTCATCAGTTCCACCTCAGCAAATGATACTTTCTAAATGCAAATGCTTGACTTGTTGTTAAATATACTAAAATCGCTATATGTCTACCTATAATATTTTAGGAGTTCCCTCAATTCCTTATGGATCCCATCATCAAAATTGCATTTTGAAAAAAATGGGACCAATCTGGATGTATGCCCTTTCAATTGGGAAAATAATTTTTCGAATTGGTTCATTAATGGCGGAGTTCTGAGGTAACCAACATTTTAAAAAAAAAACGAATTGAGAACCTCCTCCTTTTTGTGAAGTCGGTTAAAAAAGGTAATACATTTTCCCCTGAACGAATTACATAGGTACTTATGCACTCCGAAATTTCGTGTATTTAGTTATTCTATATGTCCAGATTTGAATTCATGAATGTCATTTTAAATCGAATGTGCGTAGCATTACGGTGTGAATCCCCCCTTACAACAAATGCCACCGTCTACGCAAAAGATTCAGAGGAAAATGTTTAAACAGTCATTCTTTGATCTTCATGATGTTTTTTCTATTTTTTGAGTAAAGTGTGAAAATTATGCAGGCTGGATTACGTATTTGGGTGGTTCTACTCGCAAGGGAATTTTCCGCGGCTCACCTTATTTTGTATAGTTTTTGTAGGAAAATTATATTGATTAACGATCGAAACCGTAGAACTAAATGGTTTCTAGTATGACACTAAAAATTAGCTCATCCCTTAATATAATATCTTCCAAAAATCGTACTTTAAAGTGCCAAATTCTCAGTCTCCAGGCATGTCTCTCGGACGAAATGAAAGCTTAAAGGCTGCATCATAACTTTATTTTGAGTATGTACGGTATATCTGCACTAAAATAGAAATCTATAATATATGTAATTTCAATCTGTTTGTCGAATTTCACCGTAAATGCGAAACTTATTAAAAAAAAAGTGCATTATATTTTGTCTCTCGGTTTTTACCTCAGTCTCCTGCTACATCAAAACACGTTAAAATCTGTTTGAATTACCGCGTCTAGCGCGTTGCTGTCCGGTCTGAATGAAAGATCGAAGTGAAGTTAGCTAACAACCACTCGCGTCCGTCTTGGCTCGCAGTTGGCTTAGTCGCTACGGCAAGTTGTGTGAGTGAGGTTGTGCTACGGCCAGTCAACTTAACAGTAACCTGGTACGTATTTATTTAAAATCCATTGTTTTCTGCATACTTTTTTTGCATTCATAGGTCGTAAATTCGTTACATTAGAGTACAGAATTGCATAATTTCAATATTAATGTTGCATTAACGTAGTTATTGGCTAAAAACATAAAATAATCTCAGTATCCTGTCCTCAGTCTCCTGGAAACATAATAGCCAGGAGACTGAGGATGAATCAGGAGACTGAGAGTCATTAAGGATCCGCACGAATAGTAATCCAGTTCATCATGATTGATATATTAATTATTAGTACATTTACGTATTATTTGATTAGTTACATATTATTGATCATAGTTATCATAAATTAATAAGCTGGGAATTACCTGAAGCAAAAACTCCGATTTATATATATAATAAAACTTCATTATTTATTGATTAAAAACAATATTTTTTTCTACATTTTCATCTGAAATTAAATAAGTACATTTTTAGATAGAAAATGTAAAATATGTGTAGGCAATGTAAAAAACCGTATATACATTTCATTATATTCTTTTACAGAAAAATGGCAAAATGGCAAAACCAAAAAATATTACTAAGGAAGAAAGATTAGAGAAAAAAAGGATAGCTGAAAGGCTTAGATATCAAAAAATTAAAAATGATCCTACTAAATTAGCGGCTCAAAAAGAAAAAAGTCGGCAAAAATATTTAACTAGAAAAGAAAAGGGCCAAAGAAAATTAGTATCAAATATGTCGGATCGTGAAAAACGTCAAGCCCGCAAAAAATGGAGAAACTATTCCAAAACTCATTATGATAAAAAAACTGCTCTGGAAAAGGCGGCAAGAAAGTTTGTAAGAGAAAACACGCCATCTAGTTGCGATGAAAATGTAAACTCAAATCAGCAGCAGCAAGTCGTAAATGCACAAAATGTGACACCTAGATTAGCACAGGCACGAAAAAGAGCGTTGAGGCAGCGTAAGAAGCGTAACCAAGAACTTCAAAAAAAGAATGATTTTATACGTTCACTAAAAACCAAGTTACAGAAGTATAGAAAAAGATACCACAGGCTGAAGAGAGAACGAAAAGAACAGCTCCCACAGGAACTAACGCCTTGTACCAAGATGAAAAAATTAGCTGAAAACCCAGACACACGAGTCGAAGTTGTTAAAAAAGCTTTGTTTGGTGACACTTTAGAAAAGCAATTATCAGAAAACATTACCAACTTGAGCACAAAGAGTGAGAAACGAGTTGCAAACAAATTGCTTATGGGACGTGTAGTTAAAAAAAGTAAAATTTGGAAATTAAAAAACAAACTCATCACGTACAAAAAGGTGTGGCACTCACAAAAACAAAACAAATTAAACGAAAAAACAAGAAAAACCTTCAAGAATGAGGTACAAAAATTTCTAGAAGATGATCAATACAGCAGATTGTGTGCCGGCAAAAAAGAATTCATCACTAAAAATAAAGTGAGAAAACAGAAACGCTATCAACTCGATACTCTCAGAAACTTGCATAAAGAGTTTTTAAAGTCTGGCAACGTTCTCATCAGTTACTCAATGTTTGCTAGGTTGAGGCCTTTCTGGATAGTGGCTCCAAAAGTAATTGACCGAGATACTTGCATGTGTACTCTACACAGCAACATACAATTAGTTGTCAGTGCTCTAAACACTGCAAAACTTCTGAAAGACACAAGCTACCAAAGTTTATTAACTTCTTTATGCTGCGACAGATATAATGAAAGGTGTTTAGAGAGAATTTGTGAATTATGCTCTGATAAAGCCATTTCATTTAGCGAAGACTTTGACGACACAAAACTGGTTACCTACCAACAGTGGGTTTCTTCAAAAGAAATGATTGTGGACCCTAAGACAAAAAGAGAACGACCTGTAACCAAACAAAAGAAAGAAAATATTGAAACATCAGCTCGAGACCTTAAAGTTAAACTGGAGAACGATTTGGTTAAACTTTTCAAACATGAATTGAATATTGTTCACCAGTATCAATCACTAAAAATGATAAAGCAATCTCTAACTGAAAAGGACGTTGTAGTCCACATGGACTTTTCGGAAAATTACTGCACAAAATATAATGAAGAAATTCAGTCTTTCCATTTTGGGGGCTCCCGGACACAACTCTCGCTTCATACAGTTGTTGTATATTTAAAAGAGTCGACTAGATCATACTGCACAGTGTCTACAAACTTGTCTCATAACGTGAACGCCATCTGGGCCCACCTTAAGCCGGTTTTAGAAGAGTTGCCAGAAAAAGTTGAAAATATACACTTTTTAAGTGATGGGCCTGTCACCCAATACAGAAATAAATATATGTTTTACGTTTTGGCCTGCAAAATTCCAGATTTGTGCCCTGGAATCATAAACTGGACCTGGAATTACACCGAAGCAGGTCATGGAAAAGGAGCACCTGACGGTGTTGGAGCGGTTTGTAAAAGAACAGCAGACAATATAGTGGCCTATGGAGGTAATATAACTAACCTCAACGAGTTTTGTGGAGCTATTCAAACCAGATGCCCCAATATAACACTGTTTGTTGTTAATGATAGTGATATAGATGACATGTCGCGATTGATTTCAGAAGATCAACGAAGTTTGATTCCTTTTACTGGCACATTAAAAGTCCACCAAGTGCAAGGAAATGCTTATTTACCTAAAAGGCTCATAATGAAGTCTCTTAGTTGTTTCTGCGATAATAACGGATGTGAACATTACCGACTGGGTTTACTAAAATACAGCTCAGAATCAAGGAATAGGGTCGATGCTGTCTATGGAAATTTAGACTCGGAACGAACTGAAGCTGATAGTCCCACTACCAGCATTATGGGACGTAGACCTTTTACCGAATCAGGTCGGGTGCAGTCTGGCATATCAGAATTAGATAACCTAAGCACTATGAGTAATCTCTCTCTCAATTTGGAGAATCCGGAAATATTAGCCGATATGCCAGACTTAGAAATTGACCCTACTGATCTCTTCCCAAATGAGACCATTGCTAGTCCAACAAAAGCCGAAAATTCTAAAAAGTTCGTTGATTCCCTAGATGAATCAAAAAAGGGCACACAAAAAAGCAAAATAAATACAGACAAAGACTCTTCACAAGCTGATAAAACAAATAAGATAAAGAAAATTACAACTAAGAAAAAACTCAAAAACAAACCAAACAAAACAGCCGAAAAAGACAAGAAAAAAAAATCGAAAGCTGGAAAAGCGAAGAGGGCAAATGACAAAGAATCGGATGATTGTTGTTGCCTTATCTGTGGTACTTTATATAGTGAAGATACCACGGGAAACGATTGGGTCCAGTGTATTTTATGTCGTCAGTGGGCACAAATTGGTTGCATCAAAAGTGACTCTATCTCATTTACATGTCCAGATTGCTCGTCGGACTCTGACTACAAAGAATACTGTCTTTAGACTGAAGATTGAGATGTTTTTCTTTTTAAAAGGATTGATTTTTGTTTACTTAAATACTAAAAATTTGATTTGAATGTTGCCATTTTGTAGTAGTTTAGAAAACTTGTTATTTTTCATAATTTTATGCAAAGTTCCTAATCTTATAATGATGAGACTGATTAAGTAGTACTTTTAAGTTTTAGATTTTTGAGTTTTTAACTCTGTAGTTGATGTTAATGAATAGTGAGATTACTGTTAAGTTACAAATAATGAAACTATTGAAGACTGATGTAACCTTAAAGGTTTTGTAATAAATGTAAGTTGATTTAATTTTCAATAATTATTTTACAAACTTTGACAATGTTTGTTGTGTAAAAAATACAAAAAAAAACTATTTGATTCATTTTTAAAATTCTCTAATTTTGTAATAAGGATACTAATTTGTGTCATTTTGTGATTACTTGTGAGTCAAGGTCTTACAATAAAAGTGTTCCATGGAAGACACTATTGTTATGCCAGTATTATAATAAACTATTTTTATTAATAAAACATAATTTTATTTCAATATTTACAACGGTTTTGAGTTTTTTTTGTATCAATACTCAGTATCCTGTTCATAGCCTCAGTCTCCTGGGCCCATATTTTTTTTAAATGGTCATAAATTTGGTATATTTAATTTTTTTGACTGGCCCGTTTGAGATCAGTAAAATAACGACCTAAGCTAGACGTCAAGCTACTTTTCTGACCTTAGATGCTAAAAAAATGTTGTGCCATAAATCACTTCATTTTCGTCCCTCCTGAGTAGAACCACCCATTTGTCTTATAGTCCAATAGCGATAGACCGTTTTGAGGTAAAAACCTGGTAAAGGTTGCAAGAAGCCGCTGGATGCAGGCCGCTTCCAACCGGCCAATCTGGATGTCACTGGGGGAGGCCTATGTTCAGCAGTGGACGTCCTATGGCTGAACTGATGATGAAGATAATGATGATGAACCTTAAAAAATTCTTAAGTTGCTTATTTTCTTGCCTGTGGATACAGTTTGATACATTTACAGATGGATACAGTTAAAGCTTATTGCGTTTTGTGTCACAGCTTGCCCTTGCATTTTCAGAAATTATATGATTGTTTGTGTAATTCTTTAACTGCTAAAATAATTTAAGTTTAAAAATATAATAGATTTATTTATTTATTTATTATTATTTCTCAAGTTTTATGCAAGCATGACAGTTACCCAATTCACTTACAAAAAATTAACAATGAAATTTAATACAAACAGTATGTATAATATTTATAAGGACCGATTTCTCAAACGCCACACAACCCTCAACCGACGAATAAAATTGACACCCCAACACATTTTCTATAAGAAAACTGTCAACATGCCAAACCCACTCCCCAAAGAAAAAGCTACCCGACTATTGAAAAATCCGCCCCAAAGCAAATAACATTTTTACATAAAATGTCTTTTTTCCAAAAATATCACTACCGCTCTGCGAAATTCAGGTTCAGATGTAAAAAAAACACGTCTAGAGAAGGGTCTCCTCGGCAGAGGTCGTTTAGCAGGGTGAGTGCGCGAGAGATAGATAGATACTCTTTATTGCACACCATACAAGTAAAATACACATGATTTCTACAGGAAGATGTACAATTTAGGCGGTCTTATCGCTAATAGCGATCTCTTCCAGACAACCTTTAGGTAGAGGACAACCATTAAAGAAAGGGGAAGGTATAATCTTATATTTAAAATTCTCGTGTCACAATGTTCGTTCCCGTACTCCTCCGAAACGGCTTGACCGATTCTCATGAAATTTTGTAAGCATATTGAGTAGGTCTGAGAATCGGCCAACATCTATTTTTCATACCCCTAAAGACCACGCAGACGAAGTCGCGGGCAACAGCTAGTGGTATTTATAATATTTATGATAGCATGGCTGTAATGTGCAAACCTAGTTGGTGTCATCTTTGTCCTGTGCTGTCACAAATTCAGTATGTAAAAACGTTGCCGCGCTTCTTTATAGATAAATAGATAGATAGATAGATACTCTTTATTGCACACCACAGAAAAGAAACAAATCACAGGAAAATCACAGGAAAGTAAATACATTATGAATAGCACAATTTAGGCGGTCTTATCGCTGGAAGCGATCTCTTGCAGACGACCTTAAGGTAGAGGAAAGTTGAATTTATCTGTTCGTTCATTACAGTTTTTTTTTAAAATTTATTTATATTTCATTGATAAAAACGAATTAAATTATAAATTGTTTATTAAAGACGTAAACTCTAATAACTTGCATGTTCTTTTGTTACAGGATTTGTTGTAAAAAAAACTACAAATGTCATGCATGAACTCGACATAAAATACTTTGAACAACAAATACCAGTGATCTAAAACGTGTAACAGTTATTCATTTATTTATTTATTCTTTTAGAGCTAAATGCCTGATAAATAGGCGACGTCTTATATACTTAGCTGGTTAAATAGCAGTATCTTATATTCCTGTAGATAAAGATACACAAAATATAAGTAGGATTTTGTGTCATCTTTACCACCAGGTACGGCAGGCGAAGAAGGGTTCGCTGTGTAAAAATAAAATAAAATAAACTTTACAAGTGGCTGCTACAAAACAATTTTTATGATGTAAGACAACTTCTAGAAAATAATAGACTTTGAACTTGCATTTATCATTAGCAAATCATGAGGACTTTTTGTTTGAACTATTTATTAAATCTGGATTATTAATTAAATTGGACATCATTGTATTTTAATTTTTTTTGTCATTTATTCATTTTATTCTGGACGTGACATTTGATTAAATTTTTCATTTATAAACACAGACTCTTGACATTTCAATAATGTTTTTTTTTCAACGACATTTGCATGCTCCTTTATGTAGCCTAACATGTGACTCTAAAAATGTATTTAAGAATTGTATATACCATGTTTGATGCAAATAAATAAATTTGAATTTGAATTTGAATTTGTGAAATAGAACACGGTGATTTGGTGATAATTGTGTTGTATTCAAAAAGGGGTTTACAGATACAAACAATCGTTCGTTGCAGGTATGCGCGGGATAACTCGAGAACAACCGGGCAGTAGGCAAAGGCAGGGACACCACAAAGTCGCAATGATTGAGAGCTAGGGGGCGTGCCGCTGCTTGGCGCTTAAGCTAGTGAGATCCGAATCGACTTACAATTTAATCACGAGCGTCTTATCCTAGCGTTGAAACGCAATACTTGCGCGAGTCAACTCGATACAGCGCCATCTAGTGACGCGGTGTGATAACTGTTCACTATGGGTTTGTTATTTGAAGATGGTTCCTGTTAATAAGTTAATAAATACGGCATATTACAAACTACATTTTTGCACTCTACTAAATAAGGCCTACAAGAATTTACTATTTTTCTTTTAATATTAAATAACAGATAAATTTTTTTAGAGTAGGGAAAAATACGATGCGAGATAATTGTGAACAAAAAATAACTACGTACTATACTCTGTGTAAAGTGCTACATATCAAATCAAATCATTGGTTTGAGATAGATCAGGTTTTGATTCATTGTCAGTTTTTCAGCCATAAAATTGACACAGCTGACGTGCATACATTGTAAATTGTAAATTGTAACAAAAAATAAGATTAAGAAAAAGATACAATTAAATTAAATTGATTAAAATGACAGGACCAAGACAATCAAACTGATGTCAAAGTTTTGGTTACCTAGGGTTAATATTTTAAGAGTAGTTAGTAAAAAAAACATTATTATGAATTTATTGCATTAATAAAGTCAGGTAATCAGGCAAGTGTTGAAATTTTTTTGCGCCACTGTAAAAAATACCTAAAGAAAACAAAAATTTTTTTAGAAGAAGAAAAAGAAAGAAAGAAAATTATTTATTCATATTTTCACAATTAAGTACTTAATTGCTTACAATAAATTAATAATGGCAACAAGGTAATGTGATATGAAACCAAAAGGGTTGCCACTCAGCTATTTTGCCATGGCAAAGACGCCATGACGCTGGTTTTCTGTGGCAACCATTGAGGTAAAGAGAGCGGCATCGACCCACTTCTAAAATAATACTAATAACAATTTTTACCAATTTTGTTTTTGTAAGCAGTATGCCTTTATGTATAGTACAGTGAAAAAAACAGAGGGTATGGTGTCATGCGTTTTTTTATTATTATTTTTTAAATTTTTTTATTATGCCAGTGCTGCAAGTGTGTGTGTGTGTGTGTGTGTCTGTGTGTGTGTAGATTATGTGTACATTAGTTCTTAAATGCAGTACAATACGGCTGCTCATGTCATAGATAATTGCTTGTCGATCAGAAATTTTCTGAGATGGTGTTTGAACAACAAAAACATTGACACTTGTATTGAAACTAATAATATTTTATTAAATAAGTACTTGACAACATGACACACATTAAGAAAAAAGTAATGAATGTAAAAAATAGTTTAAAAATCTAACACCCTCAAAACTCGTCAAGACGAATCAAAATAATGATACAAACCAAAGGTTTACCAAAAGGTTAAAAAGGTGTAAAGGTTCAAAGATTGAACTATCCTGGCTACATCATGATCAGCACGATAGTGTGAAATTATTGTTTTGTCCAGGGGCGTGCATTGGTTTCAGATAGGGGTAGGCTGTGAGTGAAAATTGAGTAAGTTTGCGTGAAACAGTAGGCGATCTCGCGGCAGCCTAACATTGGTTAAATTGCACAGGAACGATCTAAGTTGCGCGCTTTAGTAAGGAAGAAGTACAGGTACACGACAAAATGGTTACAGAATATTTAGTAACATGAAGTTGCAATACGAAATGTCAGTTTAAAAACTAATTTAAAATCGACTTTTTAGATTCGATAACATATTCCAATTAAAGCTAGGTAAGTAACTCCTAATTCAATTGTGTTAAAAGTCAAGCATAGTAACAATTGAACCCTAAAGTTATTTAAACATAAATTTTATTTAAAAACTAAAACCGACTTCAAAACACTAAAAAGCTAAAAATAATCCTAACACTTAAGTACCTAATCAGTTACTTTTGGAGTCGGTGCAAACAAAAACATTGAATTTTTCATCGGCTGGCACCGACTCCAAAAGTAACTGATTAGGTACTTAAGCGTTAGGATTATTTTTAACTTTTTAGTGTTTTGAAGTCGGAATCAATTACGATAAAATTTACCTATATGGGACCACCTCTGAAGTATGATCCACCAAACAAAAAAAGAATCATCAAAATCAATTCATAATTGGCGAAGTAATCGCGTAACATACATACAAAAAAAAAACAGTCGAATTGAGAACCTCCTCCTTTTTTGAAGTCGGTTGGAAAACAAGTGTATTAATTACGCCTGCAGTATTATGCAGTAACAATTCTGCTTGTACTTGCTAAAACTTTTTTTTCTCATCCAGTAGGTAGGTACATTAAAAGTAGTCATTATGGAAGCTAATCTTAAGTAACATTAGCTCTTACTAAGAAATGCGGATGCTATGATTGTGATGTGACGTGGCAAGTAAGTTGTCAAATCTATGGAGTATTTTTTTAAATAGATCCAATCCCGCTCTATTAGAGAGCTTATTCTGAAAATTTCGAGTGTTTTTTTTATATATAGTGTTCACAATAAATAATGGGTGTTTAGTTTTATTGATTTTCTTGGATTTCACTGGAGGCTACTCTTCCCGTAGAAGCAGGTTTCAAGACGCTATCGGGTCTAAAGCAAGTTGTCTTGAGACAAGTCACTTGACAATCGATGCGGCGTTGAATCAATGATATTTCAATAGTTTCAGATCTTTATCACTTCACCAAACATTAGAACACAAACTACACCAAACTTGCACTCTAAAGCTCTTTAAATGATAAATAAAAACCATTAAAACAGATCGACCATGCTTTTCGTTCGACTGCCCTTCACCGAATCAATCTATGAAGTTGAAATGGATCCAATCTCATGTCATTAATAACAGCTGTTAAATTTTAGGATGCGGATGTATTTAATAAACGATTTATTTATTTATTTAATAATACCACTCAGAATCAGTAAGTAAACCAATCTTCGTAAAAAGCAAACTCATTATTTTCATTTTTAGTTCTTCCATTTTGCATTAAAAATATAGAATACGTAGAAAATTTACGATTACTCGATTAAATTGCACCGAATGTGCACTGCATGAGGTTCTTGTTGGAGCGGCGTCGGCGTACACCTATGAACTCTGATGTATGACGGCGCATCTCGCGTTTTCTTTATTTCGGAAAATTTTAAGTATATTTTACTCCAGAAATACGACGACTGAAATTAATTACGATGAATTAGTATTTTTATATTGTTCTATAGACCTTATTTTTAAAATTTGGCACTACCCTGAAATGTAACCCTTTATGAACAACTGTAATAAATTGGTTTTAGATAGAATAGGATAGAATAAATTTATTTGCTTTAATAATAATAAGTGAACATGCGAAACCGTTCGGGAAACTACACCACGTCTTCTCGTCCAAAATACCTCAGTGCCTCAAGACGAAAGTCTACAACCAGTGTGTGTTACCAGTGATGACATATGGAACTGAAACGTGGCCTCTCACTATGGGCCTCATAAGAAAGCTCAAGGTCGCACAGCGTGCTATGGAAAGGGCTATGCTTGGTGTTTCCTTGCGAGATCGAATCAGAAATGAAGAGATCCGTAAACGAACAAAAGTCGCTGACATAGCCCAACGGATTAGCAAGCTGAAGTGGCAGTGGGCGGGGCACATAGCACGTAGAACTGATGGCCGATGGGGCAGAAAGGTTCTAGAATGGAGGCCGCGTACCGGCAAGCGCAGCGTAGGACGTCCACTCACAAGGTGGTCAGACGACCTGGTAAAGGTCGCAGGAAGACGCTGGATGCAGGCCACTTCCAACCGGCCAATCTGGAAGTCAATGGGGGAGGCCTATGTTCAGCAGTGGACGTCCTATGGTTGAAATGATGAACATACGAAACATTAACAAGCATCAGTGGACCATTGGTTGAATAAAACATGCTATGCTGATTACATTTAAGATCATTAAGAAACTCAGTGACGCTGTAAAAGTTTTAATTTTTGAGCCGTGTTTTTGGGACGTGTATAAGTGCCCGGAAGAGGGCCTATATACTGAATAAATGAGTATTATTGAGTATTATTGAGCCACACCTATTCATAAAACAGCTATTATTTAGCGTTTTCAAGCTTTTTGGTATTTTGTTGAATATTCTAATACACATATAATTTCGGCTATATTTCTTTGATCTAGGTGCAACTTCCATTATTAATCTGTCTGGGTCTCTGCTCATTCGCGAATTTATATCGCAGGCTCTTTTAAATAAAGTGAATTTTTTTTTAACAAACGTACATATTTTTAATATATAAAGTGATGGCAGTGGTAATAAACCAAA
The DNA here is from genome assembly GCA_963576865.1 of Anania hortulata. Taxonomy (NCBI): domain Eukaryota; kingdom Metazoa; phylum Arthropoda; class Insecta; order Lepidoptera; family Crambidae; genus Anania; species Anania hortulata. The sequence goes on from OY756416.1 coordinate 8,860,535, forward strand.
CTCTCTAAAAAAAAGGTCTACACGATTCGTCAGATGGAATCCCGGCTATAGATCTAATGCATTTTTTCTGCGCAATGAATGCTCTATTAAAATCAGTACTGTTTCCCCATGCTATAAGACCATAACGCAAAATAGATTCAACGTAAGCGTGGTAGGATAATGTATTAGATTTGATTATGGTCGTTGGTGACAGATCGAACTCCTCGCGGGCGTAGCCGCGGGCGGCATCTAGTAATATTATAAACGCGAAAGTTTGAACTAATGGATTTTTTTACTCAATCACGACAGAACGGCTGAACGGATCTAGATGAAATTTGTCACACAAAAGATTATAACCTGGATTAGCAGATACTTTTTATCCTGGAAAAATTTATGGTTCTATCTTGCCCCAAATAAGGAATAGAATTAGTTTTTTTTTTTAATTTGACACAAAAGATACAACAACAATAGGAAAAAAACATATAATAATTATGTGTCAAAAGAGTTCCCGCTTAGCATTTGTTTTGACGACCTCCGTAGCCGAGAGGCGAGCATACTGGACTTGGTGTCGCTATCTCTGAGGTTCCGGGTTCGATTCCCGGTCGGTCAATGTAGAAAAAGAACTATTTTATATTATCTCGGGTCTGAGTGTTGTGGTACCGTCGTTGTTTCTGATTTCTGTAACACAAGTGCTTAAGCTACTTACCATAGGATCAGAGCAATGTATGTGATGTTGTCTAAAAAAATTACCAAGGATAGTGTAATTTTCACAAGTCATTATTTTCAGGACTTATTCCTCATAAGATTGTAATATAAACAAGGAAAAATATTACTACCACTTACGCACAGTCATTTACACACGCAATGGGCTAATAATGTCGACTCAATTTTTTAATTGCATATAATAGTTATTGCTAATGTTGATAAAGGAAATAACATCAGATTACGCTAGGGAATTTCTTGTTAGTAAAACACTTTTGAGTCACTTAAACATGATGTGAGGAAACAAGATGAAAAGATTCCATAAGTTCATCATCATCATCATATTATCGGCCTATTGCAGTCCACTGCTGGTTGTAATTGTCCCCCAAAAAACCCCACAGAGCCCATTTTCCCGCTTTTTCATCATGGCAACCTTTGCCGTGGCAAAATAGCTGACTGGCAACCATTTTGGTTTCGTATCACATTAACTTTTCGCTTTTAATTTATTGTAAGTAATTAAGTACCTACATAATTGTGATATGAAACAAATAAATAATTTTCTTTCTTTCTTCCTCTTTCTTTCTTTCTTTTTTCATCCATCCACTGCCAGCTATCTTCCTAAGGTCGATTCGGTAAGTTATCGCACCAAAATTTATAGCTAGAGGTGGTTTGGTACATTATAAAATACAATAAAGTACCACAGGATCTTGTTGAACTACCCGTGTATGATTACAAATAAATTCACATTAAAAAATCCTTATGAAAATAATACTTAGGTATATCTATCTAAATATAGGGTTATTTTTAAAACATTAATCCTAGGGACTGAAATACAACGGTGCTCAAATACAACCACTTTTTCTATGGGAGCAACATTGAAATCGCAAAAAAAATTACTTCCCCATACTAAGCCGCCACCAGCTGACATCAGTTTGTATTTGAGTTGTAATGTGTCCGTCACGTTATAAATGTCTGACCAATACGACCGAGCAAATTGGACATTTTCTCAATGTGACCGGACATTTTGGATATTTATTGTCACTAACGTCACATTTAATTCTATTGACAAACTATGAAAAAAAAACATTGATCATAATAAGTGCATTATTATAAGAGAGACAAGCTTTAGTAGTGATGATCTATAAAGAAATGAAATTTCTAAAATCTTTCTGCACGAACAAGCTAAAAAGTGTCGTATCGTTACCCACAAGTTTTTTTTTAGTTCGATCCAGATCCAATTACATGTTTTATTGTATGTTTTAATTGTCAAATACTTAACATTTAAGACTTACATTAGTGGAATTCTTCTTTTTTTAAATTTATACTAAAGAAAAATATGTGACCATCGTGACAATAAATGTCCAATGTGACCAAGCATTTATCATAAGTGACGGACGCTTATAGCAAATGACCGTCAATTTACAACTCTAGTTTGTATGGAGCAGTGAATTTTTTTTTAGAGTTTAATGTTTGTCTCATAGATAAAGTTGTTGTATTTGTGCACCAGAATCAGCCCTTAGGAGGTTGTTGATGTTTTACAAATAATGTATATAAAACAAAGTCGGGTTAGTTATACCATTTATAAGTCAAGAACGGCTGGGCCGATTTTTATGATTTATGATTTTTTGGATTTGTCTCCATCCCGAATAGCAGAATAACTATGAAAATATCGGAAAATATTACAAAAAAAAACGTCAAGAGGCGGTACAAAGGGCGACGGGACAGCCAGTTATGTATAAAGTAGACGATTATTTAAACGACAAGAGTGCATAGACTTAACCTGCTTAGCTCGCACTTACTATACATGTCTTGTAACTGTATTTCCCATAGATTTAGAGCGTAGCGTATGGTATTTCCTGTAAAAAAGACTGACAATGGGGGATATGCATAATATTTGGTCTTAAAATAAATAGCACTCAATTATAATTAACAAATGTTTTTAAATTGTCAAAGGTTTGTAAAAAAACAGGCCAAGTGCGAGTTAGACTCGCCCACTGTGGGTTCCGTCCAAATTTGTAAATATATATTATAAATAGCTTAAAAATCAAGTTTGGCAGTTCATAACATATTTCATAACAAATGTGCAGTTTATTCATTTTTATCTGCAATCTTAGTATAAGACGATATTACTTGCCTTTCATAGCTCAGGTCAACGGAAAGTACCTTATACATTTTTATTCCTTTGTCGTCGATAAGGAAATATATCGTCAACCGTAATATGAATTGCTGTAACCGCCAAAATGGCGATATTGAGTTATATATACAGTTCGACTGCAAATTTTCCGCTCTATCGATTGGTGTATATAAAATCTTGATATCTTGAAAAAAATGTCGAGTACGTTAAAAAAATCTGAGTCGTTTTTTTTCATTTATACTTATTTTTGTGACGTATGATGCATTTTATAAAAATGTGCAATCTATAGTTTTTACCGTAAGGACAGATTTAGACGAATTGTTTAATGTATTTACTCAATGAAAGACGATATCCATAATGTAAGAGTCATGTGTAAAAAATTGACGCTTACATTATTCATTTTATTGTACATTATAATTTTCTGACTGTTACGTCAACCTTACCACTGCTGAAACTGTAACGGCAAATTAAAATGACTTTTACGTTATACGCAGCTATACTAGTTTATTCTATCATTGTTTTTAAATTTATGATGAGATCCAATTCAGCTAATACTTACTTCCACAAATAAAGAAAAAATATTCGGCTAATACTTACTTCCATAAATTACTAATATTCGGCTTATACAGTGTGAGTCTTTATAATGTGCACATATTAAAATATGGGCAAATATGTTTAATTGTATCGACGGAAAACAATTTTTTTTTTTTTCAAAAATAATTAATTTTTTTATGGATTTTTTAAAATTTTGGTTACCTGTTGCGATCCCCGTGTAAACAAAATAGCATATCTTTAAAACTAAACGATCGATCACAATGAAACAAAGTTTAAAATGATCGAAAATAATGGGGCGTCCTCATTAAATTAAAATAAAGGAAAAACAACTGTCATCAACCGAAAGTTATAACCCAGTTTTTAACAAAAATAACGTTCTTTTTTCATATTTTTTAAAATAATTGTAAAATTTCTCAATAAAACCCCTTATTTACGATAAAAATAAAATCGATAAATTTAACATATATCTTAACCAATTTCGGCTACGGTGTCAACTTTGCTTATTTCGATGTGCCCGAACGTGGCTAACATACCCAATTTTTGCACTGAATATACTAGTGCAATGCGGACACGTCAAGATACCAGCCATGTAATGATAGTTTATTAATAATAATAATTAAAAAAAAAAAAAACAGAAATTTCTTTCCATAGAGTGGGTTAGTAGTTACAAAAAAGTACTTATAAGCTAGGGTTAGTACATCTATAAAACGGGAAAAAAAGAGAAAATAACATTTATAAACTACTTCACATTTACTAAAGCAGGTCTCGAGCCGACATGGACGCTGTTCCAGTGTCTCAAAATAGGACAGCAGTAGCGACTCCCTATCGCCGCCAGGAGGCTGTTGGGGCTGTCTCGGACGCGGCGCCACGCGGCGGCAACCCGCTTGCGCAAGACCACTGGGAAACTGTCTATGCGAGCCTCAGAGAACATCGCCGACGCGCTGCAGTACCGAGGCAGCCCCATCAGCAACCTGAACCCGTTATTATATTGGACGCGCAGGGCTGAGAGCGCCCTCTGTGAGTACTCAACCCATAGACTGCAGGTGTAGAAAGATTGGCAGTAGGCTCTAAACAGAGTTTGTTTAACTTCGGTGTTACACCGTGCAAATCTACGGGCGAGCATTTATTGTGGAGGGTGGCCTATTTTTGTTTTTTTCTCGTTTTGAGTCAAGTTCATGCCTCCTTTGATTTTTAAAAGAGTGGACCTGTCCCATCACGGAATTGCTCCAAGAAATCCGTTGTTCAGCCAAGCTTTCCCAGCAAGAGGGGCATATGCTGCATCTTTTCATATCTCTACAAAACATCTTACTTAATACCTGAGGAACTGGCCGCGTTAATTGTTTCCACTTGACAGCCTTGAGTTCTCAAAAGAAAATGCTATTAAAAAAAAAACAGATTACAAAAGATTCATATCTCTACAAAACATCATAATACCTGAGGAACTGGCTGCCTTGTTTCCACTTCACAGCCTTGAGTTCTCAAAAGAAAATGTTATTAAAAAATGTATATATATTAATCAGATTACAAAAGATCCATATGTTAGTAACAGCAAGCTTATCATAGTTAGTATTTAATAGTTAAAAGCGACCTTGTTATTTTACTTAAATGCTCGATCAGTGGACAGTCCCTATTCTCTCATCAGCACAATGTGTCCACACCAAAGCAATTGACGCCGCATTGGATAATCCTTGATACCGTAGACATGAGCTTGTCGCAAAACATCGGTGTTTCTTTCGCGATCGGTGCAACTGATGTTCATGACATCACGAAGGCATTTGAGGTGAAACCTATCCTATGCGATGATGGTGATAGGGCACACATAGGTTTGGAAAGCCTTGGAGGAAGATTAGTCCAAAGACAAGCTGAAAAAGATGTAGGCTAACTGATAGAAAATGTACTTAATATTTTTATTTTTTTATAAAAATCACCAATAATGGTTATAATGTTGTTTTAGGCCTGTAGCACATACACTATAGAGTAGAAATGCCATATGATTTATTTAACAATTTTTGCGCCATTTTTTAATGTGTCTTTACTGTTTTTGTATGGGCGAGGGTTGACAGGAGTTGTCATTTCATACTAAATGTAAGTGAAAAAGCCATTGACTTATATATTACTTCGTAAGGACACGGACCGCATGTTAAACTGTTGCCACTAACGTGGCCCTAAAGTGATCCTCTTTAGACCGAAGTGACGTAGTCGGCTGTCGGCTGTCGTCGAGAGCGAAGGTACGTTAAAATTAGGAAAATGATAAGATTTGTCGTGTTCACTACGACTTAAGCACAACTAATAAAAAGTACGATATTTAATATGTCAGGTAAGTCAAAAATATGTTAAATAAGAAACATATTAACATTGTTTTAGAAATTTTGTTTCCATACTCTCAACGTTTGGCATAATAGAAAGCAACGCATGGTGTGTTGCTGTTTAACCGTTTACGACACAGTTTAGGATAATTCTAATAGATGGCGTTAGTGTGTCATGTATAGTAAACGTGTAGAGTGATTTGTTCTGTAAGCCGTATCTTTACTATTTAAATAAATGGAAAAAGCACTTACTAGTTTCGGATAATACCAAATCAGTGTTTCGGAGAAAGATGGTTCGTGTTGCTGCTCTATAAGGTACCTATGTGCTCGATGTTTATAGGACGCGAGGTCACTTACCTAGCACCTTATCACGTGATGCATGTTTTGCCTAAGAGATTAAAATAATGTTTATTATTTTCGTCATGTTGTCATGCTGGCTCTCGGTAACTAGATAACATTATGATAAGAATACTTATTCTTTTAGTAAAAGAGATGTTTTGATGTTACATCGGGAACTTTCCGAAATTATTTCAACAACGGAAAAAATAAACCGTCTCGTATTTTACAATTTGAAATGAAGTCAACTTTGACATGTCTTGATAATGGTGACATAAATAGTTGGCTTATCTTAGGCATGGTTTAAATGTTTAAAAAAGTTGAAAAGGTTTATTTATAGAGCATAAATACGAGCCATCTATTTCCGAAACTGATTAGTGATGTTTACTAAACTAATATAGAATAACAGTGGACAAGTCTTGTCATATCAACTTATGCCCCCACTAAAACAGCGCGCCAATCAAAGTCAAAGTCAAAAATCAGTTAAATCAATTTAGGACAGAAAATTGCCATAATGAACGTCAATAATAACATTATATGGGGCAGAACATGTCTCCTTATTTTTTGGGCTCTACTAGCGCTTCGAGACAAGACACAGACAATCTGGCAAGTGCTGAGAAGAAACGCCGGAAAAAACTCAGTCACCACTAGCTGCCACAAAAAAATATAAAATCAAATAAACAGGTAGGTACATCAGTTTAGTGAAGGCTGGACTAACCATACATTCCTGAATAGTAAATTTAATACATTTGTTTTTTTTTGTTTTAATATGTAAGTTGTTACTTGTGAACTAATTTAATACTTTAGAGTGAGTTCCGTTTACATCGGCAATTATTTCTTTACCTCTTTTTGATTTGAAGATTAAAGAAGTATTCTAAGCAAACAGAACTATCTCACAGGAGTCTTTGGAATAGAAAGGGAGATCGTTAATATAGATAAAAAATAGCAACGGTCCCAATATCAAGCCCTGGGGCACTCCCATATGAAGCAGAGCGCCAGAGGAGTTAGAACCATTAACGTTTACTGGTTGTATCTGTACGTTATTAGATACACCGTAATGTTTTAGTTTAATAATAAGTGTTTGTTTGGTGATCGACATAACCAAACGCCTTCGATAAATCACAGAACACACCTATCGCATAATGTTTATCTTCATACGCATCCATAATGTGTTTGACAAGTGCCACCCCAGCATCTGTTGTATTTCTACCTTTAGAAAAACCAAACTGTTTCTCGTGCAGTAAATTGTTAAGTTCAAAATGGGAGAGCAATTGATTAAATATAATCTTTTTAAAAATTTTTGCTAAAAGCAGGTATAATAAAAATTTGGTTGAAATTGCTCGGGTCACTTTTTTTTCCTGATTTGACTTACTTTATTTCATTAAAGTGGGAAATTTACCCTGATCAATACATTCATTGAATACATGTGCTAAGTGAGACGCTACGAGAGGTATAATGGGTTTTATTGTGTCAGTTGATATGCCCCACATATCCTCAGTTTTTTTCTGTTTCTATTCCGTAAAAGTTTTGACTACCATTAAAGGATTAATATGAGTGAAATCAAATGAGGAGTTGAACTTGTCAACAATGGACACAAGCAATGATTTTGCATGCAGAGCGGATGAATTAAGTTGTTTTGTGGTTTCGATAGGTATATTACAGAAGTAATTCCCGAAGGCACCTGCTTCATTATCGGATTTAATATTCTTATTATCAATTTTTAGTGTAAATCTGTGATCGCGTGGTTGAGTTTTTAGCTTTTGGAATTGCAAAGATAAAGTGGTTATGGACAGGTATAATGCTCGCAGAACTGACAACTCTTGGGGAAGAAAGGTTCTCTAGTGGCGATAGGAACCCGCTAAATATTGGCGTGAGCGGGACGACGATGGGACGGATCGGGAGTATGGCCGGTCTAATTACATAATGGGTGCCCACAGACAGCCGGCGTGAGCTGTACGGCTGCCGCGCATGCCACGGCGTACGTAGGTAACGTACGTGATAACGACTCACCGTACTCCCGATCCGACCCGTCGCCGTCCCGCTCACGCTTACTGTGCGTGTTACGGAACATCCTGCGTAGCACTACATAGGCTGTTTCATTTATGACGACATAAAAACACTAAACTTTAAAACACCTACGTCATATTTGTTATTATATTTCTACTTCTTCTAACTTTATCGTAAACGCAATGTCTTTTACAAGGCAACGAACACAATAACAACGTATTTTCGCAAATATTACTACGTATGTTTTCAAAAACTTTACAAGACTAATCTGCTTAGACTAAATGCGTAATAGATAAATAAATGTTTAGGATTCATAACATGTGATTCAGTTAAGCTTGTTGATTGTTATTGATCATAACAATATGATAAGATGGATTTATTTTGCAAAACATTATTTCCGCAAAAACTGTAATTAAGTAAGTATTTTACAATTAAACATTTGAGGTGGAAAATTAAGTTTAATTATTAATATTATCTAAATATATAAATCTGAATGTAAACTTAATATTAACTGATTTGAATGATAATAAATCGATTTGTAATAATAATGAACCAACGATAATGGGCTAGTTTCCTAAAAAAGCTAATCAGTCCGTCAGTTGGATTAACAGAAAATATTGGATACGTATTTCTTCTTTTTTCAATCATACACAAAATAATGAAGATATAGCCCGTTAAAGTTCCGCGTAACGTCACGCCTTGCCACATTTTTTAGCAAGGCGTGACGTCACGTGCTTACTTTGATGCGCTTTATCTCCGCCATTTTTTGTTTGCATGAGAAAAGACATAATATGGGTCCAATAGTTTTTGATAATCTAACTGACGGACTAAAAAGAATAATCTTTTGTTGACACAGGAAACTAGCCTATTGTCATAATAACCATTAATCCGTGCGAAATCGAATGAACAAAGGCAATTCAAGTTTGAGCTGGGATAAAAAGTTAGAGAGTCTATCGGGGTGTATGTACGATCAAACAATAAAGACAACAGCACGTCAACAAAGAATTTAAATTTGAAGCGCCATCAGGAGCTCTGTGGATGTTGTTTCGACTGAGGAGTATCAGATGACTTCCCGGTGCTTTTGCTGCAGGAGTGAGTAGGGTTTCAAGATGCATTACCAATTTCTCGCATGTCTAATTAGGTTAGTCCAACCAAAAAAGTTTAGTACCACTATCGTTTCTTTTGTTTTCTCTCTAACATGATGATGATTATATTGAATCGAATGGTATCACTATAAAAAATACGTAAGTAGATCATTTGTTTAAGAGAGCGTGGCTGAAATAATCAAGCAGAAAACGACGTAGGTATTTGACAAAGACGTCATACTCGTATTCGCTGTGTGCGCGATGACAGCGCCCCTAGTGACCACAATTGTTGTGGACTTGAGTCTCTCGAGAGACTCTCTTGAGAATGATTTTCGGATTGTTTTTCTTCGAAATTAGATGAAAATATCTAAAAAGTTTGCGCATAATATAATAAGTGATTTTCTTACTTGAACTAAAATACAAATTTTATAATACCTACGGGATTTAAATAAATTCAACATGATATAACTTTCCAACCTCAAAATGTGCAAAAAGGGGAAAAAAATGTATTAGCAAAGCGTGTGAGAGATTTTGAAGAGCTCAGATCTGTGATCATAAGACAAACGTCTGTAACACAAATTCCCTACAAACTTTTTTCTTTTTACAGCTGCAGTTATCCATTTATTTCTTTGCTCCAATTTCCATCTTGATGTTGGAAACAATAAAACATGTACGAAATGTTTTTCCCATTGTTTCTACACTTTATAACAGAACACGTATACCCATATCGCGAATTCTAACGTTTACACTTAAAAATACTTATTAACATTAGTATGGAATTCTATGGAAATATAGCAATTTGACACATGACAGTCCAGAGTTTTTTCACATTTCTGCTACATTGCGTGCTGCGATCGATTTGACGGCCCCCACCACCTACTTCGCACATAGCGAATATGTTAGTATTTATTTATTTAATAGGAGCAACCAACAAATCTTACACCAATAATAAAATTAACAAGTAATAACTATATAAAATATGAGCTAAGTGTAGATTTAGTTACAGGCTGCCACGACTTGCAAATGTGAGTTATAATTTAATTTGAAAACAAGCGCTTGCTTTTAAAAATAAAAAATGATTAATAACCTTTTTAGGAGTTAATTTTACAAACAATAGCCAAGATTTACAGATAAGAGTTATATGCTAAGTACTTCTGTAGCCATTTTTTTAAATTTGGGGAGTGTGTTGGAAAATATATCTATACTTGACTTCTTCTGTAACTCATTATATTGTCGTTGAAGCCTGTTCATGACAGAGTAGTGGCCGAGACTGCTTTTGGATCCCCTGGTAGTGAAAGGAGCACATATCTACCTTGTCTCGGGATTTTGTAGGGCATATTAAAATCAAGCTGTTCCAAGAGCCATGAGCAGTCCAGACCACCTCTCACAACCATCAGTATCATTGGAGGATGCAATGAAAATGTCACAAAACCTAAATCATTTGAGTTAATGATGACATAGTCTTAGGGTGCAGTGAAACCTTAATTTAGCAAGGTCATCAGTTCAATCAAGATCGATCGGAAAACTACTCTCACTACAAAGGAGACCATTACTCCATCCCGCCTTGTTATCTTATTGAAACATCCTGTCTTAGGCCTTACACACACTACGACTTAGCATCAGCAGTCAAAAATGTATAGGCCACTGAAACTCAATCTGAATCAAAAAGTCAAAAACAAAATGCTATCGCCAAGTCGCTGATCTTAGTGATCGTAAGTACAGAGTCGCAAAACGTGACGCAGAATCGATTTAGTCGTGAAATCGCCAATCGCAGGTATTAGAAGTCGTAGTTCGCAAGCTCTTAAGGTATGATTCGAATCTTGGCAGCCGCTGACCAGCAGTCGCGACCCGGCAGCGGCTGTCGGGTCGTGACGCACCGCCTGTATGCAGCACTTGCCGTTGTCGGCGGCTGTGTCGCGGTGCCAGGGAGCGTGGTCCTCTCACCGGCCGCGCGACATAGCAGCCCACAGCAGAAGCAAAATTCCCGTATTAACAGTGGTCGCAAATTCGCAATCCCTGTCTCGATCCGGTCCCAGTGACATTAAATGACGTAAAATGATCAAAACGTTCTTAATGCCATTGAAAATGAAACAAAAGTCATTTTGGTTTGTTCCATTTTCAGTAAAATTACGAACTGTAAATTGACTATTGGTTTGACATAGCCCAACGGATAAGCAAGCTGAAGTGGCAGTGGGCGGGGCACATAGCACGTAAGTAATTATTATTTTTGGGTTTCCGAGTATTCTCGTACACCGTTTTTGATCGTAATGTTGCCGGAACTAACTGAAAGCAGATCAACACTCGATTGCGACTAATGTTATGTTACCGGAATCGGCCCTCAGAATGCGCTGCCCTCCTTAACGAGGGGCGTGCGTCGCGATTGAATGGTACCTTTAGGCGCTGCGCATACGACGGGGTGGGGCGGGGCGGCGCCGGCCGGTCATTTTCACCGCGAACGATAGAACAAAGGGAATCGTATACTGCAACGCAAACGGCGGTCTAGACGACCGCGCCGGCGCGGGGCGGGGCGGGGCTGCGCGGCATGTCCGTGGCTGCCCGTCGTGGATTACAAAGACCAATTTCTATACACAAACGCTGGCTAGTTTAGTTCGCGCCGCGCGCTTAGTAAAGCTATTCTAGTAAGAATGGTCGGTCGTGTTGTGCGTTGAGTATGCGGCGCGGGCAGCCGCGGGCATCGATGGGCAGACGAGGACGTTATTGCTTCGCGGTCAAGAAGACCGCCCCGCCCCGTCGTATGCGCAGAGCCTTAGAACGTTTGTCCGATCGGTCGCCGTCACCAAGAAACGAGAATTGACTTGTTTGTGTGATGATATTGCATGCGTTTGATGAGATTGTAGAATATCAGTAGGTATTGTAGCAACCTTAAGTTGCCATGATTATAGCAGAGCGTGGGACTTTTTTGGCACAATTATGTTTTTGTCTACTATGACTGTACGTTTTTTTTATCTGTGCTAAATAAAACCTTATTCGTATGTTATATGCGCCATTAACATCCATTGTTGTAATGTCTGTAAGTTTTCGAACCAGACAGAAAATTGATGAAAATTGTTCACACAAGGACACTTTGTGACAAGGATGTAAGTTCCACACGACTGTTGACGACCGTCTGTCCGACGGTGTAGTGGTTCGCGCTCCAGACTACAAAGCCGAGCTGCTGGTTCGAATCCCGCAAGGAGCAAATGCTTGTGTGATGAGCACGAGCATTTGTACCTAGCTCATGGATGTTTATAAACGTATTTATGTATTGTTTATCCGCTATCTAGTCGCCATAATACAAGCCTTGCTTAGTTTAAGGGTTAGCTAATAGGTGTGTTTAATGTTGCCATTACAATTCCTAATTCAAAACAATGTATGTAATAAAATTCGTTCCGAAATGTATCAAGAGATGTCGCTGTGCTCATTTAAATCGCGGTAGTATTTGGTTTTTTAAATTTGAATATAAGTGCATATCATAAGGTTCAAAAAACATTCACTCTTACCTAACTGGGAATTGTCTTTTCTTTTCAACTAACAATCCTAGTTATTTTTGGGACACTGTACAATTGTGGTCCTTTGGTAAGCCGGATAAACGCTACCTGGGAGTTTGTACAACTGGCCATTTCCGTACACCGATCAAGTGATGGATTGTTGCTTATGGTGTGCCATTATTCTACGGACGAGTTTGCACTAGGAAGCGCAAAAAGCAGATGCGGTGGAACCGCCACCAGAGAGCGCTAAAAGCAGTGCAGTGTAAAGGAACCACCAGGAAACAGCAAAAGCGGAGCAGCTTTGGAAAAGCGTCAGAGGGCGCTAGGAGCAATGGTATAAATCGGAACAGTCGTGAGTCAGTGATCAAACTTTATTGGAAACAAAATTATGCAGTTTTGGACTTAGAAAAATTTTGTGTTAAATTTAGTATAGTTGCTAGAGTTGTCAAACACTTGTATTTTTTTTCAAAATTGTAATTAGGACTTAGAATAATCGGTGAAAAAGTGTACACACGGGGAACCTATGCCCGATTTTTTACAAGTGTCAAATTCGCCAAACACTTAGAAAAAATAGAATCATCGGACTTAGTATTCTCGTGTTGTGGACTACTGATATTTTTAAGATCCTACTTTATTGGCGTAGAATTGTTTGCGGATTAATATATTTCTAAACTTGTGAATTTAATCTGATTAGTATTGGTCGGTGGGCAGTTGTGAGTTTAATGTTTTCATGCCTAATAGTTTGAGTAAGTCTTTTCACTCAATGGATAATTGTTCAGAAGTCAATATGGAAGCTTTAGTTAAGTTACAAGAGGATGTCAAAATTGCTATAAGCAAGGGCAAAGTTAACTTTAAAAAGTCACCAAAGGAAAGAATCACACAAGCTTACATAGAGACACGGCTGGAAGCATTAGAGGAACAATGGAAGTTATTTATTGATACACACCGAACCATTATTACTGATATCGAAACTAATGAGTATAGGAGCTCTACTTATTTCACAGATGATGTATATGAATCGACTCACGAGATCTATTGTGATTATAAAACTGAGTTAAAAGAGAGTCTGAGTAACGTTCTTAAAGTAGTATCAAGCGGTAAAACTCCTATCTCGCAACCTTATACCGGGATCAGTATACCACAGGTTAAATTGCCTAAAATCAGTATTCCCACCTTCAGTGGAAAATACACGGACTGGACCACTTTTGAAGATTTGTTTGAGTCACTGGTCCATAGAAATGAGAGTTTAGAAAATGTTCAAAAATTGCATTATCTTAAGGCCCATTTATCCGGGGAGGCAGAGCAACTTTTACGTCACATTCCAGTTACTAATGCAAATTACATTGAATCTTGGTCTCTGTTGAAAAGAAGATTTAGCAACAAAAAGTATTTGTCAAACTGCTTACTAAAGCGATTGATTAGTCAGTCAAATATTAATTCTGATTCATCTAAAGCTATTAAAGATTTGTTAGATACGACTTGCGATTGCTTGAACGGTTTAAAAAACTTAGGTTTACAGACAGATTCATGGGACGTTATTGTAATTTATCTCATTAGCACCAAATTAGATGGAGAGTCTCGTAAGTTGTGGGAGGCACAAATAAGTACTTCTAATGATCACCCTACAATGAGTCAATTCAAAACCTTTTTAGAACATAGGTTCCGATCACTGGAGTTTTTGCCTACCCGAACAGTAAAACCTAATATAGTCCGCAATAACACCACTGTTTATCACGCTGCTGAAGTTTTGTGTCCATTCTGTTCAGAGAGTCATAGATTATACAATTGCAAAAACTTTGCAAAAGAACAGGTTGACGCACGTCGTGGTTTTGTCCAGTCAAATGGTTTGTGTTACAATTGCATGTGTTCTGGTCATTCAGTGTTTACTTGCCGCCAAACTTCCAGATGCCGGGTGTGTAAGAAAAAGCATCATTCTCTTTTGCATAACAGTAGTCCCAGGTCAACTGATAATAAAGTTGAGAGCCCATCAGTTTACAAGAGTGAAATCGTTGTAGCCTCAACTTCGTTACCCGATAGCGAAGTAAATAACGTTGTAGCTTGTAATTCAATTATTCACAGTGAAGTGCTTTTGGCTACTGCACTAGTTAAAGTAGAGTCGCGTACCGGAAACCACTTAACATTTAGATCTCTATTGGATCAAGGTTCTCAGGCTTCGTTTATCACGGAGTCTGCAGTGCAATCACTAGGTCTTAAGAGGGTCTCCAGTAACGTGATTGTATCAGGTGTTGGCGATCAAGTTGAACCCATTGTATCAAAAGCAATGGTAAGTCTAAAACTTCAATCAATTCATGATCCCAATTACACTATTCCAGTTAAAGCTCACGTATTAAACAAACTGACATCAGTCATCCCTGCACGGAAGGTTAATATTCAACTGTGTCAGAATTTAATACCACTTAAGTTAGCCGATCCCAAATTTCACACTCCTAATAAAATTGACTTGATTCTAGGAGCTGACATTTACAGCCAGATTTTAGTTAAAGGACTTATCAAGGGTTTTCCAGGCTCATCAATAGCTCAGAATTCTGAAGAAAAAGAAGCTCAGAAAAAGCTTGGATGGATCCTATCTGGCCAGGTTCTATGAGAATCTGTAGATGGTACGCAGTCGGAGTTATGTCTCAATAGCAATGTAATAAGTTTGCACGCTCATATAGATGATAGTGAGTTACTAAAGAGGTTTTGGGAGCTAGAGTCAGAACCATCATTTCCCATCAGTAAAAATAACTTTAACGAAGTGGAGCAAAAGTTTTAAAAGTTTTATGTAACGACAACAACTCGAGGTGATAATTATAAAAATACGGAACTAATACAACAGATGGATGAGGATGGTAAAGGTGTAAGTGAAAATCTGGAAAAGGATAAAGGAAAAGAGGGAACCGAAGTTAAGAAAGTATTAGGTTTGAGCTGGAATCAGTCAATTGATTAATTTGAATACATTGTGCAGCTGCCTCAGATAATCTCTTCTATAAAGTAACGGAAAGTTTTGTCTGACATTTCCCGGTTGTTGACCCTCTCAGGTTGATTGCGCCGTCTATAATCCAGGCCAAGATTTTTCTCCAGAAATTATAGATGGTAGAGCTTGAATGGGACTAGGAATTGCCAGAGCACTTGTTACATGAATGGGATACATCATATCGTGATCAAGTCAACTCTCTTACGAAATTCACCATTCTCAGATGGATGCATACCAGTTGTACCAATGCATATGTAGAGTTACACTGGTTTTGTGATGCGTCTAAAGATGCGTATGCAGCAGTCGTTTATTTGCGGGTTATAGACAGTAACGGCACAGTCCATGTAAGTCTTATTAGTTCAAAGACCAAAATCTGTCCAATAAAGGTCATACATACTACGCTTAGATGGTGCAGTTTTATCGATAATGTTGTTAGCAGAAGTTTCTGAAGTTTTAGAAGTCCCGAAAGGTTATGTGCATACTTGGACAGAGTCAGAGGTGGTATTAGCTTGGCTCAGTAGCCATCCTAATAGGTGGAAGACATTAATTGCTAATAGAGTATCAGATATTCTCTCGACGTTCGACCGAAAGCATTGGTCACACGTCCGCTCAAGCGAAAATCCTGCTGACTGTGCATCCCGTGGTATCCAACCTTGTAGCACATCAGAAAACGATTTGTGGAAGAATGGTCCCTCTTGGTTGACAAAAGAGCATATCGAATACAGTCCACATAGTTGTAACCAAGATACTAAGTTAGAAGAGAGAGCAACAAAAGACGTGGTTTGCAATATTACTAGCACCGAGGAAGGCGAGATATGTACAAGGTTTTCTTCATTTCGACGACTAGTCAAAGTACTGTCATACTGTCGCAGATTTATACTTGCCGCCTCTTCCAAAGTCAAACGTCAGCCACAAATCGTATTTCCCAATTGTATTACGAGTACTTAGACGGAGCAGGCAGAGACCACTATGACAGTTGCTAATTTGATTCAAGCAGAACATTTTAAACATGAAGTTTTATGTTATTCTAAAAGTGTTTCTATCAACAAAAAAAGTTCGATTCGGAGTCTCAATTCGTTCCTTGATTTGGACGGAGTCCTCAGGGTGGGCGGCAAACTTCACAATTCACAATTTTCAATGGACACAAAAAGTCCTATTGTCTTGCCATACCCCCTCACACCTAGTCATATTCTGGTGGGTGGTCCTCCTTGTACTTCCTCCGGATTCAATTTATGAGGTTTCAGGCGTAAGTAGTCTTAGGCGATGGCAACACTCTCAAAAAATTGTACAAGACTTCTGGCGCAAATGATCTCAGGAATATTTAGCTCAATTTTTACAGCGACAAAAATGGTCTACTCAGATAACTGAACCACAGATAGGTGATGTTGTCTTAGTAAAAGAGAGTGATCTTCCCCCGGCGTGTTGGCTTTATGGCATTATTGTGGATAAACACCTTGGTGCGGATAAGACTACGCGTGTTGTGAGCCTACGTTGCAAAGGCTCTATAATTAAAAGACCTGTGTCTAAGTTATGTGTTTTACCTGTGGCAGACTGATCTGCTTTTTCAATTCAATTTTGTTTAGTTTTTTATAAAAGGTTTTCATAAACACTTGTAATTTAAGATAAAGTTATTGTGTGTTACATTTGCTGATAGCGCATTTGTCAAATGTAGTTTTGTTACTGCCGTTAGTAGATTCACAAGCAAATGCAGTTTAATTTAAAATGTATGTTCCTAAGCAATTATCATTTTATGTTCATTTCCAAACTGCATTTATTATTAATGTATTTTACATATCTTGATTTAAAGTTCTGTTGTTAGCAATCATGAGTTTTGATGGACATCACATGCTGTCCATGGTGGGCGGTATGTTTAATGTTGCCATTACAATTCCTAATTCAAAACAATGTATGTAATAAAATTCGTTCCGAAATGTATCAAGAGATGTCGCTGTGCTCATTTAAATCGCGGTAGTATTTGGTTTTTTAAATTTGAATATAAGTGCATATCATAAGGTTCAAAAAACATTCACTCTTACCTAACTGGGAATTGTCTTTTCTTTTCAACTAACAATCCTAGTTATTTTTGGGACACTGTACAAGGTGTCATTGTGGAAATAATTTATTCATACTTTGAGAGCTATCTAGCGCATATTTTTTTGTTGTTACTGTTGTATTGTAATTGTGTATGTATGTACCAAATAAAATAAATTTCTTTCTTTCTTTTCAATAAGTAAATCCAAAAAAAAATTATTAAAAAAAAACCTACTGCAAATAAACCTGTTTTTGTCAGCCCTATCGCTACTTGACAATATTGTAAACAAATCAGAAGTAAGTATCAGCTGGTATTCGAACTCAAGACCCCACGGATGTAGACAAGACTGAGAGTAAACTGCTTCCACCTCTCCTGCATGACGCGATGACGTCAAACGTAGTGTTACACCACACCGTTGGCAGTGGTCAGTGACACCAAACCTGCTTCGCAACTGCAATCGAAGCAATTAGAGTTCAGTACACATGATGAAAAAACGTTATTTCCGACGGGTTGTGATGGGGAAACACAGGCAAATCAAATCTCAGATGGCGCCACCGTGTTCGGTCTTGTCAACCGTTGTTAACTAATGTGCACGCAAATGTCAAAATTCGATATCTTTTCTGTGCTTGCTAGTATGCAAGTTTGACACACACTTGACAACTTGACTTGATTTTGTAGAACAGTCAACGTCCTACATTTTACTATTAATTAAGACACTTTTTGTTGATTTTGATGACATAACTACATTATTTAGCAGTTTCAATTGAACTTCTTGTTTTTCTGTTTTCAGTTTAGCTCTTATCTTTTTTTTTATTGCCTCTAGTCATCCATTCTGTTAAATGAATTTGCGTCAGTTAAGTTTTTAGAATTTTAGGTTTTTTTAGGATATTCTTAATGCATACATACCTACCTGAATTAAAACGCTATTTACCAACATATTTTTAGGGTTCCGTACCTCATAAGGAAAAACGGCACCTTTATAGGATCACTTCGTTGTCTGTCTGTCAAGATAGGTTTACCAACTTTATTTTACAAGAAATAAAGTACCTATATTTAGGTCTGAGAAGAATATTAAACAGTATTTTAGAAAAATGAACAGTATTTTATGCACTGTGCGCCTTCTGAGTAAAAAAAAAAAATTTGTGAGCGTCAAGCCCGGATTCAATTCGTTTTGTATGGGGCTCTGAAATATTCCGGGTGCATGTAGTCCGAGCCTAAGTCTAACACTTATAGTGTAAAGCATTTTGATGCTGAAAACAGTATTTTTTATACTTTATTTTTGTTCAACAGTATAATCTAGAGAAAAACAGTATAATACTGTTTTTAACAGTATAGTTGGCAACTCTTGTCAAGACCCTTTCGTTCGTTCGTTCGTTTCAGCCATAAGATGCATCCACTGCTGAACAAAGGCCTTCCCCAATGACTTATCACTGGGGGGATTGCCGATACTCGCCACGCTTGGCAACTTATGTTATCTTAGACCCTTTATCTCGAGAATATCAAGGAGGTATCAATTTGAAATTAAAACGGTATACTCAGATCTACAGTCTCTTGAAACTGTGACTAAATCTAATTTCTAAGTTAACGTAAAACAAAAAAACGGTCGTTTATGCCGCAAAAAACGTATATTTCGACATTCTAGGGAATCAAAACTAGTACTTCCCGTTGACGTAGAAACATGAAACAAGTAAAGGCAAAAGACCAAAAAGTAGTTACATAAAAAAAAAAATAACCAACTAGCAAAATCGGTAAATATCTTCGAGACTCGATTTCCGTTAAATACGAATTATTTACATAGCTTCAGGTTGGTACGGACCCTCGGTGCGCGAGTTCAACTCGCACTTGGCCGGTTTTTATTTCTGAGACTTACAATTTTAGCATTACCTACTTAGTAATTTTTTAACGAATTTTAACGGTATAATGGTTTGTAACCTTGTTGTTTAGCATTCTTACATAATATGAGTTTTTTTCTGACTAACATTTTCATGTTATTTAATCGGAAGACTTGCTAAAGCGATATTTTACGCGATTTGAAGAGCTCGTTCTTTATAATTTTAAACTTAAATGGTACTTAAATAAAACTCGAAAAAATCTTTGAAATTTTTTTTTTTTGTAGGTACCATTTTGAGTCTTAAGCACTTGTCAATCAAAGACAATAATAGAAAACGAATGCGGATTCGGTGGGGGGTAGTCGAACGAAAAGCATGGTCGATCTATTTTATTGGTTTTTATTTATCATTTAAAGAGCTTAAGAGTGCAAGTTTGGTGTAGTTTGTGTTCTAATGTTTGGTTAAGTTATAAAGATCTGAAACTATTGAAATATTATTTTATTCAACGCCGCATCGAATGTCGCTCGAAATATAACTAATTAGATATATTTAAGTAAATTTATTTGTCATTTTTAAGTGTTTTTGAAAACGGCTTCAAGTTTTTTATAAAACTTAATTTTAAAACTTGAAGAATTTCTGTAACAAACTAAATCACACGCGTGTGAAGCCGCGGGGAACAGCTAGTGCGACAAAAAGTTGTTAAATTAAATTGTCATATTCCATTTTTGTATATTTCTTCCATTTTCAGTCGCATTAAGAATTGTTTGCGTTAAATAATGTTGCATGCATTTGAGGTAAGATGTAGTTGATCCAAAACTATTGATAAGACCTCTGTATGTACCTCAATACACATACATCCTGCAATAAATATATTTGGATTTGAATTTGTTGCATTTTTGACTATTTGTGTACGAAAACCCGGTTTGACAATGGGCTACTTTCCTAAAAAATCTAATTAGTCCGTCAGTTGGATAAACAGAAAATATTAGACACGTATTTTTTCTTTTCTTAATAAAACAAAAAATGATGAAGATATAGCCCGTTAAAGTTCCGCGTAACTTCACGCCTTGCGACTCTTTTTTCCAAGGCGTGACGTCACGTGCTCACTTTGATGCGCTTTATCTTCGTAATTTATGTTTGATTGACAAAAGACAAAATATGGGTCCAATATTTTTTGATAATCTAACTGACGGACTAAATAGAATAATCCTTTTATGACCCAGGAAACTAGCCTATTATTTATTTATATTACAAGGGCAGAACTAAACATATAATACAATAAAAAACTATCTTTGAATTCATAAAACTTATATTTTGAAGCCAATTGCAAAAATAAATTGGGTTTTATCATGAAATATTTTATTTAATGTTGTGCTTTTTGCGTTTCGCTCTTGACCGCTCTCTTTGCGGCGAGCCTACCTGCTTCGTATGACGCTTAAACAGGTTGAATGTTATTTGTAGACACAACAAAGTAAATAGTAGGTAAGGTTTGAGAAAGGTTGATAAAATTACAATAACAAGCTTTTCCTTTGACAAGTCTATTTCATCTCATTTGTAGGTTGACATCTTTTTTTTTTTAAATTCGAAACAACAAACAAATTGTTCCAGACCCTGGTCGTTATGTCTCTTCCTAGCATGTGTTCCATCACTGGAGACGTACATGCCGCTAGGAAAAATTGAGGTGTCGGAAATGGCGATTTGTTTTAATAAAGTATATAGAAACTATAAAAAAAACGACAATTCAAAAAGTATAATACTATCACTGACCACCTGAGTTGTCCTGTTTTTTTAGTACGATTCAAGCAGTATGCTCAATCTAGACAATAAACATCATTGACTGAAAACTAAAAACACTGTATTTATTATTTTTTTAACCAATACCAATGTTCATATTACTAATGACGATGCGAAAGAGTTCATTTGACTTTTCTCATCATCATAATCAGAATATGTCAGTCAACTGCTGAACGTAGGCCTTTCCCAATGCACGCCTTTGCTACACGCCATTTGCTACCAGCAACTCTGCGTTAATCACCTTAATTTGTATTTATATTTTAATCTAACATTATTTAAAATCTAGATATGCAGGTTCTCTTAAAATCGATCTGCAATTTTTTGAAATATTTATTTTCCGTTGTTGTTTGTGAGTTGATTGATATTGAGCCAGATGATTGATATTTTTTAATATAGATTTATACACTAATGAATGGTTAGACGTATATAAAGTAGCCTTTTATCACATCTAAATGATAAAGAATAGCTAAAATCTACGCTTGTATTACGTAGTCGAGAATCTCGCCATAAGTTCCAGATCCTAGATAAAAAACTTTCGAGATGTCAAATAAAAGTCCATGCGCGGGAAAACAACTGTCATTCGATCGTTGACAACGCGCAGACGCGGAGCGGCCATTGCAAAAAAGAAAACTTTTTCGCACTTTTTTCTTACGTGCCAGTATTTTTAGTGAAGTGTAAAGAGGTTTATAAGTTTTTTATTTAGTTGTGAACTGCTTAAGTTGGAGTTTGTTTAACAAGAGATTTTACTGGAATAGTCGAGAGAGTTCGAGGGTGAGTGTTTACTATTTGTTGTTGATTATGTAGAATACAGGGTGACAATAAAATCGTGTAATTTAACCATAAGGCTACATTTTCTGCTGTTGCTTGAACTTGATGTTTGAAAGAAAAAATAACTTATAATAATCGGTAACATTATAATAATGTACTTAGAAAGGTGTATTTATTACGACTTCGATGTTGCTTCCATAAAAAATATTGATTATCTTTGATTATTTTAACGACCTCCGTAGCCGAGACGCGAGTATGCGGACTTGGCATCGCCATCTCTAAGGTCCCAGGTTTGATTCTCGGTCGTGTCAATGTAGAAAACGAACGGTTCTGGGTGTTTTGGTACCGTCGTTGGGTTTGATTTCTATAACACAAGTGCTTACCTTAGAATGAATGAGTGTATTGCGCCATTTCTTCTTATCACTCAATCAAAAAAAAAACTCATCACTCATTTCTTCTCATCACTAAATATATTTTGTGACGTGTATTATTACTGAGTAAGTACTAGCTTCTGCCCGCGGCTTCGCCTGCGTTGAATTCGGCCTGTAACTTAAAGTCTTTATCAACGACCAAATAATGCATTATTTTATAACAAATTTGATTAAAAAGACAGTCATATGCTGTCATTGTCTTTTTTTAGAACTTTTCTTCTTCTGTGCCTCTTCAATTCTGAAGGTTGGCCGTCAGCTTCTTGAACTCCTCTTTATCAGTAGCCAACCGAAACAGTTGTTCGACGGAGGTTTAAACTTTTAAAGGGGAACAATTCCGTCATACAAGATTATTGCGTAACTTTAACCGTTTACGCAGCGCACGCAACGGAATATCTCAAAAGTAATATTTTTTTCGTTTTTGCATCATTTTTTTTAATACTCAGCTCCTATTGATCGTAGCGTGGTGTAATTTAGCCAAAAATCTTCCTCGTTAAATGGACTATATAATAATAAAATATTTTTTCAATTCGAACCCGTAGTTCCTGAGATTAGCGCGTTTAACTAAACAAACAAACAAACTGCTATACAAGGTTGCCTTTTATAAACGGGTGAAACTTTAACAGAACTTCTAAATATGTTAGAGAAACCGGACCCTATTATTTTCGTTGTTAAAAACAGGCTAATTTTCATTTTTATTATTACTAACAAAAATAAAATTTTTTTAGAGCATTCTGTCTAGTCTGAAACGTCCCTACGTCATCGCCTCTGTCTCTCTCATCTCAATCGTGCCCCACTCTTCCCTCGGGGTGCACGCACGGGGCACGGGTTGTTTTATTTTACGTTGAAATCAAAATAGTTTTCGGCGTTTTTCTCGAAAACTAGCGTATAAAAATTTTCTTTTTTTTAACAAAAATGATTCATTTATGTTTTTGTAATTGCTCTTTAAATTTCACCAGTTTATAAAAGGCGACCTTATATAATGTTAAAATGTTTAAATTATTGACATAACGTATAAATTACTACAAAAACAAGTCGCCCTTAGGAATTCTGCTGTATACAATTAATTAATAATACTAGTCCTAAGTATTACTTACCATAAAATGTTAGTCAGGATTCTAGTTGAAACCTTTATTTAGTGAAAAACTGCGATTTAAAATAAACCATAAAACAATCGCATTAAGGTGTAGAATCAATTAAAAGACTTAGTGACTGTGTTTCCTTGAACTAATGTTTCCATCTAGGCTCAAAACGGGAAATTGTCTAGGGCCGTATTAATAATCGTGGTCTTAAATTGATATATCGTTATTTACATGACACAGAGCTGTGCTGGTTTTTGTATTACCACACTGGTTTATCAAAATCTACTCAAATCACTGTCTAAAATACAGGGTGTACAAAATAATAAAACCTCTTTAATTTTTGCGAATGAGCAGCTGATTACTATGAGAGCAACTTCTAAATCGTAATTTTTAGGGTACCGGTCCACAAACCTCGGTAGCCGAGAGGCGAGCATGCTGGTCTTGGTGTTGCTATCTCTAAGGTCCCGGGTTCGACTCCCAGTCGGTCAATGTAGAAAAATAACTTTTTTATATTGCGTTGTTTCTGATTTCTGGAACACAAGTACACCTTAGGATCAGAGCAATGTATGTGATGTTGTTGAAAGGGAAAAAGGAACCCTAGTTTCGTTTCTTCGTTGTCCGTCTGTCTGTTTGTCAAGAAGCTTTTCACCAGGAACGAGTGGAGGGATCAGAAATTAATGTCAAATACTCAGTTCGGCAATCCATTCCTTGTTTTTTAGGGTTTCGTACCTTAAATAAAAAAAACGGAACCCTTATAGGATCACACTTTGTTGTCCGTTTGTCTGTCAACAAGGCCCTTTATCTCGGAAACGCGTAGAGGTATCGAGTTGAAATTAAAACCTATACTCAAATCTACATTTCTTCGAAGCTGTAAAAAGATCAATCTTCTAAGTTAACGTTAAGAAAAAGATCGATTATGCCGTAAATGTGAAATTGTGTATTGTATTATTTTTAATTGTGCTAAATAACTATTATGATTTATTCATTCATTCAAAAAACGTATATTTCGACACTAAAGGAAATCTAAATTTATATGGTACTTTCCGATAATCTAGAACTGTGAAATTTGGCGAATAATATCGTCTTATATTACAAGTACACGGAAAAATTTGAAAATATACATTTGTAATTTAATTGTGTAATTAATTAGGAATCAAACTGCGAGACTCGATTCCTGAACTATGATATTATGTACGAAATTGTACGGAACCCTCGGTGGGCGAGTCTGAATGGCCTGAATCAGTGAAAAGTCTTAATATTATGTCGCCAAACCGAACGCTGCTTGTGACTATAAAACAAACTAAATATCTTATAAATTTTGGCCTATTTGCAACAATAAACAGTTTTTTTTATTGGTTTTCTCTCTGCTTTGTGCATTGTAAAAACCCGAGATGTGTTTATGAATAATTCGATTTAGACTGTCAAGTTAATTATTATGTTTACTAACGACATATGTTCTTGGAGGACGACGCGATCGGCGTAGTGGCGCGGTGAATCGGTGGCTTTCAAAGCGAAGGGTCCCAGATTCGATTCTTGGTTCGGGTCATTTAAAAAAAATAACTTCTCTAAATTGGCTCGGGTCTGGGTGTTTGGGTGAAGCACCTGGCGAAAATAAATTATATTATATATATAAAAGATACCATTGGAAAATATTTATGTATAAGAAGAGTTCTAACACATGTAAATACATGTGTAGTAACTACTCTTCTTTTTTTAATTTGGTTATAAATAAAGAAATTGGCCGTCAAAGTCATCAAGATCTTTATTGTGACTTAGTCTATCTAAGACTCCTTTGGAAATAGATTGTAACAAAATAACAAGTCACCCAGCGTTTCAACAGATAAATATGCTAGGCATTTCATTACGAGATTATCTGAAATAAATAAATGAAATAAAAAATATATCATTTTCACAATCACATCAATTATTTAGCCCCAAACTGAGCAAAGCTTGTTCTATGACGACTAGATAACGGATAAACATACTTAAATACTTTTATACACAACCATGACTTAGGTACGTGCTCATCACACAAACATTTGCTTATTGCGGGACTCGAACCCGCAACCGCTGGCTTTGTAGTCCGGATCGCGAACCACTACACCAGACGTTCGTCATCATATGAGAATATCCGTAAAAGAACCAAAGTCACACATTCGGATTGCAGAGCCTATTACCAATCACCATCATGTCAGCGTATTGCAGTGCACTGCTGGACGTAAGCCTCCCCCAAAAAGCGCCAAAGAACAAGATCTCCCGCTATTTTAATCCAGCCACTGCCATCTTCCTAAGGTCGCCAGTCCATCGAGCTGAGGGGCGCCCTACACTAAAGCTATGTTTGCCAAGACGTGGTCTCCGTTTGAGAGCCCGGCATCGAGTACAAACCCAGCTATACAAACCATCATTCTCCGAATGTCCACTGCGTAAGGTCCTTGTTGGCTTGCCGTACCTATGCCTCTGATAAATGGCCGCGCGGCTTTCGTAGTCTCGTTATTGACTTTATTTTTTGATATTTTAAAGTATTTTTTTTTTCGTAAAATACAGTTATTAAAAATAATAACGATTAAGACGGTTCTTTATAATGTTGCCTAGATCTTATTTTTTAAATTTGACACCCCTTTGCAATGTAACCTTAAATAAAGCAACAAGAAATAAGAGTAGCAGTGTCAAGCCTTATTCCTACCTTAGTAAAACTGTGTGGAGATCACCAAGCTCATTAGTCACATTGATTTGACTGTGTCATCATCACCATTTCAGCCATAGGACGTCCACTGACTTCCAGATTGGCCGGTTGGAAGCGACCTGCATCCAGCGTCTTCCTGCGACCCTTACCAGCTCGTCTGACCACCTTGTGAGTGGACGTCCTACGCTGCGCTTGCCGGTACGCGGCCTCCATTCTAGAACCTTTCTGCCCCATCGGCCGTCAGTTCTACGTGCTATGTGCCCCGCCCACTGCCAGTTCAGCTTGCTAATCCGTTGGGCTATGTCAGCGACTTTTGTTCGTTTACGGATCTCCTCATTTCTTTGACTGAGTATCTATTTCTAAAAGCTAGCAAGTACCAATAGGGCGTCGTGACAAAATATTAAACTTGTGAGTGCGCCGCGTACTGTAAAAGATTGGGAACCCCGGAGCTAACGTATTTTTGTATAGGTATGTTAGTTATCAGTGTGTGTGTGTTTTCTAGTTGTCAATGTTTATAATATCTATAGTTTTATTGTGACAACACAACACCCAATATCATTCACTCATTTCAAGCCAAGTTTATCTGCTACTGACCTCTTCAATGAAAGCATTGATGACGTTCATAATAAGTCATTTTATACGGATAGGTATAAACAAAATATGTGTAAATAACGAACTGGTATCAGACTTAGAATTTTATTATTATTAAACAAATTGTTTTAGATTTACATTTCCCATACATGAAAAGTTGAAAGATTTACTTACCAAACAATGACATTACTCAAATTACAAATAACTATTCCGTTGTACATGATTTTTGCGTAACTTTAGCCGCCTACGCAGCGCACGCAACGGAAGCTCGCTAAAGGAATATATTTTTCCGTTTTTGCAATATTTTTCATTAATACTCCGCTCCTATTGGTCGTAGTATTATACAGGGTTATTTATTACAAAGGGGTGCCAAATCTTTAGGAGTGGCTAAGAATCAGTAACTTAATTGAACTATGCAATGAACAAAAAATTTTCTCTTTTCAAATTTAATTACCTCTATCCGCTGTTAAAAATCGTACGCGTGGATAATTTAATTCATTCATTAAAAAATGCATCATATGTGCACTATGTGAGGTCCTTGTTGGCTCGCCGTATCTACGCCACTGATTAATGACCGCGCGGTCATTAATCATGATTCGTAGTCTCTCTATTGACCTTATTTTTTATATTCAAAAGTAATTTTTTTTCGTATCATACCATTATTAAGAATAATACCGATAAAGACGCTTCTTTACATTGTTCCCTAGATCTTATTTTTTAAATTTGCAATGTAATCCTGTATAGTAGCCTTTCCGTTCCGTCGTCCGTTTCCCCGATAAACGGATACACACAAAAAAACAATTCGAACCAATAGTTCCTGAGATTAGCTCGTTTAACCAACCAAACAAACTCTATAATATACTAGCTCCACCCGCGGCTGCGCGTCTGGCTGAGTACGATGTGTCACTTCAAGTCTTTATCAACGACCCATGTCACTTCCCACCTCAAAAAATATAATAAACCACATCAATGCCTCGCTCCTAAATTAAAAGACAAAGCGAAGTTATGACCAATAGGAGCGACGACTGGTAACGTAATGTTATATAGCCTTTCACAAAAAAAAAAACACAAAAATAATTTTCAAATTCGAATCCGTAGTTTCTCACTGATGAATTACTTTAGAACCAATTTGATTACCATAAAAAGGTTATAGTATGCCAACCCTAAAAGATAGACATATGCTGTCACGGACTTTTTTTAGAACTTTTTAATGGGAACATGTCATGTCATACATGATTTTGGTGTAACTTTGACCCAGCGCACGCGACGAAAGCTCTTACACGGAATATTTTTGCCCGTTTTTGCAACATTTTTTATTGATACTCCGCTCCTATTAGTTGTAACGTGATGTAATATAGTCTAAAACCTTTCTCGATAAATGGACTTTCCAACACAAAAAAACAATTCAAATCGAACCAGCAGTTTGTGAGATTAGCGCGTTCAACCAAACAAACAAACTCCTACGAAAGATAATATTAGTAATATAAAAGCGTTTTTTCTTTGTCTCCAGGTCTCAAACATGGACGTAGAGAATGTGAACTGTAGGATGAAGGTCTCCCAGTGTGCTGACATGGAGATCTTCCCTATTGAACGACCACTTAAAGTTACACAGTAAGTCTATTAACTGCTTTTATATACTTAAATTTTTTTAACGACCTCCGTAGCCGAAAAGCGAGCATACCGGACTTGGTGTCGCTATCTCTGAGGTCTGGGGTTCGATTCCTGGTCGGTAAATGTAGAAAAATAACTTCTATATTGTCTCAGGTCTGGGTGTCGTGGTACCGTCGTTGTTTCTGATTTCTGTAACACAAGTGCTTAAGCTACTTCTCACAGGATCAGAGCAATGTATGTGATGTTGTCCAATATATTATATTTTTATTAATTTTTATTTCTAAGAACATTGTGGCAATAACAGTGGTATGAATATTATTTTTATTTTGTTTAAGCTATAGATATAATCGAAAGTCAATCATGATAAATTAATTTATTGTCTTTTCTATCAATCGATAAAAACATGGATTTTATTATCATGTTGAGGCTTATGTGTGTAAGGCTCGACTGTGCGGTGGTGGTAAATGAGAAGCCCGGATACTGATGACGTCGAGCCGCTACAATCATTTTGGGTGAAAACTATCGATTTCTTGACAACACTAGGTTCCCTGTGGTCCTATTGGTCCAGCATGGTTCAATATTCACATACTTTTTTTACAGAGAAATCAGCGGCTTAGACAGACTGGTAGAAGAACTGCACAGGGTGTTCAAAGATGACTTCGTAAATATTCAGGTTGTCCAGCAACTGATGGCTGGGTACAAGTCAGATCCAAAAGACTGGAAGAAATATGCCAAATTCGATCGTTTTCGGTAAGGATTTTGATTAATAAGAAATAATATAAGCCCATACGAGTACAATACCTTTGCCGTGCCGTGTGAGGACTGCCGTAAAGAATACACTTCCCCACCGCCAACAGGAGGCGTGTCGTAAGAGGCGACTAATTCCTGTAGCACAAGACGGGCAGCAGCGTCTACGTGCGAAATCTTATAAAAAAAACTGCGCTCGCCAACCCGCCTGCAAAGCGTGGCGAGTATTGGCAATCCCCCCCCAATGAAAGTCTTTAGGGGAGGCTTATGTTCAGCAGTGGGTCTCATGATCGTCCTAATATTTATTTATGTATGTAGTTTGCCTATGTATAATAGTATTTAGTTTATGTACATCGTTATTTACTGTACGTACCTATTCATTTGAATTTGTATCGCCTATATAGCACCGCCCACAAAACATCTCAGTTTAGCCTAATGGTCGACTGGTAGAGAATGCTTCATGGCATGAAGTCCACATTTTGTATGATTTTTTTAATCTGTGCTATAAAGTCTAAATAAATAAATAAGTGTAAGTAACACCGTGTATCGCTAAATACGCAAAAAATCTTAGGGGCTTATTCTGGTGCTCAAATACAACAATTTTTGTATGGGACCAACAGTAAAATCTTTAAAAAAACTTCATATTCATACAAAATTTCCAATCCTGTTACTCTTTGTATGGGGAAACGATTTCGATGTTGGTCCCATACTAAAAGTTGTTGTACTTGAGCACCAGAATCGGCCTTTAAGAAGTTTTGCGTACTTAGAGTTACACGGTGTGGTGTATACGTCCCACTGTAGGGCAAATGCCTTACCCCAACCAAAAGATGGTGTGGGGATTAGTATTCATGTTTATAGACTAAGTTAATTAGGTATCAAAAACTTAAGCCCAATTTGCCAGAAAAATATTAAAAAAATATGCTAAATTTGTCAAAACCAACAAAACATTTTGAGCACAGCATTTGTTTCTACTACTGAAGAAAAGAAAAATGAAATCCTCGAAAAAACAAACAAAAAGGTACAAAATTTCTTTCTTCTTTATAATTCGTTGTCCGATCAAAAGTATACACGTCGATTGATAGGTCAATTTGACAGCTTGTACTGTGCATAGAGTTTCTTAATCAAACAATAGGCTAGTTCTTAAGAAAATCTAATTAATCCGTCAGTTGGAGTCAATCAAACAAAAAAATATGAATATATTAGCCCGCTAAAGATCCGTCTCGTGCTCCCGTTCCCAAACTTTGATGCGCTTTATCTTCGTCATTTTTTGTTTTATTGACAAAAGACAATATTGGGTCCAATATTTTCTGATGGACTAAATAGAATTTGTTTTTGACGCAGGTAACTAGCCTGTTGCTTGTTAAAAGTATTATTTTCCCCAATTTTCGCTACAAAGACTCATCGATTGTCGTAACAGCCATTTTTTAATGAGTTTTCTTGCAATATTCGCAAAAAACGAGGAAGCCTAAAGCAGGAAGATGCTTCAGATGTCAATACGCTAAAATTTAATCGCGATGGTCACCCATCGTCTCACAACCGCGGCGGGGGGGTGCTTATCTTTGGTAATCTATCAAAGCGCTGCTGCCACTGCCGCCATTTTATTTCTTTATCTAAGAAAAACGGTAAATACTACTATTTTGCTTTGTTTGATGATAAACTCTTGTAATCTTTCATATTGATTATCTTATTCCGTTTTAATTATCACACTTAGTAACACATTTGTTTCAAGTATAGGTAAATACATTTTGAAAGTCTAAACTAAAAGGTACACTATCTACACAGTGACTTACAGATACCTACCTCATCATTTCAGCCATAGGACGTCCACTGCTGAACATAGGCCTCCCCCATTGACTTCCAGATTGGCGGGTTGGAAGCGGCCTGCATCCACGTCTTCCTGCGACCCTTACCAGGTCGTCTGACCACCTTGTGAGTGGACGTCCTACGCTGCGCTTGCCGGTACGCGGCCTCCATTCTAGAACCTTTCTGCCCCATCGGCCGTCAGTTCTACGTGCTATGTGCCCCGCCCACTGCCACTTCAGCTTGCTAATCCTTTGGGCTATGTTAGCATCTTTTGTTCGTTTACGGATGTCCTCATTTCTGATTCGATCTCGCAAGGAAACACCGAGCATAGCCCTTTCCATAGCACGCTGTGCGACCTTGAGCTTTCTTATGAGGCCCATAGTGAGAGGCCACGTTTCAGTTCCATATGTCATCACTGGTAACTAGAGTTGTAAATTGACGGTCATATGCTATAAGCGTCCGTCATTTATGATAAATGCTTGGTCACATTGGACATTTATTGTCACGATGGTCACATATCTTTCTTTAGTTTAAATTAAAACAAAGAAGTATCCCACTAAAGTAAGTTAACATTTAATTAAGTATTTGACAATAAAAACATACAATAAAACATGTAATTGGATCTGGATCGAACTCAAAAAAAACTCGGGCGTAACGATACGACACTTTTTAGCTTGTTCGTGCAGAAATATTTTAGAAATTTAATTTCTTTATAGATCATCACTACTAAAGCCTGTCTCTCTTATAATAATGCACTTATTTGTGACCAAATGTTTTTTTTTTCATAGTTTGTCAATAGAATTGAATATGACGTTAGTGACAATAATTGTCCAAAATGTCCGGCCACATTGAGAAAATGTCCAATTTGGTCGGTCATATTGGTCAGACATTTATAACGTAACGGACACTTCTTCTACTGGTAACACACACTGGCTGTAGTACTATTAGGTATTGTACGTCTTTAGACACTGACGTATATTGGACGAGAAGACGTTGGGTAATTTCCCGAACGCTGTCGAGCCGAGTTGGATAAACTACCTATTTGATATTTATTATCTTTGTTTTTCATTTTGAGTAAATAGTTTTTTTCTTAGAGCCGATTTTATAATAGCTTGATATATCAATGAATAAGTTTGACATGTTGCCAGTTTTGTTATAGAAAACGTCTGAAAATGTCAATTTTATTCGTCGAAAGGTATATGGCGTTTTATAAATCGACCCGTTCAACTAAACGAGCGTAATTTTCTAATGCATTGATGATGCAATGATTCTATATTTGTGTCCAGTTAAGGCTGACGTATGACGCAAAAAGAGTCGTTAATTTACATTAAAAGATTATTCCACGTTTAAAAAAACGCGACTACCAAAACTAAGTTCGATTGGCCTCGGTTTATGAGAACAAAAAACAAAAGACAATCTTTTCAAATCTGAACTTATGTCAGTTTAACAGGTAGGCTCCCGTTCGAAATATGAATTTAAACAAACACCGTTAGAATTTGCTGCGTCGTGAGCTATTCGCAGTTTGTCGGGTCTGTTCGGGATAATAGCTTATTAGGGTTTCTCAATAAACCAAAAACCATGAATTAGTGTTCTGGAGCCTCTTTGTCTGTCTGTATTTCGGTTCTAGTTTATTATCAGTCTTCTTTTTCAGTAATTATTAGACCTCTATAAACGTGTCTCAGAGTTTAAAGGTCTGATGGTAACTTGACATGATCCAAACTTGCTGGATCTAGGATCTTTGTTAAACATCCGACGACAGGCGAAGCGCTAGAAGATAGATTGGTACTTTAGAGAACAAAACTTTGAGGAAAGCCTTATGAGACAAGTGATAATTAAGGCATTCATCCGATGTTAACAAAACAATAAAAATATTCCGTCGCCATGTTCTTTCCAATGTTTACAAGTGTGTAGTTTATCATACTTAGTAACACCGACGTGATAACGAAGTTTGTTCTTTCGAGAATAGTGTGAAAATAACAACCTTGAGTTAATGGTCGACCAGCATAGAGTTCCGTATCTAGAAATATTATTAATTATCTTCCTAAGACTTTTGTCTTCCTATGGTTGGTGCAAGATAAGAAAATAAGCTAAAGGCGCTGACATTTTTGTGCTATACAGGGTTACATTGCAAAGGGGTGCCAAATATAAAAAATAAGATTTAGGGAACAATATAAAGAAGCGTCTTAATCGTAATTATTTTTAATAGTCGTATGTTACGAAAAAGAATTGCTTTAAAAAATCCGAAAATAAAGTCAATAGAGAGACTAAGAAAGCTGCGCGGTCATTCATCAGAGGTGTAGGGTACGGCGAGCCAACAAGGACCTTACGCAGTGCACATACGGGGCATTTTTTTCATGAATGAGTTAAATTATCCACGCGTATGATTTTTAACAGCGGATAAGAATAACTAAATGTAAAAATAAAAGTTGTTCTTTGCATATTTCGATTAAGTTACTGATTCTGAGTCACTCCTATAGATTTGGCACCCCTTTGCAATGTAACCCTCTAGGTATCAGGGTGTTTAATTAATATTTATAATAATAATAATAGTAATTTATTCTTATTATCATCATCAATTCAGCCATAGGACGTCCACAGCTGAACACAGGCCTCCCAAAATGATTTTCATCGGGGGGGATTGCTAATACTCGCCACGCTTGGCAGGCGGGTTGGCGAGCGCAGTTTTTTATAACATTTCGGACGCAGACGCTGCTGACTACATGCCTCGCCTTTTAATACATGCCTGTTCTTATAAACGTCCCAAAAATATAAGTTTGCCCTACCAGTCCTACCACCGCTTTGGGACTACTTAACGGCTGGTGATAAAAATAAAAAAAATCTAAAATAACAATGTATTTTGAACTAATTTGGTAAATAAATGCATTTCTCTTTAGTGAGAAATGGCTAAAAGGGGCAACCAATATTTTAGTTTTATTAAAAAAGACATAGTTACAGTAAAAATATTGCAAAACATCCAATACTAATAGCTACAAATAAATTTCAAATCTGTCTTTCGCAATCATCATCCTCCCCCAATGACTTGCCAATACTCGCCTCGCAACACTTGGCAGGCGGGTTGGCGAGGGAAGTTTTTTATAAGATTTCGCACGCAGACGCTGCTGCCCGTCTCGTGCTACAGGAATCAGTCGCCTTTTACGACGCGCCTCCTGTTGGCGGTGGGAAGGTCTTTTGAAATATTAAATTATATTTGTTTTGTTTAATTTTTTTCTGCTATTTTGCCCCAATTATATCTAGTGGAGGTAGGCTTGTTTGACCTTGATAGATGGGACAAGTTAGTTATTATTATTATATTTTTGTAACCCTTAGACAGGGGAACCAAACTGGATCCAAATGGTATGAATTGATCCATTTGGATTATAGCTAACATTTAGTGTTATCTTAATTTTATTTTGGTTTCCTCATGAAGTTTTAATAAGCGAGTTTAATTTAAACAGTTTGTTTATTGTAATTAATTAGATACGGTTCTTATCATTGAACGAATGAACTCCAAAAACGAATACTGCTGTCACCAAGTCAGTGTGTCGGGGCATCGCTTTAAATGACGCATGTAATTAGATAAAAAAAACAATAATGTTTTATATAAACAAAAAATCCATCTGCTGTGTACTTTACTTTATATTACTTTGTTCTTATCGGATAGTACGAACATCCGACAATGACGTTTACAGTCTTAAAATGGGTGATTCATTAACCTTCTTTAAATTCTAATTAAAACACCTTTGTATAAAACACAAAAAAGAACAGGCTAGTTTCCTGGGTCAAAAAAATATAATTCTATTTAGTCCGTTAGTTAGATTGTCAAAAAATATTGGACCCATATTTGGTCTTTTGTCAATCAAACAAATAATGACGAAGATAAAGCGCTTCAAAGTTTGGGAATGGGAGCACGTGTCGTCACGCCGTGCTAAAAAGTGTCGCAAGGCGTGACGTTACGCGGAACTTTAACGGGCTATATCTTCATCATTTTTTTGTTTGATTGAGAAAAGAAAAAATATGTGTCCAATACGAGTATTTTCTGGTAATCCAACTGACGGACAAAAATACGTGTCCAATATTTTCTGTTCATCCAACTGACGGACTAAAAATATTTTTTTAAAGAAACTAGCCTATTGAATTGTGGAATCTGTAGCAAATTACCACAGTCTATTGCTGAACTACCTATGTATTTTAAATCATACTCGACTCTACATGAAAAAATAAAAATATATGGCTTACTATTGCCTTTCTCGTAGATAAATATCAATTTCTATTGTATTTTAAATCGCATGTCAAGATGATTTTAACAAAAAAAGGTTAATTTAATACACTGTAAATGCCTATTTAAATGATACAACATATGGAATTTAATACTGCCCCGTCGCACAGGTGCATTTTACCATGTAATGTAAGCATACTATGTATTTAAAAAGAGGCTGACAATAGTGACCGAGTTTCTTGCGCCGCTTATTCTCGGCGCTAGCCCACAATATTGGATTGTTCCGAAGCAGTGGTAGGGTGAATATTTGGGACGTGTAAAATAGCTCAATTTAGGCCTATTTGCAGAAATAAATTGGTTTTATCGGTTCTTAATCATGAACTGAAAGAACTTGACATGATTTTTTAATTATTCAATTTAAATGCTGGCAAGTATTTAAGTAATAGTAAAATAAGGACAGAACACAACCACAGTAAATACCTAAGCTATGTACTGTGACACAACCGTCAGTAAAGGGCGCTACTGTACCACGTTAACTGACTTTCTGTTGTCTGAAGTTGAAGCCGTGATGTCGTCGACATATGGTTTTCAGCAAGACGGAGCTACGAATAATGGCTTTGTTGAGAAATCATTTTGGTGATCAGATAAATACGTGTTTTGGACCTGTCATCTGACCATCTAGATCCTGATTTGACACCTTTTTTCTTTGGCGTTATAAAACCTAACAAGAGAGCTTTATTGAATCAAATGATTCTTGCTTTATGATTCTTGATATTTGATTCTTGATTGTTATTATTTTATTTTATTTGGAACAACAAACAATTACAAAATATTGCATAAACAAAAACCTAAGCTTGTTGTTTCTTGATTCTTGATTGTTGTTTCTTGATTGTTGTTTCTTGATTTTTGATTGCGGATTCTTAATCGTGTCACCTTTTTGCCATCTTGTCACAATTCTGGATCTTGTCACCAGATACACAAGGAACCTGGTGGATGCTGGCAACGGAGCCTTCAACATCATGATACTCTGCTGGGGCCCAGGACACGCGTCCGCTATCCATGACCACGCCGACTCGCATTGCTTCATGAAGCTGCTGAGCGGGAGCTTGGAGGAAGTCAGGTGAGGATCCTTGTCTTATGAGTTGTGGTCTTGGTGGAGTAATAAATTAAATTTAAAATAGAGTCTAGTGTACAGAATGTTAGATTGATCCCATAAAGCCGAAAAAGGTATGTGCAAACATGCATTAAATAATAAGGTAAGCGAGATTCTGATATAAATATTTTATTATCATCAGACAGAAAGAGAGACGACCAAGAAAGTTATCTTACATGGGTTCGATTCCCGGCCGGGTCAATGTGGAGAGAACGAACTTTTATTTATTAATCTCGTGTCTGGGTGTTGTGGTACCGTCCTGATTTCTGATTTCAGTTAAAAAGTGTATTTGCAACTTACTTTAACATTAGGATCAGAGTAATATATGTAATGTTGTAATAGTATGTATGTAATGTTGTCTAATATGGGTTCCATTTTTTCCTTTTGCTATGGAAGGCACGGAAAACGTGCCTTCCATAGCACAGACGGATAAATATCACTTAATACCTATGGCTCTGTAACGGTCACCCATCCATTTCCAACCACAGCGTAGGTTGCTTAACTTTTGTAACCTCTACCAAATCACTGCTGCCACTGAGCCACAAGCGTTGTATTAGCCAGAAGTAAAATTTCTGGTTACCTTTTTATGTAAAGATTTGAAAACAGGCCCAGTCGTGTCCAAGGATAGTTAAATAGGTTCAAACCGGTTCGGCATGCGTCTGATAAGTTATCTGGTTGTAGCACAAATATTATTGCTTGTACAGTGCATCCATAAAAGATAAAGATCCAGAAGGATAAAGCATTGTATACACTAACAATAGAGAATATGCATATATTTTTATTTGCTCTTAAAATAACTAGTACTTAATTAAAATGAGTGCCGTGTGAGGACGGCCGTAAAGAATACACTTCCCCACCGCCAACACGAAGTGTGTCTTAAGAGGTGATTAATTCCTGTAGCACGAGACGGGCAGCAGCGTATCGACCATTTTCATTGGTCGATAGGATCCACATGCGGTATGCCCAGAATTTCGAGGTGCTTGTAGCTCAGTGGCTGCAACGCTTTGGTAGTGATTACCAAAGTTAAGCCACCTACGCCGCCGTTGTGGTTGGATGTGTGACCATTCCGACCATATTTAGTAACATTTATCACAAGCATCTTCGTGCTTCGGAAGGCACGTTAAAAGTTGGTCCCGGCTTATATCACTTGACTAGTCGTAAATACTAAGCCCATATGATAAACAGCTGACAAAACTTCTTGGTTTGCCATTGAGTGAGCCAACCGCACCCAGTTATAATAGATACAATGTTGTGAACAAATCTTTATCTCATATTAATGAGAGCATACAAAAAACATTCGATGTTTAACCGATGCGATTTTAAACAGGAAACGAGATTGCGTTCTATACTGGGTCAGTAAGTCTGGACTTCTACATGGGGCACATTAAAAGTTTTGCACTTCTAGCTAATCGGAACTAAGTATTTGAATTTCGAATGTTATATTTTTTTAAACGTTGCAACCTTCTTAGTAATAAAAAAAATCTATTGGCGGGAAATGATTTGTCAATTGTTTTTTATCACACATCAAAGTTCTACATACGCAACGAAAATGAAATTAAGTCGAAAAGATTTTAGAGCGATGATTTTTTATGATTTTAAAAGTTCTCTCTCTCCGCAAGACTGTGCCGCTCGTCTTCAAAATGCTTTTGGGAGAGAAGCACCTTGTTTGAGCACCGTGAGGCGATGGTTTTCTGAATTTGAGAGAGGCCGAGTTTCTTTACATGACGAATTTCGTGAAGGGCGGCCTTCAACTGCCGTCAACAAAAATAATGTGGCTACTGTTAAGCGGCTAATTGAAGAAAACCCGCGGATTATTAGCTTCCGAAAAAGTACAAATCGTCACCCATCCTGCGTATAGCCCCGACCTAGCACCCTGTGATTTCTGTATTTTCCCCAAAATCTAAGATTTGATGAGAGGTTTTACTTTTACCAACTCCGAAGAGGCAGTGATAGCGTTCAATCAGCACGTAGAAAACATGCCTTCAGATCTGTGGTCCTCCTGTTTTAAAAAATGGTTCGATCGCATGAAAAAATGATTAAAATGTAAAGGAGAGTATTTTGTAAAGCAATAAACATAATATTTTGGTTATAACATGTTGTTTTTTTAAGATCCGCAAAACTTATAAGTAGTTTGACCTACGTATCATCATAGCATTTAACTCGTTTCGCTATCATCATAGCATATTTTTGTAAAATCTTAACACTAAATGCTGCGTTCTATCTGATCACTGAGACAAAACGCAGCGTTTTCTTAAGCAATATCGGTCCGCATGTTTCCAAAGCAATGTTTGTGATTCGAGCGAGTTATTACTTGCATCATTTGTTTTTACTGCCAATAATGGGGAAAACACACGAGATAGAGTTAATTATTAACTTAAAGTTATCAGTACATAACAATGTAAATTAAGTTATATGAAATATTGTAATGCTATTGCACTGTAGAATTAATGATTAAAGACAAAAACTAAACAATAAGATACTACCATATAGTCAACACATGAATTTCCTTTCTTGTCTTACAAGGTTACCAGACAACGATTTAAATTGCTGAACCATCTTCTAGACAAAGGCGCAATTCAAGTTTAAAAAAAAATTAATCGAACCTGGAACCAACTCGAAACTTGTTGCGCTGGTACATTTTTGCGCTACTACGCCAATTGATTGTAAATAGTACGTAGAACTGACGGCTTCTGAAGGTTTTGAAATGAAGGCTACGTAGCGGCAAGAGCAGCGTAGGACGTCAACCCACTGTGAACAGACGACCTGGTACAGATTGCAGCAATCTGGAAATGACTGGGGGAGCCTATGTTCAGAAGTGGACGTCCTGTGGCTGAAATGATGATGATGACGCCAATGGGCTAGTTTCCTAAAATAATCTAATAAGTCCGTCAATTGGATTAATAGAAAATATTGAACATGTATTTTTTCTTTTCTCAATCAATCAAAAATGATGAAGATATAGCCCGTTAAAGTTCGTAACGTAAGTAACGTCATGCCTTGCGACATTTTTAAGCAAGGCGTGATGTCACGTACTTACTTTTATGCGCTTTATCTTCGTCATTTTTGTTTGATTGACAAAAGACAAAATATGGGTCCAATATTTTTTGATAATCTAACTGACGGACTAAATAGAATAATCTTTTTTTGACCCAGGAACCTAGCCTATTGTGTCATCATTTAGTAAAGAATATCACAAAACAGGCTCCTAACACTTTACTAGCCTACAGAAAATAAAGCCCACTTCCTTGTAAAGTCAGAAACTTAACCTATTATTCTATTTTCTGTTACAGATACGACTGGCCTTCAACAGTAGAACCTGAAGTCAGAAAAGTATTAAAAAGAAATTGTCGCAGCTCAGAGAACGAACTGGAAACCAAAATGGCGGACTTGGGCCTTAATTGTGAGAATGACAGCTGCCAGAATTATGGCGGGAAAGTTGACAGGTGTCAGATGGAGTGCCGTAATGGGAACGGGTGTGATGAAGAGGACTATAGCTCGGAACAAATGGAGGAGATTGGGAGGACACGACTCGAAGTCAACGATGTTTGTTATATTAATGGTAAGTAAGTTTTACTACAAGCGTTTTAATTTTATACAGGGTTATTTGTAAAACATCAACAACTTATTTGTGGCTAATTCTGGTGCTCAAATAGAATAACTTTTTCTATGAGACAAACATAGTAATCTAAAAAAAGTCATAAAATTGATGTCCACTGGTCGGCGGCTTATTATGGGGGAGTAAAATATTTTTTGCGATTTCGATGTTGGTCACATAGAAAAAGTTGTTGTATTTGAGCACCAGAATCAGCTCCTCCTCAGGAGGTTGTTGAGGTTTTTCAAACAACCCTGTATAGGGCACACTAATAAATGTAGTGAATGTTAAAACTATTCTAATGAGACGTAATAAATATGCATGATAATAATAAATATATAAAAATATATGTGTATTTTATTAAATTTAATTTGCAAAATACCATAGTTTGTTTAGTACCAATTACAATTTATTTTGGACCTTTACCACACCCATTACCTGTTTTCTGCATGACCCAAAGGTTGGCTGGTAGAGAATGCCCTTGGCATTAAGTCCACTGTTGTACATTTTTAAGTTTGTGCAATAAAGTTTTAAATAAATAAATAAAGTGATCTAAATTTAATAATATTCCTTAAATCTTATACAACTCTTGTAACTTGTACAAATAAATAAATAATTTTCACTATCACACCAATTTATCTAACTCCAAACTAAGCAAAGCTTGTACTAAGGCGACGAGTTATCGGATAAAGCGTAACACACACAGAGAGCGTGCGCGGGACGGCGACGCCCGCGACGGGACGGGTCGGTAGTACGGCGGGTCTAATAACATACGTTTAAATGGGCGCCCACAGACAGCGGGCTCCCTGTGTGTGTTACGCTTAAACATAACTACGTTTATAAACGTCCAGGACTTAGGTACAAATGCTCGTGAGTCGTGCTCATTACACAATAATTGGCCCCTTGCGGGATTCGAAACCTCTATCACCTGGCTTTGTAGTCCGGAGCGCGAACCACTACACCAATATATAGTACCACCAGTATAGTTCTTAAATATACCGCGCCGCGAACCGAACCGACTACATCAATCTAGTCAACAAGTAATAAATGAATAAAGTTTATTTGGCACAATTAATTACGACTTCTCATAATTATGTATTTCCTGTAAAAAAGGTTGACAAAGGTGACTGAGTTTGTTGCGCCGTTTCTTCTCATCACCAGCCGATATGTAGCCCCGAAGCGGTGGTAGGGTAAAGCTATATTTTGGGACGTGTATAAGTGCCCGGAAGAGGGCCTATATACTGAATAAATGAGTATTAATGAGTATTAATGAGTATTAGTGAGTATGATTTCTACACCCATCCTGACTTCACTGGTTAATGAAGTTAGGATGTCAATGGTCACTGTGATTTAAAGATAACACCATAATTGTTTATAACACGTTATTTATAAACCAATAAAAGATGTTTTCTCATTAATTAATCATTATTGTAATGTCGTGGCCAGAGAGTAGTTAACCTATCAACTAGAATTATCAACATGAAGTTAATTATAAAGGAATTGGTGAGCTTTCATTCTAAAGAAGAATGTAAATTAAATGTTAAATTAATCTGTAACAACTAGCTCATTCTGTCGTCGAGTAAGTGCGACTACGTGCGGCCAATCACCGATAGATGGCGCTGTACCCAGTTACCTCGCGCAAGTGTTTCGTTTAACGGATCAGCTTTAAACTTGGTGCAAATAAACAGGGTTAGAGAAAAATACTTAGCTATTTTTGTTCCTTTAAAACAGTATGAGTAGTATCCTTAACTGATACTGATTCAAGGGAATAAAACTAGCTAAGTGTTTTTTTTTACAACCCGATATATAGGGTGTACAAAAAAATAAAAAACTTCGTGAAGTAGCTGTTATTCAACGACTTTTAATATCGAAGCAACATCACTTTTCTTACTAAAGACCTTTGTAAGATTGTTTGCAGATGATACATAAAGTAGGTAAATACAGGGTTATTTATTTAAAAAAAAACACTTCTCCATACTAACTGATGTCAGTTGGTGGCGGCTTCGTATTGAGAAGTGATTTTTTTTTGCGATTTCAATGTTGGTCCCATAGAAAAAGTTGTTGTATTTGAGCACCAGAATCAGCCCCTAGGAGGTTGTTGATGTTTTACAAATAACCCTGTATATAATTCTTGGAAAAATTTATTAAACTTTTCAGTACAATGGACTTGTTGAACTACCTGTTCATGAGTTCAAAATTTACAATGTAAAAAACCCTATTAAAAATGACATATTAATATAATAATAGCAAGCATTTGTTCAAACACCCTGATGATATTCATATTCATATTCATTTAATCACTTCATAATGTACATTATAGATGGTCAATTGTAACATTACAACCTTCATAAGGCATTCGTGAATTAAAATTATTTAAACAAATTAAATTTATAATTACATTTACATGTCATCATTATATTACATTCATACAATATTAGATTCATAAATTGGTCATTCATAAAAAAGTCAAAATTTACATTTTAAAATTAAATTACAATTATCAAAATAAAAATTCAAATGTATACATAGTTAGTTTATCATTTTATTGTAGGGAAAAATAACATTAACAGTAAAATTATGTCAAAGATGTCAAGAAATTATGATATTTAAAATTATGATATCCAATAACTCGCTCGGTTAAAAAATGCTGCTCATCACACTAGTTAATGCCACCTACAAGACAGTCAAAATACTGTTATCATAATTCATAGACAAATATTCTCTAGTCAACAGTCTTGACTGAGGCATTTCTATGAGTTTTGTCAACTGTCAAGGAACGAGTTTTTTACTAAGGAGTTTAACTAAATATGCCTTTCTTGTCCCCAGACGCCCTAGGCCTGCATCGCATGGAGAATCCATCCCACGTGGACAGCGCGGTCTCCCTCCACCTGTACTGCCCCCCCTTCGACAGCTGCCGAGTCTTCGACGCGAGGACCGGGAAACCTTCTGAGGTGAAGGTCACCTTCTGGTCCGTTAATGGGAAGAAGGTCAAACGGGTATGTATTTTTATAATCTTTTATATCTACACTTCTTTTTCTTCCTAGCGCTTTACTGTGTGTTCACTAGTGTTGTAAAGTGTCCGTCACGTTATAAATGTCTGACCAATATGACCGAGAAAATTGGACATTTTCTCAATGTGACCGGACATTTTGGACATTTATTGTCACTAACGTCACATTCAATTCTATTGACAAACTATGAAAAAAAATCCTTTGGTCACAAATAAGTGCATAATAAGAGAGAGACTTTAGTAGCAATGATATTTATCGAAATTAAATTTCTAAAATCTGCAAAAACTGTTATTTATATGGTTTACCACTTTTACCACATTTCATTTGCCAAATGCACCTTACGTAATCCAGATCCAACTACATGTTTTATTGTATGTTTTTATTGTCAAATACTTAACATTTAAGACTTACTTTAGTAGAATTCATCTTTTTTAAATTTATACTAAAACAAAAAAATGTGTGTGACCATCGTGACAATAAATGTCCAATGTGACCAAGCATTTATCATAAATGACGGACGCTTATAGCATATGACCGTCAATTTACAACTCTTGTGTTCACCTTTATCAATAACATATACCCCTTTATAAAAGGGTTGTAACATCTAAAACTAACTTAGGTTCAGTTTGTATGGAGCAGTGAAATTTTTTTTAGAGATCAATGTTGGTCCCATAGAAAAGTTGTTGTATTTGAGCACCAGAATCAGCCCCTAGGAAGTTGTTGATGTTTTAAAAACCACCCTCTATATCCTTCCATAATACATGGACTATCCAACACAAACATATTTTTTCAATTCGAACCAGTAGTTCCTAATATTAGCGCGTTCAAACAAACAAATAAACTATATCTACCATCTTCATCTATACGGTCCAATCCCGGTTGCGTCCAAAGTCATTGCTTTGGAGCCCAGGGTCCGCTTTCCTTGATTTACTCCTCCACTTCGAGCGGTCTTGAGCGTCTCTAGTTGTGAGATCATTAGCACGCATGTCAGCCCTCACAACGTCAAGCCAACATT
Source organism: Anania hortulata (assembly GCA_963576865.1). Classification (NCBI taxonomy): domain Eukaryota; kingdom Metazoa; phylum Arthropoda; class Insecta; order Lepidoptera; family Crambidae; genus Anania; species Anania hortulata. Next base: position 8,904,456 of record OY756416.1, read on the forward strand.
TCTTAGGTCTACCCCTTTTGCCAGGACCTGGTGGTGGCGGCATGGTCAGACATTTGTTTCCTACGTAGCTTGCCGGTATAACTACCATGTAATTGCTAAAAACAAAATTTGAAAGGATTGTATTAATCAAATAAAAAAAATAAAAACCGACTTTAAAAAACTAAAACGCTAAAAATAATCTTAACACTTACGTACCTAATCAGTTAGTTTTGGAGTCGGTGCAAACGAAAACATTGATCTCTCATCGACTGGCATTTATTAGAGTATCTTTGAAGTATATGCTATTCATTAAAAAAAGAATCATCAAAATCGGTTCACATTTGGCAAAGATATTAAGTAAGATAGATACTAAAATCAGTTGGCGTGGTACGGAGTTCATGCAATGTTTCATGATATTCTTATAGATCCCATCATCAGAATTTAACCAAATTTATATGGGACCATTCTGAAAGTATTACCTTTCAAACAAAAAAATAATTATCGAAATCGGTTAACGCAGTAACGAATGATCGCTGCACATACATAAAAAAAAAAGATTCCGACGAATTGAGAACCTCCTCCTTTTTTGAAGTCGGTTAAAAATGAGGGTATATTGTAGAATTTTTTAGAATTAATAATTTTATTTACTTGAAACATGGTAGTAAAAGTTGATACAAAGTAATTGTGTGCTTAAGTTTTGCTAATGAAATGCTTGTATAATGATAGCATGCAAACTTAATAACATTTAGTTAGTGATAATAATTCAATCAATCATAAAATTAAATTTGAATTAATAGCAATAAATTAAATTAAGCAAAATCAAATAAATACATTGCAATAAGTATGTCAAAATATGAAATCAGTCATCAGCTACGTTCACTGAGCCATTTAAAGAGCCTACACTTATATAAATTAATATATTTTCGAACCATAATCCACAATTGGCTAATTTTATATTTTTGACTTTCAGGTAATAGAAGCAAATGACAACGCAGATAGTCAGCAGTAAACAAGATGGCGGCAATTAAATAGGTTCTTCGGTCTACATTCAATTTAAATAAGAGATTAGTGTTTATTAAAACCACACATATTTTATAAGGTTTCTATTAACGTTTTATTTATTAACAAATAAATTTTATAATAATGGTACAAGGCGTTATTCTTTGTATCAAAAACCATGAATCCCTGCCTCCCTTGTATGACCACCAAGACACGATATCATACAGCGATTTATTCAAACCAACTGTTTTTTAAAAATTATGATAGACATAGCCGCCATTTTGAATTATTAACGAAACAGCGATCGTAACGTGTTACGTCACCGGCACGGCGATTTATCATAGCGGCTATTAGATTTTGACAGTTGGTGTCGATAAATCGCTATATCATATCATGTTAGTGGTCACGCTACGGCTAGCTGCCAAGCGGTAGCCGGGCTACCGATTTCATCAGCCAAACATGGCATCCTCCCTGCCGAAAAATTGTTGATAATTGATATGACAGTCGGAAGTAGGTTAAAACGACTTCCAAGACTTGATTTTATAGAATATAATCTTTATTTGCTATGAAAGTGGTTACAGTGGGTCTTATAAATAGGTATAATGTCATGTAGATCAGCACTTTTAGCTTTGTCATTTAAAGCATGCAAAATTTATAAATCAATTTATCAAATTAAAACACTCATTTGTCATTTAAAGCATGCAAAATTTATAAATCAATTTATCAAATTAAAACACTCACGAAATTACAAAATTATTATTAATATACATTATTTTCATTGCGTTATTTATTTTTACTGTCAATTTATTTATTATTATTAATCAATTCCTCTGTGCTATAAAATAATTTACCCATAAGCCAATTTTTTAACCACTCTTAAACTTTGATAACGGCAATGCTTTTTAGTGTTCCGGTAAGGCATTGAACACCTTGATACACATAGCTCGGGTTTGTCTATGGTAAGATTTGGTTCTAGGCAGTATATCAAAGACCAATCTGTCTGGATTTCGCGTATTCCTGGGATATATATCCCGTGTTGTCTTGAAATAGTGGGGATTCATTTTTACAAAACAAGCAAGTTCAAACATGTATGCACGGCAGTGGTAAGATATTTAACTCCTTAAAATAGGTTTACATGAAATATAGTTAGGTACGGCACATTATGGCCCGAACACATTTTTTTGGACAATAAAAGCCTTTAAAATCACACGAACCACCCCAGATCACCGGACCATACCTCAGGACTGACGAGACATAACCATGATATGCCATATATGAAAGTTAGTTACAAGTGAAGCTAATCTAATTAAACAAGCACTCCTTGTATGTATATTGTATAAGTAATAATATACAGAATTCAGAAAAGGGTTAGCCAAACGTGTTAAGTGCATGGGGTTCCCTACGTAAAAACGAAACTCAAATCATCTATTTCCATTTCAACGAAAACCATTGATCGATTGCTCCATTGATCGATGCCTTATTAGTACCAAGCTTTAATTCCCCGATGTAACAATTCACCGAAAACCAAGTTATCGATGTTTATTTCAACTACACTATACATAACCGACTAATTATTTTGTCGAATGTAACATTTCACCGATAAATCGAGTAGATCTGCACTGTACTTTTAGATATTTTATTAATATAACATTACATCAGTACTTATATTAAAGAGCTCCACGCACACTCTATTTACCCTCTTAAAGTAGTGCACACACGACAACAGGTAAAATTCGGTTTATAACGAACAGTACCGCGCCGGTCGGTTGACCGAGTATTAGGACTATGTCCTGATGAAAGATGGGAAGGTGATCGAATACTCGTACTTTGACGTGGAAGTGGGGGTTGAAAATTATTAAGAATAAACAATACATAACTGTGTATAAATATATTATAACAAGCTTTCTAGTTAAAAATCTAAGGAAGAAAAACCGACTTCAAAACACTAAAATGCTAAAAATAATCCTAACACTTAAGTACCTAATCAGTTACTTTTGGAGTCGGTGCCAGCCGATGAGAGATTCAATGTTTTTGTTTGCACTGACTCCAAAAGTAACTGATTAGGTACTTAAGTGTTAGGATTATTTTTAGCATTTTAGTGTTTTGAAGTCGGTTTTATTTTTTTTAATAAAATTTACTTATTTCATCAATTTTTAGTGATAAATCGTAATCTAACTGCTGAACACCGATTTCATCCCCTATTTTCCTACCCTTAGGGGTGATTTTTATTTTGTAAACTTTTAGCATATTATCTTTGAAGTATAAGCTATTCAATAAAACAAAAATCATCAAAATCGGCTCATATTTGACGAAGATAGGTAACAAGAACCACAACCAAAATACTATCTGGGTATATATTTGTTGATTTTCTCGAAAAGTTCTAAATCAATTTCGATAAAATTTATATGGGACCACCTCTGAAGTATGATCTACCAAACAAAAAAAGAATCATTAAAATCGATTCATAATTGGCGGAGTAATCGCGTAACAAATATACAAAAAAAAAAAAAAAACAGTCGAATTGAGAACCTCCTCGTTTTTTGAAGTCGGTTGAAAATAGTTTTAAGTAAAATTTAAAAAAATCTAAAATGAACGCCAAAAAATCTTATCAAAAAATGTTGTCACTTGTGGTAAAATGGTATTTTGTATTCTCAAAATAGCTCTCCTTACACTTAACAATCCCAACATGTTTGGCTAATTGCATCTCAGAAACGGCTCTAACGACGGCACTGGGCCTGTGTCGAGGAGTAGGTATGGCCAAACTAATAGTCATCATCCATTGACTTATATATTACTTCGTGAGGACAGGGCGGACCGCATGCTAAACTGTTGCCACTAACGTGGCCCTAAAGTGATCCTCTTTAGACCGAAGTGACGTAGTCGGCTGTCGGCTGTCGTCGAGAGCGAAGGTACGTTAAAATTAGGAAAATAATAAGATTTGCGTATATCGTCGCTCCACCTTGTCGGAGGGCGCCCCACGCTGCGCTTGCCTAGTCGCGGTCTCCACTCAAGATCGCACACTCAGCATTATGTACCTACGCTCATATAATTTTACGCATGGAAGGTAATAAAATAAATAAATAAATATTGGACAACATTACATACATTGCTCTGATCCTATGGAAGTAGCAAACGTACTAGTGTTACATAAATCAGAATCAACGACGGTATTAGAACACCCAGACCTTAGACAATATAGAAAAGTTATTTTTCTACATTGACCGACCGGGAATCGAACCCGGGACCTCAGAGATAGCGACAATCCAGTATGCTCGCCTCTCGGCTACGGAGGTGATGCAAGCTAGATTGCACTTTATTATAATTTATAATGCAGCAAGATTTTTTTTTTGGAATGTTCTAAAAGAGTGCGCATTTACTCGTATCTACAGGGTTACATTGCAAAGGGGTGCCAAATTTAAAAAATAAGATCTAGTGAACAATTTAAAGAAGCGTCTTAATCGTTACTATTTTTAAAAATCGTATGTTACGAAGAAAAATTACTTTAAAATATCCGAAAATTAAGTCAATAGAGAGACTACATTTTTAACAGCGGATAGAAATAATTGAATGTAGAGAAATGTGTTTTTGATATTTCGATTAAATTACTGATTCAGAGCCACTGCTAATGATTTGGCACCTCTGCAATGTAACCGAAAAAATCCATTCTATCTGTAAATGTCTCATCATCATCATCATCATCATCATTTCAGCCAAAGGACGTCCACTGCTGAACACAGGCCTCCCACAATGACATTCATTGAGGGGGATTGCCAATACTCACCACGCTTGGCAGGCGGGTTGACGAGCGCAGTTTTTTATAAGATTTCGCACGGAGACGCTGCTGCCCGTTTTGTGCTACAGGAATTAGTCGCCTCTTACGACACGCCTGTTGTCTCGGCCGTCTCACGGTATATAATTGTTTGTTTTAAAATTCCTTTATTGACATAATTAAACAACAATGCAATACAGTAAGACTTGATTGTAACATGAAGTAAATTAAATGTTTAGTCGAGACTAAGTGCGCCTATATAAATTTTTACATAATTTAAATAAATACTCATTAGAACATAAAATTTACAAATTATTATTGAATTGCGAGAGTGCGTGATTTTGTGTACAATCTACGCTTTTTGCATCTGTTTAGAAGGTAGAAAAATATTACATCCAAACAAAATACTTAATGAGTACGAGATGTAACCAGTATACAGACAGCGGCGAGAGCCGCCCTGCCCCCCGCGACCCTCGTGTAGCTGGTGAGTGAGGGGGCAGTGTAGCGGCACGCGCGGATCTATGTAATAGCCATGCGCCCGCTACTAACACCCGGTTTGGTGACGTCGTCTGGTGGAAACAAGACGTAGTGATGAGTTAAACGGTATGTACTAATATCTGTCGATATAATTTGGGTCGGATGTTCTGACTTCGCAGATTTTGGAGATGAGTGGATTCTTATGGTTTGCATTTTTATTGTAAATTTTTTTTACTTAGTTTTAACATAAATTGAAAAAGCGTCAGGAAGTCAATATTGATGTGGAGTTTAAATAAGTTGGTTTTAAATTTTGTATTAAGTGCAATTTTAAGTGCCTTATTTTGAAGTACTTGTAGAAATTGATGGTTGGTCAGGCATGTACCACTCCATACTGGACAGGCATAAGTTAGACAGGGCCTTATTAATGTAGTGTAGATTCTCATCTTCGTCTGAGGACTTAAGTGGCTTTTACGGTTAAGTATGGGGCTCAATGCACCCATAGCTTGCGCACCAGTGACGCGAAGGTTGTTTACGTGTTTTGTCCAGTTTAGTTTGTTGTCCATTGTAAGGCCTAGATATTTAATGTCAGTTTTCCACGGGATGGAATGACCACCAATTTTTAAGGTATGGTTTGGAAGCTGACGTTGGCGAGTACAGGATAGCTACTGTTTTGGTCTCATTAAGCTTAAGTTTCCATTTGGTAAAGTACTCGTGAAGTAGATTAATCGACATTTGCAAGTGTCCAGTAATAAGATCAGTATCCTTAGATGACGTGTAAGAGGCTGTGTCATCGGCAAAACATGCAAGATTTGTCCTTGGTTGAATCGGGATGTCATTGAGGTACAAAATAAATAAGTATGGCCCCAATACGGATCCTTGAGGGACTCCAGCAGGTACTGTACGGCACCGAGATTTCGTGCTTCCTATGAACACAGAAAACTGTCGATTTTCCAAATAAGATTTAATGAGTTTGACTAGATTTAATGAGATATTTAACTTTAATAGCTTGTGAAGTAGGCCCCCATGCCAGACAGTGTCGAATGCCTTCTCTAGGTCGAGCAAGTACATACCTGTAGATTGTTTAAGATTCAGGTGGCGAGAAATGTGTTCCGAGACTCTAGCTAACTGTTGAACAGTGGAGTAACCAGACCGAAAGCCGAACTGGTCGTTAATAATAAGGTGGTTAGACTCATCAAGTAAGCGGGAGTAAATGATTTTTTCAAAAAGTTAACTTAGAGATGGTAACAAACTAATTGGTCGGTAACTTGTAGGCATGGAATCGTTCTTACCTGGTTTCTTGAGAGGAATGACTTTTGCTACTTTCCAGATAGTAGGGAAGTAGCCCAATAAGATACAGCTGTTGAAGATCATTGTTAAATAAACAACAACTTTGCGAGAGTAGTTTTTAATCAGTAGGTTTGTTATTTCGTCTGATCCCGGAGATTTACGGTATATAATTAAAATAAGGTTAAATAATAGTGCTTTGTAAATACCTAAATTCATTTGCTACTCGTATCTTGTCCTAACAATAGGTGTAGATAGATAATTATCTTATGGGGTTTTATGGATAATCTAATAGGTAAGTCAAAAACATGGTTTTAAAATTAATATTCATTTAATAATAAATACACTATATTAATTATGGCATCACACATACATATGTAAATAATTTATTCATAATATAAGTACCTGAAAGTTTCTAAAATTTTAGTTACAAATATAATGCTGCGTCAAAGGTTATTTTATTTTTCACATTATAGTTTTTTTATCAATGTAGCAAGAAATTCAAAACTCAATTCAGTACAACAAAATGGCGAAAAAACAACATGGCTTCCACGCTACATCGCAAATTGTGGCAGCATTATATTTATAATATGGTTTCTATTTACATAATTATTTACAAAGAAATATAAGTTCCTTAATTTTGATTTTTCAACAACATGCTTACTAATTTATCATCGACTTTGTCCCACGGGAGGAAAACCTTTAGACCATTGGCACTAGCCGTTGATTCTATGTCATCTCTTTCGCAGTTGGCATTGCATATAAAGTCGCAAAGGCCGGTGTTGGCATTAAAATGCAGACCTTCAGAGCATGTCAATAAGACTGCTGTTTGTCCTTCGCAACGCCAGAACTTGTCGCAGTCTGTATCGTGGGCCCATGGGAGGATGTTGCATTCTTCGCATTTGTAGTCAAAGTTAGTTTCACTGCCTCCATCACCACCGGAGCCACCATCTCCGCCTCCACCTCCGCCTCCACCTCCGCCTCCACCTCCGCCTCCACCTTCAGCTCCGCCACCGCCTTCAGCTCCGCCTCCGCCTTCAGCTCCACCTCCGCCTTCACCTCCACCTCCTCCGCCACCTCCGCCGCCTCCACCGCCTCCACCGCCTCCACCGCCTCCGCCGCCTCCGCCGCCTCCACCGCCTCCGCCGCCTCCACCGCCTCCGCCACCTCCGCCGCCTCCGCCGCCTCCACCGCCTCCGCCGCCACCGCCGCCTCCGCCGCCTCCGCCGCCTCCGCCGCCTCCGCCGCCTCCACCGCCTCCGCCGCCACCGCCGCCTCCGCCGCCTCCGCCGCCTCCACCGCCTCCGCCGCCTCCGCCGCCTCCGCCGCCACCGCCGCCTTCGCCGCCTCCGCCGCCGCCGCCGCCTCCGCCTCCTCCGCCTCCTCCTCCACCGCCTCCACCGCCGCCTCCACCGCCTCCGCCGCCTCCGCCTCCACCTCCGCCTCCACCTCCTCCTCCTCCTCCTCCTTCGCCACCACCTCCGCCTCCACCTCCGCCGCCAGACCCTCCGTCACCGCCAGAGCCTCCATCACCGCCAGGTCCCTCATCACCGCCTGGACCTCCAGGACCTCCGTCACCTTCTCCGCCTCCACCTCCACCTTCTCCACCGGAGCCTCCGTCTCCACCTCCGCCTCCTTCTCCTCCAGAGCCTCCATCACCGCCTGGACCTCCAGGGCCTCCAGGACCGCCGTCACCTCCTCCACCTCCACCTCCACCATCTCCGCCAGAGCCTCCATCTCCACCTCCGCCTTCTCCTCCGCCAGAGCCTCCATCACCGCCTGGACCTCCAGGGCCTCCAGGACCGCCATCACCTCCTCCGCCTCCACCACCTCCGCCAGAGCCTCCGTCTCCACCTTCGCCTCCTCCTCCGCCAGAGCCTCCATCACCGCCTGGACCTCCAGGGCCTTCAGGACCTCCGTCACCTCCTCCGCCTCCGCCTCCACCGCCTCCGCCAGAGCCTCCGTCTCCACCTCCGCCTCCTCCTCCGCCAGAGCCTCCATCACCGCCTGGACCTCCAGGGCCTCCAGGACCTCCGTCACCTCCTCCGCCTCCGCCTCCACCACCTCCGCCAGAGCCTCCATCTCCACCTCCGCCAGAGCCTCCATCACCGCCTGGACCTCCAGGGCCACCAGGACCTCCGTCACCTCCTCCACCACCGCCTCCACCGCCTCCGCCAGAGCCTCCGTCTCCACCTCCGCCTCCTCCTCCGCCAGAGCCTCCATCACCGCCTGGACCTCCAGGGCCACCAGGACCTCCGTCACCTCCTCCGCCTCCGCCTCCACCGCCTCCGCCAGATCCTCCGTCTCCACCTCCGCCTCCTCCTCCGCCAGAGCCTCCATCACCGCCTGGACCTCCCGGGCCTCCAGGACCTCCGTCACCTCCACCGCCTCCGCCTCCACCGCCTCCACCAGAGCCTCCGTCTCCACCTCCGCCTCCTTCTCCGCCAGAGCCTCCATCACCGCCTGGACCTCCAGGGCCACCAGGACCTCCGTCACCTCCTCCGCCTCCGCCTCCACCACCTCCGCCAGAGCCTCCGTCTCCACCTCCGCCTCCTCCTCCGCCAGAGCCTCCATCACCGCCTGGACCTCCAGGGCCACCAGGACCTCCGTCACCTCCACCGCCTCCGCCTCCGCCTCCGCCTCCGCCTCCGCCTCCGCCTCCGCCTCCACCGCCTCCGCCAGAGCCTCCATCTCCACCTCCGCCTCCTCCTCCGCCAGAGCCTCCATCACCGCCTGGACCTCCAGGACCTCCAGGACCTCCATCACCTCCTCCACCTCCGCCTCCACCGCCTCCACCAGTGCTGTCTTCGCAGCCAGCGTTCCATGGCCAATCGCAGACCTGTAATGCGAAAATATCGTCAATCAATGTCAGAGATAGAAAACCCCTTCGCGTTCCACTTACCCACGGTAGACCAGAAAAACAATCGAAAACAATAGGAAAAAAGGAATCAAACCTTACTGGCATACCTCAAGTTAAAATAAATAAATGTGTAAAGGCCGTGCTAATCTCTTTCTGCTGAGAGTGATTTTCAAAAAAGAGACAGTTTTTTGTGAATTGTCTTATAATCATCATCATTATTATAATCTACCTACGGCAGTCCACTGCTCGACAAGGAATATCCCAATACATGCCACTGAGCTTGATCCTTGGCTATTCGTATCCATCCGCTGCCAGCAGCTTTGCATGTATACAGGATGGTTAGAAAAGTGACTTTCAAATTTTTTTTAGGTGCCTCGTGTGGAGAGGTATCTGAATCACCCCTATGTAAAAAAATAGAAATCGAACAGCGCTCTGCGAATCCAGTATAACAACGCATTCAGGTTATTGTTGGGGCTACCTCGTTATTGTAGCGCGTCTGCAATGTTTTCTGGAGCGGATACGGACTGCTTCGCGGCCATCCTACGAAAAAAAACATGCATCCCTGATGTCCAGGGTGCGTGGTAGCACCAACAGTATCCTGAAAGCCATTGCAGGGAGACAACATGTTTGCCCTATAATGTGGCATATGAGCCAAAATACTTTGTCTAAACTAATTATAAGGTACTAACATAATTTTTCTTGTGTTTTACTAACCAAGTTGGATCTTTGTTGTCTGAATAAGTAAATAAATAATAATAATAATATAATAATAAATAATAATAAATATTGGACAACATCACATACATTGCTCTGATCCTATGATAAGTAGCTTAAGCACTTGTGTTACAGAAATCAGAAACAACGACGGTACCACAACACCCAGACCCGAGACAATATAGAAAAGTTATTTTCCTACATTGACCGACCGGGAATCGAACCCGGAACCTCAGAGATAGCGACACCAAGTCCGGTATGCTCGCCTCTCGGCTACGGAGGTCGTCATGTATGTTCTACGAATTTTCGTAGTTTTCGAGTTACGATTTTTTTTAAATAGCCTATGAAGCCTATGAAGTACTACTTTTTATTATTATTATGAAAGCATCCATTAGAGTCTAGCGCATTCTCTGAAGCTACTTAGAAACTAAGAAATTATCAGTTTAGATTTTTAATTTAAAAGATAACTTACTTAACATAAATTCTGAACATTAGGTCAATTTTGTAGTAACTTCCATGTTTCTGTTATTCATAAATGCAAAGTTTATAGAGATTTAGCTGCAAGAAAAAAAAAAACAAAGAAACTTTCAACTTTTTAGTTTTTACAAACGGAACCCTCGGCAAAAATTCATAAAAAAAATTGTAACTTGAAATCTACGAAAAATCGTAGAACATCTATGTACGAGTATGCTCTACGATTTTTCGGGTGATTCAGATAACTCTCAACACGAGGCACCTAAAAAACATTTTTGGACGTCACTTATATGGTCATAATAACATATCGCTCCTACTTGTTGAAAGGCACATTACGCTTTTTGTCAAGTTGTGGTCTCCACTCAAGAACCCGTCTACTCGATTAGTTAACGGTTTAATGGTATGTTTATAATAATATTGATTAACCCGGCGTTCGCACAGTTGGGTCTATTTGACCCGAGCAGTTTTCAAATGAGCGTGTTTCTTAAAATTTTTGTGCGACGTTGCCAAACTTCTCAGTAGCTGGAGCTAACGGTCCCCTCTCCGCGCGGGATATCGCCATTCAGTCGTGTTGCGGCCGCAGCGGGTGATAGACACGGCCAAACGCGAAAAAGGTAAATATGACCCAACCATACTATTCGTGTAGTAATTTTGCGCCGTTTAAAAAAAATGATTTTTTGTTGTTTTATATTGTTTATTTTGATATTTTCAGAACTTTTGCAATTAAGGATCGCGAAAAACGTGAACAGCAGCGAATTTTCAGTATTTTGCAAGAATCCGACTCCGAATACGAAAATTGTACATCAAACTGAAGAAGAAGAAGACCATCTGAGTGTTCGCAGCCAAGACACCGATCAAGACGCATCTGATTATAACAGCGACGATGAGCCTCTGATTCAACTACGCCGTTGCTTACATTCTTCACCATCAGAATTACAGCAGAATTTTGATACTAACTCGACTGCGACAAGCTCTTTAGAAAGCCAGGTACGAACCACTTATTTTTTGGAAAAGACGGAACAAAGTGGTATAAGATGCCTTTGCGCCAAACTGTTCGAACTAGGGCACAAAATATTATAACACAAGCGCCAGGTGTTCGACCAGTAGCTCAGAATGCTTCATCTGAAAAAGAGTGCTGGAACATATTTTTTACAGACGAAATGGTTGACCAAATATTAGCTTATACAAATGCTCGCATTCAAATCAAAATAGCAGCTTGTCAAGACCCTTCAAAATATAGTTACATGAAAGAATGTAATCGCAGTGAATTTCTTGCTTTCCTTGGACTTTTGTATATGGCTGGTATGCTTCGCTCTGGGAGACAAAACCTGGCTGATCTTTTGGCTTCAGATGGTACTGGCACAGATATCTTTAGGTTGACTATGTCGCAGATACATCTGCACTGAGCATGCAATGTTGTACTGCCGAGATTGCGCAGATGATAAGGATACTATGACTGACGTATAAAACTGATATAAATAGTATAATATTATTAGTCTACTGAAGATTTAATTAAAATGTAACAAATTAGTTTATGTTATAGAAAAAAGTATGTTTTGTTAAAATTTTATTACTTTAAGACAGAGGTTGTCCATTTTGTTAATATTTTGTGATACTTTTATAAAAATGTAATTAAAAAGATAGTTTTGTATCATGTTGTTTTTTTTTTTCTACTCAAAACCTATAACGATAATCGTATTATACAGATAGTACAACCACAAAACAAATTTATTTTAACTTATGTAATTATGGCGTTTTCTTATACGGGTCCTCTCGACCCGACCCTACTGTCGTTGTTGCATATTTTGACTGTGCTGACGCCGGGTTAAACAAATTTAATTAAACAAAAGAAGAATTTTCTCTTATAGTCTTTTGTTTAGACTAAGACAGTAAAACCTTCTTCAAATTTTGTTGGAAACACAAAGATGATAAAGAACTTACCTGAAGAGAAGGATTGAAGTGTAGACCAGGGCTGCACTGTCTTACCACCTTCTCACCGAAGTTACAATAGTAGAACTTGCTGCAGTCTTGATGGGGCAACAGTTGGTGGACATCGAAGTCAGCTGGGCAGCCGTTAGGAAGAGTGTCTGAAAATCAGAGATGTGTATAAAGAACTCTGTAATTTAAACCCGAAACTGCACGAGCTGCACTATTTAGACAGCCCTATCACTGGAAGCGATATATTTCAGGCAGGATGCAGTATCGTCATTTCAGTCACAGCACGTCCACGGCTGAACATAGGCCGCCCCTAGTGATTTCCAGATTGGCCGGTTAGAAGCGGTCTGCATCTAGCGGCTTCCTGCAACCTTTACCATGTCGTCTGTCCACATTGTAGGTGGACGTCCTACGCTGCGCTTGCCGGTACGTGGCCTCCATTCCAAAACCTTTCTGCCTCATCAGCCGTCAGTTCTGCGTACTATATGCCCCGGCCTCTGCCACTTCGGCTTGCTAATCCGTTGGGCTATATATCAGTGACTTTTGTTCGTTTACTAATCTCCTCATTTTTGTTATAGATTATAGCATAGTAATAATAAAGTTGCGTAGCTTAGGTTTTGAAAATTAAGGTTTATTTTGTTCCAACACAAGTAGAAAATCCCTAACAAGGATAACCTAATAAGGATAGTAAGATTTCAATGTATCCTTTCAAGTGGTCTGTGAAAGGATACATTGAAATCTTACTATCTAACTAATGTTAAAAATGTGAAAGTTTGGATAGATGGATGTTTGTAACTCAATGACGTCAAAACAGCTCAACGGATCTAGATAAAATTTAGCAAAGTTATAGAATTTAGTCTGAAATAGAAGATAGGATACTTTTAATCCCGGAAAAATGTACGCTTCCAGATAACTGTTATTATAGATGGCGCTGTATACCGTTAGATGTCGCTTCTTAGATGAAAAAAATATGTAAAAAAACGTTAAGCACTAGCTGTTGCTGGTTACTTTGATCGCGTGATCTTTAGTTTAGACTAACTATGGTTTTGCAAAGAACGCGCGAACGAAGTCGCGGGCATCAGCTAGTGTTATATAAACTCAAAAAAAAAAAGTAAATCAAAGTTATATTACCAGGTGACTCAGAGCCTCCGCCTCCACCACTCCCGCCTTCGCATCCAGCGTTCCACGGCCAGTCACAGACCTGAAATTAAATATTTCATCATTCTTCTTTCTTTATGACAAAAATAAACTTTTCTTGATGACAAGAATGTATGGTCAGCCCAGCCTGCACTAAACTGATGTACCTACCTGTTCATTTTGATTTTAATTTTATTGTGGAAGCTATTGGTGACTGAGTTTGTTCCGGCGTTTCTTCTCAGCACTTGCCAGATTGTCTGTCTCATGTCTCGAAGCGCTAGTAGGGCCCATCAAATAAGGGGACATGTTCTGTTAAGTATATAGAAAAGTTATTTTTCTATATTGACGGTCCGGGAACCGAACCCGGGAACTAAGAGATAGCGACCCCAAATCCGGTATACTCGCCTCTCGGCTACGGAGGTCGAACAAAACTAAAAAAACCCAGACCCAGTGCTATATGAATGTCCACGTTTCCACTCGCCAAGCAAATGGAAGAAATCCGTAAGTACATATTTTGTATGTGTTTTTTGAATTTATGAACATGGAGTTCAACAAGAGCCTGTGGTAATTTATTGAACAATTTAATACATTTTCCAAAAATAAATTACCAACTTTATGTAGTCTGAAGCTCGGAACGGCAAGTGTATTTCGGGTGTTATAATGATGAAAATCACCCTTTATGAAGACAACAATAATACGATACTATCCTGTGGTCTTGCAAAATATCAAGATAATTTCATTCTGACTAATGGCAAGAAAGAAGTAGTTTGCTAGTAAAGTGTCTGTCTCTAAATAAGAATAGAGTAAGTATTTAATAAACCTCATAGAAGCTTACCTGAAGAGTAGGATTGAAGTGCAAACCAGGATTACACTCTCTCACGACCTTCTCACCAAAGTTACAGTAATAGAACTTGCTGCAGTCTTGATGGGGCAAAAGCTGGTGTATATGGAAATCAGCTGGACAGCCGTTGGGTAGGGTCTCTGAAATTGCATGTTTTTATTAGTTTAGTAGTCTAACTTATTTGAAAATACATTTTTCTGATCCTATGGTTAGTAGGCTACGCACTTGTGAAATCAGAAACAACGACGGTACCACAACAGAGATAAGCAATAAGTGGTCGCCGTGTTTAGAACTATTTTTGAATGAAAAATAAGGTCATGTTAAGTTTAACCTCATAATCTGGGTGCTCTTAAAAATATTATAATTATTTTGTTGTCAAAAAAAATTTGGCTGAATATAAAAACTATGCGAGGGCCATATTTCTCTAATATAACTAGATGCTCTGTTAAAATACTTGCACTTACTAAAATGTAAATTATATTTAAAAAAAACATGTTTGCTTGCTGACAAAAAGAGACCCAAAAACTTTGTGAACTGAAATAACAAATGCACAAAATCTAATGTGTCTTCTGTGGAGCTATAACCATACCCCGTTTTGCTATTATACCCCACGTGTGCTGAGCAATATATTTTTACCTCCACCGGGTCCTCCTGGGCCACCAGGGCCTCCAGGGCCTCCAGGGCCTCCAGGGCCTCCAGGGCCTCCAGGGCCTCCAGGACCTACGCCTCCGCCTTCGCCTCCGCCTCCACCTCCGCCGCCGCCTCCACCTCCACCGCCGCCTCCGCCTCCACCGCCGCCTCCGCCTCCACTACCACCACCTCCTCCGCCGCCGCCGCCTCCGCCTCCGCCTCCACCTCCGCCTCCGCCTCCGCCTCCGCCTCCGCCTTCGCCTCCGCCTCCACCTCCACCGCCGCCTCCGCCTCCGCCTCCGCCTCCGCCTCCGCCTCCGCCTCCGCCTCCGCCTCCTTCACCGCCAGGGCCTCCTTCACCGCCAGGGCCTCCTGGTCCACCACTACCGCCTTCACATCCAGCGTTCCATGGCCAGTCACAGACCTGAAATCAGGAGATTTTATCATTAAACGATGATGTAAAAAAAAGTAAGTAAAGTTGCTTCCCACTTTCTGTATGCTTTGAGCTTCTAAACTACGCAACGGATTTTAATGCAGTTTAGCAATAGATAGTGATTCAAGAGGAAGGTTTAAATGTACAATGGAAATTTTATTATGAATAATCTAATGACCACGCAAACAAAGTCGCGGGCAATAGTTATTTATAATAAAAGGACATTCTGCTTACTCATGTAAATGGTCTTAGCTCTTGAAACATCTTGTTTTATGTACTTACTGCTGTTAATCATAAATACTCATTTTCTCAGTTAACTCAGTGGTAGGTCCTCTTCCGGGAACACACGTCCCAAAATATAGCTTTGTTTGACCACCACTTTAGGGCATATTTTTGGCCTGGTGATAGGAAGAAACGGCGTTAAAAACATAACGAGGATAAGCAGATTATATGAATAGTTTACCTGAAGTTCAGGGTTGAAGTGAAGTCCAGGATTGCACTGTCTCACCACCTTCTCACCAAAATTGCAAATGTAGAACTTGTTACAGTCTTGATGGGGCAGAAGTTGGTGGATATGGAAATCAGCTGGGCAACCGTTTGGCAGGGTATCTGAATATTTTCAAATATTTGAGTAATTATCCGACTTGAAAATTAAAATAAAGAGAATACTTTCTCCTTCCAAGCGCTTTGTCGTCATAACTATGGGAGGAGAAAGCATAAAAGGCCTGTTCGTCAGCGTTCACAGGTTAGTCGTCGGAGCGGAGGCGACAACATCTTTCCTGAAGATGCCGCGTGGAGTGGCGAAGCGATTAGTTACCATCAGACCTCCGTAGCCCTTAGACACGGGAACCAGACATTTTTTGACCAATGGCTACACATCCAGTCCTACCTGGATGTACAGGTGTCCTTACGATGTTTTCCCTCACCGCCGAGCAATTTTTATCCTTACATGATTATAAAGTATCCAGACCAGACACACAGATGTTAGGCGAGACTCCAACCACTAAGCTACTACCGCTCGAATTTGAACTCCATGTGTTGAACAAGTCAAGTCAAAGTCAAAAATCATTTATTCAATAATTTGGGACAGAAAATTGCTACTTATGAACGTCAATAATAACATTATTGGCCCATATGGGGCAGAACATGTCTCCTTAATTTTTGGGCCCTACTAGCGCTTCGAGACAAGTCACAGACAATCTGGCAAGTGCTGAGAAGAAACGCCGGAACAAACTCAGTCACCACTAGCTGCCACAAAAAAAAAACAAATTAAACAGGTAGGTACATCAGTTTAGTGCAGGCTGGACTGACCATACGAGTACATTCTTGTCATCAAGAACTTTAACTCTTTTTGTTTTTGTAATATTTTTTAAACTAAATTTTTTTTTTAAATAAATAATAATAAATAAATAATCTTTATTTACCAAAAAGTACAATTACAATAAGCAATAAGATTTAGGTATGTCACCTATTTGCATATATGATTCGAAATTTTGCTTGCGAAAAATACAAAACCTCTCACACTAGGCCTGTCCTGTGAGAAGCTTTTACACGATTTCAAGAGATTAAATGGTTAAATAATTATTATCTGTGATAATTAAATTGGCAAGTATTAAGTAAGCCCTTACAAATTGCGATACCCTTGCAGGGCGTCACAAGTATACCTTTCTGTACCTACCTACCATCTAGACTATTTAATGGCTCAGTCGCATAATGTATCTTTTGCAAAACGCACCCCATACGCAAAAGGTACCTTTCTCACAATGCACCTTTCTCTTAATGTACCTTTCTCAGAATGCACCTTTCTCCTATTTAATGTGTCATGCAACAAATGATATGAATGCAGCATGACCACCAAGACACGATATGATATGATAATGATATAGCGATATATCGACACCAACTGTAAAAACATGATAGATGTAGCCGCCATTTTTAATTTTTATCGAAACAGCGATTACATGTAAAAACATGATAGATATAGCCGCCATTTTTAATTTTTATCGAAACAGCGTTTGTGACGTCATCGGCACGGCGATTCAACATGGCGGCTAAATCTATCATATTTTTACAGTTGGTGTCGATATATCGCTATATCATATCGTGTTTTGGTACTCATGCTAGGGAGGCAGGGGTATAGCCTAATAAAACGAAGTATCTACTGTCTCACCTCCGTTATCAATGTCGTCATTATCATCATCACCGTCTCCGCTGACGCAGTCGACATTCCAGGGCCAGTCACAGGTCTGAAAACAAAACTCAGCTTATGAATTTATGATTTATGACTAAGGTACAGTAAGGGGTGAGTTGCAGACCGCTGCTATTGCAGGTGAAGCTTCTGCAGGTGCAGCTGCAGAAGCATGCTATGCTTCACTTGCATAGTGCATAGCATGACGACCTCCATAGCCAAGAGGCGAGTATACCAGACTTGGTGTCGCTATCTTTGTGGTCAATGGAGGAAAATAACTCCTCAATATTGTCATAGGTCTGGGTGTTGTGGTACCGTCGTTGTTTCTGATTTCTGTAACACAAGTGCTTAGGCTACTTATCGTAGGATCAGAGAAATGTATGTGATGTTGTCCAATATTTATTTATTTATTAAAAGTTTAGGACAAACAGTTTCATTTTTGTGTTATTGTTGTAGTAGCTTAACTACTTAACTTAACTTTTAGTAACGAAATAAAATATTTTGTATTTGTATTTGTATTTTGTTACTACTTTTAGCGTCAGTAATCGTCGTTTTTACGACTGTATCAAAGTTGCACTGCCTAAATCATTAGGAAACTTTGTTTTCTGCTTACATAGTCCTCCCAATCCCACTAAAGTTTTGCAAACTGACTAACGACGTTGTCAACAACAGCTTATCTTCCAATTGTTGTATTTAAACTCACCTGGATTGCGGGATTGAAATATGTTCCGGGGCTGCACACCCTCTGAACTTTCTCACCGAAATTGCAATAGTAGAATTTATTGCATTTCGTTTCGTGAGGTAAGAGCTGGTGGATTTCGAAGTCAGCTGGGCATCCGTTATCAAGGATTTCTGGGTTGACTGGTCTTGATGTGGTTGGAGCTATAGTTGTTGTAGTTGTTGGCGCCTGTGTTGTCGTTGTTGGTGCCTTTGTTGTTGTTGTTGGCGCCTGTGTTGTAGTGGTTGTTGGCGCCTGTGTTGTAGTGGTTGTTGGCGCCAGTGTTGTAGTTGTTGTTGGTGCTTGTGTCGTAGTAGTTGTTGGTGCCTGTGTTGTAGTGGTTGTTGGTGCCTGTGTTGTAGTTGTTGTTGGCGCTTCTGTCGTAGTTGTTGTTGGCGCCTGTGTTGTAGTTGTTGTCGGCGCCTGTGTTGTAGTTGTTGTTGGTGCCTGTGTTGTAGTTGTTGTCGTTGGTGCCTCTGTTGTTGTTGTAGAAGAAGGTTCTACAGGTGCTTCAGTTGGCGGCACATTAGGCAGCTGGCAGTTTGCTGATGCTGGATGAACGCAAACCTGTAAAATTATGTTTTCATTGTATTGTTTTTATTAAAATAAACACGTGCTGCCGAGAGAAGCAGATGGCACGCAGAAACGTTCTAGAAATCTTCTAAGAGACATATATGTAGGTAGTACAGTCAGTTATGGTGTATTGCATACCCATCTGGGGAGGTGCAGCAAAAACTCGATTCTTAGAGGTGGAACAGGCACAATGTAATATAATAAAAATAATGTATTTAAAAAAAAATCGCTACCGAAAGTGTTTACTGTTTGTCTAAACTGCTTTTAAATTAGGAAATTATACATATACTATACTGTTCTTAAAAAACATAAAAGCTTGCACTATGCTGCTAGCGTTAACAGTAGAAGAAGGAACGATATGGTAATTACGGGTCCCTAGAACTACATCCACATTTGCTAGTCGGCAGAACAACAAACTCGGCACACTTATACAAATACAATCACATAAACAATTAACTAAACATATACAGGATAAATGAGGAACTTAACACCCTGTTCCTTACACCCCCAAACTGGTGACCCCGAGCATGAACGTCAGCGCAGCCTTCGCAAAGCTACGTCATCGTGACGTCATCATCACTTCCTCAAGCTTTCGAGCGAGTCATACAGCCAGCCAGCATCCACGGCTACTACGGGTAACCTGACCACCAGCATGTAGCGGACGCGCATACCTGGTCATCAACCCACACTCACTTCCTCAAAGTTCTATAGACCTTATATTTAAAATTTGGAACTACCTTGAAATGTAACCCTGTATAAAAACGCAACAGCAGGTGTCTAGCATTGCAGTCTGTAGGGATTACTGCGGATTTTGAGTTATGGACAAGGCATAGACTATGAAGTATTTGGCGTTTAAGGTACCATTCCGAACTACGCAACAGCTACACCTGCCGCTGCGGCTGCATTCTGCTGCGTAGTTCGGAATGGTACTTTATGATAGAGAACTACATCTGTTGTCTATCAGTGTCCGGTATATTCCATTTAAACACCCTGTTTAAGTATTGGATTGTTATCGGAAATTTGGCTCGTACTTTTTTAACCATCCTATATATCAAATTGTTATCGGCTAATTACCTGCAGCTCAAAACTGAACTCAGTTCCCGCAGCACAAAGGGATGGGTTGATCCATTTCTCCCCCCTCTCGCAGTAGTAAAATCTGGTGCAGTCCCATTCGTGGGGGATCAGGAAATGGTATGGGGGACACAGATCCGACGGCTCGGTCCAACTGCTGCGGGTATCCTCAGAATTGGGCCGACCTTGAGCAAGTATCGCCAGGCAGGCGACTGCTAGAAGTTTTGCTGAAAAGATAAACAAACATGGTGTTGGTGTTTGTGGTATCGTTTCGTGTAGGGACAATAGTACTCATTGATTTTTCACTCAACTATGCGCGCACGTCCACTCGGGTCGGAAGCCCAACTAGTAATGGTTCTCCACCCCGCGCGTCTGCGCTCGCGCAGCCTGTACTTTAGTAAGATGTCACAGCACTGACCTGTATTACCCTGGACAGGCTGATTTAAAATTAAATCCGTACTTAACTGATTGATTAGCGCCATTTTGTTGCTATTGGTTTATGTCGGTATATGCGAGTATCTAAGGAACTTAATTAGTAATGGTCGCAAGTAGGCAATACGTCAATGTTAGTTCTTAATACACTCGCTTGCAAGTGGCATTTCAAATGGTCACATAAAATTTGGTGTCATTTAATTGGGAAAGCCAGTCCAGTGTGTAATCACAGGTCAATGATACGCAGTGATCGTTATCATATCTATTTCTTTTACCTTTGTTTTAGATTTGTGGATGTCATTTAATCATAAATAAAAACGTGCAACACCGGTGGCTCTGACCTTAGTATGTTGTTTTAAATTTCTAGATTATCCATAATCAGAAGTGGGATTTAGATAAAGATTATTTACTTAGCGGGGAAGTTTTGCAGACCGATCGAGGCCAAGGATGAGCAATATTTTATTTTTTTACGATTGTACTAATGCTGTTGATTTGTTGTTTTTGATAAAAAATACTGATGTCATTTTCCTCTTTGTTTACACAAGCTCTGTAAGTATGTGACATTCATCATAATCATCATCATTTTAGGTATAGGACGTCCACTGCTGAACATAGGCCTCCCCTAGTGATTTTCAGATTGGCCAGTTGAAAGCGGCTTGTATCCAGCGGCATCCTGCCTTTACCAGGTCGTGAGACATTCGCCCGCCAACCCGCCTGCCAAGCGTGGCGAGTATAGACAATCCCCCCCGATGATAGGTCATTGGGAGAGGCCTGTATTCAGCAGTGAACTTCCTATGGCTGAAATGATGATTATGATGATAATGATGAGACATTCGGATGACAATAAACTAATTTGATACCATCAAGCTGATCTGATGAGTCAGGAATGGATAGTGGTACTCTTTATGGGCTACTAGTACTTATCAGAGATCACAGGCTTACGCTGACACCGCTCCAACAAAGACCTTATGCAGTGTACATAGGGTGCAATTTAATTTAAAATTCGGTGCAATTTAATTATAAATTTTCACGAGTTCTTTTTTTAACGCAGATAAAAAGTAGCCCTTGTTATTCACTGACCTCTAAACTACTACTAATAAAAAAATCAAGTCGATTCCTTGCTCTATGAAAACCAAAAACGAATACATTCCACGGAAATCTTACAATAATCCAGGATAAAAAATAATCTATGTGTGATCTCAGACTATAAATCAAAACTCAGTTTTATCGAGAATCGCAAGAGCTTATAATGTTTCATTTTCAACAGTCGACATTTTTAACACTTCCAAAGCTCAATTTAAATCTCAAATTAATAAAATTCTGAATAACAGTTTATATTCAATAAAATAAAATAAAAGAATAAATAATAAATAATCTATCTCAGTGCCAAAATTCATCTAGATCCGTTTAGCCGTTCTGGCTTGATTGAGTTACAAACATCCATCCATTCAACTTTCGCATTTATGGTATTAGTAGTTTAAGATTTAAAGTAAGATTAGTAAGAAGTATATGACTTGTCGAATTTTATCACATAAACCTAAACGAAAACGAATAAGATTTTCCCTATCTATCTTCTGGTTCTAGCATCAGATCAGTTCGATGGTAGCAAACGATTGTATTGTCTTGTTAAGCCTTGGCCACACAGCCGGCACGACAAGACACGCGACGGGACGCTAGCGCGACGTCTAGTGCTTGTAATATCCTGGCCGTAGCATGAGCACCAAAAAACAATGTGTTACATCGATAGATCGACACCAACTGTAAAAATATGATGGATATAGCCGCCATGTTGAATCGCTGTGCAGGCGACGTCACATATTAAGATCGCTGTTTCGATAAAAATTCAACATGTCGGCTATAACTATCATATTTTTACGGTTAGTGTTGGTGCTTATGTTAGGGGGGCATAAGTCTCTAAAAGACGACACACAGCACCATCGCGCTGGGCGTGCCTACAAGCGGGCGCGACGCCATGCTCTGCTGTCTAGCGTGAGCGGGACGGTTAGATGTTGTGTTGCATGGTAAGCAGTTTTCTGTATTTGTAAATTTTACAACGTTAATTAAAAAAATCGAACGTCCTATTAGGAACGTCAACTGCCCCGTCGCCGTCCCGTCGCCGTTACGCCCCGCTGGCTGTGTCCAAGGCTTTACGTATTATACAGATTTACAAAGTTTATATCGATACGACAGTTAGCAGAAAGATAAAAACGACTTCCAAGATATGATTAAGTACATACGAGTAGTAGGTTGGGGAAAAAGTTTCTTTGCATTTTATATGAAAACTCAAATCATTTTTTTCAAAGTTTACAGTCGATAGATAGATAGATAGATACTCTTTATTGTACATCACACAAAAGAAACAAATCACAAGATAATAAATACATTAAGAATAGCACAATTTAGGCGGTCTTATCGCTGTAAGCGATCTCTTCCAGACAACCTTCAGGTAGAGGACAGTTGAATTAATATTAGGGGAGGCGGTACAGATTCAATTACAAGAATTATTTATTATCCCTGTACGAGGTACCAGTCAATGTGGTTTGATAGGGGCGTCTCCCGGCACACGCAGACTCTAGTTTAGAAAGATTATTTTCTTAATTGACCTGAACCGTTAATCGAACCCGGACCCTTTGCGTTCAAAACGGTGGTCGTCAATAGTAATAATACGACTTTTTAACACACTTATTAATTTATTAGGTTCACTTGTAACTAACTAATTATGTAATCAAATCGCCGAAGTAGTTTTTACATTCTAACTGATGTTCCTATCGGTTTGACACTTCGAAGAATCTGCCATTCGGATGTGATTACAGTTATTTGACACCATCGTCGTGATGAAGGAACCAGAAGGTGGATGTTTTTTACATTGAACGATAGGGAATCGAACCCGGGACCTCAGAGATAGCGACACCAAGTCCGGTATGCGGTATCTTCGTCAATTTTTTTTTATTGACAAAACACAAAATTTGGGTCCGATATTTTTTGATAATCTAACTGACGGACTAAATAGAATAATCATTTTTGACCCAGGAAACTAGCCCATTAAGAGTATCTACTCGTATATATTTAATTTACCTACTAATATTATAAATGCAAAAGTTTGTGAGTATGGATGGATGTTTGTTCTTCTTTCACGCAAAAACTACTCATTGTATTTTAATGAAACTTGGCATACAGATAGACCATGGCCTGGATTAGCACATAGGATACTTTTTATCCGGGTAAGGTCAACGCAGACGAAGTCGCGGGCTAAAAGCTATCCTACTTCCTACTAATATTATAAATGCGAAAATAGTAAAGTTGCACAGAAAATCCTTTGTGAATAAACTATAGACCACGCGAACGAAGTCGCGGGCAACAGCTCGTGTTATATAAAAACCACTTACCTATCATATTTATCCGCGTCAATAAGACGCTGTACTATATAGGAAAGAAACTATACACTGCACAATTTTTGTAGCACTTTCCTATGTACTATACAGTTATGGTTCGCACTTTTGTTTATATATTAATTCGGTTGAGATTAAATAATTTTATCGATTAACTTCGATAAGCGATAATTTTGATTAAAATTAAATCGCAATTCTTAGGCATACGCGGGCGCTGTAGCGTTTAGCGTTTCAAAGGTCTCGTTGTAATGCATAACGCACATGTAAACGGTTGATTATATACGCTATAACAACTATGTGGACACCACAATGAAAGCTAAAAAAAATATTTCGCCATCATAGACTAAATAGCCGACCAAAGGATTGTGAAGGAAATTGTTTTTGTCTTATAGGCGTTTTTTTTAAAGAATTGAAAATATTTTTATAAATAAAATATGACCTTATCATTTAGGTTACGGCGTGTCTCTTCAAGAACACTTTTATGTATTTAATTTAAATAATACTAAATTAAACCGTAAATCACAAAATTTCCGTTTCTGTGTTTTCTCTCCGCAAACACTTCACATAGAATATTTCGTTAGATAATTTTAAGCATCTAATTAGGTTACTATTTATAACAGAAAAACCGGAATCCCGCGTCATAATGATAATTAAACTTAACAGTAGCATAATTTAATTAACTAATAATTGATTTAGTTTGGCGTTAATCTCATTAGGCAAGTTTCTACTTATTTAATTAATTATAAAACAATTGAAATTAATCGTTATTATAACAAGATTCTTAATCAATCGATCAGCAGTATCCATATCAAGTCTACATATTTATAAAATTATAAACAAAGTTTTCCATTTTACTAAAATACACTAAAATAAGAGCTATTAATAAAATGGAACCTAGTAAAAGTGTATATTGTGCCAATGGTGCTTTCCAGAGGTGTTATATCAAAACAGTTACACCACAGCTTACAACTTATAGACCTACCAGAGAACACTTACATAACGATTCAAAAATCTGCCATTTTCAACACTTGCCGGAAAGCCAGGATGCTAGGCGCTTTTTCCTGTAAAAAATTCTTAATATTAACTTGAACCCTTAATATTAACGAACATGCCAACTTAATTACATAGGTTTTGGGATTTCTGGTACAGATTCTATAAATTACCAGCCTTAGCTGAAAAATAATAATATTATAATACTGTCAGATCGATGTTGTTACTCGCCGTTAATATTGATGCCGAATCCTTCCATTCCAGGAGCTAGAAGGCGTCTTTCAATGCAGCGGTGAACAGTTTCGGAGATATGACATCTCCCTGCCTTAGGTACGCCGCGCTGCAGAGGAATCGCCTTTGTGGTCTGCTCCTGTACTCGGACCGACATGGAGGCGTTTTTGTATAAACACTAAAGAAAAAAAAATGTATAAAGAGGTCAATCATCGAATCCAACTCGGTTGGGCAGCTTTCGGAAAACTTCACAACGTCTTCTCGTCCAAAATACCTCCGTGCCTAAAGTCTACAACCAGTGTGTGTTACCAGTGATGACATGTGGAACTGAGACGTGGCCTTTACTATGGGCCTCATAAGAAAGCTCAAGCTTGCACAGAGTGCTATGGAAAAGGCTATGCTCGGTGTTTTTGTGATTGAATCAGGAATGAAAAGATTGTAAACGAACAAAAGTCGATGACATAGCCCAACGGATTAGCAAGCTGAAGTGGCAGTGGGTGTGGCACATAGCAAGTAGAACTGACGGCCGATGGGGCAAAAAGGTTCTGTAATTGTACGTACGTGCGTGGCCTTACCGACAAGCGCAGCGTAGGACGTCCACCTACAAGGTGGACCAACGTCCTGGTAAGGGTTGCAGGAAGCCGCTGGATGCGGGGCCACTTCCAACCGGCCAATCTGGAAGACACTGGGGGAGGCCTATGTTCAGCAGTGGACGTCCAATGGCTGAAATGATGATGATGACTGTCAGAGCCGATTTCGCCTACAGCGACTGCTGTCGTGTGCTCGCATATGACTGTTATATCCAATGTTGGCTTTAAAAGTCCTTGAGCACCGACGAGCTAGTGAGTAGGCCACTGCTATAATTGTAAAATAAAGCCGTAGGTGGTCGGGCATTCAACTCGTCTCTATTAGCGTCGAGTTCATCTCTTCGTAAGCATGTAATAATAAAATAAATCATTAAACACAAAATACTTTATATTCCAACTGTTTGTGGATTTTATATACTGATATTTATGTAAAAAAAGGATGTCGTGTGGAGTCTGCCGTAAAGAATACACTTCCCCACCGCCAACAGGAGGCGTGTGGTAAGCGGTGACTTACTCTTGTAGCACGTGTCGGGCAGCAGCGTCTGCGTGCGAAATCTTGTAAAAAACTGCGCTCGCCAACCCGCCTGCCAAGCGTGGCGAATATTGGCAGTCCCCCCGATGAAAATCATTGGGGGAGGCCTGTGTTCAGCAGTGGACGTCCTATGGCTGAAATGATAATGTAAAAAGACATGCCAAGATCGTTTATAATATTTAAAAACGGACTTCTATGTCAGGTAAGAACTGTTCACTCGCAACCGCTACCGCTTATGATTGGTCAGTTTTAAATTTTTTAATGCAGTAAATTCAAAGAAACATTGTGATTATTAGTTAATCCAGATTAGAGATATCTATTATTAATATCCACATACCTATTGGATTAAAAAAACGGAAATATTTGTAGATGATGCATTTAATAAGTCACAAAACAATAAAGTAAAATGGGATTAATTTATTCGTTGAATATATTTTAAGATCATATTTCCTTGTTTTGAGTCATTTTCTCTCTAATACAACTTTCGTAGAAAAAAACACTTTTTCATACAAAATAGCCAAAAAACTTTTTTAGATTGTATGGGAATAATATACATTACTTACCTACTTTTTCTTCGAAAAAGTTTCTACTCATTTTATATTAAAAATAAAAACTTTTTTTTTCAAAGTTTATTCTCATTTAATTACAATAGGATAGTGCCATTTTGTTAAATGACGTTTTGCCATCTTGTAGATAATGACATGATCTCGTTGCTGTAGAAATTTTGAGATTTCTGATTTAAAAAAAACGTGACAAGTAGTTTTGGCAGTCATCTCTTAATGTAACCTCACATTGCCTATTCTGAAGAGACTGAAGCTGGTGAAAATCAGAAGGTGAAAGGTTAATAAGGATGCAATAGCTCCCAGACTCTTTTAATTTTCGGACGTTTGCTATTGACGTATACTCGTATACAACAAAAACCTCGTATTTCAACCGTGTTCGGATGTATCGTTTGTATAACAGCGTATCAGCTGATAACCCTGCCCTTGACATCTTTGATTCAAGTGCGGCTAAATTAAGGATACTTTTGTCTGGGATATGCGGGAATTCCAATACATAACCAACAATAACGGTTAACCTGCCGGACGACGCCCAAGCGCTCGATGAAGACGCGACCGTTCGTTGCTACTATTTGCAACCTACCCACCCCTACTTAATTATTTGTTTCAACTTTGATAATATTGTTAAGTATTGGTTATTTTTGTTACGTTAGTCTGCAAATAGCATTAATTATTATATTGTATTTTCTCTGTAAGTGAATTAATGTAATTCTTTAAGAGAAATAAAGTTCTTAAACCTTAAACCTTATACATAGTTTGCTAAAAAGTTTTAATAATTATAGATCTCGAGACGAGTATGTGAGAACACTTAGATGTGTGTCTTAATGATCTTAATGATAAGCATTTAAGTATTGTCATAATCTAAAGCTGTTCTTAAAGTAGAAATATATTTCAATGTTTCTGTGCATGCAAGTTTTGGAATATAAATTAGTTTGATACTTAAATACATGTTTAGTAATACCGTGCTCTTGTAATTATATTCTGTTAAATAAATAAAATAAAATAATGATCAATGCCCTTACAATCCTACCATACACACATCATTACCTTATTGCGACCTATTTTGGACATTCTTTGTCGTACGAGGTCCACTTTTCATTACCAATTATCAATATCTTTATAAACGGTTCGGTTAAATTTGGTCTTAATAAAAAATCGCAAATGAGTACACGGATCATTATGTTTCTTTCAGTGAGCTCGTGTGGCCTCAAAATATCAAGTTTTTTGTGTCTCTTTTTTCAAGTGGTTCAAAACAGTTTTGTGATTAATTCCCAGTTCTGTAGCTATGTTGTAACTACTGATATCCGGTCTTGCTCCACTTTTTAAAAAATGGCGTCCATTTTATCTGTAATAAGGCGACCAGCCCCCCTAGCATGACCACCAAAATACGATATAATATGATACGATATAGCGATTTATCGACACAATCGGTCTTTTTTTACAAATATGATAGATAGCCATTTTGATTTTCTATTGAAAGAGCGATCATAAAAACAACATAGCGTCTATATCTTTCATATTTAAAAAAAAAAAACCGTTTGTGTCGGTAACTCGCTATATCATATCATATCATATCATGCTTTGGTGGTCATGCTAGGGGGGCAGAGCGAGGTGGATCTTTGACATCAAAATTCTCGGATTGAAAACGCTTAAGATGTTGATAAGCGCCCACTGAGGGCTCGGTCACACCTTCTGTGTGTGCTAACAGGTGTGACCGGGCCCTCAGTGGGCGCTCATTTAAACGTATGATAATAGTACCGATGCAAACCAACTTTTTATTCATCTAAAAAGATGCATTCGGAGACTAGTCAATATAATATAATAATATAATATAACGCTTTATTTTTCTCAAAAAAAAATAATTACAACATTATACATGCATAAAATTTTCATGTCTTAATATAATAAATAAGTAGCACATTATTTTACATTAATGAGACAAATAGGTCTACGACTCAGCTAATGATGTTAGGAATAATCCTTACATCGCTGGTATTCTGCCGTAGCCTTCAACTAATAACAACAAGAACATTAAACTTTCTTAATAATTAAAGTAAAACATTAATTCACCTAACACCCTAAACATGCATGTAAATAAAGAATAGAATATAACAGACATTGAAAGTTGCCGACACCACTTCATAAAACTAAAAATACTCACACTTACGTCGTTATACATATTTGAATTATGAAAGTTGGTTTGGAATTAGAATGTAAAAGAACAGACAAATAAAACAAATTTTTATTAAAAAAATAACCAACTTCAAAAACACTAAAAGCTAAAAATAACTTTTAAACAATTATACCAAACAGTAATTTTTGGAGTCAGTGCAAACAACCACATTCAAACACTCTACGGCTAGCACGGATGTTCCCCTTCAAAAGTACATACTAAAAAAGTCTGACTTATATAACCTTTTTGATTAACCTGTAATATTTTTTTTCTAAATTAATGCATTTGGTCGTTGATAAAGACTATAACTAAAAGACCCAACACCACGCAGGCAAAGCCGCGGGCGGAAGCTAGTATATTTCTTACGGTTCAAAGTCAAAGTCAAAAGTAAAAAATCATTTATTCAATTTACGACGGAAAACGCTTCGAGACATGACACAGACAATCTGGCAAGTGCTGAGAAGAAACGCCGGAACAAACTCAGTCACCACTAGCTAGTAGGTTCGCTAAACAACAAAACAAAAACCTATTTTTATTAGAACGTAATTATACTGATTACTTAAATCCTTTAACGTAACAACATGAAATCAGAAATATATTAGAAACAGTCAACAGCTAAGTCTATACCAAAATTGCAAAAAATACTCAATCGATTTTCAGCTCAACTCCTAAGGAATAGAGTTTAATATCAACTCAGAAAGTTTGTTGTTAAGTGGCGTTGTAAGTGAGGTGTTGTACATTTCCGGGATTATAAACATCTATCATAATTGATATCGCATATCGACAATCAGCATTGCCAATCGATGTTGTTAGAATTTCCAATATTTATAATATACTTAATAATCCTATTGGCCTATGTTGGGGATTTCTCTATATGATCATAAAAAACACTATTAGTAGTACTAACAGTAATTTATTTAGTATAATTATAGTTATAAAAAAAAACAGAACAGAACAGAATAGAAAAGAACAAAACAGAATATAACAGAATAGGATAGATTAAGATATGATAGGATATAAAAGGATAGAATAGAATAGAATAGAATAGAATAGAATAGAATAGAATAGAATAGAATAGAATAGAATAGAATAGAATAGAATAGAACAGAATAGAATAGAAAAGAACAGAACAGAACAGAACAGAACAGAAAAGAACAGAACAGAACAGAACAGAATAGAATAGAACAGAACAGAACAGAACAGAATAGAATAGAATGGAATAGAATAGAATCTTTTTTTGCGGTAAGAAGAAAAACCAAGCTTACCGACATACTTGCAAATAGCGCGTAAGAAGTGAAAGTGTGCGGGCGATATTTGTCGAAGAACGGATAGTAGATGGGGCAGGAGGGTATTGGAGTGGAGGCCTAGAACTACGTAAGAGCGTAGGCAGGCTGCGAGCTAGCTGGACCGACGACCTGGTGAGGGTGGTGGGGAGGGGATGGATGCTCAAGATCGTTTGGAATGGCATCCTATGGAGGATAGACGATTGTCTGGTGTTGTGGTTCGCGCTTCGGACTACTAAGCCAGCGGTTGCAGGTTCGAATCCCGCAAGGGGCAAATGTTTGTGTGATGAGCACGAGCATTTTACCTAAGTCATGGATGTTTATAAAAGTATTTAGGTATTTTTATCAGTTATGTAGTCGCCATAGTACAAGCTTTGCTAAGTTTGGGGGGCTAGATAATTGGTGTGATTGTAAAAACTTTAATTATTTATTTTACCTACATTTACCTATTATTTATTGGATGGAGACAGTTTAAAGAATAAGAAGAAGAGGAACCCTATTAGTTTAGTAGTGCAGTTATTTGTCTCTAACACAAAGGGTCCCAGTTTCGATTCCTAATTCGAGTCAAGTCAAAAAACGATATTTTCAAAATTGGCTTGAGTCTGGGTGTGTTGAGAGACGCCCCTGAAAAAATATGTTGTCATAAACATAAACATATGAAGGTGACTTCGTTCTTTGAGACCATGACAATATCTGTGGTTTCTGGTACAATTTATTATTGATCTAAACACATGTCCATGTAATCTATTACTTCTTATCTTGTTGTATGCAAGTCTTTATGATTTTTATCATGTTATTTTAACTAGATTTTTATCTTGTTTGATCGTATCACAAAAACTTATATAATTGTAACATTGTAAATGTCTTGTGTGAGTAATATTGCCGGTATTTTTTTATCGCACCTATGTCACTTTCGCACACTTAATTTATAAAAATAATTCTATTTAATGAGATATTGTATCGGTACTTATTCGGTTTCGGTTCGGAAGCTCCTCCTAGCGAACTCACTGGACTATAACTATAATTTCGTCAATATGTTCAATTCAATTCAATATATTTATTGCATTCTATAATGTTACACAGGTGTTATAAATAGGTACATAAAACAGATCATTATAGACCCTGTAGGGCACAACAATAAGATAGGTATTGTGGGCAGAGAGGATGACGCCATGCATAATTAGATCAATTTGTTTATTTTAAGAAGTTGTAAAGAATTAAAATACATTAAGAAATCATATTATGATAATTATTGAATAATATATTGAATAACATAATCAAATAAATAGTATTTTTAGGCATTTAAATGTTTATTTATCTTTGGATTTCATTTATATAAGGGAATTATTTTTGTTTTTGGAAATCAAAGGAACACGTTGTAACTATTTAACTTGTTCCTTTTGATTTCCTATAAATTGAGGAGATATGTAAGACATCCTCCAGGAACGACATATTAAAAGATTTTTTCGGAATGATCACTTGAATTTCTTTTTTTTTATTTCATAAAACTAATAATCTTGATTTCTTATGACAATTAATACAAACTTGTAATATTTTTACCACTTATATTGACCAAGGCGACTATGTGCGAAACATTTAAGGCGCTATCTGTCATGCTAACGGCCGTAAAGAATACACTTCCCTACCGCCAACATGAGGCGTGTCGTAAGAGGCGACCAATTCCTGTAGCACAAGACGGGCAGCAGCGTTGCGTGCGAAATCTTATAAAAAAGTGCGCTCGCCAACCGGCTTGCCAAGCGTGGCGAGTATTGGCAATCCCCCCCGATGATAGGTCATTGGGGGAGGCCTTTGTTCAGCAGTGGGCTTCCTGTGGCTGAAATGATGATGATGATGATCTGTCATGCTAGCTAAAACTTCATACAATTTACATAACTTCTGTATCTCCAACACAGTGCGACTGAGACATTTTATTCTTTCAACAAACACATTCATGGTTGTCCTCTAACCAAAGGTTGTCTGGAAGAGATCGCTATTAGCGATAAGAGCGCCTAAATTGTATGTTTTTCTGTAAAAAACATGACACACACATGCATTGCACACCATACAAGTGAAATACACATTGTGTATTTCACTTGTATGGTGTGCAATAAAGAGTATTTATTTATCACATTGATTTAAAAAGTAAATAATATTAATTAACGTTACAGCATCGTTAGATAAAGTTGGTTAAAGTAGAAATGACATTTATTTTGTTCGAAAACAATTACGCCATTATTTGACCATTGACGTAGGCACCCAAGTACTGTTTAAATGAAAACTGATTCGTTTTTAACCGACTTCAAAAAAGGAGGAGTTTCTCAATTCGTCAGAATCTTTTTCTTAATGTATGTTCAGCGATCATTCGTTACTACGTTGACCGATTTCAATAATTATTTTTTTGTTTGAAAGGTACTTTTAGAATGGTCCCATATAAATTTGGTTAAATTCTGATGATGGGATCTATAAGAAAATCATCAAACATTGCATGAACTCCGTACCACGCCAACTGATTTTAGTATCTATCTATCTTATCTTAAAAAATGAATCATCAAAATCGGTCCACATTTGGCAAAGCAAAGATATTGCTTATACTTCAAAGATACTATAATCAAACAAATTCGGAAAAAAAAATACCCCTAAGGGTGGAAAAATAGGAAATGAAATCGGTGTTCAGCAGTTAAATTATGTTTGCACTCGTAAGATTGGTTTTGATTAGGATTTTTTACTAAAATAGATGACATAAGTTAATTTTATAAAAATAAAAAATAAACCAGTGCCAGTCGATGAGAGATTCTATGTTTTCGTTTGCACCGACTCCAAAAGTAACTGATTAGGTACGTAAGTGACAAGATTATTTTTAGCGTTTTAGTTTTTTGAAGTCGGTTTTTTTAGCATCGTAGGACGTGGAAAAACATGCAGGCCGCTTCCAACCGGCCAATCTGGAAGACACTGGGGGAGGCATATGTTCAGCAGTGGAAATAATGATGATTGTGCAGGTCTCTCCACTGTTGTAGATGTGTCGCCTTGGCGTTGATAAGACAGGTAGTAAACTAGATAAAACACTTCAATTTTAATTATACTTGCTTTATTTTAGAGCATTGAAAATAGTTACAAAGTGGCTCGGACGCGATTGGAAGAAGTGATTTACCACAGACAAAATATATTATTTTTATAAAAAACTAAATGTTGCCAACAATGATGATGGTGCAGTTTTAGTGATAGATTGGTCGTAGTACTTCTCTATATGGTATTTGCTTGATGCAGTAAACGCATATAAAACATGGAAGCATTTCGTTTACTGGCTCGATGTTTGCTAAAAAGAATATTAATGACGACAAACTTTTTTTTCTACTGACAAATGCCAAAGTTTAAAAATGCTAAACAAAATAATAATAATTGTAAACGACAAACTAGTGCATACAATCTATGAACTCCTAGACAGAGTAGAACACATGTTCAGTTAGCCATTTATGCAGTGCTGCTTGCTACCTTGGAACCAGTAAAAGGCATGTCTTTAATATTCTTTAGAATCTTATAAAATATTTTTTTTAGTAGATACCTAAATTGATTTGAAAATTCGCATGACGACGGCTGACGACCTCCGTAGCCGAGAGGCGAGCATACCGTACTTGGTGTCGCTATCTCTAAGGTTCCGGGTTCGATTTTCGGTCGGTCAATGTAGGAAAATAACTTTTCTATATTGTCTCGGGTCTGGGTGTTGTGGTACCGTCGTTGTTTCTGATTTCTGTAACACGAGTGCTTAAGCTACTTATTATAGGATCAGAGCAATGTATGTGATGTTGTCCACTCCCGCACTTCGCTTTATCTTTGTCATTTTTTGGTTGATTGAAAAAATAAAAAATAACAATCCATTACTTTTTGATAATCTAGCTGACGGACTAAATAGAAGAGATAGAATTTCATTTTACCCAGTCGTCATCCCTATTTTCTTCTTTTGTTTCAATCAGAATAAACAAATGACGATTGCGTGCAAAATAATACATTAAACGTGCCATTAGGATTATTACATAGAAATCACAGTGAATGACTTATGATAATCCATTATGACGGGGACGATCAATCAGATAAATAAGAAACAGCAAAATCGCAAATTCCTCTGATTGGTCACAGAGAAGATAAGTTAATTCTACATAATCTATAATAAATTAGCCTTTAGCTAATCCTCATAATCAGATACGCCGATATTTTTACAAAATAGTTGTTATTTAGTCATCAAATTCATATTAATTATTATGCGTATTCATTTATTTATTGCCACACTTATGTAAGTAGGTACATTAGGTCCTGTTGGGACCAGAAAGGGCACTGCAATATTAGGTACAATTATATTTATAGGAAGTCAAATAAGGTCAAATTTTAAAAATCTTAGTATCTAGGTACCTACATTATCAAAAAATACATTAGTTACAGGCATGTTAAGAATTGGTAGAATATTAATTATAACAAAATGACAACAAAAACTAAATAAAATTTTATGTAATTATTATAAGTAGACATTTTTTCCAAAATTAGAATCAAGAATCAAGAATCAAGAATAATTTATTTGTTTTGAATAGGGTACATCATAAGGTTACAAACATATATAGGTTTCACCTATTCAGTCATAGTCAATAGCATACAAATATATCATCAAACAACAAATAAGTCAGAGACAAGTCGCCTCCAAACAATTTAAGTTATTAATCAAATTTATACACGCATACATACCTTTTGAAAAAACGTCAGTTATGTCAGTTATTAATTATTAGGTAATGTCAACTTTACAATCTAGATATTCATTAACTGAGTAGAAACATTTTATCTTGAGCCAGTTAAATAGTTTATTTTTAAATAAATTTAATGGTAGTTCAGTCAATGAATGCGGCAGTTTATTATATATTTTTATACAGCTTGGATAACAGTTTCTTTTATCTAAAGTGGTTCGTATCTTGGGCAACAATAGCCTTCCCCGATGTCTGATTGATTTAGTTGCATAATCATCTTGATGCACAAATAAAGACGGATAAGTTTTTACAAAGACACAACATTCCAGAATATACATTGATGGAAGAGATAGGAGATTCAGATCGGGAAATAGTTGCTTGCATGAGGTTAGAGGAGGAATGTCAAAGATTTAAAATCTCTAGTCAAAATAGAAATGCACCGTAGGATATAAAACATTTTCCAATCCTGTGATATCCCTTTTAAGTATTTTTTATAACCGTAGCTTACTAGCTAAATACTTGGAAAATTAAGAGTTAAATAATGACTTTCATGATGTCTTCTAAAGAAAGTTTGGAAGACAGCGGTCGCTGGCTAGGTCTTTGATTTGGCGGTAGCAAAGAACCGTCCTGTCTTTGATGTCTTCAAACCATTAGACGATGACTTTTTCTTTTTACTGAAATTTTTCCCTCTAAGATCAGTCTTCTGAATCCAATCTGCGCGCCTCTGCAGATGTTCGAGAAGAGTTAAAGTCGCTCACTCATATTCTTGGGATTTCGTCTTTGGCAAGCAGAGTAAGGCTGAATGGGCTAGTTTTCTAAAAAAATCGAATTAGTGCGTCAGTTAGATTAACAATAAATATTGGACATTTATTTTTCTTTTTTTAATGAAACAAAAAATGATGAAGATATAGCCCGTTAAAGTTCCGCGTAACGTAAAGCTTTGCGACACTTTTTAGCAAGGCGTGACGTCACGTGTTCACTTTGATGCGCTTCATTTTTTGTTTGATTGACAAAGGACAAAATATGGGTCCATTATTTTTTGATAATCTAACTGACGGACTACATAGAATGATCTTTCTTTAACCCAAGAAACTAGCCTATTGGAGCGAAGAAGAACGGTTTTCGCGGTGTAGTCGATCAGTAAAAGATAGCTCTTTTCAAAGTTTAATGTCATGTATTTTATACCTGCAGCCTGTAGGCTAGCTACACGCAGAAAACTGTTGATGCTCTACGTGTCCAATATAACAATTGCTTCAGAATGTTTTTGGGTCTGCCTCGATTTTGCAGTGCCTCGGGGATGTTCGTTGAGGCACGCACTGACGTTCTATCCCTTCGCGTTCCGCTTACCCGTGGCAGATCGGAAAAACAATGGAAAACAATGGAGAAAATTTTACGTGGCACGCGAAGGGTAATGCTATTATGTGTAAAAAAGCAGCGTCGTTGCTCTGCAGGAGGGTACGGGCCAGTTCCAACTCCATTCTGAAGACCTTCGGGGAGACATGACTCTCTTATAACTCGCCATCTTGCCAGGGTGGTCATGAGGAACACTGATTGATCTGCTGCTGCCATCTGTAGTTTTCTCTGTTTTATTGTTTTGTGCTTTTGTTGTTACTAATATAGCTTATAAGATTTTATCAATAAAGTGGACCTGTGTTGTCTCATTTGATGAAATAAAATAATAACTATAATGATCTCTGTTACATATGTCGCAACCTTAATAATGTATGAGCACAATAAAATTTTTAAGGTAGTAATAGAAAAGGCTAACTATTGTTAGTTCTAGAAGATGGCTATCACAGAAAGAGAAAACAAACATCAAACAAGGGAGTTCTGCTTTTTGTGTACCTTTCACTCTTTCTTCTCGCCCCCGACTCTTAGCGCTAGACCAGCTTTTTTCAACAATCGGTTTTTAGTTATGCCTATAAATTATGAAGGGTGCGATGTTTAATAAGGAGCATTCATCAACAGTGGACGTCTCTGAAAGATTGAATACTGATTTAAGTACATTATAATTGTTACCTATGGGATCAAAGTCCAAATAAATTATCATTTTCCAGGTAATTATCAGGCACCTTGATAAAGACCCTAGTAGGGTAGCCATTTTCGATAACAGTAAATGAACAGGATCTTTCTTTAGTGACAGCGTTTTTGACGTCATTAATTTCTGTTAAATAGCTTCAATGGCCAATGTATTAATTAAAATATATACCATAGCTCATTAGTGTTTGTAGCTCAGTGGCGGCAGCGCTATGGTAGTGATTACCAAAGTTAAGCAACCCACGCCGCGGTTATTAGTGGATGGGTGACCATTCCGACCATATTAGTGACATATATCACAAGCATCTCCGTGCTTTGGAAACCACGTTAAAAGTTGGTGCCAGCTAATATCGCTTGATACGTCATAAAGCCTAGTCAGAGGCCAAGGCGGCTTGATTGCATCTGACAATAAGGTCAAGGCCTTACAACACCCTTCTACCAATCCGAATTATGGGCCCACGTGGTGGAATATGGCCCAAACTACCTCATAGTTGAGATGAGGCCTGTGCTGCGCAGAGGGACGTAATCTATCTCTGACTGACTGACTGACATATCAACGCACAGCCCAAACCACTGGTTCTAGAGATTCCAAATTTGGCACGTAGGTTTCTTATAAGATCTAGGGGTCACTAAGAAATATTTTTTCTAAATTCATCCCCTAAAGGGGTGAAATAGGGGTCCAAAGTTTGTATGGGTAAACAAGATTAGTCAGACTATTTTATTCGAAACTTCACAGGAGTAGATACTCTTTACGATAAATAAGTAAACATGTGTTTCAGATTTTTGAAAAGTCAACCCCTAAAAAGGGGAAGGGGGCTGACAAAGTCTAAAAATCAACATGGGTATTGTTTCTACGGTTTATCGGGTCGCTGATTACGAAAACAACAACGATTTTGAAATTTAACGTTGCGGACGTGAAATATCGTCTCCCCTTGGGATGCGATGGGGTTAAAATATCTATCAATATGGGTGTAGATTTTATGGTTTTTGGGACGTTTTTATTGTCAAATACTTAACATTTAAGATTTACTTTAGTGGAATTCTTCTTTTTTAAAATTTATACTTAATGAAAATATGTGACCACCGTGACAATAAATGTCCAATGTGACCAAGCATTTATCATAAATGACGGACGCTTATAGCATATGACCGTCAATTTACAACTCTAGACAAGACACAGACAATCTGGCAAGTGCTGAGAAGAAACGGTGTAAATTACAAGTCGTAACTCCGGAAGTCATTGTGACAGTATGACAGATAAAATAGGAATTAAAATTATTACACACTTAAATGAAACCTTATTCTTGCATTGCGTGAACAAGCATCGGTATATACAGGGTTACATTGCAAAGGGGTGCCAAATCTTGAGGAGTGGTTCAGAATCAGTAACGTAATCGAACTATGCAAAGAACAAAAAAATATTTTTTCTTTTTATATTCCTATCCTCTGTTAAAAATCGTACGCGTGGATAATTTAAATGATTCATGAAAAAATTGCACTGCGTAAGGTCCTTGTTGGCTCGCCGTACCTACGCCTCTGATGAATGACCGCGCGGCTTTCGTAGTCTCTCTATTGACTTTATTTTCGGATATTTTAAAGTTTTTTTTTTCGTAACATACGATTATTAAAAGTAATAACGATTAAGACGCTTCTTTATTGTTCCCTAGACATTATTTTTTAAATTTGGCACTCCTTTGCAATGTAACCCTGTATAGTTTGACGAAATACTTGCGACCTAATTAACTTTATTCTTAATTAGGTAATAAGTAGGTACAGACAACGGCAGGTCAACCTTCCCAAAATGTTAAAGGTCATTGAACCGATTTTCAACTTTAAGTCCGACACGTAGAGATCAATATCAATTGAGAAAAGGCATCAAACCTAATTGGCATACCTAATGTTGCAAGTACCTAAAATTACGTTATTTTGGCGTACACCTATGAAACATACGTCAATCGACAGAGAAAATAATTACAAACAAATACTCTTTGACAAAATGTCGTAAATGGTATACTTTGTTCAGAATTTCAGTTTGAAAATTTAATAGATTTATTTTTATTTACTTAATCAAATTAAAATTCTGAATAAAGTAATAATAAATTGTTTTCACAATCACACCAATTATCTAGCCCCAAACTGAGCAAAGCTTGTATTATGGCGACTAGATAACGGATAAACATACTTAAATACTTTTATAAACATCCATGACTTAGGTACAAATGCTCGTGCTCATCACACAAACATTTGCCCCTTGCGGGATTCGAACCCGCAACCGTTGGCTTTGTAGCCCGGAGCGAGAACCACTAGCGATATGCGTCAGTTACCACAATAAACGTCTTAGTACGAACCGGTAATAAGATAATAGGTATTACCCACCGCTATATACGTCAAAATTAGTTATGGGGTCAAACACTAGGGCGCTTCAAATGGGAATAAAAATGTAGCAGTCATTTGTACGGGATAGCCAGTCTATATTCATTTTTAAGTCAACGGTTAGACCGTATTTATTACTTTAGCTAACTTTGACCCGCTATTATGAATAATATCCGAATAAAGTGATTAATTTATCACAATATTGTCTAGTCAATTTTGCTATTATAAAATATAATGACCAGTCATTATGTATAATAGCTATTTAATCACTATGACTGTAATATGGACACTAAAATAACGTCATTGTAGGTACTTGCAACTTTAGTATATGAGGCTCCATACAAAAAAGTTCGAAGTCTTTTGTCGTGGTAGATTGACGATTGTCTGTACCTAGATACATAACATATACGTAACATTCTTTTACTTTAGTTGTTAGGTGTCTAAAAAATCTAAAGATAAGTATCTGTATCCGTGTTATTCGAAATATATTTTTATTATCATGTTATGATTAATGATACAGCAAATATAATTGCAGATTGCCACCTGAATCTAAGTAACGTAAAAAATCACAGTACCTAGCTATTTTGATAACTACTTATCAGAACTATAAAGATAATTTATTTAAGACTTATAAATAGGTGTATCGCATTCTTATTTCTTTCTTAAGGCATGTTTCTATTATAATCCTTTTATCTAAAATAAAATAAAGAAAAATAAAATAAAATACTAGCGACATCTATCAAAAAGTTGTATAACTATATTGCTTGGCGTGACGCCGATGACTGTTTAAAACTTTTATGTAGATGGCGCTGTTAAATTACTAAGTAGTATAATAGATGTCGCTAGATGTTTTAGTATTGCTATTGAAATAATCTTAAAAGATTTTAATTTATGGAAAATTAACACTGTAGATTAGCTATAAAGTTTCGTCATATTTTAGTAGTTATATTTTCTTATATTAAAGAAAAATTAACAGATTAGATAAGTTGTTACAGAAAAAGAAAAAATAGTTAATCTACTCGACCCTAGATGTCGCTGCATGTAAAGATTGCAAGATTTTCAAAGAAACCCAGGCCCTGTAACAAAAAAAAAACGTCAAAAGGTATTATTTCTATGATTTTTAGAGCTTTCTACAATATTTTCAACTGTAGCTCCCATTTCCAAACTTTGATGCGCTTTATCTTCGTCATTTTTAGTTTGATTGACAAAAAACAAAATATAGGTCCAATATTTTTTGATAATCTAACTGACGGACTAAATAGAATAATCTTTTTATGACCCAGGAAACTAGCCTATTATAGTTCGTAATGCGACTGAAAATGGAAGAAACCAAATTTTTTTTTGCTCTATTTTCAGTCGTATTGGGATAGTTTTGATAATTTTAAGTCAAATTTAAAGTTTCCGCGACTACCGTTTTTGATAGTAGATAATGTTATCACAACAGAATGACACGCTACGCTCCGTCTGTGAATGTTACTGGGAGCGGATCGACACTAGTTTGCAAATTTGCGACTAATGTTATAAAACGGGTATTGGGCCTCATGGAGTCTACTCCATCATCAGATCAGCACGATGGTATCAAATTCATACATTCTTAAGCGTTTCTTCTTCACAGTTACTTATAACTTTATTGGTAATAGAAGTGAGTTACATCTTGTATGCTTACTTTAACATATTAAAGAAAAATGAAATGCTATAATAATTTTTTCACAACAAAATACTTAACAAAGAGGGTTATTCGCTTACTACCTTCAACACCGACATATCACTCGCGCGACCGTCCAACCAGTGCAACGGTCAGCACGTCGTAGGAAACGAGCGCTTAAGAGGCCGTGCATCTTTTTTCAGTGCAAAATTGAAATACAGTTCTATGCTTGTGTGCGTCTATGATGCGGGATAAAGCGTTAACAACGTTGA
This sequence comes from Anania hortulata, assembly GCA_963576865.1. Lineage (NCBI taxonomy): Eukaryota > Metazoa > Arthropoda > Insecta > Lepidoptera > Crambidae > Anania > Anania hortulata. The sequence goes on from OY756416.1 coordinate 8,945,766, forward strand.
TCCTTTACAAGATAATATTGATAATTTATTAGGTAGTGGACGTCCTACCTAGGTTTGAAAAACGATCGGTTTTTCGCGCTTGATTTTATAGTTAATTTTGACTTAGGTTTACTACTTAATTTTTTATTTATTACATAAAATAAAAAATGTTTTATATAATATTTCATAATGATAGAAAAATAAATGATGTTTGAATGGAAATTTCTAAAATTTTATGTTATTTCAGCATTTTTTTTCTGCTATATTTTGTAAGAAAGTAAAAAAAAGTATTTAACCTATGTGCAAGTAGACCATATCTTCAATCCAATGTTAAAATCGAATTGTCAGGATAACTTCGACGGTTGAAAGGCAAAAGGCATCAAGCGACATTTTGATAACTTTACAGGAGAGCGATTTAAAGTTTTTATTTTTGGAAAAAAAATCGTAGTTATCTTTTGGCGCTATAAACAGAGAAAAGTGTTACAGAAATATATGTTTTAAGAAAAGATCTATATTATGCAATTAAAGTTTCAGCTATAGAGTTATTATTTACGAAGTTAGATGTCGGTTAACCCTAAATGCCCTATTTTTGGATTAAGGCAAAAGAGGTCAAACGCCGATGCACTTGAAAACGATTCCAGGCAAACCGATTTAACAACCATTTATATAATAATTGGTTCCATGCAGAACACCTTAAGAGTGAAATCTAAAAAAAATAAATTAAAGCTAAAAGAGTGAAAGGGCCAATATCATTTAAGTTGTGCAAGGCACAATAATTCAAAGTCAAATGTTATCTTTGTGTGAATAAGAAAGAAGATCTTATGAGCCAATAGAAGTTTTATGGCATATAGCTGAAATACAATATATTTAACGAGTTTATAGTTTATTGCCACTTAGGCTATTGTGTATTGTAATCGATTGAATGGATTATAATTAAACACAATAAACAAACTCTTTTGCAAACAATTATCTTTAATTTTTCAGCACATTGAATATAAAAAGCATGTGGTTTTTCAAAATTTAATAACAGAAAAAAGTTTTTCTAAAACCCACTTATTTATTTTAATAATTACTAAAATATATTTGCAAGAAATAGAGGTACTCACTCACATTCATACACCAAAGATAAATAACAGTAAGCAGAAGGACCTAGTCCTAGCCACAAAAAAATATTTTAAAGAATTAACTTCATAGGACCTATAGCTAATCATACTTAGGGTAGTTTTTTTGGCAACTGCATGAAACGTGAGAAATGTTTGATTTTTAAGCTATGTACAAAAAACCATTAATAAATATTTTTCAGTCAATCCATTACAAAACACACTACGCCAGACCAAAAAAATAAAATTAAAACTGGTCAAGGGGCACCACATTTACTTTTTTAAAACGCATAACTAAGTACCAGTAAGTATCATAACAGCGTAAATTGACATGCGTAAAAAAATCTACATTCCACAAAAAGTTGGTTTTTATTTCATACAATAAGACTTTTTATTTTTTTATTTAGTTAGTCCATGTCTTATGACCATCTGGTGTAGTGGTTCACGCTCCGGACTACAAGCCCAGGCTGTTTCGGGTTAAAACCCCGCAAGGGGCTACCGTTTGTGTGATAAGCACGAGCATTTGTACCTAAGTCATGAATGTTTTTAATGTATTTTATTTTAATGGAAAACAAACAGCTTGTAAATTTAATAATAAAAAATAACGACTACAGATATTCAATAAGCCTATAGTTTTCACCTCTAAGTAGGCAAATATTAGAACTAAATTACATACCATGATATAAAAACCAATAAAACATAAACACAGAAAAAAGATAGTTAGGGTCAACGATTGGACGCATGAAATTATGTGCAAGCAATGTTCTCACCTCGGCGGAGCGGGTACAAAATAAGTCGAAATGCGAGTAGGCACTGACAGTCTCGTAAAACTTTTTAGTAACTCTACTAAAGAATGAGTTCTGACGGTAATTTGTGCGAGACGGTGACGAGTACAAGTACGGGCGCTGTCTATTTGGTTTAATGGGTACGCGTAATTGTATGTTATTTAGAAGCTGTGAGCTGTCAACATGGCTGTTAGCGATGTTTAATAAATAGGTAATATCTGCTGCGTCTCTACGTAACTCAAGAGGAAGACATAGGTGTATTTAAGTAAGTTTATCCGTTATATAGAGAGGATAAGTTGGCGCGCTCTAAGGTCAAAGCGGCACAGGACATTTTCCAGTGTCGCTTTGTTTAAGACCCTGGGGGTAACCGTTATGCAAGGACCTCGCGGTGAAGGAGAGATGGCGCTCTTATTTCCATAAGCAGCACAAAGAGGTGCAGCCACCAGACCTTCCTACGAATCAGGGACTAGTAGCACCAGAAACGCCTGAAGAAGTCCAGATTGCTTTTGCCGCATGAAGAATCGTAAAGATGTCTGTGCCGATGGAGTCTCAATCGAAGCCCAATAGAAAGCGATGGGCCCTCGTGGGGTAGACATATTTGCCTACCTTTACAATCGCATACTCTTGACCGGGCTAATCCCGAGCCGATGGAGAATGAGTATTATTACTCGTACTTCGGTCTTCAAAGGCAAGGGATCGGTGCAAGAGTTCGGCAACTACCGCGGCATAAAGGTCTTGTCCCACACTATGAAGCTCTTTGAGCGGATTGTGGACTCCCGGATCCGACAGGAGTGTGATTTCTCGAAGTGTCAATATGAGTTTCGTCCTGGCAACAGGACTATGACAGGACCCTGTTTACCCTCTAAAGGCCGTCATGGAGAGATACAGGACGAAGAACACGCCTCTGCACTTGCTATTTCTTGATCTGCAAAAGGCCTTGGACTGTGTTCCTCAAGTGGTGATCTGGTGGGCAGTGAGATCCAAAGGGATTCCCGAGGCATTATGTTGACATGAACCGAGACATGTACCGCAGCTCCGAGTCTATGGTTCTGAACGCTGTTAGCGACTCCAAATCGTTCGGAGTACATCAGGGTTCCGTCCTCAGTCCGTTTCTGTTTAATGTAATTTAGACGTTGTGTTAGACAGCATCAGAGACACATTATCAGCCACTTTGGCTGTTGATGTCGACGACGCATAAGTGGAGAGAAGGTCAAGCGCACGGACCAGTTTAGATTCCTGGGATCTGTACTTCACGCATCGGGAGACATCGATTGCGACGTCTAAGCACGCATTGCTGCTGCGTGGGCCAAATGGCGAGAGGTGACTGGTGTCATTTGTGACCCCAGAATGCCATTTAAGCTGAAAGGACAGATCTATAAGTTCATCATTAGGCCTGTCCTTTTATATGATAGCAAAGTGTGGCCGCTACTTGAGTGATACAAGCAGGAGCTACGTGTCACGGAGATGAATATGCGGAGTCACGCGGAATGACCGCGTGAGGAACTAGCGCATTCGCGGTAGCCTTCGTGTCCGTGATATTGCATACAAACTGCAGGAGAGTCGCAAACGCTGGTACGGCCATGAAAACCGGCAAGCTACGTAGGGAACAAATGTCTGGCTACGCCGGCTCCGCCGGGTCCTGGCAAAAGCTTTGACCAAGAAATGCTTGACGTCGTGAGGGCTGACATGTATGCCAATTATCTCACAAACAGGGACGCCCAAGACCTTGCGAAGTGGAGGAATAAATCAAGGAAAGCTGATCTTGGGTTCTGAAGCGATGGCTTTGGACGCAACCGGGATTCACCGTGAAGATGATAATGATGGCGATTTCTAAAATGACAATAAAATATTGTATTTATTTATTTATTTATTGTATATATTTTTTACCAATTTGAGCAGCAGTATCAATCCTATAAACCCTATATTCATAAAAATTCTTGTAATTTCATTAAAGATAATCCGTAAAATCATGGTAATAAACATACCATGTATCAGATGACATACCTACCGATTGTCATGGTTTTTTAATAATGAATTTGTATGAAAAAGAACGTGTTTACAAGTAAGAATTTTTTTCTTCTAAGCTTTATGTTTAATAACTTCTTCCGTGCATGTACTTATTTTCATCTAAGAAAGTTTTTTGTCTGTCATTTTTCATTGTTTAGCTACTTAATCTGAAAAGTGAATTGTAGATTTAATATTTACACTTCTTTGAAATAAAAATATACAGAAACAAAACAAACACTCACCATTTGTCAACACAGCACACAAACAGAACACGCATTGACCAGTTGTTGTAGTCGCAATCGCAATCAAGACTAAATGCAACAACGTTTGCGGCTTGCGCGCCTACGTAAGGTGCGTTGATCTAGGTTCAAATCAAATCCAGCGGTTGTAATGGTTGCGTCGCGAAGATTCAAACTACGTACCAAAGTTCGTCTATATAAACGGAACATGACTTACAAACCTCATGATACTTTTACTGCGTATATAAATAGATTTAAGTGCCACATTAATAGTACAAATGATTGAGGAAAAATGATTGAAACAAAAAATTTGCAATTTTTTGAAACAGGTAAAAAGTCTGTACTGACTTTGGCAATTATTTTTACGTCATAGAAAAGGGGTTTAAATCACATTTTAATTTACAATAGGTTAAGGTAAAACAACTTATGTAATACCTTTGTTGTGCGTAGGATAAGGATAAAGGTCACAAGCGATATTCATTTCCGATGATGTTTAAGGAAGAAAAACTTAAACGACAGCCATGTATTATTGTATTCCAGGCAAAACGCTTTAAATGCCGCGTTTATTAGATTTACAGCAAGGTAAAAAGATTTAAAAGTAATGTGTTCCTAAAACTGAAGAAGGATGAAAAGCTTAAGTGACTGCCTAATTCATTAGAGCTACCTGCGAATTAATTGAAATCCAGGGCTTAAAAAAAAAGATGAATTTTGAGTCGGTTAACTCCGGGCACTAAGAAATGATGGCCTTTTTTGTGACGGAGTCAAGCGCCATAAAAGTGCTCTGATTTACACCAAACTTGGCTCAAAAGACGCAGAAAAATTTGCTGATTCTAACTATGTATATAACTCAATATCGCCCAAAGTGTCGCTTGATGCCTTTTGCCTTTCCACCGTCGACTTATAGTCTCTTGTAAACTGATGATCAAACGTAACTCGAATGTCATTTTTCCGAAATATGGAAAGTTCTTTTGGTGATTTACCTTTATTTTTGAAATGATATGAAAAATCGATTCGCGCTACATGCAAGAATAAGAACTAATCTTTAAAAATCACGTGTTATTTTGTTTCAATTATTATTCACGTCTTTACAATCAGAGAACAAAATGTACGGAAATACGACGATTTCCAGGACGGCCTCTTAAGTGCAGTTATGGAATAAGTAGAATGCAGTGCAGTTATTAAAAAAGGTTTCTTTGGCATTTATCTTCTAAATTAAATCTAGCGAAACGTCTTCCTACATATAATAAATTCACGTTTAAAATATTTCAAAATGATTAGTCTAGAGAATCGTAGAACTATAATAGATTTTCTATTTCTGTTCAAGTTAAGTAACAATTATATTGACTGCTCCAATTTATTAAAGCAAATTAATTTAAATGTTCCGTACGAGCTTGCTCGGACGTCTAGATATCTGCCTTACAAAGGCAAGGGCTCTAAGACCAAGTTAGGGCATTTCTCATGAATGAATAGAATTCATTCTTAGTTTAATAATTTTTTGCGCTCGTCTCGGCTTGATATTGACATGTCTTATTCACAACGTAAATTCAAATATATATTGCATGAACATATGTCTTCATTAATATAAAAAAGGCTGTAATTTGTCATTTTTCCATTTACTTAAACTGTTAAGTGTAATGTCAGTTTCCACATTTTAAATTTTATGCATGCCGTGGTGGCCTTTAATTAAGGCAACACTATAAAATGTAAAATTTTAATTGTATTTTGTATTGTCTAGGTGTATGCTTTGTTGGTTGTCCTTAATTAAATAAAATAATAAAATAAAATAAGAAAGAAGAATCAAGAATCAAGAATAATTTATTTGTTTTGAATAGGGTACATCATAAGGTTACAAACATATATAGGTTTCACTTATTCAGCCATAGTCAATAGCATACAAATATATCAACAAACAACAAACAAGTCAGAGACAAGTCGCCTCCAAACAATTTAAGTTATTAATCAAATTTATACACGCATACATACCTTTTTGAAAAAACGTCAGTTATGTCAGTTATTAATTATTAGGTAATGTCAACTTTACAATCTAGATATTCATTAACTGAGTAGCAACATTTTATCTTGAGCCAGTTAAATAGTTTATTTTTAAATAAATTTAATGGTAGTTCAGTCAATGAATGCGGCAGTTTATTATATATTTTTATACAGCTTGGATAACAGTTTCTTTTATATAAAGTAGTTCGTATCTTGGGCAACAATAGCCTTCCCCGATGTCTAATTGATTTAGTTGCATAATCATCTTGATGCACAGATAAAGACGGATAAGTTTTTACAAAGACACAATACACAATAATAGAATAGAATCTTTATTTGCTATAAATATATTGTATTGTCATCCGAAAGTTACAACTTACAAAGTTTTAAATCGATACGCCAGTCAGATAGGGTAAGAACTACTTCCAAGATTTGATAACATAGTAGATACTCTTTATTGCACACTACACAAAAGAAACAATCACAGGACAAGAAATACATAGAAAAAAACAATTTAGGAGGTCTTATCGCTAGAAGCAATGTCTTCCAGACAACCTTCAGGTAGGGGATAGATAAATTAAAATTTAGAGGGGGAGGCGGTGAAGAGTTCCAAAATATAAAAGTCCAAAAATGTTAATGCTAAAAATACTAAACGAACAAATAAAATAAAATAAAAACACATAAAAATAAAATGCCTACTTAATAATACATGTACATAGTAAAATACACATTTTACTAATTTTATTTTATTGTTACAATCTGCTGACATTATATTAATTAATTAATTGATTTTATTTTGATTTTTTGTTTTTCATTAATTATATTTTGTGACTTTTTTTGTTTGTAATCATTTAAATTTGAATTTTATTTTTGTAAACTAAATTTTTGCACGTCTGCGAGCAGACTAAACACACTGTATCAAATCTTTGACAACTTGTAATTTTCTGTGTTTTTGGCAAATAAACCTTTGAACTTGAACTTAAATACAATCATTACATAGTTTGTTGGTTAGTTAGTTACAATTAAAGCTATTAAAAGTGTGTAAAAACCTACGGCACAAGAGTACATTCGTTACACCCACCTGCTCGACTAACTGCAGAAGTAATAGTTTTCTTATTAGAGCCTGCAAAAAGTATAACAGTACTTATAATCACATCGACATATTTCACGAGAAACTGATGCGCTTTCCTTGTTTGTTACGAGGGCCATTCGATGTAGTTAAGCCCTAGTACAAGTACCTACAACTAGTTTATGGCCTGTTTTGTCGTTTTATCCCTTGTATTAAATTTCTTGTATTAAATTGCCATGTGGCGACGGCCGTAAAGAATACACTTCCCCACCGCCAACAGGAGGCGCGTCGTAAGAGGCGACTAATTCCTGTAGTACGAGACGGGCAGCAGCGTCTTCGTGCGAAATCTTATAAAAAACTGGACTCGCCAACCCGCCTGCCAAGCGTGGCGAGTATTGGCAATCCCCCCTGATGATAAGTCATTAGGGGAGGCCTTTGTTCAGCAGTGGACGTCTTATGGCTGAAATTATGATGATGATGATGATTAAATTTCTAATTAAACTTTTTATCTCGTCAACATATTACTGTAAAAACTACTGGTGGAAACTTGTAATGCTTTAGTACTATACAGTATTTTGTAAACGAAATGTAACATTGATAGCTGTTTGTTTCCTTAATAAAGAAAAAAAAAGTCATAAATGTAAGTATAATAAGTCTTAATGCAAGGCACAGGCATCACCAAAACTTCAAATCAAATCAAATCAAATCATTTATTTGTGAAAATGTAACTTTGTGGTGCTTACTACTAGTGTGGTGTGGGCTACTTTACCATGCAGGCTTATTAAGAATTGATCGACGGGTATTGTAAGGTCAGTGACTAAACCTTACTGTCAGATGTTATTAAGCCGCCCTAAGGCCTCTGACTAGGCTTCACGACTAGTATGAAACGATATTAGACCAACTTTAAACGTGCCCTAAGCACGGGGATGCTTGTGTTGTCACTAAATATAGTTGTAATGGTCACCCATCCAATCAAAAAAGGGGCTTAAAGTATTGATAGTCAGATAGACAAACAGACAGACAAACATAAAGACAAACATACAGACAAACAGACATCCTTTTTACCTTTTGAGGTACGAAACTCGAAAAACTACAAAATGACGGTATTTTTATTTTACAATTTTATACAAATAGGGTAAACGCCCCAGTGCCGCAACGGGCTACAATTTTAAGCAGTTTTATTAATTTCTTAAAACACAACCCATTGTAATTCGTCGCGCGGCGTCGCCAGTCGCGGCCGCCGAGTGGAATAATATCATAATCCAATCTCGGACAGATGTTTACATCCGAATCTCATTATGATAGGGTAACCGCGACTGATATCGGCCTACCTAGATTTTATTATTACAAATGTTTTTTTAATAAGTGTATATAAGTATATTCAGCAGAATTAATAACTTAAGAGTTAATTATTAAATGCTATACACAAGTTTACACTTATTTATGTACTGTTTTTGTTTTGTCGTATTTTACGTTCTCGCACGGTTGTAACAATTATCTTCAGAGCTTTAAATTTTAGAGGTTCAGATAAAGGTTATTGAAGGAAATGCTGAAAAGAGGCGAAAAAAAAAAACTCCTAATACTTTAAAAACCGGAATATCTACTCTTACTTTTTTTTTGCAAAGATCTTTTAAAGTACTCTTAACCCGTTGAGGATTAATAGACAGCCGGCGGTCGCATAACAATGTAATTTCTATTGTGTCTCATTCACACATGCTTGACAGGTTTGAAGACGGTTAGACGAGTAAAATAGTGTTAAATTTAAATGACGATCGTCTGCGCTGCGGTCGCGGGTTCCAATCCCGCAAAGGGCAAATGTTTGTGTGATGAGCACAACCATATGTACCTTATCATGGATGTTTATAAATGCATTCAAGTATGTTTATCCGTTATCTAGTCGCCTTAGTACAATTTGACTAGATAATTGATATAGTAATTGCTGGAAGAAATATTTTGTATATTTATTCATTTTGATCTTAAAGATAAGATCCCTTGATCAGAAACGAAAAGTGCTGATAATCTTTTGCTCAGTTGAATGAATCTTTTATCAATAGGAATGGGAATTCATCACACATTCTGGGTTTTCAGTTGAATGATCTTTCATTCATTTTAGGAATGGGAATTCATCACACACTCTGGGTTTTTACTAGTGTTGCCGCTCGATAGGCCAATATCGATTATCTATCGATAGCCTATCGATAGTTGAAGGAAAAACGATACTATCGATAGTCTATCTATTCTATCGATAGTATCGATATTTCTTTTACTGCAATACTATCGGTAAACAGCAATACTATCGATAGTTATCGATAGTTTCGATCGCTGCCAACCAATGAACTATCGATAGTATCGATAATATCGATAGTATTGCTCTCCAATATCTAATAGACTATCGATAATTCATACTATCGATAGTGATATTTATTTCAATAGTATTGCAATAAGTATGCAGGCATAACGAGTGGTAACATACCTAATGTGGTATATTCAACCAAATCAAATTAACTATAGCGCTCGATGAAGACGCGACCGTTCGTTTCTACTATTTGCAACCTACCCACCCCTACTTAATTATTTGTTTCAACTTTGATAATATTGTTAGGTATTGGTTATTTTTGTTACGTTGTCTGCAAATAGCATTAATTATTATATTGTATTTTCTCTGTAAGTGAATTAATGTAATTCTTCAAGAGAAATAAAGTTCTTAAACCTAAAACTAGTGTATTGTCTAAATTTAAACGTACGTTTAGTTTTTTTTTTAAATAAAGTTTTCTTTTAATTCTTAGGTGGCAATACTATTGAATTAAAACTCACTATCGATAGTACAAAACTATCGAAAGTATCGATACTATAGATAGTCTTCTCGATATTGAAGAGCAATACTATCGATAGTATCTATAGTTCATTAGTTGGCAGCCATCGAAACTATCGATACTATCGATAGTATTGCCGTTTACCGATAGTATTGCAGTAAAAGAAATATCGATACTATCGATACTATCGATTGACCTATCGACCGTATAGATGAATTTAGCGTTCAACTATCGATTGCAAAACTATCGATTTTTCGGCAACACTAGTTTTTACCACTTCAGATAAATAGCTTTCTACTTAAAAAACTGTATCTGAATCGGTCTATCAATTTGTGAACTACGATACTAAACACAGATACACAGGCATAGACGACAAAGTTATAACACCCTTCTTTCTATGCTAAAATAGGCATCACATTTTTTTAAATCAACCTGTTCAATCTCACTGATGGGCAAAGGTCTCCCCCAGACTCTTCCATCGATCTCTATCTATCGCCAATGACTCCCAATCCCTCGTTAAGTTAACCAAATCGTCACACCATCTTTTTTTGGGTCTACCTCTTCGGCGACCACCGTCTATAGGTACCCATCGGGTGACGATTTGGGCCCACCTGTCCGGATGCATTCTGCACACGTGTCCTGCCCACTCCCACTTTAGCTTTGCAGTTTTCTCGCCTACATCTGCAATCTACAATTAATTATAAAAAAATAAATTGTATGAGCCTAGGGCGAAGTTGGTGTTGGTTACCCTACAAGCCTAAACAGGAAGACGGCGGATTAGTGGTTACTTTAACGGATTTATTCAATAAGACATACTAACAATATGCATAAGTCTTGTTACGAAGAAATCAAAACAGATGCGGATTTTCGGTAAAATAATTCCATTTCAGAATTTTTGATGACGGTTAACTACTTCGATTTTTAATAGCTTAAATGTTAGACTTGCCGTTAGTACGATTATGTTTGAGGTTTTTTAGAATTTTTTAGGGTTCCGTAACCCAAAAGGAAAAAATGGGACCCTTATAGTAGTAATACCTTATAGTATTGGGACGTGTAAAAGAGCTTAATTTAGGCCTATTTACAGAAATAAATTGGTTTTATTGGTTTTTATTGGTTTTTTTTATTATCACATTGATGCCCGTCTGTCTGTCCGTATGTGTGTCAAGACCCTTTATCTCGGGAACGCGTGAGAAATCGAGTCGAAATTAAAACCATATATTCCAGTCTACAGTCCTTTAAAAATGTAAAAAAAAATCAAAGTTCTAAGGTAATGTAAAAAAAAAGATATACATATAGTACACATAGTATTTTTTTGGACGAAAATACGTTTACCAACTTTTTGTAGGCTGAGACTCGTAATAGCAAGTTTATTTTTTAATTCAAGTAATATTATAATGTGATTTTCATTACTTAATAATACTTCAGATTTAATTAAACTTGTCTTCTAAGCTGGACAAACTTAAATATTTTTACAAACTTAGATTTACAAAAATGTATTGCCAGGATACAGTTACTAAAATATCTTTAAAAAACTCCCTTAACGAGAGTCACGACAGTATATAAATAAATATAAAAAGCATCAACTTCGTGTTATCTGCAATGGGCTAGTTTCCTAAAAAAAAATTAATTAGTCCGTCAGTTGGATTAACAGAAAATATTGGACACGTATTTTTTCTTATCTGAATCAAACAAAAAATGATGAAGATACAGCCCGTTAAAGTTCTGCGTAACGTCACGCCTTGCGACACTTTGATGCGCTTTATCTTCGTCAAATTTTGTTTGATCGACAAAAGACAAAATATGGGTCCAATATTTTTTGATAATCTAACTGACGGACTAAATATAATAATCATTTTTTGACTCAGGAAACTAGCCCATTAGGAAAAGCAAGTTTATTTTTTAACTTGAGTATTTATAAGTAAGTTCTCGTTCGTATAAAATGGAAAAAAATGTAAATCCAATACTGGCTCTGCTTTTTCACTAAGAAAATGTATTCTGTACTTAAGAGCTGTGGGATTTTGTAAAAAATTTAATAAATAATTATTATAATAACGTGATTTTCAATACGATAATAATACTCGAAATTAAAATTAACTAGCCTTCTAAGCTAAACAAACTTACATTTTTAAAAAATGTAAATAACATTTACAATACAAGGCTACTGTTAATCGACTAATATCTTTAAAAATCACCCAAATAAGGTATATTAAATAAATAAATATTAAAATCATTAAATGCTTAATATCATTGTCTCTCTACTCCAAAAGCGCATTGAAATAGTATGGTATAGTATCTAACGCCTCCATGCTACCAATACACAGATATTTCAAGCGAGCAGCTTCACAAATCCGCCAACATCCGGTTTGCACAATATTTATATTCGAAGCACAATCGTTTTCGCGATAAACGGAATTTAAAAGCTCTGAACATTCGCGACGATTGTACCGCGGTGTTTTGGGATGGCTTCATTCAAGTGCAAAGAATTAAAATTATTTGCAGAATAAAATAAAGTTTCTTTAATAAAAGTTATAAATAAAAACCATAGGACGTCCAATACTGAACATGAGCCTCCCTTAGTGATTTCCAGATCGGCCAGTTGAAAAAAAAAACAACCGACTTCAAAAAAGGAGGAGGTTCTCAATTCGTCGGGATCTTTTTTATGTATGTTCAGCGATCATTCGTTAGGATCAGCGGCAAATGTGAACCGATCTTGATGATTCTGTCTTTATTGAATAGCTTATACTTCAGAGATCAAAAAAATAATTCACCTCTAAGGTCGAAAAAGTAGGATGAAATCGGTGTTCAGCAGTTAACTTTTGTTTGACCAAAGCAATGTATATGATGTTGTGCAATCATCATCATAATCATTTCAGCCATAGGACGTCCACTGCTAAACATAGGTCTCCCCCATTGACTTCCACATTGGCCGGTTGGAAGCGGCCCGCATCCAGCGTCTTTCTGCGACCTTTACCAGGTCGTCTGTCCACCTTGTGGGTGGACGTCTTACGCTACATTGCCCAATGTTTATTTATTATTTTATTTATTTGCTACATCTTGCATAACCCGGTCCGCGATAGCTGCACCAGCACAATTAGAGCATGACTGCGCGTTGGGGAGTGTAGCTGCGATACTCCAAGCCGAGGCACACCTGAACAGGCTTTTAAAATGTTTGCACCTCTAGTAATAAGATAGTTAGCAAATCCTTTTAGCAAATCCTTTCAGTTTTTTTTTTTTTTTTCAAATTCAAATTCAAATCTTTATTTGCTTACTAAGTGATGTACATTGGTGGTGGGTACATATGCAACAGGACTTAAAAACTTAGTTACCTGTAAGGTATCGCAAATGAAGAGAGCAGCCTATATTATAGCTAGATAATAAAATTAGAGTATATTGAATGGGTAACAATTAACAATAATTAGAGCTAAGTTAACAATTTTGAACAATTTTCAGAGCCAATTAGGTATTATGGTTTGATGGGTATATTTTTGAGGTAAACTTTAATCATTTATTTATTCATTAAGTAAGAGAAACTCATCCATTTTGAGTGGTCAGGTGGTTTGCAGCCAGTCGATAATTTGAAAGTAGTCAAAATATAGTTTCTATCCTGCCTTCTTGGCACCATGTCCCGATTATTGAACGCATTGGGACACATTTTTTCTAGTAAATATTTTTGTACGTTTTTTTCTTTTTAGGGTTAATTTTTATTATTCAAATTGTACTGTTCCGGTTTCTATCCCGTCCCAGTAACATTAATATCTAAAATATAATTCTCGTAGGTCACAAGGTATTATTATGCCTTGATGCAGCTTGAGTACCTAAGGTGCATTATCGTCGGTCAATAAAGGAGTAACTAACAACAAATTGATATTTCAGTCAGATAGTCACCTAATTTATAGGCTTTTAGAATGTTTATACCTAAATAGAATAGTGGGGTGACGAGAATGGACAAGATATGGAATGAATAGATAGATAGATACTCTTTATTGCACACCATACAAGTAAAATACACATGATTTTTACAGAAAGATGTACAATTTAGGCGGTCTTATCGCTAATAGTGATCTCTTCCAGACAACCTTTAGGTAGAGGACAACCATTAAAGAAAGGGGAAGGTGTTACAGAGTTCTTAAAATTCTTACCTGATACAAATAGATTGCATAAATTTATGGCATAGACGTATACATACAGTAATAAATAAATAAAAAAAATAAAAAAATACTAAACAATAATTATACATACATACAATAAACATACATACTACTTGATATATGCGAGGAGATGTATATGATGAATATATTAGAAGAAGTATTAAAGTGGCACCTGTAGCAGAAAAGATGAAAGGAAACCGTTTGTCTTAGTATGGACATGTGATGAGAAGGGAAGAGAAGCACGTAACGAGGAGAGTGATGGGCATGAGTGAGTATTCATGGGTGAAGAGGTAGAGGACGACCTAGAAAGAGATGGATGGATTGTGTGAGGAGCGATATGACTGAGAATGGAGTGAATGACTCGATGACGAGTGATCGGATTGCATGGAGGAGAAAGACATAACTAGACCTGAGAACAGGACAGGCGAATGATGATGATGATGATACCGATAAATAATAAAATAGTTCGAATCCTTATTATTTATTTATTTATAGTACGTACGTTTATTTAATCATTATTTAAGTAGTATATGTATATATATTGTGCATTGATTTTATTTATATAGGTAATTATTTATATCATATTAAGCTTACCACGTAATTTGTTAATGTAAGGTAATTCTTATATCGGACCTTTACCGCACCCATTACTTGTTTTTCTGCATGACCCTAAGGTTGGCTGGCAGAGAATGCTTTTAGCATTAAGTCCACCTATTGTACACTTTTTAAAGTTTTGTGCAATAAAGTTTAAAAAAAAATAATCCTTATACTTATGTGACCCCACTAATTGTCTATTTCAAAACTTTTTTTTTTTCTTCTTTTTCTTATAACTCAGCCACTACTTGGATCTGAAGTTTATTTAAAGACTTCCATTTAAGCCATGGCAGATCCAGCCGGGAAATGCTTATAGAGCGGCACAAAAGGAATAGGTCTGATATTCTGCCAAATTATGAGTCTGGCAACCGTTGGGGAAAAAAGGTTTTTAAATGACGACTACAAACTGGAAGACAAAGTGTGGGCAGACCTCCTAGCTGGTGGACTGACGACCTACCCAAGATGGGGAAAGCTGCTGGATACAAATGGTTTGGAGCCGCTCGTGGTAATGTACTAGAGGGAAGGCCTAAGTCCAGCAGTGGACATCCAAAGGCCGATGAGGATTTTGGGCCTGGCAGTAGGGGGTACGCCGTTGAGAAGACGAAAGCACATCAGAAAAGTAATGCAAGCATGGAGCACATAATGTCCTTAGAGTAGAAATGTAAATTCTTTGTTTAACAACAATGCCGCCATTATTTCATTAGTGACGTATTGTTTAATTAAGTACGAGCCTTGTCATCATCATTATCATTATTTCATTTATGTACTATAGCATTCATACGTGTGTGCACACACACACGCTCGCAGGCACGCACGCTCGCACGCACGCCCGCACGCACACAAGCACGCACGCACGCACACACACACTACTGTAGCATTAACTTTCTAATGAAATAACTTTGAAATTTATTTATTATTTCAGCCATAGGACGTCTACTGCAGAACATATGCCTACCCCAGTGACATCCAGATTACCCGGTTGGAAGCGGCCTGCATCCAGCGGCTTCCTGCAATCTTTACCGGGTCGTCTGTCCACCTTGTGCGGGGACGTCCTACGCTGCGCTTGCCGGTACGTGGCCTCCATTCTAGAACTATTGTGTCCCATCGGCCGTTCTACGTGCACGGAGATGCTTGTGATCAATGTCATTAAATATTGTCGGCATGGAGGAGTGTTGACAGCCTATTCAACTCATACTTAGTCGAAGTGAAATATAACTGATCAATGGGGAATAAGCATGTTTTTTTATTTGGTCCTAAAATAAATAGTACCTACTTAATTATAATTAATAAAACTTTAAGAATTTTTGAAAAATATTGATAAATACCTGACTTACAGCCCATTATAGTCGCGTGTTAGACAAGGAGATCCGATATGTACCGTGACATCACATTACACGTCCGCCATAATTTTACGCTTTGTTGTAGAAAGAGATAGGTATACCTAATTTCTAATTACTATAGGTTATTTTTTGCCTAAAATCAATTTTGTTTTCACTATTAGCACTATAATTTCATATATTTTCTTATAAATATAGTAAAAATATTTTTTTTATCATACATATTCCCTATTGTAGGTAGATGGTAGATGGTCCATCCTTATCTTTATGTAGGTAATTGTTTAATTGTAAAATTCTAAATTTTACGGTCCCCACTCTAAAGGTGCAGCAAACCCCTGATTCGTTCTTTATTTTTGTTTTTTTCTCTTCTATATTTTTGACTATTCAAGAAATAGCTTAAGTGGTCTATTTACATACTACATTTCTATAAGCGAATACCTGTTAATAGCTACGTTTATGACGACTCTGTACTTATAGATTGTATCAATGCTGTTGGTGTTCCGAATAACATAAAAATAAAATTATGTGCTCGCGCTCGCCAACCCGCTTGCCAACCGTGGTGAGTATCGGCAATCCCCCGATAATAGGTCATTGGGGGAGGCTGGTTCATCAGTGGACGTCCTATAGCTGAAATGATGATAATGATGATGTAAAGTATGTGCTTGATTTAAATGACAAGAGTCCATAGACTTAACCTGCTTAGCTCTCACTTACTATGTCTTGTAACTGTATTTTCTGTAAAAAATCCTGACAAAAGTGACTGAGTTTGTCGCGTCGTTTCTTCTAATCTCCGGCCGATATGTAGTCCTGAACCGGTGGTAGGTCAAAGCTATATTTTGGGACGTGTATAAGTGCCCGGAGGGCCTATATACTGATGAGTATTATTACTAATGCGAGTGAGTGAGTGGGGACGGCCGTAAAGAATACGCTTCCCCACCGCCAACAGGAGGCGTGTCGTAAGAGGCGACTAATTCCTGTAGCACGAGACGAGCAGCAGCGTCTGCGTGCGAAATCTTATAAAAACTGCGCTCGCCAACTCGCCTGTCAAGCGTGGCGAGTATTGGCAATCCCCCCCGATGTTGGGTCATTGGGGGAGGCTTGTTTTCAGCTGTTGACTTTCTATGGCTGAAATGATGATGATGAACTGCTAGTTTTTGTCGAACCAGAACCAAAAGGGTTCCGTATCATCTTATATATAAAATTCTCGTGTCACAATGTTCGTTCCCGTACTCCTCCGAAACGGCTTGACCGATTCTCATGAAATTTTGTGAGCATATTGAGTAGGTCTGAGAATCGACCAACATCTATTTTTCATACCCCTAAAGACCACACAGACGAAGTCGCGGGCAACAGCTAGTTATCTATAATATTCTGTGAATATTTCAAGCGTCTGACTGTTGCCGTAATTAATATCGAGCAGAAAGGGAAAAAAATATGTCAGTTGTATGAAAGACCCAATTTTTTTTTTGACGTGATAACGTCTTTAAAATCGTTTTAGTCGGGTGACATGTTCAGAAACTTGTGTCACACCAAAACCTCACGAGCGCGATCGCAGGTATAACGAGAGAGAGACGGACCGATCTCCCGTCTCATCTCGAGCGCTGCCAGTCATTCCGTGAAACTTGTCACGCGGAATCCTCACGAGCGGAGGCTGGCATAGCGTTCGAGTGAGTGGACCGATCTTCCGTCTCTCTCACTCTAGCGGCATACAAACGAATGGAGATTTTCTCGTGCGGTTAAGTTTTCGTTGAATGTTTAACAGTGAAACAAAATAAATAAATAATATAATATAATTATAATTATATTCATATAATGTATGAAGAAAAATGTATATCATAGTCGAATAAGTAAACTTGTCATTTTACACCCGAAATTTATCATCAAAAGTGTGAATAAAACGATAGATGTAATTTAAAATTTGAAAAAATTGTTATCTTCATTAATTCCTTACTTCCCAAAAACTTATATCATCAATAAGACGTTATCACGTAAACATAACTTTAACGTAACTTTACAAACAACCAATTTTTTATTCTGTTTTTAGTATTTGTTGTTATAACAGCAAAAGAAATACATCATCTGTGAAAATTTCAACTATCTGGCTATCACGGTCCATGAGATACAGCCTGGTGACAGACATACAGACAGACAGACAGTGGAGTCTTGGTAATAGGGTCCCGTTTTTACCCTTTGGATACGGAACCCTTAAAATCAAGCCAAGCAAACAAAGTCCTGTACAAATGGAAGAATATAGTAATCCAGTCCAAAATTGAAGTCATACAACCCTTTATGTGTTGTTTCATGCCCTGATCTGAAGAGGTTTACATTTGTACGTCACCATGTTTTGTTTTGATCTCTAAGCGCCGAGTTATAAGTTCAGGTCAGAGTAGGATTGCTGTGAATTGGCAAATCGGTAAAACATTTACAGATGGTGCAAAAAAAAATGAGACACTATAAAAACACATAATCAGTCGTTGATTACAACACCTATTTTTTGAAAAAATAAATACTTTATACTACTTATTATAATACCAGTGTCGCAGCAGCTATTTTTAGCGGCCACGACTAATGCTGAGCGGGGGACCCTTTTTGGCACATTTTTTATTTAAGTGATTTGTAATAATTAATAAATAATTTGTAATTTGTATTCTCTCACTTGAAGAGAAATAATCACTGTGGTGCTTAAAAAAGCGTTCTCAAACTGATCTATTTACATCTTTAGAATGTATATTTAGAATTGAATTAAATCATCATGAAGACGATATTTTGTATGGAGCATCAATATATTTTTTCAGGTTTTCGATATTGCTCCCATAGTAAAAATTCATCATCATCATCATCATCATTTCAGCCATAGAAGTCCACTGCTGAACATAGGCCTCCCAGATTGGCCGGTTGGAAAGCGGCCTGCATCTAGCGTCTTCCTGCGACCCTTACCAGGTCGTCTGACCACCTTGTGAGTGGACGTCCTACGCTGCGCTTGCCGGTACGCGGCCTCCATTCTAGAACCTTTCTGCCCCATCGGCCGTCAGTAAATTATTGTACTTTAATGATAGTTGCTAGTTTACAAGTAACGTGGTTTTTAATTGTGTAGTCGATAGTTAACCCTAAAACTAAGTTAAACTCTCGATAACACACCGATACTCGCTTTGGGATGTCAGTTCTAGTACTTTGAGTAAAATAGGTTTCAGTACGTACGTAACGTATAACGTAGTTCTTATAAATTCCTTACTCAATTCCTTGGTCAAGTGATTTTGATTTTAAAAGTTCCTCATTTAGATAAATATTTCATAGGTACGTCTTAGGCCTAGTGTACTATGGTCAAGTGCCTGTCATTGTGGCAGACGTTTTTGACAGTTTAAAATACAGAAAAAATTAAAACATTTGGAAATGTATTTTTTACAGTAATCATGTATTATTTTTAGCAAACTATCACTATATAATATACAAGAAAAATAGCCTATTGATTATTTACCTAATACTTAGTTAGTTTTGGAAGTGGAGGAGCAAATCAAGGAAAGCGGACCCTGGGTTCCAAAGCAATGGCTTTAGATGCAACCGGGATTAACCGTATAGATGAAGAAAAAAGAAGAAGACTTAGTTATGGTTTATAAACCTGTCCATAATTTTAGGACAAGAAAACCTTTTTTTTTTAACTTAAAAATCTGCAACAGCCAATACTCCTCACCCCCATTTCGGATGACACCATAAAAACGCCACAACCGTAAAAACGGCGCGATGTCTCACTCCGACACATTACCTATCGATACCGGTCTATATCGAAATAGGAACACGGTATAGGATGTAGCGATTTTATTCATTTATTTAACTCTTTATTATATATTTATTTTTTATAGAAATCAATTTTCATGCCTTGCCTTTTGACGACCTCCGTAGCCGAGAGGCGAGTATACCGGACTTGGTGTCGCTATCTCTGAGGTCGCGGGTTCGATTCCCGGTCGGTCAATGCAGAAAAATAACTTTTCTATATTGTCTCGAGTCTGGGTGTTGTGGTACCGTCGTTGTTTCTGATTTCTGTAACACAAGTGCTTACCATAGGATCAGAGCAATGTATGTGATGTTGTCCAATATTTATCTCGAGTCTGGGTGTTGTGGTACCGTCGTTGTTTCTGATTTCTGTAACACAAGTGCTTACCATAGGATCAGAGCAATGTATGTGACGTTGTCCAATATTTATCTCGAGTCTGGGTGTAGTGGTACCGTCGTTGTTTCTGATTTCTGTAACACAAGTGCTTACCATAGAATCAGAGCAATGTATGTGATGTGTCCAATATTTATCTCGAGTCTGGGTGTTGTGGTACCGTCGTTGTTTCTGATTCCTGTAACACAAGTGCTTACCATAGGATCAGAGCAATGTATGTGATGTTGTCCAATATTTATTTATATTATTATTTGATTTAATTTTCATGCCTTGAGGCACTTCCTATCAATCAGTTTGGGCAACGCAGAGGAATTGTTAGTATATTTGTTAGTGTCTTTAGCGCCGTGTGGGGACGGCCGTAAAGAATACACTTCCCCACCGACAACAGAAGGCGTGTCGTAAGAGGCGACTAATTCCTGTAGCACGAGACGGGCAGCAGCGTCTGCGTGTGAAATATTTTTAAAACTGCGCTCGCAAACCCGCCTGCCAAGCGTGGCGAGTATTAGCAATCCCCCCGATGAAAGTCATTGGGGGAGCCAGCAGTGGACGACCTATGGCTGAAATGATGACTAGATGTTTATCCACTGAGACTATCAGTTTATTAACTGTTAGTTACATGTAAAACGAATAATCCAAACTCAAGTCATGAGAGTTCAAAAAAACGACAAAGCGCCTCGAGAAAAGGTGGTAGTGCCATTGCACTCCCAGATGATAGTGTCTTATCTAATAAACACAATTTGTTTTAATCTGAGGGCCAATTCCCGTAATTTGTCAATAGTCGCAATCCGGTGTCGATCCGCTCCCAGAAACATTACGATCCCAAACGGTATTCTCCTAAACCCAGAAAATGCAATTATAGTTCGTAATGCGACTGAAAATGGAAGAAACCAAAATTAGATTTTTTTTGCTCTGTTTTTAGTCTTATTGGGATAGTTTTAATAATTTTACGTCAAATTGAAAGTTTACGAGAATACCGTTTGTGATAGTAATGTTACTGGGACCGGATCGACACCGGATTGCGACTATTGTCAAATTACGGGAATTGGGCCTCTGTTTTTATGACAAACCCGTCGGGTGTTGTGGTGCGGTAAAGGGTCCCGATTTCGCTTCCCAGTTTTAAATTTAGGAAACGATCATTTCTAAATTGGCTCGAGTCTAGATGTGCTGGGAGACGCCTCTGGCGTACATTGTCTGGTACCTCGTAACACGGATGTTAATTCCTTACTTCGAAACCATAACAGTTGTGTGCTGTCTGAATACCGGGTAAATTGCAAAAAGGTGCCAAATCTGTAGGAGTGACTCCGAATAACTTAATCGAACTATGAAAAAAACAAAAAAAAAACACATTTAAATAATCCTGTCTGCTGTTAAAAAACGTACGCATGGACAATTTAACTCATTCATGATAAAATTGCACCGTATGTGCACTGCGTAAGGTCCTTGTTGGCTCGCCGTACCTACGCCTTTGATGAATGACCGCGCGGCTTTCGTAATCTCTCTATTGACTTAATTTTCGGATATTTTAAAGTATTTTTTTTTCGTTACTTACAATTATTAAAAATAACGATTAAGACGCATCTTTATATTGTTCCCTAGACCTTATTTTTTAAATTTGGTACCCCTTTGCAATGTTACCCTGTGTATCTTCGCACTTACCTAATTCTCACCCGCTTCCGCTTATACCTTAGCAACATCTTATTTGTAGGGTAATACCACCAGCACTGGTCCCCTCACCTCGACCTTAAGGTAAACCACCCAGTTTACGACACTCGTAACAGGGATCAGGGTGATCCGAGAATCCCGCGACTGCTTCTCGGGTGATTCTGGCTTCGTAATTGAATTGTGGTAATCGATTTTTATTCTATTAGTTTTGGGTTAGGACGGTCATTGGCACGTTGACTTTGTTGTTATGAGGCTTCAAGCCTTCTTAAATCCTTTTTGGAGAAGTAGACCTAATAATTAAGCCATCATCATGGTCAGCTTTTGAGAGTCTATGGCCATAGGCCTCCACAGCGAGCGGTTTTTGACCGTTCGTATTCAGCGGCTTCCTGCAAACTAGACTAGGTCGTCAGTCCACTAGGTAGGAGGCTTGCCCACGCCGCGTCTTCTAGTTCGTGGTTACTTTGCCTTTCTTCCTAACCTTACTTCTCCGACGGGAATTATTAGCAAAAATTGAAATTAAATTATAATTTCACTAGAACTGATGGTATAATTATATTAGTTTATTTTTTCAAAATCAATTATCAACTTGCCTCATTCAATAACTGCTGCCAATTCAACCCCAAACTTAAAACTTAAAATTTGTAATTAAAATCAATTTAACACTCATAATATGCTTATCACTGCACTATTTGTATACCTACCTATTTACCTGGTACAGTTACACCTCGTAAACATAATCAACGTTGTGAAACTCTGTTATTGGCTAAGTGTTTTTTGTAAGATTTTCATTTAAGCATGATTGTTAAAATAAGGCTGTTGAGTTTCCTAATACATAAATAAAAAAAATTACACAAAAACGAAATTATCTTTAGTGAGTAAATTTCCAGCTAAATACATTCATTGAGGATCTGCGTAGCCGAGAATTCCGGACTTGGCGTCGCTACCTCTGTCGTCCCGAGTTTGATTTCCTCGGTCTGGAATCTGAGTGTTGTGGTACCGTCGTTGTTTCTGATTTCTGTAACACAAGTGCTTTGGCTACTTACTATATGATCAGAGCAATGTATGTGATGTTGTCCAATATTTAAAATACATTCAATAAAAAAATAAAAAAAATAAATTTAAACTGTTTATTTTATTTAAATGAAATTTATTTTACAAGATGAAAGCAATCTTAGAATTAAAGATTATGTAGCCTCCGTTGAAGAGTTGCTCATTTCTGATTGCATAATCTATTTCTTAATTAATTGTTTTAGAATGACATAATTGGCCTCGCAACCCACCTTTAATGTAGGTATTTATCTTTGATAAAGTATTTCTTTAGAATATTTTTAATTTGTTCGGGTTTTTTATTTTAAATTTTTTCTACAGTGGTTTTTGGTAAATTATTTAATATTCGAGGAAGGTTGCACAGCCAACGTCTTCTACCGTATTCATTGCTTGATCTCGGTATCTCGAAAGTAGGAAGATCTGGCAGTGTACGCAGATTGCTTGGCCTAGTTTTCTTTTCTAACGAGTTAATATTCACACTGTTTTCCGAAACAATCGCTAAATTAATTTTATCATAAATACTCATTACTCTACAGTACTGGAAGAGTTTATCATATCTATTTTTATATTTGTATTTTATTTAAAGTGGAACAATAGTTTTAAGCAATCTTATTTGAATATTATAGATATTTTGTAGGTATGTTTTGTATGATCTTCCATAGCTCGAGACACCGTAACCAATCACAGAATCAGCCAAGGCCATATACAACAATCTTAATGTGTTATAAGGAAGCTTGTGTTTCAGAATACAAAGTTTGGCGAGTATGGCCCTTAGCTTATTACACACATGTTCTATATGGGGACATAATCTTCTTTTTCTTTGCTCCATGCTCATTTGCTCCTGCATCCAGAAGCATGCTCGTTGCTCACTTTAGGTGGGGTCGGCTCTCTTAATTTTGCGGCGCCAAGACATTCTGTCTTGGGTTGTCGGATCGGTTTCCAGTGATGAGTTTACTCATACTGGTCCACCAGGTTAACGAGATGCAGCTTGAAACGTAAATTGATTATTATTACATACTACCTGTCCCGGCGTACTTCGCACCGCCCATTCATACATTTTTTTTCGTGAATATTTTGTTTTTTATAGTTATTCTGCTTTTCGGGGCAAAGACCAATTCAACAAATCAAAGATCATATAAACGGTCCAGCCGTTCTTGACTTATAAATGGTGTAACTAACCCGATTTTTGTTATATATATATGAATAAAAGTTTATAATATGTGTTAATAATTAAAAGAAAATTCAATATTTTTTTAACCGTCTAAGAAAATCATCCGTTGTCATGCCAGGAAGTACAATACTCAAAAATCAAATTCTCTTGATTAAATACGACTAATTTTAAAAAAACTAAAACTCCCTCATAAAATCAGCTGTTACTTTGTATAACAGTAATTTTTTTTAAATTTGTAGAAAAAGCTGTTAGCTCAGGATTTGACTTCGTTTTAAGTTGCTTAGAAGTGATGTGATCTAAAAAGATTTCTATTTAAAATCTATGGGGAAAACCCATTTGACAGTTATTTAAAAGTACGTTAGTTAATTTGGTATTGTCATCACCCCTATTTGATTACTGTACTTTCACACTCACCCTGTATATGTCAATTAGAAAATGGCTTCAGCAGGTCAAATACACCTTGAAGTGAGCGAAGTGAGCGAAGTGGGCTCTGCGCGGGAGGAATGTAAATGTCGCTTGTGAATAAGGAACGAGGCTTGCAACACTCCGGATCATTGCGCTAGGGTTGCCAGTAAATAAATAATAAATATTTCCAGAATATAAAGGAAAAGCTGTTTTTGTGTTGTCACGTCTCGTTTTTCACGATTTGGGAGAACAAACAAACATGATCAGAATACTACTAAAATAATAATCATAATTAAGTCTCTTTCCATAGACCTATCTGCAATAGTCCTTGCACCTAGCGGGTGCTGTCTTCGGGTGTATCTTCTCAATAGTACAGGCAGATATAGTATCCGATAGGTTTACATATCCTAACTCATTATCGTGTCTCAAAGGGGCCTCTTCGTGTTGGATCTGTATCCCCACGAACGCCTTCCATAAGGACCGGCCTCCATGACGTGATTTTCCATAGGAGAGATACAATGTAGTGAAGCGTAGCGTGACATTCCTGTTCTGTGGAGACCATAGTAATAATAAAAAAAAACAACTTTCAATAATCACATGATTGATGTAGCCAGAAAATAATCAAAATTTATTCTATGGCGAATCTTCTTCTCTAATATAAAAAGACAAGTCCTGACTCACTCATTCATTCGATGATTGACTCATCAACGCCCAGCCCAAACCCTTGAATCTAGATTGATGAAACTTTGCACAGAGGAACCTTTAATAACATAGACAAGGAATAAGAACGGATTTTTGGTAATTTAACCTCTAAGGGGGTAAAAATGACGATTACAGTTTGTATGAAAGTTCGTCATTTCTGAAGTTAGAAAGATTTAAATTCGGTTGGTACCAAATGCGGTTGGTATTGTCAGTTTAGACCATATTTGTTATGGAATCTACATACCTAATAACAGTATGTATAAACGCGTTCTTGATGTGATTAAACCCAATTGTACCTATTTATAACACCTATGTAACATTATAGAACGCAATAAATATATTGAATTGAATTGAAATACTTTAGCATAGATAGATTTTTGTCAACACCCTTATAAACTGTCAAGTAAACGCATTTTTATTTTTTATTTAGTTAGTTATTAGTGAGTGGGGCTTGTGCTAAGAATCCCGAAACTACTAACCATTTTAGAAAAGAACTCTTAGCATTTTTATGTTTTAGCCGTCTTGCAAAAATATGTTCTCCGTTGTGCCAACCCTAGCAGCTAATATGTGAGTGACAGATGGTCGTAAATTACAAACGTCGGGCAAGGGCGGAGGTCAGGCCCCGGGTTCGATTCCCGGTTTATACGACGCGAACGGTTATGGCAGGGGTAATTTAATTTGTTGATATTGAATGTGGTTTTCTGTTTTTTGGATAAAAATCTTACTGGAAAAGTGTATTTGTTATTTTTAAATAATTTTTAGGGTTCTGTACTACAAAAGGCAAAAAGGAAACCCATATGAGTTACATACAAGTAACGGAAACCGGCACAAGTACACACCACCAGTAAAGGCACAAGTAAAAGAAACATTAGATGACAAAAAACAACAACCCTGCCAACAGGGGGGCGTGTCGTAAGAGGCGACTAATTTCTGTAGCACGAGACGGGCAGCAGCGTCTTCATGCGAAATCTTAGAAAAAACTGCGCTCGCCAACCCGCCTGCCAAGCGTGGCGAGTATTGGCAATCCCCAATGAAAGTCATTAGGGGAGGCTTATGTTCAGCAGTGGACGTATAATGGCTGAAATGATGATGATGAGATGACAAAAAAAGCTCGGAAAAATAGGTAAAAATCATCGAGACTCGATTCCCGCTACGGACGAGATATTAACATACCTACAATTTTGTACGGAACCTTCGGTAAGCGAGTCCAACTCGCACTTGACCGGTTTTCATATACAGGGTGTCAAGAAAAGTGACGCCCAGAAATTTTTTTTAGGTGCCTCGTGTTGAGAGGTATCTGAATCACCCCTACCTATGTATGTTTTACGATTTTACGTAGTTTTCGAGTTACGTTTTATTTTTATTTTTGCAATTTCCAACATTTTATCATTATCAACATTTCAGCCATAGGACTCCACTGCTGAACATACGCCTCTACCAGTGATTTCCAGAGTTAATTAAACAAAACTTAGAACATGATTCACTAGTGACTTTCACCCTTACGGCTCCATCATGAGAGGCTTCCCTTTAAAAGTAGCCCACATTCAATGTCCCATAAACCTGGTGAAGCCACATTCAATGTCCCAGTGGACCTGGTAAAGTATGCAGGTAGCCGCTGGATGCAGGCCGCTTCCATCCGGCCAATCTGGGTATCATTGGCGGCGGCCTATGTTTACCAGTGGACGTCCTATGGCTGAAATGATGATGATGATGATGCCGAATATTATCCAAGTCATAAGACAAGCAAAGAATCAGAGTCATTTATTCGCAACTAGCTGTCCCTGCGAACTTTATGCCGCCCCTTCATAAAAAATACAATCCGTGAAACTTTTCGTATTTTTTAAAGTTATTCTGCTATTCGAGGCGAAGACAAATTCAACAAACCAAAGATCATAAAAATCGGTCCAGCCGTTCTTGACTTATAAATGGTGTAACTAACCCGACTTTCTTAAATATATATATTAGATGTCCCGGCGTATACTTCGTACTGCCATACATCTTTTTCCCGTGAAATTTTTTGTATTTTTTAAAGTTATTCTGCTACTTGGGGCGAAGACAAGTTTATAAAAATCGGTCTAACTGTTCATGACTTATAAATGGTGTAACTAACCCGACTTTGTTTTATCTTATATAAAAAATTCTCGTGTCACTATGTTCGTTCCCGTACTCCTCCGAAACGCTTGACCGATTCTTATGAAATTTTGTGAGCATATTGAGTAGGTCTGAGAATCGGCCAACATCTATTTTTCATACCCCTAAAGACCACGCAGACGAAGTCGTGGGCAACAGCTAGTATGCATATATATATATAGATAAAATTAAACAAGTGTTTAGTGTAGTTACCCTGGGCTCCAAAGCAATGGCTTTGGTCGCAACCGGGACTGACCGTTTAAATGAAGAAGAAGATAGATAAGTTTAAACAAGTACATTATGTAGATTACAAAAGAGTTAAATTGTTTGGGCCCACAACAAACGGTAACGTTTTTAGTAGCATTGGTCTTCGTAGTATTAAAAAAACATCTTGAATTTCCGAGTAATTATTATTAGTCTATTTAAATAAAAATGAATTGCTGTTCGTTTTTCTCGCTAAAACTCGAGAATGGCTGGACCGATTTGGCAAATTGTAATCTTGAAATATTTGTGGAAGTTCAGGGAAGGTTCAAAAGGTCAGAAAATATAAAAAATTGCAAGGAAAGTAGCAAAACAACTATTTTATTTTCCTATACAAACTGTTAGTACCTGTCAAACGAATTGGTGGAACGAAGTTCGCTGAGTCAGCTAGTTCTAAATAAAACCGGAGGCATTAAATCAAAATAACAAATGGCTGTTATGATATATAATGAACAGCTAATACTACCACTGTAATCTAAAAAAATATACTCTAATAAATAACCCTTAAAATTAAAATAATGTGGCATTTCCAGTCAACCTTGAAGAAATGGTTTACATGGATTTTAGTAGGTTTATTAATTCTTTGATCATTCACTCAAAAAGGTTCTTTATATATTATTTCAGTTTGACGATTTTACTGTCTGACTTTCACTAACTTGATTCGATTCCACTATATTTGAAGATCGTTTTAATATTTTGAAGATTCTGATTGACGAGTGGATTTAAGTGAAGTGATGTGGGGACTATAGAATAACAATACCGAGTATTGAATATTGCTCAAATAGGTTTAAAAAACGAAGTTATCTAAGGGGTAATATTATACTCGTAATAGTTATTCTAGTATAACTTTGTATTTGTTCGAATCTGCCCGTCTCCGGTATATATCCGGAACTTGCAAGTCTCGATTTGAATTCCGCCAGTAATTTATTTATGCCTTTGACATTGAGACGGACTGAAAACAATAAAGTGCCCAAAAACATTGCAGAACCCTCCAAGTAAACATGTTTACGAGCTCACCCCTGGGAGTTCAACCCTACGTGCTAATTCTTGGATGCAATGTATGGCAGTATATGTCTTTGCTTACAGAATACATTTTTTAGGAAGAAATAGTTAAATGTGACAACGAAAGATCATTATTAATTGGGGTGTTGACACCGAATGGTGTGACTCTTCCGTGAATCTTCTTGTTTTAAATAACACCTTATTTAATTAATTTGTTCAGTCATAATTTTTTACTGTTTTTTGAAATACATTTTTAATTGCTTTAAAACTAATAAATAGATAGTCAGTTGAGTTTGGTAAACAGTGACATCACTTTCCGCTATTGCCATACAAATTCTAAGGAAGAGGCACGTTTTGAGTTTTAACAGCTCATAAAAAGTATGTCAATTGATTGGTAGTGTCAACTACCCTATTAATTGTATACCTTTTTAATAAAAATAAGATTAAATTTAAACAATGACTAAAGATTAGCAAACCACAATATTTTAAATTGTATTTATAGTGTTACCTTGTGTTTTTTATTCCGAGGATAAAATTAGTATTTTTATTAAAGACCGATTTTTTATCGCCAGATAAATTTTATTCGACGATTTTCTGTAAGAAAATTCTAAGCATGTCAAATTCTTCAATTATAAAAGTTATCCGGCGTTTAGAAAATCGGCACTAAAATGGATAAAATTTAGCTAATCAATAAAAAATAATAAGTATTATTAGTAATTGTACACTTTACGAAATCTCCACCGAACTCTATTTTTGCCGTAGTGGCGCATTGATACGAACATGGTCACAGGTTCGAATCCTATATTCGGGGCAATTTAGAAATCGAACTTTTAACAATTGACTGGGAGCCTGGGTGTAATGGGTGACGCCCCTGGCAAAACTAAAAAAAAGGGGTAGGATGCCACTAGATGCGCTTCCAACCGTCTAATGTGTAAGTTATGGGGGGAGGGGGGGGGGTCTATGTTCAAAAGGGGACGTCGGCGAGTGGGAAATAATAATTAATAATGATGATGATTATTTGCCTCTTTTTGGCTAGTCGCCTTTGAGATATTTCGATTACTTTAGTTCTCCATAGAATGTATGTGTTCGAAAGAACTTATTCCCACGAATTACCATATTTAACCTCTACCTTAGCCATCTTTGCCCATAAACATCGAACCCTGGACCTTCCTCCCTTAGGAGTAGAAGAGCAATTATTTTCCCATACGCAACGTATCAAATATTATTTTATTGGTATACCAATAGTGATGCGTGGACATGCGGACTCGAGTACGAATACTACTAGCTGTCGGACTTACGGACTCTGAAACGATAGTATTTAGTCGTCACTTGGTCTGTCACTAGAACATTTGGACCAATTTAGTAACTACTGTTTTCGGATTCAACAGGTTTCATTCAGCTCAGCGCGTTGGGAGAATACATTGTATTCTCCCACCTGAGCTGAATGTTATAAATCCTCAAATTCTGTCTGTATGTCTGTTACGTTTTCACGCCTAAGCCACGGAACGAACTTTGTTGATTTTTAGTAAATAGGTAGATTGGACCTTGGAAGAAAGCTAATAAATAAGTGTTCAAAGAGTGTTTAAATTTTTTGCCTTTATAATGTTTAATAGCAGTCAGGATCTAGACTTTTGCACGGCCACGTTATTTAACGAAACGCTGTTCGACCTTTCCTATTTATTGTTTAAATGTTGTCAACTCTAATTTAGACTGTAAGAGCTAGAGGGCACGGGTGACTTTGGTCACCGTGACTGTTTCTAAATAGGCTAGTTTCCTGGTTTTTTTAAAGATTATTCTATTTAGCCCGTCAGTTAGATTATCAAAAAATATTGGACCCATATTTTGTCTTTTATCAATCAAACAAAAAATGACGAAGATAAAGCGCATCAAAGTGAGATCGTGACCTCGCGCCTTGCTAAAAATTGTCGCAAGGCGTGACGTTACGCGGAACTTTAACGGGCTATATCTTCATCATTTTTTGTTTGATTGAGAAAAGAAAAAATACGTTTCCATTATTTTTTGTTGATCCAACTGACAGACTAATTAGATGTTTTTAGGAAACTAGCCTATTGATATTGATCTCTAAATGCAGTAGGTGGACCATGGATGGCCTTGCTCCTTCAAATTATTAAAAAATCGTAGTTATTTATTTAAACTTTATAATAAAAATACATACATACGGGGAAGTCCAACATTGATGGGTGAAGAGGGAGAAAAAAAGGAGAAGAAAAAAAAATTAAAGTTATTATCATGGTTTTTTTTTCTCATCAGCAGTCAATCTCTAGTCCCAAAGCGGTGGTAGGGCAAGTAGGGCAAAGCTGTATTTTTTGGACGTGTATAAGTGCCCGAAAAAGGGCCTTTTTACTGAATAAATGACTATAATAACTAATACTAACACTTATCGAAATCAAGGCCACAGACGCTATGGCGAATTTGTTTATTTCATTTATCCATTAAAAAAAATTAATGATAACTGTTTTCTCTTTATAATCTTTGGAGTACAGATATCACGTAACATCACTAACTCACGCAATTCGTCTGAGTGTACACCTTCGTTTTCTTTATTGGCACTTTATTTTTGAAGTACGACTGTACTAAACATGTTATAAGGCGGGCCTCTAAATGGACCGTAAAAATAAATAACGTTTACAGCCTACATGAAGTTGGTATAAGCAATTTGTTATTGAAATTAAAAATATAAAGACAAGAACAACTAACTGCGTTGATCATCTTAGCTATGGATTTTTTATGTTAGATTTTTAGTTTGATAATAATTATACACGTAATCGTAAAGAATACACTTCCCCACCGCCAATAGGAGGCGTGTCGTAAGAGGCGACTAACTCTTGTAGCACGAGACGGGCAGCAGCGTCTTCGTGCGAAATCTTATAAAAAATTGCGCTTGCAAAACCCGCCTGCCAAGCGTGGCGAGTGTTGGCATTCCCCACTCGGTGATAAGTCATTATGGGAGGCCTTTGTTCAGCAGTTATGGAGGCGGACGACTTATGACTGACTTGACTGAAATGATGATGATAATCATAATCTTCATAACTTTTAGGTGCCTTAATGTCAATGTCTTAAATATCTTTCCTTATAGTATCAGTATTATTATTTTATTGCAAAATGCAAAACTACTAACATATCAAGAATATTACCCTAAGATAACTTAATCTAATGTCATCATCATCATCATTTCAGCCATGAACGTCCACTGCTGAACACAGGCCTCCCCCAATCACTTTCATCGAGGGGGATTGCCAATACTCGCCACGCTTGGCAGGCGGGTTGGCGAGCGCAGTTTTTTATAACATTTCGCACTCAGACGCTGCTGCCCGTCTCGTGCTACAGGAATTAGTCGCCTCTTACGACACGCCTCCTGTTGGCGGTAGAGAAGTGTATTCTTTATGGCCGTCTCCACACGGCACCGTCTCCACACGGCACTACACTACAATCTAATGTAATGTAATTCATATACCTCTATTTACCAGGTATAACTTTGTTTATTGATTTTAATTCAATATAGCCTACATAATATAATAAAAATATTTGTTATAAAGGAGAATGAGCACTTTTGGGCGGCCTAATAAAAGTAGTGACGACCTAGAAATAACTTTTACTATGAACGTTTTTCTGTATTCTATTCAGATAAAAAAAAATATTTATATGTAAACATAATGTTACTGCACGGAGAATGATGACGTCATTGTTTTTGTTTATAACGCATTATCTTAAGACTTCAGAACCTATTCTGATAGTGATTACAACGCTAGCAAGATAAAACCAGTTCCTTTACTACCCTATTAAGCAAGAGGCTAAGTATATAAGACATATGTAAGGCTAATTTAAGACAGTATTATAACATCCGTCGACCTTATTACATCTTTTATTTGTGCTCCCTGGTCCCAACATTGCACCTATCTGCGTTAGGAAGCGACCAATCAGCGCACGAGGCTGCGGCGCTTGTGTCGTTGTGGACTGTGCGATTGTTTCTCGACCTCTGTAAATCTTTAGACCACTATTTTTGCGTTCCGGACTTTGTTTACTCCTAATCTTTCATAAGCTTTCATTTTTGACTTTTGGTTCTACTTGCAAATAGGATTTTGTTAACTATGGCAGAAAATCGACGTCGACGACGACGTCTGTATTTCGTGCAACCTAACAGTGGTTAATAGAAGAAGATTCGAGATAACCCATGCTCTTTTCAAAGAAAATGCCGAAATCGCGCAATATGTTATTGAAGCTATTGCTAGACAGCAGGTAAGTATTTTTGTGATAATACTACTTAGATGAATATACAGGGTTATTTGTAAAACATCAACAATCTCCTAGGGGCTGATTCTGGTGCTCAAATACGTCTTCCATGGGATCAACATTGAAATCGCAAAAAACACTTCCCTGATTAGCCGCCGGCCAGCTGACATTACTTTGTATGGAGCAGTAACATTTTTTTAGATTTTCAACCGACTTCAAAAAAGGAGAAGGTTCTCAATTCGTCGGTCTATTTTTTTAAAAATTTTTTTTATGTATGTTCAGCGATCATTCGTTACTGCGTTGACCGATTTCGATAATTATTTTTTTGTTTGAAAGGTAATATGAATGGTCCCATATAAATTTGGTTAAATTCTGATGATGGGATCTATAAGAAAATCATCAAACATTGCATATGATTAGGATTTATCACTAAAATGGATGAAATAAGTTAATTTTATAAAAAAAATAAAAACCGACTTCAAAAAACTAAAACGCTAAAAATAATCTTAACACTTAAGTACCTAATCAGTTACTTTTGGAGTCGGTGCCAGTCAATGAGAGACCAATGTTTTCGTTTGCACCGACTCCAAAAGTAACTGATTAGGTACTTAAGTGTTAAGATTATTTTTAGCGTTTTAGTTTTTTGAAGTCGGTTTTTTTTTTTTAATTAGTTATTGTATTCGAGAACCTGAATCATCCCTTAGGAGGTTGTTGATGTTTAACAAATGACCCTATATAACATTATGCAGTAAATATGATTTTACTATTTGATTATTATTTTTCTTTTCATTTAGTGCAACGCATTCAGTGTTAATTTAGCACATCATTATTATTAAGTGTTATCTCTTCACAGGTAATCTGCTTTTTAATACGAATGGTAAATAATCTCGCTAAACCGATTACTCATTTTAGAAAAAACATCACTTTTTCCTCATATTCATATGTATGAAATCATTTAATTGCATAATTATACATTAAAAAAATAGTATTTTCTATAACTGGGCACTATGAAATCCCGGAAGGTAGGCGTGCGTAGGCTAATACTTACCTTTAAGAATATTCTTATTAACTAACAATTTTTCTCTGTCACTGCTAGTAATTTTTAGAGCACAGAAGACGGGCTTTGCCAAATCTTTCAGCCTGGATTTAGTTATTATTATTAGTTTTTATTTATTTATTTATTTAATGTATTATTCCTGCTGTGTAGTATACTAAAACGTCAATATTTTAGTTCCAGTTTGAATACAATGGTATTACTATGGTAATGGTGGAACATATTTGTCAACCATGCTGGCAGCAAGCACAACGTCATTACATCTGAATCCAAATCATACTCCACATTAGTGTGTACTACAGATTGAAGAGTATTTTCGAGTACCTTACAACGCAGCAACCTGTATGTTTGAGAGATGTAAAAGAGTTTCACGTCATTCGATTCGTGAAAATATTCGGGTCTCAATTTTGGTGGATTCCAATTTATATATACCACATGAAGCCAGAGTGTGTGAAACACATTTACGGTCCAATGAATGGGTTGAAATAATTGATAGCCCTAATCTTAGACACGATTTCAACAGTACTCAGTTCTTAGAAATGAGGGGACTTATGAAAACAGCTGTGTCACGGAGCAGTATTTAGCTAGGAATTTTGTACTAATTGACAATAATGTGAATAATGTAAATAATGTGAATAATAATGATATAATACTCTTTATTGTTTAATAAATTTTTTTTCTTTTTAACATTAATTAACCTATGCCAGGTAACCTAGTAAAATCCAAAATGATCAAAAATAATAATGTGCTTTATTTGATGCACAGACAACGGCAGGTCAACCTACCTATAAAGTTAAAGGTCCTTGAATTAATTTTAAATTTTATGTCCAACACGTAGAGATCAATATCAATTGAAAAAAATTGATATTTTGTGGTAGGTTGACGTGCTGTTGTCTGTACGTGGCAATGGCTCAATAAATATCAAAATAATCTTTGCCGCTGATCGTCTTCATACAGTTTTGCCCATTCTCCATAGGCATGCAAATTATCAAATCGTAGCAATATTCAAGGTTAATTTAGTTGATTTTGTCGTTGAAATTACTTTGAAAAATATGCTTTATTTTATCAAGGATTTGTGTTAGCAAAATAAACGACGCTTCTTATCAAATTATATTTTCATGAATAAAAACTCATACCCGAAAATTGTGGGTAGCAACGTGAATTATAGCGTTTTCAGTGATGACTTAACTTTATGTGCTAGACTCATTTGAAAGAAAGAAAGAAAGAAAGAAACGTTTATTCGACACACAAGAGAGAAAAAAATCTAAGCTCAGCATTTGTCGTGACAGCCACGGACTTATCACCACGCTGATTTTCGGCGGGGACCTCCGACGCTGGAACGTGCAGCGAGTGACGCAGCGGCACATCGGACCACCAGAGAATCCCAAATCCCTCCAACGGAC
The DNA here is from genome assembly GCA_963576865.1 of Anania hortulata. NCBI lineage: Eukaryota > Metazoa > Arthropoda > Insecta > Lepidoptera > Crambidae > Anania > Anania hortulata. The sequence continues at coordinate 8,981,079 of OY756416.1, forward strand.
TCCGGGCCTATGAGGAGCACAAAATCGGTCGGAGAAAACCCGGAACCCCCGATAGGCCGATGCACCGCCGCCCACAAGCACGGTGCCAGACGGGACAACATATTAACACGAAATTATACAACATATAAACACGAAATTATAGGTACACGCCACACGGTGTCACTCGGACAGAGCGGAGTATCAATCCGGACGAGTAAGGTGCGCAAAAAAAAAGCGCCATTTAAGATCAATTAAGTGCTATAGCTATTAATAAGCCGTTTTAGGACGGCCGTAAAGAATACACTTTTCCACCGCCAACAGAAGGCGTGTCGTAAGAGCCGACTAATTCCTGTAGCACGAGATGGGCAGCAGCGTTTCCGTGCGAAATCTTATAAAAAACTGCGCTCGCCAACCCGCCTGCCAAGCGTGGCGAGTATTTGGAAATCCCCCCTGATGACAAGTCATTGGGTGAGGCCTATGTTCAGCAGTGGACGTCCTATGGCTTATATGATGATGATGATGATGAAAAAAAGATAAGCCAGTTGGAAGTGGCCTGCATCTAGTGGCATCCAACCTTTACCGGGGCCCTGATAAAGGTTGATTCAGAACCTTTAAAAACCGATCTGTCAACCGGTAAATCATGTGACACTTATGTTAAATCCTATAGTGTCACGTGGTTTTCCGGTAGCCAATTTGTTAACGAAGTGTTCTGAATCGCGGGTACCTGGCCCTGGCCTGTGACGTCTGTCCACTTTGTGGGCACTGAACAAGTAATACTATTTGTGGAAGGATGTCCATATGATGATTGAATAAAAACTCTCATTAAAAAACATTGACAAGACAGCCTTTAGTAGTAGAAAAAAGTATATTAATCAAAACTTGTCAAATGTCAATAAGAAAAATATGGAAATTGGTAACAAAAGGTAGATTTCGAATTCCATTTCCTTTGATTGCTAATAATATTTATGCTTCTTATTTATTTTGACAAATATTGATATTACAGACATGGCAAGAAATCGGACAAAGAAACTCAGTCCCCTGTTTTGAAGGTATTCAAGGAAATGATTCAGAGGGAAACCAGGTATGGTCAACCATTTATTTATTAGGAAACAATTGATAAGCTATGCATGACGCTCAACATTGTTGGCAACGTTGTTGACGACCTTCATTGTTGTGGGAAGTCGCTGGACGCAAACTGCCTATGTCCAACAGTGGACTTCCAAAACCTGATGATGATAGTTATGATGATACCTTGTCATGACTTACGGAGCCAATACGTGGATACTCATAGCACGATCAAGTACCTACATTAATTTAAAGTTGCTGTAAAGAAAACGTCATACCTACGGAGCTAAAACGTGGAACATGGTAGTAGAGCTGGTCCACCAACTTCACGTCATTCAGCGAGATATAGAAAGGTCGCTTGAAATTTTGTTGAGAGATGAAATCTGAAACAAAGTTATCCGTCAGAAGACCAAAGTAATGGACATAGTTCTAATATGTAGGTAGCAAGCTAAAGTGGCAGTGGGCCGGCAATATCTGTCACAGAACCGATGAAGGTGGACACGTCTTGGCAAACGTGGTGTAGGACGCCTTCCAGCTCAAAAGACCGATGACCTTAGGAAGATGGCTGGCAGTGAATCGATGAATAAAGTGGGAGATCGTGGTGAAGCTGCTAGTGTACTGAAGTGATCTAGTTATGATTTCTTCATCATCATTCATCATCATCTTTATCAGCAGTTTAAAGTCCACTGCTGACATAGGCCTCCCCTAAAGAACGACACAGTTCTGGGCCATTTGCATCTGATAGCTGCCCGGAACCTCGACTAGGTCGTCAGTCTGGCGGTTGAAGGCCTGCCAACCCTGCGTCTTCTAGTTCGTGATCGCTACTCGAGAACCTTTTTTCTCCAACGATAGTCAGTTCTGAGCGCGATGTGGCCTGCCCTTAGCCATTTAGCTTTGCACTTCAAAAGCTATGTTGATGTCTTTGGTTCTTATACTGATCTCCTCATTTCGGATCTTATCTCGCAGAGAAACTTCAAGCTCAGTCTATAGCACATTGGGTGACTTTGAGTTTGTTAAAGAGTCAAGGACCACCTCTCAGTGCCATAAGTCATCACTGGCAACACGCACTGCTGCTGTCTAGCTGTTACTCATTAATACTCATTAATACTAATACTCATTTATTCAGTATATAGGCCCTCTTCCGGGCACTTATACACGTTCCAAAATATAGCTTTACCCTACCACCGCTTCTCAGGTCTTGATGAAGCGAAGACGTACTGTTCTAGTTTATGAGTGTTGACATCAACATCATCTTAATTAACTGTTTAGACCTGTTCTAAGACTTGGCAAAATGTACTGAGGAAAAGAATATTTAATATTTTACAGCGATCCCGAAAAAGCTAACTTGCTGAAAGAAAAACAAGAGAATAGAAAGAGAAGGCAGTATTCTGCATCACGATCCAAATCTGACAGGGTCAGTGTAAGTTTTTATTTTTATTTTCTTTCTTTACAGAAGCACTTTTTAGAGTTCCGTGCCTCAATAGGAAAAACGGAACCCTTTTATGATCACTTTGTTGTCCGTCTATCTGTCTGTATGTATGTATGTCTGTCAAGAAGACCCTTTATCTCGGGAATGCATGGAGGTTTCGAGTTGAAATTATAACAGTTACTCAGGTACAATCTTTACAAGCTGTGAAAAAATCTAACTTCTGAGTTAACGTAAAAAAAGATTAGCCTGTAATTATGTCAACTTTCCTCTACCTGAAGGTTGTCTGGAAGAGATCGCTTCCAGCGATAAGACCGCCTAAATTGTGCTATTCATTATGTATTATCTTTCCTGTGATTTGTTTGGTGTACAATAAAGAGTATCTATCTATCTATCTATGCCGCAAAAAAAGTATATTTCGACACTTTCAAAGGAATCATAATTTTAGGTTTCATTAGGCTACTTTCTGTTGACCTAGAACTATGAAATTCGGCCTACCTAATAAGTCAAACTACAAGTATAGGAAAAAAATCTAAAAACTATGTATTTATAATAAAATTTTGTAATTAAAATGCGAGGCTCGATTCAATTACTTATAATTTGTACCTACAAATTTACGGAACCCTCGATGGGCGAGCGAGCCTCGATTCAATTACTTATAATTTGTACCTGTGTAATTTGTACGGAACCCTCGATGGGCAAGTCCGGCTCGCACTTTTTATGTTTTGATGACAAACCCTTAGTTAAGTAAAAGTGGTTTGTATTGATAAATACAATGTACTCACGCCTACTCATTATTTAGTAAAGATAAAGATAAATTTATTTACTAAAACACGTGTGGAACATATCACATAATTATCATGCATTATGGCTGTTGTTACATTTTCTAGTGTCAACATGTTTTGGCAAAGTCGCCGTGTAAAATAATAATATTAGGTTAAATTACATAATAAATGTCAGAAATTACTAAATTGATTGCTTACATTATAAATTGATGAAATTAAGAAAGAAAAAAAAAACATAATAAGTCAGAGTTTGTCATTTAAAAAGTCTTGTACATTATAATAACATTTGTCAATTAACAATTTTTTAAGTTTTTTCTTAAATAGTGTTTAGCGTTTTATAGTCCTCTTACTTACTTTATTGTATATTTTTGGTGCCATACATAAAATGCTCTTTTTTAACAAAGCCGTTTTTGAAACATGCGAACACAATCGACTTCCATTGCGTCGGTTTCGCACGACTATATCGGAAAGGCGTTGGAACAGATGTGGATTACCTTTTACGAATAGAGCTGTCTCAATTATATACAGGGTCGGAAGTGTCAGAATTTTATATCTGATAAACAGCGGCCTACAGCTATCAGTTGTCTGTAGACCGAACATGGCTCTAATGCAGCGTTTTTGAATTTTAAAGGTCTCTTTGTCGGTCGAGTTTCCCCAAAAGATGATACCGTATCTTAAATGAGATTCAACTAGTCCATAGTATGCTGTCAATAATGCATCTGTGTTAGTTAGCAACTGATTTAAAATTCAACCTATAAATAATCTTTTATTCTTTTCAGAGGTCCTGTGACTCCAGTAGCTCTGAGAAGAACAGACGTAACGTGCAGTATAACGTGGCTGTTCATGAAGAGACGTTGAATGATTACAACCAACGGAGCCAGCAATATGTATGTCAGCCATTTTGTTAACAAACTAGCTTCCGCCCGCGGCTGCGCCCGAGTAGAGTTCGATCTGTCACTTAGTCTATCAACGAACTATGTCACTTTATTATGGACGGACCTATCGCTAAGTGCCTTTGAAGAAGGCCTGCTTCAGCTTAACCCGGGCAGTTGTGGCGTGCGCTGAAGGCGCACAGCCTAGGTCCGCCCCGCTAGCGGTTACCGCGACCCGGCCGAGTGTGAGCTCAGACTCGTACGTGTCGAGCCCCATACTAGCAGGCGTGATCGGGCCAATGTGGAGTGCAAAGGGCACCCTACCGAGCGGCGAACCCGCTAGTGGTGGCGCCGACGGGACCGGAACTGCCAAAACAGGCCGGGCCGCCTTCGGGCTCCATTCCAGCGGGCTCGATCTGGTGGTGAGTCGGAAACTATGTCACTTCTCATATCAATGCAAGCATGCGAGCATGAAACATGCATGCTTGTAAGCACGCAAGCAGGCAAGCATGATGTAAGCATGCATGCAATTGGGTTTGCTCTTCCCTCGGCGCTGCAAGAAGTGCAGTGCTTGCCTCAGCCGCTTCATCTTGCATGGGTGCAGAGATTTGTTATCGTCGGCGAAGACTGGAAGTGTAATAACAAATGAAACGTAGTTATAGCAAGAGTATAAAAATTAAGTAAAAAAAACGAAGTAAAAAACCTTTTAAAATTAATTGATTTGATAACTATCCAGCCAGATAACTTTTATTTGAAGAATGACAAGTTGATAGTTTTCGTCTAAAAATGTGTCAAAGCATCAATTTTATTTGTCGGACGAAGTTATCTGGCGATTGAAAAATCAGGCTTAAGCTTTATTTAAAAAAAAATGATAGTCAATTACCAACAATTTAAATTTATTTCAGAAACTAGTAAAATGGCCAAAGCCAGTAAAAAACTCGCATTCTTCTATTTTGTTTCAGCCATTTCAAGGCGACAAGAAGGATAGTTGGTGGTTTTGGGTAAGTTACATTTTTAATATAGCATTAAATGGAATATTACTAAAGTTAACTCAGTGTTTTATCAGTCTATTGATCCTTGTAGGAGACACCGAACAAATCCGAAGATACATGCTCCTGTGTTTCTTGTGCGTAAGTAGTATTATTATCTCTTGCTTGCTAATAGTGGAAAATTGGTCCGTTTCTTGGAATTGACCGGTTTGTTTCTTGAAAAGTTAAAAAAATATATATCTCGGTAAAACTTACGAAATTCGCAACGTTATGTTGAATATGAAATTAAAATGTAACATTAGCTGTTTCCCGTGACTTGTTTGCGTGGTATTTAGTTTAGACTAACTATGGTTTTGCAAAGACAACTCGAACGGAGTCGAGGGTAATTACAACTAGTATTTTTTATTTTGTATGAAATTTTAGAATGGAAACGCGAAATAATTTCAATTAGGACCGATTTTTCAATAGACAGATAACTTTTATATGTCAAATAAGTTTGACATGTTGACAGTTTTCATATGTGTCACACGTAAATTTTATTCGACGGATAAAAGTTACGTTGAGTTAAAAAAATCGGCCCTAAGACGTTTTGTTTTCTTTTCTATTTACTGGTCTTAGGGCCAATTTTTCAACAGCCGTATATGTCGATTGAAAAATCGGCTCTAAATAATACCCCAAAGTTATGGATATCAACAAAACACAAGTATTATATTTTTTTAAATATTTATTAAAACATTTCTTCCAGTCTTAAAAAAATCATCAGTTCAGAATACACATGCATCGCTTGCCTAAGCATGATGTTCTTCATATCGGTCCTGTTGGCTTTTATGGTCCTGTTCAAGGCTGAGCCCATCGTCCCAGCCAAGACTGAGAAGCCACCTGCTAAGAAAGAAAGGGAAATCGGCAGTGATGTCCTGAAGAGGAAGATCGACATGATACAGAGAGGTTGTAGTGAAGATCGTAGCGATGACAGGTAGTTTAAAAACAACGTAATACGTTTCTTTCGTTTTGATAGTGACATTTAGGATGCTTGTGGTTTTAAAACCCCCTCCGAATCCGAAGGTCTATAAGGGAAAATTACATTGTTTCGTCCACCTGTTAAAACGTCTGTTAGGTGACAGTGTTTGGAGTGGCAAAACAATTACCTAGTAAAACGTCCTTAATGTTGTTGTTGTTGTTGTGACACACTAAGCTTTTCTGCAGCTCGTTAACTCATACTATGCCCAAAATTCAATAGTGAGTAGAATGCACCGCACTTATAATAAAAACATTGCCTCATAAGACTTGTTTAGCACCTCCAAACAATCCTCCAGGAGGGAGGTTTGTCATTTATTGAGTGGGTAGGACAAACACACACGAGCACACACACACACACACATTTATATTTCCCACACATTTACACTGATACACACCACTCATACATCCTAGTGCAACTATTTTTTTCTCCATTAGTTCCTTTACCGTTGTTTTCAAAATTCTATCTCCCATTGATAGTCGTTTTTCTAAAATTTTAAATTAATATACATAGAATCCATTATTGGCTGTAAGTTTTGTATAATTATGTGATTTGTAAAATTTTTAAGAGCTGTGGATACTGAATAAACATGAAATAAAATAAAATAAAATAATGTTGGACGTTTTACTAGCAAGTCGTTTTGACACTGTAGACATTGTCACATTCGTGACAATTTAACATTATGGACGTTTTACTAACAAGTCGTTTCACAATAAATGGATGCCTTAGTAGCTAGTCGTTTTGCCACTTTAGACATTGTCACTTAACAGACGTTTCAACATGTGGACGTTCTGCAAACAATGTAATTTTCCCTTATAGACCTTCTGTTTCGGGAGGTTTATAACACCTAAATAAATCATAGGTAAATAGTTACATAATCCTATAAAAACAATTTAGGTAGTTAATTGTGCCGAAAATAAAAAAAAGCCAAACATTATCGGCGAAATAAAAGCTTACAGACTTTGCTGGCTTGGCCACATGGAAATAACGGAAGAGGTTCGCACGTTAAATCAAGCGTACTTGGGACGACTGAATGGCTGAGAACCTGTCGGTCGCAACCTTGTCCCCTCAGGGGGAGACCGCTGGGGAGACAAGGTTGCGAAGGACCTGCGCGAGCTTCACGAGAGAAGACCCGAGTGGAGATCCCTATTGTTGGATGCCAAGACTCATTTTGGGTTACTGCGCCATCTTAGTTAGTTAGTTTTAGTTAGTAATAAGTGAAACTAATTTAAAAGTGTAATAACTTTATCTTAATAGTATATTAAATATACACGTGAAACACATTTCTGAATTACCAACCTCAATAAATAAATGAGTTTGTTTAATATTGCATTGCAAGCTGATCAGAGTTTGAATGTTTTTGTTGCACCGACTCCAAAAGTAACTGATTAGGTACTTACGTGTTAATATTATTTGTAGCTTTTTAGTGTTTTGAAGTCGGTTTTATTTTTTTTATAAAATTTTGTTATCACTACTATTAATGTTATTATAATATTTATTGTTGCAGAACTTGGGATGACACTATGACGAGACATCTCAGCAGTTTGACCGGCTTGCACGGGAACGGTATGATAACGTTATTCAATGGGGAAGCACTTCAAAGCTATTCTCAGATGGCGCCACCGTCTTTGGTCTTGTCAACACATTCGTTTTTATTATTTATTGGACAACAAACAAAGGATACACCATACTTTGACAGTCATACAGTATAAAAATAAATAACAAGGTTAACCCTTAATAATGATAGACAACAAATGTCATTGTCTGTTGTTTTGTTTGTTAAAAAAATTTAAGCACAAAATATATTTGCGAATCACTTTAACTAGACCACAGATGCATCGTTTTAAACATTGCAGTCCACTGCTGACGAAAATGGACGACCTTCGTAGCTGAGAGGCGAGCATATCGGACTTGGTGTCGCTATCTCCGAGGTCCCGGTTTGATTCCCGGTCGGTCAATGTAGAAAAATAACTTTTCTATATTGTCTCGGGTCTGGGCGTTGGGGCGTCGTTGTTTCTGTGAAATCATTGTTTTCTAGTGAAAACATATCCTTTATAGTAACTACAAAAAATACAAAACATTGATAAAAACATTGTCATAGATAAATGAAGTAAGTCTTGTATTCGCAGATTTCGATGATGGCAGCTATCGAGAGTTGGTGAGTAGCAATATAAATGTAATATATTTGAGATATCTATAGATACTAAATATAAGAAACCCTTATTAATATAACTATATCAATACTTCAAACATTATCGACTGACAGTCAAGAAAACGTCCTACGCTGCGCTTGCTTGTAGGACGTCCACCTATAAGGTGGACAGACGACCTGGTAAAGGTTGCAGGAAGCCGCTGGATGCGAGCCGCTTTCAACCGGCCAATCTGGAAGTCACTGGGGGAGGCCTATGTTCAGCAGTGGACGTCCAATGGCTGAAATGATGATGATGATGATGATGAGTCAAGAAAAAATCTAAAATGGTGCGTGCACTTTGAGATTTGATTGGAGGAATATTTTACACGGATGAAATGGGGACTGAAAGTTTGTATAAAATCATGGTCATTTCTTATTATATGTAGGTACCTATAACACGCCTGATTTAAAGAGACAATGGTTTTCTTAGCAATATTACTAAATGTTATCATTCGGTACGACTTTTTCCTTCGTCAAGTACTTCCTAATATAAAAACTCACTCACTAACCTTATTTTATAATTCGTAGTACTATTAAGCGATAAGTTAAAGCACTGGCAGACATGCTCTTTAGTAGCACAAAAGCGTGCTATTAATAAGCAAATGCTTCTTAGTAGCACTATTATCTGAATAAGCATGCTTAATTTGAGCATGCTCAGAAATCAACAGTCGTTTGATATTACTAACTGTAGCGCGGGAGAAAGGGGGCGTGCTTTAAGCACATCTTAACAGGTTTGCTTAGTTATATAAAAGCATGCTTTTTATTAGTACTGATTTGATCTCATTGCAAAACTAGCATGCTTATTGCTATCAAATGTGAACAGTTGTTGAGCATTCTAGTATTAAGCATACATAAAAGCTTGCTCTTTTATGAGCATCGCTGTTTATCTATACATTATCATTACGTTACAAATTACATTTACCAAATTTAAATTAAATTAGATTCTCTCTTCTCTTCTCAATCGTTCCCCCATTACTGAGGATCGTGACTCCTTAGACGCTTCATTGTCTGCCGCCAACCGATACGGTCCGTCGCCTGGTGAAGGGCGGCGTTGACTGGTAGCTCCAGCTGTTCGAAGATCTGGTCCGACCATCTCTTCGGGCTGCGGCCTCTGGGTCTTTTGCCTTCGATTTTGCTTGTCACTATCAGCTTTTCCAGGTTGTTGGCCTCTCTTCGTGCGATATGGCCAAAATAACTCACAACTCGGTGAAGGCAAATCGAGAAAATTAGATTAGATTAGAATTAAATTAAATTAGTGGTAGTTCCTTTTTCTTTTCATGTATAATTTTTTTGTTACCATTTTAATTAATACAATTACTTAAATGAGGTGATAAAGCAACCATTTAGCTGGCAGATAAAACAAAAATTGCACTTTATTTATTTAATTAAGGATAGCCAATAAAGCATACATCTAGACAATACAAAATACAATAATTGTACTTATAAATGTCTTCATTAATCAAAAAAACAGTGTAAAAAGCTTTTAAAGGTATTTTGCCTCATAAAGTGTTTTTCGTGTCATATGTAAGTGTTACTATATTATTGGTTTTAGTTATAGTGTACTTGTACCTAAATGTATTATTTTAATAAAGAATTTTGAAAAGGAAAATAAAAAAAACAAAAATGGCTGTAATTATCATTTTTCCGTTTACTTATATCGTTAGTGTATGTCAATTTCCACGTGTTAATTTTATGCATGCCGTGGTGGCCTTTAATAAAGACAACACTAAAAACATTATATATAATTTATATTTACAATATAAGTAAACGGAAAAATGATAATTACAGCTTTTTTTTGTTTTTTAGATTAATGAAACCATATTTTCTTGCAATAGATATTTGAATTTGAATTAAAACTTAACATTATGCAAACGGATCTCCAAATCGAAAAATGTTTACACATTCTTTGTCATCCCAACAACACCTTCGCCAGAAACTCGCAACAAATCTTCTTTACTGCCGTCTCAATAAACAATTGTGGTACCCCGTAACATAAGTAGACAAACGGTTCCTGTGGGAATAGGAGGGCTAAAGCCTTTGACGCTATGTTCTGGGAGTCATTTTTATCAATCAGCCCTTTTTCGGGTGGATGAGAGATATATGGATAGAAATTGTAAACAGACTATCATAAAATAAAATTAGCTAAATGTACCCGATGGACAGACGACCTAGTCGAGGTTTCGGGAAGCCGCTGGCAAACGGCTCAGAGCCGCTAGCTGTTGCGTTTATAGGGAACGTCTATGTCCAGCAGTGGACTGGTAAAGACTGTATATGTTAAAGTAAATGTATGCCTATACAGGGTTACATTGCAAAGGGTTTCCAAATCTTTAGAAGTGGCTCAGAATCAGTAACTTTATAATACTACGCAAAGAAAAAAATCTTATTTTCAATTTTAATTATTGCTATCCGGTGTTAATCGTTCGTGTGGATAATTTAACCCATTCATGAAAAAATTGCACCGTATGTGCACTGCGTTGGCTCGCCGTATCAGTTGGCTGTAAGTTTAGTTCATAAGTTCATCTAAATTGTAATTAGAGCTGTGGATCTTGTAATAAAATAAAATAACTACGCCTCTAATAAATATGATATTTTAAATCAGATTTAAAATATCATATTAACGATAGGCCGTTAGTTAGTTAGGTATTCTTCGTCTTCTAAATAAAAAATAATGTAAATCATAAAAGTGCAGCACGCACGGCCGAGTTATCCCCTGAAAAGCGGGACTGCACCTGTCCCGCGCGGGACATTTAATTTTGATTTAGAAATCGGGACCATCCCGTCAAAACTGGGACGTCTGGCAACGCTGATGTATATAGTCATACTTTCATCATCATCATGACCCTATTGCTGTCCACTGCTGCATGCTGGACGTAAGCCTCCAAAGAGCGAAAAAGAACACGATCTCCTGCCCTTTTCATCCAGCCACTGCCAGCCATCTTCCTAAGGTCGGCGGTCCATCAAGCTGGCGACATATACAGGGTTATTTTTAAAACATCAGCAATCCTTTAGGGGCTGATTCTGGTGCTCAAATACAACAACTTTTTCTATGGGACCAACAGTAATCTAAAAAAAATTCACTGCTTCATACAAACTGATGTCCGCTGGTCGGCGGCTTAGTATGGGAAACTGTTTTTTTTTGTGATTTCGATTCCGTAGAAAAATTAGTTGTATTTGGGCACCAGAATCAGCCCCTAGGAGGTTGTTAATGTTTCACACATAACCCTGTATAGGCATACCTAGTTTACATTGCAAATACAAAAATTGCCTGCACAGCCCACAGTAATAAATCTAGATCAAAAATGTGTCTAGATTCAAAAAGAGCTGAATGGATGACAAATTATTTTCACTTTCATCTGAAGCTAGTCCTCATAGGGCCACAACGCGGATCTTTTGTGTCATATATCTATATATTTTGTAATCTCTCATCTCCGTAATGTATAAAGGAGGAACGTTCAGTAGGTCCATTCCGAAGGTAAAGGGTAGAGACGGTAATAATGGTTAAACATATTATTTATGATTTAAATGTGATATTAAAAAATTATAAAAAATATTATATTAGGTTGAAAGTATCAATTGATTGACTCACAAGGTGGTCAGACGACCTGGTAAGGGTCGCAGAAAGACGCTGGATGCAGGCCGCTTCCAACCGGCCAATCTGGAAGTCAATGGGGGAGGCCTATGTTCAGCAGTGGACGTCCTATGGCTGAAATGATGATGATGAAGATGATCAATTGATATTTTATGCAACCTGAAGTTTGGTCACTTAGTTGATGGGTTATTTTAGCCACAGGACGTCCACTTCTAAACATAGGCCTCCCACATTGACTTCCAGATTGACCGGTTGGAAACGGCCTGCACTGGATGCAGGACGTTTCCATTTTTTTTCCGTTTTCCGTCTTCCTGCGAACGAAGTTTTTATTTATGACAAAAAAATATCTATAAAAAACTAAAAAATAAAATCGATAAGTATGCAGTATTTTAGAAATTAAGGCATTTTAATTTGTAAAGATAATTCTCATCTTTACGGTTATTTTTCCACTAGCAAACAGTTTATTTTCTTCAAAATAGTTTGATTTAAAAGCTAGAAAACTTACGATATTACGCAGAAACTTAGTAAAAATATTAAAAGATATTTTTTTTCTTAAAAAAACAGTTTTTTAACTTTAAAACTAGCACGTTGTGGTACTTTTTAGCATGTTTTATTACATTTCATGATTTACTCTACAAGTTCTCCAAAATAACAAGAGATCTATCTCTTTTCTTTGCTAAACGGGGTTACTATGTATACTTATGCTGTGGCAAATGCAAGAGTTTTTAATCTCCAACTGGCCCGCGGGAGCCCATTGTTCTGGACAGACAGACGAGCCCTTTGTCAACGGTTGTGTATATATATATAATAAATGTATACAGTTGGAATGTGTAGACGATACTGCAATGTCTTAGTAAAGGGTTGGAATCGAATATTTTTTACTTGAGAGCACTTTGGTTATGATACGATTAGTGGCGCAATTCAGAAACACAAAAGAATATCCCCCCCCCTCGCTAAAGAACCCTTCGATATCGAATTGACAACCGATAAATCACGTGACTCTAATGATAAATTTTATTTTATTTTTATTTTATTTAGACACACAAAATATTATAATTACAAGAGCACAGGTATTACTAAATAGGTTTTAAAGTAACAAACAAATTATGTTAATTCACTTGGTTTTCTAGTGGACAATTTGCTATCGAACCGTTCTGATTCAGAATCATTCGGTAATTTAACCGAATCAAAAGATTTGACAGTGTTCTCGCCTCGAATGTCAGATTTAGAGCTATTCAGAGCAGCATACGATTCGAGTTTGAGTATGATATCGGTATCGGTTCGATTACAAGTTGCATTTAAGAAGTCTTTTGTTTTAAAATATTAAAACTTAATTTTAATTCTGATTATGTGTTTTTGTGTTTTAGTTTTTATACAGTTGAGGGTGAGAGGAACAGGGTGTTAAGTTCCTCATCCCCCATTGAATAGGGAGGATCCTCCGACCAGACGGGTGTTGTGTCTGGTGGGCTACTGCCCGACGGTTGCTTGTCGGGTTCTTGTATATATGGTTCAATCGCTCCGATAACTTTAATATCGCGATGTAGGATACGTCAGTTTTATATGTAGCGAAATAGATGTCGCTATACAGTAAAATACTCCCGAGATATTAATTTTAATTGGTACTATGATACGTGTTTACTTCAAAAAACACATTAAACAATTAATTATGACTTAAAAGAGTTCTTTGATAATATCGTGTAGGTGCTGATATTTTGTTTTTCTTTTGTATTATCATCGCTCATTTGCATTTATGACATAAAACCGTTGTATAATTTTGCATGCTAATTAAGTTTGGCTAAACATATTTAGCACGTAGAACTGATGGCCGATGGGGCAGAAAGGTTCTAGAATGGAGGCCGCGTACCGGCAAGCGCAGCGTAGGACGTCCACTTACAAGGTGGTCAGACGACCTGGTAAAGGTCGCAGGAAGACGCTGGATGCAGGCCGCTTCCAACCGGCCAATCTGGAAGTCAATGGGGGAGGCCTATGTTCAGCAGTGGACGTCCTATGGCTGAAATGATGATGATGATGAAACATATTTGGTTCTCACTGTCTGTAACATCTTTGTATATAATGTTTACTTGCAAATAAATTATTATCATTATCATTATCAATGGGAATACTATCTAAATTTTCAAAGCCCATTGCTGATTAAATTTTGCTTTAATCAAAAATATATTTCTCCTTGGTCATCGCATCACGCGTGAACTGATGGAACAATTTTGCTAATTCTTTATTCGTTGTGTTATTTACTGTCAGGAGAAGGTTCTTTTGAATGAAAAAATTAAGAAAATTGCGCAGAAACTTATTTACGAATAAACTGAACACCACGCGAATGAAGTCGCGGGCAACAACTAGTTGTATGTACGTTTTTATATTGTACTAGTACCTCAATATGAATGTTCATTTCTATCGAATTTTATCTGTAAAAAACGAAAAAATATTCAACTTTAACCAAGAAGTATGTTAACTACACCTTGATAAAAAAAAAACTTCGCAAATGTTTACTGAGTGACAGACAGTTGCCACTGATTTGACACTTTCCTACCTAAGTATCCACATAACGCTTTTCAGTCAGAATTTTTATTTTTGTTGTAATAAAAAATACCAAATTTTTCCAAAACTTTTTGTCGTTCTGACACCATAAACTTTAACTTAAAAGCCATCTAAATCAATTTCCCCATAGAAACACAAATTCGTGGGTCTCTATGCAAAAAGTACATAATCCCTTCTTGGGCCAACAAAGATGTCATCTTCACTTGCCTTGAGAAAGTTCATTCGATTTTCAACCTTCTGCTAATAGTTTTAGGGATGATGTAAGCGGGGTTTCGATGTATTTATGCAAGGAACCCTCCTGCGATAAATATTAATATCTTACGTTTGGGTAATAGGAGTCAATTGGTGGTAGCACCTTAGAATAATAGAGGGGGATGCAAGAATGGGCTTGTTTCCTGGGTCAAAAAAAGATTATTCTATTTTGTCCGTCAGTTAGATTATCAAAAAATATTGGACCCATATTTTGTTTTTTGTCAATCAAATAAAAAATGAAGAAGATAAAGCGCATCAAAGTTTACACGTGACGTCACGCCTTGTTACAAAGAGCCGCAAGTCGTGACGTTACACGGAACTTAAACGGGCTATATCTTCAGCATTTTTTGTTAGATTGAGAAAAGAAAAAATACGTGTCCAATATTTTCTGTTAATCCAACTGACGGACTAATTAGATTTTTTTAGGAAATTAGCCCTTGTAGTTCAATATTCAATGCAAGTCATTCATTTATTCAATTTAAGAAAACATTTAATATATTTTTTATAATTTAGACAGTTTAAGGCTTCGACCATTATAGTTTTGCGATCTTTTATAAATTCTTTTAGACGTTTGTTATTGGCTGGACCAATTTTGATGTTTTTTTTTGTTTGAGTGAGTCCCTGGATGGTTTAAATTCACTATTTTGGATCCAGTGGATGGCGCCGCAGTTGGATTCAAGGATTTTATTTTTGTCAAAAATTTTACTTAAAAAAAAAGATTTTGTTTATGTATTTATTTTATTTAGTTAAAACGGTAGACCAATTACAATAATGGGCTAGGTTCCAAAAAAAATCTAATTAGTCCGTTAGTTGGATTAACAGAAGATATTGGACACGTATTTTTTCTTTTCTCAATCAAACAAAAAATGATGAAGATATAGCCTGTTAAAGTTCCGCGTAACGTCACGTCTTGCGACACTTTTTAGCAAGGCGTAACGTCACGTGCTCACTTTGATGTGATTTATCTTCGTCATTTTTTGTTTGATTGGCAAAAAACAAAATATGGGTATATATATATATATAACATATATCCAATATTTTTTGATAATTTAACTGACGGACTAAATAGAATAATCATTTTCTGTCCCAGGACACTAGCCTATTAAGGCACAGCCAATAGGTATTGTTGTTCATGCCATAGTAAAAGTGAATACAACTTTCGTGATCACCAAAATCAGTCAATCTAAATTATATATATATATATATAATTAGCAATTAATCTTTTTAAGATAGCTGTATAAAATATCAGGTTGTAATAAAAAGTAAAAAAAAACATACCTATCTAATGTATCTCCAGCTACAATCACAATCACCCTGTATACGCAGCAGTGTCCCCAACAACAAATCATATCCGTGGTATTTATGCCCGCCCTGGGTAAAACTAAGTGATTTGTGGGCGGGCGGCCGCAGCCTGTCTATTCCCATACTTCCCCGGACGGCAGGCAATAGGTGGGTGATACTTTTGGATTGTTTAGTTTTTAGTGAAATTATTTTAATTATGAATTTCTGCGGCTCCACTTGCGTGTGAATTGGAATATAATTAGTAGTAGGTATTATTTACCCATACGAGGTGAAATAATAAAAATAAAAATTCTGGTACCTTGTAAGACATTTTTAAAAGCGTTTTCCGGTAATTATAAAAACGAAATATTTTTGTAAATAGGCCCAAATTAGGTACTTTTTTTATACGTCCTAATTTGTAAGACAAGAATCTGAGACAAGAATTTGAGACAAGAATGTAAGAAGTCGATGTTAATTACCTACTTCCAGAATCCAGATGTGACAAATAATTAGTGTGTAGACACCACTGGTAATATTTATTAACCGCCTAAATTGGGTACCTAGGGTAAAGTGATTTGAAGGGTTTTTTATTCTTTAACTAAACAAATATGAGTAAAAATAATATGTAACGGTAGGTAATAATATTTTGATTTGATAACGCGCCTTGATAGCTTTTACAAGTAAACGTAATTATTTGCCACACAAAAAACGATGTTTCTGCACTCACACATTTGTCATTTTTGAGGCTAGCATATTGGAATTGATGTCGCTATCTCTGAGGTTTCAGATTCGATTCCCGGTCGGTCAATGTAGAAAAAATACTTTTAATTGTCTCAGGTCAGTGTTGTGGTACCGTCGTTGTTTCTGATTTCTGTAACACAAGTTACAGAAATCTTAAGCTTAAGCTACTTATCATAGGACCAGAGCAATATATGTGATGTTGTCCAATATTTATATTTATATTAGCTATTGACCGCGACTTCGTTCGCGTCGTCTTTAGTTTATTTATAATTTTCTGCGCAACTTTCTTATTTTTTCTTTTAAAAGAACTTTCTCCTGACAATAATTAACACAACAAAAAAAGAATTAGCGAAATTGTTCCACCCGTTCACGCGTGATGCGATGACTAAGAAAAATAGAGATTCATTTATATAAATATAGTTTATTATATTTATACTTTTTCATTTTCTTCTTAACTACACAACAAATGACATCTGTGTTTTACCACTATAGTTACATGTCAATAATATTTCTTGTCTGAATATTTTTTGGACATTTTTTACTGTTGACGTTCATTTCAGTCGCAAGTTTGTGTACAAAGACGCAAATAGAATGCGGTAGACCGCGAGCCACAGTCATTACCGACCACGAGAGAAATGTGGGCAAGAGCGAGTCAGCAAAAAAGTTACAGGGTTCCGTATAATAAAAATAAGCGGATAAAATTGTAAGTTTATTCGGGCGCCGAGAGTTTTGTATCGGTACACCATGATACCTGTTTTTGAGCTGCCAATCCGGTTCGGGAAGTGGCAAGGCCTTGTAAGAAAAGGGTTTCGGATTCGATTATCGTCTTCCTGTTCGGATAAATTCAGAAAATAAACTTTTTTAAATTGGCTCGTGTCTGGTTGTACTGGGAATGGGCTAGTTTCCTAAAAAATCTAATTAGTCCGTCAGTTGGATTAACAGAAAATATTGGACACATATTTGTTCGGTTCTCAATCAAACAAATAATGATGAAGATATAGCCCGTTAAAGTTCCGCGTAACGTCACGCCTTGCGACACTTTCTTTCTGCGGCGTGACGTTACTTGCTCACTTTGATGCGCTTTATCTTGGTAATTTTTTGATTGATTGATAAAAGACAAAATCTGGGTCCAATATTTTTTGATAATCTGACGGACTAATTAGAATAATATTTTTTGACCCAGGAAACTAGCCTATTGACCCTGGAAAAAATCCTCGTCTCGTACTTCATAACACAAAGACATTATTGCTAAGTTCGAGAGAATACAATATTATTAGCATGTTGTCTCGCTCATTTTTGTACTACCAAATACCAATATTAGTTTAGTCCACAAAAAGGACTTACAATCTTTCGTCATTAAAACTATACTAAACCTCTAGTTGCGTCCTGCTTACGTCATATCTATCTTCTGGTCGCCACTGCCACAATGCCTAAAGAGCAAGGTATTCGACCAGTGCGTCCTACCAGCTATGACCTACGGAGCCGAAACGTGGAACATGACAGTACAGCTGGCCCACCCACTTCATGTCAGCGAGCTATGGAATTGTCAATGCTTGGAATTTCGTTATGGGATAAAATCCGAAACGAGGTTATCCGGCAGAAGACCAAAGTAATGGACATAGTTCTAAAATGTGGCAAGCTAAAGTGGTAGTGTGCCGGCCGCATCTGTCGCAGAACCGATGAAATGGAGTATACAGGTTTTCGAGTGGAGAACGCGCCTTGGAAAACGTATTGTAGGACGCCCTACAGCTCGATCGACCGATGATCTTAGGAAGATGGCTGGCGGTGGATGGATGAAAAAAGCGGGAGATTGTGCTCTTTGAGGCTTACATCCAGCAGTGAACTGCGACCCAGGACGACCTACGGGCAAGGACCGGAAAACCCCTTTTTTTGATTAAGCCGATTGTTAGGGAAACCCTATTAAAAGGTTACCCAAAGATAGGGTTACCCTATTGATAAGCTACTCCAGTGTTAGCCTTTCGTTACGGAAACCTTTTCGAATAAAGTTAACTGCTTTCAATGCGCTTACCGAATCAAATAGGGTATTGATAATTTCAATATTTAGCACTTATCAACTAAAAGGGTTACCCTATTGTCTATGTCTTTTTCGCGCATATTGGTGATTTGTATTACCCTGTCTGTGTATTTAAGTTCGCCGTGGCGATAGCCAGACACAATAAAAGGTTATACAATAATGAGTCGAATGGTGTGCACGTAGAGGTTAAAATTGCTTAAGCGCTTTTAAAACCCTTTCAAAGGGTAAGCCTCGATAGGGTTTTCAGATACGGTTAGTGCTTACCCGAAATAACTGTATTTATTTGGTTAGCCTTTCGTTGGAGTAAGTCGACGATATGCTTACCGAATTGATAGGGTTTGTGGAAACAAGTCTATGAAATACCCAATTAAAAACCCTTTTATTGCTAAGCGGTTCCGGTCCTTGCCTACGGGAAGCCGCTAGATGCAGACAGCCCAGAGCCGCTCGCTGTAGCGTTCTTCAGGGGCCAAAGTCCATCAGTGGACTGCCAAAAGCTGATGATAATGACGATAACGCAATCAGCATCTAATGACTAACAAACATAATTACAACCATAAAAACTTTCATATTTATATAAGTAAGATAATGAGTTCCGATTAAGCCTCAGTCAGGGGAACTCTAAAAAGTATACGCCGTCTCTTGATTCTGAGTTCAACTTGCGTTTTGTGCGCTGCGTCGAATGGGACAATATAGCTTTATAGGCTAGGAGACAGGGACGTATTCATTTAAGCCCTGCCAACTGAATGCGGCTGGACACAAACACGTTTGGCGTTTGTGGCTGTGGCGTGTGGCGCGTGTGCGCTTTTAGTTAGCAGAAAATAAAACACATTTATTTTATGGATATCACATGACATGCAGCAGAAAAAAACAAAAACAATTTCAATTTACAAGTTATTAAGAAAATATTTAACGACCTAACAGAACTATCTTTTTTTGTTGGTTACAAATCGCAACAGCTGGTAGTTTCTTTTATATTTAAACCTGTCAACATCAATAACATGTAATAGTATGGTCGACTGGTAGAGAATGCCTCATGGCATTAAGTCCACCTTTTGTATGATTTTTTAATCTGTGCAATAAAGTCTAAATAAATAAATAAATAAACATAGGTTCTTTCGAAATTTACTTTTAAAATTAAATACTACTATTATTATACGAGTATATGGGAGTTTTGTAACTCAATCTTGCTTTAATCGCTAGACGGAATAAGATGTAATTTAACACACATAATATTTATTGTTTTAGCTTAACACATAGGATAATTTTTATCTTTTATTAAAGTTTCCATAGGATGATTATTAATTTTTTTTTGGCTTCGTCCCCACTCTACCCGATCCCACCTCTACCCGATTTAAAATTAAAACGAATGAATGAAACGAAAAATTATAAAAAAATCTGCCATCGAAAATTTTTTTTAATCATTATTACCTATTATAATTAGGATGACGACTTTTTGAAAGAAATTATCTCGACTTTTAGCAATAAATTATTTCCTAAAATCAACAATGAAGATAAAAAGCTATGTTCCTAACCCAATCTGTGATTTTTCATGATTAGTAAATTTTTACAATTTTTCTTTTGTTTTAATAGTGTTATTACTCAAGAGTTCTGATTAAAACTATTATTTTTATCATATTATATTAAATATCAATTATTGTTATTGGTGAAAAAAATCATCATCATCATTTCAGCCATAGGACGTCCACTGCTGAACATAGGCCTCCCCCAGTGACTTTCAGATTGGCCGGTTGGAAGCGGCCCGCATCCAGCGGCTTCCTGCAACCTTTACCAGGTCGTCTGTCCATCTTGTAGGTAGACGTAAAAATTTATAAAAATGTTGATGATAAAATTTTTATATCGTTTAAATGTTTTTCATTTTAAAACTGTTTTAATTTTGGCTGTACCTTTTATGACATCAGGTAAAGTTGGGATATTTTATAAGGTAATTTTAAATCGGGTGGGGACGAAGCCTTTCTTTTTGGTTTGATTCTATCTACGCAGATAAAGTAGGGAAAAAATAGTTTTTAATAAGTACCCTAGCTCCTAGCCTATGTTATGATGAAGCCAGCCAGACTTTTTGGTCGCAGACATGCTCTCATTTAACTATACTTAACTACAGTATACTTAGCCTCTCAAAACACATTACCGCTTAAGTACTAGTAAATTAACGTTTTTACGATCCTAAGTGAATCTTTTGAACGCTTTACAGGTAATATTTTACACTAGTTAGTTTTGGGTATTTACCCAGTTAGTTAGTTTTTGTTGAATGGTTAGAAGTGTAGTAATGTTAGAGCGGTAATGATTTTGTGTGTAAAAAGGCAAGTATGTCTATACAGGGTTACATTTCAAGGTAGTGCCAATTTTTCAGGGACCATTCAGAATTAGTAACTAAATCGATTTACGTAAAAAAAAAACCCATTTTTTTTTACATATCTATAAATATAAAAAGCAAGCTTATTTAAAGCTTGTAACAAAGTCGAGCTAGTTACACCGTTTATAAATCAAGAACGGATGGGCAGATTTTTTAGATTTATGATTTTTTGGATTTATGATTTTTTGGATTTGTCTCTATGTCCCGAATAGCAGAATATCAAAAAAATCACGAAATAAAAACGAGGCGGTACGAAGCTCGCCGGGACAACTTGTTAGTAATAAAAGTATAGCATAGTTATAAAAGTTGAAACTATATTCAAGATATGTTTATTGCATGGCTATAAAAATATTAAATAAATTTCCAGATGATTTAAAAATGCTGACATTTACAAAATTCAAAAATAAATTGTTCGTTTTTTTAAAAGAAAAGATCTATTATTCTGTTAACGAATTCTTGAATGATAAAATTTGACATTTATATAATATTTTGACATAATTTTAATTTTAATCTAATTGTACGTTTGAAATGTCGCGGTCCTAAGAATGTTATTTAATAATTTTTGACATTTGATTCTGCATTATAATTGACAATATGTAGTTGGTCTAAAAAAAAAAAAACTGACAATATTTGCACGTCGCATTGCGATAGAATATGCTGGATAATCTATGATGTTAACTACCTTTTGTAACCATATTCTGGGAAATAAATGATTTATTATTATTATTATTATAGTTAAAGCAAAAACGAAGACGCACTTTTATATTATTCTCTAGATCTTATTTTTAAAATTTGCCACTGAAAAATGTCACTGAATATGGCCAGAGTGGTCACCCATCCACTCACGACCATAGCGTGGGTTGCTTAACTTTAGTAATCGCTACCAAAGCAATCGCCACTGAGCTACAAGTACCTCAAACAAGATTTTCTGTGTATTTTCGTTAAATATTATAGTTTTATTTAATAGTTAACACATTCACGGGCAGTATTCACGACACAATAGAAGTTTTCTTCTTGTTATCTGTCTATAGCCGTGCATCGCCCGCTAAAGTGTTAATTTCTTTCTGAAGGAAGGATTCTACTGCTAAAGTTCAACAACTTTTACATTAAAATTGCAAAGAAAAACTATAATCATATAAAAGAAAAAATTGTACCTACGTACCTATAAAAAACAAAGTAGAAAAATAAAAACAACTTACGACTAATTGTTCAAAACTTCAAATTGGACACGCATTGGTAAGTATAGTCAGCATCAACAGTCGATGACCACATTATTATTATATAATCGCTATAATTTTTTTATCAGTTTATTCGGTTTTCGAAGCGAGTTAATGTTCTCCCACCAACTTACAGTATCGATGGTCATATTTTGGAAGAGGTGGAGACTATTCGGGATCTAGGCGTGGTTATGGATAGAGAGTTGCGCTTTCATAAACATGTCGACGTAATAGTTATCAGAGGTTTTCAGATGTTGGGGTTAGTGCTTCGTAACGCTAAAGAACTCAAACAGATTTCAACAAAAATTACCTTATTTAAGTCTCTTGTTCGTCCTGTTCTCGAATACTGCAGCCAGGTTTGGTCTCCGCACTATGACATTCACATAAAACGCATAGAGCGAATTCAGAAGCGCTTTTTATGGCATCTTTCGTACCAAACCAACAAGGCAAGGGAGCTACCCTCATATGAGGAGCGGCTTAGCTATTTTAAATTGAGCAGTCTGTTGGATCGAAGGTTGTTGCTGGACCTCGTGTTTTTCCATACAATTGCGAATGGACATGTAGATTGTCCCTTTCTATTGAGTTCAATAAATTTAAATGTACCGCCCAAACTAGCTCGTGTTAGCAGGTATGTCCCTTTTTCAGTAAAATACAATAGGACAAAATTGGGTCACCACGCCACCATGAACAAACTGCAGAGGCAATACAACAAGTTCTGTAAGGCACACGACGTCGATATCTTTGCTGATAATCGGCAAAGATTCAAGCGTAAAATTCTGCAGTCCTTTGTACCGGTACCTTTGAGATAATCGGTTGTTGAAAAAACATGTTTTAAATTGAGATTTAAAAGTTATAATAAAATAAAATAAATTATACTTTTAAGGTTGGTAGCTTCGACTAATTTAAACCAATTTAAGCTTACAATGTTTAACTTTTTGTAATAAACCTGTAGTCCACATTGCATGCCGTGGCAGCCTATAACTAAGACGACGCTCAGCTCTAAGTCAGTATAACTCAAAATGTGTATCTTACTTGTATTAGTGTTGGTCTTGTTGGTTGTCCTAATAAAGAAAATAAAATAAATAAAATCATTTCATTATTAATAAACACTCTTAACATGACAAACGACAGAATTGGCCTTAAATATTTTCCAATTCGAGACAACATTTTTATGTCAGAAAAAATAAATAAATAACTTTAAATTTTTTTATTTTATTATTTGACAACCTCCGTAGCCGAGAGGCGAGCATACCGGACTTGGTGTCTCTATCTCTGAGGTTTCGGTTCCGATTCCCGGTCGGTCATAGTAGAAAAATACCTTTTCTATATTGTCCCGGGTCTGGGTGTTGTGGTACCATCGTTGTTTCTGATTTCTGTAACACAAGTGCTTAAGCTACTTATCGTAGGATCAGAGCAATGTATGTGATGTTGTCCAATAATTATTTTAAAAAAAACTACTACAGGCACCTACATTACCATAAACAACAACTCAAAATTAATTACTCTGCACCATTATACCTCGCACATCACTCCCACCCCCACTTTTTCCCCTCCAAACATTGCTCAAAGCGATTCATGAGTTCACAATTAAACGACAACGCAGAACGTAAATATTACTTGATTAGTACACTACAGGTGTAAGGGTTTATTTACCCCTAAAGCGAAGGGTTTCAATTTATATTGAAAAGTAAGTTAAGTTAAAATTACCGTTAATTACAATAGGAGCGGAACATCAATAAAAATTTGGCGGAAACGAGAAAAAATCTTCCTTTTGAGAGCTTTCATTGCGAGCGCTGTGTAAACGGTTAAAGTTACGCAAAAATCAGGTATGACAGAATTTTTCCCCTTTGAAAAAATTCAAGTGACAGATGGTATTCAAATTTGTTCTAAAATAATGCATTACTTAGGTAATAGTTGTGCCGTGTGGGGACGGCCGTAAAGAATACACTTCTCCACCGCCAATAGTAGGCGTGTCGTAAAAGGCGACTAATTCCTGTAGCACGAGACGGGTAGCAGCGCCTTCGTGCGAAATCTTATAAAAAACTGCGCTCGCCAACCCGCCTGCCTAGCGTGGCGAGTATCGGCAATCCCCCATTATGGGTGTTAGTGTGGTGTCTAGGAGCGTGTGGCGAAATGAAACACTGAATTGCGGACACGAATTTATATTAGGAGTATCGCGTACATTCGTGAAGCCGTGCGATATGGCTCACGTATGGCAGAGGACTGCCGTATAAAACAATAATCGTTCACAGTAGCAATTGGCGTAGCCTGTCGGTATGTAGCAAAATAAAAATATTATGATCTACCCCTATTTATAACAAAATAAAACTATTTATCGAGCGCGTCGCTAACATTCCCCTCCCTAGTGCTGTCACAGCACTCATCACTTAAGAGAATAGGGGCGACGCGAGCCGCCGACCGCCGCAAAGTGCCGGTCGCCGTCCGCACCTCGACTAACCTGATGCGACCGTCCTTGCCTGGGAACACACGAGTCACTAGTCCCTTTGACCATGTATTACGCGTGGAATTAGGGTCCACTACAAGGACGAGGTTACCAACCTGAAGCGACTTCTTCTCGTCGCGCCACTTCGTCCTTGGTATAAGATCAGGTAAAATTTCCTTTACCCACCTTTGCCAATACATGTCGGCCAGTCTCTGTGCCGCACGCCACTGCTTGCGCAGATATAAGTCAGAGTTGTCAAAATCCCCTATGACAGGCAGGTTAGATGATGCGCCAAGGAGAAAGTGGTTGGGAGTAAGAGACTCAACACCTTCGGGGTCAACCGAGACGTGCGTCAGGGGACGGCTGTTAACTATGTTTTCCACTTCAGCCATCAACGTGCTTAAGACTTCGTCCCGTGGTGCACGCTCAGTCAACACGACTTTCAGGGACGTTTTGACACTCCGTATGAGCCTTTCCCATGCCCCTCCCCAGTGAGGACTGGCCGGTGGAATAAAGGTCCACTCCATCCCGTTGTTGACACCTTCATTCTTTAGCCTTTCAGAGTCCAGTCCCTGCATCGACCTTAGTAACTCCGTGTCAGCGCCCCTGAGGTTTGTGCCATTGTCTGAATAAAGGTGGCGCGGCCAGCCACGTCTTGCGGCCATCCGGCGCAGCGCCATTATTAAGGAATCAGACGTGAGAGAAGAGACCAGCTCGACATGAATCGCGCGTACTGTAAGACAGGTAAATATGACACCATACCTCTTTTCCCGTCTTCGCCCAACAGTAACCTCCATCGGTCCAAACAGGTCCAACCCGCAGTGTGAAAATGGACGCTGATGATGAGCGACCCGAGCTTTCGGTAATTCACCCATCCGCGGTACAAGCGGCTTACTCTTGCGGATCCTACACAGCATGCACCTGGAGACGACAGACTTAACGGTAGGTCTAAGCCTCAGCAACCAATATCGTTGTCTCAGCTCATTAACTACGGTCTCTTGGTTTCCGTGGGCTGCATTTACGTGGTAGTGTCGAACTATAAGCCGAGCTACAGGATGTCGGCCATCCAGTATTACAGGCCTCTTCATTTCCAAACTTACATCTGATGCAGCATCGATGCGACCGCCAGCTCTGAGCACGCCATGTTCGTCTAAAAACGGTGATAATGAAAGTAACCTGCTACTACGGTGTAATGACTTACCATTACTTATAGCAGCTATTTCGTCGTCAAAGGTTTTGCCTTGCGCATGCCTTATTAACAGCTGCTCGGCGCGTTCTATAGTATCGCGATCAACCTGACCTGTATGGCGGTTACCTTTGCATTTGTCAATGAATTTCAGTACAGTAGCCGCGCTCCGCAGCAAGCGTAGCCAGGATGAAAATCTTTCCGGATCAGGTACAGGTAAGCTAGCCGAAACGTGTTGTATGACTGTTACGCATTCTGACGTTATCGCCAAATCATTAGAATATGACCGATTTACGTCATTCGGCCAAGCAGACTCACCGTGGTAAAGAAACTTTGGACCTGAAAACCATTCCTCTTGCATAGTTCCATCGAAGTTCTCCCGCGTAGCTAAATCTGCAACATTTAGTTTGGTAGGTACATACCTCCAATCATCCATTCGAGTCAAGTCGTCAATCTCACCTAACCGGTTCGCTTCAAACGCTTTGTACGTGCGCGCGTTGTTGCGAATCCAATAAAGAACCGTAGTAGAATCACACCAAAAATACTTACGCGCGGGAGTCAGTCTATGTTCCCTCTCAATGGTGTTAGCTAACCTCGCGGCTAACAATGCCGCCTGTAACTCGGCCCTAGGCATTGTCAAAGACTTTATAGGCATGACTTTGCACTTACTTGCAATAAAGGTAACATGAAGAGTGTTATTATATTCCCACCGCCAATATGCGACAGTACACATAGCTTTGGTGCTAGCATCGCAAAACACATGTAACTGTAGGTTGCTATAACCCGATAAAGTCGTCGTAGCACCAATATCTTTCGTAGCGTCTGCTACGAAATCGTAGGCAGCAGCGGCCGTAGCACTTGCCGTAGCGCTTTGCGTAGACGCACGATCTGCGGTTGCCGAAACGGGTGGCGCGGGGGGCGATGACGCCACAGGCAAGTCTGGTGTCTCGCTCTCTCGCGCAGATGTTGATGCCCTTTCTCTGTCGCTCGTAGCTGCAGCTGTTTTGTAGCATCTAGGTATGCGTATGGAGTTTATTACCTTAAGTAAATTAATCCACTTACGCCATTTGTTGTAAATACTATCAGGAATGTGCTGGTCCCACGTAACGTGTAATCGCCAGGTATCTTGTAGCATGATCCGCCCTTGAATAGTGAAAGGTGCTAGAAAGCCTAAGACGTCAAAAATCGACATAATTACCCTTAGCATTAGACGTTTGGTCGGCCTTTCGTCGCCGTTAATGATACTTTCTGGGATTCGCTTTAACGACATATCGAAACTCAGCATGTCAACCGCGGGGTACCACATCATACCTAAAGTTCGTTCACTTTCATGTTGCTGACCAACTTTGAACTTAACAGCAGCGGTGCCTAAGGTTTCCTTTGCTATGCTGTCCAAAACTGCGACACTGTTGCTCGTCCAGTTTCTTATCTCAAACCCGCCCGCCCTGTGAATATCTGTAACATTTTTGACCATTTCTATGGCGGCTGCTTCATCAGCTATGCTATCGATATAGTCATCCATATAATGCGATTTGCAGACTGCATCGATGGCAGCAGCTGGAAATGTTGAAGCTAGCCGCCGCGCGTTCAGGTTTTTTATGAACTGAGCTATAAAAGGCGAGCAGTTAGCGCCAAATATAAGGGATGTCATTACATACGTTTTTATGTTCTCTTCGGAGCTGTTCCGCCAGAGGAACCTAAGCGCGTCTTGATCTTCGGTATGGATTTTAATTCTTAAAAACATATCCCTGATATCACCTGTAACTGCAATGTTATTCTCTCTGAAGCGCAGTATTATACCAAATAGTGATGACAGCAGGTCCGGCCCTGTAAGTAAGTAGTCATTTAGTGAATAACCATTTACCTTGCAGGCAGCGTCAAAGACAAGGCGTAGTTTTCCTTTGTTGGGGTTGTCCACACCGAAATGAGGTAAGTACCACGTCCTAGGCGTGGCATTGGGTTCCGTCAGCTCCCTGGCGTAATCATTTTCTAACAAATGATTCACTCGTTCCTGATACCTATTAGCGAAACCTAAGTCCTTACTCATTTTCCTTTCGATGCCCTTCAACCGGGTGAGCGCACTCGGAAAGGCGTCATGCAGTCTGCAGCGCTCGTCCCTCCACGGCAGGCGCACGTGCCAGCGGCCCTGTGCCAGCGTGGCGGACGCCTCCAGCAGTGCGGTGGCGCGCACCTCCTCCGCGTTCTGACGCGGTTTGCACAATACTCCTAACGAATCTATGATAAAAGAACGCCGGACATCCTCGTGGATATCACGCAGTAGGACCCTTTCCTCTTCGTTCCCTAGTATAAATAAGTTAGTCTCGGTGTCAGCGCCAAAACAACCCCCGGGAGGACGGCAGCTACGCGTCACACACATTTTCCCATGTACACACCAGCCTAGGGGGGTAAGGGTAGCAGACGGCTCATTCGATTTACCTAACATTACTTGCAAAGGCAACAATAAATGATGATTATCCTGCCCAATTAACATTTCAGGTTTTAAGTCAGACGTACAAAGTTTATCTTTTATATCTTTTAGGTGCAAATAGCTAACAGAATTTAAAATAGATAAGGTTTGCAAGGGTAAATTTAACTCGTCAACACAACGCATTTTTATATTATGTACCTTATTGTCCATACCCGTTAGATTCACGTTCACAACAGTGGAGTTACACACAAGTTCATTATCGCCGAACGCGCCGCGCACTCGTAGCGCATAGGGCCGGCCGCGGAGGCCTACGCGCGACTCCAGCGAAGCGCTCATTAATGACACCGACGAACCGTCATCCAACAGCGCGGTGCTGTCAACAACTCCGTTAGGTCCGTGTATACGCACTGAGACTACTTTTAACAAAACTTTATCACTCGCGTTTATAAAAGTTAAAGTTTCTGGAACACTCGTAACTTCGCGCTCGCACTGTTTCCCGTTCACAGACGTTGCACTTATCGGTTCACGCGCACCCGAAGTGATACGCGCCGCAGGTGCCGAGGGCTCGCGTTCGCTGGTGTTGTTTATTGTGAAATGCAACAAAGCATGATGCGCCTGACCACAGCCATCCTTGTCGCACACGGGGGCTGTGCACGAGTTTCGTTCATGTTTACTTATCAAACATCGAAAGCACAAACCGTTCTTTTTTATGTATTGCCATCGTGTTTTACGTAACGCCTTCTTAAACTGTTTGCAGTCAGTTAATTTGTGTATAGATTTCTTACAAAACTGACACTTAGGGTCGCCTTCTTCGGCTTGTACTAACACTGTATGTGATCGTGTTGCTGTAATAAAACCAGTTTTATATTTCTGTTGTTCTGGGCGAGCTGTAGTTAACAAAATATTTGCAGTTGCGGAGATTTTCACAGCTTCCTCGTTTAGAAAATCCGATAATATGACTAACCTAGATTTCTGTCCCTCTTTAATAAGGCTGTAACTGTAGTCCGACCATTTAGAAATGAGTATAGTAGGGAGTTTGGTCAAGATGATGGAGACGATGTTAATGCCTTGCAGGTACTCCTCACGACCAACTGCCTTTACTGCCTCCACATAGTTTTGGACTTTCACTGCAAATGTTACAATATCCTTATGATAATCCATTTGTAACGGTTGAAGTTTGTTAATGTCCTGCAGAATACGTGAAATGATGCTGTCTGAATTTCCAAATCGTAGCTCCAATGTAGCCATCACTTTGTCTGGTGTCGTGGCGCTGATAAACAAGGCGGAGACAGCTTCCTTAGCGGCTCCACGTAAACATTTGCGCAACCTCCACAGGTTTTCTTTTTCAGAAAATTTACACACTTCAGAAGACTCCTCGTATGCCTGCTTGAATTGTAGCCATTCCAACTGGTCGCCCGAGAATTCAGGTAAGTCCTTAGGCGTACTAATGCGGCTGAGCAAGCTGGCATTGGTCATGTTATTAGCACTGGTAGTGGAGAGCTCCTTGAGTGCTCCAGCCAGAAGATGAACCGTGTTATTGAGCGTGGCGAGGGTGCTGTCGAACGCAGGGTGCGCCGGGACAGCGGGGGTGGCGCCTGCGGCGGGGGCTGGCGCCGGCGTCGACGCCGGGACAGGGGGGCGCAGCACGCCCGTGGTGATGCCATGGTCGTGGGCTTGCTGCTCCTCTCGTGGTTCAATATGATTGCTCTGGTGTTCCACCCAGTCTGCTACCTGGCTGCGAGGAAGTTCGTCTCCATCGATTTGTGAACTGTATTCCTCCAGGTCTTCCTCATCGCTAAGTGCTGCTAAGTTTGCTTCAAGGGTCTTATCTATGAGGTCCATTTTTATAATAGCCTTCTGCTTGGCGGCTTCTAATAGAAGTTGTTTTCGCTTCGCTTCTTTAGACGCCGAAGATCTGCGTGAATCCTTACTGCCTGAAGCCTTTGTGATGCAAGAAGCAGCGGGTTTATTTGTAATCACGTGTGAAATCTGAGGCACAGGTTCCGATTTAATACTGCCAGGAATATCTTTTTTACACTGCTGTGGCTGTTTCTCAGCCTTTTCACCGTGTTTCACCGCGTGCTCGCACTTCAACATGGCGGCCTCCTTTTCTATACGTTCGAGTTCCTGCGCCTCACGCATTTTCTGTCGCTGGTGTAATGTCACACTACGCGTTTGTATTTTACGTGGCGTGTAAAACATAATTTGGCTCGAAGACCACTTTGTTAGTGTGGTGTCTAGGAGCGTGTGGCGAAATGAAACACTGAATTGCGGACACGAATTTATATTAGGAGTATCGCGTACATTCGTGAAGCCGTGCGATATGGCTCACGTATGGCAGAGGACTGCCGTATAAAACAATAATCGTTCACAGTAGCAATTGGCGTAGCCTGTCGGTATGTAGCAAAATAAAAATATTATGATCTACCCCTATTTATAACAAAATAAAACTATTTATCGAGCGCGTCGCTAACAATGGGGGAGGCCTATGTTCAGACGTCCTATGGCTGAAATGATTATGATGACTTAATAGTCGTTGATAAAGTGTCAGACTGAACTCCACGCAAGCGAAGCCAGGGGCGGTAGCTGGTACATGGTAGGTACCTAATAATTTTTCTCAAGAAAAGATTATGAGATCATGCTCACGATTTTCCAATCTGAAATCCGTCAAAATCTTATACTTTTCCTATGTTCGTAGTATTCTCGAGTATGCTTCCCAAGTCTGGAATCCGCAGTACTAAATATATAATAATCGCATTGAATCCATTCAGAGAAGGTTTTTGAGGTACTTACAATTTAAATCTAAGAAGCGCGATGTTAATTATTATGCACGCTGCAAAAGACACCATTTTCTTCCTCTTGAATTACGTAGAGACGCAGCAGATATTACCTATTTATTGAACATCGCTAACGGCCATGTTGACAGCTCACAGTTTCTAAATAACATACAATGACGCGTACCCATTAAACCAAATAGACAGCGCCCGTGCTTGTACTCGTCACCGTCTCGCACAAACTACCGTCAGAACTCATTCTTTAATAGAGTTACTAAAAAGTTTAACGAGACTGTCAGTGCCTACCCGCATTTAGACCTATTCTGTACCCGCCCCGCCGAGGTGAGAACATTCCTTGCAAATAATTTCATGCGTCCAACTCGTTGACCCTAACTAACTTTTTTTTTCTGTGTTTATGTTTTATTGTTTCTTATATCATGGTATGTAATTTAATACTAATATTTGTCTACTTAGAGGTGAAAACTATAGGCTTATTAAATATCTGTAGACGTAATTTTTTATTATTAAATTTACAAGCTGTTTGTTTTCCATTAAAATAAAATAAAAATAATTCCGACTCAATCAATTCTCGCACCATTTTCTTTGTTCCCTTTTCTTTTCACCTATCAAACATGATTTCACTTACTTTTCCAATTTCCTAATTAAATTATATAAATACCAAAACCTCCCTATGAGTAACAAGTCACTGCATGTGTTCATTCAATTTGGGTGGCTGTCTCGCTCTGAAATGAGAGGGGGAAAGAGACGGCGAATGATTTAACTTGACACGTACGTCACATGTTAGTAACGACTGCTTAATTTGCCGCTTTGTTAAGGGGAAGCTCTACCTTCTCCAGTATAAATAAATAATGGGCTAGTTTCCTAAAAAAAAATAATTTGTGCGTCAGTTGGATTACAGAAAATATTAGATATCTTTTCGTAATCATTGTAATCAAATAAAAAATTATGAAGATATAGCCCGTTAAAGTTCCGCGTAACGTCACACCTTGCGACACTTTTCGGCAAGGCGTGACGTCACGTGCTCACTTTGATGCCCTTTATCTTCGTAATTTTTTGTTTGATTGACAAAAGACAAAATATGGGTCCAATATTTTTTGATAATCTAACTAACGGACTAAATAAAATAACCTTTTTTTTTTACCCAGGATACTAGCCTATTGTCAAGTTCTTGAAATAAGAAATTAACATCTAAATAACAAAGTGACAGTCAGTTAATATTTGTCGGCGTTTCCCAGTTCACCGTTCATGATCATTATTAGTCACTGCTGGACAGCGTGGCGGTCGTTCCCGCAGCAAGGCACTGAGATCTTCGGTTTTTTTCCATCCACTGCCAGCAGCAGCGTATGCCATTAGCTTGTCGCACAAACCGTATAATATCACCCGAGCACAGTATTAAGATAAGTTAAAGCAGTACTGGGCCTCTTTGTTGACATAAATACCTACACTCTAATGGGTCGTTAGGGTAGGTTTGAATTTTTGTAAATAAATAGTTTTTTGTTTAGTAAGCATTCTATGGAGATAATCGCAAGACGTGACTTATTGTCTTCTCTTGTGGGGTTCTACTGCAGACATCGATACCATCTTTATTGTACAGAAAAGAGCCATTCGTGCAAATTGTACTTTTTTTTAAATAATATACATTACAATGTTGTCGAACATCCTATTAATAAATTTTAGTCACAATATGCCAAAACTACCCTAATGTTTAAGGGGTATTATAAAATTCAAGACTATGTTGATGACATGACATGAATGTTTGGTCAGTCCAGCCTGCACTAAACTGATGTAACTACCTTTTTATTTTTTTGTGGCAGCTAGTGGTGACTGATTTTGTTCCGACGTTTCGTCTCAGCACTGCAGATTGTCTGTGTCTTGTCTCGTAGCGCTAGTAGGGCCCAAAAAATAAGGAGATATGTTCTGGCATATGGGGATATGGGCCAATAATGTTATTAGTTATTGACGTTTCTAAGTGGCAATTTTCCTAATCCTAAATTGAGTAAATGATTTTTGACTTTTGACTTTAACAACTGACAACTCATCTCGACTCGGCAGTACTCGGCAGACTTGGCACCCGCGACTGGCAGCACTGCGACGACCGCTTAGGGCTTGTTGAGGTGTGCGTCGTGCGTATATAGGTAGTTACCTTACTGTATAGAATATATACCGTGACCCGGGCAAAGCTGCGGACGCAGCTAGTATTTCAAATATAAATTGAGAAGTCATTGTGAGTATATTAATTTCCTTGAACAGTTAGCACACCCAGTACTTCATTTAACATGCCTACCCTTAAGCGTTCACAGCTGTACGTATGTGTTTGATTCTCAAGTTTTAATTCGATAAGTTTCGGGTCAATATCAGAGTTTCATGTCGCAAAGTCAATTGTATATTGGTCTTAATAATCGAAACGTATGAATTTTTGGTTCGCTTATTATTTTTGGGAAAATATGTTCAGGAGTAATTCAGGGGGGTTGCTCAGTGGCGGCAACGCTTAAAAAGGAGTGTTTTTGGGTTCATGTATGTATTTCATCACAAGCATCTCCGTGCTTCGGAAGGCACGTTAAAAGTTGGTGCCGGCTAATATCGCTTGATACTAGTCGTGAAGCCTGTCAGAGGCCTTAGGGCGGCTTAATAATATATGACAGTAAGGTCAAGTCTGGCCTAACAACACCCCTACATCAATCCACACTGGCAAAAGTTGATAACCCAAGTTCCGATATATGGCGTTTAGTTAAATCACTAAAAACAAAATCAACGGTGACCCCTCCTCTTATAAAAGCGGATGGTTCGCTAACTAGTAACACCTTAGAACAATGCGAATTGCTTGCCGATACCTTCAAGTCGAATATGCTCCTAACTTATGACTGGCATGACAACGAGCTGTCTTCTAGAGTCAAAGATTCTATGAATACCTTAAATTCTCACCGTGAGGCCAGGCAGATTCCTCCTCTCATACGCCCCCATGAGATATGGTGTCTTATTCGCAAACTTAAAAGACGCAAAGCGCCTGGTGAAGATAACATCCATAATGCCTTGTTAAAAAACCTACCCCAGAAGGCTGTAGTCTACTTATCAAAAATCATGAACGGATGTCTTCGTCTGAGTTACTTTCCAGCGGTTTGGAAGTCTGCCAAAGTTATTGCAATCAAAAAGCCCAACAAAAATGAAAAAATACCTGTGAGTTATCGCCCAATCAGCCTCTTACCGGCCATAGCCAAACTATTTGAGGCAGCCATTTACACTCGTCTCCGTAAAGTATCAGCTCATGTACTGCCTAATGAGCAGTTTGGCTTCAGGACGGCTCATTCCACAAGCCACCAACTGGTCAGAGTGGCTGAACATGTCTCTCACCACTTTAACTTACTTTTGATGCCGTGTGGCACGAAGGCCTCCTTCATAAGCTGTTAACTCTAAATATACCAATTGAATTAGTTAAAATGATACAGTCCTATCTTTCTGATCGGACCTTTAAGTTATTCATCGGGCAAGCTTGCTCACAACTCAGAAACATTCCAGCTGGTGTGCCTCAAGGGTCTATTCTTGGGCCCTTTCTGTTTACTCTCTACGTACACGATATCCCAAAACAACCACATACAAGCCTTGCCTGTTTTGCTGATGACACTGCATCTCTTACTTCATCTTCGGATGAAGATCTTGTCATAAGTAGACTGCAGCTGTCATTATATAATCTCAAATCTTATTTCCATAAGTGGAAACTCAAACTAAATGAGACCAAAACGGAAGCAATTATGTTTAGTCGCAAACATAAGGCACCTTCCAGAACGTTAAAACTAGGTGAGCACTCAATTCCTTGGAGGGACTCTGTGAAGTACCTCGGAATAACCTTTGACAGGAGGTTAAGGTGGACCAAGCATTTAAATGACCTTAAAACGAAAGGCATTTCTGCAATGAGTGGCCTAAGTCCCATCTTCAATCGTCGTAGTTGTCTTAGCCCGTTAACGAAATTGCGGATCTACACAACTCTTATACGGCCTTGCCTAACTTATGCCTGTCCCGTGTGGAACACTACCTGCCGAACTAATCACAAGTCTCTGCAAGTGGTTCAAAACAAAGCCCTAAAAATTGCCTTTAATACTCAATTTCAGACCAATATTCAAAAATTGCACGAAGCGATACATTTTTTGACATTGTATAACTTTATTCTAAAACTTACATGTAAATTCTTTAATAATGTAAAAAGTCATAGTAATCCTTTAATTTCTAATATTGCACGTACAAAAATACGAAATTTGCCATATGTCGACACCTATGGGACTTACCGCTTACCCCATCACTACACGTGACGTCGCGCACTGTTCGCGCGAGCCCGGTCCTGCTAGCGTGTCCAGTTTACTTTGAGCCCGCGTACTGCGTCCAACATAAAGCGCGAAAGGTCGCGAACTTTTGTCGCATATAAACTTTTGCTATTACCGTCAACAGTTATTTATTGCTAATGTATGAACAATGATAATTTATCACTTTTAAAATATGGACTTCACACTAAAAAGTTCGTAATATAAATAGATTAAGATGTTATATTAATGGTGTTAGTTATTGAAAAAAGTTTAAAAAAAAAAACAGTGTAAAAAGCTTTTAAAGGTATTTTGCCTCGTAAAGTGTTTTTCGTGTCATATGTAAGTGTTACTATATTATTGGTTTTAGTTATAGTGTACTTGTACCTAAATGTATTATTTTAATAAAGAATTTTGAAAAGGAAAGGAAAGGAATCCACACTGGGCCCGCGTGGTGTAGTATGGCCCAAACCATCTCATAGTTGGGGTGAGGCCTGTGCCCTGCAGTGGGACATATTATATAGGCATACTTTACTTTTATGTATACATATACATATGTGTGCGAGTTTCTTTATTCCACCATAACTAACGCCTTAACCGATTTTGATGTATGAGGTTTCGTTAGAATCCTTACGTTCCCTCGGGTGGCTGGTGGTGACGTCATAATAAAAACAATATGGCGAATTAGATACTCAATAATATTCTTTCTTTAGTAGAGTTACTAAAAAGTTCAACGAGACAGTCAGTGCCTACCCGCATTTAGATCTATTTTGTACCCGCCCCGCCGCGGTGAGTTTGACGTTCATGTGGCATTTGACTTTAACATTGCTTGCAAATAAATCAAAATGCAAAAAAATCTATAGGCTTGTTGAATACCTGTTGTGTGTAGTTTTATATAAT
Organism: Anania hortulata; assembly: GCA_963576865.1. Classification (NCBI taxonomy): domain Eukaryota; kingdom Metazoa; phylum Arthropoda; class Insecta; order Lepidoptera; family Crambidae; genus Anania; species Anania hortulata. The sequence continues at coordinate 9,017,484 of OY756416.1, forward strand.
TTAATTAACAAGCTGTTTGTTATCCATTAAAATAAAAATTAAATTAAATATGCGGGCTAAAGAAAAAAAATATCGAATCTTATCGAATGGATGATCGTTAACAGGTATCGTATACACCGCTAAAATGCACTTTTCGATGTCAAATTGTTTAGAAAAAAGTATGCAATAAAAATAATAATGTAATAGTTTAAAAACACGGCTGCTGGCAATCAAAGCGAATTAAAAAGTTTAAAGGGCCTTTAAAATCATTCTATTACAGATATACCAAAGGTCCCTCGACTGCAAACAATTTCCTACTGTTAATAAATAAATATAAATATTGGATAACATCACACACATTGCTTCTGATCCTAAGTAACAACAACGACACCACAACACCCAGACTCTACCCAACACGTTCATACAACCGAGATTTAAACCCCGGACCTTAGAGATTGCGACGGCAAGTCCGGCTTGCTCGCCTCTAGGCTACTTCTCGTGAGCAGCGTCTGCGTGCGAAATCTTATAAAAAAACTGCGCTCGCCAACCCGCCTGCCAAGCGTGGTTAGTATTGGCAATCCCCTCCCCAATGATAGGTCATTGGGGGAGGCCTGGGTTCAGCAGTGGACTACCTATGGCTAAAATGATGATGAAATACTTTTCGGACTTACTTTACTTGCGTTAAGAAAATGCGAGTGCGGGGCAGTGGTCCAACTGCTCTGTCCAACCAGTTGGACTACAGGCCTTCACTAGGGGCATCGAGCACATACCTTGTAGAGCAGCAATACAAACCATCTTTCTCCGAAACTAGTAAGTGATTTTTCACTTACATTTAGTATGAAATGACAACTCCTGTCAACGCTCGCCCATACAAAAACGGCACAGATACAGATTAAAAAATGGCTTAAAAATTTGTCGAACAAATCATATGACGTTTCTACTCTATTCGCTGTGTGCGCGATGACAGCGCTCCTAGTGACCACAATTGAATGATGATGATGATGATGAAGTTCGCTTTTACTAAGGCAGTCGTGTATTTATATTTTTATAGTAAATGTGGGACGGGAACAAAACTGGATTGCGACTACGTTTAAAATACGGGAATAATAATAAATAAATTGTTTCCACAATCACACAAATTAGCTAGCCCCAAACGAAGCAAAGCTCGTACTATGGCGACTAGATGACGGATAAACATACTTAAATACATTTATAAACATCCATGACTTAGGTACAAATGCTCGTGCTCATCACACAAACATTTGCCCCTTGCGGGATTCGAACCCGCAACCGCTGGCTTTGTAGTCCTGTAAATAAAGCGTTAGTTTGTGTACCTTTGTAAATAAATAATCACTACCTCCGTTTCCTGGTCTAAATATAACCCTAACTCACCGGGCCTAATTAACCCGCAAGTCCTTAGAATAAAACACCTCATTACTCAACACTCCACTGCAAAAATATCGCAAATGGGCCCGGTCGCTAATACCCCACCTGGGCTCTTTTAAATAAAATACTCTAGACATATTTATTGGATGGTAACCCTTCCAATGGCGGCAATAACCCAAAAATGGCGACAAAGTGGGCCTCCTCGTACTAATAGTCTTGTTCGGGCGAGTTTAATTGTGGGAAAATGGGTTCCGTGCTTAAATAGACATGCTTTTGCTAGAAGGTTTGCGTTGATTCGATTTTTTTTTAGTTTATTCAACAATGTACCTACTTACATAAAGTCTTAGGTGCCTAAACTTTTTAAATACATTATTATATAAAATAAAAACTGTTGTTTTTTTTTTTTAACTTTTGTTATAACTTAACTAATTAAAGACACTAAATTCCTAATTCATTAAAACAATTAAGTTACCTGCATAAACTAATTATAATACCTACCTACAATGTGAAATATTTATTGTATACTTGAGAAGCCAATTAAGGGAGATCGTTCAAGGCAGCCCGCGAAATTTACAAAAAATATTGCTTTGTTATTCCGTTAGTCTGCCGGCTATTCGTAAGTACGGATGTCACACAAAGTACAGAGAACAGCTCAGCAACCTACCACAAAACGTCATATTTTCTCAATTGATATTTATCTCTACGTGTCAGACTTAAAGTTGAAAATCGATTTAATGACCTTTAACTTTTGGGTAGGTTTACCTACCATTGACTATACTTTGCTTTTAAACGGTCAGGGGTTGAAGTATTTTCAACTTAATTCTGTAGAAGGTGTTTCATTTGACGGTATGTTTTGTGTGTATGTTATCGCGATATCTTTGTCAAAATGTGAGCCAATTTTGGTCCAATGAAAATGTACAATAAAATACCCCTACGAGTGCAAAAATATGGGATGAAACTGCTAAACAGCAGATGCTTTGAGTCAAACTATTCGTTTTGTGGAGAACTTAACCCTAAAATAGTCTTTTTTTTCTTAAAATAGAAAATCTTTGAATTGTTTTTTATGGCCGCTCCTATTTTTATTTTTTGGTGTGGCAACTTAACATATTTCTTTTATTCTTAAAGTCCGTGTTTATGTATTCCTTATTTCTATTTTAAAATCAAGGTCGGTATAAACTTCGTCTACGATGACTTAATATACATAGGTATAAAGAGGTCTCCCGTTGTACCCAAACAATTTTCCTTTGCCCTTGACCTGACTCTACAAAGAATCTAAATTTACGTTTGACTGGCTTCAAAAATGTCGTTACTTTTATACAAACTTCCACCCCTGCATTTCACAACAAGAAGGTCTTTTCGTGAAAAAGTAGAAAACTTCAGACCATTATAAATTCGAGTTAATTAAAAAAAAAAATACAGGGTGTAACAAAAAGGTGAAATCAAACTTTAAGGGGTTATTCTACGGCTAAACTACATCAACTTTTTCTATGGCACCAACATCGAAATCGCAAAATAAAAAAACACTTTCCCATACTAAAACGCGACCAGCTGGCATCAGTTTGTATAGAAACGTCAATTTTTTTTTTGAGATTTCGATGTTGGTCCCATAGAAAAAGTTGATGTAATTTAGCCGTAGTTATATTTTTATGAAAAAACCTGTTTTTTTTAAAATAACCTACAGTAAGATTTCTAAAATGACTTATGATGAATGCTTTTTGAAAATAAGTTAAATCTTTAAAGTTATCAATTTTGTATATTAAAGCAAACCTTCTAATAAAGATTTTTCCCCTCCCCCCCAACGTAAGTATTTATTATGAAAATAGAAATGGAAAGAATATAACTCTAACTGAAAGGTTTGTTTCAGAATACTCTAGAAGACTCTGGTAGGTCAGACATTGATTTATCCAGTGTTCTACAAGCTGACAAACTGAACGATGGACTGAGCAGCGATCGACTGAGAAGTTAGTTATTTATCATCTTATTTTCAGGTCATTATATCTCACAGTAGGCCATTTCGACGCCTTAGTTCAAAATTGCACTAACTACAGAATTGTCAATTTTACAGCAGATCGTTTTAAAGTTAGACATGAATAGCAGTAAAATAATGTGGAATTATAAAATTTTTTTGCTTTTATTCATAATTCATTTATTCACTTTCATACAGTAACAGTTGTCCACACAATAAAGGTATAAAAGATGTTCGTTTTGTTACAGTATGACCTACTAAGGCATTCGTGATTTTTAGAAATAATAAAATCTTAAATTAATACATTTTAAACATTATAAAGGTATTCGGATTCTATTAAAAAGGAAAAACATAAAATAATAATCATAACAAAAATAACTAAAAATTGTCACAATAAATTATGTCAAACTGAATAAATAACACAAATGCTGGAATTGATAAATTGCAAAGATGTCAAAAAAAATTAATGTCAAAGATAAGGCTTGTCTGTCAATAATCCCATCTTAGTCAACTTACAATTACGAGTATTACTACAATTTATCATCAAAGAATTCTTTTAAATTATAATACGATTTGTCAATTAACAACTTCTTTAATACATTATCATACTTTTTACCTTGGAGGGTTTTTATGTATTTATAAGACTAGTCCTTTAACTCTATCATATCTCATTATTGTATAATTATTATAGCAACTGCTAAATAAACTTTAAACCCTCCATTTAATGTGCACTTTTTTTTTTAAAACCCCTGATTAACACTTTGTTACTTTGCAACATCAATCACGACTATTGTATTACCTTAAATATTGGGGAATAAATAATCTTTGAAATATAAATTATAAGTGTTTAACAAACTTTATTGATTCTTTTGTATTAGGTATCAACAGAAACACACATGCAAAATGCACTTAATACGCTTACTGTTTTGATCTTTTTTGCAGCAGAGAAACTTAAAATCAGTTAAAAAATTTCTTGTTTGGATATACAAAAGTAAAGATCATTTTGACATTCATAGATCTTATTTAATACAACTATATCACTAGGTTTTTGTTAGAAATAGACGGCCTTATGTACTTCGATACGCGCAGACGAGCATGAAATTCAGTGTAACGTTTGGCATTAAAAAAACGAAAATTTCAAATTTTGTAGTTAGTACAGTTTTGAGCGAAGGCATCGAAAACATCGTGAGAAAACGTGCACATCCAGAATACTGGATGCGTAGCCATGGTCCGAAATGGTCTGGTTTCTGTCTGAGGGTTACGGAGGTCTGACGGCAATCGCACCAAATGTAATAACCAGTCTTGCCACATCAAGCGTGACCCGGCTGGGAACGGGACAAAACTCAAGGCAGAAGAATTCTTATTGCCAGCTCAAACCTGGTGAGGCGCGATGAAGAGACTGAGATAATCACAATTTAAACTAAGCCCTAATTTATGGAATATACGGTTGAAAATGCCAAAGGTAAACTATAGCGAAGGGCGATACAAGCAGCCACAAGCTGCAATTTTCAGCTGTATGTTGTAGTAAATGTTATTGTTTAGTTCAATTTCAGTCTCTTCACACGTAACATATGCAAACTAAATAAATGGATGCTTAATGGATTCTGAGTAAATTTGGTGAAAGTAATTGAGAAAAACTTATTTAAACGAAAATACGCTTAATTTCATTTGTCGCATGCATAATTTAGTGTGGAGACTTTATTCTCGAAGACTTTCGTAACTCTTGGATAAGGGAACCAAATTGTTTTATTCTGTTTTTATGTATAAAATACTTCTTCACAGATTTCTATAAAAAACTAATACAGACAGATGAGCAAATCCGTAACATGAAGAAGGGCATCAATGAATACACTCAAACAAATAACGCAGAATCAAAATATGTATATTCTGATAGGTCTAAAAGATCTTTACGATTTGGCGCTCCAAAATCTTTTCACCGACATGATGTTAAAAAAGAGGCTGAAATTCCTGTATTTACTGAAAATAATCTAGCCGAATTAAGCAAATTTAACTTATTCTATCCGCCATATATAACTAAGAATTTAACTAGTAAAAATAATAAGAAGTATAAAAGATTTTCTAATGGAACTGATGAACCAACTGGATTTGTAATTGAGAAGAAACAGATAGTAGTCCAATATAAGCCTCACGATAATCTCAGGAAAGTACCGAAATGTTCTCACGCACCTAAAGACTACAAATCCCATGAAAAACAACTGAAGCATCCTTTTTATAAGAACACTCAAAGATTAGATGAACTATTAGATATTTTTCTTGATAAAAACTTACCAGAAATCATGTCAGATCCGTTTGGAGTAGATGTTCTTTTCAAACATCACAAAAACATAAAAACACATAAAACTAATGTTAAAATTGAGAACGAAAAAGTGACAAAGAAACCAGTGGCTAAAATAAATAATAAAGATCAACTATTTAGTCTCGGACTTAATCGCGCTGGTGACAAACGTATTGGAGAATTGGATAGAGCGTATTTTGATATGGTATCAAGTAAGAAGAAAGGAAAGATATCGACTAGCACAGATGTGACTTCGAATTATGATGTGATATTAAGTGTCTCGACAATAGTGTAAGTACCTTTAAGTCTGTAGCTATATCTTAACGTACAGTTAGAAGCATCTTCTAATGTCATTGAGTTTGCTTCATTTAAACAGCATGAAACACCATATTTTCTCTTTCCGTATTAAGCCAATCAAATTAGATTTTTTAAAGAATCGAAAGAAAGAAAACTGGAAATCGTTGTTATACCATAATGTAATTTGATCCTAAATTTGGCTCCCAGAATTCTTGGATTAAACGCATCCCAGAATTCTGGGAGCCAAGTAACCGGCTGAAAACCGGTAACAAAGTTCCGGTTCCTAACTTTTGATTTTGGCTGTACCACTGAACCGAATCTGAAGCCCTATCTTGTTTTAAATATAATTATAGCTCATATAGCTACTAACATTTCTGATTTTTGACGATCCGGCGACGATTGGTGTAGAGGCGCGGTGATTCGCCTTAGCCGCAAAGGGGCCCGGGTTCGACTAGGTCAATTCAGTCAATTCAAAAAACGATCAATTCCAAATTGGCCCGAGCCTGAGTGTGCCGTGTGGGGACAGCCGTAAATAATACACTTCCCCACCAACGCCAACAGGAGGCAGGAGGCGTGTCGTAAGAGGCGACTAATTCCTGTAGGACGAGACGGGCAGCAACGTCTGCGTGCGAAATATTTCAAAAAACTGCGCCGGCCAACCCGCCTGCCGAGCGTTGCGAGTATTGGCAATCCCCCTCGATGAAAGTCATTGGGGATGCCTGTGTTCAGCAGTAGACGTCCTATGGCTGATAATGAAATGATGATGAAAATGAGTGTGCTGGAAGACGCCCTTGAAAAAATACATTGTCTGGTACCTCAAATAAAGATGAGACCAGGACATGATGAGAAATTGTATAGTATGTTTTCTATATTAAAAACTATAGTTCAAAACATTTTTTAATTCTAGAAATCCTGAACAAAGAAAAGTATCAAAACCATTAAACATACAAGGCCGGACACCCAGTCTTCTCGAAAGAGTTCCACATATCAGAAAGCTGATGCAAGTAGAAGAAGAAGACGAAGAAGGAGTAGGTTATGAAGATCTAAATGAAGTTTTATCAGATGATACTGAAGCTCACGATGAGATAGATAAGGGACGAGATAGACAGAAACGCATGGATGTGAGAGAAGATCAATAATTACACTTAACATTTAATATTACGAATGCAACCCATCGAGCACATACCCTATAGAGCAGCAATACGAGCCATCTTTCTCCAAAACTAGTTAAGTGATTTTTTCTTACATTTAGTATGAAATGTCAAGTCCTGTCAACTCTAGCCCATACAAAAACAGTACAGATACAGATAAAAAAATGGTAGAAAATTTTGTCGAAGTTATGACATTTCTACTCTATAGGACAAGTGCTCCAAGGTGTAATCGCATCTAAATTAGTATGAATTAAGTATACACTTTAGCAGGGCAAAAACATTTGCCTCCCAGTCATTGACGTCAAAACAAGTTTAAAAATATGTGATTTCAGTACAGTTTACAGTTCTTTAAAATTACTACGAATTATTTTGATTATCATAAATGATTATTATATGACCCTTGAATACCAAAGCCAAGCTTTGATATAAACAAACGAACACCTACGTTTGTTTCCTAACAAAATTAGAACATTATTATCCTAGATGGTATAACCAGATTCACGACATTTTTTGGGTTGCGTAAATCAAAAGGAAAAAAGGAACCGTAATAAGATCACATCTTTATCTATCTGTCTGTTAAGACCCTTTTTTTAAGGAACAGATGGAGGTATCGAGTTGAAATTTATATCAAAACGTCAGATCTGCAGATTTTTGGAACTATGTGGAAATCAAACATATTTATACAAACCATAGCTTAAGTAAAGTCCGAAAACCGTAAATAAGTTACATGACAAGTTTTTTTCATCATTATCATTTCCCATGTATTCCTCCCCCCATGTTTTCCAGATTAGCCGGTTGAAAGCGGCCTGCGTCCAGCACCTTCCTGCAACCTTAACCAGGTCGTCTTTCCACCTTTTGGGTAAACGACTTACACTCCATTCTAAAACCTTTCTACCCCATTTTCCGTCAGTTCTACGTTTAGTAGGTTTTTTATTAAAGCATTTACTTATTTTTAGGATTATATGTCAGATGACTTTAAAATGCCAAGCAACCCTTACAAATACAATCCACCCGGTGTTCACAACCCAAACTGGAAAGGACCTATGCCTTTATATCCAGACGAACTATCATCTATGATCAAGCAGGCAGCCATACAAAATGTGCAGAATTTTAACAAAATAAACGTTCCACCTAACCCCAAAGACATGGCCTCAGAAGTAGATAGTCTTGAGAAAGATTTAAATGATATGGAGTACATAGAAAATTACTCTAATAATAAATTTGAGAAGTTAGCAAAAATGGCTCAAGCGTATAGTGATTATGGGGTCTTAGAAGATAAGAAAGATTCAGCGAGGAACGAAAAATCAATGGATGGTAAAAAAGCAGAAAGGAGAGTCAAATTGTCAATAAATCAAGGAAAATCATTCAAAAATGCATTTTTTGACCGTTTTAAGAAAAGTGGTATATGTTATTTAATTTAAAAATCAAACAAATATTTTAAATTTAATTAGAATTGCTGTACTCTTATCAAAGTATGTCGTTGTTAAGAGAGTCCACATCACTTAAGAAGTCTCAAGAGATAATTTTAATAAATTAAACCAAAATTAGAAATTGAAATACAGCTATGATTACGATAAAATTAACATATCTATTATTTCAGGTAAGGTATCAGAAGGAATTAGATTTGAAATCAGACCAACAACGCCGGCCAGAGAAGATAAACCAGTGGATTTACTAAAAGTTTTAGGAAAACATGTCAAAGTTACCAAAGGAAAATATTATACTCCCTACTCTTCAACCACTTTGCCTTTGAACACAGAATATGCTCTTTTTAGTAGTGTACAAAAGCAGCAGTCTGCACCCAGGAAAGAACCGCCAAATTACTACCCTGATGATAATGGTGTAATAATCACTTTTGCTAAAAATGGTAGACGATCTTTAAAATCAGTTGAAGACTATCCTAATAAAAGTATCGAAAATATAGATAACCCCAAAAATCAGGATGGCAAACTCATTATTAAGGACATAAGTGATCTTAACGTAAAAGAATCAGATAATAGAACAACCATTGAGAAAGATATAGACACCGAAGTGATGAATAATAATAACCATCATCGTCACCATTATCACCATCACCCTCATCATCATGATAAACTTAATGTAAATAATACTATTAACAACAAAGTAAAGTTGGAAAAAAAGGCTTTGAATGTTAATGAAAATAACATTAGAAATAGAAAAGATAATGTTACAGCTAATGATACAAGTACTATCAATGCTGACAGTGTAGGAAATATACAAGATAATAATCTAATATCAACAATTTTACATCTAAATGCTCCAAGGAACAGTTCAGATAATAATATGGCTCTTAGCGACTTTTTTATGTTGATGTCTAATTGGTTCAGTGTTATGGCAGGATTTGACAGTGGCGCAGAAACAAATGAACCTAAGTAAGTTTGATTAGTTTTAACAGTTTTGGTAGAACTTATTATTAAGCACCACGTTTTGGCAACTTTTAGATATATTAATTTATATATTATATCAATTTAAAAGCTTTCAAATTATGTAACATTGAATTATGGCATAGATTGTTTTTTTTTAAATAATATATATGGTAGATATTATTTAAATTCAATTTTAAGAATTGTCTAACCTTATTTCATAACTGTGTGCGCTAAAAATACAGTCGTATTTTAGTCTAGCTAGTGATTAGTGGTGATAGGGCCTTTTTACCAAAGTAAGGCAACCCACGCCGTGAATGAAGTGAAGTAAAGTGAATGGGTAACCGTAACGACCATATTTGGTCACATTTATCGCAAACATCTCTCTGCTTCCAAATGCACGTAAAAAGGTCTCGGCTTGAATCGCCTGATACTTAGTCAGCGGTTTTAAGGTAGCTTACATCTGACAGTAAGGTTTAGTCACAAGCTAGGCTATACAACAACCCTCCATCAATCTGCATTGGGCCCTCATGACGCGTACTTCGGTCAAACCACCTCATCATTTAGGTGAAGTCTGTGCCTTGCAATGGAATGTATTTCTATAGGCTTACTTAACCCTTTACTTACTTTATTCTAGTTGAAATTGAAAAGAAAAATGTAAATAAAGACTTCTATTTTAGATCGAATATAATAAAACTAATTAATAAGCCGGAAACATTGAACACAACTCCAAAAAGTAACGAATCTAATATAGAATTTCCCATGTACGATTCTGATATGATAGAAAACATAGGCCACAGATCGAGAGTTTTGATGTCTGTGGAAGACAACAGTGAAAAATCTACTGTTGATGTTAGTGAAATTAACACAAGTGGTATGAATGGAATAAATGAAGAAGTAACCAGTGCTAGTTCTGGTAAGTTAGCAAATAAGAACGAAACTATTTGACAGACTAATGGAGCGAGCGGAGCAAATTAATATACAAAACCACAGGTAAATTGTTGTCCTTTTTTGGATGCCAAAGCACTCCATACCAAAATTTTTAAACAAAATCAAATATCGCATCAAAATCTCTATATCGTTCGTTATCGTTTAAACAATAAATTATTAATTATGAGACTGGCTTTACTCAAGTCCGTTTGGATTGTCCACATAAAATGCATTTAAAATCTGACGTAGATCCTTAGTGAGGTACCATTAGGGATGTCTTGGAGTCGATTGCAAGTTGATACATTTATTTTTTAGGAAGTAATAACTATTATTGGTTTACAGCAATAAATTCACACAAAGATGTTACTACAGTATCAGCCACTATATCTACTACAGAAACTAAAATCGCTAATGCCACTTCATCAAATCCAGAACAAAAAGATCTTGCTCTTGCTGAAAGTGTTAGTGTTGACAATAAAACTGTAGTCAAAAGAAATGTGCCTGAAGATAGTAATCTTATTTTTTGGAACGATATTTACGATGATGAATATGGAGTGAAAATGGATCCAATAGATGAAGCGTTAGCAGAAAAACAAAACTCAAAAAGTTTAAATTTTGTGAAGAAATCTGAAAACTGGATTCAGGATAGAATGAAAAATTTAGCAAACAACTTTCGCGGGAAAGATAAAACGAATGTGAATAATAGAAAATACAAAAGAAGGGTCTTGCGTAAAGCAAATTACCGGTTAGTTCTGTATTTAATGATTAAATATAGATAAAGAGCATGTAAAAGTCAACAGGACACACTTCTTGAAATCACGTTATTTACCTGTTCATCCTCGTAAGTCCTAGTGTACTTTTTAAAGTACAGGTTAGTTTTTTTTATTGTAAGTTTAAAAAAATCTAATAATAGCTTATCGTAAAAATATTTTGGATTAATTAATAAATATTGATTTTTTAATCATAACAATCTAAAATATGTAAAAAACCAAGCATCGTATCTAATTTCACAGAAGTAAAACTTTCGATATCGGTCTGACTCAAGCACTATTCTTAGTGTGTTCTTTATATAGTACATGTGGTTGTTAGAAATACATCTACTCGTATGTGTTTTCAACACAGGACTTGCGAGGAAATACTTCTACTAGGAGAGAAACATAGAAATAGTGTGTTCCATTATTTTGTACATCTCGTATATCTATATAATATTATTATATGATACTATACATGAAGCTTTATACTTAATTTGAAACATTTTAGCGGAGATCCAAGAAAAATTAACGCCAAATACAACAAACGATCTGCCAGATACGATGAAGTAAGTTGAAATTTATCCATCGTACATCCTTCCTCGCAAATTATAAACCATATCTTATTTTAGGCAGACACAGAAGATAAAACCAGCTGTTTTGCTGCATTGACAGCAAAGATGAAGGAAGTATGCAAAGAGGCAGCTAAAGCGGTACAACAAACTAAAAATATTCAAGGTAAACTTTTTTGTACTTTTAATTAATTTAAAAAACAACCAAAGCGCTGACTACTTTAAATACAATATTTTGACTGTATCTTTTCATTAAAAATATGTTTTTTAGACGAAGTTCTTCATCTAAAGTATATCTAGATGACTTTATCATAATCTCTCACTTTGCATAGTATCATGCTATTAAAATGAGTTCTTCGTGTTTTAGAACAACCCACAAAATTTTCAAGAAATGTGCTATGTTTATAATGATGAGCGATTATACTTACTCACTACGGCAATTGTAACAATGTAGGAGTAGCCACGAGTGCCGTGTGGGGACGACCGTTCCCCACCACCAACAGAAGGTGTGTCGTAAGAGGCAGCAGCGTCTGCGTGCTAAATGTTGTAAAAAACTGCGCTCGCTAACCCGCCTGCCAAGCGTGGCGAGTATTGGCAATCTAACCTTGATGAAAGTCATTGGGGGAGGCCTGTGTTCAGAAATGATGATGAATTAAGTTTTTTATTTATTTAGTGCGTCAAAACGAAAAAGAAGACACAATGACAACATCACTAATGCAGCAGCTAGTAAGACTTATGACAGACCTCGTCGACTTCCAAGTGCAGCAGAAGACTTGCGTCAGTAAGTGTATACTTTTCATTTCTAGTAATTAAAGTTGACCGGTGGGACAAAAACGTTCTAGAGTGGAGGCCACGTACCGTCCACCGACAAGATGGATAGACAACCTGGTAAAAGTTGCAGGAAGCCGCTGGATACAAGCCGCTTCCAATTGGGCAGTCTGAATCTGAAATCTGGAGCAGTGGACGTCCTATGATTTAAATGTTAAACAAATTTTAGAGTTTCACTCGAATATAGTTAATGGTGCTCAATTTTGATTGATAATTTGACATAGATGATGTTAACCTTAACCTTAAATTAAATATCATTTTATGGACTCAGTAACATCATTTCTTCGTAAGCCAAAGTTGCTCTGTCAATTACCTATCATGTATGATGTCCACCAAATTTGTTATGATTTAGTTGACGTAAAAGAATTACATTGGTAGAATCACTCCTCTATGTAAAGCCCATAAAATGATTTCAGAACTGCCTCAAGACCTTCAAGAGTTTCTCACATGGCTAACCATTCCAAATACAGCGCAAGTAGCGTTCCATGATCAAAAAATGAGTTATCAAGGTGGCTTTGGATTCGGTAAGAATTATAGAGTGCCTTAAATAGCCTTAGCTGCCATTTGCTCGCTTCGGAAACTAAAGACCTTAAACTAAATAGACTTTTTTTAAAACTTAAGCGGGAACAATTCCATCATTACTACTACTTTTTTTATACTTTTTTTACTTTTTTTTTATTACTAGTACTTTTGACGATGCTCAAGGTTGCTGAAGAGTTTTTTACATTTTTGACATTACTTTATTTAACATTATCTCCAATAACCGACATTAAAATTTAATAAATTTATGTACAAATAATTAATAGTATTAATAATTTTGAGTTATCATAAAATTTCTTTGTAAAATGACGTATCTAAGTGTACTGTATTACCTAAAGATGAAATAAATGAATATGAATATGAATATGAATATCATACGGGTGCAACGGAAGTTCTCTCCCCATTTTTACAACATTTTTCATTGATACTCCGCTCCTATTAGTCGTAGCGTGATTGATTATAGCCTTTATTAGCGAAACATGAGCTCTTTTTATTGTTTAATGTTACCATTTATACCGTGTTTTGTGCAAATAAACGATTTATTTACTTCCTCAATAAATGGACTATGAAACACAAAAATATTTTTTCAATTCGAATCCAATAGTTCCTGAGATTAGCTTTCGACCAAAATAACAAACCCTTTAGCTTTATAATATTGGTATAGATAAAAAATAGATTTTATTTATCCAGAAAAGCCTACAGACCCTGTTTTGGATCTAGTAGCAACGCCATCTAGCGAAAAGGAGATACACGTAGACCTTAAATCAGATTGTTTGGGCACTCTCCACGCGGTACAGGATCTGATGCAGCAGTATGACGAGATGCCTGACGAGGATAAGGTTCGTATTTTAGGATGTCTCCTTAGACTTTGTCTTGTCTAAATTAGTTGTCAGAAGATAAAAATTTCAAGAACCCGATTGCAACGCCATCTATCGGGTCCAATTGTGAATCTAAACTATCCAGAGACCCGTTTATTTATTTATACTTATTGCACAGAACCAAAAATAAGTGGTACAAATGGCGGACTCAATGCCAAAAGCATTCTCTATCAGTCAACCATGGGGCCAGACAGGCGGAATTCACACAAAATGTAAAAAAAAACAAGAATTCGACTGCAGCGTCACCTATCAGATCCAATTGTGTTTTTAAACCGTTCCTGAAACCCATTGAAATATACACACAAAATGTTGTCCAAATCTAGCCATTTAGGAAAAGTTAGGTGACAAATCGATAATCGATGGAGTAGACGAGTTCTTGAGTGGAGACCACGACAGGCAAGTGCAGCGTAGGGCGCCCTCCGACAAGGTGGAGCGACGATATACGCAAGGCTGCTGGCAGTGGGTGGAAAAGAATAGCCGAGGATCAGGCGCAGTGACGTGCATTAGGAAAGGAGAGGCCTAAGTCCAGCAGTGGACTGACGTGGGCTGATTATGATGTGGTGACAAACACACGTGCAGAATAATTATTTATATTAAGATATTTTTGCAATTTTTTTGGAAGAAGGAGATATATATCATGAACTAGTTAGATAAATATTTTACAACCCAGAACTTCTTTCAGAGCAAAATGACCGGCATCAGAGACTACTTGGAGAGTCAACTGCAGTTTCTTACCAAGCAACTTGCATCACTTGATGGCAACAAAGTAAGTTAAACCTGTCAGGTCACGGAAACAAGACACAACAGATCGGGAAGCACACTACATATTTATCACGATAGATGTCGCTTGGTGTTTGGGTCTGGTCGTAATGATTCTTTGATCATTGGTTCTGCTGTCACTGACCTGTATATAGAGGTCATAAATTCCAAAGCATGGAAATACTTGTGATAAATGTCGCTAAATATACTCACAACCACGGCGTGGGTTGCTTAATTTTGGTAATCACTACCGAAGCACTGTCGCTACTGAGCTACCAGCACCTCATAAGTGAGAGCACCGACAATCAATTTTGAGGTATACTGCATGTCTCTACCTAAACAGTGGCTTACAGCGCTAAAATAAAATTTGTCAGCAGCCAGTCCAGTGTAATACAGGTCAATTTACTAAGTAAGTTATTTACTGAGCATGTAATCACACACAATAAAAACATATTTACTAGTTAAATATCTCAAAACAATGCTGTTGCGTAGTGCGAATATATTTTTCTGTGTTTTGAGCTACAGAATTATTTAACCCAATATGCCTTCCACTTTTTTTTCTTTTGATTATTGGCGCGAAACATTGACATTGTTTGACAAGACCAAACACGTTGGCGCCATCTGGGATTGCTCCCTGTTGTATTGTTACACGGCCACATATAGATGATTTGAACTTGACAGATTAATTACTTTTGCATTTTATACATAGTAAAAACCATGTCAAATATGCCCATAAAGACGAGACATCGATTGATCTTATTATTTTATACTGATGTATTGTATTGTGTATCGTATTTCCTTTTCCTAACTTTAGCTATCCTATCATCTCATATCAGCCAATTTCAACTCAGAAATAATTCCGTGGGCTTGTTTAATTTCACTTGATATGGAATAATCCTTTTATGGACCCTATGCCGCTCTATAAGAAGAGCAGTGATTCTGCCAATGTCAAGTATTTTCTTGAATAGTGTTCACAATAAACAACGGGTGTTTAGTATTTATTGCTTTTCATGGATTCAGTCAAGGCTACTCTTCCCTAGAAGCAGGTTTCAAGACGCTATCGGGTCTAAGGCCGTACACGGAAAGAAAGCAGGCAGCCTGCGCCGATCTACCTGTTGTTACCTGAAGAACCTGTTGGAGACGTTCGGCACTTATCGGTACTGGTTTTGTGCATTGTATAGAAACTCGGCGCCTATTACTTGCGCAGATTACCTGCGAGGCCAGCTCCGATAAGCGTTGGTAGATCGGCGCAGGCTGCCTGCTGTCTTTCTGTATACTGCTTAAAGCAAGCTTGTGTTGTGGTGACGAGCCACTTGACACTCGACTCGATGCGGCGTTAAATACAATGATATTTCAATAGTTTCAGGGACTAATCCATAACAAGTGAAATTATACAAGACAGCTAACCCGACTACTAGACATGTTTTATTTTCTCTTTCTAACAGATAGTGGGTAATTTGTGTTTTGCCGCAGTAGCCCTATCTGTTATGTATATGTGGAACATTTTGTTGGTGTGTACTAAATTCTGAGATTATTAGACCTTACTGTAAACTAATTTGTACATTACTGTTTATGTTATCTAATAAAATAAAATAAACTTTAATGATTTGTATATTCAAATGAACTTACCAATTAAAGTCCTATTTTCGCCGATTTATTTAAATTTGCCTTTGTAGTACCCTCAGTACGACTGGCTAATCGTATTTTATCCACACAATAAATGCAGAGCGTAGTAAAAAGAGTGGTAAAAACCAATATTTAAAAATGATGCTATCATTCTCTTTTTAGATGTCTAACATATTTGAAGATCAAAACCAATCTTACCGCTTCAGAAGAGATCTACCCCCAAAAGAACAGGACCCCACATTAAAAAACAATCAAAATAAAAAAAGATTTTGTGTAAATAGATGCAAGAGGAAATTCTTAAAGAATTTTGGCAAAAAACATACAAGAACAACTGCGAGTATCTATGATGGGTTTGCTATGACGGAAGTTAATAAATTCGCTAAAGATGATGTTGGAAAAGGAACCAATAAAAATGTACACCAAAGACAAATATATAACGTTAAAAGGAACCTCAAAGATGTGTATTACAAAGCATTGAACGATGCTAAGAAGTATTCGACATTTAAAACGACGCTCAAAGAAGAAATGGAAGGTTTTGATCGTGCACAAATTGTTAGGATAGATAACTAAACAAGCTGTAGCAGAAAATTTACAAAGTTGTTGCAAATTAGCAATCAATATTTATGATTTGTTGGAAGAACATAATATGCCACAAGCTTTTAACAAAACTTCATAAGAATTGGTATTGATCAATGCAAGTTTATCTGAGAAACATTGAGCGAAGTATTTTGAGTTTTCTTTCTCGTCGTCATCATCATCATCATCAGCCTTTGGAAGCCCACTGCTGGACGTTGGCCTCCTTCCCATAGTACTTTTGAATGCAAGAAATGCAATCTCACTAGTGTAAGACTGCATTTCTTGCTGTAAGACTGCAGTTTTTTTTTGTCTCCATCAATAGTGTTGATGTTTTGTTGTAGAAGTCAACTTTTGAGAATGTCTGATACATTAATATCGGAGTATCAGATTCCCAATTCAATCTTCTTCTTCTTCTTCATCTATACGGTCAATCCCGGTTGCATCCAAAGCCATTGCTTTGGAGCCCGGACCCTGGGCTCCAAAGCAATGGCTTTTCTTGATTTACTCTTTCACTTCGCACGGTCTTGAGCGTCTCTAGTTGTGAGATCATTGGCACGCATGTCAGCCCTTACGACGTCAAGACAGCATTTCTTGGGTCTACCCGTTTTGTCAGGACCTGGCGGTGGCGGCATGGCCAGACATTTGTTTCCTACGTAGCTTGCCGGTTTCCGCAAAACATGGCCGTACCAGCGTAGGCGACTCTCCTGCAGTTTGTCTGCAATATCACGGACACGAAGGCTACCGCGGATGCGCGAGTTTCAATTCAATAAAGATCATAAATATTGATTGTCAACTATTTTGCTGCAAACTATTATCTGTATCGACTAGCCTTTTGACTATAACTATTTTTCTCTTGTATTTCTTTGCCTAAAAGTCTGAATACCTTTATTTTTATATATTGTTTATAGTATAATTTTAGATCTTTGTATTTATAGGATTTATGCGAGGTTAAATAAAGTAAGTATGGATGATATTTGTTGCTTTTATTCTATATGTGAATGTATGTGCTGGATTCCACACAGAACCTCGTGGAAGCAGCAAAATAAAATTGTTTTTGGCGAGACGGTTTGAGATGTTATTTATGAAGGAAAACGTAAGATACATTGTTTTTTTTACACTTGAAAATTAAATTATTCCAAATTTATAAGGTACTACGTTGACCTAGAATCATTTTACAAGAGTCAATTGAGAGTGCGAGACAGTGGTCTGTTGCGGTATTTTTTCAAAACACAAAAGTTTTTATGGTATACGCAATCATAAAACAATTCGGACGCCATTTTTTTCCATTCAGCGCATCTGTCACGCAATTAATGACAAGTTGGAGCTACTGTTCGCTCGGCTCGATTCGTTAGCTGACGATACCACCCGATGCCCGATCCTGCCATTCAAGTTGTTTGGTTGGCGTATGACACCTATGACAGCAAACATCTTTTCATATCCTATTAATTCCAAACACAGTAACTAAGTTAGTGTGTTTATACTTGTTTTGGAGTTGTTCTAGATACTATTGTGTTTAGGTACTTACGTTTTATTGTCATACATAGGTATCATCATTCATAAGTAGCCACATAATATTATTTAGAAAATAATGAGTTTTGCGAAACATATGACAATAAAACGTAAGTACCTAAACATAGTAGTATCTAGAAAACTACAAGACCGAATGTTATTTGGGAAAGTTTATAACAATAAAAATAAAAAACAAATATTAATACTGATTAGTTTGTTCATAACAAAAGGATTTAACAACTGAACATTTGCAGCGTTTTTTTCGAAACGTTATTTGTCAAGTTACTGTCTTTTCATTTATGACGGCAGAATAGGCACATCACATTATGATACGTTTGATGTTTTAAAACTAAGTTTATAGTAAAGATAAATTATTGGACTACGGGACTGTGAAGCAGGGTTGTTAGTCTTAATTATAAAAATTGTTGGACCATGGCCCCTAGTCATCGAGCAGATAATTATCCTACAGAGTAGAAATGGTCATATGATTTGTGAGCGACAAAATTTTCCGTCATTTTTTAATCTGTATCTGTGCTGTTTTTGTATGGGCGAGCGTTGACAGGAGTTGTCATTTAGTTTATTTTGTCTGTTAGTGGAGTGTGCAATTGAATTTAAATAAAAATAAAAAATAAAATAAAAAATTTCATACTAAATGTAAGTGAAAAGTCCATTACTAGTTTCGGAGAAAGATGGTTTGTATTGCTGCTCTATAGGGTATGTACTTGATGCCCCCAGTACAGGCCCGTAGTCCAACTGGTTGGATAGAGTAGTTGGACCACTGCCCCGCACTCGCATTTTCTTTAGGCACAAGTAAAGTAAAAGTCTGAAAAGTATGTCGTCATCATCATTTCAGCCACAGGACGTCCACTGAACATAGGCCTACCTCGATGACTTCCATTGGAGGGGATTGCCAATACTCACCGCTCGGTAAGCGGGTTGGCGAGCGCGATTTTCGTAAGATTTCGCACGCAGACGCTGCTGCCCGACTCGTGCTACAAGAATTAGTCTCCTCTTACAACACGCCTCCTGTTGGCGGTGGGGAAGTGTGTTCTTTACGACCGTCCCCACCCGGCACCCGAAAAAGTATTTATATCGCACAAAAAAAAGAGAAACTGAAAAAGTGCTATCTTCCAGACTGGATTCCCGTTATGGATAAACTATTTACATACCTAAGCCAGCCGCCCTAGCATGAGCACCAAAACACGATATGATATGATATGATATAGTGATATATTGACACCAACTGTAAAAATATGATAAATAAAGCCGCCATTTTGAATTTGTATCGAAACAGCGATCATAATATGTGACGTCACTGGCACGGCGATTCAAAATTACGGTTATATCTATCATATTTTATTTATTGTATAATAGTTACACGAGCATTATGCCCAATTACATAACTAATCAATAGGTACAATAAGTGAAATAAATATATGAATCAGGCTTAAGCTCTATGAACACACACATTCACTAAAAGACAAAATCTTACATTAAATCGCCCCCCATTGGTCTGCGTACAAATCGTAGTAGGGATATAGATTTAGCCTGTCTAGCATGACTACCAAAAACACGATATGAAATGATATGATATAGCGATATATCGACACCAACTGTAAAAATATGAAATATAGCCGCCATTTTTTTATCGAAACAGCGATCATAATATGTACCGTAACCGGCACGGCGATTCTACACGGCGGCTTTAACTATCATATTTTTACAGTTAGTGTCAATATATCGCTATATCATATCATATCATATCGTGTTTTAGTGCTCGTGCTAGGCAGGCTGGAGTGCATTGAGGCCGGTGTGCGTTCTACACACCGGAAATCGAGCGTGGGCAACGGTGCGACTCGCGAATATATAATATCCTTTATATTGTATACTATGTGAGAAACAAACTTTATTTTCGTAATTTTGTCTTAGTTAAGGGATCCTGGTAAACTTTTTGAGTTTACTGGGATCCCCCAGGGGATCCTGGCGGACTCACCCGTTTTTTCAATTAACTTTATTTTATGAGTAAAGTCCGATTTGATGGCATTGTCGAGTATGTTGTTAATAACTTTTACATCATTTTAACGGTTTAATTCATCAAAAACAGAAAATAAAACTATCCAAAACGTTTTAACAGTCGTACCAACCTCTGGGATTTGCAATAAACTGCAGCAATATCGTAAAAGCATTGCTGTTACAACTTAATATTTCACCCCGCGATGCGAAGGTAATAAAGTGCAGGCACACTCTGTATTATTGAGCAGTTTCCGTCTGTATTAGCAGAAATACATTTGTCGTGAATGTAAATTACTTAAACGGTATTCGATTTCTTATTATATAAATAATAAATAAATATTGGACAACACTTACATTGCTCTGATCCTATGATAAGTAGCTTAAGCACTTGTGTTACAGAAATCAGAAACAACGACGGTACCACAACACCCAGACCCGAGATAATATAGAAAAATAACGGTCGTAATTTTATTTCATTTTTGTACTCGGCTGTAGTTAATTAGGTATCGTATAGAAATTTAAAAAAAATCTATGTGGGTGCGTGGCGGCCGGGTGCGTAACGGAATGGGACCAAAACGGTCGGACCCCAATAGTAGTTATGTTTAAAAATCATTATTATTACTTTACTTACATTGCTTTTGACTGTAAATTTGCGGTCAAAAGTAGTTTTGACTAATGCTCCTGGTCAAAAATATTTTAAGATGGATACATAGTTTTTAAGCGCCCCGCGGTCGTTGCCGCGGCACGCTCGCTCCGTTCGCTCGCCTTCGCGCTGTGTGTTGTCACTGTTCTAACTTAACCTAACCAATTTAGGGCCTCTTTCACCACTTGCTGGTAAGTTCCAGATAACCTGTCTGACACTCTTTTGACAGCTAATTGTATGGGTTATCTGTCAAAACAAGTGCCAGATAGGTTATCCAGGACTTATCAGCAAGTGGTGAAAGTGGCCTTAGTCTTATTATTTTAAGAGTTTAGATTTTTAGATTGCTTTAGTTTTCTGTCAGATAACCTCATTTCGGATTTTAACTTTTACGACATTTTATTACACCGTTATTGATTATATAAATGATAAAATATGTGGATTTAAAACTGCTTAGCTCGCACCAAAACTTGTAAAAATATAAATTTTAAAAGAGGCTGACAACAGTGACCGAGTTTCTTGCGCTGCTTCTTCTCGGCACTAGCCCACAAATTGTCCCGAAGCAGTGGTAGGGCAAAAAATATATTGGGACGTGTAAAAGTGCTTTTAATGGCCTATTTGCAAAAATAAATGATTTTGATTTTGATTTTGAGAGAAATCATAAGCATAGCTCTTTCGATAGCACACTGAGCAACATTAAATTAGATTACTAGTCGCAGCGTGAGTGGAAGTGGACACACAGCACTATAAATTCACAAAATAATAAACTATAAATGCTTCGAAATGATCGTAGACGATGTCCATTCATTTTTAAATGCAATAGGTGTTAGTATGGCTGAGTGGTGTCTCCCCGTTTAGTCGGCAATGGTCTCGCTAGTCTTGTCCCAGCTTCGCTGTAGGGTGACTGTAAGTTAAGTAAATTCTTGGACATTTCCTTTCTAATATTAAAAATGCTAATATAACTGTTTGTTACGCTTTCAAGAAAAAACTGCTTAACCGTATTAGATGGTACGGAGAAAGCTGAAACCATACGAAAGGATATCAGCAATGTTTTTTTAAATCTACCCTATTAAAAAGTTATAATAAATAAGTAAATAACAAATAAATTCCTCCAATAATAATCACACCGATGAGTATGCTTCTGGCGCAGCTAGTTAAATATTTGTTTATTTGATTACTTGTTTATTCTATTAATCTAACTAACGGACTAACTAGTTTTTTTAGGAAACTAGCCCATTTAATACAGAACCCTCGGTGCGCGAGTTCAACTCGCACTTGGCCGATTTTTTACTATAATATTAAGGTGTTGATAGCAATTAAAAGATGCTCGAATACCACTATTACTTTTAAACGTAATCTCTTTCTCAGCATAAGAATATTACCGTTCGAAACTGGTATATAATAACAGCTCACATTAGCATACATAACATTTCTAAAAACCGTTGGAGGCAACAAACCCATTACAAACAAGTCCAAAATATGTCGTAGTGTTGAACTAGTTTTTATGGATAGGCTAGTATCGTGGGTTAAAAAAAAATATTATTCTATTTAGTCCGTCAGTTAGATTATCAAAAAATATAGGACCAATATTTTGTCTTTTGGCAATCAAACAAAAAATTACGAAGATAAAACGCATCATAGTTTGGGAGTGACGTCACAATTGATTATCTGGTTTCAGACAGTAAACTTTGTCAAGCTCGTCTCCCAGCACACACGAACTGGAGCCATTCGATCGGAAATCGAACCAGAAGATCCAAAATATCAAGGCCTAAGACTTGTCTCAAATTGAAGTAAAAATGAACTTAAGGAACAACAACTTGAACTTAGAAAATTATTTTTCCTAAATTAGCTATGTATACTGGGAAAAAACACTATCTGGTACCTTGTGACACAGGGATGGTGGTTTCTTACTTCGAAATCATGACAATTAGTGTGTTTTTTGACGCATATTTATTAATAATACTTGTTTACCAAAATGGATGGAAAAGTATAGCCGAGGATCAAAAACAGTGTACTTGGAGAGGTCTATGTCTAGCAGTTTATTTATATATTATTATTAGATAAAATAAAATCGTTTCCGTATAAAAACTTAGCCTAGGCACATAAAACTTAAGAAATATTGGTTTAGTACACAAATATTAGTGTATGTATGTATTAGTAAACTGACGTGGTCTAATAATCAATGAACAAAACTAAAAATAACTTTAGGACTGTCCAATCTTAAGCATGGTAACCCTATTTTAAGTGCTCTTAAAGTAATTTTATTGTGCTTTGACACGAAAGTACAACATTGCGCCACGAATAACCTCATAAATTATGTGTTCTAAGGAAGGGAAATGGCTATTATTGTATGACATTACATTATATTTTAATCGTTTCCTACTTATCCTATAATAGCCAATTCATGGGGTCGCATTATAGCACAATAATTTAGTTTTAGGTATTGTCATGTTACCTTCGACGACTTGATTAGTATTTCTATGCAACGTGTAGGTAATGCCAAATACGCAAAACCTCTTAGGTCCACTGTCGCATCTCAGCCTCCCTAGCATGAGAACTAAAACACGATATGATATGATATAGCAATATATCGCCACCAACCGTAAAACAATTGATAGACATAGCCGCCATTTTGAATCGCCGTGTAGGTGACGTCACATTATGATGGCTGATTCGATAAAAATTCAAAATGGCGGCTATATCTATCATATTTGTACAGTTGGTTTCGATATATCGCTACATCATATCATATTAGGTATTATCATATCGTGTTTTGGTGCTCATGCCAAGGAGGCTGGATTAGCGAATTTAATATAGATCTATCCTCTAACACTGTATCAAACATTATTCTATTGCTGTCCGGTTGTATGGCGTTGACTGAGACAGATAGATGTCTCCCTCACTAAACAAAGGAGATGGAAACATTTCCATAGAAATTTGGGCCCTGGATGTAATAAGATGAAAATGGTGTCAATTAATAGCTTGATACTTAGCAGACCTTTACTAAAAATTCTGCGGGTTTTGGCAACCAGAGAGCCGAGTAATTAAGCATTTAATAAAAGTGAGGTTATGTAATAAACAGCTGATTTATGAAGTACAAAAGATGTTTTTACGTTACTTATCTACTCAGTTAGGTACTTACTTACATTTAGGTAGGCCACAAACTGGACGACAGCGAGCGCGCTGGCACGGATCAACCAGGGGGGTGTCACTCCGCAGTTTAGGTATATTCGGCCAGCGCGCCGCCCGAAGCGGCGTATGCCAGTGGGCTGTCGCTCGGCTCGCACGACAGTCGCGGTCACGTCGCGCGAGCGCATACTTGATTATTTTTTTTTTGCTTTTGCAAATTGACCCGCTATGTCTTCTACTAAGCCTGAACGTCAATATAATAATGCGTATAAAAAGATGTTGTTGGTTTACCGGTTGTCTGAATAAAACGAATATTGAATCAGAGCTAACATTTTGTTAAATTTCACACCATATTGAAATATTTATTCTTCTTTAATTCCATGTCCATAATAAGTAGTAATAGTTAAAATAAAAATCCTTTATTAGTTAAATTAGCCCAGAAACAATATTAAGAATAGGATAGGATAATGTTTACAAAGGAATACCTACACCCGTAGGAATCGAACACACGACATTCAGATGGAATTTATGTTTACAGATTCAACGATTGTAATGCTTAATCTACTTATTTTAATCGCTAAACTAATAAATCAACTAGGTACAAAAACTCCTCAAGTGACAACCCCGTGCCGTCGTTCGGTCATAAAACTGGGGCGCGCAAAGAAAATTCGTGGTTCGCGCGCGGTTTTAAGTTTCAATTTTGCTTGCAGGCGGGTAGCTCTGGCAAGTCTAGGTATATTTTTATACCTAAACCTGACTTTTGTTAGGAAGTGAGTCTTCTGTACGGTAGTACTATTAGGTATTCTGTGGATCAACCAAGTTGCGCGAGCCGCATCCCTTAGCCAGCGCAGCGCGACCGCGCCCGCTGTCGTCCAGTTTGTGACCTTATTACTTCTATTTTGTAGAGGACGTTAGGAATGACAACGTTGAGTTATAGAAGGGATGTTTTTACTAAGTAGTTGTATTTATTCTTCTTCTATAATAATTAAAATGTCATCTAAAAACTGTGCAGTTGGTACTAGATGATCTTGGTACCTCGCCCAGCTAAGGTACCATATTATACACATGACATGGGCGCAGCAGTCTATAGTTCGTCTGCCTACAATGCAGTTACAATAATAGTTTAGTATAGCTTCCCTTCCTCTGCGAGAGCTGTCGACTAAAATATAAATAAAATATGTTTTTCGGCTAATATGTCTGGACTGAATGCGTCCTCTATGAAGCCAAGATGTATTCGAAGCTGACAGCTCTCGAAGTAGGCGTTAATTGCCTAGTATAGAGCAAGAGTATTTCTTTTTTATGAATCGAAATCTCAAAAAAAAAATTGACGTTTCCATACAAACTGATGCCAGCTGGTCGCGTTTTAGTATGGGAGTGTTTTTTTTTTACGATTTCGATGTTGGTCCCATAGAAAAAGTTGATGTAATTTAGCCGTAGAATATAACCCCTTAAAGTTTTATTTCACCTTTTCGTTACACCCTGTATATATTTTTTAATACGACCGCGGTAATAAAAGCGTACTAAAAAGTTAGTAACACAATGTAATTACCTAAAAAGTTAGTAATAAATTGTAAATACAGTAGGAAATGGTTTTGCACTGATCCCGCGTGGTGGAATATGGCCCAAACCAGCTCATAGTTGAGGTGAGGCCTGTGCCCAGCAGTGGGACGTATGCAGGTATGTGAAAGTGATTTTTTTTTCACAATCACACCAATTACCTAGCCCCAAACTAAGCAAAGCTTGTACTATGGCGACTAGATAACGGATAAACATACTTAAATACATTTATAAACATCCATGACTCGACAAATGCTCGTGCTAATCACACAAACATTTGCCCCTTGCGGGATTCGAACCCGCAACCACTGGGTCTGTAGTCCGGAGCGCAAACCACTACACCAGACGTTTGTCATAATGCATAAGGTATATAGGCATAGTTAACATAACTAGTACATAAATATTTTTCTCGTGTTATTGTGTTCCCAGGGTTTCATTCCGCCTCGACTCTTTTCTGACTTCAACGCAGACGAAGTCGCCGGCAGAAGCTATAATGATGATGATAATGATAATGATAATGATAATGATAATGATAATGATAATGATAATGATAATGATAATGATAATGATAATGATAATGATAATGATAATGATAATGATAATGATAATGATAATGGTAATGGTAATGATAATGATAATGATAATGATAATGATAATGATAATGATAATGATAATGATAATGATAATGATAATGATAATGATAATGATAATGATAATGATAATGATAATGATAATGATAATGATAATGATAATGATAAATAATTTATTTCCAAGAACATGGTAACACAAGATCTTAGAGCTATGCAAAAGTACAACATATTCTGCTATTGGTTTAGGCGTAGAAATGTTAATGTTACAAAATCTGCTATTAAATTATACATTATTATTAATTGAAATAATTTTCTCATGAGTCGTCAGTTAACAGTCAAAGGTACAATAGTAAAGTAACCTACGTTATTTTGTACTCATAAGACATTATAACTTATTTCTCCTAAAGAAGTTACAAAGCTACTTTACGAAACTCATCCTAAAATGATTAGCCCAAAACAAAACCGACAAATCAAATCGTCGATCCTGCTGGGAATCTAACCCCGTACACTAGCATTCAAGTCACGCGCCTCCATCCGTTCAGGTGGTCGAGACATATCGCGCGTATTTTAGCTGGAGCACGGTAGCGTACGGGCCAAGTTGGGGAAAATATTTAATAATAAATGAGTTGCTTTAAAATGTTGAGGAAATATATTAACTGTGTCTTTGCTACGTGTACGAATGTCATGGATCAACGAGAATAAAGAATTTTAAAAATTATTTGGAATGCCAAGAAAAAATTATGGGTTTTTGATAAAGGGACAGAGAATACAAGATAGTAACCTATTATTGTTACTAATTAGGCTGCAATTTTGGACGTTGTGTCATTTATTTTGCAAATTTAATTTCTATTAGGCGGTGTTTTACTTCACAAGAACTTTCACGACCTTTATCGAAATTTAAATGATAAAAATAATAAATAGCCGATCAGCCTGTCTAAAGGTTGTATGGAAAAGTTGACCTTTTTATGATTTCAAAATTGGACCCATAGTAAAAGTTATTGAATTGTTGTGGTAGAATCATTATCTAATAAAAAGTTAAGTAATGAAATAGGGCCTTATTTTACTAACAAGTCAAATAGAAAATTATAAATAGAATAGAAACATTTTTACTAACTGGAGTTTAGATCTCTAACATTGTATTACAAATAGGTACTATTTAATGTAAGTAATGCAAAAGTTTTGGAGCAGAGACTGGACTAGACTACCGATTGCTTTTTTTTTTGTTGGAAAGGTCAATTATTGCTGAATTCAAACACTAAGTTTTATCACATGCAAACGCTGTCAGATTCTGTTAGCTTCTTAAATTACATGTAATAGTAATAGTATTCTTTATTTGAATAAGTACATGGTATAAAAGATGTTACAAAATAGTGTGCACATGTCTTACCAAATTATCAGCATGCAAAAATTAATTATTCAGGCGTTAAAATTTGTATATGCATGTAAAATGTAAGCTTTAAATTAAGTTAAAATCATTCAAAAATTTTCAATGTCATGTATGTTTAATGTCGTTCTGATAAGCCAACGTCGTAGCTTGAAACTCTTATCCACTTGATATTATAGCTAAACACAAAAATACAAACAAAACACATCAAGCTATGCTAAGAACGTTCTTTCTGCGAGCGTTAGCGGTTTTATTAGTAATCAAATGTATTCGAACAACCATGATTTTATTATTATTAAGATAATATTGGCAATAGGTGACACTCAAAAAACTCTTCAAATTTGAATACATTACGAAATTTTGCGATACGATGCAAAAGTACATTGCTTAATGTTGGAGCACCTCGAAGCTTCATTTTGTAACAAAATTCCCAAAATACTTGGCCTTATTTTTACCAAAATGTTTTAGCTGGATATACAGCTTCT
Organism: Anania hortulata; assembly: GCA_963576865.1. Lineage (NCBI taxonomy): Eukaryota > Metazoa > Arthropoda > Insecta > Lepidoptera > Crambidae > Anania > Anania hortulata. Next base: position 9,045,708 of record OY756416.1, read on the forward strand.
AGCGTGCGAGCCGGAGTGTACCGAGGCCGATATCAATTTAAATATACATCTCGACTGTACGTGCTTGCTCATTACGGGCTGCACAGGGTGTTCCTTTTTTGTAGAGTTACTATTTTTGTATTCGGAACGAAAACAGTATTATTACTAGTTTTGTTACCAAATTCACTTATTCACAAATTAATATTGGCTATAATATTGACTACCTTTAAAAATTATTATGATAAAACTTTTTTTTTTCTTATGCTAGTAATTAAGTAAAAAAGTTTAATTTCTTTGACATACCTACTATATATTTACTGTGGAAAAAGTTAACATTTATAATTGTAAATCTTAGCTACTATAATATAAGGTCCTAATTTAGTTAACATTCTTTTATGGGGTGATACTACTGCTCAAATACAACAACTCTTTATTTATTATTATTTATTTATACTTTATTGCACATTTAAAAATAATTGTACAAATGGCTGACTTAATGCCAAGAAGCATTCTCTACCAGTCAACCAGTGATCAACTCATTCTATGGGAACAACATGACAATCTTAAAAAACACTTTTCAAATACAAACTGATGCCAGCTGGTCGTCGTTTAACATCATCATCATGATGACAGTCTATTGCAGTCCACTGTTGGACTTAAGCCTTCCTTAAAGAACGCTACAGAACACAACTGTCGGTTGCAGTGTTCCGTTCGGCGGCCGGACCGTGTGTCCGCCTGTCTCTAATTTTATTAAACTGACTTTCAACGCAATTTTGTTACTTTACTATTGTACAGACATTATTATTATTTTATGACTTAATTAATTATTTGACATTGACGACATGCTACTATTGATTATATTATTTAGTTTCTGTTATATGTAATTTAATGGTTTTATTGTTCTTTTTATTGTTTTTTTTTATTACTTTTTTTTCTCTGTTTTTAATGTTGTGTTTAATTTTTATATTGTATAATGATGCGGTGTCCAACAGAAGGTGGTGGTGAAGGTAAGAGGTGCAGAATACCAGTGTCGTAGTCTATGCCCCGACTAATGCTGAGCGGGAGACCTTTTTGGCACCGACCATTCCTGCATTTGTGTTTTTTTATATATTGTTTTTGGTGCCAAATAAAATATTACTTATTTACTTACTTACTTACTTACAATCTCCCGCTTTTTTTATCCAGCCACTGCCAGCAGCCATCTTCTTAAGGTTTAGTATGTCGTATAATATTTCCTGTAATAATGACTGACGAAGGTGACTGAGTTTGTTGTAGCGCAACAAACTCAGTCACCTTTTCACCAGCCATTATGTAGTTCTGAAGCGATGGTATGGCAAAGCTGTATTTTGAAGATGTTAAGCGCCTCTACAGGGTTACATTGCAAAGAGGTGCAAAATTTAAAAAATAAGATCTAGGGAACAATATAAAGAAGCGTCTTAATCGTTATTATTTTTAAAAATAGAGTATTACGAAAAGAAATACTTTTAAATATCCGAAAATAATGTCAATAGAGAGACTACGAAAGCCGCGCGGTCATTCATCAGAGGCGTAGGTACGGCGAGCCAACAAGGACCTTACGCAGTGCACATACGGTGCAATTTTTTCATGAATGAGTTAAATTATCCACGCGTACGATTTTTAACAGCGGATAGGAATAATTTAATGTAAAAAAAAACTTGTTCTTTGCATAGTTCGATTAAGTTACTGATTCTGAGCCACTCCTAAAGATTTGGCACCCCTTTGCAATGTAAGCCTGTATACTGAGTAAGTCAATAATATGACTATTTAATGTTTGCCCAAGGGAAATATAACTGTCTTATAATTGCAAAAACAAAAAAAAAATCTAAGATAAAACAAATTAATGTTAAGATAATTTTTTGTTTTTTATGTAAAGCAGCGTAAAAAAATTACACCCTGTACATAAATGTTTGCGAGCGGAGAGTATCGAAAGTATCCTGCGAGGTAAGTGCTGTATTTTGTACGAAAATTATTGCATTGCTACGAAATAGTGATGGGCGTAGCGGTTTCACCGATGACGCTTTATCGATGAAATGCGAAACTTTGTTTACATTTGTTGGGTGTTTAGTTGCATTATTGAAACGCACACATTTGTATCATATTCAATAGCTCAGGCAGTCACTATATAGCCTTTTTACTGAACGCGCGCATGTTTTAATAAATAGTTAACTATTTGGTGAACACATATATTAATTGGGGGTTATCACATCACCTTGCGACTAGAGACACCTCTAAACAATTTTGCCTTCTAGCGATTTTAGTTCCATTTCTAGTTGAAACACAATTGACCATAATCTTATTCTGTTTTTTACATTTCAAACAATTTCTATCAGAGCTCCTTATTTATCTAAATGTGCAGGTTTCCTCACAATGCTTTCCCACGATAGATTCCGGAAATAAAGCATAAAGTCATCAATATTAGAAGATAACATCAGATACATTATTCTGATCCTAATGTAAGTAGCTTAAGCATTTGTGTTATCGAAATCAGTTAACATATGTTGAACAGAGACTATAAGATAGACCTCCTGTTTGTTAAGTAAAGCCTTTTTTTATTGTATCACAATAAATAATAAAAAAATATGTTTTATTGTAAACAATATTTTACAATAACCCAATAAAATGCTTTTTAGTTCCATCTTAACTAGAAGTCTCATAAATAAAATTGTAATTATTAATATTTACTTAGTTGTATCGATAACCTCTACCTTCTTCCCTCACTGGCCTAATCGTCCCAGCAAAGTGCAGTCTCGACGTCATAATGTCGATAATGCACTGCACTAATTACCGCAATCCGTTACATCGATACCATTTGCGTACATCACTAGTGCATTGTTCTGCGGCTTATGGTATTACGTAGGGGAGGGAGGATTATTATGACAACTTATAAATTATTTACTAAGGTTTAAGATGTCTTATTTTATCAATCGTCTTGGTCTTGTTATTTCTTGTTATACATGTTATTAAAAATATTAGGATATTTTAGGCATGTGTCACTATTTATATCTTTTTAATCTATACAGCCTCTCTAGCATGAGCACCAAAACTCGATATGATATAGCGATATATCGACACCAACTGTAAAAATGATAGATAAAGCCGCCATGTTGAATAGCAGTGCCGGTGACTCCACATATTATGATCGGTGTTTCGATAAAAAATCAAAATGGCGGCTATATCTATCATATTTTTACAGTTGGTATCGATATATCGCTATATCATATCACGTTTTGGTGGTCATGCTAGGGGGGCAGGGTGACTGATAATTGTATACATAAGAATCAATCCTTTTTCATGGTTTTAATTTATCGTATAGAGAGCTTAAGAGTGCAAGTTTGGTGCAGTTTGTGTTCTAATGTTTGGTGAAGTGATAAAGACCTGAAACTATTGAAATATCATTGTATTCAACGCCGCATCGAGTGTCAAGTGACTTGTCTCAACTTACTACTCTCAAGATAACTTGCATTATACCCGATAGCGTCTTGAAACCTGTTTCTACGGGAAGAGTAGCCTTCACTGAATCCAAGAAAAGCAATGAAAACGTCACGCTTTGCTAAAAGTGTCGCAAGGCGTGACGTTACGTTTTGTTTGATTGAGAAAAGAAAAAATATGTGTCCAATCTTTTCTGTTAACTGACGGACTAATTAGTTTTTTTTTAGAAAACTAGTCCATTGGATTAACCGAAATAAAAATTAAATTCAGGAAAAACTAAAATGTCCTTTTTTTATATTTTAGATTTTTATTTCTCATAAGAATATACAATTCACTTGTTGAGAAATACAGGATATTATGCAGTCTTAATTAATATTAATGTTGTATGGGATTTCGGTCATTTCAGAGATTAGAAACAAACACATGGACAGACAGATAAAAACATTAAAACATAATTTTAATTTGTATTGTGACAAATACTTACTTAAATTTTATCTATTTTTCTTTGTCAGGTAACTTTGAGCATCATTTGAGGGTTGTTCAGTCAAATATACAATTCCCAGCCAAACATCGTCACGTCGGTTCCACCGTCTGGACCCCATAAAGTCGTTGTCAGCCGGCATGCATTATTGAGTCGATCGGTCTGACCTGCCGTAAATACTGGTGCAGGATGCAGGGGAGTGTAGGTGGGCAACTACGTCGGGGCGAGGAAATTGAGGATAATATTTTAAGGCGAGTGTAGTTGCCAAATGAAAATTAGCATGTAGTTTCAAAAGCTTAGTACTTAAACCCAAATTGCCAGAAAAATATTTAAAAACTATGTTAAGAGTTGTCAAAACCTCCACAACATTTTGAGCATAGCATTTATTTCTAATATATATTTTTGAAATCATTGAAAAAACTAACAAAAAAACATGTAAAGTATTCTCTTTTTTCTTTTGGGTCGATTTTTCAATCGCCAGATAACATTTATCCGACGATTAAAAGAGACGCTTTGACACATTTTCTATACGAAAACTGTCAACATGTCTAACTTATTCTTTAAATAAAAGTTATCTGGCTGTTGAAAATTAACGGCTTGACCGATTTAATTCGATTAGCCCATTGATAGGCCAACTTGAATAGAGCATAGGTTTTTTTAATTGCGTCCATTCGAAAAGTATTTGTTTCGCTACCTAAAGACGTTACCACAATGGTAACAGCCACGTTTCATTGCGCGCGTTATGAACCGTTTTTTAATGAGTTTTTGTGCGATATTCGTACTAGTAGCTTCAAGTCGCTAATTTAGGGGCACTATTCGCCTTAACACAAGCCTGCAGTCAACTGTGTCAGCTTTTATTTAGAAACTAGACGTGCCCGCTTCGCCCAAATAAAAAATCTACACTGCAACTCGAAAGAACATCGATTAACATCATAATATGCGTTGACGTTGTACTTTGCTCTTGTTAGAAGTATTTTTGAGTACCTATAATTCAATTATATGGTGTGCCCAACAAAAGCTATAGATTGGAAGCTATACAAAGGCTATTTCTGCGGCACTTTACCTGCAAATTAAGCATGTAGCGTAAGTTGTCTACGTACGAAGCGAGACTTAAGTAGGTAAGTACTTTGAATTTAACACGCTGCGGTTGAGACGTTCAATTCAGGATCTATCCTTACAATCAGTGTGGATTTGTTAAGTATTTAAAACAAACTGAAGTACACAGGTAAAAAGGATTGATTTATCTAAAAAAGATTTCTGGTCATTTTAAAAATATATTTACAGTAAGCAATACTTACTTAATAATTACTTTACGCCTGCCAAGCGTGGCGAGTATCGGCAATCCCCCCATTAAGGGGGAAATAAGTCCTATGGCTGAAATGATGATGATGATGATGATGAATACTTATGGAGGCCGCGTACCGGCAAGCGCAGCGTAGGACGTCAACCCACAAGATGGACAGACGACCTGGTAGAGGTTGCAGGAAGCCGCTGGATGCAGGCCGCTTCCATCCAATTTTAAGTCACTGGAACAGGCCTATGTCTAGCAGGGGACTTCCTATGGCTAGCCACGACACGACGAAGGCGTGTTAGTCATAATAGTTGTGGTACTGCACCCATAGCTGACCTTACTTCATGTTACGAGCTGCAACGACAGTCACGCCCTGTACCTATCTCACCTGCACTATACCACCAAGTCGCAGGACTTCACAGAGCACATTAAAGTCAACTCATCTTGATTAAGAGTTCCTCCTTTGGAGTCGACACAATGCGAGCTTTAAAGCTTTCATTGTGTTAGTACCGACGAACAAGCTGGACACCTTCCTGAAGGAGGAATGCTGGCTGAAGGGTATGGTCTACCGTCGCTTCCGTGAAAGATTACCGTTGATACTTCAATAAAGAATCCTCAAAATATAACTTAGTTCCTATTTTTATTATTGTATGTGTGTTAGTCTGTAAGGTATTTACTATATGGGCCATTTATTATAATGTGTTAACACTGTAATGGATTTGATGCCTGAAATAAATGATATATATAAATAAATAAAATATGGTTATTAAAATGTTCAAATAACACTTAAAAATTATTTTTCATTTAAAATACCGAAAAAACGGTAAATAACGAACCACAAACAAAGTTTTTGCTGCCTTTCTTTTACAACTTTTGTTCGGTCATAATCATCGCACAAAGCAACAATGCCGAGAAATAAAAGCTACATAAACTTTAGTTTAGCTTTGTAAGTTGTAATACAAGCTTTGCTTGGTTTGGAGGTAGATGATTGGTATGATTGTGAAAAACTAATTATTATTATGTTATTTATTTATTTATTTACCTGATCATGAGGTAAAAATTCAGATAGTAAAATCCTTGATATTAAAGGATATTATAAAGTAGACGATTATTTAAATGACAAGAGTGCATGGACTTAACTGATTAGCTCGCACTTACTACATGTCTCGTAACTGTATTTCCTGTAAATTCTGACTGACAAAGGTGATTGAGTTTGTTGAGCCATTAATGCGGTGGTAAGAAGTATTTCTAATTCAAAACGTCATATGCGGTGTAATTGTTATTTTGTTTTTGTTCAAAATCTGTTCTGCTCTGACGAAAATAATGTTGCGACTAATTGCAAATACGTTTATTGGCGGTACAAAGTTCACCGGGTCAGCTAGTTATAAATATTTTTCTGACAATTTTGGCAGTTTACCGTTCCGTACCGTACCGAGAATAACGTTTTAGATAGTTATGTTACTGGGAGCGATTAGATACTGGATTGCAGCGACTGTTATATCACGAGAATTTGGCTTCTGATGGTAACACGGCAATTGGGATGAACGAGATCACTCGCTATAGATTGTAGCGTGAGAAGACTTACCCGTTGGACTGACGATAGAGGCCGTACACTTGAACTGAACAGTTTAAGGCCCCGAACAAAAAGAGAATAATAGATAGAGTAATAGAAGAAACTTTGTTTTTATTATGAAACTTATTAATATACGAGTATTACTAATTATTTATGCTTGAAGTTGGTGTTTGTTGCTTAATCCTAACACTTGTTTGGCTGCACGATTTTACCTGAAATTTGGCAAACATATTATAGATATTTCTAAAGATTTCGAGAATAGAGCTTCCAACTGATATTAGGTAGGACCCACAAGGTGGACAGACGATCTGGTAAAGATCGAAGAAAGCCGCTGGACGCAGGCCGCTTCCAACCGGCCAATCTGGAAGTTCAATAGGGGAAGGCCTATGTTCAGCAGTGGATCCGGCTCGAAAAAAGATGTATGGGTTCTCTTTGTTATTTTTGACTGGTTTGTCTGTATTTTTGACTTAAACATGAAATTATCCTCTTGTGGTATTCACTGAAGCCCCAAAGCTTTTGTGGATTCAGTTCCACGAAAGTCAAAGTTAAATCTTCCGAGATAGACATCTTGTTTTTCCCCCTACAATCACACCAATTAGCTAACCCAAACTAAGCAAAGCTTGCACAATGGCGGCTAGATAACGGATAAACATACATAAATACTTTTTATAATCCATGACTTAGGTACAAATGCTCGTGGTCATCACACAAACATTTGCACCTTGCGGGATTCGAACCCGCAACCGCTGGCTTTGTAGTCCGAAGTGCGAACCACTACCTACCCCAGACGGTCGTCTGTGATGGTATATAACAGTGATTCTTGAATATTTCGCAGTTCGAATACGAGTATCATGTTACTTAGAGCTACAGCGGTCAATGTTATGTAATTTGATTGCGAAATGTTGTACACCTCTAAGTTTAATGTGTTCACCGCCTCTATTTGTAATAGGTGTTTGCTTACAAGGACTTCGAACAGAATATGGCTAGCTCTATAGCATTAGATGACGAGTTGTTTCATATAAACGCCATGATACTTGATGCGGCAAGACCTTATTTATACACTAAGAGCAATTACCACCAGTTTAAAAACCCAATGTATTACAAATAATACTAGAACCTCAGAGATAGCGACAGCAAGTCCGATATGCTCGCCTCCTGGCTGCGGAGGTACTCAGACACTCAGTAAAATCCAGAGGAACGTGCCGAGTCTCGAATTGACGACCCACAGATGTCAGGCGACTGCGTCTGACTACTATCATCAGGCTCCCATGCATCGATTCGGATATATCCCAGTTTCATCTAAGATGGGTGACAAGAACAGTTAATCTAAATATAAGAAGAAGTGAAGGAATTACGTGTTCCGGATCGGTAATTAATTATTTGCAAAAAGACAGTAAATAAATGGTTACTTGCTTCAATTTGCATAACACACTTCGTCATCCGCCCTTGACACTGCGCGGGAGGGGTATAATGTGAAACGTTAGCATTTTTGGACAGATGTGGACGGTTTGAGACAGAATAAAGCCTAATCTTTTAATGAAAAAAATTATGATGTTTTGGACATAAACTTTCTTTACTATCGTAATCAATATAAGCAATACTTCTACCCATTTCAGCCGTTGCAGATATTTATGAAGCACCTTAAATATAAAAATGAATCCCTATTTCCCTTGGTCATCGCATCACGCGTGAACGGATGGAACAATTTCGCTCTTTTTTTGTTTTGTTATTTAATGTCTGGAGAAGGTTCTTTTGAAAGAAAAAAATAAGAAAGTTGCGTAGATTATTTTTATGAACGACCACGCGGACGAAGTCGCGGGCAACAGCTAGATTAAATATATTTTTAATATAGAATACATTTATGTCTAAAATGTGTGTGTGTGTTTGTGTGTTTATCTCAGGGGCGTTAATAAATTATTGTGTTGAGCTTAAGGTACTTACTAGAAGTAGTTTATATAATTGAAAACAGAAAAATCTCCCAGAAAATCTGGATTTAAGCGATGAGATGGTACAAACAGTTTATTTTCGACGCTTTTCTTCGATAAATTGGGTATCGTACTCTATCGCTTTTTTTATTACTATGCAAGTGCAAATAACGATATATTTCCCAAACCCCCACAAAACCAAACTGTTTATATTCTAAGAAAGACAAGCTAAATATTAAGCAGCTTAATATTACTTTACCTCTGATGCTTTTTAAGCGTAATTTTGCAAGCAAATTGCACTGCTCTGCAACAAAGGAAAAAAGGCTTAGTTAAAACAATCTAGGAAGTTTGCAGACATGTGAATGTTATCTGTATGGGGGGTGTGGGTGGCTGTATGGGACACGCCCAGTTTGGTGGGCGGGGTTGAGGAGTGGGCGTGTTTAGAGAGACAAGGAGGAAGATTTGTTAGATACGGTAAATCTAACCTCACTCTGTAACAGAGAGGCGAGCATACCGGACTTGGTGTCGCTATCTCTGAGGTCCCGGGTTCGATTCCCGGTCGGGTCAATGTAGAAAAATAACTTTTCTATATTGTATCGGGTCTGGGTGTTGTGGTACCGTCGTTTTTTCTGATTTCTGTAACACAAGTGCTTCAGCTACTTATCATAGGATCAGAGTAATGTATGTGATGTTGTCCAACATTTATTATTTATTATTATTATGTTAAAATAATTAAATTAAATTAAAAAAACACTTATTTCGGACTACAATCCATATCAATGTTAGTAACAATTTGCTTACTAACTATGTTGGTAAGTATTCATAAATTTTAAATTTAAAAATGTTAATTATGTATTCTCATATGCCATACACATACACTTTATGCATATGAGTACACGAGAAATAGTGTATAGTGTATATTTTAATAGTGTTCATGGATGCCATTGACACCACCCCGTCAGGGTGCAACAGAAAGGTCATAAAACATCGAAATATTTTTAAAAACACACCCTATACTGAACCGCCTACCAGTTGACTTCAGTAAATTAAATGGAGAATGGTGTTTTTTAAGATTTCTATGTTGGTTTCTTAGCAAAAGTTGTTATATTTGAGCAATAGAATCAACCCTTTAAGTTCTACTGCAATTTTCTGTTACACCCTACTAGTCATAAGTTTTTTTTTTACTGCAAGTCACAACTTGCAATGGGAGTTTAATATCCACCACGTAGGCCCAATGCAGTGCGATATGGGTGTTGTAAGTCGGTGACTAAACCTTAACTTTTAATGTACCTCTTGAAGCACGGAGATGCTGGATCATCATTCATCATCATAATATATCAGCCATTGATCATCTGACATGATCTCACAACTAGAGACGCTCAAGACCGCGCGAAGTGGAGGAGCAAATTAAGGAAAGCGGACCCTGGGCTCCAAAGCAATGGCTTTGGATGCAACCGGGATTGACCGTATAGATGATGATGAATATATCGGCCATTGGACGTCCACTGAACATAGGCCTTCCCCAGTGACTTCCAGATTGGCCGGTTGGAAGCGGCCTGCATCCAGCGGCTTCCTGCAACCTTTATCACGTCGTCTGTCCACCTTGTAGGGGACGTCCAACGCCGGTACGTGGCCTCCATTCTAGAACCTTTCTGCCCCATCGGCCGTCAGTTCTACTTGCTATGTGCCCCGCCCAAATGATGATGATGTATGATCACGTAAACACTTATAACAGCAGCGTGGGTTATAAAACTTTTGTGATCACTACTAAAGCCCAACACTGAGCTACAAACACGTCGCTTTAAATTTCATTTATCCCTGGGTTCGATTCCCGGTCAGTCAATGTAGAAAAATGGCTTTTCTATATGTATTGTCTCGGTTTGGGTGTTGTGGTACCGTCGTTGTTTCTGATTTCTGTAACACAAGTGCTATGGCTACTTACGACCTCCGTGACGACCAACGTTGCAAACATTCCGGACTTGGTGTCTCTATCTCTGAGGTCCCGGGTTCGATTCCCGTTCGTGTCAATGTAGAAAAATAACTTTTCTATATTGTCTTTTCTCTATCGTCTATAGGGTCTGGGTGTTATGGTACCGTCGTTGTTTCTGATTTCTGTAACACAAGTTCTTTGGCTACTTATCATAGGATCAGACTAATGTATGTGATATTGTCCAATATTTATAAAAATATACCGGTGCTATCCAGTACCGGTGTTATTCCATTTTTTATCGAAACAGGTGATTTTTTATCGAAACAGCGATCATAATATGTACCGTAACCGGCACGGCGATTCTACACGGCAGCTTTAACTACCATATTTTTACAGTTGGTGTCAATATATCGCTATATCATATCGTGTCTTAGTGCTCATGCTAGGCAGGCTGGAGAAAAAAAAACATTGAAAAAATAAACAAAATAAAAATCCAAATCCAATTATCTTTCTTCTTTTTAACCGCTTAAACGATTTAATTCGTATAAACTTACGTCTTTGATAGGCCAACTTGATAGCTATAAACTGAGCGTATGATTATAATAATTCGCTATTTATATTGACGTAACAGACACGTTTCATTACACGCTGTTGTGAACCGTATTTGAGTTTTCGTGCGTTATTCATACTAACACGCATCGATTATATTTTAGGGGCACTACTCGCCTTAATTTGTATCGAGCAGCAATTTTAAAAGATTTTGCAGATGTTGGTCCCATAGCTAAGGTTGCTAAACTACAACTGTTCTTTCATTTAAAATATCTATGTCGTGGCCAGATCTTAAAATTGATAATTTCATGATGTGATCGATCATTACATAAAATGGTGATATTTCATGATATGGAACAGATCCCGCTGCCTACATCATGATGTGGTCTGGCCAGATCAATGAATACTCAGCGTTTGAGGATATAAGTAGCTAAACGCATGACTACTTCATGAAATGGTCAAACATTAGTGATCATATCATAAAATCGTTACATTACCTACCGGTAGAGGCGCTGATGTTGCTTTGTTGTTGAATCATGTCGGCGGACAATTCTTTTATTCTAAAAGTGAATAATCATGTGTAAATTGAAGGTGAAAGTGCAGTGAAATATCGTTACCAACCTAGGTGATTTTTATGAAAGTCACTCAAGAAACATTTCATCTAATGTTGACGTTTAAACGATATGGTCAATTTTTAGTTGGCCATATCAGGAAATACCGCCATTTTATGAAATGATCGGTCGCATCATGAAGTGGTCAATTTTACGATCTGCTGCTAACCCTGCTCTATCCTAACTAATTAGGTACCCAAGTACAGGTACGAGTAGTATCGATAGATTTTAATCGATACGAAATAAATATTGATTCATAAAAACGATAGTCGAACGATAAACGGTATCGAGTAAATGAATCGATACCTCAGCTTATTCTAAGACTGTACTAGAAGAGTAGATTACGCACTTCAATTACAGATCAGGGGCACACTAAAAGTTTTGCACTTCTAGCTAATCGGAACTATTTGAATTTCGAATGTTATATTTTTTTAAACGTTGCAACCTTCTTTATAATAAAAAAAAACAATTGGCGGGAAATGATTTGTCAATTGTTTTTTTATCACACATCAAAGTTCTACGTACGCAACGAAAATGGAATTAAGTCGAAGAGCGTTCAATCAGCACGTAGGAAACATGCCTACAGATCTGTGGTCCTCCTGTTTTAAAATATGGTTCGATCGCATGAAAAAATGTTTAAAATGTAAAGGAGAGTATTTTGAAAAGCAATAAACATAATATTTTGGTTATAACATGTTGTTTTTTTAAGTTACGCAAAACTTATAGTGGGACCTACGCATTACACACACACACAAACATCACACACATCGCTCATTAAGAAGCTTACCACGGAAATTAACATTGCTATACCTATTACTATATTTGTTTTTCTTTTTTCTTTTATGTGTTGTCGTTTGCTTGATTATGCGAAATTTTCCATTATAATTAAGGAAAAGCCTATATTTCACGACACAGGTTTCCCTGTGTGAAAAACAGTGCAAAAAACTGTATCTGAGAGTTGCATTTTGAATCAAAAAAAAACTTTTTCATTTTTATTAAGCTACGTAACTAAAATTCAGCAGTGGACATCCTATGGCTGAAATTATGATGAAATGTATAATTCTTGTAAAAAAACTACCCTGTTTTTCAACCAAATTTCTCAACTGAGCACACTTCTCTGCTCACCACCTTCGCACCTCTTCGACTTTATCTAGTAGGCGTCTCAAACACCTCCGATTGGTGTTTGCCCAGAAAATCAATACTAGAGGTTGTTTTCAGACGATTTTATGAATGTTTCAGGGTACGGACTTGTTTTTATTGCGAGGTGGGTGCGGATTGATTTCCGGGTCCAGCCAATAATGTATGTTTTTAGTTTGACTCGAATTTTAGGAAAAAACAGGTATTCAAGAACTTGAGATACTCTTAGCGGCCTTACTTGAAGATAAATATTAAAATAAAAAAATATTTTCCTTTTGCTGCAGCGTCAGGTTATTACCGGATTTACTAAAGTTAAGCAACCCCCGTCCTGCTTGTGAGTGGATGGGTGACCATTGAAACCATATTAAAATGTCAGAGCAAGATGCCAGACCTGGATATATTTAATGACAGAACCCATAACCTAACCTCACCATTTCATGTTTTTACTAATCTCTTGAATCCCAGCTTAAAGAGGGCAAAGTAAGTTGATTAACTTAGTGTTTACCTTGCTTAGTTGTATGAGAAGCAGTTAATTTCATTAATCAATGAGGCCTTAAAATTAGGCTTTTCTTCTTTAAAAAAAATTAAGTACCTGTGTTCTCTCCTTATAAATTATCTCTGCTAGTTTAACCATTACATGTCACTTTATAAGAAATGTTTTGCATGTCCTACCCTTCGCATGCCACTAAACATTTTTCCTATTGTTTTCCATTGGTTTTCCGGTCCACCACGGGTAAGTGGAACGCAAAGGGATTACCATAAGTGTTAAATATAATAATATTATGTTGTTAGTGTGCCTTATTGAATAAATAATATCATCAGGTTCTCTGTCCTAAGTATCACTTAAGATTCGTAACAATTGTTTTATCTAGATTTTTAACGTGCCTTGAGAGATGCTTGTGATAAATGCCATTAATTATGGAGTATGGCCCTAACCAGGTAAGGCCTGTGCCTTCCAGAGCAAAGGCTTACTTCACTATTTTTCTTTAATAATTAATACACTTAATGCTTATAGCTTAGAGCTTTTTGAAAGAGTGTGTGTTAAATTTTAAATAAGTAAAATTAAATTAAAATAATCTAAAATCTAACTTAGTGTGTATTTTTGAACTTAATAATAATATTATTCGCCTCTCGACGACCTCCGTAGCCGAGAGGCGAGTATACCGGACTTGGTGACGCTATCTCTGAGGTCCCGGGTTCGATTCCCGGTCGGTCAATGTAGAAAAATAACTTTTCTATATTGTCTCGGGTCTGGGTGTTGTGGTACCGTCGTTGTTTCTGATTTCTGTATCACAAGTGCTTAAGCTACTTATCACAGGATCAGAGCAATGTATGTGATGTTGTCCATATTTATTTATTTATTATTAAATCCAGTATAAAAGGAGTCTCAAAACTATGTAAAATTGAATTGGAAACTAATAAAGAAATTTTGAATTGAATTTTGAATTTGAATAGTATTATAATTTATCCTGTTTCGGTTATCTTCATAAGATTTTAACCGTTTTTAGAAGCAAAGGTAACACTCCATACAGTGCGCTAATTATGTTGAAATGCCTTTAAAATTTTAAATACAACTTAATAATACCCCTAGAATAAGTAAGTACCAATGAAACTTGTTCACGTTTATACAAAAAAAGTAGAACAATTGCGAGTCGAACTCGCCCACCGAGTGTTCTGTACAAATTTGTAGATATTTAATGTAATAAATACTTCAGGGATCGAGTCTGCGAGAGTTTAAGTACAAAATTAATTACAAATGTATAATTTTTAAAATTTTCTTTGTACTTATACTAAAGATTTGCCAAATTTCATAGATTTAAGTCAACGAAGAGAACCCTATACATTTTTATTTCCTTGAGTGTCAAAATATACGTTTTTTGCGGCTTAAATGGCTGTATGTTTTTATGACGTTAACTTAGAAGTTTGATTTTTTACAGCTCCAAGGGACTGTAGACGTAAGTATTTGGCTTTAATTTTAACTCGATACCGACAAAGGGTCTTGACTGACATTCGGACTGACAAACAAACAGACAACAATCCTAGGGTTCCGTTTTTCCCTGGAACGGAACCCTAAAAGTTTATAATTTTTTTTTTCTTTTCTGTCCTTTTTATAATATAAGTAGAAAAATGCTATCTCTCTAAAGGCCTTTTAAATTGACTTAACTGTGCAACAAAATTAATAAATAATTATTGGACAATATCACATGCATTGCTCTGATCCTATGGTAAGTAGCTTAAGCACTTGTGTTACAGAAACTACGACGGTACCACAACACCCAGACCCGAGACAATATAGACAAGTATTTTTTCTACATTGACTGGGAATCGAACCCGGGACCTCACCAAGTCCGGTATGCTCGCTTCTCGGCTACGGAGGTCGTCAAAATATATCAACAGGTATCAGATTATTGTCATTTCATAGTTTACAGGCACGCTATACAGGGTTATTTGTAAAACATCAACAATCTCCTAGGGGCTGATTCTGGTGCTCAAAAATACTACAACTTTTTCTACGGGACCAACATTAAAATAAAAAAAATAAAAAGTCGGCGGCTTATTTTTATTTTATTTTATTTTATTTTATTTATTGAGAAACTCAACAGCTTTATTACATTGTACATATTAGCCTAGTTTAACAAAAGTGACACTTAGCCAATAACAGAGTTTCATAACATGCTTAATTTGTATTCGTACAAAGTTTCTTATTACAAGTAACAACAAAGCAACAAAGTTAAACATTCATCCAGATGTGGCAAAAGATGCTAGTTCTAACCAAGTAAGAGTACTGAAAATTTTTATTTTTTATTTTTTATTAATGTGAGTAGATGTATTTGAGATAGTGCCGGTTGCCGCACGCACCCGTCAAAATAGAAAAAGAAAAGTCGCCCATTGGCTCATGGCACCTTACGCCAATAATAGGCGACAGTGAAAACCTGACAGGTGCCTGCAGGCAACCGGCACCATCACAATAAGTATAGGTATAAGGTTTTTTTTTTCCTTTTTTTTTTCTTTATACAATGTATAAACATTATTTAGTTTAAGTATTTGTCATTATTTATTTATTTATTTTAATTTTTTATATTTTTTTTTTAATTGCCTTTTCAATGCAATGCAATGCTTAGTATGGGAAAGTATTTTCTTTTGCGATCAGAATTAGCCCCTATAAGGTTGTTGATGTTATACAAATAACCCTGTTTAGACATGTTCTTAGAATCAGGACTACTGTAACGCGGTCTCATGCGACCTCTCAGCACAAAATAAGTTACCAAGCTTGCCACATCTAGAATCACGGACAAGCGTGCCCCGACTAGGAACGAGAGGAATCTAGGAAGAATATTACTTTTATGTCAATCTGACGCAATCTCCTCTCGCATCGGACTGACAAAGCAACAAAACACAAAGAGCCCTTAGACCGCCCGTCCGTCTGTGACGCGTTCATTTGAATATTGCGCTGAACAGATCGCTTAGTATGGATAAGCGTGCAAAGTGTAATTGAAAACAATTTGATCAAATGACAAAAAAAATATATAAGTCACCGAATTAGGGAATGCTTAATAGAATAACAAAATAGAATCTTATTATAAATTACGAAATGAAAACTTATTACAAATTACAAAATATAATCAAATTATAAATTACAAAATGTAATTAAATCACGATAGATAAAATATAATTGAATCGCTTCTAGCGATAAGACTGCCTAAATTGTGCAGCTCTAAATAAATAAATATAAATAAATAATTATGGAAAACATCACAACATTTCAATCCTATGATAAGTAGCTTCAAAAATCAGAAACAACCACGGTAAATCAACACCCAGACCGGGAATCGAACCCGGGACCTCAGAGATAACGACACCAAGTCCGGTATGCTCGCCTCTCGGCTACGGAGTCGAAATGAACTTACTATACCTTATTCACTGTATGCGGTGTACTACTTGTAGTGTTGTGTGTAGACTATCTATCCATCTCATTGTATTTACAATGCTATCCAAACGTTTTTTAAATCAACTTGAGCTAGGAATAAAACTCGGGCCACTGCGCTCAAAGCGAATCACAGCTACAACGGTATTGGGTTATCAATTAACGATCCTGGGTCACGATATGGAAGAAGAAGAACTTTGCACTGCTATTCTCATCGTTAGAGAGCATGAGCACCAAAACACGATATGATATAATAAGATATACCGATATATTGTAAAAATGATAGATATGGCCGCTATGTTAAATCGCCGTGCCGATGACGTCACATATTATGATCGCTGTTCCGATAAAAATTCAAAATGGCGGCTATGTCAATCATATTTTTACAGTTGGTGTTGATAATAATAATAAATAATAAAAAAAAATGTTTCTATTAAAGTTTTACAAAGGTCTTACAATGCATGGCGACTGCTGCACTAAGCATGCTGCTTGAATCGCAGTAGTCAAGTTTGTGTTTCAACAAAAGGTTACAATAGGGCGACACTGGTCAAAATATTATAAAATAATACTAGTGAGATCAAAAATAAATTGTAAAGTAACATATTTATATGAACTTTAACTTTGAAACAAAATATATCGCTATATCTTATCATCATCATCATCATCATCTATACGGTCAATCCCGGTTGCGTCCAAAGCCGTTGCTTTGGAGCCCAGGGTCCGCTTTCCTTGATTTGCTCCTCCACTTCGCGCGGTCTTGAGCGTCTCTAGTTGTGAGATCATTGGCACGCATGTCAGCCCTCACAACGTCAAGCCAGCATTTCTTGGGTCTACCCCTTTTGCCAGGACCTGGCGGTGGCGGCATGGCCAGACATTTGTTTCCTACGTAGCTTGCCGGTTTCCGCAAAACATGGCCGTACCAGCGTAGGCGACTCTCCTGCAGTTTGTCTGCAATATCACGGACACGGAGGCTACCGCGGATGCGCGAGTTCCTCACGCGGTCCTTACGCGTGACTCCGCACATCCACCGCAGCATATTCATCTCCGTGACACGCAGCTCCTGCTTGTGTCGCTCAAGTAGCGGCCATGCTTCGCTGCCATATAAAAGAACAGGCCTAATGATGGACTTATAGATCTGTCCTTTAAGCTTAACCGGCATTCTGGGGTCACAAATGACACCAGTCACCTCTCGCCATTTGGCCCACGCAGCAGCAATGCGTGCTTTGACGTCGCAATCGATGTCTCCGGACGCGTGAAGTACAGATCCAAGGTATTTGAACTGGTCCTTGCGCTCGACCTTGTCTCCGCCTATGCGAACGGGTGTTGGATCTGTAGAGTTACAGGCCAGGTACTCGGTCTTCGCCACATTGAGTTTCAGACCACCGCTCTCAAGCGACTGCTTCCACTCGTTCACCCGTCTCACCAGCCTGCCCCTGTCCGCGTCCACCAGTGCGATATCGTCAGCATACATCAGCAGCCATGGTGGCTGCTCATGTGAGTCTCTGATGCTGTCTGACACAACGTCTAATATCACACTGAACAGAAACGGACTGAGGACGGAACCCTGGTGTACTCCGACGGTGATGGGGAACGGTTTGGTGTCGCCAACAGCGGTCCGAACCATAGAATCGGAGCTGCGGTACACTGATCGCACTAATAGCTAACAATAAACCTAAACAATAGGCCACCTTCGTTCATGTCCCGCGTATACGGACAGCTGCATAATCGAAGACTTGTTACGTTCCATCGATAGTGCATTTCGTGTGGCAGAATCTGACTAAGATGGCGCAGTCCCAAAAAATGAGTCTTGGATTCCAACAATAAGGATCTCAACTCCATTCTTTTCTGTGACATCTGTAGCCAATTAACGACGTGGCACTCGCGCAGGTCCTTCGCAACCTCTCGTCTCCCCAGCGGTACCTGGGACGACCGACAATACGTCGGCCACTCGGTCGTCCCAAGTACGTTTGATTCACCGCAAAATCTGAATCTGATCCTCAAAAATTTGTCAGAATTGCCACAGACATAAAAAGAAGAAGAATAATGAACGAACGAATGAACTAATACAAAAATTAAGATGTCATATCCACACTATCCTAACGCTCTGGCTAAACTCTCAAGAATCTAAAACAAACAAACGGAAATGTCTTTATTTGTATGCAGATTATGAAGTTAAATTTACCGCTTCTTTTTATAGTTTGCTCAAACAGCTGAGGTCTTATAGGAAACTCGTAACAAACGAACATCTGTGTTTCTGAAGTTTGGAAGTGGGACTTAAGAAGATTAGAGTTAGTATACTTATTGTGAGAAAGCTGACCACGACTTTTTATTTAGTGTCGCATTAATTTAGTTCTCTATGGTCTAGGCCTATGGTCAGCTGTGGACATCCGGAGGCTTCTGATGATGATGATTGTTGGCGATGGATACTGCCAACATATTTTTCTATCAACCTGTTTTACATTGTCTTTTATTCTTATACTAGTTGCTGCCCGCGACTGCGTGCGTGATATTCAGTTTATTATCGTTTGCCTGCAACTATACACGCAACGCCATACATGCCATGGAGCTACACCAATCAACCTTAATTGTCGTCACGTACTATAAGATGCGATTAAGCAAGCTGAGTTTAAAAACTAACACTCTTTTTTTGACTCCGACAGTAAGGCCATACTGAAGGTTTACGGCGAAGCCGCGAAGTTTTTCTCTTGCGTCTCTTCTTTGCGTTACCTACATCTGGCGTTAGTTTGACTGAGAACTGGGCTGCTGTTATGACAGCTTTATGTCCCTAAAAATTAGGACTCAAGCACTAACCGTTTAGTCGTCTCACGTGTTTTTCTGGATCACTTCGCAATCAGTTCAAAATCCATTCTTAACTGATTATCTCGAGAATCGCTCATTTTCGCTTAATATACATGGGGGTCTAATCGATAGGTATTAGAGTCCTCTATCACCTGACGCTCGCTGGTGAACCTTTCTGGGACAACCTGTATACTACATAAGGCGCTGACAAAAGTCAATGACCTTGAGCAATAGACACAGGTCCGTCAAGCAACGCACCTCAACGATCACTGTCGAATTTAGTAGGAGTGACAGAGAAGGTGCTGCTTGGAATTTATGGACCTAAGTGCTAACCCACAAAATACACGATTTTAATGAAAATAACCACTGTTGAAAATCAAAAATGGCCAATTGCTTTATTATTATAAAAGCCATAATTGCCTAAGATCATCAACATTACTGTAAGTACAAGTGAGGAAAATTTAAATGTAGGTATTTTCAGAGGCAAATTTATTTATGTTTTCCATCGAGTGAAGTTTGTAAATCGTGTTTTGGAAATGAGCATTAGGTCAGAAATACGATCAATTATAACTGCCTTGTCTTTTTAAAATGATATTAGCTATAGATTTTACACAAAAACTTCTGTTATTAGCACAATTTGTCTACATTCAGTCTTGAAAGCGCTTCCTCTCTTCTAGCCCCCAAGTTGCGTGCCCAACAGGGTCCATAGCACTGGTTCTTTCATTTGTAACATCTATATGTACATTATGGTTTTGCAATAAATGGGCTAGTTTCCTGGGTCAAAAAATGACTATCAAAAAATATTGGACCCATATTTTGTCTTTTGTCAATCAAACAAATAATGACGAAGATAAAGCGCATCAAAGTGAGCATGTGACGTCTTGCTAAAAAGTGTCGCAAGGCGTGACGTTACGCGGAACTTCAACGGGCTATATCTTCATAATTTTTTGTTTGATTCAGAAAAGAAAAAATACGTGTCTAATATTTTCTGTTAATCCAACTGACGGACTAATTAGTTTTTTTTAGGAAACTAGCCCATTATTGAGTTTTAAACGAGTTAGTCGTTCTTAATTAAAACTATAAACGTGCAATATTAAAGACGTTAATACTACTAAATATCTATTAAAACTAGTGTTTAAACAACAGTGAAGTTAAACCGGGTGTAAGCTGTATGTCGTTTGCATAGTAATGAACCAGCGACTGAGTCTTTACTTCCCGAATACGCAATTATAATATTTATTCACCCTCCGAGAAAGAATATTAATATTCTAATAATGCTGTTAGAGTTGCGAAACGAATTGTGATTTTTAAAACTAAATGGTTCATAAAAACGTTTAATTTTAAGACTTTTATTGTGCAGTTTTCTGATACTTAGTGCTTGTACTCTAGTGCCTACGTCGCGTCGTTTTATATGTTATATGTTCCAAACAATGTTTTTATTTCATGTAGATGAAAATACTGAAAATCTATCTACAGAGAAAACTATGCTCAGAATTTCTCTGAAGAATAAAATGAGGTCATACAACAGAGAACTTATAATCGATAAAGCTCAATGGAGAAGCAAGCTGCCCTGCCTCCCTAGCATCACCAAAACACGATATGATATGATATGATACAGCGATATATCGACACCAACTGTAAAAATATGATAGATAAAGCCGCCATGTTGAATCGCAGTGCCGGTGACGTCACATATTATGATCGGTGTTTCGATAAAAAATCAAAATGGCGGCTATATCTATCATATTTTTACAGTTGGTGTCAATATATCGCCTTATCATATCATATCATATCGTGTTTTGGTGCCTCTGCTAGGGTGGCTGATGTATAAATATAAAATATTGAACAACATCACATACATTCCTCTGATCCTATGATAAGTAGCTTGTACTTGTGTTACAGAAATCAGAAACAACGACGGTACCACAACACTCAGACTCAGACAATATAGAAAAGTTATTTTTCCTACATTGACCGACTGGGAATCGATCCCGGAACCTCAGATATAGCAACACCAAGTCTGGTATGCTCCTCTCGGCTAAGGTCGACACCAACATATCGAAACAAACTGTAAAAATATGATAGATATATCCGCCGTGTTGAATCGCCATGCTGATGACGGTGACGTCATATATTATGATTGCTGTTTTAATAAAAATCAGTGTAGGGCGCCCTCAGACAAGGTGGAGCGATGATATACGCTGCTGCTGCAGCGGGGGGACAAGAATAGCTGAGGATCGGGTTGTATATTGTATGTGTTTGTGTATGTGTGTGTGTGTGTGTGTGTGTGCGCGTGCGTGCGTGCGTGCGTGCGTGCGTGCGTGTGTGCGTGCGTGTTTGTGTGTGTGTGTGTGTGCGCGTGCGTGCGTGTGTGCGTGCGTGTTTGTGTGTGTGTGTGTGTGTGTGTGTGTGTGTTTGTGTGTGTGTGTGTGTGTGTGTGTGTGTGTGTGTGTTTGTGTGTGTGCGTGTGTGTGTGTGTGTGTGTGTGTGTGTGTGTGTGTGTGTACATATTACATCGCACATTGCAGCCTCAATACTTTACTTTAATTGTTTACCTACGTAATTATTTCATTTTTCATTGCTTATGTTTTATAATTAGTTCACGTTCGATTACATTGTGTGCACACATTATCAAGAATAAATCGATTACAAGTTCGACAAGTGTTTTCCTGCTTTCATGCACTCCTTCTTCATCTTTATGGTCAATCCCGGTTGCGTCCAAAGCCGTTGCTTTGGAGCCCAGGGTCCGCTTCCGTTGATTACTCCTCCACTTCGTGCCGTCTCTAGTTTCGTCTCTAGTTGTGAGATCATTGGCACGCATATCAGCCCTCACGACGTCAAGCTAGCATTTCTTGGGTCTATTCCTTTTGCCCGGACCTGGCGGTGGCGGCATGGGCAGACGTTTCCTTCTTAGCTTGCCGGTTTCCGCAAAACATGTCCGTACAAGCGTAGGCGACTCTCCTGCAGTTTGTCTGCAATATCACGGACACCGGCTTACATGCACTATTATCAAGAAAGTGTTTGGGTGACAAGAACTTATACACTATAGTAGCAACGGGCAGGCCGATGTGGTCTGCCATGGGCAATAGAAGAAAGAAGAAGAAAGATTCTGGAGTGGCGACCACGAACTGAAAAATGCAGCGTGGAACCATTATTAACTCTTTGTATAACATATTATTATATCGAAGAAACTGCATGGATGAAAGTTTTCTTTCAAAAATTATTAGAAGCTAGGCACTTGCAGTTTAAAAAACAAATTGTTTTCAATAACAAACACGCGGCATAATATCGTACGTGTAATAATGTTTCTTTTAAAACGCTACTCATTGCAAAATATGTGTCTGGATTAGTTGGCACTGTTTCCATTATGCGAATTCAGAAGAGCAATACCTACACACGATAAAAATACTCGTACATAGAGTTTTTACTAATATTATAAATGCTAATGTTTGGATGGTTAGACGTTTGTTACTCAATCACGCCAGAACGGCTGAACAGATCTGGATGAAATTTGGCACAAAGATCCAGATCTTTCCCCAGGTCACGGCAGTGCCCCAATTCGTGCAGAAAAGCTTGGCAAATGGCCAAGTCAATCTATTTACATATATAAACATAAACATTTTAATATTGATATGGTCAGTATAAAATTAATGTTGTTAGGTTAGCTCATTACGTAATAACTTAAGACAGAAGAACCCATAAGCAGGGAATAAATAAATTAACCGACTTAGTATTACATGGATCTCACAACTTTTTACCGTAAAAGAACTGAGTTGCAAGACTTGTTTTTTTTAACCGACTTCAAAAAAGGAGGAGGTTCTCAATTTGTCGGAATCTTTTTTTTTCATGTATGTTCAGCGATCATTCGTTATTACGTTGACCGATTTCGATAACTACTTTTTTGTTTGAAAGGTAATACTTTCAGAATGGTCACATATAAATTTGGTTAAATTCTGATGATGGGGTCTATAAGAAAATCATCAAACATTGCATGAACTCCGTACCACGACAACTGATTGTAGTAACTATCTTACCTAATATCTTTGCCAAATGTGGTCTGATTTTGATGATTTTTTTTAATGAATAGATTGTAAGTACTTCAAAGATACTATAAAAAAAATCGGAAAAAATTTCATCCCTAAAATAGTATAAAATAGTGGAAAAATAGGAAATGAAATCGGTGTTCAGCAGTTAAATTATGTTTCACTCGTAAGATTTGTTTTGATTAGGATTTATCACTAAAATAGATCAAATAAGTTAATTTAATAAAAAAACTAAAAACCGACTTCAAAAAACTAAAACGCTAAAAATAATCTTAACATTTAAGTACCTAATCAGTTACTTTTGGAGTCGGTGCCAGTCGATGAGAGATTCTATGTTTTCGTTTTTATTTAAGTGTTAAGATTATTTTTAGCGTTTTAGCTTGTGAAGTCGGTTTTTATATATTTTTTTTATAATTTACACGTTATGTTTTTGATGGCATAGATTATTGGTTGGAATAGCAGATAATTTACTTTTATCCCGGAAAACTTAACGTTTCCCGTGGAATAGGTTTTCTTTTTTACAGAGCAAGAGATTTACATGATTTTTGTCTCAATTCAACTTCTCAGAGGTGATCAGAGAATGAGACAGAAAACCGTAGTTTTTTTAAAAAAAGTAACCTATTCGCTATTCGAGACAATAGTCTATCTTTGTGTCAAATTTCATCCAAATCCGTTCAGCCATCCATCCAAACTTTATTTATAATATTAGGAAGATAAGATTGACTTCTTATGAGATTAATGAACCAACTTTCAACAGCTTAAGTACTCATCTCTATTTCTATACAAGAACGTACAAGAAGTTATTAATAAAATCCAATCTTTAAAAAATGGTTCCCGATTAGAAAATCTCGTATGAAAACGGAAACAAACACAGATTTCTAGATAGAGCACGGCGCCGCCATATTGGAAAAGCGTTTCCCGCGCAAATGACTGTCATCTGTCAAAACTGACAGCGCTCCAAAACAACACATTTTTAACCCTTCAAAAAGGTTTTATGCGAAGTTTAAATTAATGAGTTGTCTATGCGTAGCATAAATGGTACGGGAAAGTATTTTTTGCTATTTTATGCCAATCAATACGTTTTGCGAGCAAGAAATAAAAAATCACGTGTAGTTCTTTTTTAAATTTAAAAGCTCTGTTCATATTTTATTTTAATTTGGTTTTTACTCAAAAACGCCAGTAACTAGTCCAAAACAAAGCGATTCATTATAGCGACTAGTTAACGAATAAACAATGTCTATTATTTAAAAATTTAAACATCCATAACTCTTGTACTGTCTAGATGCTCGTGCTTAGCTCACAATCTGTTGCTTTTTTGATGACGTTTAGCGCTCCGGACTTCAAAGCCAGACGGTTGAAGGTTCGAATCCCACAAGGGGCTAATTTTTGTGTGATGAAAACGGGCATTTAACATAAGTTTATCAATATAATTTAAATATGTTTATTTTTTATCTAGTCGTATGGTGTGAGATAGATACTAATTGGTTTGATTGTTGGTAGTTTTTATTGGCGGGATTAGAATCCGCGACCGCCTCGCTTTGTAGTCTGTAGCGTAAACCGCTAAACCAGACAGACAACTGTCAATAATTTTCAAATCGAAAATTGACAGTAGTTACGACGCGTCTTGTCAATGAGACGCATCCCTGTGGCATTTAGATAGCTAACAAAAAAAAACTTCTTCGTTCCAGGTTAAGGCTATAATATTACACCCTTAGTCTACACAAAGCTTGATAAAAATAGTTAAACTCAAGCTAACAAACTACAAAACAAGTTAACTTTACATAAACCCATATCTAATACAGGTGCATCAACTCCTAAAGTTCGGCATTCACCAATCGGCGTCGTCAATTTCCGGCCCCCGACACGACCGTTCGCCACAAAAGTCGGCGGCCGAGTGATATCGGTTCCGAATTCAAATTTAACGGCTGACCGGAAGCGGGTGACGCGTCCGGCAGCTGCGTTCCGTTTTATGCAGTTTGGAAATGCAGCTAGGAGTCGGCTTATCTTTGGGAAACTTGAAAGCAGGCTAGTTCAGGTAGATTGATTTAAATTGCAATGAAATGTTTGCTGGCAACTGATTCATACCAGTTTGAATAAAATATTCCATAGCCGGTAATGTAACTGCTTACTAGAAATATTGTTCGCTCAATAGTCAATTATTTAATACGTTCCTTAATGTAATGTCTATCTGTACATTAAGGTATACAATGAAAATAAACTATTATGGACCCTGACGGGAACAAAATAGTTTAGCTAGGAGAGGAAGAGTGCTCAATCTAATTTATTTATGAATATTCTATAGTATTTTTTTTATCAGCAAGGTATTTTTTTATACTCTAGCTTTTTTTGTAGGATAAGTTTTAGTTTTTTAGTAAAGATATTATCCTGGGGAATTAGGTGAGGCCGAATACAAAAAAAACGGCCAAGTGCGAGTCGAACTCGCGCACTGAGGGTTCCGTACCAACTTATCTACCTCTTCGGTGACAGCCGTCTGTAGGTACCCACCGAGAAACGATTTGGGCCTTAGCCTTGGGACCTATCCGGATGCATTCTGCACAGCCCTTCATAAAAGCTTTCATGGACCAGACACTCTTCCAGGCATCGATGCGAAGCTCGATTTCTCTATCCTGCCTGTTTCCGAAGGAGGCTATCCCAGAAGACCCAAGAAAAGATGGTGTGACGATTTGGTTAACCTGACAAGGGTTGGTGATTGGGAGTCATTGGCGATGGATAGAGATCGATGGAAGAGTCTGGGGGAAGACCTTTGCCCAGCTGTGGGATTAAATAGGTTAAAAAAAACGGAAATCAAGTCTCAAAGATATATTTACCGATTTTTCTATTTTGTTAAAAATCTTTTTTTTTTAAATGTAACTACTTACAAATATACGGTTTTGGGACTTTTTCCTTTACTTGTGCTATAAGACATTGCTTCTTGCCAAATTTCATGTTTCTAGGTCAACGGGAAGTATACCCTATTCATTTTGATTCCCTTGAGTGTCGAAATAGATTTTTTTTGTAGCACGATCGTACCTTTCTTTACGCTGTCTTTAAACGACTGTAGACCTGAGTATATCGTTTTAATTTCAACTCGATACTTCGACACGTTCCCTTAAAAAAATGGTCTTGATAGACAGATAGATAGACGGACAAACGGACGTACGGACAACAAAGTGATCCTATAAGGGGTCCCTTTTTTCTTTTTGTGGTACGGAACCCTAAAAATAGGCCAGATAAGCCAAATAGTGTAGCTGGATAACTGTTGCATCTATAATCCGAACCAAGGACCAGCTGTAAGCCGGTATTTTGAATTGCATCACCGAACGTCATAATAACCTTTTAACGGATTATAAAAAATAACTTTTCCTACATACAAGACTCGAATTGAGGTATAAAACTTTACGGAGATTTTTTTAATAACGTGTAAGTTATGAAAAAAAACAGCTACTTTAATTTTAATCATACCTGTCATATTTTGAAACGCTAAATAATAACCAAGATAGTCTTAACTCCGTTTGCCCCACAATCAAGCAAAAGTAAACTCACATACTCACACAAAAGTAACCCACGTCAAAATGCGACGTGTAAGCGTAGAACGGAATGGTATCAGAAACAACAGTCTGTGGTGAAACAATCGAGTTCCCGCGCTTCCGGCGTCTCCGCCATTTTGTGGCGTTGGGAAACTGTACTATTGTAACTCGAATACTTTTGAATTGTTAAAAATGTGTCGTAATATTAAATCGTTAGTATGAAACATATTGTTTTCGTCTTTTCTTTTCGTTAGGTGACTGAGTTTGTTGCGCGGTTTCTTCTCATCACCAGCCGATATGTAGTCCCGAAGCGGTGGTAGGGTAAAGCTATATTTTGGGACGTGTATAAGTGCCCGGAAGAGGGCCTATTTACTGAATAAATGAGTATTAATGAGTTACATATCCTTATTGTTTACTAGCTGTTGCCCGCGTCTTCGTTCGCGTGATCTTTAGTTTATTCATAAAAGATTTTTTGATTTTTTTCTTTAAAAAACCTTCTCTTGCCTGTAATTAACACAACAAAAAATAATTAACGAAATCGTCAGATCCGCTCACGCGTGATGCGAAGACTAAGCGAAATAGGGATTCATTTTTTTATATATAAATTTATATACCTATAATATTTCTGATCACTCTAATGATTGACTAGTAGAGAATATTAGGTTTTAAGTCCGCCATTTGTACATTTTATTTTCCATTCTCGTCTGTACTAAAACAATCAGATCACTCATAAAATAATGGCGAAATTTTTGTCGAACAGAACCAATTACATTTCTACTCTATAGAGTATGTGCTGATGACACATTTAAATCCTGACCTACATCTCACTGTCAAGGGATAACAAAACCGGCTATTCAATAATACAGACACAATGGTAGGGGTTGTTCCCTACGTGACAGCTTCCGACGATCTGCGTGTGTGACTTTTAATAGAAACATGTCACTAATGAATCAGATAAGACAACATAAATGTGTAATAAGCCTTATTTTTGGAACGGGCACATGGCAATGGCACAGTATAACTATATAATAATATTGTACACAGTAAGGTAACTAATTAACTATTTATAGTTCGAAATGACGTTCACACTCGCAGTGCCGAGACAAGTAGTCAGTTGTCACGCTTTGCGATTATCTCTAGATAATTCTTACTAAACAAAATACTATTTGTCAACAAATAGGCCTATTTTCGGTACGTACTAAGTTATAATACTTGGTTGAAAAGAGCCGTACATGTAATACCTATACTGTCTCAGTTCTCGTGACTCTATGCGGGTTTCTTCACAGTTTCCATATTAACAGTTGCCTCGCAATACATTTTAGAAAATATAATGTACCTACCCTAATATTTTTTTGAAAATATTGTGTCTTAAAAACCTGAGTTCATTTAGCATAAAGGTATTTTTTCTCGAACTCGAAATATAAACATACTTGTTATTCTGAGCTTCAAACTAACTACATAAAGATGGTAATTATTTCTTAGAGAAATGCGGAAATGTTTAAAGCCTTTTTCTAATAAAATACACTCATAATAAATTGTCGAACTATCTATGCATGAGTTCAAAATTCACATAATCTATGAGATACCTGTCTTAGTTTTCAAAGTCCATGATTATTCATCTGCAAAAAAAAAAACTTAAAAGGTCGTATCTAAAGGAAGGTCATTTATGTAGATTAAAAATAAAAGGGGGAGCCCTATGTTTAGCAGTGGACGTCCTATGGATAAAATAATGATGATAATGAAAAATAAAAGAGGTCCCAATACAGAGCCCTGTGACACACCTATGCGTAATGTAAATAATAAGGTGCCACAGAATACGAAAGACATGCCTTTTACTGGTTTCAACGTAGCACTGCATAAATGGCTTATCGAATGTGTGCTCTGCTCAGTCCAGAGGCCCAATTCCCGTAATTTGACAATAGTCGCAATCCGGTGTCGATCCGCTCCCAGTAACATTACGATCATAAACGGTATTCTCGTAAACCCAAAAAATGCGACTGAAAATGGAAGAAACCATAATTAGATTATATTTTGCTCTGTTTTCAGTCGTATTGGGACAGTTTTGATTATTTTACGTCGAATTAAAAGTTTACGAGAATACCGTTTGTGATCGTAATGTTACTGGGAGCGGATTGACACCGGATTGCGACTATTGTCAAATTACGGGAATTGGGCCTCTGGAGTTCTTAGATTAGAACTAGTTTGTTGTTTGCATTTTTTTTTCTGTTTATTTTGGCACGAAACAGTCATTACAAAGATTACTTAAATTAAAAAATAAGAATAATAGACAAAAAGTGCCCAAAAATTTCTTATAGATACGTTTATAACTAAAGCTTAATATACATGTGATATTATTATGAGGAGATAAGTGTTAGAAAACTACAATACACGATAATTATATTTGCACATTTGCACGATATATTATTATTATTGCATTGACTTAGATATTACTTCGTAAGGACAGGGCGGAACGCATGTTAAACTGTTGCCACTAACGTGGCCCTAAAGTGATCCTCTTTAGACCGAAGTGACGTAGTCGGCTTTCGGCTGTCGTCGAGAGCGAAGGTACGTTAAAATTAGGAAAATGATAAGATTTGTCGTGTTCACTACGACAAAAGCACAACTAATAAAAAGTACGATATTTAATATGTCAGGTAAGTCGAAAATATGTTAAATAGGAAACATATTTACATTGTTTTAGAAATTTTGTTTCCATAATCCTAACGTTTGGCATAATAGAAAGCAACGCATGGTGTGTTGCTGTTTAATCGTTTACGACACAGTTTAGGGTAGTTCTAATAGATGGCGTTAGTGTGTCATGTATGGTAAATGTGTAGAGTGATTTGTTCTTTATGCCGTATCTTTACTATTTAAATCAATGTATTATTGTTATTCTGTTTAGCATTGTCAAACTTTGACATTTGTATATTAATTTGTACAGAATATTATATGTCTAATACATACTGTAACATGTTTGCATGCTATTGTCTATAGTTGAATAAGTGAAACTAATTTAAAATTGTGATCTTCTTATGCACAGACAACAGAGGCCCAATTCCCGTAATTTGACAATAGTCGCAATCCGGTGTCGCTCCGCTCCCAGTAACATTACGATCACAAACGGGGTATTCTCGTAAATTTTTAATTTTACGTAAAATAACCAAAAAATATCACAATACGACTAAAAATAGAGCAAAAAAAATCTAAATTTGGTTTCTTCCATTTTCAGTCGCATTGCGAACTATAATTGCATTTTTTGGTTTTAAAAGAATTCGGTTTGTAATCGTAATGTTACTGGGACCGGATCGACACCGGATTGCGACTGCTGTCAAATTACGGGAATTGGGCCTCAGCACGTCAACCTACCTCAAAACGTTTTTTTTTTCTCAATTGATATTGATCTCTACGTGTCGGACTTAAAGTTGAAAATCGATTCAATGACCTTGAATGATTTAACTTTTTGGATAAGTTGACCTGCCGTGACCTTGTTCAATGTCAAATAAATTATTTTGATTCTGATGGAGTTTCAGAAGTCAATTTCATTGACATTGACAATTCATTATTCTAATTCATTTTTGTTAACATTATCATTCAATTCTTCTTCTTCTAACGATCTTCTTAAAACGTTTTTGCGTGCCAGTGTCTGGTGAAATGTAAGAAACCACCATTTATATTTTCATCTGTATGTGTACCACATTTTAAGCAAAATAAAGATGTTTCTATTTCTATTGACTTTTTGCATTCGGCCTGAGGTATGACTTATAACTTTTTTTTTTGTAATCTTTGAGACAATGATTTGATTCCTTTCTTCTAGATCACGATTCTAGATGCGTTATCTAGCGCATATTAATATTATTAAAAATCGCTTTTCCATGTAACTGACATGGTAAATAAAAAGTTTTATTAACTTTCACCCGGTATATCAAGATATCTCACCACTCACACTAAGTTAAATTAACACCTCAAACTTTAAAATACGTTTTGCAGCCACCGCGATACGATTGAACAAGCCTGACTAACGAACAAAGAGGAGACAAAGCCACTATTTATAAAGGGGGAAACTTGAATTAGTTGTTATTGTCGATGCTGGAGCTACTTGTTGCATTACTACGAAAACTATGGAGTTGGGGTCATATTTTTGTTGGAGTTATATTTTAATGCATCCATAATATAGGTAGGTATATAATCAAGGTTAAAAACGACAGCGAAGCGAAAGCTAGCAGGGCAGGGCTTAATAAAAGGCTGTACTTACATAATATTATGCCAATCCAATTTAATTTACTTATTTTACTTATGACAACTCTTCTTGACACCAAAACAAAATCACACTACTACTCCCAAAAACAGTATCACTTAAGCACATCAAAAATATTCAAATTTTAAAATAAAAATAAAAAAGTATAAACATGTGGTGGTAAAAAGGTCTGTCGCCAACATGGGACGCCCCAGTGCGAAGCACTACTCTACTGTGGCGACAGTGCCGGTGCGCAGTTCTCTTGGGTGCCCTGATCTAGCAGTAAGGGCACCACCTTACGAACCGGCCTCCTAAGCGACCCCTTATTGGTCGCAACCTCCACCACCCGAGTGACTCCATCTGGACCGGTAAAGATCTTCGTTACACGTCCTCTTGGCCAGGTTCCCCGTGGCAAGTTCTGGTCGGCTACCAACACAGGATCGCCTGCCTGCACTGGCGAACGGGACAGCCCAGCTACCCTTGGTATTAATGTAGGCAGGTACTCGCGCACCCACCGGGACCAAAAAACTTCAGCAAGGCGGAGCGCCTTTCTATAATCCAGCCGGCGACATAAGTCGGCATCAGAGCCCGGATAAACTGCTTCTGCCGATGGAGTGCCCAATAAAAAATGAAAAGGTGTCAACGATTGTAACGATTCCGGGTCTACTGGGACGTGGGTCAGGGGGCGTGAATTGACCACTGCCTCTGCCTCTAACAACAAGGTTCCCAGTACTTCTTCCTTTGGAGATTTTTCTTTTAGGGTCACGGAAAGGGCGGTTTTGATAGAGCGCACCAGACGCTCCCACGAGCCCCCCATTGACGGCGCCGCTGGTGCGATGAAGGCCTACTCTATTTTCTGACCAGCTGCAAAGTCGAAAACATCCTTAAGTTGATTGGCCGCCCCAATGAAGGCTGTCCCGTTATCCGAAACGATCCGAGCTGGGCAGCCACGGCGCGCGATAAATCTTCGTAGCGCCATAATTGCCGAGTCTGCTGACAGGCTTGCAACAATCTCAAGATGCACGGCCCGAGTGGTGAGGCATGTGAAAAGAGCAACCCAGCGCTTCTCCCGTCGGCGCCCAACAGCGACCTCCACCGGACCGAAATAATCTAAACCGGTGTATGTAAATGGACGCTTGTGATGGGCTAACCTCTCTGCGGGGAGGTCTCCAAACTGGGGCACAGGCGGAAGAAGTTTTCTAACCCTGCAAAAGGCGCATCGTTTAGCGACAGACTTGACACTTGGGCGTAAGGCCACAATATAAAATTTACCACGCAAGAGATTGACCACGGATTCCGTGTTGCCATGGCCAAATTTTCGGTGATAGTGGTCGAGAAGCAACCTGATGACCGGGTGTCGGCCATCAAGAACCACTGGGTCAACCTCCTGTGTGGAAGCTTCTGTGACTGCACGGATCCTGCCATCAAGGTGGATCAGACCATCTTCTCCCAACCTAAGAACTAAGTTCTTAAGTTTACCGTGATTGGACTGGAAAAGATGGGCTCTCAGTCTCAAAAGCTCATCGCTGAATGAATCCATCTGGGAACTTAAAATAAGGTGCCTTTCAGCTTCTTGAATCTCCCTTGCTGACAGAGATGATAGGTTTTCGAGAGAGATTCTGGAAGAGACACACAATAATTTTGAATTTGGAGGCGTGTTACGGCCTAAAAAAGAACGAAATCGCTTAGCACAAACATGTGCACGAGCGGTGGCTCTGACCAAACGGTCCCATCTGCTGAAGTGACAATGGTCAGCCACGACAGGAGTTGGTGGTTCCAATCGTTCAGTCAATAAAAGAGTCAACACGTGTTCGGGTTTTAACTCCTCAAGCACAGGTGGGACAACAGTAGTGGGCTCACGAGGCCATTCCTCTGGAGAGGTAAACAAGAATTTGGGGCCCGTGAACCACCGGGAGGAAGCCGAAAGAGAAAGTTGGCCACGTGTGGCGTCGTCTGCAACGTTCATAGCAGTCGGAACATAGCGCCAATCAGTGACATCGGTTGTCTCCAAAATTTCCCCGACACGATGAGCTACAAACGGTTTAAAAGTACGGGCATCACTTCGCAACCATTTAAGAACGGTTAGGGAGTCTGACCAAAAAACCACTCTGGAGGCGACTATGCGGTGGGCATCCAGAATATATGTTGCGAAGCGAGACGCCATAAGAGCCGCCTGCAACTCTAAACGAGGAATTGACGCAGGCTTTAACGGAGCTAGACGTGCCTTTCCTCCTATGAGAGCTAAACTTACTGACCCGTCCTCGTGGACGAAGCGCCAGAAGGCCACACACGCGTAGGCTAACTCACTGGCATCAGCTAGGACGTGGAGCTGACTTTCTCGGGGAGGGTCGATTCGATAGCATCGCGGTATTACTATTTTGTTTGACACCTCAGTCAAAGACATAAACCAAGCCTGCCACTTTTTTTTTGCTACAGAAGGCAGCTCCTCGTCCCAGTCCACACCCATCCTCCAAGTTTCCTGAAAGAGAATACGCCCGGCAATCACCACGGGCATAAGAAAACCTAACGGATCGTAAACCTGCATGAGGTGGGACAGTACAATTCTCTTAGTCAATGTAAGAGGGAGCTGAGAAGTTTTTCTGAAGCTAATAGTGTCATTAGCTACATTCCAAGCCACGCCCAGGATCCGCACCTGGGAAGGAAATGAAGGAGATGAAGCAGACGAAGGCCCGAGACTCACCACAGAGGTGTCGACCGCCCGTAACTCCGGATTTAATAACGAGAGTGCTTTAGGTTCATTGGAGACCCATGAACGCATCTCAAGACAAGCGGCCTTATGGACAGTTACAATATCGGCTGCCAGGCGTGCAGCTTGTTGGGGATTGTCGACACTTCCGAGATAATCATCCATATATTGGTCCCTGATAATAGCCTCTGCTGCCTCGGGATACTTAAATTTGTTCTCCAAAGCGTTCTTATTTTTCAAGAAAATGGCAGTGCACGGACTGGAGACGGCGCCGAAAATCATTGATGACATTCTGTATTCCTTTATGGACAAGGAAGGGTTGGTTCGCCAAAGAAATCGTTGGGCATCCTTATACTGATCCCTGATTTTCGTTTGTGGGAACATTTCCCGAATGTCGCCACTGAGAGCTACCTTTCCTTCTCGAAAACGCATGAGTATGGCTAATAAAGGCTGCAAAAGATCTGGACCAGGAAGAAGAAGCGTATTTAGACTCACCCCAGAGCATTTAGCAGCGGCATCGTGCACTAACCTCAACTTTCTTTTTTGTGGATGGTATACCCCAAAGTGGGGCAAATACCAAAGATTACCAACCGGAGGTTTATCAGTGCAGACTTCAGCGTAGTCGTTTATCACCATTCTGTTGACATATTCACGGTATACCGCTGCATAGCTTGGGTCTTTCTTAAATTTATTTTCGAGACTACGGAAACGGGACAATGCTATTTGGTAGCTCTCGGGAATCGTAGTTATGTCCGCGCGCCAGAGTAGCCCTGTCTCGAATCGCCCCGATGGAAGGCGCCTTGTTGTCCCCTCCAATATTTTAAGGGCTCGTTCATCGCTCGATCGATCTTTTTTTACGATTCCAATCGAATCCAGCCGGTAATGCTCTTTGATTAAAGACTCCAATTCTGAAACCGAACTATGGTAAACAGACTCTTTAGGCTTACCAGGAAACTTTCCGAATACTGTCCACCCTAAAACGGTTCGAACTGCTACAGGTTGATTGCGGGTGCCACGCCGGATCTCATGTGGTAAGGATAAATACCAGTGATCAATTCCAACTATGAGCATGGGCTTAGCATCCACATAGCTTAGATTTGTAGAAAGGTCATTAAGATGCGGGAACTTTGCTAGATCTGCAGCTCTGACTGTTTGGTTTGTAATACCCAAATTAGGTATAGACCGAACACCATCTAAATGAAAAGTCTCTTCCGAATGCTTACCTTTAATACGGATATCGACATAAGTAACGTCAGAGTCCCGCGAGAGACCACCAACACAGTTAACCCGAATTGCGCCTTTTGGACCTTCAGCACCAATTTCATCTACAACGGATTGATCTATCAAGGTGACAGTGGAGCCGTCGTCAAACAAGGCATAAATGTCCATCTCACCTTTGGGCCCAGACACAGTCACTGGAAGTACCTTCAATAGCGGCTGCAAAGGCGTAGTTGATGACGTTGACCCTGCTGCAAAACTACCACGAGCGTGGGCGACGACCACTGGTACGACTAGAGGTTTTTCAGGTTCCGGCGCAGCGTAGTTGACGGGTGTAGTTGATGGCATGTCACTATGAAGCAGTTCGTGATGAAACGTTTTGCTTCTGCAATCCGCCTTACTGCAGTTTCCTTTACAAATTCTATAACAATGACCACCTTTTTTAAGACACCTGCGACAAACTTTATTCTGGGTGGCCCAGCGCCATCTGTTAGAAACGTCCAGAGCCAAAAACCTGTCACACTTGACAATGACATGATCGGTGTTTTGACAATATTTACACGTGGCAGATGGCGTTGGAAGTCTGTCGGAAGGTTTTGTAGTAGGGGCGGTAGATGTCGCTACTTTGGGTTTCGAAGAGTTAGTGAGCAACGAGGTGGCATAACAGAGGTCACTAGACTCTTCGACTGTGTCGTCCACGATGACATGCGTACGAGCCTTGTCTATGGGCTTTTGACGCACGCTGTCATCGTGAATGCCAAACTTCAAATGTACCCGGGACTGATGCGTAAGAAATGCAGATAGTAATTCTAATTTAAATAAATGTGGATCATAATTCGTATCTGCGAAATCTACCCATTTCTCACGCATCAGCGGGGTTAACTTGACGAGGACATTATGCAGCAGCTCTGGAGGCCAGAAACTCCACAGAATTTGTTAATTTAATAGTGTATACGCAGTTGCGCACCACACAAGCAAGTTGGTGAAGCTCCTTGCCACTATCCAAGGCTGCTGGTAATCTAGGCATGGCCTTCAATTCTGATACGATGTGTCGTATTAGAATATCTGGCTGGCCGAACTGCTCTTGAAGAGCCGCCATGACTTCGTCTGTATTTTGTGATAATGCCAAAAGTGGAATGACAGCGTCACGGGCGGCTCCGCGTAGGGCATTGTTTAACCGGCCTATATTTTCAGACGCCGAGAAAGAACTTTTTGAATTTGAATAGGCAGATCTAAAAGTTAACCAATGAGTGGGCAAACCGGAAAATATAGGTAACCTTACATCTGCGTTTACCTTGCTATTTCTGCGGGCGAGGTCACTTATAACCTCTGCCAGCTTAAGGAAGTCGCTAGAATTCTGGCATTGTGAAGTGTTAGGTACATTAAAGGTTTTATTTTTGTTACATCTATCATCACGTAGTGTACCTAGGGTGGGATAAACTATAGGGTTGTGTAGGTGTTTGACGGCAGCTGGGTCAATTTCAACAAGTCCATTTTTTTTGTCATTACGGTGAACTTTTTTATTTATAATTTTTTTTGAAATAAAACCATGTAGTATTGTTATTTATGATATTGTTATGATTAATCTTTACTCGACATCAAATTGAGTTCATATACTTAGGAGATATAGTACTTTAAAATTTTGGTGTCACCGAAATTAAATAATAGTTCACCGAAATGAAACTTCTCATCATCGAAATGAAAATCGCGAGTCACCGCAATGAAATTACTTATGCAGTCACCGAAAAAAAATAAACTGTTACCACGCAACGCACCTAAAATGCTGCTATCCTAGTTCCATAATTACTTACCTACGTTTTGAAGAGTGCTATCACACAGTACAGGTTATCCTTTTCTATACTATAATGGTATTGAAAGTATTAATTAAAATGTACCATACATGGATATTAACTTATTTAAACTTAAATTCATTTAGGAACGTGTGAGAATAAAACAATAAAAATAACAAATATATTGTAATATGATTATTGGTTGGATTGGAATGGTTGATACCATAAAAACTGAAAAGATAAAAATAATATCAACACATAAGTACCTAATCAGTTACTTTTGTTTTCGGTGCTATCCGATGAGAGTTTGAATGTTTTCGTTTGCACCGACTCCAAAAGTAACTGATTAGGTACTTATGTGTTGATATTATTTTTATCTTTTCAGTTTTTTGAAGTCGGTTTACTTTTTTTTATAAAATTTACTTATTTCATCTATTTTTAGTGATACATACAGTGATAATCCTCAACAATACGAATCTTTTCAGTGCAAACATAAGTTAACGGCTGAACACCGATTTCATCCCTTATTAACCCACCTTAGAGGTGAAATTTTTCCAAAAATTTTTCAATATACCATCTTTAAAGTATAAGCTATTCGATAAAGAAAGAATCATCAAAATCGGTTCACAAATGCCGAACATATTGGGCAACATAGGTACAAAAATCAGTTGGCACGGATGGAGTTCATGCAAAGTTTGATGATTTTCTTATAGATCCCATCATCAGAACTTGATCAAAT
This sequence comes from Anania hortulata, assembly GCA_963576865.1. NCBI lineage: Eukaryota > Metazoa > Arthropoda > Insecta > Lepidoptera > Crambidae > Anania > Anania hortulata. The sequence continues at coordinate 9,083,616 of OY756416.1, forward strand.
TTATATGGGACCATTCCGAAAGTATTCCCTTTCGAACAAAAAAAGAAGTATCGAAATCGGTTGACCTGGTAACGAATGATCGCTGAACATACATAAAAAAATTAATTAAAAAAAACAAAGATACTGACGAATTGAGAACCTCCTCCTTTTTTGAAGTCGGTTAAAAATATACAGGTTGCACCCTTTCCATGTTCAAAGGGTCCAAACTCTACAGCCTGCTGACTATCCGCGCAGGATTGCATTCTGCAGAATCATGTTAAATAAAATAAGGGAGGACCTGCAATTTTTCAATAAAATGTTGTGAACCGATGAATCCTCATGCCGGAAAGATGGATATCTCAACATCCACAATCTACATAGCTAGCAAGTAGAAAACCCACATTTGATGAGGGAAGATCGGTCCCAAGTTCAATTTAAAGTTAACTTGTGGACTGGGATTATTGGCGGACAGGTGATCGGGCTATATGAACATCCAGCTACACTGAATAGTGAAATTTACCTTAATTTTTTACAAAATGATTTACCCGGCATGCTAGGAGATATCAGTTTAGAAGTGAGGCGGAGAATGTGGCTTAAAAATGATGGGTGCCCAGCTCACTACGCAATAGTAGTAAGAAATTATTTGAATCAACACTACCCACAGAGGTGGATAGGCCGGCTCGGCCCTATTTTATGGTCACCCAGATCGCCTGATCTAAATCCCTTGTTTTTTTTTTTATTGCGTATGTCTGAAAGACCTTGTCTACCCGAGACCAGTATCCTCAATAACAGAGTTGCGGACTCGCATACAAAATGCAGCTGCATACATAAAAACGTCTGGTTACGCGAGCCGCATCAAACATCTATATATATAAAAGAAGAAACTGACTGACTGACTGACTGACTGACTGACTGACTGACTGACTGACTGACTGACTGACTGACTGACTGACATATCAACGCACAGCCCAAACCGCTGGTGCTAGAGATTCCAAATTTGGCATGTAGGTTTCTTATAAGGTCTAGGGGTGCACTAAGAAAGGTTTTTTCAAAATTCACCCTCTAAAGGGGTGAAATGGGGGCCCAAAGTTTGTATGGGGAAACAAGATTAGTTAGACTATTTTATTCGAAACTTCACAGGAGTATTCCTAACAATAAATGATTAAACACGTGTTTCAGGTTTTTCGCGAAATCTACCCCTAAAGGGGGTAAAAGGGGTGACAAAATCTGAAAATCAACATGAGTATTGTTTCTATGGTTTATCGGGTCGCTGATTACGAAAACAACAACAATTTTAAAATACAACTTTGCGGATCTAAAATATCATCCCCCTATTGGGGTGCGATGGGGTTGAAATGTCTAAATATCAATATGGGTGTCGATTTTATGGTTTTTTGGGATGTTAATTACGAAAATGACATCGATTTGGAAATTTAATGTTGTGGACATAAAAAAATCTTGAATTCAACCCTTAAGTAGGTGAAAAGGGGAAAGAAACTTTGTATTTCAGTTATCTATTTATATAAAAAGGTAAACTGACTAATTGTTGATATATCAACGCACAGCCTTACCTTATACAGTGTAGACATCCATTAAGAAAGGTTTTTTTTGGAAATTATAGCCCTAAGGGGGTAAAATAGGGGATGAAAATTTAATGAAAGCATATCAGTTTCAAATAATAATTTTCAAATTTTGTATTATGGTGACGATTGAAAATAAAGTTATGTATTACAGCGTTCTTGATTATTCAACCCCTGAAGGGGTGAAAAAGGATATTAAGTTGTGTCTTGAAAGTCCTTCATTTTTACAGTTATAATCACTAAACTTATGTTTATAGTAAACTTACTCAATACATTGTTATTTTCACTCGGCTGCCGTAGGAGGGTTATGTTTTTCGAGCGTATGTATGTGTGTTTATAAGTTTTTGGCACGCTCTACAGCCTAAGCCGTTAGAGATGTATTTCATCATATGAGATTCTTCTCAGTTGTGGAAGTGACATAAAGCATATCGTTTTCCGGAATTCCCATGGGACATAGGAATTACGCGGGGAACTCTGATCTCTAATGCTACTTACGTGATTTCAACCCTCGATGAAGGTCTGCTTTTAAATGCTGTTGAAGTGTTCCAGAGACGTCGCCTGGGGTCTACGGGGGCCAAAATTTTGTTTATTTCGAGCTAGGACGCACCGTTTTCGAGATATCAAGGCGCTGCGTACACGACGTAGCAGGGCGGGCCGGACAATTTTAAATAGACGAAAGGGAATCGTATACTGCAACGCACACGGCGGTCAATAAGACTGCGCCGCCAGTGCCCGCCCCGCACCGCGGCATGTCCCTGGCTGCCCGCCGTGGATCGCACAAACCAGTTTGTATACACTAACGCAGACGGCGGCGCGGGCGACTAGCTTAGTCTGCGTCGCGCGCTCTACCAGAATGGTTGTCCTGAACTGACCGTCGTGCACGTTGAGTACAAGGCGCGGGCATCGATGAGCAGACGCGGTCTTTATTGCTTCACGGTCAAAAAGGCCGCACCACTGTGGTGTATGCGCAGCACCTTACTCCATTCTATATTAATTAATCTATATACATATATAAAAGGCAAAAGTGATTGACTGATGTATCAACTCACAGCCTAAACAGCGGGTTCTAGAGATTCCAAATTTGACACGTAGGTTTCTTATAAAATCTAGGGGTCACTAAGAAAGGATTTTTCAAAATTCATCCCCTAAAAGGGTGAAATGGGGATCCAAAGTTTGTATGGGTAAACAAGATTAGTCAGACTCTTTTATCCGAAACTTCACAGGAGTAAGTTCTCCTTACGATAAACGAGTAAACATGTGTTTCAGATTATTTGAAAAGTCAACTCCTAAAAAGGGGAAGGGGGCTGACAAAGTCTGAAAATCAACATGGGTATTGTTTCTATGGTTTATCGGGTCGCTGATTACGAAAACAGCAACGATTTTAAGATGTAGCGTTGCAGACGTGAAATTCCATCTTCTTTGTTGGGATGCGATGGGGTTGAAATGTCTATCAATATGGATGTAGATTTTATGGTTTTTTGGAACTTTGATTTTAAAATGAATATTGTGAACATGAAAATCCAATTTCATGTTCACAATATTCATTCAATTTTGAGATTTTGATGTTGGTCCCATAGAAAAAGTTGATGTAATTTAGCCGTAGAATAACCCCTTAAAGTTTTATTTCACCTTTTCGTTACACACTGTATAATGTAAAATAAAACAAACGTAATCTCTTGTTATTTGTCTTCACAAAATCTTATTATTACACTTAGTCATTAATAAATCAGGTAGCACAAAAATCTATCTTTTGGATGGGGACACGACTCTAGCAAAAATATTTCGGAATTTAAACAACAAAGGTTAATATTTCGGAAACCGATCACTGAATCGAAAAATGGTCTTCACAACCTCGCAATATATTTGAAAGACCCATCCAACGATACCCCAAACGATGGGGTAGACTAAAAATAAATAATTCATCCCTTCTTTACGTGTAGGGGAGATACCCTAGAATTTTTGTTTACAAGATATTATTGTACCATTCTGTCGGCGTGTTTAATGTTTATACTCGTGCAAAATTACAGCTTCCTAGTACAAACAGTATCTGTGCTAGGCCGTGGACTGACAGACGGACATGGCGAAAGTATAAGGGTTCCTTTCGTACCATTTTGGTACGGAACCTAAAAAAGCACGTGTTCAATATTTTTGAATTACGTTTAAAGTGGACTAATTATCATAATTTAGTCAAATAGTCTATTGCCCACGCGTGCAACAACTGAGGTTATTCTTTTAACTAGTAGCTACATTTTAGTCCCCAAAACAAATATATTCCTTGTGCAACTAAAATGTAACAAAAGAAATTATGGTCTGTTTTTCACCGAAGTGAAATAATTTGTCACCGGAATGAAAAAAAAAACACCGAGATGAAGATAAAAATCATCGAAATGAACAACTTCTCACCGAAATGAAAAAAAATCACCGAAATGATATTTTTTCTCATTTCGGTGTCAATTTAGGTCACCGAATTCACCGGAATGAGATCACCGTCATGAAAAACAGCCAATAGAAGTTAACACTACAAGCACAGTATTTATGATAGAAATAAATTGATACTACCTACTTGATCGGGCGACATTAAGTAAAAGTACATATATTTAATAAACATATCGGATCATTGGATCACAACTTTTAACCACTCACGTGAATGAAAAAAAAAGCGGTCCCAAGTCACCGGAACCCACTACTTACGTTTTTGGTGGGAACACCAGACAAGCAACACGCGTCCTCTCACATCAAGCGCTTAGGCGTCCCTGGTGCGCAAGTTTACTGTGCAGTAGCGAGAAGCTAGTGTTGTTGGATGCCTAGATATTCGCGTACAACGAAAATTCACCGCGGTGAAAAATCTAATTTGGACACGTGAATTTGTACTTACCATTCATTAAATACAACAGATTTTGTAATGAAGTTTCCGCAATAAAGTACTGCCACTATTTAGGATTTAAATAAAAAAAGGGAATCCCTAAAAAATCAACTGTTTTTATTATATGATTAAAAGTATACTGAAAAACAAATTGTGCCGCTTCACCGGTATGAAAAACTTAGGTGTTTATATATTTTTTTTCCTTATTAGCGACAATCAGAATGAAAAAATATTTGTAGGCTGCTGTAGGAGACAACACTTTTCATCTAAAAAAAAATATTACAAGTTAAAAGTGCCATCCTGCACTAGCAGTTTCAGCCATGCCGTTTACGATTTGGTGCTGGGAAAATCACCCAGCTGATGGAGGTGGCGCGTAGAAAGGCGTATGCTCGCGCGCCACAGCTGATGGACCGGCGGTACAAGGTGAATCTATGCGCATGCTTTGTGATGGCATACGGGGAAGCCCCACAAAAGCCGATGGAGCTGAAGCATAGGTGGGCGTGTGCTCGCAAACCGCGGCTACTAAACCGGCGGCAAGGTAGGGCGAGGCCACACGTTCAGGTCCAGCTGAAGACGCTGCGGCTAAAGGCGGTGCCGGCACGATGAATGGCGCGTGTTCGCGCACCGTGACTTGACTGTCAACGGCGCTGGGCGAAACCACGCGCTCGCGTCCGGCTGACCGCACCGCAGACGTTTGTGGGATCGGCGGGGCATTATGGGCGGTATTCACATTTGACATCTGAAAACAAGATTGAGTATTAGACGATAATATGCTTTCAGTGTGCGCTACCCACCTGTCCAGTCGTAAACTCCTATATGATTTGGCGCTGTCCGAGTCTTCTAAAGCAGCCAATTCAGCCTGCAGTTCCAAGTTTGCGACGGCATCCTCACGCTCTTTCGAAACGCGATCACGCTCTTTCGAAACGCGATCACGCTCTGCTTGTTTTTCAGCCATGCGGCGCGCATGAGCGGCTTGGATAGCTAGGCGTTGCGCTCGGAGGGAAGAGGATGAACGGTTTGAGCCGCGAAGCGAGCTGCTAGGCTGCGATACGTCAGGTGGCGGCACATCCGATGAGACCACCATTTCACTTAAGTCTCTCTGTATATTTGATGGAGAAACAGTTGCGCCTAACGGGGCATTTGAGCCACTGGGACGAATATAAGATTTCTGTGAAGAAGAGTCATTTGCGCCCGCAGGGGCATTAAAGGCCGCCGCTGCCATGCTCCTTGTTTTCACCATAAGATATAATAATTTTAAAAATTTTGAATTTGGCTAGTTATTTGCCGGGAGAAGGACCAATAAAAACGACAGCGAAGCGAAAGCTTGAGAAAAATACTAGGAGCAGGGCAGGGCTTAATAAAAGGCTGTACTTACATAATATTATGCCAATCCAATTTAATTTACTTATTTTACTTATGACAACTCTTCTTGACACCAAAACAAAATCACACTACTACTCCCAAAAACAGTATCACTTAAGCACATCAAAAATATTCAAATTTTAAAATAAAAATAAAAAAGTATAAACATGTGGTGGTAAAAAGGTCTGTCGCCAACAAAGGTGTTTTTATTCTTATTATTAAGGCACACCAACAGCACATTCATTAAAAAATACAACAAAAGTTACACAGTAATAGATACTAATATTATGACTAAAAATATCGTAGACTGAACTGATTTTGATAAATTTACTACGGAGAAAGTTTAAAAATCATAAAAGCACACTATGCTCGATGATCGAGGCACAATGCGAGCTTTAAAGCTGAAAAAGGAAATCTGGCTGAAGAGTGTGGTCTACCGTCGCTTCCATGGAAGAATACCAGTAGAATGTAAGAATACCAATGGAAAAATACAGGAATTGTGTGTGTTATTATATGCGCCTTTTATTATAATATATTAACACTGTAATGAATTTGATGCCTGAAATAAATGATATATTGTACCTTAAGTATGGGTACCCGACATGTATATTTTTTCGGAAAAAAGTACGGTGACTGCAGTCGCGAATTACATTTTGACAAGAACTTATACAATTATGTAATTTTAATAAGTCACTAGGAGAGGCCTATAACATATATGTTCAGCAATATGATGATGATGATGATGATGATGATGTATACAATGTGAACCAAGTAGCTATTAGTAAAATACGTAAAAAAACAATATTTTTCATATGTACCTACCACCAATGTACATCACATATTTATTTATTTATTTATTTAAAACTTTATTGCACTAATAGTGTACAAAGGGTGGACTTAATGCTAATAGCATTCTCTGCCAGTCAACCGTTGGGTCATGCAGAAAGTTTTCAATTGGTGCGGTGCAGGTAACAGATAAAATAACATAAAAGCTTAAATAATTCAACAATAAACTAAATTTAATATACTTGAATAAATTATTAATAATAAATAAATAATAATAAATACAGATATATCTAAAATACATACAATAAATACATACAAATTAATAATATAGGTGCAATTTATCTATTTTAAGAATTGTCTAACCTTATTCCTGAAAATGATCTTCGAGTCCGACTCCTTGATATCGAGGGGAAGTGAGTTCCAAAGTCGTGTCGCCCTCAGAGAGAAAGATTTAGAAACGAATGTAGAACGATGTGCAGGTGTACCCAGTCGAAGATTTTTAGAGGAACGGAGAGAGCGGTCATGAGATTGGCATAGATACGAGAACATATTCTTGAGATATAACGGTGAGGAGGGATTGTTAAGAATGCCGTATATAATGCCAAGAATTCGAAAATTTCTACGCTGACGGATGGGAAGCCATTTAAGTTAGCCACATAGTAAGCAAATAAAGATTTGAATTTGAATTTGGATTTGAAACAATAATTAGCAGGCTTCTTTAAACGATCCTCCTTAAAAAGTAATCGAACGTCAGACATAAACAACCTTTCGCGGGCTTCTCTGAATGATCCCCCTTAAATAGTAATCGAACGGCACAATAAAACAAACCTGTCCTAAGTCCATACATTTAGTAGTCCATCTACAGTAAAACGTTGAAAATTCAATTTCCAGAGTATTGTGAGCATCGCCTATTGTCTGCCGCGGTGACGCCGGTAGTTGGATACTCCCTGTCATGTTAACATGAGGTGTGCTAATAGGGTTTTAGCAACAAACAATCAGACAAGTGTGGGCTTTACTATACTATTTTCAAGACAACATGAGTTCTGTGACAGTTCACATTTTCCGGTTCACGCATAAGTACTACTTTTATACAGGGTTATTTGTAAAACATCAACAACGTCCTAGGGGCTGATTCTGGTGCTCAAATACAACAACTTTTTCGCCTCATTAAATTAATGATTATGAAAAAACATTTAAGTATTTTACACTAATAAAATTCACCCTATATTCGGACGGACGTGTGGCATCAGAGAGGCAGCCCAAGAAAAGATAGCATGACGATTTGGTCGGTTTCTCCCTGGATCGACAGAGTTTCGTCCTTGACAGATATTAAAATCTTGGGGGAAATCTATTCGCTGTGTGCGCGATGACAGCGCCCCTAGTGTCCACTATTCTTTTGGACTAAGAACTCTCAAATTATGGCATCTGGATGGTTTGAGAATGATTTTCGGATTGTTTTTCTTCGAAATTAGATGAAAATATCTAAAAAGTTTGTGCATATTATAATAAGTTATTTTCTTACTTGAACTAAAATATAAATGTTATAATACGTACGGGATTTGATCGATACAAAATGATATAACTTTCTAACCTCAAACTGGTGCAAAAAGTGAAAGAACTAGTATTTGCACAGCATGTAAGAGACGTTAAAGAGCTTAGAACCAACAGACAAAGCTACTCAATAAAAGCTGTAATCATAAGATAAAAGTCTGTGACACAAACCCCTACAATCATTTTTCTTTTCACAGTAGCTGTCCATTTATTTCTATGCTCCAATTTCCATCTTGATGTTGGAAACGAATCAAACATGCACGAACTGTTTTTCCTATTGTTTCTACACTTTATAACACAACACCTGTGACACATATCGCGAATTTTAACGTTGTTACTTAAAAATACTTAATTTCGTTAGTATGGAATTCTATGGAAATATAGCAATTTGACACATGACAGTCCAGAGTTATTGCACATTTCTGCCAAATAGCGTGCTGCGATCGATTTGACTTCCCCCACCACCCACTTTGCACATAGCGAATACCAAGCAGTGGGACAGTATAGGCTAAATAAAAAAACATTCTAACTGAACAAAGCTGCTAAATGGCACTTATAGATTATATTAATATTCTTTTTAGTAAGTCCTGATAAAATACCTGACATCATATTGCTAACATGCGCCACAGTATGAAATACTTGGATATCATGTCCCCAACCATCTGATATTCATCTAAGAGAGGAAAATTGGAATGTCGTCTACAGACACTACTTTTGGGTAATCGCACAGAAAATTGATACTGTGTCTGCCTAAATAGTGCAATTTATTTGAAGCATTCTTTAAGACTGTTTCGATAACTAGATGTATTTTGCATTGGAATAATAAATGTACTAGTTGTGTAAAGAAATCTTACTTAATATAAATGTGAAAGCTTCTATTTAATGTTTGTTAGGAAAGTTAACATCAGGGGCGTGCATCCCATATAGGTTATTATGCAGAGCCTACCTTCATAAAAAACCGACAGATCAGCTGACCATAATTATTAATTACGTATTCAACAATAAACAATAAATATATTCTAACTATTTTGTCGTCTACCTGTACTTATTCCTTACTAAAGCGCGCAACTTAGATCGTTACTGTAATTTGACCAATGTTAGGCTGCCGCGAGATCGCCTACTGTTTCACGCAAACTTACTCAATTTTCACTAACAGCCTACCCCCATCTGAAACCAATGCACGCCCCTGGTAAAAAGGTTTTATGTAGAATACTACCTATATAGGATCATTTTTATCTCGTTATTGTTCATTACTCTTTGGCTTCATTCTAAAAACTATGTAGACGACTTCTTGGGCAAGAACTAGTACTCATTTGACACTGTAGTGTAGGTACTGTGGTGAAAATTCACTTGTATTACCTTTAACATAATCTGAGTGAAAATTGTGTACCGTGTGGGGACGGCCGTAAAGAATACACTTCCCCATCACCAGCAGGAGGAGTGTTGTAATGGGTGACTAATTCCTGTAGTACAAGACGGGCAGCAGCGTCTGCATGCGAAAAGTTATAAGAACTGTGCTTGCCAACCAACCTGCCAAGCGTGGCGAGTATTGGCAATCCCCCCGATAATAGGTCATTGGAGGAGGCCTACGTTCCACAGTGGACTTCCTATGGCTGAAATGATGATGAGAGTGAAAATTGTAAAGCCTAAAACTATGTATTTAAAGTTTATAAAACAAAAAACATTAAGAGTATTATATTATAACTGTAAAATAGTACTTGATAAATATTTAAAAAGCTTGTCCTACGACAAAACAGAAGAATTACTTGTAGCTTGTAAATAAAGATGGATTAGTAGTATCTCAGACAACTCGAAATTGTATAGTTACCTAAGTAATTAAGCTTTACTAAAGTTTATTATTGTTAATTGATATAATCTAAATATACGTAAGAACTCTCTCGCCTGAAGCACAATTTCTACCTAGTTCAGGCAAAATAACATTTTTTTGCACTGTTTAGTTTTAAGTTATACTAAATGTAACTCTTTTCCTATTATTTAATAAACTCTATTATTTTTTATTACTTTTTATCACTTTATTTAATTTATTTATAATATATTACTAGCTGTTGCCCGCGACTTCGTCTGCGTGGTCTTTAGGGGTATGAAAAATAGATGTTGGCCGATTCTCAGACCTACTCAATATGCTCACAAAATTTCATGAGAATCGGTCAAGCCGTTTTGGAGGAGTACGGGAACGAACATTGTGACACGAGAATTTTATTTATAAGATTATTATTATAATTAAGGCGACTGGGTACACTTTACCAATTAAACCTCACATTCTCGGCTTAAGTAAATTAATTTTAACTTTAAAATTTATAGGACCAACAATCCCAAATTTAAGTCAATCAGACGAGTATAAAGGTGTTAAATTTCCATTTTACTACTGAGATCCCTTCACTTATAAAAAGAAGAATTCATAATCTTTGGTTCGGCTATATTGCTCTTCATAACACATAGATAAAACTAAGTTAAATTAACTTTCTACAAAAAAAAAATCGGAATCGGTTTATGCGTTTGGAATTAACGATGCCACTAACAAACAGAGGCACAGGCATCGGTGTAAAACTTACCATCCCTCAGGCCAATAATACATACTAGACACAATTTAAACATTACGTTGTCTATGCCACGGCGCGGAATCCAATAAGTTAAGGCGAGTCGTTTAGGACGGCTCGCAATAATCAAAATTTTTAACGATTTTACAAATAGCTACTCTGGTTTACACTGTATGCTGATCACAATGTTATTCGTGGTTGTAGTAATCTTTGCTTAAAGAAAAAAAAACAATATTTTCTTATAACTATTTACATACTGACTATATAAAAAGAGGCTGACAGCAGTGATCAAGTTTCTTGCAAACAATTCACCTCTTTGAGTCAGACTTGGTTGGAGACATCAGTTTTAATCAATCATTCTATTTATGATCAAACATTATTAGGTGAGTGTGAGAGCATCTGGAAATTGCGTAAATGTGACCCCACTAAACAAAACCCAAGGACTGTATTTTGACATAATCGGAAAATTAGAGATTATAAGAGATGAATGGAAGTAAGTGAGCTAAATTGATGATTAAAGATTGGCAAGCCCTAACCACCGACAGGGATAATTGGAGAGGCTTAGGGAAGGCCTTTGCCCAGCAGTGGGACAGAAATGGCTGATTAAAAATTACAATAATAATACTTTAAGCAGTCGCTATTTGAAAATAACGTTAAAAATATTGAATTCCGATGGCTGCCTTGAACGATCACCCTTAACGCCTATTTTTGCGTTGAGGGTTAAAAACAAAATGTTTTCCAAAAGATAATACGTACAAAAGTTGTTTGTATCGAGGCTACAAGATCCGAGGTGTGAATCTATTTGCCCAACCCTCAATACGGGTTTATTGTGTTTACCGGACATCGGACAACACGACGGACATATAACACTATATTGTAGCTAAAGGACATCATCATATTAGCCATGGACGTCTACTGCAGAACATAGGCCTCCCTCAGTTACTTCCAGATTGCCCGGTTGGAAGCGGCCTGCATCCAGCGGCTTCCTGCAACCTTTACCAGGTCGTCTGTCCACCTTGTGGGTGGACGTCCTACTCTACGCTTGCCAGTACGTGGCCTCCATTCTAGAACCTTTCTGAAATGTAATACATGCAGGATATATTTAAAATAAAACACATAATCACTTTACAGCCAATTTAAAATTACAAGCAACAAATACAATTAACAACCACACAAAGATATATAAAAACTCCATCAACATTATACCCACCACTGCCCCAATATCGTCCCCTTGCCTCCCCTTTTTATGATCAAAACATTGTTTGTCAACAAACACACAATATATTAAATATGAAAAGCAGAGAGCAAATGACGCTATCATGTGGATCATTGACAGACCTATATACCAGTTAATTAATTTATATTTGCGACCGCACACTGCCATTAGAAGCAAGGCATTTGATATGAATATTACCCACATTATTACAATAATTCCGGCTAAAAATAAAACGAAAGCGTTCTCTTTTTTTTCTATCAGGTTACTCAGTTCCGGGTGTTGACCTGGAAATAGATAAACATGATTGAAATACACTGGAGAGCAATGAGATCCGAGTCGTAAGATGGCCGAATTTATTAGGTACTTTCAAGTGTAGGTCGTAAGAAACAACGTAGAACAACATAGAAACATAAAAACTGTAAAGAAAATGTTTTAGAATCGTAATATACAGGGTTACATTGAAAAGGGAATCAAATCTTTAGGAGTGACTCAGAATCAATAACTTATTAACAATTATAACAATCTTTATTGGCTTTACATATTTTCTGATCTTGAAACTTATTATGACCAGTGTCTCCTTTTAAGTTAGCCTGTGTCAGGAGACACCGCTCTTCCTTAAAATAGTAATAATTATCGTAATCTAACGAAAAAAGATAACAATGTTGGACTTAGATAAAATTCTTACAAAGTAAACTCTCACTACTACAAAATACTTACAACTAAGGGTGTGTGTGTCTGAGTGTGTGTGTGTGTATTGTGTATGTGTGTTGTGTGTGTGTGTGTGTGTGTGTGTGTGTGTGTGTGTGTGTGTGTGTGTGTGTGTGTGTGTGTGTGTGTGTGTGTGTGTGTGTGTGTGTGTGTGTGTGTGTGTGTGTGTGTGTGTGTGTGTGTGTGTGTGTGCGTGTGTGTATATGTATGTGTGCATATTAACTATGTTATATTGTGTTATGTTATGTTATTGTGGTGTATTATGTTATGTTACGTTAATCGAACTATGCAAAGAACAAGATTTTTTTTTCACATATAATTATTTCTATCCGCTGTTAAAAATCGTATGCGTAGATAATTTAACTCATTTATTTAAAAATATATACCGTATGTGCACTGCGTAAGGTCCTTGTTGGCTCGCCGTACCTACGCCTCTGACGAATGACCGATGACGAAGAGACTACGAAAGCCGCGCTTCGTAGTCTCTCTATTGACTTTATTTTCGGATATTTCAAAGTATTTTTTTTTTCGTAACATAAGATTAATAAAAATAAAAACGATTAAGATACTTCTTTAAATTGTTCCCTAGATTAATTTTTTTTCAATTTGGCACCCCTTTACAATATAACCCTGTATAAAACAAAATATCAATAAAAAAATCTATATGGCCCAAACTCATGATAGCAACCAAATTTTGTGCGTAAAAAGGCTTACTATAATTTATGGCATCTAAGTAATCAGCTGCTAAGAAAAGTAAGTTTTAACTGCAGCCTAGGCTAGTAAAGAAGGTGCATGTAGCTCAGTAACGGCAACAGTTTTTAAAAATACAAAGAACCCTAACAAAAATAAAAATAACTGTTGACATTATTGCTATAAATACCTAATTTAAGTACTGATGATTTATTGATTGTACGTAAAATGTTTTCATTGTCTACTGTTAATGTTTGCATGCTATGTTGTATGGCTAAGTAGGTCATGGCACTGTCTCAAACCAAAGACCACATTTTTTCATGTACTGTACCCTACTTAATAGCAAATAAAGATTTTGTATTTGTATTTTTTATTTGTAACGCTTTATCAGTGATTACCAAAGTTAAGTAACTCACGCTGCGATTAAGAATGGATGGGTGACCCGCCCATATTTAGTGTCATTTATCACAAGCATCTCCGTGCTTTTGAAGGCACGTAAAAAGATGGTCCCAGCTAATATCGCTTGATACTAGTTGTGAAGTAATGTAAAGCCTATATTCAAAGGGTCAGAGGCCATAAGGAGGCATGATTATATTTGACAGTAAGGTTTAGTCACTGGCCTTACAAGACTCCTCTACCGCACCGCACTAGGCCCGAGCCCTCTCCCCCCCCTCCCTTGTATGGCCCTCATAATCGAGATAAGGCCCTCTGCAGGGAGGGACATATTCATATATTCATATTAATTTATTTACTTTATAATGTAAACCAATAGCAGTACAGTTAATAGGCATAAAAAGATGGTAATAAAATAGTTACATTATAACCTCTATGAGGCATGAACACAATTATTTGATAAGTAGATAACTTATTAGGTTATTAGATCCAGATAAAATACTGAAAAATTATAATATCCATACCTATAATATAAAGTATTGTCTGCAATGGCCCCAGGAGAAACGACAATATTATGAGTATTGAAGACAAAAACAAGCAAGCCAGATTCCATGTCCAAAACTGGCAGTATTTTAAACACATTTTTATTTATATTAACCAAACAATTTCATTAAAATAATGTTTTTTTTATTAGCATTTTATTTTCGTTTTACTGACAGATTTTGACGCAATATCTGTCAGTGGTTCTGTTTTTAATCATTGATATCAAAATATTTTCAATTTTTTACAATAGGCTATTTGACTATTTTCTGGAATAGAGTTATTATTGTTGGTAATATTTAAATAAAGCGTCAACAATTTTATTTTAATTTTTAAACCTTTGAAAATAATAAAAAATAGTATTTCATTCTTTATGTTTTTAAAAGCCAGCGAAAATGCCGTCTGTCGTCGATGTACTTGTTCGTGACGTCACGAGCCTTTACATACCCATTGCGTTATAAAGTACTAGAACAGGCATGTTAAAAACCTTCGTCGACGGTCACACTACTCATACACTGTGCGAGCGTAGCGCATAATCTAGCTTTGGGATGTCAGTTCTAGTACAAAGTTAGTCAATGGTGACGTGCCTGTCATTGTTGCTGGCGTTTTTGACAATGTAAAATACCGATAAAAATATAACATTCGAAAATGTATTTTTTACAGTAATCATATATTATTTTTAATAACTATTAATATGTTTCGGTTCCATATGGTGCAATCTATTAAACTAAATAATTAGTTAAGTAAATTTTGGTACAAGGCAAATAGCCTATTGTATACTATCAGCACCAGTAAAAACTTCTCTACTTCAAGGAATTTATAAGTACTACGTAGGTCTAGTACTTATAAATTCCTTGATCTACTTAGATACTCCTTCGCGTTCCACTTAACCATGGTAGACCGTAAAAACAATGGAAAACAATATAGTTTTTTTTTAAGTGGCACGCAAAGTTGCAAAAGGCATCGAACCTAATTGGCATACCTCAAGTTGCAAGTAACCTTAAATAATGTTATTTTGGTGTACACCAATTATACATACGTTAATTGATCTAGAAAATAATTACAAACAACAAATATTCTTTAGCAAAATGTCGTAAATTATATACTTTGTTCAGAATTTCAGGTGAACATGTAATATACATTTTTATTTACATAAATTGAAATTCTGATCAAAGTGTATAATTTACGTTACTTCGTCAAAGAGTATTCGATGTTTATATTTATTTTCTCTTTTGATTAATGTATGTTTCATAGACGTACACCAAAATAATGTTATTAAAGGTTACTTGCAACTTGAGGTATGCCAGGCTCCAAAAAAGTTCGAAGTCTTTTAGAGAAACAAGGAATTTATAATATAAAATAAAATAAATAAATAAATATTGGACAACATCACATACATTGCTCTGATCCTGTGATAAGTAGCTTAAGCACTTGTGTTACAGAAATCAGAAACAACGACGGTACCACAACACCCAGACCCGAGACAACATAGAAAAGTTATTTTTCTACATTGACCGACCGGGAATCGAACCCGGGACCTCAGAGATAGTCTGGTATACTCGCCTCTCGGCTACGGAGGTCGTCTTACTAATATGTACTTTGATCAGCTCATGTTAGTCCATAGCTGGGTATAGGCGTCTCCCAATGTGCGGCACTAAGCCCGATTTTTGGCTATTTCTTGTCCATTCGTTGCCAGCTGCTTTGCGTATATGATCGCTACAGATAGTTGTAAGTATATTGTCAAGAACAGTGTTTTTCGACTTTTTAATAACATGACCATAGTATTAAAAAAATCCGCGACCTTTGCTTTTCTTCATGTAAGTTATTTAGTTAAAAATATCCATCCATATTTTTTTTATTCGTTTGTTTTATTAGGGTTCGGATATTGTGGATTCAGTATAATAGGCTAGTTTCCTGGGTCCAAAAAAGATTATTCTATTTAGTCCGTCAGTTAGATTATCAAAAAATATTGGACCCTTATTTTGTCTTTTGTCAATCAAACAAAAAATGACAAAGATAAAGCGCATCAAAGTGAGCACGTGACGTCACGCCTTACTATAAAGTGTCGCAAGGCGTGACGTTACGCGGAACTTTAACGGGCTATATCTTCATCCATTTTTTTGATTGAGAAAAAAAAAATGTGTCAAATATTTTCTGTTAATCAAACTGACGGACTAATTAGATTTTTTTAGGAAACTAGCCCTTTCCATCTTTTTAAACTATATCGATTTTTTTGGGGCAGTTCAATCGACCTCTTGCGCTCTCCGACAGAGGCTTGGAACCTACAGGTTAAAACACTGGTCAAGTATATTCTATTGTAGTAACCAACAAACGTAACGTTCCGTGTGGGGACAGCCGTATAGAATAGACTTTCTCACCACCAACAGGAGGCGTGTCTTAAGATGCGACTAATTCTTGTAGCACGAGACGGGCAGCGTGTCTGCGTGCAAAACCTAATAAAAAATTGCGCTCGCCAACCCGCCTGCCAAGTGTGGCGAGTATTGGCAATCCCCCCCAATGAAAGTTATTGGGGGAGGCCTGTGTTCAGCAGTGGACGTCCTATGGCTGAAATGATGATCATGAACCAAATAAAACTAAAAAAATATCTAAAACAATAGCCAAAATATTGCATTATTACGGTATCATAATCATTATATGATTACTTACTACGGAGATTAGTATGTCGTAGTCGGCTAGTAGGGCCCAAAAAATAAGGAGACATGTTCTGCCCCATATGGGCCAATAATGTTATTATTGACGTTCATAAGTGGCAGTTTTCTGCCCTAAACTGAATAAATGATTTTTGACTTTTGACTTTGACTTTGACTACGGTTTGGCTATGGACTACGATCGTAGGCAGAACTGTGAACGACTACGAAATCACTGATTGTTTTTTTTTTTACATTAAACTTAAATTTGTGATAAGTTTCATAATAAACAAGACCGATTTTAACAATTTAATTATTTTTAAATCTTTTTCGTTTATTTTTGTTTTTAATTCCCTTAAATATTTTAAAAAATTAAATACTATCGAGTGTGTCATTCAAATTCTTAACCATTATTATTTAGTGTTAAAAATGGTCAACTTATCAGAATGCTTTAAAGGCATTACTGATAAAGTTAATAATAACGAAACCCTTTAATTATGTGTTTAAAGCAACATATAAAATTCCAAAATAATCTTATAATAATATTTCTTTGAGATTTCCCAAACCAACTGTTTATCCATTCGTCTTTCTGTCTAGTTATGAATGGGCTAGTTTCTTCAAAAAATCTAATTAGTCCGTCAGTTGGATTAATAGAAAATATTGGACACGTATTTTTTCTTTTCTGAATCAAACAAAAAATGATGAAGATATAGCCCGTTAAAGTTCCGCGTAACGTCACGCCTTGCGACACTTTTTAGCAAGACGTGACGTCACGTGCTTACTTTGATGCGCTTTATCTTCGTCATTTTTTGTTTGATTGACAAAAGACAAAATATGGGTCCAATATTTTTTGATAATCTAAATGACGGACTAAATAGAAAAATCATTTTTTGACCCAGGAAACTTAAGCCCATTAAAATTTTGAAAATAACTATTTCGTGACTTCAATGTACGATTTTTTTCTTTATTACTAATTAAGGAATTAAAGTTTGTTTGTTTATATGAAAGACTAGTCCTAGGACTAGGTCCAGGACTACTCATTAGATTTTAAAAAATAAGCAAATTTGTTTTTTAAACTTGCAACATGGACGAAAACCGCTCGAAACCTGCACATTTTAAGAGGAATGAGTAATAGATGGCGCTGATTCACATAGAAGTCGCTGGTCTGTGTCAAAAATGTTAAATGTGTAAACAATAATAATATTTACCAATGGGAAACCACACTGCACATTTTTCCCATGACCCCATTAACGCAAGGTGTCGTCATCGCTGTGCGCGCGCACTTAATAAAAATAGTTAAATTCAAATAAATAGGAATAAATCAATATTGGACAACATCACATACATCGCTCTGATCCTTAGGTAAGTAGCTAAAGCACTTGTGTTACAGAAATCAGAAACAACGACGGTACCACAACACCCAGACCCGAGACAATATAGAAAAGTTATTTGTCTACATTTACCGACCGGGAATCGAACCCAGGACCTAAGAGATAGCAGCACCTAGTCCAGTATGCTCGGCTCTCGGCTACGGAGGTAGTCAATCGTATGCTTAAAATTTGATGTTTTAATTACATTTTGTTTAGAGAACAAATAGTGTAAACAAATCTAACGCTTCTAGATTCTATTAATCAAAATGATGTATTAACTTTCTTGAAATAAATACATGAATACTCATTTATTCAGTAAATATACCCTCTTCTGGGCACTTAAACACGTCCAAAACTATAGGTAGCTTAGCCCTACCACCGCTTCGGGACTACATATCGGCTGGTGATGAGAAGAAACGGCGCAATAAAGTCACTTTTGTCATCCTTTTTTACAGGAAATACAGTTACAAGACATGTAGTAAGTGTGAGCTAAGCAGGTTAAGTCCATGCAATCTTGTGGTTTAAATAATCGTTTATTTTATAATCCTTTTTCCATAAGGTTTTTTTATGTGAATTTTGAATTCATGTACAGGTATTCCAACAAGAGTCTGTGGTACTTTATAAAAAAAAATATACATTTCCGCAAGAATGAATTACCAACTGTGTGGTCTGAAGTTCGGACTTCATCCATTCCCGATAGGTGTCACATCATATTTCGTCTGGCCAGTGTGATTATTTGATCAATGGTTCTGTCACTGTTGCCAGTGATCAAATAATCACTACGATAATGGTTATGATAAGTTGCGAAGCCTGTGTCAAACTTGCATCATAGTGGCAAGCACAGAAAAAAACAACATTGAAGATTTGGTGCGGGGTAGTCTCACGAAAAGCATGGTCGATCTATTTTAATATTTTTTATTTATCATTTAAAGAGCTTTAGAGTGCAAGTTTGGTGTAGTTTGTGTTCTAATGTTTGGTGAAGTGATAAAGATCTGAAACTATTGAAATATCATTGTATTCAACGCCGCATCGAGTGTCAAGTGACTTGTCTCAAGACAACTTCCTTTAGACCAGATAGCGTCCTGAAACCTGCTTATACGGGAAGAGTAGCCTTCACTGAATCCAAGAAAAGCAATAGAAACTAAACACCCGTTATTTATTGTGAACTATGTCAAGAATACACTCGACATTGGCAGAATCACTGCTCTGCGAGAGCGGGATGAGTCCATATTAAAAAAAAACTACTTTGTCATTTGCGTCTACATTAGTTGACAACGGTTGACAAGACCGAACACACTAGTGCCATCTGAGATTAGTTTTGCCTTTCCCGTTCGAGGCGAGCGAAGCCGCAGGCAAACTTAGTTAGTACTTATAGAGTAGAAATGTCATACGATTTGTTCGACAAATTTTTCCGGCATATTTTAATCTGTATCTGTACTATTTTTGTACGGGCGAGCGTTGACAGGAGCTGTCATTTCATACTAAATGTAAGTGAAAAATCACTTACTAGTTTCGGAAGAAAGATGGTTCGTGTTACTGCTCTATAGAGTATGTGCTCGATGTTACATAATTACCAAACTCTCACATATTACTACTAGAATTTAGTTGTAAGCTTCTCGTATCAATTCTTGAACAATGCGAAGCAGCTTCCAAAGCTTTCGAAGCTAAAACGTTCTAAGCTGCGCAATAACAGAATTGCAAGCGGTGGATGGACGCCGACAAATGGCGTGAGCACTTCATTATGAGGTACACCGGAACGACACAATGGATTGTGCCTCGTATTAGGCCATCTGAGAGCAGTATTTTTAATTTGTTTTAGCAAATATTTGATCATAACATATTTTAACAAAATATTGAATGACAGATGTATTCTACGAATTGGAAGACGCAGCCTGGGAAGAACTATTACCTGGTGGACTGGCGACCGAGACGGTTTCAGGATGCTAGTTGCAAACGGCCCAGAGCCGCTTACTGTGGCCTTCTGTAGGGCAAATACCCCCCCCCCCCCCCGTATTTCTATCAGTGGATTTCTAAAGGCTGGTAATAGATGTTCAACGTCTTTTGAATTAAAATCATATTTTAAAAAAGGTCACTTAAATAACCAAATTTACAAAATTAAACCTTAATTATAACACGTAATCTGTTAGATATTTTATAAATAAAATGTCTGATAAAGCTTGCTGTCTTGTAGAAGAGCGCATTAATTGTAAAGGTCATCCCTAAGGCAAAGCCTGTAATGGTGGTCTAGACGAAGTCAGGATGCTGCAGGTTCGAATTTTTTTATAAGCAAGACATTTGTGCCTAAGTCATGGAAGTTCAAAAATGTATTTAAGTATGTTTATCCATTATCTAGTCGCTATAGTACAAGCTTTATTTAGTTTGGTGCTAAAAATGGACATGATAGTTGAAAATTGTTTGTTAAATCTTTAAATTATTTTGTTTAAATATTCATTCCCGCTATCTACAATGTCCTGCGAGTGTACGTCGCGGAATTTGCAAAAATGTTCATTAACAGAGTCCAAGGTACCGTCCGCAACAAAACAATAACACTAATGCACCCGCGTACAGTCGGGCCAAACAATGTGTTCGCAAAACGCTTCTCAGTTCATTTGTATAACAAATGGAGCGAGCGCACTTAGGGATGAATAGGCAAATTTTAGATGAATATCACTTACGCTTGTGGCTCAGTGGCTGTAACGCTTTGGTAGTGATTATTACAGTTAAGCAACCCACGCTGCGGTTGTGAGTGGATGGGTGACCATTCCGACCATGTCTAGTAGTGACATTTATCACAAGTATCTACGTGTTTCGGAAGGCTCGTTAAAACTAGTACCGGATAATATCGCTTGATATTAGTCGCAAAGCCTAATTAGAGGCCTTAGGCGGCTTATATATTCAAATATATTGTACATCCGAAAGTAAGGTTAGTTACTGGCCTTGCAACAACACTGCACCACACTGGGCTGGGCACTAAATCATTTCATAAATATTATGCACTAAATAGCAATATTTGTGTACCTAACACAATTATTTACGAATAATAAAGTTTACACAATGCATTTATTGTAAGATTAACGAAAACTACGCAAACCGTACGATTTCTGGCAGTAAATAAATCACAAATGCCTGGTAACCTTTTTAACTGCTTGACGTTTCAAAAGTTTATAGGAACACTACAAGCTGTCATCTCCATACAATGGGCTAGTTTTCTAAAAAAATCTAATTAGTCCGTCAGTTAGATTAACAAAAAATACGTGTCTAATTTTTTCTTTTCTTAATCAAACAAAATATTATGAAGATATAGCCCGTTAAAGTTCCGCGTAACGTCACGCCTTGCGACGTTTCTTAGCAAGTCGTGACGTCACGTGCTCACCTTGATGCGCTTTATCTCCGTTTTTTTTTTTTTTTCTCTTTATTTTATTCTCTTTTTGTTTGATTGACAAAAGACAAAATATGGGTCCAATATTTTTTTATAATCTAGCTGACGGACTAAATAAAAGAATCTTATTTTGACCCAGGAAATAAAAAATAAATAGCAGGGTTACTAGTCGTTAATGGAATGGAATGGCTCCATTCCATTCCATTCCATCCGTAGGTAGCAAGCCAACAGTAACTTCATTTACAAAGCGTTAAATATAGGAACACTTTTGAGATAAGTCATGTGAACAATTCTATCATCGGTAAGCAAAACGATTTCTCAGTTACAGGAACGGGGCCATAACCTGCTTAGATCGCACTTACTACATGTCTTGAAACGGTATTTCCTGTAAAAAATTCTGACAAAAGTGACTGAGTTTGTTGCGCAGTTTCTTCTCATCACCAGCCGATATGTAGTCCTGAAGCGGTGGTAGGGCAAAGCTATATTTATGGGACGTGTATAAGTGCACGAAAGAGGGCTTATATTACTGAATCTTAAATTCTAAACTCAAAGTGCCGTGTGGGGACGGCCTTAAAGAATACACTTCCCCACCGCCAATAGGAGGCGTGTCGTAAAAGGCGACTAATTCCTGTAGCACGAGACGGGCAGCAGCGTCTCCGTGCGAAATCTTATAAAAAACTGCGCTCGCCAACCCGCCTGCCAAGCGTGGCGAGTATTGGTAATCCCCCCCAATGAAATTCATTGGGGGAGGCCTATGTTCAGCAGTGGACGTCTTAAGGCTGAAATGACGATGATGATGATGAAATTCTAAACTTAATTAGTGTTTGTGTAAAAGTATTTATCTTACCGACTATACTTCATACAGTTTTGAAAATCCGTAACGGAATTCCCATACTGAGAGTACAGTTGTAGAAAAAAAGGCGCACGCCGAGAAATATTGCATTTTTAACTGCACACGCTATGCGCTAAGTTTTTTAATAACCGCTTTCCAGGTATTTGTGGCCTTTTCTAGTGGATACGGGTAATGAGTTTTTCTGTGAGTGTTTGTTTTATAGCTTGTAATGAATGAATGAATGAATGAATGAATGAAATATTTATTTGCTTAATTAATATAATAATTAATTGTACTACTAATACTTAAAACATGGTACATTAAGATATTCACAATGTCGCGCCATGTTATTATGTATGGCATGTAAAATCTTATATATAAAATTCTCGTGTCACAATGTTCGTTCCCGTACTCCTCCGAAACGGCTTGACCGATTCTCATGAAATTTTGTGAGCATTTTGAGTAGGTCTGAGAATCGGGCAACATCTATTTTTCATACCCCTAAAGACCACGCAGACGAAGTCGCGGGCAACAGCTAGTATTTATATATTAACAAGCTGTCAAGGCGAACTTCATAACGTCTCTTAATTTTTTTAGTATTTTTTTTATGTTTTAATAGCTATTCTGCTATTCGGGGCTTGTTAGATTTGTCTCCAATCTAACAAATCAAACATTATAATAATCGGTCCAGCCGTTTTTGACTTATAAACGGTCTGACTAACCCGAATTAGTTTTAAATCTATATAAAAAGAAAGTCGGGTTAATTACACCATTTATAAGTAAAGAACAGCTGTACCGATTTTTATGATATCAATTCAATTCAATTCAATATATTTATTGCATTCTATAATGTTACACAGGTGTTATAATTAGATACATAAAACAGATCATTATAGACCCTGTAGGGCACAACAATAAGATAGGTATTGTGGGCAGAGAGGATGACGCCATGCATAATTAGATCAATTTGTTTATTTTAAGAATATTTGGTTTGTTGGATTTGTCTCTGCCCCGAATAGCAGAATAACTATAAAAAACAAGGAAAAATATACAAAAGTATATACATAAAATAGATCATTATAGACCCTGTAGGGCACAACAATAAGATAGGTATTGTGGGCAGAGAGGATGACGCGATGCATAATTAGATCAATTTGTTTATTTTAAGAATATTTGGTTTGTTGGATTTGTCTCTGCCCCGAATAGCAGAATAACTATAAAAAACAAGGAAAAATTTACAAAAAATATATATGAAGGGGTAGTACGAAGTACGCTGGGACGGGAGTAATAATGATTAAAATCGAATGTATTTACAAATTAATTTTAATTCTATGTAGCTGTGCTGCGCCAATGTCTTTTTTCACTTAATTTTAAATCTCATTTTAAGTTAACTGTATTTATATAAGTTCATATGAGAATTAACTTTTTTGACCTAAACCTAATTAATTGTACTTAAGACAGTCAGAGGCCCAGTTCCCGTAATTTGACAATTGTCGCAATCCGGTGTCGATCCGGTCCCAGTAACATTACTATCACAAACGGTATTCTCGTAAACTTTCAATTTGACGTAAAATTATTAAAACTATCCCAATAAGACTAAAAACAGAGCAAAAAAATATCTAATTTTGGTTTCTTCCATTTTCAGTCGCATTACGAACTATAGATAGATAGATAGATACTCTTTATACAGATAGATATACTTAATTGCATTTTTTGAGTTTACGAGAATACCGTTTGGGATCGTAATGTTACTGGGAGCGGATCAACACCGGATTGCGACTATTGTCAAATTACGGAAATTGGCCCTCTGATGTTTTGGTCATTTTGAGATTAAATTACAGTCATTTACTTCATTAGTTAAAATTCTAATATGATAAAAAAACATCTAAAAGCTATGAATGCAATTTAGTTTGAAATAGACGGGATCTAAGTCTATAAATATAAAAATGAATTTTAATTTCCCATGGTCATCGCATCACGCGTGAACGGATTGAACAATTTCGCTAATTATTTGTTTGTTGTGTTAATTATTGTCAGGAAAAGGTTATTTGAAAAAAAAAATTCGCAGAAAATCCTTTATGAATAAACTCAAGATCACGCGAACAAAGTCGCGGGCAACAGCTAGTATTTTTATACATATCTTATACACTTTTACACACATTTATACAATTTATCTTATAGATTGCAGTTCTGGGTACAAAGCGCCAATCTATAGGATGCCTTGTACGATAATTTGATTGAGAGACACTTAAGTTCAGCGGTGGACGTAGGTAGGTACTATAACTGAAATGATGATGATCAAATGTAATCCGTTTGTTAAACCAAATAAGTATGCCTATCTGTCAATCATCATCATCATCATCATCATCATTTCAGCCATAGGACGTCCACTGCTGAACATAGGCCTCCCCCATTGACTTCCAGATTGGCCGGTCAATAATACTCATTTATTTTGTACATAGGCCCTCTTCCGGGCACTTATACACGTCCCAAAATATAGCTTAGTCCTACCACCGCTTCGGGACTACATATTGGCTGGTGATGAGAAGAAACGGCGCAACAAACTCAGTCACCTTTGTCAGCCTTATTTTACATGAAATACAGTTTACAAGACATGTAGTAAGTGTGAGCCAAGCAGGTTAAGTCCATGCACTCTTGTCGTTTAAATAATTGTCTATTTTATAATATCCTTTTTTCATAAGGATTTTTTTAATGTGAATTTTGAATTCATGTACAGGTAATTCAACAAGAGTACGTGGTACTTTATTGAAAAATTTAATACATTTCCCCAAGAATGAATCACCAACTTTGTGTAGTCTGAAGCTCGGAACGGCAAGATTATTTTAATTTCGAGTATTATATTGATGAAAATCACTTTTTAGGCTAAACAAACTAAGATTTTTTCGAATCATATCATATTAAGAACCTAGTTTGCAATTGTTTTTGTGAAACACACCTGCATACACACTTTTTAACCGGCCAATCTGGAAGTCAATGTTCAGCAATGGACTTCCTATGGCTGAAATGATGATAGATAGATGATGATGAAGATAATTTAAAAAAAAAAATTTGCTAAAACAAAACCTTTCACTAACACCTACTAAGGTGATTTTTATGATAATAGTTACATTAGAAACAAACATGCCGTTTCGAACTTCAGACTACACAAATTGGTAATTCATGCTGTATTAAATTTATCAATAAAATACCACAGACTCTTTTTGAACTACGTATAAGTTTCAAAATTTAAAAATTCTAATTCTTCTTTAGTAGTGTCTACGCTTATTATAGGTAAGTACTTAGTAACTTGCTGCTGCTTAGGTCCAGTCGTCTTGATGCTTTATTTCCTGGTATAGGACTGTTAAAGAAGACTTGAGTTTGCAGTGACATCTAAGAAAATACTGTAATTTGGTTTTTCTAAAGTAAGTACGCATCTTATAATGATAGAGATGAAATAATTAAATTCAAAGTCTTTGTAATTTAAATTAAAAACTATTGCTTAAATTGCTCAAATTAAAAACAATTGCTACATTGTATTTAATAGGTTTTGTCGACATTACCTTAAAAGTATGGGAAACTAACAAGCCATTTTGGATATCAAATATTTTGCAAAAAAAATTTTTACTCCATTATGAGTAGCGCCACCTAGCGGGGAGTAGTACAACTAAAAGCAATTAAAATTCCGTTTTTAATTAATTTAAAATTTAGAACAACATTTTATGAGTATAATTTTCCTTAGTCGTCATTTAAATATTTTTCTTTCTGCAAGGCGTTAACTTTTAAAACGTAGTAGCGCCATCTATCGAGGAGTAGCAAAAACAAATTGCATACTAAAATATTCAACAAGGGCGAAAAGTTACAACGATATATAAATCTACTATTACACATCAAAGTAGGCTTTATTCCTAAAGCCAAAAGATTGAAAGTCCTAAAGCCGGTAGTGCCAAGAAATAACATCACTGAAATATTCAGAACACAGTCGGTGGGTGAAATAGGTATATCGTTCCTCTAGCAATAACGAAAGAGAAGGTGCGTGTATTTCTTCTTAATTATTTTCGTCTATTACTCTAGAGAGTATCAAATGTAACGGTATTGGCAACAGAGTAAATATATTTCCCGCGCGAACTGACGTTTGGTATTTTTTTAAGCCAGCCAGACATTAGCAACCTCTTTGCGGTAAAAAAAAGTTTTTTAAAAATTTTGCATGATATGAGGCTTTGTATTGTGCAAGAGTGACAGAGATAGCGCCATATTGATAGAGCAGTGCCGCTGTAGGTACAATAGAGTGCATGATAACAACATTTCTGTATCTGTGCTACAACACAGTGTCAAAATTCAATGTGCATTAGTAGTTCCTAGAAAGTTCTGTGTTGCTTGCTGGAAAGCGGTATTTTGTTGCTGTGTGACGTGTGTGCATAAGGGTTAAGATAGTGTGTGTATATATATATGTGTGCGTGCCTGGAGGGTTGAAGCGGACGCAGTAATGGTAGCGTGTGCAAAAAAAATTTAATATAACAATAATTTGAGAATTTTATATAGCGCTTTGGGGTTTAACTTCATCATATCAGCATTATTATTAATATATTTATTGCCACACATATCTAAGTACAGACGACCTCCGTAACCGAGAGGCGAGCATACCGGACTTGGTGCCTGAGGTTCCAGGTTCGATTCCCGGTCGTTCAATGTAGAAAAATAACTTTTTTATATTGTCCGGGTCTGGGTGTTCTGGTACCGTCGTTGTTTCTGATTTCTGTAGCACAAGTGCTTAAACTACTTATTATAGGATCAGAGCAATGTATGTGATGCTATCCAATAAAGGGGTTGAATATGAACCCTAAAAAAAAAATAAGAGCGTCAAAGAACAAATTGCCCGCTTTTTTGTCTAGCCACTGTCAGCCATCTTCTTAAGGTCGTCGGTCGCCGAGGCATGGTCTCCACTTAAGAACCCGTTTACTCTACCTTTCATCGGTATATGGCCCGCCCATTGCCACTTCTGCTTGCTAAATTATTGGACTATGTTCATTACTTTGGTCTTCCGTCGGATCGTTTCGGATTTAACGAGATCCCAAGCATCGACCTTTTCATAGCTCGCTGAGTGACATGAAGTCGGTGGGCCAGCTTTACTGTCATGTTCCACGTTTCGGCTCTGTAGGGTAATTAAATACAATTCAATTCAATATATTTATTGCGTTCTATAATGTTGACTTGAACAGTAGTAGCTCGAGACTTGCCTCATAAATGCGTGGGTCGTGAATTCGAATCTCAGTACGTACCGCTAGATTTTCCTAAACTCGCTCGGCGGTGAGGGAAAACATCATGAGGCAATCATTACATTCAAATAACATTGGGTGTGTCACTATCAAAAACAGTACTCTCTTACACTTAGAATATAACGTAATATTATTGTCAGTAAGTTAATTATGCGACTGAAAATAGAACAAAAAAGAATTCATTTTAGTTTGTTCTATCACAAACTATAACTGCATGTTTTGAGTTATAGTCGAGAATACTGTTTTTGATCCTAATGCTACTGGGACCGGATCGGAACTGGATTGCAACAACAGTTGAATTACGGGAATTGGGCTTCTGCTCTATTAATTCATGGTCTGCACTCCAGTTCTAGTCTTCTGCATAGCTCTATAAATTTTGAGTCATGATAAATTTAAAAAAATAACTAAAAAAATGTAAAAAAATGATTATTTCGTTAACACACAAAAACGTAAACAATATTGAGGCTGGGATCTACCCAGTAAGTACTCGTGGTACCTGTGGCGGGAGACCCCGCTCTTCTTTTACAATATAGAGGTACATAGCAGACTTATATATCATAACGTACAAAAATGGTGTGTTTGTGTGTGTTTGTGTGTGTGTGTGTGTGTGTGTGTGTGTGTGTGTGTGTGTGTGTGTGTGTGTGTGTGTGTGTGGGTCTGTGTGTGGGTGTGTGTGTGAGTGTGTGTGTACAGAAACTCCATTGGAAATATTGACTATCTGATACATCGTATTCATAACGGAAGGATGTCTTTACATCGAGGCTATGGCAGTTACTATGAAAGTGTTGTTTGATGCATCATCATCATCATCATTTCAGCCATAGGACGTCCACTGCTGAACATAGGCCTTCCCCATTATGGGGGGGATTGCCGATACTCGCCACGCTTGGCAGGCGGGTTGACGAGCGCTGTTTTTTATAAGATTTCGCACGAAGGCGCTGCTGCCCGTCTCGTACGTACGACAGGAATTAGTCGCAGGCATATAGTGGCACCGCTTAATTTTTTATTATCAATGCTTGTTTTTTGTTTGATTTTTCTGTTTTTTTTTTAAATTATTTTTCTGTATAATATTATGTGTTATTTGTGTGTGATGCCTAATGCTTAATAAATAATTTTCTTCTTCTTCTTAATAGAGGTATCAAATTTCGACTTCGTGATTACGTAAAACGATAATTCATCAATGGTAAAAATGGTAAAGATTACTAATAACGATTAATAATAAGTAACATCAGTTATTTTTAGTTTTTTAGGTAACTAAAAGTAACGTAATTAAACTAAAAAGTATAATTAGTCAAACAAAAACTAGTAAAATATTAGGGAAAGAAAGGTTTATTCCTAAAATAATCTAAAAACATAAGCACCAACATGTTGGGCGCCAAGTTTACAAATTCTCTTTATTGCTTGTTATAACGATAAATAAGTAAGTAGTAAAATAATAAAAGACCTTAAAAAATACTGCGTGCTTTTTTAAATGTTTTTTATGTCAAAACTTGGTCAAACAGGTGATTTTTGGCGCCCAACATGGTAGAAATTATTTTTGTTAACTATTATGTTAACCATTTTCGACGACCTCCGTAGCCGAGAGGCGAGCATACTGGACTCGGTGTCTATCTCTGAAGTTCTGGGTTCGATTCCCGGTTGGTCATTATAAAAAAATATCTTTTCAATATTCTCTCGGGTCTGAGTGTTGTGGTACCGTCATTGTTTCCGATTTCTGTAACACAAGTGCTTTGGTGCTACTTACCATAGGATCGGCGTAATGTATGTAATGTTGTCAAATATTTATCTTTATTTATTGAAATTTATTTCTATTAAATACCTGTTTTAGTCCGCGATATTAGATATCAGTTAATATCAACCAATATTTGAATATTAATAAGAATTCATCTCGGCGACTTATTCTGCTGTCGATACAACTAATCTCCGCCACCCTCCCCTAATAGGCCATCTCCTCGTTTCCATGGCAACTGTGCAAAATGGCTGCCGCCCTCCCCACCTCACCCCGCACGGGTATATAAACGCCTCCAGGGGATCCACTCCTCAGAGCGCCAGTACTTTCTTCCGCGGATGCATGTCGTCCGTATTTATTTTTCGTTCGATACATTTCGATATTTTATTTTTAATTTATTTCTGTCCCACCTGCATACTTAGGCCTTTGAAATAAATTGTCTTTTATTTTTTTGGTTTATTTTATTTTTTGGTTTTTCTTGGTGTGGTTCGTTGCTGCCAGCGTCAAGGTAAGTCTTTATCTCGTTTTATTTCGTCATTTTTCGCGTTTTTGACAGTTCGCAACGTACGTTTTAATTGAATTTCGATATGGAAGTCATTATTTTTAACACGTGCTCAAATGCTTATCGATTTCCCTGCAGATGAGTGGGGGGTAAAAATAGCTCACTGCTCTCGTGCAGTTTAAACGAATATCGGCTTTAGTCGTATTATCTTAAGGTTGCAAATCTTTTGCTGTCTATGTCGCTTGAGGCTGTATAGGAGCGGTGTAAGAGGTGAAAATAATTAATGTCAAATAGATTGAATGCGACTTAGTAAGACCACAGAAAATGAAGAGAGGAAGATAAAGGTTTTGATCATAATTGTGTTAAAAATATGGCGATTTGTAACCAGATTAAGATCGGATTCTCGGTAACGATCGGGTTTGCGACCGGAGATCCGTTTGTCAGTTTGGAACCGGGTGTGTTTTTTACACGATTGATGTTTCTGGGTTTTTTGTGACTACCTTAGCTAGAATATTTTGGTTTTAATAACCTTTCTAAAAACATTTATTATCCGTCCGGGTGTTCGTCTTTCTCTTCAGTCAAAGAGACATTACTAAATATCTTTTTTTTTATATAAGAAAATATAGTCTGGATAGTAACATTTATAACTCAAAATCGGCTAAACTAAACGATTTTTACGATCTTTGATTTATTGGATTAATCTCCACTTTAAATAGCAGCATTACTTTTAAAACATTATAAATTTAAATTTACATTTTGTAAGTTTTGGAACTGATTAAATGCGAAACGAGTAATAGCTAATTTAAAATAAAAATTAATACTAGAAAACTACAAAATGGAGAACATAATTAAGGGTGAGGGGTGATTTGTGTGCTCTATTTCTAAACTTCAGCTTTGGCACTATTTTTGAGGCACCTTTTTAGTCTAAATCTATATAGCAGATCGATATTTTATAAACGATAAACAATTTTCATGTATATTTTTTGTAAATTACTGATATATTTTTGTGCCTTTTTAATAACATAAATGTTAGGTATTACCCTACATTTATATGTGTAGGATAATAATAATAAAGTCTGCATTTTGATGATATTAATTCCATTTCTGTATCTACCCGCAACAGTCTGGCTTTGAAGACAAAGCAACAAGACCGTCTGCCAGTCGTTTAAATTATACCAATAATACTATTAATAATACTTGTTTTTACTTCTGAAAATCAGAAAGCGCTATTTCTGACCAAAATAGTTACCGTCTAAAATAAATGTTGAATAACTTAAGAGTTGTGGAAAAGCATCGTATAAATTTTTAAAAGGATTTACATTTTATGTATTCAATAAGCGTCAGTTTTCCAAGTTTTTATTGAAACATCTACACAATCTCTATAGTTGACTGGTAGTGAATACTTTTAGCATTAGGTTAACCATTTGTACTACATTTTGTTAATGCAATAAAGTATAAACCAAATTGAAATAAAAAAGCGATATATTTTCGTCAAATCGAAATACTCAATGTCGTAAAAATTTTACTTCATATTACCCATTACTTTTAAAACAAATAAAATTAAGTAAATCACGTACTAAAATCAATTATGGAATATGTTTTAAATAAATAATTTCATGGGATAAGATTTACGTCATCCATGTTCAAAGCAATCCCATACAAATAATCCACTCAAGATAATGATCAATAATTCATACACCCATAAAAGCTAACGAAATAAGCATAGAAGCAGCTATGCCATTCTCTCAGTTGAGTTTAGTTTTCAAATTAAATTAAGGAAAGCGGACCCTGGGCTCCAAAGCAATGGCTTTGGACACATAGATGAAGAAGAGGTCCCATAAATTTTTTGAAGAAATATTTCTCCTCTGAAGGTGTAAAAAAGGATGGATAAAATCGGTAATTTATCCATCTTTTGTATAGACTCAAATGCGTGAAATACATAAGTATTTCAGCTCCGACTAATAGAAAGTCTATTAAGTCTTGTTTATTTGCCTATTTTTTGTGACAAGTCAACCGACTTGTCACAAAAAATAGGCAAATAAAGTTACTGCACGCTGATCCTAACGTTTACATCTGGCTAAGAAACTAGATAAATAGAAACAAATTTAAGCAAATAATATGTTTATTTATTTATTTAGTAGTTAGCAACAGTTAAAAGAATCATGCTAAATGATTTAAATTCCACTTCTGGAACAAAACGTCTCAACTGCACTGCTAAGCTGTTGTACAATTGTTTTTTTAAACTAGCCTTTGCCTTCGATTTAGTCTGAGATTTTAGTAATTTTGGGAGTAAAAATTACGTAATCTTTACTATCAATCATAATAATTAGTAATCTTATGTGTACTTAAATGTCTACGTGTGCCAAATTTTAGCTTATTACGTTTAGCCATTACAGCGTGATTAATTGACAAACATTCAAACTAATAAACCTTTCACATTTGTAATATTATTAGTTAAGAACACCAGACTGTCACTTAAAAACGGTACTGGAAATGTATTCCATAAAAACTAAAGAAGCTATTTAATGTGCATTTGCTCGTTTTGAATTGAATATATAGTCGAGTTATCACAGGATTAAATTAATTTCGACTTAATTCAGTACAAGGTGTAGATGTATTATATAAACAACTTGTTGTACACTAAAAGATTGACAAGTTACGCCCACACAGCGCAGTAACTCATTTTGGTTTCACACAAAGGCATCTTGATGTTTTTACAGTTTATGAACGTCTGTTATGGGTACTTCTATGATCGAGTCGTTGTTTGTACCACAAAGGTATGTTTTTATCCTCAAGGGAGTAATATTTTGGATATCTGAGTATTTTGGATAGATTTCCCCCTTCTTATTTTCAATATCATTTCTTGATTTAGTCATTTATTCTCATCTTACCCTGCCCCGTTGGGAAACTTGTTACTGTTCAACTTTGGGGGTGTATGTGAATGATATAATGCCATAGGTTTGATTCCAGTAGCTCTAGCTCCAGAATTCTAAAGTGCATTTACAAAGTGTATCCGAAGCGCAAATATAAATTCCAAACATTCAAGTAAGAAAAAATATTTCAAAAATTTCAATTCGATCCGCTTAAAGCAAATCTCCAAACTTGCTGATTGCTCTTTTTTATATTCTAGTCGAATATTAAAATATCATGACATTTTATTCATGCAGTTTCAAAACATTATGTGATCAATTTTCTCCTATATAAAATACTACATAGTAAAACAGAAATATATCAGTTTATGTGGGTGTAAAATATAGAAAATGCTGCCGATATAACTTAATTAACCTATTAAAAAAGTAACAAACGATATACTTAATTTAAACATATTTTAGAAGACACACAGACTATACATATTTCTTAAAATTACGTTGTAATCTTCTTTCCTATAAAATGCAGAAAATTTCGGCTCTATGTCTTCTGTTTTATACAATAATTAGGCCAATCCTAATGAATTGTAAATTACAATTCTGAGCATGAAACACCTTGTAATATTGCTTCCGCATTTCAAATGAGAGTTGCTGGTCAAGCCCAATTAATCTCATGACGGCTACTAAAAGTGCGGTTCATGAAGTTGATCTTTCAAATCCAATTCAAAATGCCTTTATCAATTTTTGAATTTTCGTAACCAGTACATTTTAACTATCCATATACATTTGAATAGACATTATTATCAATATACCACTGACTCTCTAAAGTAAAAGCTTATAATAGTCCACTGCAG
Source organism: Anania hortulata (assembly GCA_963576865.1). Taxonomy (NCBI): domain Eukaryota; kingdom Metazoa; phylum Arthropoda; class Insecta; order Lepidoptera; family Crambidae; genus Anania; species Anania hortulata. The sequence goes on from OY756416.1 coordinate 9,117,296, forward strand.
GACATCAGCCTCACCTTCAGCTCCCAGCCAGCTCTGTTTTGCACGCATCCACTCTGGTTCTATTACCCTAGCCACCGACATCCCATAAACCACATAATTTTGGTGCATAATTGGTGATAAGCAGGCTTCACTCAAAAATGCCTGGTTACTTCAGCATGCGAATCAGTTAGTTTTCTCCTATTTTTCAAAGTTGATGAACATACGTTCTTTCAATGACGTCAACATGTGTTCCAGATGGTAGACTCATACATCAAATGTTTTTTTTTGTATTTTTATAATAAAGTATTAGGGATTATTTACTTACAAAATACCTTGTTCCCACTGCCTATGTAATACTGAAGAGAAAAATGCTTTAGGGTACAGCTTCATAAAATATTTATATATGAAAATTCGATAGTTTCCTCCGAGATTGATGGGTATTGAGAGAAACGACAATATAGAGGAATATCCTTTTCCGATTTGAGGGGGAAAAGGTACGTTTTAAGGAAAATTATATTTTTTTGGGTATGTTTTGTTATAGTGTAATGTAATAAACTTTATTGGCCATAACGATGGTATACAGAAACAAAAAAATATCAAAAAATATTTAATATATTTTTATTTATGTATGTGTACTATTTCATGTTGTTTGTTTCGAATAAAGAAAAAAAAAACGATAGACAGAACTTCCATTTGATGACCATAGATAATTATTGATAACAAAATGTTTCTGGTCTAGCTGAAAAAAATATCTTACTTCAAAAACTCATTGTTATACTTATGGACTCGAAAACTAATTACATAAGCCCAAACACGAGGGTTTTACTAGTAACTATCAAAGAGTTCTACTATCAAGCTCCTGGCTTCATCATCAGGTCAACTCGAAGCTTTCAAATTAATGTATTGTCATTGGATGTCACATACTTAAGAAGTCATTAGAAAAAAAGCTTCCTAATTATTTTTTGAAAAATACACTGATATTACTGAGATATAAGTTAATGAATTTCTGTGGCTAACTAAATCAAACGCGTGCTAGAACAGTAAAATATATGCAACCAAAGCTATGAGTTATCATCATCATAAACGGCCCACCTCAGTACACTGCTGGACTCGCGAAGCCTGAGGCCCGGCCCGCGCACGAGGTACCCGCTAGCCGGCCGCTCTCTGGGCTGAGTACCGCAGCTGCCAGAATAGGTCCATCAAAAAAAAAAAAACACTGCTGGACATAGGCCTCTCCCAATGCACGCCTCTGCGCCCGATCTTCGGCTATTCTTCTCCATCCACTGCCAGCAGCCTTGCGTATATCGTCGCTCCACCTTGCTGGAGGGCGCCCAACGCTGCGCTTGCCTAGTCGCGGTCTCCACTCAAGAACTCGTCCACCCCATCGGTTATCGGTTCTACGGTGAATGTGACCAGCCCACTGCCACTTCCGTTTGCTTATTCTTTTAGTTATTTCGATTACTTTAGTTTTCTGTCGGATAACCTCATTTCTGATTTTATTCTTCAGAGAAATCCTGAGAATATCTCTTTCCATAGGTCCCTGAGCAACTTTAAATTGGTGTACTAGTCGCACCGTGAGTGTCCAAGTCTCGGCTCCATACGTCATGACAGGCAGTACGTACTTGTTGAAGACTATCGTCTTAAGACTTTGATGGATTGATGATTAAAAGACGACGAAGTTTCCTAAATGCTGCCCAGCCCAGCTATATTCTCCTTCGAGATTCCCTCTCGAAGTTGTTTTTACTTAGCGGCAACGAGGTAAACATACTCTTGAACAACCTTGAGAGCAGCCCCATTAACAGCTACCAGTCCTGGAGTAACATGTTCATTAAACCTAACTATTGTTATACTAAGATTTATCAGGCTTTAACTGAAGCTATTTGTCTAACTATAACTCGGTTAAGAACCTCTTTAAACACCCGATTATAAAGATGGCTGACAAAGATCAAACGTCACGTTATCCCTCTATAAAGAGCTTTAATAGCGCGGTAATTCGAGTTATAGGTACGCAAACGGTCCCGGGTTTGATTCCGGGTTGAATTAAGAAAATGATAAAAATAAATAAATATAAGACAACATCACATACATTGCTCTGAACCTATGTTAAGTAGCCGAAGCTCTCGTGTCACAGAAATCAGAAACAACGACGGTACCACAACACCCAGACCTGAGATGAAATAAAAATAACTATTTTTCTACTACTACTGCTTTATAATTTAAATATAAAAGAAAGTCGGGTTAGTTACACCATTTATAAGTCCAGTATGGTTGGACCGATTTTTACGATTTTTGGTTCGTTGGATTTGTTTTCGCCCCGAATGGCAGAATAACCAATTAAAAAATCTGAAAATTCCCAAAAAAAAGAAGCGGTACGAAGTTTGCCGGGACAGCTAGTATAAGTGTAGATAAATATGCATTTTTTACCATAAATACTTCTATTTCGGATTGTCAAGAGATTTGAATAATTTTAAATTACATTCACATCTTTTCTTTATCGATGCAATCCCGCAAATCAACGATACTAAAAATATAAGGGTCATCAGGTCAATGACCGTGACGGTTCAGAGGTGTGCGGGAAGAGATCGATATGCAGCGTCTGTGAGCTAGTGATGGGGTAAAAGTAGTTTCGATGAAGGGGGACTTCATAATTTGCTTACCACTTCACACAAACCACACACGTAATAAAAAGATTTAATTTTAAATATAAGATATAATATAAATAACCTACCTGTACTAAATATCTATTTAAGGAAGAGTGGTGTCTCCTGGCACAGGCTATATTTAAGCTTACAACGAGATACTGGTCACTCTTAGGTAAAGATGTGAACATTTAAAAGCCAATAATATTTTTTTTGCTTCAATTGTTTTTTTTTGTTAAGTAAAACAAATATTCATATCAAAAAATGAATAAAAAAACGTGTTGACTGCTGATTATTTTGGTTTTAAAGTAAACATTTTAGTTACGAGGTAACAGACAATGAAACTAAGCTACCTGTAAAGTTTAATAAAATACTAATCAACAAATTAATAATAAATAAATAATTAGATTACAAATATTAGATTTGTAATTAAAAAAAACTTAAACTAACGCTAGAGTACTAACAAATGCTTTTAAGAAAGGTAATTCACTTGACGATTAATGAAATTAATATCGTAAGTGTAAGTAAGTGTTAAAATGTATAAAATTCAATTAAATCAACATTCATCAGGTCTAAACTTATTTCTTTAGTGAAATTCTCTTACGAGCATGTCAAGATTGACATTGATGTTTGTGCTTATAATTTCATCGAGATTGCTCCTCAATATTTCACAACTTACCCTTATGGGCCAGCAAAAACTATTACCTAAAATATCGGATACCTTATTAGGGCGTTTACCCAAGAAAACGACGAATTATCGGTGTTGCCACAATTTTCGAGCAATTAACTCGTCTGATGGACTTTAGGCGGGAGTTTAATTAATCTTATTTGGGCAAAGATGGGTGTCAACGTCTGACCACTTCTGATTAGGAAAGAAGTAATGATGATATAGTGAATAGTGCATGTTTGTGTTACAAATCTAAAGTCCTAATGCTAGGTCTCACCGAAACTTTGACGTGGACTGGATGATATTTCACCATGTGCTGATTAGTGGAGGGTTGGGGGTGAGGCTTTTGAATAACTATTGTCACCATTAATCAAGCCCTTCTAATACCTTTGACTTATATCAAGCAAGATTATTACAGATACTTGTGATTCATTTCCATAAAAATATGAACAAAATTGTCACTTCTACCACTGAGCTACAAGTATATCAAAATCACACGTCGAAATTAAAAACTTCCAAGTCATAAATGATTTATTTAGCTAACAAGCTTATCTACAATGTTTTGACCCCTCTTCACTTGGCAAGTGGGTGGGGCGGTGGATTGCCCAAAAAGTGCATGTTCATTGTTATTCAGAAAGACCCTCTTTTTCAAATCGAATTGTAAGACTGGTCGACACATTATCACCTATACTTGCGTCTTATAACAACACAGTAGAAGAAAAGTAATGATTCGCTAGCTCTTTTTTTCTAGTAATATAATGACAAGGATTCTGTAATGACAGTAAAATCAATAAATAAATACTTATTCCTGCAAATACTTTTTGCATAACTTCGTGTTTTTTCGGGGGCGTTTCCCAAACGTGCAGACTTAAACAAATTTAGAAAAGTAAAGAAATAAAGTTGACTTGGGATTTCACCCGGGGTCCAATCTGAGTAAATTACTGAGTCATTGTGCCGCCATTGGGTCCTCAAAGGTGAAGATTGCTATTAACTTACATCGTCATCAGAGGTTTTTAATAAAACTTCGAAAATACGTTTTTTAAGTTAAATAAAAAAACATTCTAAATTGAAAAATCATATTGGTCTAAAACTAAATAAATATGTATTGGATAACGTCACATAAATTGCTCTGATCCTAAGGTAAGTAGCTAAAGCACTTGTGATATAGAAATCAGAAACAACGACGGTACCACAACACCCAAACCCGAGACAAATATAAAAATTCGTTTCCTACATTGACCAGACCGATAATCGAACCCGGGACCTCAAAGATGACAACGTAAGAAATTATTCTACAAATAAATCTAAACTTAATTAACGACATCGCCATCTACCGGTGACGTGGCCACTTTAAAGTGTTTAATAAGTTTAATAAAAGTCATATCTCGGAGACATTAATCGCGGAAAGGGTGCTATAACTAAATTTGTCCTTTGAGATGCTTTTCAGCGTCAATTAAGTGTCTGGAAATTGATTGGGTTGAGTTTCCTTGTTTTAGAATTGATATTTAACTAAGTGATAATGTGAAACCACTTCAAAATTACAAATTTATAGGTTTACCAATTTATTGATAGTCAATTTATTACAAACTAGATCATTTAAACGACAAGAGCGTATAGAATTGATAACCTATCTCAAACTCACTACATGACTTGTAACTATTTTATGAAATATCTTTATTCGATACACAAGAAAAAATACATAACAATATAAAATTATAAAGTGATCTGATGTGTTAAAAAGGTACAACGCTGTATTCGGCGGGGAACTACGAAGCTTATTAAATTATAATTCTTAAATATTTTGCAAACATAATTAAACAAAATACAATATTAGCTATAGCCATTAAAATACACACACAGATTTAAAAGACTCGAATCGATGTATAGACACAGCCCATCACTAGTCGTCCCCTCACATACTGCGCGTGTGTGCGTACTGATTGCTGGTACAGCGGCCGTATTGCGAAGTCTACAAGGATTTATTGAGGTTGTTCTTAGATGGGGTATGAATTAAACTCACTAGCTTTAACCTGCGGTTTCAGTTGTGATCGATTTAGCACGTTTACTATAATAATATTAATAAAATAATTTCTGTAAAATATTGAATAAAATACGCTTGGTTTTGGGTTGATTTTGATGGTTGGCTTTATTTTGGTAGGACATGAATTTTGATATGGAATATGCTATGGAAATGGCTATACTCGGTGTTTCTTTGCGAGGTCGAATTAGGAATTAGGAGATTCGTAAACGAGCAAAAGTCGCTGGCACTGGGGGAGGCCTATGTTCAACAGTGGATGACCTATGGCAAATGATGATAATGATGATGAATTTCATCCAAAAAAAAAACAATTGAATCAGTGTTTAAAGTTAATACATATTTGTAAATAACAAAGAATTCCATCGTGATTTTCGCGAAACACGCTATTCGCTGCATAAGCTAAGAATAATCATCTCACGGGAACACAAAATCGTCAAAATTATCATGGGTTAAGTTAGATAAATATCTATAGGTACATGTGCTAAGTTTCAGCTTATTCCGTTCAGTTTTAGCCGTTAAAGCGTTATTGCGTAACAAACAAACATTTAATAATTACCATTGGTAAGATCATTTCTGTATTTTTTTTTACGAGTGCACAAAAGCCTTTAATCTTACTTACATGGTATTCACTAATAATTATGCCCTGTAATTTGAATGACAAAATATACATCATTTCAGCCTTAAGCAATCGTTATACAATGTCTCGTAATAAAAAGAATCCTTCTTCAAAGGATTATTTTGAGATGATGAGAGAGCGAAAATTAATCAATGTAATTCAGTTGAGGTTTTCTTAGGGTTTTCTAAAGACAAATTTTTAAACGTGATATTTCTACGACTGTGTAACTAATGCGAATTGAATTACATCACAACAATTCACTAGTTCTTATTATTGTAATTGAATATTATTTATTTTATTTAAAAAGGTTCACCAACTACTTTTAATCTTCTTAACTTAAATTTATAGTATCTTAAAGGCGAACACAACTTGCATTGTTTACATTCAATCGAGATCAATACACAAAACAACGAACAAACATACATACTTACAACAACATACTATAAGGGAGAACATTACAACGTATTTATCATGAAGTAACACAGATTTGGTAATATCTATTCAAATTATGCAGTTTCGTAAAATATAAACAATCTACTTTGATTTCTTAAATAACTTGTAACCAAATAAGTAAAAGTATTAATTCAAATATTAACTATTTATTGCTTACTAAGTTTAGATACACATTTGGTAGTTATGTAAATTGTATTAGAATTGAATTAACTAGTAGGTAACCGAGATTATGGAAACATTTGAAAACAGCCATTAGATATTTATTTTAGTAGAAAAAAATATGAATTTATTACCAGCCAAATCAAATAGTTTTGACAATCATCATAATCTAAGACAAGTTGGCATTATCTTTAATGTAAGTCATATTTATTTAATTCAACTCAGAATAGAACAATCAATTAAAACAAAACTTCAAATAAACTAACTTAGCTTAAAACAGTAAACTAAGTACCTATTCAAAAATAACATGTTGTCCGAGTACTGGCAGCGTTTCTACGCTGAATGGCTAAACTAAGTTGGTATGTATCATGAATTTAAGAAATAATGATTCGTTTTTTTAAAATAATGTTCATACTCATATTCATTTATTGCGTCATAAGTGTACATTAAGGTGTTATTACATAGTGTGAGACCATACTCATGGACCCTGTAAGGGTATTGCATTCATGTTATACAATAATAATAATATATAATCAATAAAGTATATCGTCATATTAATAAGTACAAAAAATAAAAGTATGTCGGGTAAAAATAATACATAAAATTCATTTTAAATAAAATTCAATCATATAAAATCATGCGAATTAAAACAATGTGTCAATTTATAATTATTTAAAATCTAAACTTAAAATAGTTTTTTTTTTTGTGGAAGGCAGACCAACACTTTTTTCTGCCGCCAAGGCAATTGCACTAAAGATTTTATTTTTGTTTATTGCATACATACCATGATAATTTATCGCAAAATAAGATTAATTGTACAGGCAACACTTTTCCACCTTATTCATTTTACCTTTTCGACACACCAGATGCCCTTGATTGATTTGTTGTATTTTTTTTAACTCAACCTTATGAGTGCACTGATTTATTGTTGACAAGTGACATAAAAAGTCCGCCATTTGTAATTGAAAAATGAAGTCCGCCAATTGTACTTAAACTTATTTCGTGAAACAAAGAATAAATAAAAAAATAAATACCGTGATGAAACGCTACTTTCAAAAGTGAATTCCAAACGATTTTAATACAAGTATACACGGTTCTGAAGGCATCCAACATAATTGTTTGTTAATATATAATGAACAAAACACCACCTTCACTTAACACAAACGTTAAATTCAAAAGTTAATTATCACCTGGGTATTTCTTGCCGCTTCAAAAATATCCGCCGTTATCTGGTAAGTAAACAGGGTGCAAATTGCTCGGCGAGGACCGGGGGCCACCCCCGACCCTTGTTACGCCCACTGCAGGGGCGGAGTAAGGGATAAAAGGGCGCGTGGCATTCAAATAGCTGTGTAACCTGGTATTTTGCATGGACTTACACTATCACAATGAACTTAATACTGAATATTGATACTTAATTCTATGGTAAAGCTATGGTTTAAACACCTTTGTATTTATTATAAAGTTTTAGTAAGCTTAGTATGGATACAATGATTTAAAATAAAATTTAAATATAAATATTAAATTGGAATAATTACTATGTCCTTTTTTTATTAGTTTCTGATATTTCGGCATACTACATACTACGACGGTGGTACTTGTTACAACTGTATATGTTACAAGCGCCAAATCACGGATGAACCGATGTCTATGCGGGTGGATGTTATTGGCAGAAAATACTATCTACCCATCTGACGTTTGACACCGCTACCACCGCTCGCAAACCCACTACTCACTCGCACGTCATGCCATTTTAGGGTCCTAAGACTATTGGAATATCAAATAAGGCGAGGATTGTAAACGCATAGGTATAATTTTGGTAATAATTATTTCGTCTTTATATGATTGCGCCTATAAGGGAGGAATCACGTGCGATGCCGATGGTGTTAGAGTGGCTGAGTGCGGTGGAGGGCACCTACGGATCGTGCCCACTGCCCGCGCATACGGAGAACGCCGATGATGCCCGAACTGGCTGTAGACGCTAACATACCATGATTGCACAACAGACAAAAATCATACCTTATCTAGATGGGATATGAATTAGTAGAAAATATTTACTGTAATAATAATATAAATTTCTCTGTTACCAACTCAAAACTCGTTACAAAATCTTTGTGTGTATTGAAACGGATAAAATTAAAATGGCCCCGTTCCACACTTAATACGTCCCTGCCTCTGCTAGGTAGATGAAAGACACAATTGATTAACACAGATAGGCCTAAGAAAACATCTCATTTCGCAAAGGCCGTTCCGTTAATGTCTGGCCTGATGGATATCAACAAACTGTCAAACGATTATGACAATCAACAATCGATTAGATAATCTGTTGCAGACGATTTTTTATTGATATTGCTTCTTTAATGGCAAATAAAGGCACGTTATCAAATCTTTGCACTGTGGCTGTGTGGTACGGTTTTCTTTGTGCGTTCTTTTTCGCTGATCAGTGAATGTTCAAGTATGATGAAGAATAGTTATTAAGATTTAAATTTTTGTCAGTATCGCGTGTTCGTTAGATACTTTGTTTTTCTTACATGAAATCCGTTTTAGTGTTTTGTAAACATTTTGTATCCAATTAATTCGCAAACAAATTTCAATCCATCACAAATGGATTGAAAGTATGTGAATTAAATTAAAAACAGTATTTTTGTCGTTATTATTTTTGTTAATATCGTATTCATCTGATAAATAACATCTTAAAATTGAATCTCGATCACAATACAAACGGAATCTAGCCTAATAATTGTGAATATGGTCTAATTTATAACGTGTTTGACAGATTTCAAAATGAGCAGTATGCCGATTTGGTTCATCATTGGTCCTTGTTCTGACATTTCCAAATTACTTGACGTTTAAAGCTGTCAATGTCATGTTTAAAAAAAAGTGACATTTGTGTAAACTTAATGGGATTGTAACTAAATTGTGACCAGATCGATTGCGGATTAAACGCTTGTAAGTTTTAAGAAGTATATTTCGACCCTATGTCGAAGTGGCGGGATGATCTACCTTAAACGCAAAGGATTCCGGGTTCGATTACCGGTTTGGGTCAATTCAAAAATGATCTTTTCTAACTGGCTCGAGTCTGGGTGTAGGTAGCGCATATTTTTACAGGGTTTTTTTAAAACATCAAAAACCCCTTGTGGCAGATACTGGTGCTCAAAAATAACCACTTTTTCTATGGTAACAACATCGTAATCTAAAAAAAATGTCACCGATTCATACAAAGTGATGGCGGCTTAGTACCTATGAGAGAGTTTTTTTTTTTTTCGATTCCGGTGTTGGTCCCATAGAAAAAGTTGTTGTATTTGAGCACCAGAATCAGCCCCTAGGGAGTTGATGTTTTAGAAATAACCCTGTATATTTATTAATATTTTCTATCCGCAAAACTGAACTAGACATTACATAAATCGTCAATAATCTCCACTACAGTCGTCTAAGCGTGTAAACTTAATGTTACTACAAACCGATTCAATTTGGCTGCAATAAAACGGAACTGGCGAGCTTGTTCTAAACTAATAGTCTAGTTAACATCTTGTGACGTCATTTGCCAGGTTATTACAGAGTCCTCTGGCGTATTATAGAGAGAATTGTTTTTCAAATTCAACAAATTAAGAAGAATACTGTGACACAGCGCTTGATAAGTAAGAGAATCAGTTTTTTACTTCTATATAGTCGTAATAGTCATTGACGATTCGCTTTTAAATAACGATTCGTGGACGAAATAGATATTAAGGTAACGATTCGTATTTATTTGTAATTACACTAAATGTCATTGACGATTTGTTTTTAAATAACGATTCGTGGACGAAATAGATTAAGTTAACGATTCGTGTTTTTTTTGGAATTATACCAATTATCTAGCCAAATAAGCAAAGCTATGGCCACTAAATAAAGGATAAACAAGCTTAAATACATATATACCTAAACCTCGACTGAAGTAAAAAAAATTGAGCTACTACACACACAATTCTTTAGCCTCTTACGGGATTCGAACCTCCAACCGCCTGGCTATGTAGTCTGGAGCTCGAACCACTAGACCAGGTAGTCGTCAATTCTTTTATGTATGACGTCAATTTCAAACACGCTTAGGAGTAACTGTTGAGCAACTAACAACGATTCGTATTATATCACGATATGGAAAAACGAATCGTTAAAATGTGATTTACTTAAAAATATGTTTTCGATATACTGAAACTAATCGCTTGTAAATCAACGAGACCAGACAATGTATTTTGCCAGAAACGTCTTCCAGCACACGCCGACCCGAGCCAAATTGAAAAATATCATTTCCTGAATTGACCCTCACCGGGAATAGAACCCGGAACCGTTTGCGTTCAACACGAATAACGCCACCCACCACTCGTAACGGGTCGTGAAATAATTATAAGCCGCACTTATTTCAGGCACGACTACGCCGTAGTTGATATTTCGTAGCAGTTACTGATGCTACGGCTTTCCTACGGCTCCCCATGTCGTTACGAATTTAATTCAACCATCCTCAAGATGAAAGTTACCTTGAAGAGATCGCTTCTAGCCTATATAAGACTGCCTAAATTATGCTATTCTTGTCTTTTTCTCTGGACTTTGTTTTGTGCGATGTGCAATGAAGAGTACCTATCTAATCTACGCCATAGGTCGTCACTTAGAACATACAGTTCCAAAGTTTGATTTCAGCTAACCCTAACTCATACCTGAAGACTTGTCATCTATACCATGATCTAGAGAGACTTATGATCAAAGAACAATCGTTTTTAATCCCCACACACTAAAGGTGAATCGGGGCAGTCTCTCCCCTCGTCCCAAAAGTCATGACATTTCGTAAATGGGACTCGCTACCCGTGACTGCCATGCCTTGACATTTAAGCCTTACTCTGGGACACCTTAAGGCTATGGCCTGATATTTTTGTAGGGAAACAATTCTAGGTCGATTGCAAAAAGGTTATAATATAATAAGCTGTTAAAAACTATTTCGAAGCCTAAGAAAAATGGAAGCACAGTTTGTATGTTTTTGCTTGAAATCTTGCCTAGACTATAAATGTGAATGTTTATATGTTGGGATGTCTGTTACTTAATCACGATTTAAGTAATGGCTGAACACACCATATCTACAGATATCGATCGTGCTTGACATGTAGGTTTTATCCTGTTTTATTTGCCAAATTCTGTAGTGTTAACAGACGAAGTCGTATGCCGAAGCTAGTTAAGTAATAAATTTTCAAGTTAAGCCATTTGGTAGTATTAATCGTTATTAGTTTTCAGTGTGGAATTTAAAAATTACTAAAGGTAAAATAGGTTTCAAGATTTGTTTTTTTTATTATTAGAAAGTTAAGTTAAAGCTTTATCAAGTGTGTTAATTTACTGAATACACAGGATTATGCTGACCCTCTATGTCTGCTAAAATCCTTGCCATCCCCCAAAAATCTGCCTCAAGAATTCCCCAACTATCTTCGCAACTAGCAATATTGATACCAAATCGGAACCATAAAATATGTCTGCGCTATTTCAGCCATTCCCCGCTAGATGGCGACACGCGAATTTCGTCAACTATGCAAGCCTGGATAGTTTGTAAGTTCTAACTTGAATTTATGCCAAATTCATAGATAGATGCTTGAAACTTTGCCACTGGGCGACTGTAGATTAGAGTTGGTATTGTTAAGCAGACTTAGGAGTCTTGCGGTTGTGTTTTCACGACAAAAAGGTGGTTTTTGAGGTTAGACGTTTTAAGTATCGAGCTGGGTCGATTTTGTCGCGGTTTTCTGGAGTAAGAAAAGCGACTATGAATATTATTTGCTATACAGAAATTATATAGTTAATTTTGTTTTTTTTTATTACTACTACTCATTAATACTCATTGATTCAGCACAAGCTGTTCCGGCAACCTTTGAATCGCCCCTTCATTATTTATTTTCGTGAATTTTTCCCTGTTTATTATAATTATTCTGCTATTCGGGGCGCAGACAAATTCAACAAATCAAAGATCTTAAAAATTGGTCCATCCGTTCTTGACTTATAAGACCTACCACAATATTTTTTTTGGCCGACCTATAATCAGATGTTTTTAAATATTCATCTTTTTATTTGAGTTTTCAATTACGTTTATGTTACAATATATAGCAAAAATAGAAGTAGGAAATGTATTTTAATAGAAATATGATATTTTAAATTAGATTTACCCTATCGTTAGGTAGATGAGTCTTCTTTGTCTTTTGACTAAAAAAATATAAAAAACAAAAATTAAAGTTAAAAAAGTGCAGCACACGGCCGAGTTGTCCCCGAAAAGTGGGACTGAGCCTGTCCCGCAAGGGACATTTAATTTTGATTTAAAAATCGGGACCGACCCGCCAAAATCGGGACGTCTGGCAACGCTGTACCACATATTTACGAATAGAGGCTGACTGGTTTGTTCTTACCTACATGATTTTTTGTCCAAGAATGTAATCGACTTTTACTAAAAGGTATGTCAGAATCGCTAAATAAATTTAGATGATATTTTGCATTATAATTGCCTGAGTACCTTGACAATTTCGTAAATAGAAGGTGAAGAAGGTGAAACGATATGTAGCTAGTTATTTGGAGTTGTACACATAAGGAATATAGACTTTAGATATTTGCCCAATAGTAAATGCTCTTGATCTCAAAATTGTACAAAATATTTTTAATAACATTGCCAAAAGAATCATTTTGAAAGCCGAATTGTAGAACACGAACCGAATCGGCCACCATTGTCCTAATGACATTACCAACGTCAAACGCCAGATTTCCCGCCAAAACGATGTGGGATGTCAAAATACGCGCGCTAATCGAGTGTGAACCATCGATATTAAGATTGGCAGCACAGATAAAGAATCTTTTGCGTTTCAAATTATAAAAGAAAATAAAATCGAAAAATGATCAGAATTACTTGTTTTTTCGACCCACCCAAGTATAGTCGACAAAGAAATTGGTTTACCACTGGTTGATTATCACTTACTTAAATTAAATTAAAATAGTTTTTATTTCGTTTACAAAAAAGATAGTTTTTCAGTGTATTTGAGGCCCTCTTTTAAGCAAATAAATGCCTGTGGTAGAGAACCTCGCTCTTATAGTTAGGTACATTTGCAATTACTTACTCATAATTATTAAGTTTTCAAGGTTTATTTTTGCTTGACTTGAACCTCCTGCGACTTCAGGTGCCAAATTCAAATTCCAATCATCTATTGCATGTCACATAGTGTTTTGCCATAGAAGGTTTTGAACTTTTATTTTTCATAAATGTTAGGTATAAGTTATCAATAAATGACAGATTAAGTCAAACGATTCTTTTTTACGGTGAAGCGGTTTTCTGTGTAGACCTCTTTGATTTAAACGATAAATCAGTTCTTGCTTTTATAAAGTACCAGCTGTCCCGGCGAGCTTCGTACCGCTCTTTTTCCTTTTTTTTTCGTCCATCAAAAATCATAAAAATCGGTCCCGCCGTTCTTGACTTATAAATGGTCTAACTAACCCGACTTTGTTTTGTATACATACTAGCTATCCCGGCGAATTTCGTACCGACCCTTAATACATTTTTTTTTTCGTGAATATTCCCGTTTTTATAGTTATTCTGCTATTCGGGGCGAAGACAAATTTAACAAATCAAAAATCATAAAAATCGGTCCAGCCATACTCGACTTATATATAAATGGTGTAACTAACCCGACTTTGTTTTATATTTAACAATAAACGAATAATCTAAAACAATTAATGAAATCCAAAGATAAATAAATATTTAAATGCCTAAAATTACTATTTATTTGATTATATTATTCAATAATTATCATAATTATGATTTCTTAATGTATTTTAAACAAATTGATCTAATTATGCATGGCGTCATCCTCTCTGCGCACAATACCTATCTTATTGTTGGGCCCTACAGGGTCTATAATGATCTGTTTTATGTACCTATTTATAGCACCTGTGTAACATAGACTGCAATAAATATATTGAATTGAATTTAATATATATTATAGATTTTCTATTGCTTTGATTTCGCTGTTCAAATTACACGCACCTTTAACTTTTTTCTTGTTGCAATAAGCCTCAGCAAAATATTATTTCACCGGGATATGTCATCAAGTATGGTCAAGCATTTTCTCGGTCGACAAAAACAAAAATCTTGTAACTTATTAGTTCACTCTTAGCTGACTTTAGCTATAGGACGTTCACTACTGAACATAGGCCTCCCCCAATGACTACTAATCTTAATAAAATCATAAGAAAATTCTACATTTGTAGAAAATCTACTAAAATGGTCACAATTACTTTTTGTAGTCTTATTAAATCCGTCAAAGGTGGCGTTTAAAACCAATTTATTTCTGTAAATAGGCATTAATTAAGCTCTTTTACACGTCCGCATGATTTTTACCCTACCACTGCTTCGGGACAATATTGTGGGCTAGCGCCGAGCAGAAAGAGCAAGAAAATTGGTTACTATTGTTAGCCTTTTTTTTAAATAGTGTGTTTACATTACAAGATAAAATGTAAAATGTGTTTTAGTTTTTTAGCTGTTAGAATGTATTAAATAATAGCTGTATCATATAAACCATGTCAGACTAGAAATTATATAATATCACCACAAAACGTTTATTAAACGAGCAGTTACGATTAAGTCTTAATGGAATGGCAAGCAAAGCCGCGTTCGGCTGATAGCTAGTAAATTGAAACAATCGATTTTAAAACATTTGGGTCAAAAATAGTCTTGATATTAAGCACATATGACATACCTTTTTTTTAAATGTGTGCAAAAAATCTAAAATTCTAAACTTCATGACTATGTGAAAACTAGCGACCTCTGGTGGTTTGGACAGCATTCCAAACTGTGCACTAACGTCATCTATTGTTTGGTAGCGAAACTAAAAAAGTATCTTTTTTTAAATCTAATATATTTTTGTTTTTAGTTTTGTCTAAAAATGTATAAAAAATTAAAATATCTTTTACTTTGTGTGGATAATTAATATTCAAAAAATGAAAAAAACAGTTCCAAAACAGTAATGTTTATCTGGAGGCGCCGGGTATCGATCCCGGTACCTCTCGCATGCTAAGCGAGCGCTCTACCATCTGAGCTACGCCCCCGGTAAATACTGTGGCGAAATTTTGATATAGCTACTTAGTACTACCAAGTAGCTATATTGGTACATAAATTTTAATAATCTAATGTTTTACTTTTTTAAAGGATGACAACATTTTTATAATTAGATAATATTTTGAATTATATTGTGTAATAAAAGTTTTTTTATTTTTTTATAATGCTTAACCATTCAATTCAATTCAATATATTTATTGCATTCTATAATGTTAGTTAGGTACATAAAACAGATCATTATAGACCCTGTAGGGCACAACATTAAGATAGGTATTGTGGGCAGAGAGGATGACGCCATGCATAATTATATCAATTTGTTTATTTTAAGAAGTTGTAAAGAATTAAAATACATTAAGAAATCATATGATAATTATCGAATAATATATTGAATAACATAATCAAATAAATAGTATTTTTAGGCATTTAAATATTTAAACCATACATCATTATTGAACATTTTTACTAGCGTGTTCACACGAGTTTCAATAAATTGTTATAAATATTACACACAGTTTTTTCCCAATTTTCCCCTTACCAACAGCTGATCATCGATTTAATATGAGTCATAAATGAGAAAGACAAATTAAAAAATAATAATTTAGCACTAGAATCTCCCCATAATCTGCCATTATAGGTTTAGTGAACCAGTGACCACCAAAAATGGATTTTTCTGTGTCGTTAATTTCTAGCCAATTAAATACTAAACTCATAAAATAGAACGCAGTATTTTCCTTTTTTTTAAAAAAAATCCAACTTTCCAATCAGATGATTGTTAAAAACCAAGTTTAGTAGAGTGCCATCGAAAAACCGAGTTTTACCATTAATTAGAAAAAGTTTCGATAGCTGTTAATAATTCGCGACAGACTTGGTAGGCGGCCATTTTGCGGGACCATTTTTCAAGTTAACTAGTTAGAACCGGTTAGGAGCGGTTAAGGGTGCTTCGCGGTTCGATTTTTGAATTTTTAGGCGACAATAGCGTTTGGTTCTGTTTGGTAACTTTCTCAAGTATGGCGGAGTAAGGTCGTGGGAAAAAAACGCGATGAATTTAATTTGTTTTTGAGGCAAACAGGTTTACATAATTATGAGAGTAAATAAGCATGTATCATACTTAAGTTTTGTTTGTTTTTTATACCTGACTACTGCATAAATATTTCATTCGGTGACCT
The DNA here is from genome assembly GCA_963576865.1 of Anania hortulata. NCBI lineage: Eukaryota > Metazoa > Arthropoda > Insecta > Lepidoptera > Crambidae > Anania > Anania hortulata. Next base: position 9,134,110 of record OY756416.1, read on the forward strand.
TCAATAAATAACTTTGAATGATGATGATGATTGTATTTAACGATTTTTGCAATTTCAACTGCTTTTAATACTTACAAAAGATTACATTTTAATTTATATTCAACAACACCTACGCTTGAAATATTAGGAAAATACCAACATTTCCACATATTTTATTTTTAATCATTAGTTTTTTTTTTTATAAATAGTTTTAGGCACCAAACCAATGATATCAACGATATACAGGGTTATTTGTAAAACATCAAAACCTGATTTTAGTGCTCAAATATAACAATATAATTTATATACGTATGTATATTCTTATGTAATAAATTTGTCAGTTACTTCATACCTACTCCGCCACAAACTTCGCTATCTGCATTACCTCAAGCTTGACTGGTAGAGAATACTGTATAGCATTAAGTCCGCCAATTGTACCCACTTGTGCAATACAGTTTAAATAAATAAATAAATATAATAAAATCAGCACCAACTATAATAACCTGTAATACTGATTCATAAGAACCTACAAAAGGGCCCAAGTCCTCACAGTGTGGCTCTAAAACTTCTTCTGAATCAGAATCAGAATCAGAAACTTTATTTGCGTAAAACACGGTATACAAGGATGATACAGTTCAGATGAGCACTCATGTCTCGCTATCAAAAATAGCATGCAACATTTTAATAATTAAGTAAACAATAAACAAATTACTAACAATAATATTCATAACATTAATTAGAAATTATATGTCAATAAAAATTAAAGTAATTACAGCAAAATGTCAGAATTTTTTTTTATAATTAATTATTTAAAATCTACAGTCAATAAAATTTTTCATGTCATAATTTTTTTATTTTTTATTTTCTTTGTTAAGGAAACAAACAGCTATCAATATTACATTTGGCTTAAAAATTATGGATAGTACTTAAGCACTAAAGTTTCCACTGCTAGGTAATACAAGTAATTGTTGAAAAGACAAAATGCGGAACAAAAAAAAAGGGATACAAGAATATTAGTTACATAGAAATAGATGTACTATTCACTAGCTAAGCTAAGCCAAGCTAAAACCAATCAGGCGGCCTTCTTTAACAAGCATCGAAAGTGTGCCATTCTTTAATCTATAAGCCACTTTTAATTTTGAATTAAACATATTTTGATTTTGATTTTTAATGTCATTAGGTATTTTGTTATATATCTTTAGACACATTGTTAAACAGCTTTTATTGTATTTAGCAGATCTTGGAATTATATTTAACACAAGCCTATTATGGTCTCTTTTCGATCTTGAGTTTATGTCACCTTATTTCATAAATAAGTCTATTTATGTTTTTTCACAAAACAGCTTGTCTCAAAAATATGCCGGCAATGGGAATAAGTTTAAGCTCACAAAACTGTTCTGTTACTACCAAAAAAAAACATCTATTATATTAATAAATTGTAGTTTGTATGCTGTGAGAGAAATAAATGGATTACTTACTTACTTACTTACAGTAATCTTTTATCCACCAGGAACCGGTCATTTTTTGGGAATGAAAGTACTATAATCTTATTCCAGGCTATAATCTGTTTCTGTTCCAAATTTCATGAAGATCCGTGCAGCCGTTTTGGCGTGATTAAGTAACAAACATCCATCCATCTAAGCTTTTGTATTTATAATATTAGTAATATGACACATCTTGTTAATTAAAAAGCACATTTTCAACTTCATTATATATGTTACCGGCAATCTGTATAATACGGTATTCTATACAATAACTAGGCAATGTATAGAATACCTAAAACGTTAAGGTAATGTATGAAATATTTTTCATTTTATACTTTGCCTAGGCATTTCATACAATACCGAATGCGCTGCTGGCAATGCGTGTAAAAGACGATAGCAGGGAAGAGGGAGACGTGCGGGCGATATACTAAAAAGAGCTCATGTCTTAAAAGTAAGATTTTATGCACTTCAAAATGTTCTTCATGTAAAAATAAATAAAGATTTTTTAAATTAATTATTTTTCAGAGAAGCCAGTAGATCTACTTCCTATTTTTACAGAATTGTTTTGTTGCCTAAGCTTTTTAATTGATTACATAAGAGTAAATTAGATTATTTCAGTTAACCCAGAAGAATTTTAAGTTCAAAGTAATTTGATTGTGATTTTACAATAAATACCTACCTTTGAATAAATATTGTTTTTAATGAGTACTAACTACTAGTTGTTAATTTTTAACAGACTTCAAAAAAGGAGGAGGTTTTTAATTCGTCGGGTCATTTTATTTTATTTTTTGTTTTATGTATGTTCAGCGATCATTCGTTACCACGTTAACCGATTTCGATAATTATTTTTTTATTCAAAAGGGAATATTTTTGGGATAGTCCCATATAAATTTTGTCAAGTTCTGATGATTGGATCTATAAGAAAATCATCAAACTTTGCATGAACTAAAGGCCCAAACATAGTTATTTTACACATTGCCAGTGGACCAGCAGGTACTCTATACAATATCTAGGAATTGTATACATTACCTAGGTAAAGTTTATAATGGAAATACTATTCGTAATATTTCATACATTGCCTAGACGCCGTAGGTATTCTATACATTACCTAGGTATTGTATAGAATACCTGAATTATACAGAATGACGGTAACATATACATTACAATATCTCAAAGTGATGACGCGGCTATACAAGGGACAAGGGACAACCTGTTTATGCACCTCGAGCATTAATATTCGATGACATAAGAGATCTTATGTCAAGTGTCATCGAGCTGTCAGTTGCTATGTCTATGTTCAGCATCGAGCACTTATCCTATAGACATAATACGGAGCATTTATCTCCGAAATATGTTGTGACTTTTAGCAGACTTCAAAAAAGGATTCTGAATTCGTCGGAGTCTTTTTTAGTATATTCAGAGATAATTCATATCATTATTGACCACGTTGACCGATTTCGATAATACTTATGTAAAAATACTAATGCAGAAAACGATTTTTTCTATGTCTTGGGTCTGGGTATTGTGGTACCGTCGTTGTTTCTGATTTCTGTAACACAAGTGCCTTAGCTACTTACCTTAGGATCAGAGCAACTAATGTGATGTTGTCTAATTAAAACATTGTAAAAATAATTGTTTTCACAATAACACCAATTATCTAGCCCCAAACTAAGCAAAGCTTGTACTATGGCGACTAGATAACGGGTAGACATACCTAAATACTTTTATAAACATCCATGGGTTTGGTATGTGCAAATTATGCTTGTGCACATAAAAATATGTTTATTAACTCACAAGGTGGTCAGACGACCTGGTTAGGGTCGCAGGAAGACGCTGGATGAAGGCCGCTTCCAACCGGTCAATCTGGAAGTCAATGGGGGAGGCCTATGTTCAGCAGTGGACGTCCTATGGCTGAAATGATGATGAAGATAATGATGATTATTAACATTTCATACGCACTCTACAACTACTAATATTATTTGACCCATAGGATACATTGTTTTGTAAAAGATAGAAGTATTTTTTGTATGGAACCTGGCATACCTCAAGTTGCAAGAAACCTTAAATAACGTTATTTCGACGTACCTATGAAACATCGAAAAAATATATAATTACAAACAACAAATATACTCTTTGACAAAATGTCGTAAATTACATTGTACTTTTTTTAGAATTTCAATTTGACAATGAAAATAAAAGTAAAAATTACATGTACGCCCTGAAATTCTGAACAAACTATATAATTTACGTCATTTTGTCAAAGAGTATTTTGTTGTTTGTAATTATTTTTTCCATCGATTAACATATGTTTCATAGGTGTACACCAAAATATTGCTATAAAAGGTTACTTGCAACTTGACGTAAGTATGCCAATGGGGAATATGCATATTTTTTTATTTGGTCCTAAAATAATTATTATATTAAATAAAACTAAGAATTTTCGTAAAATCAATAAATACCTGACTGCCCATTAAAGTGGCGTGTTAGACAAGGAGATCCGATATGTACCGTGACGTCACATTACACGTCCGCCATACATTTTTCATAGTAAAAGTTGTTTTAGAAAGAGATAGGTATACCTTAATTTCTAATTACTATATTACGGTTATTGTTTACCTAAAATCAATTTAGTTTTTTACTATTGTCACTATAATCTATATTTATAAAAATGAATCTCGATTTCCCTTGGTCATCGCATCACGCGTGAACGGATGGAACAATTTCGCTAATTCTTTTTTTGTTGTGTTATTTATTGCCAGAAAAAGGTTCTTTTGAAAGAAAAAAAATAAGAAAGATGCACAGAAAATTATTTATTAATAAACTGAAGACCACGCGAACGGGGTCGCGGGCAACAGCTAGTTTTATATATTTTCTTATAAATATAGTAAAAACAATATATTTTCGTTATGCATATTCCCTATTACAGCGGTTCTCAATCTTTTTTGGTGACGGAACCCTTTTGGATAGCAAAATACTTGATGGAACCCTACAATAAAACAATGGTTTTTAAGTGTATTTTTTATTAATAAGCATAATTAGAGTACCATGTAACAGTTACTTATTACTTACTTACATAACAAGTATAATAATAAATATAACATTGAAAAAGAAAAAAAATCTAACTAATGGGATGTATGAAACTGTTTTTTATTTTTCATCAATTGGTTGATATCAGGTTTCATAGAGGACAGTTGAAGTCTCATATCAGGTTCGGCGTCCAGTCTATTGCGGTATTTTGTTTTCGTGGCTGCATAGGTTGAGAATCCTGTTTCGCACAAATATGTTGTTGGAAACGGGAGAAGAATATTCAAAGCCATTTTGGCAAGCATTGGATATTCATTTCGGATTCTGCACCAAAAATCGTTGAGAGGCGTCGTTTTGAACAGTGACTCCATACTTGTGTCAGATGACATTTCTAAAAGAGATTCATATATCTCGTTTGACATACTTTCGGGCTTTTGTAAGTTGGGTAAAAAAGGATTATGAATCCATGAATTCAGTTTCATTTTTGTATTCTGTTCTTCAGGAAAATACTGCTCAAAAGATGCGCGCATCGAAGTGAGATATTGGACCAATTCTTCAAATACATCATCTTGAAATATTTCTGAGTTGTTATCGCCAAGAAACTCACTGAGTGACGTAAAGCTTTCTATTTCTCTATTTCCAACGCAAATAATCCAAAAATCTAATTTTCTTTTGAAGGCAGTTATTTTGTTACAGGCCTGGAACACTGTTGTCTGTTTACCTTGCAATGATAAATTTAATTCGTTCAGTTTCTGAAAGATATCCGCCATAAAAGACAGTCGGAACAACCAAGTTTTATCATACAAACGGTCTTTCAAATTAAAAGAAGTATCTGAAAGAAACATTTGTAACTCGGCTCTAAGTTCAAATAGCCTTGTTAAAGTTTTACCCCGAGACAGCCATCGCACTTCTGTATGGAGCAGCAGTGTTTTATGTGTGCTGCCATAATCTTCACACAATAATGAGAACAATCGGGATTGTAGTGGTCGTGATTTGATAAAATTAATTATTTTTACCGCTTCATCCATAACTAATTTTAGATTGGACGGCATTTGCTTCATCGCAAGTGCTTGTCTATGCAGGATACAATGGCTGGAACTACAATTAGGCGCTTTATTTTTTATTCGTGACACTACTCCTGCTGTTTTACCCGTCATCGCCTTGGCCCCATCTGTACAAATGTCAATGCAATCGTTCCAACTGAGATTATTTTCCTCAAAAAATATATTTATTTTATTAAAAATTTCCTCTCCGGTAGTGTTTGTGGGTAGAGGTGAACACATAAGCATGTCTTCTTCAAAAGAACTTTCACATGGATATCTCACGATAACCAGCAAGATAGCCAGACCAGCGACATCAGTCGACTCATCCATTTGCAAGACGAATTGTGTTTTTTGTAGACGTGTAACTAGTTCTTGTTTGACGTAGCTTGCTAGATCATGAATTCGCCGTGAAACAGTATCGTTAGATAGCGGCACAGTAGAAAGATGCTTTGCAGATTTTTCATCGAGCATGCATTTTGTTATGTCTAATACACATGGTTTTATTAAATTCTCAGCGATAGTGTGCGCTTCTCCTGCTTGTGCAATGCGATAGCTAACTAAATATGATGCCTCCGTGGCCTTTTCATTGATAGTTTGGGTTACATGCATCATTGTTTTTTGACTTTCCAATAACTGTTCTTTTTTACGTACAAAAAATTCTTTATTCTTGTCTTTAGACTCGGGGTGTACAGTTTCTAAATGTCGGCGCAACTTGGCAGGTGCCATGGAACTATTAGGAAGCAGTTTACTACATAACATGCAGAGAGGTAAGCCGTTGGAATCAACAAATCCAAAACTGATATATGATTCATCATACTTCCTTTTTTTCGCCTTTGAAACCGTGGAACTTGACGTCGTTGCATCATCGTCTGGATCGGTAATTGCTGTATACTCCACGCGGACTGCTTTTGAACATTCGGCTTCGTTGGAAGATGTTGTTGCGACACGTTTAACGCCTTTAAGCCAACGTTCCATTCTTTCAGGATGGTGAGGTTAAAATAATGCACGGTCGTTACTGCGTAGAAGAGTTTAGCACTTTAGTCCAAAGAAGAAATGTACAAAACTGATACAATCAGAAAACAGCAGTAGAACAATACACAATTTTTTTCTAGCAGGTAGGTACTTATCGCTCCGAACGCTAATCGTCGACTGACTAGTGTCAAGGCTTGATCATCGCTTTTATAGTCCTAGCCTCAATCTCGAACATTCTCAAAAATACTCGAGTCGGCGTCTTTGATAAATAAAAAGCCGATATAAAAATAGAAATTCAAAAAATGTGGTGTAAGCAATCTCGACTTTACGTTTTGAAGTTAGAGCCGAAAGTCGCTTGTTCACAATTATAGCGTCTAATTTCAAAGGCGGCTTTTATCATAGGGATTGCGCGGTCACAAGTAGGTATCGGCGGTGGCGGCATAGTAAAATTGTTCGTGAATCGTGATACGCCGCGACAGAACGGTCGACCAGAGAGAGGTGTTTTGATTTTTTTTTTAACTTCTTGCGGAACCCCGACAGGGGTATCGCGGAACCCTAGGGTTCCGCGGAACACACTTAGAGTATGGCTGCCCTATTAGGTTCGATGCTTTTTATCATCAGGGATTATGAATAAATAACAAACCATTATACCTAACCGGTATAATTCTTCATCCACAATCCAGATAGAAGATAGAGATAATCGGATCTCGTATTAATCCCTCGGAATCTATGAACTGGATCTAGGACTGTTACTACTAGTTAAGTTAACTCGGTTTGCATATTTAATTCTGCGGTATTTTCTCATCTATCTATTTTTTTTTTTATAATTTTGAGAATTCTATGTTGGTCTAATAAAAAAAGTTGTTATATTTGAACACCTTAATCAGCACCATAGAGGTTTTATTATTTCATTAACACGTTATACAGGGTGTAACGAAAAGGTGAAATTAAACTTTAAGGGGTTATTCTACGGCTAAATTACATCAACTTTTTCTATGGGACCAACATCGAAATCAGAAAAAAAAAACTTTCCCATACTAAAACGCGACCAGCTGGCATCAGTTTGTATGGAAACGTCAATTTTTTTTTTTTTGAGATTTTGATGTTGGTCCCATCGAAAAAGTTGATGTAATTTAGCCGTAGAATAACCCCTTAAAGTTTTATTTCACCTTTTCGTTACATACTGTATAAATGCTAGCGAAAAATGCATTCAAGTATTGACCGGCCGACTGGTGTAGTGATTCGCGTTCCGGACTAAAAAGCCAGCGATTGCGGATTCGTATCCCGCATGGGGCAAATGTTTGTGTGATAAACATGAGCATTTGTACCTAAGTCATGGAGGTTTATAAAAGTACTTAAGTATGTTGATCCGTTATCTAGTCGCCATAGTACCTACAAGCTTTGCTTAGTTTGGGGCTGGATAATTGGTGTGATTGTGAAAAAAAAAATCGTCACCTACACTACATTTTGCATTTGTTTCTAGTACTAGTACTTAGAAAGAAAATTAATATTGAAATCATTGAAACAAAAAAGGTGCTACTTAATTCTTCTTCTTCTGTTTAGTCGCTATACCGATTTAATTCGTTAATACCTCGATTGATAGGACTAACTTGATAGCTATAATCTGAGCACAGGATTTTTTAATCGAACGATTTCGTCTATGCGAAAAGTATTATTTTTCCGGAAGCTAGTTTCCTAAAAAAAACTAATTAGTCAGTTGGATTAACAAAAAATATTGACACGTATTTTTTCTTTTCTCAATCAAACAAAAAATGATGAAGATATAGCCCGTTAAAGTGCCGCGTAACGTCACGCCTTGCGACACTTTTTAGCCAGGCATGACGTCACGTGCTCACTTTGATGCGCTTTATCTTTGTCATTTTTTGTTTGATTGACGAAAGACAAAATATGGTTCTAATATTTTTTGAAAATCTAACTGACAGACTAAATAGAATAATCTTTTTTTGACCCGGGAAACTAGCCCATTGTCGCTACCTAAAGACGCAGCAATTGTCGTAGTAACAGCCACGTTTCATTGCGCGCTGTTAAGAACCGTATTTTAATGAGTTTTCGTGCTATATTCGTACTGACATTCGTCAAGTCGCTAATTTAGGGGCACTATTCGCCTTAATACGCTACGAATATCATAAAGACAACAATTGAAAATATGCCCAAATGGTCAACAAAACATCAAAGCGCCGACCGGACTGCCCATAACTGGATCCCACTGACCGCAGTAGGGTGCCCATGTGTTTTATTGTGTTAGGACGGGTTTATGGGGTTTTCACGTCAGGATTGCAGGGGTTAAGAGGTTGTTACAGATTTTATGATGGTTGAATGTGTGCTGTTTTGATTTCCGGTCAGATAGGCAGTTTATTTTAAAGGTTTATTACCTGTATGCGATTATCTAAGAGCTTGTTTGTTACTGAGGTCAGTGCCTGCTTGGATCGGGGTACAAAATATATTTGTTTAAAATTATTTTTCAACTATAGAAACAACATATAAGAATTTAAATTTTGTCTTTAGCAATTACATGCTTTGTTTTTTTTCAAGTTTTATTATATTATCAAACATATAAGAAGGCGAAAATTTTGTAACATGATTGTAAACTTACTTATTTCATAATAGTTGTGTACTAAGTAAATAAAATATTATAATAACCTTTATTGGCTTTATAGATAGCATGTAAAATCCAAACTATGTTAATTGCTGTGAAATATGTTAAATAAATAAAGAACGGCTGACTCTATGCTCAAAACCACAACTTCTTCTACCAACATCGATATCTCACGAAAAACACTTTCCTCATACAAATCGTACAAGCAGACTGGTCAACTATGGAGAAGTGTTGTTAATCTGGTTTCGGAGTGGTCCTATAAATATAAATAAATAAATAAATATTGGACATCACATACATTGCTCTGATCCTGTGGTAAGTAGCCAAAGCACTTGTGTTACAGAAATCAGAAACAACGACGGTACCACAACACCCAGACCCGAGGCAATATAGAAAAGTTATTTTTCTACATTGGCCCTTCGGGGAATCGAACACGGAACCTCGGAGATAGTGACACCAAGTCCGGGATGCTCGCCTCTCGGCAACGGAGGTCTAGAAATAGACCGTGAATGTTAATTGTTATGAATATTTTGAAAACTTTGTCTGCGTTGATCTAACCTGGACAAAAATCCTATATCTTATTCCAGGTCATGGTCTATCGGTATACCAAATTTCATCAAAATCCATTAAGTAGTTTTTGCGTGAAAGAGCTTTCGCATTTATAATAGTAGGATTATTATATTACGTTATAGCATTATTTATGGTCACCCCAGTTCACGAGTCAAATTCTAACATACAATCCTTTGTTCACAGGTAGCGCCATCTTAATCCAGATCGGTGAGTGTTTTTATTTCTGTTTTGAGGGTAGTTTTAGTTTTCAAACGTTTTGCGCGGGCAGTTGTAATGCTGGCCTATTTTAAAACGGTTGAATACATACATTTATGAAACTGCCAATTGTATGACGTAATGATAATTGTATTTATTTACTTTTAATTGTACAGTGAACGGCAGGTCAATCTACTCAAATAGTTAGAGTTCTTTACGTCCGCCACTTAGAGTTTATTACAAATTGAGGAAATTTGACGTTTTATGGTAGGTTGATGAGCTGTTGTCTGTACATTACAGCTACCATTAATTAAAAAAACAAGTAAAGCAATAAATCATTGAGTATTGTGTTATTGACGACGTTCGTAGCCGAGAGGCGAGTATGCCGAACTTGGCGTCGTCATCTCTGCGGTCCCGGGTCCGATTCTCGGTCGGTTGATTCAGAAAACGATCTTTTCTTGATAGGCTCGAGTCTGGATGTGCAGGGACATTAAACAAACATTGTTAGTAACACAAGGATGTTATGTTATTTCCTTAATTTGAGACCATGCAATAGGGATGACGAGAAACTTTTTTTCTTCGTCTATCAGGAAGTTTATCAAAAAATATTGAACACGTACTTTTTCTATTTTGACATAATCAAAATATTGCAGAGAATATTGATTTAAAATGTCGCATGACGTCATGTCTTGGTACAATTTTACTTAGAAGTGACGTCGTGGGTCCTCCCAAACTTTGACGCGCTTCATTTTTATTATTTTTTGGTTGATTGAAAAAAGAAAAAATAAATGTCCATTATTTTTTGATAATTTAACTGACGGACTAATTAGAATTTCGTTTTCTTTCCCCAGTCGTCATTCTCTGTTGCATTATACTTAGGTATTTATTATACATATAATCGCCTCTATGATGAGCCGTCTCGAGTCATCGCAATCCAGCGCCCGTATGACGGCTTCGGAAAACAGCATTTCAGTAAAGCACCTACTTAAAACACGCTGAAAACCGCCATTCATTATTAGTATTATGTTTTTAATTAACAGTAAAACACAGTACCATTTTAAAAGTAGATAAAACAAACCATACAGATTCAATCCCACCGAAATCCGCATACCGGTTTTCATTACAAAAACCAGTTTAACCGGTAACGAGCGTCCGCCATTTTGAATCGGGAGGGCTGGTTATCGCCGCTTCCGTACCCTAATAAACGATATACGCCAATCTTTATTAACGTATGTACAAACAATATAAAATGGTAGCTGAAACCTTGGTAATTTTAGATGCTAGAAACTCATGTTATGCAGGGTGAGTTTTAATTTTAATGTTTAAAATAGTTTTATTGTCCTATTCTTTTGTACATCCTGTGTATATTTGTATGTGTTATGCTAGCTAGATCAATATCTAAACATCGTGTAACAACAAATATGCAAACCTCATAATGGCTGATTTTGGTGTTCAGATACATTTTTTTTATAGGGGACCAAAATTTAAAAAAAAAATATTCAAAAAAACGATATCCCATGCCAACTTATTGGTCAAGTTATAATATTTGTTTAGGTTTTTTTTCGATTAGAACTTTGTTTTGCGAAGTATTATACAAAATTTAACTTTTAAACGATCTGTATATTCAGTGCTCTAATAGAAAATATTAATTTTCACCCTGTATTTTTTTACCCGTTTGTTATAAAAGTTTGGCTTGTGAAATTAAAAATTTTAAGAAACAAAATAATTAAAAACTGAGCTACAATATTTTGGGTTAAGTAAACTATTTAAATAAATACAATTTACGAGGTCAATATTATTAAAAAATATCATATTTTGTCTAACATTTAACCCTCACCACAACCCTATAATTAAATAATCCAATCAAATTACCACAATCATTACGTCAATTAATTTTCTAATTAATTAACCAACAAATCTCTTTTACTCTTAAATTGTATTTAACCTAAAAAAAGTTTAATAACTGAGGTTTTTATACCTTAGATTAAGCAAGGTAGGTAATGAAATTCCCAAGCTTGGCCATATTGCCTCCCTAAACCCCCCTTGTTCATATATTACAAGTATAAAGTATGTTTTTCCATGTAATAAGGAAATAGCAAAGACAGGCGCTGCCTGGTGGCAAGATTTGGAAACTGTGTAAGGATATTTTATTGTTAGCTGTCAGGAGATTATCATCATATCAGAGTTTGGAAGTCTACGCTAAAGATAGGCCTTTCTTATACTGCCGTGGTAACATGCCGATATAACGTTTATGGTGCAGTGCAATAGGGCACAATTTTATCATTATTTAAACCTTGACAAAACAAAAATGTAATATATGCATTTTTTTCTGTGCCGTGTGGAGACGGGCCGTAGATAATACACTTCCCCACCGCCAACAGGAGGCGTATCGTAAAAGTCGACTAATTCCTGTAGCACGAGACGGGCAGCAGCGTCTTCGTGCGAAATCTTATTAAAAAACTGCGCCTGCGCCTGCCTGCCAAGCGTGGCGAGTATTGACAATCCCCCCCGATGATCAGTCATTGGGGGAGGCCTTTGTTCAGCAGTGGACCTCCTATGGCTGAAATGATGATGATGATGATGATGATGATTTTTTTCTGGGTATACAGGGTTATTTGTAAAACACCAACAACCTCCTAGGGGCTGATTCTGGTGCTCAAATACAACAACGTTTTATTGGGACCAACATTGAATTATTAAAAAAAATTCACTGCTCCATACAAACTGATGTCAGCTACTCGGCGGCTTAGTATGAGGAAATGTTTTTTTTTTACAATGTTGTAAGACCGCCTAAATTGTACATCTTTCTGTAAACACAAATTGTAACTTCTTTGTATGGTGTACAATAAAGAGTATCTATCTATCTATGTGAATTTAAGTTGTGAAACTTTCCTGAATAAATGATTTTATTTATTTATTTGTCCCATAAATACCCAATTGTGGGTACACACTAACCGAATTAAAATTAACTATTGATTAAAAAACTAAAACTAAATAAAAATATTTATCAACGTTCATAATTAAAAAATATTCGACACGACACTTTATAAAATACTGTCCTACTTTAAAAAGATGCCAACAAATCTAAATTTTAAGGACAATCCCAAAAAGGCTCATCCTAAACCCTAAACACTGCAAACAAAAGTCAACCTTTTGTCCCACAATTTAAAGTTGACATTCGCTTTAAAATCTGTCTCTAAACAAATAGACGTGCCAAATTGATCTTTTTGCTAATCGCGATAAGGTTGACTTTACTTTACATTTATATAGGTGTACGCTAATATGCTGCCGCTGAAAATTGGCCTTTTTGCGTATAGTAATAAGGTGTATAATATACAGGATGGCTGTAAGTACAGCCCTGTCCATCAACGCTGGGACTTGGGACAAAGGAATGCGTTAAAAGATCATATCCATTGTGGGGATGTAGGTCGGGGGGAGGTTAGTGATGGGAGATAGCGGGTTTATGAGCGGAAGCGTTTTTAAACGGAAATATTACAAAATCAGATTGAGTTTTGTTATTTTTAACTGGAGTTAAATTTCAAAGCTGTCGAATTGTTGATGCCAAAAATGTCCTCAATTTTTGCATGTGCCAACTCGATTGGCGCGAGCAGCGATTCACGAAGGGTCCCAGATTCGACTTTCGGGTCGGGTCAATTAAGAATAATTGGCTCAGGTCTGGGTGTGTGACTCCAACAAAATTATTTGTTGTTCTTCGTAACACAAGAATGTTAATTAATTACTCTGAGACCTCGACCATTATTTGTTGGTGTATTGACTGGCTTCTATTTATTATTAATTATGAACATTGGGCATCATTTTGGGAAATTAAAAAAAATGTTTAGTTTATAATCACTTTTGACGACCGTTTGGTGTAGTAGTTCGCGCTCCGGACTACAAAGCCAGCGGTTGCGGGTTCGAATCCCGCAAGGGGCAAATATTTGAGTGATGAGCACCAGCATTGGTACCTAAGTCATGGATGTTTATAAATGTATTTAAGTATGTTTATCCGTTATCTAGTCGCCATAGTACAAGATTTGCTGAGTTTGGGGCTAGGTAATTGGTGTGATTGTAGAAATAATTTATTATTTATTTATTTAATTATTTACTTAGACATTAACTCATCAAGCATGCGTAATCGAGATACAACAAAAATTCTTATAAGACCGCTTGGATGTTGACAAGTATAAAAACCATAAAACCAAAAGACCTGAATTAAACAAGTAAAGTAACAAAATTGTGGGCTAGCTTTGAGAAGGGCTTTAAGGTATTAGTTGACTTACTTCTGGGGAGATTCGACTGCTCAAATACTCATTTATCACCACATATTTGCAATAAACAGTTTGAGTTTGAATACAACAACTTCTCTAAGGGACCTTTGAAATGACATCAGTTTGTATGAAGAGGTGATTTTTTTGAGATTTCGATGTTGGTCCCATAGAAAAAGCTGCTGTATTTAAGCAGTAGAATCAGTCCCTACAAGGAAGTTAACGAATAAATTAGGACCTTATGTTTTCAAAAAATAGCCCATTACCCAATTCTAAAACATCAAGCCCCGCTTTTCATTGCACCATGCACCGTCCTTTAAAACCGTGATTCATCCCGAGAGCATAATTACAGAGCTTTCGCTGCCAACACTGTATTTGCATTACTCTGAGTTTCAGCACGTCCTGAAGTGGGAAAAAACACTTTTAACACTCATTTGAGAATAGTTTTTGAAAAACTGCAGTTGTGAAACTAGAATTGTAGTTTTTTAGCACTCCCTGTATTTTACGTAAATTAAAATAACCCTAAGATGCCGATAGCAACTTATTCATGAAATTGAAATAAATTTAACTTTTTATTTTCAAGTTTTGAAAAAATATTTAATTAAGTATATCAAAAAGGTCAAAAAGCAAAATTTTCAGTTTAAAAAATAAAATGTTTTTTTCTATCATCTAACTTTATAACTTAATATGTAGATAATGTACAAGCTACTTAATTACCAGAATAGTATTTTCAAACCCACTAATAAATAGATAAAAATAATCTTATTTGAAATAATTCTGTATTAATCTTTTAAATTAAAAAATATGGATTTGTTCAGAAAATATGGATTTAGAGATTTATTAAAAATATGGCTTTCTAAATGCTGCTAAGTAAACAATTAAAGTAAAAATTAAACAAATTCCCTAATATATTATATAGTACCTACGTATTATAGTATGTATTTATTATTGTCTAAATTGATAAGTATGTGTATGTATTTTACTCGTCTTAAAAAATATGTCGGATACTTTATACTCCGCCACTGACTACATTATCTGCATTACCTCAAGGTTGACTGGTAGAGAATGTTGTATAGCATAAAGTCCACCAATTGTACTTACTTGTGCAATAAAGTTTAAATAAATAAATAAAGAAAACTTAAGTCATTATAATATAACAATATTTAAGTATAACATGTGTTACTTAATTAATAAAGTGGACTATGATTTATAGGGTAAAATACCAAAAACATAAATGTCTAGATGAATAAAATATCTAAAACTTATTTACAAAAAAAAACACGATTGAGTTAAACAAGAAACGCCGGAGGCCCCCAGGCTAGTTTAAAAAAGTCTTAACCACTAAGTGTCTTCCGATGTACAAAGTTTTCAAGAGTTCTCTTTTAACCGACTGTTGGAGAGTGTACTGTTTAGTATTTGGCTGATAGACATTTTTTTACCAAAAAATAATCCGAAAACATTAAATATGACGTTTGACATGAGAGCGCTGGAATCGGTTTAATTATTCTTGGTATTTCTTTTGCCTGCCCTGCTTTAATTTTTAATGGACTGTCAATTCTTCAAAATACTAATGTCAAAATATTCTTAAGTGTCCAAACTTTTAGTAATTAATGACATTGCCGAAGCGAAATAACCACCACGGAAATAACATTATTAGATGGTATTGTGATTACCTTTTTTTATTTGAAAAAAATTAAAAAACGAATTTTGTAGTAGTTTCGCACTATGTTAGATGGTTAATAATATTTACTGACGGATTATACTATTTAGGTATACTATACTATTTAGGTTTATTTATTTATAAACATACTTAAATTCATTTAAAAACCTCCATGACCTGAGTTTAAATGCTCATGCCCATCACATCATACAAACAGTTGCTTGCGAGATTCGAAACCGCAACCGCCAGGCTTTTTAATTCAGAGCGCTAACCACTACACCAAAAAGTCATCAAATGATTAGGTAAAGATACTTATTTATTATTTAATTAAATAAACTAATATTAACAGCTACTAACACGAATATCAACTAAATGACATAACTTTTGATTTCTAAGTCATCGATTAGAAGTTTTTAAAATCAAATTCTGTGTACAAAATATGATCCAGACGAAGCCACAGGCGTCCCCTAGTCCATCACAAGAAAACCAAGCGATATTTTCAAAGCATACCATACCATTTTCTCGGTAACTTTGAATGAAAAATGTACGCTATGTCACGTGGAACATTCAAGACGTTTCGCTAAAGCTAAAGTAATTTGTTGATAAGAAACTTTGTATGATGAAGTTTGTTTTGCGTTGACATGTTTCTTTAATATATTTTACCTGTTTTTTTACATTATGTCACATAATAGGGTTTTACTTGGTTCCGTGTATTGTGAAGAAACAATTTGAGACATTGTAAGTTGTAGGTTTTACTGCTGGGCAAAGGCCTCTCCCAAACCTCTCCACTGATCTCTGTCGGTGGTTAGGGCTTGCCAATCTTTGAGAAAACTGTCTAAGTCATCACCGCATCGTTCTTTAGGCATGCCTTGCTACTGGCTGCCTACTGACGGATAAATATATTTTTTCTTTATTATTCTCAATTAATTATAACTTTAAATAAAAAATTTTTTTTTTTCAGAAACTGCTACTTTACTCACTCCTAAATACAATATTGAAGGGTTAAAACATTTAATCATCAACCGGGTAGTGACAGTATGCAAAAAAAAAACAGTAACTGCTAATGTAAGTTCATTTCAAGTATCAAATGCTAGATATTAAAATAAGCAAAGTATGGCTATGTCTGACACACTGTTAGGCACAGACATTATTTTAAGTAATGCCTCACACCTGTTAATAAATACTTATAAAATCAATTGTCTTCAGTCCTTACTATCAACGTATAGCCAAAACTACGAACTCTAAAAAGCTACTTAGAATCTAAGTTTATTTATTATGTAATCATACGCGAAGATTTTTTTTGGGAAATTCAACTTTGTAGTTGGGAAATGGGAGACAAAGTCGCGGGAAACCGCTATTATAAAATATAGTAAATTCCATTGAAATGTACCTATCTACCCCAATGGACTGGCTATCCTTTACAAATCACAGCTAATTTTGTGTTACTGCATATTATTATTCCTAATTTAGTTCTATGGTTCGCTCATATTTTTTTATTTAGTGGCCTACAGCGCCAAAATGGCGATACTCAAAAGGGCATGAATATATTTTGACAACAGCCAGTCCAGGTTATTACAGGTTAATGGTAAATTCGTACAAAATGTTGAGCACCACTGACCTTCCATTACACAGCGTAGACGCACACAAATCACTCACTGCTATTGGTCCATTTCGCACGCGCCTATACCGAGCTGGCGCGCGCGAGTGAAGCGATTTCAGCGCTTGATCAGATATTTTTTGCCAGACAAGATTTTTTTAAAGAAAAAATTACGCTATTTTTTAATTTTCTTAACCCAATATTTCATAGAGGTATTTATACTGAATTTGATGTATTAAAAAAATATCCGTTACATGAGTACAAATGGTTAAAATTGCTGCTAAAAAAATTACAATAAAAAAACAAAGTGACTCGGACTTAAATAGTTAAGTATGTAAAAAATTTGTTTGAATATGGAAGCTTGTTTTGATGGCAGTTAAAATAATATGAATTAAAAAAACAATAACAGCGTCACAGCGCATTCTGCAAAAATATCGTTTTTTTTAATGTAAAAAAAGTTTCATTCGTGTAGGCTGGAACGGATTTAATAACAAAAAAAACGCACTTAGCGTTGTTTTCTGTTTTAATAAATAATTAGTTTAACTTAAAGCCCTGATACATTGATTAATTCGTAATTTATACCAAATTCAAATTCAAATCAGGCTTTTTTTTCCTATAAATAGAATATCAGATTATGTGTAAATATCTTAGGGTCTTTTAATTTTATATTTTCTTCATCTCTTTTAGGGTTAGCATTTAAGTTATTTTCATTTTGAGTTTGTAAATATTTTTTGAAATAAATAATACGTTATTTAATCATTTATTGCATGTCATATTAAATATATATATTTTAATATATTTTTTTGGCCTATAAGATACTTGAATATAATCTAGAAAATAATAAAAACGAATTATGATGTTCATTCATATTCATTTATTTATTGCACCACTTATGTAGGTACATTAGATACATAAATTAATATTTAACATAATAATTATGTACATGGACCCAGAAAAGGCAATATGTTAAACAATTATATTTACAGGTAGTCAAGTAATGTCGAATTTAAAAAATATTTGTAAATGAAACAAAAAAATCTTAATACATACATTTAACAACAAAAAAACAACAATATACTAAAATACTGTATACAACTTCAATGTCATTATGAACTACCTTTGTAAACATGAAGTTTAGCACTAGAACCATGAATAAATATTTACTTACCGTCTACAAAAACATTTAAAAAATAGCAGAACGAATTCTGCAGCATGAATAAATCGCTTTATGCGCTGCCCGATCACCATACCCCATTCCACCCTCAAACTATTTTAGTCTCTCATTCACTACTCCATTCAGTCTACTAACTAGTGCGATTTCAGCCGTCATACGCAACGAACGACTCTATCGTGCGAAGAAAAACCTAAAAAAACAGTTCATTCCATTTTCAAATGTTAAAACACCGTGAAAAAGTTTCCGCTCGCGTTTCAGGGTTAAAGTGCCGAAAATTCGCGTTCTATTTTTGAAATGCGAAAATGGCGGTTGTGTGGTTCTCTGCTGATTGGTACGTATTTTTCCTGTATTGAAATGTGTATATTGATTTGTGATGTCATCCACTTTAGATTGACCTCTTTGGTAGCGCAATGTTCAATGATGTTAGCAAAAAAAGGTTTATAATCTGAGCAGCCATTGATTGAAAAACTGCTTGGCATCTGATTGTACGCCCTTTTGCTACTGAAATTCAATGGCAGTTAATTTTAGCATAAAATTAATAACATCCATTTTCCTTGTGAAGTTGTGACCAGTATCAATTATGTCTGATCAAAGTGCGTTTGAGTTATTTCAACATTACATCAAATGGTGACCATCCTTCATTATGCGAAGAGGACAATTAAACCTAAAAACTAGAAATTACCGTTGATAGAGATTATGAGACATAAAAAGATTTATTTTAGCAGCTAAAACAAGATGGTTATCTGAAAAAAAAACACAAAAAAGAAGAACTTGCAATTCGAATGCCTAAAATCTTTCTAAAAACGTGTCTAGTTTTAATAATAATAATGGTACTAGATTTAAGAATTACACGTTAGAACTATGAAAACCGCGTGGCTCGCGTCCGAACTCTCCTATCTATCTATATATGTATATATATATATATAAATGAATTTCTGTTCGTTTGTCTCGCTAAAACTCGAGAATGGCTGGACCGATTTGGTTAATTTTGTTCTTGAAATATTTGTGGAAGGTCAGAAAATATAAAAAAATTGCAAGGAAAGTAGTAAAAAAACTATTTTACTTTTCTATACAAACTGTTAGTACCTGTCAAACGAATTGGCGGAACGAAATTCGTTGGGTCAGCTAGTTTTGAATAAAAAAAGATTAAAGTCGTTGCAAGCATCAATAAAAAAAGAATAGAGAAGCGACTTGACACGATTGAAAAAAATTTGAACGATAATTTAAAGCGTGTTGTACGCTTTGTTGAAACCTCGTGGACTGACGCGTTAAAACTAAAATTATTCTTGGCTACAAGTGTACTAAAATACACTATGTTTTTTCTTACACCACGTTTTGTTTCCATTTTATAAACAAACAAAAGATACGGTAAACAAATTCGTAACGGTTTTTTGAATGGGTGACCACGTGGTGTCATTTATCATAGTAGTCAACCATTTAACCATGAATGGGTTGTTCGTTGGAATACCGATTTGAACCACGCTTTGAACGCAAAACGTCCTGGGTTCAGTTCGGGCCACCTTAGAAAGCGTTTTATTATAAATTTGTTTGTTAGTATTTATTTTTATGAGATTTATACGGCAATAGCAAACTATAATGTCATATCATAGAACACAGTACTCGATGCGTCATACCTTGCCATATTCAACTTGCTACTAATAATCTTCACAAACAAATGAAAAAAATGAATGAATTAACGTTATACATATAGGAATTATTTGTATTATAGTGTTAATATCTCTATTTATGACGACCATAGATTATTATAAATTACTATGTCCTATTAAAATAAAATCAAAAATCATTTATATGCTCACATGTGGATACAAAGTTTCTTTGGTAAAATTCAGTTATATATAATATGTCGCTTTTTTCATCATCATCATCATCATTTCAGCCATAGGATGTCCACTGCTGAACATAGGCCTCCACTGACTTCCAGATTGATCATAAACTAGTTGTCCCGGCAAACTTCGTACCGCCTCGTTTTTTTTCGTGAATTTTGTTTTAATATTTATTCTGCTATTCGGGACGGAGTAAGTCTAAAAAATCATAGATCATAAAAATCGGCCCATTCGTTCTTGACTGGATGGAATCGACTTTGTATTATATTAATACAAAAACTACGGTCAGTTTGACGCTACATCGCTTTGATATACAAGTTAACGGAGCCTCATCTTTGGGAGTTCCAGTATTGAGGCATATCAAAAATTTTTAGAGCTTTTCAAAATCCCTAGTTCCTATATCCGCCACGCAGCGCTGTCTCCACGTCTGTACACATAAAGGCATATTTGGAACACTTGGAATGAGTTGTCAAAGGATCGCAAGGTATGTGGTGCGCAGCGTTTGATGTGTGTTTTTAATTAAATGTTTTAATCTAATAAAAATATGAAATGTCGAGTGACTGTACACACGGCCTAGAAGTTAGTGTGTTTTTGACCGCGTGATATATTTTTGCGTTTATTGACGACCTCCGTAGCCGCGAGGCGAGCACGCCGGAATTGACATCACCATCTCTAAGGTCCCGAGTTCGATACTTTTCTATGTTGTCTAGGGTCTGGTTTTTGTTGTATTGTATCATGTGTTTCTATAACAAGTGCTTTAGCTACTCGTCTTAGGATCGGAGCAATGTATGTGATGTTGTCCAATATTTATATTTGTTCGGCCCTTTTAAATCAACTATTTTACGTCTAAGCATTCGGATGTTAAGATGCATTTACTTACTTTAAGTGACGTCCATTTTCACTCTGTAACTATTACGAATAGGACTCCTATTTAATTATCTATCATTCGTCTTCTTAACCGCTTACATCCATAGTAAGAAAGAAAGAAAATACAGTTATGATTTAGATATCACGTGCACACAGCTGAATTAAAAACAAAAACAATGACACATCACAGAAGTTGATAAAACTACAATACAGCAATAAAAACATAATTATCTTGCTAATGTTAAAAATGTCGGTTAATGTATGTTTTTAATTTAATGACGCTTAAACAGCTCAACAGAATTCGTTAAAATTTAGCACATTAAAATACATTGATCTAGTTTAATACATAGGATTATTTTATTCTAATTGTATGTTCCCGATGGATAATTCGGCTTACTTCTACGTACTTACGTACCTAGACAAAGTCGCGGCCATAACCTAGGACAAATTTATAAGACTATACCTGAAGGTTGTCTGGAAGAGATCGCTATTAGCGATAAGACTGCCTAAATTGTACGTCTGTCTGTAAAAATCATATGTAATTTACTTGTATGGTGTGCAATAAAGAGTATCTATCTGTAATACAAAGCACTGATATTAGCATAAAAAATAAAAACCGACTTAAAAAAACTAAATCGCTAAAAATAATCTTAACACTTACGTACTTATCTAATCAGTTACTTTTGGAGTCGGTGCAAACGAAAACATAGAATCTGTCATCGACTGGCACCGACACCAAAAGTAACTGATTAGGTACGTAAGTGTTAAGATTATTTTTAGCGTTTTAGTTTTTTGAAGTCGGTTTTTTTATAAAATTAACTTATTTCATCTATTTTAGTCAAAAATCCTAATCAAAACAAATCTTACGAGTGCAAACATAATTTAACTGCTGAACAGATTTCATTTCCTATTTTTCCACCCTTAGGGGTAAATTTTATTCCGAAAATGTTTGATTGTACTTAGTATCTTTGAAGTATAAGCTATTTACTAAAAGAAGAATCATCAAAACCGGTCTACATTTGGAAAAGATATTAGGTAAGATAGATACTAAAATCAGTTGGCGTGGTACAGAGTTCATGCAATGTTTAATGATTTTCATAAAGATCCTATCATCAGAATTAAACCAAATTTATATGGGACATTTTTGAAAGTATTACCTTTCAAACAAAAAATGATTATCGAAATCGGTCGACGTAGTAACGAATGATCGCTAAACATACATAAAAAAAAAGATTCCGACGAATTAAGAATTTTTTGAAGTCGGTTAAAAAAGTTAATTCTCAAACAGTTCTACCGGTGTTGCTATGTTTAAAAGATTAAAAGGACCAGTAAGTAATGACTTGTCTTATTATCCTCATCAGCCTACGTGAGTCCACAGCTGGACATGAGCCTCTCCCAAAGCAATCCACTGAGCCCGCTTCTCAGCAATAAATAATAATAATTTATAAATTATTTCCACAATCACACCAATTAGCTAGCCCCAAACAAACTAAGCAAAGCTTGTACTATGGCAACTAGGTAATAAGCATACTTAAATAGATTTATAAACATCCATGACTAAGGTACAAATGCTCGTGCTCATCTCACAAACATTTGTAGTCGCGGAGCGCGAACCACTACACCAGGCGGTCGTCAAACTCTATTCGCTGAAACTCAACGGTTTTGTATTTAATTTTCTCTCGTAAAATCGTATTTTAATAATTTAACGGCCAAATCTCGAACACTCAATTTCGCATTCCCGTCCCGGGAACCTCTAAATTTCAATTACGTCCCATTGTGCGTTTCCCATGCGCGAGCGCATTGTGCGCACCCCACGTGCGCTGCAGATGTGCGCGGACTTATTTTAGGTTTGTCGGTTGACCATGGTTTGGAAAAATATAGGACAAATAGGAATTTTAGGGTTGACATAGGTTAGACGTGATGGACAGTGTTCCGGACACTTTAGAAATTTTA
Organism: Anania hortulata; assembly: GCA_963576865.1. NCBI lineage: Eukaryota > Metazoa > Arthropoda > Insecta > Lepidoptera > Crambidae > Anania > Anania hortulata. The sequence goes on from OY756416.1 coordinate 9,157,354, forward strand.
TTGATAAATAAATAAATTATTAAAAAAATATTTATTTTTTTGACATACGGTCATGACTGACTTTGAACGCGAATGAGCCCAGGTTTAATACCCGCTTCAGTTCAACTCATAAAACTACCTTTTCAAGATTTCTCGGGTCTGCGTGTGCTAGGAAACGCCTCTGTTCCTTTTTATTCTATCAGAAATAGTGAAACTGTTTTGGCGTATTGACTGTTGAAATGAACCAATTTATCTCTCATTTTTATCATCATTTCAGACATAAGACGTCCACTGCTGAACATAGGCCTCCCCCAATGACTTCCAGATTTGCCGGTTGGAAGCGGCCTGCATCCAGCGGCTTCCTGTAACCTTTATTGTCGACGTCAGTTCTACGTGCTATGTGCACCGCCCACTGCCACACTAGCTTGCCAATTTGTTGGGCTATATCAGCGACTTTTGTTCGTTCGTTCTTTTCTGGTTCAATTTCGCAAAGAAACACCGAGCATAGCCCTTCCCATAGCACGCTGTGCAACCTTGAGCTTTCGTATGAGGCCACGTTTCAGTTCCATATTTACTTTAATTTTTAGGCACTAAATACTCATACTAAATTTACTTCCACCTTCGTTACAAGTGCTTTAGAGTTATTAAATAGTTTTAAAATGGACCACTAAATTTAATTATGTTAAAATGATATTGACTACAGGTTTACAGGAAACTAGACACCATGTGTTTTGCAGATGGTACACGAAACGATTTAATTTTTGTGTTTGTAGGTTGACCATGGTTTAATCCATAATTCTATAATAATATAATAAATCTGAAAATAACTCTGTCTGTCTGTTACGCTTTCACGCCTATACTATTAATCCTATTCGGATGAAATTTGGTATAGAGATAAACTAGAGATTAGAAAAGGACATAGGCTACTTTTTGTAGTAAAAGCTTAACCGATTTGGATGCAATATTGTACGGAAAAAGCTTGAACCCTATGGAAGGACTAGGCTACTACTTTTATTCCATTTTCTAAGCGAGTAAAATAGGGTGTAATAAACCATATTCTACGCCAGCGAAGCGAAATATCTTAATCGTTGTTAGATAACTAAAATTAGTATTTATCAAAACTTATATTGTTTTAATGGATATTAACACAATCTAATTACTCGTAGTCCGTCAGTTAGATTAACGGAAAATATTGGACACGTATTTTTTCTTTTCATAATCAAACAAAAAATGATGAAGATATAGCCCGTTAAAGTTCCGTGTAACGTCACGCCTTGCGACACTTTTTAGCATGGCGTGACGTCACGTGCTCTCTTTGATGCGCTTTATCTTCGTAATTTTTTGTTTAATTGACAAAAGACAAAATATGGGTCCAGTATTTTTTGATAATCTAACTGACGGACTAAATAGAATAATCTTTTTTTTGACCCAGAAAACTAGCCATTTATTAACTTAGTTAAAACTAAAAATAAATAAATATTGGACAACATCACATACATTGTTCTGATCCTAAGCTAAGTAGCTAAAGCACTTGTGTTATAGAAATTAGAAACAACGACGGCACCACAACACCCAGACCCGAGACAATTTATAAAAGTTATTTTTCTACATTAACAGACTGGAAATGGAAATCAGAGATGGCGATTTGAAAGTCCGCCTTTCGGCTACAGAGGTCGATGAAAATTAAAAAATAATATGCTTTATTTTTAAAGGTCATAGGAACAAAAGTTGTTTACTGTGATGTATAGACTATTGTGGTTACCAGGTTATCCTTGAGCTATGAGACACCCTGTACACAGTGTCACTGGTCACCGGTGTCCAACCAGTTAAGATCAATTTTATCGACATATCCACCCAGCCCCTCTAGCATGACCACCAAAACACGATATAATATAGCGATTTATCGACACTAACTAAAAATTGTGATAGAGATAAGCAGTTTGAGATTTTGTCACTTTTAACACTTTACTCATCTCTTATAAAAAATATATAAGAGTTGCTGAAACTTAGCTGCTTAAATTTGGTTTAATTGATTAGTTTGGAATTTGCATCTTATATCTTGTATGTCTTTTATACTTTGTTTTATGTAACGTTTATTAGTTAAGCTGCTCAGTTCTATTTTATTTCTATTAGTGGACATTTCATTGGTTTTAGTGCTACGTTTGTGAACATTGGTATATTTAACTGTAAACTGTTTGTTTCTCTACAATAAATAAAATAAAAAATAAATAAGATATAGCCGCTACGTTGAATCGCTGTGCCGATGACGTCACATTTATGATCGCTGTTTCGATAAAAATTCAAAATGGTGGCTACATCTATCATATTTTAAAAATTAACTACAGTTGGTGTGGTATTTACATAATGGCATTTTGTTTCTTAAAAATGCTGTTTTTTACTGAGTTATACTGAGGTTTCATTTATTTAGCAATACGTTAGCAAGGTACAGACAACCTCAACAATCACGTCAACCTACCACAAAACGTAATATTTTCTCAATTGATACTGATCTCTATGTGTCAGACTTAGAGCTAAAAATCAATTCAATGACCTTTACATTGTCATTGAATCACACCACTTTTTGAGTAGGTCGACCTGCCGATATGTGTACATTAACAGTATTTTTTTAAAACATTTAATAAGTAATGAAATGATCCCAGACGAACGCAGTAAAAATAAGACTGACATTTCAAAACGGTACCTAAATAAGAAATAGAATCACCCTTTAAAAGTGTATTAATTAATAATATAAAACCGTAATTGACATTGACTTCTTAAGACATTGCATTATAAATATCCAAAACCTAAAAATGCCTTGAGGGATTCAAGAAAAAATATTAAAGTCTAGTTCATCAGAGGTTGCAACATTTAAAATAGATTGTGGATATGTTGCAGTCAATTGATTAACCAGTTGGCTGCGAATGATAAATAATATTCAATATTATCTACTGTATTATTTTCCCTTTATCAAAGTAAACCGAGCGATTCACCCAAAAGAGATAGATATATCTCTGTCTCTCCCAAGATAAGCCGTATGTTATGACGCAAAATATACTTTGACATCTATAGCAACACATTTCACTACGCTTCCTGCAATGATAACGGATGATTACGAGTGTTAGCCAACTAATTGATAAGGCCTTACAGATTATTGTAATAATTGGTTGTAGCGATCTACTGACAACATGTTGTAATAAATTTTAATGTTAGGTTAGGTTGTAAAATTGAAAATGACAATGTAATTATATGTGGCACTTAAATGTCTGGGTTATGGGAGTGCCATCTTCTAAAGAAGTTTGGAGAACAGAATGCAAGATCGTGAGCAGTTACTCTTTAAGGGATGGTCAAATTCTAAGCAGTTGCTGTAATAAAAGCCATTATGGTAAAAAGAATGCCTATATTCGTCCCATTGCAGGACACAAGCCTCACGTCAACTGTGAGGTAGTTTAAGCTCATAGCTTAAGAGGTGCTTGTAGCTCAGTGCCAACAGCGGTTTGGTAGTGATTACCAATGTTATGCTACCTACACCATGGTTGTGATTGGATTCCAACCATATAGTGATATTTATCATAAGCATCTCCGTGCTTTGGAAGGTACGTTAAAAGTTGGACCCGTCTAATATCGCTTGATACTAGTCGTAAAGCCTAGTCAGATGCCTTACGGTGGCTTAACAACATCTTACAGTAAGGTTAAGTCACTGGCCTTACAACACCCCTCTACCAATCCGCACTAGGCCCACGTGGTGGAGTATGGCCCAAACCACCTCATAGTTGAGGTGAGGCCTGTGCCCTGCAGTGGGACGTACGCATACTTTACTTTTTACGAGAGAATATGCAATATAACACTACCAGCTAAATAATGAGAGTGTACATTCGGGCCACAATAAAATCTGAACAAAAAAGCCGGGACCGCAGCCAAGCACTCTTATCATTAGAGTCCTTACTTTGAGCTCAATACGATACAATTATATTAACAGGCTTTATGTCTAGCAAAGAGGTTTTTAGTTGGACAAATGCGCTTTGTTTTTTAACTTACATGAACTTAAATTTTAAGGGGCACGTACGCAAAGAGCAAACCTGAAAACTTAATGGTTTCTGTCAATAAATGAAGCGCTATTACAATTGACAGTTAACCTTATGAGATCTAGATTACAAACGAAACGGTATATGTTTTGTTTCCGCACTAAGTGGGATATAGACTCGAGTCTGGGTGTTCTGCATGACGCTTCTGACAAAAAAAACTGTCTGATGCTTCAAAATATAAGGATAATAAATCTTCACTTGAACATCAACAAGGTGGACCGTCGACCTGGTATAGGTGCAGGAAGCCGCTGGATGCAGGCCGCTTCAAACCGGCTAACTGAATATCACTGGGGGAGGCCTATGTTTAGTAGTGGACGTCCTGATGATGATGATGATGAACATCAATGTGTTGAGTGGCTTATATTCATATTTCTCAAATTGATTCTGGCTTCTAAAATCATTCGAGTTAATAAAGCAATATTAGGTACAATACCTCATAGTGACCTATTTATTAATGTTTAAGAACAATCGACTCTCACAATAGTAACACAATGCCCTGATATTAGTTGGTGCTGATTTTACAATAATATGATACTCTTCAACACAATTTCCATAACTTAAAAACTAGGGGATTCCCTGCAGCATAATGTATAAAAACATATATATAAATTTACCAAGTGATGTACAATTATTATTTGCATACTGTATTTTAATAGCTTCACAATGAGAGTGGCTTTGTGGTGTTCAGTGAAATCAATTTTTAATAAGAGAACTTTAAAATAAACCTAATTGTGCCAATTTAAATTAAATAATTTGCAAACTCATTATAGTTTTACAACAAAATACGCTATTACATATTTCTTTGTATTTTACTAAGATAAAAAAAAAAATCTGAAATTAGGTGAGCCACCAAAATTCTACAGATCATTAGAACCTATGATTATTAAAGCATATAAAACAAAATTGGGATCTTATGTACAGAGAACAGTTCGTCAACCTACCACAAAACGTCAAGTATTCGCAATTGATATTGATCTCTACGTGTCGGACTTAAAGTTAAAAATGGGTTCAATAATCTGTAACTTTTTGGGTCGGTTGACCTACCATTGACTGTACATATTTACATCACTTGCATCACTTACGAAAATATTTTAAATATAGCACAGTCAGATGACACTGGATGTGTAGCCATCTTCAAAAGCGGTCCCTTGTCTAGACAAGGATTTTTTAAAGCCAAAAATTAGGATAAGTATTACTTACGGTGGAGATGCAAAAAATACATTTTATCAACGTAGTTTAAAAAGCCTGTTTTCGTAAATATAAAATAGAGTAATTACGAATTTTAACCGATTATTTTTAAGATAAAACTTCAAAGATTCTTTTTATGACTTAATTATTTTTATATACATTAAATAAGGAGTAAAAAGCTGCTAAAAATAGAAAAAAAAGAGTTTTGTTGGGGGGGAGGGGGCTTAACAATGCATAGAAGGAACTGAGCTTGGTCGACTTGAATTGGTGATTTTGCCATCAAGACAGCAGACTCGAAACTCAGGTAGTTTGTAGCAGGTTAATGTTTGGATCACATTTATTTTCTTCTGTAACAAAATTAGCGGCGATAAAATACGTTAGAGATTCTTGGCAGTGACCCAGTCACCTAGCAATGACAAGGTTTATTGAACTGATTCTAATAATAAATTGATATAACTACTTTTATTATGATTTATAGCTTGTTTTTAATGTAATTATAATGTTTTTGTTATTAGGCGCATTTTACTGTTGTAAATCAAGACGATTAGGTAATTTATTGTATAACAAAATAATTTACAGTGTTTTAAACGCAAATTGATGTTTTAATCATAGTTTATCTGTGTAAAATATTGTCGGAATTAAAAAATAAAAAGTAAAACAACTTTATTGCCAATTGTACCCACCTGTGCAATAAAGTTTAAATAAATAAATAAAATAAAAAGTAGGTTTTGAAAACGACTACCAAGATTTGATGTGATAAAACCAGTTAGTTACAAGTTAATCTTATAAAAGCGAGTAAAATGACAGTTCAAAAAACATTAAATAGACTTAATTATAATCCACCAAATCGTGGTCACCCCACCCATCCATGCTGGGCCCTAGCTCCGAGGGATGAGGGATCGCAGATGCTTCCATCCGGGTCTATTATACAACCTAAGCTTTGTTGGTTTTACCATTTATGAGAGTACCATCTTTTCTAATTTTTGTTTAGTATATTTTTTTGGAATAATTTAGGTACAGACAGCAGCACATCAACCTACCACAAAACGTCAAATTTTCTCAATTGATATTGAACTCTTAAGTGTCGGAGTTAAAGTTGAAAATCAATTCAATGAATAAAACTTTAAGAATTTTCGAAAAATATTGATAATATACCTGACTTACAGCCCAGTAAAGTCGCGTGCTAGACAAGGAGATCCGATATGTACAGTGACGTCACATTACACGTTCGCCACAAATTTTTCATAGTAAAAGTTGTTTTAGAAACAGATCTTAATTTCTAATTACTATATTACGGTTATTTTTTTACCTAAAATCAAATTTGTTTTCACTATTGGCACTACAATTTCATATATTTTTTTATAAATATAGTAAAAACAATATATTTTTTCATGTGTATTCCCTATTATTAAAGGGAATATAATATAGGCAGGCTTTAGTGAAATAACTATTTTCACTAAAACATTAGTCACTTATAAGGTCTATTGACAAACGCCACCCTGAAGAAAACTAATTTGAAATACAATAAACCAATAATGGGATAGTTTCCTAAAAAAATCTAATTAGTCCGTCAGTTGGATTCACAGAAAATATAGGACACGTATTTTTTCTTTATCTCAATCAAACAAAAAAATATGAAGATATAGCACGTTAAAGTTCCACGTAACACTTTGCGACACTTTGTAGCAAGACGTAACGTCACGTGCTCACTTTGATGCGCTTTATCTTCGTCATTTTTTGTTTAATTGACAAAAGACAAAATATGGGGCAAATATTTTTTGATAATCTAACTGACGTACTAAATAGAATAATCTTTTTTTGACCCAGGAAACTAGCCTATTAAATAGTTAAGGTATGAAACAATAGCATAAGTGTAATATAAATTAATATACGAGTATCTGATAATATGTCGGCGTCAAGCTGCTCGCAGCGGGCTCTCAACGCAATAGCTTTTTAGTGGCCGCACCCTGTATGGTTCTTAACATAAGATCGTAGCGATTTTGAGATCACCCAATATTCTTACTTTTGTAAAAGTAAAGTATTTTACACGAAATCTTATTGATTTTTAAGCGGCAAAAGTTACGTTCTTCTGCTTGAGCAGAAAGAAATTATGTGTACAACTTATTTTTAGGAAAAGATATCGAAATCTCATAAAAAGTTTGCTTTCTTTATAAATCATTATTACAGGGTTACATTTCAAGGTAGTGCCAAAATTTAAAAAGTTTTATGTCTGACAGTTAAAGTTATGCAACATTGTACTAATCTGTGTTTTCAGCGTGGGTACTTCATCAAGTGCTTACGTTGTAAGCATGGTATAAAATGTGTTATAATAATTTAAGTTATTTTCCAACAACAATATTTTTTATGCATGTCTTGGCAGCCTTTAATTAAGGCAATACCTTGTAATTTATTTAAAGCTGTACTTTGTTGACTATCAATGGCCTTACAACACCCGTCCACCGCACCGGGCCCGAACGTGGCGGAGTATGGCCCAAACCACTTAGCCACTCACACGATGACCTCCGCGACGCAGGATTCCTTGTACCTTGTAGTTGAGGTGAGGCCTGTACCCTGCAGTGGGACGTATAAGCATACCTTAGTTTAGTAAGCTTGTAGGTAACTTTTAGTAGATTTCCCATAAAATCATTTTTCTTATAAATCGCACCATCCCCTATGGATACAGGATCGATAGTTTCCGCCAACGGATGAGCCTCAGTTTTAATACACTTTCTACTAGCAAAATATTAAACTACCCGCACGGGTCAAGATGGTGTTCTAAGGTATAGCCAATATAGAAGACTGTCTTCCTAGCATGAGCACCAAAACACGATATGATATAGCGATATATCGACACTAACTGTAAAAATATGATAGATATTATAGCCGCCATGTTGAATCGCCGTGCCGGTGGCGTCACATATTATGATCGCTGTTTCGATAAAAAATCAAAATGGCAGCTTGATCTATCATATTTTTACAGTTGGTGTCGATATATCGCTATATCATATCATATCATATCGTGTTTTGGTGGTCTTTCTAGAAGGTCTGGGGTGCAACTTGGGATCAGTTTAAACACATACAACCACTTATAGCACCTTTTTATAATAAACTTGCCCGCTTCGTCTGCGTTGATCTTACCCAGATATAAAGTATCCTATGTGTTAATCCAAGTCATAGTCTATCTGTATGGCAAATTTCATCAAAATCTGTCTAGTAGTTTTAGCGTGAAAGAGTCACAAACATCTATACAAACTTTTGCGTGTTTATAATATTAGTAAGCAAGTGAGAATTGAATTTTCTCTCTATAACTGTCGTCGTCCCTGTTTGTATGTGCTGGCTAATCCTCAAAACTACTGTAGGGATTTTGATACGGTTTTCACTACTAGAAAGAATAATTTATAAGGAAGGTTAACGTATGTAATTTATAACCATTGATATAAACCTATGAACCCTGGGCGGGTCGCTTGTAATGTATATTAATATAAAGTTTTTAGTTGGAACGACCAGTGCTTCAATTGTTTTAGTAAAATAGGTTTTTAAAGCTTTGATAAAGGATATCCAAGTTTTATTTGGTTATGTTTTATACAAAAACATAATCTCTTCCTTGAAAATATAATAAAAACTACCAACTTCAATTCAAGTATAAGTAAAACATTTAATAGTCCTTAGCTCATTAATTAGTTATTTCATATTTCAAAAACAAGCCAAAAAGTATTGTCTTTAAATAGGATTTTTTTTAAAATTCATCCCCTTATGACCCCAGGCTTCAAACGGGTTGAATTAGGAATTTTGTATTCTTCATTTTTAAAATTGACAGAACCCTGAAAATAGGTAAAAACGATAGAAGAGAGAGAGAGAGAACAAAAAAAGAGTTTGGCAAGGCAGCGGCTTGTAGAATTAAAAAGGTACATTATAAGATAGGTACACTTTATTTTCAATCCGACGTCTAAAAGAACACCATTCAATGTAAAACAAGAAATATCAAAACAGAAATAATTTCTTAACAGAAAAAAATAAAAGACATAGTGAAAAAGGTTGTGAGGTTGAAACTATATGTATATGTTGCCAGTATCCATTGACAACACCTTTAGTGTCAAATGTTATTATAAAGCAAGTATGTGTAGATATTTTATATAACTTTAATATTTGAGGCTCGCATTCAAATAATATTACTCCCATATTGAGTTGTTACCCGCCATGTTTGGCTGAATGACGTAAGCCATAGAGAATGATTGGCGCGCCATCTGTCGCTTTGTTTATGATTTTAATTTGATGAGAATTGGGGCGCTAGTTTCAGTAAGATATTGGTTATTATACACCATTATATTTAGATTAATATGAAATATAAAACTACAATAGTTCAGCAGTGGAAGTCTTATGGTATGGCTGAAGTGATGATGGGGTAAAGAGGTAGAGATGGTAGATTTCTTCAATAATGAAACCTTTGAGTTTGGATACACTTGATTTATTTTGACAGGTCCTTCACATAAAATAACGTGTTTAATAAAAGACTTCGAAGTTTTTTTGTATGGAGCCTGCTATATCTAATGTTGCAAGTACCAAAAATTACTTTATTTGGTGTATGTATACGTATGAAACATACGTTAATAGATAAAGAAAATAATTACAAACATAAAATACTTTGTGACAAAATGTCGTAAATGATATAGTTAGTTCAGAATTTCAATTTGAATATTTAAATAAAAATATAACGTATAAAGGCGTGATGTGTCCCAGAAAGTTTTAAAATTATTTCTTAATAGGTAGCGAGTGTCAAGTGAAAAAGTCTTAAGTGTTATCATCATTTCAGCCATAGGACGTCCACTGCTGAACATAGGCCTCCCCCAGTGACTACCAGATTGGCCGGTAGATTGCAGCCTGCATTTAGCGGCTTCCTGTAACCTTTACCAGGTCATGTGACAAACGAATAAACATTTTTTTTGGTTCGCCATTTCTTCCTGAGTTCTAACACACAATCAAACCTCAGACAGCTATCTTTTTTCAACTTCCTATCGAAATGATACTTATTATATTTGTCCAAGATGTCGACCCTCGTTGCTATCGCCGTATCTTACGTTATCAGCGACCGAAGGCCGAACGTTATCTGGCTGTATATATTTGTATTTTGTGTAACATTTTTTTGTTATATTTTAGTAGCTATCTTATATTTGTTACATGTCTGTTTGTGTCAGAAGACTTCGAATTTTTTTGTATGGGGCCTGCCCCTCACTCCTCACTCCTCACTTCTAGCATGACCACCGAAATACGATATGATAATTATAGCGATTTATCGACACCAACGGTTTTTTTAAAATATGATAGACTAGCTATTGCCCGCGACTTCGTTTTCGTGAGCTTTATTTTATTGATAAACGATCTTCAATGTTCTTTTTCTTTCACAAGAACCTTTTCCTGACAATAATTAACACAACAAAAAAATATTTGCGAAATCGTTCCAACCGTTCGCGCGTGATGCGATGACCAAGGAAAATAGAGATTCATTTTTATGTACAGGGTGTTAGGTAAATGGTATATTAAGCCGAAACTAGCTTATGTTAACATATGCATATAAATGCTATGGTGGAGTCAGAAATTTGATATTATCATTTTTTTTCATACAAAACTTAATTCTCAGAATCTGATTTGTATATATTTTTTTTAAGTGATGATATCAAATTTCTGACTTCACCATAGCATTTAGGTATATGCATATGTTAACATAGGCTAGTTACGGCTATATATATACCATTTACCTAGCACCCTGTATAAAGAAAGATAGATATAGACGCCATGTTGAATTTTTATGTATGTATTTTGTATTTGTATATTTAACTTGATTTGTAATTTACTAAAATTACGTTACTTTAGTGTACACTAATAAAATAATTTCAAACAACAAATATTCTTTGCCAAAATGTCGTAAATGTTATACTTTATTCAGAATTTCAGTTTGAATAATTTAATACTTATTTATTTTATTTACTTTCGCTAAAAGCGATTTCTTACAACCTTCAGGTTGAGGACAAATTTACCACCCTGTATACAAAGGTAGAGTCGCTTGCTTAGCTAGTATACATTCCAAACGTATCTTAATTTGTAAACAGTACCTGATACATTGTTTCTAGCATCAAATAACAGGTATCAGCAAATAATAATCTGTTAAGAGAAACAATAATAATTATGGTCACATAGTCAAGCCAATATAACCTATTTAATAAGGGCCATGTGTGTTTTATACATTTGCTCCTTTAGATTTAGATTAGGAATCGAACAATAAAAAAGAACATAATATTTATAACAGCAACAACATGGATGCCGACCGACCCACGGATGCCCTTAAAGCTAAAGGGAAAAGTCTACAAAACTATTATAAGACCTGCTTTACTACATGGCTCTGAATGCTGGGCCATTAAGAAGGTAGATGAAAAGCGATTGCATGCAGCAGAAATGAGAATGTTAAGGTGGATGTGTGGGGTGACGAGAATGGACAAGATAAGGAATGAATATATTAGAGGAAGTATGAAAGTGGCACCTGTAGCAGAAAAGATGAAAGGACACCGTTTGTCTTGGTATGGACATGTGATGAGAAGGGAAGAGGAGCACGTAACGAGAAGAGTGATGGATATGAGTATTGATGGGTGGAGAAGTAGGGGACGACCTAAGAAGAGATGGATGGATTGTGTGAGGAGAGATATGACTGAGAAGGGAGTGAATGACTCAATGACGAGTGACCGGATTGCATGGAAGAGAAAGACATATTGCGCCGATCCCAGATGACCTGGGAACAGGGCATGCAAACGATGATGAAAAAAGAAAATAATATTTCACTTCGTTTAACTGGGTTTTATCAGCAAATAACGTCATGATTGGGTCATTGTGCGTGCTACTTAGTCTTTCTTACTCCAACCATCCTAGGTCATCCCAGAAGGTCAGCAGCCTTTTCAGACTGCTGCAGGCTTCCGGGACCGAACCTGGTGATTGGAGAATCCGTGCCCGTTGATTTACCACGCTTCTGCATTCTAAAAGCACGTGTTGTGATGTTTCTTTTGCCTTCATGCATCCTCTGCATGTGGGGCTTAAGAAGTGGTATTTCCTTCAGGATCGCCTGTAGAACTTTTGTGTGTTGTTTCAATTAGCGTATTCTAAGTCTATGTTTTTGCTTCCATAGTCCGTTTGCTCTTAGTCTTAAGGCGGCTGCCTGTGCTTCCTCATGTATGACTAGATCTACGGGTCTTAAGTTCAAGAGGAGCTCAATATTCCACTAAACATCCATGACTTAGCAGCCAATGCAGCATTTGCCCCTTTTGGGATTTGAACCCGCATCCACCTTGCTTTGTAGTGTTAACCACTAGGATTACATAAAATAAATAATTCCTAAAGCTTATTCTTAGGACAAACAGTTTTTCAGGCAATATGAACTGCGGGAAGTACGATATAATATATCTAGATACAAATCATACGTGTTATAGCGAAATAAAAACATGTAAAATCATACGAAAATACAATAAAGACAATTTATTTATGACCTTTTTGCTAAATTGATTTTATAATTTATTTTTATTCTCATATGTAATTTACACGTATTTTCAAATACTTAGACCACGTTTTTTTAAACATACATTGCTTTGATCCTGGTAAGTAGCCAAAGCACTTGTGTTACAGAAATCAGAAGCAACGACGGTACCACAACGCTGTGACAATAAAATTGATTGATTTAATAGAGAACATTTTACGCTGACTTATCGCCAAAAGCGATCTCTGCTAAGCATCCTTTTTACTGCTCAATAATTTATTTGTCTGGATAATGTAATAAACATGTTTAATAGTTAGACTCTTAAACATGTTAACCCCCAAAGCCTCAAAAGTAACCTGTAAAACCGAAAATTCTCAGTAAGACGAAATCGATTCTCTAAATCTCAAAGAGGACCGGAGTGCCCTCTGTATTGTACGATTTGGAGGTAAAAGAGGTTTTAAACTCTTCAGATAACTTGACGACTGTATGGTCTAGTGGTTAACACTACAAAGCAAGGTGGATGCGGATTCAAATCCCGGAAGGGGCAATTGCTGCATCGGCTGCTAAGTCACGGATGTTTATTAATGTACTAGCGAATACCGGAGATGTGCTACAATATTATAAAAATAAGTAACATTTGTTAATTGAATAACAAATATCCATCTGTTCATTCATCCATACATTCATCCATACATTACAAAGATCTGGGTATATAGTGTGTAACAAAAAGGTGAAATAAAACTTTAAGGGGTTATTCTACGGCTAAATTACATCAACTTTTTCTATGGGACCAACATTGAAATCGCAGAAAAAAAAAACACTTTCCCATACTAAAACGCGACCAGCTGGCATCAGTTTGTACGGAAACGCCACCACCTTTGAAGTCATCATTTCAGCCATAGGACGTCCACTGCTGAACATAGGCCTCCCCTAATGACTTTCGTTGGGGGGGATTGCCAATACTCGCCACGCTTGGCAGGCGGGTTGGCGAGCGCAGTTTTTTTATAACATTTCACACACAGACGCTGCTGCCCATCTCGTGCTACAGGAGTTAGTCGCCTTTTACGACACGCCTCCTGTTGGCGGTGGGAAAGTGTATTCTTTACGGCCGTCCCTACACGGCACCTTTGAAGTATGATCTACCAAACTTGATTGATAATTGGCGGAGTAAAGAATCGCGTCACATACAAAAAAAACCTTCTATTTTGAAGTCGGTTAAAAATAGGAACTTATTTGTGTCTGTAAATATGATGCTTAAAATATGAAACATTTAAAAACGTTACTGCTTATATTTCCACAATACAAATTTAAATTGGAATTCATTAATATTAATAATTTGCTGTTCTCCTGCGAATACATGTCTCTCTCAACATGCAAAATATGATTTATAATTTACTTCCTAAAACGCAAGATCATGTCGAGCCATTTCACTTAGTCCAGTCATTCTAAAACCGACTTAACCTGTCACAGAACAGAGTCCAGAGTTCCATAAAAAATATTTCCCCTACTATTTGTTTGAACTCTGAAAGGACAGTCAGCTGCTTGCCAACAATAAGTCTGCTTTAAAAAACGTTTTATTATTTTATTTTTTTCTAAAACACAATAGCGTTTTCGGAAGCTATTCCTGAGATTTTTGAACGGACCTTTGTGCGAATAATGATGCCGGTTTCGCGCCAAAAGTATTGTTATTTTTTGTCGGCTGGCAACTCTGTCTCGATGGTGTTTTGGTCCGAATCGCACTGTAAGTAGAAGATAAAAAAGAATTATTTGCCTAATAATAATTAAAATATATTTTTTTTAAATAATAACGCCAAGAATCAAATACGTTTGAGTTGCTGAATATAATATTAATTAGTCAAAACCACGTGCTAAGATTAATTTAATTATGAGCAATACAAGGAAAACCTCATTTGCAAAAGGCTCTATTTTTTCCTGCAAATTGTATCGGGTAACATCATTACTAACTTTACTAATGAAGTAAGTTAGGTAGCTATTTTTTTAAACTATTTTTGTAACAATAACGTGTGTGTATGTATACGTATAATCCGGTTTTCCTCACGGCAAAATTAACGGCATAATCGAACTTTAAGACAAAATAACTGTGTCAAATTTCAAAAAATCAGTTTTATCTCAAAGTTAAGACAATCATGCAAACTCGAATTCACTTTATTCTACCTCAGATAGACTCCATTTGCCCAAAAAGGTACTTTATCATCCATAAAAGTATGTCCACACATCCCCGAACCAATCATAACCTCGTCGTTTCCCGCGCACCGCGTTCCATTTCCAAATTATTTCAAATATGGCCGCCTAACGAGTGCGATGGACAAACAGCAATTGACCCCAATTCGAGGCTAATGGCACGCGGAACAGTAGCCGTAACGGCCAGTATTGTTTTTGGCATTATATTGTGACGTCTTTGCCGGGAAGACACCGCCTTCTACAGAGACGAAAAATTGCCATCACATTTGCTATTTCACTTTTCAGACGACACTACATTTACTGCAGTGCATAAATGTCAGTTTAGTTTTAAACTTCTTACATAAAATGTTGTAAAGCCCAATTAACTTGCAAGGAGAATCTAATTCACTGGCATTTAAGTTCGCTTATGCATAAATTAAGCAATCTTACTGATATTATAAATGCGAAAGTAACGGCTGAACGGATCTAGATGAAATTTCAATATTACTAATTACTTTTTATCCCGGAAAAATGTACGGTTCCCAAGGGATGCAAGGTAACTATCATTGTAGATGGCCTCTTACTGTTAGACGTCGCTGTTGGCGAACATTTTTAAAAGTTTTTTTTTTACACTAACTGTTGCGCGCAAGTTCGTTCGATTGGTCTTAAGTTTGGAAAAACTATGGTTTTGCAAAGATCACGCGAACAAACGAAACAGCTAGTTAAATAATAGTGTAAAGCTGGAGACGTATTTTTTTAACATGCGAATTCCAATCCCAATACGAAATCGCAAGATTTGCATGCGAATACCTAAAATTACTATTTTTGAAAATTCATTACGCGAATTCTGCTACGAGTGGTCCTACCCACGTTTTTCGATTTCCACTTGTAGAAAGTACAGAAGAATGACATCGACAAGCAAACATATGGTTGACAGAGATTTGACATAATAACTTTTTATTTACGTTCGTTAATGAGTTTTTGCTTTATGGTTTATAATATTTTCTGCGTGAAGCAAAAATAGTTACAAGATTTCAATTTAATAGCAACACCTATATGATTAAAAAATGCGTAAAATCGGAAGTAATAGAAACCATTTTCATACACGAATTGTTTTCGTGTTCGAATTCAAGATTCATATCTAATGCTTCAAAAATACGTCTCCTGGATGCAGGCCGCTTCCAACCGGCCAATCTGGAAGTCATTGGGAGCGGCCTATGTTCAGTAGACGTCCTATGGCAGAAATGATGATGATTATTAATATTAAGAATGATGTTTATTATTTAACTGTAGTAAACTTAAACATAAACGGTTTTAATCAGTCATTGTACTTTTAATATCAAATACGAGTAAGAGCTGTTGACTCTACTGAACTGATAACGTAACAAGACTGTTTGTGTTAATTAAATGATTTCGTTGAAACGTGAACTCATTTGCCTAGTAGTAAATAAGTCTTTTGTAATATATTTTTCTTAATTAACACTAGCTATGCTTGCAGGTTTGTATAATATCGTGTATAATACAGACTTTTTGGGGTTTCGTAGTCAAAATTAAACTCTTAGTCAAAGTCAAAGTCATGTCAAAGTCAAAAATTATTTATTCAGCTTAGGACAGAAAATTGCCACTTATGAACGTCAATATTAACATTATTGGCCCATATGGGGCCAGAATATGTCTCCTTATTTTTTGGGCCCTTATAGTTTTGATAACTCCGTCCATCTGTCTGTCCACGGCTTAGCTCAGACTCTTATTACTAAAAAGACATAATTACAACTTAACCGTATAAGGTAAAATATGTACCTATTAGTGATCGCGTTAATTCCCGTTTTAGTGTGTAAAAAAGCAGTAATTTCACAAAAAACATAACAATATTCTTTAAAGTTTGATCTTTAGAATCAACGTTTAACATTTTTATTTACTTACTCTATATTATATTTATGAAAATAAAAATGTATTCTATGCATCTCCTCCGTGAGTAATCTTTAAATCTAAATTTTTGTCTATGACCAAACGATTCTTCTTCTTCCTCGGTCCCTCACTGATGAGGACGCGACCACAGACAATTATCCTTCACAGACCGCGATCATACGCTGTGTGGACCGCACGATAGAAAATTTAAAAAACTCAACACTGGCAGATTTCTTTTTTATTGGTTTATTAAAGTCACACACCCACACAAACACGAAACTCTTCGTGTAGACAGAGATGTGCATCTGACAATTGACAGGGGTATGCGGGTCGATGAGTGTGTGAATCATGCCTGTAACTAAATAAATTTATCATCGCACACAGCTGCGACATTATCGTAGCGATGCGCAAGCGCAACGTAGCAATACTGAGAATTTTGGCCACGTGCTTTGCTGGGGAATGCGTTTGATTTTCAAGCTGTAATAGATAAGGTCTAACCAAAATAGTGCTCAATATTTCTAGAGGTCAAAGAGAACAATGGATCTTCGTTATGAAAAAAAAACCTTACAACATATTTTTTAATAATAAATACTTATTTTAAGGGTCGCAGGAAGACGCTGGATGCAGGCCGCTTCCAACCGGCCAATCTGGAAGTCAATGAGAGAGGCCTATGTTCAGCAGTGGACGCCCTATGGCTGAAATAATGATGATGAATACTTACTTATTGTTTGTAATGTTTTTTACGTATAACGCCATTCGTCTATGAATGAAAATCTACGCCCAGCGAAATTTGTAGTCATCTTGTAACCAAAAGAATTTATGAATGAAACCTAATGAGAAAAACGAAGTATGTTTAGAAATATTGAGCACTATTACACACAAGTCTTATCGCAATAAATAAAGTTTGAAGGTAAAAGTTATTTATCGTGATAAGACCTGCTGTGTGTATATGTAATATGGGAAAATCGCAAATCCTTAAAAGTGACTATTGAGCACTATTACGGTTAGACCTTATATAACTAGCTACGCTATTATCACAAGGAATGTTGCTAGATGGCTAGATTAATTGCTTCAACAAATGTTAGCGTTTGTCTGACTTAGAACTGGACAAATCATTACGTACATCATACTAACGGATTTATTTTGATAGTTATATTGTTCAATTCAATTCAATATACAGTAAAACCCGCTTAAGACGATTTCTCAGGGACCCTACCAAAAACGCGTCTTATGCGAGAAAGCGTATTATGCGGGATAGGGAAAATAAAACGTACTGCATATTATTATGTATTATGTTCTAATTTTGGTATATATGTATTAAATTATACATTTATAAATTACATTAAATACATAGTCACTTATTTTGGTTTGACAGAAAGATTTTGATGCATTAGCAATTAAAAGATTTTCAACATAATTCAACTTTTGCAGTGCGTCTACGCTTTGATCCAAAGAAGCTACATAGCGTCTTAAATCATTAACAGCTGATAATGCCTAGGCGTTTGACAATACCGGAGTTGACTCATTATCTTCTTCATCATTATCACTTAGGGCCTCGTTTTGTGTGTTATTCACGGCTCGGGCGTATTAAACGGGATGACGAATCGTAATAAGCGTTAAGAAATGTATGAAAATATGTCTCAAGTTGCAGGGACTGGCGTAAAGTGGCGTATTATGCGAGAAATCGTATTAAGCGTGATCGTCTTAAACAGGTTCTACTGTATTTATTTCGTTCTATTTCATAGGTGTTACAAATAGATACATAAAACAGGTCATTATAGACTCCGTAGGGCAAAGAAATAAGGTAAGGATGGAGAGGATGACGCCATTCGTAGTTTATTTTAATGAGTAAATAAAATTGAAATATTTGTTTGGTATTGTTTGTTTTTTCTCGAAACATATTATTTTGTCACTTAACACTAAACAAAATTGTTTTAATCTCTAACCAGTTATAGCATCATCAAGAGCGTATAACGTTAAAGAGCAATTAGTGTATTAATAATATTAGTTCAAACATATTTTTTCGAATAAAATATGTTAAAACAAACATTTTTACAGGCGTAAACTTCAATTTCATGATTATCAGTTAACTTACATCACATCCAACAGATTTCCTTCAGAAATAAGTTTCAATTTCACAAAATAAGAAAAGTGTTCAATTCGGACCGCCGTCGCGGCAGTCGTGCCAACAATGCGAAACTATCTGTCGGCTTCCGCCGCTATCTGGGCTGTCAAGTCCTAGATCACTGCTGTCTGTGGCATTCGGAGATAAAGATTTTTAATCTGAGGCTGGATTAATTCTGTAACAGGATTGTAGTAGTTTTCTTATAGTTTACACTGTGTTATTATTATTATGGACGATTTATTATAAGCAGTGATCGGAATAGGTAGATTGATTTGGGGTCAATGATCTCACACATTAATGTTAATATGGACATGCCTCCCGGATTCTGGAGTTACATAGTATCAGTTTTTGAAAAAAGGCATATCCATATTATGCTAGCACTACCAAAGTACATCAAATCAATCTACCTACTCCGATCACTGATTATACTTTAGCATTTTGCAAATATTATTGCCAAGCTTTCTTAAGGACAGATCCCTTTTTTAACTTTCTGATGATTTTAGCAATACTTGCCAAAATAATGTAAAAAGAAATTAAGAGATATTTAACCCCTTGGTCCAGCAAAACAAGACACAGTAGAAATTACACAAAAAATGGGATGTGTAAAAGTGCTTGATTTAGGCCTATTTACAGAAATACATTTATTTTATGCTTTTATTTTAATGTCATTGTAGCGCGGTCTCCTGCGTTTTATTTTTATTATTTATTATTAGTATGTTTAAGTGATTTTCTTCCTTTTTAAACACTACTTAGCAACTTTGACAATATTAATCAACTTCAAAAAAGAAAGAGCTTTTCTATTCGTCACCGGAATGTTTATATTTTCACACGTTAACAACACATAGTTAACAAGTCAAAATAAAAATGGAAAAAGGTATGGTATCTTAATAATTACTACATTATATGACAAAAAATAATTGATTAGATAGGTCACGAATTCGCGCATGATTAATTACAGTTTTTATTGATAAAACGTTACGCAGAGTTTAATTTTATAATAAATTTATTTTATTTAGAAACTTAGGAACAGCTTGTGTTCAGTAAACATGTTTAAGTGAAGCCAATTGAAGAGTTTCACCGGCAGTCAGCAGTTTGCTTAATCAATAAGACACTTTATTTCTATGGTACCTATTTAAAAACAATTATTAAATTCCTAGCAAAATTGCGACTTCGGACCATACCATTAATTTTATCTGTCAATTTAACCCCTAGGCATATCGAGAGCTATCATCAACGTGTACCAACCAAACGACAAAAATTAATATCGAATCGAATTCAAAATTCAAAAATGGAACGCTAGACGGACATCCGTGGCGTTCAATTTGCGGCAGGAAGCAGCCAATCGCGCGCGCTCCCGCCTCGTGTGACGTCCGCGCATGCGTTCTGAACCACCTTCGAGCCGCCATAACGCAAACAATTATCGACCTTATCCCTACAACTTTACGGTCATTACAACCGCAAATTAAAGGGTGTGACTGAACCACGTTTGCCAAAGGCAAGTGTAGTAACAGCAAATTAATTTCAACTTTATTTATAAGACGTTACGAGTCATTTGGACGGCATTTGTAACCGTGTCCGAATACTATGTTTCTGAGTGGAATGAGTGTGGAAACTTGAGCTTTATTTGCGTGCGAATAAGAGCTAATGGCTCGCAAATGTAATTTTGCTCATTTAGAAGAGTAGACGTCCATGTTTTTAGCTAATGACTACGTATGGGGTTAGAAGTGGCAAATGAAAATCTAGGGATGACTCGCGACTCGTTTATTTGCAAGACTACATCTTAAATACAATTGTATAATGCAGAACTTAAAACTTTGTTATCCTTTTTAATACATGCAGTTTTGAAGTCTCCACTACTTACGTGATTATATGTGGGTTGAACCTAAAAACCTATTTCTTAACTAAAAAGGTTACATTACTTATTTATGTAACACACAAACAAATGCGTTTAAAACAAAAAAAAACTTTCTTTTCTACCATGAAAATTATTTTAACCGACATGTAAGCAGAGTCATATTTGGAAAAAATCGTTCCTAATTCATATTATTTTAATAATAAATAATAAAATAAATACGGCTAAAGAACTAAAGAAATACAGAAGTCTGACTCTCATTTGGCTGGTTTTATTTATTAGAAATTAAAATATGAATCTGTTAACAGTTTTGTTACACGACTGATAGGACAGTTGAAGCAAAAATATGTTTAAGATATTTTTTATTCTGTTTATTACTTCTTTATATCAGAAATTTACAGATATTTTCAGTTTTCAGTTTAATACTACTTAGATACTATAATTTTTTTCAAATGTGTTCAAATGTATGTACAAAAATGTGACGTATCTATTGTTTATATATTTTCAGTTTATACTCCACAGAAAAAAGATCCAAGAATCCTTGACTGAGAGATAGTTAGTATAGACTATCTTTGTGTATAACATGTAAAAATAAATTCAGTTCAGTTATTGCAGAAGACTGGTCGAATCGCAGACAGGATGATAAGAAACGCCGATTATGATAATCGAAAAAGCTCTATTTTTAAAATAGACAAAACACAATAATGTTATTGAAAAAATCTGGGGCACAAACAACATACCCTTGATTTTACAATTCAAAATCACGACAAATTTGAAATTCGAAGACTTATTCAGAGCTACTATTTTATGCGTAGACACATTTTTGCTTGAATTTAAACCTTATTTGTAAATGCAAAGCGTTTAAATTTAAATGCAGTGTCGCTTGTAATAGTTCGAATTTTAAATTCAAATATGGCGCGATGTCATCACCGATAAAACAGGGCGGTATTGTCTGGATTCTTTACAGTGTCCTCATTGTGAATGATTTCTTAAGCTACCGTTTTTTTAGTCTGGCCTATATTTAAATTATATTAAATGGTAACACGTGCGCGTGGGAATGGTAGGAAGTGACATAAAAACTTTTTAGTGAAAGCAGCTTGCTTAGGTAGGTTTTTAAATGACGAAGAACTTGAAAATTGAGTCTAGACTTTTTAAGTATCTTTTTTGACCTAATTGAGCATACACTCAAAAAAATAACTGTTCAAAATCATGGGGTGGGTAAATTTTTTTATTTAGATTATGTGCCGCTTAATATTTTTACTTTAAAATAATCTAAACATTGATTCTAAACATCTATCTTTATAGGAAACGCGAAAAACTTCCAACCCCGTTGGACAATCGTATTCAAATTGAACACAAAACAAGATAACGAATTGTGAAACTTTTGAACGTAATACAAGACTTTCGAATTTGCGGTTGTAGGCACACAATGTTCATATTTTCTATTTTCTAAATATTGAATGAATGCTAATAATGCTATTTTACCTGAATGTATTTTTTCCATCACTCTTGTAGTATTTTTATCCACATAATAGATTTACTAATGTTGTTTAAGATTAATCTCTAACTAGATTTAATATCAGTTGTATCTGGAGACCAAAAAAATAATTAAAACATTTCTTGAATGTGAAATATACACAATATAATAAGTAGTCAAATAATAACTGTCTATGCAAATCTAAGTGGATCAGTAAATTTGTAGGTAGGCGCTATGTAGAGCTCAACAAAAAATAAAACAAATAATACTCATTAAAAACGACCTTAGCAGTTTTTCACGTCAACCTTATTTGGAAAAAAACATAACAATACCGAGAAAAAACGTATTTTTATAGATGGCGGTGTCACCATTTGAATTTGAATTTCGTATATTCCACGGCGTTATCGGCGGGGTCAGCGCTTCCTATCGTTTTTATCGTACTCGTTTCCCGTTCGACATTTGAAATATTGAATTTTTTGCTTCACTGTTCGTTCGATGACAGTTTTTGGAATTATATTTTTTTTGTTTCTTTTTAATTCTCGCCGGCTAGTCTGCGAATGAGAATAACTCGCATACTGACTCGCATAGAGTGCAATCCATGTTCGATTTCCAAACAAAACTTTTAATTAATACATTATGTATTCTCTATTTTTTTAATCTGGGACTTATTGCAATTAGTAGTGTTTATATACTATGTTTACGACTTACTAGTTTAAAACGAGTTAGTTTTGTTTATGTAATTTACATAGCTTCGTTACTATAATTGTCTAATTTTAGTATATTTTGATAATGTCCAGTAGTTTGCAACAAAACAGATATATTTTTAGCATACTTGGTGTAAAAACGACATAGAGTTTGATGAAAATAGATTTCGTTTTGTTTTTTATTTTATTGGTAGCGTATTTTCACTAAATTCAGTGTAGAGCACATAGCTTTAGGACTACACACCGTAACATTGCATTATAGTCATTTAAATAATAATAATAATCACCTAATTACCGTAATTGTCATCATAACTGCTCTCAACAAACCATCAAGAGTCCAATAACAAAGAATTACCTACATGGAGAACAGACAACAATAGGGAACCATCGCGAACTTTTGTCTCAAAAATATTCATTCTCTGTTCAAATTTCGAATACGCCCTCCATTTTTGAAATTAGAGTTTTTTAATTAAAAGGGCCCGGGCACGATGCTATCGTGCTTTGTCGACGGAACGCGGTCCTCTATTTACTTTTTTCCTTTTTCGCGGCTAAAGTAATGCCTGTAATTATGCCAGTATTTTTAGAGCGTTTTTTTGAAGGAGGTTACGCACTTATCAAGACTTTGTTGTTTAATGTTGATTTTGACAAAGTTTTTTTGCCAATTAAAATGTGAGCTGTTGGTTTTTCTAAGATTATTTGTCATTTTCTTTTGTTTGTTGTGTACATATATTTTCTGCTTAAACTTAGTCAGTTCCATTGACTAGCAAACAGTGCCTAACGCACGGCTAAGAGCATAATAAACGTTTAAATGTTTGAACTTCATGGAAAAGGCCAAAGTTCGCTTTTATTATTCGTTTTTAAAACCGCTTAGTAAAATAAACGTTCGCTTACTAAAATTTCTAGGATGTTGATATAAGGAGTGTTATTTGGGATTAAATGCAAAAATTACTTGCAATATATTGACACAAGTTTGTTAAAATAACAATAGACTTATTTGCTGTATCGGTTCCGACGCAAACTTAAAGCAGATGTAACCATCTGCGAATTTACGGTCAGCTGCCAATGCTTGCTAACTACAAAAGTTAACCTTGTGTGCGTTTCATATTGTCATTTGTCAGTCTAAATAGAATGCGGGAACACTGGCACAAAGGTTCGGCACGTTCCAAACACAAACTTTCAATTCGTAAAAAAAAAACATTTCTCGCTACCCAATATTGAACAATTACTACATAGGCCATTCAAAACCGTCCACCCGTTATTCCTTTGCCCACATTCTAAGAAATATAAAAAACAAAACATCTGCTGGTTCTATATTATTTGCTAACATCCTTTTCATTTGTCCACAGATGATGCACAGCTGAAGTAGGATCGAGTTGCAAGCGAGATGTGTTCGAGATCGGATCAATTTCGAGTTTCGGCGGCGGAATGGTTGCGAGTTTTGTGTTGAGTTCAAATAGTATGTCGACCAATTTTTTTAAATGTAAATAATTAACAAAATAATACAATTCTCGATATGTTTTGATGATAAAAGAAAAAATGTAAATGTAACAGCTATTTTTAAAAACATTTTCCTTACTTGTCTTATTAAAAATAATGAAATGAAATTAAATTAAATTAAATTGTTTATTTCGGACACTTATGATATCCATATAAGTTGTTAGTATGACTTAATAGCTATGTTAGTAATTATAATATACATATATTACATATATATCCTATCCTATCCTTGCACATTGGGTTTTACGTGGATTGCCACCCAATGTGCAAGGATAGGGCCATCAGATTTGCTAGCAATTACCTTCAGGAGAGTGTTGGTGCTGCCAATAATGTTTTAATTATTAAAATAATGTTAAATATATCATGTAAATCGTAAATTATAAAATATATAAACAGAAAACTCAACACAAAACTAGGCATCTGTTAATTTTTTTCTGAATATTAGGTAAGTCTTAATTGCTCTCAATTTTAAAATTTACAGACATCGCCAAGTCAACCTACCCAAAAAGTTAAAGGTCATTGAATTGATTTTTAACTTTATGGTCAACATTAAAGAAATCAATTGAAAAAATTTGACGTTTCGCGGTGGTTGACGTGCTGTTCTCTGTACTTACTATTATCGAATAATATCATAAACACACCTAAATATATACGGCTACATTGCAAATATAAATGTAGGACAGTCTTCAAGTGAAACTCGGTAAAAACTTTGAAATTGGGTATTTATTTCTTAAAAGAAAATGACTTGATACAAAACACGTCTTAACTTTTTTGCACACCTCGAACGACAACCGAACTCTTTTTTAAAATCTGCCACTCACTCCCCAGACACACTACAATATTTTTAAAATCATTCTTCCTCTTTCACTCTCGCTCATACTGGCAATCACTCGTTCTCTTTTACCCGGTCATACGTCATCCTGTCATTCCGTTCCAGTCAGCACTCATATCCTACATAAATAATAACGATTAAGACGCTTCTCTAGATCCTTAGTGGCTAGTGGTGACCGAGTTTGTTCCGGCGTTTCTTCTCAGCACTTGCCAGATTGTCTGTTGCTTTGTCTCGAAGCGCTAGTAGAGCCCAAAAAATAAGGAAACATGTTCTGCCCCATATGGGCCAATAATGTTATTATTGACGTTCATAAGTGGCAGTTTTCTGCCCTAAATTGAGTAAATGATTTTTGACTTTGAATTTGACTTTGACCTTCACTAGATCTTATTTTAAAATTTGGTACCCCTTTGCATTGTAATCCTGTATGTCGAGCAGTGGACTGACGTGGGCTGTTTATGATGAT
This sequence comes from Anania hortulata, assembly GCA_963576865.1. Classification (NCBI taxonomy): domain Eukaryota; kingdom Metazoa; phylum Arthropoda; class Insecta; order Lepidoptera; family Crambidae; genus Anania; species Anania hortulata. The sequence goes on from OY756416.1 coordinate 9,183,155, forward strand.
GATCAATCAAAAATCTAACTACCTAAAAGCCGCAGCTGGGCAGGCCTCCCACCCGGTGCACTGATGAGCTAGTCAAAGTTGCGGGCAGCCGCTAGATGGAAACGGCTCAGAGCTCTGGCATTCTGCCTCCCTAGCATAAGCACCAAAATACGATATGATATGATATGATATGATATAGTGATATATCGACACCAACTGTAAAAATATGATAGATATAGCTATGTTAAGTCGCTGTGCCGGTGACATCGGGCACGGGCAGCAGCGTCTGCGTGCGAAATCTTATAAAAAACTGCACCCGCCAACCCGCCTGCCAAGCGTGGCGAGTATTGGCAATCCCCCCTGATGATTAGTCATCGAAGGCCTTTGTTCAGCGTTGGACCTCCTATGGCTGAAATGATGATGATGATGATGAATTATGCCTATAAATTACGTCCCACTGCAGGGCACAGGCCTCACCTCAACTATGAGGTGGTTTGGGCCATACCCCGCCACGCGGGCCCAGTGCGGTGCGGTAGAGGGGTGTTGTTGGCCAGTGACTAAACCTTACTGTCAGATATATTGGCGTCCATCTAGGCCTTACGACTCGTTCTAGTGATATTGACAGGGACCAACTTTTAAATTGCTTTCCGACGCACGGAGATGCTTATGATAAATGTCACTAAATATAGTTGGAATGGTCACCCATCCAATCACAACCGCGGCAAAAATAAGTTAAATTCTTTATTTGCAGAAATATATTATAAATTTCATGGAATTAAAAACAACAACATTGCTAACATTTTTCACCAATTTATGGCATGCAAATTTATGAGATTATGTTTTTAAAGTTAAATTAGAATCAATTGTCCACCTACAAGGTGGACAGACGACCTGGTAAAGGTTGCAGGAAGCCGCTGGATGCGGGCCGCTTCCAACCGGCCAATCTGGAAGTCACTGGGGGAGGCCTATGTTCAGCAGTGGACGTCCTATGGCTGAAATGATGATGAAGGATGGTGATAGTCAATTTTATAAATAAAAAAGGTCATGATTATCAGAACAGTCAAACTTTATGAATACTTAGTAACGATGTTAGAAGAAAAAATCTTAAATGTCATTTTAATTTATAGATGGCTTAACCTTGGTAATCAATACCAAAGCTGCCGTCACTGAGCTAAGCACCTCTCAAACGCATTAATATACATAATCAACTAATAAGGGTCATTATAATGCTATTAATTAGGGCTATGTGCAGATATCTATGAAGAGACAAGATTGGCATGCGTAATTACAATTGCTAGTTGGTTTTAGCGTGATCTGAAACGCCCCGGCTTTTGTAGTTTGCATACACTACTTGTCTTGAGAGCAATTTGATGACCTCCGTAGCCGCGAGGCGAGCATACCGGACTTGGTGTCGCTATCTCTGAGGTCCCGGGTTCGATTCCCGGTCGGTCAATGTAGGAAAATTACTTTTCTATATTGTGTCGGGTCTGGGTGTTGTGGTGCCGTCGTTGTTTCTGATTTCTGTAACACAAGTGCTTAAGCTACTTATCATAGGATCAGTGCAATGTATGTGATGTTGTCCAATGTTTATTATTATTATTATTATTTAATTTGACGAATTAGTCCGAATTTGTTTATGAATGGCGTAGTAGTGGCGAAATCACGTGATTTATCTATAGTATACTTGCTGTCCCGGAGAACTTCGTACCGCCCCCCCCCCCCCCCTTTTTGTGAATTTTCCGTTGTTTTAATAGTTATTCTGCTATTCGGAGCGAATACAAATCCAACAAACCAAAAATCATAAAAATCGGTCAGCCGATGAGAGTTTAAATGTTTTCGTTTGCACCGACTCAAAAAGTAACTGATTAGGTACATAATGTGTTAATATTATTTTAAGCTTTATAGTGTTTTGAAGTCGGTTTTTTAAAATAAAATCTACTTATTAATTAATTGATAGATATATCTATCACAGCGATTCCTTCATCTTACCAGTAACCCTGTTTTATAAACTAAGAACGAAATAGTTACAAGTATTTCATAACATATAACATAGTATTAACATCACGAAATGTAAAAATAATAATTGCACATCAAATACCATTAATCACCCCAGTCATCCGATATAAAATCACAGTGACCCGTCACACGATACGCGCACACGTGACCACTAACTCGGAGTCGTCCCCAAATTGACAGATGTCATAAAGGTCGTCACACCGCCGCTCTTTAGGGGCGAGACTGGCCGTGGATTTAAAAATGCTAGAAATGGCAATAACTTTTTAGAGTCTAGATGTTCTGGGAGCGTTGCTCAGTTAAAAATAGTTCTAGATGCGGTACGTAGTTAAGTATGAATAGTATAAAATAAAATATAATTCATGTTTTACAATATTAAAACATTTAAAAAAAACATCTTCCAAAAATCACACCAATTTAGCTAGCCCCAAACATACGGAAATCAGTGCCTAAACTAAGCAAAACCTTTATATAATGGCGACTTTATAACGGAAAAACATACTTAAATACATTAAGCACCTTATAGATAGATAGATACTCTTTATTGCACACTCACAAACGAAGCAAAGTAACAAGAAAAAACATTAGGAATTTGCTTTAAGAAGCACAATTTTGGCGATCTGAGCGCTAGAAACGATCTCTTCCAGACAGCTGAAGGTACATTAGTACATGACAAAAATACTTGCCCCTAGCAGATATCGAAACCACGACCGCCTGGCTTTTAAATTTCAGAACAATAACATGTAAATTAATTAATTAATACTTACAAAAAAATACGGTTTAACTAAATTGCATTCTTACAAAATAGTATAGTCAATTTACAAGCAAAATAAATGAAGTCACAAAACTCACGATGTATAGGTATTATTATTCGAAACAGCTGATAACAATTATCTCACTTTACGAGAGAATCGATCAATATGCACACTGTAAATAAATAAATAATCAAATATGCACCGGACAACATCAATATAACCAAAAAGAAACAATTTATTTCTGCAAATAGGCTTAAGCTAAACTCTTTCAAACGACCCAGTCCCAATTCATGGTCCAATCATGGTCTCCTTATCTATTAGGAATCATCATGATCATCATCATTTCAGCCACAGGACGACCACTGCTGAACATAGGCTTCCCCTAGTGATTAACAGATTGGCCGGTTGGAAGCGGCCTGTATTGAGAATGCATATAAAATAAATAAAATGTAAATTAAGCTAATACTTTCTCCTGTAATGGTAAGGTATACATAATGCCGGTGACAGATGGAGGCGGACGCGGCTGCGGTATCGTCTTGACATTGTAAGGTCAAACGCTGCCACTGGTCGATCTTTGGGCTGGCGAAAGTTGTCTGAAGGATAGACCAATGGCAGCGCTTGACCTCACAATGTCAAGACGAGTTCGGAGCCGCGTCCGCCGCAGTGTGTCACCAGTTTAAAAGTGGAGGTAGTTATTAAATAAATGAATGCTATGTTACAAGGTGGTTACAAAAATTACATTTTACCAGACCTGTTCAAAAGTAAATATAGAAAAAAATACCTATTGTTTTTCTACTGGAAAACTAAGACCAAGTGCATTTTAAATAAATCACCGTACCTACTGTACGCCGATCAGGGCTGCAACTAATAATTTAATTATACACTTTAAATGAGAATAACTTATTGTTATATTTTTTTATATTGCCTGGGACTTGACATCATTGGATTTATTTTTAACTTGTTATAAGGATACTTAAACTAAAAATTATTATTTGTTATACTCAGTCACATTTTGAATATTTAAATGCCAGCTTATGTGAATTGTGCGATCTTTCACTTTCAAATAAATTTAAATTTGAAATAGACCAACTCAACCCATTTAATTAATTAACTGTGTGTGTTATAACATGGTCCCATCCAGTAACTCTGTGTCTGGGATAACTATTGGACAGTAAAACACAGGAAATGTCTGTTTTGTCGCCTTCGTACGACCCCTGCCCGATATACAGGGTGGGCCACTCCCAGTTAGATAATTTGGTCTGAAAGAGAAAATAAAAGCATACAAAATTAACTTGGAATTTAAGCTCTGCCCGCAATAGGCTAGTTTCCTGGATCAAAAAATGAGTTTTCTATTTAGTCCGTCAGTTAGATTATCAAAAAATATTGGACCCATATTTTGTCAGTCAAACAAAAAATGACGAAGATAAAGCGCATCAAAGTGAGCACGTGACGTCACACCTTGCTAAAGTGTCGCAAGGCGTGACGTTACGCGGAACTTTGACGGGCTATATCTTCATCTTTTTTTGTTTGAGTGAGAAAAGAAAAAATACTTATGTGTCCAATATTTTCTGTTAATCCAACTGACGGACAATTTTTTTTTTTAAGAAACTAGCCCATTATATATTGTCTTGAAGCAGTGGTAGAGTAAAAAAAATTGGGACGTATAAAAGAGCTTTATTAGGCCTATTTGCAGAAATAAATTGGTTTTAAGTAATTGTGTAGGTACTACTTGTTTTACCACGGAAAAAAACATGTCAAATAATATGTCATATGTTCATATTTCAACACCATCAAATGATGATGTTCATATAAATTGATTTACATAATAATAATGTAAAAGCAGTTTTAATATGCTAGTTAAAATAATTAGTTTAATAGTTGGTTATCAAACTTTCAGTTTAAAATCAAAACGGCTTAAAAAAAATACATTTTATTACTTAAGTTACAAGTGAAAATAATAAGGATGTTTAATTATGAACATTCCACAAACAATGTGCAGTTCCAAATAAGCTTACTCACGAAAAATTTTTTTTGTTAGTAAATTATTTTTTTACTGGATAAAAACTTATTTGCTATCAAACTTTTCTCAATAGTATATTATCTTAATAGGTATTAATGTGACTATGGTTAATGTAGATCGCTGATATGGGACACAGGGGTTTTTTTAACACAGGTATCTATTTACTTAAAGGAAATGCTCAATCACTACTTCTAAAGAAATGTGAAAACAATTCTTTAAAAAAGTATTTGGGGTACTTTTAACTATAGTGAAATAGAATCTAACAGGACTTCTGTAATTCTGCCTAAAATCTTAGGAAATTGCTTAACGTGGTAGCTAGACAAATTAAATCTTACCCCAAGACGGGGTAATGAAATAATTTTGTCTTCCGCCTAGTGGCGCCGCCTGATGAAGTTTCGGTATCGACCGCAAATGTCTAAGTCTAGGCAGTAGGCCCGATTCGAGGCTGAATAAATCATTTTTACTTTGCCGAACGTCTGAATAAAAAACGGAACACTTATTTAATCAGTCGTGTGTCCGTCTGTCACATACAATCGCTCCGAATCTACAGCTTCGTTATCATCATTTCGGCCATAGGACGTCCACTGCTGAACATAGGCCTCCCCCAGTGAATTCCAGATTGGCTGTTTGGAAGCTTAACTGCTTGGTTAAGTTAAAATTTACCACACATAAATTTCTGTGACCCACAGACGACTTATCTGTCACTTTTGGAAAACAAATAAAAAATAATAACCAACAGAGCTAAGTATGTGACTCTAAAATGTATTTTTAAATAATAAAATAAAATAAATAGTTCTGAACTGATTTAAGAAAATCGAAATTGACTCTGAAAAAGCTAAGCACACAATTTTGAAAACTAAAATAGCCCAAGAACCCGGCCCTTGTTGCGTTTGAAACGTTACCACTACGCCAATTCGTCATATTTACAACCTAACTACTTAACTACGTTTATTTTTATTCGAACAATAGCTGTCCTGGTGAACTTCGCACCGCGTCCGCCATTATAATAAATTTTTTCGTGAATTTTCTGCTATTAGGGGCGAATACAAATCCAACAAATCAATCATAAAAATCGGTCCGGCTGTCCTTGATTTATAAATTATGTAACTAACCCGACTTTGTTTTATTTCGATGCTCTTAAAGCGACACACAGAACACAACATTTCCACAATAACGAACAATGACAACGCTAAACCGTAACAACCTCCATCCAATGAGGCCGGCCCTCCCCAAATTGTTTAAAGCGCAAATCTCATTAACATTAGCGGCCGACTGACCCCTATGCGTTACCCTCAACCAGTGGTTCTCAAAGTTTAGCTATCAGTACCCCTTTATCAGAAGAAACCCCCTACGCATACAGCGACGACGACAAAAATTATGCCGTTATTTCATCAGTGACGACAGTCTGGTGTAGTGGTTCGCGCTCCGGATTAAATGCCGGTTGCGGGTTCGAATCCCGCAAGGCGCAAATGTTTGTGTGCTGAGCACAAGCATTTGTACCTAAGTCATGGATGTCTATAAATGTGTTTATGTATGTTTATCCGTTGTGTAGTCGCCATAGTACAAGCTTTTTGCTGAAAACAATTTATTTATTGTTTTAGTATGGGCCAGTTGATATGACTTGTCAACTCATAGTACTTAACGACCTCCGTAACCGAGAGGCGAGCATACCGGACTTGGCGACACCAATTACATCTGAGGTCGATTCCCGGTCGGTCGATGTAGAAAATTAACTTTTCTTGGGTCGGGGTCTGTTGTGGTACCGTCGTTGTTTTTTATTTGTGTGAGTGCTGTACCTACTTACCTTAGGATCAGAGCAATATGTGTGATTTTGTCCAATATTCATTATTATTATCTATTTAAATAAAACAAATTTCGGGTTAGTTACATCATTTATAAATCAAGAACGGCTGGACCAATTTTTATGATCTTTGACTTGTTGGATTTCAGGGAAAATATTTATACTTGAAAAAATTTTTTAACTGCCTCTGGTGGGATTCGAACCCACGACCTTTCGCTATCCGGGCGACTGCTCCTCCAACTGAGTTGGACTTGTCTCCACCCGGAATAGCAGAAAAACTATTGAAACGTTAACATTTTTTTTTACGTTTACTTCAAAGTTTAATTTTTTCATAGCTTCAAGGGACTTAGATTTGAGTACGGATTTAATTTCACCTTAATGCCTCTACGCGTTTCCGAAATAAAAAGTCTTCACAGATACCCAGACAGACAGACGGACAAAAAAGTGATCCTTCAAGGGTTCAGTTTTTTGAGTACTTTTGAGGTACAAAACCCTAAAAATGGCAGAAAATTGTATTATACAATATAAATGTCATTTTGACTCTTCAGGGTGTAACGAAAAGGTGAAATAAAACTTTAAGGGGTTATTCTACGGCTAAATTACATCAACTTTTTCTATGGGACCAACATCGAAATCGCAAAATAAATACACTTTCCCATACTTAAACGCGACCAGCTGGCATCAGTTTGTATGGAAACGTCAATATTTTTTTTTGAGATTTTGATGTTGGTCCCATAGAAAAGGTTGATGTAAATTAGCCGTAGAACCCCTTAAAGTTTTATTTCACCTTTTCGTTACACACTGTATAATGTGCTCCATGAGCCGAACCTATGTTTTCGCCTTTAGCGATAAGACCGCCTAAATTGTGGATCTTTCTGTAAACACTGTAACTTCTTTGTATGTTGTACAATAAAGAGTATCTATCTATCTATGTTACCTTTCTAAAGGAGGAAGGCCTATACCCTCCTCCTTTTTGAAGTCGGTCAAAATGTTGAGAACCACTGCCCTTCGCGTTTGAACACAGATACCAATGCGGGCACCATATGGACTGCAATCTATACATCTGTTAGGGTGTATGCAATGCTTTAATGGTGTTGCATCTTACCATGATAATTTATTGCAATAAAAATCAATAAATATTGGACAACATCACATACATTGCTCTGATCCTAATAAGTAGCTTAAGCACTTGTGTTACAGAAATCAGAAACAACGACGGTACCACAACACCCAGACCCGAGACAATATAGAAAAGTTATTTTTCTACATTGACCGACCGGTAATCGAACCTGGAACCTCGGAGATAGCGACACCAAATCCGGTATGCTGGCCTCTTGGCTATGGAGGTAGTCTTTTGGATGATTGCGATATTGTACACTAGCTGTGCCCTCGGCTTTGCTCTCGTGGATTATTGTTTGTCACACCATATTTTACTCGTTTAGGAGATAGAATAAAAATAGTAGCCTGTGTCCTTCTCTAGGGTTCAAGCATTTTCCGTACAAAATTTTATCAAAATCGGTTCCACTTCCAGTATAAAAAGTAGCCTATGTCCTTTTTTAAGCACTAGCCTATCTCTTCACCAAATTTCATCAAAATCGGTTTAGTAGTTTAGGCGTGAAAGAGTGACAGACAAACACACAGATTTACTTTCGCATTTAGCATGGATTATCAATACAATTATAGGGATGACGACTGGGTCAAGAAAATGAAATCTATTTAGCCCGTCAGTTAATTATCAAAAAATTATACTCTTATTTTTTCTTTTGTCAATCAATTTATTTATTTATTTAAACTTTATTGCACAAAATAAAATCGTACAAAAGGTGGACTTAATGCCATGTGGCATTCTCTACCAGTCGACCATTAGGCTAAACAGAAATGTTTTGTGGGCGGTGCATATGACGTTACAAAAATGAACATTATTATATAAATTACGAAGATAAAGCGCGTCAAAGTTCGGGAGTGGCTTGTGACGTCACTTCTAAGTAAAAATTGTACCTAGGCGTGTCTTTCAAATTAATATCTCTGTAATATTTTGATTATGTAAAAAGAAAAATACGTGTTTAATACTTTTTGATATTCTACCAAATAGACGAAAAAAAAAGATTGTCGTCATCCCTTATGAAGACAGTACATCATTCTCAAAGGAAGCTGCAATAATATATATAAAATATTCTAGGTAAATATAACAAACAAAATTAAATTAACCCTTATTTTATGAATTTATTAAAATCTACCCCTATAATTGATTTGAGTTTTATAAATAATGTTTATTTTCAATACATTTCCTCTCTCAATCTAAATAAATAAAATAAATCAACTCCATTATATTCTTGCAATTGTACAGCAAAATCCCTCAAATTATAATTCCACCCATTTGGCTCATCCATTAAAAACCAACCCACATTCAACCCTACTGAAGAAATGTCACGAACTTTTCAATTTTGCCGTCCGCCATTATAATATTCGACCCCAAAATTCGTGAATGCCCCGGGCAGTTTTGATTTTGTCGTAGAACTAAGAATATACCGTTGGAAAATATGTATTGGCAAAGAACAGTCTAGGTTTCATCCTAATACCCAAAATTTAAGAGTAAGTGATTCAGGGTGCTTGTAGCTCAGTGGCAGCATCGCTTTGTTAGTGATTACCAAAGTTAAGCCACCTAGGCCGCGGTTGTGATTGGATGGGTGACCATTCCAACCATTTAAGCGTCATTTTCACAAGAATCTCGACCATATTACCCTCTTAACCACCATAGATCATATCTCGACCAGGATAACGTAAGGATTCTATGTGTTTTAACGATACCTCATACTTAAATGCAAAATAAACATATTCGTTCATTCATTCATCATTCATTCATTCATAAAAAATCGGTTTATCATTTAAATAGTGGAATAAATAAACCCACACACATGAATGATAGAACCCTGAAAACATTACCATCCTTTTTTAGGCAGTCATGTAAAAAAATGCATCACAAATTATTGGCACTAGAGGTCCTTTTATTATTTCATCAACTATTTCATGCATGCTGTTTTCGCCTTAAACAAATGAAAAAAATGCAATTAAGAACTATAGTTCGACTAAAAATTTTAATTAATTCCCCTTCATAATTTAAATCCCAATTTACTCTTCTCAGTACATTCGAGTCAATTGTGTTCCTTTAACAAACTAACCCTCTTTCCACCCTTCCACATCGCAGTTTTGAGTCAAACTCTTTTCTCCTATTATCCCCCACCAATACTCCCCAATAAATACTATTTTATAAAACTTGTAAATATTATGACTAATTACTAATGTGACATGATAAAACCCGGTTCAGGTAAGAAAAAAAATGGAGAAATGACAAAAGCTTCTGTGGATGCCTCAAAAAGAGACTCATGTAGTCTAAGAGGAGGTCATATCTCAGACCACTCCTCAAGAGGTATTGTGACAAAGCTCCCTCAGCGATTTCGTCTTTACGATTGTCCCAGTAATTACTGCTCGTCCTAAGCAAACGAATTTAAATTTAATATGCCGATATATGGTGAGTTTACATGGCGGTGAGATAGGGACTAATTCCACTCTGTACTACTACACATTACATTAATATAATATAATAAATAATATAACAAAATAAATCAATATTGGACATCACATACATTGCTCTGATCCTGTGATAAGTAGCTTAAGCACTTGTGTTTCAGAAGTCAGAAACAACGACGGTACCACAACACCCAGACCGGAAACAATATAGAAAAGTTATTTTTCTACATTGACCGACCAGGAATTGAACCGGGACCTCAGAGAGAGCGACACTAAGTCCGGTATGATCGCCTCTCGGCTATTAGATCGTCAATAATAGTTAGTCGGAATAGTTTTAAGATATCTTTTACAAGACTACTTATAACAGACTATAAAACATACTTTTATGGACCGGACTCTTTAAAATTAATTAAATGAGAGAATGATTTACTAGAAGCCATTCAAGTGTTCTACTATCAACCTTATGACTGCATCATCAAATTAGCTCAAGCCTCGATGGTATTTTAATAATATTATTGTATTGTTACATACTTACCAAGATTTTAATCGATACGATAGTTAAAAGTATATTTAAATTGACTCTAAAGATTTGATTTACAAGTCAAGTTATAGAGTTAGGCTAGAGCAGCCTTGTTGTCACGAATGAATTGGAATTTTGAAATTAGGAAAGGTGCTATTTTATTAACCATTTTCTATTTTTTCGGTTTATGCGACCGAACAAACAAAACGTGTTTTTCTGGAGCTCAAAAACATGTTTTGTTTGTTCGGTGTAAGTAGATGTATTTTTTAACAGTATTTTTTGCGTGGAAAAACAAGTTAGTCACAAAATACTTACAGTTCCAAGACCTACAATATTGTATACATTTATGTTTATGTGTTATCTTTTATCCCTCAGACAAAATTATCACTAACTGGGAATATCCCATCGTGTTATTCGGGCAGGGGTCATACGAAGGAGACAAAAGACTCATTTCCTGTGTTAATGTCCAATAGTTATCCCAGATATAGAGTTATTGAAAGAGACCATATCGGTGTACTACAAGTACATTATATTTTTAAAGAGTTAATTATTCTTATCCTTTTAATATTTCATAAATGCGAAAGTTAGTGAATATGGATGTTACTCTTTCACACAAAAACTACTGAATGGATTTTAATGACATTTGGCATACTGATATACCATGGCTTGGAATAACACATAAGATACTTTTTATTCGGGTAAGGTCAACGCAGACAAAGTCGCGGGCAAAAGCTAGCATAAAAATATTATTGAGTTAGTAGTCCAATGTTATAATGCCATCTCTTGGTGGTTTGAGGAACTAAACTGAAAATGTTCTGTAAATTTTTGCTTCATGTAAACCCAGCTTAAGACATGCGGCGAGAATAATCAGTGCAAGCAGGTGTATGAACTGAGCCCTCAAATTATATGGGACCGCAACCCCTTGGGACATAGGAACCCTCCCAAAAGGCTAGCAGACTACAAAGGCCCAATTCCCGTAATTTGACAATAGTCGCAATCCGGTGTCGATCCGCTCCCAGTAACATTACGATCACAAACGATATTCTCGTAAACTTTTAATTTGACGTAAAATTATCAAAACTATCCCAATACGACTGAAAATAGAGCAAAAAAAAACAGTTTTTTTTTCTTCCATTTTCAGTCACATTAAGAACTATAACAGCATTTTTTCTGTTTACGAGAATACCGTTTGTGATCGTAATGTTAGTGGGAGCGGATCGAAAGTTGATGTAATTTAGCCGTAGAATAACTCCTAAAAGTTTTATTTCACCTTTTCGTTACACCCTGTATATATTATATATATATATATACAATATAGTATTCGCTATCATTAATAATTTCTGTGGCAAGTCATAAGATACATTATATCTTTTATCTATTTTAAAAAAACAAAGTCGGGTTGGTTACACTATATATAAGCCAAGAGCGGAGTGTCCGATGCTTATGATTTATGATTTTTGGATTTGTCTCCGTCCCGAATAGCAAAATAACTATAAAAACATCGGAAAATTCACGAAAAAAAAAAACGAAGCGGTACGAAGTTTGCCGGGACAATAAAAAACAGACGGGTTAATTACACCATTTATAAGTCAAGAACTGCTGGACCGATTTTTGTGATATTTAATTTGTTCAAATTGGCTTCACCCCCAATAGCAGAATAACCATTTAAAAAAAATTAAAGTAATCATTTAAAAAATGTATGCGGTACTAAGTTCGCCGGGACAGCTAGTTCGTGATAATGTTCATTTTGCATGAATTGCTTACTGAGAGGGAAAACTCTGTGTTCTCTGTGAGGGCCGTGGACTTGCGGTCCCACATAATTAACAAGATAAACAAGTACCTGCACTGATTACACTCCTCGCCGCTAGGGGGCTCTTATGTAGAAGTAAGTGGTGTTAACTTTTAAAACTTATTTAAATTCTATGAGACGGTTCTGTGTGTGAATGATATTCAATTAATCGTAAAATTATGTTAAATTTTTACATGCTCAAAAATAAGTGCTTTTAAATTTTATGCGATAATATCAAGCAAATGACAAAAAACCTTGCAAAATTTACAATATTTTTAAAAATAATATTATCATTTATCACGCTAATTTTAACGGGAACTAATACTCAATAACACTCATTCATCAGTGTATAGGCCCTCTTTCTGGCACTATACACGTCCCAAAATATAGCTTCTAAGTTTTTCTAAGATATCAATCGGAGTAACTACCACCTTAATTAGTTTTTTGATAGGGAAACATTTATAATATTATTTTGATCGCAATAATTATAAGTCCAACAGGAAAAAATAGGATAATTAAAATTTTCATTTGATAATGTAAGTCGAAAGCAAGCAGTCTAATAATTTAAACAGTTTTAAAATTTTATTTCCAAGAAGATCTAAGCATTGGAGAGATAATCGTTGAGAAAAAGTCACAGATAAAGTCCACAGCAAAACAACCTTACAAATAAAAAAAGAAAATCGAACGTCAAACTCGTTTAAAAATTCCCGCGTTCTCCTTTCACGCGCCCTTGCCAGTGATACAATCTTTCATGTCAAACATCGTTTTTTCGCTCCGGTTTTGATTTTAGCGAATGAGAAATTCTTTTTCATCGGCCCCCCCACCGTTTTTTAGTTCCTTTCATCGTCTGAATCCATCGGAGGCATTATTTCTGGATTCGTGCATCCCTTAATGAGATTACGAGTGGCGCCGCCGAGCGGGGAGTAGCGGAAACAATTGCGGGATGGTAGCGACCAAGATTTTAAAAATCTTATGTATAATTTTAATGAACGCTTTAAATTACTTAATGGATTCGATTATTACTTTGCTGGTAACTAAATTTGCTGTCGAGTTGCAATTAGTATGTTACAAACTTATGTAATAAATATACTTACTAATGAAAAATGAATTGTGAAAATAAAAGTAAGTAAGTGATAAATGTAAATGATTTCTTTAGTTAAAATAATATCCTTTAAGTAACTACCTACTTCATGGAAAATTTATGGAAACCATTAACTTCACTATCACCTACAATGTAGGTAGGTCCTAAATTTTTATAGTGTTTCTAAGCAAAATATCGCTTAGGTAATAAATTAAGTACAGTTAAGTAACACTAGTTACCCTTCCTATTCTAAAAAAAAAAACAAGTTGTAATATGATTTTCCACTTCTTCACGGTTTTATTTGTGGGATTTACAATAAAACAAATGAAATTATGGCTTATAAATAAAATAATTGACAACTACATACGCTTTTGCCATCTATCTGTAACATACCCTGCCATCTATCGGCCAGTAGCCGCAACTTGTTCTTATTCTCACAAACTAGATGACGCCACCGACAATCGACGGCGCGTCAATACACCGCCCGCCATGCATACTTCATGATACGGAGCATCATAACGCGTATCCCTGTGAGGGATACGTCATCAACTAGTACCTACACCACGGAATGGGGTGTAAAATATTCAGGGACACGGTAACTGCTTTTGTTTCGTAATGAACGATGGACCCTGCATGGGATACTTTTTGAGATTATTAGGTTAGATACACACAGGTTATGTAAGGGATGTTATCGGTAATTGGTTGGGATATTTTTGTAGGTTGAAAAGTTAAAACAGAATGCGAAGTACGGGAGGTTTTAAACGGAATTATTTAGAGATGACTTACATGTTTTAACTTTTACAAAGGACTTTTGAATTTGACATCTTGTGGTAGGCTCATATGCGGTTGACTGTGTAATTAGATACCTAGATACATTTTTATTTCTTGTCCAATAATAACTACTTAATTAAATTTCCACAATTATGACGAAGCATTACTTAAAACGGTTAAAACGATTTAGCTTTAATTTTCTTTGTGTTCGATATCGTTAAGACAACGTTTGTTCTTAAATAAAGTTTTAACATGTCTCTCGGAAATTATCAAATTCGAAAAAACTTTAGGTTCTTTTTCATACTACAAGGACTAATATTGTTTAGCAGCTGATTGTCAAATTTTGGACTTGTGGACTTGAATAAGTCGGTCTGGTAGCTAGTTTAAAAAAAAAATGTTTCATTTTATATACCTTTAATCTTATCTTTATTACACATCTAAAAAGGGCATTCCACCAAAAACATTAATCCCTAAATCCGATTAATATTACAATTTAACCCAAAACGTTAACCTGTCATTCAATATTCACGACTTAACCCTTTACTGCTTAATCATTTAACACTCAAATGTGTGTCCGGGCCTCCGGGCCGGTCCGTGCTCTTACCATAAACAATGCTGTCCGGTGCATTCTACAACCCTCCAATGCAGGCGGTTATTGATGGGTCATTTTCGACCCCAAACTCAGTTATGTCTTTAGGGGTTGTGATAATTTTAGCAATCTATGAATATAGGATGAAATCACAACATACGTGTTACTAAAAAAAAAAAAAGTCTTTGACACGACAGGAACTTGGAACTATACTGCTCTCGTTATCATTAATACGACAACTATTTACCAAAATACGTTTCTGATACCGTTTACATTTTAAAAAACTTGTTGCCAAATAATATTGTTGATCAACTGGCGAATGTTGTATAACAAAAAGTTTTTTATTTATTTGGGCAATTAAGTTAACAATAAATAGATAAATTTATGATTAACGATGTAAGAAGTGAAAACTTTCATTTGTTTTCAGGTTTAGATGCAGTTAGGCGTCAAACGCAATTAAAAATAAGATTGTATAGTCTAGTTTTTGGCATTTCACTGCTTTTTTAAATTATACTTATCAAAGCAGAATGTATGTTTAGAACATAGGCAAAATTTATAGGAACCCGTGCAGTGGAGGATTGATAGTTTCTTAAAAGTCTGTAACATTATAATAAACATTACGCGAACGTTGTTTGAAAAATGACATAAAATATAATAAAACCCTAAATGACAGTTCGATTAATGATAATGACGTATTTTTCAATAAACATCGTAAAAATTGCCGTTGCCATTTTCGTAACGATGATATTTACACCCATAGAAAGAAAAATTTAAATGATCGTAGTGACATTCGCAAATCATTACGAGGCCATAAAATAGGGACGATTGAGTAACTTAATGATTATTAGGGCCTTGGTCGTCGATGGGGCATTTAGATGTAAGATCTTAAGGGCAAAATAATGTTTAATGTCAAACATTTCAATTTGAAAAGAGTATCCCATGGAGAAATTGCCCTTAATATTTAATGGGCTTAAACATAAAAATCAATATCAATTGAGAAAAATTGACATTTTGTGGTGGGTTGAAGTGCTGCTGTCTGTACTTGCTTTATTACTATGCGTATATTGAATTTTTTTAATACCATTAAACAGTTTATGTTGTAACTGTAGTTAAGTGAGTATCATGCAAGTTATGGTTGCCTATTATTAGCGGATATATCAGAATGTATGTTACTTTTATATAAGTTTCCTGGAATAAAGTACAATCCCGAAAGGGGGTGATACTAAACCACATATCGATGGACACACTGTATAAATAAATAAGTATAATTTTAACTCTGCAACCAAATCACCAGCAATTCAATAATATACAATTCAATCGGTTTATTAACGAAGAGCAACATTCCATATAAAATTTTCAATTCCGAGTGGATAGAGGCGAAAGCCTACGGAGCTTAGGCGAACTAAATAATGATGCTGTTTATGTCATTGTCATAAAGCTAATTTAGCATGATGAATGACGCGACATCAGCGCCACACCTGCGTTGTTTTATTACGACGAAATATACTGATATTGTGACAAATTGTAAACGTTCTTTAAATTAGGGCTTTTAAGACAATATTATAAAGTAGAAAAATTACTTGAAGATAACCTAAAAAGTATCTGAAAGGCACTATTATAAATATAACTGTTTGTACTTATGTTTTAATGTTTCCTTAATCACGGTTTAACGGCTGAACCGAAACAGCTGAAATTTTGTATACATGTAGATATAGATTTAATTTAACACTTATGGTAAATTTTTATCCCATTTTTGTTTCCGTGTGATAGTTCATTCCACTTTGGCTTAATTCTGACATGTACGAAGACAACGTTGCAGAAGCTAGTTAACTATCTACTTAAAGTAGATAGTTTTACCATGACGAAGTCTTATAATTTCTAATCTTCAAGAATTTTTAATGTCACCAATTACGTTTTCTCAGTCTTTGTATCTCTTTTGTCCGCACCGCCCACAAATCTATTCTGTTTAGCCTGATGATCGACTGGCAGATAATCTTGCATGGCATTAAATCGTTTTTAGTATGATTTTTTTGGTTTCGTTCAATAAAGTGACAAGCTATAAATATGCAAGCTCATAAAACAAATTCATACAGATTATCTACTTAGCAATCCATTACTAGGCTACAAACAAGTTACCTTAATTTTCAAATTTCTACCATTATCTAGCTCAAACAGCGCGCGCCATCTCCATTAACTCCCAGCTACCATATTTCCCCTAAAGCCTCAGGAACCTCCTACGCCACGGTTGGAACTGTTCCAAATATGGCCCGGTCTTAATTTTTTATTTGCCATAAGAAACGTTACGGAGGTTGTTAAAGAGTTGGGACAGATTTTGCTTTAGTTTAATTTGATTTTGATTGTTTTAGTTTAATTGCTGCTTATATTATTATAAGAATAATAAACACTTAAATTTATCAGTTTGGTAATTCTGTTTCAAAGAGTCCCTGGGCAAATCAGTTTGTAAAATTCTTTTTTAATAATAATGTGCTAAGTGGCTTAGGTCGCGCTATAACAACATTGTTTGCTCACAGTCAGATAGTATTTATTTAATTTTTATTTATTAAAAGACAAAGCAATGTAAACAAAAAACGCAATTTAAAAAAAGTCTAAATTAGATTTCACGTTTCAATTAAATGCCAGTTAATGTTGCATACATCGTTTTACACAGGAAAGAAAATCCGTAATCAAAATGATATTTTAACAGGCTTACAAACAATGCGAAATGACTATTGAAAATGTCATGAATAAAAAAAATATGTAACCCATCCTTATCTAAAAATAATTATGTATATGTTATTAAAATACAGTATCCATGTGACATATAATTTTTGTCATTTTATTTGTATTTTCTATAACTTTAAAATTTTTGACGTCGTTGTTATTGAAACAGAATAAGAGAAATAATATGAGCAATATTAATCATAAAATCATCCTTTAACGTTTTTGACAAAATGCAATATCGATACGTTTTTGAACTGTATTGAATTGTATTGTAAGCTTTGAGTGACAATTTCTCATAAAAACGTTGATTTCGCAATTAGATGCTGGTTATATCTAGAATAATGTTAGAACTCTCGACATAAAATCGAACCCCTCATGTATTCGTTTGGCTTGGGTACTAATGCCTTTTGTAGCTTAGTTGGAAGAGCTCGAACAGCGAAGATACCGATTCTTTCTTCAAGTATAATTATTAACTAGATACATTTATTTGGATATTTTATTTGTTTTCGTCATTCGACGGGCCATTGTCATTCTTCTTGCCCCGTGTGTTTATACTACCGGACGGAGACCTGATAAGGGCTTGTTCCTTACAAAAACACCATTTGAAGAACGTAGTATGAAGATTTATTGTAACTAGATACATTTATTTTGATATATTATTTGTTTTTTGTTATAGTGGCTTACTTGTTTGCTACTTTACCCATCAAGTAATATCAACGTCAAGCTTAGAGAATTGTTTATGGTAGATTGATGTATGCTTATCAAAAATCTCTAAAAACAAACACTCTCCCAACCTGAAGCCACTAAACAGAGCCAAACAATAAGGTAAACTGCAAACTGATAGACAGAACCCTCGTCACTCAGACATTAACCGCGCCATTAGTTACCCGCGGTCGCAGCGTGAGGCCCGCTCAATATTTGACACATATTATTTGGTTGGTATTCGTTTGGTTAACATATGCAGCTCTACAACGACTTCAACATATTGAACCATAATGATTGCTGGAAATATCATGGACCTAATTTGATCATACTACTACTAAACCTACTTTCAATGTACACCTCTTAGTATGACCGCCTGTGAATTCGATAATACCACATAATAACACGTAATGAACAGCCTACCGAAGGATAGAAACTACGTTAGAAAAGTTATAAAACCTAGGCAACTCTAGTGCGTGACGAATGACGATACCCAATTTACCGCGACGTCAACTGAATTTTGTGGAATCATATTTCTCCAAATTGATCAAATATTATTTTCAAATATAATTTATTTTGTTCAAATGCCATTTGCACAGTTAAAAAACATTTAATTTGTTTATAATTTGCCCAAAACAGCACAGTTCATAATCATGGTCTCAAAGTGAAGAATTAACATTATTGTGTTATGAGGTAAAGGTACCAGACAGGTAATTTAGCCAGGAGCATCTCAATTTAGAAAAGTTAGTTTCTTAAATCAAATCTGGGAATCTTAGTAATCAAGGCAAATGAACACACAACTGTACTAATAGAGTCGTCTAAACAAATTCAATTAACCAGAAAAATATTCACCAACTTACAGTAAAAGTGCTGTGATAGGTTTTGTCTGCCTATAATTTTAGCTAAGTGCTTGTAATATCCAATTCCCACTACAGTCTAGACTCTAGACAAATTCACTAGCCATTTAGAAAGTTAAACCACTACCGCACTAAATTAAATAAGTTAATAAAGTATCGTCCAAGTGTCGGAGAAATTAAAAATTGATTTAGAAGTCCCAATAATGCTGGTAACGACCTCTGGTGGTCATTTTGGGGGATTAATCACCTCTTATGACCTTTTTCTGTCAGAGATAAGTACTAAGTGTTATTAATTGGTCTTGTTAAGAGGAAAGGCTGTTGTATGTTTAAAAATACTCTTGCTAAGGGCTAAAGTTGGCAAAGACACAATTTACTTTGTGATTACGACGGTAATAAACATTAATGTGCCAAGAATCTGTTTACTTTTGAACTATTTTCTTGCAAACAAGGTTATATTAATGGCACAATGTCAAACGCAATTAACAACAAGGTTCCAATGTCACAATCTTCAACCCTTTAATCAATTTGAAGACCCGATCGGTGTAGTGGTTAGATGATTTGTTTTGAACGCGAGGGCTCCGGGTTTGATTCCCGGTTCGAAGCAATTCAGAAAATCTTTTCTAAATTGGCTCGGGTCTGGGTGTGCTGAGAGATGCCTCTGGAAAAATTCACACCTGTTCTGTACCATATCGATGGTAATCCCTTACTTCAAAAGAATGACAATTGGTGTATTATGTCTGGAAGAATTATTTTTATTTACATAATTATATTTAACTAGCTGTTGTCCGCGACTTTGCGTGGTCTTTAGTTTATTCATAAAGGAATTTCTACGCAATTTTCTTAAATGTTTCTTTTATAAAAACCTTCTCCTGATAATAATTAACAAAATAAAAAAAGAATTAGCGAAATTATTCCATCAATCTAGGCTAAATAACCACCTAATTACTAAAGTATGTACAAACAGTTTTAAATGTTTTATAAACGTAATTGCAATGCATAAATAATATTATTACCGTCACAGCAAACAGCAATTTCAATCAAAAGTATCAGTTCCAGTTGCACTTTACAACACACTCTCGAATAACTCAACAACGTATTCCAAGAAAAATTGAATTTAAATCATAACAATTGGCGGACTATTTTTCCGCTCGATCGGTGGGTAACGCTCGGTCGGAGCGAGAAAACGCTCGGTTTGAGCGCTCAGCGATAAATCTACCCGGGTCCATTTGACCCAGGCGGTCAGTTTAGGGTTTTTTGCTAGTTTCTGGGTCGATTGTAACATGTGGCGTTTGAGGGTTTGATTTGGTGATTTTGCGGTGTCTCGGTTTAGTACGAGTAAGATGCATCGTTCTCTGTTTGTTTTATTTATTTGTGGATGTGTCTTAATTGATGAACGAATTAACTATTTCTTACCAGCATTATTGAGTATTAATATTATTTAAATATTTAAAAACGACACAATAGAAAAAATAATCTTTGGGATCACTGGTGACCAGCGTTCATGCTATTTATTTAGGACAAACTATTTTAATAACCGATAACAAAAATTGACAAATTATTACGTTTTTGTTCGTCCGGATAAGTTAATTTAATCCTTAAAATTATTTTTTTGTTTCGTCAGGCAGGACACAAGGAATTGTCCTGAGGCCTAATTCCCGTAATTTATAAAAGCCGCAATCCGGTGTCGATCCGCTCCCAGTAACATTACGATCACAAACGGTATTCTCGTAAACCCATAAAGCTATTATAGTTCTACTTACAATGCAATTATTTATAGTACTTCTAATTTATTCTAAAAATGGAAGAAACCAAAATCAAAAATTTTTTTGCTCTTTTTTTTTTGTAATTTACTTGTATGGTGTGCAATAAAGAGTATCTATCTATCTATCTATCTTTTCAGTCGTATTGGGATAGTTTTGATAATTTTAAATCAAATTAAAAGTTAATGTTACTGGGAGCCGATCGACACAGGATGCGACTACTGTCAAATTACGGGAATAGGGCCTCGGGAATAGACGCAACAGAAAATTAATTTTAATTCATTAACGGTTTTTCACTTACCAATAATTATGTTAAAATACTTTTACATGTATACACATTCGACCCGTATTTGCCGGCGATCCCGCTTCCGCTCGCCCAAGCGCAGCGAAAAACGTAGCACGGTCATTACGACCGATTTTATTCTAATAAATAACAACCGTCGCTGCCGTTGACAGCCGGTCCGGTGCCGATCCGGTTACGGCTATTTTCGTTATAGTTTTGTATTAATTTCGAAGGAAAAGTCGAGGATTTTGTAAAATAAAGTAACAGTAAAAGAAAAACTATTTTTATAAATTTTTAATAGATTTGAACAAATTTTATGATTAATATAACTGCCCAGCACTACCCTGTGTTTATTTTAAATAATTATATTTTTCACTTTTTTTTTCATATTCTTAATGCTATTTTCTTGTTGCAGGTACCTACTGAGATGCGAAGAGAACGAGCTAATTGTAAATCGACAAAAGATAACCAAACCTTGTACCCACCTAAATATTATTTTTATTTTTATCATAATAATCATTGTAATGACTTTGTTGTTGTTAATGTTCGACAAATAATATTCAATTTTAATTTCTACATCATTGAAAATGTTTATTTATTGTTTATTAGTTTACTGTAAATAATATCTATTGTGATTTATTGCAGTTTTTTCTGGATCTAATAGCATTTTTAAAAAAAAGGATAATTTTTTAAAACTATAAATCATTCGATCCAACTGCATACCGACTAAAATAGCAGCATAATATTTTAAACTCATTTCTCTATAAAGGTTTCCAAGAGACTCTTTATATTCACACCTCCAACGGAACGGGACGCAAGAACGAAGCAACTGCCATCATTTTCTGCATTTTACATAGTGACAGTGTCGCACGACTCTGCAACACTCTTGGGATGCTGAAATATGACCAATCTACGGTACTCAGTCCGCGCCATCTATACTAAAGTTTTGATACTAAAAGTTGCCTTTACTCGACAATAGATGACGTTGGTAGTATGTTTGGAAGTCTGCTTCTTAAGTTTGCAGCTATATGCTAGTAGATGGCGTCATGAATACAAATACAAGATGTTGTGCGGACTTAAAACCAGGATGAAATCTACGAAACCTGAATGTATTGTGACGGGCCCTTGTCATTCTTCTTGCCCCGTGTGTTTATACTACTGGACGGAGAACTGATAAGGGCTTGTTCCTTACAAAAACACCATTTTGAAGAACGAAGTATGAAGATTTCTTTTGTGTATTGTATGTTGTGTGTGGCAAATTTTAAATTCATTTATTAATCATGCATGTACAATGATGTACATTCTGTATCTAATTTCCCTAAACGCTTGGTATTTACGTGTGCAATGTTAAGTAAGATAAGGTGGGGGCACAGTGTTTCAAAAAACACAAACGGCTATGTAGCAATGAAAATAATTATCTAATCAAGTTCTAACTGGCATGGATATAAATTATAACGGTCTCTCTTTTCTTAAAATTATTTATACTTACATTACTTTTATTAGCAACTACGTAATTTAAATTGTTAATCGATCAGTCGATAGTAACACTGAACCCCGTATTTATTAAAATTTATTTTAAACTGTGTGTGTCATGTTTGTTGCAAATTTTTGTAAATAAAATAAAAACGTGGTACCGTCGTTGTTTCTGATTTCTGTAACAAGTGCTTAAGCTACTTATCATAGGATCAGAGCAATGTATGTGATGTTGTCCAAAATTTATTTATTTATTATTGTATTAAAATATACATTTATAATAAAAAAATATAAAGGCCCAACATTACCCATTGAATCTTGTTTATAAATTATTTTAGGAGCACAAATAAAAAATATTGTTTAATAATTGTAAATGGAATGATAATATAGTTAAGATTAATTTTATCAAATAATTGAGTAACGAATGCCTCATAGAGGTTATAATGTAACTATTTTATTGCCATCTTTTTATGCCTATTAACTGTACTGCTATTGGTTTACATTATAAAGTGAATAAATGAATATGAATATGACGACCTCCGTAACCGAGAGGCAAGTTCGTTGCCTCTGTGAGGTCCCGGGTTCGATTCTCGGTCGGATCAATATAGAAAACGAGCTTTTCTATGTTGGTTCGGGTCTGGGTGTTGTGGTACCGTCGTTGTTTCTGATTTCCATAACATAAGTGCTTTAGCTACTTAGGTACCTTGGGATCAGAGCAATGTAGGTATGTGATGTTGTCCAATTTAGTTGAGAATCTTGACGAAATCAAAACAACAATATGTTATTCATTATTTTACTCGTAATGGCGTCAATAAATTGTATACCGTTTAAGATAGTAATGTTACTGGAAGTGGGTCGATACTGGATTGCGACTACTTTTAAATTACGGAAATTAGGCTCTGCCCCCCCTACCATAACCACCTAAACACGATATGATATGATATAGTGAGTTATCGACACTAAATGTAAAAATATGATAAATATAGCCGCCATTTTGATTTTTTATCGAAACAGCGATCATAATATGTGACTTCACCAACACGTTGAATCAACATGGCGGCTATATCTATTATGTTTTTACAGTTGGTATCGATATATCGCTATATCATATCGTGTTTTGTTGCTTATGCTAGGGAGGCTGGACACCAGAATCACACCCACCTATGTTCCGCAATTTATATAGTTATGATAGAGTTAATTAGTTTCATATTTTAATTTTACACGAATATGTAACAACAGTAAATATAATGGGATATAAAGTATCTTTATTAATCATGATCAGTAACAATTAAAATTCTAATAACACAAAATAAACTTACTACTATAGAGCTACTATAGTATTTGCGAGTTTTTTGAAGAAGACATAATAATGAATGCACAAATTTGATAATTTATCGAAATGATTAGTAATTTTAATTCGTAATTGATAATATTACTAGCTGTTGCCCGTGACTTCTCTGCGTCTTTCTGCGTCGTCTGCGTAGTCTTTAGGGGTATGAAAAATAGATGTTGGCCGATTCCCAGACCTACTTAATATGCTCACAAAATTTCATGAGAATCGGTCAAGCCGTTTCGGAGGAGTACGGGAACGAACATTGTGACACGAGAATTTTATATATAAGATAATCTATTATGAATTTTGGTGTGTTTAAACTTAAATTAAACTAAAAAGGATCGTCTTATTGTTTGTAAGTTAGTTATGTAATGTGATATGTCAACAAAACCTTAATTATATTGTATTATCGTTGCAACGTCCTTACGGGGCGTCACATGTACTCTAGCTTTATGTATTAACGACTTGCTCCCATGTGACACGCAATAAAGATATTGAATTGAATTGAAACTAACCTAAAACTAAAAGCTACCTACTCAAAAATAAAAGCGTGTCCATGAGGCAAAGAGGCGAGAATGCTAGCAGCGTTCCCACGCTGAATGGCTAAACTAAGCCTTTGAGCGAGGAACAAGCCAGTGTTTTTATTTTCTGAAATCGAATTAATTTTGGTGCTATTTTTCCGAAAAATTCAAATATATTTAAAAAGTTGGCTACAGAAGTACTTACCATATAACTCTTATCTGTAAATCTTGGCTATTACTTGTCTAGAATTAACTCCTAAAAATCTATACCGTGAGTTGTCTAAGCGTTTAGTTGAGACATCTCACGATCCAAAGGCTGGCTTATACCTTGGCCAACGGGTTAGCCTAGCTATCCAGCGTGGTAATGTTGCCAGCCTTTTGGGCACCTTTCCCTTGAACGGTGATCTCAGTCAGATATTTTATTTATAGGATCTTTCCTATGAATACAATATCTGACTTTATATAAAGAGTTTAGTTTTAGAATAGGTACATAATAAGGTATTTTATTTTTATTGGATTATTTATACCATGTTTGATGCAAATAAATCTATTACACACGTCAATAAAAAATATAACCTATATTATAGGATGTTCAGTTGTTACTCCTAAATAGGTTATTAAACCATTTTTATTTTTAAAAGTAAGTACTTGTTCTAAAATTAATTTTATAACTCACATTTGCAAGTCGTGGCAGCCTGTAACTGAATCTACACTTCGCTCATATTTTAAATAAGTTTAAATTACTTGTTAATTTGTATAATTGGTGTAAGATTTTTTGGCTGCTCTTATTAAATAACTAAATTATAATTATATATAAACGAACTTACGAACACAAAGTTAAAAGACTATGTTTGACTAAATACTGACGAGTGACGATTCAAGAGAATTTATTTAATGTAATGATTTTTCCGTAATATAATTTAATTTAATCTTAATTTAATCAACTAATATCTTATATATAAAATTCTCGTGTCACAATGTTCGTTCCCGTACTCCTCCGAAACGGCTTGACCGATTCTCATGAAATTTTGTGAGCATATTGAGTAGGTCTGAGAATCGGCCAACATCTATTTTTCATACCCCTAAAGACCACGCAGACGAAGTCGCGGGCAACAGCTACTTTTATATAATTATTTACTGCCTAATTTGAATTAAATGTGTGATGTGTTGCTACAATTAATTAATTGGTCTGATCCATATTGTACTATATTTTTACATACATTGGCAGAATATGTCGAACTTGTCTGTTTTATCCATGGAGCACGTCATACCATAAAGAGTAGAAATGACATATGATTAGTTCGACGAAAATTTCCGCCATTTTTTAATCTGTATCTGTACTTTTTTGTATGGGCGATAGTTGACAGGACTTGTCATTTCATACTAAATGTAAGTGGAAAATCACTTACTAGTTTCGGAGAAAGATGGTTCGTATTGTCGCTCAGGGTTTGTACTCGATGGTTTTATCCAAGATGTTAATTACCATGTTCTTTGAAATAAATAAATTATAATACTTAATAATAAACGTCTTTAATCATTTTACGAGTTTTATTTTACAAGCCTCACATCATCATCATCATCATTTCAGCCATAGGACGTCCACTGCTGAACATAGGATTCCCCAATTGACTTCCAGATTGACCTGCGACCTTTACAGGTCGTCTGTCACGATGGAAGTAACATCTAAATCGTGTTCTTTTTTTAGGTACTCCACCTTCATACATTATTGTCGCGTTAGAGCGTATGTTTGTTTGGAGCATCTAAAGTTTTTTTTTATTACGATCTTGCAATATATAAGGTGCTTCATAAATATCTGCAACGGCTGAAATAAGTAAAAGTATTGCCTATATAGATTACGATTGTGAAGGAATTACGTGCCCCGGATCGGTAATTAATTATTTGCGAAAAGACAGTAAATAAATGGTTACTTGGTTCAATTTGCATAACACACTTCGTCATCCGCTCTTGACACTGCGCAGGAGCGGTTTAATGAAAAACGTTAGCATTTTTGGACAGATGTGGACGGTTTGAGACAGAATAAAGCCTAATCTTTATTCAATATAATTTTTTAATAAAAAAATTAATGATGTTCTGGACATAAAATTTCTTTACTATCATAATCTATATAAGCAATACTTTTACCCATTTCAGCCGTTGCAGATATTTATGAAGCACCTTATATATATATGAGCAGCTGATCACGTGGTTTTAGGGAGTGTCCTATCCAATACTCAATCATTTATTGCTCTACCATATTAGCAGTTAGGTGTTACAATCTTGGCAGTTACATAATATTCTTTTGTACGCATTGTATAAGTGTCATTGTAAATGTCACTAAAACGAGAATTAAGGCGATCATTAATAGGTACAGACAACAGCACGTCAAACTACCACAAAAAGTCTTTTTTTTTTCAAATTGATATTGATCTCTACGTCGGACTTAAAGCTGAAAATCGGTTCAATGACCTTTATCTTTTTGTGTAGGTTGACCTGCCATTGACTGTACATATTTTACCTTTTATTTCTCTGACGTTTCGACCGGGTTACCTTTTAATGATTGCGTTAATTCCCGTTTTCGTTTGCAATCATGCACTGCGAAAGTTTAAAAGTAATCATAATAAAAGTCGTTTATTTAACGACCGTCTAGACTAGTGGCTCGCGCTCTGGACTAGAAAACCAGCGGTTGCGGGTTCGAATCCTGCAAGAGGCAAATGTTTGTGTGATGAGCACGAGCATTTGTACCTAAGTCATGGATGTTTATAAATGTATTTAAGTATGTTTATCCGTTATCTAGTCGCCATAGTACAAGCTTTGCCTAGTTTGGGGCCAGATAATTGGTGTGATTGTGGAAACAATTTATTTATTTATTTATGGGTAGAATTTCTTTCTTACCACTATTCTAGAAAGAAAGAAAGAAAGAAAGAAAGAAAGAAAATACATTTATTATACATTGGACATCACACACAAACAGTAAAAGACACAATACATTTTTTAAATTAAAAGAAAAAAAGAGTAACAAAATAAAAATTATAATAGAAAAACGAGTAAACCAAGCGGTGCCACTATGTGCCTGTGATGTCCGGGTTAATGGGACCTCACTCAGCTTGAGCCACGGCCTGAGTAGGCCGCGACGCTGGTTTTCAGTATTTACATAGTTTTACATTTACATAGTATTCGTGTACTTACATACCATAGACAAACATTTTTGCCCAATCGAACACCCTAAGTGCATTAACAACCTTGTTAGTATAATGATAGTAAACGAACAAAAGTCGCTGACATGGCTCAACGGATTAGTAAGCTAAAGTGGCAGTGGGCAACATATAGCACGTAGAACTGACGGCCGATGGGGCAGAAAGGTTCTAGAATGGAGGCCACGTTGTAAGACGTCCACCAAGGTGGACAGACGACCTGGTAATGGTTGCAGGAAGCCGATGGATGCAGGCCGCTTCCAACCGAACGTTTTTTTGTCGTTCATAAGTGGCAATTTTGTCCGAAATTGAATAATGATTTTTGACTTCTGACTTTTTTGACTTTTGAACCACCGAATTAGAAGTCATTGGGAGGACTATGTAATGGCGTGGCAAACCCGCATTAAAAAAAATCCGGAATAACTAAGTTAATTTAACAAAGAAAACTATCGAAATTTCTAGTGTCTATCTAAGTATGCTGGGAAACGCTTCTGGAATATTATTTAAAAAAAAACGATTTCAAAAAACTAACACACTAAAAATAATCTTAACACATAAGTACCTAATCAGTTACTTTTGGAGTCGGTGCAAACGACAACATAGAATCTCTCATCGACTGGCACTTAAGTGTTAAGATTATCTTTAGCGTTTTAGTTTTTTGAAGTCGGTTTTTTTTTTATAAAATTAACTTATTTCATCTATTTTAGTGATAAATCCTAATCGAAACAAATCTTACGAGTGCAAACATAATTTAACTACTGAACACCGATTTTTTTTCCTATTTTTTCCACCCTTAGGTGGTTTACTTTTTTGGAAAAAATATTTTAGTATCTTTGAAGTATAAGCTATTCATTAAAAAAAGAATCATCAAAATAGGTTCACATTTGGCAAAGATATTAGGTAAGATAGATACTAAAATCAGTTGGCGTGGTACGGAGTTCATGCAATGTTTGATGATTTTCTTATAGATCTAATCATGAGAAATTAACCCAATTTATGTGGGACCATTCTGAAAGTATAACCTTTCGAACAAAAAAAGAATTATCGAAATCGGTCAACGTAGTAACGAATGATCGCTGAACATACATAAAAAAAAGGTTCCGACGAATTGAGAACCTTCGCCTTTTTTAAGTCTGTAAAAAATATATTGTCTGGTAAGTATTTGTAAACAAGGATGTCACATACTAGGAGACCAAGGCAGTTGGTATCTTTTCTAGAGAAAATTATGTTTATTACCAAGCCTTAGTAGTTTAGCTAATATGCCAAACTATTTCATCCCCAATTTTACTTTATCAGTAAATCTGGGTGTGGTAACAATATCTTTGGGTGTGGTACCCGTCGCCATGGCAACGAAACTCAATACAAAAACTGGCCAATGAAACAACATATAATTAGTAAATGATTCTCCGGACATGTTGTACATATCGTTTTCGGACAGTTTAAATTCGAACAGACAAGTTTCGGAAGTAAAATAGGTTACCATGTGGTTGTGTATGAGTAGCAGAATCAGTCCCAAGAGGTTTTCCGTTAATTGAATTACATACTGCAAAGTGGGTCGCTAGCCTAAAGAAAAAAACGTAGGCGGCCTTACTACAAAAAAAAATGACTAGGTTTAAACACTGCCTAAAGATTAGCCAACCATTTAATTATAAAAAAAAGTAAAACCGACTTCAAAACACTAAAATGCTAAAAATAATCCTAACACTTAAGTACCTAATCAGTTAATTTTGGAGTCGGTGCAAACAAAAACATTGAATCTCTCATCGGCTGGCACCGACTCCAAAAGTAACTGATTAGGTACTTAAGTGTTAGGATTATTTTTAGCATTTTAGTGTTTTGAAGTCGATTTTATTTTTTTAATAAAATTTACTTATTTCATCTATTTTTATTGATAAATCCTAATCTAACTACTGAACACCGATTTCACCCCCTATTTTCCTACCCTTAGGGGTGATTTTTATTTTGCAAACTTTTATCATAGCATCTTTGAAGTATAAGCTATTCAATAAAACAAAAATCATCAAAATCGGCTCATATTTGTCGAAGATAGGTAACAAGAACCACAACCAAAATATTATCTGGGTATAAATTTGTTGATTTTCTCAAAAAGTTCGAAATCAATTGCGATAAAATTGATATGGGACTACCTCTGAAGTATGATCTACCAAACAAAAAAAGAATCATTAAAATCGATTCATAATTGGCGGAGTAATCGCGTAACATACATACAAAAAAAAACATACAGTCGAATTGAGAACCTCCTCCTTTTTTGAAGTCGGTTGAAAAGTAAGGTAACATAACCGAGACATGTGTGATGTGTCAATATTCCAAATTGTGTGGCTATTCTTTAGACGTGGTTTAAACCTAGTCTTATCTTTTTTGTAGTAAGGCCAATAGACTTTTAAGTTTGTTATTTAGTTGCCATGGCAACAACTAGACCACACCTCACGGATGTCTCCGAGCACCGAACAGGCGACCTATTGCAACAATCGAGCGAGCTGATTGGTTATAATACAATGGTTTGTATTTATAAAGGTAAGGGCAATTTAAATTGGGTTACAGTGAATTATTTCAACAATGAACTTTGCCGACCTCCGTAGCCGAGAGGCGAGCATACCGGGCTTGGTGTCGCTACCTCTGTGGTCCCGGGTTCGATTCCCGGTCGGCTGATGCAGAGAAATAACTTTTTTATACTGTCTCGGGTCTGGGTGTTAGGTATGGTTCCTAATTTATGTAACCTGCTTTGGCTGCTTACCTTAGAATCAGAGCAATGTAAGTGATGTTAAAAAAAATTATAATAGTTCTATTTCGACTAAATAACGAATAGACAAACATAAATCCGTAGGACAAAAAATACATTATTTTGTACGAATTGCAACTGTCTATATGATTTATTTATAAAACACTAATCAAAATTACATCTTTAAATAATAGAATAATGAATCTCTATATCCCTTGGTCTTCGCATCACGCGTGAACGGATGGAACAATTTCGCTAATTCTTTTTTTGTTGTATTAATTATTGTCAGGAGAAGGTTCTTTTAAAATAATAAATTGAGAAAGTTGCGCAGAAAAGACCAAGCGAAAGAAGTCGCGGGCAACAGCTAGTCTAATATATAAAAAAATTATTAAAAAAAATAAAACCGACTTCCGTTTTACGTTACCGAAAAGTAACTGATTAGGTACTTAAGTGTTAGGATTATTTTTAGCATTTCAGTGTTTTGAAGTCGGTTTTATTTTTTTTTATAAAATTTACTTATTTCATCTATTTTTAGTGATAAATCCTAATCTAACTGCTGTACACCGATTTCATCCCCTATTTTCCTACCCTTAGGGGTGATTTTTATTTTTCAAACTTTTATCATAGCATCTTTGAAGTATAAGCTATTCAATAAAACAAAAATCATCAAAATCGGCTTATATTTGTCGAAGATAGTGTACCTATCTTCGACAAATATGAGCCGATTTTGCCGAGAACCACAACCAAAATATTATCTGGGTATATATTTGTTGATTTTCTCCAAAAGTTCTAAATCAATTTCGATAAAATTTATATGGGACCACCTCTGAAGTATGATCTACCAAACAAAAAAAGAATCATTAAAATCGATTCATAATTGGCGGAGTAATCGCGTAACATACATACAAAAAAAAAAAAAAACATACAGTTGAATTGAGAACCTCCTCCTTTTTTGAAGTCGGTTGAAAATGAATCTCTATTTTCCTTGGTCTTCGCATCACGCGTGAACGGATGGAACATATCGCTAATTCTTTTTTTGTTGTATTAATTATTAACAGGAGAAGGTTCTTATGAAAGAAAAAAATAAGAAAGTTGCAGTTTTTTTTTATGAAATACCACGGGAACGAAGTCGTGGGCAACAGCTAGTCAACAATACATTAACAATAAAAATAACAAACTTAAAACTAAAATCTAGTTATCAAAAATAAAAACGTGTCCATGAGGCAAGGAGGCGAGAATGCTTGCCAGAGCGATTCTGTAAGACCACGTGTCAAAATTCGCATCGGAACCCGCTGTGAGTTTTGTGATTGGCATTCTAAAAACTCGATTGATCCTCGCTGAACGGCTATACTAAGCCATTGAGCGAGAAAAGAGCCAGCATTTTTATTTTCCGAAATTGAAATTAATTTTGGTGCTATTTTTCCAAAAAGTAATTTTGCACTCGGTCCTCACGGTCCAAACTTCTCAACGCCAAATGGCGCAAACACTATTCACATGCAAGTCATCATCAACATCATCATAATTTCAGCCATAGGACGTCACTGCTGAACATAGGCCTCCCCCAATGACTTCCAGATTGGCCGGTTGGAAGCGGCCTGCATCCAGCGTCTTCCTGCGCCCCTTACTAAGTCGTTTTACCACCTTGTGAGTGGACGTCCTACGCTGCGCTTGCCGGTACGCGGCCTCCATTCTAGAACCTTTCTGCCCCATCGGCCGTCAGTTCTACGTGTTATGTGCAAATATATTTACACAGTCAACGGTGCAAGGATCCCAACATAGCCCGTGCTGAGTAGGATCAGAGACCCAGATTATCCGAGCAGCGCGAAGGCTGGTATCTTAACATTGGTGACAGAGGTAGCTAATTTAAAAGCCTTGCAGTGCCCCACCCACTACCATTTCAGTTTGCTAATCCGTTGGGCTATGTCAGCGACTTTTGTTCGTTTACGGATCTCCTCATTTCTGATTGATGATGCAAGTGACTCGTATTTATTTGCGCCTCTTGGCAATTTCTGCGGACTCCGCTGCAGCCACTGCTGTTACGGCTGATTCCCTAAGGTGAGACGGTAGCCCTGTCTCTGGCTGGATTACTTTGGAAAGGATACATAAAAATAAAAAAACTGTAATTAGTTTCCCGCCATTTTTCGATTGTTTTTCTGTCCAAAGTGAATCTAATAACGACAAATTTTGATAAATTTTAAAGTTTTAGGGAAAATTAAAAAATTGTCGCAAAAAATATTCATGAACACATCCGCCTCTTTAAAAGGCATTCATCCTTATTGACATACCTAAACTTGCAAGTTACCAAACCATTGCTAATAACCATTACACTAGTAAACCATTACTAAAAATTCATATTACATTATTCAAACTGAAATTCTGAACAAAGTATATCATTTACGACATTTTGTCACAGAGTATTTGTTGTTTGTAATTATTTTCTCTATCGATTGGCCTATGTTTCATAGTTGTACACCAAAATAACGTAATTTTAGGTACTTGCAACTTAAGGTATGCCAGGCTCCATACTAAAATGTTCGAAGTCTTTGGGATACTTTTCAAAATAGCAACCTGTAGGTTCATACACCAATCATCTTTTGACGAAATTCTATTCCATTCTAGGTCACCTTCATTGGTCAACTTTTGTTGTGATACGAGACGTAATAGCTAGTTAAAATACTTATAAGTTTATTGACCCCCAAATAGAACCTTAGGAGATATCGACAAGCAATCCCAAAGTACATGATAATTATAGTGCGGGGCGTACCGAGATCATTAAGTAAGATAAATGAGCTTAAGAAAGAGATGTTGAAATAACTTGAATTTAACATACAATGATAATTGAACTTATATAGTAAAGTATGCTTATATAGTCTAACTCTATAAGTCTTCAACTTCACGAGGCCAAACCCATAATAATTAACGAACTTTTGACTTGGGACTACAAAAAATCGGAAGAACTGCTAAGGATTGCTATGTAAGTCTTCAACAGGTAGTGAATGGCAGTGGCGTCTGGCCCTGTCAGTCGATCCCAAGATATTAATCGTAGGGCTGCCTTAACCTATCCTTAACCTAGACATAATTACCAATGTAAATTCTTGAACACACACACGCATATACTTACCCCACTTCACACTTCTGGCTTTATGTCCAACTCTTTCACCCTCACAGCTATACGGCTCTGGAATCGACTTTCCACCAACATTAGGAAATCCAAGTCCAAATTTACTTTTAAGAAAGCTCTACGCATTTACATCAAAAATCGCTGACCTAATAATTTATCTTTCATTTGCTTTGTGTACTATATTATGTATGTGTATGTATATGTATATAATTGATAATCATATATATTTATACCTATTTATTAAGTATGTAATGTTGGTGTGTTTATATATATATTTAAATATGTTTTTTTTCTTGCTGCACCGCCTGTATTTCTCTGTTTGATCACTGGTTGACTGGTAGAGAATGCTTTTTGGCATTAAGTCCGCCATTTGTACAATTATTTTTAAATGTGCAATAAAGTATAAATAAATAAAATAAATAAATAAATACTTACACTTACACATTCACACACAGAGGCGCACTTTAAGTTAAAATTAAATTAGATACTATAAACTAGATTTAAATCTTGATCCTGTTCAGCTTCAAAACATTATACATATATATTTTTCAAATTTTTATGTTACTATGGCAAATGGCCACTATGTTTGTTCTGGCAATCTATTCGGCTTGACCCCCACGAGACAGGCCTAGCCTAGTGTGGGAGTCATGTAATGTTTGTATTTTGGCTAATGTGATCTGTTTAATAAACATATTTTATTTTATTTATTTAAAGAAAGAAAGAAAGAAACGTTTATTCGACACAAGACAAAATAATATAATAATACACAAAACAATATAAATTAGATATTGTGTCTAAAAGGTGCCCGCTCAGCATTTGTCGTGACAGCCACAGACTTATCACGACGCTGATTTTCGGCGGGAACCTCCGACGCTGGAACGTGCACCAGAGAATCCCAAATCCCTCCAACGGACTCCGGGCCCATGAGGAGCACAAGATCGGTCGGAGAAAACCTGGAACCCCCGATAGGCCGATGCACCACCGCCCACAGGCACGGTGCCAGACGGGACAACATATTAACACGAAATTATAGGTACACGCCACACGGTGTCATTCGGACAGAGCGGAGTATCAGTCCGGACGAGTAAGGTAAGTATTTTTATTTTTATACGTCCCACTGCAGCGCACAGGCCTCAACTAACTTTGAGGTGGTTTGGGCCACCACGCGGGCCCAGTAGGTGCGGTGGAGGGGTGTTGTAAGGCCAGTGACTTAATGATATTAAGCCGCCCTAAGGCCTCTGACTAGGCTTCACGACTAGTATCAAGCGATATTAGCCGGGTCCACCTTTTAACGTGCCTTCCGAAGCACGGAGATGATTGTGATAAATGTCACTAAATATGGTTGGAATGGTCACCCATCCAATCACAACCGCGGCGTAGGTGGCTTGACTTTAGTAATGACTACCAAAGCGCTGCAGCCACTGAGCTACAAGCACCTCCACTGTAGGTATGAACTGAAGTATTACCTACTTATATTGAAATCAAATTTTGGATAATCGATAAAATCGAATCGTAGTGGCGCGATACACAGCTGCAGGTTCGATTCCTAATCACATTAGCTCACGTTTAGGTATTAAATAATTTTAATGTTAAACTATAAAACATGCTTATGCAACAATTACAACAAAACCGAACTATTACTTAATAGGTAAATAAAATAAATTGGTAGTATAATAATTATGCTCATGATAACCGACAACTTTGCACAAGAAACTAGTTACCTATCTTAAGTTAATGAACTGACTGACTTTCGCACGATTACCCGTGTTCTGGAACTTCTGGATCAATTCGCAATCAGGACAAAATCCATTTTAAAATGAATACCTCGAAAAATATCGACTTTCGGTAAACATGCTTACATTAGGTATCAAATCGAAAGGTATTAATGTTCTCTACAGGCGCCAGCTGGTACACCCATCTTGGGACACTCTGTATGGTACATAGGGTGGTCACCTCTG
Source organism: Anania hortulata (assembly GCA_963576865.1). Lineage (NCBI taxonomy): Eukaryota > Metazoa > Arthropoda > Insecta > Lepidoptera > Crambidae > Anania > Anania hortulata. Next base: position 9,218,661 of record OY756416.1, read on the forward strand.
CTCTCGATAAAGCACTTCTTTGCGGTATGCCGCTCTTAAATTCACTATATTCGTCATGTTCCCAACACCTGCATTTGATCCAATGTTCCCCAAAATTGCATTACACGTACATTTTATTGGTATCCCATGTTCAACTGTTACCCCGCAGCAATACATCGCACTGTCCACTTCACAACGAATACCACTTACCACTTAACCCAAAACCACCCAAATTAATAATTAAATGCAATCAACATAACAACTGAGGCTTAATTATCGTTATTAAAAACCCGTCAAAATACGGTTTCGTTCCGATTCCAGTAAAATTTATATCAAAAACAGTATTCAGTACCACTAATAATAAAAAAGTCAATAATTAATGTAATAAAAACTGTAAAACAACACGTAGGTATACAGGGTTACATTGCAAAGGGGTGGAAAATCTTTAGGAGTGGCTCACAATCAGTAACTTAATCGAATTATGCAAAGAACAAAAAAAAAGACGTCTAATTATTTCTATCTGCTGTTAAAAATCGTACGAATGGATAATTTAACTCATTCATGAAAAAAAAACACCGTATGTGCACACTGCGTAAGGTCCTCGTTGGCTCGCCGTACCTACGCCTCTGATGAATGACCGCGCGGCTTTCGTAATCCCTTTATTTTCGGATATTTTAAAGTAGTTAATTTTTTTCGTACCGGCAAGCGCAGCGTAGGACGTCCACCTACAAGGTGGACAGACGACATGGTAAAGGTTGCAGGAAGCCGCTGGATGCGGGCCGCTTCCAACCGGCCAATCTGGAAGTCACTGGAGGAGGCCTATGTTCAGAAGTGGACGTCCTGTTGGTTAAATATAGTACCAAATCAGTAGTTAAACCAAAGAAAAAATGATAAAAGAAAAAAAACCTAAAACAATTACTCTTTTCGAAATGTTACTATGTATATAGGAATATTTAAATGATAAAATAAAATATCTAACTATATATTTAATAACATATATTTTTAAGAAACGCTTCGTCTCTTGTAACCTTTTGCTGTGCCCGACAGGGTAATGATCTTAAACTTAGAATGTAACATCCAAATGTCACACAATTATCAGCGCCTAGAACACTATGAAAAGAAGACTGTAATGTTTGAGGGAGCACAATACTCAGTAAGCTACCAAACGCCATTAAAGAGTGTGAAAGCATAAATGTCTAAAAATAAGCTAAAACTGTATTTAGAGTCGAGTACCGGCTAATTGTTTTTTAAATTGTTTTTTAAAGTACGATAAATTCTATAACTCATTGTAAATGAAATGTAATTTCGTATGAGAATAAAGATCTTTAACCTAAAAAAAAATTACAATATGGATGCAATAAAGTATTGAGTATTGAGTATAGCTTACTAAAACTCGAGTGGTGTGATCAAATGTAAACTCGGATCAAGTTTGAAAACACTAATATCGATAATAGCCAATTTCGGAATGGTTTTCATACAAGAATGAGGCGGAATCTGGCTGGCGTGCTGACTGAAGTAAACAAAAGAATCTTCCATCTAAGGAGTGGACGTTTGACATCAAGAAAAGCAAGGTTGAGCCATGTCAAAAGGTGTCCGTAAGCAAGCGCTTAAGGCGCCGGGTAAGGAGAATGCTCGTAAAAGAGGTGTTTTTGTACAAGTGTTCTGGCGAAAATACTGGATATAGGATGAGGAATTTAATATATCATGTAACTTATAGGTTGAAGTTTTTCCTGATGTATCTAAATATTATTTCTTATAAACACTTGAAAATATTTCAAAGTACCGCAAATTTTAATATACCCTACAAAATCCCGAGACAAGGTAGATATGCTCCTTTCATTACCAGGGGATCCAAAAGCAGTCTCGGCCATTACTCTGTCATGAACAGGCTTCAACGACAGTATAATGAGTTACAGAAGAAATCAAGTATAGATATATTTTCCAACACACTCCCCAAATTAAAAAAATTGGCTACAGAAGAACTAAGCATATAACTCTTATCTGTCAATCTTGGCTATTGTTTAACTAAAATTAAGTCCTGAAAAAATTTTATTCCATTTTTTTTATAAGTAAGCATTTGTTTTAAAAGTAAGCTATAACTTACATTTGCAAGTCATGGCAGCGTGTAACTGAATCTACACTTAGCTCATATTTTAAACTTGTTACTTGTTAATTGTATCATTGGTGTAAGACTTGTTGGTTGCTCCTATTAAACAAATAAATATCGCGAGCTTGTACACATTTTTATTTTAAACGACGTTTTTGTTTAGCTTCAAAGTTGGTTTAGTTATTTAAAACATTCGTGCCTTTAGTGAACTTTTTTGCAAATAGCCAATTAAGAATTATAAGGTTTTTTGATGGATTTTACTCTTAGCGCCTACTTTTCCATGAGCGGATATTTTGCTCACAATGATAAATATTTGCACAGGAGCGCACCGGATGGATGTTTAGTCTGCGAGAAGAATTTGTATTATCTTAGACACGTAATAGAAGTCGATTAGTCGACGCTTAATGTTCAAGGTCACTTGCCTTACACGGGTACGCCATAATAAGTAGGTATGACAGATGGTCAGCCTTCTCTTGAGATTGCTAGACGTTGTTTCTTCCAGTATCGCATCCACATGGATGGTTATCGACTCTTTGCTTCTCGTTCCGGATTGAGCATACATCGATTTTAGCTTACTGAAAACATTAATATCCTATAATTTTATAAATAGCTTGATATTGAACCATGTGTTTTCATACCGTTAATCTATAGACCCGGGTTACATATTGCACTAGTTAAAGCTCAGTATAAAAGCTTTCCGCTGAAAATATACAAATATGCAAACTTTGAGCCTTCTCTTCATATTAGAGTAGGGATGGGACATAGTTGTTTGGTAAGTTATCGATATTTTGGCTTTTAAAACACGGCGCCATGGAAGGTATCGTGTGGCGTCCTCCTCCTGCATAGATAAAATTAAATTTATACTCTATGTCCTGTACTTAGAAAATAATGTTGACATTTTGCTCGTTCTGACTCTCACACAGGATGAATGGTAGAGAGATGAGTCACACACAGACACAGGGTGGTTTATTGAACGAAACAATAACCTGACGTAGGTTATTTCTCTATTAGATAACATGAAAAAAAATGTCTAATATAGTTTAATGTGGCTTGTAATTTTGTTTAATTGCCACACACACTGCCACTTTAGTTTGCTATTTCGTTGAGCTATATAGGCGATATTTGTTCGTTAACGGATCCCCTCACTCATTTTGTTTCAGATTCAATCTCGCCAAGAAACACCAACAGCATAGCGCTTTCCATAGAACGCTGCGCAAGCGCAACCCAGAGCTTTCTTATAAGGCCCATAGTTTGTGCTTCATTGTATGCCGTACAGTAAAGAGTATCTATTTATGTACTAATAAATATAGGTCTAGAAAACTATCGATAAAAATCGATGATACCCCAACAACACTACTGCCAATTTTTTTCGCTACTCATCTCTGGACGCGTTCGCAAAATACACTGCATTCACAAAAAAATATTATATTCGGAATATTTGAGTTGCTACTGCATTCACGCTCGGCGCAAACACTCCAATGGGCAGGTGCCTTTTCATTACCTGCTTAGTTTGCAGTGTCTATGGAAATAACTGATTATAATAATATTACAAGTGACGCACCCCGGGAGAAAAACTCAGAACTTCTTAATTCATCATCATCATCATCATTCCAGCCATAGGAGGTCCACTGCTGAACAAAGGCCTCCCCCACTGACTGATCATCAGGGGGGATTGCCGATACTCGCCACGCTTGGTAGGCGGGTTGGCGAGCGCAGTTTTTTATAAGATTTCGCACGAAGACGCTGCTGCCCGTCTCGTGCTACAGGAATTAGTCGACTCTTACGACACGCCTTCTGTTGGCGGTGAGGAAGTGTATTCTTTACGGCCGTCGCCACATGGCACACTTCTTAATTCACTGTCTATTAATTCAATTGGTATTAAATTACACGGAGCAGCAATGCACGCTATTGAACCTGAGATGAGAGAGAGAGAGCGAGCATCCAATCTTTCATTCATTTCGTCCGCACCGTTCCCATTTAGGCATTGAACGTTTTACCAAAAAACAGTAAAAATATACATTTTCTAACTCAAAATCAAAATCAAAAAATTAAAATCATTTATTTTTGCAAATAGGCCACTTTTACACATACCAATTTTTTTTTGCACTACCACTGCTTCGGGACAATTTGTGGGTTAGTGCCGAGAAGAAGCAGCGCAAGAAACTCGGTCACTGTTGTCAGCCTCTTTTAAAATTAATAATATTTTTACAATTTTTTGGTGCGAGCTAAGCAGTTTTAAATCCACACATTTTTATCATTTATATAATCACTTACGGTGTAATAACTCTTTTTTAGGGTTCCGTAGCCAAATGGCAAAAAACGGAACCCTTATAGATTCGTCATGTTTGTCTGTCTGTCTGTCCGTCTGTCCGTCCGTCCGTATGTCACAGCCACTTTTTTCCGAAACTATAAGAACTATACTGTTGAAACTTGGTAAGTAGATGCATTCTGTGAACCGCATTAAGATTTTCACAAAAAAATATAAAAATAATAATAAATTTTGGGGGCTCCCAATACTTAGATCTAAAACTCGAAATTTTTTTTTTCGTCAAACCCACACGTGTGGGGTATCAATGGATAACTAAAAATACCATAACTATGACTCAATTGTCGTGATGGGTGAACTTTTACTCATAACGGTACCTACAGGTTTGTACGGAACCCTCGGTGCGCGAGTCCGACTCGCACTTGGCCGGTTTTTATTAAAATCATCTTAACATGTAATTTAAGTTCAAACACTGGCAGTTCAGCAAGGGATTGTGGTAATTTATTAAAAATACGAATACATTTTCCCATTAAGAAGTGTTATATTTCCTACATACATATCCTAACTTTTTGACTTACTTTCCTCTAGAAGGTTTCTACTTAGAGATTTATTAATTTAAGACAACTAACAAAATACTCACTTAGTACATCGGCAGGTCAACCTACCAAAAAGTTAAAGGTAATTGAATTGATTTTCAACTTTAAGTCCGACGCGTAAGATCGGTATCAATTGAGAAAATTTGACGTTCCGTGGTAGGTTGACGTGCATGATACATGATTTACACATTATTTTATTTATTGTCAAACAGTTTCCCCACAATACTAATGTTCACATCGTAGCACAAATACCAATGAAGTCTCCACTAATAGAAATAACATAGAACTGAGCAGCTTAATTAACAAATGTTTGATGAAACCTAGTACCAAAAACATACAAGATGAAAATCCCACAATAATCAATCAATTAAACCAAATTTATGCAGCTAAGTTTCAGCACCTCTGATATATTTTTATAAGTGTTAAAATGTCAAAATCTCTAAACTGCTTATACTAAAAAGGAAAAACCGGCCAAGTGCGAGTCGGACTCGCGCACCGAGGGTTCCGTACAAACCTGTAGGTACCGTTATGAGTAAAAGTTCACCCATCACGACAATCGAGTCATAGTTATGGTATTTTTATTGCAAAATGAAATCCATAACATTACGAAAGTTAAATTGCGGTTTACGATTTATGACGTATTAAAAAAACTAATTACTTGATCTCGTTCAAACCAATTTTTGCTGGTAGTTTTTATGATAATGTACATTATATATTTTTTTTAGATTTATCATTCTCTTATTTTAGAAGTTACAGTTTACATTTTAGTTTTAGAAGTTAGGGGGGGGGGACACACATTTTACCACTTTGGAAGCGTCTCACACGCAAACTATTCAGTTTAGAAAAAAATGATATTAGAAACCTCAATATCATTTTTAAAGACCTATCCATTAATACCCCACACGTATGGGTTTGACGAAAAAAAAAATTTCGAGTTTTAGTTCTAAGTATGGGGAGCCCCCAAAATTTGTGCAGTAGAATCACCCCCTAGAAGGAACTTAACTAATAAATACGTTACACTGAACTGTTTTATTGCGAGATCGAATCAGAAAAGAGGAGATCCCTAAACGAACAAAATTCGCTGACATAGCCCAACGGATTAGCAAGCTGAAGTGGCTGGGCGGGGCACAGCATGTAGAACTGACGGCCGATGGGGCAGAAAGGTTCTAGAATGGAGGCCACGTATCTGCAAGCGCAGGGCAGGACGTCCCACAAAGTGGACAGACGACCCGGTAAAGGTTACAAAAAGCCGCTTGATCCAGGCCGCTTCCAACCGGAAAATCTGGAAAATCATCATTAATAAATATTTTCATAAGTTAAGGGTTATTATCTACCTTTTCTTGTTCTTGCAACGTAGACTAGAACATTGTAATAGAATACAATCCCCGTCGTTACAATAGTCGACAAAAAAATCTAGGTTTTCGCATCAATAGGCTGACATGTCTCAACTAAGTTTCCGATTCCAGACGAGATCCTGCCTATATTTAGATATATAACTAAGACTCGTAGGCATTATTATTATTTTGAGAAAGCAAACATACTTTACTGAACTTTGACAGAACAGGGGATGCGTGGAGACTCTACTTACTATGGTTAAAGGTTTTGAGGTTAGGCATTCTATAATGTTACACAGGTGTTATAAATAGGTACATAAAAGAGATCATTAAAGACCCTCCTGGGCACAGTCAAAGTCAAAGTCAAAGTCAAAAATCATTTATTCAATTCAGGACAAAATTGCCACTTATGAACGTCAATAACAACATTATAGGCCCCTAGGGGGCCAGAACATGTCTCCTTATTTTTTGGGCCCTACTAGCGCTTCGAGACAAGACACAGACAATCTGGCAAGTGCTGAGAAGAAACGCCGGAACAAACTCAGTCACCACTAGCTGCCACACAAAAAATATAAATCAAAATAAACAGGTAGGTACATCAGTTTAGTGCAGGCTGGACTGACCATACATTCTTGTCATCAAGATAGTCTTGAATTTTATAATACCCCTTAGACATCAGTGTAGTTTTGACATGTGACTTAAATTTATTAATAGGAAGTTTGGTAACATTGTGAGGTATATTATTGAAAAATTTAATACAATTTCCCAAGAATGAATTACTTGTTTTGGCCAATCTAAAGTTTGGGACTACAAGTTTGTTTTTGTTTCTGGTGTTATATGAATGAATATCACTTTTCTTTATATAAAGATCTAAATTTTTGCGTACGTACATGATATTATCAAATATGTATTGAGAGGCCACAGTGAGTATGTTACTTTCTTTAAAGAAATCTCTCAGGGATTCACGCGGACTAAGTTTGTATATAGCACGAATAGCTCTTTTCTGTAAAATAAAGATGGTATCGATGTCCGCAGCAGAACCCCACAAGAGAAGACCATAAGACATAATACTATGAAAGTAACTGAAATACACCAGCCTTGCCGTTACAACGTCAGTTAGATGTCTAATTTTTCTAACCGCAAAGGCAGCTGAAGCAAGTCTCCCAGCCAGAGTGTCAACATGTGGTCCCCATTGCAACTTCGAATCCAATGTAATGCCCAGAAAAACAGTGGAGTTTGATAGATCAAGTTTTTCACCATTTAGTAAAATTACTGTGTTAGCTTGTTTCACGTTAGGCATAGTAAATTTAATACATTTGGTTTTTTTTGTATTAAGAAGTAAGTTGTTACTTGTGAACCAATTTAATACCTTAGAGAGAGCTCCGCTTACATCGTCAAATACCTCTTCGCCTCTTTTTAATTTGAAGATTAAAGAAGTATCATCAGCAAACAGAACTATCTCACAGGAGTCTTTAGAATAGAAAGGGAGATCGTTAATATAGATCAAAAATAGCAACGGTCCCAATATTAAGCCCTGGGGCACTCCCATTTGAAGCGGGGCGCCAGAAGAGTTAGTACCATTAACGTTTACTGTTTGTAATCTGCCTGAGAGGTAAGAATTTAACAATTTTGATGCGTTATTAGATACACCGTAATGTTTTAGCTTCATAATAAGTGTTTGGTGATCGACACAATCAAACGCCTTCGATAAATCACAGAACACACCTATCGCATCATGCTTATCTTCATACGCATCCAAAATGTGTTTGACAAGTGCCACCCCAGCATCTGTTGTATTTCTACCTTTAGAAAAACCAAACTGTTTCTCGTGCAGTAAATTGTTAAGTTTAAAATGGGAGAGTAATTGACTAAATATAACTTTTTCAAAAATTTTACTAAAAGCAGGTAGAATGGAAATTGGCCTGAAATTGCTTGGGTCACTTTTTTCTCCTGATTTAAACAAAGGTATAATCTTACTATATTTCATTAAAGTAGGGAATTGACTCTTTAATTTTATTACTCGATTTATTAATTTTTTCACGTATATAATTAGATTTAGCTACCATACAGACCTTTTTAAATAACTTTTGAGTATTTTTTAACATATTCTACAAATATTAGGTCATTACAACAATAAGATAGCTTTAGTTAGACTTTACTTTTGTGACTTAACTTTTGTGTCACTACCAAAGCGTTGTCACCACTGACAACGCTTTGGTAGTGACACAAAAGTTAAACAACCCACGCCGTGGTTCTGAGTTACCATTATATAATATATAATTATATAATAATTATATACTGTTGACCATTCCGACCATATTTAGAGACAAGCACAATTGTTTTAAAATTAGCTCAGGAGACGTATTTCTGAAACATGCTAATTCTAATCCAAATATGAATATCTAAAATCACTATTTATGAAAACTCGTAGAAAGTACCTACGGAAGAATGACATTGACGAACAAACTATTTATTTTAATTTCGTTTCAAGCGATCCATTACCAGTTTTTCAAATCAATAGGTTTTTGCATTCCGGGGTTTTCTTTTACGTGAAACGAAAATAGTTACAAGATTTAAATTTAATTTAGTGATTTAAAAATGCAAAATCGTGATCAATACAAATTAATTTCGTGTTCGAATTCAAAATTCATTTCGAATGTTTAAAAATACGTCTCCAGGTCTGAGTATTGGAAACGACCCTAGCAAAAATTACGTAGTTTGTAACGTAAGGAAGTTAATTTTTACTAAAAAAACATGACAATTGGCGCTTAATTAGATAGATATACAGAGTGTTAGTTAAATCGTATATCAAGCTGAAACTAGCCCATGTCAACATAAGCATATAAATGCTATGGTGAAGTCAGAAATTTGGTCTTTTTTTTCATACAAAACTTAATTCTCAGAATCTGATTTGTATGTTTTTTTTCGATGATTTCAAATTTCTGACTTTACCATAGTATTCATATGCATATGTTAACATAGGCTAGTTTCGGCTTGATATACTAATTACCTACCACCCTGTATAGATACTCTTTATTGTACACTATACAAAGAAGTTACAATTTGTGTTTACAGAAAGATGCATTAATAATTGAAATTTTCGCAAGACTCCACTCCATCCCTGTCCAGAAAAATGCGCATCCGTTGACTTGAAACCGCCTAGGGCTGTACCAATTAGCGGCATCCGGCGCGACAGCCATTGTGACAAGTCGCCCGCGTTGCCAGCCCTGGCATTGTCGCTAGTTTGGAAGAAATCTTGTTAATGTAAGTAATTTCTGATAAGTGTAGTGCGAGGCTTAGGGATTATTATGTTTAGATAATACTATAATTTCTACAATTACACGCTTATTATTTAATTAAATACAGACCAAGGTCGGATTTGGAGGAGGGGGGGGGGGGGAGGGGCAAAAGGGCATGTGCCCAAGTGGAGTTTCCATCACAGTACATAAAATAAATAAAATAAAATAGCCTTTATTGCTGTAACTTTCTTACAATTACTGAATATATGCATACCTACATACATACATACATAAACAACTAAAATGCTTATTAACCCGTTGAGGATTATAAGAACGCCGGCGGTCGCATAACAATGTAATTTCTTTTGTGTCTCGTTCACACATGCTTGACAGGTACTAAAGCTAATAAACAAATTTGACGTAATAATAATATTTTTAGGGTAAATTACTTTAATTATTATCGTCAACTGTATGTTTGTCTGTAACAGCTTGTCTGTCGACAAAGGCCTCCTCTAAAGATTTCCACGTATTTCTGTCTCTTGCACACTGGACCAGCTATTTTCTTCAAGTCATCTTCCCATCTTTTAGTTTGTCTACCTCTCCTTCTTTTGTTATCTCTTGGGTACCTCACAGTTGTTAGAAACGTCATAGTTGTCACTGTCAGGTTGCTAGTACTAGTGTCATTCACCACAAGAGTGTTGCCAACGCCAAATTAAAATTTATACTGTTTCTGCTGATACGTTCACAGTACACACTTATGGGCAAATAAAATTATCAAAGTTGTTAAAATATAAAACTGTCTTTGTCTGTCTTTACTTGATTTTTTTCTATTGTTTTCATAATTTAATAAAGTTTTATAAAAATACTACAATTTTATTTTTAACGGTTATTGATAATTATTTTTGCCTGTTTGCCTCTAGAAAAAACCCTGGATCTGCCTTTGATTTAAAAAATAAACTAAAAAGCCAAATAAAAACAGACAAAGATACTCACTATCATCATTTTAGCCATAGGACGTCCACTGCTGAACATAGGCCTCCCCCAGTGACTTCCAGATTGGTCGACTTGAAACGGCCTTCATCCAGCAGATTCCTTCAACCTTTACCAGGTCGTCCACCTTGTGGGACGTACGCTGCGCTTGCCGGTACGTGGCCTCCATTCAAGAACCTTTATGCCCTATCGGCCGTCAGTAAATTAGCAAACTGAACTGGCAGTGGGCGGGGCATAACACGTAGAACTAACGGACATAGATATTTTATATGACTAAATTATTTGCTTATCGATAGATCGATAAAACATGTATGGGCCATGCCTAAAGATAAAAAGTAAATGTACCGTGATTTATGCAAATAAATAATTACTTACTTACTTAAAGTCCTATTTCACATTCTTATTTGACGATTAAAATATAATGCGATTGATTAATTAATACCATCAGTATAAATGTTACATAAATAGACGATGGCATTATTAATTTAGGCGTAATACACTTTATCGTCAGTTAATTTTTAATTGACGATAGTGAAATTGGCCCTTAGCATTTAAAATACATTTTGTACCCTTTAGTCCCTCCTTACATAATAAAGAATCAAGTTATTTATTAATTAATTCATATAATTTTGTCGTGTGAAGCTAAAACATTGTAGTAAAAACAACGGAACGGTAACGTAGCGGAGAGTCACTCGGAGGGCATTAAGCGAGCACCTGAGCCAGCCGGCTGCACCAGACCGAAGTATTATTAATCACTGATTAGTTAACTGTGAGTCAAGTAGTAACTTTTTGAAAACATAATTTAAGATATTTTATAGAAATAGAAATAGGAATAGGAATAGGAATAGGAATAGGAATAGGAATAGGAATAGGAATAGGAATAGGAATAGGAATAGGAATAGGAATAGGAATAGGAATAGGAATAGGAATATGAATAGGAATAGGAATAGGAATTGGAGTAGGAGTAGGAGTAGGAGTAGGAGTAGGAGTAGGAGTAGGAGTAGGAGTAGGAGTAGGAGTAGGAGTAGGAGTAGGAGTAGGAGTAGGAGTAGGAGTAGGAGTAGGAGTAGGAGTAGGAGTAGGAGTAGGAGTAGGAGTAGGAGTAGGAGTAGGAGTAGGAGTAGGAGTAGGAGTAGGAGTAGGAGTAGGAGTAGGAGTAGGAGTAGGATTAGGATTAGGAGTAGGAGTAGGAGTAGAAATAGAAATAGAAATAGAAATAGTATTTATTGCATAAATTATGGTAGTACAGGTGGTCACAGTAATAATAATATGAGAAAGGATTCTTACACAAGTCAAGTTTAATAATAAGGTAAGCCTAATATATCACATTCCACTATAGGGCACATGCCTTAGCTCAACTATAAAGTGATTTGGGTCATACTATTTTAAAGTATAAAGTTTTTTTAAATTTTTTATTACTGAACAACATCACATACATTGCTCTGATCTTATGAGAAGTAGCTAAAGCACTTGTGTTACAGAAACAACGACGGTACCACAAGACCCAGACCCGAGATAATATAGAAAAGTTATTTTTCTACATTGACCGACTGGGAATCGAACCTGGGACCTCAGAGATAGCGATACCAAGTCCGGTATACTTGCCTTTCGGCAACGGAGGTCGTCGTTGTTGTTTATTGTTGGCAATAAAGATAGATTAGTAGTATAGATAACTTGAAATTGTATTGTTACCTTTGAATATAAGTTCTACTCAAGTTTAATTATTGTTAATTTATATAACCTAAAAACACATAGATCTGTCTGGCCTGAAGCATAGGTTCTACCTAGTAAAGGCAAAATATCATCTTCTGCAATGTTAAGTTCTAAGTTACACCTAATACAAATGTAACTGCTTCCCTAGTATTAACAAACTATTTCAATATTTATTTTAAAATTAACTAGCTGTCCCGGCGAAATTCGTATCGCCCCTACATACATTTTTTTTCGTGTTTTTTTTTAGTTATTCTGCTATTCGGGGCGGAGACAAATTCAACAAATCAAAGATCAAAAAACTAACCAGACTTTGTTTTATATATATAGATTAGTATGTTTATCACCAGTTCCAGTGCGGTGCAGTGGATTACAGCATTTCCGTGACTTGAAAGGCATGATAAAATAAATTCGCTTGATATTAGTCATTGTAGCCTAAGGTAGGTAAGGTAGTTCATTTATAAGTCACATGTTCACAAAGCTTAATTCTATAATTTATTTTGAATTGTTAAATTAACACTTTTTTGAAGCTTTAGGTAAAACATACAAAGAAGTTCTCAGTTAAAAGACTTGTAAAAACTTCTCTCTCTCACAGTTAAAAGACTTGTAAAAACCAGGTGTTATTTGAAAAAAGGGCCATATTGACCAGGTTTCGACTATGACTAAAGATTATGTCTACTAAATTGAAATTTACTATGTCATTACTATTAACAAATTCCTATTTTGACAAAAATTCCAATTGTTTGTCTATTTTTTACTTATGGTATAGAAACAGAAAAAAAAAACTGTAATGTATCAATCAACTGTGTCACCTTGAAGTAAAGATAATAAATTCCTATTTTGACATACATTTCCAATTGTTTGTCTATTTTTTACTTTTGGTTTAGAAACAGAAAAAAAAACTGGAATATATCAACTGTGTCATCTTGAAGTAAAATTTTTAAGAGTTCGTTAAACTCTGATTAACATTTTAGTACAACCCGCCCCACAAACTGTCGCGGCCACAAGATGGAAAAACTTTGGCAAGTTTTTGTTTCACATTTATTTGGGTCATTAATTATACGAAATAAATAAATTTAAGTGGAACACGATATTAAGGACTTAATTAATTTGTTTACAAGCTATTTACTGATTAAATTTAGTTTTAGTGGTTTAAAAGTGTGAATAAAAGTAAGCCTCTTATGTTTACGTCCTACTGCATATTTTACGCGGTTTTGGCCATTATTTTGGGCCATACTTGAGCCCAGTGAAAGAAGAAAAAGAAAAAATATAATATACAATGAACATCACACACAAATGTCACAATTAATGACACAATGACACAAAAACATTAAATTAACACAATAAATATAACAAAGAAGACATTATTTTACGACATCCGTAGCCGAGAGGCGAGCATACCGGACTTGGTGTCGCTATCTCTGAGGTCCCGGGTTCGATTCCCGGTCGTTCAATGTAGAAAAATAACTTTTCTATATTGTCTCGGGTCTGGGTGTTGTGTTGCCGTCGTTGTTTCTGATTTCTGTAACACAAGTGCCTAGGCTACTTATCATAGGATCAGAGCAATGTATGTGATTGTCCAATATTTTAATTAAAACAAAAAAAAACAAGTAATTATTTAAAATAAACAGTGCAACCGCATTTACAGTGCGGTGCAGTGAAGTGCTGGGAGGCCAGTGAACCTTACTGTCAGATGTAATCAAGCTACCCTAAGGCCCCTTGACTAGGCTTAACGACTAAAAAGATCAAGTGGTAGTCAAGACCAACTTTTAACATACTACCTTATACTTACATTATACTACCTGGAGAGGCTTGTAACGAATACCAATCAAAAATTGTGTTTATACATAGTCAATAGTCAATATTTATTTGCTTATAAACATGGTATACATTGATGTTCAGTGAATAAGGTGCTAGACATGTTCAACCTGATTAGAGGTATGCAAATTTTATGGCAAAGTAATATTAAATAATAGTTAAATTGAAGATACATAATTAAATATTAATAATACACAATTAATCATTTTATTCTTATTAGTAATATTAGCATTAATTCTTTACTTTACTAAAAAAATATTCCAAGTCATAAAATGTATGTGATAGATGTATTTAAAGCAAAAAATCACGTGGTTTTTCGGTCGACATTACTATCGAACGGAGCCCCGGTCGCCAACACTGTCACCTACTCTGTCGACTAAATTACTTTCTTGCAAAACCAACAAGCGTACCGGCAAGCGCGACGTAGGACGTCCACCAACGAGTTGGACAGACGACCTGGTAAGGGTCGCAGGAAGACGCTGGATGCAGGCCGCTTCCAACCGGCCAACCTGGAAGTCACTGGGGGAGGCCTATGTTCAGCAGTGGACGTCCTATGGCTGAAATGATGATGATGATGATGAAAAACAACAACTTAACGTGCATTGCGTTGCATAGGGGACTTGCTCGCTCGGCACAATGATATTGACATCTTCGCTGACCAAATAGGACATATATTTAATCAATTTTATAAATGTTTAAATCATGACATATTTTGACATTGAAAATAGATATTGACTTAGTGGTTATTTTATAAGTGTATTGACATTAATTGATAATAATTAATCTGACTGATTTTGTAATTTTGTAATCTCTGACTATGTAATAGCTTGTATGCGTGTTGGATCCAATCTGTAAGCCTACAAGTCTTTTATCTTAATAAAGAATTAATAAATTGCTATCGGAATTAAAGAATTAATTAAGGTAAGATCAACTATCAAATTTTGAAAGTTGAGTTTAACCCATTTTTACTTAATTGTTGTATCAATTTAATACGTTGTGTCGTGTATCTGGATAGCAATACAATAATTTGTTACCATCGAGCTAATCTGAAGATGGAGCCAGGAAGGAAGTGGTTAGTGGAACAAAAGAGGATTTAAATATTACGTGGAACTCTTTTATGGCTACTGATAAAACCTTTATGTTTATGCTTATTCGATTTATTTTGACTATACTTATACATTTAAAAATGTGGGTTATAGTAATTGACATTTTCTGATATCAAAATGTTATACATAATAATAATAAAATATTTATAACGGATTAGCAAGCTGAAGTAGCACATAGAATTGACGGCCGATGTGGCAGAAAGGTTCTGGAATGGAAGCCACGTACCTGCAAGCGCAGCGTAGGACGTCCACCTTCAAGGTGGACAGCCGACCTGGTAAAGGCTGCAGGAAGCCGCTGGATGCGGGCCGCTTCGGGAGGGAGGGACGAGGGCCTATGTTCAGCAGTGGACGTCCTATGGCTGAAATGATACTATTTCTTAGGCGCGTGTAGGTACTTTATAAATAAGAAAAAAATCTAACCAAAAGAAGCCGTAACAAAAAAAGGTTTGGTTATCTACTTTCTGCATTACCTACATAAAAAACTTTGCACATTTAAAAATCTAGAACATAGTACAACAACAACATAGTAACCATATTATTACATAGAAAGACTCAGAAGATCCGCTCGTGTATTTACAAAAGTAGATTCGGAGTTATTCTACTTTAAGGCGTTCGCGATACACTTCTATATATATAAATATGCATAGTTGTAAGTTTATGAAAGCAATAAACTCTTTTTTCATTTTCATACTCTATTTCTCTCACTCGCACATTTGAAATTGGTTAGCTTGGCTGGTACCGATATCAATACCTGTATTAAATTTGTAAAATAACGATATTATTTTACCAGTTTCAAACAATATTACCGGTATAATAAATTATAATAATGATGATGATGATGATGATTATAATAATAAATATTGGATAACATTACATACATTGCTCTGTTCCTATGATAAGTGCTTAAGCACTTGTGTTACAGAAATCAGAAACAACGACGGTACCACAACACCCAGACCCGAGACAATATGGAAAAGTTATTTTTCTACATTGACCGACCGGGAATCGAATTCAGACTCAGAGATAGCGACACCAAGTCCGGTATACTCGCCTCTCGGCTACAAAGGTTGTATGTTGTCTAAGCGACGATAAAAGTATTTGAAAATACCGGTATTCCAAGCCCTGCCCGTTAGTGTACAATGGTGATGGTGCACGTATATGTGCAGGGTCCATGAGTCATCCACCGGTCTGTGACGTCACAGCAGACAAATGTGCGATCGAGTAATTTAGTTTACCAGCATCGTCGTACCCAGCCTACTGTCCACACTTCTATTATGGCCGGTATAAAAAACCCTATGAGATTTTTACCTGCACGCGCCATGCTATTAGGCACGTACGTATGCACGGCCACGTGTGCCGGGTTCGATTCTCGTTGTGAGTTACAAAGCACTGAATGAGTTAGTCTCTAGTCTCTGGTTATGATGGCTAGTTGACATAAGAAGGTTGTAAGTTAGATTTTAAAATAATGACTTTGTTGTAGTTGCAGTTGAAGAAATATATATTTTTAATTATAGTTTTAAAGAAATTGATTTTTTTGTAGTTAGTGACAAGAAAAGCTAATATATACAGGGTTATTTAAAAAAACATCAACAACCTCCTGGGGGCTGATTCTGGTGTCCAAATACACTAACTTTTTCTATAGGATCAATATTGAAATCGCAAAAAAAAATTCACTTCCCCATACTAAGCCGCCAACAGCTGAAATCATTATTTTGTCCCATAGAAAAAATTGATTTATTTGAGCACCAGAATCAGCCCCTAGGAGTTTGTTGATGTTTCACTAATAACCCTGTATAAGTTTGTTAAATCGTCCTCATTATCATCTTAGCCTGTTAACTGCTGGATGTAAGCCTCTCTCCCGCTTTTTTCATTTAGCCTCTGCCAGCCATTCCTAAGGTCGTCGGTCCATCGAGCAGGTAGGCGTTCTACCGCCGAGACGTAGTCTCCATTCAAGAAAAGACTGCAGAGTAAAAATTGTTTGTATTGATGAACAAATTCACATTCTTAAATATGGCTAATGTTTTAAAAATAACCATATAATCGTAATGACGTGTTTCATCACCGAGATCTTATGTACATTCAATGCCATCTATCGGTGACGCGAGGAACTAAGTAGTATTCGTGGATTTATTTATTTCTACCTGCTATCTCTCTCAGACAACTTAAGTTATAATTAACAAGCCCGAGCGCTAAACTAGCGCCACTGAATGGAAGTGCCGAGTTATCAAATGTCCGGATCAAAACGTACAATCCCAATAATGCCCGGATCATGAGATGTGGCTGGATATGTGGCGGTGTAACTGGGAAATTAGACTCTTAATGAACTGACTATACAGGTTTTTTTAAAACATCAGCAACATCCTAAGGGGTGATTCTGGTGCACAAATACAACCACTTTTTCTATGGGACCAACATAGTAATCTAAAAAAAAATTTCACTGCTTCATACAAACTGATGTTCGCTCGTCAGCGGCTTAGCATGGGCACGTATGGGGAAGTGAAATATTTTATTGCAATTTCTGTAATGGTCCTATAGAAAAAGTTGTTGTATTGGAGCACCAGCATTAGCTCCTATAGGGGATTGTTGATGTTCTAAAAATATCACACTAATTAACTTTTAACGGCTAATCAGCCTTCTTAAGGGCAGCAATCATTTCAATGCGAGTAAAATTTTAAAGCATTTTAAATAAGAAGTTTCAAAAAGTTATAAGTTAAAAAACACCAGGTGGTGTTACCCCGAATGCCATACGAATTCGAGTTTGGTGTACTACATAAAAGTAAAACATAAAAAAAAACACTTTCTGTTCCGAAATAAGTATAGTAATGAAATAAAGACAAAAATATTATAGATATTTTTTACATCAACAAATATTTCCACAATACTCCTAAAATATTTACAAAATAATATTTAATTATGTTTTTAGACTAACTATGGTTTTGCAAAGACGTGAACGAAGTCGCAGGCAACAGCTAGCAAGATATAAGTTCATTATTATGCACATGACCAGTGATCGGAATAGGTAGAGTGATTTGTTGTACTTGCGTAATGCTGTCATAATATGGACATGCCTTTTTAATGAACCTTTATCGAAAAATTTCGGGATTTCGGGATTTCATTAAATATTATTTAGGTCGTGATTTAGTAGCCATTGTACTTGAAATTAGAGGTTACGATAGCAAAGCACTTTTAAGTAGTACTTATTTTGCTATTTGTATGAGAAATAAAAAAAACTGGTTAACGGAAACCTATATTTAGACTATAATTAGACTTTAGAAAGTACCAACCAACCAACCAAAGCACGGATACATATCAAACACAGCCAGCTCCGAGATTCGGTGCTGTTGCTGAAAATTTCTTTACAGAAAACTCCAAGTAAATACTTTCGACCCCGGCGGATTGAACCCGGGACCCGTTTCGATAACAAATGAATGAGTTAAGTCAACCGTCGATACTTGGTTCTGATTGGTCGTCCGGCATTATCAAGTGCGGCACGCACAAAGACTCGCTCCCCGCAGAGGCATAACGGCACACGTCTCTCCATAATGCACCGAAGATTTATGACATCACAGGTATCCAGTCTTTGACGTCAGTATAGGCCAATGTTCAGTACATTTTACTCAAACTTACTGAACTTTCAAATTAGAATATCTATGTAAAACAAATGTTTTAAATAAAGCTGGTACTTCTTATAATATTTAACACCCCGAAAAAATATCCTACTGCATTTTTCATGTAGGTAAAATAAAATGATTTTTAAATTAAAAAAATGTTCGTCTCAGGCAGGACGCTCAAACAAAATGTAAAACGATTTTTGTTGTTGATCGTACAGAAACATGCATGGAAAGGTAAACAATGGACACCACATAAAATTAAAGCCTGAATAATGTCGAAATCCCCGAAATCCCGGAGAATTAAAGCCCAATAGTTTCGAAATCCCGCAATCCCGAAGGTTTGTCCATATTAATATCAGCGTTTGAGGTTATTGACCCTAAATCACTCTACCTATTCCGATCACTGCACATGACAGACGAGCACCGCCCAATTAAATTATACAGTTATCAAATATAATTCATATGATGTAAATTGTATGTTAATTAGATAAATAGCGACCAGACTTGTAAAATAGTTGACATAAGAAAAAACAAGGTCACTAAACTTTGTTAATTTATTCATATTTTACTATATCTTCATATAAGTAATAAAATATATGACTGTGCTAATGTTTGTTGGCATATTACTAAACTAAACATTCTTTAAATAAATAGAATCTCTAAGTAAAAGGTCCTATTGGTTAACATACTTTGAGTAAGGTTGTAGAAGCTATTGTTCAAATACAATAATCATCATCATCATCATTTCAGCCATAGGACGTCCACTGCTGAACATAGGCCTCCCCCAGTGACTTCCAGATTGGCCGGTTGAAAGCGGCTCGCATCCAGCGGCTTCCTGCAACCTTTACCAGGTCGTCTGTGCACCTTGTAGGTGGACGTCCTACAATAATAATTCCATTTAATAAGCCCTTAGGAGGGCTGGATTACTTACATCTGACAGTAAGGTTAAGTCACTGGCCTTACAGCACCCCTCCACCGCACCGCACTGGGCCCGCGTGCAAAATTATGGCATTATATTTACTTCATGTTTGAGATGACGTCTGTGCCCTACAGTGAATATGCTTATAATATTTTTTTATTTTCTATACTCGTACCTTGACGAGACCCAAGTGATTATAAACCTTTTAAAATAAATATATCCCTACCTAGTTCTCGATTACTAAAGTTATGGACACTTTGTAAACAGTCTGATTTAGTAAACTGTCTGCAACAGTGATAGTCTCGTACAAATCCAGACTTATTGCGGACTGACTGGCAAGTGGCGCGAATCATTCACAGATGCATTTTCTTTTATGTCGTATAGAGCTGATAAAACTGAGGTTTTTGCGGATTTTTATTATTTTCTTAACTACCAACTTCGCGTTTTTTTGGGAGTAGTTTACGGCCTGCCAATTCAAAGCCTGACAAAGCCATGTTTTTCATTTACTTCTGCTAGTTTATCTGCAATTTTACAATTAAGCCAAAATAAATGAATATCATATCAAAAACGAGATAGAAAATTATCCTTTGTAGCAAGCTAGATTGATAATCCGTTAAAACGTGATTGATTATTGAGTAATTAACATCTCATCATCATCATTTTCATTTCAGCCATAGGAGGTCCGCTGCTGAACAAAGGCCTCCCCCAATGACTGATCATTGGGGGGGATTGCCAATACTCGCCACGCTTGGCAGGCGGGTTGGCGAGCGCAGTTTTTTATAAGATTTCGCACGAATACGCTGCTGCCCGTCTCGTGCTACAGGAATTAGTTGACTCTTACGACACGCCTCCTGTTGGCATTAACATTAACATTTAAACATACATATTTTCACATTTATAACAGTAAGATAAGTTTTATGAATTTATAAGTATCATTAGTTATAGTATTATGGAAGGAAACACACAGATTGTCCGGTTAGATGAGATCTGCATCCAGCGGCTTCCTGCATCGTTTACCAGGTCGTCTGTCCCTGTGGTACGGTACCGGCCATCGGTTCTATCCCATCTGTCAGTGCTGGTCCGTCAGGTTATGTCAGTGACCTTCGATCATTTACAGATTTCTGATTTGATCTTGCAAAAAACACCGAGCATAGCCCTTTCCATAGCACGCTGTGAAACGCTGCTTTCTAAGAGGCCTAATGGGGCTAATAATGTTATTATTGACGTTCATAAGTGGCAATTTTACTATCGACGTTCATAAGTGGCAATTGTACATCCTAATTGAATAAATAATTTTTGACTTTGACTTTGACTTTGACTTTGACTTTGACTTGACTTTGACTTTGACTTTGACTTTGACTTTGACTTTGACTTTGACTTGACTAATAGTGAGAGGCACGTTTCCGTTGCGGCCAAGTGCTAGTCCAACTTGAGCACCTAGGGCTCCGTACCAACTTATAACTATGTAAATAATTCGTCTGTAACGAAAACAGAGTATCAAAGATATTTACCGATTTTCCGAGTTTAAAAAAAAAAAATTTTATGTAACTACAAGTTTACGGTTTTCAGACTTTCGCCTTTACTTGCGCAAACAAGAAGCAAGACATTGCTTCTTGCCAAATTTCATGATTCTAGGTCAACGCGAAGTACCTTATTAATTTTGATTTCCTTGAGAGTGTCGAAATATACGTTTCTTGCGACATAAACGGCTGTATCTTTTTTTTAAGTTAACTTAGAAGTTTAATTTTTTCACAGCCTGTAGTTTTCATTTTAACTCGATAACTCAACGCGTCCCCGAGATAAAGGGTCTTGACAAACAGATAGACAGACAGACAGACGCACGGATGGACAACAAAGTGATCCTATAAGGGTTCCGTTTTTTCCTCTTGAGAAACGAAACCCTAAAAAAACAAAGAAAAACGAACTGCGTGTTAACAGCTCTATATATTTCCATCGCAGTAATAATTTAGGATTAAAATATGCACTCGCAGACATGCGTTTCTTTCAGTTGCCTCCGCTGGCTTAGAATGGTAAACATACCATTGACTGCCTTAGCTCGATTGTGGTTCGCGCACTGACGTGGAAAAGAATTCTCTTTAGGACCCTGTACTCGAAGATTCAAAGATTATTAAACCACAGAGACAAGGTAGGTGGTACTAGTAATGTTGCAATATACAGTATGTCACAAGAACTTGCTCGTGACGTCACTTCTAAGTAAAAATTGTACCAAGAAGTGACGTCTTGCAAGTTCTTTTTTAATCAACATATCAAAAAAGAAAAAATACGTGTTCAGTACTTTTTGATAATCTACTAGACGAAGAAAAAAATGTTAGTCGTCATCCCTATTATCATTAACAAACAAAAATCACTGACATAGCCTGACAGATCAGCAACCCTAAAATTTCTGTATACGCTGTTCAAATATTCTATTCTGTTCAACCTTAAGTGGCAGTAGGTGGGGCAAACAGCATGTAGAACTGACGGCCGCCATGAACGCAAGCAAGCAACGCAATCTTAGTCGGATGACAGCGCCACGTCTACTCCAGTCTGGGGTCCTCATGTTAGACGTTATAACATCGAGCACATAACCTATAGAGCAGCAATACGAACCATCTATCTCCGAAACTAGTTAGTGATTTTTTACTTACATTTAGTATGAAATGACAAGTTATGTCAACTCACGCACATACTAAAACAGCACAGACAGCTTAAAAAATGGCAAAAATTTTAGTCGATCGACTATACTTATGCAACTATCCAAACCCCATACAAAACGGATTGAATCTGGGCTTGTCCGGAGCCGTTTTGTATGGAGTTCGGAAAAATTCCGGGTGCATGTAGTCCGAGCCTTATACTGTCTTTTCGACTAGCATACTCAACATAACGTAGCGGTATTTCATGAATGCCAATAATTGGTTCCTAAATAGTTCTAAATAGTGCCGAAAGGAAATAAATAGTTCCCTTAAACTTACGAAATTATAGCCATAGTCCGGTGAGTACGCTTGTACGCCTAGCGTACTCACCTCCGTGCGCGCAAACCAAATAAGCTGTAGATACAACGAATGATGACACAACCAATCAGTTGACGTACTTTTTATGAGCTGTCAAAATGCAATATTGTATAGGCATGCTTAGTTGTGACGTCACTTCTATGTAGCCAAAAACAAAGTCAAATGACTAAATACCTACTGAATTTATAGCGATTATAAATATAACTCTGCAAATAATTGAGAATTATTAATGAAATAATGTCTTATGTAAGGTGTTATTTTAAAGACACATTTTTTTAGACTTATTACTCAATAAATAGTGCTTGAAATTGTTCTCCCAATAAGTGTATTTTTTGCTTGATTATTGGCGTAGAAGGTTGTCAAATATAACGGTAAACATCTACATACTTATGATAAATGCGGTAAAGTCATGCACATATTAAATAAATGACAGCGCAGACACAATTATATGATATTTCTACTCGATAGGGTACGTGCTCCATGCGTTAGAGCAACATTGCAGTTACCTTAATGTAGGCTGCCTTATAATAATAATAGTTATTGAATATTTATTTTTATCAAAACTCATTGTTATTATTTTCTTTGCACCGATTCAGTCCCACAATTTCCTGAGTGCCCACCTCATGTTAGCGTGACTGCGATATTTACGCATAACTCTGAAGTGGCCAGCTCTGTCGAAACTCGACAAATAGACAGAGCGTTGCCCTCGAGTAGTGATGCTGACGTATCGATAGTTTCATTATCGATTATTGACTATGCGTCTATGAGATAGAACAATATAGTATTTATATTAATAAATTAGATAAATTGAGGTTTTCCTTAGCATAGTAGACAAAAGTCCAATAATTTTAGATGCCGGTGGATTTAGAATTTAAGAAGATACATCATTTACAATATTTGGTACTTTTACACTTTTCCATTAGTTGTCTTCTGCCTGAAGGTGGTCTGAAAAAGATCGGTTTGAGTGATAAGACAACCTAAAATGTACATAGGTATTTCTTTTGTTACACACACACACACAAACTTATGTAGAGATCTTCTTATCAAAATCATCACGTCCCTGGCGAAAAAACATGTTGGTAAATATATCAAAAACACTGTGTAACCATATTCTAGCAAATAAGTTGTTTTATTTATTTATTTAGTATGTGTAATAAAGAGTATCATCTATGCAACGTATAATATTAACGTAACAACGTATAATAACGTTGAACACAGAAAGGTGAAACTAAAAGTTATTAATACAAATAAGAAATATTTATTTGCAATATCAAAGAAAAAATGATATGTCATTTTACTCATTATAAAAGTATATCCACCATTAACTGATAATTCCTTTAAGTTTACCTTTTATGCGCTCTTCTTATTTCGACACCTGTATTCTATCGATATTGGTTAGCAAATTTTCAACTGATCGATACCTAACTCGACATCACTATACCTATGTCCAGTTTACAAATGTCAAATAGAAGTGGTAGAAAAAACTTAAGAATTCGTTGACTTCTTACCTAAAACAAAGTAGGTAATATGTAAACAATAGTTTGATGAAACCGTTATTTCAATGATATTCATGAGATTTTTAAATTATATTTCATTGGTTTGTCTAGCTGAAGATATCAACTAGTTATTAGGTACGACGGTACCACAACACTAAGATCTGAAACAATATAGTTTGTTTTTCTACACACACACACACACACACACACACACACACACACACACACACACACACACACACACACACACACACACACACACACACACACACACACACACACACACACACACACACACACACACACACACACACACACACACACACACACACACACACACACACACACACACACACACACACACACACACACACACACACACATAAGGATAGATTAATAGATTAATTGTTTAATTATAATACTTAAGATAAGATTGATTCATTAAATTACTTGCATAATGTCATACTCTAAATCAATATTAATAAAGAAAATAATATAAAGAAAACCATATCCGATAAAATACATAAATATTCAGAGTTGAAGGAAGAGATAATTAGGATTTGGAATTTAGACAAAGTGTACATTGTGCCCCTGGTGCTCTCTAGCACTGGAGTGATACCCAAACACTTACACCATAGTATCAAACTGCTGGAACTGCCGCAGCACATTTATATCACCATGCAAAAGGCGGCAATTTTAAACACCTGCCGCATAGTACGTCGATTTCTCCAGGATAAACCTGCCATTTCTACAGATCAATTACAATCTAATTGAGACCATTTACTTGGCAAGGCCCGTAAATGGTTTTTTTTATACCAGCCTTTGAGCTGAGAAAAACAAAAGGAATAACAAAAATAATACTAATAAAATGTCAGATTTTTACATACCTACTTAAAATAATCATTTATATTTATTTATTTATATTAGAATAACATTTATCAATTAGTAATTTTATTAGCACATGTTTGAATGAAAAACTATTTAATGTTTATGTTATGGTAGAGACTATCCAGGTGGCCTAAATTAGTCTGTTGTAACCATGCTATGGAAGAGCGGTGTTACCTAACACAAGCATATTTTGCTTAAAAGGTAGCTCCATTCACTAATATTGTATTAGACACTAAGTTAATGAAATAAACATTTTGTATTTGGATTTGTATTTGTATTTGTACATTGACAGACCGGGAATCGAACCCGAGGCAAAGATAGCGACACCAAGTCTAGTGAAAATGTTTAGGTATTAACCTGACAGTGTAGTTAGTTACTTGCTATACTGCACAGCTCCACCGCATGGGCACAGTAACCATATAACGACCTATAACGACCTCCGTAGCCGAGAGGCGAGCATACCGGACTTGGTGTCGCTATCTCTGAGGTCCTGGGTTCGATTCCCGGTCGGGTCAATGTAGAAAAATAACTTTTCTATATTGTCTCGGGTCTGGGTGTTGTGGTACCGTCGTTGTTTCTGATTTCTGTAACACAAGTGCTTAAGTTACTTATCATAGGATCAGAGCAATGTATGTAATGTTGTCAAATATTTATTATTATATTATTTATTATATACTGTGGCATGGGCCCTCTTGTTATATGGCCTACACTATCTCACAGTTGAGGTGAAGCCTGAGGAGGTTCCACTGACAGCTCGTCACATCACAGGTAATGTGACGTGTTGTCAGTGGGACTTCCTGATAAGTTACAAATACGACAAGTCCTTAAGTCCGTCAATAATCTTTATCACGCGCTAAAATCTGCATGATTTGCTGCTATACCGATTAAATTGTATACAAACAAATATACCTAAATAAATATATTAGACAACACCACCTGTATTGCTGTGATCCTAATGTAATTAGCTGAGGCACTAGCGTTCACAGAAAAGTCACAAAAAAGTGCACACAGAAAAAAAAAAATCTACATTATTGGCCACAGTTGTTGCGGTTGCGGGTTCGAATCCCGCTAGAGGCAAATGTTTGTGTGATGAGCACAAGCATTTGTACCTAAGTCATGGATGTTTATAAAATTTGTATTGTATTGTAATTGTATTTAAGTATGTTTATCCGTTATCTAGTCGCCATAGTACAAGCTTTGCTTAGTTTGGGGCTAGATAATTGGTGTGATTGTGAGAACAATTTATTTCTTTATTATTTTATTGGCCGGCCGAGTATTGAACCAGCAACCTCAGAGATGGCAACGCCAAGTCCGGCGTTCTCGCCTCTCGGCTACGAAGGTCGTAGTTATGAATGTTCAAACATTAAATGAGCATTTACAAGTTACTGCTTTATTTATTTATTTAGACTTTATTGCACAGATTAAAAAATCATACAAAAGGTGGACTTAATGCCATGAGGCATTCTCTACCAGTCGACCACTAGGCTAAACATTTGCTTTATCACATATTTATTACTCATAACCTAATAGCTACCTTGTAGTTAAATATTCAGTAACTAAAAAAATAAAAGCAATTCGAACTATCACACCAACTTATTTAGGCATAAATTAAGCAAAGTTTGTGCTATGACAACTAGATCACGATTATTACGAATAGCCATCATCATCATAATCAGCCTACGTCAGTCCACTGCAGGACATAGTCCTCTCCCAATGCACGCCACTGACCCCGATCCTCGGCTATTCTTTTCCATCCACTGCCAGCAGCCTTGCGTATATCGTCGCTCCACCTTGCTGGAGGGCGCCCTACAGAATAACGAATAGACATAAACATCCATTATAACATGATGATTAGCAAGCTAAAGTGGCAGTGGGCAACACATAGCACGTAGAACTGATAGCCGGTGGGGCAGAAAGGTTCTAAAATGGAGGCCACGTACCGTCAAACGCAGCGTAAGACGTCCGCCCACAAGGTGGACAGACGACCTGGTAAAGTTTGCAGGAAGCTGGATGCAGGCCTCTTCCAAAAGGCCAAAATGGAAGTCATTGGGCCTATGTTTGGAATGATGATGCATGATTTAAAATGCTCGTGCTCATCACTTAAGCGTTTGCATCATCATTTCAGTCATAGGACGTCCACTGCTGAACATAGGCCTCCCCCGGTGACTACCAGATTGGCCGGTTGGAAGCGACCCGCATCCAGCGGCTTCCTGAACCTTTAAAAATTTGCTTTCGCAGAATTCGAACCCACTACCACCCGAATTTGTAGTCCATTGCGCGAATCACTAGAACAGACAGATGGTGGTAAAATGGTAGATAACACACACATTTATGAAGTTTCAAAATACCTCCGCTGTATTTTCCTACGTCAGGTGCACAAATAAAGTCTTAAGTGACTTGTGAAGTGCACATTAACGTATAAATACACTCGCTCGCACTTTTCTGTTAATTGAAAGTGCTAATAGACATTGTTGACTATAAAGTAAAAAGTAAAGTATGCTTTTATACGTCCCGCGGCAGGGCACAGGCCTCATCTCAGGCACAGGCCTCACCTCAACTATGAGGTGGTTTGGGCTAGTGATTAAAGGACTTGAGTCTTTTAAGTCTTTTAAAAGAAACTCAGTTCGGTAATGACGGTTTACAACTCAATCGAGTCCTTAAACTCTGAGCCTTGAGTCTTTTAGGAGTCTTCGACTACGACTCGAGTTTTATTTTAGACGGAGTCATTTAAAAAAATCCAGATTTTTAAGCGACTCAGTCACGACGAAACTTTATTAAATCCTTTTATTAGGTTAATCCTTAAAGACTCGCGACTAAGTAGTGATTATTTTAATAAAAAACTTGAGTCGTTTTATTTTGAAGTCGTACTATAATGACTAGAGTCCCTTCAGATTAGTAAAAAGTCTCAAGTCGTATTTTTGGAGTCGAGTCTTAAAAATTGAGTCTAGTCCTAACTCTTAAAAGACTCGAGTCCTTTAAACACTAGTTTGGGCCATACTGCACCACGCGGGCTCAGTAAGGTGCGGTGAAGGAGAGGTGTTGTAAGGTGTGACAGTGACTTAACCTTACTGACAGATGTTATTAGGCCGGCCTAAAGCCTCTGACGAATTCGGTGTCGGAGTCGATCATCATGGTCGATCTGTTTTAATGGTTTTTATTTATCATTTAAAGAGCTTTAGATTTCAAGTTTGGTGTAGTTTGTGTTCTAATGTTTGGTGAAGTGATAAAGATCTGAAACTATTGAAATATCATTGTATTCAACGCCGCATCGAGTGTCAAGTGACTTGTCTCAAGACAACTTGCTTCAGACCCGATAGCGTCTTGAAACCTGCTTCTACGGGAAGAATAGCCTCCACTAATTCCAAGAAAATCTATAAAAACTAAACACTTGTATTTATTGTAAACAGCTCTGCTAAAAGAAAGGGATTGAGAAAAAAAAGGCCTCTGACTTGGCTTTACGAAGTATCAACTGATATTAGCCGGGACCTTTTAACGTGCCATCCGAAGCAGAGAGATGTTTGTGATAAATGTCACTAAATATGGTTGGAGTCACCCATCCAATCACAACCGCGGCGTAGGTTGCTTAACTTTGGTAATCACTACCAAAGCGCTGCCGAAACTAAGCTACAAGGACCACCTGGTTGACTATGGCTTTCTTGTAACTATAAATAAAATTGATATGTCTGTCTGTTCAAAATAACTGTCCCAACCGGTTCCTTGTCTAACAGCCGACTAGTCAAAACCATTGTTACGTATCGTATGTGATACATCGGACAGGGAACCTGTTAAATGAGCACTTAATTATGATAATTTGCACTTTGCACGTTTTCGAAACGGATTTGAGTTGGGTTCCGTACGAAAGACGAAAAAACGGAACGCCCCATCATGCTATCCGTTATACAGGTTTCCTATGCGATACCAGCAGTGATCGGAGTAGGTAGATTGATTTGATGTACTTTGGTAGTGCTAGCATAATATGGATATGCCTTTTTTTTAACTGATACAAAGTAATTCCGAAATCCCGGAGGCATGTCCATATTAACATCAATGTTTGAGATCATTAACCCCAAATCAATCTACCTACTCCGATCACTGGCTATCAGTGCCTCGAGCTTTTGAAGTTTATGTATATTTAACATTTTTAAAAGACGTATAGAATCTACGTGTATATGACAAATGTCACCTAAATTTATTTTATTCCTTCTAGTTTAGTTTTTTTTTTTCAATAAAAGCTTGTCTTTACAAACTTTTTTTTTTCCTTTTAATTATTTTAATCTTTTGGTATGAGGTTTATTTATTTATTTATTTAGACTTTATTGCACAGATTAAAAATCATACAAAAGGTGGACTTAATGCCATGAGGCATTCTCTACTAGTCGACCATTAGGCTAAACAGAGAAACAGGTTCTAGACAGTGAATTTCGCAACACCTAAGCTATTTTGTTAAAGTTATATTTTTGAACTGATCCGAACAGGGAATTGAACCTTTGCGTTTGTAGCATTGCTCTACTACTCCAATCGGATCGGCAAATGAAAGAAAATATGGTACTGAACTCTCGATACATGATTCCGACTCACACTTTACCGGTTTTTCAATTCTTTCCTGACTGTTTGTTCATTCGGGTCATCAACAACTTTTACTATGGGAATAACATCAAAACCTAAAAATAAATATGTTTTCATACAGCTCTTGTATTTAGTAACACAATACAATTTCTGTCGTGCCTCGTTATGCTGCCCCCCTAGCATGTCTACCAAAACACGATATGATATGATATGATATGATATGATATGATATGGCGATATATCGACACCAATTTTTAAAATATGAGAGATATAGCCGCCATTTCGAATATTTATCGAAACAGCGATCTTAATTCCATTCTCACCCTTATGTTTAATTGTTAATCTGTGGATGACGATGTGGGTTTTGCAATTATCTTAAAGTAAAATTAAGCAATTACTGTTTTTCTGAAATGTATTGTGAAACTGTTTGTCTTCCCCAAAAAATGGAAAAAATAATAATACTAATCAGTTGTGTCTTTCGATTGCGTTGACTTAGAAGTTTTATTTTTTCACAGTTTCAAGGAAATGCAGACTCTAGTATTTGACATTGATTTCAACTTGATCCCTCCACGCGTTTCTGAGGAAAAGGGTTTTGACAGACAGACGGACAACGAAGCGATCCTGTAATGGTTCTTTTATTCCTATAAAGGTACGTAACCCTAAAAAATACTTTCCTAGAGTTAATGACCTGTCAGCTGATACGATTTGTATTGATAATAGTCTACTTCATCTATACAGTACAAGTGCATATTTTTAATTTAATACCTATTTTTTCAAATTTTTGAAGTTTTTTTTTTGTTAAAAAAAAACATTCTAGATAGATAGATAGATAGATACTCTTTATTGCACACCACACAAAAAAAAACAGTAAAGAGAAACAATAAATTTAGAATGGTACAATTTAAGTGGTCTTATCGCTAAGAGCGATCTCTTCCAGACAACCTTCAGGTAGAGGAAAGTTGGAAAAAAAAACGTTATGAAGGCGGTGAAGAGTTTAAAGTAATTTTGTATTTAATATAGGTATTACATAATATATTATATATTTATTACATAGATACTAAAAAATAAAATAATATGCATACTTACACATTGTTATAAATAATGATCACACATAATATAAATACATAATATCATCATTTCAGCCATAGGACGTCCACTGCTGAACATAGGCCTCCTCCAGTGACTTCCAGATTGGCCGGTTGGAAGCGGCCTGCATCCAGCGTCTTCCTGCGACCTTTACCAGGTCGTCTGACCACCTTGTGAGTGGAGTAAGTGTGAGTTTAATATATTTCATAAAAACTAAGCACATACATTTAACAAGCTAAGGTCCCTGTCAGTTTAAAAAAAGCCGCCATTTTCAGTTCCTCATCTAAATCTATACAAAAGGTCGTAAGGATTTCCTCAAAGAGGAAACTAATTTTCTAAATGGACACAGCCGGGGAATGAACTGTGAACTTTACCACTAGTTGGCCATTCCACTACTCCGGCGGGTCGTCAAAGTACAAGATAATACCTGGTCTATCACTTCTGGATACTTCCTATGTGGGGTGACCATGTGTTTTGCTTTTATTTAGATAAATTGAGGAATATATCAAGTTACTAGTCATTTTTATACATTTGTTAATATATGAAGCAGTTATCAAATTAACATGCGGTATAATATATATTTTTTAATTAGGTTATCAAAAAACGAATTAGCGATTTTAGAAATTAAGAAAATATTTAAATTCATATCATTTTTTAAATATTTTTTAGTATACTGGACACAATTCTAACCTCTAAAATGGCTGGTATATTTTTAACATTATTTATAAAGTCATAATAAGGCTAACCTAAACAACATTTAATTTTTCTTTATCAACAAAATGATGATTGTTAGATAATTCTGTTGGTTTTAAGTTGCTACAACGTAGTACCACTAAAATTTATTAAATAAATATTTTTTTCCTAGTGCTTTTATCCTGTTCCAACACTGGGTACGATTTGACCTTGATCCTAGATGCGGCTAGTCTGTTTATTGCATTTAAAGTAGGAAATCTTCTTTGTTAGTAGAAAATCACAGATAAAATAGAACGACATAAAATTATGAGAAACTATTACTGTATTTTTGGTACTTAATTTTTTTTTTTTTAAATTACGTCAGAATAATACGAATATCCAAATATTATTCATTTATTCGTATTCATTTATAGGTGTACTATTAGATATTTACAGTAAATTAGATCTTACATATTAGACCCTGTTAAGGTATTGCAATTTCATTTATTATTATGCTTAATCAATTGAATCATTATATATAATTGATTAAATCCAACGAATTTAGATATTAATAAATTATATTGGTTTTCGTGTTCACGGAGTAAATTTACAAAAGTATCATTACACCACAAAATGTTTTTTTTAAGTGTATAAACAGGTATGATAGGTGATAAAATATTTTACTGTAAAAGTCCGCAAAATCTGCATTTCTGCTGCATTCCCACAGCCTGGTCACCCTACCAGCAACCAGCTTCTCCAGAGGTCATTGCCAAGGCAACAGGTATAAAAGAGATGGAATTACGTAATTATAGTAGTTTCCACTCGCACGCCGGCGCAAGCGCATGTAAGTACATACTTTTTATATATTATGTACTTTGCGTAAAGAAAAAAAGTTTAATTTAAAGTTAAATAAAAAATGATTTATTACCTTTTAGTTATGATACTAAGTTAAAAAACTACTATGACAAGTAAAGGATAATTTTATTGAATAGGTTTAAGTAATTAAAATATACAAATTGTGTAAAAATCAGTAAGTTTTTCAATTACTAAGAAATAAAAAAAAATATTTAAAAAAAAGTCAGTTAAACGATTTTAATTTCTATAAAATTAATTAAGTTTCGTTGAATTGTCAAAGTTAAGAATATTCAGTATATGACTGCTCCACTCTCGAACTTCGACGCGCTTTATCTTTTTTAAAGTATTTTTTGCATTCTCAATGCTAGTTAATTTTATCAAGGAAAATATTTTTACTTGATTAACTGGCTGGTGGAACACCCCGAACTTTCGCTATCCGGGCGACTAGGACTGCCCTTCCAACTGAGCTACGGACGCGACACGTGAGGACAAGGATCGGGAAGAGGTTAAAAGGAATTAAACGCGATCAATTTCAGTATAACCGTGAAACTTTGTATTTGTTTCATGACATAGAGCGTGAGACAAGTAAAAACATTTAGCAAAGAGTTTGGTTTGCCACAGTATGTTGACGATTTTAAATGAAGTGTTTAAAGCTGTTAGTAAAAATAAGTGTTCATTATTTTTTGATAATGTAACTGTAGTATGTATTTCGTTTTCTTTAACTAGTCGTCATAGTAGTAGTTAAGAAGTAAAATACTTACTAAAAATACGTCGAAACACTAAACATTATTTAATACTACGCATATAGACTGTGAAAATTAAAAGTGAACAAGTGATAAATAGTGTATACGTACAAACGTTCAAAATATTTCAATTAGGTAATTTAGCTGAAAATATAGGATGCCTAATTGCAAACTTAATAGGCTAGTTTCCTGGGTCAAAAAATGATTATTCTATTTAGTCCGTCAGTTAGATTACCAAAAAACATTGGACCCATATTTTGTCTTTTGTCAATCAAACAAAAAATTACGAAGATAAAGCGCATCAAAGTGAGCACGTGACGTCACGCGGAACTTTAACAGGTTATATCTTCATCATTTTATGTTTGATTGAGAAAAGAAAAAATACGTGTCCAATATTTTCTGTTAATCCAACTGACGGATTAATTAGATTTTTTTAGGAAACTAGCCTATTGTACCTAAATACCTAGGTGCTTTAGATTGGAGGAGCAGTCCCTCGGATAGCGAAGGGATGTGGGTTCCGAACAGCTGATTGATCATTTTGATAAATGAGAATGTCTTTTGAGCAGGATAGTGTGGCTTTTGCGACTCCAAAACCAAGAAAAAATCACCGTGTATTTTTTGAACCTGAGTGTACTTGTAATAAGTAATGGTTGACATTTGAAAGGCTAGCAAGTTTAAACGTCATTTAAAAGCCGATGGAAATTGCTGAAGTTTTGTCTAGAAACGCGCGTTTAGAGTGCTTAGAAAGTTCAGGCTTACCTAGATACTAAGGCTGGCCAATACTTGGGCCAACGCATTAGCTTAGCCATTCAGCGTGGCAACGTGGCCAGCCTTTTGGGCACCTCAGATCAGATATTTTATTTATAGGGTTTTTTTTTCCAATAAATAGAATATCAGATTATGTGTAAATATCTTAGGGACTTTTAATTTTATATTTTGTATTTTCTTTATCTCTTTTAGGATTTTACATGTGCATGTTACATGTGAACGGTAAATAGTAATTCAGACTAGCCTGCATGACCCCTAAAATGACCACCAAACACGATATGATATAGCGATTTATCGACACCAACTGTCAGAGTCGGGTTAGTTACACCAGTTATAAGTCAACAACGGCTGGAGCGATTTTTATTTTGTTGAATTTGTATCCGTCCCGAATAGCTGAATAGCTATGAAAAATACCAAAATTTCACAAAAAAAATATTTTTATAATCTATCTAAAGCCTTAATCATAACTTTAAACCTTAAATTACAATCTAGCCTAAGACTGGATTCGACCAAGCTGGTGTAAGTTTTAACTTGAGAGTATACCACTGCTTAATCTAGAGTAAACTGATTTTTCATTCTACCAACCACTAATATATGACAAATATTAAAACGGGCGATTTTGACAGTGTTTAAATTAATCTGAGAATAAGTAAATGTGAAAGTTGTCACTTGTCAAATCCACTCTTGTCACCTAGAAACTGTCAAGGTGTATAATCTACCATTGGCATTCTGTTATCCTACAAAATTTAATTGTTGTGGCAATTGATGACAACCTAGAAGAAATAGATTACATGGATTTAGTAGGTTTATCCATTCGTTCATCATTCACGATAAAATAAAACTGAGTATAGTGTATTCCTGATAGTAAGTTGGAAAAACGCAAACGCAGTTAATAAAAAAGTAAATTCAAGAAGTAAAGTTATTCCTGTTATAGTTAAACTGGTTTAATTTTGTGATTGGTCGAATCGGGCCTTAGTAGGCAAATTTATCACTAATAATATTAAGGAGAAGACACATTGTTTACAAGCCTTGGGATCCTGGTGAACTTTGTGAGTTCACTAGGATCCCCTAGGGAATTAGGCTAGGGGATCCTGGTTCCTGGGACTTACCTTTGAAATTAAAAATGGTTAGCATGAGAGCTATACACACTATCACTGCACTAACTCAAAGTGTTTTGCTCATTTAAGTCTTCTCACTATGTCGGTGCTGTCGACGAGCTTGATGGTCTCGACATTCACATGGTGGTGAAGTCTCTTTTCGTGAGCTTCTGCATATTTATTTATAACATTCTCTACAAACTTCATTTGAAGGTCCCGATAGAGATTGTCATTTCTTATGTTCCAAGGTGCTCTTGCGATATTCCATAGTACTTTGTTCTGAAAGCCATGGTCCAAAATTGCATTATCCTTGCTGGGTTATGAACGTCTGAGTGTCTTGTTCCCTTTCTTCTTATTACCAGCCAATATTCATTTCTTAATTTCTAGTGTATTCTTTACATAAAGTCGAAGCTTGACAATGTCCACAATTCGTGCAGTGCAGTGGAGGCTACTCTTCCCGTAGAAGCAGGTTTCAAGACGCTATCGGGTCTAAAGCAAGTTGTCTTGAGACAAGTCACTTGACACTCGATGCGGCGTTGAATACAATGATATTTCAATAGTTTCAGATCTTTATCACTTCACCAAACATTATAACACAAACTACACCAAACTTGCACTCTAAAGCTCTTTAAATGATAAATAAAAACCGTTATAATAAATCGATCACCATGCTTTTCGTTCGACTACCCCCCACCGAATCTTCTTGAGGTGATGTGAGGCCCACAGAGTTCTTGTTGAGGTGTGCGTCAGTGTGTACGTCATTTTGAACGTTTATACGTAGGTACCTAGTCACTTTACTGCATTATTCCTCTACCTAAAGATTGTCTGGAAGAGATCGCTCTTAGCGATCAGACCGCCCAAATTGTACCATTCTAAATTTATTGTTTTTCTGTACTGATTGTTTTTGTGTGCTGTGCAATAAAGAGTATTCATCTACCTATCTATATAGTAATTCACACACACAATTAATATAAACAGGGTGGCCAGAAAAGTGCGGTCCAAAAATTTTTTTAGGTGCTTCGTGTTGAGAGGTATCTGAATCACCCCTATGTATGTTCTACGATTTATCGTAGTCTTCGTAGTTGAGATACCTCTCAACACGAAGCACCTAAAAAAAATTTTTGGACGTCACTTTTCTGGCTACCCTATAAATATATACTGTGACTGTAGCCTCCAGCGCATGCCGTATGCGTGTAAAACTAATCTGCATAATAGACATCGTTTTTATCAATGCATTTATTAGGTTATTGTGAAATAGTAACCAGTCAATCGACCGTTAGGTCCAACGAACTTAGACCGGTCCAATGTTTGGCATCGGCCATGCTGTAAAACTTTACCGATAATTAAAGTCACGTGTTTTTATTAAGTACCTCTTGTCCCGGGAGACTGGAGTTAAAGAAAGAAAGAAAGAAAATTATTTATTTGGTTCATATTATCACAATTAAGTACTTAATTCCAATAAATTAATAATGGCAAAAAGGTAATGTGATATGAAACCAAAAGGGTTGCCACTCAGCTATTTTGCCATGGCAAAGACGCCATGACCCTGGTTTTTTGTGGCAACCATTGAGGTAAAGAGAGCGGCATCGACCTTGCCTTACTTGACAGGTTGGCTATCTGTCAAAAACTTCGTGACGTACTCCGTAGCCGAGAGGCGAGCATGACGGACTTTGTGTCGCTATCTCTGAGGTCCCGGCTTAGATTATTGGTCGGTCAATGTAGAAAAATAACTTTTATTATATTCAATTCAATTCAATTCAATATATTTATTGCATTCTATAATGTTACACACAGGTGTTATAATTAGATACATAAAATAGATCATTATATAGACCCTGTAGGGCACAACAATAAGATAGGTATTGTGGGCAGAGAGGATGACGCCATGCATAATTAGATCAATTTGTTTATTTTAAGAAGTTGTAAAGAATTAAAATAATTAAGAAATCATATGATAATTATTGAATAATTTATTGAATAACATAATCAAATAAATAGTATTTTTAGTTATATTATCTCGGGTCTGGGTGTTTTGGTACCGTTGTTGTATCTGATTTCTGTTATACAAGTGCTTTGGCTAATTACCATAGGATCAGATGAGATCAGAGCAAAGTGTGTGATGTTTTCCATATTTTTTTTTGTGTATGTGTTATTTAGTCGCCATACTACAAGCTATGCTTAGTTTGGGGCTAGATTGTTGGAAGATTCAAATAATAGAAGCAATACGAAACATCTTTCTCTGAAACTAGTTAGTGATTTTCCACTTACCTTTAGTACGAACTGACAAGTCCTGTCAACTCTCACTCATACAAAAAAAATGCAGTCACAGATTAAAAGTGGCGGATTTTTGTCAAACAAAATAAATGTCATTTCTACTATACAGGATTACATTCAAGGTAGAGCCAAATTTAAAAAATTAAGTCTATAGAACAATATTTAAATACTAATTGATCTTAATTAATTACAGTCGTCGTATTTCTTGAGTAAAATATATTTAAAAATTTCCGAAAAAAAAAACGCGAGATGCGCCGTCATACATCAGAGTTCACAGGCGTGCGCCGACGCCGCTCCAACAAGAACCTCATGCAGTGCACATACGGTGCAATTTAATCGAGTAATCGTAATTTTTTTACGTATTCTATTTTTCAAATGCAGAATGGAAGAATTAAAAATGAAAAAAAAAGTTTATTTTTTACTTAAATCAATTTAGTTACTTACTGATTCTGAGAGGTCCCTGTAAAATTGGCACTACCGTGAAATGTAACCTTGTATATGCACCATGTTGTTGGAAGATTGAATATTCTATTTATTTCTTTACCTACATACCTATTGCTTGAGCAAGGCAGAGCCAATACTTAGTTCGAAAACCGTTAAACAAACCAAACCACAGAACCATTGAAGTGTTTTCATTCTTGATTGAAATGTTTACTCAGTCAAAGCCTACTTGCTGTACGTCTGAATATTATCTACAAAACGCCTACTTATACTGTTATATGAAATGAAATGAATATTTATTTGCCTTTGAAAAAGGGTACATTTAGATGTTAATTATTGTCATAAAGTTCAGTTCTTCCAGCCAATTAAATTAGTTAATCTAAGTTAGGTAAATGTAACATCAAGCCGAAACTAACCTAGGTTAACATATGCATATCAATGCTTGGTGAAGTCAGAATTTTGATATCGTAATTTTTTTTTATACAAAACTTAATTCTCAGAATCCGATTTGTAGCAAAAAATTTTTTAAAATAATTATATTAAAGGTCTGACTTCACCATAGTATTTATATGATTATGTTAACATGGGCTAGTTTCGGCTTGATATACCATTTACCTAACACCTGTATAATATCTGCCTTACTTCATAGCTTACGGTAAATTATCATAGTAACTACCTACTATTAATAATAAGTCAGATTGACAAGACAAGCATGTGTTGCTTCGTGTGTAATCGGATTTGAAGTGATAATAACAAGAATTAAGACTTGTTTTAATTTAAGAATTAAGAATTAAGAGTTGTGTAAGATAGGTTTAAATACCTACTCGTAAAATTTAACTCATTTTTTTATTTATTTAAACTTTATTGCACAGGTAAATACAATTGGCGGACTTAATGCTATACAACATTATTTATGATCAAAAATTGACAGAATGTTTTTATTTCATTAAAGATTCATACATAGGTATGTGTTAGTTTCGCAAAAACTCAATGTCGAGACATTGAGTTTTTGCGAAACTAAATGATTTGGTTGATTTTTCGATGAATTTGTTATTGTCAGGAAATTTTTCTCTAAAAAATAAAAATAGGATTTTTTTTCCGGAAAAAAATAATTTAATAGTTTTTTTTTCTATAGAAATTTTGTTACTACGGGCGCCAATATCGTTTGACAGCTAATTGTCTTTGGACGGGTAAAGTCTGCCGGGACATAAATTACTTAATAAATGAATATGCAAGACACCACATGAATTGTAACTGTCTCTAAGTAACGATTTAACATCTTTGTTTAACAAGGTAGCAGACAATGAAATTTTGGTAGAAGCAACCCAATTTAGACCCTCTTTTCTAAAATGGCCCGACTGGAAATCGAACCTAAGACCTTTTGCGTTATTATTTTATTAGCAAGGAAGTAGACGACTCCTTATATTAACTTTGTATTATAAAAGTAAAATATGTATTTAATACGTCTAACAGGATTCAGGCCTCACCACGAGGGCCCAGTGCAGATTAGTAGAGGATTAGTTATAGGCTAGTTTCCTAAAAAAATATAATTAGTCCGTCAGTTGGATTAACAGAAAATATTGGACACGTATTTTTTCTTTTCTAAATCAAACAAAAAATTATGAAGACATAGCCCGTTAAAGTTCCGCGTAACGTCACGCCTTACGACACTTTTTAGCAAGGCGTGACGTCATGTGCTTACTTTGATGCGCTTTATCTTCGTTATTTTTTGTTTGATTGACAAAAGACAAAATATGGGTCCAATATTTTTTGTTAACCTGACTGACGGAGTAAATAGAATAATCATTTTTTGACCCAGGAAACTAGCCCATTGTAAGGCCAGTTACTAAACCTTACTGTCAGTAATCAATAATACTCAATAATACAAATTTATTCAGTTTATAGGAATTCCCTCTTCCGAAAACTTATACACGTCGCAAAATACTTATAGCTTTACCCTACCACCGCTTCGGGACTACATATCGGCTGGTGATGAGAAACGGCGCAACAAACTCAGTCACCTTTGTCATCCTTTTTTATAGGAAATACAGTTACAAGACATGTAGTAAGTGCGAGCTAAGCAGGTTAAGTGATTGCACTCTTGTCGTTTAAATAATTAAGCCGCCCTATGGCCTCTGACTAGGCTTTACGACTAGTATCAACCGATATTAGACGGGACCAAATTGTAACGTGCCTTCCGAAACACGAAGATGCTTGTAGCTCAGTAGCGGCATCGCTTTAGTAGTGATTACTGATGTTAAGCAACCCACGCCGCGGTTGTGAGTGGATGGGTGACCATTCCAACCATATTTATAACTTAGTATCATCATGACAACCATAGGACGTCCACTGCTGAACAAAGGCCTCCCCCAATGACTTCAATCATTGGGGGGGATTAAAAAGACTCGCCACGCTTGCTAGGCAGGTTGGCGAGCGCAGTTTTAATAAGATTTCACACGCAGACGCTGCTGCCCGTCTCGTGCTACAGGAATTAGTCGCCTCTTACGATACGCCTCCTGTTGGCGGTTGGGAAGTGTATTCTTTACGGTCGTCCTCACACGGCATAAGCCGTGACGAAGAATCTACACTTAAATATGACGATATTGACATTTGAAGATGTCTTTACGTATATTATGCAAATTAGTACCTACAAAATAAATCAATCATCGACGTATACAGTTAAACCAATCTAAACAAAGATACCTACGTCTTAACGGTAC
Organism: Anania hortulata; assembly: GCA_963576865.1. Taxonomy (NCBI): domain Eukaryota; kingdom Metazoa; phylum Arthropoda; class Insecta; order Lepidoptera; family Crambidae; genus Anania; species Anania hortulata. The sequence continues at coordinate 9,258,953 of OY756416.1, forward strand.
CCATAATACTCGACAAGAAACTCGTTTGCGTTCGTTGGGAGTTAATATAACTAACTGTTAAGTTTTTATTTGATTCCGTTAGGTAATAACTTACAGTTTAGTTGTAATATATTATAACAATCGATTTGATGAGGGCACATAACTACAGATCAGCAATACGACCATCTTTCTCCGAAAAAATTTTTTATGGACCTTATCCCGCTCTATAGCAGAGCAGTGATTCTGCCAATGTCGAGTGTTATTTTGATATAGTTTGCAATAAATAACGGGTGTTTAGTTTTTATTGCTTTTCATGGATTCAGTGGAGGCTACTCTTCCCGTAGAAGCAGGTTTCAAGACGCTATCGGGTCTGAAGCAAGTCGTCTTGAGACAAGTCACTTGACACTCGATGCGGCGTTGAATACAATGATATTTCAATAGTTTCAGATCTTCAACAAAGGCCTCTCCCAATGCGGTGTGCATTGGGAGAGGCCTACGTCCAGCAGTCCAGCAGTACTGAGCCCGATCCTCGGCTTTTCTTTTCCACCCACTGCCAGCAGTCTTGCGTATAGCGCCCCACTCTTTTTTTTTAAATCTTTATTTTGTAAGAGGCTTTTGCCAAAACAAACATGTCAGCCTCATCGAATCTTAATCTATAATATAAGGAACACTTAACTTTATAATTAAAATAAGAGAATCAATGGTGCAAAATCATTTCAACCAAAGGTTTTGCTGCTTCACTTGATGGTTCTGCCAATTTTCGCACTATCAAGTCTCTTTCTTTTTTAAACTTAACACATTCTACAAGAATGTGTTGAACATTATCAACCTTGTTACACTGATCGCAATTCGGGGAATCAACCTTCTTCATCATAAAAGCAAACTTATTACAGGGGCAATGCCCAGACCGCAATCTGTGAAAAGCAACAATGTAGGTAGTTCCTATTTAACTTAACATTATAAAACCACGGTATTCGAGGAGGCTGACATTGCAGTGTTGGAAACCATATACCCTTCTCTCTACTTCTTCAATCAAAATATTATTTAAAGTTTTTGTAGAACTATTTTTGAATTTTAGTAATACTTCTGTGTAGAAAGGTGAAATCGAAAACTCTGAACCGTCAGAAGAAGCCAATTTAGCTAATCTGTCAGCCTCCTCGTTACCTTTTATACTTAAGTGGGATAGGATCCATTGCAGTCTCAGAGTCATACCCAGTGTTTTGGTCATTCTGTGTAGTGTTTCCAACACTTTGTAGGCTATCGGTATCCCTCTGCTATGTCCAGAGACGCACCGAGCCAAGTGTTGCAAAGCACTTTTACTATCAGAAAGAATGACAACATATCATAGATTATTATCTTGACGTTCTATGTGGTTTAGTGCTTCTGAGATTGCAATGAGCTCCACTGTCATAATAGATACTCTGGTCTCTACCTTGTACATCATTGAGACGTCTCTTGTGAGATCGTAGTACGCAGCCCATCACAGCCACACTTTAGACCCATCATTAAATATGTTAACTTAACCCGGGTACTTATTGTGTAATTCTTTCATAATATGTAAACCTACTAAATTTACCTTACTCTTTTTTGATCCTTTAATACAATCTAGATTTATGGAGATAAGTTCCTTAATTTTGATATAACTAGGCCAGATATTTATTTTAAACATTTCGATAGGATTTTAACTATGGATAATACAATCTTTACAATCATTAAAAACAATCTTAAGGTAAGGGTTTTTTTACTTTTTGCCAATACCTCTCATTAGAAGCAGAGCAGAGGTCGTTTCATATCTCTATAGTCAGTAGTTCTCTACTCAATCAAGAACACGTCTATGCTACATAATTTATTCTAAATGTCTATTGTTTCAGAAATAAAACTCAAGATGGAGCTAAATCTGCTTAGCAGAATATTTGTGCTGTTCGCGGCGACGCACTACGGAGCTGCCACGAACCTACACAGAAGTAAGTTGCTGTGTTCTGGATAATAGATGGCGTTAAAATAAAACTTTCATATTTGTGTCACCCCAGTTAAGAGGGTGCAGCGCGCTACCTAATTAATTTAATTAATGATTTTTTTTCCCTATTTAAAAAGCGCAGAAGTTGTGTCACAGCCACTTAATTTGTGCAGAAATAAAATATGTGTTTTGGAATGAGGATAACAAAAATTGACAAATATTTATAATCATTGATTTATCGATAGTTCATCAACTATTTATAGCACGTTTTCGACCGGAGGCACGGTTGACCTGAAGTGATGCTGTGACCGCGCGCTCTCCGCCCTTTATCTCGAAAACGGTTAACCGTATGAAAATTTTTTTTAAACAAAATTTGTAGAGAATTTTGTATTCTACAATATTGATTATTAATACAAATAGCACAAAACCCATAGGAAATGAGATATTTACAAAAAAAGCGCAAAAAAACGATTTTTGGGACCTTTGACCTTGAAATTTAATAGTTGCGTACACCCTACCTTATGTAGGTTTTCAATATACAAGTATTTACAGGCTTACAGCTGGGTATCTCGAATTCCGAGATTCTTACCTAATTTAAGCTTAAATGACTGGACTATTAGTAATAGTGTACAAACAAAGCTACGAACAATAATTGCTATGAGCGTTAAAATATATAATAATTTACCAGACAATCTTAAATCTTTAAAAATTTAAGATTGTCTGGTCACTTGGCCTGGCCACTTTAATCATTTCTACGATCCAAAGAACTATTAGATGAAAAAAAATGCACTCGTATGTTTCCTTGACTGATTTGATGTAACTAATTTCTTTTGAATTCATACAAATCGTGTGTATTGTCACTTTGCATGCACTATTGAGTAAAACGTATCATAGACCTGTATTTAATTGAATACTCAATATCTAGCGCGCTTGAATAAGCATCTAATCGCTAATCTAAGTACCATGTTTTATTGCAAATAAATAATTGAATTTATTCAAATTGACGCTCAACCCTTCGTCATGTCAACTACATCGTCGCATCATCTTGTCTAGAGTCTACCTCCATCGATAGCCTCTCTCTGTAGGCCCCCAGCGTGCGACGATTAGGGCCCACCTATCATGCATCTTGCACATATCTGCCCACTCCTATTTTAGCTTAGCTGTTTTCTCACCTACATTTTCGACACCGGTTTTTGAGTGGATAGCGGTGTTCCGGATTTTATCAACCATTTTTAAACTTAGTACGCTCTGCTCCATAGCCCTGTATAAATACAATAATATAATAAATAAACTGAACAAATGAACATACTTTTAGAAAATTAATAGTATGAAAGCACCTGTAGCAAAAAAGATGAAAAGAAACCGTCTGTCTCTTGCTACGGACATGTGATGAAAAGGGAAGAGAGGCGGGTAAAGAGGAGAGTGATGGGTATGAGTATTGATGGGTGGAGATCTACCTCTCCTCTCTCTCTAAAGATGAGATGGATGGATCGTGTGAGGAGTAATAAGACTGAGAAGGAAGGAAGTTAAGGAATGAAGTGTAAGGATTTCATGGAAGCGAATACATACTGCGCCGATCCCAAATGATCTGGGAACAGGTCACGTGAATGATGATTTTCAAAAGATAGTTTGTTGGACTCCTCGTATTATAGCCTGCTTTCTTTTAGGTGTCAGACAAGCCCCTGGCAGCATCTTCACAATAGGCAATGGAGAACCTTGCCAGGGTTCTGACCGGACGACGGGAGGGGTATGCCTCTCTAGGAACCAGTGCAACACTCAGGGAGGGAAGGCAGTAGGCTTCTGCGGTGTCTTCGCTACGTGCTGCTCACGTAAGTATTACCGTTCTTGTTTGACAAGAAATCGTGACATGTACTTAGTCTATGTTTTTATTGATTCATTTACAATAGGTACACTACAGTATATAAATGCACAATTGAAAACAAAAAGAAAGAAAGAATCTGAGCTGGACCGTAACCCATAACCCACAAAACATAAGCTGATAAGACGGTGGATAAAATTCAGTTTTGTAACCAAACAATTTATTTATTTAGCTTATTTGAGGGTACATGTTGGTGTTTGTAAGTGATCCGCCAAGTACGCACACTGCTGCAAAGTGCAAGTACATTTAGCGTGTCAGGTTTTAACCTTAAAAAGATGAAGAGCTCAATGCCTCTCAAACAGTTACTGGGATGCGACATTCCAGTGTCAATCCGCTCCCAGTAACATTACTATCTTAAACGGTATTCTCGTAAACTTTTAATTTGAGGTAAAATTATCAAAACTATCCCAATAAGACTAAAAATGAGAGCAAAAAAAAATCTTTGTTTGTTTTTTTCCATTTTTAGTCGCGTTACAAACTTCAATTGCATTTAATTTTGGGTTTACGAGAATAGGTAACGTTTGTGATCGTAATGTCACTGGGAGCGGATTGACACCGGATTGCGGCTATAGTTAAATTATGGAAATTGGGACTCGGGTATGTGTCATAACCAACCTTATAAGCCACAAAGAAAGCACATGTTTGACCGTGAATTGCAACAATGTTCAGAAAACTTTGGTTCTGAACATTGTTGCAATTTTCAAAGGAGCGAGATTTGCATTTTAGAGGTGGCAGGAACAACGCAGAATATGACAATTATAGAATTACAATTTTCCTTCTAGTAAATGCATGTGACGTCAGAACCAACACGAAAGTTGCTGTATTCATAAACCCGCCTCTGACGAAGGAATCTTCAGGCTTGGAGTGCTCCTACAACGTCGAAATCAACAACAACAACGTTTGCCAGATGAGAATCGACTTCGAAACCTTCAATTTGGCGCCTCCTTCGACCGTAAGTTGGTTCCGCATGAACTAATTGACACTATCAGTGGTCGTGCTTTTAGGACAATTTCGGCAGTGTCTAGTTCTGAAAAGTTTTAATAGATGGCGTTAGTATATAATAGCTATTAAGACAAATTTTTTATTTTGTAGTTCTTTTATCGCCGGACTTACTTTTTTATTAGTGAAAAATGCAATACCTTGTTCACATCGCGAAGCACAAAAATCTAAATAACCAAGTCTACAATACTGTATTTGATTTTATGAATTTTCTACTCAACAATAGATGGCGTTTACAATACGTTTTAGTTTGTAAAACTCTTTCAAGATGGCGGTAAAGTCAAATTACAAAAGCTAAACGATGGTAATGGATAACGAGGCCATGAAAAAAAAGGCTGAACAAAAAAAGTACTTTGTAAAATTTTGATGGTGTACTTATCAACCGACTTCAAAAAAAAAGGAGGTTCTCAATTCGACTGTATGTTTTTTTTTTTTTTTTTTTTTTGTATATTTGTTACGCGATTACTCCGCCAATTATGAATCGATTTTAATGATTCTTTTTTTGTTTGGTAGATCATACTTCAGAGGTGGTCCCATATAAATTTTATCGAAATTGATTTAGAACTTTTTGAGAAAATCAACAAATATATACCCAGATAATATTTTGGTTGTGGTTCTTGTTACCTATCTTCGACAAATATGAGCCGATTTTGATGATTTTTGTTTTATTGAATAGCTTATACTTCAAAGATGCTATGATAAAAGTTTGAAAAATAAAAATCACCCCTAAGGGTAGGAAAATAGGGGATGAAATCGGTGTTCAGCAGTTAGATTAGGATTTATCACTAAAAATAGATGAAATAAGTAAATTTTATTAAAAAAAATAAAACCGACTTCAAAACACTGAAATGCTAAAAATAATCCTAACACTTAAGTACCTAATCAGTTACTTTTGGAGTCGGTGCAAACAAAAACATTGAATCTCTCATCGGCTGGCACCGACTCCAAAAGTATCTGATTAGGTACTTAAGTGTTAGGATTATTTTTAGCATTTCAGTGTTTTGAAGTCGGTTTTATTTTTTTTAATAAAATTTACTTATTTGTATGTTATGTATCACTATCAAATTCATTGGCTAAAGGTGTGAAATTGCAATTTTATCTTTGAAAGGGTGTAATTATCTTTAGTATATTAGACATCATCAAATACATTGCTTTGATCCTAATCAAAGTAGCTTATGCACTTGTATTACAGAAATCAGAAACAACAACGGTACCACAACACCCAGACCCGAGACAATATAGAAAAAATATTTTTCCTACATTGACCGACTGGGAATCTAACCCGGAACCTCAGAGATAGCGACACCAAGTCCGGTATGCTCGCCTATCGGCTACGGAGGTCGCCGAGGAGCATGGGAAGATCAGAGGCCCAATTCCCATAATTTAACAGTAGTCGCAATTCAGTGTCGATCCGCTCCCAGTGACATAATTTGTCCGAACAGTGCCGTTCTGCGCGTCGCGAAGCCTATCGCAAAAGGACCTCACTCAGCCTAATGTCGTGGCCATAGGCCATAACGCTGGTTTTCAGTGGGTTCATGGCTTCAACTATGTATTTATCTGCAGGTGGAGCCAGTGGAGAACGTGACCCAGCGTCCAGGGTTCACGTGCCGCAACGACATCTTCCAGGTCACCAACCTGCAGGCCAACTCAGACTTATTGCCACCTCTGTGCGGTGACAATAATGGACAACACTGTGAGTTTTAGGACTCGAGAATATTACGCGGAAATTCCGACGCTGATTTATTTACTTAAGCCGGTGACAGATGGCGACGGATGCGGCTCCGGACTCGTCTTGACATTGTAAGGTCAAACGCTGCCACTGGGCGATCCTTGGGCTGGCGGAAGTTGACTGAAGGATAGACCAGTCTATCACCAGCTTTAAGCTGGTGGCTGCGACGGACGCGTCTCTGGACGCGTATTAACATTGTGAGGTCAAGCGTTGCCATTGGTCTATCCTTCAGACAACTTCCGCCAGCCCAAGGATCAACCAATGGCAGCGTTTGACCTTACAATGTCAAGACGAGTCCGGAGCCGCGTCCGCCGCCATCTGTCACCGGTATTAAACTTAATTCCAAAGATTTAAACAATTATACAAAACTAGCTGTTGCCCGCGACTTCTTTCACGTGGTTTTTAGTTTATTCAGGATATAATAGTGTTGGCTCGCAATTTTGTCGACGTTGTATCGATGATACTGACCTGTGACTGATCAATTAACCATAACTACAAAAAAAAATATCAGCTACTCCAGACCATAATCTATCCCTGTACTAAATTTCATCTAGATCCTCCTCCTTCTTCTTCATCTATACGGTCAATCCCGGTTGCGTCCAAAGCCATTGCTTTGGTGCCCAGGGTCCGCTTTCCTTGATTTACTCTTCCACTTCGGGCGGTCTTGAGCGTCTCTAGTTGTGAGATCAAATTTCATTTAGATCCTTTCTACGGCAAAAAAGACTAACCCACTGCTAATCCAGTTTGCTTATTCTTCGAGCTAGGTACTTATATCGATTACTTTAGTTTTCTGTCGGAAACCTCGTTACTGATTTAATTTATCCTTCAGAGAAATCCTGAGCATAGCTCTTTCCATTCGCTGAGCAACTTCAAATTGGTGTAGGTACTACGTCATGACAGGCAGTACGCACTTGATAAAGACTTTCGTCTTCAGAGTTTAAGGCATTGACAATAAAAAGACCTAATGACAGGTCTGAACATTATAAGTTGCTATTCATTTATATATGGTCTCTCCTTGCAGTGTACGTCCGAGTGAACGCGTCTACGAACAGTCGGTCCATCAGGATCAACTTCAAGATTGCAGACCGCAACACGCAGCCCAACCTGCCGCAGGCCACCTGGAAGATCAAGGTCACACAGCTGGAGTGCTTCAACACTTTAGGGTTAGTTCTTCGTCATTGTTATTTTTATGAAGTAGACGAACGGTAACCTAGATATACCTACTATACGTACTGCGTTCCAAAATTAAAGTTAATGTTTGTCACCCAAAAAGCAGCCAGTCTAAAGTGGGACTGTAGAACTTGTTAATCCATTTCGAAGAATTTAAACATTAAAGTAAAAAAAAAAAAAAAAAAAAAAGTTTTATGAAAGGACTTGAAATATAAACTCTTTCAATGTTTTTTTACAGGAGCTATATAGAAATGAAAAATTTTATTTCGTCATGAGTCGAAACAAAAAAGAACTTTTTATCAAAAATAAAATTAATCGAACTTGGTCTCAACACTTTTTGTAACGCGTTTGAAGATGCTTTGTAATTCACCTTTGTCATTATTTGATGACAAAATATGTTTCTATTTACAGAAAATACCGCGACGGTATCTTTGAGGCGATCACTTCTGCCCTCCCAGCCACTCCGCTCACATCCTCTGCTGACAGAGACGAGTACCTCATTGGTGAGTAACATTTTGCACACAAATCATAAAAGGCGAATTGCTCCCTCGACTCACGCTTACTTGATTATTCGATACGACTTTGTACAGACAACAGCTCATCAGCCTACCACAAAACGTCAAATTTTCTCAATTGATATTGATCTCTGGGTATCGGACTTAAAGTTGAAAATTGTTTTAATGACCTTTAGCTTTCTGAATGGGTTAACCTGCCGTTGACTGTACACACTGAATAGGTATTTGATAAAATATAGATGCTTTCAAATCTCTGTTAGAATCGATCAAAATTCAATTGGCAGATCGTCGTTTAAAATTTGATTTTGTTTGATTTAAAATTCTTTGGTAGTTTGAAATCATTCTTAGTTTTGCAAGTTCTATTCCTGAGTGACCTAAAGATTTATGAGTTGAGTTTGAGTTTTGTCAAAAATCAACTCGCATCATAAGTGGATGACCGTCAGATGGCTGAATATTATTTCATTTTATTTCTACTCATGGACAGAAAAAGGTTAATAATATATTATTGTGTTGCAATGCAATGATTATTTATATATTGAATGGCCAATATCCGAGTTAATAGCTTGCGGTAGGACAGTAGCGTTTATACTTATTTTATTTTTTTATATATTGTCTATCCTAATTATCACGTTTTTCTTCCCTCAGCTCCCCCCGGCTGCCTACAGTTCTACCCTGATAGAGCAGGCACGTTCGAGTCGTTTAACTACAACAGAGGGTCTGGACCGTACATCGCTAACCTTGCGTATGCTTCGTGCTTTAAGAGAACGCCTGATGTTTGTGGTATCAAGTGAGTAGTGAAAATAATTTGTTTAAATAATAATATATTTTGTGCCGTTCCTATGAAACCGTATCGCTTGCAGTTTCTTTTTCTGTTTGTCAATGGCAATACTTTTCAGTCTTTTAGAGGCTCTCTAAACCATCAAATGGTATTGTTTTATTGAACTAACTAAAACTATAATAGGATTGGAGAAAAACAATGACTTTTCGAGATTTTAAAAATTATTTTCGTCATAATTATTATTCATTACGATAGACATTATGACTTGATTCTTCACGAGATTTAGGCATAGGCAGGCTGATCTAAAATTCTTCGGAAACAAAACCATGAATTGATCTTACCAATAACCAATATTTTACACTTACCATTTTTTACTTAGATTCACAGCAGCAAGTTTCGAAATGGCGTACCGTCAGGAAGAGAACCTGTACCTCGACACAGACTGTCAAATCAACCCAGTGACCCAGGGTTCGTCGCAGTCTGAGGACTACCTGTTTATTCCTGAATCAGAGACCACTGATGGACTAAGGGGCTCTAAGTTCTGTGGCACCAGTGCTGCCAACCAGATCATTGCATGTAAGTAATGTTTTAGTTATATGGCTTTTAAATTATTCTCCTTTACAATAACAGGGGAGGGACTCACAGGGAAGGGGGTAATACTTTATTTATGAAGCTACTCTTTTGCAAACTACGACGAGTTTACTTAGTTGGACTTGTAACTCTAATCTACTTTGATAGGTACTCATTGAAAACTAGTGAAAAATATCTTAAATCATTTGTTCATTCCAGTTAGTAGTGTCGTCTTATCTATGGACCAAATTTTAACGTTGTTAGCAAATGCCTTAGCGAATAAGCTTTTTATGTCCTACAGTTTTTATAACCTTATTGTTGTGCCCAACAGGGTCTATAATTATCTGTTTAATGTACCTATTTATAACACCTGTGTAATATTATAGAACGCAATAAATATATTGAATTGAATTGAATAAAGTATAATAGATAGGCCTCGGAAGATACAGTTTATTAACAAATATTTCTTATTCCAGCAACCCCACCAGGCCCCCTCTACGTCCATTTCCACAGTGACAACCTGGTGACAGACGATATCCCAGAATCCGGATACAGATTCAACTACAACGTCCTAAATAATTGCTACCTCAAGAAGTAGTTCTATTGTAATCAAATTACTTTAACGGAAAATTGATTTGATTACAAAAAAAGATGTAATGTAGTTCTTTAAAGTAGTATAGCGCCTTGGCCATATATATTTAAGAACTCCGTAACAGTAACTGGGAAAGAACTCGGCTTCAGTAAACGAGTTCTTTCGGTAGTCGAATGAACTATTACTAGTATTTACCAGTAATGCATTTATTTTTGTCTGTTTAGATAGCTGTAGGGACATTGTTATAAAGTGCCTACTAGACTGAATACTTTAGTAGTCTGTTTTTTAACGAAAATTGAAAGTTAATTAAATGTTAGGAATAATTTGATTCTTATTCTTTTGTTTAATCTACATTTATATGTGGCTGATGTTATTATATTATACAAAAAATTATAAATGATGCCAGTTCAGTGTTTTAAGTATTACAGTTCTTATACTCTCTATTTACGAACTTTGTATGTTTTAATTTAAGTTAAATAAATTATTTATAATACGACTCAAATTATTTAATTTTTCCATAAACTTCATAAAATTTGAGGATGAGATAATAGTTTCCCTCAACAACTACCATATGTCTTTACAAACTCGGCTAATTGTTATTGATAAATTAGCTTCGGTTTTGTCTAAAATACTTAGAATAAAATAGAAATATTTGTTTGCTAAAATGTGGTACTTAAGATCTTTTATTAAGCATAAAAAGGGGAAAAAAAGAGCATGGTCTATATGTTTTAATGCGACGTAGCGCAGTAGTTTGCCTTAAGCTACGGGTTCCGGCTTTGATTCTCGGTTCAAGTCAATTTAGTTTGGGTGTAATGAGAAGGCTCCTAGCAAAATGTAATATCTGATAACACAATGATGTTAATTCCTTACACACAAACCACGTTGCACATTCATCCCCATAGGTGTCGCATTGTATTTGGTCTTGCCCTTAATAATTCTATCACTGCTGCCACAAATCAAATAATCACTATATTAGAGGTTATAAGTTGTCAAACGTGTGTCAAACTAGCGTCATACTAGCAAGCACAGAAAAAAAAACGAACATTGACATTTGCGTGAACACTAATTCACAACGGTTGACTATGTAGGTTCATGGTTTTATAACAGTTGTTCATATTACGACTGCCAGTAACATACAACGAATAAAAAAGAAATACATCTACAAAACCAAAACTATCTAGTCTATTTATGGGCTAGAGAAATAATCTACAAACTAAATAATATGGATTAGTTTTTTTTTTGTAACAAGTCAAACAAACCATTCGTTTTTATACATTTAATATTAAAATATAACCACTGGACGAAATATATCTTCACAACTAAATAACTGTTATAACTTTAACTTATCTTATACACAGGGTAAAACAAAGTGAAAGAACTTTGACATCCTAAGAACTTAAGTACAAAATTATTAAAAATAATGTAAATTTAAATGCATCTTCTACGTAATATGTTAAAATGACTACTTTAGGTATTCGTTAAATATGTACATCATGACGATTCTTCAACGAGTGGAGAGGTTACCTTATTTTTTAATGAAAATGTATTTTTCATTATGTAATTTTTTTAATGATATTTTATTTAGTAAATAATTATATTTGTTCAAAAAACCTAAATATTTTCTTCAAACAAGTATTAATCTGTTAAGAAACCATTTTGAGCTAATTAATTTTGATTTGTGTATCCGATGACAATAAATTAGTGATACATTTTTTTTTAAATATTATTATATACAAAATAAATATTAAATAGTGGGTGAAAAACTTTTATTTATAATAGTTTTTAACAACTCACAATTTTATTTTGTAAAAGGTATATTCTTTGATGCCCTCGCCTGACACATTTTCTTACTCTAAATGGGTAATTATATAAAATATTATGATTTTAAAAACTACAAAAATAAATCACAAAAAGTCGTTGAAAGCAGTCTTATGTACATATTAAAATTAATATACAAAAAAAACTAAATGCAACAAAAAAACTTGTTTTATGATACATTATAAAATCTTATGACTAATACTAAATAATTAATTCCTTTTTTTCACAAACACCAAGAAGTATTATCTTTTTAGAAAAAAAAATCTAGCTGTTAATGGTTTTTCTCGCTATTCACATTCATGTATGAGTAATATTCTTTGACTCCATGTAGTGTTTTTCTCATTTTTTTTAAATAAACCCTATAGCTGAGAAATAAACAAATTAATGTTTATTTTTAAACTATAAAATACCTACTATAACAACTGCATCAATAAGAACAATTTTTACACATTTTCTTATTAAAACTATCCCCAAATATTAACTTTTTCGCTTCAAGTTGTGTAGATAATTTCAAGTTAAATAATTTCATTCCACACTCCGTACTAAAGTACACCATAAAAACTCATTCAAACTCTTTTTATTTTTATTCGTTGTCTTAATTTTTTTGCTACAAGACACCAAAATATATTATTACTATTTAAAACAGATCGCCATGTTACATAATCATGGATAAACAAATTCGCTGTCTACACTTAGGCTACCGACCCTCCCATATTACCTGTAGAAGGGAGGGCCCCTACTCACGGTGTAGGTAGAGAGAGGGATGCCCTTCGTCCCGTATATCGCCTCGGGCGCGTTCTCATATTCTACGTCGTAGTATATTCCTGTTTGGTTCTGAAACAAGAATATTTTATTGTTTTTTTTAATACGATATCTAAAATTGTGAAGTCTTTTTGTTGCTGTCAAGTCTCATGCCCCGAGTCTTGCTTGATAGAGCAGGCATTGATCATCTGACTTGAATAATTTCCAATTTAGTTCATAGCAAAAAGACAATGCAATAAACACTGCGATTGAAAAATCGGACGTTTTAATTAATACATAGTAGTTACCCTTTATTTTTTATTTATTTATTTATTGGAAAGGATTTACCAGCAACATAATAATAATAATAATAATAATAATAAATCGTTTATTTGCACAAAACACGGTATAAATGGTAACATTAAACAATAAAAAGAGCTCATGTTTCGCTAATAAAAAATAGCATGCAAATTGTATGTTATAAGTAAACATATCAGTAAACATTACAATTCAGAGTGATATGAGTACATGTGAAAGATATGTCATTTAGGTAAATACAGCGTTTTTAACAATTTGTCGACTTCAAAACAATTAAATTAATTAATTTATTACACGCACACCATATAAAATAGTTACAAGTGCTGTTCACAAAAAATACACAATTTGATTTATGCAAATGGATTTAACCATTAACCAAATCCCTGGAATTAGCTAAATATTTTTCCTAGTTTCAATGCGAATCCAAAAATATATAGTTTTTGAGAAATGTGTCAATATATTATTATACTCACATGCATACTCCTGGCCCTGGACTTAGGGCGCGGTACGAGCAGGTCAGCTCGCTCCTGCACGTGGCTCGAAGCCTCCGAGCTAGTAGACTCCGTCGCCATGTGATTCGTGTAGCCTGGGATCGATGAATATTGAGCTTAGATGGACTTGTAAGTAAAAGTGCAGCCATAAAAGTATGAAAGATTATGATAACGTAATTAGAAAATCAGAAATCACACCTAAGAATTGAGATTGATAACTATTCTTCTCTTCTACTAAACTATGCTGTGCTCGTCAGAGTTCATAATTGTTTCTTTATCATTGTATACCTTCTACTATCTTGTACATTATGGAACGCAATAAATAATTGAGTGTTGAGTACAACGCTGCTTGCATTTGACCGGGCATGGACGTTGATTTTGTTAATTTGTAATCAACTCTTACTAAAAGGATGCATCAAGACCGCATAATAATACAATCTGAATTGTTGCTTATTTCGCTGGGCTTAGGGGTATATAAGCAGTAACATAGCTAGTGGCGTAGGTATTTTGGTAAGATTCTAATTTTGAACCCCCTGAGAGACTTATTTTCTAGGGTCTCCAGCGATCTATAGACTGGGGGTTTGTCAAGTGCGCTCTGTCTGAGAATTGCTCCCCTGGCAACCACCCGCCTGGCCAGCTCCTATCTACGACACTGTTGATCACGCTAATTATAATGCTTTAATAACGTATTGAAAGGATATCTCTGACAATCAGGTTCTACCATGGTGACTGACGTAGGCACAAAGTTAAGAATATAGCTAGCGCGCCACAGTACAGTCATACAATATCAACCTACTACATGATCTCAAATGTTCTCAATTGATGTTGAACTTTAAGGTAAAAATCGGTTAAAGAAAGTCATTTTGTAGTCAGTATAACATCCGTTGACTGTAAAAATATTATATGCTTAAGGAGCTATTCTCAACAAATCTTAGTTAAATACTATTTATCATTAAGGAATACCTGCAATCATAGAATTAAAAGAGGATAGCTTACCATACAAATTGTGTTGAGAAGCAGCCGTGTTAGCTCTTGAAGCTACAGTGTTTAACGTCCCAGTATGATGACTGCCGTGAAGACCCATTCTACAAAAAATAAACACTCATTTAAAAAATAATTTCACTAGTATGTAATGATTTTCGTAATGAACTTTGTCATTAGAATTGAATTTAGAATCAATAATTTCAGTCTTCTTTCCAACGCTTAAAAAGGAAAGTAGGTACCTACAAGCATAAACAAACCCAATGTACTTTGTCAAAGAACTTGACGTCTGTATCAGTATTGTGACGGAGTTTTATTATCTATGCTTACGTAATTAAAAAGGATTAACATTAACAATACATCAGTGTTTCTCAAAGAACTCGAACTCAGTAACAAAAACAATTTGAAGTCGAGTTCTTTTGCCAATACCTGTAATAAATTGTTACCTGGGCATCGGAACTGGAGGCAGAGTGGGGTAGCCCCCGAACAGAGCTGATGAAGGCCTCGTCGCCATCGTTTGGGCTTCCGACTGTTAGACAAAAGATATTGCAAGTTTTGAGCCATCACACGAATGAATAGCGTAGATAATTATAATGATATTATGGGTTAGACTAACTGAATAACCAAATTTTTTTTATACGGTATATAATCAATTGTTTTCAAATTCAAATTCAAATCTTTATTAATGACAACAAGGCCTAATTTGTTAGTTTGTAGCGTGTATGTGTGTCTAGTCTCACCGCATAATGGTTTGCCTGCGCTTGCGCCATAGCTTCAGCTATCTGAGCCCACCGCATCCTTTCTTCCAATGTCACCTAAAACAAACAAATAAAAGGGCTAGTTTCTTTTAAAAAAATCTAGTTATGCCGTCAGTTGGATTAACAGAAGATATTGGACGTATTTTTTCATTTGTCAATGAAATAAAAAACGATAAAGTTATATAAATATCCCGTTAAAGTTGCTCGTGACGTCACCACCGCATGCTACACGTTTTAGCACGGCGTGACGTCACGTGCTATCATTCCCAAACTTTGACGCGCTTTAACTCGTAATTTTTTTGACTTACTGAAAAAAAACAATAGTTTTTTTTTAAACTAGGAAACTACACAAGGTTTAATTAATTATTTCTTCCAACTATCACACCAATTAAGGTACTTGATACAATTAATAAGGCCTAACTTTAATATTTTTTTTCCATAAAATTATGGTTTTTAGACTCGTTTGCCATTTTAGTGTGTTCATTTTTAATATTCTGTTAAATAATCATGTATTACCAATTTACGAGGCTTAAATTATTTTTTTGATACAGTCTTTTCTTGTTAAAACAATATTTTGATTATGATTTCTTTATTTTAAGGTCAGAGGCCTTAATAAGTAGGGGTGATTAATTAAGGCCTTATGGTTAGGGCTTGAAAAGTTGCTTTTACTACAATACAATTAATATAATGATATCGTTTTTCGGTACTTTCTAAAAAGGCATTAAGTTCAGATGACTGATGTTTTCAATTCTTTTCACTTATTATTTTTCGAAATACAGCGTCGTTTAGCTTAGGTAGGCCTTATTTGTATCAGGTACCTCATTATTCAATTATGAAGACGGACGGTCTAGGTAATTGAAACCTAGACCGTATCTCGTGATTATGATAAAACAATGATCTCATAAAATCGCCAGTTTTATAAAAACGCCCACTGTCCCATACAAATGACATTTACTGTCACATAAAAATGACATTCACTGTCACTAAAAAAGTCATTCACTGTCACATTGAGATGACATTTACTGTCACATAAAAATGACATTTACTGTCATATAAAAATGACATACACTCAAATAAAATGGCTATCACTGTTACATAAAATGACATAAAATTACACTCACTATCACCTAGAACCTTTGTTTTGGGTACACTAATAATTCAGAAGTCAAAACAAGGTTAAGCCCACTCAGGTTAGGCCGTAGCGTATATAACTAATAGCGTATATTTATTATAATTGGGTAAATACCGTCAATTTTATTGGACAAGGAGTTCATTTCAAAACTATTCACTAAAAAGTTAGGCGTTAGAGGTTATTTCATATTATTATTACATATCTACGATGACCTCCGTAGCCGAAAGGCAAGTATACCGGACTTGGTGTCGTTATCTCTGAGGTCCCGGGTTTGATTCCCGGTCGGTAAATGTAGAAAAATAACTTTTCTATATTGTCCCGGGTCTGGGTGTTGTGGTAACGTCGTTGTTTATGATTTCTGTAACACAAGTGCTTTGGCTACTTACCATAGGATTAGATCAATGTTATGATGTTGTAATTGTCCGATATTTATATTGCTGATTTGTCAAATCTGTAGTACATTGAGTTTAATAAGGTTAATTGACCCTAAGCTTACGGACGACGCATACCTGATAAGGTGGTTGTCCAACCGGCGGCGTTTTGATGGTGTTGGCAGCCATGTAGTTAAACACTGGGGACCCCATGCCCATGGCTTTCTGCTCCCGAGACCATTTGCGGCTGTTGGCAGAAAGAAGTATTTATTTTTTCTTCAATATTGACTTAACAATGTGTAGATTTCCTGACGATTTCTGTTTACATAGATTCTAAAGAACCAAATTGAAGTATGGGATTCGAAATTGCGACTGACGGATATGGGGTATAACCTAGATTATTGAGATACCACAGCTTTTAAGAAAAACTGAAGAAAACAGTAACATTAATGAGACCCTGTCACAGTTACAGCCACAGCCATGGGTACAGTCGTTGTAACTGTCACAGTCACAGTCGCTGTTACTGTCACAGTGACAGTTACAATAGTCACAGTCACAGCCACAGTCACAGTCAGTTACAACAGTCACAGTCGCAGTCACAGTCACAGTCACAGTCGCTGTTACTGTCACAGTCACAGTTACAATAGTCACAGTCACAGCCACAGTCACAGTCAGTTACAACAGTCACAGTCGCAGTCACAGTCACAGTCGCTGTTACTGTCACAGTCACAGTTACAATAGTCACAGTCACAGCCACAGTCACAGTCAGTTACAACAGTCACAGTCACAGTCACAGTCACCGTCACACGTACCTCCAGGAGAGCAGCGCTGCGAGCGTGAGCGCGATGACGAGCGCGGCGGCGAGCGAGGCGCCCACCGCCGCGCCCACCACCTCGCCGTCCACCTCGCACGTCGACCCGTAGTAGCCCGCCGAACAGCTGGAACGAACAATCAAATTACATCATGTAAATAAATAGGATAAATAGAATAAATAATATTTATAAATAAATAGATAGAATAGAAAGCGTAGATGGAACAGATTGAATAGATTGAATGGATGGAATGTATAGAATGGATGGAATGGATGGAATAGATGGAATGGATGGAATGGATGGAATGGATGGAATGGATGGAATGGATGGAATGGATGGAATGGATGGAATGGATGGAATGGATGGAATGGATGGAATGGATGGAATGGATGGAATGGATGGAATGGATGGGATGGATGGGATGGATGGGATGGATGGAATGGATGGAATGGATGGAATGGATGGAATGGATGGAATGGATGGAATGGATGGAATGGATGGAATGGATGGAATGGATGGAATGGATGGAATGGATGGAATGGATGGAATGGATGGAATGGATGGAATGGATGGAATGGATGGAATGGATGGAATGGATGGAATGGATGGAATGGATTGAATGGATGGAATGGATGGAATGGATGGAATGGATGGAATGGATGGAATAAATGGCATAGATAGAATGGATAGAACAAATAGAATACCATTGAGGGTCGCGTTAATTCACGTTTTAGTGTGTATCAAACATTCGACGCGAAAGCTTGATAACAGTAGTAGATTAAGAGTAATAGTGTACCTGCAGTAGGGCTGGTTGTTGACGTAGGTGCAGACGCCGCGCTCGCTGCAGCGCGCGGCGGCGCAGGCGCGGCAGGCGCGGCCCGCGCGCGCGCCCTCGTCCAGCGTCGTGGCGGGGCACGCGCATCTACAATATGCATACTTCCTGTACAACTAACATAAAGCCGGTGACAGATGGCGACCGACGCGGCTCCGGACTCGTCTCGACATTGTAAGGTCAAACGCTGCCACTGGTCGATCCTTGGGCTGGCGGAAGTTGATTGAAAGATAGACCAGTAGCAGCGCTTGAGCTCACAATGTCAAGACGCGTCCAGAGACGCGTCCGTCGCAGTTTGTCACCAGCTTATAAGAATATCGATGACCTTAGTGATCACCTCGACATAGAGAGAACGCAGAGCGTTAACGGTGACATGTAACATGCTAGACAGTAGGTGTTACACCTAACATAAAAGAATACTGATGACCTTATTGATGACCTCGACATAGAGAGAGAGAACGCAAAGCGAAGACGGTGAGATGTAACATGCTAGCCAGTAGGTGTTACACCTAACATAGTGATCACCTCGACATAAAGAGAAAACACAGAGCGTTAACGGTGAAATGTAACATGCTAGCCGGTAGATGTGCAATTTAATGGATCACCAACGTTAGTAATATTTGTAATATTGTTCCTTAATTTCATAACATTGACATGCGTGCCAATGATATCACAACTAGAGACGCTCAAGACCGTGCGAGGTGGAGGAGTAAATCAAGAAGAGCGGACCCTGGGCTCCAAAGCGATGGCTTTGTACGCAACCGGGATTGACCTTATAATAATTCCTATACCTATAGGTAAAAAAAATATTGAATAAACTTCATCTCAAAAACTGGCCAATAATTTTATCGTCGCGGCTTTACACTTTCAATAATTGATAAAATGGCTTTTTTCAAAATATTTCGTTAAGGTTCGTTCGAATCACCTTCTTCGTGTTTAAAAGTTACGGTGTAATCATTGATTTCTTTACATTACTTACAGCTTAAAAATGTAATAATAAGACTTGCCACGTCTAGAGGCTAGAATAATGATCATGATTACTCTCTCAAAATTGGGGGTTAAGTAATTAGTTCAAATGCAGAAGTTGCAAATGCTTTTGAGACATTCTTTTCAAACATAGCTCCCTCCACAACTAAGGAACTGGCTTCTTCTGCTGAACTAGCTGAATCCCTTTTCAGGTCGGGTGTTGATGAGTGTAAAACTCCATTAAATTTTAGGCATATAAACCCTAAAATAGTAGTAAAAACTTTTAAGGAATTAAACATGAAAAAAACTGAGGACTTATGGAGAATCTCTGTCAGCATTATCAATACAATTATAAATGCGATAGCCCCTCATCTCGCAACTATTTTTAACAAATGTATTGACAATAAACAGTTTCCAACTCTAATGAAATTTAGTAAAATTATTCCTTTATTTAATTCAGGCGAGAAAAAAGATCCTTCTAATTTTCGTCCGATTTTAATATTACCAGTACACAGTAAGGTCTTCGAAAAAGTAGTTTTTAATCAACTTTTATCACACTTTGTCCTCAATAAATTGCTGCATAACAATCAATACGGTTTCACGAAAGGTAAAAGTACTACTGATGCTGGAGTTGCACTCTTAAAACACGTGTTTGATGCTTGGAAGAGTAGGCCGGATGCTTTGGGTGTTTTTTGTGATCTTTCTAAAGCTTTTGATTGTGTGGACCATCAAACCTTACTGAAAAAACTAAGGCACTATTATGTTTCAAATGATGCCTTAGATTTAGTAAACTCTTATCTCACAGGCAGAACACAAAAAGTTTGTATCAATGGAACTGAGTCTTCTGGGTCGCCTCTTACCATGGGTGTGCCTCAGGGATCGATATTAGGACCCCTGTTGTTTCTAATTTACATTAACGACCTTCCTTCTTTCACGAAAGACCTCTGTGAGACAGTGTTATTTGCAGATGATCTGATTTTTAAAATCAAGAGAGGTAAACATTCATTTGACGATGTAAATAATGCTCTCTTGCAAGTGTTGCATTGGTTCACTACCAACAACCTTATGCTCAATGCAAATAAAACAAAATGTATTAAATTCACAATGCCGAACGTAAAGCAAGTCCCAACATATCTTACTGTAAAAGATGAACGACTAGATACGTCTAGTTCCACTACCTTTTTGGGAATAACTTTAGATTCCCGTCTGCAATGGGGTGCTCATGGTGAGACTCTGTCGGGAAGTCTTAGTTCAGCTGCTTATGCCGTGAGAAAGATAAGACAATTGACTGATGTTGGAACGGCAAGATTGGTGTAATTTAGCTATTTTCACAGTATAATGTCATATGGAATATTGTTATGGGGCTCAGCAGCAGATATTGAGTCTATCTTTGTACTACAAAAGAGAGCTGTCTGGGCAATTTACGACCTTAGACCCCGAGACTCGTTAAAAGATCTGTTCAAGGAAATTAATATATTAACAGTGGCTTCTCAATTCATTTATGAAAATATTATGTACATTCGTAAAAACCTGCATCTATTTCCTAAGAAAAGTGACATTAATAATCATAACACCCGGAATAAAGACAAACTTGCCGTTCCAAATTTCAGACTGCATAAAGTAGGTAATTCGTTCATGGGAAAATGTATTCGCTTTTTTAACAAATTGCCGCAGTCTATTGCTGAACTACCTATACATAAATTTAAAACGCATGTCAAGATGGTTTTAATGAAAAAAGGTTATTACACTGTAAATTACTATTTAATTGATAAAAATGTATGGAATTATAAACTGCCCTGCTCGCACAGGTACATATTATCTTGTAATGTAAACATACTATTTAAAAAGAGGCTGACAATAGTGACCGAGTTTCTTACGCTGCTTCTTCTCGGCGTAGCCCACAATTGTCCCGAAGCAGTGGTAGGGTAAAAAAAATTGGGACGTCTAAAAGAGCTTAATTTAGGCCTATTTGCAGAAATAAATTGGTTTATTGGTTTATTGAAGAAGAAGAAATTTGTTTCATTATCATCATTTCAGCCACAAGACGTCCATTGCTGAACATAAGCCTTCCCCAATGACTTAACATCGGGGGGGATTTCCAATACTCGCCACGCTTGGCAGGCGGGTTGGAGAGCGCATTTTTTTATAACATTTCTGCCCGACTCGTGCTACAAGAATTATTAGCTTTTTACGACACGCCTTCTGTAGGCGGTGGGCCGTCAACAACACGGCACATTAACATAACATTTGTTTAGGGAATGAAATAAGATAGTTACTTGAATCCTCCAAAAGTATTGGTGCAAGTCGCTAACTCATGACAGTCGTTCAGCTCTGGAGACGCGCACTCATCTACATCTGTAACAAAAACACTATTTTTGAACGTCAAATTAAACCAAAATGGCAAAAACTTTTTAGACAAAATGAAAGTTTTTACGTATTTGATTGATTGATCCTTTGATCGAATGGCAGTGAGTTTGTGAGTGAGGAGAAAAATCGTGAGATTCCTCATATTTTTTTCTCTCACTTTCTCAGTTCGTATTTTTACACAGATTTCTAAAAATTCGGAGGTTTAGAGGTACGTGGATGGCCTCAATCGACCAAATTGTGACCAAAATACGATGTCAGGGGCGCCCTCCAGCAGGGGCGTGCATTGGTTTCAGATGGGGGTAGGCTGTAAGTGAAAATTGAGTAAGTTTGCGTGAAACAGTAGGCGATATCGCGGCAGCCTAACATTGGTTAAATTGCACAGTAACGATCTAAGTTGCGCGCTTTAGTAAGGAATAAGTACAGGTAGACGACAAAATAGTTACAATATATTTATTGTTGAATACGTAATTAATAATTATGGTCAGCTGTTCTGTCGGTTTTTTATGAAGGTAGGCTCTGCATAATAGCCTATATAGGATGCACGCCCCTGCCCTCCAGCTAGATGGGTGGGTAATGGACCCAATTAGCAGAGAAAGTGCGTTTTGAAGAGATGGAATCAAAGCATAATATTTTGCGTGAAGTTATATGCGGATGGGCCTGGATATGGGATGAGAGATAGTTGATTCTTACCCTTCAAAGGTAACACGCTGCCGGCAGGGGTGTCCACAAAGAGGTGCGAAGCGCCAACGTTGTTGGAGCGTCTTCTGATGACGCCAAGAATGTGCTTCTGGATGTCAGTAGCTACTGCTGTGCGGAGAGTTTCTGGGGTTTCTTGCATCTAAAGGAGAAAACATTACTTTACTTAAATTCTAGTAATAAATTAAAAAATATAAGCCAGTCAAAACACCAATTTTTTTGGTATCGAAGAAAGAAAATAGCATCCCTGTGGTACGTGGTACGGTATTTAACCCCGTGGGCATTTCATAGCATATTATACTTAAATCGCTCAACATAACAAGCGCCAGAATTGGCCTTATATGATAATCATTTAGCGATTCTAAAAACCAGACAATAAGTGTGTCAGTGGCGTCTCCACATTGGAAACGCCCCTGGTTCACTTTGACCTTGATGTACACTTATGACGCAATAAATGAACATAGTATCCGCGATCGACAATTTTGCGTCTGCATGGATGTCAAATGATGTTTTGTCTGGCGCACTTATATAGGGTGTCCTGTCAAACTGAAGTGCACCTTTAATATATCATCACCACAGAGCCAAATCTTTGCCTGTTCTTTTCCATTCACTACCAGCAATCGCTTGCCAAGTCGCAGTCTTCACTTATGAACACGTCTACCCCATCGGTTATCGGTTCTACGGCAAATGTGACCAGCCCACTGACACTTCAGTCTGCTTATTCTTTAAGCTATATCGATTTACTTCAGCTTTCTTCCATTCAACACATCTCACATGTATGACGACCTCCGTAGCCGAGAGGCGATAATACCGGACTTGGTGTCGCTATCTCTGAGGTCCCGGGTTCGATTCCCGGTCGGTCAATGTAAAAAAATAACTTTTCTATATTGTCTCGGGTCTGGGTGTTGTGGTACCGTCGTTGTTTCTGATTTCTGTAACACAAGTGCTTAAGCTACTTATCACAGGATCAGAGCAATGTATGTGATGTTGTCCAATATTTATTTATTTATTATTTATGTATAACTTACCAATATGGTGTAGTTGACAAACACCCCTTGGTTATTCTCGTCCCCCTGGTGTATGGAGTTGACGCTGCCGCTCACGAAGTCGTCCGAGAATGGGGTCATGGAGAACGCAGAGTCAATCTAGGGATGAATAAATTTGATATACCTATTTATTTATTGAACCTGCCCATACCTCAGGTTTGGCCTGAATAAAGTAATGGTTGCGCGAAAGAACCAAAGAAAAACATCCAACGGAATGGAAAAACAGTGAACGATGCTGGCAAACAAAAAATGGAGTTCCGGTGGCATCAAATGAGCTTGCCCGCAATCTCAACAGACTACCAAATTCGCAAGGTAATAAGTGTTATAACCGGTCACTGTCCTTTGAACAAGCACCTGATAATATAGGTGTGACAGACCGCCCCACATGCAGAGGATGCATGGAGGCAGAAGAAACGCCACAGCACGTGCTTTTGGAATGTAGGAGCGTGGCAGATCAACGGGCACAGATTCTCCAATCACCAGGATCGCTCTCGGAAGCCTGGAGGAGTCTAAAAAGGCTGCTGACCTTCTGGGATGTCCTGGGCTAGAGGATGAACAGGTAGCACGCTCAATGGCCTAATCAAGAGGCTAAGTGTCACAGCTCAGATAAACTAACTCTCGCCCGACTGAAACCGTCTCGACAGTTGTCATTGATCAAATAATGGCAGAATGATTGTTGAACAAAATAATGTTATTTTTACTCAATAGGGTAAATCCTCGATGGCTTCATAATAGATGTTTTTACTTACAGCTCTTAATGCTTCATAGCTAAGATGAGTATACGGTTCCGAATCTTTGTCTGCTAGTTTTGCGTCCCAGGCAACCTGAAACAAATAGAATAGATACCTTACTTTTAAGACAGCAGTTATAAAATAGAAATCATCATCAGCATTAAGAAGTCCACTGCTGGACAAAGGCCTACCCATAGTACCCCACAGCGATTGACTCTGAACCCTTTGCATCCAATAGCTTCCCGCTTTCCGATTGGCAAGATCGATAATCGAATATCAATAGCAAGACGATAGTCTATTAAGAACTGACCGCTGCGATAGTATGACTATCGATAGTTCAATCGATAGTGTCAATATTATCGATATTGATAGTATCTATGTCTAGAGTAGCAATACTATCGATAGTATAGTCACTATTAGTGTCCAATATTATTAAAACTATCGATATTATTGGTGCACTGCACTCTGCGATTGACCGAAGCAGATGGCGGATAGTCCGCAATAGGATACCTACTCAATCGAGGCAATCGCGACCTTCAGTACTGAGGAAACCTATGTGAGAAGCAGATTATTGGTGTTTGTATATTGATAGAACTATCGATGAAGTAGTTGATTTTCGATTAAAACTATCGATTTTTGATATCAATGAAATCGATAGCAATGACGATGAAGTCAAGGCTGCGGGATACTTTGTCGTCATTGCTTATAAAATGGCCTAAATCTTGTTAAATATAATATTGACGGTATACCTTCCTCTCATAGAACTTGTCGACCCTCAGATTGAGGAGCAGCGCCACCACCCGTCTGCAAGGATCCCTCTGCACGCGGCGAGCGTAGCCTGGCCGACATTGACAGCTGGAGATACCTGCAATGATGGTTAAAGGTTGAAGAAGATGTGAATGAAGTGACAGTTGGAACCTTCTGAACATCCTACACATAGAAATTAAAAGGTTAGAAATCCACTTGATAGAATCCCAGTTGGTTCCATCAAATGGAAATTGAATAAGATACCAATCCAAAAGATGCTGATCCATCTTCTTCTTCCTAGCGCTTTCTTACCCTCCTGGTCAGGATACGCGTGACCATGATTCTAGATGCAGGAAGTCTAGGTATTACATTGAGAGAGATTGCTATCAGACCTCTTTAAACCTAAGATAAGGGAACGAGACCATATTGGCCCATGGCCCATCTGAGTGTGCAGATTCCCTCTCGATGTTTCTTACACCGCCGGAATAAGGATTTAAACCACTTTATCATTCATCATCATCATTTAAGCCGTAGGACGTCCACTACTGAACATAGGCCTCCCTTAAAAGAGGGGATTGCCAATACTCGCCACGCTTGGCAGACGGGTTGACGAGCGCAGTTATTTATAATATTTCGCACGAGAACGCTGCCCGTCTCGTGCCACAGGAATTAGTCGCCTCTTACGACACGCCTCCTGTTGGCGCTGGATAAGTGTATTCTTTACAGCCGTCCCCACGGAGCACTTTATACTCCGCGTAAACTGAAGAGGCACATGGCCACATGCTTTGATGCGAACTCTCGACCCACGCATCCGTGATGAGACTCCAACCACTGATATATACCACTCAAAAGATCCAACAGATCAAAATCGAATGCACATGGTAACTTTTGAGCTTCTATTGATAACGAATTACGCGATAATGCGCAAAACATCTGCGACTGTAATTGCGAGACTAAAGGCGAGCAGGAATGGAGTCCTGAAGATGATAGCAGAGAGGCTTGACTTGGCCATCTACCGTCGTTTCATTGATTTACATGTCAAGCATGTGAATCAATGAAATGACCATCACTGTTTCCCACCGTGCACTGTTTGTTACTAACATAGTTTATAAGTTTATTGATACTAACAGTAACATAGTCTAATCCACTAACATAGTATATAAGATCAAATTGTTACTAACAAAATTATGGACATCTTGGTCTGAAAATAAATGTTTATTTTTCATTTTTTTTATAACGAATTGCTTACTTTAAGTCATAGTTACCTGCTTCAGTTCTGCATTTCTCATTCTGTGCTTGGTCGCAGGTGGAGTCGTCTCCAACGATGCAAGTGTCGATCCTGAAACAAATTCAATATTGTTTAACGTTTACTTTAACCCAGTCCGCTCAGTTACGAAGAATAGGCATCGGAGGTGCTTGTAGATCAGTACCTGGCTCCCTAGCATGAGTACCAAAACACGATAATTATGATATGATAAGATATAGGATATATCGACACTAACTGTGAAAATATGATAGATATAGCCGCCACGTTGAATAGTCGTGCCGGTGACGTCATATGATATGATCGCTGTTTCGATAAAAATTCAAAATGGCGGCTATATCTATCTATTTACAGTTGCTTTCGATATATCGCTAAATCATGTCGTGTTTTGGTAGTCATGCTAGGGGGGCTGCAGCGCTTTGGTAAAAAATACAGAAGTTAAAGAACTCACATCGCGGTTGTGATTAGATGGGTGACCATTCTGACCATATTAAGTGACACTGATCACAAGCATGTCAGTGCTTCGGACAGCATGTTAAGAGTTGGTCCCGGCTAATATCGCTTGATTCTAATCGTGAATATGCTTGTTTGTCTGTTTTTTTTTTCAATTAAAAATACTAAACGTTTTTTTTTTAATTGTAATTTTTTTTTCTAAGTTTGGCATTGTTTCTTATGTGTAGCGCTCTTTAGCGCATAAATAAATAAAATCAAACTGTAAGCTTCTAGGCATACATATTTTTGGATTATGATCTAGATCTGTACTATATGCATGATATAAGATATTCACTTTGATTGTAATCTGTTTTGTGTGCTATGAATAAATTAAAAAAAAAAAAAAAATGTATTCTTTTTTAAAGTTCTTACACCGAAAGATTAGTCAAATGAGTTAGGGCGGCTTGATTACATCTGACAGTAAGGTTTGGTCACCCGCTTTAAACACCCCTCCCCCAATTTGCACTGGTTCCGCGAGGTGGAGTGTGGTCCACACCCGACGACAATAGAGACCCTAATCACAATTATCCATCCATATGTGACCTAATATGGACCCTGTTGGGCATTGCAATATAAAGTAACCCCTCTCTTGATTTCCACGAATTGCATGCAACCGGCGACACACATAAATGCATAAGTTACTACCCAACACTGACATAAAAACTACGAGATTCGCCCACTTCTCGTGGCATCTTCTATTGCACTCAGATAATTTTTTCAACCGACTTCAAAAAAGGAGGAGTTTCTCAATTTGACTATATGTTGTTGTTTTTATTTGTATTATGTTACGCGATTACTCCGCCAATTATAAATCGATTTTGATGATTCTTTTTTTGTTTGGTAGATCATACTTCAGAGGTGGTACCATATAAATTTTATCGAAATTGATTTAGTAGTTTTAGAGAAAATAACAAAATATATACCCAGAATCTATGTTACCCAATATCTTCAACAAATGTAAAGCGATTTTGATGATTCTTTTTTTATTGAATATTCAATACTTCAAAAATAGTATGATAAAAAATTTCGGGATACTTTTTACCCCTAAGGGTGGAAAAAAAGAGGATGAAATCGGTGTTCAGCAGTTAGATTAGGATTTATCACTAAAAATAGATAAAATGAGTAAATTTTATTTAAAAAAATAAAACCGACTTCAAAACACTAAAAAGTTAAAAATAATATTAACACGTAAGTACCTAATTAGTTACTTTTGGAGTGGGTGCAAGCTGATCAGAGTTTTAATGTGTTCGTTGCACGGACTCCAAAAGTAACTCATTAGGTACTTACGTGTTAATACGTAGGTCACACTATAAGTTTTGCGTAACTTAAAAAAACAACATGTTATAACCAAAACATTATATTCATTTCAAAATACATTTTAATATTTTTTTCATGCGATCGAACCATTTTTTAAAACAGGAGGACCACAGATCTGAAGGCATGTTTTCTACGTGCTGATTGAACGCTATCACTGCCTCTTCGGAGTCAGTGAAAGTAAAACCTCTCATCAAATCTTTGATTTTGGGGAAATACAGAAATCACAGGGTGCTAGGTCATGCGCAGGATGGGTGACGAGTTGTACTTTGTTGGAAGCTGAAAATGACTTTGTTTTGTTGGCCGTGTGTGAAGAAGCGTTGTCATGATGTAGGAGAACGCGGCTTTTGGGTCGTCTTTCGCGAACTTTTTCTAACACCCTGGGTAAACAAATGGTAGAATACCACTCGGCATTAACACTCTTTTGATCGTCAAGTGGAATAGTACAGATGGGACCTGTAGCTGAGAAGAAGAAAAAGGCGATCATTTTTTTACCAACGTTTCTCGCCTGCCTCACTTTTGTTGGCCTGTTCTCATTTTCAACCGACTTCAAAAAAGGAGGAGGTTCTCAATTCGTCGGTATCTTTTTTTTTTTTTTTTTTTATGTATGTTCAGCGATCATTCCGTACTGCGTTGACCGATTTCGATAATTTTTTTTTGTTTGAAAGGTAATACTTTCAGAATGGTCCCATATAAATTTGGTTAAATTCTGATGATGGGATCTATAAGAAAATCATCAAACATTGCATAAACTCCGTACCACGCCAACTGATTTTAGTATCTATCTTACCTATATCTCTGCCAAATGTGGACCGATTTTGATGATTCTTTTTTGAATGAATAGCTTATACTTCAAAGATACTATAATAAAATTTTTTGGAAAAAATTTCACCCCTAATCGTGGAAAAATAGGAAATGAAATCGGTGTTCAGCAGTTAAATTATGTTTGCACTCGTAAGATTTGTTTTGATTAGGATTTATCACTAAAATGGATGAAATAAGTTAATTTTATAAAAAAAATAAAAACCGACTTCAAAAAACTAAAACGCTAAAAATAATCTTAACACTTAAGTACCTAATCAGTTACTTTTGCAGTCGGTTCCAGTCATTGAGAGACCAATGTTTTCGTTTGCACCGACTCCAAAAGTAACTGATTAGGTACATTAAGTGTTAAGATTATTTTTAGCGTTTTAGTTTTTTGAAGTCGGTTTTTATTTTTTTATAATCAAACACCCATCCACAAGATTGCTGTTTTTTTTCGGGTTCAAAACAATAAATCCACGTTTCGTCTCCTGTGATAATGTCATAAACAGCATTAGAATGTCCGTGGTCGTACTTCAGTAGCATCTGTGAGCACCATTCCACGCGAGCCCGCTTCTGCTCCGCTGTCAATTCATGAGGGATCCAACGACAGCAATTTCCTAACTTTCAATTCTTCGTGTAAAATTTTCTGAATTTGGCTCATACCAATCCCCAATAGTCATCGAATTGTCTTATAGGTAATCCACGGGTTTTCTTCAATTAGTCGCTTAACAGTAGCCACATTATTTTCGTTGACGAAACTCAACCTCTCTAAAATTCAGCAAACCATCGCCTCACGGTGCTCAAACAAGGTGCTTCTCTCCCAAATCATTTTGAAGACGAGCGGCACAGTCTTGCGGAGAGAAAAAACATTTAAAATCATAAAAAATCATCGCTCGAAAATCTTTTCGACTTAATTCCATTTTCGTTGCGTAGGTACGTATAACTTTGATGTGTGATAAAAAACAATTGACAAATCATTTCCCGCCAATTGTTTTTTTTTATTACTAAGAAGGTTGCAACGTTTAAAAATATGTAACATTCGAAATTCAAATAGTTCCGATTAGCTAGAAGTGCAAAACTTTTATTTTTAACTTTTTAGTGTTTTGAAGTCGGTTTTATTTTTTTAAATAATGTACAATCATTATTTTCTTTCATTTCTGTAACCTGTTATTTTTGTGTGCCAAATGAAATATTATCATTATTATTCGTATCTACCTGACAGTAGGCTGCGGTCGCCTATACGGCTGCTGCGGTCGCCCCGCATGTGCGGTCGGCAGTGGTCTCCGGGGCGGCGGCGGTGGTGGCTGCGGCAAGTCGTCTGCCGGTATCGCCACACCAGTTCCTATTGCTTGTACGAGGGGAGGAGGGGTTAGCGGTGGCGCTGTAATGAAGAGATATTGTTATATAAGATACGGACAGGCTTGGTTTTGAAGTCAACGCTTGACAACGTCAATTTCATTAAGGTGGACAGTACTGTCAACGCACCTACTCCGTAAAAATACAATTTACCACACGTAAGCATGCAATTTTACTGCACCACTGTCGTTGAGTCAATGCTTTTTCTAATTTTCTCTGTTTATTTTAATGATCCCTGGTAAACTGGCAAGGTTCAATAGGTAAAAGGAATGTTGGTAGACCTGTTAAACGATGGAATGATGATATCACAAATAGCAGAAAAGAAAGCAATAAATGACAATGGGAAAAGAGTGAAAAACATGGAAGATGTTAGAGGAAGTCTTTAAACAAGAAAGACTCAACTTCTGCTAGCCACAGTTATACTTACATGTATACAAAGACAACACGTAAGCGCTTTTAAGGAGAATTGAAACAAGTACACTTGTATTTATTTATTTATTACTACAATAGCAACCTCGATTGTGTTGTTTTATTTGTCGTCATCCATTTATAAGTCTCCCATCGTGTAGGTAGGTACATAGGTGTACTGGCGCTAGCACGATAGCCATCAGACCCGCAGAATAAAGTGGATACGTGGTCACGTTATAAATGTCTGACCAATATGATGAGCAAATTGGACATTTTCTCAATGTGACCGGACATTTTGGACATTTATTGGCAGTAACGTCACATTAAATTCTATTGACAAACTATGAAAAAAAATCATTTGGGCACAAATAAGTGCATTATTAAAAGAGAGACAGGCTTTAGTAGTGGTGATCTTTAGAGAAATGAAATTTCTAAAATCTTTCTGCACGAACAAGCTAAACAGTGTCGTATCGTTACGCGCAAGTTTTTTTTTTTTAGTTCGATCCAGATCCAATTACATGTTTTATATGTATGTTTTTACTGTCATAACTATTATATTTAACTTAGCATATGACCGTCAATTTACAACTCTAGCCAAGACTAAGGCTTATAGGCACAGACTGCAAGTAATAATTATTTAAAAAAAAAACATCTAGAAAATTATTTACCAGAATGCTGTGGAGTGGTCTGCACCTGCACCCTCGTAGGTCTAACGCTGACAGCCGCCACAGTTGAAGTATCGAACAGGTTCAGATATGTCTTCTTTCCATCAATGGAAACGAAACCTTGGTCTCCAGACGCTGAGAAGATTACGTCATCATCTTCATGCCCTGAGAGTGCGTGTACGTTCTCAATGTGAACTGGAATGAAGCAGATAATTTTGAAATTATGTATGGTGCTGTAAAAATATATGCAACGGCTGAATTGTGTTAAAGTATTGCTTATATAGATTACGATAGTAAAGAAATTAAATAAAGATTAGGCTTTTTTCTGTCTCAAACCGTCCACACCTGTCCAAAAATGCTAACGATTCACATTATACCACCCGGCGGCCAAGTCAAGAGCGGATGACGAAATGTGTTATGCAGATTGAAGCAAGTAACCATTTATTTACTGTCTTTTCGCAAATAATTAATATTACCGATCCGGGGCACGTAATTCCTTCACTATCGTAATCTATATAAGCAATACTTTTACCCATTTCAGCCGTTGCAGATATTTATGAAGCACCTTATATTTGAAATTGTAGAAACATAGTAGAGCTTATAGTTGGTGGTATGCACTGACATATGCTGAGGATACCTGTCTACTATCATGTATAAAAACCACACTTTAAGTAATTACTTATTCTGTTTGGTTCTGAATAAATATTCTCTATCTTATATATATAAAACAAAGTCGGGTTAGTTACACCATTTATAAGTCGAGAACGGCTGGACCGATTTTTATGATTTTTGTTCTGTTGGATTTGTCTCGGCCCCGAATAGCAGAATAAATAATAAAAATCACAAAATTAAAAAAAAAACTGAGGCGGTACGGAGTTTACCGGGACAGCTAGTTCTAAAATAAAAAAGAATTATTTTAAACGCAAGGTTTGCATTTTATGATCATAATCGTGCAAAGTACGCGGATAGTATAAAGATTGGACCAGTAGCACATAGCGCGATTTAAAGAATATTCCGTACTCTGCTCAAGGAGTAAAAACAATTGAGGACATGAATGCCGAGTAATGCTGATCTTTATAATAAATAGTAAAGGTTCAATCAAATTAAACGCAAGTCAGCAACAGTGCGTGAGATCAGCAGGGCCGCAGAAAACGTCACATTGAACCCAGCTATAAATATGAGATCAAACTGCGACCCGTTGCATCGGTGTCTCTCGTGGTTCACATCTTTCCTTGTACTAAGTTTACGCGGGTTGGTCTGCCTTGACTAAGGTCAATATGGCAATATTTCATATTTACATTTGCCAAGGAAGGTAAGTCTATCCTTAAACCTTTGACCATTAACAAACTAGCCTCTGGCAATTACAATAACTTTATCTATTAGGTATATTATGTTACTCATCGGCAGGTGAAGAATTCAGACAATGGTCTATCACACCTAGGATGAGTTTTAAGTTGAACCAATATACAATGTGGTTTACTAATTGAGTTCTCACCTGTAGCTCCCTTCTCTCCCGGCCCCTGAATAGCTGTCAACGTGACGTCAAATATCTCCCCATATCCAGGCAGTCTGGTCTCTGGTGCTGTGATGACGGACACCTCTGAGGGTCTATGCCGGGAGCCGTGCGGTTTGAAGTCCGTGTCGTCCAGAACGATGCCAGGCCGAGGCCGGTACGGATGGTATGGGATGCCTTGGGATGCTGTGAATGTGAAGTGATGAGTGAAGTGTAGAACATATCAGCTAAGCAACAGACCATAATATCTGTATTCTTTAAGCCTACACTATCGATAGATACTCTATAAAGTAAACCACACAAAAGAAATTAATAAAGTAATAGGAAAAGTACATTAAGAATCATTATTAATATTAAAAATAATAAAAAAGATCTTGAAAGAACTTCTTTACCTATTCGATTTAAGTCCTATTTTTATTAGTCAGGCATTTAGGTGCATCAGGGTATGACTAAGTTTTGGTCGGGTTTTATTTGCTGCTATTGACAAGACAGAAAAAGAAGAAGGATATGACTCTACTGTTCTTATTGCCGACATAATAACTTTCTGCATAAGTTTTGGTCGGGTTCTATATTATGCTATATAGCTATCTATATGAAAGAAAAAGAAGATGGATATGACTCTACCGCTCTTTTCTGCATGGGCGTAATATCGACATCGCAAAAAATTAAGTCAGTTCCCTATTAAATAACTGATTAGTCTGGGGAATCAGACTGATCCAATCATGGTTGTATACGAAAATCTACCAGTTCGAGGTAAGTACTACAGTATGTAATGTACCCCTAGTATGAGTATGAGACTGGACTCCCTATTCCGCACTTAGACTCAAGTTCGGTCCTTTGTGCGTAGGGGTGTGATGGTTATTGAGGGCTCACGGATGGGCTCCAAATGATTTACAGAATTACCCTTGAACGATATAATTGTACATAGAAATCACTGTTCATCGTTCATCGATACAAATATGTTTTTTTTACCGACAGCTCGGTTTGCCGAAAGAAATAATATTTCTTAGTAATAATATTTCTTCTTCTATATCTCTAAAGAAATAATATTTCTTTCGGCGAACCGAGCTGTCGGTAAAAAAAATATATTTGTATCGATGAACGATGAACAGTGATTTCTATGTACAATTATATCGTTCAAGGGTAATTCTGTAAATCATTGAGGGCCCGTTACGGATACGATATAACCAGCCTAGCTCCGCCCAGAAGCGCAGAAGTTTCCTGTACCCCGATGTAAGTAATGTGTTTATCTATGATTATTAAAATACATGAGAAACCTTGACGTAGCATTTGTGTCAGATATTTTTTCATTTCCAATTCTACAGTAATACATTGTTAGCAGAATTAATTATGATCGTCTACTTACATGGCAAAGGCTGGGAGTTGATTGATGATGTTTTGACGATATCCACCGAACTTGACGACTCACTGACGGTTGGAGAATGTGTCATCAGACCCTCAGTCGGAGTTGGGGTATCAACCGATGAAGTTGTGGTTGTCTTTATTTCTACAATCGATGATTCTAATGGCGGTACAATTGTTTCATTTTTAGTAATCTTATTAGGTGGTTTTTCATCAACAATTTTGTATTTATCTTTGTTAATTTTATCTTTTTCTGTTGGTGCATCTTTCTTTTTATCCTTCTCTGGTTTCGTAAGCTTCTCAGTCTTAGGTTTTTCTGTTGTTGTACTGGAAGTTGTTGTTAATTTTTCCGTTGTTACAGGCAGTGTTGTTGGTTTTTCAGTTGTCTTTTCTGTTGTTGTTTTTCTAGTAGGTTTCTCTGTTGTGGTAGTAGTCGTAGAACTGGTAGTTGATTCTGTTGTTGTTGTTGTCGTTGTCGTTGTTGTTGATGATGATGTTGATGTTGATGTTGTCTCTGGTGTAGTAGTTAAACTTTCTTCTTCTTCAGTTTCGGTGCTGTTGTTTTCTGGGAGATTCAGTAAAGGTACGGTCTCTTTCTCATCATGATGTATGTTATTCTCTGAGTGACTAGTTTCGTTTTCGCTTACAGTTAATTCTTCCTCTGGCTTCTTATCTTCTAAGTCTGGAAGATCAGCAGGGAGAGGTGGTAAAGGTTTGTACATAGGAAGGCCAGGTCTAGGTCTGCTAGTTGGAGGACGTGGTCTAGGCCTTTGCCACGGAGGCATCGGCCTGTGGAATCCTGGCCTGTGAGTCAGTGGTGGTACAATTTGCTCAGGTAAATTGACACCATGATACGGAGGTCTATCGAACGGGTATGGAGGTGGTGTCTTCGTTGGCTGGTAAGCGTGAATCGGTGGTGTTATGGGAGGATCAAACTCTGGTAGTGGAGGCAGATCAGATATCCTTGGAGGTCCACGGTTGTTGATTCTTGAAGCCATCGGTCTGCCTGGTCTTCCGTTCAAAAGTTGGGAGTTCGCTTGGACATTGACGTTCCCGTTTAGAAGCTTGACAATCCCTGTGATTATGTTCTGGATTTCCGTATTCTGACGGCCCTGGTTATGGTTGGCTGTTGCAAAGATCGGCTGCACTGCAGTAGGCCTGATCCTGGGCCCCGAGAGCGTCAGTGCTCTCGCTATCGGGACCCTTTTCTCTTCCCCCGGAAACCTGAACTCTAGTCTATCTCCAAACCCTGAGGACATAAATATATCATCATCGCTGCTTCTCAAATAATCCACAGTCTTCGTAGGTCTGATTTCATAGTACTTTCTTTTGTTGTGCATTTCTATGTGGTTATCAATTTCATTGTTAGACGATGGAATATCATCAATGTTTATCGACCTTGATTCTCTATCTGGATCAGCAGATCTGGCTACAATAACGTGATCTTCTCTCTCTTCATCAGTAATTATATTTTCTGGTTTTATATCTTCATCTACCATAAGGCTTGGTTCTATCCTAAAGGCTACATTTTCAGTGCGACTCGTCTGTAAGACAAGATCTGCGGGAAGATTTTTCGCAGCAGATTTTGGTGATAGCTGGGATATTGTGAAGATTTCTTCGTAGCCTGAAACAAAAAGTTTGAGCTATTTCAAAAATGTAGAATAAAAATAAAAATATCTATACTTATTTAAAAGTTTTGATCATTGAATTCCTTTTAAGGCGCATAATTTAGATTATTAGATTCAGATTTTTATTGCAAGTCACATGATTCATAAGATGTTACAGGATAGGTAAGGTACAAGTGACAACCCGCAAGGGCACAGCAAACATGAGGCAGCCATTGCCTTTTACTTTTAAATAAAACAGTACCTTAATAAATTCAATTCATATTTAACTATTCCATTGCATTAGTGTTACTTTACCATACAATATTATATTTAATTCTGTATCATTCTATAGCCATCATATTTTTAAATTATTAAGAGTAATTCGACATTGTTTTCGTTCATAAATAACATAATTTCACTACGAGTATGTAACTTAAATTAAAATGCAAATGACTAGCATGTTTTGTAAGATAAACTTGGCACTGCAGCATATAAGTATCTCCAGTAGAAAGTACTTTTTTTATCATTTTACTAGCAAGACTGTCGATCGATTTTAGCTCATATTTCAAATAGCATAAGTCCTAAATTCAAGTAAGAACATAATTGCATCTATATGAACGCTGGATAAATTGGTGCTAATCGACATTGCGTGATTTTACAAAGTAATCGCAAAGAAAACCGAGATTAAAGACAAACAATTAGATTCCTACTCACACAAAGATATGGGCCGGACATGGACTGGTTTACCTAGCAAAGTTAGGACTTAAGCTTGCATAATTATAGTTAAGTAATGTTAGACTTTCTCTTATATAGTGCTTTGCCACATACGTAAATATAGTTAGTTAAGTCAAAATGAGTGATAACGACGATCAACGACGATCAACGACGATCAAAATAATGTATGAATGACGGCGGCGTATTCGCTACTCACCTACGGAGGTTTCCGTAGGTGAGTAGCGAATACGCCGCACTCGACGCCTCTATCTGAGGTCCCGGGTTCGATTCTCGGTCGGGTCAATGTAGAAAACGGACTTTTTTATATTTTCTCGGGTCTGAGTGTTGCGGTAACGTCGCTGTTTCTGATTTCTAGGATACAAGTGCATTAGCTACTTACCTTAGGATCAGAGCAATGTACTTATGTGGAACACTAACTGTATTGAAATATGATTGATATAGCCGCCATTTTGAACTTTTATCGAAACAGCGATCATAATATGTGACGTCACTGGCACGGCGATTTATCATGGCGGCTATATGTATCATATTTTTACAATATATCGCTGTATATCATATCGTGTTTTGGTGCTCATGCTGGGGAGGCAGAAACATTTCACAAGCAATTGTTTTAAAGTGGTTAAGGTTTTTAAAAAAGCCGACATCTTTTTATCAAAAGACAAATGGAATCGAGGTTTAGCCCACGCTGCCACAAGACCAGGTCACGGGTCGCACTGATTTTCATCCACAAATTCAATTGGTATTTGATAGTTTTTTATGGGAAGTCGATAAATCTTCATGCAAAGCAAAAGTCATAGAACAAAAGTTGTTCACCGCGTAGTATAGAATATTTGGTTACAAAGTTATTCTTGGTTTTGTCCATGTTCATTCGCAGGCCTACTTGTTCGGAGACTCGAGTAAGGTCATCGAGCATTGTGCTGAGGTCTTTAAGCGATTCTGCCATGACCACAATATCGTCGGCAAACCGAAGGTGAGATCGAATCAGGAATGAAGAGATCCGTAAACGAACAAAAGTCGCTGACATAGCCCAACGGATTAGCAAGCTGAAGTGGCAGTGGGCGGGGCACATAGCAAGTAGAACTGACGGCTGATGAGGCAAAAAGGTTCTAGAATGGAGGCCGCGTACCGGTGCGCAGCGTAGGACATCAACCCACAAGGTGGACAGACGACCTGGTAAAGGTCGCAGGAAGACGCTGGATGCAGGCCGCTTCCAACCGGCCAATCTGGAAGTCAATGGGGGAGGGCTATGTTCAGCAATGGACGTCCTATGGCTGAAATGATGATGATGATGATGAAATTATAACACCTGTGTAACATTATAGAATGCAATAAATATATTGAATTGAATTGAATTGAATTGAAGTTATTCTTAAGTTACGGGGCAGCCTGTATAGATACATAAATAAAACACTTTTTTTCGCCTCGGGAGTCAATCAAAACTACCTAATTACGAGTACGACGAGATATAGTTACATGAATAAAGCACTGGCCGTGTGGATACGGCAGAGCAGAATACATATGTCACCACTCCTACTCATCCCGTGGGTGTCGTAAGAGGCGACTTCGGGACTACACATTCAACAGAGGACGAGCAGCAAAGTCAAAGTCAAAAATCATTTATTCAGTTAAGGACAGAAAACTGCCACTTATGAACGTCAAGAATAACATTATTGGCCCATATGGGGCAGAACATGTCTCCTATTTTTTGGGCCCTACTAGCGCTTCGAGACAAGACACAGACAATCTGGCAAGTGCTGAGAAGAAACGCCGGAACAAACTCAGCTCAACTCAGCGCTCTCTGTTAAACATCAACTTGTAAACTGCGATCTCCAACCCGCCTGCCAAGCGTGGAGATAATGGCAAAACCCTCCACTAATGTGGAGGAGGCTCAAAGTCCAGCAGTGGCCTATAACGGGCTGTTGATGAAATAAAGCACTATTTTTTCGCATCAGGAGTTAAATTAGGCCAAATTAGTGACGAGAAAGGCAAAACAAAGTCTTCATACACCTATGTAGATCTAACCAATCAATGTATCGAGCAGCGAACCATAGCGAAGAAGTCGCTATTGTGGCTGTGACATACGGGGGGTAACACACCGTGACGCGCATTGTACTACGCACGAGCAAGTAATACTGTTCCTCAAGATAGCGCGCTCAAATGTAGCGACAACCGACGAATCGGTTCCTTAAAATTTGAGATACAACGACTTAAAACGCCATGCAAAATAAAGTATTGAATATATGTTTATAACAGTTATTAGATTCAGTGGTTTTCTCCAAAAATCTCCTCGGTAAAATTGGCTAACTTAGTTTTTCTCACTCATCTTACAGTTAAGGTCATAGAGTGTTCTCAAAACTCAAAGCCCAGAACTTGTAGCTATAGCCATTTTATCGCGCAATAGCTGAAAATGACGGTGGTATCTTGCCTAACCCCAGGCCACGGAAATGAGACACAGTGAAATTTTCTTGTTACGCGTCACATATTAAATGAAGTAGCAAAATATCCATTCATGCATGTTCTAGAAATATCTTTTATTTAAGTAAGCTTCGTGTCGACAAGGATTAAATCGTATTGCAATAAGCTATCAAATAAAAGTTACAGGGAAGTTTTGCAAGGAAAAAATAATGTAAAAAAATATATATGCTACACACCGTGTCGCATCTTGATGCCATTGGATCAGACTTACCTAACTTTTTACAGCTAAACTTAATTCTAAAGAATACGATTGCTGACACATATTTTTTTACTTAGAGAAAGATATAGAAAAACTTGTTTTAAAATAATCTCAATTCTTACTTTTGAAATATCTAAATTATTATTATTACATAGTGCTTAATTTTTTTTCTTAACAGTACTACTCACTCGTGCACGCCGCACAGTGAAAGTACTGTACCGTCCGTCCCGTTGCCATTGTTCTGACGTACTTATGTCATTCAGTTATGTCAGCCTGACAGTTCATGTGTTTTATGAGGAAATACTAATAGATTTCTATTATTGAATCATCATCATCAATTAGTCGCCTCTTACGACACGCCTCCTGTTGGTGGTGGGGAAGTGTATTATTTACGGCCGTCCCCACACGGCACCATATTATTGGTTGCATCATTTTAAAAAGTAATTGGATGTTTACTTTTATTTACTATTGTAATACGAGTAAGGTATAGGTATTATTAATTTCATCTTAGGGGGTGATTCTACTGCTTAAAGACAACCACTTTTACTATAGAATCGCTACTACAAAAAAACCGGACAAGTGAGAGTCGGGCTCGCCCACCGAGGGGTCCGTACAAATTTTAGGTACAAATTATAAATAGTTCAGGAATCGAGTCTTGCAGTTTAATTATAAATTAATTTAAGAAAAAAAATATTACAAATGTACTTCTATAGTTTTCAAATTTTTCTCTGTACTTATAGTATAATGATACTGACACATGCTCATTAGTTGCCAAAAAGCATGCCACTAGGTAGCAATTGCTAGGCTAGGCTCAAATAGCTTGATACTAGGTCGTAAAGTCTAGTCAGAGGCATACGGGTGGCTTAATAACATCTGACAGTAAGGTTTAGTCACTGCCAAGCGGCCTTACAACACCCTTCCACCAATCCGCACTGGGCCCGCGTGGCGGAGTTCGACCCAAATCACCACATAGTAGTGGTAAGGCGACAGTGCAGGCAGTGTTACGTATATACGCATACTTTACTTTATTGTACAGAACCACTGATGTTATTATATTTTCATGCATAGCTTTTATTTTGTCCGATAGCTTGCGATTAAATGGCACGTGTGAAAAATTAAGCACGTATTTCAAAAATAAGCATGCTTATTACTAGCAAATATGAATAATGACATGAGCATGCCACTAATGAGCATGTCTGTCAGTACCTCAAGACAATATTGCTTGCCTTTCATAGTACTAGGTCAACGGAAAGTAGGTAGGTTTTTTTTCCTTAAGGTACGGAACCCTAAAAAACACCCCATACTAAACAGCCGATCTGTTACGGCTTGTATGGGAAGATCGACCGTAATTAAGATTCGTGCTGTTTATAAGCATTAGAGTCGCCTATTCAAGAATTATTTACGTATTCCGTGACTTCATACTATTAAAATTTCTATCAAATATTATTCAGCTGGGCTGAGGGGTTACAAGGTAAAAAACTTATACAGGGTGTCCCAATATAGGTGTAGTTAAAAATATTGCATTGAAAGTTATTTTTGTAAGTGTGTTAAAAATCTTCTTAATAATTAACTAGACTAACTCTTATATCTCGAGAATTATTCAACATCGCTAAACATAATAGGGGTCATGGATTAAAAATCGCTGACACCTAATCTATACAGAGTGTAACGAAAAGGTGAAATAAAACTTTAAGGGGTTATATAACGGCTAAAGTACATCAACATTTTCTATGGGTCCAACATCGAATTCGCAAAAAAAAAACACTTTCCCATACTAAAACGCGACCAGCTGGCATCAGTTTGTATGGAAACGTCAATTTTTTTTTTGAGATTTCGATGTTGGTCCCATAGAAAAAGTTGATGTAATTTAGCCGTAGAATAACCCCTTAAAGTTTTATTTCACCTTTTCGTTACACTCTGTATATTTAAAAGAAAGTCAGGTTAGTTACACCATTTAGGCTCACTTGCGCATCTCACGATTAGCGAATTTAACCCTGAACTAACACTAACAGAGTATTAAACATCATTCTACTGCTTTCAGTTTGTATGTCGTTGACAGA
Source organism: Anania hortulata (assembly GCA_963576865.1). Taxonomy (NCBI): domain Eukaryota; kingdom Metazoa; phylum Arthropoda; class Insecta; order Lepidoptera; family Crambidae; genus Anania; species Anania hortulata. Next base: position 9,300,182 of record OY756416.1, read on the forward strand.
GACAGAATGATGTCTTAATCCCGGGCTAAATTAATCCAGTGGTGCGCAAGTCCACCTTATAAGTCCAGAACGGCTAGACCGATTTTTATGATCTTTGGTTTGTTGGATTTGTCTCCGCCCCGAATAGCAGAATAACTAATAAAAAATCTGAAACATTAAAAAAAGAGGCGGTACGAAGTTCGCCGGGACAGCTAGTTATACCATTGCATAACATGACATGACAGCTTGCCAAGTCGCGGTCTTTGCCACCCAAGAACACGTCTACCGTTATCTGTTCTACAACTTACTACGGTTAATATGCATATTTATATTTATTTATTATGCCACTATGTAAGTGATCGCAAGAATTTGTTCATCAATTCATGTGAGCTGAAGCCTTACGACATCTTAGTTTGAACAAGACATTCCATTGTGTGAAAAAGTGTCGGACGACCCAAGGACTTGCAATTTGTAACGCAAATGATGAACTATTTTGTTGATATCTTTGAAATTTGTCACTGGATCCATCAATCAATTTTAACGAGGAGAGATTAACGTTAATAAAGAATTTATTAGTTAAGACAAACATTCCATGCGTTCTATTTTGAAAGTCAGTAAAAAAACCGGCCAAGTGCGATTCGGACTCGCGTACCGAGGGTTCCGTACAAACCTGTAGGTATGTAAGTAAAAATTCACCCATCACGACAATCGAGTCATAGTTATTGTATTTAATACCTCTACGCGTTCATGAGGAAAGGGGTAGTAAGTTTAAAACTATTTAAAATATTTTTATCATATAATGTAACTAAAAATTTACGATTTTCGCAATTTTTCCTTTATCTGTGCTATAAGAAGTTGCTTCGTACCAAATTTCAAAGTTCTGCGTCCACGAGAAGTACGAGTATCCTGTAGGTTTTGATTCCCTTGCGAGTGTCTAAAATTTGCGGAAATTTGCGGCATAAACGTTGATTGCGTTGGCTTAGAAGTTAATTTTTTTTACAGCTCCAAGGGACAGTAGACCTGAGTATTTAATATAAATTCCAACTTGACACCTCCACGCGTTTCTGAGAAAAAGGGGTCTTAACAGACAGACAGACGGACGGACGGACGGACAGCAAAGTGATCCTATAAGGGTTAAGTTTTTTCCTTTCGAGGTACGGAACCCTAAAAAAGGAAAGGATGCAGGCCCTATTTACGTTGGACTGCGGGCCACAGGCCACAGGCCTCACGTCAACCATGAGGTGGTTTCGGCCATACTCCACGCGGACCAAGTGCGGTGCGGTGGAGGGGTTTTGAAAGTAACTTAACCTTGTCTGATGTTATTAAGCCGCCTGGTATCAAGCGATATCAGCCGGGACCAGCTTTGGTAATCACTAACTAAGCGCTGCTGCCACTAAACTACAACTACCTCTGAAGCTCGGACCGCACTACAGCGGCGCGGCGTGGCGATGCAACTATTATTTGTACTTATTGATTATATGATCTAAACCGCATTACAACGTCGCGGCAGCGGAGCGGCGCGGCGCGGCATAGTTGTCTCTAGAGAATATTTGAACGCGCCGCGCCGCTATAGTGCGGTCCGAGCTTTAGAGGTAGTTGTAGTTTAGTGGCGGCAGCGCTTAGGTTGTGATTACCAAAGCTGGTCCCGGCTAATATCGCTTGATACCAGGCGGCTAATGTTATATGAACTAGTTACGGAGATAATATAACGGAGACTTAAGTCAAAAACAGTTAAATAGTAGGTAAGTAGAAATGTAGTAGGACGTCTACTCACAAGGTGGTCAGACGACCTGGTAAAGGTCGCAGGAAGACGCTGGATGCAGGCCGCTTCCAACCGGCCAATCTGGAAGTCAATGGGGGAGGCCTATGTTCAGCAGTGGACGTCCTATGGCTGAAATGATGATGATGATGATGATGACCAGGCGGCTTAATAACATCAGACAAGGTTAAGTTACTTACAACACCCGTCCACCGCACCGCACTTGGTCCGCGTGGAGAATGACCGAAACCACCGCATGGTTGACGTGAGGCCTGTGGCCCGCAGTCGAACGTAAATAGGGCCTGCATCCTTTCCTTTTTAAGGGTTCCGTACCTCGAAAGGAAAAAACTTTAAACTAGCTTTAAAGTTAAAAGTTTTTATAAAATTCAGTATTTATTTTTTTAAATAAAAAATAAATAAATCCTGATTGTTTTTTTTATATACTAATTGTAAGTATATCTATGTACGTATATTTTTTATGATAAGACCTCATCAAGACAAATCATTTGAGTCAAAACGAAGGTTCATCGATTTCATCCTATGTCTTTGCGCTAAGGAGTGTTATTTTCCAAACACCTAGATACAAACATGTTTCATTAAATTCAACAAGTGTAGTAAACACTGAACGAGTTTAAGGCATACGTAATGTATGTATGTGTGTCTGTCCGTTACAATTATTACGAGGGAAGTGCGCACACGCATCGTAATTACGTGCCAATTGCAAATTGTTCTTTAGCTCATTAGAAACAGGGTCGGAATTTAAATGTAAACCACTTGACCTAATTTTAGTTTCGAACGCCTGCACTTGTGGGATTACAGAGTTATGATGGACGGAAGTGCAGTGTGCTTTGCCGCCGTCGTAACGCAAAAGGGCACAATTGAGGCGAGGGTGCCCCTAAATGGGCTAGTTTCCTGGATCCAAAAAAGATTATTCTATTTAGTCCGTCAGTTAGATTAAAAAATATTGGCCCCTTTTGTCTTTTGTCAATCAAACAGAAAATGACGAAGATAAAGCGCATCAAAGTGAGCACGTGACGTCACGCCTTGCTGAAAAGTGTCGCAAGGCATGAAGTTACGCGGAACTTGACGGACTAATTAGATTTTTTAGGAAACTAGCCCATTTGAAAAAATTATAGAGTAATCATTATAATCATTATTTCCACTGCTGAACAAAGACCTCCCCCAATGGCTTATCATCGGGACGGGGGATTGCCAATACTCGCCACGCTTGGCAGGCGGGTTGGCGAGCGCAGTTTTTATAAAATTTCGCACGAAGACGCTGCTGCCCGTCTCGTGCTACGGGAATGAGTCGCCTCTTACGACACGTCTCCTGTTCACGGTGGGGAAGTGTATTCTTTACGGCCGTCGCAACACGGCACAGATGAATACCTAGGCCTTTTTATCTGATCCCAAATATGTATAAAGCTCGATTTCACTAAAAAAAGTTGTGCCTATTTGCGTTACGACGGCAGTTTTAGTGTTTGCAAAAACATACACTGTTGTAATACCGTCGGAACTAATGGACGTAATAACTTTGACATCGTTCTGTAGAATAGCTCAAATGTTAGTAACACAATGCAAACAAAACATTTCTTAACGACCTCGTTTGATAGTTTAAAATAAATGAAAAAAAAAGGAAAATAGTGACGTTTTATTTTTACACATCAACCCTAAGTCTCTCTAAATGTACGGGGTTCGTGTCTGTCTGCTACCTAGATAATATTATTGATAGATAATCATGTTACTATCTAATAATACCAAATAAGTGCTTCCAAACCAGTGTCAAGGTGCATATACTGTTGCTCAAGGCCGGATTTTAAAGTGTGGAGGCCTTGGGGCATCCAAATAAGTGGAGGCCCCAATTTTTTTTGGAACAGATGAAAATAGATTTTTACAGTTTACAATCTATGGTAGGATTTAGGATTAGGATTAGGATTTGTGGAGGCCCCTTTTTTGTAGGGGCCCCGGGGCTAGAGCCCCTGTTGCCCTGCCCTAAATCCAGCCCTTAGGGAGATCCACAATTCGTTTTATTTAGATAAGAAAATATACATCCTTTCCGTGTCTATCAATGATTGAAAACTGTGGAAATCGTGTTTTCATCTGTTCCAAAAAAAATCGGGGCCTCCACTTCTTGGATGACCCATGGCCTCCACATTTTAAAATCCGGCCCTGTGTCGCTTGTTTTTGAAGGAAAAGGTCAAAACTAAGAAAAAAACTGACAGATGCTGACGGGACGAGGAGCGGTGTCAGCGGCTGCAGTTTGAGAGTTGAACACGCACCTATTTACTAATGCCTAAAACCTTGATAATCCGACTTATCCTATTCTAGGGTGATGAATAAGTCAAAGTCAAAGTCAAAAATCATTTATTCAGTTTAGGACAGAAAACTGCCACTTAAATGAACGTCAATAATAAATTATTGGCCCATATGGGGCAGAACATGTCTCCTTATTTTTTGGGCCCTACTAGCGCTTCGAGACAAGACACAGACAATCTGGCAAGTGCTGAGAAGAAACGCCGGAACAAACTCAGTCACCACTAGCTGCCACAAAAAAAAAGGAAAAGAAAATAATGTATACCTGTGCGAGCAGGGCAGTATTTAATTCCAGACATTTTTGTCATTTAAATAGTCATTAACAGTATAATAACCCTTTTTCATTAAAATAATCTTAACATGCGATACAAACTCAAACATGGGTAGTTCAACAATAGACTGTGGTAATTTGTTAAAAAAGCGAATACATTTCCCCATGAACGAATTACTCACTTTATGCAGTCTGAAATTTGAAACAGCAAGTTTATCTTTATTCCGGGTATTAAAATTATGTTTGTCACTTTTCTTAGGGCAAAAGATGCAGGTTTTTGCGAATGTACATAATATTTTCATAAATGAATTAAGAGGCCACTGTAAGTATATTAATTTCCTTGAACAGTTCTTTTAACGAGTCTCGAAGGTTGTAAATTGCCCGTACAGCTCTCTTTTGTAGTACAAAGATAGATTCAATATCTGCTGCTGAGCCCCATAACAATATTCCGTATGACATTATACTATGAAAGTAGCTAAAATACACTAATTTTGCCGTTCCAACATCAGTCAATTGTCTTATCTTTTTCACAGCATAAGCAGCTGAACTAAGTCTTCATGACAGAGTCTCAATATGAGCACCCCATTGCAGACGGGAATCTAAAGTTATTCCCAAAAAGGTAGTGGAATTACTAGTATCCAGTCGTTCATCTTTTACAATGATATGTGTTGAGGCCTGCCTTACATTTGGCATTGTAAATTTTTTGCATTTCGATTTGTTTGCATTGAGCAAAAGATTTTTGGTACTAAACCAATGCAGAACCCGCGAGAGTGCATTATTTACATCGTCAAAAGATTCTTGACCTCTTTTAATTTTAAAGATCAGTGATGTATCATCTGCAAATAATACCACCTCACATAGGTCGGTTGCAAAGTAAGGAAGGTCATTGATATAAATTAGAAATAGCAGGGTCCTAATATTGATCCCTGCGGTACACCCATGGTAAGAGGTGACCCTGAAGATTCAGTTCCATTTATACATACTTTTTGAGTTCTGCCTGTGAGATAAGAGTTTAAATCTAAGGACTTATTAAACTGATTCATTATAAAATGATTCATTCTTCTCAGGAGATAGATAGATTTATTGCACACCATAGAAAGAAGTTATAGTTGATGTTTACAGAAATAGAGAAGAGTAATCTCTTCCAGATAATAGAGAAACAAAATTACAACAATGATAGGTGATAGAGAAACAAAATTACAACAATTTTTGGTATTAAACCCACGGTGAAATGCTAAAAAAATCTTCAACATTAACTACAAGATCAGTTATATCAAGGATTTTTCACTTGAGAATTCAAAAGCCTCTGTTGGAATTAGAACTCACGACCTTTCGCTATCCGGGTGACTGCTCTTTTAACTGAGCTACGGAGGACATAGTAATGTTGGCGAATTTCTTCAAGTGTTTGTAGCTGTTAGTAAGCTGGCGTTGTTTCATCAATGTCTTGGATTTAATACCTTCAAACTTTTCAACTGAAAATAAAACCGACTTCAAAACAGTAAAAAGCAAAAAATTATTTTAACACGTAAGTACCTAATCAGTTACTGTTGGAGTCGGTGCAACGAAAACAAGTCGGTTTTTTTTAAATAATATTTATTTATTTCATCTATTTTTAGTGATAAATCCTAATCCAACTGCTGGTAACCGATTTCATCTTCTTTATTTCCACCCTTAGGACTAAAAATTTTATCATAGTATCTTTAAAGTATTAAGTATGCAATAAAAAAATTATCATCAAAATCGGTTTACATTTGTCGAAGATATTGGGTAACATAGATACAAGAATCACGAACCAAAACATTATCTGGGTATATATTTTGTTATTTTCTCAAAAACTGCTAAATCAATTACGATAAAATTTGTATGGGACCACCTCTGAAGTATGATCTACCAAACAAAAAAAGAATCATCAAAATCAATTTATAATTGGCGGAGTAATCGCGTAACATACATACAAAAAAAAAACAGTCGAAATGAGAACCTCCTCCTTTTTTGAAGTCGGTTGAAAATAAAATAATCCATGTTTGACTACTAATTTGACGACTTAACAGGAATAAATGTTGTCATTTTGTTGTATTTTATTAGTCATGTATGCCTAATAATATTTTCAATTTGAGTTTCAATTTGAGATTAGTCTTTTAAATCAATTGTTACTTTTAATTTACATTATGTTTAATATTTCTACGCCTACAAACTACAGCAGAATATGTTGAACTTACTTGTACCTAAATTTAAGATCATTGTAACCTTATTCTTGGAAATAAATGTTATCTTATTAACATTTCGATGATAGTTTAATAAAAGTAACTGTTGCAATTTTGCTCCTATATCACCACTTCAGAGCAATGTAGGTATTGTTTTACCCTATCACCCCTGTATAAAATGATGAAGATGATGGCTACCTAGCGTACGTCATCCCAGCCAACGCCTTGTGTATAAATAATAAAGATATCTTTAAAAATACGACGATGATAAATACGAAGCAATCAAAACGAAAATCTCTACGGGGTTCGGACTCGCTGGGCACTTTCACTCGGTCGATGTTGTGCTTTCGTTTTCAGATCGGTGCGGAGATTGTGAGGGGTTAAGTTATAACATGTTGAGTGTTACTGTTCACCCTTTTAAGTCTTTAACTGCCAAAAACTAAACACAATAGTTTACCTCAGAAGCATATCGGCGTAAGTTGTATAAAGTCATTATGCAACATACTCCCGAATGCTTCTGAGCTGAAGAATAGAAAACCTATTCTTTGGGGGCCACTAAGCCGCGTACCGTTTAAGGTTTATATTACTGTTTAAGCGTAACACACACAGAGAGCGTGCGCGGGACGGCTACGGGTCGGGTCGGGAGTACGGCGGGTCTATTAACGTAGGTTTAAATGGGCACAGACAGCCGGCGTGCGCGGCGAGCCGTCCTGCTCACGCCCGCTGTCTGTGGGCGCCCATTCAAACGTATGTTATTATACCCGCCGTACTCCCGACCCGACCCGTAGCCGTCCCGCGCACGCTCTCTGTGTGTGTTACGCTTTAATGCACACCATTTCAAAGTTAAAGTTGATGTTTTCAAAAAGATGTACAATTTACATACTAGGTAACCAAACTTGAAGTTTTTATTTTGTGCATTCACATTTTTTTTCTATCAAGGACAATGTTTTTACTTAAAAGGAATTCAACTGTTCTAGTGGAATTCACACCCACGACCTTTCGCTATCACGACGACTGCTCTTTCACCTGAACTATTTTAGACGTTATTTTGGAAAAGGAGTTGCCTGAAGCAAATGTCCCTGATAAAGCTCTAAATGTAATATCAGACTTAGGTACCTAGGGGCATGGTCAAGCGAAGCGCTAAGTATAAATAGCATGCCAGAAACTAACACAAATTTCATCATCATCATCATCATTTCAGCCATAGGAAGTCCACTACTGAAAAAGGCCTCCCCAATGACCTATCAGTAGCGGATTGCCAATACTCGACACTGGCGAACGCTGTTTTTTTATAAGATTTCGCACCCAGACGCTGCTACCCATCTTGTTGCTACAGGAATTAGTCGCCTCTTACTACACGCCTCCTGTTAGCTATGGGGAAGTAGGTATATTCTTTACGGCCGTCCCCACACGGCATAACCCAAATTTATGTAAACCTAATCAGCTGGTGCTCATATTATGACAAATAAAACATCTTAAATTATTAGTTCCACTAAACGAGCCATTCCTGTAAACCTTTTTTTATTTTTTGCAATGCTTATTTCAGACTTCTTTTTCAATTACATTTCCTCGACATCGATTTCTAGAAAACATTCAACAAAAAGCGATTCAAAATCAATCTAACACGCGTTCAGATTACTTTTTGTGGCCCAAAGAAGATGGACAATAACAAAAAGTTAAAAAGTAGGAGTGAATGACCTGCGGTCCTTGACAGCGCTTCACGTAACACGATGATTCGAGGTGTTTAACAACTGTGAGTAGAAAATTTATCTTGGAAGTTGGAACTCAGAAAGGTCACTTACTTGTACAAACATTCATTCACTACCTAGCTTAAATTAATGACACGTAGATACGAAAAATTTGAAGCGACTTAATGGGCTTGTTTCCTAAAAAAATCTTATTAGGGGGCGTCCATAAATTACGTGATGTGTTTAAGGGGGGGAGGGGGTCGAGTCAAATCTCATCTAATCTTACGTTGGGGAGAGGGGGGGTCTCGGCAAATATCACGCAATTTTTTTTTCTGATTGAAACAAAAAAAAATAATGCTATTTTGGTCCATTTAATCCAGATTGTACATGCTTAAGATATAATCTTTATCCCGTTATTTGGCAAAAAATTTGCGTGCCATTAAGGTAGTCATGGCAGAGCACAGGCGAGCAGCCCACATTGCACCAGCTAAGCAAGCGCGTATGTTCCGCAAAGTGCGACCCTCCCGGATTGTCACAAGACGAGCTAATGAGTTACTGTGCGCAAGCGCCAACGGCTTAGAGTGGCTAGATCAGAACGAAGTTGAAGGAGCAGATGATTTTACTGAAAGTCATATGGACATGTTGGTTCCAATAGTCTCTCTTGAGACTGTGCATGATTCTCCATGGACTGAATTAGATTAGTAGTTTCAGCGCTTTGGTAGTTATAACTTTGGTGATAACTACCAAAGCGCTGCTACCACTAAGTTACAAGTACCTCAAGATAATGTAACGATTTTTTAAACTCACCATTAACGACTTGTATCAATATAGCGAATAGGACAGCGCCGAGCCGCCCCGAGCGCCATCTTGTGCCACCGGCCATCTTGTGAACTGCAACCGTTGTCACATTATTTGTCACATCACTCGCTCACTTAGTCCTGTCCATGTGCGCTCTCACATTTGCTACCTGCAACAAAGACGAAACCTATTTAAATAAAAAAATTACAAATTTGATAAGTTTTAGTTTTAAGTTTAGTTTTAGTTTTCTTGTTTATAACCTTGTACATAATTAATCTTAAATAAATAAATAATTCAAATGTGGTTATGTATGTATTAGGAATGTCACATTGATCATTGATTTAACCGGTTTGGCTGATATTTTACGTTGTTATGTTCGTAATTATCAAGACAAGCTTTTATTGGAATGAATATTGGAAAAGTTTCTTGAATAATTTTCAAGTTTGGGTAATTCCTTTTTTCTTACTACGGTCTCAACTGTCATTTGAAAGTCTGATAAGCAAATTGAGACAAGACGTCTGCTAGTAATAAATAATAATATAATTTCAGCCATAGGACGTCCACTGCTGAACATAGGCCTCCCCCATTGACTTCCAGATTGGCCGGTTGGAAGCGGCCCGCATCCAGCGGCTTGCGACCTTTACCAGGAGACGTATTTTTGAAGCATTAGAAATGAATCTCGAATTCAAACACGAAAACAATTCGTGTGAAATTTATTTCTATTGCTCACGATTTTACGCATTTTTGAATCACTCGTAACTATTTTCGTTTTACGCAGAAAATATTTTGAACGGGAATGCAAAAACTCATTAATTTTAAAAACCGGTAGTAAATCGCTTAAAACGAAACGTAAATAAAAAAATATTATGTTAAATTTCTGTCAAACATATGTATAATTGTCAATGTCATTCTTCCGTAATTTTTACTAGTAGAAAAAGAAAAACGAGTGGTCGTTGCAGAATTCATGGAAATAATTTTCAAAAATAATGACTTTAGGAATTCGCATGTGAATCTTGCGATTTCGTGTTCGGATTGGAATTTGCATGATTCAAAAATACGTCTCCAGGTCACACTTTAATGATTAGAAATAACAATACAACAATAATCAGCAAGAATAACAAATATTTCATGTCAGTAAAAGTATTATAGATTGTAGGTCAAAATATTTTAATTCACATTTAGATACAGGTAAAAAATTATACGTCAACCTACCGCAAAACGTTAAATTTTTTCAATTGATATTGATCTCTATTAATCTTAACGCGTCGGACTTGAAGTTGAAAATCAATTCAATGACCTTTAGGTAGGTCGACCTGCCTTTGTCTGTCACAAATCCTATAAATAAATAAATAGATCGTTCATTTTTTTTCCATTCAGCGTGGAAATGCCAGCCATCTTGGCACCATGCCCCGATCATTAAACGGCGATTTGGGACACATTTTTTACTTGTAAATATTTTTGTACATATTTTTCTTTTCAACCGACTTCAAAAAAGGAGGAGGTTCTCAATTCGACTATATGTTTTTTTTTTTTTATGTATGTTACGCCATTACTCCGCCAATTATGAATCGATTTTAATGATTCTTTTTTTGTTTGGTAGATCATACTTCAGAGGTGGTCCCATATAAATTTTATCGAAATTGATTTAGAACTTTTTGAGAAAATCAACAAATATATACCCAGATAATATTTTGGTTGTGGTTCTTGTTACCTATCTTCGACAAATATGAGCCGATTTTGATGATTTTTATTTTATTGAATAGCTTATACTTCAAAGATAATATGATAAAAGTTTGCAATATAAAAATCACCCCTAAGGGTAGGAAAATAGGGGATGAAATCGGTGTTCAGCAGTTAGATTAGGATTTATCACTAAAAATTGATGAATTAAGTAAATTTTATTAAAAAAAAGAAAACCGACTTCAAAACACTAAAATGCTAAAAATTATCCTAACACTTAAGTACCTAATCAGTTACTTTTGGAGTCGGTGCAAACAAAAACATTGAATCTCTCATCGGCTGGCACCGACTCCAAAAGTAACTGATTAGGTAGTTAAGTGTTAGGATTATTTTTAGCATTTTAGTGTTTTGAAGTCGGTTTTCTTTTTTTTAATAAAATTTACTTATTTCTTTTTAGGGTTAGTTTATTCAATTTGTACAATTTCATAAAATGTATCGATTATTTTATTATTCTAATTAATCATAAGTAAAATCAAACGTTATATGTCCATCCCTTGTTTAGGAGCCAAAAAACTAGGTCTGAGATTTTAGGGCTAGTTAATTGGTGCAATCGTTAAATCGTGACCCTAAGGTTGGCTGGCTAGCATTAAGCGAACCTATTGTACACTTTTTAAAGTTTGTGCAATAAAGTTTAAAAAACAAAAAAAAATGAGTCACGGACTTTGAGGAACTCTTGCATGTTGCAACGCAGAACAAGAACTCCTTGGCTGACCTTAGAATAGATTAAAACAAATACATAACAACTTAGCAAGTGGTATCCGCTTCGTATCAGGATCTAACGTAACTTGTTTTGTGTAAATGTCACTAAACGCTGACCCATCAACCATCACACTACACAGAAAGTTGCTTAACATCTTTATTCAACAGTTTTGTAATGGTTAGCGATCTTTTTTGTGTAGTCTGAAGCTTGGAACGGTAAGTTTATTATTATTTCAAGTATTATATTGATGAAAATCTCACACTCACTTATTAAGCAAAACAAACTTAGATTTTTTCGAACGTACCTACATAATATTTTCAAAAATGTATTGAGAGGTTACTGTTAATATCTTTAAATATCTCCTTTAGTGAGTCACGAGGTCCTGGACAGTATATTGCACGACGGCTTTTTTTTGCAACACAAGATTAATTCAATGTCAGCAGCGGAGCCCCATAGCAGTAAACCATACGACAACAAACTATGAAAATAGCTAAAGTATACTATTCTTGCCGTTTCAACATCAATTAAAAGCCTTATTGTCCTCACAGCATAAACTGAACTTAGCCTTTCTGACATGGCAATTAGTCAACGCATTAAAAAAATACTGTTTTGTATGCCGCATGCTTGTTTATGATAATTGGTTAAAAAAAATATTAAAACATGATATTTTCGACTAACTTTGACATTTTGAGCCAAGTTGATAGTCAGTCGACTGTACCAACCAGGATCTAATTAGTAATTGTTTGACATTCTTAACACGTTCCGTAGGTCATAGCACTGTTACATACTTGTTATTCAATGACTATTGTTGGCCTAATTCGATGTATGGGTATGGTGCAAGCATTATACATATTGGTCATACATTGTGAATATCGAATGTACTTCTTCAACATCATGCATGATAGAGTAACGTCAACAGACAACAATTAACAACGTAAAAAGTATACAGGGTGGAGAGACGAGTGCAGTCCAAATTATTTTTTGTATGTGCCTCGTGTTGAGACGTAGTAAACTCGTAGTACAAAGCCAAAAACTAAGAGAATGACGACCTCCGTAGCCGACAGGCGAGCATACCGGACTTGGTGTCGCTATCTTCAAGGTTCCGGGTCCGATTCCCGGTCGGTCAATGTAAGAAAATAACTTTTCTATATTATCTCGGGTCTGGGTATTGTTGTACTGTCGTTGTTTCTGATTTCTGTAACACAAGTGCTTAAGCTACTTATCATATGTCAGAGCAATGTATGTGATGTTGTCCAATATTTATTTGTTTATTTAATGTTCGAGAAGTTCGATACTTCCAGAGACACCCTGTAGTTATTATTTAGCTAGTGGTGACTGAGTTTGTTCCGGCGTTTCTTCTCAGCACTTGCCAGATTGTCTGTGTCTTGTCTCGAAGCGCTAGTAGGGCCCAAAAAATAAGGAGACATGTTCTGCCCCATATGGGCCTATAATGTTATTATTGACGTTCATATGGCAGTTTTCTGTCCTAAACTGAATAAATGATTTTTGACTTTTGACTTTGACTATTTAATTAAAATCCGCTGTGGTGAAAGACTCAAGACCCAAATACATGATGCAAACAGACAAACAGTCGATCGAACACCGTTAGACACGCCGCGGAATGCCGCGACGCTGCGCGTGCGCAGTTCCGTAGCACTTCATACATCATACGAATCAGGCACAAGACTTTGTTGTTATGATAAATTAAGGAAATCGGTGTACAGTTTAAGTAAGGTAAATTTTTTTAGTATGAAAAATTAATTTTAAATCATTCTTACTAATATAAAGGGTGGCCAGAAAAGTGACGTCCAAATATTTTTTTAGGAGCCTCGTGTTGAGAGGTATCTGAATCACCCCTATGTATGTTCTACGATATTTCGTAGTTTTCGAGTTACGATTTTTTTAAATAGCCTATGAAGCCTGTGAAGTACTACTTTTTTATTATTATTATGAAAGCTTAGAGTTTAGCGCATTCTCTGAAGCTACTTAGAAACTAAGAAATTATCAGTTTAGATTTTTAATTTTAAGTTGAAAACTTAAACCATAACTCACTTAACAAAAATTCTTAACTTTAGGTCAATTTTGTAACTTCCTAACTTCCAGTAAAGTTATGAGGCTTTTTATTTTATGCATAAATGAACAGTTCATAGAGATTTAGCTGTGAGAACTACTTTTTTTTTGAAAATTTTCAAACTGATCCGTTTGCAAAAATTCATAAAAAAGTCGTATTTCGAAAACTAAGAAAAATCGTAGAACATACATAGGGGTGATTCAGATACCTCTCAAGTACTCTCAACACGACCTACAAAAACAACACCTTAAAAACATTTTAGAACGTCAATTAACACATACGATACTATTTATTTGGCTAAGGTCAACGCAGACGAAGTCGCAGGCAAAAAAAAGAAATACACTTTTTTATTATGTATTGGTTTAGTCAAAACGAATCAAATGAGCTCAAACACAAAGGTTTTACCAGTAGCCATTGAAACCCCCCTCTTTCACCTCCTGATCCATAATCCCGCGATGGTGTCAAATTATTATATTGTCATCCAAATGTCAGGTACTTACAAAGTGTCAAGCCGACACGTCAGTTAGAAGTAGGTTACAAATTACTTACAAGATTTGATTACATAGGTAGTTAGGTCTCATAAAACCTACCCCACTCCCTTGGTTACCGGTTCTGGCCCAATACCACCTCCTGCCCTGCGTCTGCGATTGAGTGAAAGAAGTGCTTACGTCAAGGTATGCCCATCCAAAGCACACTAGAGGCTTTATCACCCCACCGACTTCCATCAAGGTCTCCAATCTGGACTGAATAGCCTCAAACCCGACTTTAGTCTAAAAACAGCGTGGCGGCTATCCTGGGAAACCTTTGAAGACCCACAAAAGGACTTAGTTCTGGACCCGACACCGAAGCCTGCTGGTTTTAACACAACATGTCAAGTATGGGTAAGGCTAAACAGGTTCAGGAGAGGATACCACCTTCCAGGGGCGTGCATTGGTTTCAGATGGGGGTAGGCTGTGAGTGAAAATTGAGTAAGTCTGCGTGAAACAGTAGGCGATCTCGCGGCAGCCTAACATTGGTTAAATTGCACAGGAACCATCTAAGTTGCACGCTTTAGTAAGGAATAAGTACAGGTAGACGAAAAATGGTTACAGAATATTTATTGTTTATTGTTGAATACGTAATTAATAATTATGGTTAGCTGTTATGTCAGTTTTTTATGAAGGTAGGCTCTGCATAATAGCCTATATGGGATGCACGCCCCTGCCACCTTCATAAGTGGGGGCTAAGGGAGTCCCCGGCCTGTGATTGTGGTGCCGCAGACCAGACCCTGGCGCATATCGCCAACGATTGCCAGCTGTACTGTTTTCCTGGTGGCTTGCGGAAACTTAATCTTTTCACTCCAGCCGCTGAGGACTGGTTACGCCAATAGGTTAGTTTCCTGGGTCAAAAAAAGATTATTCTATTTAGTCCGTCAGTTAGATTATCAAAAAATATTGGACCCTTATTTTGTCTTTTGTCAATCAAACAAAAAATTACGAAGATAAAGCGTATCAAAGTGAGCACGTGACGTCACGCCTGGTTAAAAAGTGTCGCAAGGCGTGACGTTACGCAGAACATTAACGGGCTATATCTTCATCATTTTTACTTTGATTGAGAAAAGAAAAAATACGTGTCCAATATTCTCTGTTAATCCAACTGACGGACTAATTAATTCGATTTTTTTAGGAAACTAGCCCATTAGCACTCGACATTAAAATTAGGATTAAAGCAGCTAAATGCCATACGATATGATGAGGTAGTTAATTGCTTTACCGCCAAGCAAGTAGTTCTTGTACTTAGATGTTTCGATAAATAAAAAAATCCATACGTTCGTACTTGTAATAGTCTTAATAATGTCAAGGCCACAGTTTTCCACCTATACAATGTATGTTCGCGGATATGCCCGATTTCACCAAGCTATGACCAGAATGACTCACAATGACGCAAGCATTCTACTGTCCTACTTCGGGGTTGGTTTAAAAATGACTGTGATTATGCTGTGGTGGCGATGATCGTAGGATATTTAAGGCGCCGGGTAAGGAGAATGCACGTAAAAGAGGTGTTTTTGTACAAGTTTTCTGGCGAAAATACTGAATATAAGATGTGGAATTTAATATATCACGTAACTTATTTGTTGAAGTATTTCCTGATGTATCTAAAAACTAGTTATTATTTCTTATAAACACTAAAAAATATTTCAAAGTACCGCAAATATCGCGAGCTTGTACACATTTATATTTTAAACGACGTTTTTGTTTAGCTTCAAACTTGGTTTAGTTATTTATAACATTCGTGCCTTTCGGGTGAAGTTTTTTTTTTTTTTCATATAGACAACCAATTAAGAATTATAAGGGTTTTTAAGAGATTTTACTCTTAGCGCCTACTATTCCATGAGCGGATATTTTGCTCGATTTGAGAATCTATTTGCACAGGAGCGCAACGGATGGATGTTTAGTCTGCGAGAAGCATTTATATTATCTTAGGCACGTAATAAAAGTCGCATTAGTCGACGCTTAATGTTCAAGGCCTTACCCGTCGCCTTAACTTATGCTCCAAAACAGACCATATATGTAGACAATCCAACATACTGCCTCGATCTGTATTAAAACCAAACATGTAAATGTTCGAGATAGTATCACAAGGTTCTAATTTATAAGCCCTATTTATACAGAGTGGCCAGAAAAATGACGTCCAAAAATTATTAAGTTTTTTTTTTGTTGCTAATAATGTCTTTCAAAAGTAGTTTGTTTTAAAAGTCTATATTATTTAAATGGCTGCCACAGTTTTGGTGACAGTCCCGCATGACATCCTCCTTGCGTAACTTTGACTCGGCGCCGGCGCAAGCGCAGCGTGTGTTGCGTAAAGCAATTGTTAGTATGACTAAAAGAAACGAAATAGGATTTTCCTGCAATTAGGTGTTAAAGATTGTGGATAAAATGTTTACCAACTTTAGAGTTATATCTTTGATAGCTTCTGCCCGCGGCTTCGCCCGCGTGGAGTTCGGTTTGTTTAAGTCTTTATCAAGAACAAATTTGGATTACCATAAAAAAGGTTATAGGAAGTCAACCTAAAATGATAGACGAATGTCACGAACTTTTTAGGGTTCCGTTGCCAAATGGCAAAAAACGGAACCCTTATAGATTCGTCATGTCTGTCTGTCCGTCTGTCTGTCCGTCCGTATGTCACAGCCACTTTTTTCCGAAACTATAAGAACTATACTGTTGAAACTTGGTAAGTAGATGTATTCTGTGAACCGCATTAAGATTTTCACACAAAAATATAAAAAAAAATATATATATTGGGTTTTCCCCATACTTAGAACTGAAACTCTATCTATGAATAGGTCTTTAAAAATGATATTGAGGTTTCTAATATCATTTTTTCCTAAACTGAATAGTTTGCGCGAGAGACACTTCCAAAGTGGTAAAATGTGTGTCCCCCTCCTGTTACTTCTAAAATAAAAGAATGATAAATAAACAAAAAATATATGATGTACATTACCATGAACTTCCACCGAAAATTGGTTTGAACGAGATCTAGTTAGTAGTTTTTTTAATACATCATAGATCGTAAACCGCAATTTACACTATTAAAACATCGATCAAAGTTACAACGAACTACAAGAACTTTTATATTATGTTACTTGCTGCTACGGAACCCTTCATGGGCGAGTCCGAATCGCACTTGGCCGCTTTTTTTAAGAACTTTTAAAGAAGAAAAATTCCGTCATACATATTTCTTGCGTAACTTTAACCGTTACGCAACGCAACGCAACGGAAGCTCACAAAAAAGGAATATTATATATATTACTTATTCCCGTTTTTGCAACATTATTCATTGATGCCTTGCTCCTATTTATTGATAGGGATGTCGTATAACCTTCTTCTTTAAATGGACTATGAAACCCAAAATGATTTTTTCAATTTAAACCAGTCGTTTCTAGGCGTTGCGCATTTAACAATTTAACGACGAAGTAAACCGAGGATAAGGTGCATAGGTCTTCAACAGATAGGAATAATCAAATGTGTTTTTTATTCATTGTTTCTTACATAGTTCGATTAAGTTACTAATTCTGAGCCACTCCTAAAGATTTGGCACCCCTTTGCAATGTAACCCTGTATGGACTATTAAATGAGAACTCTGTTTTTTATAACAAAGAACAAAATAAGACACCAAGTGATTAAATATTTGATAAAAGAATCGACGAATCGAATCTGTAAGCATGGTCGATGGACATTTCTCGATATAATCGTTCATTTATAATTGCCCAACCTTTTTCCTTCAGTGCAATACTTTCAATAATTTTCATCTCAATTCTTAAGTAGTATGTATTTTGTTTTTAAAGTTCAAAGTTCTTGTTGATAAACCCTTACGTAGATTCATAATGAAATAGTTTTTTTTATTTTACTGTCGTTTTACATGAATTATATTTTCAATTTAGCTATGTTGAAACAGTAATTGTCAGGGTAAACGAAGGATTACTTATTAATGGAGAATAGCAACCTGTCCATCAACCTAGGAGTCGCAGATGTAGTAGCTTTATAATGTTAGTATTAAACTATACAGGGTGTAACGAAAAGGTGAAATAAAACTTTAAGGGGTTATTCTACAGCTAAATTACATCAACTTTTTCTATGGGACCAACATCGAAATCGCAAAAAAAAAATTGACGTTTCCATACAAACTGATGCCAGCTGGTCGCGTTTTAGTATGGGAAAGTGTTTTTTTTTTTTGCGATTTCGATGTTGGTCCCATAGAAAAAGTTGATGTAATTTAGCCGTAGAATAACCCCTTAATGTTTTATTTCACCTTTTCGTTACACCCTGTAGATAAGCGCCCGAGGCGAGTCTCGTAGTAAGGAATTAACATGTCCTGAGTTACAGATTAATTTCGTTAGGGGTGGGTCCCAGTACACTCAGACTCGACTCAATTTAGAAAGGGAGACATCGTGATGAATCTTGCAGACTAGTATGGACGGCAATTCGCAGAAAAAAACTTACAAGAAATATACAAAAAACGACTCGTCCTTTGATTGCGTTCATATCGTCAGATCCCATTTAGCTTTAAGATGATCAGGGTTGCACAAATTAATTTTTCTTCCGCTATTTTCGGGAAAAACAACTTCTTCGACGAATTTTTAAAAAATATATTAGAATATAAATATTGACACTTAAGCAAGTAAAGCCTAAAAATCAAGAAAAAGTAATTTTTAAGGATTTTTGGGTTTTTTTTTTACTGAATATTATCGTGCCCCAGACGATACACATAGCGACACAAAATGACCTTAAGATTTTTAAACATACCTTTAAATAAATTTGTAATTGTTAGGATTAATTTTATCAAATAATTGAATTCACTATTTTATTACCATCTTTTTATGCCTATTAACTGTACTGCTATTGGTTTACATTATAAAGTGAATAAATGAATGAATGAATTATTTCCTATTAAGGATAAAAGTTGCAGAACTTATTGTTTTGGGTCAAAATTAGTAACATTTAGGGGACATTTGACGACCGTTTGGTGTAGTGGTTCGCGCTCCGGCCTACAAAGCCGGCGGTTGCGAGTTCGAATCCCGCAAGGGGCAAATGTTTGTGTCATGAGCACGAGCACTTGTGTCTAAATAAATAATAATAAATAAATCGTTTATTTGCACAAAACACGGTATAAATGGTAACATTAAACAATAAAAAGAGCTCATGTTTCGCTAATAAAAATAGCATGCAAATTGTATGTTATTACCTACATGAATTGCAATAATTAAAAATGTCTGGAATCAAAATTTCAATAGTAAATATATGTCAGTAAAATCGAGCTAGTTGTCAATAAATTCCTTAACACTATAGAAATTTTTGTCATTAAGCCATTCAGTTAATCTTTTTTTAAATAAGAAATTATTTAGCACTTTAAATTCATTTGGGATCTTATTATATATTCTTACGCACATCGCAAGGCAACTTTTATTATATTTCCATGTTTTGGGAACATTTCGTAAGACAAGTTTATGTTTGTCTCTGCGCACTCTAGTACTCTGTGCATCACATGCTTTAGCAAACAGATTCCTATGTTGATGGACAAAATGACATACCTCATACAAGTAAAGCGATGGAAAGGGCAACAGACCTAGGTTTTTAAATATAGGTCTACATGTTTCATCAGGCAAAATTCCACACATGGCCCTAATGCACTAAGCCATGAATGTTTATAAAAGTATTTAAGTGTGTTTATTCATTATGTAGTCACCGTAGTACAAGCCTAGGTAGGTAAATGTGAATTTGAAAACCATTTATTTATTTATTTAGAAAACAACTTTCGATTTACCAACCCAGGGGTTGCATAAATAGTAAAGCACTGTAATATTTTATTCCTTTGAGTGACGTTACAATAAAGAGTTCTGCTTATCTATCCATCTCACGTGTCAAGACACGTAGTAAGTAGCCACCTGTCCTCGCAGTATGTAGGTCTGCGCGCGCGCACCGTTACTCGCTTCGCGGATGCGATAAGGGCTTTTACTGTTGAAAGAAAAAGTTATGTGGGCCGCCATTTTTGTTATTGAATTCTGTTGTGTAAGGTTATTAATATTATTTATCAAGAGTAATTAATATCCTACTAATATTTTAAATGCGAAAGTTTGTCAGGTTGTTAGGATCAGGATTTTTGTTACTCTTTTACGCAAAAACTACTGAATTGATTTTGATGAAATTTGGCATACTGATAGTAACACAGGATACTTTTTATCCGAGTAAGGTCAACGCAGACAAAGTCGCGGGCAAAAGCTAGTCAAAAATAATATCATCATGTCAACCTATTGCAGTCCACTGCTGAACGTAAGACAGAGCATGATCGCCCGTTTTTTTTTTATCCAGCCACTCCCAGCTATCTTCCTAAGGTCGTCGGTCCATCGAGCTAGGGGGTGTCCTACACTACGTTTGTCAAGACGCGGTCTCCACTTGATTAATAATTAAAAATAAAAAACAAAATAGTACGAGGGTGTATGAGTGGTGTGCATCAGTGTAAGTGTATGGGATATAATAATGTCATCATCATCATCATCATTTCAGCCATAAGACGTCCACTGCTGAACATAGGCCTCCCCCAGTGACTTCCAGATTGGCCGGTTGGAAGCGGCCCGCATCCAGGAATGAGGAGATTCGTAAACGAACAAAAGTTGCTGACACAGCCCAACGGATTAGCAAGCTGAAGTGGCAGTGGGCGGAGCACATAACACGTAGAACTGACGGCCGATGGGGCAGAAAGGTTCTGGAATGGAGGCCACGTACCGGCAAGCGCACCGTAGGACGTCCATCTAAAAGGTGGACAGACAACCTGGTAAAGGTTGCAGGAAATTTTGTAGTTACATAAAAAATTACAAACCCGAAAAAACGGTAAATATCTTCGAGACTTCGATTTCCGTTATAAACGAATTATTAACTATAATAGGCTAGTTTCCTAGGTCAAAAAAGTATTATTCTATTTATTCCGTCAGTCAGATTATCAAAAAATATTAGACCCATATTTTGTGTTTTGTCAATCAAACAAAAAATGACGAAGATAAAGCGCATCAAAGTGAGCACGTGACGTCACGCCTTGCTACAAAGTGCCGCAAGGCGTGACGTTACGCGGAACTTTAACGGGCTATATCATCATCATTTTTTGTTTGATTGAGAAAAGAAAAAATACGTGTCCAATATTTTCTATTAATCTAACTAACGGACTAACTAGTTTTTTTAGGAAACTAGCCCATTTAATACAGAAGCCTCGGTGCGCGAGTTCAACTCGCACTTGGCCGTTTTTTTACTATAATATTAAGGTGTTTATACTAATTAAAAGAAGCTCGAATACCACTATTACTTTTAAACGTAATCCATTTCTCAGCATTAGAATATTACCGTTCGAAACTGGTATATAATAACAGCACACATTAGCATACATAACATTTCTAAAAACCGTTGGAGGCAACAAACCCATTACAAACAAGTCCAAAATATGTCGTAGTGTTGAACTAGTTTTTATGGATAGGCTAGTATCGTGGGTTAAAAAAAATATTATTCTTTTTAGTCCGTCAGTTAGATTATCAAAAAATAGTGTATAAAAAATGACGAAGATAAAGCGCATCATAGTTTGGGAGTGACGTTACGCCTTGCTAAAATGTGTCGTAATGCGTGACATTACGCGGAACTTTAACGGGCTATGTCATCATAATTTTTTGTTTGATTGAGAAAACGAAAAATACGTGTCCAATATTTTCTGTTAATCTAACTGACGGACTAATTAGATTTTTTTAGGGAACTAGCCCATTATTCTTTGACGACCTCCGTAGCCGAGAGGCGAGTATACCGGACTTGGTGTCGCTATCTCTGAGGTCCCGGGTTCGATTCCCGGTCGGTCAATGTAGAAAAATAACTTTTCTATATTGTCTCGGGTCTGGGTGTTGTGGTACCGTCGTTGTTTTTGATTTCTGTAACACAAGTGCTTAAGCTACTTATCATAGGATCAGAGCAATGTATGTGATTTTGTCCAATATTTATATTTATTATAAACCACAGGATTTTATGAATTCAGGAAATTTGTGCAGAAATAAAAACAAAAAACATACTCGTCAAATAGAGAAACACATCATATTTGACGACCGTCTTTGAACTACAAAGCCAGCGTTTGCGGGTTCGAATCCCGCAAGGGGCAAATATTATATTTGTGTGATGAGCACGAGCATTTGTACCTTAGTCATGGATGAGGATTGACATTGAGTACTTTTTTAGTGTTGTCTATTTTTATAATTTTAATGTAACTAACTCATTTGCATGCTATTTGTATATGGCTAAATAGGTGCACTATGTTATTTAATTTTACCATCAACATTTATTGGTACCCACCCTATTTAATGGCAAATAAATATTTTGAATTTGAATTTGAATTTGAATTTGAATTTGAATTTGAATTTGAATTTGAATTTGAATTTGATGTTTCAAAAAGTATTTACATTGGTTGACAATGTGTTGACATATTGACAAGACCGAACACGCTGGCGCCATCTGAGAATAGCTTTGTCTGTGCTTGCCTATTGAGAACTTCTTGCGGGTTCTTTGTAAATTATTTAAAAAGAAACACGTTCAAAAATTATATCAAGTTGCCTATTCATGATTAAATAATATCATTTCTCTTAGACTGGCATTTACGTATTTTATTAAAACTAATTAGCGGCATATTATATTATGCTTCCACATTCACGTATGTATTCTTTATAGTTTACTTTCGAACATGCGCAAACGCATTTTTAGTTTCACTTTTGCTATGCGGGCTGGTTTGAAGTTATTGCTTATATGAAAATTGTTTATTTTTTTTGTTTAAGTAGAAAGAATACATTTCCTACATTAAGTTATATGTATACGACATTCAAAAACATACCATACTACCTAACAACAACGTATTACAGGAGGTGTGTCGTAAGAGGCGACTAATTCCTGTATCACGAGACGGGCAGCAGCGTCTTTGTGCGAAATCTTATAAAAAACTGCTCTTGCCAACCCGCCTGCCAAGCGTAGTAGGTATGTGCAATCCCCCCGATAAGTCATTGGGGGAGGCCTTTGCTCAGCAGTGAATGTGCTATGGTTGAAATGATGATGATGATGATTATGATGTATTATTGAGTATTAAATAACTGTTTGTTTGTTTAGGAATTAATTGAAGACATTCGCTGTAAGGTGTTGGAAGTTCAGTAGCGACAGCATTATGGTAGTGATTACCGGTTAAGCCACCTACCCACCTGATTGGATGGGTGACCATACCAACCATGTTTAGTGATATTTATCTCGTTGGCAGGCACTCTCACACTCTCGAAGGCACGTTAAAAGTTTGTCCCGGCTAAAATCGCTTGATACTAGTCGTGAAGCCTAGTCAGAGGCCTTAGGGTGGCTTAATAACATCTGACAGTAAGGTTAACTGACTGGCCTTACAACAAGTATGGGCCAAACTGCCACATAGTTGAGTTGAGGCCTGTGCCCTAGTAATTAATGTAAATAAATAGTATTTAAGTTAAAGTTAGTTTGAGGCGAGATTTTATGTGATTGTTGGGTGGATTTATTTCTTTATCTAGTACAGTATTGGGTCAAAAAGGCACACCTAAAGTTCAAGTACCTAAAATTACGTTATTTTGGTGTACATCTATGAAACATACGTCAATCGAAAGATAAAATAATTACAAACAACAAATACTCTTTGACAAAATGTCGTAAATGATATACTTTGTTCAGAATTTGAGTTTGAATATTTACACGTCATACATATTATTAGTAATATTAACTATTAATTACATATTTAAACTGAAATTCTGAACAAAGTATATCATTTACATTTCGTCAAAGAGTATATGTTGTTTTTAATCATTTACTCTGTCAATTGACGTATGTTTGATAGGTGTACACCAAAATAACGTAATTTTAGCTACTTGCAACTTTAGATATACCAGGCTCCATACAAATAAGTTCCAAGTCTTTTGTCATAGTATCAAGTGTATAAACAATTAAGAAAACAAAATTATAATGTAAAACATCTTTCGCTATAACATCATTAATTTAAAGTTAACTCGAAAAGCAACCATAATAAACCATGAGAAACTATTTTATTAACCCTTAATTCGACGCCGTGCAGTATACTTCCCGTTGAATGAAAAAAAAACTACATAAAAAATTTGACGGTATATCGCGAATTAAAGGTGTGTAATAGCACCCTAAACTATCTATCTACGCTGTCAAAAATCAACAACGCACACACATCGACGGGACGCGAGCAGTCACCGGCGAGATGGCGGCAAGGAAGGACGCGCTGCGCGGGCTCTCGGTAAGTTGCATTTTGTTTATTATTTTACGACTTTTTTTCTTGTAATATCATTGAAAACTACTGATAACATACCCGGAAAGCTACTTATAATGTTTTGATTGTCTTATTGAGTATTGGTTAGTTTTCACGATACCCAAAACTTGCATGTCCAGTAAACTTCCCGCCGTCGAATTACTAGTAAAATAACTGCCAAACACTATGTCCAGTATTCTACCCCTTGTCAAAGTAGTAGAAAACTAAGCATAAAATCGTATGTCCAGTATTCTTCCCGTTGCCGTATTACTAGAAAACTAACTTTTGTTGTTTCTCATAATACTATTTTAGGGATCAGCAGATGAAATGTTTTAAGCCTTACTATTTTTGTTTTTCAGAGCTTCAAGTCTAGAGGACAACGCTTAGTAGCATTGGTGCCGCCTGAAAATGCTCCTTCTGATATAGATACTGGTTCTGAACCGGAGAATGAAGAGGAATTTGCTATTAATAGAACTGAAGAGTTGTCCTCCTCACCCTGCCCTTCCATCGATTCATGCATAATGCGCATGGGTATATTAGACAGCTCCGAAAATGATGCACAAGGCAATAGTTCAATCGACAGTGATATGACTAACGTTGAAGGTGATACTTTCATAGAGACAGGAAACGAAAACATTCAAGCACAAAACCATTCTAGCGTCAGTGGCAGTGAGAACAACCCTGTGTTAGAAGTCGAAGACAACTTGAACCATGAGCGACCTCCGTTGACCCCTGTTTTTAACAACGTGCTACCACCTACTGGTGAAGTAAATTATAATGCTTTACCAAGTTTGGCTTCATTATTGTCGGTTCCGTCATCTGATGCTTCGTCTATTGCTAGTCCATCAACATCAAGAACAACCAGGCGTAAACGGAAAATGCTAATACGAGCTGTGCCAAGTGTCCGAGCAAAAAAGAGCAAGATAACACTCAATGTAAGCTACAAATGGAAAAAAGGACAATTCAGACATAAGACTGACATTCCGTCAAACGCCTTTGTGTTTGATTTAGCGGATACTGACTCTCCGTTAGACTTTTTTTATCGGTTTTTCTCCCCAGATATATTCGTTGATATCGTCGACAACACGAACTTGTACTCAACCCAAAGAACGGGCAAATGTATACAAATGACCATCGAGGAGTTGAAAGACTTTATCATGATTCTTCTTATCATGGGTATAGTGAACATGCCTTCCTATCTAGACTATTGGTCTACAGAATTCAGGTATGCTCAAGTGGCTGACGTGATGCCATTAAAACGATTTGAGCTGATTCGACGCGACATTCACTTTGTGGACAACGCCAATTCGGATGAGGACAGATATAGCAAGATACGACCATTTATTGAAAAAATAAGAAGGAACTGCCTCGCATTGGAAGAAGAGACAAAGTTTAGCATCGATGAGATGACCATACCGTATAAAGGTACTAAAGCTGGAAACCGGAGACAGTATAACCCCATGAAACCTAACAAATGGGGATTCAAGAACGTAGTACGCGCTGGTGCGTCTGGAATCGTCTATGATTTTCTATTGTACGGCGGCGATGACACCTTCCGGTATATCGATTTTAGTGAGGAGGAAGAGCAGATGATACTAGGTGCTAAAATGGTATTAGCCCTTTGCAAAACAATTCAGACTCCAGGATGTGCTGTTTATTTCGATAATTATTTCACAACGCTCGACTTGATCTGGTATCTACGTGAACACCGGGGGATTTTTAGTCTCGGAACCATACGGCAAAACAGATTGAAAGGTTGCAGCAAGGGACTGTTAAGTGACAAAGAACTGAAGAAAAGAGGCAGAGGTTCTTTTAGCCAAGTCGTAGACAACGACAAAAAAATCGCCATTGTCAAATGGTACGACAATAAAGTTGTGACTTTAGCCTGTTCTTATGCAGATGCTTACCCAGTTCAAGAAGTAAAGAGATGGAGCAAAGTACACAAAAAAAAAATTGGTGTCATGTGTCCGCAGTTAGTCAGACACTACAATCAACATATGGGAGGCGTTGACCTATGCGATATGTTGATAGCTCTCTACAGAACATCTTTCAAGAGCCGTCGTTGGTACATGAACATCTTTGGCCAAATGTTAGATATATCGGTTAACAACGCTTGGCTGCTCTACAGGAGAAAATGCAACATGAAGAGCCTGAAAAACATAAGCCTGAAAAAGTTTAGACAGAGGTTGGCAGTCGAATTGAGGCAAAAGGGAAGATCGATTGAGACGGAACCACCAAGCCCTATACCGAAAAAAGCGCTGATCCAAAACCCAAGTGCACCGAGGCCCCCAGATTCTGTGCGCCATGATGGGTACAACCACTGGCCTGAATATACGACATATGGACGTTGCAAGTTCTGCAAGAAGAATAAAACGAACATTCACTGTTCTAAATGCAAGCAGAGGTTGTGCTTAGTGACCAAAAGAAATTGCTTTTATAATTTCCATAATAAGTAAGTAGGTTTAATCTTAATCTACATTAATATTTTTGATATTTTTAAAAACTATAAGGCTGATTATTTTTAAATAAGCTAAATGTTGATTATTATAAAGATTTTAAAGATAACTAATTATTATGTTCAAAACATAAGTGAGATTTCAGAGTTACTATTAGTATTGTAAGCGAAAATGTAACTATGAGACTAATTTACCAAAATATAATAAATATTTTCCTACGGAATCACTTGTTTTTTTTCTTCTTTCTCTTCGACAATGGGAAGTATACTGCACATGGTTTAAGTGCATCAATTTCTTATGAACTTGATAATGTCCAGTATAAAGGACGTAGGTTTTTTAGGAAACTGAAATAAGTAGAATTTTTTAAGTATTTTTTCTAGGGTCCCACATAAGCTAAGAACTGAAATCTGTAACTATTTTACAAAATTAAATAAAAAAATTATCCGTCGAATTAAGGGTTAAGCAATTGTTACATTACAGCTAATGTTATATGAACTAGTTACTGGGATAATAACGGAGACTTAAGTCAAAAACAGTTAAATAGGTAAGAAGAAATGTAGTAGGACGTCCACCCACAAGGTGGACAGACGACCTGGTAAAGGTCGCAGGAAGACGCTGGATGCAGGCCGCTTCCAACCGGCCAATCTGGAAGTCACTGGGGGAGGCCTATGTTCAGCAGTGGACGTCCTATGGCTGAAATGATGATGATGATGAATGTAGTAATGATAGTAGGTAGCCAGCCAGTGATTATTTTATAAAAGAAATATTTGACAACATCACATACATTGCTCTTATCCTAAGGTAAGTAGCTAAAGCACTTGTGTTACAGAAATCAGAAACAACGACGGTACCACAACACCCAGACCCGAGACAACATAGAAAAGTTCGTTTTCTAAATCAACCTGACCGAGAATCGAACCGGGGACCGAAGATGACGACGCCAAGTCCCGCGTTCTCGCAACTCGGCCACGAAGGTCGTCTATTATAAATATTTACTTAAGTTATGTATTGGGTTCTCGAACCGTGCCGTGTGGGGACGGCCGTAAAGAATACACTTCCCCACCGCCAGCAGGAGGCGTGTCGTAAGAGGCGACTAATTCCTTATAAAAAAAACTGCACTCGACAACCCGCCTGCCAAGCGTGGCGAGTATTGGCAATCCCCCCCAATGAAAGTCATTGGGCCTTTGTTCAGCAGTGGACGTCCTATGGCTGAAATGATGATGATCATGATTTAATACCCAACGTAATTTCAATCAGTCAGCGTATGCACATTAGGTATAGGCAATGGGTCCCGGGTTCGATTCCTGAGTCAAGGAAAATTACTGCACCATCACGCAGTACGCTAATACACATGATTTCATTGTCACCCTGTATTTTACCTGAATTCTATAAAGCTTTATTGACACGCGATAAATTAGACTTCAACGCGTTAGTGCAACTACAAACAAATTTAAATATTTTACCTGACGAACCGATAATCGTAGTAAGTCTGTCATTCACTTCAAATACAAAGAGTTCCGGATTTTAATCCCGGTATGATCCAATTAAAAAAAAAATTTGCTCGAGTCTGGGTGTAGATAGATAGATAGATAGATACTCTTTATTGCACACCATACAAGTAAAATACACATGATTTTTACAGAAAGGTGTACTGGGACCAAGCCAATTATTTGTCTGGTACCTCGTAATACAAATATGTTTATTCCTCAGTAAGAAATCAAGGGACACTTACTATCTTCCCTGCAGTCGGGCTAACAATACCAAACCCTTTGAGTTCACGTCCATCGAATTTTAGCCAGTTTTATGGAACAATAAAATGCATAATTTTTTATTTCGTCTTAAAATAAATAGTACTTAGTTATAATCAGAGAAGTACAAAATGGTTTTAAAAAAGCATTTAAATACAAAATGCAAAATACTTTTCAGATTTACTATTTCAAATGCAAAATATCAAATAGTTTTGTGTCTTGTATTTCAAATGCTAAATGCAAAATAGGTATTTTCAAAATACTTTTTCAAAATAAAATACCAAATCGAATGATATTTTTATTTATTTTAGGTATTTATCATGAGAAATAGAATAGAGATACAATGCCGAGCCAAATGGCACCATAAGCATGACATTTGGTCATATTTACCAGTACGCGTATCAATAAATTCTCTTATAAAACTAATAATAATAATGCTCACTTAAAATAATGTAAAAAAAAAAAAACTATACTAACGAAAAGATAGCCATGGCTCAATTTTGTGAATTGTGTGGCCATTTATTTCAGTTGATTGTGCATCTAATTCTTATTTTATTGTTATGTTTTGTATTTTTAAAAAGTGAAAAAAAATTACATAAATATAATGTTGGCTAAAAAAAAATGCTTTTTACTAAAAGGCATTTAAATACAAAATAGGTATTTTGCATTTTGTATTTGCATTTTAAATAGAAGTATTTCAAATAAATCGCATCTCTGGTTATAATTAATAATACTTAAAGAATGTTCGTAAAATATTGATAAATACTTGACTTACAACCCATTAAAGTCGCGTGTTAGACAAGGAGGTCCGATATATACCGTGACGTCACATCACACACCCGCCATACATTTTTCATAGTAAAAGTTGTTGAAGAAAGCGACAAGTATACCTCAATTTCTTATTACTGTATTACGTTTATTTTTTAACCAACTTTTTTTTACTATTAGCACTATAATTTTATGTAGTTAATTTCTCATAAATGTAGTAAAAACAATATATTAATTTCGTGCATATTGCGGCCGCTACTTGAGCGACACAAGCAGGAGCTGCGTGTCACGGAGATGAATATGCTGCGGTGGATGTGCGGAGTCACGCGAAAGGACCGCGTGAGGAACTCGCGCATCCGCGGTAGCCTTCGTGTCCGTGATATTGCAGACAAACTGCAGGAGAGTCGCCTATGCTGGTACGGCCATGTTTTGCGGAAACCGGCAAGCTACGTAGGAAACAACGCAACCGGGATTGACCGTGAAGATTAATTTCGTGCATATTTCCCATTTAATATCTATCTTTAACTCACAGGACAGTTGGAAAATAGATTAATTCCCAAACTTGTTGGCTCTAGGTTCCATTTTCAAAGGATGGAGCGTTGTGATTATTAAAAAATCATAAGATAGCTCAAAAAAATAATACAAAAAAAATCAATAGAGAAGCAGTTATTTTTTTTTAATACGTACGAAAGTTAGCTTTTTCGTCTTTTTAACCCCTGACGAAAAAGAGGGTGTTATAAGTTTCACTTATCTGTCTTTGGCATCGTAGCTCCCAAATGAATGGACCGATTTTGATGTAGTTTTTTTTAAAGCTGATATTACAGAGAAGATTCTTAGCTATATTTCATGAAGATGTTCAGCCATTTGAAGGTTATCAGCTCATTTCCTACTTGACAAAAGGATTTTCAGCTTTTTGTAAACTTACACAGGTCCGATCGATTTGAAATGATGCACTGTTACCTAAGCATCATTCCCAAGACATGACAACCTTGAACTGATGCTGCAGCATCAAGGAATCTGTGGGATTCCCAACTCCTAAGGAATTACTGCAGATACAGCTCATAATAATGGTCGCAATGAGCAGGTGTTAGATAAATGATGATCGAGGCCTTGAGCTGATGTTGCACATTTGTGTCGGGGTTTTTTTATTATTTTAAATTAATTATTATTTATTTGGGTTTGTGTATTAGTTATTTGGACGATCTCCGTAGCCGAGAGGCGAGTATACCGGACTTGGTGTCGCTATCTCTGAGGTCCCGGGTTCGATTCCCGGTCGGTCAATGTAGAAAAATAACTTTTCTATATTGTCTCGGGGCTGGGTGTTGTGGTACCGTCATTCTGATTTCTGTAACACAAGTGCTTAAGCTACTTATCATAGGATCAGAGCAATGTATGTGATGTTGTCCGATATTTATATATTTATATTTATTTATTTGTGCTGTACAAGTATGTATGTATGAATTACGATTATATTCATAGAGGCAAAAAGTTATGTAGACGCTATGCGCCTGTTCGATTCCATCCATACTTCCAAGGACACCCTGTGTATTTCATTGTTACGACGCTTAAAGGCGTCTACATGGAATGCCGGCATTTTACACATACCACACAACGATCAAAACATCGATAGTTAACCTATAAGACCTTTAGTACACACCAGTTTGATTGACTTTAGCCTTTACTGCAAACGCCATAAGGTACATCAACCTCTCTCCTAGTAGTCCTGTTGCTTACACTACACTAGCTTGTTTGACTATAACCTTTATTGCTTAGAACATAAAGTACATCAAAGTACCTCTCCCGCTGCACCTGGGTTACCGGTTGTGCGTACGGCCTAAGGGCAAAGTACCAGTGACCCAAATGGCTGGACCGGTCGCGGGCAGGGCAGTCGGCCGAGACGTTAAGGAGAAGTTTCGGCTTAGAGACAAATTAGGTTAAGTTTTTTTTAAAATAAAATAAATTTTTACGTACCAAATACAAATACAAATACAAAATCTTTATTTGCTATTAAGTAGGGTACAGTACATTAAAAAATGTGGTCTTTGGTTTGAGACAGTGCCATGACCTACTTAGCCATAACATGCAAACATTAACGGTAAGACAATAAAAACATTTTACGTATAATCAATAAATCATCAGTACTTAAATTAGGTATTTATAGCAATAATGTCAACAGATATTTTTATTTTTGTTAGGGTTCTTTGTATTTTAAAAACTCATCTATACTATAAAAAGCCCTGTCCAACAACCAAGTACGCAACGAAGTCTTAAAAGCACGAAATGGAAGATCTTTAAAACTGCTTATCAATGTTAATGTAAACCAATGTTATGCAATGTAACGAAATGGTTAATAAATAATTTGAATTTGAATTTTTTGTCCTTTTTAAAACTATTTTATAGCTCTTTAAGTATGAGTACTTGTAATAAACCGTACTATCTTACTAATATTATAAATGCAAAAGTTTGGCTCGATAGATGTTTGTTACTCACATCAGAACACACACCACATCACACCATCACATCAGAACAGCTGAAATTTGGCACAGAATTATATTATAGCCTGAAATAATCAAATCAAATCAAATCAAATCAAATATCTTTATTGTTAGCTACGAGTTGTTTTTTCATGTGGGTTTCTTCTTTTAAAAGAGGTCTTTTTTTTTTCTTTTAATAAGGGGTCTCTACCCCTCCCTTTACTGTACATCAAAGTTATAGCTGTAGTTACATAGGTAGGTACATATAGATTAATAATATATTAATTAGTAACAAAAGTACATGCTTGTAGTTTAATGTATAGTAATTTAACTTACTAGCAACTTGTGTAAATAAGTGAAGTTGTGTATTTATGTTTTTATTAAAAAAAATAGTAGCAGTTAGGTAATTTTTATGTACGGTTCCTCAAGGATGCGAGATAATTCTCATAATAGATGGTGCTTCTTACGGTTAGATGTCGCTGTTCAGTTGGCAAACAATTTTGAACGTGAAAAAAATATGTAACTAGCTTTTGCCCGTGACCTTGTTTGCGGGGTCTTCTTTGCAAAACCATTTTAGTCTAAACTAAAGATCACACGAACAATGTCGCGGGCAACAGCTAGTTAAGACATAATTAGAGACTTTAAATAAAACTAATTTATTTCTGCAAATAGGCCTAAATTAAGCTCTTTTACACGTCCCAATTTTTTTGCCCTACCACTGCTTCAGGACAATTGTGGGCTAGTGCCGAGAAGAAGCAGCGCAAGAAACTCGGTCACTGTTGTCAGCCTCTTTTTAAATAGTATGTTTACATTACAAGATAAATGTACCTGTGCGAGCACGGCAGTATTTAATTCCATACATTTTTATGAATTAAATAGTCATTTACAGTGTAATAACCTTTTTTCATTCAAAGTTAAGATAAATGGTGTTAAAAAACAATGGGTAACCATGTAACTATCGATAGCCCTAATCGTGGCCTCTGTTATCTCAAATTTTGCCTTTTTTTCGAAAATTTCCTACTTGCATTTGGTTTTTGTCTAGCCATTGAGAAATAGAAACGTTTATTCCACACACAAAAGATTTTTAATTTTTTTATAAATTAGGTAGACGAAACAAAAATTATACAAACTGATGTCACCTGGTTGACGGTAATGTGTATTGTTCTTTAAATGTAATTTTAAAAATCTCTTTTACTACATTTACGCAAATCAATATTTCTATTCTATTCTGAAAGTTATTTTTTTCCGATTTTTGGCAATGTCCATGAAGGATTTAAATGTATTTTTTTTTACTTCCTTTTAAATCCTACCGGCCTGCCCTTAACACCGCTATATTTTGATCATGATGGGCCGACAACTGCTATAATTACATACGTAGTGTCGGAATACCTTTTAAGATTAGTTTTGGCTTCGTTTATCAAGCCGGCCATCTTTGTTACGGTCTGTTCTAGTGTTTTCCATAGAAGTGATTAAGTTTGCGGTAACTGTGTTCTTAGGAAAAACTTTCCATTACACCTTATTTGTACCGTGTGGGGACGGCCGTAAAAAATAACTTTCCTACAGCCAACAGGAGGAGTGTCGTAAGAGGCGACATTCCTGTAGCACGAAACGGGCAGCAGCATCTACATGAAGCAAATGTAATTAAAAACTGCGCTCGCCAACCCGCCTGTCAAGCGTGGCGAGTATTGGCAATCCCCCAATGACCTATGGGGGAGGCTTATGGTCAGCAGTGGACGTCCTATGGCTGAAATAATGATGATGACACCTTATTTATTTCTTTCTTGTACAAAGAGTGCTGGCCGTTTTTCTCGCCATGCCTGCATCAACGACATCCTTCGTCGGTCCCTTGCTACCAACAACGTGCCGGCCATACTTGAGCCGAACGGTATCGCTCGTGATGATGGCAATTCCCTGGCGGATGGGTCGGGCTCTGGTGTGGGACGCTACCTGTGTCGACACATTAGCCGCCTCCCATCTTTCCGGGACGAGCAGAGATGGAGGTGCGGCTGCGACAGACGCTGAATATAGGAAAAATAATAAATATCGGCAAATCAGCGCGAATTACTTTTTTATACCTTTTGGCGTCGAAACACTAGGTCCTTGGGGTCCCAACGCACTCTCTTTATATAAAGAGATTGCCAAAAGATTAGTTGACACCAGTGGGGACCCAAGGGCTGGCAGCTACCTCGCACAGCGACTAAGCATCGCAATCCAGCGAGGTAACGCTGCCAGCATCTTGGGTACCCTTCCACGAGGACCATTTTTATAATTATATATTTTCGTAGTTTTTATTTGTATATAGTATTTCATAGTTGTTTAAAGTATTTCATAGATGTATATATTATTTAAAAATTATTATAATTATTTTATAGAATTAATAATGTATGGTTTGTTAAATAAAATAACACTGACTGTGTTCAAAATACTCTTAAAAATATTAATTTAATTATACAGGTTATTGTGATATATTGTTGTATAGAGGGTACCTACATATTCATAAATAAGGTAGTCATTGTAAGACTCATGCTTTTGTCTCGTAATAAACGCGCCATACTAGGCTTTGTTAATGTAGGTTTCATCATCATCATCATTTCAGCCATAGGACGTCCACTGCTGAACATAGGCCTCCCCAATAGTCATAATAATATTAGTCATTTATTCTGTATACAGGGTTACATTTCCGTGAAATTGAGTGCCAATTTTTAAGGACCACTTAGAATCAGTAACTAAATCGATCTACTTAAAAATCTTTTTTTTTTTAATTATTTCTTTCTGCATTTGAAAAATAGAATACGTAGAAACCTTACGATTACTCGATTAAATTGCACCGTATGTGCACTGCGTGAGGGTCTTGTTGGAGCGGCGTCGGCGCACGCCTGTGATCTCTGATTAATGACTGCGCATCTCGCGTTTTTTTTCTTTTTTTTTCGGAAATTTTAAAGTAAATTTTACTCCAGAAATACGACGACTGGAATTTATTACGATAAATTAGTATTTTTATATTGTTCTACAGGTTATTTGCCAAATTTAAAAAATAAGATCTAGTGAACAATATAAAGAAGCGTCTTAATCTTTATTATTTTTAATAATCGTAATTATGTTACGAAGAAAATTTACTTTAAAATATCCGAAAATTAAGTCAATAGAGAGACTACGAAAGCCGCGCGGTCATTCATCAGAGGCGTAGGTACGGCGAGCCCACAAGGACCTTACGCAGTGCACATACGGTGCAATTTTTTCATGAATGAGTTAAATTATTAACGCGTACGTTTTTTAGCAGCGGATAAGAATAATCAAATGTTTAAAAAAATGTTTTTGTTCTTTGCATAGTTCGATTAAGTTACTGATTCTTAGCCACTCCTAAAGATTTGGCACCCCTTTGCAATGTAACCCTATAAAGACCTTATTTTTAAAATTTGGCACTACCTTGTAAGGTAACCCCTGTAGCCCTATTCCGGGCACTTATACACGTCCCAAAAATATAGATTTGCCCTACCACCGCTTCGGGACTACATAATATCGAAGACTACATATTTCTAAGCCTTTTAGTAAGTAACAAAACAAAGTTGTACTACTGCACTGAATCGAAAACATTAAAACCTAATTGCCCTTTCGCGTTTCCACTCCCTTTCAACAAAAGGTTACGTAACCAACATTTCTATTGCTTTGGAAGTGCATTTAGAATGTTACGCCATTTTCTAACGCATGCGTTTCTATCTAGGTAGTGATATTTTTATTTATTTATTGTATAATAGTTACACGAGCATTATGCCCAATTACATAACTAATCAATAGGACAAATAAATATATAAACATACACATTCACAAAAAGACAAAATCTTACATAAAATCGCCCCTCATTGGTCTGATATGTCGTTGGCAAGGTGATAAATCTAACGCATACATGCATATAGTCTTTTGATCGACGATACTACATAATTTAACTATCATTATGATTGTGATTATGAATTTTCATGCTTATTTTTATTTTATTCTATTAATGAGGTGTAAATTATATACCTAAATGGGCTTAATGGAACGCCCTTATTTTACATACTGTACAATACATTTTTTTTTTAATTAATATAGTAATTGTAAGCACTCTCGTAAGTAGGTATAAATTACATGGATGTCCAACCTAACAGTACGTCATGGCTGAATTGTTATTTCAATTGCTATATACAGTATTATAAGCTTCACGGTGGCAAGCTAAGTGGGTGAGCACTGAGCACCTGTGGTATTTACACGTACTTACACATAATAAGTGAGGATGTACAGTCGACATCAAAAGTAGCTATCACCATCATCATCATCATCATTTTAGCCACAGGACGTCCACTGCTGAACATAGGCCTCCCCCAATGATTCTAATCGGGTTGGATTGCACATACTCGCCACGCGTGACAGGCGGGTTGGCTAGCGCAGTTTTTTATAGCATTTCGCACGCAGACGCTGCTGCCCGTCTCGTGCTACAGGAATTAGTCGCCTCTTACGACACGCCTCCTGCTGGCGGTGGGGAAGTGTATTCTTTACGGCCGTCCCCACACGGCACACGTCATGTTCAGGTTGGTCGGTTGGAAAGTAGCTATGTATAGTATTGCGACGACCGTCAGGTGTAGTGGTTCGTGCTCCGGACTACAAAGCCAGCGTTTGCGGGTTCGAATCCCGCAAGGGGCAAATGTTGTTGTGATGAGCACGAGTATTTGTACTTAAGTCATGGATGTTTTATAAAAGTATTTAAGTAGGTTTATGCGTTATCTAGACTAGTACTAGAAGATATTATAAAATTATGTAAGTATGGTATTATGTTATGTTTAGTTTTATAATCATTAAAATTAAGACAGTATGTATATGTAAAATTTCACAATAAGCACTTTGCATCACTTTCCCCTTTCTTTATAATCGTCATCTACCTGAAGGTTGGCTGGAAGAGATCGCTTTTCGCGATAAGACCGTCTAAATTGTACATCTTTCTGTAAACATCAACTGTAACTTCTTTGTACGTTGTGTAACAAAAATAATATAGCTTTGGACAACGTTATCTGATAGATACAAATTAAAATGTATAATTTTTTGCATTAACCTTAACACAACATACATAACAATAGTATGTATCCATACACTAGTGGTGACTGAGTTTGTTCCGGCGTTTCTTCTCAGCACTTGCCAGATTGTCTGTGTCTTGTCTCGAAGCGCTAGTAGGGCCCAAAAAATAAGGAGACATGTTCTGCCACATATGGGCCAATAATGTTATTATTGACGTTCGTAAGTGGCAATTTTCTGTCCTAAACTGAATAAGTAATTTTTGACTTTGACTTTGACTACATATACATACTTACACCTAAATAATATATTACTTGATATGTCCGATGAAATGTCAAGGTGAACAACCGGTAATAATATTGCAGTTTGTGTCAAAGAGTAAATAAGTGTGTTGGGTACTCAGACAGTGAATTTTGGCAGAACTGGCAGGAGTATTTCCACAATCCACTAAGGTTTGCCTGGCCCAAAAATTAAAAGCCGGACTCTGATGCTTATTAAGCCTGACATTTTGAGATGAAAGCCTGACAACAAAAAAAATTTTTACTTACTAGCTTTCAACGGGGGAGGAGGAGGAGGAGGGGGGGAGGGCGGGAGTAGCTGTGCACAACGTTCGAAAAATTTTCTCGTCTTAGCCCTTGCCTTCACGCCGAAAAACGCTGAATTTTAAGATTAACGGTAGGATGCAAATCCTTGAATACCTACCTTTAATAACAAAATATTAGCGTTACGTTAGTAAATATATGAATAGTTCCTATGTTACAAGACTTCAAAAACAAGTGCGCGAAGAACGTGACCGTTTTTGGCGTATTTGACCCCCTTATTGTATAGGCCCATGACACTGGCCAAAAGCCCAACAACAAAAGCCGGACAGGCCGGACTTGTATTTATTTGGCTGGACACGCAATCAAAAAGCCTAACTATGTCCGGTTTTATCCGGACGCCTGGCAATGATACACTGTATAGTCTATTTCATTCCATACCTGTCGCATTCCTGTTTTAAACCACTGTGACCACGACACAGGATTCGTCGGTCCATCGAACTGGGGGGCGTCCTACACTACGTTTACTAATTGGTTTAATTTAAATAATCCTTTTATTAACTTAATCGTATACAAACCGGTTCAGGAGACGTATTTTTGAAGCATTAGAAATGAATCTCGAATTCGAACACGAAAACATTTCGTGTATGAAAATGGTTTCTATTGATTCCGATTTTACGCATTTTTTAACAAATAAGCAATAGGTTTTGCTATTAAATTGAAATCTTGTAACTATTTTTGTTTCACGCAAAAAATATTAAACCGTAAAGCAAAAACTCAATAACGAACGTAAATAAAAAGTTATTATGTCAAATCTCTTTCAACCATAATAATGTTTACTCGTCAATGTAATTCTTCCGTACTTTCTACTAGTAGAAAACGAAAAACGAGTGGGTAGGACCACTCGTAACAGAATTCACGGAATGAATTTTCAAAAATAGTGATTTCAGGAAATCGCATGCGAATCTTGAGACTTCGTATTCGGATTGGAATTCGCATGATTCAAAAATATGTCTCTGAGCAAGGTTCACTTTCGTTTCATTTTGTAAACTTTCTTAAGCCACTACATTTTTTATCTCGTAACGTTCTTTCTGGTTAAATGATACACGGGTTTACCCGATATGTGTACGGGTTACCCTTAACACGCCAAGCGGAACGTCAGGTGAGTTGTCTAATCATCAGTGATCGGAATAGGTAGATTGATTTGATGTACTTTGGTAGTGCTAGCATAATATGGATATGCCTTTTTTTCAAAACCTGATACTAAGAAATCCCGGAGGCATGTCCATATTAACGTCTATGTTTGAGATCATTGACCCCAAATCAATCTACCTATTCCGATCATTGCTAATCATCATCATCATCATCATCATCATTTCAGCCACAGGTCGTCCTCTGCTGAACATAGGCCTGCCCCATTGACCGGATGGAAGCGGCCTGCATCCAGCGATATAT
The DNA here is from genome assembly GCA_963576865.1 of Anania hortulata. Taxonomy (NCBI): domain Eukaryota; kingdom Metazoa; phylum Arthropoda; class Insecta; order Lepidoptera; family Crambidae; genus Anania; species Anania hortulata. Next base: position 9,339,015 of record OY756416.1, read on the forward strand.
CCGGGTTTATATCTCAAAGCGATATCTGCCACAGACATCCAGTCCCAGACAACTTAGGGGCAAACCGTTCTATTGAGAAGAGGTTTATTTGTGATGATGTGGTATTGTGAACCAAGATTATTAATTTAACCATTATGAGTAGGTATCAACTTTTGGGAGTACTTGCATCATCTGTGCTTACTATAAACTAGTGAATACCGCTAACTATTTTTCCTTGAAAGACTGGTAGAGACACCAAGGCATTGAGACCAAATTCCTACCTATTTACGATGCCAATAACAAAGTATAAAAAAAACAAATCTTAAAGTGAGTAATGTAATTACAAAGGAATTAGAACTATGAAATCTTTAATAAATGCTTTGAATATACATAATAATTATCTACCTACATTATTTTACCTTTCTATCTATTTCATAGCGATGGCCATAAGTCGCAAAAACATATAATTATTCGTATGAGTCTCCAATTGGAATATAGTAAATAAATACTCACCAACTATTTGAGAAGGACAAAACAGCTGTTTTAACACAATAAGTAGGATAAACTTGCAAAAAAACTATCGACACTGTTTTCTTGGACCAACTTTCACATTACACACACACAGAATAATGAGTTCCGCTTACACTATGATATGTCCACAGAACGATAAAACCGATTTTTATTAAAAAGAAATTTATCCGACCTCCTTCGGAATGTAAATAAAAATAAATTTAAAAAGAAATTAATTTAGCGGTATTATCGAAATTCGAACTACACATTCGAAATTTGAACATGCGCGCGTACTTTGCGTCCGATCACAACTGGCTCAAGACGAAATGATCCAACCGTAGCTATGCGTACGATAGAGATAGTAGATGGAAAATGAACGCGAGTGAGTGAGACGCGTATAGGGTGTCATGTAGCGGTAATTTTTTTCGCCTTTCGCGTCTACTTTCTAAAACGCCTCGAGGTGTATTCTGTCTGTCTTGTTGTTTTGGTGCTTTATAATATTGATTTCAAATTTCTTTTGATTTTTGTCGCTTGATGACTTCTTGATTTATCTTTCCTTGTAAACAAAAATACTTAATAATTAAGTTTTATGATATACACATAATTTAGCTGTATAAACAGTATTTTCGTTTTTTATTTTATCTATTACAATGACAAGAAAGCGACGAAAACTTTAAACGTTAGGACAAAAAAAATAATTGAAATAAAACATTACGCACCAAAGTCACTACGTCATCATACCCGTCAAATAATTACTAAATTCGACTACATCAAATGTGGCTCGTTGGTCTAGGGGTATGATTCTCGCTTCGGGTGCGAGAGGTCCCGGGTTCAAATCCCGGACGAGCCCGTGGGTATGATGCCTTTTGCATTTTTTTTTTCACTTTTATTTTTATTTAGCTTTAAATATTAATATAATTATATTTGAAATATAATAATAATTATTACAAAATTGTTCGTAAGCACACAACACATTGTTTAGGTTAAATAATTCCTTTTTTTTCTATAATTGTAAATATACCTATTTTTAAAGAAATCAAGCTCCTAAAAAGTTATAGCCCCTTTTTTCCGACAGTGCCATCTGTTGATAGATTGTAAAATCATCGAAAAGCATGGATGTAACAGAGTTGTACTACTCCACAGAAGATGGCACTACAATTAAGCACATTAAGAGTTATTGTGGAAAATAATTTTACTGCTCCCTAGTAGATGGCCATAGTAGAGCAAACATATGACTTTTTTATTTTGCCGGGTTATCGACCCGACAGACAGGCAAGCAGGTGTTTTTGTGAAGTCTTTTTTTAATCAATGTTTTATTTTACCGAAATCATCTTTTACTTTTAAGATAGGCATTGCAACAAATTCTTAGCTACTTAAGTAGTTGGTTAGTTTCGTACATTTCCGAGAAACAAGAAAATTATGGTATGGTGTACACCTGAAGACTAGGAGATCCTTTGGTATTAAAAGACATGCCAAACAACTCCTGCGCTGCGCCCCTTGTTATCAACAATGTTACAAAGTAAATCAACAAATTACAACTTATAGCATCCATTTCTTGCGAAAACAATGTAAAGTGCATATCCAATTGCCTCTTGTGTGTATTATTTTGTGTTAACAAAGTGTATTTATGTAAAAAAACATATTTAGTTGTAAAAATGTCTGGAATCAGCGGCAGTTCCAACAAAACCCCAACGATAGCATCGTTGGGCGATGTGAGTGCTCTGCTACAAACAGCAAAGAAGTACGAAGAACTGAATGTTATTGGAACAGGTAGGCCTCAATAACTTTTAACAATAACCTTAATTTTAACATGTGCCGGTCTCGGCTTTCGCGCAATATTTTAAAACAATACTGCTTATTAAAGTAATTTTTATAATTATTACAAAACCACATTAGGGGCCTATGCATATTTTCAAAGCCCTATTTATCTACCTACTTACTTATATAGTTTGAGCTGAATTTTTTTTTTGTTTTCAATAATTAAAATTATATACAATGTTTTTTGTATCTTTGATAAATACTGACATTAACCACAAAATTGGTCATCTAACTAATATGTATTTATTGTCAGTGCCGGATTGGCCCATAAACAAAATTAAGCAATTGCTTAGGGCATCATTTCTTAGTGAAAACCAGAAGCGGCACCAAAAAAAAATTTACTTAAGGATAAGGTGCCCCATTGCCTAGCTATGGCGTCAAGTAGTCTTAATCCAGCTCTAATTATATTGAATCTGCCCGCCCAGCAAAACAACACACAATTGATTTTAAATATTGTTATGTGCTCTTGTGTGACCATTTGATAGCCAAGTTAATTATTAAAAAAAAAAAAAAAAATTTAAATATTTATTTATCAGATTACAAAAGATCCATGTGTTAGTAACAGCAAGCTTATCAACTATGTTAGTACTTAATAGTTAAAAGCGACCTTGTTAACTTGTTTAAATGCTCGATCAGTGGACAGTGCCCACTGTCGGCTATGACTTGTAGAACATTGTTGCGGCTGCCACGAACTCGCCGTAGCAGAGAGCCGGCTTTTTTGCGCAGTATGGCCAGGAAACTTTCGACATCTGCGTACGCAAATATGCTTGAGGCACTACAGTATCGTGGCAGCCTCAACAATGCCCTGAAAGCATTGTTGTATTGTATGCGCAGAGCGTTATACGATTTCTGGGTGTAACTGACCCACAGAAATAAAATAAGAATTTACCATATTAACTTTGATTAATTTTACAATCTTCCAGTATCTAAGTACAAACTGATCAAATAAAATAAAATAATTAAAGTAAGATGCCATGCTATTTACTAACAAAAAGTATTGTTTACAGGAGCCTACGGCACAGTGTACAAAGCCCGTGATCTCCACAACGGTGGACAGATCGTAGCCATGAAGAAAGTAAAAGTGGCCCTTACGGAAGATGGCATTCCGCTGTCTACGCTAAGAGAAATTGCATTGCTAAGGCAGCTGGAGGCTTATAGACATCCCAATATTGTACGGTAAGATTATCTCATACTTGCATATTTTACTTAGACAAGTCCATAGACTCACTGACATGAAATGAATATAGACTGCTGTCAAATTATATTCAGGCCTATTTGATTATCGCCATTTTGGTGCTGTAGGCCACTGTATAGGCAGATGAGGGAGTATTGGGAACTAAATTAGTAAAAATTAAAAAGTTTGATGGTCAAATAATTAGAAAATCCAAAAAAGTATTGTCAACTGTACATGTGACACATCTAATAAGTAGGGTCGTTGTAAGGCTCTGCGGCAAGCGCAGCGTAGGATGTCCACCCGCAAGTTGAACAGACCACCTGGTAAAGGTTGCAGGATGCCGCTGGATGCGTGCCACTTCCAACCGGCCAATCTGGAATTCACAGGGGGAGGCCTATGTTCAGCAGTGGATGTCCCGTAGCTGAAATGATGAAGGATCTTAAATTTTTAATTAAAAACTTTAAAATAAATAGCTTTAAAGTATAATTTAAAAAAAAAAACAAAATAGTTCCATAATAAATTACAGAAAAACTTATTATAAATTTAGGACTTTTCCCAAGCAAGTTCAAATCGCACTTGTCTGGTATTAATCAACCTTTTCATTCCAGCCTACTGGACGTATGCCACGGAGGCCAGTCGGTGGAGCGAGATCAGCAACTCGTCCTCTTCCTCGTCTTCGAGCACGTAGAGCAGGACTTAGACTCGTACCTGAAGAGGGCTCCCGGGCCTCTATCGGAGAACAGGATTCGAGTGAGTGACTTGTTCAAACATCATTGATCACTTGACTTTCGATTCGAACCCGTAATTGCTCCATTAACTCGCACTAACTTTGTTTCACGTACGGTTGGCCAAGAAAGTGGTCTACCAGTTTTGTCAAAATTTTCTGTGTAAGTAAAATAGCGATAACTCAGATAAATAGAGAGAACTCATAGACTTATAACCACTTTCACCACTTGCTAATAAGTTTCGGATAACCTATCTGGCACATGTTTTGACAGATAACCCATACAATTAGCTCTCAAAGAAGTGCCAGGTAGGTTCATCATTTCAGCCATAGGACGTCCACTGCTGAACATAGGCCTCCCCCAGTGACTTCCAGATTGGCCGGTTGAAAGCGGCTCGCATCCAGCGGCTTCCTGCAACCTATACCAGGTCGTCTGTCCACCTTGTAGGTGGACGTCCTACGCTGCGCTTGCCGGTACGTGGCCTCCATTCCAGAACCTTTCTGCCCCATCGGCCGTCAGTTCTACGTGTTATGTGCCCCGCCCACTGCCACTTCAGCTTGCTTATTCGTTGGGATATGTCAGCAACTTTTGTTCGTTTACGAATCTCCTAATTCCTGATTCGATCTCGCAAAGAAACGCCGAGCATAGCCCTTTCCATAGCACGCTGTGCAACCTTGAGCTTTCTTATGAGGCCCATAGTGAGAGGCCACGTTTCAGTTCCATATGTCATCACTGGTAACAAACACTGGTTGTAGACTTTCGTCTTTAGGCACTGAGGTATTTTGGACGAGAAGACGTTACGTAGTTTTCTGAACGCTGCCCAGCCGAGTTGGATTCGACGATTGACCTCCTTCTCAAAATTTGACCTACCCAGCTGGATCACTTGTCCCAGAGACATATTTGTTAACAATTTCGAGAGTAGAGCTCCCAACTGATACTGGGTAGGGCGCAACATGGGCATTTGATCTTTGTTTTGTCCATGTTCATCCGAAGGCCTACTTGTTGGAAAACTGGACTAAGGCCATCGAGCATTGTGCCAAGGTCTTCGAGTGATTCTGCCATGACCACGATATCGTCGGCAAACCGAAGGTGAGTGATGTACTCGCCGTTAATGTTGATGCCGAATAGGTTATCTGGACCTTATCAGCAAGTGGTAAAACTGGCCCTTAACCTTTTTAACAATGAAAGACATACACAATTTTGACGTATTATTGTTATTTATTTGTTTTTGACATCATAGAAAGAGCATTAGTAGCTGTCAGAATATTTTTGCATGGGAAAATCAACCCTGTTGTTCCATGACTCGCAAATGATTTTCAACTTTATTGGTCGAATGTATCTAGTACTCGAACAAATTATGCGCATAATTCTGTTGTATGTCGCACACAATGAATATACTATAAGTAATACTTTCATTCTTTCGATCCTTTTTATTTCAATAGGGGTTTTATATGAGCTCGGCGGGAAACAAGGTTGACACTGTTTTGGACATACGCATACGCACGCGTGCACACAAAAACACACACTAATATAGCATATTGTTGGGTCAATTTGAGTTTGATTTTGATCATTATTCATTAGAGTTGCTTGGGGCTGCTTGACGACCGGTCTCGAGAAGTTTTATTTCAATTTAGTTTAAAAAAAAAATGCTTTACTGGTGTATGTTTAGTTTTAAGTGTTGGTATATATTTTATTTGTAAGAGCTCTGGATTTTGTAAATAAATAAAATAATGTTTAAAATCATATAATTTGTAGAGAGAGATGTATGTTTGTAGGCCGACTATCCGGCCACTTTCGTAGTCGCCGATTAGTCGGTGACTAATCAGCAAAAAGCGCAAACCGTGCTCTTAAACGGGAACTAACGCGATCGTTAATAGGTACATGTTTTACCTTTTCTTTGCCTGACGTTTCGGACGGGTCACCCGGCCGAAACGTCAGGCGTCCGGGCCCGGGTCACACCGACCGCGGTCACAGGCTGACTGGAACAGCGAAGTCTTCACTCCGTATGAGAGGTGGATTCTTCACCTACCCTCATAATATTATTTTCGAGCCAAGTACCGTCACAGACTACACAGATTTTTAAATGATTTTAAAACGTCATTAAAAAAAATAATACAGAGGTACGTCTTAGACCTAGTGTACATTAAATCCTAGGTCTAGAACATTGGTTTACAGTAAGTGTATGAGGCTATTGGCCTATCATAACTATTTGCCTATTGTAAAATTCAAATAAATATACTTAACTACCTACCTTACATTTCTCACTTTACTTACTTGTCTACAGACACTTAACAGTGACCGTTTTGGTCATACATGAACATGAAATGGATATTATGTGGTTGTATTTAACCATTCGCGAAAAATAAATCACATTTTACCTCATTTTACTACACTGATTGTCACCGGTCGAAACGGCAAATAAGAGGTAAAATGTAACCTTATTAATGGTCGCGTTAATTCCCGTTTTCATCATCATCATTTTAACCGTAGGACGTCCACTGCTGAACAAAGGCCTCCCCCAATGGTTTGTCATCGGGGGGATTGCCAATACTCGCCACGCTTGGCAGGCGCAATTTTTTTAAAAGATTTTGCACGAAGTCGCTGCTGCCCGTCTCGTCAGGAGCCTTTTACTACACGCTTCCTGTTGGCGAAATTCCCGTTTTAGCGTATATTGATAACGAATCGCGAAAGTTTAAAAGTAACATCTCTAATAATTCCCTCCCAGAGCATGTCGTACGACATCCTCTCCGGCATCGACTTCCTGCACTCGCACCGCATCGTGCACCGCGACCTCAAGCCGCACAACCTGCTGGTGACGGCGGCCGGCCGCGTCAAGCTGGCCGACTTCGGCCTCGCCAAGACCTACGACACCGAGATGAAGCTTACCAGCGTGGTGAGTAGCACGTAGATGTGTAGATGTAGTCAACGGAAGGTCAAAAAGTTAAAGGTCATTCACAAAGGTCATGAATCGATTTTAAACTTTAAGTCCGATACATAGAGATTAATGTTAATTGTGAAAATTGGACGTTTTGTGGTAGGTTAACCAACAGCACGTCAACGTCTGTACGTCGCGTTAGCAACGTTTAAAACCTTAACCTTTAAATGCATTGTTTTTTAGATTTTAAAAGCTTATTTAATGGATACTGTTTGATTCTACTATATATATTTTTTTGAAAGCTAAGATACAATTTGAAATAATTGCCCTTTTCATATTTTTATTAAAAAAAAATCCATTTTTTTTTTTTATAATAACGATCGAAGTATTTTTCTATGTTTTAAAAAAATTTTGCATTTCCGAATCCAGAAAGTTTTCTACCAAAACGTCTTTTTGAAGTAATACCTTCGACCTTCATCCAGCGACCTCCTGCAACCTTTACCAGGTCATCATTTTTCATTTACATACATACACTTACATCGTTAGTAAGTGTGAACTATTAGTTAGCAGATAGGTACGGTAAGTAGCAATGAAACTACCGTATATTACTGCTGTTGTTTGCTTCGCATCTGGAAGGGTCAGTAACATACTAACCAAAGTACCTTACTAATTATTATTAATAAGTACAATATGCTTAAGATTTTTGTCAGTGAAGTCAGTAATTTTTGGCCTTGATAGCGCTTCCACCAGTTCCACCGTGTATTTGGGACAAAAGATGATAGGTGTCATCCCTAGGATCACCCCAATTACCAGACACGTTTTTTTTTAAATTATTAGTAAATGGTGTCAAAATCCCGTGTCCCCTTCCTCCCCACACCCCTTGCCAAAGAAACGATTTTTAAATGACTATTTGTGAATGGTGTCAACATCCCGTGTGCCCTTACCCCCTCCCGCCCTTACCAAAGACAACCTTTTTTATAAATAATTGTGAATGGTGTCAACATCCCAGTGGTATCGGCTCCCCAGGTGGTGACCCTCTGGTACCGCCCCCCCGAGGTGCTGCTCGGCGCGTCGTACAACACGGCGGTGGACGCGTGGTCGTGCGGCTGCGTTCTAGCAGAGTTGCACACGCGCAGCCCGCTCATGGCTGGCACTTCCGATTCGGACCAACTGCACTGCATATTTAGGTATACATTCTTATTTGATTTATTTATGGACAGCTAACGAGACGTACACATCTATTAGCACAAAAACATTCGTGATTTAAACATTATTTGCGTGAAAGTCAAGTCAGCAATCCAATTTCCCGCCGTTCAGACTGTATCTGAAAATTATCTCAGTTACAAATGTAAGGGTGGTTAAATACTCATATTAGATTGGTGCCTGAAATCACACATTACAAATATATAAAAGAAGACATAATAAAACATCCCACGTTGTACACTGTGGAAAGCATCCACATCAATATCCACAATATCAATTTAGGAGACCCCGGCTGCCGTCGACGGCATTAACCGGAAAAAAACGCAAGATAATAGTGAACTTAGTGGACAGTACCCACCAGGGTTGTATTGGTAAGTGAATGAACAAAATTGTTACAGTGACTAAATATTATGTAAGATAAATAAAGTAAAGTATCCGCCCTATCATCATCATCATTGTCCTATGGCTGAAATGATGATGATGATAGGGGGATACTTTACTTGAACATAGGCCACTGCTCCACTGCTGAACATAGGCCTCCCCCAGTGATTTCCAGACTGGCTGGAAGCAGCCTGCATCTAACGGCTTCCTGCAACCTTTACCAGGTCGTCTGTCCACCTTGTGGGTAGACGTTCTACGCTGCCCTTGCCGGTACGTGGCATCCATTCTAAAACCGGCCGTCAGTTATTGAGACGTGTTGTTAATAGCTTATTAGCAAAAATATATGATTTACAGTTCTACGTACCCACTGCCACTTTAGCATGTTAATCCGTCAGTTTATGTCAGCAACGTTTGTTCGTTACGGGTCTCCTCATTTCTGATTGATCTCGCAAAGAAACACCGATAAATAAGCGCTTGATTGTTACTCGTCATCATCATTTCAGCCATAGGACGTCCACTGCTGAAAAAAGGCCTCCCCTAATGACTTATCATCAGGGGGGATTACCAATACTCGCCACGCTTGGCAGGCGGGTTAGCGAGCAGTTTTTATAAGATTTCGTACGAAGACGCTACTGCCCGTCTCGTGCTACAGGAATTAGTCCTCTCTTACGACACGCCTCCTGTTGGCGATGAGGAAGTATATTCTTTACGGCCGTCCCCACACGGCATTGTTACTAATAATTATAATTTATATTTTCACAGACTAATCGGCCGGCCCAGCAGACAGGAGTGGCCGGACAATGTGTCCATAGTACCGGACAGTTTCCCGGACTACCACCCTCAGGACTTGGCTGATGTGCTACCCAATATACATCCTAATGCTTTAGATCTTATCAAGGTAAGGAACATTCAAATAAAAAAGCTGACTCGCTCTTGCCAAGACTCGACCCCAGAACCCCTGCATTGGCTTTTCGGTAAGTCGGTAAAGCCGACTACCCGGCCACTTGTAGTCGCCGACTAGTCAGCGACAATCCGGCTTTTTCTTTTATTTTAGTATTTCATTAAATAAATAAATATTAGACAACATCACATACATGCTCTAATCCTGTGGTAAGTAGCCAAAGCACTTGTGTTACAGAAATCAGAAACAACGACGGTACCACAACACCCAGACCCGAGACAATATAGAAAATTTATTTTTCTACATTGACCCGACCGGGATTCGATCCCGTCATTAGAACAAACGGGCTCCGAATGATTCGCCGAAAGTATGACATATATTTCTTTCGGCGAACCGAGCTGTCGGTAAAAAAATAATATTTGTGTCGATGAACGATGAACAGTGATTTCTATGTACAATTATATCGTTCAAGGCTAATTCTGTAAATCATTCAGGGCTCAGAACAAACTTACACATTATTGTTTTATTTTTACACTAAAACACCGTTCTGACCAAAGCAAAAATCATGAAAGAATGCGAAGTAAACAAAACATGTTTTGACACGCTCGCAAGCGCGGTAGCGACTTGCGTGCGAATTGGCTGTAAACGAAGCGTCACGGAAATTGCCGAATGCCTCCAAAACCGATCGGCCGAGTATTCGGCCTTTTTACAACCGACTTATCAGCTAGTCGGCAACATCTCTAATAATTTAAGTTATCTTTTTAGGGTAAATTAACTAAAAATATTTATTTGAACTATAACACATTTTACAAAACATTGTGTCATTAACAAATGCAGTAGTCAGAGACTGCGTCGCAGTTATCAGCGCCCACCTCAGAACAGTTGGGCGTATCAGACATTATAGTGCTACAAAAACAATAATTAAATATACTTAAGTTAAACAAAAACTAAGAATACAAAAAGTATGTAAACGTTTGTGTGTATGATAAGTTATTTTGTGTTTTAATTGCAAAAGGAGAAAACGATAAGATCCAACAATAAATAAGTTCTATAAATCGAATATTTTATGTTTTCGTTTCAGAAAATGCTAGTATTCGACCCATCGAAAAGACTGACGGCGCTGGACTGCCTCGAGCACCCTTACTTCACTGAAGAACCGTTGACGTAACTCTTGTAATAGTACCTTTTATTTACCTCTTAGTTTCTCGTACGCTAGGTAATAATTTAAACGGACGCTACGCTGAATGTAACTTTGAATGTTACTATTGGTGAAGTGTCAGTTCGACTTATTCTATTAACCAAATATCACTTCGACGATTGCACAGGCCGAAAAAATTCTTCGAAAATTGCATTACGCCAAATGTTACTTCGACGATTGCTTTTGGCTACATGTCACTTTGATGCAATTATAAAATATCACCTCGACTATTTTAACTGTCCAAATATCACTTCGATGATTGCAATTAGAAAATATCAATTCGACGATTGCAATTATTATTGGCAAATGTTACTTCGACGATTGCTTTTGGCCAAATTTTATTTTAAAGAGAGCAAATATCACTTCGACGATTTCTTTGGCTAAGTTTCCTAAGATTTATTTTGATAGATGTCACTTCGATGTTTTCTATTAGTACAAAGAATACAAACCATTATCGGCGATGGTCGTCTATCCCTCTCTATTTACTTAGATTTAGAGGGGATAGCACCAACTAGAAATAATCTGAGACCCACGTACGAGAGACTAAGGGTTTTGTAAATGTAGAATTCGAGTACAGCACGTCATCCTACCACAAAACGTCAAATATTCTCAATGGGCTAGTTTCCTAAAAAAATCTAATTAGTCCGTTAGTTGGTTTAACAGAAAATATTGGACACGTATTTTTTCTTTTCTCAATCAAACAAAAAATGATGAAGATATAGCCCGTTAAAGTTCCGCATAACATTTTTTAGCAAGGCGTGACGTCACGTGCTCACTTTGATGCGCTTTATCTTCGTCAGTTTTTGTTTGATTGACAAAACACAAAATATGTGTCAAATATTATTTGATAATGTAACTGACGGACTAAATCGAATAATCATTTTTTGACCCAGGAAACTAAACTATTGATATTGATCTCTACGTGTCAGACTTATGGTTGAAAATCGATTAACCTTTAACTTTTTGTGTAGGTTGACCTACCGTTGACTACATAAACTAGTTAGATTAGAAAACCTAGTTGCTTTAAGGTGTAGTCCTAAGCAGGGATCGGAAACCGGTTATTTTACTATGAACCTTAACCGGAATAATAAAGGTTTTCGCTAAATAATGAAAAAATGAAAAATGAAAAATATTTTATTCATAAAAAACAGTGGGTTATTTAGAATTAGAGGTTGGATTCTCCTTTTAAGTGAAATAACACTTGTGCCAGGAGAAACCGCTCTCCTGTAGCAAGATATAGTAGGTAAACAATATGACACAATTAATGATCTTACATTTTGTAACTAAAAATAATAATAATAATAAGGCAAGTTTTCGGTGTGATTGTAATGTGTGATATGAGAGAATGTATAAATCTGTTACGACTTGCAAGTGTCGACGTGTATGTGTGTGTGTGTGTGTGTGTGTGTGTGTGTGTGTATGTGTGTGTGTGTGTGTGTGTGTGTGTGCGTGTGTGTGTGCGTGTGCGTGTGCGTGTGTGTGTGTGTGTGTGTGTGTGTGTGTATGTGTGTGTGTGAGGGTGGTGTGTGTTAAATAATTTATTGTAATTAATGATTTGTTATTGAGCTAAAATAAGCATGTTTTCAGTTTCCTCATAATTTAAAGTTTTTATCCATTCCGTCACAAGCTTTCTGCATTCAAATTTAGTCTTTGTATAAATTTTAAGAATTTTATTAATCCGATTGTACAGTTTGGATGATTGATGAGTGTACTGATGTCTAGCAAAATGCGTTCTGCATTTACTTATTTTAGCAACCTTGTCATATCTTCTTTTAGAAAGTATGGTAGTGTCGACTGGCAATGTCTTATGCTTGGCAGCAATTGTGTGTAGAATATACAACTGTCGTACTGTTAGTAAGTCGGTTAATGAGTAAAGACTAATAATCATCACATACTCCAACTACCGACTTAAAAGCTATTTTAAATTTGGTTTTATGGTCAAATCTTTACAACTACTATCAAATATTAGAAATGGGTCTTATACATTCTGAAATAAATATTAACCGGTTCCGATCCTTGGTCCTAAGTAGTTTGTTCTAAGTCCTATTCATATACTGCCGTCGTGAGAAGAAAAGAAGTATCTCGTCGTTTCGTTTCAGCCGTAGGTTATCTACTGCTGAACACAGGTATCCCCGAAAAGGGGGGATTGCCAGTACTCGCCACGCTTGGCAGGCGGGTTGGCGAGCGCGGTTTTTTTATAATATTTCGCACGCAAACACTGCTGCCCATCTCATGCTACAGGAATAGTCTAGTTTCCTGGGTCAAAAAAAGATATTTCTATTTAGTCCGTCGGTTAGATTATCGAAAAATATTGGACCCGTATTTTGTCTTTTGTCAATCAAACAAAAAAATTACGAAGATAAAGCGCATCAAAGTGAGCACGTGACGTCACGCCTTGCTAAATAGTGTCGCAAGGCGTGACGTTACGCGGAACTTTGACGGGCTATATCTTCATCATTTTTTGTTCGATTGAGAAAAGAAAAAATACGTGTCCAACATTTTCTGTTAAGCCAACTGACGGACTAATTCGATTTTTTTACGAAACTAGCACATTAGTCGCCTCTTACGACACGCCTCCTGTTGGCGGTGGGAAAGTGGATTCTTTACGGCCGTCCCCACGCGGCACAATCTCATTATGTAATACCAAAAGTATCTGATATTACATAATTAGAAATTAGAAAAAATACTAGTATGTAGATGCGTCCTGTAGGACAAGTAGACAAGACGGCAAGCGCAGCGTAGGACGTCCACCCACAAGGTGGACAGATGACCTGGTAAAGGTCGCAGGAAGACGCTGGATGCAGGCCGCTTCCAACCGATCGGGAAGTCACGAGGGGAGGCCTATGTTCAGCAGTGGACGTCGACTGAAATGATGATGATGATGATGTAGATGCGTCCTTTTCCTCTGATTCAGAATATGAACGTAACTTAATTCGAAAAAAAAGACAGATACCTCTTTTACTTATGACGGCAGTGTATTAGTCATATGATTCACCCACCTCAGTGTTTAAGTTTATCATTTTTGCTCAATTTTACGTTGAGTTATTTTCGTTAATCTCATGGAATTATTTCTCAATCAATGCTACGCTATCTTATACAATATGTACACTACTCGATATTTAGAAAGAGATGGCTGTTTATCGGTTAACTTCAGTTTGTAGAGCGTCGTCTCTGTCATGTTTGAAAAGACACTCGGCTAACTTCGGTTTTGTGTTGCGTCGTCTGACTTGTTTAGAAAAAGAGAGCTAATAATCGGCTAGCTTCGGTTTGGTAGAGCGTTGTTTTTGTCATGTTCAGAAAGAGAATCGGCTAACTTCGGCTTTGTATTGCGTCGTCTCTGTCATAATTATTAGTAAGAGACAGCTTATGATCGGCTAGCTTCGATTTGGTAGAGCGTTGTTGTAAGCATGTTCAGCCTGCCTAGCATGAGCACTAAAAACACGATATGATATAGCGAAATATCGACACCCAACTGTAAAAATATGATCGATATAGCCGCCATGTTGAATCGCCGTCACATATTAAGATCGCTGTTTCGATAAAAATTTAAAATGGCGGCTAAATCTGTCATATTTTTAAAGTTGGTGTCGATATTTCGCTATATCATATCGTGTTTTTAGTGCTCATGCTAGGCAGGCAGAAAGACACTCGGCTAACTTGAAACTTCGGTTTTGTATAACGTCGTCTCTCTTATGTCTAGAAAGAGACTCGGGAAACGATCGGCTAGCTACAGTCTTGTAGAGCATGGTCTCTGTTTCGTTTAAAAAGAGACAGCTAATAATCGGCTAACTTCGCTGTTGTAGAACGTCGTCTTTGTCATGATTTGAAAGAGACAACTAATGATCGGCTAACTTCGGTTTTGTATTGCGTTATCTCTGTCATGATTAGGAAGAGACAACTAATGATCGGTTATGTGTATTTTCTTAGTACAAGTAATTTTGTTGTTCCTTAGAATATTAATGTTATTAATTAATGCATTTACATAGTTAAATAATTATTTTTAACATAAGTACAGTTAATAAAGTGTTTAATTACGTAATTTTCAATACTTCGGTGCTAAGGTTTGCGTTGTCGTTATAAAACATTAGTATGCAGTAAAAGAAGGCCTTGATAATATTTATTACTAGCTTTTGCTCGCGACTTTGTTCGCATAGTCATTAATTCAGAGACATCTCTCTTTCTCGGTATGCGTAGAACAAGTTACTAAAGTTTCATCGAATTCGGATGGATGTTTTAGAAGCGTTTACCGACACAAACAAATGTTGGACAACATTACATGTAATGTACACATATATGTGTATACATTTAAAAATATGCGTATTATTTTTTAAAGTTTTTTTTTTTACAAATTCTATCGGCTGTTTTGTCATTTTGTATGGGAAGTCGATAAATTTGCAAAAGTTGGTGACTATTATATAGAATATATGGTTACAAGGTTATCCTTAACTTAGTGAACACTCTGTATATTGGTCTAGCTTAACGGTTTTTTGTTCCTATGGAATAAAAACTTATTTCTCCTTATTAATTTCAAAGTCAAAGTCAAAAATCATTTATTCAATTTAGGACAGAAAATTATAATAAATAAATAAATATTGCTTTGATCCTGTGATAAGTAGCTTAAGCACTCGTGTTACAGAAATCAGAAACAACGACGGTACCACAACACCCAGACCCGAGAGTCGAGACAATATAGAAAAGTTATTTTTCTACATTGAGCGACCGGGAATCGAACCCGGTACCTCAGAGATAGCGACACCAAGTCCGGTATACTCGCCTCTCGGCTACGGAGGTCGTCACTTATGAACGTCAATAATAACATTATTGGCCCATATGGGGCAGAACATGTCTCCTTATTTTTTGGGCCCTACTAGCGCTTCGAGACAAGACACAGACAATCTGGCAAGTGCTGAGAAAAAACGCCGGAACAAACTCAGTTTATTCATTCTGAAACCTGCGCAGACGAAGTTGCGGGTAAAAGCTTGTTCATTAATGAAACGTACAACAAAATTTGCTCAATAAGTTTTACTTAACGAACAAATAGAAAAACATATTTTTATATCTTTTGAAATGCAAAAACATTAAAGTACAGTATTTTGATAAGATTTTACATTGTATAAAGTATTTTTATACACACTATGTTTTGTAATTACTTGTAAGTAATGAATAAAAGTATTTTGACTAATTGTCTTTCTTTATTAACTAACAAATTACGTTAGTCTGCCCCCCTAGCATGACCATCAAAACACGATATGATATATGATATGATATGATATAGCGATATATCGACACCAACTTTAAAAATATGATAGATAAAGCCGCCATTTTGAATTTTTATCGAAACAGTGATCGTAATACGTGACGTCACCGGCACGGCGATTCAACATGGCGGATCTATTATATTTTTACAGTTGGTGACGATATACCGTTATATCATATCATATCGTGTTTTAGTGCTCATGCTACGGAGACTGCAGGTATAGTAGTTTGCGCATTGTACTACAAAACGGTTGCGGGTTCGAATCCTGCAAGGGGCAAATGTTTGTGTGATGAGCACGAGCATTTGTACCTAAGTCATGGATGTTTATAAATGCATTTAAGTATGTTTATCCGTTATCTAGTCGTCGTAGTACAAGCTTCGCTTATTTAAATAAATAAATATTGGACATCACACATTGCTCCGATCCTTATGTAAGTAGTTACTCACTTGTGTTAAAGAAATCAGTAACAAACCCAGCCCCCCTAGCATGTCTACGAAAACACGATATTATATGATATAGCGATATATCGACACCAACTTTAAAAATATGATAGATAAAGCCGCCATTTTGAATTTTTATCGAAACAGCGATCTTAATATGTGACGGCGATTCAACATGGCGGCTATATCTATCATATTTTTACAGTTGGTGTCGATATTTCGCTATATCATATCATATCGTGTTTCAGTGCTCATGCTAGGCAGGCTGACCTAAGATAACAACCCGACCGGAACTCAAACCTGGGTCCTTAGAGATGACGACGCCAAGTCCGGCGTGCCCGCCTTTGCTACGAAGGTCGTCATATACGTGTTAGATAACATACTTACCCATAAAAAAAGAGAAATATTTATTAAACCGAAAAAAGTTAGTATTGTGTGAATTCGTACATACATCTTTGTAAAACATCAACAACCTCCTAGGGGCTGATTCTGGTGCACAAATACAACTATTTTTTATGGGACCAACATTGAAATCACAAAATCAAATTAACTTCGACATACTAAGCCGCCACCAGCTGACATCAGTTTGTATGGAGCAATTTTTTTTTTTTTTATTGTTGGCCCATAGAATAATTGTATTTGAGCACCAGAATCAGCCCCTAGGAGGTTGTTGATGTTTTACAAATAACCCTGTATATTGATGCAATTTTTTTTACTGTACTGTTATTTTAGTCTGTGATATACAGTGAACGCATAAACTTATGAATTTACTGGTGATGTATAAAAAGAAACACAAAATTATATGAAATCGTAAGCAATTTATTATATAAACATAAATATTCAGAATCAGTCTTAGTCTAAGTTACAGTGATCAAGTAATTATCACATATAGATCTTACTAATAAATTAATTTATTTGTGTCACATCTAAACATTCTAATTGGCACAGTATAAAAGTTTGCAGTAGGTAATAATAATTTATTTACTTGAACTACCTCACATGGTGACTTTCAATCTAATTCCAGGAACTATTTCCAATTAATTTCATCCTATCATATGTTATCCTAAAATTAACCGTTATGTAGGTAATTTATTAATGTTAAAATGTATAAAATATAATGGCTAGAATATGTTCTTTCTTGAATTAGTAAAAAAGTTGGAATTCACCATCATCATATCGTATGGCATTTATAGCGGCTTCAATCCTAATTTAAATGTCGAGTGCCAGTTGGCGTAACCAGTCCTCAGCGGCTGGGGTAAAAGATTAAGTTCCCGCAGGCCACCAGGAAAACAGTACAGCTGGCAATCGTTGGCAATATGCGCCAGGGTCTGGTCTGTGGCACCACAATCACAGGCCGGTGACTCCCTTAGCCCCCAATTATAAAGGTGGTGATTGGAATTTATTTTAACTTATTAATATTTAAGTAGCATTAATCCTTAACTTTATAATTAAAGAAAAATATATAATATTTTTTCTCAATAACGGCCAATTTTGGGATAGGGTGTGTAAGGATATATTTGCAGTATTCTTTATCAGTATAAGTATAAGGTCTTATCTAATTATTAAACTAGGAAAGTCCGTTGGATTGTCACAAAATATTGGACACGTATTTTTCCTTTTCTCAATTGAACAAAAAATGATGAAGATATAGCCCGTTAAAGTTTCGCGTAACGTCACGCCTTGCGACACTTTTTAGCAAGGCGCGAGACGCTATATCTTCGTATTTTTTTGTTCGATTGACAAAAAACAAAATACGGGTCCAATATTTTTTGATAATCTAACTGACGGACTAAATAGAATAATCTTTTTTTGACCCAGGAAACTAGCCTACACTACTGCTCATACCTTCGATCCAGAACACGATAGATGTTACTATATTATTGAGTAGAAAAAAGGACTATAAAACAATTAATAATCTAGTTCTAACGTATGCCTTAACCGCAAACGTTAAGGCGCAGTTTTGTTTGTGTCGATATTAACACAAGTTCGTTTTTTTTTTTTTTTGAATGGACCTATGCTGGCACCTGAGGGCTTTTTCCAGCTTCACCGGGCAGATTTGGCGAGTACAGAAGGTACTCAGCCTAGAGAGCGGCCGGCCAGCGCGTACCTCGTCCGCGTCCGGTCCCCATACTAGCGGGCGCGATCGGACCGTGCCGAGTGCTGACTAGTGGTTGTACCGTCATGATCCTTGCTGCGCTACAGACTAGTCTGTGAGCGCAAGCTAGACCACACAGGCTCCAATCTAGTGGGCCAGATCGAAGGAGAAGGACTGGGCCTCAAGGGCGCCTCTGTAGGCTCGGACCTCGGCTTGGGCCGTCGTCCGATGGCCGGACAGGTGAGAAGCGGCCAGGCACATGTCTGTGCCTGCCGAAATGGAACGAGGACACGAGTTCGTAAAAATCCGGTTTCATTTTATTTTGACACATCTGCAGCAACTACCCATTATAAATACAACTCTTAAGGTCTTAGAAATAAAGTACAGAATAACTTATACAAAATAAGACCCCACATTGAAGTGAGGCGTTATTTACTCGGCCGTGTTTGAGTAGCTGATAGGTTATCTAGTGTATTTTTGATCGAAGGCTCGAAACAAAAAAAAATCTATGGGACCGATATAGAAAAAAAATGTTATGTTAAGCAAAAAAAAGCAAAACAACAAATTTTTCCATACTACCTGAAATTTTAATAACTGGGCTATTTAGTATGGGGATTTCGATGTTTGTTAACTGTCAAAAAGTTAACCGACCTTATACTCCACAAAGTAATGGTATACAGAAGGTGGACTTGATTTCACTTGTCATTCTCTACCAGTCAACCTTTAGGATAAGTACAGATTATATGTAATACTTAGTACAATTTTTACACAAGATCTGTAATATTGCATAATCTTATTATTGTAATTTAACTACAAAGTCACAGGTAGCATTGATTATGGCATCAACAGTAGAACTAAGTAAAAATACCGGGCAAGTGCGAGACGGATTCGCGCACAGAGGATTCTGTACATACATGGTAAAACATTTTTTGTAACAATAAATAAAATATATTTTTGTTGCCTTTTGACTGTTAAAGTGTTAAGTGACAATATGGGCTGCTATCAATTTTGAACTGGGGTATTCACTTAAAAATTAAATTTTAATCCCTTAACGTACTTAATACTAAGTTTGTATTATACAAAGATTTGACTGAAAGTGAAATATATGTATACAATGTGTTAATTTTACACTTGATCAAACGAAATGTGCTTTTACGTGTGTGTACGCTGTGTTTAACGATCTTTTTTTATCTAGGATACTAGATACTAATCTAGGATACTAGGATACTAATCGAAAAAAAAAATTTATGTAAACTATTTCAAAAATAAGGGCATTTTAATTTTTGTTTTTGGTAAAATTCCCATCTTTCGGTTTTAAATTATTTTCTCTTTAAGTAAACGGTGTAATTTTTTCAAATTAGTTTTATTTAAAAGCTAGAAAGATTAGCTAGCAATAAAAATTAAAAAAGACCTAGGATTCACAGTAGAAAATTTGTTAAAAAAATAATAAGATAATTTTTTTGTTAAAAAAATGATTTTTTTAAATATTTTTGGTCTGTAACTTCAAAACTAGCACATTGAGGTAACTTTTTTAGCATGTTTTATTAAACTGCATGATTTAATCTACAAGTTCTCCAAAATAACATGGGTTCTTCAAAAAAAATTAAAATGCCTTTATTTTTTAAATAGTTTACATAAACTATTTTTTTTTTTCGATTTTAAACGATAATTTTTTATCTAGTATCCGCACATTTCGTTTGATCAAGTGTAAAATTAACACATTGTATGTGTCAAGCACACTCAAAATGTGACTAAGTTATCCGTTTTGACACTAACTTAATAAAATATAAAGGTTTATGATTATCACAAACGGTACTAGAGTATTGAATGTAGACACAGCAGTGTGTCGAGCCAAGTTGGAAGAAAGGATATAATTTACTGAGTATTGGATGCTCTCGTGTCATATACTTTTTTTCATTTTGAAAAAATATAACATGTTATTTGCAAATTGGCACAGTATAATAATCTATTAATTAAAATTAACGTTGTGAAAAGAATATCGATATTCAACATAGTCGATATATCGTTATTTTAAAACATAATTTATCATTGAATAATATATCAATAATTTTGATGTATCGAGCATGCCTCGGTAAGTTTGGATTTATTTTTACGTTGCACATTATTGAGTATATAATTCGCATTATTGTTTTTATTATGACATCACATAGCCTATGTCTAATGTCACCCAGAAGAACTTGAGGATTAAAATTTTAAGAACTTGAATTAGAATGTTAGTCGTGCGGTCGTTATGGTAAATTAATTAAACTCACGCACAAACATACATGAACTCTGAAAACATTACTACATTTCTTTTTTTGGCAGTCGTGCAGAAATAGACTCTACCAATCGTCTTCGTCTTCTATTTCTAGAATATCTACAATACAAGTACACCGTAATTCGTGATATTTTACTGACGCTTTAGTAGGAGGGAAGAGAGGACAGTTCAAGTTTAGACTTGTTGCTGGATTTAACAAATAAATATTAGACAACATCACATAAATATATTGCTCTGATCCTAAGGTAAGTAGCTATCACTTCATCATCATCATTTTAGCCATAGGACCTCCACTGCTGAACATAGGCCTCCCCCAGTGACTTCCAGATTGGCCGGTCGAAAGCGGCCCGCATCCAGCGGCTTCCTGCAACCTTTACCAGGTCGTCTGTCCACCTTGTAGGTGGACGTCCTACGCTGCGCTTGCCGGTACGTGGCCTCCATTCCAGAACCTTTCTACCCCATCGGCCGTCAGTTCTACGTGCTATGTGCCCCGCCCACTGCCACTTCAGCTTGCTTATCCGTTGGGCTATGTCAGCAACTTTTGTTCGTTTACGAATCTCCTCATTCCTGATTCGATCTCGCAAAGAAACGCCGAGCATAGCCCTTCCCATAGCACGCTGTGCAACCTTGAGCTTTCTGATGAGGCCCATAGTGAGAGGCCACGTTTCAGTTCCTTACGTCAACACTGGTAACACACACAGGTTGTAGGCTTTCGTCTTTAGGCACAGGTATTTTGGACGAGAAGACGTTACGTAGTGTTCCGAACGCTGCCCAGCCGAGTTGGTTTCGACGGTTAACCTCCTTCTCAAAATTAGACCTACCCAACTGGATCACTTGTCCCAGGTAGACATATTTTTTAACATTCGAGAGCTATCACTTGTGCTATAGAAATCAGAAACAACAACGGTACCACACAACATCCAGACCCAAAATAATAATAGAAAAAGGTTCTTTTGAAAGAAAAAAGTTAGGAAAGTTGCACAAAAAATCCTTTATATAAACTAAAGACAACACGAACGAAGTCGCGGGCAACAGCTAGTAATATACATGGCTTCATGAAGTCATATTTCACCCCTTTGCTTTTGGGGTTCAATGTAAAAAAGAAATATTTGACAACATCACATAGGTATACTGCCACACTTGTATTGTCTGTTTTTTTTTGCAAAACTTTGCTCTTTTTTCTTATTTATTAAACAAGAAACTACTCTACCAAAATTTCGATTCCATTTCATTTCGAAAAAAGTCGATTTTATTTTACTGAATAATTTAGGTAAGTAGTTCTTTTCTTCTTTGTAAAAGGAATTACATAATAAAAGTAATATTTAGCGATGGCTAAACTTATGATCTGTTTATTAACAATCGCCAGATTCTCATCGACCCAATCATCAACACTTTCTCCTTTTATCTTTACTTTTTGCAACGGAAACTCTTCAATAGACTATTTATATTAATTATTATATTTATTACTAGCTGTCCCGGCGAACTTCATACTGCCTCGGTTTTTTTGTGAATTTTTCCATGGTTTAATAGTTATTCTGCTATTCGGGACGGAGACAAATCCAAAAAATCATATATAATAAAAATCGACCCAGCCGTTTTTGACTTATAAATGGTGTAACTAACCCGACTTTGTTTTATATACAGGGTGTAACGAAAAGGCTAAATTACATAAACTTTTTCTATGGGACCAACATCGAAATCGCAAAAAAAAAAACACTTGCCCATACTAAAACGCGACCAGCTGGCATCAGTTTGTATGGAAACGTCAATTTTTTTTGAGATTTTGATGTTGGTCCCATAGAAAAAGTTGATGTAATTTAGCCGTAGAATAACCCCTTAAAGTTTTATTTCACCTTTTCGTTACACCCTGTATATTGATTTACCTACGGATCTAACCTACTACTTCAATTGGGTTTCAAAATATAATTGCGATTTGTAAAACAAAATTCCGTAACCATTGATTACACCGTGACTAAATGGGATTTTCGTTGAATCTACTACGATTGCTATTTCAGATAGCTAATAAAAAGTGATAAAGCAAATATGATGTTAATGATATTAAATACTCAAAATAACCTACACTAAGGGGGTATAAAAATCACTTATTTAGTTCATTTCATTCATTCATAAATAATTATCTGCGCAACTTTATTAATCTTTCCTTTCAAAAGAACCTTCTCCTGACAATAAAACAAAACAAATAATGAATAATCGAAATTGTTCCATCCGTTCACGCGTGATGCGATAACCAAGGGAAATAGAGATTCATTTTTATCTAAACAGATTTTTTTCTCATGAATTAGTAGAGTCGGTATCTTATAGATATTATAATCTCAGTGTAAACACTTCCATACAAAACTACGGTAAGCGATATAAATGTATATCTTAAGATGTAATAAATATTTCATAATTACAATTTTGATATAGGATCGGATGGACATAGGTTACTTTCTATTCCGTAAAAAAAAACACATTTCTTACGGAGTGCGAGATAAATGGCGCGTAAACGAACAAAAGTCGCTGCCATCGCCCAACAGATTAGCAAGCTAAATGCAGTGGGCGGGGCACATAGCACGTAGAACTGACGGCCGATGGGGCAGACACGTTCTAGAATGGAGGCCATGTACTGGCAAGCGCAGCGTAGGACGTCTACCCTCAAGGTAAACAGACGACCTGGTAAAGGTCGCAGGAAGACGCTGGATGCAGGCCGCTTCCAACCGGCCGATCTGGAAGTCAATGGGGGTCTATGTTCTGTAATGTAATGTAATGCTTTTAAAAATAATTTCACAATTACCTTCCATTTGAATTTGTATCGCCTATATCGCACCGCCCACAAAACGTCTCTGTTTAGCCTAATGGTCGACTGGTAGAGAATGCCTCATGGCATTAAGTCCACCTTTTGTATGATTTTTAATCTGTGCAATAAAGTCTAAATAAATAAATAAATATGTTCAGCAGTGGACGTCCTGCTGCTGAAATGATGATGAAATGTCGCTATTCTGTTGCCACAAAATTTGAATGTGTAACAATAATTTACTTTCCGTATTCGACGCGGGTGGAGTCACGGGAACAGCTAGTAGCTAACAAGTAAATATACAGGGTTATTTGTAAAACATCAACAACCTCCTAGGAGCCAACATTAAAATCGCAAAAAAAACACTTCTCCATACTAAGTCGCCGACCAGCTGACATCAGTTTGTATGGAGCAGTGAATTTTTTTTTTAGATTTCAATGTTGGTCCTTTAGAAAAAGTTGTTGTATTTAAGCACCAGAATCAGCCCCTAGGAGGTTGTTGATGTTTTACAAATAACCCTGTATAAGCAACCTAGTAATTCTGCGAACCGACCATGTTTGTATTTGTGCGTTAAAACAATCAGCTGATTGAACGAGCCGACTATTAAATTGTCTACACTGCTATGACCTTCATTGAATTCGACAGTTAACGCACAAGGCAGGAACGAACAGAAACTTCGCTTTGCTATTATTAACAATTGGAAACATAATTATTTAAAAAAACTATTCCCTTAAATTGGTGTATTGTTGGTGACTTTTTGCAGAAAAAAACATTTTATGTCATATCCGTAGTGCTTTTAAATCTCGAGATATGGATTTTATGAAATAAAAGAAAAAAAAAATTACCAAAATTTTAAAATGGCCGCCATTCCTAAAATATTGAGATTTGACCCCACATATGGGGGTGTTTTCTCGATGAAATTACTCGTAGATTCCACCCTTAAAGTTTGTCGGGTCCAAAAAACTACACATTGTATAAATATATTATTTAACCAATGCGATGTGTAATTTTCAAAGCTGTATCTATCTATCTATATTTGTAAAATAGTCGGGTTAGTTACACCATTTATAAGTCAATAACGGCTGGACCGATTTTTATGATGTTTGCTTTGTTGGATTTGTCTCCGAGTCGAATAGCAGAATAACTGTTCGAAAGATCGAAAAAATTCACAAAAAAAATGAAGACGGTACGAAGTTCGCCGGGACAACTATTACATATAGGTATCAAACAAAGTCGGGTTAGTTACACAATTTATAAGTCAAGAATGGCTGGACCGAGTTTTATGATCTTTGATGTTTTGAATTTTTCTTCGCCCCGAATAGCAGAATAACTATTAAATTAACTAAAAAAAACACAAATAAAACTATGAAGGGGCGGAACGATGTTCGCCGGGACAAATAGTAAAAGATAAAATAACATAAATATACGTCTTTACACAAGCACGCGCAAACGTAATTAGCCATGTTGACCTGACATATGACGTGAAACATTATCACAAAGTACTGGATCACACACTGGATAATATCAACCGACGGTCACACTGCTCATAAAGTTGTGCGAGAGAAGCGCAATACTTTGCTTTAGGATGTCAGTTTTAATAAAAAATATTTTAAGGTTGACGTAATGTCAAGGCGGCAGGTGTTTTTGGCAATTTGAAATTTAGACAAAAGTAATTAATTTAAAAGTGTAAAAACTATGTTTTATTGTTTTAAATGTTTTTTTTTTGTTTCTTAAAAAAACAATTATTGAGTCAAAGTGCCTATCAGATACCGTACTTTGTCAGGGGCATTTTCCAGCACGCCCAAACCCATTCCAAATTTAAAATCTGCCAATTAGATAAATTCATTTCAGAAGTGGCCTACTGCCTCTCTCTGCACTGTGGTAGCGTGTGGCTATACATTATTGTCTATGTCTACATACATGCTCAAATTTACGATTTATTCAACAATATTTAGAAGGTTTTTGTGTTCAGAATTGAGGTTTGGAAACGTTCGATTCGATATCTAAGATTTTATTAGCCTCGTGTGAGTGCGATATGGGATTTTATATTAGAAACGGTGTTATAAACTGCAACGACTTGAAAAAGCTGCAATTAGATCTTAGATTATTGAAATATAGATAGGTAGGTACGTAATCCGCGCGTAAAATTTGCCACAGAGGGCTCCTTAATACGCCTGACAGCTCTGTCTGAGTGTTTAATGTCAAACCCTTATGAACGCAGGAAAATGTAGATTCGCCATTGCTTTTATCGATTTTTTCCCAGGGTTTTTTTTTTTTTTAGGGAAAACTACTATTAAGAGCAACCCTGTTTTATGTGTGTTGCACACAAAACTGTTTTGTTGCTTCCATTTTGTAATCGTCGTAGGTCCGAATCTAAACTTTCAATCTATGTGTCTTTTTATCAAAGTATTGGGTGGTAGGTATTACCTATGTGACGTAATATATAGAAATAAGTAATGATTTCATTATCTGAATTTAGTTAGCATACGTTTTGTAATGCAGGAAAAACGCATACATTATAGATTAAAGCAAAATAGGTCAACTGGCGACATAATTCTAAAGGCTTGTTGGGAATAGGCGTAGCGTGTCATTCCTGTTCTGTGGGATAGTTGTCAAATGTAAACTAACATGCATGTGGTTTTCAAAAGCCTGCTACTTAAGCCCTAACTTTTATAAAAATATTAAATAAATATGCAAAAAATTGACAAAACCTACACAATATTTTGAGCATAGCATTTGTTTTTCATACTTCTAGGTATTTCAGGAGAAAATAAATATGGAAAATATTTAAAAAAAAACAAGCAAAAGAGATGCTCTCTTTCTTCTTTTTAACCGCTCAGACCGATATGATTTGTTGATTATCCGTCGATTCATATTCCAAAAAACTGAAAAGCGGAAAATAATAATAACACATAGTACCTAATCAGTTACTTTTGAAGTCGGTGCCAGCTGATCAGAGTTTGAATGTTTTCGTTGCACCGATTCCAAAAGTAACTGATAAGGTATCTACACGTCTTATTACTATTTCCAGCTTTTCAGTGTATTAAAGTCGTTTTGTTTAATAAAATTTATTTGATAATCTAACTGACGGACTAAATAGAATTTCATTTTCTTTACCCAGTCTGTATTCATCGCCATTGATGTCTTGTCTGCCGTGTAAAGAGAATACTCTCTTAACACGGCAGACAAGACATCAATAGACATATACATACATATACATGTATGACAGCTGACAGCAAACCTCATCGACTACTCCATAGGTAATATCCCCATTCCCCCCACAATAAACAGTTCCTGAAGAGTGCGACATAATGTGTTATTGTTATGTATGTGTGTTATGTTAGTATTTGCCATCGAATTCGTTTGTATAGACTTCAAATTTGGGCAAAGTGGAATAAATAATCATCAAATGCGATAAAAATTATCCTGTGTTTAACTAAATCAAAATGTATAGAGGCTTACAATAACATTGCAAGGTGGTGCCAAAAAAAGAATCTAGAGAACACTAATAATTAAACGATTTTTATAGTAATTCATTTTAATATTCGTATAAAAAAATGCTTTTAAAATTTTGAACAAAAAAAACGCTAATTTCATTCGCGGTCATTCGCCAGAGTTAACCACGCCGAGCCAACAAGGACCTTATGCAGTGCACATACGGTACAATTTAATCAATCGTAAATTACCCACGGAATGTAACTCCATTCGGATAGAAATTATTAAAATTGTTTTTTTTGTTCTTCCCATACGGTCTGTGTAAAGAACAAAAAAAAACAATTTTAATTATAAGTTACTATTAAGTTAAAATATGTTACTGATTCTGAGTCGCCCCTAAAAATTTGGCACATAATTGCAATGTAATAATGGCATTAAGTCCATCTTTTGTACGATCCTTATCTGTGCAATAAAGTTTAAATAAATGAATAACCCTGTATTTGTGCTGAATGAAATTCTTCCGTTTCCGCTTATTCCGTTCAGCCGTTAGGTAAGAAACATCCAAAATACAACCGTTTGCCTTCATCATCTTAGTAAGATTCTTAATGTTAATAAATTTAGTATTTATGGCTGTAAAAATATTATCGCATAAATAAAAATTGTCTGTTCAATACTGTGTCAATTTGCAAACGAATGTCATAAACATCGAACGAAGTTTGTTTTCATTATTTCCAATTAAAATTAATCATACGCTTGTTTGAACTGCATGGGCAAGTAAACGAAAAAATTACAGAAGCAAACAAAAACACGTTTAGAATTTATACCAACTAACGTCAAAACATATTACACATTAACGAGATTTTAACGAAAGATAAACTAGACTTAAACACTGTCTAAAGATTAAGAGAAAGTATATCAACAGTGGTTAATCAATCTAACTTCCCCCTACTACAAAACGTCAAATTTTCTCGATTCATAGCAAGTCATCTCTATTTTCTCAACTTTAACCTTAAAATTGGATAACGACAGTTCACATTTTGTATTATGAGTTTATGAGTCGTTGCCAAGGTGTACAAGGTGTAATCGAAATCAGTCTACAATTTTTAATAATGATCAACTTTCACTATGACGCCAATAGTATCAGGGTGAATAAAACCGGCCAAGTGCAAATCGGACTCGCGCAGCGGGGTTTCTGCATCACTTGTGTTTCCTTTTATTTAATTTGGTTTCCTTAGCTCGAGCTTGACTCACACTTGACCGGTTTACATTAAGAGACATATAGCAAGCGGCCATATAACTTGTCTTTACAGCGCCCCGACTGCGCACGAGGTCACTTTATAGCCAGTCCCTAATGTACGATTCTCACTGCGGGCGCGTCGCTGCGGATGCAAGCACACGCGCTAACAGCCAACTGGACCGGCCTGATGGCTAATCCGACGGCACGATCTCATGAAGTGCTAGTCGCTTAGTCAGTCAGTCTTGTTTCAGTGCTATCCTGTTGACTTGCCAACTGGCGACAATAGCCGAATGGAGCCGATCGGGTGCGTCGAGCCGATAGTTGCTGAGAGCAGCCGATCGCAGCCAGTTCAAAGCTGCGTAAATTGCATGCAAATAGGCATCTTAACTAGGTACTTCATGGATGTTTCAATTTCCTGCAGCAAATTGTAAAATGCATTTCGACGCGGCCCGACGCGCGCTCGTAAGTCAAAATCGTACTTAACAAGCCATGTTCGTCTACTAGTGGTAATTATGAGACTTAAGTATATGACTGTATCTTTCGATTGCGTTGACTTATTAGCTTACATTTTTCACACTTCCAAGAGCCCATAGACCTTAGTATTTGAATTCCAACAATACTGCTACTAATTCTCGTCTTGACAGACAGACAGACAACAATGTTCATTCAAAGGATCGGAACTCTTAAAAATAGCTGCTCCATAGATGTCAGCCGAAAAATAAGTAGGTATGTTATATCAATTTTAAACGTTCTATGATTTTCCGTTCACTCTTCCATAGCATCGTCCCTAACACAATTAACTAAGGTCGTTCTTATCCAATTGTCAGCAAAAAAACACTTTCTACACTCGATCACTGAGTAAACAGTCACGCTACGCGCTAATTATTCTTATTTTCACTGTTTTCTTCACACAACTCATTTTCTTGGCCATCTTTTCGCGTGAATACAAAGATCTTATCGAGATTCAATGTGTTCTGGTTGTAAATTGTATGATTAGGTGAGTCTCCCCAACTTATAGGGGTTATCCTATCCTTAATTTCTGGTTCTGGGTCTAGATTTACTTCTACGTTGACGATTTCTGGGATCGGATTAAGTACTGCTTCTGATTGAACACTAGGGGTTCTTTCAGGGTTGGAAATTCCTTCAAATGATGCGCAACGGTTCAGAAAATTCATCATCCGCTCTTTGTAAAACTCCGAACTGGTTTCTGTGTTTTGTTTCGTCTTGTTGTTTTGATTTTTCAAAAAGAATCCGTTCTCGCTTTGAGCCAGAAATATCCGCTTAATTTTCTTGTTCGGATAATGTTCTATTAAATCCGGTTTCGGCTGGAGGAGTTTCCCGTTTCTAGGTAAGTTTTTTGGGTCATTACCTTTAATTGTTGTTACTACTGAAATACAATTGCCCCTTCTCTCGTTGTTATCATCTTTGTAGTTGTTTCTCATGCCTTTGTATGAAATTTTGACGCTCAAAATTGACCAAAGCAACTCCAAAAACGCTGCTATAAGTATATTTATTGATAAAACTCGTTTAGTGAATAACTGAGACGTGTCTTCATCCGTCGAATCCAAAGCTACAACCAAATGAGAATCGTTCTTATCAATAACTGCAGTGTGTTTCACAACTATAAAGTCTTTAAATGGTACCTTGTCTTTGTAAAACTCTGATATATCCCCATCGGTTGTGTTTATAAACCAAACAGCGATTAAAACGAAAGATGAAAATGAAACCAATGTTGACAGAACAGACATCACGAACAACCATGTTATATTTCGATCTATATACCATCTCACTGAAGCCAAAATACTGGCTACTCCCGCTGCTAATCCGAAAATCGTTATCAAAGATGGAGCCAATACCAAAATGTAATTGCTATTGGTTTTGTCATCACTTACAGTTGCATTAACTTCTTCTAAAGTGGTATTTATTTGAGTCTGGTTATAATTATTCAGTCCATTTCCAGGACTAACCAAAGCAAGACATGCTAACAAGAACGAAGTAGCAGCTAAAGCTATATGTACCCAAGCTAATCCAGACACAGTAGATGCTGAATATCTCCTCTCTGAAGGGTATAAGTTCCTTGTGTCGGGTTTAGTTTTGACTTTAATTGTGTATACGTCCTCCATGTTTCGTCTGTTTTTTGTTTACCATTTGATGTCGTTAACGGTTATTCACAATCCTTTGTTGTTATGTTTCCTTCTTTTGCTGGTATCACAACACTATCACTATGTAATACAAGTGTCTCAGTCACTATGAACACAGATTAAGAGATATTTGAATAGTCAACGGTGAATTTCTAAAGGTTTAAGTCGGTTGCGCGAGCGCATCGACTCTCGCGCATGACGTCGGCACGGATACTGGAGTCCGTTGGGTTTCTGCTAGTGATGGTCCGGCGGCTTTCATTATGTGATGACTGGCGTTATATTGGACAACGCTTTTTCGTTATCGATTATTATTGTAAATTATAATGTATTTAAACTTAACTAATGTTAGTATATATTTTTGGGAAACACTTGCGGACTGATCGAAGGGTCACCGTACGACCACTTTTTATTTGATCAATTTCGAAATCGAAGTCAATTATTCATGTTTTTTGTTACCTTAGGTTATATTGTGCTGCTTGACGAGTAGGTTCCTACAAAACTTAGAGACTAAAAACTAAGATAGACTATCTAAGAACTAAGATATTAATTAGTACTAATAAACGCTTGTGTTGACATACTGTAGTAAAAGTATTTGAATGTTTCTTACTTATTCCGGCTTATTCAGAAAAGATAAGAGACGCCCCTGGCACAATTTTAAGCAACGAGAAAAGACTACACTCGAGAGCGATAAATTCTAACAGCTACGTGACCCTTAGTTAAATTTACCGAAATTAAATTAAATAAAATAAATTTATTTGCTTAGAAACATACAGTTAAAGTTACCAAAATAATTTTATTGTCCACAATATTTCGCCTGGGTACGACATGCATATTTTTAAATTAAATTATGCCTACTATCAAAATTTTCAAAATCTAAGATTCTAAACAACGAAATAAACAATATTTCTAATAAAATGTCACTTATTTTTATATTCAATGTTAATAAAAAAGTGCCGTGTGGGGTCGCTCGTAAAGAATACACTTCCCCACCACCAACAGGAGGTGTGTCGTAAGAGGCGACTAATTCCTGTAGCACGAGACGAGCAGCAGCATCATTCGTGCGAAATCTCATAACAAACTGCGCTCGCCAACCCGCCTGCCAAGCGTGGCGAGTATTGGCAATCCCCCCCGATGATAGGTAAGTCATTGGGGGAGGCCTTTGTTCAGCAGTGGACGTTCTACTATGGCTGAAATGATGATGATGAATAAAAAAGTAGGTAAGTAGTCTAAAAAATATTATTTATAATTTAAGAATTCATAGTAGCATTTCTCGATCAGCCAAATATGTAGTATTTTTTAAATTGGTTTAGTCGGGTTAGGACTTTGTTTTATATATAAAGATTAACCACCATTTATAAGTCGAGAACGGCTGGGCTGATTTTTATGATTTATGATTTTTTGGAATTGTCTCCGTCCCGAATAGCAGAATAACTATTAAAACTTCCGAAAATTCTGAAAAAAAAAGTATGAAAGTATGTAATTCGCCGGGACAGCTAGTAATCGATAAATATTAACCAATTTAATAAAAAAATAATGGTCCATTATGGCCGTCCTGTTTGGTCCTTTCTGCAATCGGGTAAAATCAACTGAATTTATTTACCGCTATAACTTACGTAGAACCTAAAACATGAATGTTTTTGAAAGTGACCCGAATTCATTGCTCTGGCTTATAGTACATATAAATAATAATTTCGACGCTACACGTTATTATAGCGTTACTGCGTTATTATCCCACACATCCCATCCCTATCCAACCGCAACCGGTATGCGACCAGGTAGCAGCCGTACTTCCTGCGCGAATTACAACCTTATCACAACCGAGTACGGGTCACGAAAAGTATACGTTTGATACAATCATGGTCTATAATTGTTCTAAGTCGGCTTCCAATGGAGGTTCAGGCAGAAGGGTTACTCGTTAACAAAAGCTACAAAAATCGCTGGATTGGATTGATGACCTCCTCAGCCGAGAGGCGAGTATGCCGGACTTGGTGTCGCTCGACTTGGTTATCTCTGAGGTCCCGGGTTCGATTCCCGGTCGGTCAAATTTGTGAACTAACTTATCATCATTTCAGCCATAGGACGTCCACTGCTGAACATAGGCCTCCCCCAGTGACTTCCAGATTGGCCGGTTAGAAGCGGCCCGCCTCCAGCGGCTTCCTGCAACCTTTACCAGGTCGTCTGTCCACCCTGTAGATGGACGTCCTACGCTACGCTTGCCGGTACGTGGCCTCCATTCCAGAACCTTTCTGCCCCATCGGCCGTTAGTTCTACGTGCTGTTTTTTTTGTTTTAACAATATTTTTTAGAAATTAATAATAATGTCTTTTTGTGAGAGTGATCTTAAAAGTAAAGTATGCCTATACAGGGTTATCTGCAAAACATCAACAACCTCCCAGGGGCTAATTCTGGTTCTCAAATACAACTTTGTTACGGGACCAACATTAAAATCTAAAAAACAAATTTTCACTTCTCCATACAAACTGATGTCAGCTGGTATCACAATAAATATTTCTGATTCTGATTCTGGTGGTGGCTTAGTATGGGGAATTGATTTTTTTTGCCATTTAAATGTTAGTCCCATAGAAAAAGTTGTTGTTTTAATCACCAGAATCAGCCCTTAAGAGGTTGTTGATGTTTTACAAATAACCCTGTATATGTCCCACTGCAGGGCACAGGCCTCATCTAACTTTGAGGTGGTTTGGGCCACCACGCGGGCCCAGTGCGGTGCGGTGGAGGGGTGTTGTAAGCGACTTAACCTTAGGTACTGCAGATGTTATAAAACCGCCCTAACGCCCTGACTAGGCTTCACGACTAGTAGGTATCAAGCGATATTAGCCGGGACCAACTTTTAACGTGCCGTTGAAGCACGAAGATGCTTGTTTTGAATGTAACTAAATAAAAGAGTGGTCCTACTGTATTCTATGTTCATTATGAGTTCTAGACTTGAGAACTTGATTTTAAAGGACTAACGGGAAGAGATTACATACATACACATAATAGTATGTAATGTTGTTACGCATAGTATGCTAACTTGCAAACTAAGTAATCATTGGTGCTATTTTTGCTGTCAGCCAAAAATTTCGCATATATATTTTTTAAAACAAGTGCTTAAAACACGGGTTATCAGGTAAAAGACAAAGAAAGACAAGGGCGTCTTCCACACCCAGACTCAAGCCAATTAAGAACAGTTTAAGGAATCGACCGTCTGGTGTAGCGGTTACCGCATCGGACTACAAAGCGGGTTCGAATCCCGCAAGGGGCAAATGTTTGTGTGATGAGCACGGGCATTGGCACTTTAGTCATGGATGTTTAAAAAAGTATAAGTATGTTTCTCCGTCACTATTCTCCATAGTACAAGCTTTAATTCGTTTGGGGTTAGATAAATTAGTGTGATTGTGAAAACAATTTATTTATTATTTACCTGTCCCGGCGTACTATGTACCGCCATACATTTTTTTTGCAAAATTTTTGTAGTTATTCTGCTATTCGGGGCGGAGACAAATTCAACAAAAAAAAAACATAAAATGCGGTCCAGTGCCGTTCTCGACTTATAAATGGTGTAACTAACCCGACTTTCGTTTTATTTAAATAGATTATTATTAATTGAATACGGTAATCCCTGACATAAACAAAACTACTTGGAACAAATCTACCTCATCATTTTAGCCATAGGACGTCCACTGCTGAACATAGGCCTCCCCCAGTGACTTCCAGATTGACCGGTTGGAAGCGGCCCGCATCCAGCGGCTTCCTGCAACCTTTATCAGGTCGTCTGTCCACCTTGTAGGTGGACGTCCTACGCTGCGCTTGCCGGTACGTGGCCTCCATTCCAGAACCTTTCTGCCACATCGGCCGTCAGTTCTACGTGCTATGTGCCCCGCCCACTGCCACTTCAGCTTGCTTATCCGTTGGGCTATGTCAGCAACTTTTGTTCGTTTACTAATCTCCTCATTCCTGATTCGATCTCGCATACACCGAGCATAGCTCTTACCTGGGACAAATCTACCTAAATATTATTATTTAAATACTACAAACAGTATTAAAATTGTTACAAATTTCATAAACAAAACTATAAAATAGTTCATGTTACGCGACTTGCAAATGCTGACGAATATTTTCGGAAAACCGTTTTGCACGAATTGCATTTAGCTGTACACTACCTAGTTACATGCTAAGTATTTAATGGCTACTCTACAAAATAATAAGCTCATAAAAAAGGCAAAGCGCGAGTCGCACTGTCGTACAAGAGGTTCCGTACCATTAAAGTCGCGTGTTAGATAAGGAGATCCGATATATCAGATTACACGCGCGCTATACATTTTTCATAGTAAAAGTTGTTTTAGAAAGAGATAGGTATACCTTAATTTCTAATTACTATATTACAGTTATTTTTTACCTAAAATCAATTTAGTTTTCACTATTAGCACTATAATTTCATATATTTTCTTATAAATATAGGTAGTAAAAATTTTTTTTTTTTTCATTCATACTGTATAATTTTTGAAATAATAAGTGTAATAAAATAAATAGTAACACTTGTACGGAACCTTAGTACGCTCATTTGGTTTTTTAAACACCTAATTTGTTATTACCTAAATCTAAAGCATAGTGTACACTGTTTAAGTATTTTATTCGTTGAATTTAGTTACTAAGTTAGATCTAATTAGTAATTTAATTACTAAATTAGCTTGACAGAAGTGCTTTAGCCCAGTTTGGACAAGACAAGTATCTGTGTCTCAACTACGAAAAAATAATGTAGTGGTTTATTAGGCGCGCCAGTCTAATATAGCTAATACTGTGTTATCGAATACATACTCTATAGAGCAGCAATACAAATCATCTTTCTCCGAAACTAGTAAGTGATTTTTCACTTACATTCAGTATGACATGACAGCTCCTGTCAAGGCTCGCCCATGCAAAAACAGCACAGATACAGATTAAAAAATGGCGGAAAATTTTGTCGAACAAATCATATGACATTACTACTCTATAGGGTATGTGCTCAGTGTACTGTGTTAACTAAGTTTTGCTTAATTACTCGACAAATGTTATGTTGCTTGACTAATTTCCTAAAACAGCTAAGTTTTCTAAACTACTTGACATTTTTTTTGTTTTTTCGGTCGAGCTAATTATATGCTAAACGCTATGTGCGAAGTGGGTGGTGGGGGCCGTCAAATCGATCGCAGCACGCAATGTAGCAGAAATGTGAAATAACTCTGGACTGTCATGTGTCAAATTGCTATATTTCCATAGAATTCCATACTAACGTTAATAAGTATTTTGAAGTAAAAACGTTAAAATTCGCGATATGGGTCATACGTGTTCTGTTATAAATTGTAGAAACAATGGGAAAAACATTTCCTACATGTTTTATTGTTTCCAACATCAAGATGGAAATTGGAGCAAAGAAATAAATGGATAGCTGCAGCTGTGAAAAGAAAAAAGTTTGTAGGGAATTTGTGTTACATTACAGACGTTTGTCTTATGATCACAGATCTTATCAAGTAGCTTTGTCCGTTGGTTCTGAGCTCTTCAAAATCTCTCACACGCTGTGCTAATACATTTTTTTTCCCTTTTTGCACATTTTGTTTGAGGTTGGAAAGTTATATCATGTTGTATTGATTAAAATCCCGTAGGTATCACAAAATTCGTATTTTATTTTAAGTAAGAAAATCACTTATTTTAATATGCGCAAACTTTTTAGATATTTTCATCTAATTTCGAAGAAAAACAATCCGAAAATCATGCCCAAACCATCTAGTTGCCATAATTTGAGAGACTTAAGTCCACAACAATTGTGATCACTAGGGGCGCTATCATCGCGCACACAGCGAATAGCCATAGCAAGCAAGCAGTGCTAACTGTAGTTTAGTAAAAAAAACTATCTAATTGCTACAACTACCTAATTCGAGTAAAATTTTGATGATCGATTAAATTACTTTTAGGATTATTTTTTTTAATGAAACAACAATTAATAATTATGATTACTATGATTCCTTATACAGCGTAAAAACTTAACTGAACCACTCGACTATATCATCATCATCATTTCAGCCATAAGACGTCCACTGCTGAACACAGGCCTCCCCCAATGACTTATCATCGGGGGGATTGCCAATACTCGCCACGCTTAGCGGGCGGGTTGGCGAGCGCAGATTTTTGTAAGATTACGCACGAGGCCGCTGCTGCCCGTCTCGTGCTACAGGAATTGTCGCCTCTTACGATTATATATATTTTTGTAACTTGACTAACTTAGGTGCTTATACAGAGTGTAACGAAAAGGTGAAATAAAACTTTAAGGGGTTATTCTACGGCAAAATTACATCAACTTTTTCTATATTATACCAATATCAAATTCGCAAAAAAAAACACTTTCCCATACTAAAACGCGACCAGCTGGCATCAGTTTGTATGGAAACGTCAATTTTTTTTTTGAGATTTCGATGTTGGTCCCGTAGAAAAAGTTGATGTAATTTAGCCGTAGAATAACCCCTCAATGTGTTATTTCACCTTTTCGTTACACCCTGTATAACAAGGATACTTAATTAAACTACACATTGTTTTGTTTGTTTTTCAAACAGATTGCCTCAGAATTATTCTCTACTCAATTAAAATACTCGTCTAGTCCGAACTGTGTTTACTTTTTTAGCATCGGTTAAAATGTCGTTAGGTCCGAAGTCCGAACCGAAGCCGTTATCAATTGACGGTTGAGCTTATCTGTCAACCGCTTTCCTAGATTGATTGTTGAATGTTTGATCATTTAAAAAAATTCGAATACAATAGGGAATATGCATGATAAAAATATATTGTTTTTACTATATTTATAAGAAAATATATGAAATTAAAGTGCTAATAGTGAAAACAAAATTGATTTTAGGTAAAAAATAACCGTAATATAGTAATTAGAAATTAAGGTATACCTATCTCTTTCTAAAACAACTTTTACTATGAAAAATGTATGGCGGGCGTGTAATGTGACGTCACGGTACATATCGGATCTCCTTGTCTAACACGCGACTTTAATGGGCTGTAAGGCAGGTATTTATGAATATTTTTCGAAAATTCTAAGTTTTACTAATTATAATTAAGTACTATTTATTTTAGGACTAAATAAAAATACATGCATATTCCCCATTAACTGCTTTTGGACATGCATGTACCTATTTCCAGAAATACCTATTAAGCTATTTTCCTTGTAGCAATGTTACTAAATAAATATTTATTTTAATAGTTTATATCGTACATAAAGTGCTAGTTTCCCAAAAAAATCTAATTAGTCCGTCAGTTGGATCGACAGAAAATATTGGACACGTATTTTTTCTTTTCTCAATCAAACAAAAAATGATGAAGATATAGCCCGTTAAAGTTCCGCGTAACGTCACGCCTTGCGATACTTTTTAGCAAGACGTGACGTCACGTACTCACTTCGATGCGCTTTATCTTCGTAATTTTTTGTTTGATTGACAAAATACACATAATATGGGTTCAATATTTTTTGATAATCTAACTGACAAACTAAATAGAATAATCTTTTTTTGACCCAGGAAACTAGCCTATTGTGTTACTGTAAAAATGTTTTTTGTCTGTTTAATTTTTGTTTGTATTTCGAATTGTCAAAAACGCCTGCTGCAATGACAGCAGTGCAAACAAGGCTTTACTTAACTAACCGACAAAATGGTTGCTGTCTAGCTGCTTAACTATTAACCACTCGACTAAAATACTCGTCTAGGCTAAACTATGCTTAAATAACCGTCGGTTAAAATGTCGTTAAGTTCGAACCGTTATCAATTGAGCACCAACGGCCACCGTGTGACCTCAAAGCTAAATTATCTAACAACCGCCTTCTCAGATTGATAGTTGAATGTTTTATAACATTAAGTATTTGACCCGAATACAAAATTATCGCTTTTAGACATACGTAGGTATTACCAGAAATGCATAATTAGTAGGTAGGATCAGTGCAAACCAATATTTTTTGATCCAGAGGCACAAACAAACAAAAAATCTCTAAGTGGCGGGGCAAAAATATTAAGTAAAACTATCATTGATATTTTCGAATAATAAATTTTTTTTTTGTATGGAGCGGCATACCTCAAGTTGCAAGTAACCTTAAATAACGTTATTTTGGTGTACACCTATGAAACATGCGTTGATCGAGAAAATAATTACAAACAACAAATACTCTTTGAACAAATGTAGTAAATTTTATACTATGTTCAGAATTTCAATTCGATTATGTAAATAAATAAATAATTACATGTTCACCCTGAACTTCTGAACAAAGTATATAATACGACACTTCTTCAAAGATTATTTGTTTGTTGCAATTATTTTCTTATCGATAAAATCAAAATATCGGTTTATTACAGCTTGAGGTATGCCAATTAGGTTCGATGCCTTATTTTATGTACTGAATAAGATTCAAAGATTCAAAGATTATTTATTTACAA
Source organism: Anania hortulata (assembly GCA_963576865.1). Taxonomy (NCBI): domain Eukaryota; kingdom Metazoa; phylum Arthropoda; class Insecta; order Lepidoptera; family Crambidae; genus Anania; species Anania hortulata. The sequence goes on from OY756416.1 coordinate 9,377,906, forward strand.
AGACAAGGTCATACAGTAGTGATGTTACAAAATATTAAAAGCGTAGCTTATCTTACCAGCGCAGCTAGTGTGTGATAGTAAGTACATTTTTTAATGAAATTTTAATCAAAAAGGGTTATTACACCGTTAGTGATTATATAAATGATAAAAATGTGTGGATTTAAAACTGCTTAGCTCGCACCAAAAGTTGTAAAAATATTAATTTTTAAAGAGGCTGACAACAGTGACCGAGTTTCTTGCGCTGCTTCTTCTCGGCACTAGCCCACAAATTGTCCCGAAGCAGTGGTAGGGCAAAAAAATATATTGGGACGTGTAAAAGTGTTTTTAATGGCCTATTTGCAAAAATTAATGATTTTGATTTTAATGTGCATACTTGAGTTTGATTAATAAAATGATATTATGAACAATAACACTTAGTTAAGATCAATTAATGCACAATTCTTAACAATATTACATGCATGAATCATAATGTAAAAAGACAACCATCAAGAAATATGTGTATCCTAAAAAAAATATAATAGTATTTCATTAATTTTATTGTCAGTTTCAATCTACTCATGTCAGTAGATTAAAAAATATAAGCAAAAATAAGTATATAATATACCTGATTCGTTAAAAACTAAGTAATTTGGTTTAGATATTTTATTATCTTTATTTCTATGAGCAACCTCATCAACATTATCGATATGGCATAACGTCGATTAAAAAAATCGACAACGCAAATAGTCCAATAGTTTGATTCCAGGTTGGGTCAATTTATAAAAACCAGACAAGTACGAGTTGGACTCGAGCACGAAGGGTTCCGTACCATTATCTTTAATATTCTGTTGCCGTTATTAATATTGATCAATAAATCACGTTTGTAGTATGGGAGCCCCACTTAAAAAAAAATTTTTTTCTTTTTTAGTATTTATTGTTATAGCGGCAACAGAAATACATCATCTGTGAAATATTCAACGGTCTAGCTATCACGGTTCATGAGACACAGCCTGGTGACAGACAGACAGACAGACGGACAGTGGAGTCTTAGTAATAGGGTCCCGTTTTTACCCTTTGGGTATGGAACCCTAAAAAGTACCGAAATCTAAATTAGTCTGATAATTTTTTCTCATAAATTAAAATTAGACGCCTCTGGCAATAATCCTTCGAACCATAGACTTAGAATCGCTAATCTTTTGTTTTAACACAAGAATAGTAATCTCACTTCGATAGTTGTCTCACGCAAATTTAATTTCGGAGATTTATCTTAAGGCGAGTAGTGCCCCTAAATTAGCGACGCGACGCGTGTTTGTGATGAATGAAGCGTCTTTAGGTTGCGAAAATTGAGAAAAATAATACTTTTCGCGTGGACGCAATTGTTTGATTAAAAAATCCTTATCCTCAGTTTGTAGATATCAAATTGACTTAACAATCGTATAAACGAATAAAATCGGTCAAGCGGTTAAAAAGAGTAAGGAAAAATCCTCCCTTTTTAAATAAATATCATCCCTTTTTGTTTGTTTTTTCAATGATTTTAATTTTTTTTGTTTGTTTTTTCAATGATTTCAATTTAATTCGATATTAATGCTGACAAACTAGTCAAATGAAGTTGCATATTCACTGTCCCATTCCTATTTAAGTGCAATATGTAATCTTAGAATCAACTTACATGTAACTCGAGTATTGTAGTCCCAAGGTCGAGTAATTCTCACGTTTTTTCTAATTACTGACGTCCATTAAATAACTTCACGAAGCCTTACTATTCAAGCTATTATTTACGCTGGAGTATTACCAAATTCGTCTTATGAAAAGGACAATGAAACAATTGTAACTGCGAAAAAGACCGAAGCATAACTAATAGTGATTTCTCGGTCAGTGCCATTACAAGTGAGTCACTTTTACCAAGTAAGTTATCAAGCTTACAAATAATAATAATAATAATTTTGACGACCTCCGTAGCAGAGAGGCGAGCATACTGGACTTGGTGTCGCTATCTCTGAGGTCCCGGGTTCGAATCCCGGTCGGTCAATGTAGAAAAATAACTTTTCTGTATTGTCTCGGGTATGGGTGTTGTACCGTCGTTGTTTCTGATTTCTGTAACACAAGTGCTTAGGCTACTTGCCATAGGTTCAGAGCAATGTATGTGATGTTGTCCAATGTTTATATTTAGTTATTTATTTATAAATAATAATAATACACATATGCACTGGTCTTATCACGATAATAAATTAAACCTTCATCATCATCATCATTTCAGCCATACGACGTCCACTTCTGAACATAGGCCTCCCCTAGCAAACCTCCCCCCTCCAAATTACCCCTCCCCTCCAATTTAAACCTTACAACCGGCCAATCTGGAAGTCACTGGGAAAGCCTATATGTTCAGCAGTGGACGTCCTATGGCTGAAATGATGATGAATAATAAATTGTTTCCACAATCACAATGTGGCCCCAAACTAAGAAAAGCTCGACTAGTTAACAGATAAACATACTTACCTAATACATTTTAAAACATCAATGACAGGTACAAATACTCGTGTTTATCAGTTTCATCATACAAACATTTGTCCCGTGCGGGATTCGAACCCGCCTGGCTTTGTAGTCCGGAGCGCGAACCACTACACCTAACGGTCCGGTATTCTGAATAAGAAGATTAAGTTGAGAAGAAATGGAATATTTGGATTGCCTACTGCTGGACAGGTCTCCCACAAGGAACGGTACTGAGCCCACTACTGTGTCCTGTTCCCTTTTAACCATAAGGGCACACGGGGCCCGTGCCCAGGGCCCCCGGCCTTACGGGGGCCCCAAAGCACTAAAACATGTTTGCAAACTAAAAAACACTAGCTGAAAGGAAAGAAATTAGGGTCAAAGCCTAGAAAAAAGAAGGAAAAATTTAAAACTATGCTTCTAACGGAGATATGAAAAAATTTTTTGGAAGTCATGAATTCATATTAACAGTATTTCATTTTTACTTTGCAATAGGGTCCGCAAATTCTTGTGTGCCCCAGGCCCCGGGATATTTTATTTATTTAAACTTTATTGCACAGACATTTAAAAAAAAGTTGTACAAATGGCGGACAAATGGGATATGTTAAGATGGCCCTGCCTGCCTAGCATGAGCACTAAAAACACAATATGATAGGATATGATATAGCGAAATATCGACACCAACTTTAAAAATATGATAGATTTAGCCGCCATTTTAAATTTTTATTGAAACAGCGATCTTAGTAAGTGACGGCGATTCAACATGGCGGCTATATCTATTATATTTTTACAGTTGGTGTCGATATTTCGCTTTATCATATCATATCGTGTTTGTAGTGCTCATGCTAGGCAGGCTGACTGTGTCTACTGATTCATCGAAGACTATTTTACAAATATAGCGATAAGCCTTTGACTTGTAGGATAAGATGCCATATTTGAGCGAGGTCGTAGGTTCAGAACTAGATACTATATTTGGTAAGTACAAGTCTTTAAATAGAATCTGTGCTATAAATGGAGCTAAAACTTACTTTCAGCTATAGGTTTTTATTTTAATTATTTTATTTTATTTTTACAAAATCCACAGCTCTTAAGTACAGAATACATTTTCTTGGTGACAAAGCAGACAGCCAGTATTGGATTTTCATTTTGTTACATTTTATACAATACAAAGAGGGGGAACGTGAACTTACACCATGCAATCAACAATGTGCATATTATGTATGTGTGTATGTATGTGTATGTCTAGTCAGGGGGGTGTACTCCGCAGTTTAGGTATATTCGGGCAGCGCGCCGCCATGGCAGTGGGCTGTCGCTCGGCTCGCATTGCTCGCACGACAGTCGCGATCACGTCGCGCTCGCGCATACTTAAATTTTTTTTTTTGCTTTTGCAAATTGACACACAATGTCTTCTAAGCATAAACTAAAAAATAAAACTAACAACTTAACAAGTACAAGTTTCCGTAACAAGTTTTCCAAAACATCTAGAAGATCCTACTCACAGAACAGGAATGACACGCTACGCTACTCATATTACATTTATACACACTTGACGACCTCCGTAGCCGAGAGGCGAGCATACCGGACTTGGTGTTGCTATCTCTGAGTTGGCGGGTTCGATTCCCGGTCGGCCTATGTAGAAAAAATACTTTTCTATGTTTTCTCGGGTCTGGGTGTTGTGGTACCGTCGTTGTTTCTGATTTCTGTAACACAAGTGCTTAAGCTACTTACAGAGCAATGTATGTGATGTTGTCCAATATGTATTTATTATTATTTTTTTATTTACTTATCTTATATATAAAATTCTCGTGTCACAATGTTCGTTCCCGTACTCCTCCGAAACGGCTTGACCGATTCTCATGAAATTTTGTGAGCATATTGAGTAGGTCTGAGAATCGGCCAACATCTATTTTTCATACCCCTAAAGACCACGCAGACGAAGTCGCGGGTAACAACTAGTATATACATGTAAATTTAGCAGAAATTTGACACACAAATAAATATTAATCTAGCTTAACACGTAGCATATTATAACCTATTTTTGTTTTCGTGGGATGATTGTTTATTGCTCTTTGGCTTCATTTTGAAGTAGTAGGTGTAGTTGCGGGTTAATTTATTTATACCGTCTGAGAGTTATACACTTTCATAAAAGTTTATTTTTTTACTGTAATACCACTTTCACTCAAAAACGTACACAATAGCATGAAATTCAATGATCTCGTTCCATTCTTTCACAAGGCTTATTGTTATTGCAATAATAAATTGATATAACGACACAACGGCTGTTTGGCAAGTCGCGGTTTTGGCGGCAAACGCTAAGCCGCCATTTTAAAATATCAAGGCCATGGGGTATTATGAAAAAGTTCTTAAAAGTATTTTAAATTGTTGAAATAGATAGATTTTTTGCCTTTTTAGCCGTAGGCTTCTACTGTAGATTTATTTTAGGCATTGCCTGGTTCATTTTAAAATCGAGCGCAGGTAAACTTGTCTCTGCCCAAATAATTAAAAAAATATATAAGTAAGTACTTATGAATTCCTTGTTTGTTCGTTACTTACATTTTTATTTATGTCAATTGTGTACAATAATTGATAATTGAAATCAGCCAAAAACAAAATAAAAATTGATTATCAGATATACCAATATCAATTCTAAAAATTCGTACTATTACACAGTAATAGAGTTCATATTTATGTAGCTTCATACAAAAAGACACAGAGTATTCTGCAACAGTTTTAAACAAAACATTTTTAAAATCTGTCCGAACTGGGAAACGAACCCATTGCCAGCGAATCGCTGCGCCACTACGTCAATTGGCTTGTCAATGTCAAACGTAATGAGACTCAACAAATGAGCACAAACTTAAAACGGAGTATTACTTGTTCAGTGCTTACTAGTAGCCATTAGTGCTGCCGTTAGCGTACATTTTACACATTTGACGTACCTTTTTAGCCTCTCATGTGGTAGTTTGTTTATTCGAATACATTTATGACATATTCATTACCAAATACCATACCAAATAAAATAGCTTTTTAGCATTAGCTATGTACCTTTTGGGAACTCAGTTGCGGCAACACTGAGAATTGACTATGGTTCCACTAACAACATGACGCCATCATCAAATCAGCTCGAGAGTCCAGTTATAGTTAGTTACATACAAGGACGCTAGTGGAGTGGGAGGGGGAGGGGATAAATTGATGATGGATCTAATAAAAATGCGATAAAGACAAATCCCCATACAAATTACCAATACCCTGGAAACTCGAAACTATTTACAGTTTCTTTCTTCTTTAATTTGACAGGTAGTGACAGAAAAGTTGATGTCTCAGCTTTCAATAAAACGTCAAAGTGAAGTCCAAATTCTAAATTGTTTAGTTTAGATCCTTTATTTTTATAGAATTACTTTTTAGATAATGTAAGTATTCGTTCACAATCTAGCGTAGTTTAGGTTGAGCTTAGGCTGCTTCTTGTCAGTTCTCTCTTCTAGCTCTTTGTTCAATTTCCTGTCGGAGTCTGCTTCGAGCCTGCAAGCTTGGTCATTACAATAAGACCCCCCCCCATGATTCCTTATTAGATTTAGCAATAGAACCCTTAAACCCCTTCCAACAAATCGGTAAAATACGCTGAAAATTGTTCTGGATTAAGAAAATATCTTTATTGTACTGTTTTTCATTTCAAACTTTGAACTGGGTTCCCAAACTTCCCAAATTTATTCTTGAGCTCAAAGACCTAAGCCAATTTGGAATAGTCTATTTTCTGTATTGACCCACACCGGTTATAAGTATTACCAGCTTCAAGTGGCGGCGTTTGAGGCTGCTTATAGGTACAATCCCCGGCAGAAATCTTGAGCGCTGGAGGAAAGAGTGGGGATCGCTTTGCGCATGTTACGAGACGATCATCATATCAGAGACGCGTGTGCGCGGAGCAAATAACCAATCCCGGCCGGCTGTGCGGGTGCATTACGCGACTGACCAATAACGTAATCGTAATGGTCTTCTGCGCATCTTTCGCCCAGCGCTCAAGATCCGTGCCGCTAGTTGTATTACCAGCTTCAAGTGAAGGCGTTTGAGGCTGTCACGTGTGCCTCGTGTGCGCCCCCGCACTAGGGGGCTTGGGGCTGATTAACAATAACTTTTTTATTAGATTATAATCGCAAAAAATTGATGTCTCATTTAACTAAAAACTTTTTATTCTTGTTATAATTTTTATAGGGATTGATTCGTTTTCTTTCGATTTTGATCCCAAATAATATATAGCTTTAATTAAGCAGGTTACTCATCCTCAAACTACGTGGTTTTGCGTACTTGGAGTTACCCATTGTATAATACATAGCTAAGTACTTATTTATCAGCGAATTTGTTCAGCCGGTAAAGCGTAAGCGCGCCTTAAAGTTGCCTGTGGATCTCTGATCCATCTGACTGATGGTAGTACTGTTAGGTATTCTGTGCTGATGGACCATCTCTATCAAGGGTCTGCAAACGGAAGAAAAAGCATCCTGCCTCGTTATTTCTGCCATCAGAAAGTCTCCCTCCTGGCAGGGATTTGCCGTGGCCGACATGTAAAACCCTTAACAGGATGCGGATTCAGGTCGGTCGATCGACAGACAACTTGTGTAGGTAGGGCTACACTGATCAGAGGCGTCTCTAGCCCATGTAGCACCCATGTGCACACATCGCGCCCCACTAGTAAGCGCGTGGTCTAAATTTAATGGGCACTAAGTAGCGAGCGGCGCTCGGCGCCCTCCAGGAGACGTATTTTTGAAGCATTAGAAATAAATTTCGAATTCGAACACGAAAACAATACGTGTATGAAATTCATTTCTATTGCTCACGATTTTACGCATTTTTGAATCACTCGAAATAGGTGTCGCTATTAGATTGAAATCTTGTAACTATTTTAGTTTCACGCAGAAAATATCATAAACCATAAAGCAAAAACTCACTAACGAACGTAAATAAAAAGTTATTATGTCAAATTTCTGTCAAACATACGTTTACTTGTCAATGTTATTCTTCCGTACTTTCTACTAGTAGAAAACAAAAACGAGTGGTCGTTGCAGAATTCACGAAATGAATTTTCAAAAATAGTGATTTTAGGAATTCGCATTCGAATCTTGCGATTTCGTATTCGGATTGGAATTCGCATGATTCAAAAATACGTCTCCAGGGCCGCTGCGCCCGTGTTGACAACGCACACCCTGCACCATAGGTAAAAACGCCTCTGACACTGATATTATCAACAATAGATGCGAGTGCGGAGCTCTCCTCCAAACAATGGCCAATCCTCCTGCCATGTCCCGCGTCCACACACCTGCTCACGCCAAGACTTACTTCACGCCACTGAAAACGCTATCCACTTGGCGGAGTATTGATCAAAATATTTAGGTGTCTTCGTCACGAGAAGAAAAAGCATGATTGTCTAACAAACACCAAAACATGCATTTTACATTTATAATAATAGTAAGATTATTTATTTTGTTTCCAGGTCATTGCCTCACAGCGAGGATTGGCAGGGCTGCTACCGGCCCGATCTCGCCTACTCGCTCCTACGGTTGCTCAAAATGACGGTAGTTTACTAATATATGCACACACTTCCGCGTCGTTGAGACGCAATTGCCTTTGTATAACTGTTCACAGAGTCGTGGAATGCGGCAACAATACTCCTATAATCTCAAACATATTGAAAAAAGTGAAACGCCAGAAAACAAAAACTATCTATACTTTTTCGATTGAATTTCTTTGGCTTCTTGTGAGTGTTCATCATCATCATCATCATCATAACAGCCATCGGTCGTCCACTGCTAAACATAGGCCTCCCCCAATGACTTCTATCATTGGGGGGGATTGCCAATACTCGCCACGCTTGGCAGGCGGGTTGGTGAGCGCAGTTTTTATAGGATTTCGCACGCAGATGCTGCTGCCCGTCTCGTGCTACAGGAATTAGTCGCCTTTTAAAACACGCCTCCTGTTGGCGGTGGGGGAATGTATTCTTTACGGCCGTCCGTAATAATAATATTCTTGTTACAATACCACCATCACTAGTAGTCATCATTAGGGTTCCGTACCTCAAAGGGAAAAACGGAACCCTTTTAGGATCGCTTTGTTTTCCATCTGTCAAGACCCTTTATCTCGGGAACGCGTGGAGGTATCGAGTTAAAATTAAATCCATATACTCAGGTCCACACTCCCTTGACGCTGTGAATAAATCAAACTTTTAGGTTAACGTTAAAAAATACGGCCTTTAATGCCGCAAAAAACGTATATTTAGGCCTTCTTAAGGGAATCAAAATTTATAGGTTACTTTCCGATAAGTAGCTATAAAATTTTGCATGTAATATCGTCTTACTACAAATACCTACAGGGAGAAATTTAAAAACTTATACATTTGTAATAAAATCATAAAACTTTATAAACAGTCTTTATTTAAAGTTTCGGAAAAAATTGGAACTGCGAGATTGGATTTTTGTACATTATATAAAATTATTTATAAAATATACCTTCAAATTTGTACGGAACCCTCGGTGGGCGAGTCCGACTTGCACTTGCCCGGTTTTTATATTAAATGATTTCATTACAGTACATCCCCCTGCCCCACAACTAGTGAGCTATGGAGGGCGCCGGCGAAGGCATGGTGGCCATCGTGCAGGCCCTGCGCGACGCGGGGCTGGCCGTCACGCTCATGTCGGGCCGGCAGAGGCGCTCTAGTGTTACTGGTATGGCGTGACAATGAATCTTCATCATCATCCACTGTCAGCCATTGTAGCGACATCTATCTCGCTACATATAAAACTGACGTATCCTACATCGCGATATTAAAGTTATGGGAGCGATTCAACCATATATACAAGAACTCGACAAACAACCGTCGGGCAGTAGCCCACCAGACACAACACCCGTCTGGTCGGAGGATCCTCCCTTTTCAATGGTGGATGAGGAACTCAACACCCTGTTCCCCTTTTACCCACCAAAGCGGTCTTCCTAAGGTCAAGGTAAGGTTTGCCAAGACGTTGTCTCCACTCGAGAACTCGTTTACTCCACCTTTCATCGGTTCTGCGACAGGTGTGGCCGGCCCATTGCTACTTTAGTTTGCTACATTTTAGAACTATGCCCATTACTTTGGTCTTCTGCCGGATAACCTCGTTTCGGATTTTATCTCTTAAGGAAATTCCAAGCACCTTTCCGAACCATAGTTCGCCGAGTGACTATGAACCTTACTTGCCTTCGCAACTGCCCAAGAAATACTAGATTCCCAAACAGACACAACAGATTTATCTCAAAAAACTCCGTAATACTTACAAGAAGCAGTTTTTACATGTGAAGAGTCTGCAAATGTAATGACACGTAACTTAAAATTTCGCTTATAGATTGCTGTTTTTAGTGTTACTGTGTGCTACCTTAAAAGGAAATATTAAATAATTGACCGTTATTTGAAGCTTACTAGTTTGAGATAGGCCCTTTCCGTTTTCCGCCCATGTTTGCCTCTCTTTCTAATCCGCTACATCTATCTCGCTCGCACATCCCTACCACTCCCACCAGGTACCTCGAGTCATCTGAGCTCGGAGGTGTTCGCCATTGGCGTCTTGTTTTCCGCCGCGAACAGTCGACTTCGAAGAAGCGTCTAAAATTTTTGAAATTTCCGTTAAAATATTCTTATTTAAATAGTGGTACGTAATAACGTACTTATACTGAAATTTCTACCTTCATTTAACGATTTATAAAATTTAAAAGAGTAGTATTTTATCAGTAATAAGAAACTGATAAGTCGTGTATCTACTACCTACACGTAAGTTTTTACAAATTTTTACTTGTTTAACGGTTTTACCGTTCGTTTTAAACTTACTTGCATTCGAAAGAATGTGTAGTCCTCTCCTTATGATTTCTTTGTCTAAAATCCGTTAGAATAAGGGTAGTTGTAAAATATTTTTAGGTGTTGCGAATTTTTTCTGCAAATTCTAACAAGTTTTTGTTTAGGATGGATCCAATTAATACAACTTCCGAAAAACAAGTGGTTGAGGAAGACTGTACGGACAAACAGCCGCCACTCGCGGCCTCGAATACTCGGCGACGGCGGGCACGAGCTCTGAGCTCTTCCAGTAGTACCAGCTCGAGTACCAGCAGCAGCTCCTCCACGAGTTCTTCAGACGTCAGACCCAAGAAGAGGAAGCGCTCACACCGGCATCACAACAAAAAAGGCAAGCGCGCCCGCCATAATGACGAACAATTAGATAAGTTGTCTCGACAGGTTAGTGATTTGAAAAAACAAATAACTTATTATGAAAATTCTGCTGACAACCTTGATACTCATAGCGGTCATTGCGTAAACGTCAATTGTGCTTCTATTGGTCAGTGCCCTGATTTTGATGATAACGTAATCGATGACAGTGTTAGTGGTATCTTGTATAATGATGAGAGCCGCGATAATGGAGCGAGTGGGTCACAGCTTAGCTTTGATTTTGGTATAGAAACAAAACTTAAAGAACCTGCAGTGCCTAAGGCACCAGAAAATATCCTAAAAACCCTACAGGATATTCAATACTTTGATAAAGCCGAGTGGTGTGAGGTGCGATACGCCGAGGTTCAGAAATCTTACAACTTTACACCTGGTTTCGTTGATCTAGAGGTCAACGAAGAGGTCAAAGCCTATGACACATTGCGACACCTCACTTACTCAGACAAAGCGTATGCTGCCTTAACTTTATGCGTATTAAAGCAAAGGGATGCACTCCAAAGCAGCTTGCGAGAGTTGCTTATTTGGGCCCATGACCAGAATGAGTTAAACGTTGAATGTATGCACGAGAAATTATTAAATTTGTTTTCTAAAGGTGTTTACTCCAAAGTATCGTCTGATTTATTGCAAATGGTTTGCGGCCACCGAGCCGAAGTGATACAAATGCGCCGTGATGGTATTACCAATATGGTGCGTGACCCTCTTGTCAAATCCGCCTTGAGAAAAGTGCCGCCTTCTAACAGACATCTGTTTAGTCAAGAGGATTTCACCAAGGCATTGGAGAAAGCAGGAGGGGTCAAAAAAGCCTTTTTGCCCTTGAAGTCAAATAGCGGACCTGTTTCGCAAACAGGATCTTACAAGCCTTCGCGCCACCCCCCGCAGGGGTCGGCTGTTTATCCTGGTCCCTCGCAGGGTCCTATCCATGGATGTTGCGCCCATCTGGCACATCATCCTCGACAGCAAAACTATCAGCCCTCGCAGGGTTGCAATCACAATAACCGACCCTCGCAGGGTTACGTTAAAAACAATTCGGACCGTCGCACGGTCCACAATTCTAGAGGAACTTTTCGTTCCCGAGGTGGTCGTCAGGGCAACAGACCCTCGGACCAAGGTAAAGGAAACCGAAAACGCCCAGGAAATGCTTCGGAAAATAATACCAGCAAAAAGCGTAAATACTGACTCGAAAACATTCAACGCGGGCCGGTTAACGGAATTCTTTCCGCGCTGGGAAAAAATGGGAGCTCCAAGGTTTATATTAAAAATAATAAAAGGGTATCGGATACCCTTTCGACTAAAGCCCCCTCTAATCAATCTCAATCGGGCAATGATAAATATTTTTCAGACGAAAAAATCCGAATCAATGTCTGCAATAGTCACGCAAATGAAGGAGCAGGAGGTCTTGGAAGTGGCCCCGCGGTCTCCCAGTTTTCTGTCAAAAATGTTTCTTGTGCCCAAAAGCGACGGCTCGAACCGGCCCATTTTCAATCTAAGAGCACTGAACGAATATGTCATAACCGAACCGTTCAAGCTTATAAATGTATTCAGAGTGCCAGAATTTTTGCAACAAGACGATTGGCTCTGCAAAGTGGACCTCTCGCAGGCCTACTTCAACCTGCCTATATCTCAAAGTCACAGGCGGTTTTTACGCCTGATTTACGACGGAGAACTACTCCAAATGACTTGTCTTCCCTTTGGCCTCAGTACAGCTCCGAGAGTCTTTGCCTCGTTGACCAATTGGGTGGCTCGCACACTAAGGGAACAAGGCCTGCGGATAATCGTTTATCTCGACGATTTTCTGCTTGTGCACCAGGACCGACTTATTCTGCAGAAGCATGTCCAAATTTTGTTAGATCAGTTACAAGATCTAGGTTGGCAAATCAATCACCAAAAGTCGCTAACGATTCCGCAGAAGACTTTAATTTTTCTAGGGATTCATTGGGATCCATGGACAAACAAGAAGTCATTACCAGACGAGAAAATTGTCCGACTGATGGACAAAATAACGTCAATGGCCTGGCGAGACAGGACCTGTCTAAAAGAACTTCAGAGTCTGGTTGGTCTTATGAATTTTGCGAGTTTCGTGATACCCCACGGCAGGCTACACTTTCGAAATCTTCTTTTATTTCTAAACTCTCTGCTCGATGCGCCCCCAACAAAAGAATTTCGTCTCCCGAAAAAGGCACACGAGGAGCTGGTATGGTGGCAGCAAAGTTGTCACCTGTGCTCGCCGATCCACTTCGCTCCACCAACTCATTTTCTCACCACGGATGCGTCCGATGTAGCCTGGGGTGCACAGCTAGACGGCAAATCGATGTCCGGAGCTTGGGAAGATCACGAAAAGAGCCTCCATTGCAACGCCAAGGAGATGATAACTGTCTTGAAGGTTCTCCAGATTCATGGCAATCACATGCATCAATCCACGGTACTAGTACAGTGCGACAATCGCACGGCTGTGGCTTACCTGAGAAACGAGGGCGGAACCAGGTCTCTCCCTTTGCTGGACATAACGACCCAAATTTTCGAGCTTCTGTACAAATATCAGATTCATCTGACTCCCTTTTACATGCCCGGCAAATACAACTGCCACGCGGACCACCTGTCGCGCCACAACCTACCACCAGAATGGCACCTGCTGCCAGCATGTACAGAGAAGGTTTTCAGGAAGTTTGGAACGCCCATGATCGACCTCTTCGCATCAGAAAGAGCGCATGTAGTTCACAACTATGTGTCGTTAGACCTGAACGACCATCAAGCACTATACCACAATGCTTTCTCCCAAGTGTGGGACTACCCACTGGCATGGGTGTTTCCTCCACCTTATCTAATTCCCAAAGTGCTCTACCACCTCAACAGTGCGACCGGAGTTTACCTGGTAGTAGTCCCCAGATGGGATCGCGTATTCTGGCGCGCAGATCTGAAAACTCGAGCGACAGCAGCTCCTTACACGATCCACAATCTGAACCGCAATCTGGTCGATCTAGCGACGGGCCACCCTCCACCTCGTGTTCAAGAAATGACACTGGAGATATGGAGAGTTGGGGGTGGTCAGGGAGTTTAATGGGATGGAATGAGGCTCAGCTAGAGTTGTTACGATCTGCATGGCGGCCATCTACCCGCAAGGTGTACAAAGTAGCTTGGAACAGGTGGCTTCATTGGTCCCAAAAGCATAACGTTGATCCATGTCGTCCTACCGGCTCAATAGTCGCTAGATTTCTCGCAGACTTGCACTTAGTGCACAAATTATCGTACAACACAGTTTTACTATATAAATCGGTAGTTGCCACTTTATCTAATGTTGAAAACGCTGGACTATTAAGTTCCCATATACTAGTTAAAAATGTATTAAAATCTATTGCCATAAAAAAGCCTGTAGCTCGTAAACCTCCCATTTGGGATATAGATAGTTTGTCATCCTTCTTACAGCATAGAAACGTTAACGAGAAAAACGTTTTTGCTACCTGTAGTCACACAGCAACACTCTTGCTCTTGTGTTCGGGAAGGCGAGTGCATGACTTGACGCTATTAGCCGTAGATCCAGACCACTTTACTGACTCTAATGATTCTATTGTTTTATGGCCTATCTTTGGGTCGAAAACGGATAATGCTACGTATAGGCAGTCTGGGTGGAAATTATTTTCCACCGATAATAAAAATTTGGACCCGGTTTACTGGATAAGGCAGACCATTTCGATTTTAGATTCTAGGCGCAAATTAGCCAAATGTACTAATTTGTTTGTGAATATAAGAGGGCAGAACAAGGCCGCGTCACGCACAGTAATTGCTGGGTGGGTCAAGTCTGTCCTGTCAGAAGCTGGCATTTTTTCTTCGGCTGGCAGTTTACGTTCTGCAGTAGCCTCAAAGAATTGGGATAATAACTATCCTTTAGATGAAATTTTAGCAAGAGGTAATTGGCGTTCTAGTAACACCTTTTCGCGATTTTATAAACGAGAAGTTATGCCAGCTTCTGTGGGCAATAGCATTACAAGGTTATTCAACCCAATCAATTGATAAGTGCCTAAACGTACCTATTAGCATTCTAAGAAATCAATAAATATATATATATATATATATATATATATATATATATATATATATATATATATACTATATATATATATATATTTATATATATATATATATCGTCTATTGCCATAACATTATTTGATCAGCCTATTGACAAGGTTGTTGCTTGGTAATTTAATGTTTTGCTATCTGTAATATGTTCCTTTATGTTTTAATGGAAGTACCCAAATATTTTCGTTTCTGCATTGTACAATATTGTGCAACTATTGTTTGGTTTTTTAAATATACTTTTTTGTTTCCTATAAAGATGTCTTATTGGTAATTTACCTTTTTATACAACCCTTATTACCTACTTATGCTTTTCTTTAAATACACCGTACCAGGTTATCTTAAGAAGAAATAATATGCTACTCGCACATCCCATATTTACACATTTAATATATACCTGCATAAATTCGTAATTTATCTAGTTAGGTTTATTTTCAAATTATCCATAATCAGAATCAACATCCTTATATTCCTATATTTTGACATGAGGGATTTCAACATTTAGGTATAATCTGCTAAGGTATACTATACAGAGATGTTAATCGATTTACACATGTAGGAACTAAATTCTTCACATTGGCGTCCACTCCACCAGGCGATAACAAACACGTCTCAAACTAGTAAGCTTCAAATAACGGTCAATTATTTAATAGCAGCGTTTTACCTTACAATAAAACGCTTATTAAATACTTACCTTATTTGAAGCTTACATTTAATTTCTGCCTGGTGTTTTCGACACAATGGCGAACACCTCCGAGCTCAGATGACTCGAGGTACCTGGTGGGAGTGGTAGGGATGTGCGAGCGAGATAGATGTAGCGGATTAGAAAGAGAGGCAAACATGGGCGGAAAACGGAAAGGGCCTATCTCAAACTAGTAAGCTTCAAATAAGGTAAGTATTTAATAAGCGTTTTATTGTAAGGTAAAACGCTGCTAATAAAAAAAACAAAACCGACTTCAAAACACTAAAATACTTAAAATAATCCTAACACTTAAGTACTTAATCAGTTACTTTTGGAGTCGGTGCCAGCCCATGAGAGATTCAATGTTTTTGTTTGCACCGACCCCAAAAGTAACGGATTAAGTACTTAAGTGTTAGGATTATTTTAAGCATTTTAGTGTTTTGAAGTCGGTTTTATTTTTTTTATTAAAATTTACTTATTTCATCTATTTTTAGCGATAAATCCTAATCTAACTGCTGAACACCGATTTCATCCCCTATTTTCCTACCCTTAGGGGTGATTTTTATTTTGCAAACTTTTATCATAGCATCTTTGAAGTATAAGCTATTCAATAAAACAAAAATCATCAAAATCGGCTCATATTTGTCGAAGATAGGTAACAAGAACCACAACCAAAATATTATCTGTATATATATTTGTTGATTTTCTCAAAAAGTTCTAAATCAATTTCGATAAAATTTATATGGGACCACCTCTGAAGTATGATCTACCAAACAAAAAAAGAATCATTAAAATCGATTCATAATTGGCGGAGTAATCGCGTAACAAACATACAAAAAAAAAAACATACAGTCGAATTGAGAACCTCCTCCTTTTTTGAAGTCGGTTGAAAAGCGGCCATTTGCGAGTCGGACTCGCCCATGAAGGGTTCCGCAGCAGCAAGTAACATAATATAAAAGTTCTTGTAGTTCGTTGTAACTTTGATCGATGTTTTAATATTGTAAATTGCGGTTTACGATTTATGACGTATTAAAAAAACTACTTACTAGATCTCGTTCAAACCAATTTTCGGTGGAAGTTTGCATGGTAATGAACATCATAATTTTTTTTAGTTTTATCATTCTCTTATTTTAGAAGTTACAGGGGGGGGGACACACATTTTACCACTTTGGAAGTGTCTCTCGCGCAAACTATTTAGTTTAGAAAAAAATGATATTAGAAACCTCAATATCATTTTTAAAGACCTATCCATAGATACCCCACAGGTATGGGTTTGATGAAAAAAACAATTTTTGAGTTCCAGTTTTAAGTATGGGGAACCCCCAAAAAATTTTCTTTTTTTTTCTTTTTATGTGCGGAAATCTTAATGCGGTGAACCGCATTAAGATTTCTGTGAACAGAATACATCTACTTACCAAGTTTCAACAGTATAGTTCTTATAGATTCGGAAAAAAGTGGCTGTGACATACGGACGGACAGACAGACAGACATGACGAATCTATAAGGGTTCCGTTTTTTGCTACTTGGCTACGGAACCCCAAAAACGGAACCCTTAAAGGATCACTTTGCTGTCCGTCTGTCTGTCTGTCTGTCAAGACCTTATATCTCGGGAATACGTAAAGGTATCGAGTTGAAATTAAAACCATATACTCGTGTCCCTTAGGCTCGGACTATATGCATCCGGAATTTTTCAGAACTCCATACAAAACGGCTCCGGACAAGCCCGGATTCAATCCGATTTGTATGGGGTTCTTAAAAATTCCGGATGCATGTAGTCCGAGCCTAATAGTTGTAAAAAAGTAAAACTTCTAAGTTGACGTAAAAAAAGATACGGTCGTGTATGCCGCAAATAACGTACCTAAGTATGTTTCGACACTGTCAAGGGAACACTATGCACTAAACGGTTAAAAATGTTATACTGTCAAGGGAATAAAAATGTATAGGGTACTTTCCGTTGACCTAGAGCTATGTTTGACAAGTAATATCCATCTTACAAGTATAGGGCAAAAGGCTAGTTTTCTGGGTCAAAAAAAGATTATTCTATTTAGTTCGTCAGTTAAATTATCAAAAGATATTGGACCCATATTTTGTCTTTTGTCAATCAAACAAAAAATGACGAACACAAAGCGCATCGTAAGCACGTGACTTCACGCCTTGCTAAAAAGTGTCGCAAGGCGTGACGTTACGCGGAACTTTAACGGGCTATATCTTCATCATTTTTTGTTTGATTGAGAAAAGAAAAAATACTTGTCCAGTATTTTCTGTTAATTCAACTGACGGACTAATTAG
This sequence comes from Anania hortulata, assembly GCA_963576865.1. Classification (NCBI taxonomy): domain Eukaryota; kingdom Metazoa; phylum Arthropoda; class Insecta; order Lepidoptera; family Crambidae; genus Anania; species Anania hortulata. The sequence goes on from OY756416.1 coordinate 9,395,635, forward strand.
ATTTTTTAACGAAACTAGCCCACTGTAATTAAATCATAAAATATTTAGTCATTATTTAAAGTTTCGAAAAAAGTTCGGCAAAAACTGCGAGATTCGATTCCTGAACTAACTGTTTATAATATGAATCTACTTTGTACGGAACCCTTTGTGGAGAGTCCAACTCGCACTTGTCCAGTATTTTTTACTTTTTTCTGGTTCTTTGTGTAAGGTTTTGATTATTATTTGCTTCTAATAGCCCTGAATCAGGCCAGCCAAGTGTCTCGCGCCACTCACGCCAAGTCGACGGTGGAGACCAGCACGAGCGCCTTGCCTTCGGCGTCTGTCGACACGGCCGCGCAGATTTGCGACGACAGATACACTAGTAGTTATCAGGTAAAGTAAAGTATGTCTATGCAGGGTGTTACACAAGCATAGAACTGCACTTCAATTTTGCACCGAAATTTTGTGCACGGCCTCTTAAGTCACGTCCTTACAACAGCCCTCCACCGTACTGCACTGGACCTGCTGGAGGAGCTGTTGGAGGATGGCCCAAACCACCTCATACCTCAACAGATGAGGCCTGTTTTATTACGAATCGAGACATTTTTGTCTTCAAAGTTAGCACATTTAAATTAATTTATGATAAAACTGTTTGTTAAACTAGTAGTTTTGACAGACAACCTTTGTCCGGTTCCAGCTCGCCCACTGTCGGGCCAGGCCGTCGTCCCCTCCGGTGGAGTTCTCAGAGTTCCCACCGCAGCGACCGGAGCCATGCCGTAGTGAGTCTCTTCTTACCTCTTCGTCACTGTATGAAAAGCTTAAGCAGTAAAGCATAAACGTTCGAAATGACGCACTCACACAGACGTACGCCACAACATAACTAGTGTTGCCCAAAAATTGGTCTTGGTCATGCAGTTTTGGTCTTGGCCTTGCATTTTCGCAAGACCAATACCAAGGCCGCCTATTTCTTGCAAGGCCAAGACTAGACCCTGCGAGACTTATGCAAGTACAAAATTGACTCTGTGAGACATTTGCGTCTCGCAGTTAGTCAAATTGAGACTTGGTTGTTTAAGAGTATTTGGTTTCAACATAGATATTGTTGAGAATAGAGTTAGACGTCTCTTAGGGGTAGGTAGAGAGACAAGGAAAAAAACTGTGCTTTATTTAAGTATCCCTTAGGAAGGTCCCCTAAAATTACAGCATTCTTGTACTAAAAGTATCTGAACTAAGCTTTGCATGGACAGTCAGAGAGAGGGTAAAAAAATTAATGTGTTTGTTGTAAATACTCCATAACTATGGAAAAATATAAATATTCGTATTCTTTTCAGCACAAGGCAACTTCGAAATTGGTCAAGTAAGCGGCGAAGCGAAGGAGCCTTCGCTGACGTCAGCCTACCCGATGACTCCGCAAACGCTCAGGAATAGCTTCACAAGTGTCGATAGAGGTAAAACTATTCATCATCATCATCATCATCAGCCTCCAGAAGTTCAGTGCTGGACACAGGCCTCCCCTATATAAAGCCACATCGAGCGGCTCTGGGCTGTTTGAATTCAGCGGCTGCCCGCAACTTTGACCAGGAGACGTATTTTTGAATCATGCGAATTCCAATCCGAATACGAAATCGCAAGATTCGCATGCGAATTCCTAAAATCACTATTTTTGAAAATTTATTCCGTGAATTCTGCAACGACCACTCGTTTTTGTTTTCTACTAGTAGAAAGTACGGAAGAATTACATTGACAAGTAAACGTATGTTTGACAGAAATTTGACATAAGTAATAACTTTTTATTTACGTTCGTTAGTGACTTTTTGCTTTAGGGTTTATGATATTTTCTGCGTGAAACTAAAATAGTTACAAGATTTCAATCTAATAGCGTCACCTATTTTGAGTGAATCAAAAATGCGTAAAATCGTGAGCAATACAAATGAATTTTATACACGATTTGTTTTCGTGTTCGAATTCGAAATTCATTTCTAATGCTTCACAAATACGTCTCCAGGTCGTCAGTCCACCGCGTCTTCTGGCCTGCCCAAATACTAAAAATCTCTCTCCTAGCTATATATTCTAAATGGTGGTGGGGTCAGCCTTCCGTATCTTTCTTCTCCACTTCGCTTTATCTTCGACATCTTTGTCACTTTTCTTAATCCCAAATACTAAAATAAAAATAAACTATTCAGTTCTTTATAAATAACTAGCTGTTACCCGCGACTTCGTCTGCGTGGTCTTTAGGGGTATGAAAAATAGATGTTGGCCGATTCTCAGACCTACTCAATATGCTCACAAAATTTCATGAGAATCGGTCAAGCCGTTTCGGAGGAGTACGGGAAGGAACATTGTGACACGAGAATTTTATATATAAGATTCTTATTGTGAGTATCACAGTTTTTGTTCTGTATCATAAAAAATCATGTTTATGTGTAACCCATTTTATGTTTTATGAATTAGGTACTTGCATATCTTTTGGTAGCTGTTGTCCGTGACTTTGTTCGCGGTCATAAAAATTATTCAACTTATATGATATTGGAATTGGTCGAAGTCTGGTGTAGTAGCTCGCACTACGAACTACAAAGCCAGATGGTTGTGGGTTGGAATCCCGCAAGGGGCAAATGTTTGGCAAGTTTGTGATGAGCACGAGCATTTGTATTTTGTGTGCTTATTTGAAGCGCCACAGGTGAGATTACCAAGAATTAATTAGACTAAGAATATTTATTTATTATTGCTATTTATAAGCTGACTTGTAATTTTTTGCTTCACTATGGACCACTGTGTCTGTAAAAAACGCTTTGAATTTAAATATTATACTATCACTGATATGCGGGACAAAAGGCGTCCCATAGGGGGTTACTGCGGGACTGCCCAAAGCTGACCCAGAAGCGGGAATTCGCAAAAAATCCGGGAGTTGGCAAGCAAAAAAAATGAAAATAAACTAAGTATTCAGTTCTTTATAAATAATTCTAAATGTTGTGGGTTACGGGTTACGGGTTCGAATCCCACAAGGGGCAAATGTTTGTGTGATGAGCCCGACCATTGTTCCTAAGTCATGGTTGTTTATAAAAAGTAAGTAATTAAGTATGTTTATCTATTATCTAGTCGCCATAATACAAGCATTGCTCAGTTTCATCATCATCATGTCAGCCATAGGACGTCCACTGCTGAATATAGGCCTCCCCCAATGACTTTCATTGGGGGGATTGCTCATACTCGCTACGCTTGGCAGGCGGGTTGGCGAGCGCAGTTTTTTATAAGGTTTCGCGCGCAGACGCTGCTGCCCGTCTCGTACTACAGGAATCAGTCGTCTCTTACGACACGCCTCCTGTTGGCTGTGGGAAAGTGTATTCTTTACGGCTGTTCCTACGGCACAGTTGCTCAGTTCGGGGCTAGATTATTAGTGTGATTGTGAAACCAATATATATATTTATAATCTGAACCCGTGAATACGTGTAAACTTCAGGGGTCCTGTCCCCGCCCCCCTCGTCCCGCTGCGGCGAAGCGTTCGCGCTCTCGCTGCGCAAGTACCCGCGCGCGGGGCGGTCCCAGGGGGGATCATCCGAGCTGGTCCAGCGGCTGCTAGCATATACTCAGGCTAAGAACTGTGAGTTTTGTTTTGAATCATCATCATTTCAGCCATAGGACGTCCACTACTGAACATAGGCCTCCACTATTGACTTCCAAATTGGCCGGTTGGAAGCGGCCTGCAACCATCGGCTTTCTGCAACCTTTACCAGGTCGTCTGTTCACCTTGTGGGTGGACGTCCACTGCTGAACATAGGCCTTTCCTAGTAATTTCCAGATTGGCCGGTTGGAAGCGGCCTGCACCCAGCATCTTCCTGCGACCTTTACCAGGTCATCTGTCCACCACAATTTAATGTATTTCATCCTTATTTATTCCTTTTCAACATTTCAGTCTCGAAAAGCTCTTACCACTCAAGAAGTGTGCGTTCCCTACGCACTAAAAGTGAATCCCCTAAAGAAATAGTTACAAAAAACGAGCCTACAAATTGCGTACAGACAAATACTCAGACTAAAGCTAAAGAGAGTGCTCCTATACCGGAGAGAGAAGAAAAAGAGAATTTGAAAGAACAAATTAAGAGGAAGAAAAGGGTACAATCTCCTATGAGGTCAGCGAGAGACGTAAGGTATGTTTTAGAACTTGCTAAACGGAGGGCAGACTCCTCTTAATGTTATGGGGACAAACGCTGCCATTGGACGATCCTTCCGTCCACTTCCCTCAGCCCGCCAGCCAGACCCCGCGCCCTTCTTGTTCCGAAACTGGCCATAATCGATTTAAGTTTTATCAAACTTGGTCCGAGTTAATATTCGCCTACACCACTCGAGTTTCAGTAAGCTTAAACCGATGTATGCTCAATTCGGAACAAGAAGCGAAGAGTCAAGCAATGTCAGGAGGAGGCCAGCTTCCATTTGTCAGACCCATAATGAAAATACTAAACAGCAGCAAAAGCATGCAGACCATTAAAGAAGGCATGTAAAACCATCACAATGAGGAAGCATAGGCAAAACGAATCTAGATAGCGCCATTGTGATTAGTCTTGTCAACCAGTGTCCGCGTAAATAAATCCTTGTCATTAATTATTTGCTAATATAGACACTTACAACTTAGGGGCCATCTACAAACTACGTCACACGAATTTCATAATTTCACCCCCCCCCCCCCCCGCACACATACATTTTGAGACTCACCCCCTCCCTATTGTGAAGTCACATATTTCGTCGACGCGTGACAATCAGCCAACAAAACAATTTAAACCTTATGTTTAAACAGATAGACTTGGAAATGTTTTTGTTTTTGGTTAATAGTTCAGATTTCGTGTTTTACTACTTAGATAAATTCGATTTTATTATTATTTTATAATCATACATACAGCTACCGTTACAGGAAAATAACCCAATTCGATAGTTGCAACTCCATAATAATCTACTACAAATAACCTTATTAAAAATATTTTCAATAAAATAAATAGGTACTGAACAATCATTACGTACAAATCCTACATCACGTCATCATCATCAAGTCAGCATTTTAGAATTGACTTTAGAATTGACGTGTGACGTAATTTATGGATAGATATATTATATTTATAGACCTTTAGCTAAAACTATAACGTAGTGATTATTTTATTAGTGGCAGACCCACTGGATCAGTAATCAAGTAATGACTGCGGGCAAGACCAACACTAAGACATCTATCAGGATAATAATGTGCAGTGTGTTTTCCCATTAAAATACGACTAATAGAAGGTCGGTTCCATTTAATCTATGGAACTTGGCGTCACCGGACAGAACTCATTTTTTTCTAATATTAGTTAAGTGAAAATAATTGGATTTTTTTAAAATTTGAGCTCTTTTATTATTTGTAAATAAATCCGTCTTTTTATCATTTCAGGTACAGAGATAACCATATAAACGCAACGTACGACTATTTAAAAAGCACTTCGCCGCATCGCTACATTGCTAGAGCTGCAGATGTCAGGTATCTGTCGGAAATGACGCGGTGTCTCAGGGACACCCTTCGGGAGATCTGCGACAGTCAGCCTGTCGTGAGTTCCCAATAGTAGATGTAATTCTTGATTTACAGATGACACGTAGCTATTTAGAATAGAGATATAGATTTCAGACATCTGACGGTCATGACGCAGTGTATCAAAACACCCTTCCGAGGGATTTGCACAGATCGCTTGACGTGAGTTCCCAATTAACTGTAACTCTTGAATTAAAGATGACGCTTAGCTATTTAGAATAGAGCCATAGATTTTATACATCTGACGGTTATGACGCAGTGTATCAGAGACACCCTTCGAGGGATTTGCAACGGCCTGTCGTGAGTTCCCAATATTGAGATTCGTGTCCGTGAGCGATGTCTATGTGTGCGTTGCTATAGCTCAAAGCTTATGAGCTTTAACGACTTTAAGTTAACTTTTTTATACAAACTGTGAAGTCAAAAATATCGATAATGAACTAACCGATTCTAACAAGACTTGCTAGGCATAAGCAAGTCAGTCTTAAGTTGACAGAGGGTTTATCAAAAATCAAATAAAAAAGGAATTATTGCCGATTTTTGGATAGTATTTTTAAAAATCCTCTGTTAACTTTTTAGACTTACCTGACTTGCTTATGCCTGGAAAGTCTTATTATATTCGTTCATCAACATCATCATCATCATTTTAGCCATAGGACGTCCACTGCTGAACATAGGTTTCCAATATTTTCAATTTAGAAGTTTTTATGAATAACAGTGCCCGTGCGACGTTAACGCTCTTAACTTCTGTTGCTCAGTGTTACAGAGTGTGAATAACTCTCGCAGAGCGTGTTCCAGGTGTGCCCAAACATCCAGCACCGGTACAGCCGCCACAGAAGAGAGCACCACGCGCCCGAGGCCCAGCCCAGCTCCGACTCCAACAACACAGACCCTCAAGGTATGAACAATCCTACTGCTGGAGCGGAATACCTAATAGTATATTTATAAGTCTTTTTGAGAATGCCACATCGTATTCCACATTTTGTATGATTTCTAAGTTCTATGCAATAAAGATTCAATAAGAAAGTCATCAACAACTCTTTATAATACCACAAACTAAAAATTTCTCAACCGATATCTCAAGTTATCCAGTCGGGAGTCATCCATTGTTAACTACAGTTAGATTTTTATGTGTTGGTCTATCCCTACGGTGCCACACGCACTCACACGCATGCATATTCCTTATAGTTAAAGGTTATTTTGCGAACCCCGTGAGTCGATAACGAGACGTTCTCCTGACACCTGTACAAGACTGACCGAGCGCTTTCTCCACGTGTTTCCTTTGGGAGCTCCCTATAGACTGTCGAAGTGTATTGTGCCCTGTGAAGTGTTAACCTGGACCCTGAAATTTGTACCGGCAAGTACCTAGATATAAGTGCTCAGACCTGACCCTTTTGACCACCCTTTTTTAAATCTGTATTAGCCCCACGTGTTAATCCACTGCCGATCTTTCAAACATTCTGGTAGCAGAGCGTAGTTTTTTGTTAGGACCCCTAAATTGATATATAAATTAAATGCTTATTTTAAGATTAATTTCCTCCCTTGGATTTGAATAAAAACGTCTCATTGTAGTACCTAACCTTGTAGTTAAACCCTATAAAATAAAATATTTACGTGTAGAATAATTTCATAAAACATTCCTAAATAATTATTCGTTTATAACGTAATTTACCTATCGAGTGCATCGAGTCGTGCGGCCGCATTGGAATGCTATTGTTCCCGCCCTTACCTATCACTGCATGTGCGAGTTGTTTACGAGTAACATAATTACTTACTGGCTGCATCTGTGCCGTCCCCTACTATTTGTTCCTTACGCATCCTATTGAAACCTATAGTGAGTTTAGTTACTTACATTGTTTGCCGTGATTTAAAGTGAATAAAATGTCTGATACTGAGGCTGCCAACGAGACTATTAGGGCCGTACTTTACACGGATACGGCAGAATATCGTGAAGCTATAGGCCAAGTCCGTTTTATCGGTGAATGGGTTAGTGATTCCCACCAAGTCCTTGAGACATTTTCCCCTACTCGAATGCGTGCTCGTCTTTCAGACCTTTCACTTATGTACGATAAGTTTACAGCCGCTTGTTCTAAGCTCCTAGGTAATCTCGATCCGACAATTTATGAACAAGAATGTGTGCACGTTAAGAACGAGATGCGCGTAGTAAGGGACAAAGTCGACGATTTAAAAATTAAATTCGAGGAAATACGTCCTCACCACCTTGAGACCTCCCGTGCCAGTACTCCCTTTAAAGATAACAAATCATTTAGTGTTGACACCCCAGCTAGTAAATTACCTGATCTACCTATACCCAAGTTTGATGGTCGTCCTGATAGTTGGATCAGTTTCATCGATCAGTTTGACAGTGTTGTGGATAACCAACCTAGCTTGACCCCTACCTTAAAATTACATTACCTAGTAGGTGCCTTGTCGGATGAACCCCGTCGACTGATCCAACACCTAAAAATTGAAGCAGGTAATTATACAATGGCCCGTGACCTTTTGAAACGTAGATATCATAACCTCCGTGTTTTAGCAGATACGCACATTGCACAAATAATGATGCTTCCTAATATAACACCTAAACTGGCCGGTTTACGCGTGTCGTTCCTCAATCCACTTCTTTCGACTTATCGGTGCTTAGAGAGACTGGACCTGCCCGTTAAGCATTGGTCATACCTACTATGCATTGCATTTATGCCTTACTAAATTACCTTCAGAGTTAAAGTCGAGATTTGAACGTCGTTTCGGTGATGACCCTAATCGACTCCCTACCTTTGATCATCTTATTACTTTTCTTGAGGATGAATGTCGACATCACGACAATGTAGGTAGTGCCTCTGTCGTTGACACCACTACCCCTACCATGAGCTCACCGCGGTTTCCTAAATCTAACGCGCGTTCTCCGCCTCCTCCTAGAGCATTTGTAACGTTCGCGACCTCACCTAAATGTCACTTGTGTAATAGTACCTCCCATTACATACGCGAATGTCCCGAATTTGCCCGTCTTCCTACGCGTCAACGCGTCGTTGTGGTGAAAGAAGCTCGATTATGTTTTCGATGCCTAGATAAACATACCATATCTCAATGCAAGCGAGAATATCGTTGTCGTACGTGTCGTCGCTCGAGCCACCACACCTTATTGTGTTATGATGATGCCTCTCCCGTGAATTTTGATCGTGAGCGATCATATCAAGACCTTCCGCAACAAGCACCTTTGCGTCGTCTGACGGAGCGTGCTACTCCTCCGCGTACTCAATGGCAACGTTCTTCACCGCCTCGTGACACCCACAAATCATCACCGCCGCGTTCGGGCGGGCGATCCCCCCCTGTATCTAGCGGCGACCGTGATTTTCACCCACCTTCGCAAGGCCAGAGATCCCAGGATGCACGTTCATTCCGTCCTAAGTATAATGAATCCTCACGATCTTGACTAGACAGCCCGCCCAAAACCCCCGCTTCTATATGTGTACCACGCAATTCTCTTGTTCTTTTGCCTACTGCTCTGATTCATGTTAAAGGCTCATCTGGATATTATGTAGAAGCACGTGCCTTATATGACACTGGGGCTCAGGGCTGCCTTCTTACTACTGAGCTTGTAGTCGACCAAATGAACTTACCTATCACCCCTTCCCTAGTGCCTGTACGTGGCATAGGTAATGTTCAAGCGGTCCATTCCCATGGTACTGTACCTTTCTCATTTAAATCTGTAAATTCTACTTCCCCCGAGATATCGACTATCGCAATGGTTGTCGACGTGATTGCTGGTACTCCCCCTGAAGTAGATTTACCTAAAGGTGTTGTTTCCAGTACCAAAAACCTACTACTTGCTGATCCCTTGTTTTACAAGCCCGGTACTATTTGTGTACTCCTAGGAGCTGACGTCATTGGTCACCTCTTGAAACCCGAGTCGTTTGTGTTCCCTGATGGTCTAACTGCCATCTCGACTATTTTTGGTTATGTCCTGTCTGGTCCTATCTCGGGGTGTTTTTCTGATCTGGACCCACCTATGACTGGAGTTTCATTATCCCAAATTGTAGAGAAGTTTTGGAAAGTTGAAGAAGCCCCTCAATTACCTGTCCCTAACCCCTCAGACTTAGAGTGTGAAACCTTTTTCAAGACAACCATCACTCGTGAAAGCGATGGTCGATTTATGGCCAGACTCCCCTTTCTTAGTGATCGTCCTCCTCTTGGTGATTCTAAAACCAATGCCCTTCAACGATTTCGTAACCTTGAGAAGCGCTTGCAAGCTAATCCTGATTTTCGAGATAAATATATTTCCTTTATGCGCGAGTACCTCGACTTAAACCACATGTCTCTTTCCTCATATGATCCGACCCGTGAGCACTATTTTATACCTCACCATGGGGTTTTTAAGTCTGCTGGTGATAAAATACGTGTTGTGTTCGACGGAAGTAGCCCTACATCTAATAGAGTATCCTTGAATCAATGCTTACATACAGGCCCTAAACTTCAGCGAGATATTTCTCACATTCTCCTAAACTTCCGCAGACACGAGGTAGTGTTTGTGACAGACATACGTATGATGTTCCGTATGACTTGGGTACATCCTGAAGATAGAAGGTACCAGCTTATACTGTGGCGTGAGGATCCTTCTCATCCCCTCCTTACTTATGAACTTAACACCAATACGTATGATCTTCGCTCCAGTCCTTTTATTGCGATTCGAGCCCTTCTTGAGCTCGCTGAACAAGAGAGATTTACCTTCCCTCGAGCAGCAGAGGTCCTTGATAGTGATGTATATGTTGACGACTGTCTGACTGGTGCGGATTCTATCGAGTCTGCTCGGACCTTGAAATCTGAGCTAGAAGGCATTATGGCATCTGGTGGGTATGAGCTTCGTAAGTGGATTAGTAATAGACCTGAGGTCCTAAATAACATGCCCTTAGACCATTTGCAACTCCCTCACTCATTTTCAGACCCAGACAATCCTCAGACTATTGCTGTTTTAGGTGTGCAATATAATCCTGTGAGTGACTCATTTACCTATAACTACTCCTGTGAATCCCGTGACTCAGTAGTTACTAAGCGTAAAATCTTATCCTTGATTGCCCGTATCTATGATCCCTGCGGTTGGATAGCTCCAGTCGTGTTTAAGGCCAAAGAATTTATACAGCGCCTATGGTTGTCTGGCCTTTCCTGGGATGAACCTTTAAATGAATCCCTGGCCTTAGAATGGACTATTTTTGTACAAGACCTAGCAAAGGTCAGTAGAGTAGATATCCCTCGTCATATTCTACCAAATGGTTCTTCCTCCTTGTCCCTTCATGGGTTCTGTGATGCCTCTGAGGTAGGCTTTGCTGCAGCTGTCTATTTACGTGCAGATCACCCTTCTGGAAATTGCTCCGTCCACCTTGTTATGGCCAAGTCAAAGGTTGCCCCTGTTCGGACCCGTTTAACAATTCCTAAGTTGGAATTGTTAGGAGCTACCCTCCTCTCTAAATTACTCCATCACGTCGCTCTTTGTCTGCAAAGATCGTCTGTGTTGACTTCAATCCATAGTTGGACGGATAGCAAAATCATCTTGTGTTGGTTAAAGACCCCTCCTCACCTTCTTCAGACTTTTGAGGCGAATCGTGTCTCCCAAATAAATAGTTCCCCGACATCTTGTGAATGGAGGCACGTCCCAGGCTACATGAATCCTTCTGACTGTGCATCAAGAGGCTTAACAGTCTCCCGGCTGGTCGACCACTCTCTTTGGTTTTCTCCCTTGTGGTTGGCTCAATCTCCTGATCAATGGCCCGTAAATGCGGATTCTACCCAAAATAGTGATCTCCCTGGACTACGTTGTTTGGTAGTCTCTGCTGATGTTCCTACCCCTGATCCCTCTTTCTTGTTGGAGCGGTATAGTTCCTTGAACAAGTTAATAAATGTAACTTGTTACCTTAGGCGGTTTTTATTTCCTAAGTCTTATTTATCTTACCTGAGCCTTGAAGAACGTAGAGAGTCCCTGTGGTACCTAGTGAAAATTGTTCAATTTACCTCTTTTAATGATGAGTTGGATCGCTTACGACGAGGCGATACCATAACTAACTCCCTGAGGAAATTAAACTTGTTCTTAGATGACAAAGACCTTATTCGAGTTGGGGGTCGCTTGCGAAACTCCGATCTTCCTTACGATGCGCGTCATCCCCTTCTTTTACCTAAAAACGGGAATTTCGTGAATATACTGATCTCCCATTACCATCATGAGAATGCTCATGCCGGTGCTAATGCCCTACTTGCTATATTAAATCGAGTGTTCTGGATCCTGTCTGCCCGCAGAGCCATACAACGTGTTATTTTCAAATGTCTTTCCTGTTATCGACTCAAAACTGCTGTCTCTCAACCTATGATGGGCGACTTACCCAAGGATCGTGTTACTGCTGCTAGGCCATTTGATGGCGTTGGTACCGACTTTGCTGGACCCTTTTACACTAAAGTTCAGGCCTATAGAAATAAAAGGTTAGTGAAGAGTTACCTGTGTGTCTTCGTGTGTCTCTCCACTAAAGCTGTCCACCTAGAAGTCGTGTCGGATTTGACTACTGAGGCCTTCATTGCAGCCTTTTCACGCTTTGTCTCGCGTCGTGGTGTGCCTCGCCTAATCCGATCCGATTGCGGTCGAAACTATATCGGTGCAAATAATTACCTGAAAGAGCTAGAATCCTTCTTGTCCCAACACCAAGCGGCTATCGGTTCCGAGCTTTCCAAGCGTAATATAAATTGGATCTTCGATCCACCAGTATGTCCTCACTGGGGTGGCCTATTTGAGGCGGCCGTTAAATCCGCGAAATCACACCTGAAACGTGTTATCGGAGAAACTCCTTTAACATTTGAGGAATTAACCACAGTTTTTGTAAAAATTGAGGCGGTTTTAAACTCACGACCCCTGTGTCCAATTTCTCCCGATCCTAATGATGTCGAAGTATTAACACCCGGCCATTTCTTAGTTGGTCAACCCTTGACAGCTCTCCCTGAGTATCCTTATAAGGACGTTAAATTACATCGCCTTACGCGGTTTCAGTTGATCCAACAAATAACCCAACACTTTTGGACTCGTTGGCACCTTGAGTACCTGAATACTTTACAAGTAAGAAATAAGTGGACGACTTCTTGTAATCCTCCCCAGGTAGGTGAACTAATTCTTATTAAAGATGACAACCTTCCCCCTTTGCAGTGGCGTCGCGGCCGCATAACCCATTTATATCCTGGACAAGACCAAGTGGTTCGTGTGGTCGATGTCAAAACTCCTACCGGAACCCTTAAGAGATCCTTGACGAAATTAGTTCGTCTTCCTATCCAGTGAGTTTCATTTATCATTGGTTCCCTTACCTTCTCGTAAACACTTTAACGTGTTTAGGGCGGGCGATATGTTAACTACAGTTAGATTTTTATGTGTTGGTCTATCCCTACGGTGCCACACGCACTCACACGCATGCATATTCCTTATAGTTAAAGGTTATTTTGCGAACCCCGTGAGTCGATAACGAGACGTTCTCCTGACACCTGTACAAGACTGACCGAGCGCTTTCTCCACGTGTTTCCTTTGGGAGCTCCCTATAGACTGTCGAAGTGTATTGTGCCCTGTGAAGTGTTAACCTGGACCCTGAAATTTGTACCGGCAAGTACCTAGATATAAGTGCTCAGACCTGACCCTTTTGACCACCCTTTTTTAAATCTGTATTAGCCCCACGTGTTAATCCACTGCCGATCTTTCAAACATCCATAAATTACGTCATACGAATTTTATGATTTTTTAATCCTCCCCCCATCCTTGTCACAGCTGGTCACATTTTTCAGGCTCCCCCCTCCCTAGTGTGACGTCACATATTTCGTCGGCGCGCGACACTTGGTAAAGCGAGTGTGAACTCGCCAACAAAACAATTTAAACCTAATGTTCTATTTATATAAAGTTCGTAAAAGATAGACGCTTTATTGCACAAACACATTAAAGATTATATATATTTGATTTTAAAATGTGACGTCTCGAAATTCAGAACCCCTTTCACCTCTTGCCACACTTCGTCGAACCTCCCTCCCTCCTTAACGTATGACGCGATTTGTGGATGGGCCCTCGTGGCCAACTTGGAAGTCATTAAATGGACTCCGTTTAGGGGTTGACCTCTGTAGACAAAACTTAATAAGGTAAAGGTTAAGACATGAAAATGCTTAAGGACCCTCAGACTATGGGTCACCTTGACTGCCCTCTGTGCCCTAAGACATGTAGGGGTTGATCTAAATAAGGCAACGAGTAACGCAGTCGAAGTTGCCAAGAGTTCTATGCCATTGACAAGATAGAAGAAGATTATATATGTATTTAACTCTACATACTATCGAACTTTTAGAGCGTTATGCGAATTCAAAAGCGAGGCAAAAGCGCAGAGGGCTCGCTAGTCTCCACAAGTTCGCGACTATGTCGTCAGTCCATCGGGTTCGTCCAGCTCACGCCGCGTCTTCTAGTTCGTGGTCGCTTAAATAGTTATTTACTCCTGACTTGTTGATTTCTTATTCCTGTTCCCAGCGTCACTGCCCATGGTTTCGACTGGGGTGCCAGCTATGTCTTCTTGCGAAGCGATGCCAGGAGTAAGTTTATTATTTTGCTATTATTCATTTATCACAAATCAACAAATGCTTGTCTTGCATACAAAAGTTAATAAAACAACTAATGATTAAACTGTTTTATTCTTATCCTTTTAATTGTAATTTTTAATTAAGCATAATTTCTTATAATCTGATTTGACGCTGCGAATTGCATTAGATTTTGATGAAACTAGGAAATTAGTAGCTAATAAGTCATTTATTTACGCAAATGCTTCAAAATGGCCTCTGCCATGGTCCCGAATGTGTTATTTTAGGTACTAGACAATATTTTTTGCTAGGGGCGTTTCCTAGCACACTCATACCCGATCCAAATTAGAAAATTCGTTTCCTAAATTGATAGGAACCAGAATTTAAACCATTTTAACCACTTTGCTTTCAAGACTAATCAACGCGCCACTATCCCAATCGAGTCGTCTGCTTAATAAAGTCTAATGATCAAACCCGTCTTTCCAGACATACCAACAAACCCGTCCGACGCATCCCAAAATCTGTTGCTACTGCCGGAAGCCCTTACCCTGCTCCTGTGTCCCACGATCCTCCGTACAGTTCGATAGATTGTCCATCGATTCCTCCTTAGAGTCAAATGAGTTAGCAAGATCTGGAGATGATTTCGAAAAGAATGTAAAAGAACAAGTAATTAACTGGTTACAAGAGGTTCCAGTGTATGCCAATGATAAACCTGAAGATAGAAGTACAAGAAAATATATGGCTACACAATTGGTAGATAAGTTAAAAAGACTAAAGGATGATCAAGATTTTGAAGATAAAGCTAAAGCGGAAATTGCTGAATGTGTAAGCAATATGCCGATGTGGTGTCCTGGTAATAAAAAAGACCAAGAATTGTTCAAGCAACAAATTGCTGATAATCTTTTGAATAAGATTCTTAATGTTAACAAAGATATATTTGAAAGTGAGATTTCAAAATGGGTTGAAAGTCTTAATTTAAAACCAACAGATAGTCAAGGACAAGTGATTGAAAAGCAAAATATTACAGAGAATTTAGTTAATAGATTGAAACCACTCGCATTAAATCAACCTTCAGACACTGAAGAATACAAAGCAGGTCTTAAATTAGTAATTGTTAATATGCTAGAAGATTTACCAATATTAATAGACGGTGATAAAAAATCTTATGTGAATAAACTAGCTGATAAATTAGCTACACAATTACATACGATACCTGCAAAAGATGTTTCAAAATCAAAGGTCGATTCTGGAGTCGAATCTGTTGGCAACGAAAAAGGAATAACACCTCTAAGTGAAGATAACATAACTAAACACATTTTGGACTGGGTAAATGATATCCCAGAGCTAGCTGGTGGAAACCAATTAGAGAATCAAAGAATGGTTGGAAAATTAGCAAAGAAACTATTTGAATTAGGCTCTCAAGGTAAAGATGTTAGTGATTTAGAGGATGAAATATCTAATTGGTTGACAACCTTATTGGAAAGTAAAGGGGAGCGACTAGATATAAAAAGGCAGAGTAATTTAATAAATACACTTTTAAGTAAAATCACAACATCAGACGTCAAAGAAGATGAACAGCTGATTCAAGACATTTGGGATTGTCTTGGAGATATTCCAGAATTAGATTTGTCTTCTCAAGAAAGCAAAAAAATGGTCGAACAATTAGCAAATAAAATACAAGAATTGCAGACACAGAAACAGGGAGATAGTAACAAAGAAGACATGAAAATCCAAATAGGCAACTTATTGGATAATCTGATTAAGAAAACTGGAGTTCAAATAAATTCTAAAACTAGAAATCAAGTAATGCAGAAACTAATGAACGTTGCTTTTTCTACGCCAAAACCAAGAAAACATTGGAATAAGCTAGGCAATTTAGATTCAGATCATTTGAAAAATACCCTCATGGAAGAAGTTGCTCTGATATTAAACGAATCGAATATCCATTGTGATAATCGAGACGAAATCGAATCCATTCTTACTGATGTTTTGGCTGATCAAGTTATGCGTGGTGATAATGAATGGCAAACTAAGGACAGGTTGATTAGCGCTCTTAGAGATTCAGATATTCCTAAAGAACAAACCGAAGAAATTGCTACTAAACTTATCCAAATAGCAAAAGAGGTGTCTTTGGGCAACAGAACCCAAGATTCTACTATACAATTTAGTAAAATGTCTAAATCAAGAGAATTTGAAGCATTATCTCCAATACAAAAAGAAATATTTCAAAACAGCGCTGAACAAGAGATTATTGACTACATACAAGGACTTGTAGGTGACTCTAGTGTTCTAAGTACGAAAAAGTATAAAATAGCTTCAAACAAGTTAGCTCAAAGAATTTACGATATAATGAGTGAAAAAGACACGCCCATCTCTAATAAGAGAAAAGATATGGAGAGTGAAATATCGAAATGTTTGCAAAGTCTGTCTATCAGTACCGATGGATCTCAAGTCAGCGAACTCGCTGATAAATTTCAAAACTTAGCTTTTAAAGCATCAACTCCAAAAAGATCGTCTTTAGATCAGGGATTTTCGTTCAGACCTAAAAGGGATTCCAGAGGCTCAACAATGTCTGCAATAGAAGATGATTCTCAATTCAAAATGCAAGCTACTACTCCAAGTAAAGAAGAAGAACAATATATGGACAAATTAGTCAACATAATCGACAGTTGGATGAGCGACTTGCCTATTGACCTGGATACTGAAGATGGAAAAGGCTTCAGGCAAGTCATGATCAGGGATTTAGCTGGGGAAATCATTGATAGGCAAAAATATTTGCAATTGAATCCTGAAGCTAAAACTTCGGATGATGAAGAGTTGGAACATTTGAAATATCAAGTTTTTAGATGGCTAAATAAGTTGCCTGATGTTAAAGAAATAATACCATCAATATCTAAGACTAATTATTTAATGGAGCGTATAAAGGCTGTAACTGTACCACAGCTGATAAAAACTCTGGATAGAAGTTTCAAGCAAAGAGATTCCATTATTCAGAATTTATCACAAGGTCTGTCATTTTTAGAAAATGAAATATCTAAGTGGATCGAAGCAGTGCCTTCTAAGTTCTATAATATTACTAATAGAGATTACCATCAACAAATGGTAAAAGATTTAGCAGAACAAATTGATCAACTGCACAGAGAAGAAGCATTGACAGAAACTCTTTTCTTCGACGTTGTCTCAGAGTGGTTACAGAAAACGTTGAAAGAGTACAACGAAAAATATTTTAATAGTTTATCCGAAGGACTCAAAGGTGTGTTAGTGAATAAAGGCTTGATTTCCCTTGTGGAGACATCTATGTTAACTAGACAAAGTAGACACCAGATTCAAGAAAATTTGAGGTCTTATATATTAGATTGGCTAAAAGAAAAGCCCTTGTACCAAAGACGCCTTTCGATAGAAAAACGTGAACAGGAACAAATTGTAGCAGATCTCTCAAAAAAATTAAAAAATATGTTAAAAGCTTCCCATCCAAGTGAGACGCATAGAGATAGGAAGGTACTTGATGAAATAAAGTCGCACTTAAAGAAATTTCCTATGGAGTCTCACTTGAAATTAGATGAAGAATTCCATGATTCCACTGCAAATGATCTTTTAGAGTACTTAAAGATGTTAAATATGTTCCAAAATATTACAGAAATTCAATCTCAATCTCAATTTCAAGTAGAAGCGGAAGCTGAAGCTGAAGATATATTGTCAGTATTGGAAGAATGGATAGACTCATTACCATTACAAATAAAAAAAACATCCGTCCAAAACAAAAAACTCGATAGCTTGAAACAAGAATTTGCCAAAACACTTTATCTTATTAAACAGCAACATCCTACTCCTAATAAAGCTACAAGTGACGTTTTGAAAGAAGAAATTAATAATTATTTGCAAAAGTTTCCTGTAGAACCTGCTAAGAAAAAAGATCAGAAGTTTGTGTCTGACAAAATATATGAATTACATAAGAAGTTACTTGGAATACAATCGCAACTAACGGCATCTGATAGATCTTCAATAAGTGTTGACGATCTTAAAGAAGTTATTCTAAATTGGGCCAAGAAATTACCTTTTCAACCTGGGAAAAGTATTGAAAAATTTAAATCTGAAGTTGATAAAGTAGCACCAAAAATTAAAAATACTTTATCAAAGGCTCCAGTCGATGGTTTTGAAAATGTAAAAGCTAATTTAGAAAAAGAAATAAAAGCATTTTTTAACCAACTTCCTTTACAGAAGAATAAACTGAAAGACATTGATTTAAAAGAACTTACGGATCGACTGAATGTTTTTGTCAAAACTTCATCTGCAGCTAGACCTGCCCTTGCCACAGATAGTACCTTCAGTACCAAATCTGGCTTTAAAAAAGGAGCTGATATCCTTTACGATAACATTAAAGGCTGGTGTGAAAATCTACCAATACAGAGTGGAAACTCCCCTGAAGAACAAGAAAAAGTGAGAACTTTAAAACAAAATTTAGCCAGCCAACTGACTAGTATAATAGGTGACTTGAATGTGAATCCTGAAATATTTAACGATGATTCCTTGTATGAAGATCTGTTAAATGATGAGATTGATAACCTACTTAGTTCGTTACCCCCAAGCCTGGAACTAACAAATAATTTACCAGAACTCAAAGAAAATTTGATAAAAAAAATAAAAGAAGCAAAGATTAAAACTCAAGAAGAATTAGCAGGGCAAGCGTATAAGCAACAACTACGTGAAGCCATATCAAAAACTTTGCCATCTGTTGAGGATCTATCAACAGAAGAACTAGCTCCATTTGATGTCCTAAAAGATAACCTAGCTGACGCATATATCAACTTGCACTACGCTGCCGGTAATGAAGATATAAAAAGCCAATTAAAGAATAAAATAAGTGACAATATTAATCAGTTCTGTAATGACTACTTGCAACGGTACCCTGCATCGCCTGTTGACCCAAGAAAATTAAACACAGAACTGTATAATGTATTACAAAAAGTACCAGCGCCTAAAGATGAAACGATTAAATCTCAAGTTGAACAAGTGAGAATTAAAGACGAAATACACGATTGGCTAAAAGAAATCCCTTTGAAAGAAGATCAGTCTCCTGCTGATCTGTTACAAAGAAATAAAATAGTAACTGTTCTGGCTAAACGCTTGCATGATATCGAAAAAGAGAAGGAAAATAATCCTGATATTGATATTGAAGAACTAATGCAAAATGAAATCAAGAAATTGATTAAGAAGCTTCCTATAAAACCAAGCGAAGAAGGTAACGTTGAAGAAATGGTTAAACAACTAACTTCAAAACTTAAAAGCACAGAAGAGTCCAGGAGATTCAGCGTATCTAATATTAGACATTCAATGGACACCGCTGATAATGGCAGACCATGTGAAGCTGTCAGTCCTTTCCAATCTAAATTTGACAGACCAGCAGACCAACCAGCACCTTCACCTGCAGACAATCGATATTTGTCTCAATATGCACCTAATTTTCCACCTAGCTCCTTAAGTATGGAAGACAGAGCACATCTAGAAAAAATTCGGGAAAGAAATCGACAAAAGCAGTTGTCTTTTAAGTCAGATTTTCCACAATGCCAATGTACAGATGCGTCAGTCAATCCAATACCTATCGACGCTGAAAGCCAGACAGATGTTGGCCCAGGTGCAGGTTCTGGGAGTGCAAAGTCGACGCAATCTCAGATAAGTCCATGTTGCCAGGCAAGCTCCTCGCAAGCTCCGGTGTCACCACAAGTAGTCGTGAAAGAGTATTTCTGGGATTCTACTGACACCACAATGCGTGAACCGTGTGGGCAACAAGGCCAATCTGCAAGTTTTCAAGGCCAAAATCAGCCTTGTAGACAGCAACCACAACCTCCACCACAATTTTCATGGCCCCAGTCACAAGTTAATCTCACACCTAGGTTTGGTCAAGAACAACAACCAAATTTATTCTCAGGGCCTCAAGGTACATTTTCTTTACCAGATCAAACCGGGAAACCTCAAGTTCCTTGTATGATGTCACCGCCAGCAATGACCATGCAGCCATCCTATGTGCCTCAACAACAAAGACAGCCTCTATCACCGTGTATGTCACCAGCTCCTCAAATGCCGTCTCAAGCACCCTTTATGTCGCATTCTCAGATCAGACCTCCGCAATCCCCGTGCATGTCTCAACCATATTCGATGCCACCTCAAGCATCACGAACGCAACCATACCCTTCAGCACCGCCATGTCCCATGGGGCTACAATCGCCATCTATGCCTCCCCAGTCCCCTTGTATGATGCCTCCACAGTCACCGTCACCTCAGATGCGTTCGTATATAAACCAACCTCAAATGCCAAAATCTCGATCTCCGTGTATGACACAGTACGACAAATCTCCATGCATGACAACCCCGCATGTGTCGCAGCCACAAATGCCACCGCGTCCATCGCGACACATTCGACCCTGTCAATCAAAAGACAACCAGCGTCGAGAAACTAGAAAACCATTAAGACAGCCATGTTTTGGATCGCGGGAAATATCCAGTACATCTTCTCCTTTCGACACTGGCCCTGATGCTGACAACGGCAGATTTAATCCTAAAGTGACTCGTCTTGGTTCTTTAGACGATGTGCCTTGTACTAAAAACTGTGGGAGTCAATCTCCCCGAGAAAAGAGATCCAGAGCATCTCCTGATGAAGATTACGATTGGACTATTAGGTTTCCTGAAGACGATGGTTATTGGGGGACTCCTTGTCCTAGAAGGAGAGTTTATAGGTCTCCAAATAGGAGTTCTGAAAGGGGTTTTATAAAAGAGAAAGAGAGGAGAGAGGAGAAAACGACATGTCGATGTCGGGAGCGTGTTCTGCTATCGAAGTGTATGGGAAGACGGCCTCAACCACACTCTTGCCAACTAGATGACGAGTCGATGAAGCACTGTTCGAAGTGCTGCGGGGCCCATTGCCCTCACCCAAGCTATCTCTTTTTCAAATAGTGATTTGTGATCGTTTTGTAACGTCTGTGATGTTTTGTGTTGTAAAATAAATACTTAGTTTTTTACTAAATATTCGTTTGTTTTTGTAGAGTAGCTTGAATGGTTGAATATTAAATAATGAGTGAACGCAAGTTTTCTTTAACAACATGTATGATTAAACTTAGATAGATACACTTTATTGCACAAAAAACATTAAAAGTTATAATACCTTACCTGTTCGTAAGAACAAGACAGTTAAGTACAAACAGGCGGCCTTATCGCCAATAGCGATCTCTTCCTGACAATGGTGCAATACAGGTAAAAAAAAACTCCGTTTAAAAAAGCATTACCATCTAATTTACCAAAAGGTTAAGGCTAAGGTTCCTGCGAATCATATCGCTGCGTTCGACGCAATATTTTTTCCATAAAGTTAATAGTTAGAGGAAACCCTCTTTGTTGTCTGAATAAATTAAATAATAATAATAATAATTAAGTGCAGAGCCACCTCTCCACTCTTAGCCGCCAACAGCAGTGTTGCCCCTCAGTCCGGTCTTGTATGACCCATGACGCTATTCAGGGGGGCCCATTCAGTTGACGGTGAGTCACCACCTGCCATTTTTTTCAGTCTGAGACTATGAACCAGCCAGGTGACCGAGAATCTCCATCAATAGCCCAGAACCCAGTCCCTCCATCTTTCTTCAATAGACCTAATTACACATACTGGGTATAATCTCTGAACATACCATGATGTAGCCAGAGATTGGATCCAGCAGTGTAACACTTTTATTTTGCATGCCGAATCGCGGTAAAATATGCGGACGTTATTATTGTGACCACCTGTACTACCATATTTTATGCAATAAATAATATTTCTATTTCTATTTCTATTTCAGGTTTGATTATTATCGCTTACTACGTGTTGGATCAGTATCCCCACGCAAGCCTCATAAAGGACCGGGTCACTTGGCCCGTGAACTCCAAAAGCGTACAAATATCTAATAATTAACTAACATCTGAAGCAGAAAACAATTTATCACACTCTCGCTCTCTGAGGTCGCTGTTGTATTTCTAGCGTCGTCCATGGTATTGTCATCGATATCGATAAATGAAAGACCGTCTGTAATTTTTATGTATGTATTTATCTAGCTAATTATCCACGAGGCACCCATTTTGTGACTTTGTTTGGTAATTCACAAATTATAAATTTGAACACAACACTCTTTGTAAGTCACTGGAGGAGGCCTATGTTCAGCAATAGACGTCCTATAGCTGAAATGATGAGGATAATGATGACTCTTTCCTAATCTTTTGTCTAAACAATGTTTGTGCAAATTGCCAAAGCTAGGCTATCCTGTAATTTTGGTAAACGAAATAAAATTTATTACCACGTTCTCGGGACAAGAATAAAAGCTCAAATCACACTTTTTTTTTCTTTGACATAAACGCTTCCGTAGTCTTAGAATATTACTGGTCCCTATGCTGAGGGGATAACATTTGATTCCTATATAATTCCAAAATGTATAATAAGTCTTATATTTTCTTTTACTCGTTGTCTCCTTTAGTTTAGTTTATTTGTAATACAATTATATTTATTATGAATGTGTTTAAGGACCAATAAAAAAAATCTATTTAAATTGTATTCAATAAATTATATATTTTTATTTGTATTATATACATACCCGTAGAAATAATAGGAACTCTGCACCACTTTCCCCTTTCTCTATGGTTGTTCTCTACCTAAAGGTTGTCTGGAAAAGATAGCTTAGCGATGAGACTGCCTAAATTGTACGTCTTTCTGTAAAAATCATGTGTAATTTACTTAGTATGGTGTGCAATAAACAGTATTTATCTATTCTATCTGAGTGTTACCTATACCTATAATATTAGGTCCTTGAATATGAAGTTGCAGTTCAGTATTAAAAAAGTAAATCAACTTTTTTAAATGATATTATTATTTAATCAATCGAAGTATGCGCCGTTGTTATCGATACACTTCCGCCATTTTATAGGTAGATCATTGATCCCTTTGGAAAAAAAATCCTGGGAGCGAGAGTCTATGAACTGTTTCAAGGCGGTTTTGACTGCCTTGTCAGATTTGAATTTTTTTCCTTGTAAAAAGTTATCTAAATTTTGAAAAAAGTGGTAATCGGTTCGGGGCAAGATGTGGAGAGTATGGTGGGTGGGGTGACGCAAAGGTTCCAGTCGCAGCTCCTCTAACTTGGCGACTGTTTGATGTGCAGTGTGTGGTCTAGCGTTATCCTGAAGGAGCAGTGTGTTAGAGCAATTCACCAGTCTCGGTTGTTTAATGGCGAACTTTTCTATCATTATTTGCAATTGTTGGCAATACAAGCCTATTGCTGAAATGATGATGATGGTGAAATTATACCTACTTTTGTACAACTTTATGGATAAGAGAATAAATATGGCGTGCTCGATGAGAAAATATATGATGATTGATCACAATAGGATAGTTTTCTGGGCCAAAAAATGGGTTTGTTAATCAAACAAAAAATGACGAAGTTAAAGCGCATCAAAGTGAGCACGTGACGTTACGAGGAACTTTAACGGGCTATATCTTCATCATTTGTTGTTTGATTGAGAAAAGAAAAAATACGTGTCCTATATTTTATAGTCTTTTTAGGAAACTAGCCCATTGGGTAGATTATGATTATTGTTAGTTATAATAGTTATCGTTATTGGTCCTTCTGTGACATTGACGTCATCTGACTTTTTTTTATCTGTCAGGTACCTGTCTACTAGCATTATAATTCGAGCCGAGCTTACTTTCAATGACATAAAAGGGGTTTCATTCTTTCCGAAATTGTTAGTCGCCTAGCGTTTTCCAAGTTTATAAATGGTTTTATTCTATGTGATGTTTATGACATAAACACTGTCTATATATCAGCGGCCCAATTCCCGTAATTTGACAATAGTCGCAATCCGGTGTCGATCCGCTCCCAGTAACATTACGATCACAAACGGTATTCTCGTAAAACCAAAAAATGCGATTTTAGTTCATAATGCGACTGAAAATGAAAGAAACCTCAATTAGAATTTTTTTTGCACTATTTTTAGTTGTGCTGGCATATTTTTAATAATTCGACGTCAAATTAAAAGTTTACGAGAATACCGTTTGTGATCGTAATGTTACTGGGAGCGGATCGACACCGGATTGCGACTATTGTCAAATTACGGGAATTGGGCCGCTGATATATAGACAGTGTTTATGTCATAAACATCACATAGAATAAAACCATTTATAAACTTGGAAAACGCTAGGCGACTAACAATTTCGGAAAGAATGAAACCCCTTTTATGTCATTGAAAGTAAGCTCGGCTCGAATTATAATGCTAGTAGACAGGTACCTGACAGATAAAAAAAAGTCAGATGACGTCAATGTCACAGAAGGACCAATAACGATAACTATTATAACTAACAATAATCATAATCTACCCAATGGGCTAGTTTCCTAAAAAGACTATAAAATATAGGACACGTATTTTTTCTTTTCTCAATCAAACAACAAATGATGAAGATATAGCCCGTTAAAGTTCCTCGTAACGTCACGTGCTCACTTTGATGCGCTTTAACTTCGTCATTTTTTGTTTGATTAACAAACCCATTTTTTGGCCCAGAAAACTATCCTATTGTGATCAATCATCATATATTTTCTCATCGAGCACGCCATATTTATTCTCTTATCCATAAAGTTGTACAAAAGTAGGTATAATTTCACCATCATCATCATTTCAGCAATAGGCTTGTATTGCCAACAATTGCAAATAATGATAGAAAAGTTCGCCATTAAACAACCGAGACTGGTGAATTGCTCTAACACACTGCTCCTTCAGGATAACGCTAGACCACACACTGCACATCAAACAGTCGCCAAGTTAGAGGAGCTGCGACTGGAACCTTTGCGTCACCCCACCCACCATACTCTCCACATCTTGCCCCGAACCGATTACCACTTTTTTCAAAATTTAGATAACTTTTTACAAGGAAAAAAATTCAAATCTGACAAGGCAGTCAAAACCGCCTTTAAACAGTTCATAGACTCTCGCTCCCAGGATTTTTTTTCCAAAGGGATCAATGATCTACCTATAAAATGGCGGAAGTGTATCGATAACAACGGCGCATACTTCGATTGATTAAATAATAATATCATTTAAAAAAGTTGATTTACTTTTTTAATACTGAACTGCAACTTCATATTCAAGGACCTAATATTATAGGTATAGGTAACACTCAGATAGAATAGATAAATACTGTTTATTGCACACCATACTAAGTAAATTACACATGATTTTTACAGAAAGACGTACAATTTAGGCAGTCTCATCGCTAAGCTATCTTTTCCAGACAACCTTTAGGTAGAGAACAACCATAGAGAAAGGGGAAAGTGGTGCAGAGTTCCTATTATTTCTACGGGTATGTATATAATACAAATAAAAATATATAATTTATTGAATACAATTTAAATAGATTTTTTTTATTGGTCCTTAAACACATTCATAATAAATATAATTGTATTACAAATAAACTAAACTAAAGGAGACAACGAGTAAAAGAAAATATAAGACTTATTATACATTTTGGAATTATATAGGAATCAAATGTTATCCCCTCAGCATAGGGACCAGTAATATTCTAAGACTACGGAAGCGTTTATGTCAAAGAAAAAAAAAGTGTGATTTGAGCTTTTATTCTTGTCCCGAGAACGTCAATTAGAATTTTTTTTGCACTATTTTTAGTTGTGCTGGCATATTTTTAATAATTCGACGTCAAATTAAAAGTTTACGAGAATACCGTTTGTGATCGTAATGTTACTGGGAGCGGATCGACACCTGATTGCTACTACTGTCAAATTACGGGAATTGGGCCTCTGGTATATATCATACACATCACAGTCAAAATTCCTGTAGCACGAGACGGGCAGCAGCGTCTTCGTGCGAAATCTTATGAAAAGCTGCGCTCGCCAACCCGCCTGCCAAGCGTGGCGAGTATTGGCAATCCCCCGATGATGTATTTGGGGGGAGGCCTTTGTTCAGCAGTGGACGTCCTATGGCTGACATGATGACTTATTTTGCTTACAATGCGCCCAGCTACGCCGGCGTAGGCTGTAATGTAGTTTTACTTAACAGTGGCGTAGGCACCCCAATTACTACCTGCTGAACCTGCACCTGCCACATGATTAGGATACCGATGCTGAGCGAAAATTGTAAGGAAAATAATTATTTATTATTAAATTATTTATGGATTTCCGGAAAGTAACGCCCGATTCTATTAATTTTGTCTGGTGACGTAAAACTTAGGACGGCGCCCGCTGGAGGTACACTCATCTTGGGTCACCTGTATAATTTTGTTCTATGACGTCATTAAAAAGCGAGCTCGAATTAAAATGCTAGTCTGTAGGTACTACTAACTACGTAACAAAAATATATGACGTAATGACCATTGCATAGAACAATTGGGACCTACATTTTGATCCATTATTATCATTTAATACCATCGACAGGATAAGAGAGCATAATATTATTCAAACACCAAACAATAAATAAACAACAATGTAATAATAAAACAATACAAAAACTCACAGACATAAATCTACACGACTTACAAGATTTACAAATCACGAAACAAAATGATGAACTTCACACAAAACACTCACTGGACCTATTAATAGTAATACCTGCAAGGAAATGGCATTGGATAACATCGAGGAAACCTCTCCACATCTTCGTAATAACGTTTCTTCTTGCATTTCCACACACGTTCCATACAATTACATTTATATCTGATCTCCTCTTCGCCATCAGTTTCTTCATCTAACAGCTCCTGCCCTGGTGCAGAGCCAGTTACTCTTGCAGTTGACCCGGTACCCGCTGTACGTGTCGGATCTTGAGTTCCCAAAAATTCTGTGCTTGGGGTTACAGTTTGGCCTGAAGGTAACATATTTTCTTGAATTATTTGCTCAGCAGGACCAATTTGGCTTGGAGGAAGGTTCGGTAAACATGGTGCTACGTTTGGTGGAATATGACTCCTGTCTGGAGCATGACTAGACCGTCTTTCATGGTAACTTTGATTCCCAAATCTTTCGATAGGGGCAGAACTTTGTCTCGGTCCTGCTATTTGTCTTGTTACTGCTTGACCTTCATGACACGGTTGAGACCTCTGATCGATTGGCTGTTGATAAGGAACTTGACCATTTCTACTGGGTATTTGACCAGTTCCTAAATTATCTTGGCCTTGACAGCAAGGGGGTAAAGCCTGGCCAATTTGTTGTTGAAAAGGAAATTGACTGCTTGGACCAGCCACTTGACTGGTTCCTAATATATCTTGGCCTTGATAGCCAGGTAATGATGTCCGACCGATTTGTTCTTGAAAAGGAACTTGGCTACTTGGACCTGCTACTTGACTGGTCCCTAATATACCTTGGCCTTGATAGTAAGGCAATGGTGTCCGATTCATTTGTTCTTGAAAAGGATCTTGACTGCTTGGACCAGCTACTTGACTGGTTCCTAATATCCCTTGGCCTTGATAACAAGGCAATTGTGTCCGATTCATTTGTTCTTGAAAAGGAACTTGACTGCTTGGACCAGCTACTTGACTGGTTCCTAATATCCCTTGGCCTTGACAGCAAGGTGGTTGCGTTCCACCCATTTGTTCTTGATAAACAACTTGACCGCTCGGACCTGCTATTTGGCTCGTACCTAAAATCCCTTGGCCTTGGCAGCATGGTGCTGGCATCTGCCCAATAGAATGATGAAAAGGATCTTGGTTACTGGGACCTGCTAGTTGACTGGCACCTAAAATACCTTTACCTTGTATAATTTGTGGTTGATTGGTTAAATTTCCTTGGAGGACTCCTACTTCTGTAAGATCAAATGGACTGGCCCCTTCAGCGTTAACTCCTGCATCAATCAACGGAGCTAAAACTTCACCAGGATCTGTCTGAACAAAAGTAGAAGAAACTGGCTTTTCCTTTTCAAACGATTCGTACCCTAACATGTTCTGCTGCCGTCTATTTTTTAGTCGATTTAGAAGTTTTTCAACCATAAAGTTTATCTCTAAATCCACATTTTTCTGCAGTTCTGCCTTTTCTTGTAAGAATTGTGAAACTTCATGTCTTAAATTTCGTTCAGCTGATTCATCTAAATCTATGTGCTTTTCAATTTCGCATAGTTTTTTGGCAAGCAATTCTCTCATCCTTTTTCGCAAATTTTCATCTGTCTCATTACACAGTGGTTTTACAGGCAAACCATTATACCACTGATCAATTTCTTCACAAATTAAGATCTCGTCGACTTCATTAGTAAGAGTTTCGTCTTGAGGTATTGGAACACTATTTAAAATTTGCATAGCCATTTGAGCTAGCTGAGCTTGATTAATACATCTGAATTCTACATTGTTTTGTCTTTTGATACTTTCAGCTAATTCTCCAACTTTTTTCATAAGTCGTTGCCTGTAAATGTTTGCTTTTACAGGATCTTCTTCTTTGTATTTTGAGTGTAAAATATAAGCCCTTGCAATTGTATCAACAGTTTGCTGTTGGAGCGAATTAGACCCTTTCAAATAATGGCCTCTCAAAAACTGTCTATTAATTTTTTTTGCGATTAACTCTCTAAAAGATGGACTATCTGTCATACTATGCACATATTTCAACATACTCAAGACATCAGACAGAACCTTAATCTTCCATACTTGCCTAAATTTTTGCATGTCATCTGTCTGTGGTAGACAATCCAACATTTTATCAAGTTGATCTTCAAACACCATTTCAAAATAGGAATAATCGTTTTCAATCTCCGGATCAGCTTTTAATTGGAAATATGTTTTCCAGATTCCATTGTATATGCCTTTTCTAGCAAGATCTGCTAAAAGTTCCTGCTCAGGATTCGGAGTATCGAGAGGAATTTCTTTCAGCCGTTCTTGAAAGATTAAATCGAAATGCACGTGAACTTCATCTAATGTCATTCCTTGTGGAAGGTTTCCTTGTTCTTCTTCAGATTGTGTTTGCAATCGTTGTGTTGGAGATTTAGGTATTCCTAATGCAGGCGGTCCACTTAATCTTCTATCTTTGACGTTGATATTATACTTAGTTGGTAAGCTACTTTGCCGTACTTGTGGACCTAATAGAGGCATTTGAACAATGTTCTGTTTGTTAGTAGTAGCCATAGGACCTGTTGTAAAGCCAAGTGGACTACTTAGCCTAACATTCGATGGGATTGCTGATGTATTGGCCCGGGTAGTTCCACTTTCGACATTTCTATTTGTTACTCCATTCGGTTTCTTTTCGCAAGTTTCTGAATACTTTGTCAACATTGGTACAGGAATATTTCGTATTCGATTCATCAGATCCGATGCATGCTCTACAGTTTCTTGTTGTTCTTCACCCACTAACTTATTTATCCATTTAAATATTTGATACTTTAGTTGTTTCAACTCGCTTTCATCTGAGCCTCTACTTGATGGGTTGAGCTCTAAATATTTATGTCTATCAATGATATCTCCAGCTAAATCGTTAACAACTATCTCTCGAAATCCTTTATCATGAATTTGAGGAATATTCAAAGTACCCAGCCAGTCATCTATCTGTTCAACTAATTGTTTTAAATACAAATCTAGGCAAGCTTGAACATCATCATCGTTAATTTCTTTAATACTACTATCACCAATGTTTGTGTTTTCTGCTCTGGAGTTGCTTGGTAATGTTACACCAAATACAGCAATATCAGAAGGGGCTATATTGTTTTCTATTCTATCGATTCCTTCATTTTGTTTGAAGCTTGATATTGATTTTGACTGATTATGAATTTGAATTATATTGGTATTATAAGCTTCTACAAGATCTTCTCGATTTATTTTTGCTAATATCTTATTATTAAAATCAAGTATCGAATCAACTAGCTTCGAAACACAATCACGACGGAAAAGCCTTTGTCCCACGCATGTCTCAGCCCATTTTAAAATAACTTCTTCCAAATATTTCTTAGAGTGGCTTTCTTCGTTAGTGATATGGTTAAACAATTGCACAGCTAAGTCACGGGTATGTTGATTTCTGTTCCTTACCCTTAACTCATCTTTATATGTTTTATCTAAATCATCAATCCAATTATCAATTATGTCTTCAAATTTTCTTATTAAGGTTTTTTCTTTCTTCGAGTCAAATTTGAAGCTGTGTTTTGGGCGTAATCTATCTTTTAGTGAACGTTTTAATTTATCTTTGACAATCCATTTATGCTTTCCTCTGTAAACATTCTTCATCCATCTATCAACTTCTTTGTTTATAACGGCACTAGTGTTTGTGTCTAGTTCAATCTGACTTATTATGTTTGATGCTAAATCGTCTACTAGTTCAGATTCATTTAATACATCTTTTAAAGCATTGGGAATGTCATTAAGACAGTCTGTTATCACTTGTTTTAGCTGAAAGTAACTTTGCCGTTCTATTGGTGACTTTATTTGACATAATAATGGTAGTTTAAATTTTTCCTCCTCAGATTTCACTAAAGCTGGAGCGTCAATACTTTGAATTCTTTTCATAAGTTCATGTGCATGATCTATTGTTTCCATTGTATTTTCTCCCGCAACTTTATTAATCCATTTGAAAATCTGGTATTTCAAATACTGTACTTCATTTTCATCTAGTCCTTTACTCGACGGATTTAGTTCTAAATACTTTAATCTATCTATAATATCTTCAGCTAAATCTTTCACAGCTTTTTCTCTATTCTTAAAATGTGTTTGTATATGCAATTCATTTAACCAGTCTTCTATTTGAACTATTAGTTGACGTTTATAGAAAACTATATTAGATTTTATTTCATCATTAACTGTTAAGTTTTTAATATGCTTGTTTACTGACCATCTATTAGATATATCGGATGTTATCTTGGTAGTATTTTGAAAAACGGAATATATATCATTGTATGAAACTCTATTGATAGGACTACGGATATCTCCTAAGTCTCTCATTTTTTTCTTTTCCTGAGGCTTTTCACCAAACTCTTCTGCGAAATGCTTTAATATTACATCTGTAAAATAATTAGCTTGGTAATCAGAGAGACCACCCAGTTTATGCAATATAGTGAATATATTGTCTTTAGTTGCATTACTATAGATAGCTTCTTTTGTTTTCATAACTTCCATTAGTGTATCATTTAATTCATCTTCTAATAATTCTAATCTTTTAGTGCTTGCACTCAAATGTAGTTTGTTTAGTAAATTGGCAATTTGATTTGAAACAAAGTCATTTATCTCTCTTACGTATTCAGGATTGTTATAATCTATAGTATTCGACGTCCTGTTGTAATGTTCTAGATTGTTTATATTTATAATGTTATTTAACAACGATAAAACCACCTGGTTGTAAGACGTTTTATCGAAACCATCAATTTCTATAGGCATGTCATTTAAAATATCCATGATCCTTGCTTTAAGTATAGATCTATAATCTTTGTCAAAGTTCTTTCTATTTAAAATGTATGGTTCTAGTTGAATTACTACATGATCTAAGATATCTTCATTTTTTATCCCTCTGCCGAGAAAATCCCTTTTCTTTATTGGTATATCTTTTAACCAATTCTTGACTACATCTTTAAATTTATCTTCTACGTTACGATACTCCTTTGGAATTTCTATCCTGAATATTCTTACAGGAGAAGAATAATGACTTCGGCTTTCCAGTTTTAAATACATTTTCTTTAATTTCTTGATAATGCTATCAGGTAGTTGCTCTCTGAATTCTCTACGTTCTTCGTCGCATTCAGAGAACTGACTAGGTACTTTTTTTAGATACTTTTGAATTTTCTGACGAATTTTTTCCTCACCACCTGGCTTAGTAAGTTTATATGCAAGCCTTTGCATTTTTTCGCCCCATTTCATAGTAGCTCCACCATTATATGTTTCTTTCAGCCAATCTAACACTTCATTTTGTAACTGAACTTCTCTATCCTTATTCCGTAAATCTACTTGAGATTTGATTTTTCTGTGACAGTTACAGCATTTTTCTGTAGGCACCAATTCCACTGAACTAAAAGAGGTTTGCACGGATTTGATGTTTTTGAAAGAATCTGGGTTCCCTTGATTCGATTCTTGATTTCTTGATCTTGACCTCACCCGTACCTGCAACAAAAGAATCTACTTTCATCGTTCATGTCATATGTTTATGGTTATTTTTATTTAACTTAAAGTTTTGAAACTAACATCTCCACACAGTTGGACCGTGAAGTTATTTGTCACGAAAGGAAGTGCTGCAAATGAAAAATAACATATTAATAAAACGTTGTCCTCATCACTGTTGCCGTGTGGGGACGGCCGAAAAGAACACACTTCTCCACCGCCAACAGGAGGCGTGTCGTAAGAGGTGAATAATTCCTGTAGTACGAGACGGGCAGCAGCGTCTGCGTGCGAAATTTTATAAAAAAACTGCTCTCGCCAACCCGCCTGCCAAGCGTGGCAAGTATAGGCAACACCCCCCGATGATGGAAATCATTGGGAAAGCCTGTGTTCAGCAGTGGACGTCTGATGGCTGAAATGATGTGCTCATCACGTTATTTTACCACTACCCGAAATAAAGAAATCGATATCAGTTTTAATTGGTTTATTTTCAACGGGACAATTCAATCATATCTATTCCAAAAATAAATATAACAGACACCAACAGTTTAATCATTTGGACACTAAATTCAATAAAAATACGGACACCCATACGGAATAGGATAGCACTGATCCATCTTAAAGTCTTCGTAAGCAAAGCAGACAGGTGGTGGTCTCCTACATCTCATCATTCTCTCCATACAATGACAGGGTTCATCTGCTTCCGATTCAAAACATTCCGTGTCATCTTCTAGCTCTAAACGTCTTCTTTCCAGATTTTTTCTATTCCTTTGTAAGTTACGAGCCTTTTTCCTACCAGGTCTAGGTGGAGAGGTTTGAGTAATTACTTGCTGGGGGGTCGAATATCCTTGTGGTTCTCCATATGCTGATATTGGGCAAGGTATACCTCTTTGTTGGCTAATTTCTCTTACTTGTTCAACAGGTTGTTGTACATCTTCAGCCACTCTGAAAGATCCTGATTGAGCTGGAGGCATCTGCTCTGGACTTCTTTGGGATATTTGAGGCACCTGTCCAACTCCTATAGTATCTTCAGGAATTACTATACTCTTTTGGATTGGTATTTCAGGTCGCTGTCTAGTAGGACTGACAATTCTGTTTGTATTAGTTTGGTTTCTTGCACTGCACGGTGATTGAGCTTGTGGTGGTATGCCAGTTACGGGAATGGGTTGAGTTTTGGGGGAAAACTGATCCATTCTGGCGCTTACTCTTGGTACAAGCCCTGATTGGTTTCTTGCACTGCACGGTGATTGAGCTTGTGGTGGTATGCCAGTTATGGGAAAGGGTTGAGTTTTAGGGGAG
This sequence comes from Anania hortulata, assembly GCA_963576865.1. NCBI lineage: Eukaryota > Metazoa > Arthropoda > Insecta > Lepidoptera > Crambidae > Anania > Anania hortulata. Next base: position 9,429,066 of record OY756416.1, read on the forward strand.
AACTGATCTATTCTGGCGCTTACTCTTGGTTCAAGCCCTGATTGGTTCAAACCTTGGATAGTTTGTTGACGTACAGGACTGCCTGCTGCACTCCTGCAATATGGATTTTGTTGTTTTTCAGGAGATTCAATTGTAGGAACGGTGTTATTTATGACAGTTCCATGGTGCGATTGAACAATAGGAGCGACGGACTGCTCCATAGTTTCATGTAGGGTCACAGGTGGAACAGACTTGTAACTTTCCATTCTGGAATATTGATTGTGCTCCTGCACTGGTTGTGGTTGCATTTGAGGCTGTTTCGGTTTGGGTGGTGCTTGACTATCTTCTAATGTGAAATACTCTTCTGACGGCAAAGGAACATGAGGTGGTAAAGACGCTTCTGCATAGTAGTTATACCCGTAAGGATCTTCTACTTTAGCTCCGTCACGTATCATGTAACTTGATTGATTGGCTACAGCAGGCCGTGCTCTCGGTGATTCAGAAAAACTGGAGCAATGAGGCATGTGTTGGCTAAACTCATAATATCCCACAGAATCCATAAACGCTACTGATTTTCGTATCGCGTTGCCAGCCTGAAGTTCTTTTGCTCTATTCTTCATTCTATTTACAAACTCTTCGGCCATGAACGTTACGTTCATACTTTCTCCTTGCTGCATTGGAACGTTTTCCAAAAACGATGATATTTCGTGTTTTAATACTTTCTCCCCTGTGCAATCGAATATGTTTACTTCTTTTTCTATTTCGCGGATCCTCATAACCAATGCATCCTTCAATCTTTTCCTTTGCAGCTGTTCATTACCATCGTCATTTGAAATTACAGGCAGATCTAAAAACCACTGCTCTACTTCAACACCCAACATAATCTCCTCAGCTTCGTCTTTGACTGTCTCATCGTTAGGCAAAGGTATTTTATGTAGAGCGTTAAAAATACTGTTTATGTACAAATCTGTGTCAATGTCTTGCAGTTCTTTGGCATGAGTTTTCTTCAAATTATCAACAAGAGTCTGAGCTTCTTGTATTAACTTTTTTCGGTAAAAATTTGCTTTGACTTTATCAACGTCCTTATAATTTGCGCATAATATAAAATCTTCGACTATCTTCAAAACTTGGAGCTCTTCATGTGACTGCTTGGGATCTTCTTTGTTAGAAATTTTGCAAGGAAGACTGTTTAAGACATTTTCAACCAATTGTTGCTTGAAAGACGCAGACGCTGCTGTAGATTTGATTAACTCATTCGTATTGGTGGTTCTCTCAATCAATTGAACTTTTAGCAGATGTTTCTTAGTTTCCAGTTCAGATGATTTTGGAAGTGCGTTTAGCAACTCCTCTAGCTCGTCATCTAATGCATCTTCGTAATAAAAGAGATTGTTAAACGTTGCAGGTTCAAATTTCAACTTAGTTATAGCTTTCCAAATCCCATTATAAATACCCATTCGAGCTTTATCTGCTATAGCTTTCTCAATGGATGAAGGGATAGGTATTTTGTCTACCCATTTTTTCAAAAATTCATCATACTCTTCATTCAATCGCTTTATTGATGGTGTTGATGGCTTTAAGTGTGTACTAGAACAACACGAATCAGTAAGAACAGGATTGGCTTGTGACTGGTTTAAGTTTAGCTTTGGTTTATTTTCAGACATTGGTATAACTCGAATTGGGTTTGTATAGTTATTTGTTCTGGGCATTGTATTTACATTGCGTGCGTTTTGCGGACAAAAACTACCAGCTCCTGTACTGTTTTGTTGGGCTTTTGTTAACATGGGCACTGGAATACTTCTGATTCGTTGCATAAGTTCGGGAGCATGCTCTATTGTGTCCATATTATCTTCACCTGCAAGTTTGTTGATCCACTTAAATATTTGGTATCTTAAATGCTCCAGTTCGTCTTCTTCGGATCCTTTATTAGAAGGATTTAATTTCAAATATTTGAGTCGGTCAATTATGTCTCCCGCTAAATCATGTACTACTACTTGTCTAAAACCAGAGTCATGTGCTTGTGGAATCTGCATTTGCAGATTTGCCAACCACTCGTCTATCTGTGTTGTCAACTTATTCATGTAAGCATCTAAATTAGCATCTATATTCTCCTTGGATATTGCTCCAATGCTTAAATCTGATACGTTGTCAAAATCATTATTGGTGTTTGATGTATTGTGTGGGCAACTTCTTGCTGTATTTTGAAGTACAACATACGCTTGTGACTGATTAGAAATTGGATTTACACTTTCTTGATTGTGTATATTAGAACCGAACATATTTTTAACAAGCTTCAGACATTTTTGAGCAATTTGTTTAGCGTCAGACCAGGATACGTGTTCAATTTCTTGACATAATAAAATTGTCAACTCACTTTCAACAAAATTTTCACCTGATCTAATAGCTTGAATCGAATCGATAAGATAATCTATTATTTCGATTTCCACTTCTCTGATATCAAAAGAATTCATTTTAGAACATGTTTTTTCTAAGAAGTGTTTTACCTCATCTGAAATGCATTCTTTTATCTCTTCTTCTGTAGGTTGAATATAGTTTTTAAATCCGTTATTAAAGTATTTTCTCTTTTGGTTAGAATCAGATTCAGTAATGAATTTGGCACTACCATATTTCAAAAACTCTTTTGACTTACATTTATTTAATAACGCTTCTGCAAGGTTGTCCAAATACTCAGATTTAGTAAATTTATTTACTATAATTGGTAATTTGGAAATAATGTTTAATATCCCCAGTTTTAGTAAATAAATTCCATCATTTTTTGAGCTATTTCGAATTAATCGTTTGATTCGATTTAGAATTGTCTCTGTAATACTTTTTTTGTCTACAGGTTTCCCGTAGATATCAAAAGATTTGAAAGGTATGTTACCAATCCAGTTTTTGAGAACATCTTCAATGTTTCTCTCTTCATTTGTAATGTCAAAATAAGTTTCAGCTCGGTACACATTGCAAGATTTATAACGGTTCATTCTGCTAATAATTTCATCTGAAATAGCATCTCTATAAGTTTGAACGTCTCCACATGGGACCCAAATGGGTACATACTTCAAAAGTTTCCCAATTTCAGTTCTTGTATTTTCAGGTTCCTCATTCCAGTTCATATTTTCTGTCATCTTCTGTAGTTTAGTACTCATCTCTTTTAGCACTTTGCGTCTTAAATCGTAAGCTTGTGGATCTGAATTTGGACACACCGACACTTTTTCCAGGAACTCAAAGATCTCGTTTCCAAAATCCTCGTTAAGGTTTTCGTCCGATTCGCTTTTTCGATGTACGATGTAGCACCGACAATTTTGAATAGGATTGGCTACATCTAAGGAACTAGAAGTAGTCTGGACTGACAAATCCACTGGCATGCTAGCAGTTTCCACAGACTTGTAAGCCGGTGGATCGGGGTTCAATTTCGCGTGACGTTGGTCCGATACATCACCTTCGGGCTTCTGGTCGTCGCTGGATGAAGTCGGTGATAGGGGAACAGCTACCTAGAACAATTCAGATTCTGAAGACATTTTGTTTTAATATTAAAATATTTACTAAACTTTTGATTAGCGTATCAATTTTATTTAGACATAACTTTAGTTATATAGATGACGCCTAGAGGTATGAAAAGAAGGAAAAAAGCCTTTTTCCTTACAGTTTTCTGACAGTTTAATCATCTATATACTATATAAGGTGCTTCATAAATATCTGCAACGGCTGAAATGGGTAAAAGTATTGCTTATATAGATTACGATAGTAAAAATATTTTATGTCCAGAACATCATTCATTTTTTCATTAAAAAAAATATATTACATAAAGATAAGCCTTTTTTTTGTCTCAAACCGTCCACATCTTTCCAAAAATGCTAACGTTTTACATTATACCGCTCCCGCGCAGTGTCAAGGGCGGATGACGAAGTTTGTTATGCAAATTGAAGCAAGAACCCATTTATTTACTGTCTTTTCGCAAATAATTAATTACCGATCCAGGGCACGTAATTCCTTCACTATCGTAATCTATATAAGCAATACTTTTACCCATTTCAGCCGTTGCAGATATTTATGAAGCACCTTATATAAAAGAAGAAATTAACTGCCCTTCAATCTTCATGACAAGGCTTTAATAATTGTTCTTTTAATTTAAGAAAAGTGTCAGTACTCACAGTTCTCTGGACTACATCAGTTCTAGGCACCGTCGCCACTTCTCGAGATACCATCTCCGCAGCAGCTGTAAATAGAGAGATAGAGAGAGAGAGATTCTTTATAAATGTGCCTAATATTTTAAATAGTATTTGTCTTTTGAGAATAATTATAATATACCTTGCACCTCCATGTTGACAGAATTCGTAGCCTGAAATAATAATGGGTAATTATATTAGGGAACTGTATCTACCTAAAACAAAGTTGAATTTAGCACTATGAACCATGTTATAGACTTCACAGAAAGCAGTAATTTATTATATGGCAGCAAGTTAAAATTCGCTGGGAGAAAAAAGATATTGATCACTGATTGCAGAAAGATTTATTTCTAGTTCTATAAAACCGACTTCAAAACACTAAAATGCTAAAAATAATCCTAACACTTAAGTACCTAATCAGTTACTTTTGGAGTCGGTGCCAGCTGATGAGAGATTCAATGTTTTTGTTTGCACCGACTCCAAAAGTAACTGATTAGGTACTTAAGTGTTAGGATTATTTTTAGCATTTTAGTGTTTTGAAGTCGGTTTTATTTTTTTTAATAAAAATTACTTATTTCATCAATTTTTAGTGATAAATCCTAATCTAACTGCTGAACACCGATTTCATCCCCTATTTTCCTACCCTTAGGGGTGATTTTTATTTTGCAAACTTTTATCATATTATCTTTGAAGTATAAGCTATTCAATAAAACAAAAATCATCAAAATCGGCTCATATTTGTCGAAGATAGGTAACAAGAACCACAACCAAAATATTATCTGGGTATATATTTATTGATTTTCTCAAAAAGTTCTAAATCAATTTTGATAAAATTTATATGGGACCACCTCTGAAGTATTGTCTACCAAACAAAAAAAGAATCATTAAAATCGATTCATAATTGGCGGAGTAATCGCGTAACATACATACAAAAAAAAAAACACAGTCGAATTGAGAACCTCCTCCTTTTTTGAAGTCGGTTGAAAATGATTGCAACTGAGCAAAATGTTACCTAACCTAACCTAGGCTATACGTTTTTCCTGCGCACTGCGGGATTTGAGCGGCCTCTCCTGTTACTACTTACCCTTAATCAACGGCTTATGGTGCCTGTGAGTTCGGAGAGAGGGTGCGACAGCGATATGGCATGCCAGTTCATGAACTATGTGATGAGATTGTCAGTCTACGTGACTTTATAGTCTATTGTTCATGTTTGTGGCCCTCTGGCTGGGGTGTCGGAGTCATCAGTATCTAGAAGATCAACCTGAATGGTCTATGGTTCTCAGTTGCGACAGCAGCTCAGCACGCAGTTAGCAGCATAGCGGGGCAGTTTAGCAATTCTATGTCAAGATGTGGCACTAACCAGCAGTGGGTAGATTTCGTTAGTTCTCTGTTCAAATTTTCTATGTGTGTGCTTGTGTATGTGTGTGTGTGTGTGTGTTACAAAATAATAAATAAATAATTCCCACAATCACACCAATTAGCTAGCCTCAAACTAAGCAAAACTTGTACTATGGCGACTAGATAACGGATAAACATACCTAAACCATGACTGAGGTACCAATGCTCGTGCTCATGGCACAAACATTTGCCCCTTGCGGGATTCGAACCCGCAACCGCTGGCGGCTTGTAGTCCGGAGCGCGAACCACTACACCAGCCGGTCATCGAAACAAAATAGTATCGCATGTCAACGATTTTTTTTTTACTTCTCTCCATATAACTCTAGGAAGAAATCTGACATCTTTAAACTATTTACATTATTCTTTCTGCCAGCGAATTTTTGATGCTATAAAATAAATTACAGTACTCGATGAGGTCAACACAAGGTCTATAGTGGGACCACAAACTTAGTTTTGGATACAACATTTACTCATCCTTCTTTGTTATAAATTCATAGATACTTAGACACTTACCGTCAAATGGGAAGAGGTTTTGTGACCGGATAGATTTCGTTCATATCTCTCCCTTATCACAGGGCTTACGGCTGGCTGATTGTAAGGCTGTAAAGAGGGTTTGAATGTTTTAAACTTTGATTCCCGGTAGAGTCAATTCCATCATTATCATCATTTCAGTCATAGCCTTTCCAAATGACTTCCAGATTGGCCGGTTGGAAGCAGTTTTGGAAATAAATCTTTTTAATTAATTATATTCGCGTCTGGACAACAGAGATGCAAAAAAAAGCAACTATCAACAGTATTTTTATATGAAAATATATATTCGAGCCGTGTGGGGACGGCCTTAAAGAATACTCTTTCCCCACCGCCAACAGGAGGCGTGTCGTAAGAGGCGACTAATTCCTTGAGCACGAGACGGGCAGCAGCGTCTGCGTGCGAAATTTTAGAAAAATCTCTCGCCAATCCGCCTGCCAAGCGTGGCGAGTATTGTGCAATCCCCCTTTTTCTGGAAGGCCTATGTCCAGCAGTGGATGTCCTACGGCTGTAATGATGATGATGATGATGATGATATAACATCTAAATCCGTTATACCGTTATGTGTCAAGTAATAAATAGTTCAAATACTCACATAAGAAGACATACTCCTAATATTCTCTTTAACTTTCTTCGACACATCTTTCAAGTACCTATCTGCCCTCATCACTTGTCTTCTGTAATCTGCTATCTCGCAGTCAGCCCTGAGATCTCTTGTCGGGGACTCTTCCATCCTTGGTTTGACTTTGGTAGAAACATTCACTTCAGGTTCGTATGAATTCTTCTGGTAGCTGCCGGTTCTTGATACTGTGTTCCTAGATATGTTTCGATCTAGGCCGAACTGGTTGGACGTGTACGATTCGTGACGAGGCGGTGAGGGGTACCGGTTTTGGTAGCTTTTTGATACTGAAAAAGATAATAGTCGTTTATTTAGTATACAGGGTGTAAGTTTAGTCAATCTTCATATTAATGAAGGCGAATGTGTTCATAAATACGAACTACTTTTACTAAAGGGTTTACATCGAAATCTCTAACGCTGTACCTCGACGATGATAAAAATTATTAAAAATTGTTTACATCACATAGGTACATCTGATACATTGTTCTGATCCTACGATAAGTAGCTCAAGCACTCGTGTTACAGAAATCAGAAACAACGACAGTACTACAACACCCAGACTAGAGACAATATAGAAAAGTTATTTTTCTACATTGACCGACCGGGAATCGAACCCGGGACCTTAGAGATAGCGACACCAAGTCTGGTATGCTCGCCTCTCTACTAAGATCGTCGAATAATGTATGGAGCGTCTCAATTTTCTTCTTGCGATTTCGATGTTAATACGCATTTGTAAGGCCTGTGCCTCACCTCAACTAGAGTTAGTTTAGGGCATACAGCAACCCGCGGGTCCACTTCGGAGTGAAAGAGGGGTGTTGTAGGGCCAGTGACTAAATCTTACTCTCAGATTTATTTATTATTATTATTTCTTGACCTCAGAAGCATATGGTCTGATGTGTGATCGGAAACCTTGCACACATCAGATCTTATGCTTCTGAAGTCGAGATTTATTTATTTATTAGATAAAGATAAGATGTTTATGAAGCATTTTCATTTCATTTCATTTCATTTCATTTCATAAAATTTGTTTACAAAGATAGGTTGACAAAGTTGATTACACTATTACAGTAAAGTTGTGACCACCTGTACTACCATATTTTAGGCAATAAATACTATTTCTATTTCTATTTACAATAGATTTAGGTTGTAGACACGATTAATGGCGGTCTCGCACTAGATTATTAATACAACACTGGTAAAAAATACTTATAAATTAAAGCCTCGCAAACCACTTTCGTGGTTGACGACTTACGACAGTTGCGACTATAAATCAGTATCTAGCGATACTTATCGCATATCAACTTATAGCGTGCCTCCCGAAGCACGTAGATGATAATAAAATTGTTTTGGATAGCTGTAAACATAATATGGTAAAGCAGGATGAGAGGACCGAGCGGCAGAGTAGATGTGACTGTGGTGACCCACAATATGGCTCACCTTCAGACTTCTGCTATTTGTATCTCTTCACTTAACGTTGCCAATGTTCGGTCGAAGATTATTTATAGTCGTCATAGTCACGACAGAAGCACATACTCTTTTATTTACCTGTATTACTTACCATTCTTCTGTTATGTGAGGACGGCCGTAAAGAATACACTTACCCACCGCCTGTCTCGTAAGAACCGACTGATTCCTGTAGCACGAGACGGGCAGCAGCGTCTGCGTGCGAAATCTTATAAAAAACTGCGCTCGCCAACCCGCCTGCCAAGCGTGGCTAGTAGTATTGGCAATCCCCCCAATGAAACTCATTGGAGGAGGCCTATGTTCAGCAGTGGGTGTCCTGTGGCTGAAATGATGATGACTTACCATTCTTAGCTTGCGTGTAAGTAATAAGTCTCTCAATCATCTCCGTGGATCTCTCCACTGATGCATTGGGGTACTTCCGAAGGGAGTTCGCAAACGCGTCGGGCTCGCGAGAGGGTCTCGGCGAGCAGACTGAACCTGGCATAAATTACTCAGGTATCATATACTAGTTATGCCCGTGGCTTAGCTCGCGTGGAATATTGTCTAGTCCAGAGGTTCCCAATCTTTTTCAGTTCGTGGCGCACTTACAAGTTTAGTATTTTGTCATGACGCTCTACCCTAGCTATTTGAAATAGATGCTCAGTCAAAGTGATCTCCACACAGTTTTTCTAAGCGGGGAATAAGGCTTGACAATGCTACTCTCTTTGTTCTTAGGTACCTGCGAATAATTTTGTCTTCGGATAATGATAAGAGGATCGACTCACGGACCCCCTCTTTTTTTTCCTACGGCATCAGGGCGTCGCGGCGCACTCTTTAGGAACCCCTTGTCTAGCCAACCCCTGTTTTACTCCGATTGGGGAGGATTAAATAAGTGGCCAATGTCCTTCCTTGGGGTTCAAGGTTTCTTCGTACCAAACTTTATCAAAATCGTTGTGACATTTTCGTGACTCGAGCGGCAGTTAGCCATCTTTTATTAAATTGTGGTGATCTAAGTGAACCTAATAATAAGATTTCTTTTTCAATAAAAAACCTTGCGGACCGAGGGTTCCGACAAACTTGACGGTATGTAGGTAAATATTTCGTCTATTTATTTCCAAATTGTCTGATCCAATACAGTAAAATTATTAAGTTATAGCCTTGAGTAATATTTTTTTTTCAGAATGCATTTTTCTCAAAATATACTTAATTGTTTAATTTAAAAATTCTTGTATTGTATGAAATGTGTAATCACTAAGCTTAAGTAGGGTGCTTTGAAATTTAGTTGTGGGTAGGTCTTTAAGAGCCATTTCACAAAATCGCGCCGTTTGTATGGAGCGCGCGCTTGTGCATTGAAAATTTAGGATTTAGGGTAAGTTGTGAAAGCGTTTTTGATCCTAATTACCTGATAGGATTTAAAAAAAAAAACATATTTCAAATAAATAAAGATCAAAGGTATTGTGACACAAACTTTTAAATGTAAATATGCTTAATTTAAAACAAAAATCCTGAGTAAACTAGCGCAATTTTTCTAAATAATTCACAAATTGTTTCATTTTATTTCGCCTTATTGTGATAATAAATCTATATTGTCGTACATTAAACGTCAACAAAATTATATGTCTGATTTTTTGACGTATTTATTCAGCAATAATAATGAATGTAAATGAAAGATTTAGTTGCTTGAAATTGACATGGCAAACACTCTTCGTCAATCGAGGTGGCGGGTTTGATAATTTTATAAATAAAAAATAGTGTTATTTGCAAATGTGCTACATTAAACGTCTAAACCAAAGATTAGGCTTGCTTTTGCATGTATTTAACATTCTTAAAATCTTTCCTAAGGTCGCAAATTAGGCGCTGGAAATATTAGATTTTGCGCTAAAAATGTGAAATGGCTCTTAATGGTTTGAGGTATTTTAATATAAATTGACATAGCCACCAACTGTTTTTCCGAAACCGTGCACTCTTGGGAATAATTACAGAAACCAACCTATTTCCATCTCTGATGTTTCGGTCGTAAAAATCTTTAATTAAATAAATAAATAAATTGTTTCCACAATTACACCAATTAGATAGCCCCAAGCTAAGAAAAGCTTGTACTATGGCGACTAGATAACGGATAAACATATTCAAATACATTTATAAACATCCATGACTTAGGTTCAAATGCTCGTGTTCATCACACAAACATTTGCTCCTTGCGGGATTCGAACCCGCAACCGCTGGCTTTGTAGTCCGGAGCGCAAACCGGTCGTCGGTGACGGTCGTCAAATAATTAGGAGTTTAATTGTACACAGCTCTAAGGGATTGCAGACCTGAGTAGGTATTAGATATTAGTTTCAACTTTACCTCCTCGTGTTTCTGACAAAAATAGTCAAGGATAGACAGACATACGGACAACTAAGTAATCCTCCAGGGTTTCTTTTTCCTTTCGAGGTATAACTAGGACCCTAAAAATATAAAGTTCTGTGTGAACTCGAGATCGAAATATGACATTGATATTTCCAGTATTTCTCTAAAATGCTTGACAGCTTTAACCACTAGCTTTGAAGCTGAATCTTTTGATCTGGAATTTCGATTATCTCTGTAGTTACTTGATAAAGGTGTGATCCTGCGTTAAGAATCCTGTTCAAATTCTAGTGTACTTTAATCGTAACGTTACCTCTATCAGGCCAAGACATCGCACCACGGAAGGATCCACTCGACTTGCATGGGGTGTAGTTCTCTCCACTCCCATGCCCACCTACTTCGAAGTTTCCTTGTCCTGAAATAATGGTGTTAGTCTAAGAATCTGAGCGGAGTTATTCTTCTACCCAAAGTTTGTCTGGAAGAGATCGCTTTTGGCGATAATGCCGCCTGATTGTACATAACTGTGTGTTGTTTGTAATAATCTTTAATGTTTTTTTGTGCAATAGAGTGTATGTCTATCTTATCTATCAAACTACGGACGTGCCACATGAGTAGATTATACTACATTTTATTTGATCCTTAGCCGACAGGCGAGTATGCCGGACTTGGTGTCGCTATCACTGAGGTCCCGAGTTCGATTCCCGGTCGGTCAATGTAGAAAAATAACTTTTCTATATTGTCTCGGGTCTGGGTGTTGTGGTACCGTCGTTGTTTCTGATTTCTGTAACACAAGTGCTAGAGCTACTTATCATAGGATCAGAGCAATGTATGTTATGTTGTTGTCCTTAGCCGAGAGGTGAGAACGCCGGACATGGAGTCTCCAATTCTCCATCTCTGAGGTCCCGTTCGATTCTTGGTCGTGTCAATGAAAACTATTTTTCTGTTTAATGTCATCAAAACCAGCCAGATATAAATACATACAACTTTTTACCCAACCTATAATATTACAGTAAAGAGACATTTTTACCTCTAGTTAGATGTAAGTGGTAGTTGTGGTAAAAGTGACTGTTCTAAAATGTGTACTAGCATACCAACCTCGACAGAGTTCAGCCCTTTGCGGCGGGAACTCAGTCAGCTGTACCGGTGGAGAAGTCGGTGTCACATAGCAATGTGACATCTGAAAGGAAATACCTTTTACCACAAAACATGGAATATCTTTTCAGCTATATGACGTCCACTGCTGAACATAGGCCTCACTCAATGACTTACAGATTGGCCGGTTGGAAGCGGCCTGCATCCAGCGTCTTCCTGCGACCTTTACCAGGTCGTCTGACCACCTTGTGGGTGGACGTCCACCGAGTACCCACCTTGAGAACTTGAGACTAACTGCATTTCCATACGATCAGTGTTCAACTGGTTGTTTGAGCAAATGTTTTAAAACCTAGCACTCTGCAATAAGGTTGACTTACACTTATACCAAAGTGAAGCCTCCTACGCCGGATGGGTACAATTGGATGGATGAAGAAATCTTACCATAAATTAGTGACATTTATCACAAGCATCTCCGTGCTTCGGAAGGCACGTTAAAAGTTGGTCCCGGCTAATATCGCTTGATACTAGTCGTGAAGCCTAGTAAGAGGCCTTCGTCATCATCATCTCAACCATAGGATGTCCACTGCTGAACATAGGCTATAGACCAGATCTGAACCTTCACGAAGCACGTGTGTAGGAGCTAAGTATTAAAAAAAACTGTGCTTGCCTTATACATGCTAGCGTATCTCCCGTCAGTGGCCTGCGCGCCCGAGTCGTTGCGCAGCGGCTGCTCGAACGACTCTTGCGTCGGTGCGCGTGCGCACGCCTGCTGCGTGATGTGCACGTGAGTGGGGGACGACGGTTGCACTGCGGTGAATAAAATAAAATAAAAAGTAATGGGTATGACACATAGATGTCACAAATTAGTATGTATTTTATATTTGTCTTATAAAATATGTCGGATACTTTATACTCCGCCACTGACTACATTATCTGCATTACTTCAAGGTTGACTGGTAGGGAATTTTGTATACCATTAAGTCCGCCAATTGTACTTACCTGTGCAATAAAGTATAAATAAACAAATGTCAGCCTCCTCTTGACATTGTTTGACCTTGCCCCTACCCTTGCTTCCGGTATCGCAGTCGTCGACTCTTCGCTTTTTGTTCCAGATTGAGTATACATCGATTTTAGCTTACTGAAGCTCAAGTGGTTTAGGTGAATATTAAACTCGGACCAAGTTTAAAAACACTAATATCGATTATGGCCAATTTCGGAATAGTTTTCATACAAGAAGGGGGCGGGGTTTGGCTGGCAGGCTGACGGAAGTAGACGGAAGGATCTTCCAATAGCAGCGGGCGTTTGACGTCAAGGAAAGCAGAGTGGGGGCAAAGTCGAGCAATGTCAGGAGGAGTCCGTACTCGCTCCGTTTAGCAAGCACTTAACCGTACTGACGAAGTACTGATGTGGATTGATAACCTAACAAAATCCAGACGTAGAGCTTGCGTGTAGGTGCTTTTCATTATTCTACCCTTTTGCTATACCTAATAATAAAGTATATCGCGAACAAACGACTAAATACCGACCGGGTAACCTTGTTTAAATATCCATCATTTTGCTGCAGTGTTGCCGTTAGCGTACATTTTAGACATTTGACGTATCTTTTTAGCCTCTCTTATCTCTCGCTCTTTCGCATTGCAAGACAGCTGGAGAAGCTATTAAGTGATTTTAGTATTTATTTATAAAAATGCTTAATTATGTTCCTTTTTACCCTAACATGCACTTTTTAAGAGCTGGATATGTACCTTTTTGGAGCTCAGTTACGGCAACACTGTGTGTCAGTAATTGACCACACAGATGAAATACGGATCGTGTAACCTAACCGGCTAATCTGGAAATCACTAGGGGAGGTCTATGTTCAGCAGTGGACGTCCTGTGGCTGAAATGATGATGATGATGATGATGATGATAATGATAAACCTAACCGTACACTTACCAGCATTGGCATTAGGAATCAGCGTATACTGCTTGCTGCCGTCCAGTAGAGTGACTGCAAGTCCGGAGTCGCGGAGTCCGCGCACCACGGCCACCATACCTTCGCCACCCTCCATGCTTACTCAGTTTAGATTGACGGGGATATGCTGGAATGGATTGATTAAGACTGATTTTTTATCAGATATGTAAGTATAACTTTATTATTCTATCCTCGCGCAGCGCTGCTCTAGTGAAAAGTTTAAAGAGACGAGGTATTTCATATACAAAATGAGAGAGAGAGATGTGTGGGAGACACTTTGTTTAGTAAACTTGAAATGGAAATGCATCAACGGGAAAGTAAATGCTCGACTTGGCGTGCCCCCATATACTTTTTATCCGACTTCAAAAAAGGAGCAGGTTGTCAATACGTCGGTTTTTTTTAAAAAGTATATTCATGTTTTATTATAAGTAGGCTGTTTTTTTTATAAAATTTGGTATGCAATTTAGCCCTAGCAAAATTTTGTATGCAATTTATCCAACGAAGTATTACGTCACGCAAATCGTCATCTTGGGCCCCTTATGTAACGCTTTTTTCCCATCTCTTGCACATGCACTCTCGTTTGATCGTGACGTTGTTAATATGTGGATGACCCCCTAGCGCTACGCTTAGAAATAGATCCTTTGCACATGCCTAATATATTACATGTGCTGTACATGAATTCAAAATTCACATTAAAAAAATCCTTATGAAAAAAGGATATTATAAAATAGACAATTATTTAAACGACAAGAGTGCATGGACTTAACCTGCTTGGCTCACACTTACTACATGTCTTGTAAACTGTATTTCATGTAAAATAAGGCTGACAAAGGTGACTGAGTTTGTTGCGCCGTTTCTTCTCATCACCAGCCAATGTGTAGTCCCGAAGCGGTGGTAGGACTAAGCTATACTTTTGGGACGTGTATAAGTGCCCGGAAGAGGGCCTATGTACAAAATAAATGAGTATTATTGAGTATTATTGAGTATTATCTGGTGGAAAGCAGTCTCAAGTCGTCTTGTCTATTATACAGTTATTTTTCAAACACCAATAACCTCCTGATTGGCTGATTCTAATGCTTAAATACAACAAGTTTTCCAATGGGAATCCAAAATCTTAAAAAAATAACTGCTCCTTACAAACTGATGTCTTTTTTAGCAATTTCGATGTTGGTCCCATAAAAAAAGTTGTATTTGCGCAGTAGAATCAGCCCATAGGAGGTTAGATAGATAGATAGATACTCTTTATTGCACTCTACACAAAACAAACAGTACACAAGGAAAAAAAAAACAGGATAGTACAATTTGGGCGGTCTTATCGTTAGAAGCGATCACTGTCAGACAACCTTCAGGTAGAGGACAGTTTAAAAAAATATATAGTGTTTTAAAAATAACTCTGTATATTTTATACTTAAGTCCCAAAACAAATGCCTTTCGTGAGTCTTAAGGATCTCTATCTGTGTTTTTTATACCCTGGCTACTTTGCACAGATACCTATAAATTACTTGTACTATCTGGCAGGAGAGGTGCTGCTTTACTTGGCGGCATATGGTATTTTAGCGCGCAAATAATGTCACGTATCACGCATGTATCCTGCTATTGAAATTAATCAATTTATGCAAAAAATAGCCTGATTGCGGCATTTTTACACGTCCCAATTTTTACCCTACCACAACTCTGGGACAATTTAATTGTACATTTTTGTGCCAAGAGAAATCATTGTTTCAAGTGAAAAATTCACCAATTCTTTAGCTCAGCAGCATTCGGGCGTATGTATTCAAGTATTTATTTTGCTTACCAAGTGTGTACCTACATATATTATGCTAGGTACAATTATGCTTAAGACTTTAGTAACCTTATAATTATAGGTGTTGCAAAATTATAGTAGGAGGACTGCACTTACATATTAAATCGAGAAATTAACAATAATAAAATAATACATTAAAAATAATAGAAATATGATAGTCCAGTCCCAGTACGCGATGTTTTCAACAAATCGTTTTGTAATAAAATTCGTATCATTAACTTTATTATTAGTAGTTTCATTGACGTAAGTATTTTTTTCTATAAAGTATTTAATGTGAGTGAGTGTGCCGTGTGGGGACGGCCATAAAGAATACACTTCCTCACCGCCAACAGGAGGCGTGTCGTAAGGGGCGACTAATTCCTGTAGCGCGACACGGACAGGAGCGTCTACATGCGAAATCTTATACAAAAACTGCGCTCGCCAACCCGCCTGCCAAGCGTGGCGAGTATTGGCAATCCCCCCCGATGAAAGTCATTGGGGGTGGCCTATGTTCAGCAATGGAAGTCTTATGGCTGAAATGATGATTTATTGTAAGCTATTTAAATATTCATCTAGTTTATAGAAACATTTATTTAATAAATATTATTTTAACTTTTTATAAATTATTGTTTATTTTTGTTCATTTTTTATATCATGAGGTAGTTTATTAAACACTTTGATAGCCATGTAATTTGGGCTGGTATTGAACATTTTTACTGAATGACTTTAAACAACTTACGCCGCCGGTATGCTTCTGAGGAAAACAATTGCTATGCCAAAAAGTATTAAAGAAAGCAACATAATATAAAATTAAGCTTTATTACCGTCATTTTGAGCATCCGTAAGCAGGAATGACTCAAATCAGGCCTATAACAGGCCTGCCATTCTTCACAATCGGGAAATGGCCTGAAATTATAAATGCAGGATAGTGTAAAGTCAAGTTCTAGCATAAGTTTAACATCACATACATTGCTCTGATCCTATGGTAAGTAGCCAAAGCACTTGTGTTCCAGAAATCAGAAACAACGACGGTACCACAACACCCAGACCCGAGGCAATATAGAAAAGTTATTTTTCTACATTGACCCGACCGGGAATCGAACCCGGAACCTCAGAGATAGCGACACCAAGTCCGGTATGCTCGCCTCTCGGCTACGGAGGTCGTCTATTGTTATGTCTTTTAAGAAATTACTACTTCTTTTACACACTAAAACGGGAATTAACGCGATCATTATAAGGTAGGTACCAATTTTACCATATATTTACTGCGAAAGTTTAAAAGTAATTACGGCTTTTTAGTAATAAGAGTCTGAACTAAGCCGCGGACAGACAGATGGACGGACATTTCAAAACTTTATGAGTTTAATTTTGACTACGGAACCCCAAAAAGTATTATACATGAGCAAACCTGCAACCATAGCTAGTGTTAATTAAGAAAAATATATTTCGAAAGACTTATTTACTTCTAGGCAAATGAGTTCATGTTTCAACGAAATCATTTAATTAACACAGACAATACAGTTTTTTTTTTCTAAATTTATTGACCGAGAATCGGACCCGGGACCTCAGAGATAGCAACACCAAGTCCGGTATGCTCGCCCCTCGGCTAAGGAGGTCGCCAATTGTTTATGTCATGTCAAAAATTTGGTAGTTAGGGTGCGTGTGTTTAGTCTACCTACTCCATAGATTACTTGTCTTCTCGCAGACGTGCGGCACTGCTGAACACTATTACCTTCCAGATTGGCTGGTTAAAAGCGGCCTGCATCCAGCGTCTTCCTGCGACCTTTACCAGGTCGTCTGTCCAATGGGTGGACGTCCTACGCTGCGCTTACCAGTACGTGGCTTCCATTCTAAAACCTTTCTGCCCCATCAGAAATAAACATATCTAAAAAATATTTTAAGAGCTTTTTTTTCTACTTACATTTCTTGCAAGAATCTGGGCGATTGGCCTTGGCAGCAAAATCACAGTAATTTGAGGGATATTTAGAAATTGAACGGGATCACTTGGAATTTTGGCTGTCTGTTATTTCTGATGTCAACAGAATGTCAGACAGAAGAAATGAAATGTCAGAATAACGTTCGGATTGGGAACTTCAAATACTATGACGTAGTTTCGAAAACCGGCCAGCTGTTGATCACGTGCTGAATGCTGGGAGTTTAGGCTACGAGTCGAGTCTGCTTGGTATCATTAGACATGCCTATACAGGGTTACATTTCACGGTAGTGCCAATTTATCAGGGACCACTCAAAATCAGTAACTAAATCGATCCACGTAAAAAACCAACTTTTTTAATTTTAAATTCTTCCATTCTGCGTTTGAAAAATAGTTGAATGTTTACAATAACTCAATTAAATCGCACCGTATGTGCAATGCATGAGGTTCTTGTTGGGGCGGCGTCGGCGTTTGTCTGTAATCTCTGACGATTGACGGCGCATCTTGTTTTTTTTTTCGGAAATTTTTAAGTATATGTATTTTACTCCAGAAGTACGACGACTGAAATTAATTACGATAAATTAGTATTTTTATATTTTTCTATAGACCTTATTTTTAAAATTTAGCACTACCTTGAAATGTAACCCTGTATAATATTAAACCTACCACCGCGCGTAGCGAAGAAAACGCGTGCTCCCACGGCGGGCGCCAGTAGCGGGCGCAGGCCTCGGTCACCGGACACCCTAAAATGATGCGGCAGTTGCGCTACAGTGGCGCTGCTGCGCTTCTATATATTACTTAAAACAGCTCAAAGTATCATCATCATCATCATTACAGCCTTAAGACGTCCACTGTTGAACATAGGCCTGATGAGGCCCATTGACTTCCTTCCAGATTCGCCAGTCGGAAGCGGCCTGCATCTAACGTCTTCCTGCGACGTTTACCATGTCATCTGTCCACCTTGTGATTGGACGTCCAACGCTGCGCTTGCCGGTACCGCGGCCTCCATTCTAGAACCCTTCTGCCCTGCCCTATCGGCCGCGAGTTCTACGTACTATGTGCCCTGCCCACTGCCACTTAAGCTTATGCTAATCCGTTGGGCTATGTCAGCGACTTTTGTTCTTTTACGGATCTCCTTATTTCTGATTCAATCTCATAAGAAAACACCAGAATAGCCCTTTTCATTGCACGCGGGGCGACCTTGAGTTTAAAAGTAGATAATGTAAGAAAATTATCCGCATCGCCGCGCACGCCGGCTGTCTGTGTACTCCCGACCCAACCCTTCGCCTCGGATTGCTATTGGTAGGAGCCTAGGAGGGCCCTAAGGACTTAGTGTCTTGGGTTAAAAGTGACTACACTAAAGAATTAATGTACTAGTACTTAAAAAATCCTTGCTCTAGGCACAGAATTTAATAGGATAAATCCTCTAGGTACACTCTCACTAGGGAGTTTAGGAAGGCAGGATCAATGGTCCTACTACAGTTACCTACCTCAAACTCTTCTGTGTTGCATTGCACAGTCAAAAAGGCAGAAATAGCGTAAGTAACGTCGCATTTTTTACCCTACAATTTTATGGTTTTACCCTATGCCTTGTTGTCTGTTCTGTGGTTATAAAATGTAAAGCATACTTGCATATAGTCTTGCTTCTCACTAATAGATGGCGTGCCCATGGTTAAAAAAAATATAGTCAAGCTACGCGTCAATAGATGGCGCAATGTTTGTTCAAAGAAATACAAGTGTTATTTGTACTTGAGGTATATATTTATTTTATAAATCGATGTTAATAAAACTTGAGTATTATTGATTAATTGAGTATGTATTTAAATTTTATTTTATATTTTTAGTTAAAATTTAGATCCTTATTTGGCTGTTTATAATGATTCCTTGATTCAATTGCAAAAAAATTAAAAAGAAAATAGAATGACGCCATGACAGGTCACGTGATGTAAATTCTTGTTGGGCATGCGCGATATCGCTAAATTTTTCTTGATTTTGAAACGGTGAGACGTTTTACTCGACGGAAAAACTGTTCGACTTATTTCAATTGTGTTTATGTTTTAATTTTCGGTGATTTTATAAAACTGTGTTTACCGTGCAGTGTCTGTGTGGTGTAAGGAAGTGTTTTTTGTTGCAAAGGTCACAACCAAAATGGAAATGTCTCGTCCTAATGGCATATTCTCGTCGTTATACTTTGTTGCTTCTTTGTTTTAATCGTGATCGAGCTTGGAGTTTGGACGTGGATGATAATCGGTCTGTATTTGTATATTTCCATTGAATTTCGACTTTCCCACACTCGTCATCGGACTTCGTTGACAGGTCTTTTGTCAAGACATCTTGATGAAATTTTTGTCGCTTATTTTACTCATTGTTAGTTGTAGCTTTACCTCTATGTAGAAACGTACGTTTTAGACTGTAAATAAAATGTTTTATTAGTATACAATACAATACCTACTCGACGAATATAGAATGACACATTCAAAGTAAAATTTACATTCTATAGCTCCAATTGAAACTGTCGCGCGATGACATCATGACACACTGCTGCAAACCTTCACATACACGTAAAATGGCAGGAAAACATAAATACGACCAATCAACATTAATTTCGCATCAAATAAAAACCATTTACTACACCCCAGACCCTGTTAGGAAGAATTAAATAATGCACTAATTACTCTATTAATAAATGTACATGCAATTAAGTTATGTTTATCTAACAATATGGCTTATTTACTTTAATTTCTTTGATATGATCTATCTTATCTTTTTACATGTGTAAAAAGTGATAGATTAGTATTTACTTTCAATAATAGTTGTATAGAGAACAAGGATTGAACCGGTTAATATTTATTTCAGAATGTATAACACTCATTTGTAACATTTGATAGTAGTTGTAAAAATTTTACTATAAAACTAATTTTGCTATAGCTTTTAAGTCGGTAGTCGGAATATGTCATAATAAATTTAGCGAAAAGTTAAGGTTCCATAGTAAAATAACCAGTTTCTGATCCCTGATAGAGAATTCACAGTTATACTACCTAGGCTTTTGAGCGATGAATAAGTTTGGCTTGTGACATCTAAAGTTACCTTGTGATTAGTAGTCATAGTGTAGCAACTAATTATGATAGCTAATTGTGTGTGTGACTACCAAATTTTTTCACAGAAAATATGTAGGTAGTAAGCCTTTTTGAGCTATTTGGGTGATTTCACCACCCAGCACCTGTGGTGGCATGAGACAGCTTAACAAGGACATTTCTATTCCGTCTTAGTTTTTCAGGGCCGCCAGGTCAGCCTAAACAGATTAAAACGTAAATCTTTCTTAACTTTTAATACATCCAAGAGGTGTCATGATACCCCATAACAGTCGAATTTCTATTGTGTCTCCATTGCGTATGCCTGATGAGTTAACTTCTAACCCAAGCAACAGACAATGATAATACTGCAAACTGTACAGGAAAAAGTACATAACATTAGAATTGCATAATTATGGCAGTCTTATAACCGGGAGACATGTATCAGAGTAAGGAGTGGCTGCCAGGATAATATGATATGATATGACTATCATCAATTTATCATTGATGATTATCACCAACAATCCTGTCAAAAACCAATGGTTTTTAGTACAGTACTCCCTTTAATATGATTTAGGGCCACTATTAACAGCCCAAAGAAGGATAATAAAAAAAGATGTATAGTTCTGCCTCTTTTTAGTTAAAAAAAACTTGACCCATTCTCAAAAACAGGGACAACTCTGTTGTAAACTGACCCTTCTCCTTATATGGAAGGACAGAAGTAAGCCTCCCACATGTTATATTAAGTCACTGATTCACTAAGCAGTTGGATATTTATAATTAGCTTCAATATATCATGTCCATTATGTATAAAAAAAGTCTCTATTCACCACAACCTTTACTAAAATAAGTTTTAACCTAATTAATAAATATGCTAAAGAGAATGGGTGAAATTGTTGTAAAAAGAGTGTGTCCACAACCACTTTTTATGGTAGGTTCTATTACCGGATACCATATTAATTAGACAGGGTTTTATTATTATTACAGCTTTATTTTCCACTTAAAATTCTTGAAAATATACATCCAGTTATAAATATTTCCTTTCCATTTCTTTGTTATGATGCCCCCTATGCAAGGACCGGAACCGCTTACCAATAAAAGGGTTTTTAATTGGGTATTTCATAGACTTGTTTCCACAAACCCTATCAATTCGGTAAGCATATCGTCGACTTACTCCAACGAAAGGCTATCCAAATGAATACAGTTAATTCGGGTAAGCACTAACCGTATCTGAAAACGCTATCGAGGCTTACCCGATGAAGGGGTTTTAAAAGCGCTCAAGCAATTTAAACCTCTACGTGCACACCATTCGACTCATTATTGTATTTATAACCTTATATTGTGAGTGGCTATTGCCACGGCGAACTTAAATACACAGACATATTAATACAAATCACCACAATGCGCGAAAAAGAGATAGACAATAGGGTAACCCTTTTAGTTGGTAAGTGCCTAAATATTGAAGTTACCAATACCCTATTTGATTCGGTAAGCGCATTGAAAGCAGTTAACTTAATGCAAAAAGGTTTCCGTAACGAAAGGCTAACACTGGACTAGCTTATCCATAGGGTAACCCTATCTTTGGGTAACCTTTTAATGGGGTTTCCCTAACAATAGGCTTAATCAAAAAAAGGGGTTTTCCGGTCCTTGCCCCTATTAAGCCTCCTCCATTTTTTTCCACCTTTCCCTGTCATTGGACGTATGCATCCAACTTAATAAACACAGCAGGAAATTAGGGAGGTTTACATTGATTGGTAACTCACACTGGATTTAGATTTCAGCAAAGGGCTGGAGAAATTCATATGAGAATCGGACCAATTTGTGTTGTGCCTACACAACTAATTTTATATGAATGTACAGGTTTCCTCATAATGTTTTCTCTGCATCATCATCATTAATTCAGCCATAGGAAATCTATTGCTTAACACAGGCCTTTCCTATTGACTTCCAGATTGGCTGGTTGGAAGCATACATTAACACAATTAGTGTTCAGGTCCTTGTTTACTCTTTTATAAATGATTCTATTAGGTTGTAATAAAATATAAATTGAGAATGATGGTTTATCTGCGAAAGGTGTTTATCTGATAGATTATCTTAACTTTTAAATCAAACACTTTTTTTATTTTCATGATTGTAGGATAATACGTATAAATTTTAATGTATAATCATCATTATTTCCATAATTTAGCTTATATCTGAAATCAAAATAAGAAAGTGTGAAAAAAGTAACGAAAATCTGTTTTAATAGATTGCCTAGATGATGATGTCAGTAATTAGTAATAATTTATTCATTTGCACACCATAATGTTACAAGAAATGGAATATAAGGCTTAAAGCTTGATCATTTATGGACCCTGTTGGGCACAGCAAACAATTTAGGTATGAGGGAGGGACACAGTTATTCTTAATGGTAATTACGCAAAAAACTAATAGATGTCTGATGTATCACAATGATAGTACATAACAAAACCAGTTAATTCAAATTCAAATTCAAACGTTTATTGCATGTCACATTACAATTCATCATCATCATGTCAACCATAGGACATCCACTGCCGAACAAAGGCCTCCAATGACTTATCATCTGGGGAGATTGCCAATACTTGTCACGCTGTGCAGGCGAGTATTGGCAATCCCAGTTTTTTATAAGATTTCGCACGATGACGCTGCTGCCCGTCTCTTGCTACAGGAATTAGTCGCCTCTTACGACACGTCTCCTGCTTACGGTGGGGAAGTGTATTCTTTACGACCGTCCCAACACGGCAAGTTAATGGATTATTGTAATATCACACAAATAGTACATAATCTACGAGTTTTATAACTATAGTTTATTTAAAACCATTAGCATAATATAAGTAATTTACTTAATCTAACTAACAAAATACATAGATCACTAAAAAGTAAAGTTCAATTTGGGATAAATTAATATATGTTTGTGGTTGGTGGACCGCAGAACCCTGCCGGCAATTATCTAAATAACGCATTAGCGCGATACTTTGCCTTGATTCCTGGGTTCCATTTCCGGTCGAGTCAGTTCAGGAAATGATCTTTTAGGCTCTAGTCTGCATGTGCTGGTCTGCTAAAAATTGGTGCATCATATTGAACATAAAACCTTC
The DNA here is from genome assembly GCA_963576865.1 of Anania hortulata. Taxonomy (NCBI): domain Eukaryota; kingdom Metazoa; phylum Arthropoda; class Insecta; order Lepidoptera; family Crambidae; genus Anania; species Anania hortulata. The sequence goes on from OY756416.1 coordinate 9,452,497, forward strand.
ACCATCTTCACCCAGCAAATCGCTATCCATTGCACTGAATATAATATGACCTCTCGTAACAAAAATGAGGAATCCTAATGCACAAAAATTTTAATAAGCCATACCACATACCGGTATTTTTTCACATACTTTCAAACGTAACCGTGGGAACATATTCACTTCTGCCACAGTAGAAGTATATTCAGTAAGCTTACTTCTCGCAAATTTTGCAATAATGCTGCACATTGACACCACAAAATGTACTGTATTTATTTTACATTTCTGTAATTTTGACTTCAGATATCATAATAAATAAATAATAAATTGTTTTTACAATCACACCAATTAGCTAGCCCCAAACAAAGCAAAGCTTATACTATGGCGACTAGATAACGCATTTAAACAAATTAAAATACTTTTAAAAACATTTATGAATAAAGTACAAATTTTCGTGCTTGTCACACAAACATTTGTTCCAATCGCGAACTACTACGTCAGACGGCCGTCTAAAGAATGTCGTGTAAAGCATCTATTTGTTTAATAATTAATTCTTAATCCTTTCAATAATAATTCCATAATAGTGTTCTACAATAATACAACACTAACAATAAGATGATGTGCCTTAACCGCAAAGGGTCATACGATTCCTCATCAGCCCACGTCAGTGCACTGCTGGAAATGCGTCCTCTCCCGCAGCACGCCACTGAGCCCAATCCTCGGCTATTCTTGTCAACCGGCTGCCAGCAGTATGCTTCTCCTTGTCGTAGGACGGCCTACGCTGCGTTAGCCAAGTCACGATCTACAGTCAGTCACCCATTCGATAAGATCGCTTCTTGGGTCAATAACACTGACTTGTCTAAAGTGCTGATACGCCCCAAAAAATTAAAGTTACATCTTGTAACAACATCAGCAATATACCCGTGAAAGTGGCGGTGTAATCGGTCTAGCTGTTTCGAAGATTCAGAAGGCCGGAACAGACACAGATAGAAAATAAATGATTTTTTTGTTGTAAGTAGATATGTACTGATATACTTTCATATGCAGTTAGTAAAAAACTGTTTTTTCGACATTACAAACGGACTTTAATTTTATTTATTTGTTTAAATTATGACCATTATTCGGTCTACTTGGTATTCTGGAAATGTGCGGAAATGGTTCCATGTTCGTTTTTAAACCACACTAAACGGAATGCGGCAAAACCGCAACAAAAAAAAAACTTGGCGCATCACTAGATTAAAAGATAGTCTTTATGACGCCGTGTCTGATCTACTGGATCAGCTTTCACTGTGCCTCTGTCATGCCTGGACTTTCATTAAGAACGAATCACAATTTTGGCACTAACTTAGTTATGAATGGCTGCTATTGTTGGTTTTTGTCAAAATTCAGGAAAAGCACACGATTAAAGTGAAAAATATTTCCCGGTTAATTCTGTCCAGTCAATCAAATAGGCCTTATAATCTTTCATTTCTAGATATCGCCAAATAACTCACCGATTTTAATGGTCTCGAAGTACTTAACGTCTGTTTGTTAGACAATGAATTTTGCCAGGCACGTCTCCCAGAACACCCAGACTGAATTGACTCGAACCGGCAATCGAACCCGAGGTTTAAGCCAACGTGCGATTTTTGTTTAGCGATAGACAGTGGTAATATGTTTATAGAACTGAAACGTGGCCTCTCACTATGGGCGTCATAAGAAAGCTCAAGGAAGAAATGAAATCCGTAAACGAACAAAAGTCGCTGACATAGCCCAACGGATTAGCAAGCTGAAGTGGCAGTGGGCGGGGCACATAGCACGTAGAACTGACGGCCGATGAGGCAAAAAGGTTCTAGAATGGAGACCGCGTACCGGTAAGCGCAGCGTAGGACATCAACCCACAAGGTGGACAGACGACCTGGTAAAACCGGTAAACCGCTTCAAACCGGCCAAACTGGAAGTCAATGGAGGAGGGCTATTTTCAGCTATGGACGTCCTATGGCTGAAATGATGATGATGAATATGTTAAGATTTATAATTATGTGGTCCCATATACAAACTTTTTACTTTATTTACTCTAGCTAGACAGAATCTCGTCGTAAATCCACGAGGTCTAGGCAAGTTGGCCTCCATTGCAATAACATTACTCGTAATAGTTGCGAAGGTTGACTTCTCAGTTCGAGTCCGACTAAAAGTCTTAAACCAATCATAGTTTTATTCTACCCATTTTTAAAACCTTGACATTTGTACCTTGAAGTTATGTTGGCAATAGTCGTAAACATTACTACGAACTTAAATAAGCCTAGTTTGAATAAGATGCCTATCTCTATATCTAGCCGTCTAGGTTTTATTTGATTAGTTAGTTAACTCTTTTATGAGCTATTACTCCCGAGATTGGAATGTGACTTCTCCATGTTAGAGTTATTTTTGGTAAAATTAACCTCTATGTGGCTGTTCAAAAAAAGTGCAATGTTTTTAGCGTTCATATATGTATGTTTGTGTGAGTTTCTTTATTACACCATAATGACTAACGTCATATGAGGTATCTTTAGAATCCTTATGTTTCTCCCGTGTGATAAATGCTATCGTATGTCATAATATAATAAAAACAAATTATGGCGAATTATAAACTGATAATGTGCGGCCTAAAAAAATCTTTAAACTTATTAAGCGGGGTATGAATATAAAGGCTTTTGAAAGGTGATTTTACAAAAGCATAATAAAATGTACTTTTCGATAACTTATTATTAAAAAGGTATAAAATAACAATTATATTTGAAAAACACAACGCTTTGCCGATAGAAGCGAACTAAAATATTAGAAATAAATTGTGAATGCTGTGGGAAATGTTTGCAGTCGGATCGGACCTCGACCTCCGCGCGTTCCTGATGTAAAAAGTGTCTTGACTCTTGACAGACAGACAGACGGACAACAAAGTGATTCTATGAGGGTTCCTTTTTACCTTTCCGAGGTAAGAAACCCCCTAAAAGACCTAATAATACAAATATATGAATATGAACTTTAGGTTTTACCTATGCACGAAAGTGAATCAAATAATGTATTCAACGTTTGAAGCATTCCCTATGGTGCCGACTAGCTTATGTATAAGCTATAATAGTAATATAATAAGCTAAGCATGTATACACAGAAGAATACAGCTGGGCTGGGCAGCATTTGGGACACTACGTCGAGTCTTTTTATCGTCAATCCCTCAAAGTCTGAAGACGAAAGTCTTTGACGACTGCTAACTGCCTGCCATCATGACGTACAGAGCCGAGACGTGGACACGTAGGCGCACCGTGAACTAGTACACCAATTTAAATTTGCTTAGCGTGCTATGGAAAGAGCTATGCTCGGGATTTCTCTGAAGCATAAAATTAGAAACGAGGTTAGCCGACAGAAAACTAAAGTAATCAATATAGTTAAAAGAATAAGCAGACCGAAGTAGCAGTAGGCTCATCACGACAGTTGCCGTAGAACCGAGAAACGATGGGGTAAACGTGTTCTTGCGTGGAGACCGCGACTAGGCAAGCGCAGCGTGAGGCGCCCTCTGACAAGATGGAGCGACGATATACACAAGGCTGCTAGCAGTTGATACAAAAGAATAGCCGAGGATCGGGCTCAATGGCGTGCATTGGGGAAGTCCTATGTGCAGCTGTGGACTGACGTAGGTTGATAATGATGATGATGTATACACGCTCGATCACCCATTTTCGTGGTAAGAGGACACCATTCCGTTGACCGAACGAAATACTTCTTCTTCTTCTTCATCTTCTTCATCTATACGGTCAATCCCGGTTGCGTCCAAAGCCATCGCTTTGGAGCCCAGGGTCCGCTTTCCTTGATTTACTCCTCCACTTCGCACGATCTTGAGCGTCTCTAGTTGTAAGATCATTGGCATGCATGTCAGCCCTCATGACCTCAAGCCAGCATTTCTTGGGTCTACCCCTTTTGCCAGGACCTGGCGGTGGCGGCATAGCCAGATATTTGTTTCCTACGTGGCTTGCCGGTTTCCGCAAAACATGGCCGTACCAGCGTAGGCGACTCTCCTGCAGTTAATCTGCAATGTTTGTTTGACCGAACGAAATACCTACCTTGATTAATGCACACATACTCAAAGCATGCTTCACTTGACAAGCAACATGGCATCCTCCTGTTTTATACGTTCATGTCTAAATAGTGGGTTTGGATATAATATCACACCACGCAGGCCTCAAATACTTAGTATCTTTACTCGTATAATCTTACTATCCTAGTATAAATAAAGTGTAGGCTGTTATCTAAGACATCTGAGTGACATCACCTAGCCAGGGATGCTGGGTTATCACTTATTACGTTCAATTGGCATTGATGACCGCAAATTGACGTTTAGAATACAACTATATACCTAGGGTGTATAGACATATTTTTGTTTTTATTATTTAGTAAGCGACCTCCGTAGCCGAGAGGCGAGCGTGCCGGAACTTTTTAAAATTATCTCGGGTCTGGGTGCTGTGGTACTGTCGTTGTTTCTGATTTCTGTGCTTTGGCTTCTTACCCTGGGATCAGAGCAGTGATGATGTTGTCCTATATTTATCTGCCATAATCCATACTTCCTATCAAATATTACTTCCTTTGTCTGTCTGTCTGTCTGTTACTGCACTGTGTCGCTTTCACTGCAAAACTACTTAACCGATTTTGGTTAAATGCACAGAGAAAGCTAGCTAGCTTGCTAAAACCCTAAGATAAGATATCGCAACTTTTTTTAAACCAACCCATAAGTATACTAAAATAAGTAGCGACAAACCACATTTTACGTGATCTAAACCGCTGGCATATCTACTCTTAGAATACAAATATCAGGTTTCTCCTTGATGATTTTTGGGATAGTAGTCTAACCTCACCTCACACCATTTTAACAATCCCTTACGCAACACCACTCAAGTATTCTTACACACATCCTCGTTTGAACTGCAATTAGATCAAAGTTCCGAAAATAAGGGCCAGTTGATGCTCCCATAAATTAGTTCCGTTAATAGACCAGTTATTGATTGAGCATGATAAGAATTAAGTATGGTTGAATGAGGCTACCTGTAGATCCTCTGGCAATAAATTTCAATGTCTGTCTGTCTCTCCTATCTTGTAAGATTTCGCTAAAGCGAATCGGACTATGTATGGGTCTTCAAACAATTTGTTTTTGTTTAGAATTAATAAGTTTTAAGTCGCGTATCGATTACTCACTCCATGATAAAAATAACTCGAAAATTCAAAAAACGCAGAACATAATGCTCTATTTCTGGACTTGCGCTTGACACATTTTTGGGACACCTTGTAGAGGCACTGGGCTTCACCATCATAATCAGCGCACAATAGTCTACTGCTGGATACTTGGAAGAGGCCTCTTCCAAGTTTGAATTGGGTCGCGAGGCAGCTAGGCCTCGCGAGCAGCCTTGTAATACATTGCTGGCTTCATCAAATGAGAGTTTAGTCGCGAGGCAGCCTCGCGATACGCTCATGTTCCGTCAAACATCTTTTTAACTAACTTCAAAAAGGAGGAGGTTCTCAATTCGACTGTATGGTGTTTTTTTTTTATGTATGCTTAGTGATGTAAAATGAAAAAAAAACAATTTGTTTTTTTTTTCAGTTTTTTGAAAAAAAAACATGAAAAAAAACTTAGCACCGTTGTTTTTTTCTAAATTTGGTTTTTTTTTCTGCCTTACATTTTAGTTCAATGATAAATGAAATTTGTATAAAAAATCAACTTATTTATTTAATTATAATTAACTTACAACAACTTCCGATTTCCAACAATTCAATTACTTATTTTCTTGTTCTTCATCTTCATCTTCACTTTCAGTTTCAGTATCAGAGCCTACACTAGTCTTGTCGGCGTCGGAATTTTCACTTTCTTCTGTCTCTTCTTCAGTCTCTAGATCTACAGCTTGAGACACTAATATTTTCTATATCTGGTGCGTCTTTATGTTCGTCTCTTGTTTTTTGACATTTCAATCTCAAATTGTCAACAATATACACTATTTTGCTAGCCCTGTCATTTGTTAACCTATTGCGTTTTTTTTAATGAACGTCACTGTAAGTACTAAAGGTTCCCTCGCATGCTGCCGATGTAGTTGGAAGCGAAAGAAATTTGGGATAAATTTGGGAAAGGGGATTTCTCCGTGTGTAAATGTAATTGATTTAGGGATTTCCCTTTCGTTGATGTAAAAATGTTGCCAATATATTCATGAAATCTTAGTACCACTCAACCAGAAAAGTATAGTAGAGTTAAAAATAAATCGAAAACTCTATTACCTATGTATTCTTAAGTATTTGTCTTAAAAGTTTTGGATTTCGTACTCTTGAAAAAAAACATGGTCCAGAAAAAAAAACTTTTTTTTTTCAGGTTTTTTTTCAACGTTTTTTTTCACACCAGAAAAAATACGTTTTTTTTGCAACACTATGTATGCTACGCGATTTCTCCGCCAACTGTGCATCGATTTTGATGATTCTTTTTTTGTTTGGTCGATCATACTTCAGAGCAGTTTTTGAGAAAATAGCAAAAATATACCCAAATAATGTTTTGGTTCGTGATTCTTGTATCTATGTTACCCAATATCTTCGATAAATGTAAACCGATTTTAATGATTCTTTTTTTATCGAATAGCTAATACTTCAAAGATACTAGTATAATAAAAAAAACTGAATATTTTTACCCCTAAGCGTGGAAAAAAAGAGGATAAAGTCGGTTTTCAGCAGTTAGATTAGAATTTATCACTAAAAATAGATGAAATAAATAAATTTTATTTAAAAAAAACCGACTTCAAAACACTAGACAACTAAAAATAATTTTAACACGTAAGTACCTAATCAGTTACTTTTGGAGTCTGTGCAAGCTGATTAGAATTTGAATGTTTTCGTTGCACCGACTTCAAAAGTAACTGATTAGGTACTTACGTGTAAAATGATTTTTAGCTTTTTAATGTTTTGAAGTCTGTTTTATTTTTTGAAATAAAATTTATTTGGTTTTCCTGTTTTAAGGGTTCTAGGCAATACACATCTGGATACCGTCAGCTTTAGACACCGCTGCCGCGCGAGCCATTTAGATGGTTTGCCGCGCGTAATCGTTATTCAAATTTTCATTCCTTACTTTACTGCCGCATGCCTAAAAGTGTAACTGAAAGTGAGTTGTATGCGGCTCTGTCTAAGATCAGGTGGTTTCTTTACAAATGTCAAGGGAATGGGATCGCGATCGCTTAAGTTGTAAAACTATCTGCGTGTTTTTACGACCTTTCTAATGGTTGTTTTCTTTACTTTTCTAGGCGTTCGTTCCATATTTCATGTTGGTTTAGTCATGGTCCTTTGCAACATTAATCACGAGACTTCACAAAGTACAGCAAGTTTAAAGAAATTGTTTTACGGAAGTATAGCTTCATAGACGCGCATTCGTAATTGTACGCTTGGTATACGCCTGCTTGTTGTTTATATGTGTGACCGTCAATGGATATTTAACTAGTGTGTCTGGCCATGGACATTCGAAACTAGTGTGTCTGTCGATGGAAATACAACAGTAGTGTCTCTTCATGGACATACAAAACTATTGTCCGCCTATGAACATACAAATAATAGTGTGGCTGTCCGTGGACATACAAACCTAGTGTGTCTGTCTATTGACATACTAAACTAGTGTCTGTCCATGGACATACAAAACTAGTGTGTCTGTTTATGGACATAAAAAACTATTGTGTCTGTCCATAACATACTAAACTAGTGTCTGTCCATGGACATACTAAACTAGTGCGTCTGTTCATGGACATACAAAACTAGTGTCTGTCCATGGACATACTAAACTAGTGTGTCTGTCCATAGACATACAAAACTAGTGTGTCAGTCCATGGACATACAAAACTGGAGTGTCTGTCCATGGACATACTAAACTAGTATGTCTCTCCAACTATGTCCAACTTTGTGTATTTGGAAGCTTCGTATTTTAGCTTCCTTAGCATAAGGAATACGCGTCTATGAAGTTTAAGTTTCGAAGATAATCAGGCTTATTGTTATTTCCATTTCTAGAGCAACAAAAAAAGTTCAAAAAACGATGTGACAAAGACTGAGTGCCTCCAGCGTCTCTGTGATCTAGTTGTAGTGACATGTGCGATGACAGACCTCCAATGTTGGACACTTTTGTATGACACAAACACGTATTCGGACATAGCGCTGCTACTTTGGTAAAAGGTGAGTTTGGATATTGTTTATTTAGTTTTAGGCTAGTGCTACACGAAGCGAACATCTTCTGTAGGTAATATAATGCAGTAAAATTAGAAGAAAGTTCTCAAAGGAACTCTCGCTTGGTGAACGCCTAAAAGTGCTTTGAAAATTACACCTTTTTAAGCAATCGGCAATAACTGCTCGGCACCAGTCGCCGAAGGTAATTGATAGCCCGCGATTTTTATGAAGAGCTAGGTCTCCTGGGTCAAAAAAAGATTGTTCTATTCAGTCCATCAGTTAGATTATCAAAAAATATTGGACCCTTTGTCTTTTGTCAATTAAACAAAAATATACGAAGATTAAAGCGCATCAAATTTTGGGAATGGTAGCACGTGACGTCACGCCGTGCTAAAAAGTGTCGCAAGGCGTGACGTTATGCGGAACTATAACGGCCTAACCCATATTTTGTCTTTTGTCAATTAAACAAAAAAATACGTAGATTAAAGCGCATCAAAGTTTGGGAATGGGAGCACGTGACGTCACGCCGTGCTGAAAAGTGTCGCAAGGCGTGACGTCACGCGTAACTATAACGGCCTATATCTTCATCAGTTTTTGTTTAATTTAAAAAAGAAAAAATACCTACGTGTCCAATATTTTTTGTTAATCCAACTGACAGACTAATTAGTCTTTTAGAAAACTAGCCCATTGCTTTAGATCCTACTAATATTATAAATGCAAAAGTTTGTGAGTATGGATGTATGCATCTTTGTTACTCTTTCACGCAAAAACTGCTGAATGGATTTTGATAAAATTTTGCATGCTGATAGACCATGACCTGGATTATCACCATTGATCGGAATAGGTAGATTGATTTGGTGTTAATGATCTCAAACATTGATGTTAATATGGTGGATTTCGGAATTTCTTTGTATCAGTTTAAAAAAAAAAGACATATTCATGTTATGCTAGCACTACCAAAGTACATCAAATTAATCTACCTATTCCGATCACTGATTATCACATAGGATACTTTTTATCCGGGTATATTTAATGTACACGAAGTCGCGGGCAAAAGCTAGTTACTATATAAGTCTATGCATTTTTCAATCGCCCGTTTACGTCGCTGCAAATGCTCGAATGAACCTGAGCTGAGGTTTACTGACTGCCATTAAATCTTGTTAATGATAAGCCCTAAGTAACAGCAGGTGCCGTGTGGGGACGGCCGTAAAGAATATATTATCCCACCGCCAACAGGAGGCGTGTCGTAAGAGGCGACTAATTCCTGTCACGAGACGGGCAGCAGCGTCTGCGTGCGAAATATTATAAAAACTGCGCTCGCCAACCTGCCTGCCAAGCGTGGCGATCCCCCCCTTTTCAGGGAGGCCCATGTTCAGCAATGGATCTCCTACGGCTGAAATGATGAAGTACCAGCAGACCAATGGAGTAATAACTAATTCCTTAACGTTCAAATGTCTTTGTTGAGGCTAAATTTTCGTTGACCGGAATCTATCAGTTCCTTATAAATAAATAAATAAATATTGGACAACATCACATACATTGCTCTGATCCTGTGTTAAGTACCCAAAGCACTTGTGTTACAGAAGCTACAAAGGCCTTGCAGTACCATTCTTCAGTCCTTTTAATAGTACTGATTGACGTTCTATTTTATACTCGTAGTTTACCTTAATTACCATCGATTGTATGATCAGGCTCCCTAGCATGGACATTAAAACACGATATGATGTGATATGATATAGCGATATATCGACACCAACTGTAAAAATGTGATAGATACAGCCGCCATGTTGAATCACCGTGCTGGTAACGTCACATAAATAATATTATGATCACTGTTTCGATAAATAAATAAAAAATACATATTATCATATTTTTACAGTCGGTATCGATATATCGCTATATCATATTATATCATATTATATCATATCGTGTTTTAGTGCAGTGTAGCATATGAATGTCTCATTTTGATTAAACGGCAACATGATCAGACAAAGCTGGCTTTAACAGCGAGAAACGTGTAACTAGTTCAGACAAGTAACCAAACACCCGCGGTTGCTTTTGGAAAAGGAATCGCCCGGATAGCGCCGAGACGTTCCGGGTTCCATTCCCGGTCGGTCAATGTAAAAAAATTACTTTTGTACATTGTCTCGGGTCAGCGTGTTATGGTACCGTCGTTGTTTCTGATTTCTGTAACAAAAGTGCTTTGGCTACTTCCCATAGGATCAGGAGACGTATTTTTGAAGCATTAGAAACCTTAATGCGCAAATTGTCAAATTCGCAAATGATCAAATTCGCAAATTGAAAATTCGCAAATTGTCAAATTTTCAAAATGTCAAATGCGCTAATTGTCAAATTCGCAAAATGTCAAGTTTTCAAAATGTCCAGTTGTTTAGGTTTAATAATAAAAGTCAAGTAATTAATTGGCAGAGCTTTGAATCATTAAAATGTCAAGGTTTTTTTTTAAATATGAAACCATAAAACCGTAATATAAAATCAACAACAAAGTCAAAATCCTAATATTTTCGTGTTATATCAAATCAACAAAACAAAAACAAATGTTTATAGATAAGTCATTGTATATAAAGAATCATGTGTTTTTTTATTTATAAAGACGGGAAAACTTAATTAATCTTAACCTTAATCGATATTTTGTCTTCTTCAAATTTTTGTAGGTATTTTTATACCTAACTTCAAACTGAACATCTTACAACCTTCTTTTGCTCTTCATACGTCTAAACAAGGAATCTCTCATTATTATTAAACCTAAACAACTGGACATTTTGAAAACTTGACATTTTGCGAATTAGACAATTTGCGCATTTGACATTTTGCGAATTCGACAATTTGAGAATTAGACAATTTGCAAATTTGACAATTTGCGAATTTGGCAGATTGCGACCGCTTGACAATTTGCGAATTTGACAATTTGCGCATAAAGGATTAGAAATAAATCTTTAATTCGAAAACGAAAACAATTCGTGTATGAAAATAGTTTCTCCTGCTTCCGATTTTACGCAGTTTTGAATCACTCAAAATAGGTGTTGCTATTAAATTGAAATCTTGTAACTCTTTTGTTTCACGCAGAAAATACTAATGAACGTAAATAAAGTTATTATGTCAAATCACTGTCAACCATATGTTTACTTGTCAATGTAATTCTTCCGTACTTTCTACTAGTAGAAATCGAAAAACGAGAGTAGGACCACTCGTAGCAGAGTTCACGGAATGAATTTTCAAAAATAGTGATTTTAGGTATTCGCATGAGAATCTTACAATTTCGTTTTCGGATTAGAATTCGCATGATTCAAAAATACATCTCCAGAGCAATGTATGTGATGTAGTCCAATAAAAAAAGGAAAAAAAAGTGAAGCCATAATAAGATTTTCCATTTTTTTCAACTGTAGTTAGTAACTAAGACCTTCTGTAACTAAACATATGGTTATGCAATAAAGAATTGAATTGAATTGAATAGTATCTCCCAGGACCCTTGTCATGTTCTTAATCGACAACAGATATCGATATGATATTTTTTGTTGTGATATGGATCAATGTGTCCGAAATTTATTTAATATGGTAATTCTTGCGCGTGAAGTGACTAATTCTGCCTCACCTCTGTCAAAAGCCTTGTCGTTGATTAGGAAGCCATACACGTGTTAGCTGTAGTAAGTAGCTACTAGTATTGGGCTAGATTAGAGTCGTACACTTAATTTAATGAGCCTGCAACAGACCCCCCCCCCCTAGGCTTATACTACCTATAACGCAAAAACGGGATAGCGAAAAATTTATAATGAAAGTTCTTTTTGATTTTCGGAAATTTTATTGAAATCAATTTCGCTCTCATTCAAACAAAGTACGAGCTACATTTAAAAAATCTTATGTTTTTATTGCTGGCACTATAAAAGGCATAAAGTTCACGAACGACGGTAAAAAACTTAGATTTTGCCATTTTTCGGGATACATCGTGTACACCGCCAACAGTAGTAGTTATAAATAATAAAAACAATAAAAATTTGACTAGTCGTTCTTTAAAACGGTAATTTACTTATATCCCCAATTTCGAGGAAATCCAAAAGAACATCTTGTATCTTTTAACCAACAAGTGTTTCTAAGTCGCTGTGCAAACGACGGGGCGGGGCGGTCTTTTTGACCACAAAGCTATAAAGACCGCGTCTGCCCGTCGATGCCCGTGGCTGCCCAACGCACTCGTCGAAAAGGGGCGGTCAGTTCAGGACGACCATTCTAGTAGAGCGCGCGGTTCGACCACGGACTAAGCTAGCCGCCCGCGGCGCCGTCTGCGTTAGTTACAAACTGGTTTGTGCGATCCACGGCGGGCAGCCACGCGGTCTATTTGACCGCGACGACGACACGGCGGTCAAAAAACAGGAAAATGTCCCTTTGTTCTATCGTTCGCGACAAAATTGTCCGGCCCGTCGTCTGCGCAGCGCTTAACAGAATCTCAATAATGACGTCGATTCTCCTACCAGATGGCGCACTACCCGCAGCCGACCTCGATCGAGGCGGCCCTGCCGCTGCTGGTGCGGCCGGACCTGCGCCTGCGCCAGCAGCTCGGCGAGCAGCTCGCCGCGCTTGTACGCCGCGAGCCGGAGATCACGCACGACATCGCCGCTCAGCTGCTAGACGCGCTGATCGCGTGGCTCAATGGAGGAAACTTCAAGGTTAGTTCTAGGTCTAGTAAGTTATAATCCTCGCACACAATTATCGCCTTTGTCGCTACTTGTGGCGGCGTTTATTGCTGTCGCGTGTGGCTTGTGTGCGGTGAGGCTTAGGGCACAGTATATGCTAAAGCAGTAAGTGACTACGTATACACTTTCGAAATGATAGCTAGTGGTGACTGAGTTTGTTCCGGCGTTTCTTCTCAGCACTCGCCAGATTGTCTGTGTCTTGTCTCACAGCGCTAGTAGGGCCTAAAAATAAAAATAAGGAGACTGTTCTGCCCCGTGTGGGACAATAATGTTATTGTTGACGTTCATAAGTGGCAGTTTTCTGTCCTAAATTAAATAAATGATTTTTTGACTTTGACTTTGACGTACTCATACCAAGGACCCGAAAACCCCTTTTTTTTATTAAGCTGATTGTTAGGGAAACCCTACTAAAAGGTTACCCAAGGATAGAGTTACCCTATCGATAAGCTACTCCAGTGTTAGCCTTTCGTTACCGAAACCTTTTTGAATAAAGTTTACTGCTTTCAATGCGCTTACCGAATCAAATAGGGTATTGGTAACATCAATATTTAAGCACTTACCAACAAAAAGGGTTACCCTATTGTCTATGTCTTTTTCGCGCATTCTGGTGATTTGTATTAACCTGTCTGTGTATTTAAGTTCGCCGTGGCGATAGCTACACACAATAAAAGGTTATACAATAAGAGTCGAATGGTGTGCACGTACAGGTTTAAATTGCTTGAGCGCTTTTAAAACCCTTTCATAGGGTAAGCCTCCATACGGTTTTCAGATACGGTTAGTGCTTACCCGAATTAACTGTATTCATTTGGTTAGCCTTTCATTGGGGTAAGTCGACGATATGCTTACCGAATTGATAGGGTTTGTGGAAACAAGTCTATTAAATACCCAATTAAAAACCCTTTTATTGGTAAGCGGTTCCGGTCCTTGACTCATACACAGACGCACGCCTCAACAAGAGCCCTAAGCGGTCATCGCAGTGCTGTCAGTCGCTGGTGCCGAGTACTGCCGAGCCGAGACGAGTTGTCAGTTGTCACGCTTTGCGATTATTTCTATTGAATGTTAACTAAACAAAAAAATATTTCAGATTCAAAAATTAATAGATGACTCATTGGAATGTAGGTATTTATGTCAACGAATAGGCCTAAGTTTCGGTACTGCTTTAGCGCATCTAATACTGTGCTTAGGGCCTTCAAGTTGGTGGTGTGAAGAAACAGCACAGTCGCACACCTGACGCGCGGCAGACACGCCGTACTAATTTTCATCCAAATTATTATTATAAATGCGAAAGTGACCCTGTCTGTCAGTCTGTTAGGTTTACACGCCTAAACCGCTTAACCAATTTTTATGAATTTTGGTATATAGGGACAGATGGGACATTTAAAGACATGTTATGCTACTGGATAGAAGGATCAAAAATCAGCGTCGTGATAGTTCGTGGCTATCACGACCTTTTCCCTTTAAAGTTTTATATTGTTACGTATTTTTCTCTTGTGTCTGCACACAAGAGAAAAATAATAATAAACATTTAACTAAATAATAAACGTTTCTACGTTTATTCTATTGGGCTAAATAGGCGATGAAATTTTTTGTGGGAAACCAATCATTTCTCAAGTTAAAGATACAAAAATTAATAAGGTAGCAAAATATGTACAAACTGTTATCCGCGCTGGCGAAGCTGCTAAGCTGGTATAATATCTATAAGCACACTTCTAGATACTGGCATATGGCGCTTCTTCAACTTGTTGATGGATTAATCTCACCATCCATAGCCCTTTGGGTCGTTCTAAGGCGTTGTAGTAGCCCGACAGTAAGCGCGTCATAATAGTAGGCCCTCTTCCGGGCACTTTTACACGTCCCAAAAATATAGCTTTGCCCCTCCACTTCGGGACTACATATCGGCTGGTGAAAAGAAGAAATGGCGCAATAAACTCAGTCACATTTCTACAGTTACAAGACATGTTTCGGAGGTTAGGGCTTGCCAATCTCTAAGGAAATTTACCAAGTCATCATTTAATTAGGTTAAGTACAATTCGTAAGCACTGCAGAGTGTACCCACCTTTCTTTATTGCAGTGTCTTCTACCTGAAGGTTGTCTAGAAAAGATTGCTATTAGCGATAAGACCGCCTAAATTGTACGTCTTTCTATTAAAAAAATGTGAAAAAATTAAATAAATAAAACGTTTATTTGCACAAAGCACGATATAAATGGTAACATTAAACAATAAAAAGTGCTCATGTTTCGCTAATAAAAATAGCATGCAAATTGTAATTACATTACATGAATTAGAAATTGCAATAATTAAAAATGTATGGAATCGAAATTTCAATAGTAAATATATGTCAGTAAAATCTTTTTGTCATTAAGCATTAATTACATGATATGAACTGAATGGTATATGCAATAAAGAGTATATATCGTTTTCAAGATATACCTTTCGGACGCGACAGTCAGCAGGCAACCAGAAAACCATCTGGTGTAGTGGTTCGTGCTCCGGACTACAAAGCCAGCGGTTGCGGGTTTGAATCCCGCAAAGGGCAAATGTTTGTGTTATGAGTACGAGCGATTGTACCTAAGTCATGGATGTTTATAAGAGTATTTAAGGGTGTTTATCCGTTATCTAGTCGTCATAGTACAAGCTTAGCTTAGTTAAGGGGTTAAGGCGACGGGTAAGGCAAGTGCCCTTGAGCATTTAGCGTTGACTTGCGCGACATCTATAACGTGCCTAAGATAGTAGAAATGCTTCTCGCAGACTAAACATCCATCCGTTGCGCTCCTGTGCAAATAGATTATCATCGCGAGCAAAATATCTGCTCATGGAAAAGTAGGCGCTAAGTGTGAAACCATAAAAAATTCTTATAATTCTTAATTTGTTGACTATTTTAAAAAAAAACTTCAACCACGAATGTTATAAATAACTAAACCAACTTTAAAACTAAACAAAAACGTCGTTTAAAATATAAATGTGTACAATATCGCGGTAGTCGCGGTACTTTCAAAAATGATGTAGTGTTTATAAGAAATAATTTAGATACAACGGGTATGTCCCAGGGTCAAAGCGGCACAGGATATTTCCCAGTGTCGCTGTGTTAAAGACCCTGGGGGCAACCTGCTATGCGAGGACCTCGCGGTGAAGGAGAGATGGCGCTCTTATTTCCACGAGTTGCTGAATAAACAGCACAAAGAGGTGCAGCCACCGGACCTCCCTCCGAATCAGGGACTAGTACCACCGGTAACGCCTGAAGAAGTCCAGTTTGCTCTTCGCCGCATGAAGAATCGTAAAGCTGTCGGAGCCGATGGAGTCCTAATCGAAGCCTGGAAGGCGATGGGCCCTCTTGGTGTGGACATCCTAACCTACCTTTACAACCGCATACTCTTAAGCGGGCTGATCCCGAGCCAATGGAGAATGAGTATTATTACTCCGGTCTTCAAAGGCAAGGGATCAGTGCAAGAGTGCAGCAACTACCGCGGTATAAAGGTCATGTCCCACACCATGAAGCTCCTTGAGCGGATTGTGGACTCCCGGATCCGACAGGAGTGTGATGTCTCGGAGTGTCAATATGGGTTTCGTCCTGGCAACGGTACTATGGACCCTGTCTTCGCCCTAAGGACCGTCATGGAGAGATACAGGGCGAAGAACACGCCTCTGCACTTGCTCTTTCTTGATCTGCAGAAGGCCTTCGACTGTGTCCCTCGAGTGGTGATCTGGTGGGCACTGAGATCCAAAGGGGTCCCCGAGGCATATATTGACATTATTCGGGACATGTACCGCAGCTCCGATTCTATGGTTCGGACCGCTGTTGGCGACACCAAACCGTTCCCCATCACCGTCGGAGTACACCAGGGTTCCGTCCTCAGTCCGTTTCTGTTCAGTGTGATATTAGACGTTGTGTCAGACAGCATCAGAGACTCACATGAGCAGCCACCATGGCTGCTGATGTATGCTGACGATATCGCACTGGTGGACGCGGACAGGGGCAGGCTGGTGAGACGGGTGAACGAGTGGAAGCAGTCGCTTGAGAGCGGTGGTCTGAAACTCGAATGTGGCGAAGACCGAGTACCTGGCCTGTAACTCTACAGATCCAACACCCGTTCGCATAGGCGGAGACAAGGTCCAGCGCAAGGACCAGTTTAAATACCTTGGATCTGTACTTCACGCGTCCGGAGACATCGATTGCGACGTCAAAGCACGCATTGCTGCTGCGTGGGCCAAATGGCGAGAGGTGACTGGTGTCATTTGTGACCCCAGAATGCCGGTTAAGCTTAAAGGCCAGATCTATAAGTCCATCATTAGACCTGTTCTTTTATATGGCAGCGAAGCATGGCCGCTACTTGAGCGACACAAGCAGGAGCTGCGTGTCACGGAGATGAATATGCTGCGGTGGATGTGCGGAGTCACGCGTAAGGACCGCGTGAGGAACTCGCGCATCCGCGGTAGCCTTCGTGTCCGTGATATTGCAGACAAACTGCAGGAGTGTCGCCTACGCTGGTACGGCCATGTTTTGCGGAAACCGGCAAGCTACGTAGGAAACAAATGTCTGGCCATGCCGCCACCGCCAGGTCCTGGCTGGCTGGTGGGGGCTGACATGCGTGCCAATGATCTCACAACTAGAGACGCTCAAGACCGCGCGAAGTGGAGGAGCAAATCAAGGAAAGCGGACCCTGGGCTCCAAAGCAATGGCTTTGGACGCAACCGGGATTGACCGTATAGATGATGATGATGAATTTAGATACAACGGGAAAAACCTCAATATATAAGTTACATGATATATTAATTTCCACATCCTATATCCAGTATTTTCGCCAAAAAAAACTTTAGCAAGAACACATCTTTTACGTGTATTCTACTTACCTGAGCCGAAACAAAAATTTTGCCCAAAACAAAACCCTAGTAAGAATCATAAGTTAACACAAATTTAATAAATCGTTAGCACTATTTAGCATACCTTAACTGTACAATCTAACCACGCGATCAAATTATTTCGGTACGTAATACTTTCTAAGTTATAGTAAAGTTAAGTCACATAGGTTATTGGGTTACGCTATCAGTGGCTTTTGACCTCGAAACTATTGTGAATTTTGTTAGTTAGTTAATTAAATTGATAAATGTGACGTAACTTTGATAGAAATACAGGAACTTGAAACTTAGTTAAACAATTTTAGACGTGCTTAATAAAGCTTCACTTGCATGAGGAATGAGAAGAATCGTAAACGAGGAAAAGTCGCTGATATAGCCCAACGGATTAGCAAGCTGAAGTGGCAGTAGGTAGGTGCACATAGTACGCAGAACTGACGGCCGATGGGGCAGAAAATTTAGGAATGGAAGCCACGTACCGGCAAGCGCAGCGTAGGACGTCCGCCCCCAAGGTGGACAGACAACCTGCCCCCTAGCATGACCACCAAAACACGATATGATATGATATAGTGTTTTATCGACACAAACGGTGAATTTTTTTAAGAATATAAAAGATTGTTTTAATTGTTTTGAAGTCGACAAATTGTTAGAAACGCTGTATTTACTTATAAAGACATATCTTTTACACAAGTTACTCATATTACTCTGAATTGTAATGTTTACTGATATGTTGCTGGTAAATCTTTTCCAATAAATAAATAAATAAATAAAGATATCGACCCTATGTTGAATTTTTATGATCGCTCTTTTGATAAAAATGAATCTCTATTTCCCTTGGTCATCGCATCACGCGTGAACGGATGGAACAATTTCGCTTATTCTTTTTTTGTTGTGTTATTTATTGTCAGAAGAAGGTTCTTTTAAAAGAAATTGTCACTGGGGGAGGTCTATGTTCAGCAGTGGACGTCCTATGGCTGAAAGGATGATGATGATGTAGCATGTAATCTAATTTTGGAATTTTTTAACCTACTTCTAAACTGTCTTATCAATTTGATACTATAAGTATGTGACATTCAGATGATAATAATACTCGTATCTACAATAATTTGACAACGAGCAGAGGCCTAATTTCCGTAATTTAACAGTAGTCGCAATTCAGTGTCGATCCGCTCCCAGCAACATTAGGATTACGAACGGACAACCGACATAATAAACCTTAATATATTCCAAATATCGCGTGTATAGTATAGTGTCGCTACCTCTGAGGTTCCGGGTTCGATTTCCGGTCGGTTTATTTAGAAAAATAACTTCTATATTGTCTCGGGTTTGGGTGGTGTGGTACCGTCGTTGTTTCTGATTTATATAACACAAGTGCTTAAGCTACTCATCAAAGGATCAGAGCAATATATGTGATGTCGGCCAATATTTATTTAGAATATACTTAACGACAATAATTGAAGTTCCTTTGCGTTCAAGGCCAATAATCCAAGTCAATAGGTAAATCTTATAAAGATTTCTGTAGCGATATCTCAGAGCTGTTTAAATATACTATAGTTATAGTTGTAAGAGCATGAAGTAGGCCTACGGACGTCGGACGTGTATCATGTGCAGTCTGATTCCGCGGCACGGCTCATTGCGCACGCGCCGTATTCTGTTTGATCGGTGCGTGCTGAGAGCGATGTGGTTTTGTGCTGTCTTTAATAAAATAAAATAATTGGACAAAATCACATACATTACTTTGATCTGCCCCCCTAGCATGTCTACTAAAACACGATATGATATGATACGATATAGCGAAATATCGACACCAACTTTAAAAATATGATAGATTTAGCCGCCATTTTGAATTTTTATCGAAACAGCGATCTTATTATGTGACGGCGATTCAACATGGCGGCTATATCTATCATATTTTTACAGTTGGTGTCGATATTTCGCTATATCGTATCATATCATATCGTGTTTTAGTGCTCATGCTAGGCAGGCAGATGATAAGTAGCTTAAGCACTGGTGTTACAGAAATCAGAAACAACGACGGTACGTTGTGGTACCTAGCCCCGAGATAATATAAAAAAGTGCTTTTTCTACATTGACCGACCGGGAATTCGGGGACCTCAGAGATAGCGACACCAAGTCCGGTATGCTCGCCTCTCGGCTACAGAGGGGAAGTCTTCGGAGGCCTATGTTCAGCAGTGGAC
Organism: Anania hortulata; assembly: GCA_963576865.1. Taxonomy (NCBI): domain Eukaryota; kingdom Metazoa; phylum Arthropoda; class Insecta; order Lepidoptera; family Crambidae; genus Anania; species Anania hortulata. Next base: position 9,472,404 of record OY756416.1, read on the forward strand.
GTCCTATGGCTGAAATGATGATGATGTTGACGTGCTGAGATGCGAAATTACGACCCACAGATCTGAGGCGAAACTCGATTGTTGGACCACTGAAGTATAAGTACTAGAAACAAATTACCTACGCTCAAAATGTTGTGTAGGCTTTGACGATTCATAGCATATTTTTTAGGGTTCCGTAGCCAAATGGCAAAAAAACGGATCTCTTATCGATTTGTCATGTCTGTCTGTCTGTCCGTCCGTATGTCACAGCCACTTTTTTCCTATACTATACTGTTGGTATAAGAACTATACTGTTGGTAAACTTGGTAAGTAGATGTATTCTAAACAACAATACATTTTGGGGGTTCCCCATACTTAGAACTGGAACTCAAAAATTTTTTTTTTCATCAAAGCCATACGTGTGCCATAAGCCATAAGTGTGGCGTATTTATGGATAGGTCTTCAAAATTGATATTGTGGTTTCTAATATATATTTTTTCTAAACTGAATAGTTGGCGCGAGAGACACTTTCAAAGTGGTAAAATGTGTGTCCCTCCCCCTGTAAATTCTAAAATAAGAGAATGATAAAACTAAAAAAAATATGACGTACATTTCTATGCAAACTTCCACCGAAAATTGGTTTGAACGAGATCTAGTTAGTAGTTTTTTTAATACGTCATAAATTGTAAACCGCAATTCACCTTTAATTCAATCAACTCAAATATAAAAAAAATTAAAAAATGCTTTATTAACTCTTTAGAACTTTTATATCATGTTACTTGCTGCTACGGAACACTTCATGTTCGAGTCCGGCTCGCACTTGGCCGCTTTTTAAAAAAAAAACAGTTTGGGTTTAAGTAGTAGGCTTTTGAAGCCAGATGCTAGTTTACATTTAGTGACAACACTCGCCTTAAGTATACAAACACCGCGTGGGGTCACCAATTGTAGAACCTTATCATGAACGCGCCTGATAAAAATTCAACGCACGTCTAGTTTAGCGATGTAGCGGCTTTTTCTTAGTAAACAGAATTGGGTAATTCGACCATTTAAACGGTATTGTCTGGCACAACAGCCGATGAGTTTAATAACCTCATTTGGGATTTTAGTTGTTTTCTTTTTCCTTCATTAGATTGGTTCTAGTTGATTCTGATTTATAATAAACCGACCGATTTTGACGGAACTCTAAGTGGCAGATAGCTGATAATAATGAGTAATATTGAATACTTTTTAACCGCCTTCAAAAAAGGAGAAGGTTCTCAATTCGTCGGATCTTTTTTTTAAAAATGTATGTTCAGCGATCCTTTGTTACTACGTTGACCGATTTCGATAATTATTTTTTTGTTTGAAAGGTAATACTTTCAGAATGGTCCCATATAAATTTGATTAAATTCTGATGATGGGATCTATAAGAAAATCATCAAACATTGCATGAACTCCGTACCACGCCAACTGATTTTAGTATCTATCTTACTTACCTAATATCTTTGCCAAATGTAGACCGATTTTGATGATTCTTTTTTTAATTAATAGCTTATACTTCAAAGAAACTATATTAAAACATTTTCGGAAAAAATTTCACCCCAAGATTTGTTTTGATTAGTATTTATCACTAAAATAGATGAAATTAGTTAATTTTATTTAAAAAAAACCGACTTTAAAAAACTAAAACGCTAAAAATAATCTTAACACTTAAGTACCTAATCAGTTACTTTTGGAGTCGGTGCCAGTCGATGAGAGATTCTATGTTTTCGTTTGCACCGACTCCAAAAGTAACTGATTAGGTACTTATGTGTTAAGATTATTTTTAGCGTTTTAGTTTTTTGAAGTCGGTTTTTAGAAAACATATAATATTTCTCCACAACAAAATTAACAACCTATGAAATTGTAAACAAAATTTGATTTTTGTTTACTCTGATCCTATGATAAGTAGCTTAAGCACTTGTGTTACAGAAACCAGAATTCAAATAGGGAAGTTTTTGAATTGATCTATGGAGCAAGCTTGTGGAAAATAATAAAAAAAACACTTTTTACTATCTCACCTAAGTGATCAGAATAAGCATCTCATTACCATGTTATGATTACAATCAGTTAGACGAGCGATGCGCGCGCGCACACTAGTGTTGTTCAAAGAAACTAATGGACGATTGCAGGAAAAGGAACTAACTGTGGAGTTGACTGTGTAAGTTCAGTTAAAACTATAATTCATCTTCCTTTAAGCGCTTTGTCTTCTGGTCAGGGTTCGTTGACCATGACACTTAAGTGTGTCATGTCTTGTTATTACGCTATAATAATAATAGGCATATGTATGAGATAATGTGCACCACTTTCCCCTTTCTCTATGGTAGTCGTCTACCTGAAGGTTGTCTGGAAGAGATTGCTATTAGCGAAGAGTTGTAAGTCTTTTGTAAAAATCATGTGTAAAATACCTAAAATGTGTGCTAAAGAATATCTATCATCTTTCATTATACTTGATTAAGTTGCATTGTATTTAATCAATTAAATAAATAAACCTCCGTAACATACGGACCGTAACACTTATAGATAGATACTCTTTATTGTACACCATACAAAGAAGTTACAATTTGTGTTTACAGAAAGATGCACAATTTAGGCGGTCTTATCGCTAAAAGCGATCTCTTCCAGACAACCTTCAGGTAGAGGACAGATAAGAAGAAAGGGGAAAGTATAGACACGGAAACCAGACCAATTTACACAATAGCTCGACAGACTTCTTTACAATGTTTCCCTTCACAGCTAAAAAATTGGTAACATACGCCCTATATTATAATCCGCTTTAAGGTTATTAATGACACGTGTCTATGTCCAGTTGTTTCGGCTGCGCGTTGATCCATCGGTCAGTATTTTCATGATAATCAGCCAACCCCAGTGGACATAGGCCTCTTCCAATGCACGCCACCGAACCCGATCCTCGGCTATTCTTTCCATTTGTGCATATCGTCGCAACGTTCTACGGCAAATGTGACCAGAACACTGCCACTTTAGTTTTTGTGTCTGTTGTACCTTCGTATAGTCATATTTTAGAACACTTTAAAACAAAAATAAGTGTATGTAGACGATATTATGCATCGAGCTAAAGACACTTTTCTCCCATAAGTGATTGGGTCTAAAATTGAATAACATCAAGTATCCTCGCACGAATTTAGCCCGAGCGATGTTAGACTTATTTAGTGCATCTTAGTGCAATTTATTTATAAACTTTATATCGTCTCATTCTTCGTGTCATCGTACTTTGAAATACAAGATGCGAAATATATTTTGTGCAAATACGGCCGAACACTGAAACGACTTGAATAAGGTTCTGCATATACCAGCCGATATGTAGCGCAAAGCTATATTTTTGGGACGCGTATAAGTGCCGGAAGAGGGCTTGTAAACTGAATAAATGAGTGTTGTCTTTCGTAGACGGGATATCTATTTAAGTTATACTCGGTCTTGCATGAGCACTAAAACACGATATGATATGATATGATTTTGATAAAAATTCAAAATGGCGGCTATATCTATCATATTTTTACAGTTGGCGTCGATATATCGCTATATATATCATATCGTGTTTTTAGTTGTCATGCTAGGTGGGTTGGTATGCCTAATCACACACATTTATACTTATCTAATATTATATTTTCAAAAAATTCAGAATAACTAAAAAAAATCATTTTTGGAGCAACAACTTATCTTTTTTATGAATGAAAATGAAAATTATTTGCTTAAAACATATTGATACAAAGATGTTAGTACTATTGAAGTTCTCATGTTTAAACTATATAGTCATGCAAATATCAACACTATAAAAAATTGAATTTCAAACATTGATTACTAACTGATGCAGAAATTTTAATAACAGGGTACAAATGTCACAATTATAATAGTCCTGGTTACATACACTGTCATACAAAAAGAAAAACAAGTTACATGTTAAAAAAAAACTTAGTTATTGTGTAAGGTTGGACCGTCGTGTAAAAAAAACACAGTTGATCTTCGTACTAATTCCAATATAATGCGTCATAATTGGGCTTGCATACACTTATACAGGGTTACATTGCAAAGGGGTGCCAAATCTTTAGGAGTGGCTCAGAATCAGTAACTTCATCGAGCTATGCAAAGAACAAGAATATTATTTTCTTCACATTTAATTAATCCTATCTGCTCTTAGAAATCGTATGCGTGAATAATTTAACTCATTCATGAAAAAATTTCACCGTATGTGCACTGCGTAAGGTCCTTGTAGGCTCGCCGTACCTACGCCTCTGATGAATGACCGCGCGGCTTTCGTAGTGTCTCTATTGACTTTATTTTCGGATATTTTAAAGTAATTTCTTTCGTAACATACGATTATTAAAAATAATAACGATTAAGACGCTTATTTATATTGATCCAGAGATCTTATTTTTTAAATTTGGCACCCCTTTGTAATTGCCATACAATATGCACTGTGCAATGGTTTTTCATATTTAATGTTCGTATCCTAATCATTAATAAATTAATGTGTGTGTTGTTTCAGGTGGCCCAAAACGGGTTAGAGGTGCTGGCGGCCCTCGCTGAGCGTATGGGCCCAGAGTTCTCCCACTATGTGCCCACTGTGCTGCCTCACATTATAGACAGGTACGTAGACCACTCCGTCAGTATCTTCTCCTTTGGCCACCAGGCAGAGAGAGACAGAGAGAAATGGAAGGGGTTGGAGGAGCCCTATGTCGAAAGGCGAGTAAAGAAAAATAAAAAGATTTGAATGTTAATAAAATAATATGATTAAATTTATGTGTATAATACTAGGTTAAGTAAACATTTTAAAATAGTCAAAAGTAGCTATAAAGACTTAAGACATAAATTAATATTTTTTATTAACAATTTTACGTATTGGTGCTTGGTACATGGTAGCTCAGTGGCGGCGTTTTGGTAGTGATTACCTAAGTAAAGCCACCTACGCCGCGGTCGTGATTGAATGGGTGACCATTCCAACCATATTTAGTGTCATTCTGACACGAGCATCTCCGTGTTTCGGAAGGCACGTTAATTGTTGGTCCCGGCTGATATCGCTTGATACAATTATATGTGTTTTGTAACATTTTTAAGAGCTGTGGATTTCAAGTAAATATACAGGGTTATTTGTAAAATATCAACAAACTCTTAGGGGCTGATTCTGGTGCTCAAATACAACAACTTTTTATATGGGATCAACATTTTTATCGCAAAAAAAAAAAACACTTCCCCATACTAAGCCGCCACCAGCTGACATCAGCTTGTATGGAGAAGTGTTTTGTTTTTTAAATTAAATTAATTATAATTAGGAATTTAAATAATTTTCTAAGTAGTCTACTCTTTAGTTGTATGTTTTTATCGTTGCGTTTCAATTATGAGTCATCATCATCATTTCAGCCATAGGACGTCCACTGCTGAACATAGGCCTCCCCCATTGACTTCCAGATTGGCCGGTTGGAAGCGGCCTGCATCCAGCGTCTTCCTGCGACCTTTACCAGGTCGTCTGACCACCTTGTGAGTGGACGTCCTACGCTGCGCTTGCCGGTACGCGGCCTCCATTCAAGAACCTTTCTGCCCCATCGGCCATCAGTTCTACGTGCTATGTGCCCCGCCCACTGCCACTTCAGCTTGCCAATCCGTTGGGCTATGTCAGCGATTTTTGTTCGTTTACGGATCTCTTCATTTCTGATTCGATCTCGCAAGGAAACACCAAGCATAGCCCTTTCCATAGCACGCTGTGCGACCTTGAGTCTCAACTCAATTCAACTCAATTATGAGTATATTGCGTTTTATCTATAAAAATAACATGGGTCATACTACGATTTTTAAATATTGTCAATAGATTCTTTACAAGGAACCCTTTAACCCCCTTTCGGCTTTTTTGTAACACTCTGTATATCCGACGTTATATACTCTAATTACTTTGTAACTAATGATGTTAAGATCATTGTTTACTTGTGCCCAAGGATGTGACGTCACACCTACCGAAGCGGGACCGTGGCCAATGGCTCATAACATAATAAATTGCAATTATGCTAAGTGTTGTCACATTGTCTTTGTATGTTCAGCTAATTTATGCCTTATAGCAACGGAGTAAGGACGGTATTGTCGATTGTGTTATTGAGGTATGATTTGTGTTTGATGAAAATGTTAAGTTTGTATTGAATCTTGTTATAATAATGTCATAAATAGAATTTAAAAACTATCTTCTGTCGTTTCAATGACGACTAGAAATCAGAAGTCAGAAATATTTATTTGCTTTTAACATGGTTTTACAAGATGTTTTACAAATGATGTCCTCATGTTTGACTTAATTAGTCATGCAAATATAAAAAAATGATATTAAATGTACATAATTATAAGAAAATTACAACAATATTAAAGCACTTCAATGTCAAAAGGATTATCATTATCGAGGATTAAATATTATATTATGATTAAAATATGTCAAGAAAAAGCTGTATAATAATCAATTATTTGTCATCAAAATACTTGCATTGAGTAATAGCATTTATTCAGAAGCAACATGCAACTGTTTTTTAAACGTAACTAGATGTGCCTCGACCAAAACTTGGCAACTTCTAAGGCGTTTTGTGTCGCTCTGTTCAGGTCATCTCCCATGCACAAATGGGCAGGAAAGTAGGGTAGGTGAGCCATAGTTTGTGGGTCTGCATCACAAACACATTCTCTCTGCCGTTCGGTCCGCATACCCCACCTTACTATGTTTTGTTTACAGCGGCCGACCTCTGTACGGAGACGGTATAGCGCCTTCCAGGTTGGCCAAGTTTATGAAATATAGAGACGTAAATTCTGGCTCGTTAAATTGTTGTTATAATAAAATAAGATGGTTCGGTTAGGTTCTAATAAAAAAGTCTCATTTATTTACAATAGGTAAACTAACAGGATACAGTTTTGACATCATCTATCTATCTATCTATATATATACTAGCTGTTGCCCGCGACTTCGTCTGCGTGGTCTTTAGGGGTATGAAAAATAGATGTTGGCCGATTCTCAGACCTACTCAATATGCTCACAAAATTTCATGAGAATCGGTCAAGCCGTTTCGGAGGAGTACGGGAACGAACATTGTGACACGAGAATTTTATAAATAAAAAAAATGAATCGCTGTTCGTTTGTCTCGCTAAAACTCGAGAACGGCTTGACCGATTTGGCTAATTTTGGTTTTGAAACATTTGTAGCAGATCAGGGAAGGTTTAAAAGGTGAGAAAATATAAAGAGAGACAACTTTAATTAGCGGTACGAAGTTCGCTGGGTCAGCTAGTTGATAATAAAAAGAAAGAATCTGAGCTGGCCTGTAACCCATAAACAGTATACACAACGTCGCTTATAAGCTTTCAAAAATATTTAAAAGTATAAAACAAAATTAAATTAAATTAAAATGTTTATTCATTTCAAGTTTTTAAATAACATTTCATGTGTTGACATCCTCTATTAAGTACCTAAGCACCTGTTTCAGAGAAAGCCACTCTTCCTTAACAAATAAATATTAACTTAAGCTAGCCGTAATCATTACACGAGTGTTACAAAATTTAAGGATAACAAATTCAGAGTGTGTGTGTGTCAAAAGCAAATAAAGTTTATTTTTTCATACCAATCAATTAACGTACTTTTTTATGAGCTGTCCTAACGCGATGTCCTCACATATTTTGTATGGGAATATTTAGTAGTGAAGTCACTTCTATTTCTAGACGAAGACGATATATTTATTTATTTCAAAGCGTTATATAATATATTAATCGATTTTAAATAATGTAATGTCTTAATAAGGTGTAATTTTAAGCATATCATGGTTTCATAAATTTATTTGTGAATGTCAACATCCCAATTATTTCGAATTCTGGGAAAGGCCAACTGTGAGACTTTAACCTTACTAAAAGAAAAGCATTCTACCGCATGTCTTGTATCTAAATCTATAAATAAGTCGATACAATCAATAATTTTCCCATACAGACTAGCGGACACCAAAGAAGGTGTCCGGCACATGGCGCGCGTGTGCCTCTCCGCGCTCGGCGAGAGTCGCGCCGCGCCTCCGCGGTCCCTCCTCGCGCGCCTCACGCCCGCGCTGCAGCACAAGGCGCCGCACACGAGGGAGGAGGCTGTGCGGTGCATACAGGCCTTGCTGGACACGTAAGTGACCACTCAGTGCACTCTAGGAAGCAGGGAGGAGGCCTTACTTGCCCGCGTGACAGATCGAGGCGCCCCTAAGGAGGGAGGAGGCTGTGCGGTGCATACAGGCCTTGTTGGACACGTAAGTGACCGCTCAGTGCAGTGTAGGAAGCAGGGAGGAAGTCTTATTTGCCCGCGTGACAGATCGAGGCGCCCCTAAGGAGGGAGGAGGCTGTGCGGTGCATACAGGCCTTGCTGGACACGTAAGTGACCACTCAGTGCACTCTAGGAAGCAGGGAGGAGGCCTTACTTGCCCGCGTGACAGATCGAGGCGCCCCTAAGGAGGGAGGAGGCTGTGCGGTGCATACAGGCCTTGTTGGACACGTAAGTGACCGCTCAGTGCAGTGTAGGAAGCAGGGAGGAAGTCTTATTTGCCCGCGTGACAGATCGAGGCGCCCCTAAGGAGGGAGGAGGCTGTGCGGTGCATACAGGCCTTGCTGGACACGTAAGTGACCACTCAGTGCACTCTAGGAAGCAGGGAGGAGGCCTTACTTGCCCGCGTGACAGATCGAGGCGCCCCTAAGGAGGGAGGAGGCTGTGCGGTGCATACAGGCCTTGTTGGACACGTAAGTGACCGCTCAGTGCAGTGTAGGAAGCAGGGAGGAAGTCTTATTTGCCCGCGTGACAGATCGAGGCGCCCCTAAGGAGGGAGGAGGCTGTGCGGTGCATACAGGCCTTGCTGGACACGTAAGTGACCACTCAGTGCAGTCTAGGAACCAGAGAGGAGGTCTTATTTGCCCGCGTTAAAGATCGAAGCGCCTCTAAGGAGGGAGGAAGCTGTGTGGTGCATACAGGCCTTGTTAGACACGTAAGTGACCTCTCAGTGCAGTCTAGGAACCAGAGAGGAGGTCTTATTTGCCCGCGTTACAGATCGAGGCGCCTCTAAGGAGGGAGGAGGCTGTGAGGTGCATATAGGCCTTGTTAGACAGGTAAGTGGCCACTCAATGCACTCTAAAAACCAGAGAGGCGGCCTTAATTGTCCGTGTTACTGCTCAAGGCGTCGCACGCACAGAAGAAGGAGGCCTTGCGGTGCATACAGGCCTAACTGATTAGCCTGTTTACTGTAGAATTCTCTGTAAAGGCAGAAGCAATGGTTAAATGGAGGTAAAGGACAACGAAACTGAATTGCTTTAAAAAGCTAGGTCAAAATGGCTCTTTCTTTTCGTTATTATTATTCTCTATTTGTGCCAAATCCTAATTTTATGATATCTTCTTCAGATATGGCGCAACAGAACTCCAGTTACGAGCGGCAGTGCCGAACCTAGCTGCGTTGGTGGGTGACCCCAACAGTGCTGTGAGAGACGCTGCCATGCAACTATTGGTCGACGTATACAGACACGTCGGTGAGTGAACTCTTGAATCCTGCATTGCGGTATTAAAGTTTTAGCTCGCTGGTATATATAAAAGGCTGACTCTCCGCCTCGGTGTGCGGTTGGATAAACTGCATTATACCTAGGAAGTAGTATGAAAAAGGACCCACAGCGTGCTAGGGAAAGGGCTATGCTCGGTGTTTCCTTGCGAGATCGAATCAGAAATGAGGAGATCCGTAAACGAACAAAAGTCGCTGACATAGCCCAACAGATTAGCAAGCTAGGCAGTGGGCGGGGGGACACCATAGCACGTAGAACTACCAACTGATGGGGCAGAAAGGTTCTAGAATGGAGGCTTTTGCGTACCGGCAATCGCAGCGTAAGACGTCTACCTACAAGGTGGACAGACGACCTGGTAAAGATCGCAGGATGACGCTGGATGCAGGCCGCTTCCAACCGGCCAATCTGGAAGTCACTGGGCCTGGGAAGGCGAAGGCCTTTGTTTAGCAATGGACGTCCTATGGCTGAAATGATGATGTAATAATTTCTTTATGTGTTTGTGCGTTCTACATGATTGGATGGTAAACGAATGTTACGTGACAACATACAATTATCTCATCTATTTTATTATTATTTATTAAAATGATTTGTTTTCCTGTACAGGTGAAAGACTGAGGTCAGATCTAAAGAAGAAGGAATTGTTACCGGCGCAGAAGTTGATTCTGCTAGAACAGAAGTTCGACGAGGCGCGCGAGGCGGGACTATTGCTACCGACAGGTAACTATTACTATAGTACACAATTACTTATTGTAATCTTACTTTATACTTGTATAATATTATATTATAGTACCGTGACTGACTGAAAGACAAAGCACAGCTCAAACTTAAAATGATGTAAGTGACAACGCCAGATAAATGTATCGTCGCCAGCGGGTATATATAGCCACCATTATTTAAGAGTGTTCGTTTTTCATCAAAACAGCGACCATAACATGTGACGTCACAGGCACGGCGATACAACATATATCTATCATTTTTTTTCAGTTGGTGTTCGATAAATCGCTATATCATATCGTGTTTTGGCGGTCATGCTAGGAGGACTGGCCCTCTAAAATTCCTTGACCTTTCAATTTTATATCGTTGTCTGAACTCCTTCTTTCTGGGCACGAACAGCCTTGGCCAACCTGGAAGGCGCTAAACCGTCTCCGTACAGAGGTTGGCCGCTGTAGACATAACTTGGTAACGTGGGGTATGAGGACCGAGCGGCAAAGTGAATGTGGCTGTGGTGCGGACCTACAAACTATTGCTCACCTGCTCTCCTGTCTTTTTGTGTCCCTACACCTGCACAAGGGATGAAATAAACTAAGCGACACAAAATGCTGTAGAAATTGACAAGTTTTGATCGAAAATCGTCTAGAGTCGCCATTAACACAAAGAAGAAGAAGACTGCTTCATCTGTTCGAGTATGCCTGCCCTAAGGGTATTATCCCCTGCGTAAAACGGACGTCCGGGACGCGACAACAAAGAACACTGCTATGTTGCGTGAGCCGTTCGTCGCCGTAGTCGTATATAAACTGGCGCCCGCTTCACGCAGAGGAGGTCCTAAAGACTGGCAGATGGCACTAGTTAGTCAGTTTGTCTGGGCCGTTTACGCACTAAGCCTCTTGATTGGGCCATTGTGCGTGCTACCTTTTCCTTCTTACTCCACCCAACCCAGGTCATCCCAGAAGATCAGCAACCTTTTCACTTTCCTGCAGACTTTCGGGAGCGATCTTGGTAATTGGAGAATCTGTGCCTGTTGATCTGCTACGCTCCCACATTTCATAAACACGTGCTGTGGCGTTTCTTCTGCCTCCATGCATCCCCTGCATATGAAGCTATCAGTCACACCTATGTTAAGTGCTTGTTTAAAGGACAGTGACCGGTGGTAACACCTATGAACTTGCGGATTTTGACCCTTTTTAGACAAAAGGCACTAGTAGTGATGTTTGATTCCAGCTATGTCTGGCGGCGACGAGCCGGACTTCGTATCGCGTAGTGCAAAACGCACCATGACCATCCCCGCGCCCGCTAGGTCCAGGGACGGAGACAGTTCCGGGGCCTCTACTCCAGGTCAGTCACTAATATTATTACTTCTTTTACCATAATCACACCAGTTAGCGTTTAAACATTAGACACAAATAATACCAAGACATGCTTAACTAAGCTAGCAAAACTGTTGCCATTATAGTTAAAAACTTACTTACTTGTCATTTATAATTGAGAACCAGTAAAAACATTTCTATTGCCTATAAAAATCTTGAAATAACCATATACAAAACTTATTTGAAGCTTAAAAACCTGGTTCGGTTTTTTATTATTGCTTGAAAAACAATGGGCTAGTTTCCTAAAAAAATCTAATTAGTCCGTCAGTTGGATTAACAGAAAATATTGGACACGTATTTTTTCTTTTCTAAATCAAGCAAAAAATTATGAAGATATAGCCCGTTAAAGTTCCGTGTAACGTCACGCCTTGCGACACTTTCTAGCAAGACGTGACGTCACGTGCTCACTTTGATGCGCTTTATCTTCGTCATTTTTTGTTTGATTGACAAAAGACAAAATATGGGTCCAATATTTTTTGATAATCTAACTGACGGACTAAATAGAATAATCATTTTTTGACCCAAGAAACTAGCCCATTATTTGTTAGTTGGTTTTGATACAAAGTTACGCCATAGCTTGGTGTTGCCATAAAATATCTGTTGTGTACTATTACTCTACCACAAATAATCTCTAGCAATTTCCTCGTCCGATTGTGAACTTAGTTCAAAATATATTGATACTATATGAGGTTTTTGTGGAGCTACTGTTGACCGTACATACGAGAACATTAACCCTTACAAGATATGAACCTTGGATACGTAGTCTGGCACCACCAAACAGTCGTCAAAATGACACACAAAGCTTAATTTGACATAAAAATAGACTATGATTTTCCTAAGATTTACAACAACATACAAATATTCCTCTAACTCATCATAACTTACCCTTAACTCGCAACGAACTAATATCTTAATCTTTTCTTCACCATGTCTTCACTGGATTGGCTGATCATCATCACCTGGGACTATATCTTCACCTGGTGACGCGTAACCTCATTCATCACCGATCACAAACACACTAACTCCTTATAATATGACACAACAATTTTCCAACACGTCCAATGTGTATTCTGTCCATAATGTCACTTTCTTTTCTCATAAAAAATAATCGAACTATAAAATCGTCATCTAATTTGAAACCTTTTCCACGTTAATATATGAAAAATTAATCCACCACATAATTGTAATTTTCTGCATGTGCAATGTCCAATTTCTAATTGGTTATGAAACTGATAACAATATCTGATAATCCCCTCATACGAATGATTTATAAACGCAACTTATTTTACTTATATCACCGTCAATTTTTTCCAAAACACATTGTACTTTGTGTCCTATATTTCAATATATGTCTAAAAACATGAAATCTGATATTGTGTTCAATTAAACCTTTTTTATTTATATCAACTTTTGTCCAAACACATCTGCACTTGTATCCAAATACTTCTCAACTTGTGTCCAAATATTTCTCAAATTGTTTTTAAATACTTCTCAACTTGTTTCCAAATACTACTTAACTTGTGTCCAAAAACTACTCAACTTGTGTCCAAATACGTCTCGACTTGTGTCCATATACATCTCAACTTGTGTCCAAATTCCTCTTTCGTGACAAACACACCCTGCCTTGTGACAAACGTGACATTACGACAATAGCGTGCGACCCGCCTAAGAGGACAGTCCCAGGTCTATACAGTTTACCCTCGGCGAATCGGAAGCCGCCGCCGCCCGCCAAGCTTACCAGCGCTGGAAGTGGTAAGTCATATTTGAAAGAAAGGAATTTAGAAATAGTTCTAGCCTCATAAGTATGCCTTTTCGAATTCCAGCAAAGTCCAGTAATGAAACAAACTACAGATATAATATAAAAATATTGGTATGATGACTCAATATCCCGCCAAGAAACGAGACATGTAGGTGGTTTGAGCTTGACAGAATATTAAGCCAACGGGACTTGAATAATTATAATGCAATGTAAAAGCTGAAGCAGTTAAAATATTCATAAATTGTATTGTTCTTTGTAAATCTCTTCGAAAAAAAAGAAACTATTTATACAAGGTCGCCTTTTATAAACAGGTGAAACTTTAACAGAACTTCTAATTATATTAAAGAAACCGGGCCCTATTATTTTCGTTCTTAAAAACGGGCTAGTTTTCATTTTTATTTTTCCTAACAAAAAAAACAACAATTTTTAGAGCATCCTGTCTAGTCTGAAACGTCCCTACGTCATCGCCTCTGTCTCTATCATTTCAATCGTGCCCCCACTCTTCCCTCGGGGTGCACGCACGGGGCACATATTTTACGTTGGATGGAGGGTAGAAGGAGTACTATCTCTTACGGGCGGAAAGTTGAATAAGTGTTCAGTTAAAGCAGTAAATAATAATTCCAAAACGGCACTAGTGTAGGCAAAGTGTATGGTATGAATGTAGCAGTTGTTGACGGATTGAAGTATGCCGAGTTAGAATATTTTAAAACATTTTAGGGCTGATTTTTCAATAGCCAGATAACTTTTATTTGAAGAATAAGTTTGACATGTTGACAGTTTTCGTATAGGAAATGTGTCAAAGCGTCACTTTTATTTGTCGGATAATAGTTATCTGGCTATTGAAAAATCACTTTTAAATATGGAGCTTGAAGATATCATTTTTTAAAAAAACATTTGAACAATTTACTCTGTTGCTATAGTGGCGCCACCTAATTTAAAACACGTTGACGGATACTTTTTCAAAACGAAGATAGTACTCCTCCATACTACCACACCACATCCACTACTCCATACGATACAGGAAGAGGAGGCTGACGTCCATGTGTCATACCCATAAGGTACGGAACCCTAAAGATACCCTTCCACACGTGTACAGCGTCGAGCGGCATCGGCAGCGGCATGGGCGCGGGCGGCGAAGCGGGCGCGGTCTCGTGCGAAGCGTTCGAGGCCGCGTTCGCGCACAGCGCGCCCGCCGCAGTGTACGGTGCGCGCGGGCTGGACGACCTGTGCCGCCACGCCGCCGCGCTGCTGGGCGACCGCGCCGCCGACTGGGAGAAGCGGGTCGATGCGGTGAGTATACCGCCACCTCGCCGGTGTGCCACTTGACGTAGTGAGTACACCAGCGCGCGGGCTGGACGACCTGTGCCGCCACGCCGCCGCGCTGCTGGGCGACCGCGCCGCCGACTGGGAGAAGCGGGTCGATGCGGTGAGTATACCGCCACCTCGCCGGTGTGCCACTTGACGTAGTGAGTACACCAGCGCGCGGGCTGGACGACCTGTGCCGCCACGCCGCCGCGCTGCTGGGCGACCGCGCCGCCGACTGGGAGAAGCGGGTCGATGCGGTGAGTATACCGCCACCTCGCCGGTGTGCCACTTGACGTAGTGAGTACACCAGCGCGCGGGCTGGACGACCTGTGCCGCCACGCCGCCGCGCTGCTGGGCGACCGCGCCGCCGACTGGGAGAAGCGGGTCGATGCGGTGAGTATACCGCCACCTCGCCGGTGTGCCACTTGACGTAGTGAGTACACCAGCGCGCGGGCTGGACGACCTGTGCCGCCACGCCGCCGCGCTGCTGGGCGACCGCTATTCAGGTTCACGAAGAAATTTGCGGTGTGCCACTTAATAAAGTAAATACACTCGAAGTAGTTGGTGTCATGTCATTGTCAGGTCATTAGGCCTGTTCTTTTATATGGCAGCGAAGCATGGCCGCTACTTGAGCGACACAAGCAGGAGCTGCGTGTCACGGAGATGAATATGCTGCGGTGGATGTGCGGAGTCACGCGTAAGGACCGCGAGAGGAACTCGCGCATCCGCGGTAGCCTTCGTGTCCGTGATATTGCAGACAAACTGCAGGAGAGTCGCCTACGCTGGTACGGCCATGTTTTGCGGAAACCGGCAAGCTACGTAGGAAACAAATGTCTGGCCATGCCGCCACCGCCAGGTCCTGGCAAAAGGGGTAGACCCAAGAAATGCTGGCTTGACGTTGTGAGGGCTGACATGCGTGCCAATGATCTCACAACTAGAGACGCTCAAGACCGCGCGAAGTGGAGGAGCAAATCAAGGAAAGCGGACCTTGGGTCTAAAGCAACGGCTTTGGACGCAACCGGGATTGACCGTATAGATGATGATGATGATGATGATAATGACTCGAAGTAGTTGGTGATATACTACTATACGTAGTGAAAGCGCTTGAAGAACTTGTGAAGTTACAACTGCACGTAGTGAATACACTCGAAGAACTTTGTAGTCTTCCATTTACCTGAATGAATGTACCATGAAATTGGCGGTGTACCACTGTTATTGGAGTGAAAACACCAAAAAATATTGACTGTAAGGAGGAAGGGAGTGATATTTTCCTTATCATTTACCATCTTCAAACAGTTGAATGTATCTTATGTATAAAATTCTCGTGTCACAATGTTCGTTCCCGTACTCCTCCGAAACGGCTTGACCGATTCTCATGAAATTTTGTGAGCATATTGAGTAGGTCTGAGAATCGGCCAACATCTATTTTTCATACCCCTAAAGACCACGCAGACGAAGTCGCGGGCAACAGCTAGTAAGGATATAAAAATGTTCAAATCAGTCCCAAATCTTTGTCCACAGCTAAAGAAGATCCGTTCCCTTCTAACCGCGAACGCGCACGTGCAGTACCCCGCAGAGTTCGCGGCGCACCTCAAAGACTTGTCCGTGCCATTCCTAGTCGTCATCAAAGACCTCCGGAGTCAGGTGAGTATCATCATTACAGCCATAGGACGTCCACTGCTGAACATAGGCCTCCCCCAGTGACTTCCAAGAGCCCAATTCCCGTAATTTTACAGTAGTCGCAATCCAGGGTCAAAAATTATTTAAAAAAAAAAAAAAAACAATGATAAATCAATATAAGTTGGAATGCCACAAAATAGAATTTAATTAATTACGATAATTATACAATACTAATTAATATTTTAAAATATGCCTATTGTTAAATTTTATAAAAAATATTTTCATTTTAGTTACTCATTATAAACTACGAATGGCGTCATCCTATCCGTCCTAACCTTATTGTTCTGCCCAACAGGGTCTATAATGATCTGTTTAATGTACCTATTTATAACACTTATGTAACATTATAGAACGCAATAAATATATTGAATTGAATTTTATTGATCCCCTTTAAAAGTTCAAAAAAAAGTCCTTGATAACATAATATTTATTTTTATTTATTTATTTATTTCAAACTTTACAGCATGTAAATTTAACATAAAAAACACTTTGTATTAAATGCTTACATAGCCAATTAAAAAGTTTGTCACATTAAAATATCATTTAAGTATCTCTTTTAAGGTTAACTTTCTATCTTTTTTTATGAAAATCAAATTTTCTCTAAAATAATGCATAATCCCTTCGCGTGCCACTTACCCACTGTAGACTGGAAAATCCGTAAGAAAAAAAAAATTGCGGCACGCAAGGTCGTTTAAAAAGATTGACAGACCGAACTCCACGTAGACGAAGCAGCGGGCGGATGCTAGTCAGGTATATCGGTGAATCTATTTTGATACGGTTTTCACTGACACCGGTTTTTGTTACAGGTGGTCCGAGAAGCGTGTATCACTATTGCGCACATGGCCAAAGTTCTAAAGAACAAAATCGAGCAATTCAGCCTTTACATACTACAAGAACTCATTAATCTAATACAGAACGCCGCTAAGGTAAGGTTTCGACATTTTTTACTATGCTTTTGGTTGTTATTAGGACATAAACCATAAGGTATACAGAATAAGTTATCACTTTTACACATACACACTCAAATACACACACTCTCGAATTCACACACTTCATTTTACATGTCATTTTAAACATATCGCACACCTAGATAAAAAATAGCACAACTCGAATCCATTATTTTTTGATAATCTAACTGACGGACTAAATAAAATATAGGATGACCTCCGAGCCGAAAGGCGAGAATACCGGACTTGGTGTCCGGTCAATGTAGAAAAAACAACTTTTCTATATTGTCTCGGGTCTGGGTGTTGTGGTACTGTCGTTTCTGATTTCTGTAACACAAGTCCTTTGGTTACTTATCATTAAATCAAGAGTATGGAGGGTAGAGGTAAGGAGTACAATCTTCATTTTGAAAAAGTGTCCGTTAAAGTGCGTTAAATTAGGTGGCGCCACAGTAGCAACAGGGTTAATTGTTCAAATGCTTAAAAATGTTCTAACTCGGCATACTTCAATCCGTCAACTGCTGCTACATTCATACTATACCCTTTGCCTACACTGGCGCCACTTTGGAGAGTTTTGAAACTGTTATTTACTGCTTTAGCTGGACACTTTTTCAATGTTCCGCCCGTAAAAGATAGTACTCCTTACGTCTACCCTCCAGAGATCAGAACAATGTCTGTACGGGTACTGTTACCCGTCGGTAAATATTGCACATCGACCTTTGGAAAGCGACAATCGGCTAATTTCGGCTTCGTATAGCGTTATCTGTGTCGCACACTACCATGACGTTTGTTTACACAACATAGAGTTGTTAAAACCCCAAACTATATTATTAATTTTGTGGATATTTTTATTAATTTCGTTGGTATACTTACATAATGTTAGTTTTACAGCTCTATATTATTCACGCGGGAATCAAAACAAAACACCAATAAAGTACTTCGTTCTGAATTCAAATTCTGATAAACAATCAATCTAATAATTGATGGACATGGAAATCAGCATTCGTTTGTATTCGGAAATGCGATGATAACCGATGTGCGATATTTACCGCCGGGTAATGTATATTTAATGTCATTTTCTGGACCCAGTCGTCATCCCTATCACCTGACCCTGTGTATCGTCTAGGTGGTCTCGTCGGCGGGCACGGTGTGCGTGCGCTACATCGTGAGCTACGTGCACTCGCCGCGCCTCATCCCCGTCGTGGTGACCAACCTCACCGCGCACAAGTCCAAGGAGATCCGCTCCACGCTCAGGTGAGGGCTGGTTTGGGTTTAGACCTTGTAAGGGGCCATCCATTACGTCACACTTAATGTGACAAGGTTATGTTTGTAACGACATATTTTAAAATCTGATATATTCAGGTAGTAAACACTAAATGAAATGAATATTTATTTGCCTTGGAATAAGGGTACATTAAGTGTTAATTGTGTCATGAAGTTCGGCTTTTCCAGCCATCTAAGAATAGTATGCAAATACATTTTTATAATTATGTTATATTAAATATCATTATCAAATTCAATCAAAAATATTTATAAATTGATTTGAAATGTCGCATGACGTTACGCCTAGATACAATTTTTACTTAGAAGTGCCTTCA
The DNA here is from genome assembly GCA_963576865.1 of Anania hortulata. Lineage (NCBI taxonomy): Eukaryota > Metazoa > Arthropoda > Insecta > Lepidoptera > Crambidae > Anania > Anania hortulata. The sequence goes on from OY756416.1 coordinate 9,491,308, forward strand.
CGAGCCCCGACTCTCGAACTTATCTTTGTAATTTTTTGGTTGATTGACAAAAGAAAAAATAAAAGACCATTATTTTTTGATAATCTAACTGACTGACTAAATAAAATTTCGTTTTGTTTACCCAGTCATCATCCCTATTCTCACGTGCCTAGCTTAGCATGTGAATAACAGAACTGTTTTATCAGATTACATTTTACTTTGTCAAATTAATATTTGTATTTCTATCTCACAAAATGTAAACTATTTACTACCTATCTGTTGGCGGGTGTGAGTGAGATAGCCGTAATAACAATTTGTATATTGTTTCAGTGAAGTGCTTGTGCTCCTTTTGGAGAAATGGAATCCATCTATAGTTGAGAAACAGTCGCAAGTGGTCCGAGACGCGATACGGCGCGCCTGCGTGGACGCAGACAGCACCGCCAGGACCTACGGGCGAAGGTAACTAAACGATTGTGAACCTTATCTGATAGCCATTAGGTTCTAGGTTACAATAAACCTAGGGAATCGGTACGACGCCCTCAGAACTTACAGAAGAAGTAACTTCGCGATTTTGAATCTTAATTATAGAGGATTAAGGTTTATGTTACGCAATTGGTTAGGGAAACGATACGGCGCGCCTGCGTGGACGCAGACTGCCAGGACTTCGGGTGAAGGTAACTGAACGATTGTGAACCTTATCTGATAGCCATTAGGTTCTAGGTTACAATAAACCTAGGGAATCGGTACGACGCCCTCAGAACTTACAGAAGAAGTAACTTCGCGATTTTGAATCTTAATTATAGAGGATTAAGGTTTATGTTACGCAATTGGTTAGGGAAGCGAAATGATTGTGTACCTTATTCTTTGTGCAATAAGGCTTATGTTAAAACAAACGCAAGTGGTCTTGATGTGTGGAATCTGAGCTAACCGAACGATTGTAAACCTTATTTGTAGAGCAATAAGGTTGATGGTACAACTAGACACTGGCAAACGCTGAATTGGTTGCCGAATTAAAGAAAAATTAGAACACTGTTGCTGCGCGCGGCCTCTTTTATTTTTGACTCGCCACGAAGTGTCGTAAGTCAAACTTCAGACTAATGCAATGCACTTGCAAGCGCAGTAAGCTTTAAATCGAATTCATTGTTTCAAGTTTTCATAAATAATTCAAACTAAGAAAAAGCAAAATTTTGTCCTACATGAAAATTTACTAAAAATAATTTATTTCGGAACGATACAATTACCAATCCAGGTCAATGGTCAGTCAGCTTTACCCTAAATACATTTCGATTCGTATGAAAATGTACTGAATAGTGCGTATAATGTGAATACACCTACACATACACCTGCATGCGCGAGGATCTCTACAAGGCCAGCAATAGTGCTATACCGGTCTTCAGACCACCGATAGTTGCATGCCATATTTTATCAAGCACAGAATTCTCACACTTCCGTTCTTATATATAATGGAGGTGGCTCTCTTTGTCAGAGCTAATCCTAACCTATTTCCTCGGTTATCTGATAAGCTTATACGCAACCGTCGAGACGGAAGCAAACTGTGCTTGCAACCATCAAAAACGGCTCTGCTAAGAAAGAGTGTAGTATGCATGGCTCCTAAAATTTATAATAAAATTCCTCAGGTATATAAATCTTTAAACAACAATCTTTTTAAAAAAATGAAATTGAATTCTAATTAAAAAATGCTACTACACTGTAACTGACTTTCTTAATGACAAATTTTGACATGAAAATAATGTAATAATTAATAATAATTTCCTTATATAATATATTTCAATTGTTGATTGTTTGAGTAATAATTTTATAGACTTTGTATATTGCTAATGTTAACTGAGTTTGTTCCGGCGTTTCTTCTCAGCACTTGCCAGATTGTCTGTGTCTTGTCTCGAAGCGCTAGTAGGGCCCAAAAATAAGGAGACATGTTCTGCCACATATGGGCCTATAATGTTATTATTGACGTTCATAAGTGGCAGTTTTCTGCCCTAAACTGAATAAATGATTTTTGACTTTGACTTTGAGAACTAACCAACTAACGCTATAAATTTTACACACCGTATATCGGTAAGACATGTTGATACTAATGACACTAACACTAATGATACTAACACATGTTTACGTAAATAAAAATTATCTTATCTTATCTTATCTTACCGGTGGCTGAGTTTTAGTCTGAAGCCTGAGTCGACACGCAAAGAAGAAGATGTGAATAAATTCGCCCGTTTCCCACAGAGCGTACTGGGCGTACAAGAGACAATTCCCGGAAGACGCTGAGCTGCTGTTCGCCAAACTGGACATCGCTGCGCAGAAGCAGATCGAGAGGGAGAGGAACATCGGCAGCGTCGACAGCCTGCATCACGTCGGAACTGGTCAGTGCAACTTTATTCCCTAATCGTCTTATTAATAAACTCGTTTTATCCGCGGAATAACTTTACACCAAGGCTTTATGGATTTTGCAATTTGAAATGTCAAATTTTGCATGTCTCGATGATAGTGACATACGCCAAAAAATTGGTTTATATTAGTCATTGTTAAAATCTTCCTAATATTTTTATTAATAAGGCCCCAATTCCATTAATTCTTCGAAGGCCAATTATTAAAAATTCGTAGTTATTGGCATGTGATGACAAATTCCTGCTACTCACACTAGCACCCATCGAACTCAAGGCCACAGACGTGGCAGTGGATTTGTTTGTTTCATTTATCCAGTAAATAAACGAATAATACTAGTTTATTCGTTATAGTGGTTTTCATGGTCCATCCACCTTACACTATGACAAAAGAATTATGACGTATAAACTATACTTAACAAAAAAAATGATAAAGCAGTTTATTATTTTCAATAATATTTATTACCCAATACATGGATGAAACAACGCTGGCTTACTCACAGCTAACTTGAAGAAATTCGCCAATTTAACTAAAGTTCTTCGTAGCTCAGTTGGAACTCAGTTGGAGTTGAAGCACTCGCCCAGATAGCCAATGGTCGTGGGTTCAAATCCCACCAGTTTTAAAAAAGATCTAGTTAAATAATAAATTCTCATTTCTTACAGAAAGACGAGCGATCACCAGTCCTAGAAGTCCATCTGCAAGTGTATCAGGTATGTATAAATAGATAAACATTTTATTTACACGAATATTATATAAAATTTATTTACATTTATTATACATAAATTATAGTCTATGTTCAGACTAGAAGAAGTTATTCGAATAAACATATTTACATTCCAATGAGTTTTTCTTATTCAAAATTTCATATAGATCGTCTAAATAACATGATCCGCCCCCTTTCAAACGTAAAATGTGATTTGTCAAGCGAAGTATTTAAAATAACTGCATGTATGTGTGTGCCTTTTAACAGATTCGTTGTTTGAAAAGTTGTGATTAACTTACTGGGCTGACACAAAAGCTTATTTCAATTGACTTTGGAAAACCTTGCAGTGTGGCATTGCACCCACACGAAAGCCCCATACCATCAACCATAGACAAAGTGTAGTGAAAGCCTTTAAATAGTCTTTGGTTCTGGTTTTTGGATTTCGAACTCCGTATCTAAAAAGAGAATTCCTATAGGATCAGTCGTGTCTCTCCGACTGTCACAGCCCGATCCGAATCTACTGAACCTCGTACTCCAAACGTTTAAAATTCTGAGTCAAAATAGTGAGTTAATAAATCGAACTGTTTAAAATTCCGACTTTTTAATTATCAGACATATCATAAATACAAATTTCGATTATGAAAATTACGATTAATTAAAATTCCAATAATCAAACGTATAAAACTCACCATATAGTTTTCAAATAAACAGTTTTTCTTTGTAATTTGCAAGTACATATCCCTGCAGCAAGCAATTTAAAATGGAGTACTTTGCATGCATGCTGCTTGTATGCATTAAAAATCTAGTATGCAAAAGCATGCAAGCAGGCAGATATGCAAGCAATCATGCATGCAAGCAAGGCAAGCATGCATGCATTAGGATTTCCTCTTCTCCGCCGCTGTGGGAAGACCAGCATTTTCGGCCTCACGTTACAAATCGCAGCCATGATGCCCTCCCTCCGGAGGCGCGGCTTTTGAATTACATTCTAGGATTGGGGAGACAAGTATATGGTACAGTGGGCCAAGAAAATGGTCTATCACCCTTAAAATCATTCGCGCGTCATAGAACAACAGAGTTGATTTTCACATGCAAAAATATTCTAACAGCTACTAATGCTCTCTTTATCATATTACGTCAAAAACAAATTAATAATACGTCATAATTGTGCATCTCTTTCATTGTTAGAAAGGTAAAAGTCCCTGAGTTCAAACTTATTGCTATTTTACTTACACATAAAAAATATTATAAAACTGGTAGACCACTTTCTTGGCCGACCGTACGATTCAGGGTTTACGTTATTGGTTTTTCATCCCATTTTCAGAATATTGATGATCGGAATACTGTTTTCGTGTTAATGACACAACGCTGTTTTAATTTATCGTACCTGTGATAATCGGAAAAATAAGTTTTCGGTAAAATAGGATTCATGATTTTTGATAATCTTTTTTTATTATTATTTGGAATTATGAAGTTGGATTAAAGAAAATCGGAATACCCAAATTCGGAATTAAATATTTCGGAATATTTGTGTGTTCCCCTCAATTTGTTTATGACAGTTATTACGTATCCAATGTGAATAGTCAAAATAAATCAGTGGAAATACCACAAAAATAAGACCAATATCCTTTTTTTAAGATTTCTATGGTGGTCTGTCTCAAAGATCGAAAACATTGTTGTATTCTAGCACCAAATCAGCCCGGAAGTCGTTTTTAATTAATTTAAAACTTGTATTAGCATAGTACTTTCTGGCTAAAAAAATAAACTAATCCCCCCCCCCCCCCTTTCGGACTCCTCATACACACACGCTCTTCCCTTTCTCACTTTCCCTATTACAACTCGCGCATATAATTTATGGGATTAAAAATCGCGAAAGCACCGCTTGCTGTAATCAAAAGGTGACAAGTATCGTCGCGAATTCAAACCCCACTCTTTTTTTGCGCGAGCTGTACAAAATAAGTGTAGGCTTTTTACTACATAAACTGGCACACCGCCTCAACTGCACGCGTGTCTGGGCTGCTCGTGTGGCGGCACCGCTGGACTTCAAGCTTGTTCAAGGTGACTTTACTAGCTGCCGTGCACCCATAATTTTCATTACAAAATATTCAAACAACTTGTTACAGAATCGATGCACTTCTCAAAGTCATTTTCGAATCAGTTACTGAGCATTTTTCAGTATGAACTACTCTTAAAAGAATATAGTCCTTACTAACTACTATGTAGATTAACTGTTTTAATTTGTACGACTTTTTTATTTTGACTAAGTGAAAACAAATATAGTGGCCGCTTCTGAACAGCCATGATTTGCGAAGTGTTTTTATTCTGTTACACGTTACAAGCATAATCAAGAGCAATGTTGAATAAAAAGAAACGTCATCCGGTCAACCGGTCATCACAAACAAGTAGATAACATGTTTTGTATCGAAAAAATGACGCAGGCGCAGATTATTATCAACCCGTCACGTTACCCGTCTGTACTGCAACTTGATTTTCTTCACTGAAGGAAATCTTTTTTGGCGATAAGGCCGCCTGATTGCATACAACTGTGTCTTGTAAAAACATTGTAAGTTTGTTGTGCAATATAATATACAAACTGGCGGGGCGGACCATGTTCTGTTAGAAGATCTATAAAGACTATTAATTCATAATCACGACAAAAACTCTTTTTTCTTTTCACGCTGCGTTCGGAAATGGTTTGTAATAGCGTCAACTGAGAACCTAGTCTCTGGCGTTAGTAGGACAAACTCTCTACGGAGGAGGAGGGCCTCTCAGGAGAGGCCTCCGATATCACACATACCTGTCGCCATGAGAGGTCTGGTTATATTTGATGATTTAGTCACTATGATGGCGCCTGTAACAGCTTGCGAAATGTTATGTCTCATTAGTCGGTGGTATTTTAGTTGAATGTCATTTATAGTACCTAGTATGTCTTTAATACGCTTTTACTAGTTAGTTAGTTAGTTAGTCACAAGTGAAACTCACTTGTGAGTTTGTAACTAACTAACTATGTTATCAAATCTTTGGAGTCGATTTTGATCTACTTTTAAAAGTGCACACACCCGGTGACTTAGACGCGAAGCCGCATTTTATATAACACCCTACGTATTAAAATACCAAAAATAAAAATGGCTAGTGGTGAAATGTAAAAAGTTGAAAATGTTTAGTGGTTTAAAAGTTCCTCATCATCATGTCTGCCAATTTCAGTCCATTGCTGGACGTAAGCCTCCCCGAAAAATCGCCACAGAGCACGTTCTCCCGCTTTTTTCATCCAGCCATTGCCAGCTATCTTCCTAAGGTCGTCGGTCCTTCGAGCTGGGGCCTACACTACGTTTGCAAAGGCGCGGTCTCCACTCGAGAACCCGTTTACTCCACCTTACATCGATTCTGCGACAGATGTAGCCGGTTCACAGCCACTAGCTTGCTACATTTTAGGACAGTTTGAAAGTTATTGCCGAAAAATAATGTCAAAAGATACTTTACGCGTACCTACTGCCCTAGGGGATGCGACAAGAGTATGTAAGACTGGTTTGTCGATAGACAGTGAAAGTCGCTGTCCTTCGACAAGTGAAAATATTATTTTGTTGGCAAGGATGAATTATTCGGGGATAATTAAGTGTACCCTCTTTGATACACTCTGACCACAACTTAGACATTCTGAACTTTGACATTTCGCTTCCATTTCTATTTTAGGCATTGCAAACATTCTTTCTGAAAAAACAAAGAAAACTTCTACGTTTCGCGTGTCGTCTATCGCCGTAGTAATTTACCTCTAAATTATATTTGTCGCAAATACGACTGATTGATGAAATCATAAAATTTAATCAACTTAATGGTCAATGAGGTAGATACGTTTATTATTATATTATGCGACTGATAGTTCGGTAGGTGTGTCGCTATAAAGTGAAAACATAGACAAAAGTAATCTTTGTTGACGTCATCGTGTTTGGTTCGTCAATCATTGTCAACACAGTATCAACCAATGTCCACGTAATCATGTCAATGACAGTTTCATTTTGTGCTTGTCAAACAATCATAAAATGTATTTGCTAATGACTGTAACTAGTAGACAGAGGCATTTATTTATGTATACATTAATGCACAGGTCAGTACAATTGGCGGACTTAATGCTATACAACATTCTCTACCAGTCAACTTTGAGGCATCGATTAGAATAGAGATACAATAGGGATGACGACTGGGTAAAGAAAATGAAATTCTATTTAGTCCGATCAATCAACAAAGAGTCTTCTAAGTAAAACATTTAATCAAGACGGGACATCATGTGATATATCTCAATGTCAATAAATCTCTGTAATATTTTAATTATGTAAAAAAAGAAAAAAATACATGTCTAATGCTTTTTATAGTCTACCTTATAGACGAAGAAAAATAAGTTAGTTGTCATCCCTATTATTGTGTCTATTTATTTGTTATGGTTTGGCGCAAGTTTAACACTCGTTCGCTAACTTATCAGAACTAACGTAGTGATTATTTGATCAGTGGCAGAACCACTGAATCAGTGATCAAATAATCACATGGAGCAAGACCAAACAAAGCGACACCTATCAGGATGAATGTGCAGTGTGGTTTTCTGTCAAGCGCGTTTCCCTCACGTGGCCAATAATGCGACACCTATTAATAATACTCATTTATTCAGTATACAGGGTTATTTTAAAAACATCAATAACCACCTAGGGGCTGATTCTGGTGCTCAAATACAACAACTTTTTCTTTGGGAACAACATCAAATTCGCAAAAAAAAATTTCACTACCCCATACTAAGCCGCCGACCAGTGGACATCAGTTTGTATAAAGCAGTGAATTTTTTTTTTTAGACTATCACATTAGTCCCATAGAACAAGTTGTTGTATTTGAGCACCAGAATCAGCCCCTAGGAGGTTGATGATGTTTTAAAAATAACCCTGTATAGGCCCTCTTCTGGGCACTTATATACGTCCCAAAATATGGCTTAGCCCTACAACCGCTTCGGCACTAAATATTGGCTGGTGATGCGAAGAAACCTTTAATTATTGTGCAGTGTGGTGGGATAATGAGGAAGCAGACTGCACATTTATCCGCACATTTGCGATAGGTGTCGCATTGTGTCGCAAAAAAAATTCACTACCCCATACTAAGCAGACTGCACATTTATCCGCACATTTGCGATAGGTGTCGCATTGCCTTTCGTCTGATAGTGATTATTTGATCATTAGTTCTGCTAAAACATTCACACATTAGTATCTCTGTTCAAAACGATGCCTTTTTGTAGTGCAAATTAATTTTTGTGTCACAGAATTATTTTAGTACTAAAAATGTTTCTCTTTTTTACAAGATTATAATCTTCTTTTGATTTATGGTTCAAAGCATTTAACATCACACACATTGCTCTGATCCTATGGCAAATAGCTATAGCACTTGTGTTATAGAAATCAGAAACAACGACGGTACCACAACATCGAGACCAGAGATAATATAGAAAAGTTAGTTTTCTACATCGACCCGACTGGGTATCGAAAATAGGCGTGCTCGCCTCTCGGCTACGGAAGTTAAAGCATTGACATTTACGTTGACATTGGTTGTCAAGACCAAACACGCTGGCGCCATCTGAGATCTTTGCCTATGCTTTCCTTCTACCGCGCTTCACTCACGAGTGGTGTGGTTGATTAATACACACTAAAACGGGAATATATATATATGCGAACACTAATAAGTTCACATTTACCTTTTATTTGCCTGAAGTTCCGACCTTGGTCATAGGCTGACTGGAACAGCGATGACTTTGCTCCTTTGAATCGGGCTTTAATCACTGGATCGAATTTCATCACACGCCAGTCCGTTCCACGGATCGTCACTTGTATTCAAGAGTAGTGCGTGAAGCGATTAAAATCAAAAAGTAAAAGAATTTCAATCAGGAAGACGGATTCAAACTATCTGTGACATGGAATATAGTGATTAAAAATATAATTATAATCTCGCGGCGGTTACGGTTCAAAAATATTATTATGAGGGTGGGTGAAGAACCTGCCTCGCATACAGAGTAAAGATAACGCTGTACCAGTCAGCCTGTGATCACCGTCGGTGTAACCCAGCCGAAACGTCAGGCAAATAAAAGGTATATCATGTACCATTTTAGATCGCGTTAATTCCCGTTTCTAACTGACTTCAATGAAGGAGGCTTTTCATTCGTCGGGATCTTTCTTTCATGTATGTTCAGTGGTCATTCGTTACCACGTTGACCGAATTCGATTATTCTTTTTGTTTTTTTTTTGTTCGAAAGGGAATACTTTCGGAATGGTCTCATATAAATTTGGTCAAGTTCTGATGATGAAATCTGCAAGAAATACATTATATTTCGCAGATAGTGTATTAAATTTTTCACAAATGAAAATGTGGAAAAATAGGGGATGAAATTGGTGTTCAGCCGTTAACTTTTTTGTTTGTTCTCATGATTCGTTTTGATAAAATCACTAGTATTAATCACAAAAAAATTATGAAATATGTAATTTTTTTTAAATAACAAAACCAACTTCAAAACACTGAAAAGCTAAAAAATTTATTAACAAATAAGTACTTAATTTACTCTTTTGGAGTCAGTGCCAGTCAATGAGAGTTTGATTGTTTTTGTTTGCACCGACTACAAAAGTGACTGATCGAAAAGGGGGGTGGGGTCTCACAAATGTGACCAGCTGTGACAAAGACAGGGGAGGGATCAAAAAATCATGAAATTCGTGACATAATTTATGGATGATCCCTGTGTTACTATTATTAGCTTTCAGTGTTTTGAAGTCGGTTTTGTTTTTAGTGTGTATTATAAGTGATCGGTGTGGTTGGTGTTGAGAGAAAGACATACTGCGTCCACCCCATCCACCCCAGATGACCTGGGAACAGGGTAGGGAATGATGATGGTGTGGTATGTGTTACAGACCGGTCCCCGGCGGGCGCGGCGCGGTCCGTGTCGGCCGTGGACGCGGCCGCCGCGCAACGCGCCAGGGCCCGCGCTCTGTACTCGCACATGAGCCGAGCCAAGATGGCCGCCGGCACTGCCAGCCTGCGTGAGTATTGTCATACTAGCTTACTGGGCGATGCCGAGTGTACTCCCCTAGCATCATCACCGAAACGCGATATGATATAGCGATATATCGTCACCAACTGTAAAAATATAATAAACCAGCTTTTGCCAGCGACTTCGTCTGCGTTGACTTTACCCGGATACACCAATCTAGGCCATGGTCTATATGTATGCCACATTATATCAAAATTTTTTTGCGTGAAAGATTAAAAAAGATCCATACAACAATACATAAAAACTTTCGCGTTCATAATATTAGTAAGGATAAAGGATGTTGAATCGCTGTGTGGGTGACGTCACATATTATGATCGCTGTTTCGATAAAAATTCAACATGGCGCTATATTAATGCTCTGCGGGTCCAATATAACAACGCATACAGGGCGTTGTTGCGGCTGCCGCGCTTTTGCAGCGCGTCCTCAATGTTCGCCGAGGCCCGGACAGATGGTTTTGACGCCACTTGGCGAAAAAAATCTGGCTCACTCTTGCGCAGGTTGCGCGGCAGCCTCAACATCATTCTGCGCGCGATAGCCGATCGGCTAGACAGCCCACTTGTCTGGGCTCCAGCCAAACGTACCAAATCGTTGTTAGAAATTAAGTACTAACATAGGTTAAGTTATTGTTACTAACAAATTGGGCCTTGTTGTCACTAATAAAAATTTCAATTTGAATTTTGTTATAGGCGCTGTCATAATTTAATAAAAAACAGTTGATACAGTCGGCACATAAATCGCTATAATATATCATATCGTGTTCTGGTGGTCATGCTAGTTGGGCAGAGGCCATAACACTAGAGTGCACGGGCGGACTACATAAGTAGCCCAGGTGATTTTTTGGCTTCATGATCATCATTTCAGCTATAGGACGTCCAGTCGTTCACTGCTGAACATTGGCCTTCCCCATTGACATTCCAGATTGGCTAAGGCCTGCATCCAACGGCTTCCTGCGACCTTTACCAGGTCGTCTGTCCACCTTGTAGGTGGACATCCTACGCTGCGCTTGTTTCTTTGCGAAATCGAATCAGAAACGAGGAGATCCGTAGACAAACAAAAGTCGCTGACATAGCCCGACAAGTCAGCAAGCTAAAGTGGCGGTGGGCGTGCACACAGCACGTAAAACTGACGGCCGATGGGGCAGAAAGGTTCTAGAATGAAGGCCACGTACCGGCAAGTGCAGCGTAAGTCGTCACCCCACAAGGTAGACAGAGTCTGGTAAAGGTTGCAGGAAGCCACTGTATACAGGTCCCTTTCCACCGGCCAATCTAGAAGTCTCTGGAGGAGGCCTATGTGTGTGTAGTGGACGTCCTACGCCTGAAATGATGAATGCTGATATAGTAAAATAATCTAGTGCCTGTTTTTATCTAAAAAATCTAGAAATCAAATAACAATTAGGAATTTTATATCCATATCATTTAGTAAACAAAAATGAAAAATTCAAAAACATTACTCAACTTATTTGGACACTATTTTGAATATCATTTTTTTGTTATAATACTATTTTATTAGTTAAATTTCTTTTAGGGGGTATTTTTACTGCTTCAATACAACAATCTTAATAGTAAGACTTAACAAAAATTATATAAATAAAAATCTTTCTACAATAGGCTAGTTTCCTGGGTCAAAAAAAGATTATTCTATTTAGTCCGTCAGTTAGATTATCAAAAAATATTGGACTCATATTTTGTCTTTTGTCAATCAAACAAAAAATTACGAACATAAATCATCGCGCATCAAAGTTCGGGAGTGACGTCACGCCTTGCTAAAAAGTGTCGCAAGGCGTGACGTTACGCGGAACTGTAACGGGCTATATCTTCATAATTTTTTGTTTGATTGAGAAAAGAAAAAATACGGAGACTAGCCCATTACATAAATCATCTAGCCCCAAACAAAGCAAAGCTTGTACTATGGCGACTGATAACGGATAAAGATACTTAAATCTTCTTATATAAAAATATCTCGTGTCACGGTGTTTGTGGTCGCAGCACTCCAAAACGGCTCGACCGATTTCTATGAAATGTTTTACGTTTATTTCGTAAATATGAGAATAGTTCGTAAATTATATCTCATACCGCTAAGTGTTTAAGGTATCCTGATCCCTATCCTGATTTTTTCCCTAAACTAAAGACAGTTAGTACGTTCACCATTCGAATTCGCTTGCAATAGTTAGTACGTTCATAAACATCCATGACTGGTACAAATACTCGTGCATATCACACAAACTTGCCCCTTGCGGGATCCGAACTTGCACCCGCTTGGCTTTGTAGTCAGGAGCGCGAACGACTACACCAGACGGTCGTCGTTTTTCACAGTAAAAGTTATTTTATATTTGCAGTAGAATCGCTCCCTGAAAGGAAGTTAGTTAATTAAATAGTATTTATTAAATTATTTATTAAAATTACTCAATTACAATATTAAAGAGTAACGTTTCTGAATTTTCAGCGCCAAGAATGAGCCATTAGAAGGAAGAAAATTTAGTTACAATTAAATCACATATATTAATAAAGTATAATTATTGTAAATATTACATTTTACGCATTACCGAAGAGGGGGAAATGGCTCAGCAAGGTATCTATGTAGATGAGAGTAATCATTGTACATTGAAATAGCACTATTTTGTAAATAATAGTATAGTATTTAACATAAAATGTAATATTTTGACGACCTCCGTAGCCGAGAGGCGAGCATACCAGACTTGGTGTCGCTGTTTCTGAGGTCCCGGGTTCGATTCCCGGTCGGTCAATGTAGAAAAATAAGTTTCCTATATTGTCTCGGGTCTGCGTGTTGTGGTACCGTCGTCGTTTCTGATTTCTGTAACACAAGTGCTTAAGCTACTTATCATAGGATTAGATCAATGTATGTGATGTTGTCCAATATTTATTATTATTATTAATATAACATTTGTTCCATTTTTATAACTAACACTATACTGATATTAATGCAACACGTTTTTCTACACATACGTAATAATAGATACGTGTTTCATTTATACCCGTGTAGTGTTAAAATAAAACATTATCTGGTATCTGTCAGTGTCAGTTGACAATTTGACTTCATTAATTAAGTTTGACAGATCACGTCAGATAATGTTGACGTTTTTTCTTTGTATCCAAAATTTTTCTCACTTTTTAGGTTTGTTTGCGATCTCAATATTTGTCTTATATGCTTAATCTATATTTTTATCAATTTTGTCTAGTAGTGGCAACTATAGACTTAAAAAAATCTTGTTGCATTTTTTAACTAACACAATACACTTTACGGGTTAATGCAACACATACCCTTTCTTGCGAATAGATTTTACCGACGTTTCGGCCTAATTGCGTAGGTTAAAAGAGGTATGTGTTGCATTAATACCTTTGAACTGTATAGTGTTGACTCTAAAACCTTAATGTATCATTATTTGCCAATACAAATTACGTTCTGACACTGACACAATATGTAGACAAATTTATTTGTAGATAACATTTTGAAATGTGTTTTAAATCGACACTTTATTAATCTGTAGATGTAAAAAAATGACTCTTCATTATCGTAGTTAACTGCTCATAAACAACAACCTTTATTATTGAAGCTACATCGATTTCGTGTTTTTTTTAATGCTCAAACAAACTAACTCTTTGCCTCTATTATATAAGGTGCTTTAAAAATATCTGCCTCGGCTGAAATGGGTGCAAGTATTGCTTATGTAGATTACGATAGTGAAGGAATTACGTGCCCCGGATCGGTTAAGACATAAAAGACAGCAACGTTAGCATTTTAGCGGTAACATGAACGAATTTGTAACCGCAGCGCGTGAGACGTAGTACAAACGGGCTGGTTCGATGAGTGTCGACGGTTTGAGACTAAATAAAGCCTAGTCATTAATTAATACTATTTTTAATTAAAAAAAATAATGATGTTCTAGACATAATTTTTTTTTACTATCGTAATCTATATAAAGAATACTTTCACCCATTTCAGCCGTAGCAGATATTTATAAAGCACCTTATATATGGAGCTTTTTTTTTTACAATTGAAATTAAGACAGATTTTTTTTGCACACCATACGATGAAGTTACAGTAGAGGTTTACAGAAAGATGTTCAATTTAGGCGGTCTTATCGCTAAAGAATTATTACAACCATAGTAAAAGTTGTTTTAAATCATCTGATAACTGACGTTGTTGAAAAGAGTTTCCTATTCTTGAGTACACTCTGTATAAAGTCCAATATTGTACGTACAGCTCGCGCGAAGAGATCCCCAGTGAGTGGTGCCGCCAGTGGGGTTCCGCCCAGTCCGGAGAGAGTCGTGGGCCGGTCGAGGTCCAGGCCCACTGTGTCCCAGTCACAACGTAAGTATATACAAGCAATTGCCCCCTCCCCCCTCCCCCCTCCCATGATTACAGCGAGTGTAAAAAGATCCCCAGTGAGTGGTGCCGCCAGTGGGGTCCCGCCCAGTCCCGAGAGAGTCGTGGGCCGGTCGAGATCCAGGCCCAATGTGTCCCAGTCACAACGTAAGTATATACAAGCAATTGCCCCCTCCCCCCTCCCCCCTCCCATGATTACAGCGAGTGTAAAAAGATCCCCAGTGAGTGGTGCCGCCAGTGGGGTCCCGCCCAGTCCCGAGAGAGTCGTGGGCCGGTCGAGGTCCAGGCCCACTGTGTCCCAGTCACAACGTAAGTATATACAAGCAATTGCCCCCTCCCCCCTCCCCCCTCCCATGATTACAGCGAGTGTAAAAAGATCCCCAGTGAGTGGTGCCGCCAGTGGGGTCCCGCCCAGTCCCGAGAGAGTCGTGGGCCGGTCGAGGTCCAGGCCCACTGTGTCCCAGTCACAACGTAAGTATATACAAGCAATTGCCCCCTCCCATGATTACAGCGAGTGTAAAAAGATCCCCAGTGAGTGGTGCCGCCAGTGGGGTCCCGCCCAGTCCCGAGAGAGTCGTGGGCCGGTCGAGGTCCAGGCCCACTGTGTCCCAGTCACAACGTAAGTATATACAAGCAATTTCCCCCTCCCCCCTCCCCCCTCCCATGATTACAGCGAGTGTAAAAAGATCCCCAGTGAGTGGTGCCGCCAGTGGGGTCCCGCCCAGTCCCGAGAGAGTCGTGGGCCGGTCGAGATCCAGGTCCACTGTGTCCCAGTCGCAACGTAAGTATATACAAGCAATACCCCTCCCCTCTATAAAATGGACACTCTACGGATACCCTCCCTACGGATAAAATGGACACCATTTTTGAAAAAGTCAAGCAAAGTCGGCATATCATAAGTTACGATATCGCTGAAGAAAAAAGCTGAATCACTGAAAAAACCTAATGAGACGGGTACTCATTTGCGATTCTGTATTCTATTTTAGATGTTGCTTCGATAGAAAAGGTTGAGTCACCTTTTATTAAGGAGTGTCCTATTCATTTGTACTCCGTGTGTAGTATACCCTTTAATAGTGATCGTACCCCCGTTATGCCATGCCAGGGTAACATGTTAAGAGGCTGAATGTAGGCAAATTGTGCTAAAAAATAAGAAGATTTTGTCTAAAGTATATAGCTCATATCATTTTAAAAAGACAAGGCAGTTATAATTGATCGTATTTCTGACCTAATGCTCATTTCCAAAATACGATTCCACAAACTTCACTGATGGAAAACATAAATCAATTTGCCTCTGTAAATACTTACATTTATTTTTTTCTGCACTTGTACTTATAGTAATGTTGATGATCTTAGGCAAAATTATGGCTTTTATATTACTATAGCAATAGGCAAGTTTCCTAAAAAAAACTAATTAGTCCGTCAATTGGATTAACAGAAAATATTGAACACGTATTTTTTCTTTTTTTAATCTAAAAAAAAGATATAAAGATATAGCCCGTTAAAGTTCAGACACTTTTTAGCAAGGCGTGACGTCACGTGCTCACTTTGATGCGCTTTATCTTCGTCATTTTTTGTTTGATTGACAAAAGACAAAATATGGGTCCTATATTTTTTGATAATCTAACTGACGGACTAAATAGAAAAATTTTTTTTTTGACCCAAGAAACTAGCCTACTGGCTGCTTTTCATTTTCAATAAAGTGGTTATTTTCATTAAAATCTCAGACCTTAGACCCTTTCATTCCAAGCAGCACCTTCTCTGTCACTCCTACCGAGTTCGACATACGTGGCTCTGGTTTATCGAACATTAAATGGTCATGTCTATTGCTCAAGGTCATTGGCTCTGGTCAGCGTCTCAAGGAGTGTTCTATCCTTTTGTGCACCGTGTATAGTACACCCTTTGACAGTGTCTGTACCCCCTTTAGCGACGTCGCGGTCGTCGTCCCCGTCGTCGCGCGGCAGCGGGCCGGCGTCGCTGGCGGCCGCGCGGCGCCGGCCCTCCGGCATCCCGCGGTCCCTCGCCGGCTCCAGGGAGACCAGCCCCACCAGGTAACAACATTACCAACTCTGCGTACTCTTATCTTCACCTCGGAAGCATACCGGCGAAAGTTGTGTACAGTCATTATGCAATATACGCCAAAATACTTCTGAGCTGAAGATTTTAATTTTGAGTATTATGATGGTGAAAATCACCTTTTAAGCTAAACAAAGTTTTTTTTTTGTATCTACGTAATATTTTCAAAAATTTATTGTAGGGCACACATATTAATATCTTCAATAATCTCCCTCAGAGAGTCACGATGTCCAAGGCATTATACAGCTCTTTTCTGCAACACAAAGATTGATTCAATGTCAGCAGCATAACCCCATAGCAGTTAACACAGTTTTATTGTTTAGAACGGGCCGCTCAAGCAGTGTAGTAGGGTCGGCTATACGCAGAAGAGAGTCGATGGAGAGGACAGCGCCCTCTAGGGCGCCCACCGCTACCCTTCGACTTCTGCAACAGACCAGGGACGCCGAGGGGATGCTGAGGGTATGCCAACATTATTAATTATCAATTATGCCTCTATCTTAGTAGCAGTCAGGCCATGGATACGAGCCACAGTGTAATATTATTGTTACGCGGCCACATTTAAGTGGTTTGAGTTTGACAGACTAATATGGATATGACCAGTGGAATTATTTGCTCATAAATAACAAATTGTTTTATTTTATTTTATTTTTATGTTTATTCAGTGTCCACAGCTCTTAAAATTTTTACAAATCACATAATTATACAAAACTTACAGCCAATAATGGATTCTATATATATAAATTTAAAACTTTAGAAAAATGACAGTCAATGGGAGAAAGAATTTTGAAAACAACGGTAAAGGAACTAATGGAGAAAATAATAATAGAATAGTTGCACTAGGATGTATGAGTGGTGTGTATCAATGTAAATGTGTGGGAAATATAAATGTGTGTGTGTGTGTGTGTGCTCGTGTGTGGTTGTCCTACCCACTCAATAAATCACAAACCTCCCTCCTGAAGGATTGTTTGGAGGTGCTAAACAAGCCTAATCAGGCAATGTTTTTATTATAAGTGCGGTGCATCTTACTTATATAAGCTCGTTAACTCATACTCGTAGTATGAGTTAACGAGCTGCAGAAAAGCTGGTACTGGTCATGTTCATATAAATACAACGGTAGCTAAGTACTATGAATTCGCTCTCTATTTATTAAAAACTCACTTACTAAGGGTCTCACTGCCGCACTCAGGGAGGCCCATTAACAACAAAGTGTTGATTAACATTTTTGTTCATTCAATAATTGTCTTTATTCGTATGGATTTAAGTATCACAGATTTTTCTTAAGTAACCATTAAAGTTAAGTGACGTCTCTGAGTGCGGCAGTCAAATACAACCAATTTTACTATTTAATCAACAATATAGTAAATGCTTTTGGCATTAGTTCCGCCATATTTCGTCTATTTGTGCAAAAAAATGGCGGAATGGATACTTTATACAATAATTAACATCGTATTTTAATAAAAGTTAATTAACCTCTATACATCCTTTAACAGTACGACCAAGTCCGTGGCCGAGAGGCGAGCATACCGGACTTGGTGTCGCTATCTCTGAGGTCCCGGGTTCGATTCCCGGTCGGTTAATGTATAAAAACAACTTTTCTATATTGTCACGGGTTTGAGTGTTGTGGTACCGTCCGCGTCCTTGTTTCTGATTGCTGTAACACAAGTGCTTAAGCTACTTATTACAAAATCAGAGCAATGTATTTACCAGTTACCATTTATTCACCAGTTCATCGGCTACATTTTGTTCTCGTTACTGTTAAAGTTTAATTAAAAACCATAGCTTAAACTTCGGAAACACCGCAGCGGAACTTCCGCGCAGTTTAACATATTAAAGGCGTTATGTCTATACAAATGTACCGTTCCGTAGAGTCCCGAAGATAGCTCCCCGTGCGACGGAGGGAGAGGCAGAGACGACGATTCAGAGGCTTCAAGCGTGTGCTCGGACCGTAGCCTGGACTCCTACAGGAGGCACGATGTGAGTCACTTGTCCTTATTCTGACATCCGCCTTTGTTTTTACCAAATAGAAATAGAAATAGAAATCGTTTATTTGCTGAAAAAACACGGTAAAAAGGTTATTACAATTATGTTTATGTTCTCATGTTTTGCCACTTAAAAGTAGCATGCAAACATTGAGTAAGCTACAGAATAAATATCAATTATAATTATGAATTAGGTACTATTAATGTGAACTATGTCAAAAATGACAGTAAATTATGTCATTATAATTTAAGGGAGAAAAAATCTTTCAGCTCATAAAAACTTTGCTCATTAAGCCATCTATAGAGCCTACTTTTAAATGCTTCATTAACGCATTAACGTTTCATTGGAATGGAGACACACTCTCGCTCTAAGCTATATTTTGGGATGAGTGTAATTGCCCGAAAGACGGCTTATAGACTGAATAAATGACTTATGATTAAATGACTATGCCGACTTTAGGGACAACGGGATAAAATATTCATTTTGAAAGCTTCCGTTGCGTGTGCTGCGTAAACCATTAAAATTACGCAAAAATCATGAACGAGGGAATTGTTCCCCTTTAAAAATTGAAAAAAAAAGGCTGCGACGGCATAATATATCCATCTTTTTAAATCGATTCACTATAACCTTTTTTATGGTAAACAAAATCGTATTAAAATAATTGCATTGGCGCTATCGTCGCTTTTTCTTTTATAGTCCGTTTTTCTTTGCTTGGCGAATATTGTAAGCAATCTTGGCAAATCTTTTTACAAAAATATCACTTTTTAATATATAATTATACTATAAAACGAACTGTTTGAATAAAAATGATTTTGTGTTAAATGATTAATTACTATAGTAGATTATTGATTTAGTGTCCATCTTATTTTTAAATAAATAATTTCGTTAGAAAGGAATGTCAAGATTGTCTACAATATTCGCCAAGCAAAGAAAACCTTTAAAAATATATATATATATATATATATACTTTTAGAGAGGCATTGATGTGGTTTATTGTATTATTTTGAGTTGGGAAGTGACATGGGTTGTTGATAAGGACATCGAACTCCACGCGGGCGCTGCCGCGGGTAGATGCTAGCATCATCATCATCATTCCAGCCATAGGACGTCCACTGCTGAACATAGGCCTCCCCCAGCGACTTCCAGACTTCCTGCAACCTTTACCAGGTCGTCTTCTATTTACCTTGTAGGTGGATGTCCTACGCCTAGAACCTAAACAAACGTCGCTGACATACCCCAACGGATTAGCAAGCTGAAGTGGCAGTGGGTGGCGGAGCACATAGCACGTTGAACTGACGGCCGATGAGGCAGAAAGGATGCTAGTATAAAATGCAAATTTGTTTCAGAGCGTGTCCTGGTCTGGGTCGGTTAGTCGTCTCGGCTGGGACTGCGGCTCGCCGCCGCCGCCGCCGCCGCCCGACGACATCATCGCTCTCTGCGCCTGCACACACTGGACTGAGCGGAAGGATGGGCTCACACACTTGGTGAGTCACTGTCTTAATATCTGCCGCATTTGCCAGCGGTGTTACAGACATTCTCATCCACATCCGCAATTGCGGAACTTCCGCATTGAAGACATCCGCATCCGCAACAATTAATGCGGATCATTTCCGGAGTATATTTTCGAGAGAGTTCCATAAGTACGTAGTTTATTTTTGAATATATGAATTTTTCTTATTGATTTTAAATGGTGTCCTCTACCCTAATGCGTTAAAATTGTTTTATTGATAAACAAACTCTAGGAAAACAAACAATTATGTATATCTTATGTTATCTTTATCCCCAGGCCAACTACCTAAACAGCGGGCGCCTACTAACCGACGAGCAACTCAAACGGTTAACAGAACTTCTCAACAAGATGTTCGTGGACGCTCACACTAAAGTGTTCTCGTTGCTGTTAGACGCTGTGTGCGAGCTACTTCTGGTGCACTGGCAACAACTGAAGGACTGGCTGTATCAACTCGTGTTCAGGTCGGTAACCAGTTTGTGTAGACCTGTGATATATATGGCAAAGCGTTTGAGTCATAGCTCCAACTTTAACGGTCGCCTGCATCGCGGTGATACAGTTTTTTCCCTGCGAGGTTATATAAGTATTGTATTATTTCGCACACTAAAGTCTTCTGGCTGCTGTTAAACACAGTGTGCGAGCTGCTATTAGTTCACTGGCAACAACTGAAGGATGGGCTGTATCAACTCGTGTTCAAGTCGGCGACCAAGTTTATGTAGACCTGTGATCTGTACGGCGGAGAGTTTTAGTCATAGCTCGAACTATAACGGATGCCTGCATCGCGGTGATAAAGTTTTTGCCCCGCAAAGTTATATAAGCGATTGTATTATTCCGCACACTAAAGTGTTCTGGCTGCGGTTAGACGCTTTGTGCGAGCTACTTCTGGTGCACTGGCAACAACTGAAAGATTTGGCTGTATCAGCTCGTGTTCAGGTCGGTAACCAGTTTTTGTAGACCTGTGATATATATGGCAAAGCGTTTGAGTCATAGCTCCAACTATAACGGTCGCCTGCATGGCGGTGAAGTTTTTGTTCAGGTGTGTATAACTAAAGTATTTAGGTCGGTGACTAGTTTATTTCGACCTTTAATCCGTAGGGCAAAGCATGACGACCGAAAACAGGAAATATGTATTCTATGAAGAATGATGAGGAGGGAAGTAGAATCACTCGATCACATGAAATAGTAATAAGTCAAATAACGTTGAATTAATTTATTAATGTGATATTTTGTTGACAGACTGCTGATGAAGCTCGGCACGGATATCCTAGGCTCTGTTCAGAGCAAGATCATGAAGACGTTAGACGTGATCCACGAATGCTTCCCAGCTGAACTACAACTTCACAACATATTTAGGTATAGATATATCAGCTATATGTTTGCATGTTTTTATTCGTTTCTTTATATAGGTTTTGTAGGTAATACGTCAGATGTATTATACACATGAGGAGGTCAGCTTCCATTTGTCAGACCCAATAAGCGTATTTTCAGGGGGGGGGGGGTTTGCCAATACTCGCATCAGATTTCGCATCTTATCAAAAACTGATCAGATTTCGCACGCAGCTGCCAGTCTAGTGCTACAGAAATTAGTTGTCTCTTACGACACGCCTCCTTTTTGCGGTGGGGAAATGGAGAGAACTACTTATCCGTGTAAGAACCAGATTCACCGCCATAGAAATTTGAATTACAATATTAAAGTGGCAATACTAAGGCCACATCGCTCGTAGAAATTATCGTATTCCATTGGGGAAGAAAGGTTTTTGAGTGGCGACCACGAATTGGAAGACGCAGCGTCCCCCAAGCACCACCCCGTAGACTAACGTACTAGTCCACGTTGTAGCAAGCCGTTAGCTGCAAACAGTTCAGCCGCTCGTTGTGGCGTTCACTGGGAAGCCTAATCCCAGTAGTGGACTTCCAAAAGTTAAACGAAATGTAAATAAAACAGTTTTTGTATCAAATCCCTGTCAACCATTTTTTAACTTGTCAATGTCATTCTTCCTTACTTTCTACTATGTAGTAGAAAACGAAAAACCAGTGGGTAGAAACACTCGTAGAAGAATTCACGAAATGAATTTTCAAGTCCACTGCTGAACATAGGCCTCTAACCGGCCTCCGACCGGCGGCCTGCATCCAGCGTCTTCCTGCAACCTTTACCAGGTCGTCTGTCCACATAGTGGGTGGACGTCCTACGCTGCGCTTGCCGGTACGCGGCCTCCATTCTAGAACCTTTCTGCCCCATCGGCCGTCAGTTCTACGTGCTATGTGCCCCGCCCACTGCCACTACAGCTTGCTAATCCGTTGAGCAGTGTCAGCGACTTTTGTTCGAATTCGTATTCGGATTGAAATTCGCATGATTCATAAATACTTCTAGAGCTGTAGCCTAGTGAATTTTGTTGTTTGTGGTCAGGTTCCTAGCAGATGGCGCCACTGCGCCCACGACGAAGACCAAAGTAGCCGCGTTGCGGTTTTTGGCCGACTTGGCGCACGACTACTGCACGCCTAACAGCTTGGCTGTCGCGTTACAAGGTACCTTAGCCTTTTTACTGCTCTATCGAAATATTGATTAGCATTTCGCATTTCGTCAACCTACCACGGAACGAGTTTTCTCAATTGATACTGATCCCTACGTGACCGACATAAAGATGAAAATCAGTTTTACCTTCAACTTTCTGGGTGATTTGACCTGCCGTTGTCTGTGCATTAATTCAATATGGTCTACAATACAAACAATGTACAAGAATATTCAGCCATCCTAGGGGGTGGACACTAGCACTGGTGACGTGTACCACGGGTTTTCTAAGAAAACCTATCTCAGGCACCAGTCTCTCAAACTCAAGGTTTTGTAAAAATGTATAATATATTGTTTTATAACTCGAATGTAACCTTAAGTGAGAGAAAATATTTATTTATTTATTTATCAATTAACACTTTATTTATTATTGTCGAAACCATTTGTTTTTATCATAGTCAAAATCTAAAATACAGGGATACATTTTAAGGTAGTGCCAAATTTTAAAAATAAGGTCTATAGAACAGTATAAAAATACTAATTTATCGTAATTAATTTCAGTCGTCGTATTTTAGCAGTAAAATAAACTTTAAAATTTCTAAAAAAAAATTATAACGCGAGATGCGCCGTCATACATCAGAGTTCACAGGCGTACGCCGATGATGCGGACATGCCTCCTTGATTCCGGAATTTCTTGGAATCAGTTTTTGAAAAAAAGGCATATCCATATTATGCTAGCACTACTAAAGTAAATCAAATCAATCTACCTACTCCGATCACTGCTTTTAACGGATTATGTAGTCACCAAATGGCAGACCTTATCCCTACTTTGTTTTAACATGTCGTTTTTCTAGGTCAGAGATTCTCAAACTTATTTTGTGTACTGCCCAATTTGAAAATAATTTATTTTTCAACGCCCTCTAATTTTACGCCCTCCTTAACGACTTACCGCCCCCTCTAGGCCTTCAGTGCCCACAAGGAGGCGTTATCGTCCAATTTGGGAAAGACTGCCTTAGGCGCTATCAATTATGTCACACTCTGAGGAGAGGGGGTCTAGGAGGCGTGACATTGTGTGATAAGGAGCAGGAAGGGTCCTAAATTTCGTGACGTCACATTTCAAAATCTAATATACCTATCGAAGTAGTAATTTAATTTGTAACTTATAAATGTTTCATTAAAAAGCAATATAAATAAAATACTTTTGGAACTGCTGATTTAATTTGATAATTTCTGCAAAATATGTGACGTCACATGTGTGGGTGTCAGACATGTGAACAGCTGTGACAAGGATAAATATTCATGAACATAATTTAAGGATAGTCGGTTACGTGTAATTACTTTAATCCGCAGACCCCTAAAAACTCTTGACCGCATTACAATACTCGTTTACAATTCTTTTTTTTCTGTTCGCGGATCCCCTGAGATGAGTCTGCAAACCAGGAGTCAAGCCCTGGACCACAAGTTGAGAAACGCTGTTTTAGATATAAACACTCTGGTTGTGTTTACACGTGTCTTTAAGGTCGCCTCTAACCGTGAGTGTACCGCAGGTATTAATACTAGGACCCCTGCTGTTTCTAATATACAACATGTGCTTTTTTTTAAGGCTATAAGTTAGGCCTATGCGACCATCTAGAGCAGTATTTTTCAAAGTGGGCAATAACGCTCCCTTGTAGGCGCTAAATGGGCCGGTAAGGGGCCCGCTAAAAGTTATGGTTGTTATAGTCGTTTAAACCTCTTCGAAACCTCGGGAAAACCATAAAAAAAAAACCTCCCCAAGGAGCCAGTAGGACTGCACCCGAAAATGCGTTAAATTACAGGGCGTTCAAAAATAAATGATTGTTCAAGTGGGCAGACAAAATAAGTTTGAGAACATAGTGACAAAGGTTGTTGAAGGTTGATATAAAGGTCCCCCCGCACAGGCGGCGCGGCGGGCGGGGCGGGGCGCGCGCTGGCCAAGGTGTCGCAGCTGGCGGCCGACCCGCGCGCCAGCGACGTGCGCGTGGCGGCGCGCCGCGCGCTCGCCTGCCTCTACGACTGCAACCCCGTGCCGGTCTGTACTCCACCTTTAACACTATACGGGGTCTCGTTTTTAATAGTAGACAAACTTAGGAGACGGAGCTGTTCAAGATTTTTTTCTACCGGGCCAACATGGAAATCGCGTTTTAATTTTTTTATAATTTTGATGTTGAACCCGTACCCATAGTAATACACGTTCGCCTCCTTAGAAAGCGTCGAACCTAATAGGGAATATGCATAAAAAAATGTTTTTACTATATTTATAAGAAAATATATGAAATAATAGTGAAAACAAAATTGATTTTAGGTAATAAATAACCGTTATATAGTAATTAGAAATTAAGGTATACCTATCTCTTTCTAAAACAACTTTTACTATGAATAATGTATGGCGGACGTGTAATGTGACGTCACGCTACATATCGGATCCCCTGATCTAATACACGACTTTAATGAGCTGTAAGTCAGGTATTTATCAATATTTTAAGAAAATTCTTAAATTTTTATTAATTATAATTAAGTACTATTTATTTTAGGACCAAATAAAAAAAATATGCATATTCCCCGTTGGTATACCTAAAGTTGCAAGAAAGTATTTTGGTGTACACTTATGACACATACGCCATTTGACAAAGAGAATAATTACTAACAACAATACTTTAATGAAAAAATGTCGTAAATGGTGTACTTTATTCTTAATTTTAGTTTGATTAAGTAATATAATAATAAATAAATATTGGACAACATCACATACATTGCTCTGATCCTATAATAAGTAGCTTAAGCACTTGTGTTATAGAAATCAGAAACAACGACGGTACCACAACACCCAGACCCGAGACAATATAGAAAAGTTATTTTTCTACATTGACCGACCGAGAATCGAACCCGGAACCTCAGAGATAGCGACACCAAGTCCGGTATACTCGCCTCTCGGCTACGGAAATCGTCAAATATTTATTTTTATTTACATATTTAAATTGAAACTGAACAAAGTTTATCATTTACGACATTTTGTCAAAGTATTGCACATTTACATATTTCTTGTTGTGTTATAATCAAAATATTACAGAAATATATTCATTTGAAATGTCGCATGACCTCACGTCTTGGTACAATTTTTACTTAGAAGTGACGTCAAGCTTTATCTCTGTCATTTTTTAGTTGATTGACAAACAAAAAATAAGTGTCCATTATTTTTTTGATAATCTAACTGACGGACTAAATAGAATTTCAGTTTCTTTACCCAGTCGTCATTCCCATTGAGTGTGTTTCCGTTCCAGTTCACGGCGCTAATGGGCGAGCTTCCGCCGGAAACGCAGGCGCTGGTCAACGGCGTCGTGCAGCAACACGTCCGGAGAACCTCCAGCAGTGAGTATATAAGTATTGCTAAACACAAGTGCTTGTTTCTACTGAGAAGCATAGATTTTTAGGGTTCCGTACTCGAAGGGTAAAAACGGGACCCAAGGGGGGGGGGAGTAGCTACTCAAAAGGGCTTGTTTCTACTAAGAAACATTAAAACAATCCGTTGAGGTAGGAGTACTACAAGTGTGAAGCTTCATGGGCTCAAACGAGACTGTATCCACAATTATACTTTCCTCTCATTTTTAACAATTTGGGGGGGAGGGCTCTAGGCCATCGGCTGTCGACGTTTTTGACGGGACCCTATTACTAAGACTTGACTGTCCGTCTGTCTGTCTGTATCTCATGAGCCGTGATAGCTAGACAGTTGACGTTTCGTCGATGTAGAAAACAAACTTTTCTACAGGTGCCCAGAAAAGTGACGTCCAAAATTGTTTTTAGCTGCCACGTTTTGGGAGGTATCTGAATCAGCCCTATGTATGTTCTACGATTTTTCGTTGTTTTAAAAAAAAAATAGGTTTCTTCGAATTTTTTTTTCTTGCATCTAAATCTTTATGAACTGTGCATTTATGCTTAAAATAAACAGCCTCATAACTTTAATGGAAGTTACTACAAAATTGACCTAAAGTTGAGAATTTATGATAAGTGAGTTATCATTATTATAATTTTTTGCTTAAATGGAGGTTCCACTGTACTAGTTTTTAAGGCATTACCTTTGTTAAAGAAATAAACTTTTTTTTATTTTTATTATTATTTTATCATTTAAATTTTCAAATTAAAATTAATAATCTAAACTGATATTTTTTTATATTTCTAAGTAGGTAGCTTCAGAGAATGCGCTAGACTCTAAGCTTTCATAATAATAATAAAAAAGTAGTACTTCATAGGCGTCGTAGGCTATTTAAAAAAATCGTAACTCGAAAACTACGAGAAATCATAGAACATACATAGGGGTGATTTAGATACCTCTCAACACGAGGCACCTCAAAAAAATTTTTGGACGTCACTTTTCTGGCCAACCTGTATTATATATACAATACAATACAATGTTGCGCCGTCGTTGTTTCTGATTTCTATAAAAAGTGCTTTAGCCACTTATCATAGAATCAGAGCGATGTATGTGATGTTGTCCAATATTTATTTATGTATTTATGCAGCGGGTAGCGACAGTCCGCTTCGCACAGTGAGCAGCACGAGCAACTCGGGCACGGCGGAGGACGTGTACTCGCGGATACGGAAGACGACCAGCGAGATACACACCTACACGGCGCAGCACGCCAATGGTAACTCGATAAGTCTGCCCCCCTAGCATGACCACTAAAACGCGATATGGTACAACGATATATCGACACCAACTGTAATAAGTAAATTTTATTAAAAAAAATAAAACCGACTTCAAAACACTGAAATGCTAAAAATAATCCTAACACTTAAGTACCTAATCAGTTACTTTTGGAGTCGGTGCCAGCCGATGAGAGATTCAATGTTTTTGTTTGCACCGACTCCAAAAGTAACTGATTAGGTACTTAAGTGTTAGGATTATTTTTAGCATTTCATTGTTTTGAAGTCGGTTTTATTTTTTTAATAAAATTTACTTATTTCATAAATTTTTAGTGATAAATCCTAATCTAACTGCTGAACACCGATTTCATCCCCTATTTTCCTACCCTTAGGGGTGATTTTTATTTTTCAAACTTTTATCATAGCATCTTTGAAGTATAAGCTATTCAATAAAACAAAAATCATCAAAATCGGCTCATATTTGTCGAAGATAGGTAACAAGAACCACAACCAAAATATTATCTGGGTATATATTTGTTGATTTTCTCAAAAAGTTCAAAATCAATTTCGATAAAATTTATATGGGACCACCTCTGAAGTATGATCTACCAAACAAAAAAAGAATCATTAAAATCGATTCATAATTGGCGGAGTAATCGCGTAACAAACATACAAAAAAAAAAAAAAAAACAGTTGAATTGAGAACCTCCTCCTTTTTTGAAGTCGGTTGAAAATATGATAGATATAGCCGCAATGTTGAATCGCCGTGCCAGTGACGTCACATGTTATGATAAAAATTTTACATGGCGGCTATATCTATCATGTTTTTACAGTTGGTGTCGATGTATCACTATATCGTGTCGTGTTTTGGTGCTCAAGCTAGGTGGATGCACCATTTGACAAATAGGTGACACATAACACTTTTTTGTAGTTTTTAGGGCTCCATACTACAACTGCACCCATAAAATCATATAAGATGTGTCAGACTGTCACAGCATAACTTAATAGGCTATTTGCCTTATAACAAAATTGACTTATCTAATAATTTAGTTTAATTCTTCTTCTTCTTCTCAAGTCAATGGCAATTAAACTCTCTGCGCCCAAAAAGTGGCAACATCAATGGCCTTTAGTTTAATTATAAACCTACGACAGGCTCAAAAGGGCAAGAACCCAGAGCCGTAAAACGAAATTAAAAAAAATAATATTTGAATATTACTAACAATAATAACTCTATTTCAGAAAACAGTCAAATAGCCTATTAGAGAGGGGATTTTGAAGTAGCTATCATTGTAATTATATGGACATGACTAGAACTATTTGTTATTTATACACAGCGCAGCACGCCAATGGTAATTCGATAAGTCTGCACAATTTGACAGATAGATGACACATGTCACTTTTGTTTTACTTTAGCTCCAAACTGGATTCGTTGGGGGTAGTCGAACGAAAAGCATTGTCGATCTATTTTTATAGTTTTTATTTATCATTTAGAGAGCTTTACAGTGGAAGTTTGATGTAGTTTGTGTTCTAATGATTGGTGAAGTGCATCAAGTGTCAATTGACTTGTCTCGTAGAAAAATAATTCGCGCGTCATAGAACATCAGGGTTGATTTTCCCATGCAAAAATATTCTCTCTTTATCATATCACGTCAAAAATAAATAAATAAAACGTCATGATTGTGCATCTCTTTCACTGTTAAAAATGTTTGTTGTATCCAGCGGAATGCGGTAACCACATGTCGAGTAAAGACTCCGGCATCAGTCAGATGTCTGACGTCACTCTATCGAATAAGGGACACAACGGGGTCCCGAATGGACATTACAACGCGTAAGTAAATAATCATAATCCATACTATACCCTTTTCAAGATAAGAAGAAACTTATGACACATCACGTGACTTCCCTGTTGACACAAATAGTGATGTGCCCTAACGAAATCCAGCCGATTCTTTTTGAAAATCAAGAAAGTTATATCGATTTTTATTAAAATTAATTTAACATCAAATGAATTTAAAATAAGAGATATACTCTGATATATATGTTCTACTGCCAGAGTGCCGTATACAGCTTTTTGACAAGTCTTTTTTCCTTTTTTGGCATTTTACTATATAAAAGCAAAACAATAACGATAACTTTACAAAAACAGTAACAAAAGTCAAAATAGGAACTATGCGAAAAATAACAATAACACAAATCGCATACAAAGCAGACGCTCTCGTACTACTGACGTCAACGCGTAAGTTCTCACAAGACGACCGAAGCGATTAATCGATTTAGTTCCGATTATGTATTGTCAATCCCTATAAGTAAACGTTCCGTTTTACGCACCAAATATTTGAAGGAAATCCAATTAATTTATTTGTTAAATCATTATGATATATTATTGGTTTGCAATTTTTGCTTAGATTTATAGAGGCAAAGATTATTGAGTTTTTGCAATGATATAAATTAAAAATAAATGTTATAAAATATTCTCGTAAATAGTATGGGTGGAACGGAAAATGCCAAGTGTCATAAGTATCTTCTTGTCTTGAAAGGACTATAATTTATATTTATAAAAATGAATATTTATTTCCCTATCATATTATGCTGAGTATTCTGATCTGGCCAGACCATAATGATTTGGTGTGGCTAGTGATGTGGGCAGCGGATACTGTTATATTCATGAAATACCACCATTTCATGAGATGCTTGGATACATCATGGAGTGATCAATTCTTGACACTTGACACAGTGATCAATTGGACAGTTTGAAATGTATGCTTAATATGAATTCATGAAAATATATTATCAAATTCTTTTTTTTTATACAATGTTTATGCGGCCATTTTGAATATGACTCTTTCTTATTTTATAATTAGTTTTGATAAGGTTTGTTTTAATTTATATTTCCAAAAGTAGATTTTATTAAATCACTTCAGATCGCCTTCTAAATGCATACTAATATTATAAATGTGCAGGTCTCTATCTGTTTGTTACGTTTCTACGCCTAAGCCGCATGACCAAATTCGATGATTTTTCGTAAAGAGATAGATTGGACCTTGGATAAGTCCATAGAATACTTTTTGTAGCGAAAACTGAACCAATTTTGATGTAATTGAATACAAATTATTACTAATTAATTAATTTTTGACATGTATTATCAAAACTGTATTTTTTTTTCTGGTAATTTAATTGACACTATTTTGTGTTTAGACTGTATGCTTAATGTACTCAATAATTTAATTTAGATGACATTATATTTGAATATTATTATTTAATTTGATATTTTTTAAATAATTTTATTTTAATTTTATAAAAAAATCATATGCCTTTAAGGTAGCTCATATTGGGCCCCTTTTAATTGTAACAACTGACTTTTATACCTATGATGACGAATAAATGCTTCATTTCATTTCATTTAAAAAAAAATGGCTGTGACATACGGACGGACGGACTGACAGACATGACGAATCCATAAGGGTTCCGTTCTTTGCCATTTGGCTACGGAACCCTGAAAAGACCAGCCTAGGACTACAGCTAGATGTGACGTTTCCAGCGAAGCAATGGCCCGCGCGGCGTCCGCGGACAGTTCCGAAGAAGCCAACAGCACCAAGGAGTCCTCGCCCGTGCCCGCGCTCGCCCGCCTCGACTACCCGCATCCGCACGGGTACGTACAATAACACCGCCATCATACAGGGTGGCAGGGTAAACACACTTGTTCTTCACATCGATTCGAGATAGAGCGTTAGTTTGTATGGAGTATCAGAGATGTTAAGCAACAAAACAGTTGTTACATTATCATGTATTTCTCAGGGAGTTCAACTCGAGCCACCTGGGCCGGGACAAGATGAAACCGTACGAGACTGACGAGAATGGATTTATTATTACTAAATGTAAGTTAACACATGTTTGTAGTTTTTTTTAAAATACATTATCACGTGATATTCGTCTGCCTTATTCTATAAAAAAGCGGCCAAGTACGAGTCGGACTCGCCCTTAAGGGTTCCGTAGCAGCTAGTAACATAGTATAAAAGTTCTTGTAGTTCGTTGTAACTTTGATCGATGTTTTATAAGTGTAAATTGCGGTTTACGATTTATGACGTATTAAAAAAAACTACTTACTAGATCTCGTTCAAACTAATTTTCAGTGGAAGTATGCATGGTAATGTACATCATATATTTTTTTTTGTTTTATCATTCTCTTATTTTAGAAGTTACAGGGGACACACATTTTACCACTTTCGAAGTGTCTCTCGCGCAAACTATTCATTTTAGAAAAAAATTGTATTAGAAACTTTAATATCATTTTTGAATGAACATTTTTTTTTTAGTATCAGTTTTAAGTATGGGGAACCCCCAAAAATTTTTTCTTTTTACCAAGTTTCAACAGTATAGTTCTTATAGTTTCGGAAAAAAGTGGCTGTGACATACATACATACAGGCAGACAGACATGACGAATCCATAAGGGTTCCGTTTGTTGCCATTTGGCTACGGAACCCTAAAAACTGTATTACTTTAACCTTATTTTGTTTTTTCTGTAGTTTGACGTATAATATAAACTACACTGTTTACGTAATGTTGAACACTTTCGCCAGCATTGGTAAAAATCTTGCCACCATAATTTAAACCGAATGTGTATAAAGAAACTTTATGTGTATAAACATTACATTTTTGTCGTATGACAGGTGTCTTTCATACGCATATACGGTCCAAAACAATTAATTTATTTAAGAGTATTGCGTTCGAAAGGGCTAAGGCTCGTGTAAATTAAGGTGAGCCGCATCGCAAAAATCCTATTCGCTATGTGCAAAGTGGGTGGTGGGGGGCGTCAAATCGATCGCAGCACGCTATTTGGCAGAAATAAGAAATAACTCTGGACTATCATGTGTCAATTGCTATAAATTGCTATATTTCCATAGAAATCCATACTAACATTATTAAGTATTTATAAGTAAAAACTAAAAAATTCGCGATGTGGGTCACAGATTTTTTTGTGTTATAAAGTGTAAAACCAATGGGAAAAACAGTTCGTACATGTTTTAATCGTTTCCAACATCAAGATTGAAATTGGAGCATAGAAATAAATGGATAGCTGCTGTGAAAAGAAAAAAGTTTGTAGGGGGTTTGTGTCACAGACGTTTGTCTTATGATCACAGCTCTTATTAAGTAGCTTTGTCCGTTAGTTCTAAGCTCTTTAACGTCTCTCACATGCTGTGATTATACTAATTCTTAACCTTTTTGCACAGTTTGAGGTTGGAAAGTTTTATCATGTTGTATCGATTCAAATCCCATACGTATACATTAACATAACATTAATATAACATTTATGTTTTAGTTCACAAAATCTAAAATGATTTCTAAAAAAAATATAAAATGCACAAACTTTTTACATATTTTCATCTAATTTCGAAGAAAAACAATCCGAAAATCATTCTAAAACCATCCAGTTGCCATAATCCGAGAGATCTTAATCCACACTAATTGTGGTCACTAGGGGCGCTGTCATCGCGCACACAGCGAATAAAAATCATATTCGTTTTTGTGGAAAGCGAATGAGACGTAAGAGAAGATCAATAAAAAAATTACAGAAAATGACTCGTGATGTCACTTCTAAGTAAAAATTGTACCAAGACGTAATGTCATACGAAATTTCAAATTAATATTTTGTGAAAAAAAAAAAACGTGTCCAATACTTTTTAGGGTACCGCACCCAAAGAGTGCCGCTCGATATTAATAACTGCAACAGGTAGACCCTTGAAATATTCACAGAATAATGAATATTATAAATTTAATGGTACGAAACCCTTCTAATTTAATGTTGCGTGAGTCCGACTCGCACTGGGCCGATTTTTTTATAATCTACAATAGATGCAGAAAAAAAAACAAATTCAAATCTTTATTTGCAACTATAATGTATGTATAGAGGTGATACAATATATTATGCTTAAAGCTAAGAGATCATTATTAAGAGAGAACTATGGGCCTGCTTGCGGCCTTGTCATTTGTCGCTTTATCGAGGCAATGCTGGTGAGGAACAGATCAATATCAATAGATAGTTTAAAAAAACTACGAATTAGAAAGGCATTCAGTCTGTAGTTAGTATTTGCAGAGAGTATATTTAGAATCGGGCGCGATCGAAACCTAAGCAAATTAGTGTTTAGTGAGATCGTTTAGTCAAATCTGGGCTATCTGTCATACCAGTGGCTATTTGTGGCTGTGTGTATATATTAAAAAGACGGGTAAGGCAAGTGACCTTGAACATTAAGCGTCGACTAATGCGACTTCCATTACGTGCCTAAGATAATACAAATGCTTCTCGCAGACTAAACATCCATCCGTTGCGCTCCTGTGCAAATAGATTATCATTGCGAGCAAAATATCCGCTCATGGAAAAGTAGGCGCTAAGAGTAAAATCCATTAAAAAACCTTACAATTCTTAATTGGTTGACTATTTGAAGAAAAAAACTTCACCCTAAAGGTATGAATGTTATAAATAACTAAACAAACTTTGAAGCTAAACAAAAACGTCGTTTAAAATATAAATGTGTACAAGCTCGCGATATTTGCGATACTTTGAAATGTTTTTAGTGTTTATAAGAAATAATAATAATATTTAGATACATCAGGTAAAACTTCAACATATAAGCTACACGATACATTAAACTCCACATATATGTGTATCCAGTATTTTTGCCAGAAAACTAGTACAAAAACACCTCTTTCACGTGCATTCTCCTCACCCGGCGCCTTAAAAGGTCAGTCGTCATCCCTGTCCTAAACGGAAGGATCGTTCGTTACACAGCCGGCCTCCGCGAACAAGAAGTGCTGGAGGCGCTGTGCCAGCTCGACGTGGCGCAGGCGCCGGCCGAGCAGTGGGAGCGGCTGCTGCTGGCCACGCACGAGCTGCTCAAGTACGGGGACTGCCGCAAGCCGCGCGAGTACTTCAAGTTAGTCAGATATACATCCATCTCTTACTACTAGCGTTTATTTATTTTATCCACATCTCAAAAACATAATTTATACAGACACTTAAAACTAAACATATAGTTTATAAACTAGATCGAATAAAGCGACTCCTCGAGACCGGTCGTCGAGCACCCCCTAACAACTATAGTTAATAATGCTCACAATCAAACTCAGATTGACCAAATTTCTGTCCCATTCTTACTCGAGGTCATCACCATCATATTCGTTTCAGCCATAAGACGTCCATAAACATAGGTCTCCTCCAATGACTCCCGGATTGGACTGTTGGAAGTGGCCTGCATTTAGCGGCTTCCTGCAATCTGTACCAGGTCATCTATCCACCTTGTGGGTGGACGTCCTACGCATCATCATCATTTCAGCTGTAGGTCTTCCCAATGACTTCTAGATTGGCCGGTTGGAAGCAGCCTGCATCCGGCTTCCTGTAACCTTTACCAGGTCGTCTGTCTACCTTGTGGGACGTCCTACGCTGCACTTGCCGGTACGTGACCTCTATTATAGAAGCTTTCTGCCCCACCGACCGTCAGTTCTACGTGCCATGTGCCCCGCCCACTGCTACTTCAGCTTGCTAATCCGTCATTCTATGTGAGCGACTTTTGTTTGTTTACGGATAGTCTATTCCCAGATTGTCAACAGAAACCTCTTTATCCGATGGACCTGGAACACAGACGGGTAAATAAAAGTCAGAATACTATACGTAGCGAATTTACATCAATGCAAACAATTTTCACAAAGGGGTCAACATAAAAATGTTTGCTACTCCATACAATATCCAATGACATAGCTCAACGGATTAGCAAGCTGAAATGGCAGTAGGCGGGCCACATAGCACGTAGAACTGACGGCCGATGGGGCAGAGAGGTCACGTACCGGCAAGCGCAGCGTAGGACAGCCACCCAAAAGGTGGACAGACGACCTGGTTAAAGGTCGCTTCCAACAAACCAATCTGGAAGTCACTGTAGGAGGCCTATGTTCACCAGTGGACGTCCTATGGCTGAAATGATGATAGTGAATTATTATTTTTTACAAATTTGTTGAATGGGTATGTGTTAATGATATTGTGGCTTTTCAGAAATATAGTCCGAGTGGCGCTCGCTGCGCTCTCGATCGAAGAGAACTCCGGTGATAAGGAGAACTCGGAAAATGCTTCCAATGCGCAACAGTCTTCCGGTATGTACGCACATACATTAATAAAATATACGTAGGGACCTACATATTTATTTGTCAAATAACATGTAAATAATACAGATTACCAGTAATGCGTTACAAAAAATTTTGAAGGCTTCTCTGTTACAGTCACTCCATTTTTATCATTACCGCCTACTTGGGTATTATCAGCCAATAGGTTAACCAACGCCCAATCTCCTAAATTAATTGCAAGGACATTCGCATACACTAAAAACAGCAACGGTCCCAAGATGGACCCTTGTGGCACGCCAATATAACCGTTCAGCTATGTAGTATGTCCGACTTTGTGTCGTTCAATTTAACTTTTGAAGTTATATTATTAAAGTAAGACTGCATCATACTCAATTATTTTTGTTTGAATGCTTAAAATTTAAGCTTAAATATGTAACAAATTGTCATGTCGTAAACTATCAAAAGCCTTTGACAAATCGCAAAAATGACTAGATATTTTCTGCCGTCTATACAAAGCGTCTAAGATAAAAGCACACCGTTTTCCTGATGACCATCTTGGTTGATCTATTTTTACGATCAAAAGCTAGTGAAGCTTGTGGGTATTATCATTATCAGCCTTTGAGAGTCCACTGCTGGACATAGGCTTCCGCCTCCCCCTCAGAGCTGCTCTCTGGGCCAATTGCATCCGGCATCTTTCCGCAACCTTGACTAGGTCGTCAGTCCACCAGGTTCCGGAGGTCTGCCTACGCTGTGTCTTCTTGTTCATTGTTGCAACTTTAGCTTTGCAATGGGCTAGTTTCATAAAAATATCTAATTAGTCCGTCAGTTGGATTAACAGAAAATATTGGACACGTATTTTTTCTTTTCTCAATCAAACAAACAATGAAGAAGATATAGCCCGTTAAAGTTCCTCGCAACGTCACGCTTTGCGACACTTCTTAACAAGGTGTGACGTCACGTGCTCACTTTGATGCGCTTATCTTGGTAGTTTGTTTGATTGACAAAAGACAAAATATGGGTGCAAAATGTTTTGATTATCTAACTGACGGACTAAATAGAATAAATAATCTTTTTTTGACCCAGGAAACTAGCCTATTCAAAAATCTATGTCGGTTACTGGTTCATTTAAAGATCTCCTCGTTGCGTATCTTATCTCGCTAAGAAACGCCAAGCATAGCTTTCTCTATAGTACGTTGGGTATTGTTGACTCCAGTGGCAATAGTCCTGGCTCCGTGATGATTGGATTAGACTGTTCAAGCAGCGTAGCGTAGAATTCTATTTAGCACGAGACTGCGATGAAATATGACCACTATTGTCTTTGCTGGCGACTTGCAGAATATTTATAAATATAATAAATAATAACTTATAATTGTAGAAGATAGAAATAAAACAAATTACCTACTTAAAAACTTTTTTTGCTAGGTTTATTCTCTATTTTGAAGCGATTTGTTTACATTAAGAGATTATAGAGATTATGTACTATTTTTCAATTTAAATTTTAAATGACATTAAATTGGTGCGTCTCAATTTTGGTTCGGCCGTGTTATTGTGTGTATGTGTCTGTTTTGCGAAATAAATTTTCTATCTATCTTATTACTTTCCATTTCGACTGCAATTGAACTCAACGAGTCGCGAGACTTTTATTTACATAAATACATTAAACTGTTCTTAGAAACTTCCTCTGGACAAGTAGATATGCAAATGAGTACCCACCTGGCTTTGAGAGATTACCCAATCTGGGTTGCTGTAAAAATGGGGTGTGCTAAAATAAAATAAAAACATAAATGATGATCTACTCAAAGAATGGCAATGTGTGACCAATCAGATTTCAAAAATATTCTCGTGATACGATAACTTGTGTAATTTTTTATCCTGTTAATCCATCGCCAGCATTCGGAAACGTTGATTTCCATATTCGCCCATATCCTATTTTGGGCCGTAGCATTTGCAGTAGAATAATACTCGTCTTCATGAAAATGTACTCTGTGAAATCATAGTCCATTTATCTGTATTAAAAGAAATACAGTTTTACACACATCCTCCATTGTCGCGATATCCAACCAGACAGAGCCAGTCCTCTATTACCATAGATAATTTTATTAAAAAAATAAAAACCGACTTCAAAAAACTAAAACGCTAAAAATAATCTTAACACTTACGTACCTAATCAGTTACTTTTGGAGTCGGTGCAAACTAAAACATAGAATCTCTCATCGACTGGCACCGACTCCAAAAGTAACTGATTAGGTACGTAAGTGTTAAGATTATTTTTAGCGTTTTAGTTTTTTGAAGTCGGTTTTTATTTTTTTTATAAAATTAACTTATTTCATCTATTTTAGTGAAAAATCCTATTTAAAACAAATCTTACGAGTGCAAACATAATTTAACTGCTAAACACCGATTTCATTTCCTATTTTTCCACTCTTAGGGGTGAATTTTTTTCCAAAAATGTTTGATTATAGTATCTTTGAAGTGTAAGCTATTCATTAAAAAAAGAATCATCAAAATCGGTTCACATTTGGCAAAGATATTAGAAGATAGATACTAAAATCAGTTGGCGTGGTACGGAGTTCATGCAAAGTTTGATGATTTTCTTATAGATCCCATCATCAGAATTCAACCAAATTTATATGGGACCATTCTGAAAGTATTACCTTTCAAACAAAAAAATAATTATCGAAATCGGTCAACGCAGTAACGAATGATCGCTGAACATACATAAAAAAATAAAAAAAAAGACCGACGAAGTGAGACCCTCCTCCTTTTTTGAAGTCGGTTAAAAACCAACTTGTCTTTGTCCGAGATACTGTAAGTCTACACAAACACAACATATCCCATCTCTGTGTGATATCTCTAAAAAAGTGAAACTAGTTCTCTGTTTTTGTTTATCCTAATGACTGACCAAGGGTCGTTACTACTTCGGGCAGCACGATTAACCAGCGCTCTCCAGGTCGTTCTGAACTTTGTGTATGTATGAACATTGTACGTTGTTCTGTCAACAATGTCACCATATCTATCCATCGGGAAGATAAACTAGTTTGTGTGTTAAAAATATATAAATTGTTGACAGTGTTTGGCCTTGTCACTGATCAAGTAACCACTTCATTAGGGTCTTGTCAACCAATGTCTACGTTAATTTCAATGAGTGTTTTTTTTTGTGCTCGTTTAATAAACACGGAATGTATTTGCTAATGACTTAAACAGTACACAGAGGCAAACTTTTTAACAGAGTTATAATTGTTGTATTTATTTATTATAATATAACAATATATATAATAATATGTATTTATTTACTCAATATCGTAATCTATTTGTCGCAACTTTGACACACGTTTGTCAACTTAGCAGAACTTATAACGTAGACCTAGAGACGTAACCCTATTTATATACCCTGGATGCAGGCCGCTTCCAACCGGCCTATCTGGAAGTCAATGGGGGAGGCGTATGTTCAACTTTGGACGTCCTATGATGATCCATATATCCGTCGTCTCCCTCAGGCTGGGGCACAGCGCACGAGCGAGCGGCGGCCGAGGCGGTGAAGGTGCTGGTGTGGCTGTGCCGCCGCCCCGAGACGCGCGCGCAGTGGCTCGACTACTTCGACCTGATCCTGCTCAAGCTCATCAACGCGTACGGCGCCCTCAACAAGGAGGTACTGTGCATGTCGCCCCGTGTGGTAGGCTGGGGCACGGCTGTTTGTTGCGCCGTTTCTTCTCATCACCAATATGTAGTCCCGAGGCGGTGGTAGGGCAAAGCTATATTTTGGGACGTGTTTAAGTGTGTTCTTGTAGGATGATTATTCATTCTATGGGTAGAAGTAACTGAAGGTTAATTTTTATTAGTTTATTTACTTTTACTAGATTCTGCTTCTCAGATACAACGACTATCTCTTTGGGACCAAAATAAAAATTTATACTATTTTATATTCAGTAAAATTTTATACAAATCGTAACAACTGATATGTCATTTTATATAAAGATTTATAAAAAAAAAAGTATTAGAAAAGATTCTTACGAATATTTTACATGTATACTAGACTCGATTCTAAATCGCCCCGTAAATTTAGTTGTCCCTGAGCATTACTTAGTGTGTAAGGAGTTAATGGTAAATTTTGTTTTTCATGTAATAATGGATGCACACTTGTCCGAAATAAAGAGTTTATTATGTAACACCCTGTATTGTTACATCGCAGGTGATGCGGGCGGTGGACGCAGGCATGCCGCACGTCGCGAACGCGCTACCAGCGCAACAGGTGAGTTATTTTGATATCTACAATATTGTACTATTCCACTATGTCAGTCCGTATAAGAGATCAGAGCACAAAGCCAACTTCATTGCAGCGTGGGTTGAGACAAGTGTAAGGTTGGGACCGTCGCATCGTGTAAAAGAAACAGTTGATCTTACTAATGTTCCAATAGAATGCCTCGTAGTAACTCCTTCATACTACCTAAATACTAGGTGCATTTTGGGGAAGTGAGCTACACACTACCTTAAATATTGAAACAAAAAAATATATATTTTCTACTGCAAATAACATTTATTACTTTTACAGTGTGTTAGTTTAATACATAAATATAAAACAATTTAAAATATATAAAAAGCTTCGAAGTGGTCTCCATTGGCTGCAATACAGTCCTTTAAACGTTGAGGCCAGTTATCAATAGAAGCACGAATTCTTTCCATGGGAAAATTATTCATTGCCAATCGTACGGATTGTTTTAGGGACTCCAAATTATCATGGCGTTTAGAGCAAGCCGTACTCTTTAAAACTGACCATAAATCATAATCCAGTGGATTAAGATTGAGACTAGACGACGGCCAGTCTTCAGCTCTGATGAAGTCCAAAACGTTCGTTTCCAAGCAAGACTCCGTAGACCGAGCTTTATGACCCGGTGCCGAGTCTTACTGGAAGGACCATTCTTGGTTATTGAACATAGTGTTGTTAAGGGGCTTCACTACCTTCTCAAGAATGGTATCTTGATATTTTGATACCTTTTTCACAAAAGTATGGCTCAGTCTTTCCTTCATTGCTAATACCCCACCAAACCATCTCTGAAGTCGGATAGTGCCCACGTTGCACTCTGTCGACTAATCGGGAAGCTTCCTTAGAGCTTTGAGCATAAATACGGTCATTTTGTTTGTTAAAATCTTGCTCAATTGTAAAAAAATCTGATCCGTAAACAAAAATTTTCTGTGACCTTCCTTTCCGCTTCAGTAGTTGTTTCTATTTTACCACCCTATTCTTTTTTAAATTATCAGTTAAGAAATGACCAGTACGTCTTTTATAAGCTGCAAGTCCTAAGTCATCTTTTAAAATACGCGACATGGTTCTAGGTGCTATCTTCATATCCCGAGATAAAATCTTTTGCTTTCGGACAGGATTTCTTCGAATTCATTCCCTTACTGCTTTGACCACCTTTTTCGTACGAACACTACGTGGACGGCCAGATCTTTTTCTGTCACAAACAGAGGAGGTCTCATTGTACCTATTAATAGCCCGGTACACAAACATTTTACTAACAATGAGAGTTTTAAAAATTGCATTTGGCTCCATACCTACTTTGTGTAATGCAATCACAGCGATTCAGTTCTCTTTATCACCCCACCCCATTTTAATATCGCAAAATATTGTACAATGTATTGGCGCCAAAATGAGAAAACTCAATGAACAATCATATAAATATGACAGATTCCAAATTTAAAGATGCTGGATGCAGGCCGCTTCCAACTGGTCAATCTGGAAGCCCAATGTTCCTATGTTCAGCAGTGGACGTCTTATGGCTGAAATGATGATAATGACATTTCTCACCTTCGTTTAAACAGTCATACTGGTCTGTAGTCTCCCACAAGCTGGGTCTCGAAATTAATATAGAAAAGACAATGGTCATGTCAAAACGTCCATGTCGCACCCGTACCACTGATTGTTGGGGACAATACCTTCGAAGTCGTGAACGAATATGTTTATTTGAGACAAACCATCTGTCTAGGTAGGTCCAACTTCGACAGAGGTGGCACGACGAATCCAACTCAATTGGACAGCATTTGGGAAACGTCGTGATATCTTCTCGTCCGACTTCCCCTAGAGTCTGAAGACTGAAGTCTTTGAGCAATGCGTATTGCCAGTGATGACTGACGGCACTGAGACGTGGTTCTTGACTATTAGCCTCTTAAACAAGCTCAAAGTCACCCAACGTGCTATCGAGAGAGCTATGATTGGCTTGTCTCTGCCAGATAAGATCTGAAATCAGGAGATCCGTAGAAGAACCAAAGTGACCGACATTGCTTTACGAATTGCAAAGCTAAAATGGCAATGGAAGCCACATCGCGCGCTGAACTGACACAGAAAGGTTGTAATGTGGCGACCACGAACTGGAAGACGCAGCGTGGGTAGGTCCCACGCGGTGGACTGACTTAATTATTTTATATGACGATTGATAGGCCAACTTTATAGCTGCAAACTGAGCACAGGTTTTTTTAATCAAATAACTGTGTCCAAGCGCAAATTATTATTTTCGTTACTTAAAGAAGCAGCGACTGTCGTAACAGCCACGTTTTGCGCGCTGTCATGAACGGTAATAGAATAAGTTTACGTGCGATATTCGTGCTAACACGCGTCAAGTCGCTAATTTAGGAGCACTACTCGTCTAGACTAAACATATCTATGTCAGAATATTAGGAATTTACTGAATATTTTTCGTTGTGCTAGGTGCTAGCCCTGCTAAAGCCAGTGATCCGCACGCGCGGGTACCCCACGTCGCTGTGCGCGCTTAAGCTGGCCGCCGAGGTGGCCAAGGCGCGCAGCCACGAGCTAACAGACGACATCGTTGAGCAGCTAATGGAGGGCGTCGGCCAGGTACTACATACTAGCTAGATACTTAGAGGAGACCGGGGATATGTGACAACAGTTGCCTATATGCCGCGTATCCGACAACTGAGCAGAGACAGAAACCGCTTTTCGCATCTAGTTGGATAATGCAACACTTGAAAAAACGAAATTCTTTGACAGTTAGTTAATCTACCCCCACAGTCAACTATCCCCGGTCTTACTTATTCAACTGCAAAAAATTTACATTTGGTAAT
Source organism: Anania hortulata (assembly GCA_963576865.1). NCBI lineage: Eukaryota > Metazoa > Arthropoda > Insecta > Lepidoptera > Crambidae > Anania > Anania hortulata. Next base: position 9,533,707 of record OY756416.1, read on the forward strand.
TTTGGGCAATTCAAATCACTAATTTCGGCATACTATTGCTAAGTCAGCGCTTGCTTAAGATTTTATGAAAATTGCAAAAAAACTAGTTGCAAGTTGGCATGTTTAATAATAAAATAATGTTAAATGCATGACGATGTAAATATTTGCATAGCGATAGATCAATAATATCATGTATGTCCCATACTTAGATAAGAACTAAATGTACTGTGTTTTATGCAAATAAAGATTTACTTACTTATTTGCCAGAACAGGAAACTATAAGTTACTTCGTGCGCTCCTTAAGTCTTGTCAATCAATCAATAAGGCTGTGTATCTTAATTTAGAGACAATATCTGAACATTTCCTACTACTGTTCTGTACACGTGTGTAGCATAAGTAACCCCCCTCCCCCCCTACAGCTGGCGGACCACCAGAACTCAGCGGTGCGCAAGGCGGCCGTGTTCTGCATGGTGGCCTTCACGTTCGCGCTCGGGGAGGAGCGGATGCAGCCGCACCTGCGGCACCTCTCCGTCAGCAAGTACCGGCTGCTGCAGGTCAGGGATAGGAATAACAATCAAATAAATTATTTAGAAACCTACTGCGCTTACCTGGTAAAGGTGGCAGGAAGCCGCTGGATGCAGGCCGCTTCCAGCCAATCCGGATGTCACTGGGGGAGGCCTATGTTCAGCAGTGGACGTCCTGTGGCTGAAATGATGATGATTCAGAAACCACACATTTACACAGTTACAAAGAAGAAAAGTAAAAATTCAATTGCCAAAACCCAACTTTTATATTTTAGAACTATTCACCGCCTCTCAATTTTAATTCAACTGTCCTCTACCTGAAATTTGTCTGGAAAAAATCGATAAGATCGCCTAAATTGTGCTATTCTTAATGTATTTCTTTTCCTGTCATTTGTTTCTTTTGTGTACAATAAAGAGTATCTATCTATCTAAATGCAATTTTATTGTATAAATATTATTATTATTATTTGTATCTCTCCTACGGGAAATCACGGCACGAGGCCGGTCCTTTTGGAAGGCGTTCGTGGGGATACAGATCCAACACGAAGAGACCCCTTTGAGATACGGTAATGAGTTGGGATATGTACACCTATCGGATACTATCTCTGCCTGCACTATTGAGAAGATACAGCCGAAAACAGCACCCGCTAGGTGCAAGGACTATTGCAGATAAAATGAAAACTAAACCGGGTCTATGGAAAGGAACTTGATGTACTAGTTGCCGGGATATTGATGAGAGATTGGATAAAAATAAAAATAAAATCTATAAATATGAAAATTTCGTATCACGATGTTTGTTGTCACTCCTCTGAAATGGTTTGAGATTTTTATGATTTTTAAATGTATTATTTAATAGATATAAATAGATAGATAGATACTCTTTATTGCACACCATACAAGTAAAATACACATGATTTTTACAGAAAGATGTACAATTTAGGCGGTCTTATCGCTAATAGCGATCTCTTCCAGACAACCTTTAGGTAGAGGACAACCATTAAAGAAAGGGGAAGGTGTTGCAGAGTTCTGAAAATGAGTTCTTGAATGTGAGTAAAGTATATTCAATATTCATACCGCTAGGTGATTAGGGTGTCCCTATCCGGAAAATAAATTGTTAAACTAAAGACCACGCGAACGAAGTCGCGGGAAACAGCTAACAAATTTTATTTTATTTTATTTTTATTTTATGTTTATTGAGTAGCTACAGCCAATAATGGATTCTATGTATATTAATTGAAAACTTTAGAAAAACGACAGTCCATGGGAGAATTTTGACGGTAAAGGAACTAATGAAAAAAAAAAATATATATTGCACTAGGATGTATGAGTGGTGTGTATCAGTGTAAATGTGTGGGAAATATAAATGTGTGTGTGTGTTCGTGTGTGTTTGTCCTACCCACTCGATAAATAAATCACAAACCTCCCTCCTGAAAATAATAATGAAAAAATATTATTTTCAGACAAGAGTCCATACAAGTTACAAAACATAATATTCTTAAAGCTAAAAAATGTATATAAATTTAAAAAAATATTGAGTATTGAGCTATGTTAGCTTAGTACCAACTATCCCCGGTCTCCCCTACGTCACATGATTGGTGGTGTCATCGTGTCTATTGCTTACACAATGTATCTCCTGCAGGTGTATATAAGCAAGCAGCGGGAGGAAGCGAACCGTTCCGGCGCGGGCGGGGCGGGCAGCGGGGCGGGCAGCGGGGCGGGCAGCGGAGCGGGCAGCGGGGCGGGCAGCGGGGCGGCGGGCGGCTCGTAGCGGCGGCGGCGGCGCGCGCGGCACACCACGACGCGCTCCACGCAGACGGAGGCGCGCTAGCCGCACAGGTAACGTGCGGCGACATCTTGGATAACATTGAGCTCGACAATTTGATCAAATTATAATAAATACTGTTTTTTTTTTCTCACAAATAAATGAGTAATCATCAGTGATCGGATCGATTTGGGGTCAATGATCTGAAACGTTGATGTTAATGTTGACATGCCTCCGGGATTTCTTGGTATCAGTTTTTAAAAAAGGCATATCCATATTATGCTAGCACTACCAGAGTACATCAAATCAATCTACCTACTCCGATCACTGGTAATCATGCAAGGACTTAAGTTAGTGTAACTTGAAACAATATTTGTGTGAAAAACGTGCCTGAAAAAGGCATTTTGCAAGCCTTTTGCAAGACATTTGTTAAAAATACTGAAAGTCCAAATAGGCAGATTTGATGAATTATTTGTGTTGTTATATTCAGAGATGGTTACTATTTGTTCGACTTATATTCGGTTTTATGTAAAAAATAAATACAGGGTGTCCCTAATAATAGAGTCAAGCGGTAGTCCAAAGATAGAAGAGCTTAATTTTATTGAACACAAGTATGTATAAATATCTATTGTTACCATCCTGCCATAATAATTGTGTTTTTGTAAATACTGTCGGAACTTGAACTTCCTTTACCCATAAGGCAGCATGATTGTACATTACCTTTTTTAAATTAATTCAAACTTTTAAATCCCTATTTATTGCAAATAAAGAAATTTGAATTCAAAAAAGTACTAGAAAAAACTAATTTTTTTTAAAAACTATAAATCTCGAAACAATACCCCAGAATCTATCTCTGAACTCCTGCTTTACCTATTTTTAGGAACCCTGTAGTTAAAATTTTTTTTGTCTAAATGAGGGTAACATTTAAATTTTCGAACTCGTGACATCACAAGATGGCGTCACACTAGACCTGTCGATAGTAGCGTACTGTCTGCCGCGACGGCGGTGTTATTTGTGCGTTTATTTTATGACGAATGTCGGTTGAACGCGGTGTTGTTGTAAACAACCTTATGTCATAGAGGTTAGAGTTTAATCTTATGTGACAATGCTTATTAACGATGCTCGCAGCTGAGAATTTACATCAATCTTTAGATAGACTTCGGTTATAGTCGGATAACTTCGGCTTAAAAAAGGGTCGTTTCTGTCATGTTTAAATAATTTGAATTAAACTATAAGAGACGCTTAAATCTATATGAAACTCGTCAAAACGATTAAATGAGCCCAAACTACTGAATAGTTCCATCAGGTCAGCTCAATGTTGTCAAAATAACGTATTGTCATCCCAATGTCACAGTACAGTGTCAAATTAATACGTTCTTTTTTTATATTTATGGAATCGGATTAAAAATACGAATTCAGAGCATCGATAACATGATGATACATATCGATACGATAAATTATGCATCTATCAATAGTATCAATACTATTGTTGACTTGAAATAATATCAAACGACAATTCAATATCTGCTTGGCTATCGGGTATGTATAGGCCAAATCTGTCGATAATATCAAATTTACTAAGTAATAAATAATAAATAAATCGTTTATTTGCACAAAACACGGTATAAATGGTAACATTAAGCAATAAAAAGAGCTCATGTTTCGCTAATAAAAAATAGCATGCAAATTGTATGTTATTACCTACATGAATTGCAATAATTAAAAATGTCTGGAATCAAAATTTCAATAGTAAATATATGTCAGTAAAATCGAGCTAGTTGTCAATAAATTCCTTAACACTATAGAAATTTTTGTCATTAAGCCATTCAGTTAATCTTTTTTTAAATAAGAAATTATTTAGCACTTTAAATTCATTTGGGATCTTATTATATATTCTTACGCACATCGCAAGGCAACTTTTATTATATTTCCATGTTTTGGGAACATAAGGATGAATACCATCGATATCTAAAGCGAAAAGACTTACTGTTTTGTCTGTATTATTGGAAATATTGATTTTCAATTATTATTCCATTTGCGTTATCGATTAAGTCGATGCCATCGATACTTCAGCACCTCTACTAGTTTTAGTCTATGCGTCTTCAGACTGACGTAGTTCTGATGACAGAGATATCAATTTACAGGAGCTTATGTAATGTTAAAGAATATTTCGCTATTGTTATTATTATGTATTGATGATTTTAACTACGATTGAGTATAAAATGTGATTCAAAAATATTTTAAAGGAAATGAAGCCTTAACTCTCTCTAAAGATTGATGTTTATTAATAAATTCTTGATGCTGCACCCTTATCTGACGAGGGTAAATAACATGAAATTATAAATTACCCCAATTTGTTATCGGGAGAAGAAACAACACTAGTCATTTGATCGACAGTTGATATTGTATTTTGGACCTTATTCCTTTGATGTTAAAGTTTATGGTTGAGTTTGTGCGTGCATAATTTATTATTTAAATGATACGAAACAAGAAACATCCTTCATCTTAAAGGTTAACTTGATTCGAACATCATCAGCATTTCGAAGTCCACTGTTGGGCATAGACCTCACTTATAGAACGCCACAGCGAAGGGCTCTGGGCCGTTTGTATCTTCCCGCAGACTTGATTAGGTCGTCTGTTCACCGGGTTCTGGGCCGTTTGTGTCTTCCCGCAGCCTTCATTAGATCATCAGTTCATTGGGTGGGCTTACCTACGCTGTCTTCCAATCAATACTTGATAAGTTGATATACATTCCTAAATAAAAAGTATAAGATTTTCATAAAAGTAAAACGTTAATTTTGTTTTTTGAACTGGCGAACCTTCACCAGGACATTTTACAAGTCTTTCGATGTCTCTCTAGCTCTATATTAAATCATCGACAATAGTTTTCTATTTTTGCTGAATATTGTTAGGTCTAAAACAGTCTAGATTCAACAAAACAGCAATTAAACTTTTCGAAACGTTGTTATGCCATGAGGGGGAGAGGCACCTGTTAACTTTCGTACCTACTTTATTATAGTCACAGGTTAAAGATTAAATTAAATAATACCGGAATTTTTGTCAAACAAACTAAATTACATTTCTAATTATCTGCTCCAATAATAGAACAACAGATTTTTTATTCGCTTGCGACCGCGGCTTGGCTTGCGTAATCTGGCAAGCTCAAACTTCCCCACATGTCGCCAAGCAGCAATAAAATTTACGTTGTCTTTGATGATTACTATCAGATCAACAATAAATTAGATCCGTAAACGATCAAAAGTCGCTGACATAACCCAACGGATTAGCAGGCAAGTTGCAGTGGTCTGCACTTAGCACGTAGAACTGACGGCCGATGGGGCAGAAAGGTTCTAGAATGGAGGCCGCGTACCGGTAAGCGCAGTAGAATGTCTACCCATAAGGTGAACAGACGACCTGGTAAAGGTTGCAGGAAGCCGCTGGATACGGGCCGCTTCCAGCCAATCTGGAAGTCAATAGGGGCGGCCTATGTTCAGCAGTGGAAGTCCTATGGCTGAAATGTTGATGATGATGATGATGATGAATAATAAATTATGCACGGTTATGGCATACAAAAGACACGTTCCTGTTATATTTGGTTATCGAAACGCGCGCGTCGTTACGTAAGTAAGGCTAGATGTAAGTTGTGGGTTGGTGGTTCAACGGGTTTACAATAGTAAAATAACTAAGATTGAAGATATTAGCAACAGTTTTATTTATACTTCAGGTTTGATTATTAACTTAAGCGTAACACACAGAAGGCGTGAACGGGACGGTGACGGATCGGGTCGGGAGTACGTATGCATGCCGGCTGTCTATGGGCGCCCATTTAAACGTATATTAATAGACCCGCCGTACTCCCGCCGCCGTCCCGCTCACGCCTTCTGTGTGTGTTGCGCTTTAAGCTTTGATTTGTACAATAGGAAAACTTAGTTTCTAGGGTTGACAACGTAAAATACTATGGAATAAATATAGATGTTATTTATTTAAATATTGGTATCGATATATGAAATTCATAATATTCCATAGTCGTTACTTGTCAAGGTTGGCGACGGCTACCAATTTTGTCATGTGGCACTTATTAACTTCCATGGATAAAAGTATATATTTGCCAAAAACATCAACAAAACAACAACATGATAAAGATACTGTTTCAAAAAGAAAACTCCGATGAAAATAATACTCAGAATGTGTTCACAGCTTACGTTGTTGACAACCCTACGTACTAAGGAACCTATAAATTTCGACACCCCTAAAACTAAGACAACCATTTTTATATACCATATTCTTAGTATTATAATCATCAGTTAACATTAAGAACTAATAAATAAACAAAACTAAGTTCTCATACAAAATGTATGAAAGCCTTTTGAACCACCGGCCCTAAGGTGTGTTGATGAGATATGGTCTTGTGCGGTGATGTATAAATTATTGCGCTGTATGTATGTGTACAGGTTTTTGTATTATTACTTGCGATTTTTCATATTAGGTAAACAAAAGCGCTGGTGCGATGTGTTGGGTGAGTTTTATCAAAAATAGTACAGCATTTCTTTATGCATTTAATGGTATCAAGTTCAAAATATTATCAACTAACATACTAAAATATTATTTATTATAAAATGGCCCGGTGATCTTCGTACAAAATCTAACTTAAAATAATCGCACGGTCATATTTCTTGTATGGAGAATAGACCAACTCTCTTTTCTATCGCCAAGGAAATAGCATTATAGAATTTTATCAACGAAGTACCTATCGCTTACTAGAGTTATCGTACCACTTGAAGTGCATTCCATACAAAATTACAATAAAACTTTTATTTAATCACAAACAATATTTATAAACTCAAAACGAAACTAACTTAAACGCTAACCCTAAAAGAGATAAAGAAAATACAAAATATAAAATTAAAAGTCCCTAAGAAAATTACCCATTTAGAATTCTTCAAATATGTATTCCTTTTTTTCCTAAACCACACAATAATAAGGCAACACAAAAAAAATGTCAAGCCATTCTCGTGTTCTTGTGAGACTAACGCACGGCAATATATTCTTACATTATAGAGGTATATACAGACAGACAATGCGCCACAGTTTCAAGACACCCTGGTAAAAAAAATAACTCTATAAAACTAAAAAAAATAAAAATAAGTCTGTAATATTTAAACTAAAACACAAAAAAATGCACTAACAACGGTTTTTGTTTTAAATCCACCCCTAAATGAGGGTTAAAAATAGGCAGACGAATTGCGGTAACCACTAGTCTACCTTACTAATATTATAAACGCCAAAGTTTGTATGTATGATTGTATGGCTGTTTGTTACATTTTCACACAAAAACTACTGAACAGATTTTGCCAAAATTTGGCATGCCGATACACCGTAGTTTGGATTAACACAGGATACTTCTTATCCGGGTAAGGTCAACTCAGACGAAGTCGCGGGCAAAAACGAAACCACACTCACCAACAAATCGCACCAGCTGGATACCGCTAGAAAGAGACAGGCGTTCCTCTGTCGCACTCTGTATAGTTGTCGCTTAAGTCAATGACTGGCGTGTTGGAGTTCCACACTCGGATTTAGGCTTTAATGTATGGTTTTAGACAAATTTCATTGTTGAAAGAAAATACGCGATCGAAATGTTTCGATAATGTACCACGAGGGGGCAGCATCCCGGAGGTAGTAGAATAGAATATATATTTTTTTGTTATTTGGAACAAAATTAGCAATAACATCAAATATAGAAGATTTTTAAAAAAACAATGCATTTGTGCCACGAAGGTACCCCGCTCAGTATTAATCGTGTCAGCTTAATAGCAGTATATACAAGGTGTCCCAAAAATAAAGCATAACCTTGTAACCACTTATTCTATACTTCATGGTGTACATTTTGCGAAATTCATCGACTTTCCATACAAAATTACCTAACAGCCGATTTAATTTGTATAGAAAGATAAAAAAAACATGTTTTTAAAAGTCGTAGAACAAAAGTTGTTCACTATAATGTATATGTCGCAGCAAACTGGTTAAAATAGCCTTTTGATTGCACGGCTAGCCCTTTCATTGAACAACGTCATTAAACCACACGGCTAAATGTCAAATAGCCGAATGACTGAACACAACGTTCAACAGTACAGGTAGACCGTCTACCTAACCTAACCTAGCTAGCTTGACACTTAGCTAGTTGATAGTAAATTTTAATTCATGTCAAACGCTGGTAGGTAATTCCATTATTTGTACTTCTAAATAACACTTGCTGTTGCCACCATCTTGTATACAAAATGAAACAGCGCCGCGGTGGCGGAGAAATAAACTAATTCAATGTAAAGGCGGCTTTTTAGTGAGCCGTGATGTTGAATGTTTTAAATGTCATAATGATTCAACTATAAAACTAGGCGTGTGGTTAAATGGCGGTATTTGATTAATTGGTTAGCCGCGCAATTAAACGGCTTTTTTAACCAGACGACTGCGACATGTATAATATGTGGTCACAAGGTTATCCGTCTTGTATAAGTTTAGGACGCCGTCGCTTGCGTCTTAAGCCTATAGTACATCGCCGCCGCGGAAGTTCCGCCATGACTTTTCTGTTGAATAACAAGCGAAACCGCCTGTACTAACGCATAGATTTGTCTATGATTCTATCTGTTTCTCATGTGATCAGCTCTAAAACCGGTTACATCTCGCTCGGCCGCCATTTTGTTGCGTTTGTTTTACAAGTAGTATTGTGGCAATACGATTTAACTGACTCGCGTGACGTTTCCTTATTCGAGTCACGAATCCGGTCCGTTTTTCTTTGCTTTTCGAATTGTCAAATCTTGTCATGTTTTCACAAAAATATCAGTGTATCAATAAATTGTTTGGGAGTAGCGCCCTCTATATATATTTTTTAGCAGTACCAACTTTAAAATGTATTTTCAAGGACTGTGAAATTGTCTAAAATCATACAAAATTGAATAATCGTAAGTCGATGTAGCTTGATCATTAATTTGTAGAAACTCAGAAATATGAAATAAAATAGACTTAAGATGTTCACTTTCGAAGAAGGAAGAGTATTCTTTGAAAACAATTGAAATAGTTCTGTTCGCTACTAATAAAAACAAACTAGATATTTGATTTAAAAAAACTTATCTTTAGTCTATACATTTTCACCAATAACTATTTTTCAATATATGTACGAACAAATCGATAAGTGCCCTTCACCGCATTACCTTCACATGATAAAGGAAAGACTAGTGACGTGAAAAATATTTTTGGCATAATTTTTTGGGTTTAAAAACTTTTATGTCAAAAAATAGACAAAAAAAACAAAATACGCGAGTCTTTACTATATAGAAAAATAATAATTAATGTATGACATTTTTCCAAAAAATTATGTCAAGACTAAGCAAGAATCAAATTTTGATATTGAATACGAATTTACAATAAAAATCAAAAGTAGACAGTTACAAATAGCGCAGACTAGAAACAAATAGCGAAATATTTACTAATATTAAGCAGTTAATCTATTTTTAAATCATTAAAAAAGAAATCTGCTATCGAACTTAAGATATCGATTCGAAATTTTACGATTTATTAAAACATAATTTGTATTTTTGTTTCAAAATCCAAAGTAGTTTATGTATAAGTGGTTAAGCTCAAATGGGTTTGGACATTCTACTAAAGACACTTGGCATATACGCAGTATATACAAGAGGAAGACATACAATGTTTTAAAATATCGTTTACTTTGCCACGAATGTGACATATTGACTCAAGAATACTCCTGTTTCATGAAACCAGAAGCTTTGGCATAATTTTTATTTATGACATAAAATCAACCCACCAGAGAAACCAAGAACATTAAAAAATTGAGTCAATGTCTAACCACAACTATAACCTACGCTTGTTTGTAAAGAAGTTCCTTTTTTATTAGCTAACTTTTTTTTATTTACCACCTTAACTGATTTTTAGGGGATGATTCTATTGTTTAAATATAACCACTTTTACTATGACACCATCATTGAATACCTTGTCAAAGAGTAGCACAACTCAAAATAATACATAATCGAGTTGTTGCGATTGTCGAAATCTGCGTCGAATCTACACTAACTCCAAAGACACCCGTGTACTTGAGACGTGCTACTTTTTAATATCTCATACTTCTTTAACTCCAAAGACACACATTTATTTTGAGTTGTGACATCGTGTATTTTGAGTTATGCTACTCTCTAGCGAGGTGTGCGATGTAATGTTTTTTAGATTTCGTCTTAGTAAAGTGGCTGTGTTTGAGCGGTTAAATCGTTTTCTAAAAGGAAGTTATCTAAATAAATAGGAACTTAAATTGCAATAACAGTATACAATAAACAGTAACGTAACATTATGTAAACAGTCTGACAAAAAAATCTTGTCAAATTCAGATTTTTAAAATGACTGTTGTTCATTTTATATAATATTTCAAAAGATTTGTTGTTTTTTTTCTCTGATGTATTTATGCGAATAATGTTTTATGAAGCTACATTAGCTCGATTATTTTTTGTTAATATCTTTACTGTGTCCAGTAAAACAAGATTAAAATAAACATAAATTGTCAATGTTACTTTCGATCATGAGAATTATTAGTGTAGTTTTTGAGATCGTTGTCAAAATCACTAAAATACTTGTTTGAATAAATGTTAAATGTCATTAATTTGTCAACTAATAAATTGTAATGTAGCTTATGTTAAATTAATTCCAAATGATGCAATCATTTATTTATGTAACTTTAGAATTTAACATAGTATATAAACTTTAACAAAGTTTTTGAGTCATTTTGACAGCGAGATTTACGTTTACCCTTGCTTGCGTTGATAGTTTGACAGCTGTCAAAGTCAAAGACAGCATGTCTTCGATATGAGGTTTCCATTTTTAATATATTATATATTTTGTCGTGTTTATAAAGTAGCCGGCGATGGTTAGCGTACGTGCCTTCATGCCAAAAAAAACTCATTATTACGTTTCCCTTACTACTATAAGGTTTATATTGAGCTAGAGGCGGGAATGCGGGATGCGACGCTGAAGGATATGTGTCATCAATGTTGTATGTTTGTATGTAAGTATGTATCTTGTACATTTCTTGTATTCGTATTTTTTTCTGGCAACAAGAAAGGAGACCCGAGTCGATAAAGTTGGTTAAAAAACCTTTTTTATTTAATAAAAAAAATGTGATCATGTATTCCACGGTCGTATAACAGACGAATGAATGTGTATAGTAATTTAAAAAACGCTAAAAATCACTCTTAACGCGCCGCGCGATGATTTTGACAATCGTTCCTGTCAAACTGACACCTGTCAAAAGTTACTGTCAAATAAGAATTGACGAAATCTCGCGGGCGAATCACATTTTCTAACTTTAATCATGTTTCATGTATTTTTCGTTTTATTTCCTTTCTGTAAGCTTAACTGTCTTGTCATGAGCGACTAATTTTTTTAAACTATTCCTAGACTTTGTATATCGTGTTTTGAGGTTATTTTAAATGTTTTAACCGTTTAAATTTCGTATGTTACATATTTTAATTTTTCATTAAAATATTTATTTTTATTTTATGAAAGAAAATAAGGTCTAAGAATGTAAAATTTGGTTTTGGTTGATTAACAACGTATACAGCATACGTCATTTTAAATGGTTGTTATTGTTTAAAGTAACCTTTGCTACTTATAAACAGTTTTCAATGTGAGTTAAAAATGTTGAATCTCACTGAAATTTCCTTTTTCAGTACTTCCAATATTTATTATTTGGAACAATATAGGTTTAAGATATAATAATGTCTCGACTCAAAGATTCACGCTGTTTTTGTTACTTTTTTTATAATTAAAACATGATCAGTACATATTTTAGTGTATTTTTTTGTATAATTGGAAAGCCATTAGATATATTAATGTATCGCCATTACTACGCATTTATTTTCATGTCAAAGTATAAAAACGAGAGATGAAACTTATATCCCTAAAACCCCCATTGACAAAAGAATTAATGAATCCTAAAAAAACGTACCTACGTACTGACATACCGTAAGCATGAAATGACAGACGTTCATAAGTTCCTAATTAAAAATCGATCGAAAATTACCTAAACGTAGATTTGTATTACATTTCGATCGATTCATGAATGGCGATTATTTTATAAATCACTCTAGGCCCTCCGTCATCCATAGTAATATATGCCATTTTATACACCCGGTATGTCGATAAGTAAGCGCGTTTTTATCGTAGGTATAACCTCAGCATAACTGGAAGCTTGTTTTTGAAGTATTAGAATACCAATATGCATACGAAATCCATAGAATTCAATTCCTGGTAATTCGTATACGGTTTATGCAAATCTGAATTGTAATGCTTCAAAAATAAGGTTTCTAGTCCATTGATTTAAAATTAGAGTGAAAGTTTTAATTTCTTTTTTAAAGAATACAGATTGATTATATAAAGAGACTGTCTAAATATCTATTAAGGCTTTTTAGACTTCATTCATGAATGATGAATGAGAAGACAGATTGTGTCATTCGTTCATCTTTAGTTGTCAGACGATTTGTGCGACAGAGACAGTGCTCTACAAATTTACGAAAGGTCATTTGTTTGTGGTATTTCTAATTTGTCTATACTTTTTCTTTTATTTATTTTCTACCTTAAGTTATCTAAAGTATGGCTCGACAAGAAATATATGATCCTTCGCGATGTTGCGAACCTTTTTATTTTAATGACAACACCATCTTTTAGGCCGCGACTGGATGCCTCGCTTAGTGCCTAGCACTGAGGCAACGGGCATGTTATTACAATGGACTATTTGATTTGTCAATGTCACTTTGAAAGATGTGGCAGAAATGTATGGGTTTGACACTGGGTTTAAGAAGATGGCGAAGTTAAAAATTGATTTTTTATTGCTTTTCTCATGACAAGGCTCATGTATTTGCTGTCGGGCTTTTTATTTTGTAGTAATTTGTAAATAAGTTTTCAATTTATCTATGTCTGCATTGAAATCTGTTTATAAGTTTTGTTTATGTATCGTTGCCTATCACATAGACTAAAAATCAAACTACATCATTTCTGTACAAGCTAAGTTGATAACTTTGATTAAGTTATTTTTTTGTCATTATAAAAATTACATTACTATAATTTTGACCGTTATTTCTTAATATTACCAATTATCTATGCCATGTATGTAACAACTCTGACATTTTGTTATTTTTATAAAGGCAACACTGATCAAATCACAAACCAGTTGTCAAAAAATGGTAACTTTTTTTTTTCTGTCACTGGTTTTAACGTATGTCATGTCTTGTAATAGAAACGGTATATAAACAAAGGTATGGTATATGAAAACTGCATTTATATAAATAAAAATAACGCTTGGTGAGTGCGAGTGACTCTGTGTCAAACGTATTTAATTAATTGATTAATATTATTATTGAATATTATTAATGTACGATAGTTATGAATAAAAATGATTTTTAAGCCTTTATCGAGTGGTTTTATTACTACTTACTACCCTATACAGGGTGTAACGAAAAGGTGAAATAAAACTTTAAGGGGTTATTCTACGGCTAAATTACATCAACCTTTTCTATGGGACCAACATCAAAATCTCAAAAAAAAAATTGACGTTTCCATACAAACTGATGCCAGCTGTTCGCGTTTTAGTATGGGAAAGTGTTTTTTTTTTTTGCGATTTCGATGTTGGTCCCATAGAAAAAGTTGATGTAATTTAGCCGTAGAATAACCCCTTAAAGTTTTATTTCACCTTTTCGTTACACTCTGTATATCATTTGAATATTAATAAAGACGGTCAAAGAACTTACCAATTGTCATGGTTTTGAAATAAGGAATCAACATTATAATACAATTTACCAGAAAATGAATTTCGATAGACGGGTCTCTTAATCAGTACATCTTAAAAAAGTTTATTTATTTATTTAATAGGAGCAACCAACAAGTCTTACACCAATGATACAATTAACAAGTAACAAGTTTAAAATATGAGCTAAGTGTAGATTCAGTTACAGGCTGCCACGACTTGCAAATGTTTGTTGTGTTTTGTTTAATTATTTTGTGATTTGACACAACCGATAATTGAACCCGGTACCCATTGCATAAATGTGCATCACCACGCTAACATCGGGTCGTTATTTTATTTTACTACTAAAACTTGTAATATTGTAAAGGATGGTCCCATCCACAGATTATTGTCAGACACTACATGAAAAGAAATAAATATTTTTCATTTTCATTTCATTTTTTCATTATGGCAATCAGCAATTTTGAAATTTAAATGCATTTTTATTTGTCAGTCTGGTGGTCGGGTCTTGGTATATTGGCTTCTGCACTGAGACAATCCCGGCAAAAAAAATTACTTACCACCAAATACTGAGAAACAGAAGTTAAACTGCATCCAATGCGCGCTACAGCATCCTTGAAACAGCTGGACGAACGCGAGCTATATGCTTGAGCGCGCATTTAAAAAAGCTTAACTTCTGTTTACCCATGACTATTATGTATTCTGTGCTGATACCTTGTAACTTAAGGATGTTATTTCATTTCCAGTCTATGATAAATTGGTTACTAGAAAATGTAGACCGCAGTGACGAATTAGAATTCTGCCCGCATGTACTTATTTTCTTTTTATTTATTGATAACAGCACATTGCTGTACAAAACGAATTAATGGGTAACTAGCGGATGTATACAGGGTTATTAGTAAAACATCAACAACCTCCTAGGGGCTGATTCTGGTGCTCAAATATAACAACTTTATCTATGGGACAAATTTTGAAATCGCAAAAAAAACACCCCCATACTAAGCCGCCGACCAGCTGACATCAGTTTGTATGTTTATCGCAACTCCATCCTTAATAGGCCGTCCTAGAAATCGTCGTATTTCCGTACATTTTGTTCTCTGATTATAAAGACGTGAATAATAATTGAAACAAAATAACAAGTGATTTTACAAGATTAGTTTTTATTCTTGCATGTAGCGTGAATAGATTTTTCATATCATTTCAAAAATAAAGGCAAATCACCAAAATAAATACCCTTATTTCATAAAAATCACGTTCGAGTTACTTTTGAACATCGGTTTACAAGAGACTACACAAGTTATCCTGAAAATTCAATTTTAACATTTAATTGAAGATATGGTCTACTTGCACATAGGTTGAATACTTTTATTACTTTCTTACAAAAAATAGCAGAAAAAAAATGCTGAAATAACATAAAATTTTAAAAATGTTCATTCAAATATCATTTATTTTTCTATCGTTATTAATAACTATTATAAGATTTAAACACTACACAATAATCTTCAGGTATACTTTTAAAATAATATAATTTTTATTTTATGTAAAAAACAATAAATTAAGTAGTAGACTTAAGTCAAAATTAACTATAAAATCAAGCGCGCAAAACCGATCGTTTTTCAAACCTAGGTAGGACGACCACTACCTAATAAATTATCAATATTGTAACAATCTTGTAATGTAATCTTTTCTATATTGTCTCGGGTCTGGGTGTTGTGGTACCGTCGTTGTTTCTGATTTCTGTAACACAAGTGCTTCAGCTACTTATCATAGGATCAGAGCAATGTATGTGTTGTTGTCCAATATTTATTATTATTTATTTATTTTATAATGGATCAACATTGTTGACGCTTTATCCCGCATCATAGACGCACATAAGCATAGAACTGTATTTCAATTTTGCACTGAAAAAAGGTGCACGGCCTCTTAAGGCTTTGTCAGGTTGAGCAACAATGTTCTAAAGCCAATTGCTGTTGTCCTATGTGTACAGAGTGGCCAGAAAAGTGACGTCTAAAAATTTTTTTTTAGGTGCCTGGTGTTGAGAGGTATCTGAATCATCCCTATGTATGTTCTACGATTTTTCGTAGTTTTCGAGTTACGATTTTTTTTAATAGCCTATGAAGTACTACTTTCGCATGTTAAGATTATTTTGATGAAAAAGGGTTATTATACTGTTAATGACTATTTAAATGACAAAAATGTCTGGAATTAAATACTGCCCTGCTCGCACAGGTAATCATTATTTTCTTTTCCTTTTTTTTTTGTGGCAGCTAGTGGTGACTGAGTTTGTTCCGGCGTTTCTTCTCAGCACTTGCCAGATTGTCTGTGTCTTGTCTCGAAGCGCTAGTAGGGCCCAAAAAATAAGGAGCCATGTTCTGCCCCATATGGGCCAATAATGTTATTATTGACGTTCATAAGTGGCAGTTTTCTGCCCTAAACTGAATAAATGATTTTTGACTTTGACTTTGACTTTTGTATTATTATTATGAAAGCTTAGAGTCTAGCGCATTCTCTGAAGCTACTTAGAAACTAAAAAAATATCAGTTTAGATTTTTAATTTTAAGTTGAAAATTTAAATGGTAACTCACTTAACATAAATTCTCAACTTAAATCAATTTTGTAGTAACATCCATTAAAGTTATGAGACTGTTAATTTTATGCATAAATGCACAGTTCATAGAGATTAGCTGCAAGAAAAAAATCGAAGAAACCTACTTTTTTTATGCATTGCAAAAATTCATAAAAAAAAATTGTAACTTGAAAGCTACTAAAAATCGTAGAACATACATAGGAGTGATTCAGATACCTCTCAATTCGAGGCACCTAAAAAAATTTTTTGACGTCACTTTTCTGGTCATGTAAAAGATTAAGATAAATATATATTTTTTGTGCAAAATATAAACATGGCATGTGATAAATTATATTCTGATGTTAGTATTATTAGTAAGTATCATCATGTCTTACCGATATTCGACATGCAAATATTTCGTGTTAGATAATTAAAAATAAAAATTATGAGGTCATTTATAAAATAATTATGTCAATGAGAAAAAACAGTCAAAATGTATAATTTGGAAAATGAATAATATTTACCTATGTAAGTAATATAATTAGTCATTCGCCTCCATCCAACTTAATAAATTAAATAATGAATAGCCGGGAATGTTTTTGTAGGTGAAAAATAAAATGACTATGGTATGAGTCAGTTTCATGAATGTCCTCATGCATTATAGTTTGCAAGTCTTATATTTATATGCAATTGTTTTCAGTAACATAAATGTGTCATTGAATGTCGTAGAACTGTTGTACTTATAAGAAGATAATTAAATCAGTGATACGCTATTTTTTTTCTGTTCGAAGTTTTTGAACTGTTTTGTATGGAGCCTGGCTTACCTAAAGTTGGAAGTAACCTAAGATAACGTTATTTTGTTGTACACCTATGTAACATACGCCAATCGATAGAGAAAATAAATATTAACAAACAACGAATACCTACTTTATGACAAAATGTCGTAAATGATTATACTTTGTATAATTTTAGTTTTGTTTTTTATTTTATTTGTGTAAATTGAATATGTAAATAATAATTAATATTATTGCCGTATTATATTATTAGTGCCCTGTGGGGATGGCCGTAAAGAATGCACTTCCCCACCGCCAACAGAAGGCTTGTCGTAAGAGGCGACTAATTCCTGTAGCACGAGACAAGCAGCAGCGTCTTCGTGCGAAATTTATTTAAAAAACTGTGCTTGCCAACCCGCCCGCCAAGCGTGGTAGTATTGGCAATCAGCAGCAATATGTTCAGCAGTGGACGTCCAACGGCTGAAATGATGTTGATGATGATGAATCAATATTACATATTTAAACTAAAAATTAGGTACTTGCAACTTTAGGTACGCCAATTTGGTTCGATGCCTAGTAACACATTTTTAACTATGTATGACGTCATACATTTCTATTTTGGTAACGTAAGTACAGTTTCGGTAGGTAAGTACCGATTTTATTGATACCCTCATTTATCAAAGTACTGAAACGAAATTTGGTCTGTAAGAGCCTGCGCGCACTGGAGACTTTTGTCGCTGCGACTTTTTTGTCACTCATATGAACTTCTTTGATATGTCTTGAATATCTCGAGATATCCAAAGATTTTATATGAGTGACACAAACGTCGCAGCGACAAGTCTCCCGTGCGCGCACACTTATGGTTACATTTGCTCGCCGCGCCCCCCGCTCGTTTTCACCCACCCGCTAGCGCCCTCTCCCGCACCCCGCGCTCAGGCCCCGCACGTCAGTTCATATAATTTCAGTAAATAAATAAAATAAGGGTTATACAACTTTAGAAAAGGGATATTATCGGTACAGGAATTAGTCCGGTATTAAATGTCAGTATTGATGTTTTTACTGGAACTATATAGATATATTATAAATATAAATAGATATATTATAAAGATTGGACACCATCACATACATTGCTCTGATCCTATGATAAGTAGCTTAAGCACTTGTGTTACAGAAATCAGAAACAACAACGGTACCACAACACCCAGACCCGACACAATATAGAAAAGTTATTTTTTCTACATCGACGGACCAGCCCCCTTAGCATGACCAATAAAACACGATATGATATGATATGATAATCGACACGAACTGTAAAAATATGATAGATATAGCCGCCATTTTGATTTTTTATCGAAACAGCGGTCATAATATGTGACGTCACCGGCACGGCGTTTCAACATGGCGGCTATATATATCATATTTTTACAGTTGGTGTCGATATATCGCTATATCATATCATATCATATCGTGTTTTAGTGCTCATGCTAGGGGGGCAGGAATCGAATCCGGGACAGAGATAGCGGCACCAAGTCCGGTATGCTCGCCTCTCGGCTACGGAGGTCGTCTAGATAGATTCTGCTGCTGGCAGCGGATGGACAAGAATAGCTGAGGATCGGGCTCAGTGGCGCCGTCCATCAGACCCAGCAGTGGGCTGACGTGGGCTGATTATAATGATGATGCTAGATATGTATGTAAATGTAATTTACAGTAAGTACAGTATTAATAATTAATACTTGAACCCAAAAATACAATTACTATAGTTCGTAATTCGACTGAAAATGGAAGAAACCACTAAATCTTTTTTAATTCTATTTTCATTCGCTACGAACGTTTTGATAGTTTTACGTAAAATTACGAGAATACCGTTTTAGATAGTAATGTTACTAGTAGAGTAGACAGACACTGGATTGCGACTGGATTCTGAAGCTGCAACATCAAGCCAAGGTCACCTCACCATATTCTTGCGATATCTTCAATATATATATTTAAAAATATATTATATCGTCAATTATACAGAGCTGATGATCTTAGAATCATTATAGCGTTAATAACTAAGAACACTCTTGGGACTGATCCAAACCTGCAGCTTTTAACCAAATAAATACTAAATCAAAATTGGTTCATCCGTTTGGGAGCCATAGCTCACCATAATGCCACAGACAGATAACAGTTAATTTTAAGCCGACTTCAGAAAAGGAGATTCTCACTAGCCTAATGGTTAACGGGCAGTGAATGCTTCATCACGTAAGTCCACTTTTTGCACGATTTTAATCTGCGCAATAAAGATAAAATAAATACAAATGTTATTATAACCTTTAGCGTCTCTTTGTTTTGTTTTTTTGTTGGGGGTTAAATACAGGGTGGCCTCACTGTATTCTAAGTTTCAATATCATAAACCTGACGCTTTATTAGGGTTAAAACAAATAGAGTTTGGCTATGGTGGTGTTAGCAGGGATCGGAAACCGGTTATTTTTCTATGGAACCTTAACCGGAATAATAAAGGTTTTCGCTATATTAACTATCACATACTCCAAATGCCGACTTAAAAGCTATGGCAAATTTAGTTTTATGGTCAAATCTTTACTACTACTATCAAATAGTAGAAATGGGTCTTATACATTCAGAAATAAATGAGACATGGACCTTCTTAATATTTGATTTTTTTCCTTAAAAAAATTAACTACTTACTATAGAATCAGAGTAATGTATGTGATGTTGTCCAATATTTATATGATTATTTATAAAGCACAAATTAGTTAAGCAGGGAATCCTTTATTACATAAACTAATTATAATTCTACACAGTAGCCTACTTATTAGCAACTACTTTACTTACTTAAGCCGAAAACACCTACGACCGAAATTTTATACTGACGTCATTTTCTACAAACTTAATAAACATAGAAATAAATCATTACCTTTGTTTATTTTTCATTTACGTGCAAACCCCATTATTAATGTGTGTTGAATGCTCCCTCACACAAATGATTTACAATAATTAAAAATACACTCTTTGTGTTATAAAATAAAGTGTAAGTTTTTAACGAATTATATTGTTTTTACATATTTAATCGCGTCAATAGATTTCAGTGTGCACAGCTGAACAAATGACATAAATATTCTTTTATTATATTTCTCGAAGCTGATGGAACTTATTTGTTAATTTTATATATCTTGTGCAGTTGTTTCTTGGGTTCTATGCTTAGATGTCGTCGGCTCGAGACAAAATGTTAGCCAAAGTATTTGTTGTGACTGTCATCCTCAATGCCTGCTGGGCTGGTAAGTTAATTTAAAATGTTAAATAAATGTCCACATTAAAAAAAACCTTATACAAAGAGATATTACTAGGCGATTATTTAAACGATAAGAGTGCATTAAAAGAGCTAAAGATAGCTCGCTCTTACTACATGTCTTGTAACTGTATTTCTTGCAAAAAAGGCTGACAAAGGTGACTAGTTTGTTGCGCCGTTTCTTCTCATCACCAGCCGATATGTAGTCCCGCCCGAAGCGGTGGTAGGGCAAAGCTATATATTGGGACGTGTATAAGTGCCCCGAAAAGGGCCTATATCTATCTATATATATATACATAGTCAGGTCATAAGTTCTGTCACACAATAAAAACTTTTGAATTTAGAATGCTGGCCACAAAAAAATTATTGAATTCGAATTATAATCGCAATTATATTATAATTAGCATCTAAGTCATGTGCAATGCAATAAATAATAATAATAATAATAATTTCGAATTTTTCATGAAAATAAAAATGTGTACTTTTTAGAATTACACACACTTAAAGAAGACCGCGTCGCGGTTATTGCGTTGCATCGCTGCGGTTACGCGCCAATTCAGATTTTCGACTTACTGAAAAATTTGAATATAACCAAAAGATTCGTTTATCGTAGCATAAAACGATACAATGAAGACTCTAGTGTAGATGACAGGTCAAGAAGTGGTCGCCCTCGCTCTGTTAGGACTCCAGCAGTGATAAAAGCTGTGAAGACGCGAATTCAAAGAAATCCCATACGTAAGCAGAAACTGTTGGCCCTTCAGATGGGGTTAAGCAGGACCACGGTGAAAAGGGTGTTAAATGAAGACTTAGGGCTTAGGGCATATCGAAGAAAAACAGGACATCGTTTGGACGCTCGTTTAATGGACCTGAGACTGAAGAGATGCCGCGCTTTGTTGAAGCGGTACGCGGGAAAAAAGCATCGGGAAATTCTTTTTTCGGATGAAAACATTTTTACCGTGGAAGAGAGCTACAACAAACAAAATGATAAGGTGTACGCACACAGCAGTGAAGAAGCTAGCAACCGTATTCCGCGTGTCCAACGAGGTCATTTTCCAACCTCGCTCATGGTTTGGTTGGGAGTCTCTTATTGGGGCTTAACTGAGGTATATTTTTGTGAGAAAGGCGTAAAAACGAATGCAGTTGTGTATCAAACAGTCCTCAAGAACCTTGTAAAACCCGTTTCTCATACCATGTTTAATAACAGGCACTGGGTAATCCAACAAGATTCTGCGCCAGCTCATAGAGCGAAAAGCACACAAGACAGGCTGGCGGCGCGTGAAATCGACTTCATCCGGCACGAAGACTGGCCCTCCTCCAGTCCAGATTTGAGTCTGTTAGATTTCAAGATATGGCAACACTTGGAGGTAAAGGCCTGCTCAAAGCCTCATCCTGATTTGGAGTCACTCAAGGCATCCTTGATTAAGGCAGCCGCCGATATTGACATGGACCTCGTTCGTGCTGCGATAGACGACTGGCCGCGCAGATTGAAGGCCTGTATTTAAAATCGCGGGGGTCATTTTAAATAAACTTTATTACTATATGAATCTATGTTTTATTAAGTTTATTTTGCTATATAAATGGTTACATAAATAATAACCATGTCTAAATTATTTCATATTACACATGTGACAGAACATGACCTGACTAGGTATAACAAAGTCGGGTTAGTTACACCATTTATAACTCGAGAACGTCTGGACTGATTTTTATTATGTTTGATTTGTTCGACCTGTCGCCACCCCGAGTAGCATGACTAATAGTAATAACTATTAATACAACGGAAAAATTCACGGAGAAAAAAGGGACGAAAAGGCGGTACAAATTTCGCCGGGACAGCTAGTACTGAACAAATGACTATTATCAGTAACTTAACAGCATAATATATGTGTGACGTCGCACAGAAATAAATATGGTGTACTTACTTCCCGAAAATTTCTGTTAAGTAAGTACCATAATATAAAGCTATGACGTCATACAGAAAAAAGTTGTTCCCATAATTATACCGGTATACAGTCTCAGCTTACGATAGTTTACGTGGTATAAATCTAAACATACCAAGATTCTGATCCGAATTATTCCGAGATATATATAGGTTTCGAAATCGATCGTATTAATCGATCAGAATACGATTATTCGGGTATTTTTTTTAATTGTGGTAAATAATGCTGATGTTGATATTAATAACACATAGTATCTAGTATTTTAAGCAAAATTGTATACAACATTGTTTTTTTCTATTAAAAAAATGAAATAAACCTACAACCCTGTATTTCCTGCGCAGTGCCCAAGACAGGTAAGGTGAGACCTTGCTACTTGAACGACTACAAATGCATCGGCGAAAACCTGGCTGCCAACTCGAAGTGTAACAAGAAAGTCGCTGGGTCGATTCCCGAGCTGTACACGGTGACAGACCAGCACTTCGAGACTCCATACTTCAATGCTTCGTACACTGACAACGTTCTGATCGTGAGAAATCACAATAAATGCGTCGTTTCTGAGTTTTTGTAAGTATATACCAATAAATAATATAATATTGGACAAGAATGAGAATAAATTTTATTTATTTGGCACAAAAACACATCATAATTAGTGACATTATGTACATAAAGAAAGAAATGTGCCAAAAAGGGTCCATCAAGGGACAACATCACATGACGTTGCATCATGATCCTAAGGTAATAGAACCCAGGACCTCAGAGATGGCGACGCCAAGTTAAGCGTGCTCCGACTTAGAGATTGATATAGTCTTGGCTGCCTTACCTTCAAACATCAACCTACCTAGTCCTACCTAACTAGGGGCTGATTCTGGTGCACAAATACAACAACTTTTTGCATAGGACAAACATCGAAATCGCAAAAAAAAACTGTTTCATACAAACTGATGTCAGCAGCGATTTCGATGTTGGTCCCATACAAAAAGTTGTTGTATTTGTGCACCAGAATCAGCCCCTAGGAGGTTGTTGATGTATTAAAAATAGCCCTGTGTAAGTAGGTCAAATTTCATCAAAATCCGTTTATTTATTGTCTTTAAAGCGCGTGAGTGATACAAACATTCAAATTTTCACATATTTAATATTGGGAAGATACGCATTGTTAATCTACGTATCAAGTTTTATTTATTAGTATGGATTTCATTGCACTTTAAACCTTATTGCAACGGAATAAGTTACGAAGTGCTTACATTTATTAGGGATGACGAATTACTTTTTTCGTCTTCGTCTATCGGGTATATTATCAAAAAGTATTGGACACGTATTTTTTCTTTTTTCACTTAATCAAAACATTACAGAGATATGTATATTGATTTGAAAAGTCGCATGATATCACATACCTACAACTTTTACTTAGAATTGACGTCACGCCACTCCGCCCCACTCCTGAGGCCCAATTCCCGTAATTTGACAATAGCCGCAATCCGGTGTCGATCCGCTCCCAGTAACATTACGATTACAAACGGTATTCTCGTAAACCCAAAAAATGCTATTTATAGTTTGTAATGCGAATAAAAATGGAAGAAACCAAAATTAGTTTTTTTTTCTCTATTTTCAGCCGTATTGGAATAGTTTTGATGATATTATATCAAATTAAAAGTTCACGAGAAAACCGTTTGTGATTTTAATGTTACTGGGAGCGGATCGACACCGGATTGCGACTATTGTCAAATTACGGGAATTAGGTCTCTAAACTTTGACGCATTTATCTTTGTCATATTTTTGGTCGATTGACAAAAGAAAAAATAAAAGTCCATTAGTTTTTGATATTCTAACTGATGAACTAAATATTTCATTTTCTTTACCTAGTCGTCTTCTTTGCTCGTTCGTGACTGTACAATATTAAATTATATTTTTCATCTCTATTAAGCGTGAACATAGACAAAGACAGCTCCGTCCTGTCCGTGGACTGCCCGAACCTCGACCTGGAGTCGAACCGGACGATGGTTCAGCACCACTCCCTGGGAGAGGACACTGAGTACAACTACCACGTCAGGGGGGAGTACCGTGAGTACCAAATCCTTTATTTAATAGTAAAGGGGTGATGAAATCTTATATTATTATATTATCATTTCAGCTATAGGACGTTCACTGCTGAACAGAGGCCTTCCCTAATGACTTATCATCAGGGGGATTGCCAATACTCGCCACGCTTGGCAGGCGGGTTGGCGAGCGCAGTTTTTTATAAAATTTCGCACGAAGACGCTGCTGCCCGTCTCGTACTACAGGAATTTGTCGCCTCTTACGACGGCCTTTACGGCCGTCCCCACATGGCACACTTATTTATTAGTAAAGGAGTAATTCTACTGGTCAAATTCAGCAACTTTTCTATTGGACTAAAATCTAAATTCACTTTCTAAAACCATTTAGTAGTAACTGACATCAGTTTGTAAAAGTTTTTTTTGCAGATTTCGATGTTTGTCCTATAGAAAAAGTTGTATTTTAGCATTAGAATCACACCCTGGAAGGAAGCAGCTAATAAATTAGAATTATTTTACAGTTTTGTAAAATTAGCACAAAGTTAGAATAACCTTTAATATTTGGGCAAAAAAGCTGTCTAAACAATTATTATAACAAGCTGATTTGTTTTATTTATTCGTACCACTAACAAGGTTACACCACCATACAATTAATATGCAAATTTAATTTAATTTCAATTAAATCGAATTAGTTTAGTTACTATCTCGTTTAGTAACCAGTCTCCCTAGCATGACCAACAAAACATGTTTTGGTGGTCATGCTAGGGGGACTAGATAGTAGAGATGGTGAAAAAAAAATCTGGTCATTTGTACCAAGTATGGCGACCCTTCGGGGGTCTAATTACATATTGAAGAAAAGGAAAATGAAGTTCATAGTGCTGGTACCGGCGGCCCGATCGTGTTTGCGTTAATCGAACGTGTATGAATGACGAGTGTCGAACGATTTGTAACACAAAAAATCTTGTATTTTCCGATAGTCGATAAAAAAAGAAGTAGGCGATAGTAGCTGCGATGGGACCGCAACAGGGGGTTTAGGGGGGAGGGAAGGAACTTACAGCTTTTATAAAATGAGTAAGGTCTGGCGATCACGGGCTTTTGCTCTATTTATTAGAGTATTTTAGTCAATGACTGAGCGTAGCGTATTCTAAGTCTATGTCAATGACAATAATTGGTTGATGCTAATGTTTGTTTACATTTTCAACACACAACGCCTTACGCCATCTCTTGGTTGCTTGTAAAAACTAAAGTTCTAACTTTGGTCTCGGACAAATCTTGTATTTCTAAAAATTGTCTCTGTTCTAGCTCTCGTGAGACTGACCACCAACCTGAAGCACGCTGACCACGCGGATCTGTGTACAGCCTACGTCTTCGGAGATGTTACAGCTCTGCCCATCTTCAAGATTGACCCACTAGGTAAATGTTATCTATACAAGCCCCCCTGGCATGATTACCAAAGCACGATATGATATGATATAGCGATATATCGGCTATATCTATCATATTTTTACAGTTGGTGTCGATATTTCGCTATATTATATCATATCATATCGTGTTTTAGTGCTCATGCTAGGCAGGCTGGTGCGGCGAGGCGGGAGTTAAGCGAGCGCAGCGAAGCGCGAGCGAAAAACATAAAAATTGAATAGTTATTTATGTTTTTCTATTATCAATAAGTTTTGTGCGTTGGTTCATTCTTAAAGTTGTTAGTTATGTTTCGATATGATTTTTAATTTCTAGCTCGTCACTACTTGTGAAGACCTATAAGTGGTTTAATAGTTGCCAATGGAAAATGGAAATAGTTTTAACCTACTTCTAACTGACGTATCGATTTTAACATCGCACACAAAATTTACGCTCTTTAATTAGGTAGTTTGCATTTAATTACTAAGCAGGGCTGTTTAATGACAATAGATAAGGTGAAAACAAATTTATTCAGCAAACAAACCCGTATTACACGCGTCCTAATTTTTATTAGAAATTAAGGAAACCGCCATTTTCATTTGAGCTACTTAATTAGTAGCTAGAGAATTTTCATAAGTGTGTAGATTTTAATTTATTCATCAATGAGACATAAAAGTACTGAAAGATATACTAAATATCCAACATAAAAACATGCCTTGTTTTCAGTCTTCAGTTTTACATTAGAAACCTTCCACTTTCCCCTTTCTTCTTATCTGTCCTCTACCTGAAGGTTGTCTGGAAGAGATCGCTTTTAGCGATAAGACCGCCTAAATTGTGCATCTTTCTGTAAACACAAATTGTAACTTCTTTGTATGGTGTACAATAAAGAGTATCTATCTATCTATCTATCTTCCCCGCACGCAGGCGACAACTAAAGTTTTATTCTAATCGGATAAATGATTTAGAAACACATAGAAGACAAACATTGTTGTGGTGTTGCTATCTCTGAGGTCCTGGGTTCGATTCACGGTCGGTCAATGTAGAAAAATAACTTTTTATATTGTCTCGAGTCTGGGTGTTGTGTTACCGTCGTTGTTTCTGATTTCTGTAACAACTAGCTTTTATAGCTGCTTACCATAAGATCAGAGCAATGTAATTATTTACTTTAAAATATTGCAAGTGCGCTAACAGATACTCCAAAGCACACACATTGTCAATTTAAAAAAACAAAAACAATCCTAATCTATTTACAAAGTAGCCTAAGGAATTGGCAAACAAATCGACGTCTTTGACGGTTTTAGTAATCTTATTTAATAAAGCTAGTACCCTAGGAGTCGCATGTGATATTGACGAATATTTATTTATTTATTTTTATTATTTAACTAGATGTAGTCAGCGTCATCATTCGCCTGGTCTTCAATTCACATCAGAAACTTTACCCGAGCGTCCTCTAAAGATCTTACCAAAGTTTTATCACAATCTGATAAATAGGAGTACATACAAACTCAAAAATCATTTTTATGTAGGTATTCAAGGTGTTAAATAAAAAGCAGACTAGACAAGTAAAGAGTATAATCCAAAAGAATTTGCATAAGATACAGTGTCCGCACACTTGGAAGGTTATGAAAGGAGACTTCGACGAAGCATAGATGTTCGCTCGCGAACCGAACGTCGCTCGCTGATATTCGCCGCCATTTGGCGATCCTTGTTCACATGCTCTCTTCGTCTATGGAACTATTCCTGTGGCTGGAAACCTACTGTTACAGCACTTACCTTAAAGAGTAGAAATGTCATATGATTTGTTTGACATTTTCCGCCATTTTTTAATCTGTATCTGTACTATTTTTTTATGGGCGAGAATTGACAGGACTTGTCATTTCATACTAAAAGTAAGTGAAAAATTACTTACGTGTCTCGGAGAATGATGGTTCATATTGGTTGTGTGCTCGATGTGTTACACCAACCACAAGTGACATTTGTTTTTTTTACAGACAAACCAACAGCGTCGTACCTTTCCCGCGATTTATCTTTCCTGAATATCTACGAACGGGAGACTTTCTTTTACCGAGCGCGCCATCTGTTGAAGTACTTCGTCAACTCATACATTTGCGATTTTGGGTGTAACTAAATGATTGATTTAATGAAAATATGTAAAAAAAAAAAACATTTTTGTACTACTTAAGTAAAAAAATATATCGAGGCTTTAAGGTTTTTACGTAGTAATTGTAAATTGTAAACATTATTTCTTACTAAACAAATATTCTAGTTTAGAACCCGGATTAAAGAATTAAGAAATCGTGAAATACATTCCAAGTTGGTCAGCAATCTTTATTCATGGTTTATGCCTTGTATTATTTGGAATGATCAGAACCATGTTTTACTTAATTTTTCTTTGGTGTGATGGATATGATATTAAAATAAATATAAAACAATTAGTATTTTATTAAACTAGCTTCTGCCTACAACTTCTTGGGAACTTTCTTCGATTTATTCCTATCAGTGGTAAGTATCTAGTAAAATATAAAACATGTATTCATCAAAACCTTTTAGGGGCTGATTTTAGTGCTCAAATACAACACTTTTTTATGGGACCAATATAATAAACATATTATTATAAAAAAAATAAAAGCCGACTTCAAAAAACTAACACTTCGTCGGTGCCAACGAACACATAGAATCTCTCATCGACTGGCACCGACTCCAAAAGTAACTGATTAGGTGCTTAAGTGTTAAGATTAATTTTAGCGATTTAGTTTTTTGAAGTCGGTTTTAATTTTTTTATAAAATTAACTTATTTCATCTATTTTAAGGATAAATCCTAATCAAAACAAATCTTACGAGTGCTAACATAATTTAACTGCTGAACACCGATTTCATTTCCTATTTTTCTACCGTTACTAAGGACATTTAAAATGTTTTATTATTCTTTGAAGTATAAGCTTTTCACTAAAAAAAAGAATCATTAAAATCGGTCCACATTTGGCAAAGATATTAGGTAAGATAGATACTAAAATCAGTTGGCGTGGTACAGAGTTCATGCTATGTTTGATAATTTTCTTATAGATCCCATCATCAGATTTAACCAAATTTATATGGGACCATTCTGAAAGTATTACCTTTAAACAAAAAAATTATTATCGAAATCGGTCAACGTAGTAACGAATGATCGCTAAACATACATTTTAAAAAAACCGACGAATTCAGAACCTTCCTACTTTTTAAGTCGGTTAAAAACCAATTTATTTCTGCTAATAGGCCTACATTAAGCTGTTTGACACGTCAAACACGTGTTTTAAGAGTGCATCTCCAGCTTCAGTAGAACGTCTACCTTTCGTGAAACCGCATTGATTGTTAAGCAACAATAGGCTAGTTTCCTGGGTCAAAAAAAGATTATTCTATTTAGCCCGTAAGTTAGATTATTAAAAAATATTGGACCCATATTTTGTCTTTTGTCAATCAAACAAAAAATAACGAAGTTAAAGCGCATCAAAGTGAGCACGTGACGTCACGCCTTGCTAAAAAGTGTCGCAAGGCGTGACGTTATGCGGAGCTTTAACAGGCTATATCTTTATAATTTTTTGTATGATAAAGAAAAGGAAAAATACGTGTCCAATATTTTCTGTTAATTCATCTGACGGACTAATTAGATTTTTTTAGGAAACTAGCCCATTTATTGAGGACAAAGCAAGATAAAAGACGATTAAACTTACTTTTTCCCGTGGCGTTGTCTTTAGTTTTGACTAACAGAATTCCACTTGAAATTATCAAAGGTTTTGAAATAAATAGATGGTATTTTAATTTGGTAGGAAAGCAGGCCTTCAGCACACACCATAAAACATCAAATAATTTTTACTACATTATTGACGACATAAAGCACATTCGCTATGTGCAAAGTGGGTGGTGGGGGCCGTCAAATCGATCGCAGCACGCAATGTAGCAGAAATGTGAAAAAAAACTCTGGACTGTCATGTGTCAAATTGCTATATTTCCATAGAATTACATACTAACGTTATTCAGTATTTTTAAGTGAAACGAGTTCTGTTATAAAGTGTAGAAACAATGGGAAAAACAGTTCGTACATGTTTTATTCGTTTCCAACATCAAGATGGAAATTGGAGCAAAGAAATAAATGGATAGCAGCTATGAAAAAAAAAGTTTGTAGGGAATTTGTGTTACAGACGTTTGTCTTATGATCACAGCTCTTATTAAGTAGCTTTGTCTGTTGGTTCTGAGCTCTTCAAAATCTCTTACACGCTGTGCTAATACTATTTTTTTCCCTTTTTGCACATTTTGAGGTTGGAAAGTTATATCATGTTGTATTGATTTAAATCCCGTAGGTATTATAAAATTCGTATTTTAATTCAAGTAAGAAAATCACTTATTATAATATTATAACTTTTTAGATATTTTCATCTAATTTCGAAGAAAAACAATCTGAAAATCATTCTCAAACCATCCAGTTGCCATAATTTGAGACTCAAGTCCACAATAATTGTGGTCACTAGGGGCGCTGTCATCGCGCACACAGCGATATGAAATGTCATATGATTTGTTTAACAAAATTTTTAATTTTTATCTTTATCTGTGCTGCTTTTGTATGAGCAAGCGTTGACAGGAGCTGTCATTTCATACTAAATGTAAGTGAAAAATCACTAGTTTCGATAAAAGATGGTTTGTATTGCTGCTCTATAGGGTATGTACTCGATGATCGGCGATAACGTGGCGACGTCGCAGCGATGACGATCAGTCAACTGGTCGCGGCAGAGTAGGAAAAAATTAAGGAAACAATAAAACATTGAAAACTTTCCATCATTTATTATCAAAAAATCATCACAATCCGGAACACTATGCTTCGAGGACTTTCCAAAAGGCAAAAAGCTAACGTCTTTAAATTATTTAACTTCACCGCAACACCGTTAAAACTTTAGAACAATATGGAAAAATATGTACTATGTTACAATAATATGGCGGTCATGTAATGGCCTAGGTGGCTGAGGAAGGCTACATTCTACTGCAATTTTAAATAACGAAAGCAAATTTTATTTATTTACAAACATTTATAACGATTAGTGTCTGGATGTCCATTCCTAATGACCTTGATCGACCTTGGCTCTATCAATTTATCAAACATTTATAAAACAACAATCCCACCAATCTAGCCCCAAACAAAGCATAGCTTGCATGGCGACTAGATAACGGATTAACATACATAAATACATTTATAAACATCCATGACTTAGCTACAAGTTCTGGAGCTTATCACACAAAATATTTGCCTTTCGCGGAAATTGAACCCGCACCCGCCTGGCTTTGTAGTCCTGAGTGCAAGCCATTAAAGACGTTCGTCAAGCCCCGCCCACTAAGCGATCATAATCTTAAACACCACAGATAAAAACTTGTATCATACTTATTTAACTGCATTTTGTCTATAGCTTGACGCGAAGGTCTCACAAGGTCACGTAGAATAGGCTCTTCGTGAGTCACTCGAATTAAATTAAAATATTCGCCAAAACGTCGCATTACTCAGCCACTATAATCGAAGTATATCTACGCTATATTCTCCACAACCTACATCAATGTAATGTTAGATTCGGGAAACTAAATAAACAGTACAAGACTACCATTTAGTAACGAACAAGAGATGGCAGTTAAATGAGTGAAAGAGAAGGCGCTCTATTAAAGTGGCGGTTCGAGTAGCGACAGAGACCGAAGATCGAGACGGGAGACTGAGGCAGGAGACCGCAACACATGTCTCCGTCTCCGCTGGCGTACTGAAGGTCGTAAAAATAATCGATGTTTTATCAGTTAAATCAGCGTATTAATGTTTTTATCACAAAAAAATCATCCACTTTAACCCCCGACGAAAAAGAGGGGTGTTATAATAAGTTTTACGTGTGTGTCTGTGTATCTTTCTGTGACATCGTAGCTCCCAAACGTTTTTTTTTATTTAAAGCTGATATTACAGAGATGGTTCATAGCTATATTTTATGAAGATCTGTTCAGCCGTTTAATTCATAATATATACATGTTTTCTTAATCGAGACGCGCGACACTACTGTCACGTGTCACGGTCACGGTCTTCTGTCTCGCGTCTCCGTCTCGTTCGCAAACTGGCACCCATAAAAAGCCTTATGACTAGTAATGGTCTCCAGTCTCTGTCTCCACAAACCACCACCTTTATACATTGAGCTCGTAGAAAATTTACTTCGCCTGTTTTTAAATATTATACAAACACGATTCCGTGGTAAAACTAAAATAAAAACATTGGCAATATAGATAAAAATAGCTGCGACCGGTCGGTTGGGAAGAACGCGGCATTAGATCTATTTTAAAAACGTCTAGAAATCTAGTTTTCTAAGGTATCCTTGAATCCCAGCCAACACAGAATGCTGGATTAGACAAATTATAAT
Source organism: Anania hortulata (assembly GCA_963576865.1). NCBI lineage: Eukaryota > Metazoa > Arthropoda > Insecta > Lepidoptera > Crambidae > Anania > Anania hortulata. Next base: position 9,566,175 of record OY756416.1, read on the forward strand.
TATTCTCTTTTGCAAGTGATCACTATAAGTTTTTGTCTACAAAATTTTCTTTATCTTTGTAATGTTTTAACTTGTTTCACAAGTTTTAAAGTAAAGTTATACCTATTTAAATAAATACGCCAGGATACACACCAACTGTCGTGGTGTCGAAGTAATAACATACAGTACGAGGTACCAAACAATACATGTTTACTTTATTCGGGAATATAGACGTCATAGTACAGTCGACCAAGACCAACAAAGAAAGAGAAAAAAAGAAGAAAGAAAGAAAGAGATGGACAATTATGACGTATTATTTTTGACGTCATAGATAATATGATAAAGAGAGCATAACTTAGCTGTCAGAATATTTTTGCATGGTAAAATCAACTGTTGTTCTATGACGCGCGAACGATTTTACAACCTTAGGGTGATAGACCACGTTTTTCGCCGATTGTACCTATAACAAGTGAACGATAACGTCTTTCGTTATTTATTATACTGTATAAAATAAACAGGGTGTACAAAAGAATAGGAAACTCCTTAAAACTACGGTCAGCTGCTCATTTACAACAAGTTTTACTAAATCGTGATTATGAATGATTACGATTTCGTAATCATTCATAATCACGATTTTTTTACTAAATCGTGATTATGAATGATTACGAAATCGTGTTTTTTTTTTAGTTGCTCCATACATTATCAATTATAAATAATAAATCAATAATAATTTATCATCGAGGTAGCGCATTAGTTTGCTGAAGAAAAAGAATTTCGATTTAGCTCCTATGGTAAAAGTTGTTGTATATGAGCCGTTGATCAAGTGGTTTGAGAGAGTGTCCATTCTAGTCGAATGAATTCTTTTGTACATCATGTATCGTTGAATTTCATCAATCTCGACTGTAGCAGCAAGTCTCGGCAAAAGTACCTACATTTGAATTGGTATAACTATAAAATGGATGTAATTTAACAAAAATGTAATGAAATTACACAGTTATGAAAAACCAACTAGATATTATTACACACCGAAACATTGATAATTAATTAAAATACAAAATGAGACTCAACAATTCAGACAATTTCTGTGATTCTTATCTTAAAACATTTACAGACCCACTCAGTGCGAATACATTAAGGCTCTCTTGGAGATCTGAGTTGCGTACAATCCCCGGCACGGATCTTGAGCGCTGGAGGAAAGAGTGGGGATCGCTTTGCGCATCTTACGAGACGATCATCGCATCAGAGACGCGTGTGCGCGGAGCAAGCGACAAATCCCGGCCGGCATCACGCGACTAGCCAATCACGTAATCGTATTGTTCTGCGCATCTGTGGCCCAGCGTTCAAGATCGGTGCCGCTTGTTGTACACTGCTACCTTTATGCTCACACGCACCGAGAAGAGCGGCGAGACAGCAAATTGGTACTCAACCGAGACAGTAAGGTGGGCGAGTACGTGTTTACACTCATTTTGCTTCCCAGCGAGTCGGTTAAGTTGAAGACAAAGTTTCGTAAACAGTTTTGCTTCAGAATGAACAGAAATAAAACTACATTTCAGAAAACTATTAAAAAACTGAACCGCTGTTAATAGAGGAATTAATCGATATTTTAAGAGAGGAAGAGGACAACAACAGCAGACGACACGCAAGCGAGTAGCGAGTGTCGCTCGGCATGGGTTTCCTTGCCGAGTGGGGTATGCTGTAAAGTAGCACGGGGGTGGGCACTCAACCTAGTAAACAAAATGAGGTCAGAGTGACTGATTCGCCGTTTTGCTCGGCCGAGTACTCGTCTGAGGGTACATATAAACCGAGCACTCCGCTGAGAGCGCTCTCTCGCTACTATACTCGGCGCGTGTGATCAAGGCATTAGCATCCGCGATCGTGCGAGTGCATGTTGCATGCTGCGTCGCGTTTAGGCGAAGGCGAGGCAAAGTCGCATGTCGCTTATACTAGCGATCGATCACTAGTATAAGCGACATGCGACTTTGCGAATCATCGCGTTTTTGGTAACTTTTTGATTGATACTAAGTTCCAGTAGCAGTTTTATTTGATGTTCGATCGCTGATGCTAAGTAGTAATTGCTAGTAGCAATATGCGCTATAAATCAAGATAGATGTTAGCTTCAAACAAACTGATAGACCCGAATGACATTTAAAACGAAGTTTATATTAAATTTCTATTTAAGAAAGCACGTTGGCATTAAGCCAATTAGCACAACTTTAAAAAATCTTAGACCATATCTGGATTAATGCAAACTTCAGATCAACTTCGTACAAACTGACACATAAAATTATGTTACAAACCAGGTTTAAGCTAAATCTAGATTATTGAGATACCTCATTCTTTCAGATCTATAATAATAACATATTTCTGTATAAACTTTATATTGAGAAACAACTCAATTATTTATGAAATGTACAAAAAACAAAAAATATATTATGTGTTATTTAAATAAATATGTTTTTTTTAAAGACTCATGTATATAATCCGAAATACATACTTTATTTCATTTCAAACAATTTAGATTATAATATCTATAAACTACTAAACTATTAACTAATATTATATATTAAAATACGAAAAAACAAACGAAAAAAAGTCGTAAACTACAAAATATCGCTAAATATACATGGAGGGTGATTCGGATAGTAATAATAAATTGTTTCCACAATCGCACCATCGAATATCGATAGGTATCGATCGATAAGAAAAACTTTTATACACTTTTTTATTTTTTTACTTTTCTGTTTGATACACCTCCTTTGAGGTTTTTCACAACGATTCTATCAAAAGCATATTTGATAACTAATACATATGAAAGAATCACTAACCATATTAAAACGGATTCCAAGCTGCTCATGCGCATTAGCTGAAGAAAATCTAATAATGATACCTGTTAAAGAAATTAATAATATACTCTATCAAAATTGTTGCTCTTTTTATTGTTTAATGTTACCATTTATACCGTGTTTTGTGCAAATAAACGATTTATTTATTTATTTATTATTAATAAAGTGTTGTTAAATACAATTACACGGGGACACCTTTAAAAAAGTAAGCGACGTCAAAATAATTATACAGGGTTACATTTTACGGTAGTGCCGATTTTTCAGGGACCACTCTGAATCAGTAACTAGATACCTAGTCTACGTAAAAAACAAACTTATTATTTTTTTGAAAAATTGAATACGTAGAAAATTTACGATTACTTGATTAAATTGCACCTTATGTTCATTCACTGTATGAGGTTTTTGTTAGAGCGGCGTCGGCGTATGCTTGTGATCTCTGATGAATGACGGTGCATCTCGCGTTTTTTTTTTTAAGGAAATTTTTAAGTATATTTTACTCCAGAAATACAACGACTGAAATTAATTACGATAAATTCGTATTTTTATATTGTTTTATAGACCTTATTTTTAAAGTTGCCTAACTTTTTACCTTGAAATGTAACCCCGTATAAATAGTCAGTATCTCTAAACAAAAGTTAAACTTCGTTATTCAACGTAAAATTTGGTAAAATTTTTTTTTTTTTTAAAAGATTTTATAAGCATCATTGTTTGACTATAGACCGGTGGAAACCTATTCGAATCGTACAAGAACGATAATGATTTTTATTTTATTTTAGGTAACACAAATTGATTTGTTTTCAGTCCGAGTTGAGCGGAAATCGGTTTTGGCGAACAGACTTGAAAGCATCCATAATTACTGCTGTGGAATTATATGAATACGAGTCAATGGCAATTTAAGTATTTTGCCCTTTAATAATATTAAAAAGTTTGAAGGAAAAATATAACATTGGATTTTATTAACAAACCTTATTTATAACAAACTAGCTGACCCAACGAACTTCGTACTGGCAATAAAAGTATTTTCTCAACTTTTAAACCTTGCTTGGACTTTTACAAGTATTCAAAATCAAAATTTTCCAAATCAATCCAACCGTTCTTGAGTTTTTGTTAAACAAACTAACGATAATTCATTTTATATTTAAAGATTTAACTTGCAAATTTTGAAGCGGACCTCTCACGAGTCTACTATTGCAAATCAATATGAAGCTTGTAAAATTAAAACTGAACTGTACGAGTTAATTTGATAAAAAGTTAATATTAGAAAGAAAGAAAGAAACGTTTATTCGACAAAATACACAAAACAATATCAGACAGACAATCAGATGTGTCGAAAATCTCAGCATTTGTCGTGACAGCCACGGACTAATCACGACGCTGATTTTCGGCGGGGACCTCCGACGCAGGTAATTTGTATTAGCGCCTCTAATACAAATCTATGCCAAAAACAAATGTTATGTTACCTAAAATAAATCATAAAAATTATGCCAGAATGATTTCATTTAGTTTATATTATATTATAGTTAAACACTTTGTAAAAATGTCGCAAATTTGAATGCAGCACTAATCCAAATTGTTCAGCTTTGGGACACGTCTTCAGAGTAACCCCAGCCAATATAGCTCTCCCTTTAAACCTATCACATCTTAACAGTTTGACTGCGTATAACTATTATCAAGGACGTATATGGTTAAATAGTCTAAATTTTTTTGCCAATATACTTGTACTTACGAATATATAAAGGGTACCCCTTAAATAATGATCACATTAAGGGGAAGATGGCTGTCAATTGCCAAAAACGATTTTAAAGTAAAAAAAAATTACAGGTGAGTTTTTTATAAAGTGCACATACCAATTCTAGACCCTATTTTATCGATTGATCGATTTAAATATATATAAAGATATACATACAGGGTGTAACGAAAAGGTGAAATAAAACTTTAAGGGGTTATTCTACGGCTAAATTACATCAACTTTTTCTATGAGACCAACATCGAAATCGCAAAAAAAAAATTGAAGTTTCCATACAAACTGATGCCAGCTGGTCGCGGTTTAGTATGGGAAAGTGTTTTTTTTTTGCGATTTCGATGTTGGTCCCATAGAAAAAGTTGATGTAATTTAGCCGTAGAATAACCCCTTAAAGTTTTATTTCACCTTTTCGTTACATCCTGTATATTTAGAATAATTCATATTTTTTTATTGATGGTTAATTTTTGATAATAATAATAATAAAATCATTTAATTGACAGAATATGGTTACACAATGTTCATAAAATAATATTTACCAACATATTCTATCGCCAGCGACGTGCAAATTTTGAGTTTTTTAAAGTTTTATTTGATCATCACTGCCTGTTATCTGCATTCTGATGCTTGACATAAATGTTTTTGTTTTGACAACAATACAACAACAGGATATAAAAAGGGAAGGAATCAAACAATTATATATTTTTTTTAAAATCACCCTCATTACGATTAAATCTAGTTTTACCAAAATTTACACTTTATAAAGACAAGCTGTTTATATATTTCGGATTTTCCCTCTTTTGTCGCCATATAATACGATTTTTGAGATATGATTTTAGGAAAAAAATGCTAAATACTTGCTAACCTAATGCTGATACGATATTCGTTTTCCACTATTTACGTGATTTGAGAGAATGTTAACTTTATAAAATAAAACTTATTTGCTTACAAAAAACTGTATTCTAGTGAAAGGAAGACTCCAAAAAATTCAAATGTTAGTAACCCTTTTTGAAAACTGTTCCAAAAGGTTATAAGTAATTAAAGCGAGCTATTTTCACCTTAGCGTTAATTCGTTATTTACGAAACACCCTTTATACTCCATTATACCAAAATCTATTTGGACGCATATTAAATAATCTATTAGTTATACAGATTCAAATAAAAGTTATCTGGCAGCTTCTCAAGGAGCTCGAGCCTAAGTAAAACAACTTTGTGTAGTGACCCTGTATAACTGATAGATTCGGGTTTCTCTAAACTACATTCAAAGAACCAAGGGAATGTATTATCTTACTCTGCATAATTTTGGATGGCTAATTTCGACTTCTTAACGCTGTTTGGTACTGAGTGAATTATGTTACAAATTTCCCGAATACTGAGTTGTTTGATAATGCAATGGTTTCCAAACTTTTTTTTCAATTTAAAAAATATATATATTGGACAACATCACATACATTGCTCTGATCCTCCGGTAAGTGGCCAAAGCACTAGAAAAAAATGTTTCCTAAATCGATCCAAACCGAGAATTGAACCCGGGATTGCGGCAATCGGTTCGTCAAGTACATGCAGTAAGCTTTATATTTATCTTTGTATTCGACGCCAGCAATATATATTAAATTTTTATTGTATTGTTATAGCAATAACATTTCTTTCTCTATGTAATATAATGTCACTGTGATGTGTTTTTTGTGCCAAATAAATAAATTTATTCTTATTCAAATCTGGCAACCGTAGCTGCGACCCCCGATCTGGGACTGGGGCGTCACAACTGTGGTTTGAGAACCCCTGAATCAATACAAACTCAGTTGAAAGAGCAGTCACCCGGATAGCGAAAGATCGTGGGTTCGAATCCCACCAGAGGCAGTTGAAAATGTTTTTTTATGTGAAATTATTATCCTTGATAAAATAAACTAGCATTATTGTAAATGCTGAAAATAAAAAAGTTTAAATAGGTGTTTTCTCTATCTACTTCTTAACTCTTACGAGAGATTAGTTGATTTCGACTTATATCTACTATTTATTACGAATGACTATGGTTCAACTAATCTGTGCACTGTAATGCCTCCAAAGAACAAACAAACCAACATAATTACAAATATATAATAAATGGATGGACTGTTTCACAAAAAAAATCTTTCACATTAAAAATAAAACAGGAATTATCGTCTATCCTCCGTGTATGTAGATTTTTCCATTTTAATTAGTTAATGAAAACACACTCTGTTAATAGGGTCGCGTCCATGTTAGAATGATTGATGATACACACAACGGTGCGCGTTCTTAATGGAATTTATGTGTAGGTCTTTAAGGTATACTATACAGGGTTACATTGTAAAGGGAAGCCAAATTTAAAAAATAAGTTCTAAGGAACAATATAAAGAAGCGTCTTAATCGTGATTAATTTTAATAATAGTATGTTACGAAAAAAAAATACTTTAAAATATCCGAAAATAAAGTCAATAGAGCGACTACGCAAGTCGCGCGGTCATTTATTCAGAGGTACGGCGAGCCAACAAGGACCTTCCGCAGTGCACATACTGTGCATTTTTTTCATGAATGAGTTAAACTATTCACGCGTGGTTTTGCATAGTTCGATTAAGTTACTGATTCTGCAGAGCCACTACTAAAGATTTGCCACCCCTTTCCAATGTAACCCTGTATAAATAAATGTGTCAGAGAACACCAATTGTCATGGTCTTTAAGTAAGGGAAATTAACATCTTCGTCTTACAAATTACTAGGCAAATTTTTTTGGGCTATGGATGTCTAGAACGAGAGAGTATTTTATTTTTTATCTCATGTGCATACGACACAGGCCGATGCAAGAATTGCGTCTTACCACCGCAAACGTCGACGGCCTAATGGCCGAACAATGCGACCTAGCGCGATACAACTATTGTGGTCACACTATAGTAAAAAAGTTTACGTCAATTGAACCGTAAAAATTCTTCCGCTTAAATGTAATAATTGTGTTGTGCTATGAAATAAGCAAAAATGTAAAAAGAGAAAGGATTATAAACGAATTAATAAGGACAGTACTTGGATTTGTCTGTCCGCCTAGTGATAATTGTTTTTGTATATATTCATGTAATTAATAATGTTTTGTTTTAAAGACGATACAATATCTTTATACAATTAATAATCTTTAAAATATCGTTTTGATTTAATTATTTTTTTTTACACTGAACACTTAAGGCTGCCATAAATAACTAAATTATGAATTAAAAAAGGTTTCGCTAACAAAAAATATTGTCGAATATAATCTCAATATAATGTTCCGCTTGATTTTAGTAACCAAGTTTCGAGTATTGATTGTTTACAGTAACTTTTACAGATCGTTATCAGAATCTATTATACAACTATCTAAATATAACAATATAAAATATATATTTGTATATACACGTAAACATTGACACAGATAAAACCAAAAAATGCTAAGAACAAATAAAGATTTTAAAATTTCATCAAGGAAGACCAATGCATAAAGATAACGATTATAAATATATTTTAAAATTTGATTTTTATTTACAATTTTTTTAACAAATAAATGGCACCAGTTTTAGAATTTATTAGCATTTATGCTGTATTCATTATCATCGTGTTATACTGATTTTTAAAATATAAAAAATATAAAAATATAAGCCTTACGTATAGTGGAATACTGAACACAATTCTATTTACTTTCTGAATAAATAATATCTTAAATCGAGTATATTATCAGTCGCAGTGGCATAGGTATGACTAATGGTATTTTGAGCCAATTTCTTTGTAAAATAATAAAAATATACATTTAAGACATGAGGTTCTAGCATTCTTGACTTACAAATAATCGCAGGTACTTGTAAATTACGTACGTACTTTGTTGCTGCAATTTTATCTGGAAAGGATTAAAAAAAAACAAAATAAACAAAAACTTTAACTATTGTAACAATAAAAAAGATCCCTTTTTGTAACACTAACTTCCATACGCGGACAGACAAATATTTTCCTTGAAATATATAAAAAGATGGAAATGTTGCGTGGTAAAAATGGTAAAGCGATAAACTGTATTTTGACCATGATAATACCATTATTACAGGCACAATCTAAAAAAACATTAAAGCAGACATTCATTAAATCAGTGTAGATAAGGTGATACTTATCCTCATATATGCCGGGTAGCGCAAATATAGAAATTAATTATAAAGTGTTAAGTGCACACGAAGCGGTATACATCTGTATACAGGGTAACATTGCAAAGGGGTGCCAAATCTTAAGGAGTGGATCGGAATCAGTAACTTAATCGAACTATGCAAAGAAAAAAAGTTTTTCTTTTCACATTTGATTATTCCTATCTGCTATTAAAGATCATACGCGTGGATAATTAAACTCATTCATGAAAAAATTACACCGTATGTGCACTGCGTAAGGTCCTTGCTGGCTCGCCGTACCTACGCCACTGATGAATGACCGCGCGGCTTTCGTAATCTCTCGATTGACTTTTTTTCGGATATTTTAAAGTAATTTTTTTTCGTAACATACAATAATTAAAAGTAATTACGAATCAGATGCTTCTTTATATTGTTCCCTAGATCTTATTTTTGAACTCGGCACCCCTTTGCAATGTAACCCTGTATAGTTAGTAAATAATTCACTCACAGAAAGCCTTTGTTTGTCATTTGGAAGCATTACTATGCATGATTGCATAACATAAGGCACTAACTGCATTAGCCCATGCATTGTATATAACCCCATGCATATGCTATTACGCAGAAACCTACATATTTCTAGAAACACGAAACCCTTAACCCAAATTATATAATTATATACCGAGTGTATATGAAGTGTATACTTCATATCAATCTGTATAATTATTGTAAAGCATAATATACGACGACAAAGCTTAGCTTGCACGACCACTCGCTAAATATATTATTGTATACACGCTGTTAAAAATATACCAGCCCACTCAGATCCTCTTTAATACAGTACCAGCTGGCACACTTCGTACCGCCCCTTCATACATTTTTTTCGTGAATTTTCCGATTTATTTTAGTTATACTATTCGGGGCTAAGACTAATCCAACAAATTAAAGTTTATAAAAATCGGTCCAGCCGTTCTTGACTTATAAATGGTGTAACTAACCCGTCTTTGTTTTATTTAAATAGATATAGGAATATTGAGACCACTTATACACGTCACAAAAATACACTACGTTATGACTACTTCCATGTTGCAATGCAAATGACGAGTCACTCAGAGGTCCTAGGTTTGAATCCTGCGTATTAAAACATGTAAAAAAGCGAAGTCATTGAACTATGCGGGCTGTCACACCTGTGACCATCAACAGAAGCTAAATATATATTTTTAACAATTTTATTTAACAAAAATTATTAATTTTTTTTTCCTATTCACTAGACTCGATTCTGTATGACCCTGGATAAAAGGTTGATACTTTTTTAACATCCTGTTTACTTACAACTTAATGGGCTAGTGTCCTGGGTCAAAAAATTATTATTCTATTTAGTCCGTCAGTTAGATTATCAAAAAATATTGGACCCATATTTTGTCTTTTGTCAATCAAACAAAAAATGACGAAGATAAAGCGCATCAAAGTGAGCATGTGACGTCTCGTCTTGCTTAAAAGTGTCGCAAGGCGTGACGTTACGCGGAACTTTAACGGGCTGTATCTTCATCATTTTTTGTTTGATTCAGAAAAGAAAAAATATGTGCAATATTTTCTGTTAATCCAACTGACGGACTAATTAGATTTTTTTAGGAAACTAGCCCATTATATCGTTTTTATATGCGTGAAATCTTACTTGAACTCTGATCTTGCAGCTCAATAACAACTTTATCTATTATGAGGTCAGAAGTTAAGTGTTAATGAAAAACGCAAAACTTCTTTGGGGTTGATTCTGAAACTCAAATACAACTACATTTTCCATACGACCGACATCACATTTTTTTCTTTATATATCATCATTCCCATACAAACTGTTGTTAGCTAGTCGCAGTTTAGTAGTGTTTTTTTTTTTAGATTTCGATGTAAGGAAGGAATTAATTAATAGAATAATTTTGACATTTATTTTTTATTTATTTATTGTACTTACCAATCTTGACATTTTAATACAATTTTATCTTTTAATTTGTGACACTTATAAATATTTTACATGCCATTCAATGGCGAAACATGCTGGATTTTTGTATTTTTATAATATCTTTATGTACCATGTTTGCATGTAAATAAATGAATTTGAATTTGTCGGTTTTATACAAGCTGCTGCATTTGACCAGTAGAATCACCTCCTAAAAAGTTTCGCATTATTTCATCTACACCTTGGATAAACGACAAAATGAAAGGTTATGTTAGAAAAGGTTGTATACTAAAATTAGACATATAAATATTCACGCCACTGTATACATCGCACTTAAAAATATATATCAGCTGGTTTTCTTCAAGCGAAACATCGAAAAAGTTATAATAAAAAAACTATACAGGGTGTAACGAAAAGGTGAAATAAAACTTTAAGGGGTTATTCTACGGCTGAATTACATCAACTTTTTCTATGGGACCAACATCGAAATCGCAAAAAAAAACACTTTCCCATACTAAAACGCGACCAGCTGGCATCAGTTTGTATGGAAACGTCAATTTTTTTTTGAGATATTGATGTTGGTCCCATAGAAAAAGTTGATGTAATTTAGCCGTAGAATAACCCCTTAAAGTTTTATTTCACCTTTTCGTTACACCCTGTATACATATAAGTTATTTCTGAAAAACAATGATATTTGATTAACAACATTATTTTTAAATAAGACATAATTGATTCATGATTACTTACATCTATTATACTGAGCAAGAAAAAACAAATTGTGATGTATAATAATAATTGTCGATATAAATTTTGATCACGATTTATTCATCAAACCTAATAAACGATAAATTATTTACTGTATTCTAAATACGTTTAATAAAGTTATCTACTACAAATTATTGATCACTCTGATGGATCACACTTTGTATACAAAATATTATTTTGTATATACATATTAGGTAAGCAGCCATATCCCGTTAACGTCCAACAATAGAACAATAAATAAAATTGTACTTATTGTATAAAAGCAAAATAAAATGCAGGTTTTGTTCTTTCACTATTTTGTTACTGGCACTTTTCTATGTATTTATTATTATAATAACTTTAATAATATAATTAAATCAATATAATATATAATTTTATAAACAAGTCGAATAGATTGTACTTGAATGTAATAATAATAGTGATAGGGCAATGCATCACAATGCAACATGTACACCATCATCATATAATGATGTTATTTAACATACGCTAACATTATTTGTATAATGGCGCAATTATATATATTCACACAATCACAGTCTCAATATCTTAACCATCAAAACAAGCTTTATCATGTCGTGATAATGATGATAACATAACCTACATTTACGACAACTTTTATAATGAATTTGATACTAAAAAACGAGCATTAATATATTACACTTATATAATAAACTTTCTCATTTTAGCAACAAGAAATATTAATGAAGTCATCATTATCACATCATGAAATATATTTGATCATAATGCAACATATCACCTGCCACCAAACTTAGAAACTATTCCAAAATAAGACTATATTCTAGAGATTCTCTGAGATTCATCTAACATAGTCCAGCACCACACAAGCGTCCTTAGGTCGCTATTTATAAGGCCCAGAGTCGCCCAGCACTACTTGGTCATAGTAAGGCCTATTTTGGTTAGTTTTTTCGGCGTAGGTTTCGGACGCATACGTTCTTTTCTTACCTGTGTGAGCCGCCACCGCTCGCAACTGGAAAAGAAATCTATTTTTAACCTATTGCAAGTATGCAACTTTAAGTATACAGCGTTATTTGTACAACATCAACAACCCCCGAGGGGCTGATTCTGGTGCTCTAATACAACAACTTTTTGTATGGTACCAACATCGAAATCGCAAACGTTTCGCATGCATGTTTCATACAAACTGATGTCAGCTGATTGGCGGCTTTGTATGGGGAAGTATTTTTTTTGCGATTTCGATGTTGGTCCCATATAAAAAGTTGTTGTATTTGAGCACCAGAATCAGCCCCTAGGGGGTTGTTGATGTATTAAAAATAACCCTGTATAAGCAAAATAAAATTGTATAATTGCGCGATGCATTCCTGCTTACGCACCGAACTGCCATGTGACGTGAAATGTGGTGGTTTGCATGTTATATATTTACTTAAGTACGCAATAAAATTACGTTTCTTGGTGTATATTAGATCATTAAGCATATAAGAGACATGTATTTTTTGAAGCTAAAATAAAGATGCCTTCATTTAACAGAGATAATAGAGTAATAGTGATTACGACCATAGAAACTTACGGAAATTATGGTACCAATAATGTTGTCAACAATTTTGTCATTTCACCTATTAAAAGGTCACTAACCTGTAACTAAACTGGTTCGTAAGGTGTCAAAAATGGCTCTTAAAAATCTTTGTATGCATACCGTGTTTTACGTATAAATATAGTCATTCATTCTTATGCTAATTAAATTACAATATGTGAATTGCATTTCATATATTATAATAGTGTGTATTTGCTTATCTATAATAGAAGAGTAGAAAGTATAGTATAGTATAGTAGTGTGTATACATTCGAATAAAATCTAATTCATTAAGTCTCATTACAGGAAGTATCTACTTTATGTAACTACTACTACCCATTAGTAGTATCGCCTCGCCATAACAATGAGTCTTGTACGTGAAAAAACCTTATGTATTTTTTGTAATAAAGAGTATATTTACCTACCTTCTGTGTAGAGCATGTAAAACAACAGAGTACGTTGCCTCAAGCCCGTTTATCAACATCATTAATAGATTGTAATAAAATGTTAAAAAACAAAAATTGCAAAAAAACCGAATAAAAACAATTGAATAAAATTCGAAACGGCCTTTATAGAACCAAAATGTAACGGAAGATAGAAACTAGGAACATCTTTATTACTTATCGCCGACTACAACAGAGGCCGGATAGTCGGCTTTACCGACTAGTCGGAACATCTTTATTACTAATCGCCGTCTACAAAAGTGGCCGGATAATCGGCTTTACCGACTAGTCGGAACATCTTTATTATTAATCGCCGACTACAAAAGTTGCCGGATAGCCGGCTTTACCGACTAGTCGGAACATCTTTATTACTACTCGGATAGTCAGCTTTACGGATTTGTCGGAACATCTTTATTACTACTCGCCGACTCAAAAGTGGCCGGATAGTCGGCTTTACCGACTAGTGGGAACATCTTTATTACTAATCGCCGACTACAAAAGTGGTTGGACAGTTGGCTTTACCGACTAGTCGGAACATCTTTATTACTAATCGCCGACTACAAAAGTGGCTGGATAGTCGGCTTTGCCGACTAGTCGGAACATCTTTATTACTAATCGCCGACTACAAAAGTGGTTGGACAGTTAGCTTTACCGACTAGTCGGAACATCTTTATTACTAATCGCCGACTACAAAAGTGGCCGGATAGTCGGCTTTACGGACTAGTCGGAACATCTTTATTACTACTCGCCGACTACAAAAGTGGCTGGATAGTCGGCTTTACCGACTAGTTGGAACATCTTTACTATAAACACTTACCTGTCGGCCAGCTCAGGCCTCAGCAGCTGGTGGTGCAGTAGCCGCATCCGCAGCGGCGACACGCGGTGCGTGGTGGCGTGGGAGTGCGCGAAGCACTCCTGCCTCCGCCCCGGGCTGGCCTGGTACGTGAAGTCTGGGTCGTCGCGGGGGACGATGCGCGGAGTGGCGCGTATGGCACACATACCTGATTATAATTATTTATTACTACCTTGAGCTTAGTGGCAGCAGCGCTTTAGACTACTAAAGTTGAGCTACATACTCCGCGGTTGTGAGTGGATGGGTGACCATTCCAACCATATTTAGTGACATTTATCACAAGCAACGCCGTGCTTCGGAAGGCACATAAAAGTTGGTCCCGGCTAATATCGCTTGATACTAGTCGTGTAGCCTAGTCAGAGGCCTTAGGGCGGCTTAATAACATCTGACAGTAAGGTTTAGTCACTGGCCTTACAACACCCTCCACCAATCTGCACTAGGCCGTGTGGTGGAGTATGGAAAAACCACCTTCTGGTTGAGGTGAGGCCTGTGCCCTACAGAGTAGGCAATACTTTATAACAAGCTTTTGCCCGCGACTTCGTCTGCGTTGACCTTACCCAGATAAAAAATATCCTATGGGTTAATCCAGGTCATGTCTATCTGTATGCCAAATTTCATCAATATCCATTCAGTAGTTTTTGCGTGAAAGAGCAACAAAGATCCATACATCCTCGCAGTCCTACTGGCCCTTTAAAGTCGTGCAGTGTATTATTTATACGTAACATTTTATTTAGATATGAGTATAGGACCCTTCATTATAATCATCAACAGCCCGTTATAGTCCACAGCTGGACTTTGATCCTCCTCCACATTATTGGAGGGTTTTGCCATTATCTCCACGCTTGGCAGGCGGGTTGGAGATCGCAGTTTACAAGTTGATGTTTCTAGAACCTTTCTGCCCCATCGGCCGTCAGTTCTACGTGCTATGTGCCCCGCCCACTGCCACTTCAGCTTGCTAATCCGTTGGGCTATGTCAGCGACTTTTGTTCGTTTACGGATCTCTTCATTTCTTGCGCGTACCGGCAAGCGCAGCGTAGGACGTCCACTCACAAGGTGGTCAGACGACCTGGTAAAGGTCGCAGGAAGACGCTGGATGCAGGCCGCTTCCAACCGGCCAATCTGGAAGTCAATGGGGGAGGCCTATGTTCAGCAGTGGACGTCCTATGGCTGAAATGATGATGATGATGATGAAGTTGATGTTTAACAGAGAGCGCTGCTGCTCGTCCTCTGTTGAATGTGTAGTCCCTAAGTCACCTTTTACGACACCCACGGGATGAGTAGGAGTGGTGACATATGTATTCTACTCTGCCGTCACCACACGGCCGATGCTCTTCATTATAAAGATCATATATAAAAAAGATTGTAGAAATATCAAAACTTCATTTTTTAATTTTAATAAATGTAATCCATTTATAATGAATGTACCAATATTCGGCTTTGCCTAAAAATCGTTTTAATGTATTTAGTTTTACGACACAACTATGTGTGTCATACTAAAAGAGAAAATAAAGTTACAACATTATTAAAGTACTTAAACCACTATGACTTACCAGTAATATAAATATCCTCTAAGTGAAAGTAGTTAGTTCTAAGAGCTGCCGCGTAGAGGGAGCTAGCTGCGCGTGCGCTGAGCGCGTACCCCGTGCCAGAGAGGTACCGCGGGTACACGCGCCCGCCGTACATGTACCGGGGACTGTACCTGTGTGTGTATAATGATATTTTATTTTTATTTATAGGTTCACCAACAGTGTTACATTTATACATTATAGATATGATACTTAGGGCCGATTTGACCAAACACAAAGCTATACCAGAATAACTATTACGAGTATAATTTTACAACTTGAATTTACCTTTGGATAACTTCGATTACGTTTTTCGAGCAATACACTATACTCGGTATTGTTATTCTGTAGTTCAAGAGTGAACGATCAACGAATTGATAAACCTACCAAAATCCATGTAATCCATTTCTTCTAGGTTGACTTGAAATGCCACAACATTTTAATTTTGTAGGATAATAGAGTGTCAATGCTAGATGTTGACAGCATGTCAGTTTCGAGGTGACAGGAGTGGATTTGACAAGTGACAACTTTGACATTTACTTATTCTCAGTTTAATTTATACACTGTCAAAATCGCCCGTTTTAATATTTTTCATAGATTAGTGGTTGGTAGAATGAAAAATCAGCTTACTCTAGATTAAGCAGTGGTATACTCTCAAGTTAAAACTTACACCAGCTGGGTCGAATCCGGTCTTAGAGTATTAATCTATATACACGTTGGCCAGAAAAGTGACGTCCAAAAATTTTTTTAGGTGCTTCGTGTTTAGAGGTATCTGAATCACCTCAATGCATATTCTACGATTTTTCGTAGTTTTCAAGTTACGATTTTTTAAATAGCCTATGAAGCCTATGAAGTACTACCTTTTTATTATTATTATGAAAGCTTAGAGTCTAGCGCATTCTCGGAAGCTACTTAGAAACTAAGAACTAATCAGTTTAGATTTTTAATTTTAAGTTGAAAATTTAAATGATAAGTCACTTAACATAAATTCTCAACTTTAGATCAATTTTGTAGTAACTTCCATTAGGTTGCACAGTTCACAGAGATTTAGCTGCAAGAAATAAAATTCGAAGAAACCGACTTTTTTTTAAAAATTTCAAACTGATCTGATTGCAAGAATTCATAAAAAAAATCGTAACTCGAACGGCCTGCACCCAGTGGCTTCTCGCAAACTTTAACAGGTCGTCTGTCCATCTTGTGGGACGTCCACCTACGCTGCGCTTGCCGGTACGTGGCCTCCATTCTAGAACCTTTCTGCCCTATCGGCCGTCAGTTCTATGTGTCCCGCCCACTGCCTTGCTTACTTTCCGTTGGGTCATATCAGGGACTTTTGTTCGTTTACGGATCTCCTCATTTCCGATTCGATCGCGCAACGAAACACCGAGCATAGCCCATTCGGATGATTTTCAGAACGTCCACTTCGCAAAATGTCTGCCAGTCGTTAAATATCTATGTATACATAACACATCCTTGAATCCTATATACAGTGTGTAACGAAAAGGTGAAATAAAACTTTAAGGGGTTATTCTACGGCTAAATTACATCAACTTTTTCTATGAGACCAACATCGAAATCGCAAAAAAAAAACACTTTCCCATACTAAAACGCGACCAGCTGGCATCAGTTTGTATGGAAACGTCAATTTTTTTTTTTGCGATTTCGATGTTGGTCCCATAGAAAAAGTTGATGTAATTTAGCCGTAGAATAACCCCTTAAAGTTTTATTTCACCTTTTCAACCGACTTCAAAAAAGGAGGAGGTTCTCAATTCGACTGTATGTTTTTTTTTTTTTTTTTTGTATGTTTGTTACGCGATTACTCCGCCAATTATGAATCGATTTTAATGATTCTTTTTTTGTTTGGTAAATCATACTTCAGAGGTGGTCCCATATAAATTTTATCGAAATTGATTTAGAACTTTTTGAGAAAATCAACAAATATATACCCAGATAATATTTTGGTTGTGGTTCTTGTTACCTATCTTCGACAAATATGAGCCGATTTTGATGATTTTTGTTTTATTGAATAGCTTATACTTCAAAGATGCTATGATAAAAGTTTGAAAAATAAAAATCACCCCTAAGGGTAGGAAAATAGGGGAGGAAATCGGTGTTCAGCAGTTAGATTAGGATTTATCACTAAAAATAGATGAAATAAGTAAATTTTATTAAAAAAAATAAAACCGACTTCAAAACACTGAAATGCTAAAAATAATCCTAACACTTAAGTACCTAATCAGTTACTTTTGGAGTCGGTGCAAACAAAAACATTGAATCTCTCATCGGCTGGCACCGACTCCAAAAGTATCTGATTAGGTACTTAAGTGTTAGGATTATTTTTAGCATTTCAGTGTTTTGAAGTCGGTTTTATTTTTTTAAATAAAATTTATTGTTACACACTGTAGATAATACAACCAATATACATGTCAACGACATAGCTATGCGAATTGCCAAGCTAAAGTGATTATGGGCAGGCCACATCACTCGCAGAACTGTCAGTCGTTGGAGAAGAAAGGTTTTTGAGTGGTGACCACGTACTGGAAGACGCAGAATGGACAGGCTTTCCACCCTGTGGACTGATGACCAGTTGCTGGCAGACCGCTGGATGCCAAAGACCCAAATCCGCCCGCTGGGCGTTCTATATGGGAGGTCTATCCAGCAGTGGGCACCCAGTGGCTGATAATGATAATTAATTCAAAGTTCCCAGACACCACTAAGAGATGGCGCTAACAGTACTTTACCCTAAGTAGCTAGTTAACATTTTTATTATAAAGGAAATTGCCCAAATTGTTTGGATGAATGTACTGACCTAAAGATTTTTGTGTCATGATAAAAATGGTTTTATATGCTTTAGTAATTTATGTTTTTCACACCTGCGAAGTGATATCGATTTATGTTTCCGGAGTTCAGAGAAATTAAATAAAAAAGAATTGTTTGTAGGTTATAAAAGGTTATAGGAAATGAACTCTATTCCAACTTACATAAGGTTGACTTTTTATGGGAGAGTTGATAGACCCGCATTTTCTCAAATGCAATCGCGCGCAAACTGATCACGACATGAACTTAAGCGCGCTGCATATGCGCACTTGTAAAGACTTGTAAAATATTCACTGATATTGTAGTTTTTAACGGAGGAACTAATGCTCAACTCGACGCGTAAAAAGATACAAGTAAACAAACATCATAAATACCGGATGTCGTGTCAATGTCATTGAGAGATGCGAGTGATTTGACATGAACCAACTGTTAATCGATTTTGTGATTATGATTGTTCAATTCATTATTTTCTTATTTTATGTGTTAGAATGAAAATTATACACTATAATATTTTAAAACTCAACGATTAAAAAAATTTTTTTTTTCATAGTTAATGTAATAATCGCGAAAAATCTATGGCAACTGCATTTGCATTTTTTTAAAATCATAATCGGATTATAGGATATCTCAATACCCAATTACATACTTCCCTAGCTAAATGGCGGAAATGTTATATAATAAGAAAGTTCCTTTTTAAATTGAAAAAATAACCCCGAAAGGAATTTTAACAAGAAATGCCGAAATGGTGTGAAATAATTTTATTTTTTTTTTGCTATGAAAATTACTCTGACACCAAAACTTTACTAAGAGTACTGGTCATTGGCATTCTCCTTTACATCATTTCAGAAACACAATAATCATTGTTTCTAAAAATCTAAGCAAAAAATGCAAACCAATAATATAGCTTATTGATTTTAAAAATAAATTAATATGATTTCATATAAATACTTGTTGCGTAAAACGGAACGTTAATCTATATACAGGGTTATTTGTAAAACATCAACAACCTTCTAGGGGCTGATTCTGGTGCTCAAATACAACAACTTTTTCTACGGGACCAACATTGGAATCGCAAAAAAAATCCATTTCCCATACTAAGCCGCCACCAGCTGATATCAGTTTGTTTGGAGAAGTAAAAATTTTTTTTTTATATTTCAATATTCGTCCCATAGAAATTTATTGAATTTGATCACCAGAATCAGCACTTACTTAGTTGTTGATGTTTTACAAATAACCCTGTATAGGGATTGACAATAAATAATCGACACTAGATCGTTGGATTCGGTTGAATCGGTTCGGTCGTCTTTTGAAAACTTATGCGTTGACGTCAATACGAAAGCGTCAGCCTTGTACGCGGTGCGGTATTTCGCGAAGGTCCTGTTTTGGCTTTTGTTAATGTTTTTGTTGAGTTATTTGTAAAGTTTTTGTTATTAAAGGATAGAATAAAGAATACATTTTATTTATTTGGCACAGAAAACACTTCACAGTGACATTATGTACATAGAGAAAGAAATGTGCCAAAAAGGGTCCCCCGCTCAGTATTAGTCGTGGCAGCTAGAAATAGCTGCCGCGACACTGGTATTATTATTATTTGCCAAATAAGCAAAAAAAGCTTGTCTAAAAACTGCAAACGGCACTCAGGCGGTATAAATCTTGTTTAAAAAGGTTACTTAAATAAAAATCGATTAAACTTTCTTTATAAACTTTCTCATTTTTCAAAAATAATCGATTAGATTAAATATTAAGTGTAAACAGTGAAGTCACGTGATGTGTCACAAAACCCTTTTTAAATTGAAAGAACTATAGGAAGTAGGTAATGGACTTACCACTTATTATTACTGTCTAAGACGGGCCTAGCACCACATATGAGGTCGCCAATTAGCAGGTACTCCTGATTCTTTGCCCCGGATTCCACCTTGGCGTCGAACTCTTTGGACCGGTTCTTCAGGTTGTATATTAGTTTTGGCACGTTTATATACATATCGTCGTCCGTCTTGAGAATGTAGCGAACTGAAAGATATACAGGTTGAAACAAACCTTTATATAAAAGAAATCATCATCATCATTTCAGCCATAGGAAGTCCACAACTGCACACAGGCCTCCCCCAATGACCTATCATCGGTGGGGATTGCCAATACTCGCCACGCTTGGCAGGCGGATTGGCGAGCGCAGTTTTTTTTATAAGATTTCGCACGCAGACACTGCTGCCCGTCTTGTGCTACATGAATTAGTCGCCTCTTACGACACGCCTCCTGTTGGCGGTGGGGAAGTGTATTATTTACGGCCGTCCCCACACGATACAGAATTGAAAGAAATACAGGGTGTAAAAGAAATAACTTTCAATTACTGAATAATAAATACCTTCTTCCGAAACAAATTTTAAAAACACTGAAATGCTAAAAATAATCCTAACACTTAAGTACCTAATCAGTTACTTTTGGAGTCGGTGCCAGCCGATGAGAGATTCAATGTTTCTGTTTGCACCGACTCCAAAAGTAACTGATTAGGTACTTAAGTGTTAGGATTATTTTTAGCATTTCAGTGTTTTGAAGTCGGTTTTTTTTTTAAATAAAATTTACTTATTTCATCTATTTTTAGTGATAAATCCTAATCTAACTGCTGAACACCGATTTCATCCCCTATTTTCCTACCCTTAGGGGTGATTTTTATTTTTAAAACTTTTATCATAGCATCTTTGAAGTATAAGCTATTCAATAAAACAAAAATAATCAAAATCGGCTCATATTTGTCGAAGATAGGTAACAAGAACCACAGCCAAAATATTATCTGGATATATATTTGTTGATTTTCTCAAAAAGTTCTAAATCAATTTCGATAAAATTTATATGGGACCACCTCTGAAGTATAATCTACCAAACAAAAAAAGAATCATTAAAATCGATTCATAATTGGCGGAGTAATCGCGTAACAAACATACAAAAAAAAAAAAACAGTCGAATTGAGAACCTCCTCCTTTTTTGAAGTCGGTTGAAAATAGCGGAAAATTTTGTCGAACAAATCATATGACTTACTACTATTTAGGGTATGTGCTCCGTATCCTCACCAGATGACCTGGAAGCAGAGCACTCGAATGATGATTCAGTCAAAAAGACAGTTCAATTGACAAGTACGAAAGTAAATATAGTTTTTTTTTTTTTTTTTTGTATGTTTGTTACGCGATTACTCCGCCAATTATGAATCGATTTTAATGATTCTTTTTTTGTTTGGTAGATTATACTTCAGAGGTGGTCCCATATAAATTTTATCGAAATTGATTTAGAACTTTTCGAGAAAATCAACAAATATATATCCAGATAATATTTTGGCTGTGGTTCTTGTTACCTATCTTCGACAAATATAAGCCGATTTTGATTATTTTTGTTTTATTGAATAGCTTATACTTCAAAGATGCTATGATAAAAGTTTTAAAAATAAAAATCACCCCTAAGGGTAGGAAAATAGGGGATGAAATCGGTGTTCAGCAGTTAGATTAGGATTTATCACTAAAAATAGATGAAATAAGTAAATTTTATTAAAAAAAATAAAACCGACTTCAAAATACTAAAATGCTAAAAATAATCCTAACACTTAAGTACCTAATCAGTTACTTTTGGAGTCGGTGCCAGCCGATGAGAGATTCAATGTTTTTGTTTGCACCGACTCCAAAAGTAACTGATTAGGTACTTAAGTGTTAGGATTATTTTTAGCATTTCAGTGTTTTGAAGTCGGTTTTTTTTTTTTTTAAATAAAATTTACTTATTTAATCTGTATCTGTGCTGTTTTTGTATGGGCGAGGGTTGACAGGACTTGTCATTTCATACTAAATGTAAGTGAAAAATCACTTACTAGTTTAGAAGAAAAACGGTTTGTATTGCTGCTCTATAGGGTATGTACTTGATGTGTGAGGGCAAATGTTTCCCTCTTCCATGCAATCCTCACTCGTCATCAAATCATTCACTCCCTTCTCAGTCATATCACTCCTCGTTCAATCCATCCGCCTCTTCTTAGGTCGTCGTAATAGTCATTTAGTCAGATTATAGGCCCTTTTCCGGGCACTTATACACGTCACAAAATATAGCTTTGCCCTACCTCCGCTTCGGGACTACATATCGGCTGGTGATGAGAAGAAACGGCGCAACAAACTCAGTCACCTTTGTTATTAAGCCTATTTTTAAGGAAATACAGTTACAAGACATGCAGTAAGTGCGAGCTAATCAGGTTAAGTCTGTGCACTCTTTTCGGCTACTTTTACAATATCTTGTTTTCATAAGGATTTTTTAATAAATAATATATAAATAAAAATATTGGACAACATCACACACATTGCTCTGATCCTATGATAAGTAGCTTAAGCACTTGTGTTACAGAAATCAGAAACAACGACGGTACCACAAAACACAAATTGACCGCTAAATGCATTAAATTCACTATGCCCAATGTGAGGCAGGTCAGTACGCATATTAATATGTCAGATGATCATATAGATGCAGTCGATTCTACCACTTTTTTGGGAATCACATTAGACTCCCGGCTGCAATGAGGTCCCCATATAATTGCCTTGTCAGGAAGGCTCAGTTCAGCGGCTTATGCTGTGAGGAAAATAAGGCTTTTAACTGATGTCGAAACGGCAAGACTAGTATACTTTAGTTATTTTCATAGTTTGTTGTCTTATGGTTTACTGTTATGGGGTTCTGCTGCTGACATTGAATCAATCTTTGTGTTGCAGAAAAGAGCCGTACGCGCCATATACTGTCTTGGACCTCGTGACTCACTGAGGGAGATTTTTAAAGATATTAATATATTAACAATAGCCTCTCAATACATTTTTGAAAATATTATGTACGTTCGAAAAAATCTTAGTTTGTTTAGCCTAAAAAGTGATTTTCATCAATATAATACTCGAAATAAAAATAATCTTGCCGTTCCGAGCTTCAGACTACACAAAGTTGGTGATTCATTCTTGGGGAAATGTATTAAATTTTTCAATAAAGTACCACGTACTCTCGTTGAATTACCTGTACATGAATTCAAAATTCACATTTAAAAAATCCTTATGAAAAAAGGATATTACAAAATAGACAATTATTTAAACGACAAGAGTGCATGGACTTAACCTGCTTGGCTCACACTTACTACATGTCTTGTAAACTGTATTTCATGTAAAATAAGGCTGACAAAGGTGACTGAGTTTGTTGCGCCGTTTCTTCTCATCACCAGCCAATATGTAGTCCCGAAGCGGTGGTAGGACTAAGCTATATTTTGGGACGTGTATAAGTGCCCGGAAGAGGGCCTATGTACAAAATAAATGAGTATTATTGAGACCGTCCGGGAATCAAACCCGGGACCTCAGAGATAGCGACACCAGGTCCGGTATGCTCGCCTCCCGGCTACGGAGATCGCCAATGTCCTTTTCCAAGGTCCCATCTATCTCTATACTCAATTTCATCAAAATTGGTGTAGGCGCGAAAATTTAATGTGAATTTTGTCCTTTACCTATTATACACACACATGCAAATTTAAAATGTGTTCCTGATATACTCACCGCTCTCGTTGCACTTATTTGTGATCCACTTCAGCATCATAATAGATTTCAGGGTCAAATTGTTGTACGAGTCAATAAAACCCTCCTGTATGACATCTCCGTACCTTTCCACCTCTTCGTCGATTTTGTTTTGCACCTCCGTATCGTTATTCTGCACTGGCAACCCCAACAGAAAAACTAACTTAAACTCCGGTTCAGTGTTGATAGTATCTTCAGTATTAACTTTCGTTTTCTCCGGAAATACTTTGTTATCTTTCAACATTTTCAAAATCTTTGCCAAACTTGGAGTTTCTTCGTCACCTATACGAGATTATTAATTATTAGTATTTCTGTTGTGTGTGTGTGTGTGTGTGTGTGTGTGTGTATTTATTAGTATATTATGTGTATGTATTAGCGTGAGTGGGTGTGCGAGTATGAGTGTATGTGTGCAAAATTTTTAAGACTCACCTCTCGGAGGTATCTTCATAATATTAGACTCGTAATCATAATCGTAGTTCTCAGTGTTCTCGCCCAATTCTTTGTTCATGTCAAACTCTGGCAACACTGGATCGTCTTCGTCTTCAAATCTCTTCTCAGGTACATCCTCAGTCTTTGTGTTCACCAAATTATTCTGCAACGCTTTAGCCAACTCCGGCAATAGACGCCCGATAGATATGTCTCTTTTCGACTTACTTACATTAATACTAACATTATGAGATTCTGGATACAGATCGTACGTGAAATTGTAGTTTTTGTATTTATCCCTTATAGTATTAAACACTTTCTCCATGTTTCTATAACTATCGAGGTTGCCCCATGTTTCTCGTATAGCTACTCGTCTCTCGAAGTTTACCGTTGAAGAACACACCACTATTAGAAGGAAGTGTTTGTTTTTCTGGTTTCTATCTATTTTTGGACATACGTCTTTAGGTTCATGTATTGTGGTGACGTTATTTGGTTGTACGTATATTTTAGTGTCGCGATTCGTGTGTATTGACCAGCCCGCTACTAGACCTGAAAGGAATTTGGTTTGAATATCATGGCAGTCAAGCGTAAAGTATTCAACATGTGCATCCTACCAATACTTACTTACGGCTGCCAAACCTGGGGCCTGACAAAGGCTCACAGTCAAAAGTTAAAGGTATGCCAACAGGGGATAGAGAGAAGCATGCTACACATCAAACTAAAAGACAAGTGTAGATTGACCAAAATCAGAAAGATCACAGGTGTAACAGATGTCTCAAAGAAAATCAAGACACTTAAATGGCGTTGGATTGGTCATGTGGTTAGATCACCCAAAGAAAAATGGACCAAAGCGGTCACATCCTGGTACCCCAGAGATGGGAAGAGAACAAGAGGACGGCCACAAAGAAGATGGGAAGATGACCTACCACGAGGATGGCGAAGATCTGCAATAGACAGACAAAAATGGCGAACTCTAGAGGAGTCCTATGTCCAAGGAAGACAACCTGATCTAAATTAGTGCTGGTGTTACCAATTTTTTAGTACCAAATATGTAAATAAAATAAAATATTAGCAATTAGAAGTTAGTAATACAGCTAGTTAGTAATTAGAGTTTAAACAAAATTAGTGATTAAAGGCTATTTTTATTTTATTTTATTTTTATTATTATGGCAGTCGGCTATCAGTCCCGGAGTAACATGTTCATTGTTTTACTAAGACATGTTCTTGAGTGGAGACTGCGACTAGGCAAGCGCAGCGTGTGGCGCGCTCCGACAAGGTGGAGCGACGATATACACAAGGCTGATGGTAGTGAATGGAAAAGAATAGCCGAGAATCGTTCGCAGTAGCCTGCTTTGGCAGAGGCTTATTAGGTCACCAGCTTCTTACCTTTAGGCAGCTGATCGCTGGCTCTGTTATACACCGGTATGTACATAAGCACACAGAAGAGTATCATGGCGGTGGAGAATAGGAAAAACTTCGCTAGAACTGTGATGGTGGACCGGCGCTCTCTCACCGGGCCGTCGCACTCCACCTCCCTCGTGTAGGGGGCGTAACGGCGGTTTCTTTCGTATCTGAAATAAGAGGATAGTTTAATATGACGCTCTGCGCATACAAATGCCTTTAAGGTATCCAAAACTGTTGTCTGTGGATCCATCTCAGTCAAGGGTCTTACAATGGAAGGAAAAGCATCCTACTTCGTTATTTCTGCCATCAGAAAGTCGGGAGACCGACGGCAAATCGCTGCCAGGATCCTGGCGCGATTAGCGATTTGTCGAGGCCAACATGGAAGACCCTTAACCAGCTGCGGAGTCAGGTCGGACGATGCAAACACAACATGTGTGTGTTACACTGACAACCTCAACTACAGATGCAAGTGCGGAATTTCCCCTTAAACAATTGCCATCTTCTGTCTTGTTCCGCGTGTCCGCACACTTGCTCACGCTGACTTACCTCAAGCCACTGAAAACGCTGTCCGCGTCACATAAAAATATGTTCCTTCAACACGAGAAAAAGACATTGTTGAGACCACTGCGATACTGTAGTGAGTAGTGCGTGAAGCATGTTCACGTTCGCGGATGTCGACAATTTCCCGGCCGTCATCATCATCACTTCAGCCATAGGATGTCACTGCTGAACATAGGTAACTCCCCGGCGACTTCCAGATTGTCCGGTTGGAAGCGGCCCGCATCCAGCGGCTTCCTGCAACCTTTACCATGTCGTCTGTCCACCTTGTAGGTTTTGGCCATACTGCGCAAAAAAGCCAGCTCACTTCTGTGTCGGCTCGCGAGTTGGCAGCAACCGCAACAATGTTCTACAGGGCAAAGCTGACTGTTGGGACTGTCCACTAGTTGAGCACATGTGGCTGATTACGAGGTCACTTATATATAACAAACTAGTTGTTCCCGCGGCTTTGCTTGCGTGGAATACGGTTTGTCACACCCTATTTAACTCGCTTAGGAGTTGGAATAAAAATAGTAGACTATGTCCTTCGCTAGGGTTTAAGCTTGTTCCGAACAAAATTTGATCAAAATCGAGCGAATTAGCTTTTACGACAAAAAGTAGCCTATAAATGATAATAAATATTGGACAACATCACATACATTGCTCTGATCCTATGGTAAGTAGATAAAGTACTTGTGTACCATTACACCCAGAAACGAGAAATTATAGAAAAGTTATATTTACATTGGTTTAACGATCGGGAATTGAACCCGGGACCTCAGAGATTGCGACACCAAGTTCCGTATGCTCGCCTCTCGGCTACGGAGGTCGTCCTTTTCCAAGTTCCCTATATCTGATTCTCTATACTCAACTTCATCAAAATTGCTTTACGCGTGAAAACGTAACAGACGGACAGACAGAGTCCTTTCGCATTTATAGTATTAAGTATGGGAGTATGGATTAGTACTAATAACAAGTTAGTAATAATTAAGTACACATTTTGAACCTAGGGAATCGTACTTAATTTCGGGAGAAAAGTATCCAGTGTCCTACCTCGAAGATGAACTCAAATCATGCCAAGTTTTAATTCAATTCAATATATTTATTGCGTTCTATAATGTACACCTATGGTGTTATAAATAGGTACATTAATCAGATCATTATAGACCCTGTTGGGCACAACAATAAGTTTATTTGAACTTATTCAGTAGTTACGAAGTGACGATGGATGCGCATACAGACAGAAAGACGGACACACAAGAATGAAAAAAAACTATAGTGCCCCAGAAAAAAAAACTTTAATGTTCTGTACATTGAAAATATTTTACAGTTTTATTATAAGTATAGATAATCAAGAATCAAGAATAATTTATTTGTTTTGAATAGGGTACATCATAAGGTTACAAACATATATAGGTTTCACATATTCAGCCATAGTCAATAGCATACAAATATATCAACAAACAAGTCAGAGATAAGTCGCCTCCAAACAATTTCAGTTATTAATCAAATTTATACACGCACACATACCTTTTTAAAAAAACGTCAGTTATGTCAGTTATTAATTATTAGGTAATGTCAACTTTACAATCTAGATATTCATTAACTGAGTAGCAACATTTTATCTTGAGCCAGTTAAATAGTTTATTTTTAAATAAATTTAATGGTAGTTCAGTCAATGAATGCGGCAGTTTATTATATATTTTTATACAGCTTGGATAACAGTTTCTTTTATATAAAGTAGTTCGTATCTTGGGCAACAATAGCCTTCCCCGATGTCTGATTGATTTAGTTGCATAATCATCTTGATGCACAAATAAAGACGGATAAGTTTTTACAAAGACACAACATTCCAGAATATACATTGATGGAAGAGATAGGAGATTCAGATCGGGAAATAGTTGTTTGCATAAGGTTAGAGGAGGAACGTTGCATATGGCACGAACACATCGCTTTTGAGATATGAAGGCTCTAGGCATATCTATGGAATTCCCCCAAAATATTAGGCCGTATTTGAGGTTGGGTGCTACATATCCATGGTATGCCATTAGAGCAGCTTTCTGATTTACTTGGGCCGTTAGACGCCAAAGAGCATAAGAAAATCTGTTGATTTTTTTGCATACGTTTTCTATGTGCTGTTTCCACGAACACTGACGATCTATAATGAAACCCAAGAAAACGACTGTCTCCGATTTAGTCATATTTTCGTCGTCAATTTTAATAATACTAAGATTATCTTTAGGATTTCTGTTAAAAAATTGTACGTATTTAGTTTTATTAGGATTCATGTGCAAGTTATTATTTTCCAACCAATTTACATTTGGCCAAAATGTTTTCCTACTTACTTAACAATTAATCCGTTATTAAAGAATTCAAAGCAAAACCAATTAACTGTACCTACTGTAAGTACATTAAATTCTAAATAGACGAAACCATTGTTCCATGAATGAGTTGTAAGTACTATGGTTTGCTATTGTTTTATCTCAAGCAGGAAACCGCTTAAATGGCCTTGTGTTTTTTCTTTTTTCAGTATAATTATAATTAACAGTGAAGTTCACTATTTAGGACTGTAATGAGTTACCGAACGTATTGATTGCCGCTAACTGTAAGCTGGCTTACTGACAGCCCCAGTTTCAAAATCAAAAATCAAAATCATTTATTTTTGCAAATAGACCATTAAAAGCACTTTTACACGTCCCAATATATTTTTTTGCCCTACCACTGCTTCGGGGCAATTTGTGGGCTAGTGCCGAGAAGAAGCAGCACAAGAAACTCGGTCACTGTTGTCATCCTCTTTTAATTTTACAAGTTTTGGTGCGAGCTAAGCAGTTTTAAATCCACACATTTTTATCACTAACGGTGTAATAACCCTTTTTATTAAAATCATCTTAACATGTAATTTAAGTTCAAATACTGGCAGTTCAGCAAGGGATTGTGGTAATTTATTAAAAATCCGAATACATTTTCCCATGAATGAACTTCCTACCTTGTGCAATCTGAAATTTGGAACGACAAGTTTATCTTTATGCCGCGTATTATACTTAAGTGTAATTTTTACTGGAAAATAAGTGCACATTTTTGCGAACATACATAATATTTTCATAAATATTTGTTGTTGTTGTTTGAAAGTGAACTCAGACCGCATTTTCAATCTTACTACCCTCACAACGGATAAGCAAGCTAAAGTGGCAGTGAGCGGGGCACATAGCACGTTGAACTGACGGCCGATGGGGCAGAAAGGTTCTAGAATGGACCGGTAAGCGCAGCGTAGGACAAGGTGGACAGACGACCTGGTTAAAGTTGCAGGAAGCCGCTGGATGCAGGCCGCTTCCAACCGGCCAATCTGGAGGTAATTGCGGGAAGCCTATCCTCAGTAGTGGACGTCCTATGGCTGACACGAGTTGTCGGTTCGGTGTTGAGAGTGAAAAGTTGATTATGTATGGTAAAACGGTAAAATAGCCATAGCCTGCGGCCGACTATCGGTTGATGTGCACACTGCACGCACATTGCCTTAGAAGACAATTAACTAGTCCAAAAATGTTTTTGTTAAAAACAACGCTTAATGTTGCCTTTGTAACAGAAGTAGGAATTTTAAAAAAATTAAGCCCCTCGACTTATATGACGTAAATAACCAAAGAGATCAATATCCCGTTCTAGGCAATTCAGAAAAATAACTTAAATAAATAAATATTGGACAACATAAAACACATTGCTTTGATCCTAAGGTAAGTAGCCAAATCACTTGTTATAGAAATCAGAAACAACGCCGGTACCACAACACCCAGACCCGAGACAATACAGAAAAGTTCGTTTTCTACATTGATCCGACTGGGAATCGAACCCGGGACCTTAGGGATGGCGAGGACTATCTAAATAGGCCTTCGTTAAATCACATCACACTTACAAGACTATTATTCGAGACAAATTAAATCTTTCATTTGTTGTCGACCTAATTTGATCAATGAGCTTCAAGTGAGTTCATAAGGTTATGGCAGCTAACCGGCCATCTTTAACCTATTGGGGGCACATAGGATAATGGGTCTGTCAAGATTTTTTATCTCGGGAACAGTTGCAAAGCTACCGTTTTCCGACGAGGAAGACCTAACCTATCGCTACCCCCGCGGCGGTAGGTATGCGAAATGCATTTATCCTGCGACAAAAAAATAGGCAGGCATAACTAACCTGTATGATAGTATGGGACTGTCATCGCTGTCTCTCCCCGACGAGTAGAGCCGTTCATCATCATCCCAATTCTGCTTCCCGTCATCGAGGTGTGCCATGTAGCGAGCTGGAACAAGGGAAATAAATAATCTTACTAGCCGTACGATTACGACAACCTAGTCAGGCAGCCGCTAATAGAGAACGGCCTGCTGCACTGCTTGCTCCCCGGATTTCCCGGTTTTAAAAGATACCGGGAAATGTCGGTACAACCCAAACACGATATAATATATCGATATATCGACACCAACTGTAAAAATATGACAGATATATCCGCCATGTTAAATCGTCATGCCGGTGACGTCACATGTTATGATCGCTGTTTCGATAAAAATTCAACATGGCTGCTGTATCTATCATATTAAAAAAATTGACAGTTAGTGTCGATAAATCGCTGTATCATATCGTGTTTTGATGGTCATGCTGGTGGGTGCTGGCGAGGTGCAGCCTGCCCGGTACAAAGTTTATTCCTGATACTCCCGGTTCTAAGTAGGTATCTACGAACTACCAAATTGCGAGTAATAAATCTGTCGTCAAAGAGCAGGCAAGCTGGCATTATAGTAAGGTACTATTTAGTCTTATTGCCAAAAGAGGAAATCACGTCTTATCAGTTTTTTTTTATGTTCTTCTTTCTTTAGCAATTTATGGCTGAAATGATGATGATGATGATGATAATTGGGAGGACGTTTGTGTGTGATCTTGCGGGACTCACAGTTCGAGTATACCTTGAGTAAAGAGTGCGTACTAGATTAATGATTAATACCTGCATTTATTCAAATTAAGCTATTTGCCTTGTACCAAAATTGACTTATCTAATAATTTAGTTTAATAGTTTGCACCATATGGAACCCAAACATATCAATAGTTATTAAAAATTATAAATGAATACTGTAAAAAAATCATTTTCAAATGTTATATTTTTGTCGGTATTTTACATTGTCAAAAACGCCGGTAACAATGACAGGCACGTCACCATTGAGTAACGTTGTACTAGAACTGACATCCCAAAGCGAGATTTTGCGCTACGCTCCCACAAAGTATGAGTAGTGTGACCGTCGACAAAGGTATTTAACATGCCTGTTCTAGTATTTTATAACTCAATGGATATTTAAAGGTTCGTGACGTCACGAACAAGTACATCATGGCCGACGGCGTTTTCACAGGCTTTTAAAAACGTAAATAATAAAATGCAATTTTTTATTATTCTCAAGGTTTTAAAAAATGAAATAAAATTGTTGACGCTTTATTTGAATATTACCAACAATAATAACTCTATTTCAGAAAACAGTCAAATAGCCTATTGTGTAAACTGTAAAGGAAAGAACTACTTTATGGGATTTTCATTGATCTTCGCTTACACTTGTTACTTCTATGTTTATATTATTTTTAAGTAATTTCTGTTTTTGGCTGCTTTGTGTGTGATGTCCGTCATAATGTATGTATTTACTTTATTTCTTTCCTTTTATAGCATAGCTGTGCGTACTTAATCTGCAGTCTTTTTGAAAATTCATGCCTTATGGAGGTGAAATGATGGGTGGCTATTTGTGTGGAAAATTCGACAGTGGTGTTAAATCGCGGGGCACCGCTAGCTAAGAATATTGCCCTGGATTAAGCAATTCAAATTGCCTGTGCAAGCGCACCATAATGTCACTGCGATGCAACATTCATTGCTACCTAATAAATGTCTTCCGCTCAACAAAACAGACTCGCGTGACGTAATATTCTATTTTAGTGATGTAGTATTTAAATTAGCGTTAATAGTTAACCACACATGGCACATGACAAAGGCAAGGAGGCAAAGGATTGAGTGAATGACCTTGTGAGCTTTAGGGCCGATTTCACAAACTTATACCAGAATAACTATTATGGGTATAATTTTAATCCTTGAATTTACCCTTGGATAACTTCGAATTCATTTTTTATTATTCTATAGTTCAAGAGTGAATGATCAACGAATTGATAAACCTACTAAAATCCGTGTAATCCGTTTCTTCTAGGTAGTCTCGAAATGTCACATTTTAATTTTGTACGTTAATAGTGTCAATGCTAGATGTTGAGAACTTGTCCGTTTTTTTTTTTAATTATGGCCTCATCCCGCTCTTAAAAAAGAGCGGTGATTCTGCCAATGTCGAGTATATCGTTTACTTTAAGTCAAAGCTTGACAAAGTTCGCAATAAATAACGGGTGTTTAGTTTTTATTGCTTTTCTTGGATTCAGTGGAGGCTACTGTTCCCGTATAAGCAGGTTTCAGGACGCTATCGGGTCTAAAGCAAGTTGTCTTGAGACAAGTCACTTGACACTCGATGCGGCGCTTGTCAGTTTTAGGGGGAAAAGAATGGCTTTGACCAGTGATTACTTTGACATTAACCCATTCTCAGTATAATCTATCAAACTCACCAGTTTAAATCATTAATCTGATCAAGCATACGTAAACGAGACACAATAGAAATTATATTGTTATATGCGGTCTCATGAGACCGCTTGGATGTTACGGGTTAAGCAGTGATTTACTCTCGAGTAAAAACTTACTCCAGCTTGGTGTAAATTCTACTTGAAATAGTCCGAGTAACAAATGATTGTGGATGGAAAGGTAGAAAGTAGAAAGTTCGACTTCAGAACTTTTTTGCACTAGTAAAAGCCCCATCACTCGGAGGTAACGTTCTGGGGAGAAAAGGAGGTGATTATTATTCTTTACCTTTACTTGGGGTTCGAGAATACTACAGCGTCTTGACGGATTTTTTTAGGTAGAGTTTACTAAAACCAACTCTGCTTTTCTGTGTATCCCACCCAGCTCATATCTAGACAACGATTGGGAATAGGTTAAAAATATAATATAGCTCAAATAATAAGCAAACTGAACTGGCAGTCGGCAGGTCACATTTGCTCAAGAACCGATAACGGATGGGGTAGACGTTCACGAGTGGAGACCGCGACTCGGCAAACGCGTAGGGTGGCCTACGAATAAGTGGATCGATGACATACGGAAAATAATAGCTGAGGATCGGCCTCAGTACATTGGGAGAGCCCTATGTCCAGCAGTGGACTGTCTTAGACTGATGATGTGTGACGGCTAACGGACCGTTGCATACATTTACCGCTCGCCCGGATTTTAGTGGAAGCCCTTACCACCTTGGCAACTCTACAGACTCTCGCTTACGCCTGGCACATAGAGAGTGCGAACAATTGACTTTGACTACCTCAGTAGCCGAGAGGCGGAGGAGGTCCCGGGTTCGATTATCGGTCGGGTCAATGTAGAAAACGAAATTTTCTATGTTGTCTCGGGTCTGGGTACATAATTATGAAAATGTCTCGGCTGTGGGAATTTTTCATTCATGGGAAAATGTATTCGTATTTTTAATAAATTACCACAATTCCTTGCTAAACTGCCAGTGTTTGAACTTAAATTACATGTTAAGATGATTTTAATGAAAAAGGGTTATTACACCGTTAGTGATTATATGAATGATAAAAATGTGTGGATTTAAAACTGCTTAGCTCGTACCAAAACTTGTAAAAATAATTATTTTAAAAGAGGCTGACAACAGTGACCGAGTTTCTTGCGCTGCTTCTTCTCGGCACTAGCCCACAAATTGTCCCGAAGCAGTAGTAGGGCAAAAAATATATTGGGGCATGTAAAACTGCTTTTAATTGCCTATTTGCAACAATAAATGATTTTGATTTTGTGCTGGGATAAGTTG
Organism: Anania hortulata; assembly: GCA_963576865.1. NCBI lineage: Eukaryota > Metazoa > Arthropoda > Insecta > Lepidoptera > Crambidae > Anania > Anania hortulata. The sequence continues at coordinate 9,600,645 of OY756416.1, forward strand.
TCGCAACGCAACCGAGGAGACAACATCTCTCCTGAAGGTGCCACGTGGAGTGGTGAAACACGTCGAGGTTTTTATGTCGGTGTTGGGTACTAACTTTTGCATTCATCTGTCTCGCATGCAATTAGAGGGAGGGCGGGAGGTGCTCTTTGCATTTTGCTTGTGTTTGTTCACGGAGTGCGGGTGCAGGTGGTGTGATCGGGGTGCCTTTGCCGACGTAACAGAGCGGAAATTGTAAGCAATGTAACTACATTTTCATGATTATTTAGTTATGGATTTCCACAAAGTAACGCCTGCCTGCCTAGCATGAGCACTAAAACACGATATGATATGATATAGCGATATATTGACACTAACTGTAAAAATATGATAGTTAAAGCTGCCGTGTAGAATCGCCGTGCCGGTTACGGTACATATTATGATCGCTGTTTCGATAAAAAATCAAAATGGCGACTATTTTCATCATATTTTTACAGTTGGTGTCGATATATCGCTATATCATATCATATCGTGTTTTAGTTATCATGCTAGGCAGGCTGATTCTATTAATTTTATCGCGTTTTGAATAAATGAATAAATAAAGTTTATTTAGAACAAAAAAAACATCCATGACTTGGGTACAAACTCTCGACTCTGTGTGACGAGCACGTCACACAAACATTTGCGGGATTCAAACCCGCACCTGCTAGGCTTTGTAGTCCGGAGCGCGAACCACTGCACCAGACGGTCGTCCACTGTACTGATAAGTACTGACTATGTAACGTATGGTATCAAGAGGCCTGCTACGAAAATGTTTCGTTCGTTCGGACGTATAAACCTAACAAATTAAAATACCGTCTACTTGTGTGAAACCTTTGACAATTAATGGACAATTGAAAACGGTCATGTTTTTTAACCAGCTAATTTCAGATGTTCATGTTTTGTCAAAGGATTGGCGGCCACACAGGCGAATGGTTATTCTAATTTATTAGGTTTATACGTCGAAACATTTTCGTAATAGGCATCCTGCCCGCCTAGCATGACCACCAAAACACGATATGATATGATATGATATAGCGATATATTGACACCAACTGTAGAAATATAATAGATATAGCCGCCATTTTTTTATCGAAACAGCGATCATAATATGTAACGTCACTGACACAGCGATTCAACATGGCGGCTATGTCTATCATATTTTTACAGTTGGTGCCGATATATCGCTATATCATATCATATCATATCGTGTTTTGGTGCTCATGCTAGGGAGGCTGTATTGTGAGTTTCCACTTGACTGACCTTGGGAAAAGAGGGTCCCTGGCACATTTCTTGAACTAACGTTGTTTAGAACCACAATACCTATGTCCAGCAGGGGAGAAGAGGGGACTTTTATAGGCTGATGATGCTAAACAGAAGCTCTAAGGGTAGCATGCAAACAGGATCGGGGGCGGACCATGACATTGTGGGGCCCCGGGCTAACACTACTTGGGGCCTCACCTAATTAACGAGAGTCTGTGGGTAAGCTATACGCAAAAGCAGTACAGCGAACTACGCGTCCAATACAATAAAGCATTCAGGGTTCTGTTGGGGCTGCCTCACTTCTGTAGCGCCTCAGTAATGTTCGCTGAAACGTGAGTGGATTGTTTTTATACAACCATGCGCAAGCGGTGCACCTCCCTGGTGCGCAGGGTGCGGGCCAGCCCAAACAGTATCCTGCTGCTTTCGCCGATCGATTTGACTGCCAGTACGTGTATCAATGTTACATCATGATACATGTACCTACGGGCTAATGTTGAACCCTTTTTTAAACTTGTATTATTTATGTAGTTTGTAATTTGGTCCATGTGTTGACTTAAATAAAATAAATTGAATTGATATGATCAAACATATTGCCATTTTGACAAAAACCGTCGAATATTAGAATAATTTGCCTCATTTACTATGCGAATGTTATTCAGAATCTCGATTTTTTATAATACTCAGCAATAAAAAAAAGACAACAGTGAACAGATTAAATATAACATTACGACAGATTATACTAACTGAAGTCAGTATTCGTTTTTGACATTGCGTGTAATTTGAATTTTGATTGATTACTTGAAATAATAAGGTCATGTTGTCATCATGTTTATGACTTTCAAGTTATGACGTGATATTAATCAACACTAAACAGAGTGCACTATAAACAATAACATTTAGTCAGTTTGTCACTTTGATGACAAGTTCAGCGACTAATTGATGCATGTAGCCTTTTTGACAGTGTTTGCGAAAAATACATCGAAAACAAGCGCCGGGAAATCCCCCGTCCCACAGGGGATTAATGACGTCCTTTGAGAACTTATTTTTTTTTTAGTTTGTGTCTATTTTATTGTCTTTAATGGGAGCTGGGGCCCCTTGAAATCTACGGGGCCCTGGGCTGGAGCCTAAAAAGCCCATATTATGTGGATCCGACCCTGCACAGAACGCAGCAGATTAGTACGATACGTACTGACTAATGGACTTTGCGCACTAGACAGCCACGTGGTCTAATAGTGCCGGCCGGGTCTGGACGTCGCGTTGTGGTCAAGTGCGAACGGTCCTTAACCTACAACGTTAACTTGGTTGTTGCCGCCCAGTGCGCAACGTCTTTAAACCTTAGCGATTGCACCGATGACTTTTACGATTACTCGAACTCAAATCGTTTTATTACTTTATAATGCGATGAAAGTAATAAAAATGTGTACTTACTTACTATAATTTTTATTACTTTCATAGCAGAAACTAGGGTATAAAATAAATTGAAAAAGATTGAATGATAAATAAATATACTGCTTAACAAATGGCAATAAAAAAATATTACAAGTGTGAAAAATAGAAAATTAAATTAAACCAGCCAAGTGCGAGTCGGAATCGCGCACGAAGGGTTCCATACTATTATCTATACAATGACAAACAATCATGTTTGTTTTATGAAAGCCCCACTTACATACAATATTGATTTTATTCTGTTTTTAGTATTTGTTGTTAAAGTGGCAACAGAAATCAGAAACACATCTGTAAAAATTTCAATTTTCTAGCTATCACAGCCTGATGACAGACAGACAGACAGACAGTGGAGCCTTAGTAATAGGGTCTTGTTTAAACCCTAAAAAACACTTTTAAAATTTTCTAAGTTTTCTAAGTTTGTGTTCGATAATTATTAGTATTTACAAGTAAAATATAATGATTCACATAAATCAAATTATGTATCTACTGCAACTTCTTCGACATATCGGGAGATCAACCAGGTGACACAGAAAAGATAAACTTCACAGATAAGAGTTTAAAATATATACTATCAATAATTACTACAAAATACCATCAGACACCTAAGCAGAGCTCACTAATTAGTAACCTAGTGACTCACTGGTATTTAAAAGATGATTTATAATTGATCTTCAAATCAAATGACCAAAACTTACTGTACTTAAAAAAAAAATTTATACCCGTTAACATCCAAGCGGTCTCATGAGACTGAATGACAATAGAATTTCTATTGTGTCTCGTTTACGTATGCTCGATCAGTTAAATAAAACTTATGTTAGTATAGTTTAACCTCACTCATAGTAACAACTCACAAACGTGTGGGTGGGTAGACATTAAGTCGCTTAATTTATTTTCAACGAGTCTCTATTATATGAACTCTGTTGTTTAAATGTAAAGTTACTCAACTAATAGTATACTTATAAGAATCGTTACGAACTAATTACTTAGTCAACAGTCATAGCAACTAGACCATCACTGTTTACAAATCATGTAAACATTGCATACATGATGAAGAAACCTTACCATTGGAACAATTACACAACAAAATTTGAGTGATGTTTACCTACCTCAGAGGTTATAAATAACTCACAAAATACTTCTTTCCAATGGAGAACAAGATTGATCACTCACGTTCTTCTTAACAACCACACAAGGCTATTGTAGACATAGCTAAGTGATGAAAACTGAATTATATGTACGTAAATATCAACACATTTCTAAGTACGTACTTGAACTGAAAATACTCACTGTAAAACAACTTGGACGATTGTATCTGATCACCAGACAATAGCACAGGTTTTGTTAAATAAATTTAACTGATTTTATGATGGTTATTAATTAATTTAATGTTTAAATTTACAATGAAACATTGGAGCTCGCTCGATACATGACTGCGACTAATTTGATGTTGCCATGTTAATCTTTAAAATAACAGTCTAGTAGCCTGCTACTCGGTTGCCCAATTTCAAAACCTAGTAGGTGTTTGACACATCTTTATCGTCGTATTTATCGTTTACAATTATAATCGTTTACAAGAGACTACAAGTTATCCTGACAAATTTGATTTTAACATTTAATTGAAGATTCATCTACATATTTGAACTTTTTTTACTTTCTTACAAAATATAGCAGGAAAAAAATGCTGAAATAACATAAAATTTTAGAAATTTCCATTCAAATATCATTTATTTTTCAATCGTTATGAACAACTATTAAAGATAACGGTAACGTCCTTCCTCCTCTTTCTTTTAACGGTAACGTTTGCTTCTTCTTGTTTTCGTGTTTGAAACACAACTCCAAGACTTTCATTGTTAAATTTACATCAGCCCTGCCCTTTTTCCTGCTGATGATGACTTTACTAATTACAAAATATTTTAAACTTGTATGTTTTCAAGTTTAATAACCTAAGTACTTAGTTGACAAAAATAGCTACCGTCCCCTTTTACCATTACCATTTATTTGGGGAAATTTCATAGTTTGGCAGCATTGATTGACATTTCATTACTTACGTTATCCCATTCTATGAAAAAAGCGTTTCAAAGCTAACAAATTGTTGACCCTGAAATGCATTACAAATATGAAATAATTATTTTAAGCGCCATTTAAAAAAAAAAAGTTAATTCAGATCAAAGGTTTAGATCTACAAAAAAGCGATTTTTACTAGTATAAAATTATTTTAAAAAATCTAATTACGTGTAAAGGAACGAGTAGAGAGCTGTGCAACGTTTCGTTTCACAATTTTTGAACGAATTTACCTTAAAAATAAATATTAGACAAGACCTTAACGAAAGAGGAAGGAGTGCTTGAGTGTATTATTGTTAACATGTATATTATTATTTAGTAAAAAAATTAAGACACAGATACTATTAATTTTAGCCAATTGTCATAATATTTAGTCTTTATCTGATAAGCCTGAGCCTGTTGTGTTGCGTAATGCGTACGTAAAACAGAACGTAAATTTATTTACACAATTTTCCCTGAAAAATTCTTGTGAGATTGTATTCACATTCAGAATTCGAAAATGTCTTCGGGTGTATCAAAGACGCAAGTTCTCTCGATGTACAAATTACTTATGAGGGAGTCACAGAAGTTTCCCAATTACAATTTTCGGTTCGTACGGATTTATTTTTCAAAATATTATATAACCTCAAAACTTCTTATTTTATTTTAAAATCTTTTGGTACCTATTGTACAAGTTAAGTTGCTCATTTTTTTGTCTGTTTGACTCATCAATAATGTATATACTTTCAGGTCCTATGCTCTAAGGCGAATTCGGGATGCATTCAAAGCAAATAAAACTCTATCAGATCCAAAAACGATAAAAAAAGAGTTTGATTATGCGAAGGAAAATTTAAACATCGTAAGACGTCAGGTATGTACTTTGCAGGTCTTTTGTGATGAATGTTGATTTGCAATTTTCTTCACAGACTATTAAATAATCATAAATAAGACAACACCTTGTTCATACACAGACACACACACACACACACACACATTATTATTATATTCACGACCTCCGTAGCCGAAAGACGAGCATACCGGACTTAATGTCGCTATCTCTTAGGTCCCGGGTTCGTTTCCCGGTCGGTCAATGTAGAAAAATAACTTTTCTATATTGTCTTGGGTCTGGGTGTTGTTTCTGATTGCTGTAACACAAGTGCTTAAGCATACACACAAGTAGACGACGTTGGCTGTGCAACCTTCCTCGAATATTAAATAATTTACCAAAAACCACTAAAATAAAAAATAAAAATCCCAAACAAATTAAAAATATTCTAAAGTAATACTTTATCAAAGATTAAAGGGGTTGAGAGACCAATGTCATCCTAAAACAATTAATTAAGAAATAGATTATGCAATCCAGAAATGAGCAACTCTTCAATGGAGGCTACATAGTCTTTAATTCTAAGATTTTTTGCTTTCATCTTGTTAAATAAATTTCATTTAATTAAAATAAACAGTTAAAAAATTTTTTTTTAAGCTACTTATAGGATCAGAGCAATGTATATATGTGATGTTGTCCAATATTTATTAATTACTAGCTGTCCCGGCGAACTTCGTACCACCCGCGCCTTTTTTTTTTTTTTTTTTTGGAATTTTTTTTTTGTTATGCTGCTATTCGGGGAAAATACAAATCCAACAAACCAAAAATCATGAAAATCGGTCCAGCCGTTCTCAACTTATAAATGAACTAACCCGACTTTGTTTTATCACCATACCGAGTTTTATAGTTCACTTCACTGTTTATACGAATACGAATACGTCATTACATAGCTGTCATTATACGTCAATTACATAGCTGTCATTTGCGTTTTGTTATTCCAAGTCTGATTCTTTTTTGTTATACCACGTTTTATAGTGACTGACGTTTCATGTCAAGTCACACGGGAACGCTGTCGAACGAGATAAAAAGTATCTTATGTCCGTCTCCTGGCTCTAAGCTACCTCCCTACCAATTTTCACCCAAATCTGTTCTGCCGTTCTTGAGTTATAAGTGGTGTAACTAACACGACTTTCTTTTATATATATAGAATTATTATTACATGGATAAACCAGATAACTTGATAGCTAGTCTTAAGTTTTAACACGTATCAGTCACTGTATATTCCTTATTTTAAAATAGAAAGATTTTATTATAAGAGCTACAGACAAGTATAACTCGAAATTCTGTCACATAGACATTTTTAATGAGCGGTTGGTTCGGTTTCGTCATCTCCTGAGATCAATTTAACAGTATTGAGTCTTTTTTGGCCCACTGGATTTTAATCGATTAACTCAATTTATTTTATACTGCATATTCTCTGTTTTTTTTTTGTATTATGTCTCCATTTGGCATAGCTGTAATAATTAGCGTTGGAAACTTAAAATGCTAATGTAAGATCAAATTATTTTTAAGCTAAATGAAATATTGTAAAGCTGTTTGTTTCCTTGAATAAAGAATAAGAATAAGAATAAGAAATAAGAAATTTACCAAAAACTAGTATCATCATCAGTTGTTTCCGACTTCCGTTTTACACTGTTTTTAGAACACCCTTTATTTTTAGTATTACAAATCATTCATTGTTGATTACAGGCAGCCATCGGAGAAATGTATAGAACCGAAAAGTTGGTCATCGAAAATGTACAAAAGTAAATGTAAGTTTGACTGTTTGTAGCTTTACGAAGACATCGCTTTTAAATTTTGGATTTTATAATGTTGACGGAGGATATAATTTTTCTAGAATTGATAGCACCTGCATCGGTACTTTACTGTAAATAATTTATGTCCAACAAATTAACACTGAATTCAACATTTAAATTTCTTCTTTTTTTGTTTTGTTTTTTTAAAAAAAAATTACATACATAGCAGCTATTCTGAATTTACGTTACCTTGCATTTGTAAAAAAACTGAACTAAACAAAACAAAATAAACCTCAATATTTTAAGGTATATTTTCTCTTTAATGTTTAACATCGTTAAGTTAAATTTCACTGCCTATTTAAATTTAAACACGTAAACAAATAGAAAAAACTAACTGCATCGCTACCTGACTGTACAACAGTCTACTCTGGCAAATGTTTATGAATCCTCATACCTTGCAATAAGGTTGACTTGACTTTAGTAAAGGGATGACCACAAGGACTATTATTCCTTTTGACCTTGTTCGACCTTGCCCACACTGCCTTGTTTACGCAGATGCCAGACGCAAATTTTAACTGGCAACTAGCAAACAAAGATAGGTTACAAGAGCGGGGTAATAATAATAAAGCATCTGCTGAGCATCAGATCTAAATCGTTGCAAACAACTGTCACGTTTTTAGTGCGCTCACCCTTTGCGACACCCTGTTGCGAGGGTTTAGTCGATAAGTGATGTACCAATTATTGATTTTTTTAACATCACTTTGTCGACATGTAGTACCTAACATACTTAATAAAACCAAAGCTTCCATTTCTAAGAACATATGACCAAAATTATTTTCCGTAAAACAAAATTTAATGCTCACTTAAACCAATTAATGAGTTTGCATTTCTTAGGAAATCTGACATTAATAGAATCTGGCAATATCAGAATCTGGTGTTTTTCGAATCTGACATTTGTAGAATCTGCAGTTTTAGAATTCGGCAATCATAGAATCTGGCGTTTTAAACTCATCTGAAATTTGTAGAATCTGACATTTATCGACTAAACCGTTGCGAGATTCAACAAACAGGCCGCAAGCCAAGTCCTTTGTAGTCCGGAGCGCGAACCACTAGACGAGACAGTCGTCATCGGGATCGACGATCGGTGGGGGCAAGTTCGAGCCAGGTGAGGACGAGGTCAAGAAACGTGGGGGTTAGGTTAAGCCAGATGGGGAAAGAGTCAAACAAGGTCGAGGTAGAATATCTTGAATAGCACTAATCTTAATAATATCCTATATAATTATAATTTTATGACAGTGCTTTTTATTTGCCTAATCACGCCGGCTAATATGAGGTCCAACACGTACGAGCCTAACTACATTCGGCCGGATCGGCAGCAACCGCTAGTGGGGTGGACCTAGGCTGAGCGCCTTCAGTGCTCGCCAAACCTGCCCTGTGTAGCTAAAAAAGGCCTTGCTTAAAGGCCAAAGGCCGTCAGCGATAGGTTCGTCCAAAAAAAAACACCATATTTACCTAAATTATTTTGAATTGATTTACGTTTCTAAATGGTTTAAGTCGTATTGACGTAAAGTCAATCTTGTTTTAAAGTGCTAGGGTTCAAAAACATTTAATTTTGTGCATTCAATCTTATGTATCTCACTATAGACTTAAATGTAAATTGTATGTATTATATGCATTTTCTTGTAAATTAGTATAGGTTAGTTAAATTTTAAGCTTGTTGTTTTAAATTATGTTGTAAATAAATGCAAAGACGTATCTAGTTGTTTTACTTATTTACAACTAGCTTCTGTCCGCGACTTCGTCTGCGTTGTCTTCAGAACATGGAGCACATACCCTATCGAGTAGAAACATCATATGATTTGTTCGAATTTTCCGACATTTTTTAATCTGTATCTGTGCTGTTTTGATGTGCTGGGTGATCGCTGACAGTTGTCATTTCATACTAAATGTAAGTGAAAAATCACTTATTAGTTTCGGAGCAAGATGGTTTGTATTGCTGCTCTATAGGGTATGTACTCAATGCTTCAGAATTAAGTTCCTGCGAAATGAATAATCATTCTAGGGCGAAAAAAAACTAAATAACAATCCTATGTGTTGAGCTAAATCAATTTTTCAGCCAATTTTGTCCAGCTGTTTAAGAGGCTTATTACAAAATTCTGATAGCCATTATTTGGTGGTTGCTGGACATTTAAAAGACAAATCGAAAATCGGAATAGACAATAAACATATTAATTTGCTTAAGCAGTGTAAATTTGTCAATAATAAAGAAATAACATAACGTTTCGAGTCGCATCGTGTTGCTTACTTACTTAGGACGATGTCGCAGTCTAGATAAGGGCAAGAAAATAAATTACAAATGAATTTGCTATTATTTATTGGTCAACAAATGGTTAAGAATTATTTACAGTATATAACAACAGAACCATTTGTCAAAAGATTGAAAACTTATCATTCTATTAATCTAATACATAATACAGAAATATATAATTATAAACCAGGGTTAACGTTAATCTTAATTTAAGGTTTTGCAAGTATGCATAAACATGTACAATCACAAATTGTACAGGAAAGAAAAACAGATAGGAACACTACTTTACTTATCCATAAAGGGTGAAAAAGTTGTGAATCCACTTAGTTATTCTTAAATACACAAAATTGTTAAACTAATAACTGATATTATTCAGTAACTAGCATTAAATAAGCAGTTTAAGAATTATTAACCGTGATCAGTTAACCTTTCCACCCTGGATATCTAAGTCTGATGATGACTTTGTCACTTTATAACCTATTAACTACCAAACACGCTGCTGTCCTCAAGTGAAACCACATTTCTCTCTATCTCCACTGAATTCACCTTATTCACTCTCTTCTTTTTCTCTTCTTTGTGGTGTTTCTTGTGACTTCTGCCTTTTCCTTTCTTCTTCTTGTGGGAGTGCTTCTTCTTCTTCCTCTCTACCTCATCAGAGATGGAGGAGGATATTGTGTGGGCAGATTTGCGTCGGTTTTCTACTGGGGCCATGTATGTAGCTTGTGGTTCCTACAACAAAGTATAATTTAAGAATTTTGACAGATTAAAGCGTAAGGTCAAACGCTGCCATTGGTCGATCCTTGGGCTGGCGGAAGTTGACTGAAGGATTGACACCAATGGCAGCACTTGACCTCACAATGTCAAGACGCGTCCAGAGACTTGTCGGTCGCAGTTGTCACTTTTTATACCACTCAATGTATCATGGGGCACATACCCTATAGATTAGAAATGTCATATGATTTGTTCGACGAAATTTTCCGCCATTTTTTAATCTCTATCTGTACTCTTTTGGGCGAGAGCTAGAGTAGACAGGAATTGTCATTTCATACTAAATGTAAGTGAAAAATCACTTACTAGTTTCGGAGAAAGGTGGTTCGTTTTGCTGCTCTATATGGTATGTACTCGATGCAATGTCTGTACCTCTGTTTGTTAGTCTGTCCTACTAATACTTTCAGAGGATTGTTACTTTTAAACCACATTCAGGTAACCAGCTGAATTTTTTAACAGATCCAAAATTATTCGATTAGTTTTGTACTAAAGTGTAAATTGAACTAAAGACTAGGTTTTATTTAAATTAAGGTCGCCTCTTATAAACTGGTGAAATTTAAATAGCAATTACAAAAGCATAAATAAATCAATTTGTTAAAAAAAATAAAATTTTAATACGCTAGTTTTCGGGAAAAACGCCAAAAACTATTTTGATTTCAATGTAAAATAAAACACCCCGTGCCCCGTGCGTGCACCCCGAGGGAAGAGTGGGGCACGATTGAAATGAGAGAGACAGAGGCGATGACGTAGGGACGTTTCAGAGTAGACAAGATTTTTTTGTTAGGAATAATAAAAATGAAAACTAGCCCGTTTTTAAGAACGAAAATAATAGGGCCCGGTTTCTCTAAAATAATTAGAAGTTCTGTTAAAGTTTCACCCGTTTAGAAAAGGCGACCTTATGCCTGCGTTTTATTTAATTTAAACACACGCAAGGTATAGAATTTGTGTTTAATTCATTGCGATCAAGTAAATTAATCGATTTAGGCCTATAAAGCCTCGTTGAAAGCCGAAAATATTATTTTTATTCGTAAGAAACTATTTGCTGGTTAATACCTGTTAGTTAGAAAGAATATACCTATGATGATGATCATGATGAACAGTTCTACTTACAATGTCAGTGTGATTGCAGTGCTTATGGCTAATGTATGTGTCCTCGTGTTCCTCCAAAACCTCCGGAGCGATTCGTTCGCCACTCGTCGAGTTTCTTTCCTGCTCCCTCAACTGAGGGCAAAGAAATCGGTCAGGAAGCTTTGGGTAGAACATGGACTTGTTATACCGGCTCCAAACAATCGTCCAGCAGTCCAACTGTTTGTCCAACCTTCCACGAGGGATAGTTCGTGCATGTTGGATGGTGTTGAATCGTGTTGGCGCGTGATCGGTCCGATGGCGGTAAATCGTACCCAGATCAAAGTTCAGTTCGTTCGTTCAGTTCATCCAGATCAGAGTTGGCCAACTCACACGAACAGACCCTCTACACAGCAGTGTAGTCACTTCACTCTAGCAAGGCAGACGTGTGAATATGCGCCGCGCACCCGGTTATTAATTATTTCCCGCCCATCTGGTTTTAATATGACCATGATTCGCCGTGGTTTTTCAATTTCACGTCGGTTATAAACTTGTAAATAAGAATTACATAAATTAACAATAATTACTCATAAGCATAAGGCATAGCGCATAGAAGCACCTATCACTTCAACGTCATCTTAGTGAATGGGGTTGGCCGTGGCCTATTGATGTGTGGAGGGTCGTGTTTTGATCGATCGTGAGTTGGGATGTGTTGGAGAAATGTTGGACTGTTGGACGATTGTCTGGAGCCGGCTTTATGAGTCACCTTTCTGGCTGGTATAGCATCAGAGGGCCTATTCCAAGTTTTACTTGATAGCTTTTAATGACAACGTAAACGCGGATTTGTGTGGAAAGTTATGGTTTGTTAACGTCCTACTAGGAGGCGCCACCCCGAGTTCTATACAAAGTTATGTTTACTTTGGATAAAAGTAAAAAAACAATAGGCCCTTTCACTGCATCCACACTAAAATCCATAGTAAAATAAGCTGACAGAAATTGTACTTGGAAATTAAGTTTATAATACTTTTTTTAATTGCTTTGATTTCATTTCGCAGCGATTTTAACAAAGCCTGTTAAGATGACTTTTTTTCTAAATTGACTCGTAACCGGAATCGAATCCCCCTTTGCATTTCATAAAGCGTTTCATCAAGCCGGTTGATACGCCAAATTGAGTCACTAAAAACTCATAGCACTAATTCATTTAGTACCACTTCTCTGATTCTGATTCTGTAGCCCCTTTTCCGGATTCTTAATAAATACAAGTCATAAAATCTAGCTTTGCCCTACTACCGCATCAGAGAGTAGGTAAATATTGGCTGGTGATAAGAAGCAGCGCAACAAACTTAGTTTCGTTTGCGCCTTAATAATAATGATCACGTATCATAACCAGTGATCGGAGTAGGTAGATTGATTTGATGTACTTTTGGTAGTGATAGCATAATATGGATATGTCTTTTTTTAAAAACTGATACCAAGAAATTCCGAAATCCGGGAGGCATCCATATTAACATCAATGTTTGAGATCATTAACCCCAAACCAATCTACCTATTCCGATCACTGATCATAACAGACATTCGGAAGAAAATACCTTGATTTAGTAGATCATGCCTAGCAGAATGATTTTGTCTCCTATCTAGACCTTAACTAAACAAAACTTGTATCAAAACGACTACCACACAATTGTCACGAAGCAGTGGCAGGTAAAAAAAAAATGGGACGTGTACAAGAGCTTCATTTAGGCCTATTTGCAAAAATAAATTGGTTTTATTGGTTTTTTACCGAACGGATAAACATCCTTAAATACGTTTATAACCATCCATGACTTAGGTTCAACTTCTCGCGCTTATCACACAAACATTTGCCCTTTGCGAGATTCGAACCCGCAAACGCCTTCTTCTACCGATTAGTATGCGAAGCACTACATCAGACAGTCATCAAACTATATTCCTTAGGAGTCTCACCTTGGGACCATTCGATCTCCTCAGCACACTATTGCTCGCGTCACTGAAGTATCCGTTCATATTGTTGTCCTCTACGAAGAGTGGTGGTTCCGTCGTGCTGTCCGTCGACGCGTGGAGGTACTTGCTACCTCTGTTCCTCACTGAGAACCTGGAGATGAAGAGTAAAAAAGTCAATTCTAGAGTTCGACCGCTAATAAAATGATTGCGGAACCAGTTGTTCACAAATCACAAGAAAGGCTTCATAACCCCTTAATAAATAAATCTATTTATACAAAACAAACAAAGTCGGGTTAGTTACACCATTTATAAGTCAAGAACGGCTGGACCGATTCTGTGATCTTTGATTTATTAGATTTGTCTCCGCCCCAAATAGCAGAATAACTATTAAAACATCAAAAATTCGAACAAAAAAAAACAGAGGCGATAATAAGTTCGCCGGGACAGCTAGTAATACATATTGGACAACATCTCATACATTGCTCTGATCCTATGGTAAGTAGCCATTGTGTTACAGAAATCAGAAACAACGACGGTACCACAACATTTTTTTTTAAATTTGTTAAGTATTATCTGTGAATCTGTGATATTAAATTGGCAAGCACTTAGTTAGCGCTCACAAATTGCTATGCCCTTGCAGGGCGTCACATGTATACCTAGTCTGTACCTACCACCTAAACGAATTATTACTTAATGTGACATGCAATAAACGATTTGAATTTGAATTTGACCCACCAGACCCGAGACCATATAGAAACTTTTTTTTTTTTGCAATGACCCACGGGGCATCGAACCCGGGACGTCAGAGATAGCGACACCAAGTCCGGTATGCTCGGCTACGGAGGTCGTCCTATGTAAGTATATTACCACTATAATAACTATAATAAGAAGCTGATGGAAGAATTTGTTTGGGCTAGGTAAATTTTTGGCAAGTTACCTAAACGCGTCTAAACATGGAGAAACAGTTCCGGATGACCTTGTGTGACTTTCCAGGCTAGTAGCGCTGTGATCGCATCCACATGTAAGATCCGCCCACACAATACCGTTAATATCCAAACCACATACAAAATGTAGTTTAAATATTTTTTAGTCTATTGTTGTGATTTTTATCTGTGGTGTTAGTAGGCGGGGCTAAAAGCAAGATGGGGGAAAGGTCGAGCAAGGTTAACAGGGTTGCGCTACCATCTAGTCACCTTAAAATCAGTGACACACGAGCAGTAGCTTCCATTATAATTTGTTTGAACTTGTTTCTTATTGCCTTGTCATGGCGATAATTCATCGTAACTTTGCCTCTACCTCTTGTCAAAGAAAATTCAGTCTTATTGCCTGAGGTTAAGAAGGCTCAAATGATTTGCCCGAGCTCCCTGTTGACAGGGCCATCTCTAACCTATTGGGGGCCCTGGGCATATAGGATAATGGTTGGGGCCCCTATGACTGACAGAGGATACTATTGAAGCAGAATTGGGGGCCCTACAGGGTCTATAATGATCTATTTTATGTATCTAATTATAACACCTGTGTAACATTATAGAATGCAATAAATATATTGAATTGAATTGAATTGAAAACCAGGGGGCCCCATCGATCCCGGGGCCCCAGGCAAGTGCCAAGACTGCCCAGTGGGAAAGACGGCCCTGCCTGTTGAACACTGATCGTTCGATCGAAATAATACAAGGGAGAAAGGGGTGTAGTGAAATATGATTTGGGCTTACCCCAAATCATATTAGGGGGGAGGCAGTTTAAAACCTCACATCGAAACACCAGGGGAGGGAAGGGGGAACTTTTTAAGTTGCTACATCACGTGCGTGATTGATGGAGGACCCCTAAATAAAAACGAACCTCTTGTAATGGTCTCCATCTTCGTTGGGTTTCTTCGTCCGGTCCTTGCTCATGTGTTCCTTGCCTTCTCCCTTGTGGTGCTTGCGTGGTGGGGGGGTCCCTTCCACATCTGACAGTATTTTGCTAAGAGAAAAGTACCTATTTATTTATTTTTTTAAAAAGTTTAAAAACAACTAAAAGCTAAAATATTGTAGGTACGTTAAATTCGTTTCCTTGACCCAAACTGGAAGCGAACTCGGGACACATAGGCTACTACTACTCTATTCGGTTCGTTGATTTTTTTAACCTGTGCCTTCCACTGACCTGTATAATTACCTGACTAGCTGACTAGCTCTCCCATACAAACGACAGCTAATTTTGTGTGCCTTTTTGAAATACCACAAGTAAGATTATCGAGAACTAATTTTGACGTATACTGCTTATGATAATTTAGTTTCATGGAACGCTTGCATCAGCCCTTACAGGCCTACAGCGGTAAAAGGCAATAATCAAACGGGGATAAGCTTATTTTAAAGGCAGCTAGTCCAGGCTATTACAGGTCAGTGTTTGCCATACCACTACTCGGCAAAGGTCTACCCTAAAATCTCCCACCGATCTCTATCCAGCGTCAAAGTCGAATGTTTTTTTTTTTCGCAGAATGTATAGACTTTCTGCGAATGATAAATCGTATAGGCGCTTTATCATTTCAGCCATAGGGCGACCACTACTGAACATAGGCTTTCCCAATGACTTCCAAATTGGCCAGTCGTCTGTTCACCGTGTAGGTAGACGTCCTACGCTAGGCGTTTGTCGGTACGTGTCCTCCATTCTAGACCCTTTCTGCCCCATCGGCTGTCAGTTTCAAGCCGTCAGTATTCCTCGTGGGAACGACTGTAAAGAATACACTTTCTCATCGCCAACAAGAGGCGTGTCGTAAGAGGCGACTAATCTGTAGCACGAGACTGGCAGCAGCGTCTGCGTGCGAAATCTATTCAGTTTTTGATAAGATCCGAAATCGCTTGTCAACTCGCCTGCCAATCGTCGCGAGTAATTAGCAATCCCCCCCCCTCCCCATGAAAATACGCTTTGGTTCCGGATTGAGCATCATCAATTTTATCTCACTGAAACTCGAGTGGTGTAGGCGAAACTCAGACCAAGTTTGAGAACACTAATATCGATTACAGCCAGTTTTGGAACAAGAAGGGGGCGGGGTCTGGCTGGCGGGCTGACGGAAGTAGACGAAAGGATCGTCCAATGGCAGCGTTTGTCCCCACAATGCCAAGAGGACTCCGTCCTTCGCTTAGCTAGGGCTTAAAGTTAAACCTTCGACCAAGTATATAATATCTAGACGGAAAGTCGAGGCAGCGAACGCTGCGAATAAAAATTGTTTCAGACCCTGGCCGTTAATTCTCTTCCTAGCATGTGTTCCATCACTGGAGACGTACATGCCGCTAGGCAAAATTGAGGTATCGGAAATAGCGATTATATAGCCATAAAGTGTGAAGAAACTTTAATAAAAGACAAAACAAATAAAAAGGAAAATACCATCGCTGAGTACCTAATTTTCAACAAATGTTGGCCTGTTTTTTTAGTACGATTCAAGCAGTGTGCTCAATCTAGACAATTTAACATCATTAGGTTAAACATTTACTTTTTCTCTGCACTCCCAAACTCGGGAGCAGGCGTTTTCGCCTGATGCACTTTCTCGCTCATCCTCTGCACGACGTTCTCGATGTCTCTCATCCTGGTGCCGATGGCGTCCACCAATGCCTGGAGATTGGTGGGTTTCTCTTCTTTGAAGACCGTTTGAGGCTTTTCTTCGAGTGGCGGAAATTCTGGCTGATGGCTGCCGTCCTGTTTGAACAAAAATAATTAAATATAGTTGGCCGTTGAGTAAGTAGACATACTATCAATGACTTAAGTAAATTAAATTTAATCTTTGTATTTTTAGTATTAAATATACTTTTAAAAAAACGCGAGGTACGCCGTTATTCATCAGAGACAACAGGCGTACGCTGACGCCGTTCCAACAAGGACCTTACGCAGTACACATACGGTGCAATTTAATCGACCAAGTAATGGTAAATCCATAAGTTCTGTTTTCAGGAGATGGAATAATTTAAAAAATTAAAAACAGTTTTGTTTTCAACCGACTTCAAAAAACGAGGAGGTTCTCAATTCGACTGTATGTTTTTTTTTTTTTTTTTTTTTTACGTAGACTGATTCTGAGTCACCCTTGAAATTTGGCACTATGTTGCAAAGTAACCATAGGAGCTCTTTCGGGCATTAATACTTACATTAAAATATAGTTTGATTCTCCCACTGCTTTGAGGATTACATATCAGCTGGTGATTAGAATAAACGGCGCAAGAAAATCAATTACCTTTGACAGCCATTTAACTTTTCGTACATAGTAGATAGTACAAGCTTTGCTTAATTTAAGGCCGTATCCAGAATGAAAGCAGGCAGCCTGCGCGGGTGCCGAAGAACCCGTCGGAGACGTTGGGCGCTTATCGGCATTGTAAAGAATCTCGGCGCCTATAATCTGCGCAGATTACCCGCGCAGGCCGGCTCCGATAAGCGCTGGTAAATCGGCGCCGGCTGCCTGCTTTCTTTCTGTATACGACCTAAGGCTAGATAATTGGTGTTATGGGGAACCACACTGTATTTTATCCCGATAGGTGGCGCATTGTGTTTGGTCTCGCCCGTAGTCATTATTTGATTAATGGTTCTGACACTGCTTCCAAAGATCAACTAATACATTAACATAAAGGGTCGCGTAGGTATTTATCTCGACCGAAACGCGGAGTGTCATAGGCCTGCTCACGTCGTGTTCTATGAGCGACCGCACGCTCGAGGAACGCGCACGCCCAATGTGGGGTAAGCCTAAGAAAATCAAACTGTCATTTGCGTGGACATTAGTTGACAACGTTGACATTGACAAGACCAAAGACGCTGGCGCCATCTTGGAATAGCTTTGCTTTATTTCCCCATTGGTGGAGAATTTATAATATATCTTACCCTGACCGTTGTGTCTGACTCCATTGTAGGCTCGTGCTCATTCCACTGGCTCGGAGGGATCTCCGTCCAGGCTTGGTGGTGCTGCTGCTGCAACAGGTTTAATGTTTAATATCTCAGCTAGGTCAGTACTTTACCTCGGCTATCTAGCACAACCACAAAAATACGATATGATAAGCGATTTTATCGACACCAACTGTATAAATACGATAAATAAAGCAGCCATGTTGAATCTCCGTCGCTGTGCCGGTGACGTCACATGTTATGAATACTGTTTCAATAAAAAAACAATGTGGCGGCTATATCTATCGTATATATTTTTTCAAATACAGTGTATGTTTATGGTTGATGCCGTGTGGGCCGTAAAGAATACACTTCCCTACCGCCAGCAGGAGGCGTGTTGTAAGAGACGACAAATTCCTGTAGCACGAGACGGGCAGTAGCGTCTGCGTGCGAAATGTTATAAAAAAAAACTGCGCTTGCTAACCCGCCTGCTAAGCGTGGTGAGTATTAGCAATGCCCCCCAATGAAAGTCATTGGGGGAGGCCTATGTTCAGCAGTGGACGCCCTATGGCTGAAATAATGATGATGGTTAATGGATTTATGGTAATAAAAAGTAAATGTAAATGAATAAAGGGTTGTTATAAGTAGATATTTATAATTTTAGGGTTTCTTCGCGGACCACTTCGAGTGCTTACAGGGACCACCCGTGGTCCCCGGGCCACCGGTTAAGAACCACTGTTTTAACTGAATAATAATCACTTAAGTCTTTTACTGCCACAAACTAGACACAATAGAAAATCTATTGTTCGCGGCTCACCGGTTACCATACCAATTTACCTCTTTGAGTTACATTTGGCAAAGATTTCTTTATATTATTTTCTTTGCATTTGGTCACAAATACGACTGATTGGTGGAACTGTGATATTTTTTTGACCAAATGCAACTCAATGATGTAATAATTATTTGATTGATAATTTTTCATTGAAAATATCATTCGCGAAGTAATTTTTTATTCAGTTAACAACGTAAACAGTCGATTAAAATTATTAAAAAATTAAAACATAAAACTACTTACTGACCACAAAATATTAAATTACGTCCACCGATTTTGAACTTAAAGCTTAATTATTAGAGTTCAAAATCAATTGATAAAAATTTTGTTTTGTGGTAAGTTGTTAAGTACCTAAAAATAATTAATGTTTTCTCCTACCTTATATGGTTTCTGTGTAACTCCGTAGGCATTCATGAATACTTTCTCCTCAGAGACAGGTTCAATGGGCTAAAAAAATGGTAAAAAATAATTAATTTTTTGAGTAGTTAACTAAAGGGAGAGGAGGGAAAACCTACGTAGAACTGGCTGTGCCTTATACTGTTTGATATGCACTAAGCCCTCAAAGATGGTGACGCTAAATCCCTCACCTCTCGGCCACGGAGGTCATCACGGAGGTTTTCACTCACTTTTTCTGTAACTACAATTTCTTCGTTCTCCACCTCATTGTGATGCTCTTGAAGTTCTTCTTCGTAGAACGGACCGTTGTTCTGCTGTTTCCGGACTCGTTTGTGTCTAAAATAACAAAAAAAAAAAACAATTTAAACTTTTTTATGTTTTTCTTCACAATAATGCTAGTTTGTATACTTACTAGCTGTCCCGGCGAACTTCGTACCGCCACTTCAAAACTTTTTTTTCCTGTATTTTTTTATGATTTTTATAGTTATTCTGCTATTCAGGGCGGAGACAAACTCAACAAATCAAAGATCATAAAAATCAGTCCAGCCTGTCTTGACTTATAAATGGTGTAACTAACCCGACTTTGTTTTATATTCAAAGATAAATAGATAAATGTATTTGAACGGTCTTTGTTTTTAAGTTAAAGAAACGTAATATCCCTGAACAAGTTACAAAAAATAAAAGAATGTAAGTACATAATAGTGGTTTGCTTGGCACTTGAGTAGATCCTCCAAACCGGTATCCAACTTACAGCAGACAAAATATTCAAAAAAAAAATGTAGGAATGGTTCCTGTTTCGTTTATTACCTTTGGCTCGATTCGGGTTTGTGTTCCTTCACCTCGTTGTTTGTTGATAGAGCTATCTGTTAAAGGATTAAAAAGGTTGCTTTAATATTTTACCATACCTGCGCCGTGGCCTAGTCCGCGTCGAATACGGGAAGTAAATGATTATTGTTTTCTCAAACAAATCATTTTTTGATTTAAATATTAGTTTATTTAATATTTTGTTATGAAGGAAACTTGTTCTTAGTAATGTTATTATTAATAAAAAAATATTATCACTGATTGTTATGAGTTCCGTTGGTAGCAATAAAAATTTTTGAACAAAAAAAGTATGAGTAATGAAATTATGAAGAGTGATTGTTACGAACTCGAATCGGTAGTAAAACAAAAATAGGTTATAAGATTTTCATGTTTCACCCATATTATTATTATTTTTAGTTTAAAGTTTTTTGAAAATATACTTATTTTATAAAAAAAAATTATAAATCCTCATCAAACAAATCATTAATACCAATTTCATCCCCTATTTTTCAGCCCTTAGGGTTGATTTTTTTTTACAAATTTTAAGTATACTATCTGCGAAGTATAAGTTGTTAAAAAAAATATCTAAATCGGTTTACATTTGCCGAGAATATTGGATTACATAGATACAAAATCAGCTTTTCTAGATCCCGTCATCAGAATTTGAGCAAATTTATATGGGACCATTCCGAAAGTATTCCCTTTCGAACAAAAAAAGAATCATTGAAATCGGTCAACGTGGTAACGAATGATCGCTGACCATACATAAAAAATAGACTCCGACGAATTGAGAATCTCCCCTTTTTTGAAGTCGGTTAAAAAAGTTAAATACGCCTAAGAAGATACCAAAATAGTTAACGACCGTCTGGTGTAGTTCGAATCCCGCAAGGGGCAAATGTTTGTGTGATGAGCACGAGCATTTGTAACTAAGTCATGGATGTTTATCGTATTTAAGTATGTTTATCCGTTATCTTGTCGCCATAGTACAAGCTTTGCTTAGTTTGTGGCTAGGTAATTCATTTGACTGTGGAAACAATTTATTTATTTAGTTCTAAATACTCACAACGATGTCAGGCGCAGGCACCGCTCGTGGCGCCACCTCGTTGCAATCAGGCGACTCGGTTGTCATCTTCTTGTTTGATCTTAACATCTTGTCTCTCCCTCCTTCTACGTCTGATGCCAGCTCGTAGATTGGGCCTTCGCTGGGTACTCTATGAATATAAACATAGATAGTAAAGAGGATATTACTAGCTACTCCCCAGGGTTCGTGCTTGGTTCTGACGTAGTTATAAATAAATAAATAATGGACAACATCACATACATTGCTCTGATCATAGGATCAGGGCAATAAGTAGCTTAAGCATTGCTCAGATCTTAAAATAAGAAGCTTAACCACTTGTGTTACAGAAATCAGAAACAACGACGGTACGACAACCAGTCCCGAGACAATATAGAAAAGCTATTTTTCTATAGTGACTGACCCGGGACTCGAACTGGGACTTCAGAGATAGCGACACCAAGCACGGTATGCTCGCCTCTCAGCTACGGAGGTCGTCAATGTTTTATGTGCAAAAAATCATAATAGTGTCTTGTGTATGTGATATTCAGCTTTTCTGATTAAAAAATATATCTTTAATATTATAAATGAAATGACAGGATTCACACAAAAAATAAATCCCCCCGTCACTATTGGTTCGACCTGGGAAGCAGGCCCATATCTTAAGTTATTCCTACATGCACCCCCCGGAACCGCGGCTTATGTGAAGCTGGAAGCCCTATGGGAGTTTATACACAGAATAAAAGTTATGGGTATGGCTAAAGCAACGCACTCATAGATATCGTTTACGGTCACTGTCGCATAATATTATTATCTAAACGTTATGTGCCATTTAAACATCAATGCATTCGAAGCTTTAATAAATTATCAAACACAGTAAAACACAGCACCAGCAATCTTTTATTCACTGTTTCAAAGTACTCTTGTGTTCACAACTCAACACAAGACAAAAACAATACAAACATCGAACATTCACCGACAAACCTACTACAAACAGACTATTAATTTATTTGCAACTCTTCCGGAATCTCGGAACGTTCGGGCTCGAGCTGCTGTAAGAGTGTTCCGAGGTTCGGTGTCCGTGTGCAATGTCTATGTATGTGTTCGTTGCTCTGGCACGCACGCATTGTATGTATAAAGCTAATTTCTGATACCCACTTCTTCTTCCTCGGTCCCTCACTGATGAGGATCGCGACCACATACAATTTTCCTCCACAGACCGCGATCATACGCTGTGGGGACCGCACGATGCATAATTCCACCCAATGCTTTTTTCACCGCGTCTGACCATCTCGTAGGTGTTCTACCTCGAGCACGTCTACCTTCTATTTGGCCCAAGATAATTTGTTTCTCCAGGCAATGACTAGAGGATCGTATAATGTGCCCGAAGAAACTGAGTGTACTTCTACATATGGTGGAGAGCCGCGTGGTATGGTGGAGCTGATACCCACACCTATATTTATTGTGTGGTTTTTACCATTAGTGGTAAATTATCATACAGGCCGCTAATGATTGTAAGTATTTACCGTAGCTTTTTTAAAACTCTAAAATACGTATATAACCTCAAAACCAACTTATTGTACTTACTTAGGCAAGAATGTAGTGTCTCCTGGAGGCGGTTTCTTCATCTTGTACATGTGGCTCCAGGGCGCGGCAGGGAGCGTCTCCCAGGGCTGCCCCAGCACCCGCGTCCAGACCTCACCTCGGACCACCACCAGGCATCTGGGATAAAACAGTTTGTTGATATTATTTTATTGCTCTGATCCTATGATAAGTAGCTTAAGCACTTGTGATACAAAAATCAGAAACCACGACGGTACCACAACACCCAGACCCGAGACAATATAGAAAAGTTATTTTCTTACATTGACCGAACTGGTCTCGAACCAGGAAGCTCGGAGATAGCGACACCAAGTTCGGTATGCTCGCCTCTCGGCTACGGAGGTCGTCAAACATAAACATAAACGCGAAACATTGAGCAAGCTGAGATTAAACTAGGTCTTCCATTACCTTAGCCTGGTGCAGCAGTAAGGGAACTGCATGTTGGTATCTTCCACAACTTCTTCACACTCGATCGCCGACTCCGGTGCTTCAACGCGTTTGCATCTGAAAACAACCAATTCACGTCAAAAATGTTGAAATAAAATATAAGTAAGTAAACGTAGATATATTTAGCCGCCATGTTGAATGATGTCGTCAAAACGTCACATTTTATGATCGCTGTTTCGATAAAAATTCAAGATAGCGGCTATAAATCATATTTTTTTAAATGACAGTTGGTGTCGATAAATCGATATATCATATCGTATTTTGGCGGTCATGCTAGGGGCTGAGGCAGTTAATTGCTAGGCACACAACACCGGGACCAACTTTAAAGAATTAACGATCAATTTGTGAAAAAAAGTTTAAGTATAAACTGACCCAACGGTATAGATGGCTAGGTTCCTCCCTCCAGGCTGGCACCGATGTCTTGTGCAGGAGTACGCGTCTGCCCACTCCGTGTACGCTGCGTGCTTCTGCATCGTACGCGGGTCTGTGCAGACTGGGAGACAATACCACAAATTAACCATTGTAATAAATAAATAAATATTGGACAACATCACATACATTGCTTTCTCTGATCCTATGATAAGTAGCTAAATCACTTGTGTTACAGAAATCAGAAACAACGACGGTACCACAACACCCAGACCCGAGACAATATAGAAAAGTTATTTTTCTACATTGACCGACCGGGAATCGAACCTCAGAGATAGCGACACCAAGTCCGGCATGCTCGCCTCTCGGATAGCGAGGTCATCAAATGGAGGTAATGGCAAACCAATAAAGTAAACAGGTAGCGCCCGCGCACACTATAACTATGCGACATGACTGCGACCGCGTCGCTATCGTATAGTAGACGCTATGCCAGCGGCCGACAATTTTTTTATACAGCAGATTAATTATCAAAAAAACCGGACAAATGCGAGTCCGACTCACCCACAAATTTGTAGTACATATTATTATAAATAGTTCAGGAATCGAATCTCGCAGTTATTTCCGAAATTTTCTTGAAACTTTAAATTAAGCGTGTATATTTTTATGATTTAATTACAAATGTACAACTCGATTACTCCACGCGATCCCGATATTTATTTATTTTTATTTATGGCTTTAAACAGACAGACGGACAACAAAGTGATCCCAAAGGGTTCCTTTTTTCTTTTGAGTTACGGAACCCTAAAAGTATCTGAAATACAAGTAATATCAAGCTTTACTTTAACTTTAAGAACTTCAACAGTACCTACATATCTTCTTCTTCATCTATACGGTCAATCCCGGTTGCGTCCAAAGCCTAGTACCTACATATATTTACATTAATAATTCATAAAGGAATTAACAAAATCATTAAAAAAATATATGAAAAAAAATATTAGACCGGGGCACCTTTTCGACACATCTGATTTATATTGTTTTGTGTATTTTTTTTTCTCTCGTGTGTCGAATAAACGTTTCTTTCTTTCTTTCTTTCTTTCTAAATTTTAAAACAGACGATTATTTAAATGACAAGCGTGCACCTTATAACCTGCTTAGCTTGCACTTACTACATGTCAAGTAAGTAACTATATATTTTCTGTAAAAAAGGCTGACAACGGTGACTGAGTTTGTTGCGCCGTTTCTTCTCGTCACCAGCCGATATGTAGTCCCGAAGCGGTGGTAGGGCAAAGCTATATTTTGAGACGTTTGTAAGCGCCCGAAAGAGGGCCTATATATGCTGAATAAATGACTATTATAAGCTGAAGTGGCTGTGGGCAGGGCACATAGCACGTAGAATTGACGGCCGATGGGGCAGAAAGGTTCTGGAATGGAGGCCACGTAGGTACATGCAAGCGTAGCGTAGGCCGTCCACCCACAAGGTGGACAGACGACCTGGTAAGGGTTACGAGAAGCCGCTAGATGCAGGCCGCTTCAAACCGGCCAATCTAGAAGTCACTGGGAAGGCCTATGTTCAGCAGTGGACGTCCTATGATGGCTGAAATGACGATGATTAATATGAATTTATTTAATTATTAGGTACTTACATTGGTCCTTAAAAGTTTCTGGCGCAGTCCCGGCCGAAGCCATAGCAATAATTGCGAATAACAAAACCATATTTTTTACAGATCTTTGTACAAAATCAATACATTATAGACCTTTAGACTACTTGAGCCGAGAATTGTAAGCGAAATGAAAATGTTTTCGAAGATCTGTTGCTTATGATGCCGTACAGTCGGGAAGAAAAGTGGTTAGCGGTATTTCTGACGAGGTCAAAAATAAAACAAATGAAGACTGATTTGGCACTCTCCATCGATAAAAGCTGGCTTTGATACCATTTGACGGATACATTTTTCACGGATTCATAACCCTTCGATAACATTTAAATAATTATAAAAAGTCTTAATTTGGTATGAATGGAATATCGATGACTTCTGTAGAGTGTAAAACTGTCTCGCAGAAGTCAACGCACTCCTCTGGAAAACTTTAAACAATAATTACTTAATTATTACAAAAAAGAAAATTTAAACTAATAACGAGAAGTTAAAGTAGATGTGTGG
This sequence comes from Anania hortulata, assembly GCA_963576865.1. Lineage (NCBI taxonomy): Eukaryota > Metazoa > Arthropoda > Insecta > Lepidoptera > Crambidae > Anania > Anania hortulata. The sequence goes on from OY756416.1 coordinate 9,626,630, forward strand.
TTGTGTGCGTGTGTGTGCGTGTATGCAAGCGTATGTGTGTGTATCTGCAAGCGCCGGGTTTTTTATATAAATAAATTAATTAAAAAAATATTTCAGACCAACTATGTCCATTTGTTAGTATCAATATTCTTAAAAACTATGTTAGTAAGGTACAGTAAAATTTTATAAGTTCTTTAAAATCCCTAAATGAAAACGATCGAAGCCATTCAAAACATTTTATTTTACACTTCGTGACAGTAATGCTAAATCATATAGTGTCACGTGATTTTCCGGTCGATAATTTGGTATCGAACGGTTATGAGTCGGGGGCTACACTTATTTTTTATTTAAAATTCTAATTTACACGTGAAATGGCAAGAATCGTTGCTCATCATTATGAAATGAAATACATGGGATTTCGTATGCGAATTAGAAGCTGATATAAAATCATACTACTTTTCATATTAATTATAATTATCTATCATATTTTAAAACAAAATTGACAATTGGTGTCGATAAATCGCTATATCATATCGTGTTTATGCTAGGGGAGCAGGATGCGGGATATATTGTGTCGATACAGATAGCGCTAACTAACAACCCGTCGCTGTTCATTTGTTAAAAAAAGTTTTGTGAAAACAATACTATTTTAATAGCGTTGTGAAAACATTTAAAAAATCTTATATTTTATATATTACGTGCCAGAAAATGAAGACAGGAGATAAAAATGGTTTGCTTTTCGGGAAATCTTATTTATAACCTAAATCTAATTCTATTCCCATTTATCTCTAGGGGTAGCTCCAGGGTGGCTCTTCTATAATTAATTACCCCCTTTGAGAATACCCATAAAAACTATGGTCGTAACTGTACATGAGGTAGCCATAAAACCCCTATATTTACCAACATTACTCTTTACACGTATCCGGCAATGTATAACAGCTGATTGTACTCAAACTTCTCCCTTATTCCATCGATATAGGAACTATAATTGAGTTTTCGCAATTAAAAAGACGATTTAGAAAAAAAGTTTTAAGTACCGTCACGTGGGGGTCGACGTGTTCGTCTATTTTAGGCAAAGGCACTGTTTTTTTTGCGTCTTCATTCATCAGAGACCCTAGCGTAGTGGCTAGCGTTAATAGAAACTGATACTGAAGTTAAGCAACTTTAGGAATGGTCAGGTGTTGGATGGGTGACCGGGTTTAAGATAGATTAAGATAGTCTTCTACATTAATAAATACCACGTATACATACAGGGTTATTTGTAAATCATCAACAACCTCCTAAGGGCTGATTTTGGTGTTGAGCACCACAATAACTTTGTCTATGCCTGGCCTGTGCCCAGGGCCCCCGGCCTCACGGGGGCCCCAAAGCACTAAATTATAAATTAAGAAACACTGTTAACGGGTCAAAGAAAAAACAAAAAAAACTATACTTTTATAATAAGTTATTAAATTATTTTTTACTGAATTATTTTAATTCCTACCAACAGTATTTCATTTTTACTTCGCATTAGGGCCCCAAAATTCTTGTGTGCCCCAGGGCCCCGGGATATGTTAAGGCGGCCCTGACCGCGACCTCAGAAGATAGACCTGGCAACAGGGCAGGCGAATGATGAATTTTAAATAGCAGTTAGGTCCTTAAATTTTAGCAGTACTTACTTACTTACATAATACGGACACAGTAAGGCACAGAAAATTTAGGAGATAGGACGATCTCTATTTCAAAACTTTGTTAAGGCGACGGGTAAGGCAAGTGACCTTGAGCATTAAGCGTCGACTAATCCTACTTCTATTATGTGCCTAAGATAATACAAATGCTTCTCGCAGACTAAACATCCATCCGTTGCGCTCCTGTGCAAATAGATTCTCATTGCGAGCAAAATATCCGCTCATGGAAAAGTAGGCGCTAAGAGTAAAATCCATTAAAAATCCTTATAATTCTTAATTTGTTGACTATTTGAAAAAAAAACTTCATTTTAAAGGCACGAATGTCATAATTAACTAAACCGACTTTGAAGCTAAACAAAAACGTCGTTTAAAATATAAATGTGTACAAGCTGGCGATATTTGCGGTACTTTGAAATATTTTTTAGTGTTTATAAGAAATAATAACTAGTATTTAGATACACCAGGAAAAACTTCAACATATAAGTTACATAATATATTAACCTTGTCTAAAAACACCTCTTTTACGTGTATTCTCCTTACCCTGCGCCTTAAGTAATTTTCTATTTAAAGTTTCGATAACATTCTGTGCGACTTGAGTGCTAGTTTTTACTATAAAATATGACGACCAAGTCATTTTTCAACCGACTTCAAAAAAGGAGGAGGTTCTCAATTCGACTGTATGTTTTTTTTTTGTATGTATGTTACGCGATTACTCCGCCAATTATAAATCGATTTTAATGATTCTTTTCTTGTTTGGTAGATCATACTTCAGAGGTGGTCCCATATAAATTTTATCTAAATTGATTCAGAACTTTTTGAGAAAATCAACAAATATAAACCCAGATAATATTTTGGTTGTGGTTCTTGTTACCTATCTTCGACAAATATGAGCCGATTTTGATGATTTTTGTTTTATTGAATAGCTTATACTTCAAAGATGCTATGATAAAATAGGGGATGAAATCGGTGTTTAGAAGTTAGATTAGGATTTATCACTAAAAATAGATGAAATAAGTGAATTTTATTTTTAAAAAAACCGTCTTCAAAACACTATAATGATAAAAATAATCCTAACACTTAAGTACCTAATCAGTTACTTTTGGAGTCGGTGCCAGTCGATGAGAGATTCAATGTTTTTGTTTGCACCGACTCCAAAACTAACTGATTAGGTACATAAGTGTTAAGATTATTTTTAGCATTTTAGTGCTTTGAAGTCGTTTTTTTTTAAATAAACTACTTATTAACCTTCTTTGTTCTTCTTCATCGCTTCCCATCATCACACTAAGACATTACATACTCACACTACATTACATACATCCTTGACTTTTTCTCAATCACAATGCAGATAAGAGCTATCCAGTAGGCCTACACAATTCAGATGTAAATTGTAATATAAAAGTCCAAATACTGTAGTATATATCCAATATAATATTATGTTGTATGTTGTTTTATGTATTATTTTCATTTTTTTTCTCTGTAGCTGAGCCGTATTATAAAAAATAAATTAAAATAAAAACACAGCGAGCCATAGAAAGGACGATGCTTGAAATTTCGTTAAGGGATAAAATCCAAAACGAGGTTATATCCGGCAAAAGACTAAAGTAATGGACTTAGTCCTAAAATGTAACAAGCTAAAGTGTCAGTGGGCCAGCCCCATCTGTCGCAGAACTGATGAAAGGTTGAGTAAACGGGTTCTTGTGCCCCGCCCCTCGGCTCGATCCACCGACGACATTAGGAAGATAGCTGTCAGTGGCTGGATGAAAAAAGCGGGAGATCGTGTTCATTGGCGCTCTTTGTGGGAGGCTTACGTCCAGCAGTGGACTGCAACAGACTGACATGATGATGATTATTATTATTTTTTTTTTAGGCCAAAAACCTCTTGCCTCTTGGGCGGTAATGACCCGCAATAGCACAGTTGGCCGGGATCAGGGCAAAAAAAAAAGAAATCGGCGGACGATGCGGGCGGTATCAAGCACCACCGCCTTCTGCATCTTTGCTGGAAGCGAGCCGCCGACGAATCCCAGTCTTTTCAGGTGTACACCTATTAATATTATTATTATTAATGTAGATATTAGCTAACTTCCTATTAGGGAATGATTCTGGTGCTCAAAATAAATATGCAAATAAACGATTATCCTATCCTAAATGTGATGATTATCCTAAATGATGTCAACTCCAGAATTAAAAGGAATCCTGATAGACTACTACTAAGCACTATTCCAAGATCACAGAAGTACAGCAAAAATTGTTCCGCTATATGTGTAAAAATTTATAATAAGGTTCCCAAGGAAATAAGAGAACTAAACTTCAACTTGTTTAAAAATAAACTTTACAAGTGGCTGCTACAAAACAATTTTTATAATGTAAGACAACTTCTGTAGAAGTGAGGCGTATTTATCGAAACAGGTATTTAGAACAGATATTTTAAAGTAGCCAGCAATACTTGTTATCTCATACGCTAAATACTTGTTACTGTCGGTAACAGCAGCAACAGTAGTAACAATTGTTCCAACGTAACAATTGTTACTCAAGTAACAGGAGTCCCAGAAGTAACAACTGCTTCAACGAAACAGTTGTTACTGAAGTAACATCAGTCCCAGTTGTTCTACTGGAACAAGTGTTACTCAAGTAACAGCAGTCACAACAGTAACAATTGTTACAGCTGTTACGTCCGAAGAACACATATTTCCACCTACTAAATTAAAATGTATCTAAATATAGTGTAATTAAAGGCTACTTTCCAACTTCGTAATTTAGAAAGGTGAAGGAACAGATATTTAATGCTACTAAAATAAAATGAAATATAAAATCATAAGTGTATTATGCAACTATTGACTTCCTAATTTAGAAAGGTTGTGTATCTGTTATTTTATACGACTAGATTGAAATGTCAAGTTTTATGCCTATGAGACTTCTAAATCTAGATGCATTAGATATCTGTTGTTTTCTCATTCAGGTTATTTCGGATACACATACCATAATACAGACAGACATTATTTGAGCTCAACATGAGCTTCAAAGACAAAATAGTCAATCTGACAAACGAAAGGTAATTTTGACAATACCTATTCATTACTTTGAAACGCCTTTTATGAGGTTTACGTAAAATAATTTGATGTGAGCGTGTGAAAAGACTAAAGTTATCTGTTATTTTTTTCATTCGGATACACACCATAGGATATAGATGAGCTCAAAGGAGCTCAGCTCACAAAAAAAACAGTTAATTCTGTTTTATTTTAAACAAATCTAAGATAAATGATATTAGTACCTATTTCTGTTTTATGAATTAACAGATTTATTAAAATCATGCTTCATTCAATTCTGCTTTTTGACAATTGCTTTTGTTTTCTGTATTCTATTCACTGACCTGTTTAAACTTAACAAACCACTTCGAACAAATCGATCGAATAGTAAACGTTAATTTGTATTACTTTTCAATCGATTTCAGTAAAGTGCATATTTTTTAGAACTCATACTAGGCCTCTATCTAGACTGGCAGTCCCGCCACACATACGAATGACAGCTAATTGTGTGGACCTTTTATAATGTCACAAAGTGAGAGTGCTGAGAACTAATTTTGAAGAATACTGCATAAGACTACCTATCTTGCGTCCTTTACTAAATTAGTTTCATGGTTCGCTCGCATCTGTTTAAACTGTAGCCTACGGCACCAAAATTGCGATCGTCTAGTAGGGATGACTTTATTTTGACAGCGGCTAGTCCAGGTTTTTACAGGTCAGTGATTCATTCATTGATGTATTAGATGTTCTTTGTTCAAATAATTTTTGACCGTTTTTTTTTTTCATTCTGAAGTTACAAACTTTTGCGAATAATATCGAGTTTTGTCTGTAATCTTTCAGAGTAATTAAACTTGAACTAAAAATTGTTTTAGAAAGACAGTCTTGATCTGATTTATGAAACTATGAATATTTATATGACTTGTGATAAAAATTAATATATTTTTGAGATATTTGTGTTCCGATCTTCCTGTCTCAAGATAAAATAAAAAACAAGTTATTTCAATAGAAAAACATATGAAAAGAAATTTTTAAGTTGGTTTAGTTTTGTGGAGTATTCTGGTATATTCTTTAAGGCTTGCTATCAAACACTGCAGAAGATAGCCATATTTCAGCCACATTCTTCTTACAGTAAACCAAATATCATGCAATTTTTTCTTGTTATTTTGTAACAGGTATTTGGAACTGTTATTTTTCGTCAATAGTAACAGTGATAACAGATATTGACTTTTACCTAGTATAACCCACCTCTAACTTCTAGAAAATAATAGACTTTGAACTTGCATTTATCATTAGCAAATCATGAGGACTTTTTGTTTGAACTAATTATTAAATCTGTATTATTAATTAAATTGAACATCATTGTATTTTTTTTTTGACATTTATTCATTTTATTCTGGACGTGACATTTGATTTAATTTTTCATTTATAAACAGGCTCTTGACATTTCAATAATGTTTTTTTTTTTCAACGACATTTGCATGCTCCTTTATGTAGCCTAACATGTGATTCTAAAATGTATTTAAGAACTGTATATACCATGTTTGATGCAAATAAATAAATTTGAATTTGAATTTAAAATTTGATACCTTATTATTGTATATTTAATTTGATTTGACATTTACTTGTTTTTATACAGTAATTAATTGCATGTATGTAATCCTGTCATCTATGTATCCTACTAAAATCATTAATTCTGGACATCATATTCTATACTCAAGACCCATTATTCGCATACGAATACGATTAAAAAAATTAATACATAACAAAGTGCGAACCAGCAAATCAATATTTATCAATATTTTCCTTTTATCATAATAATTCATCAATTTGTGGTCGCTTTAAACTTAAAAAAAAAACTTTATAAGCACAATAGTTTTTATACTTTTTTGTGTTCCTACTGATATTGTATAATTGGTGAAACTCTATAATTAGCTAGAGTTGTATGTAGATGTTATTGTATCATGAAATTCGTAAAAAAGGCTGTTGTTTCCAAATAAATAAATAAAATAAAATAAAGTTTCGTAGTGGAAGTATCGTCTTGCCTTTTGCTCGAAGTTGCTGAGCCCTCGGGCCCGTATTTGTAAGACCTAACTGTTACTATGGTATAGTATTATTAAATGATTGACTATCAAAACTAACGTGAATTTTATTATGTAATAGCCACAAGTTTAGCACGCACCCACTGAATCTCCGTCCATTACATTAACTACAAAAACTTGTAACAAGCTTTGGATTAAAAATAGACGTAAGTCAGTCGAGATGAATACCAACTTTACTTATTTAAATGCAATCCACCATGTCGGCCGGTTGTGTGTTGTTGTTGCTGTCTCTTTCGGTGAGTCCTCTTTTAACACTATTTTATAAGCTTCACTTTTAAACTTAGCTTCTACTAGAACTATGTAATGATTGAAATAGTTTTTAACCTACTGACTGACGTATACAGGGTTACATTGGAAAGGGGTGCCAAATTTAAAAAATACGATTTAGGGAACAATATAAAGAACTGTCTTTCTTAATCGTTATTATTTTTTAAACGACTTCAAAAAAGGAGGATGTTCTCAATTCGCGATTACTCCGCCAATTATGAATCGATTTAAATGATTCTTTTTTTGTTTGGTAGATCATACTTCAGAGGTGGTCCCATATAAATTTTATCGAAATTGATTTAGAACTTTTTGAGAAAATCAACAAATATATACCCAGATAATATTTTGGTTGTGGTTCTTGTTACCTATCTTCGACAAATATTAGCAGATTTTGATGATTTTTGTTTTATTGAATAGCTTATACTTCAAAGATGCTATGATAAAAGTTTGCAAAATAAAAATCACTAGGAAAATAGGGGATGAAATCGGTGTTCAGCAGTTAGATTAGGATTTATTACTAAAAATAGATGAAATAAGTAAATTTTATTTAAAAAAATAAAACCGACTTCAAAACACTAAAATGCTAAAAATAATCCTAACACTTAAGTACCTAATCAGTTACTTTTCGAGTCGGTGCCAGCCGATAAGAGATTCAATGTTTTTGTTTGCTTCGTGTTTGGGCTCATTTAATTCGTCTTGAAGAGTCCAATACATATAAAAGTGTGTTTTATAGTTCTTAAGCTAGTTATGAATCAATTATTTTATTTAACAGTTTTATTCGGGTATCCCGAATTTGTTATAACGTTAGTTTAACTCAGAAACGGCTGGACCGATTTTTACGATCTTTGATTCGTTGGATTTGTCTTCGCCCCGAATAGCAGAAATAATATTTGAAAAACTTCTGAAAAATAATATGAAAAGTCGGTACGAAGTTCGCCGGGTCAGCCATATAAGGTATAACCGAAATAGTGCACAATATTTCTAGGTCAACTATTAAATATAAATCTATATATATAAAAATGAATTACTGTTCGTTTGTCTCGCTAAAACTCGAGAATGGCTGGACCGATTTGGCTTACTTTGATCTTGAAATATTTGTGGAAGTTCAGGGAAGGTTTAAAAGGTGAGAAAATATTTCAAAAATGCAAGGAAAGTAGTAAAATAACAATTTTATTTTCCTATACAAACTGTTCGTACCTGTCAAACGAATTGGCGGAACGAAGTTCGCTGGGTCAGCTAGTAATAAAAAAAAAATGTTTATTTCGTTCACAATATAGGCAAATTTAGGTGTTGACTTCCTCTATTAGGTACGGAAGTACCTGTGTCAGAGGAAGTCACTATTAAGGTACGCGTTAAGGATAATGTTTATAAAAATAAAAACATAAACCTAACAACATATTTTTTCTTACATTACATAAATACCTATTATAGAAATTGTTTTTTTTACGCTTTTTTTTAAACGAAGATCCTTATTACTCTTTGACCTCTAGAAATATTGAGCACTATTTCAGTCAGACCATAAACACAGGCTGTACAAAAGATTGGACACTCCATAAACCACGTGATCAGCTGCTCATAAACAACAACTTTTTCTATGGCGACATCGAATTCGGAAAATAATAATTAGATACTCCATACAAACTAACGCGCTACCTCGATGGGAATGTATGGATGTATGGAGCATCTGAAAAACAATTCACGTAATAAATCATCATCATCATCATTTGCCTGCCCTATTCCCAGGTCATCTGGGGTCGGCGCAGTATGTCTTTCTCTTCCATGCAAACCGGTCACTCGTCATTGAGTCATTCACTCCCTTCTCAGTCATATCTCCTCACACAATCCATCCATCTCTTCTTAGGTCGTCCCCTACTTCTCCACCCATCAATACTCATATCCATCACTCTTCTCGTTACGTGCTCCTCTTCCCTTCTCATCACATGTCCGTACCAAGACAAACTATGTCCTTTCATCTTTTCTGCTACAGGTGCCACTGTCATACTTCCTCTAATATATTCATTCCTTATCTTGTCCATTCTCGTCACCCCACACATCCACCTTAACATTCTCATTTCTGCTGCATGCAATCGCTTTTCATCTACCTTCTTTGCCATTGCCCAGCATTCAGAGCCATGTAGTAAAGCAGGTCTTATAATAGTTTTGTAGACTTTTCCCTTTAGCTTTAAGGGCATCCGTGGGTCGCATTCACGTAATAAATAAATATAAATATTCGTCAGACAACTGTAGTCTGTCCGTCCGTCTGGTGTAGTGGTTCGCGCCCAACTACAATAAGCCAGGCGGTTGCGGATTCGAATTCCGCTTGGGGCAAACGTTTGTGCTAGCATTTGTTCCTAAGTCATGGATATCATAAACGTATAAATTTACATTGTAGCTGATAGTAAGTGGTTTATGGTGGAATGTTGGTCCAATAAATAGTTTTATTTGAGCAATAAAATTACGCCATAAAACAGAGTTAAAATTACTTAGTTAATTCATTTTCTAAATACTAAGCAATGTACTTAAGTAGTTTCATTCAAAACCGATAACGAAATAGTTTTTTTTCTAAAACGATTCCGACTTAATTAAGAACTTGATCTAAATTTTTCAATTAACCTTAAACTTCATAGATTACAACTTTAAAAAAAAATATGATCGTTACTTTTACGAGGTAAGTTAAAACTTATTCTTAAAACTTCATAATACAATTTGTAAACTTTAATAAATACTGAGCAGCGACTTTCTTTTGTTTATTTATATAAAACTTGCTTGTTGTTGTTATTACTTCATATAATAAATCTAAATGTAAATACAAAAACTGAGTGAAAGATTATTATCACCAATGACATTCATTCGTTTGAGCAAAGTATAGTAAGTACCTACAAAACAAACAATATCGCGAGCTATTTATAATTCAAATTACCTACACTCAGTTTCATTCATTTCGTCAACGGATTGACTTCGTTCTGTGCATTACTTGCAAAAATTACTTACATTAAGATAATTTTTAAAATGTGTCTTGGCGGTAACTTCATTTTGAGAAGACTTCGCGCCTATTTTGGATTCGGTGGGAATAGAAGTCCGAGTTCGACTGTGAGTTGTTTTCTTGATTGTTCCACACTTTTTAATGTAGGTAGGCAGTTAGGTCTTCCTGTGTCTGGGCAGGGCTGCAACGCAATTGCAGATTAGAGCTTGTTTTATTAACCTCTTTAAGGGCGTAATCCAAGCTTTTTAAAAGTAAGTACTTTAAATATCACAGAGTCACAGTTAGAAATCACCACTCCCATTCAAATCGCGTAGGTATCTTTTAAAAATTATTATTAATATGCGAATTAATGCGAAAGTTTGGATAAATGGATGTTTGTTACTAGATCACGCCAGATCGGCTGAACGAATCTGGAAGATATTTGGAACAGGGATAGATATTATTCTTGAATAGCAATAGGTTACTTTTAATGCCGGAAAAAGATTCCTATTGGATAGCCTTTAACAATTGTATCTTAAGGAATACTAATTCACCTCCTAAGGGAGTACAATAGAGGGTGAAAAGGCGTATTCCACGCGAGCGAAGCTTCATGGCTCACAAAGCGAAGTGCGAAGTAGGACTGGTTAGGGAGTAGCAAAGGGGGTGCGAGACTTAGCCGAATTTTCGAAGGCATTTTGTATGGAGCTGGGACTTGGAAAATTTTTGCACTGATTTTATATGGAACATTACATAGCCGAATTTTCGATCGTGTTTTGTATGGAGCAGGAGACGTATTTTTGAAGCATTAGAAATGAATTTTGAATTCGAACACGATAACAATTCGTGTATGAAATTCATTTCTATTGCTCACGATTTTACGCATTTTTGAATCACTCGTAACTATTTTAGTTTTACGCAGAAAATATTATGAAACGTAATAAAAAACTTATTGATTTTGAAAACCGGTAGTGAATCGCTGAAAACGGAACGTAAATAAAAAGTTATTATGTCAAATTTCTGACAAACATAATTGTCAATGTCATTCTTCCGTACTTTCTACTATTAGAAAAAGAAAAACGAGTGGGTAGGACCACTAGTTGCAAAATTCATGGAATGAATTTTCAAAAATAGTGATTTTAGGAATTCACATGCGAATCTTGCGATTTCGTATTCGGATTGGAAATCGCATGATTCAAAAATACGTCTCCTGGTCATTTTTTTTGTATAAAGTAGTTTTACGGCTTCGGACATCAGTCCACACGGCCAATTCTTTAGTTTGAATTAATAAATCTAAGGAATCTAGTTAATAGCGCTGATCTGGCCTAGGTTAAACAATAAATTGCGATTAAGATTAGTTCATTATGTATGTAGGTAGGTAATTGTACCATTCACAATATCCTTGCTATTTGCGACGCTAGGAAAAACGAAGGTAATCTTCATTCAAATGTCAAATGCATTGAGCGTTTGTGTAAAAAAATACGGTTGGACGATAAAATTGTTTTACTGGCTCACTCTTTAATTTCAAAATTAAAATCAAAGATCAAAAACGGTAAGTAGTAGTATCTTTTTTCACTTTAGTCTTGAAAATAGGGTCAAATTTGGCGAATAAGTCATTAATAACTGAAAAATAATGTAGACATGAATAGAATTAGCTGAAAGACACTCATGTGGTTAAATAAACAAATTTTACTTAACTAACACATATCTTTTTTTTTCCTGTAGACAGATTAATATTCTTCCTGAAGACGACGCAGACGAAGTTGTAGGCAGAAGCTAGTGTTTTTATAAGTCGTAATGTTGTAATCTTCCTAGACTGGCAGTTGACCTTGTGTGTACGCGTAGTGTGGTTGCAGCTTCGATAATGTACTTAATTATAACGGTGCATTTTAAAAATATCCTGTCAAAATAAGGCAAATTGTTAGCTAAACAAAACTCAACTATCGATGTCTATCGATACGCAGCTATAGTAAGACCTAATCGATATCGATAATAGTGTAAGTGAAGTGAAAACTAAGTTTGTACAACACTATTGCAAGATGTCAATCACAGATTATTATATGTCTAAACCAACCGAGCTGAGGCCGGCATCATATTTCGAGTTTTTAATTGATTGTTTTAAGGTACTTGTAAGATGTTTTGAAGGCACAGGGCTTATTAATTAATGAACTAAATCTATGGGGACTTAGCGCATAACAAATACGTCACTTAATTAATTGGTAAACAATGGATTCATAACACCGAAAAGTTAACACTAATTTGCATAAAATAACGTTTCTTAATGCGCCACCAGACGGCGCTGCTGTCACCCTTTTATGCTATGATAACATGCTACGTATATTTCGCGTTTACTTTTTGATCGAGTTAAACGTGTAAACACTCGGGTTAGCACTGTTAGTTACTCCTTAACTGCCATCATTGCTTAAATTTACTTTACAGATGGTGGCCGGCGTTGAAGTCCCTAAACTGAAGATGAACGATGGAAAAGAAATGCCAGTATTAGCTCTCGGTACCTACCTAGGGTTTGGACAGGTAAAACTTATAGGTTACTCCATTTAACAAAAATGTTTACATTGTCATTACGATCGATTGGATGTGTGTTAACCGTGCTAACCGATTTCCTTTGACCTTCATTACACAGTAGTTTTTAAAAAAGCGCGCGGTTTTGTGATACCATCTGTAATTGGTTTTACCCATTTGTGGCAACTTAATATTATACAAGATAGATCAACATTGTAAAAAAAAATTCTTTAATCAGCCATACAAGAATGGTTTACCTGTTCATTGACTAAAGGGATTTAGTTGCACCTAGGTCAGTAGTTAATTAATTAAAAATCATTGGTGTTGTCTGGTTTGATTACAAGTTCGTAAATCCTTTTTATAACTTGTATTTTTTAAATGTGTAATTTATTTTTATTATTCTATAAACGTTAATTTTTCTAGGCCAACTCGCTCCTTGATGACTTACTGCATTGATATATAATTATGTGAGGAGAAGGTAGGGAAGCTATTCATAAATTATATTATTATTTTATCGTGCCTATAAATTATTGACAGAATGGTCCTGTTAAGTCCGAGAACAACCAACTCCGTGACGCAGTGATCCATGCTTTAGATGTTGGTTACCGCCATATTGACACCGCAGCCATTTACGAGACTGAAGCTGAGATTGGTGAAGCCTTGAAGATGAAGATGGCTAATGGTGATATTAAGAGAGAAGAAATTTTTATTACCACCAAGGTATATTTTGGAACAGGCAAATCAATGTAGCAATATTTGATGCTAAATATAACAATCTGGGAGTCATTGAAGGAGGCCTATGTTCAGCAGTGGGCATTCTATGGCTAAAATGATGATGATAATGATGAAAACAATGTGATTTGTATTTAAAATTACGTGCAATTAGGTACAAAATAAAACCTTTCTTTAGTAGGAACAACAAGGGTACTTTGAGATCTTAGTGTGATAAGGATATAATTAAAGAAAATAACAACCAGTAGTAGTGGCGATGATGTTTTGTTTTAGGAATACATAAATTTAATTGTTTAAATTTCCTGTTGCAAAGATATTTAATTATATTAAAGAAATGTGTATAATGTTTAACTTGCTCCCGAAAGACCTCAAAATACTAAGTTGACCTATATTTAAAAAAAATTGACGCAATGGCTTTTAGACACATGTTGTTATAGTTTTATAGATTATTTTAATTAATGACAATATTAATATGACTAATCCAAATCAGTAATCTATTTGTTTTCTTTGGAGGATAGAATGGTGAGCGTAGAAAAACTCCCATTTAAGTTAATACTTATTTAATAAAAACTAGATGTTACAACTACCGTGTCTAGCGAGCTAATGTTCGTCATGTACCATTACACTACAAATCTGAGCCTAAGTAAAAAATGAATAAATTTTACAAATCAGAGTTTCGGCTATTTAAATTTACGTAGGCGCTGTTGCCTGGACACTATTTGTTTTATTTATTATTTGACTAAGCCTTATGTTAATTTTATTTAATTAATGTTTGCACATCTGCGAGTAGATTTAACACACGTACCATAAATATCTATTGTTACCATCCTGTCATAATAATTGAGTCGTTAAGCAAATAAACTCTTGAACTTAAACATCGGCAGCCATTCACATTCTCGAATTTTATTTCAATTATTTTTATTTTAGTTATGGAATACGCATCACAAGCGTGAACAAGTGGCAGAAGCACTAAAGGATTCCCTGAAGAAATTGGGGCTAGACTATGTTGATATGTATCTGATGCACTGGCCCCTAGGACTTAATGTAAGTATTAAAAAATTTAAAATTCATGTTTAGAACTAACATGAAGAGGCTGCATATTTTAAAAAGTAACAAACCAAATTGTAATCTTTTCAGGAAGACTACACACAGTCTGATACTGACTACGTGGAAACGTGGCGTGCTATGGAAGATCTACAGCGTCTCGGCCTGGCTAAGTCCATTGGTGTGTCCAACTTCAACAAAGAACAACTGACGAGACTCTTAAAAGAAGCCAGTGTCAAACCAACTGCTATACAAATTGAGGTTTGTTTTTAATTGTAAACAATGTTATTGATTCTTTTGCTACGTCCCTTCACGACCGTGACAGATATTCTTAATTTACGTATGGTACATATTCATAAAAAAAATAGTACTTCATTATGCTTTCGAATAAAAAATAAGTACCCTTACACATTCGCTATTCCAGCATATTATAGTTATAATCATAATATTTTTTATAATAATTACTAACAATTCGTGTTAGGAAAGTAAGTACACTTAGGCATATAAGGTGTTAAAATCACCTTTCAAAACCATTTATTTTGTTACTTGGGGTAAGCGGTAGGTAACCGCGATAAGTGGAACATTTTAAAATTATCATTTTTTTGTTTTATTATTATTTTTCGTAGTTGTGCCTGAAAGCTACATCCTAGCAGGACTGCAACCTATATAATCGTGTTTTAATTATTATGCTTATTGATTGAACTTTTTTACAAAAACATATTTTCTGTAAAAAAATATGTAGACGTTTATTTATATTGAACTTGTCTAAAAGTTATTTTAGTTTGTACAGAAAAGCTTTCCGATATGTATCTTATAGGTCTTTCAATAGGTCCTTTATATTAAAAGGACGTTAATAAATATTTCATTCATTGGTATTTTTATTTCATAGATCCATCCGCAAATCATTCAGAAGGAGTTGGTCGAATTCGCTCAGTCTGAAGGACTCGTGGTGATGGGCTACAGTCCATTCGGCTCACTGGTTATGAGGTTCGGCATGTTGTTCCCAGGACCCAAGCCCACTGACCCAGTTTTGGTGGATATTGCCAATAAATACGGCAAAACGACTCCTCAAGTTGTTTTGAGATGGCTGGTTTGTATGATGACGTTATTTTCACATTTCAGCATTCCATTAGATAAGCAAAGTGGTAACAAAAACAATTGACAAATCCTAGTTTATACAACTACCAACCTTTTTGACACACCAGATATCCTTCATTGTTTTATTGTTATGTATTTTTTGTTTTATTTGTGTGTGTGTGTCAACCGAAAAACCTATAGGTATGATCTAATTTTAACCTATAGTGCCTTTATGTTTTAGCTTTAATGTCGCTTGCCAATTTTTAGTCTAGCAAAAATATAGTAATATCTAACTAGGAATCGTTCGATTGCCATAGAAATCATAGAAAAAAACAGCTCAAATGTCAAATAAGAACTATAGCTTCTACTAACACATTCTTACTTACAGGTTGACAGAAACATTGTGCCAGTTCCGAAAAGTGTAAACCCGAAGCGCATTGAGGAAAATTTAAATATATTTGATTTTAAGCTAAATGAGGATGATATCAAGAAGATCAACGAGTACAATTCTAATACCAGATATACTCTGCCTTCGTTCTGGCAAGATCATCCTTATTATCCCTTCGATAAGGTTGAAAATCCATCTCCAAATCCTTTTGTTAAGCAAGAGTGATCGTGTAACTGCGTTTAAGACTGTTTAATTATAAGTTCAGAATTAATAATTGTGATAATTTTTCAGTTCTTTGTAATGAATATTTTAATGAATTTTTGTACTGATGTTTTAAATGTGTATTCCAGTATTAAAGTACATTTTTTATAGGAAGTCCATTGTTTTATTAATCTAACTTGCTTGTCTGTCGAGTCCAACTTGAATTCCATAACTGGATAAATGAGTACTAAAGAGTTAAACAGCCAGCCATGTATTAAAGCTTAACTGGGAACTTCGTTGTTTCCTATTACCTAATTTATTTATTTATTTATTCAATAAGGTACACCAACAGCATATAATTGTAAATATTTGAGCTAATATTAAGTTCTTATACATATGCCAATAATAGGTGTACACAGCATTTTAAATTGATTTTAGTCAAATTAAATTTCCTAGCTCTGATGTACTGCTCCTTTTAAGTCTAATTTTGACGACCTCCGTAGCCGAGAAGTGAGCACGCCGGATTTGGCGTCGTCATCCTGAGGTCCCGGATTCTATTCCCGGTCCCGGGTCCCGGGTCGATGTATAAAACGACCTTTTCTATATTACATCGGGTTGTAGTACCTTAGTAGTATCTGATTTCTATAATGAAAATATTTATTAATTGTAATAGAAAAATGCCAGGAGAGGCCATTGTCCCATAGTGTGTGTGTGTGTGTGTGTGCGCTAATATTTATAAAGTCAACCCTGTTGTTAGTGTTGAAGGTAAAGTGTTAAAATTGGAGACTTAACTCTTTACAGAAGATTTTTTAGTAAAGTCGACCTAATTGCAAAACGTCAGGGTTCCAAAATGCTCCGTGCAGACCGTGCTCACCCTGTAGCCGGGGATGAATTAATAAAATATTGTAGTATTCCTACTGACAGTCTATGACTTGAACCTTTTCATTAATATTAGCAAGTTCTAATCACCGACGGAGATAACTGGTGAAGTTTGAAGGAGCCTTTGCTTAGCTGTTAAAAAGAAACGGTTGGACAGAAAAATAAAAACAAATGTGTTTTTTTGCATATAGATTCAGATGTTCGCCCCGTAGAATAATTTGATTATTGTAATTCTTAAGCCTAGTAGAATCATTGCCATGAGTTACTTTAAATACATTATCATACATATTGGTTTTCGCTAATTGAATGGAGAGCTGCTTTATCTGGCAGCACTTTACTTCTAAATGCCAAACTAGATCGATCCGTTCCGTTTTAGGCTGAAAACATAAACATAAACCACTTTCGGACCCTAAAACATGACAAATATGATTTAAAAAAATAAGTAGCACCAAAATACAATTATTTTTTAATATTTGGTTGTACAGATTGTACAATTTTAACCAATTATAACGTCTAAAGATTAATTTTGTTTGTAGTCAAACTGCCATTTGAATTTTTGATAGATTCGGAACGAACAAATGACAGATTGAAAAAGTAAACGAGTAGATCTGTCGCTTTGCATTTTCAGAAAAATCAAATCAATTGGTCGTCCATGTTCCTTTGTATTGTTCTTTTGAGCAAACAGTGTGAATTTCAGTGCCGGTGTAAGTGAAATTTTGCATTGTGGCCAAGATTACTCCGTACCCCAGCATGGCGTATTCCGGAAGGAATAAGTTTGAGGTACGAATTACAATCGATTAGAGCAACTTTTCTTTGTTTGTTTTGTTCTGAACAGCTGACGGATGCATAGAGAGCCCTACGAAGCCCTTTGTTCGCCTGCATTTGCATTTCCTTCATCCGAAACCTTTAAAAACGTGTTTGATGCAATTTACTCGAAGTTGCTCTCGGTTGGGATGATCGTAAACATAATAAACAATACAAATCTATTTTTAACTTGCGAATAAGCGCGGAAGCGTCCCGATGTTGTTATTATGCAGATAAAATACGTTTAAAGTGTATTACGACGCGGGCTCTACGCATTTAGTGGCATTTCTCTGTTTTTCTTCGCGGTTTAACGACCTCACTGATGGAGGGCAATCAACTTTGGTGTGGTACCGTTACACACGGTCGGAATGACCCCCGAATTCGGTGATTGAATACTTGCAATTTTGCCAATTTAAGAAAAAAAACCTAGGTTTTAAAAAAAAGAAAGTGTAAAGATTTTTTAAAATTCTTACACACAAATGACATTATCGCTACTAATAATAAAACACTTGAAAAAAAACAACCACTTAAGGTTGTTTTTTTCCAAGTGTTATTTTATCTTAGATATAAATTTATTTGGTACTAAACAATGAAACAATGGAAGTCACTGGGGAAGGCCTATGTTCGTCGAAGGCGACGTCCTAAGGCTGAAATGATGATGATGATGATGAATGAAACAATTTACAACATAGCAACAAGTACCAAAATGGTATCCGCTCAGTTAGCAACAAGTACCAAAATCGTATCCGCTCGGTATTTACTTTCCTGTGATTCGTTTGTTTTGTGTGGTGTACAATAAAGAGTATCTATCTATCTATCTATTTATCTTTATGGCCGTGACGGCAGAAAGCACGTTTCGACCACTGGTATTCTGCAGAAGCCAACAGATGAGGGGTGCGGCCCACATCTTACATTAGTTACCTACCATACAAAAAAAAATATTATTGACAAGCAATCTGATACTTAGATAGAAAATCATTTTTAGTTACATACATACAGGTTTACTTTGTAATAGTGTAAAAACTAAATTTGTATCATATAGTTTCTTACTGACTGGTAAAAAAACTACAATATTGTGCAATTTTTTTTAACCTATTCCATTTTATATGTATAATACTTTAATATATGTATTATATTTATTACAAAAAAGCTGTTGATTATAAAAAACTAGTAAGATATGTTTTTAAAGAATTTAATTAAACTCTAATACAGTTAAATATAAAATTACATACTTTCTTAAGTTAAACATATCTCATGAATTTACAAAAGCCTAGATGCAACTCTAGATACAATACGTTTGATTTGAGGAAGCCATTATCCTAACTTCATTTATATGACCTCCGTAGCTGAGAGGATAGCATAGCAGACTTGGTGTCGCTATCTCTGAGGTCCGGGTTCG